>OY776676.1:118449754-123249754 GCA_963675555.1 Leptura quadrifasciata
ATGTAATGTCATGATCAATGTTATACCTGTAGTTTGCCACAACTGCAACAAAGATTCCTATCTTTGGAGTCACTACAAAATTGATTTCTTGAATTGCTCTACGCTTCAGGTATTTTCTCTTGGGCTCATTCATATTGTTTTAATATCATTTCCGGTTAAGTTGCATTTTAATTGAGCTCTATGTCACATTCGGCAAAGTCGACTGACTCTACTGAGGTTACCGCTCTAATGGATTTTGTTGCTTGTCAGCATTTTGAAAAATGATCTATTCGGTATGCTTCTGAACTCATTAATACGTGGCAACTACTGCATTTGTATCCTGTGACATTCCCACTTTAATCTTTCAAAATGTTCTCTTGTCATTGCCTGCACTATCTAACCGGAAAATTATTCCACTTATATAATCCATATTTAAAACTGCGTATATAAAAATATATACTCTTTTAACATTAATTGCTATCATTAAACTTATATCTAGTGTACATAGGTTAGGTAATATACTTATTCAGTTTAAAACCATATAAGTTATTAAAAGAAAGGTAGAATAGGCACCAATAGCAGTAGCAAGTATTGGGTAGGTTGAAGAGCTGGTGTTTAAAATCGAACGTTTAGTTTGCTACGTCAAATTTCAAAACTACAATCTGACGTAACTAGTTGGTCGTCGTCTGATGACTAACGGTATTTGCCGGCCGACTGACAGTGGAGATGGTCGGGGTTCTAAATTACTTTGATGTATCAGGGCGCCAAGTAAATTTTTTTTCACTCCAAATACCAGCTCAAGTACAATGTAACCTTAAATTTACTAAATAAATTACTTAGCGAGACGATAATGAAAAATTAAAATTCAGTTTTATCTTTTAATAACAATAAACGAAGTAACTTTATAACATTCAACAGTACAATAACGTAGGGTATGGTATGACAGACAAATTCAACACTAAAAAAAAATATGTATCTAACTGGGTATACGCGTCTTACGTAAGTGCTTAAACCCCCAACAAATATCATAGATGTTTTACTTAATTAATAGAATATTTTCATAGTATGTTTAGCAAAATTTAAAAAATATATATATAGGTACAGTGGTGAATTTTTTTTTAAGCAAAATATACAATATATTTAAAAAAAAATCATTATATATATATATGGCGCAAGAAGGATACAACTTTGCAGGCAGCAGGGCTTCAGCTTCGGCTCAATTTTCAGGAATGGGCAACTTCCAGCCTATCAATTAACCAAAAAAAATGGATGGCTCCTCCACAAAAAAGAAATTCCAGTCCAGCAAGGAGAAGTAACATAAGTACGTGTAGACCAGTGGAAAAAAGTTATTCGTTCGTATCAGGAGAGACAAAAAAAAAACGTAGGAAAAACTACGAAATCCTAGGCGAAACCGTAGGTGGAAAAAAAGAACCCTCGTTTCGGAGGGTTTTCTTAGAGAAATGTTGTTGACCTTGGATGTCCTTGGCCTCGTGTAAATTTGGCAAAAATGGCTTTTACGTATAGATCCTTCCAATGAAGACAATCGATTTCCAATACCATAAAAATATGCACTCGTCCAAACATAAATGGATAACCGAAAAATATAACGTTGCGAATATATCCCAAAATGGTGAAATTACTTGTTTCAAAAATCGCAACGAGCACGTAAAAATACCACTTAATAAATTGCCAAGCGTTCGAGCAAACTACACGTGAAAAGTGGCAGACTACCGGAAGACAAAACCTAAGCCAAAAACTATTGTGAAGAAATAAATCTGTGTTACCGATCATCAGTAGGTTATAGGAATCTACCTATAAACTAATTAAAAGTTATTGGTTGCCTAGCTTAAGAATTACAGAAATATAGAGCCTAAGTATATGCAACACGCTACACAACAAAATGTATAACGTCATGCCTACACTTAAGTGGAACAGATTCCTTAGAATTGCGGATTCATATAGACAACTAAATAATAAATATTACGCGTGACGACGGATAACACGAATTCGTTAGACATTAAATGTAAGAGATAAAGTAATGATTTAGAGATTTTTTTAAATAATGTATAAATGTTAAATTGAACTGTTGAAGTTCCTTGTTTTCCTTCATGTGCAATGTATGCCCTGTGAATATGTAAATTTCGACATTCAAGTGAATGTGATTTATACCGCACCAATTTCTCGAGGGCATTCGATAAGCGAAATCATAGCATTCTCTTAAATAATTTAAATAATATCGGCTTATCGCCCTTACTTCTTGCTTTATTTGAATCCTGTGTGTGAGAATATTGAGGGCATAATTCTTCCTGGCCTACCCTAGGGCTCTATATCGGATCCGTTCCTATTTATTATCTTCATTAACGATGTTGTAGGCATATCATATCTGCTATATGCATTGTTGTCAATCTTCGGTTTGGAAAATAATACCTTTGGATTTGCTTGTCTTTGGAGCAAAACTATTCCTAGGTTTAGATGTGATAAATATTCTGGTTTGGGGGTTACACAAAATTTAAAAGCACTCGAGCACAAAAAACATTTTTTAATTTTGGTATCTGACGCGTTCACCCTGACTTGGACGAGGTGCCTTCCACGAGATACGTCAATGCAGGGCTGGCCTAAATTTTGATTTTAAAAATTTTGATTTCAAAAAGGTTTCAGTTTTAAAAATGTTAATGGTGGGAACCAGGCTATGCTAACTCAATACAAAATATTTTAATACTGTTTTGGTTCACACTATGACCCCAAGCAGCGCTACCAGCGAAGTAGAGCACTGAACTCTATTATAATAGATATAGATAGATATAGTCATATAGTTTTAAAACAATTAAAACTTATACCTAGGGTCCTTCTGCAGAATGTAGATTAAAAAAGGTGATCAAATTTACAAACATCTAAAAAAACAGATTCAACAAAACTTAAATTTATACTTTTATTAGTAGCTCGCGCACTTCACTGTTTCTAATTTGGCTGTTGACGCTGGTACCTCAATCTGGACGAGGAACCATCTGCGAGACGTACAAATGCCGGGCTGCGCATAGGTTGGCCTAAACTTTGGTTTTAAAAAATTTTGGTTTTCGGAAAATTTTGATTTTGTTATAAAATTTTGATGGAAAATGAATTTAGAGACAAAAATGCAAAAAGAGACAACGAGAAACAAACGAGACAAAAAGAAACAAACAGAAAGGAAGAGGGGGACAGGAAAGATTTAAAGGTATGAAAGTAAGTGTGCCTAATTGCTGTGCTAGTAGAAAATGGCTTGTAGGTTCTATATGTTACTGTAGATAAGAAACAGTCGTAAAATTTTAGACTACAGAAGCAAAAAACATCCGTCATCTGAATGAAAAACCTGCTGTAAATATCAGTTTCATTCAAATTTTCGATGACTTGAAAATTTCAAAAGAAGTGCCTGAAATTATTACTTTTAATTTTGTCGTGCCAAGAGAGTCCACCATTCGATCTCCGCACGCCATAGCAAATGATCTACGTGTCGTAAGATTTTTAAAATTATCCAACATCTTCGGATGGATAACGTTTCGTGTCGAGCCTGGATCAATCAGAGCGTCGACCGCATGTTCATTAATTTGAACTTTTATACGAGGCAAAGGGAACGCTTCGCTCATATAATTTATTGATTCCCTTGTCTTGTGCATGGGAGCGTCGTCGTGGTCATGAGTATTAGAAATGTTTAATGGACATTGCTGCCGCCTTGGTTCGGCCGTTGTATCGGGGATCTTGCAGATTGACCCTGGCCTGGGTCTCTGGCCCCTTGAAAGTTTCCCGGTTTCCTGTTGAGATGAGGATTGTTGGGACATTGACTATGGAAGTGCCACTGCACTGTGTCTGTGCAGTATCGGCACGGGGTAGCCGGTCGGTCGGGTACTCGGAATTTCCCCGATCCGCCATTAAAATTGTTTGTCCGTCGGTCAGGTACTCCGAAATTCGCTGAACCGCGCGAAAAATTATTCATAAAAATAGGACGACCAGGTGCTCCACCTGGACCGTCCTGACGAGATACATCCTCTCGGAAATGCACCCTCGGTGCTGTCGGAGTTGGGCTTCCATTGCTCCTGTTACAAGAATTTTGTTGACTTATACGTCTCGGCTCTTGATAGTAAGACGCGCGGGACAGACGTTGATCGATAAGCTGGATTAGCGACGACTGTTCGTCAGCTGAATCCCGCTCGACGTTAGTAGCTGCTGCTATTAACATCTCTGTAGATGAAATTAGGTTGCTTCTACAAAGTTAGGAACAAAGAAGTTAGAAAAATTATATATATATATATATATATATATATATTAATTATATTATATTATTTTATACATACTTAGTTTTCTTGTAGTTCAGGCATATTTCATGTACTTGTTCTAGACTACACTTTAGGATGAAATTTAAAGCTTATATTTTAAAATATATTTTGTCATTCGATATTTCTTATTTTATTTAAACGTTGTGCATTTAGTCTGTCATATATTGTGCCAAATTTTCATTCAAAAATATTGTTTGTCATTAATTAATGTTGTTAGATGTATCACCGCAGTTTTTTCCAATACAGTTGGTAACAACTGCTCATAATACCTAATTAATACTTAATTAAAGATAAGAAATATTTTTCAACAAAAAATTGGATAGCAAAATGCGATACACTAAATCTACCTTCGTCCCAATCTCAAAAATGAATTTAAATCGACTCGCGCGCCTCGCCGACCCTGTAAATGTAGTACTGGTGGCGCCGCAGGTGTTCATAGTACGAACCTAAACAGGTATTGGTCGAAAGTAAAGGAATTTCCCATCTATTTCCTATATAACTCTCTAATCTATGATGGAAACTGAATTTAGAGACAAAAATGCACACAAAGAGACGAAGAAAAAACAAACCCGACAAAAATACACGAACAGAAAGGAAGAGGGGGAACAGGAAAGATTTAAAGATGGTCAAAAGGTATGAAATACTAGCAAAAGGTGGGTAGGGTTAGATAAAGTTATAGTTGGTGAAAACTTGGCTACAGAGGTTGCCGCAAAATTGGTAACGTCTGATAGGGTAAGGGGTGTTTGATCCGAAATGGGGCATTATGCAGTATTACAAGGCAAAATTTTTAAGAGCGCTCCGGATATAAACCGGCAAGATGCTTCGATATACTCTCATATAAGTCATTATTTTAAAAAACGGCTTTCTCTAAAAGAAATTAAAAATATGGTACAATGTGGGATAATGAGAGAAAAAAGATATATATATAAAAAAAAAATTCTTCTATTTTCGATTTGCAAAAATAATTTGTATCATCCCACATAGGTAGTATTAAAATAAACATTTTCCCTTTTATAGAACTAAAATAAAATTAGCCCTAATGTCCTCAGGAATAAACAGAGATTTAAAGATTTGGTATAATAAATCTGTACAGTGTCATATTCTATTACATCTCTATCTCTCTCTTTCCAAGCATACCGTACATTCGGCTGCGTCATTTTATTGAAGTGAAGTCATTTGCAATTAAAATTGGAAGCATGGATTACTAATACGGAATTACCTACGTTCTGTATATTGGTACCTCAATCTGGTCATGCTAATATACTAATTAGATATATATTTATGGGATAATTTGTCTGAGTTGTGTATTGAAAAACAATATAGACACCAATATCTTCCAATTCTTTCGTCTTATTGAACATATTTACCATCTGTACTTTTCCCTTTACTGAAATAGACTAGCTACCAAAGATATGTGCAAAATACAGAACGTCAAGCGAATAGAACCAAAGTCCCACTCGGGCAGGCTTTTCGCAAAAATTAGATATTTTACTGGACTGATGAGTAGTCTTTGGACCCTTTATCCCTGGCCTGGCGCCATCGAGAGGGTATATCCCGAGGTATATGCGAAATATAAACTATTTATAAATTATTTCGCCTCTTCACTTTTTCTAGCCTAATTTAGAGCTACACTATATTAAATGAATGAGTTTCACTTGACATAATTTTTTCAAATTACTTTAAGCAATAATAGATTAACTTATCGCACATTCTTCTGCGAAATTCGAATGTAAGTATGTAAAATAAAAAAGTCTAAAAAATTATTACTGTTCCAGAAATACAACCTTATCTGAAACATGTATATATCTCATAAAGTTCATATTACAAATGTAACCTCGATTTGAAAATTAAGCCCAGATAAAGCTTAACAAACATAAATACATAGACAATAAGTAAATAAATAGATTTTTAAAATGTTTGTTTGCATATTTGTTACATATCTTTGTTATCTATGTTGATTTTGATATCGATGTTATTTACGAGGTTACTTAATTAAATAAAATATAATTTCAAACAATGAATTTGATCAAAGGAAATATATGAGATTCAGACTAAGCGAGGTGTATTCACTGGTTGTTTTGGAAACTTTTGGGACGCAGAAATATATGAAAAACGTCGGTTTTAGAAAGCTAGTCTAAGGGGGGGCTTAGAAAACTACACCTATATCTTTGGAATTTATGATATAGGGTTAGTGAACTTCTTTATATTGACATAAACCATTTATATATTTATTTAGTAAATACACTGCCGTACAGGTTAATAAAGCTCAACTACAGGTAGGAAGGGTTGAAGTATAATATAAACAATGTAGATGACAACATTGGAACATCAAATATACAGTGAGTTATGACAAAAATAAGTTTACTGAAAATAAATAAAACATTCTTGTATTAAGTTAATGTTTGATATTAACTTAGGTTGAATTTATCAAAGTTATGACCACAATTATCGTAATTTTTGCACATAGCCTTAACAGGAGAGAACATTAACATTATTATATTTGTTTGCGGTAGATAAAATCTATGGTTCTATCTGGAAGACATACGTGTAATATGAAAGTTTAATTTCTCTAAAATGGTGAGACAGTCAACCATATTATTAATGATTATTGTATTGTAAGTATCAGTAAACACGCCTGCGCCTGTCGAGAAGAGAAGATATACTAAATTTTGGAATGGTTTTGAATGAGGAAATTGTGTTGGAGATTTAAGTAAAACCTTCAGATTTAAACCATAATAGTTTTAAAAACTCTCTTTGCACTAATTGTGGACAACTGGCGTGCACATTACACCCATGACGTCAAACAACAGCAGTTTTGTCTTGTGTAAGACAAAGTAATTCAGGTGTCGGTATTCAAGGAGTTGTGGTTACTCCATAGCTCTTATTATATTCACTCGCAATGGTTTCTATGTGATTAGCTAACGATAATATCTATCAAAGATAATACATGATACAGGTTTTGCCAACCTAATATTTACGTGCCGATAATCAACCACTAAATACGGATTTTTGTAGAAAGATATTACTTGACACTTAGAAATACCTAAATGAATATTGTTTGAAATGCACCAACCCATCAAGCTATCTATGTTCTTTTCAGGACACACATAGCCTTCATAGCATTCAATAGTGGACTATATGTTCGCATCATCTATATAAAGCAGACAGTTAACATCTAAACGTGTAGTAATATCATCAGTCAGTATTATAAATAACAAAGATTGTGGAACACCAGACAGAGCGAAGTAGTCAGCAAACTGAAATGCATTAAAATCTGCGAAATGAGAAAGATTTTTTTTAAATAGTAAAGATGTTTATTTTCATTTTTGTAAACAATGCAAATAAGTTATGGCTAGCTATTTGAAAATAAATACATATATCCTATTTACAAGCAAGTACTTGTTTGTAGAGAATTTAATATATAGGTATGATTGAATATGCAACAATAAAGCCTCAGAAACGCCAAAATTTATTAAATTGGATTGACTTAGTCAACCATATCAAAAACTTTCCAAAAATGAGTACAATAAATGTATATAATATCGGTCTGTCTACCCGAGCCGATAGATTTAGCAATGAACTAAGCAACACAAAAAAGGTTTGTTGTAGTGGATCATCATTTTACAAAATCATGCTGGAACGTGGATAATGTACTGTGAATATGACAATAGACAGAATTGTATGCAAATGCTTTAGCAATACTGAATATACTCGAGTCCATCTCCAGGACATCTAAATGTGCCGATGCGGATTAGCATGTACAGCATTTTAACACAAGTATTGGAATACTGTCAGGACCAGTTGTCATTTTGGGCTTCATTTTTTTATTAAAACATAGTTACGAAGTTAGCACTCCAGATTCAGTGGTGAAGTTGATATTTAGGACGGTAGCCCAGTGTGCTAAAGCGTTTGGCTAGCAAACTGAGTTGCCTAGCGAAGTGGGTTCGATTCCTGCAAGGCGAAACAATTTTTCATAAAAAAAGTTGTCCCAAGAGTGGTTCGGAGTCCACATTAAACTGTAGGGCCTCGTCTCTCTTTACCTAGCACAAGGTCCTTGAGATCGTCCAGGGGGTTACTTCGGTAACTTGAGATACGGTTAAGAAAACATTTTAAGAAAACATTTAAGTATTATTATTTATTTATTTGTGGCTACCAGTCTACAGCATTCACAAGCTAATTACAGATTATAAATACGTAACCTAACATAAACTAATAAATAAAGTAGTAAATAATTCATACTTTAAGTCTATAAAAATTGTGTTCCGCAGGGGTCTATCTTAGCTTATTTGTGATTCTCATTATATGTGGCAGACATGAGTAAAAATGTCCATAATGCAAAAATTATACCGACGATTCACAGCTAAAATTTTCTTTTTCTCCGATTGGAACCAATGAAAGTTTAGACAGAATGTATAATTTTGCAAAAAATCACAGTTTAAAAATAAACACTTCAAAGTCATGCACTTGTTTTTGGTACCATAATAAATAAAGGGAAATTAAATATTGAAAACATTACCCTAAAAATTGATAATGAAAAAATACCTGTTGTTAAGTGAAGCAAAAACTCAGGGATACATTGACTCTCTTCGCGCGTTTTAAACACTTATTTCTAACAAAACTAGATTGACATATTCTCCTCTAAAAGGGTTGTATCCATATAAAAATTGTGTATCTTCAACTGTCAATTATCGCCTATGTAAGGGTCTTATTTTATCACTGTTCGACTATGCTGACGTGGTATACAATAGCTGGCAGTCACATGTCCTGCCATCTTATGTCGACTTAAACTAATGAAATTTTATAAAGTTAGAGAATTATAAATCCAGTCAATCTGTGGGAAAGGTGCGAAAAACCAAAAACAAACTGCAATTCCTGAAAATCATACAGCATCATATTGAATATAGCTGAGACTCGAACTTAGGAGGAGTGCAACAACTAGCAGCGTTGGCTCCCACACAACACTAGTTTGTTGCCTACTCGGTAATTAAAGATGCCACTAAACATGGGCTACCCAGGATTCGAACCCGGAATTCCTTGGTCTCAAGCCTAATAAATAAGCATTGAGCCTCTGATGCCCACCAAGCTTCCTTCTTTAACGTAATGCTACAGGCACTAATACCCGAGACAGAATTGAGGTACTTACAAACTTGTACTGTATATACCGGAAACGTCGAGATCAAGAGTAAATCAAGGCGCGGCAGTTGGCGATATCGAAGGGAATGGTCGTTGCGTAATTATTTGTGGAAGAGCTAAAGCTTAACTCCGCCAGGACGTAAATTCAAATAAGCTGATTAAAGAAAATGTCGATTTTCTTGCTTTTCTTTAAGAAATTCATTGTTTTTGTCATCTTCACTAATAAATTATACATAAAGCTATCAATATGATGCGCATATTGATGAAGATGAAGTATATAATATGCAAGTAAGATTTCTTCTCGAATTCGATATGATAATATATTATATGGGACATTGGTTGGGTCTCTTAATCGCTATGGCATGGGGTCTATGTATTAACACCGAGATTAACACTTTAAAATAACTATGGGTAGCACAAATTCCTACAAGATATGGTAGACTTTACCAGGCATTTCATTAATTTGCTATTTTACATTCAGGAAATATTCTATACAATTATAGGTCTAATAAATTCGAGTATATTTTTCAATTATATAAATACGATAGGCATAACATATACAATCCAATTGGAGAGTTACTAAACAATTATATTCATTGGTTTAAGTATTCTCGACAATATTCAATAAATACATTGCTCCTATAAATTGCTTCCATCTAGGAGGATAAAGAGCTTATACTCAAATTGCGGGTTGATTGCTAAAAAATTCGGCGTCAAATAATTTGAAAATAAGATTAATTTAATGACCTAGTCTAAAGCAATTTGTTAATGTACAGTTGTCCAGACTGATTATTATCTAATTTAACAATTATTAATTTAATTTTCTTACGCTTTATCCTTAAGCATTACTAACCACATCTTATCTGTAATCATATTGCCTAGTTTTAGTCAAATAGCATACATTCAAAATACTGTGAAATTTTCATTTCATCATATAAAAACGAGTATAAAAACTTCAGTGGACTGGTGGGGAATACAATGTTCATGTCTAGTTTTCTTCTATATCTTATGAGTAAATTCCTAACTGACATTATTTTTATTTTAAGTCATAGCAGAATTTTAGATGTAAGTGAACAAATTTGAATTTGTTTATAATCCAATCGATCAATATAACTTTATTAACAATTAAAATTTACATCTGCCCCCCCAGAACACACCCTGGACCTACCGTGCAACCACCGCTTTGTTCGTGCTAGAGGATTGCAGGGTTGGGCGGAATGGAACGGGTTCGGTTTAAAGATAATAATTAAGAACGGCTAAACCTAAACACCTTCCATCGCGGATGGAAAAAATTAGGCTATACAATTAAAACATCTGAAAACAGATTTAATAAAACTTAAAACTACACCTTTTTTAAAAACTCACGCACTGTCACTGATTAAATTTTGATTCTGTCGCAAGCACCTCAACTTGTACAAAGTGCTTTCCGCGAGGTATGTCAATACTGGGCTGCGCGTGGCTGGCCTAAACTTTATTTTTAAAATTTTGGTTTGATGAAAATGTTGATGTGAAATGAATTTAGAAAAATAAAAATGCACAAAAGGAAAATAAAAAAATTGAACAAAAAGAAACAAACATAAAGGAAAAGGGAGACAGGAAAGGTTTAAAGATAGGATAGGCTAAGTAGAAGTTATAGTTGTTGCAGTTTGGCTACAGAGGTTGCCAGAAGATCGATAACGTCTGTTATGGTAGGGTGTGTTTAATTCGGTTTAATATAAGATAGGTCATTAGCGTCTTGTTAGCGGACTATCGCACAGAATATAATTTTTGAGAGATTTCATGGACTTAATCCGCTATTGAGGTTCTGTCGTGGCAAAGTGCGTATAGGTTTCTGAGGGAGGTGTACCTCCCAGAATTTGATATGATGCGCATAAATTTGTGCTCGAGTACTTTTAGTTTTTTCATTGTCGTGGCCGATCTGCTGCACCACATCGGCGCCGCGTATGTGATGGGCGGTCTGACCACCATTGTGTACAACAATTTTTTATTTTGTCGGTTAAGTCTGCAGGTCCAGTTTGACCCCCAAGTACTTCACGCACCTCTTGGTTGGAATTATAATTAACAGTGGTGCCAAAGTTCGTCTAAAATTATGAGATATGGGTAATTGCAGATATTTCGCTATGCTTCTGCGCATTATACATGTACTTTTTTCCACTAGGCATAATTTTCTTTCTCTTAAAAGTACGACGTTGTAGTGGAATATTTCTGGTCATGCCTTCGAATTGGGAATTTTTATTATTAAATTGCTGATCATTTCTAATACTCATGATAGCAATCTTTACAAAAACATGACAGTTGCTGGCGATCCCAATGCGGTAAACTATCTTATTTAAAAAAAAATTAATAATATGTTGCACCAACATAATTGAATGTTCAATTTGGTACTACTGCTACGACGAATATGGCCGAAAAAGTATAATGAAAAATGCTCCTAAATCAAACTGAACTTTGGGATAATGTTTTGTTAGTTCTCTAGAAATAAACATATCTGCCAAGTTCTAACTTCATATCCCTGTTGGTGTCAGTCTTAGGCGGGAAGATTTTCGGTTTTCATTTAATTTTACCTTTTCGGTTGCATCGAAAATTCTGAACAAAATCAGGGTCCACAGCCAACTAACAGCAGGGCTGAAACCGAAGTTGAACACCATACCATTTTCTGTGACTTCAGTATCTACTGGCGCCACATAAAACAAATACTTGTTGATGTATTATTTTCACTTTACTTTATACTTTAGTTTTCCATTGTTTTGGTCTCACTTTAACATAATTTCCAAAACAAGACAGTTTATGTAAAATCCCATCTAATAAAAAGATACTCTATAGATTGCAATGTAATTTTAGAACTACAAATGTATCTACATACATTTATGAGATTATTCAAAGCAAATTCAATAGGGTTATTTATGTAGCTAATTGTTTTACAACTTTTTCTGTAGCTTTGAAGCGGATTACTATTAGTTTTAGGTTGTTGTAAACTTATTGTAAAATTATTATACACATTTTAATATCCAAATCGAGATCCTTTGAGTTTAATGACGACCGTAGTCGTAGGAGAGCGAGGATTCGATCTTATCCAGAGAGATGATGAGAATTTAAATTTATTGTAAAATCAATAGCTTTCGCATTTCTCATGTCTTTTTTATAGTAAAGGATCTGTTATCCAATACATTGAATGCACCATAAAAATATATTTTTGATGAAGAATTTAAATGTTCACCGATTTCTGCTAAATAAATTGAACTTTAAATGTTTTAAACTGACCTAGTTATCATCTAATTTTTCAGTTATAATACATCGCAAGGTACTTCATTCAGTAATATTTTCTATACGTTGTCGAAGATTTACTTTTGTTTCCTTGTATTTAAATTTTTCCAGTAAAATCCTTGTCAAGTCCAATAAGTATTATATTATTCCGGGGTTTCAATTTCTGTGGAATTTTTTTATTTTATATTTTTTTATTTGTTGCCTTTTTACAATCACTTAATAATAATAGACTTTTCAGATGTTTTTTTCTCCTCAGCCATTTTTATTTTCTTATATCTCTAGTTACTGTCATGAAGAAACCCCTGAAATTACTTGGGGTTATTCTAATTAAAATTAAGGAGTTGAACCTGCTTTGCAAGCTAACCGGTAGCCTGGTGCTACGGTCGAATTCGATTACTTCGTGAGCGGCCTCCAAAGATATATCGCAATTTTTTAAAATTAATTTGGAGGTATATAAAATATTTCATGTATTTGAGATATGACTTCGTAATTTGGCATTAACACACACATGTATTTCGAGAGTGTTAGCTCCTCATTGTTGACATTTGACTTTTTAAGTAATTTATTTTATTCGTTATATTAGCAGACACACATAAATAGGATTTATAAGATATCCTGTAAACAAGATAATATAATTTTAATGCCTGAGTCACATAATATGGTTCCTAAATACCTTTTGTGAGTCACCCTCTGTGAATTTAGAGAATTTCCCATGCCATCGGAGATATTACCTGCTTCCTAGTCATTTTGCCCGAAGTTTACTGTCAATTACCTGCTCCCACCCACAAAATTACCTACTAAGATGCATATTTCCGTTCTTATCGATGTACTTGGTTTGTTCGGATTATTATACACATTTCGTTGTAACTGTACCTCACCAATTTCTGTATTTAAATGTCAATGCCAAATTATAGAGAATGCAAATTAAATAGCTGTATTTTGCAAATAAGGAAGTCATGAATGTTGTTGCCAGACGATATAATTATAGCGTTAACCTTTTTGTTTAAGTATTCCCATTCTGTGGAACCGTTAAAAATGTTTTTTTATATTAAATGAACATGAAGAATTTGAGGTAGACATGTTAAAAATATTTATAGAATATGACATGTGTTTACAAGATAATCTGTTTTTTAAATGCTAATTCTGACATTCTCATTTCTTATTGCGTTTCGGAATTCTCTACCACTACCAGTACGTCTGTCTGTGCGCTTTTGTGAAAGAAACAGTTAGAGGGTGTTTTTTGAGAAATAAAATAAATTGGAACAAAAATAATGTGTATTTTGTTAACGCTTTCGAAATGAAATCTGTTTTCTTTTATAAAAATTTAATGAAAATTCCTTATATGTGCTGTACATATGAATGTGCTTTAAGAATTTACATATCTTATGTGTCTAGATACTTGCTACTTATATGCAAAATAGAATATTTGACTTTCTTTTCTAAACAATCTTAATTTTGAGCAAAATTCAAAAAATGTATAGCAAACACAGTAATAGGAAAGAAGTCATTGGCGAGTTCCCCAATGAATTATTTGATCATTGTCCTGGCACACAGAGTGTATACAATTACAATATGAAGACAAGAACCACAAAGCATTTTTTAATAATACCACAGATTAAAACACAAACCAAAACAATGAATCATAGTAACACAAACGAAGTACATAAAATACATCACTAAACAAGCACTTCAATAATCCTAGGACCGTTACGTAAGTAAAGAGGAAGTGACACAGACAGATTGTCGTGCATAAAGCAATGGAAATATTTAACAAACACGAGATGATGCACAAATTAATGATACATAAGAATATGAATGGACCCTACTAGCTCGGGAAAATTAAGCTCCAACCTTAAACATATTCCTTGTAAGCTAATTTTTGGCGGAAAGTGTTCATTTGATGTCTCTTATTAACGAATGAAAAGCCCCTAGAAATTTCACTGGAGCTTCATTTTGATCTAGTCAATGAAGTTGATAGTGACAGAATTCATATCGTAATGGTTAGTAAATATTTTGAGAACCGATTAAAATTCACTCCAACACTTGAAGGATTAATATTTAAAAGAAAATATTAAAAAAAATGTATTAACAAATAATGTATATTTTGTAACAAAATAATAGAAATAGAATGAACGAAACAAAATTAGATCCTTTACGATGTAATCGGTTGGTCTCTTCAAGCCTGGAACCTTAAAATAAATTTGTCATCATCAACGTAACATTTTATTTCCTTTAATGGAAAGTCCACATACTTATAATACCTCTTCATCCATGATAATCTCATCGTCTTCCCTTCCTGACTGCATGGATCATCTAGTGCCACGACAGGTATATTTTTGCATGAGATTCCTCTGCAATGTCTGAACATAGAAGTACAGTTAAGATCTGCCATCCTGCACTGACACCCTCTTTAGCAACTTTTTTTGCAATTGCATCGTATGAGGTGTAGAAGTTCATCTGGCGCGGGAGGCAATACGCTAGGGTCAGGAACAAGGGTGCCATTTATTTCCTGTCATCCCCACTTAGTAGCAACCATTTCGTTCTATAACCAATCTTGCACTTATAAATACACTCGGAAAGACTAGTGGACTCTTTTTTTTTCTGTTTTGAGGCGACCCATTTGCTGTACATGAAGTACCGCAACTCATTTCAGTTGTTAAATCAGTAGGTTAAGATTTTAGGAAAGGACGCTCAACTATCGACGAAATAGTCATTTTACAGCAGATTATTGGGAAGTGACAGTATAACAGAGACATACACCTAGCTTTAAACCTCGAAAAAACATTTGATAATGTGAATAGAAATCGAGGGGCTTCTTACTGGTCAAACTTTGTATACTATTGCCAATTTCCGGCAATAAAGTAGTAATTTTTTTTGTTATTGCAGACATATTGCCAAGTTATTCCTAAGAATATTTTATAAAATTATATCTGTTTTTTTGTAGTTACAAAACTTGTGTGATGCCTACGGGTGCTTATAAGTCTATTTATCAGATATAGAATATGGTTGAAAAATTGTGTCTAATTATCTTGATTTCCAAGGAGAAACCATACGCATTTTTATTGCTGAAAAAAAAATTAGTTGATTTCATTCATTACTGATGTGGTAACAATTACCTATATGTATGCTGGTGATTGTTAAAATATTACTAAATAAGAATGTTCGAGAGAAATCTAGTGGGGGCTTATTACACGTTTTTGTAGGTATTTCACAGATACCATTGACAAAAGACCTGTCGAAGGCGAATAAACGGTCATGTGTGCGCGCGCAGTATTTTACTATAATAATAATACCACCACTACACACCATACCACAGAAATTAGACAACCCCCGATTTCAGAAGTCAGAGGCTTGTGCGGAAGAGGGTTACACATTGAAAAACGCGTCCATACAACCAACCATTTCCTTCGACAGTGCCAGTGCCGGAGCCGGGATTCGAACCAGGTGGCGCGATGCTTATATGATTAATCGCGATTGCCACCTCGCGCCTTAACCTACGCGGCTATCGGCCAGATTGAAAGGGACAGACTATTTTAAAATAGCTAGAATGGTTTATCAGGCGAGAGCAATGAATACCTATACAGGGAATTTGTTGCTTTATGCCTGAAAATCACGTTGTTATAGTTTAAAGTTTATGAAATTTTTTCCAAAATTATCAGTGTTATTCAGTTCATAATAGAATTTTTTACAATCCACATTAAGATTATATACGACTCAATAGCGTTTAAAATTTTGAAATATAGTGAGCAATAAAATTATTTTGTAGTCATTTATTTTTATTTATTCTTTGTAACAAATTCTAGACAATCATTTTGTTTTATCTCTTTTAAATTGCTGATTCTGTTAGTCCAGCTGATGATGTACTGTGATACCATCTGTGAGTTTTATGGGACCATATAATATGCAGGATTTATGTAATTCCTGAATGTCTTCTTTAGGCGGTCAGCTAAATTCATCTAAATTTACTTACAAAAATTTCACCGTGCCAGTTTCATTTTCTATTTTTGTAGCCCTCTCTAAATACCATCTTTTATCATAAAAAAATGGCATTTTTCTATTTAGATAATACTTGTTATCTATACGGTTTGCGACGTTATCATTATTCTCATCTTCAACATAATTTTCAACTTCACTTTGGCTTGTGTATACCTCATCCGATGTTTCTGTTGTTTCTTCTTCACTATCTTCTTTAATTCTTTTCGATGCTTTTGGATTTTTTGATTCCATTGCCGATTTGTTTGTTTGTGTCCGTTGATGATTGGATTTATTTCGTGATAATGACATTCCTTTAACTCTTTGTAATCTGTCACAACTAAGTCGTCCGGATTTTTCAAAAAACACCAACATAACGTGGACTTTGGAATAAGCATTTTTGGGTCTTTTATGACTAGAGATGAAAATGAGCTATCGGAGGAATTATTTTTTACATTTTTGTTCGTACAGTCTTTTAAGTTTAAATTTTCCAATCCAAATCATTGAAAATTGATGCATTATTCACTATCTGAAAGTTCGTTTTGATCCTCATCTTGACCATTATTTGATGCTAAATTGGATGTCTTAGTAGGGATCTGATTTTTGCTCTTTTTTTTGGTTTCTGTATAGCTATTGTTGTGCAACTTTTATCATAATCTTCCACAATCATTACTAAATGTTGTGCTTTCTGTGAAGCGTCCTTCTTTGAATTTTCCAATATTTTTCTAGTTTGTTATGTTGACATGGACAAAATTTGATTCACTTCCCAATTTTTTATTTTCTTCGCGAGGAAATCAAAAATCCCCAGTTATCTAGAAAGAAGCTAAATGCGGTTGTTCATATGCTCTGATTATTCAGGCAGACAAGGAAAAGCTATCTGTTGTCTTCTAAGCTGCAAAAAACAGAATTTCCGATGTTACACGAACTCGCCAATATTACGTATTGCCCTTTTAGTTACCACCGTTGTTCATTCATTACCACTTATTGCCATTTATTTCCCCATATTGTCAGCTATTTTCAGCTATTGCCGTTAACTGCCATATATTACTCTTTACTGCCGTTTATTTCCTACCTATTGCCAGCGATTTATACAGTAGTACCGTCCATGAAAAGCCTCTCGATAGAAATTGTCCATCGTGTTAAAAAAGGGGGAACCCGAACATCAAGTAAATGCAACTAGAAGTTTATACAAACGAACAAAAATAATTTTAAATGTTGGTAATAAAATAGACAACACCACCTCAGTGGTATCCAGTATTAAAATAAACAAAGGTGCGCAACGAGATAATCCACCAATTGAAAGCAAACTACAGGAAAGATATTATATATAATACTAAGCTTGAAGAAATTGTAAAGAATTCGGCATGAAGATATCAACAGAAAAATCAAATATTATTACTTTCTATGGAAAGGAAACAATAAGAAGTAAAATAACAATAAATCATGGGACAATTGAACAAGTTAAACACTTCCGTTATTTAGCATGTGCCGTTACGTACAAATATAGTAAAGGCATAGAACAAAAAGCAATAAATTCAACAAATATGAAGAACAGCCATTAATACTTTCAAAAACAAAACCAGGAAAGAAACACAGTTGAAGTTTTATAAGACAATAGAAGTATCAACACTTATTTACAAAAGTGAATCATGGACAATGACAACTAAACAAGAAAACAGAATACAAACACAGGAAATGAAGATTTTGAGAGGAGTGAATGTGAATGATAGATTATATAATAATAATAATAATAATAATAATAATAATAATAATAATACATACTACAGACCGATAACCTGTCTAAACGCATGTTACAAGGTGTTTACACGCATTTTGTACATGCGGGTGCTCCGCGCAGTCGAACCGGTTTACGAACGGATATATGAGCAACGAGGGTCGAAGAGAGGTGTCGCTGGCTGCAAGGAGAACCTGCTGATCGATAGATGTATCACGCAGGACTCCATGCAGTATAAGCGGAACCTCTCTATGGCCTGGATCGACTACCGCAAGGCATTTGACATGACATCACATGAGCTCATTGTTCACTTGCTCCGATGTCTTGTGGTACCCGGTCCCGTAGTGAGATGTATTGAAGAACTGATGCCGCTCTGGAGGACTCGCTTTACCATAACATCGGGTAACGATAGAGTCCAAACAGAGTCGGTGACATTCAGAAGAGGAGTATTTCAGGGAGATTCCCTCAGCCCCCTTCTGTTTTGCATCTCACTACTGCCATTATCCGTCTCGCTCCGGAAAAACCGTGGCTACAACTGCGGTACCCCCGGCGACAGGAGGCATAAGGTCACCCATCTATTTTATATGGATGACCTTAAACTTTATGCCTCTGGAGAGAGGGATCTCCAACAGTCCCTTAGGGTGGTACAGGAGTACACGCAGGCTGTCGGTATGCAGTTCGGGTTGGACAAATGCGCACTGATCCATCTCAAGAGAGGACGATGCGGTGACTATGGAGAGGACGCGCAGCTCGTGGACGGAAGCATCTTACACCATCTAGATGCCGGAGAGTCGTACACTTACTTGGGTGTCGAGCAACGCTCCACCCAAGAAGTGAATGTAGTGAAAAACGCTCTCCGCGGCAAGTATCAGCACCTACTCCGACAGATCTGGTCTTCAGAACTGTCGGGGAAGAACAAGGTGTCTGCTACAAATATGCTTGCCGTTCCGATCCTTCTCTACTCTTTCGGAGTAGTGAAGTGGACTAGAGAAGAGCTGCGTCAACTCGATGTAGTAACCCGCAAGAAGATGCATCTCAATAGGAGCTTGCATCCTAAATCGTCCGTTCCACGGTTATATCTCCCACGACATCGGGGAGGCCGTGGACTTTTGAGCTTGGAGAGTCTCCATAGCAGGATGGTTCTGGATGGAGCATGTAAGGTCATCAGGAGTTCGGATCCCCTCCTCTGCATGGTCCGAGACCATGAAAATGCAGAGGTAGGAGCTTTTCTCTTTAAGGCAGCACGGAGAGCAGCCGATGAACTTGGTCTCATCTTCGACGTCGAGCGGGTAAACCCCGACTCTGTCACCGAGTTGGAACCCGTTCGACTAAAAGCCCACATTAGAGCTGCAGAACACAACATCCTTCTGCAGCTCCATAAGGATAAGCCATTGCACGGGGTCTTCTATAAAAATATAGAAGACCTCGGCTTATCCGAAAGGCTGACCTTCGCCTTCTTAAGGTCAGCTGGGCTGAAGTCTGAGACCGAGGGATTCATAATGGCTTGCCAGGATGGTGTATTTAACACTCTCGTCTATCGACGTCGTGTCATGGGTATGGAGGTCCCTGATATCAGCTGCAGGGCCTGCCGCAGGGCGCCGGAGACTGTAATGCACTTACTGTCGGCTTGCCCGACATACGCAGTCTCGGCCTATATTCATAGACACAACGCAGCATTACGAGTGCTTTACTATCATCTAAGGCACTCGTATGGGATAGACGAAACACCAGTGCTGCCTTACGTTCCGGGGGATATTGAGTCCGTTGTGGGGAATGAGAAGTGCCTAATTTATTGGAACTACTCGTTTCCCACCGTCAGGCAAATACAAGCCAACAAGCCTGACATAGTACTCCTCGACCACCAACTCAAGACAATGTATGTCGTGGAATTCTCAGCTCCCGCTGAGAGCAACATTGTCTTGAAAGAGGAGGAAAAACGGACAAAATATCGAGATTTGCTCTTCGAACTCCGCAGGCTTTATCCAGGCCATTCTGTTAAAATAGTGGTACTGATTATAGGAGCCCTCGGTGGAATGAGGCAGACGCTGCTTTCAGAATTAAAGATCATACCGGCATGCCGAGATTCGGCAGAGATCTTAGCCGGCAGAATGCAGAAGGCTGTCATCCTCGGTTCATTACGTCTACTCAGGGCACATGATTCACGGACCCGGTAGTCACTCACCCCACGGGCGTGGGGAGTGGCTACTGGTATTACCAGCTCCCCTCTGTGAGGGTCGGAGCCACAGAGTAAGGTGACTGGTTTTTTGTAAAAAAAAAAAAAAAAAAAAAAAAAAAAAAAAAAAAAAAAAAATAATAATAATAATAATAAAACGTCTTTATTTAAAGGGCGAAGTTTAGCCAAAGGCTATTCCTCCACTTAACCCTGTAATTACAAGTTAAGTATGTAGATATAAACAAAGCGTAAAATAATATAAAAGAGAAAAAAAAAAGAAAAGGTGAAAACAGTGGCAATTAGAAGGTAATAATGAGAAAGTAATAATAAATAGTAACAATAATAATCATATGACACTAATAAATAACAATGAAAACCGTTTCATCATTGCGCTGCTAAAAGTGACTTTAAATATTTGCGGAAGGTAAAAATGTTATATTTTTTTATCTCTGAATTTAATGAATTGTACAATTTAACAGCGTTATATGTAAAAGATTTCTGAAACATTGCGGTAGAGTGATGCGGCATGGTAAAATTGTCGATGTGACGAATATTTAGATCGTGCGTCTGGTTACGAGTAATTAGTTTGTCTCTAAGATAGGCAGGAGAAGACGTGATGCAAATTCTATGTATAAAAACTAAGAAATGCAATTTCCATGTACTGTCCATCTTTAGCCAATTTAGCTCGGAGAATTTTTCGCTAATGTGATCGAACTTTCTTAAATCAAATATTAGTCGACAACAAGTATTTTGAACTTTCTGGATGCGTTTTTTGTTAACTGTATCCAAAAATGGATAGTACATAGTGTCACAATAGTAAAAGATTGGTAAAATAATCGTTTCGCACAGCTTTTTCCTTGTTTTAAAATTCAGAAACTGTTTGTTGGCATATAGTAACTTTAGACATATATAAGATTTCTTAACTAAGTTGCTCACATGTGCGTTAAAACTTAATTTATTACCAAATATAACGCCAAGGTTTTTCGCCTCTTCTACAAATGGAATTATTATATTATCAACTGCTATTTCTATATGGTTAATTACATAATTATAGCGAAATCTGGAAGAGAATACCATTGCAGAACACTTTTCTATGTTTAATTTCAAATTGTGATTGGTACCGTAAACGTTTAGGAAATTGAGATCACTATTTATATGTCTTTCAGCTGCAGGTAGATTGTCTACGTTAAAACTATACTTAAGTTGTACATCGTCTGCGTAAGATTGGATTTTCATATATTTAAGGTTATTGCCAAGATCCATTGTATATAATATGAACAGAAGTGGTCCTAAAACCGAACCTTGTGGAACACCAGAAGCCACGGGTTTTGACTCTGATGTTCCAGACTCGGTTTTAACCCTCTGGGAACGACCAATTAAAAAACTTTTAAAAAACCTAACACATACATTATTAAAACCATAAAATTGTAACTTTGCGCATAGTAATGGATGATCAACCGAATCAAACGCTTTTGAATAATCGAGAAAAACTAAAATGTCAGCAAGTTTATTATCCAAATCCCGTAAAATATTGTCCGATACATTGGTCAGTGCTGTACAAGTGCTGTGTCCTGCTCTAAAACCTGATTGATATTCTGGGAATAACTTATTTTTGAGTAAGTATGTTTCTGTTTGAAAATAAACTGCTTTTCCAATGTTTTACTAAATATTGCCAATAGACTAATCGGTCGAAGATCTTTTATTTCCGCCGGGCAATTTATCTTTGGTATTGGGCATATTATTGCTTCTTTCCACATTGAGGGGAAAAAATCTTCAACAAGGCAGACATTTATTAAATGTGTTAAATATGGTATAATTAACGGACAACAGAGCTTTACCATTTGCAACGAAACTTCGTCAATACCAGAGGAATTCGACTTAAAGCCATTAATTATTTTTGCAGTTACTTCAGAAGCAACAGGTTCGAAAGAGAAGTTTAAAGTATTATTATATTTATTAGTTTTATAAAAAGTTAAAGTATTTAGGGGCACTCCTTTATTGTTATAAGCGGTTAGAAAATAGTCATTAATTAAATCAGGTTCATTTAAATTATCAGGTACATTTTTGTAGTTCTTTTTTGTAATTACATTTAAGTTTTTCAATGATTTCCAAAAAACTTTTGAACCTTGTTGTTCTGAGTATTGAATAAAAGCCAGTTTTTCTCTACGTATTGAGGCGGTTGTATAGTTGCGCAACTCTTTATAATTGTCCCAATTTTCAGCACTTGCATTTTGTTTATATTTCGTTAGAGCCCTATCACGTTGCCTCATTAAAACTTTTATGTTGTCTGTGATCCACGGCGCATAAGGTTTATTCATACGCGCATGACGCACAGGTGCATGTACGTCAAACAATGAAATAATATTTCTTGTTAAAAAGTCCACCTTATCGTCGATGTTGTTGATATAAAAAATATTCTGCCACGGTATGCTTTGCAAATCTTCAGAAAATAGATCGATATTTAAGGATTTAAATTCTCTATACATATGCATCTTCTGTTTTGGCTTATTAGTTTTGATATTTATTTCACAATATACTAATCGATGGTCTGTTAGTGTATCTGCGTTAATGGTACCAGAACAATTTATAATCTCACTGTTGTTAACAAATATAGGATCAATTAGGGTTTGTGAATGATTTGTTATTCGTGTAGGCTCGTTAATAATTTGCGAAAACCCGTAAGCACCAAAGCATTGACTCAAAATATTATTTAAATTGAACAAATTAATGTTGACATCGCCAGTAACGATAATATTATCGTGCATGGGAGCTAAATATGATAAGATATTATCAAAAACATTTATACACCGCGCAGCATTATTTTGGGGTGGTCTGTAGACAACTCCTAGAACCAAGGATTGAGTATTTAGTTTTAAATTTACCCACACATGCTCAATAATATCATCGTCACCCATGTCAAGCATAATTCTAGAACAGTTTAAGCTATTTTTCATATAAATTGCAACGCCTCCTCCTCTGCCTGTTACACGATCATTTCGAAATAAACAGTAACCTGGTATATGTACAGCCTCAGATGGCACATCTTTCGAAAGCCATGTCTCTGTCACTGCAAACAAATCAAAGTCATTTCCTACAACTATATGGGATAAATCCGCAAAACTTGGTATTAATGATCTAATATTTATATGACCTATTTTAACTTTACAAGTTGTGTTCACCATAATCAATTTTATTTTTTAATGTTATTATTTGCTTATTATAACAAAAACAGTTAATTTTATCATTGGCAGTGTGATCTGAACGGATTTCATTATTACTTTTGGGATAGCGTTTACAATAATTATAGCAATTTATGCATTTTTTATCTTGAGCGTTGTTACAATCATAGGTGTCATGATTTTCTGCACATGTCGAACACACTGGAGTAGAGTTTTTGCAATCCTTCCTGAGATGACCAAACTGCATACATCGATAACACTGTTTGATTAAGAGATGGTCTTCCACTCTTACTTTTTGCCAACCAATGTACAGATAACCGTGGGATAATATTAATTCTCGTAAAGTTGCAGATACCTCAACTACTACATCATTAGAAAACTTTCGCTTAACTATAGTCACTATTTTAATATTTAATTTTTTGTTGTAAATATGTATGTTGTAAAAATGTAAATACCAGAGAAGAATCCCATATATTTTAATTTGAGAGATAGAACAAAAGAAAACAAAATTCTACTTGTTACCCTACTAATGCACATGAAAAGGAAATGTTGCCTGAGAAAAATGTGGAAAGATAAATTGCCTAAAACATGAAACACAGAAAAATAAAATTCAAAACACGGTATTTACACTATAAACATTATAAAGGTGATTCATTGTACTCATTAGTATAAGTGGAAGAATTTAAAAATCAAATTAGGAAGAATACTATTCAACAATTAGTCAACGTGATTGGAAAACGGAGGTAGAATAAACAGAGACTGATATAACAAACGACCTCGCAAACGACGCAGCAAAAACATTAACGAATCAGCAATAATATTAGATTAATATAATTGCGTATCGAATTGTGAATTTTTGTACAATCTACCTAGTGATATTAAAAGAAGAACCTAACTAAATTTGTATTGTCTACAGACAACATATCGATAGTTTTGCGTAAGTAGTAAGTATTTATGAATATGACATACAAAGAAAATCATAAAACTGTGCGTTTAATGTAATAGCACATAAGATGTTTCTACTGCATCTTTGAAAAAGGGAGGAGATCCTGTTTCTGAATCGTCAGCCAAGTAGAATATTTTTGTTCTAATTTATATTGGACGATAAAAAGCCTTGTAACTATCCCCTCTCTGTGAAACAGATGCAGACGTAGAGATTATTTCACAGTAATATACTAACTAGTTCAATTTTATAATTTTGTAGATTCCCTGGATGTTTTTGATGATGCAAAATCCCAAAATGAAAAATTAATGATACAGGTTTAGAAAATTGATTGCGCCTGAAAAAAACTTATTGGAACCTCAAATTTCAATGTTTTGTTTAATTAAAAAATCAATCAAGTGCACACACAATTAAAAGTATCTACTGCCATTTAAACCGGATATCAGTTTCCCGCAAGCATATTGCAAATTTCCCTAAAAGCTCGAATAAAGGCATTAATTCCTAACATATAATAAAATTCCTTAATAACTCAGAGTTTTGCAATAATTTAAAATTTTCCCAACATCCTTACATCCTCTCTAAATGTACACTTGGATATATGTCAAAAAATCTGTGCAATTTATTTAACATCTTTAGACAAATAAAGCTGAAAACTTTCTTGAAATGATAACTAATAGTTGTGAAAGTTCCGAGACATGACTTGTAGAAGAATGTTCCATCAATATATAAAACCGGCCAAGGCATGTGGTAAATAATTGATTGGGCATAGATACGTACCGATTATAAAGTAGATTGTTGACATGACATCGCTGTGTTACAGGTTTTTACTTAGTTTAATAAATTTATTGAGAGTAAGACTAGTACCTCAAAATAATAGAATACACTAAATAGTAGACATTTTTTTCACATACTTAAAATAGGAAGATTGTAAATTTTTGTTAATAAACTACAAAGAAAAGTGCTCTTTCTTCAAATATATGTTTATTTTTGCCAAGAAGTTTATTTTGTCACAATATTAACAACGTCAAAACCATTATCAGTAACTATGTTGAATATATGACACTAATTTCAAATTAACAAAAAATAAACAGTCTACAAAAAAATTCTTTATTTGTACATTATGGTATATGTTGGTACATGGAATGATAGTACTAATTTAAATAAGTAAGTTATTTATAAAGTGAAGTGATGCATTGAACATATCTATAATAGTAAAATAAAGTTCAAAGGTATAAATATGTAAAACTCCAGAAAATGTTTTAAAGTTCCTTATTTGGATATTCTATATGATATAATGATAGGTTCTATACTTAAACCAATAATATTGTCAAGTTCCCAATGTTCATCTCTTTTGTTAAAACGTGACCACGTAATCAGTGCACCACACTTTTGTCCATTCGATGGTGGTAGAAGTATAGCTATTTGACGATTTCTGTCATGTCATCAAAAGCGAATTTTTTTACGCAGAGCTCTTTATTAGAATTAGCAGTCATGAAAAGTTATTGAATAACTATTGAATTACATTGGTATCTCACTAGGAAGTTCTCTGGTCAATCTGCCTTGAGCGATAACTGGCACTGACCATTACAGTTTTCAGATTCCACAGACAAAAATTTGTATAAGATACTCCTCAAGAACATCTACGATAGTATTTTCAAACTCGAATTCGGTAAACCACCTTCGACGAAACCTATGACATTACCTATATGTATCACTATCAAGGTGCGTTAAAGCCAATGGACATCTTTAACATTGCAATGAATATTGTATTTATTTTGTTGTTATTCTCACAATTTCAAGAAGATAAAACTTGTTTTGTTTACTTTTATCTATGCTTTTAAAATTGATGCACATTCTGTTTATCAATCAGTTCTATGTAGGAGTTCCTACAGGAGTTTAGTTCTAATTGGTAAGGGAACGCTTCAGTATTATCTTTGTAGAATTATCATAATGAAAGAGTACACGGATGTTAAAGAGGAAAGAAAAATCAAAAAAACGAACTGTTCAAAGATATAAACCGCGCAACATCTATCAGCTGTAACACAATTTTTTCTCAATACCGTGGCCCATGGAAACAACAGATGATCACTATTAAGAATCAACTCAATTATGTTGTAGGAGACTGAGGTTTCAATGAAATTCTGAAAATAGCATAACCACGTGTTGATAGTCTGAGCAGAACCTATTTTGCAAAGACTATAATTCCCAATTCACACAATAAGTGCATATAAGTCTTGTGATGTCATCAGTCAAAGCTACTTTTATTAAAAATACTATTGATTCTGATCAACTGAAACACGCTGTATGAATGGTAAATAGAAAAAATACTATTTTTGATTCATAATGACAGAGCAAATCAAAAATGCTGGTTAAGATGCTTACATAAACAGTGAAAGTTGCTTTATTTACATCATTCTCGTAGCAGGTAATCCTATTAAATCACAGTAATATACAGATGTATTGTGATCCATTTCAAACATTCAACTTTGGCCTTAACTTTGGCTTATGATGAGCTGAAAGTCATCAACAAAAGATTAATGTTCCAAAAATGAAATTAGTACAACATGCCTGTTGTCCTGTTGAAATCAAGAGAGTAACTACCATATATATGTCAGTGAGAATGAAGTTTTCCCTAATTTAACTAAGAATACTGTCTAGTTGAAGAATTAGTGATATATATTACTCATATATGCTTCTGTACTAGATTGACGAATATCTGTTGCAACTTATCTAGTCTTGTTTTGCCTTCCCCAACAAAAATTTAACTCGCCCAGAACAGAACTGCGCAGAGTTTGTTTCTGCTGATCGTGGTAAATTATTCTCTTCCTTAAGTACACATAGTACGTTTAGTGTTAGAATTTTTTCCTTTCTGAAATAAAGTAGCTGCACTTTTAGCATTTTTGAAGTACCTTTCAAGGGCGATTATGTTGACGCTGTGGAATTTATAAAGGAATTTTTGGCAAAGCACACACCTTATTATAAGAATCTCATGCAGAATCGGAGCAAGCCTCCTCGATCTTTGGTATTTTGCCTACAAAAGAACCTTGAGGCTAAAGTGACGATTCCTTGGTCATCATCGTTTTGTGGTTCTCCTGCACTGTGCACACACTCCTTCCATTTGCAAATATAAACTTAGTTGTATTTTACCTCTGTAATTCTAACAATGGAATTTTTATGAGTACTAAATACCGATTCTAAGATATTGGGTGCCCAGGATTATGTAATTAAGTCAATTAATAATTGTCAATGTTATATAATAATATATTTTTTTTCTAATTTAAATAAAGTGATCCTGCCTAAGTCAAGGTTATCATATTTAAAACTTGTTGAAATATATATTTTTTAATACATTTGCCAAAGGTGATATAATGCGAAAGCTTGATCTATTAAGCACATGCATAGTATAGATTATGTATGTGACCTTAGGAAATGAAACAGAGAAGAAAATTTATTTATATTTTGTCCTCGATCAGTTATCTATAATAGTACTAAGTGGGAAGTAAAGCTCTGTTAACTTGTTTATTGGCATTTCATGGAAATATTTCATATCTGCGGCGCTTGCACGCAGTAAGTTAATTAGTAATAAGAAATATTCGCATTTCTCCGGTCATAGGCTGGATAGTAATGGATGAAAACTTGTCTGTAATATGCCCAGTTTTATTTGTTTTACTAAATGGTTTTGCAAAGTGAAAAAGTTGAGTCGTTTATAAAGTGGCAAAAAGCTTCCTTTATTTAGTTTGTCTTTAATATAAGAATATTTGGTAGCGAATTATATATGGGTAACGGTACTTTTCAGTGTAGTAAACTAAACATGTTAGTATAGTACAGTACAGAAGTTTTATTGACAAATGTGTCTTAAAAAAGTAATTTCCCTAGTTTAAGTATATTTTATTTAAGATTCCTTTTAGTGTATTCGTAGTAGCAAAATTTTGCCCGCTCTCAGGTCAACAACTTTAAAGTCGTTTGATATCCTGCCTCATATCATATTATATGCAACACAAGTCACTGCACTGCTCTGTTTCTGAGGTACTGTGCAAGAACTGGCAATGTTTCTTTTGTTAATTTAATTTGAATGTATAATATATTGCGAAGTAAATAAATTGTTGACTACATCGCAATAGGGATTTAGATCGGGAAAATGTGTAGATACTGCTTGCTTCCATTTGTTAGACTACGTATATTCGTCATTAGACAACGGAAAGTATGTTGTAACACTGATGTTCGATTTATTAAAAGCGTTTGATACGGTCGATAAAAGCTACTTAAAAGATAAATTATATAACGTGGGTTTCCGAGGAAACATATTGAATTGGAGTATGTCTTACATGGACGGAAGAACATTAAGAGTCAAATTAAATAATGAACTTTCTGCAGTAAAAAATTTAAATCTTGGAGTTCCTCAAGGCTCCGTGCTTGGTCCATTCCTTTTTCTACTTTACGTAAATGACATGCCTTATTACATAAAAAGTGGACATGTAACTATGTTTGCAGATGACACTACCGTAACTGTAACTGCCGACACCCCTGAAGAGGTAGAACGGCTAGTTGATAATGTTATGGATGAACTAGGAATGTGGTGTCAAAGGAATAGACTCATCTTAAATGAGAGAAAAACCGTTTGTTTGAATTTTGGTTTGCAAAGGCGGCTACCATCTACAGTAATCCATGACCATCTAACTTTGGCAGAATTAGGTAAATTGTTGGGAACTAACCTAGATATGAAATTATCTTTTGATATACACATTGATTCCGTATGCAAAAGGTTAAACAAAGCCTATTTTGCTATTCTTCAATTAAAAGATGTACTAGATGAAAGAGAATTGCTGCAAACATATTATGCATTGGCCTACCCTCATATTTCTTACAATATAATCTGTTGGGGAAATGCTAAGGATCGGGAGCGAGTATTCATAGCTCAAAAAAGAATAATTAGGCTAATTTATAACTTACAACCTCGTGAAACATGTCGGAATATATTTAAAAACAAGAAGATCCTTACGACACCTATATATATATATATACTAAAGTGTTTATGCTTCACTAAGAGAAACATAAATATTTTTGAAACAAGATCAGAAAATTATTTATATAATACGAGACACGGCCAATTATTGTCGATTCCTAGGCATTCCACGACAAGATATGAACATTCCCCACATTATAACTGTATACTGCTATACAATGTATTGCCTAACGAAATTAAAATCTTAACAAACTTTTATAAATTTAAAAAGAAAATAAAAGAATTATTAATTTTGAATTCATTTTATAACGTAAAAGACTTTTTATATTCAGATTTTTTAATCCCATAGTGTATTGTTTCTTGTTTTTAAATTGTTATCTTGTATTTTTGTTTTTAGCGATTGATGTGTCTATTAGTGTCATGTAATTTTGACGTATTATCTTTTCTTTTATAATGTTAGTGTTAAGATAATTGTTATATACACTTTTCTATTTGTTTCTCTTTGTTACATATACATATATTTACTACTTTTTTGTATTCCCTGACTTACCATATATACACTGTATCATAAATGGTCAATAAATATTCTATTCTATTCTATTCTATTCTATTCTATTCTATTCTATTCTATTTAAACTGTATTATTTTTTTGAGAAATAAAAAATTCAAGGCCAGCTAAACATAAAGGAAATTGTTCCAATAATAAAAAATATCTACAGAGCTTCTTTAATATTAATACTGAAGGTTGAAGTAACCATATTCATCAGTAAGTAATTTTGGAGCTAATTGGTTTATTACAATTTATTTAAGTTTATGTATTTTCTGTAGGAAGTGTTTAGATTTTATACAATCTACGATGTCACGTACCTCTAAGTTATATGCAACAATGCAAAGCGTACGTCTCGGCATATTTGCTGAGCGAAATAAGCGAGTACCTACTTCTGTGAAAATTAATCTCATTATAATCGCTACAATAAGAGAAACCAACGTGTATAATGAGGAGTTGATAAATACTGCTAGCCTCATGCTCCAGATTCTGATTTAAATTTAGATTTCTGTGTACCAAAATATAGCCAGTTTGTTTTGTTAAAACTTAAAGCGTTGTTTTGCTTAGGATCGTATAATATAACGCTCTAAGACGAGATGAATTATACGTACCTGCCTATTTGGAACGGGACCCATAAACCAAGATATCAGCATTAATCCAATTAGTGGTCTCAAGAAATGGTTGAAAGCTATCTAAACACATGCGTGTTTAGTGAATTTTAATAACTAAGTATATTTTTTCTTAAGTTATAAATAGATCGTTTAGTCTCGCCGTATGTTTATATTTAATCAGCTTTATGTAAACAGAGATAGGCTTTCAGGGGGAAAATATGAATCATGCGGGATAGAATGTAATGCAGAAAGAGCCGAACTGAGAAAATAAATTGGAGATATCAAGGAGGAATTGCATATGTATGTTTTGTTTATCTTTTCTAACGCTTCACCTTCGCCTTCGCCATATTTTTTGTTGCTTCTTTACTTTTCAACAGAAGTAAAAGTAGTTATGTTGTAGATAACTTTATTTTCTATTTTGTAAATAACATATATAAATAGGTAATAAAATGTTTGATGTGATACGTATCTCTGACTTGTTAATATACGAGGTAATATAAATTAATTTCTCTATGGAAATCTTGAATTTATTTGGACAAAGAAATGGGTGTCTATGAAATATTTTGCCTTGTTTTTTAAGTCTCTACATGATATTAAATGGACAAATACTAATTTCAGTTTTAATTACTTTCAGTTTTTGAGTTAAGTCAACTCTGCTAACCATCATATCAACTGATAAGGTAACCTCCGTTTCGCGAGTGCGTGAAGACTTTATTTGAAATAATTTGTAACTTATATGCCAAAATTTGTAATTTCCCACATCGGTGGATATAACAAAATTTGTTTTTGGTGTAAACTTTTAGTATTTTAATTTACATTTGAGTATCATCTAGTAACTAATTTGTAACTACTTGTAACCCAAAAAATTTCTGGGTAGCCGCAGGAGCTCATGAATTTGAAATATTTCTTCTGTTACTATTTACTAACTAATTTGTAACTATTTGTAACTTACCAAAATTAGAATATGGAAGTTCGTCAATACCGAGTAATAAATTATTAAAAAATGGCGGCCACCTGACTAAAATCTCTTCTTTTTCCTCTCATAATGCCACCAGCACTTCGGTAGTTGAACAGGTGTTAGGCTGATGTCTGCCTTAACGGCATAGACTTGGGGGTACGAAGCAAAAAAAGGGAAAATAATGAACACTACCACACGTATGTGCCACAAATTAAAGCTAGCTCTGAAGAACCTCAGAGTCTGTGTGCGACCAGCGTTACTGCCTAGAGCAAATACAAAAGAATGTTCCATATATTAAAGTTTATTAGGTATTACAAGAGATACACATAATAGATATTTTACTAATATTTGATGCTTATGCTTTTCCCTCCACACAGGGGAGCCGATACAGAAGTGCAGGCTATTATTATTGTTGAAATTTAGACAAAATGAAGTAATATGTAAAGACTGAAAAGGTACCAACTTTATATTTACAACTTTCCCAGGTGTAACTATAGGTGGATTACAGGTTATGTTTAAAAGGTGGTATTTATTTTATACGTGCTAAGTTAAATCGCCAAATAGGGCAAATGGTTAGAGTAAAATGGAACAAAGGTTATCATAAATAGCTGGAGGCTCATTTGTTTTCGTTCCAGGGGTTGCGCTTCACAGGTTACCAATCGGAGTGGTGTTATATAACAAATTCCATCCGGAACCGTATCTTCAGTTCTTGGCCCAAAAGAAGAACCCCAATGAGGAGGAAAATACATTTTGTAAATAATGCCTAACATTGTTCATGCTACAGGGAGCGACTGGGTCGGTTACCTTTTTTCTAAGAGTTCTAATAATTCCGTTGAGACTTCTGGAGTTTTGAGCTTCGTAAACGTGCAAATAACCAGGGACACCGACTCACAAAAATGGATAGTAGACGCCAGGACATATGTGTTAAAACCAAGTATTAAAACCAATTTGCATAGAACAGCAGTGACAAATTTCAAGTGCTTAGACCATAAAATCCCACTAGGGTAAGTTTCTCTCCATGTATATACATCAAAATTTACCAACAGCAGCATACAATGGTGGAGAATAACTTCTGAAAAAAGATCGAAGATTAAAATATAGCGAAAGTGATTCCAGGCACTCTTGCCGGTGGCCACCCGAATAAAGAAAAATAGGAGCCGGACCCAAACGAAAAAACGCACTCCAAAAAAGCAAATCGCTTCCGCCCACGCCACGATCACATCACAAACCGAATATGACAGAACACACTACAGAAACACATGTTCTCCATAACCGTGCAGGATCGAGTTTCTTGCAACTTGAAATAATACCTAAATCATTGCTGGACAATCCAAAAAGATATTTAGCAATATCTCCTGTCAATAAAATAATCACAGATATAAGTAAACAAATTTGAAAGGATGACTGATGAAATAATTATTATCAATTACACAGAAATTCAGGCACGTTCCTGGATAGCCGCAGATAATGAATTTCACTCTGAGTGTTGGTAAGGTAAACAGAAACTTAAAAGTCCCTAAGTGGACTAGGCAAAACAACAAATTCAATTTATAAATTACAAAGTTATAATTACATAACCCTGAAACTACTCGGCATGAAATAAACCTGTAACAATAATTTAGTACCTAATTTGAAATTATTCGTAAGCCAAAAAGTTAAATTTGTAGCTCAACCGATATCGAGTCAAACTGATTAAATTTTGATCGCAACATTTTTTCCATTTCCTAAATACTTTTATTAATGCTACACGAGTACAGTGCCAAGAGTGAAGTTCGTAGTTACAACTTAAATCGTCGCGTCGTCTCTTAATAGAACAAATTTGTATATGTACAATTTATCCCCGAGTGTCAAAGATTTAATGTGCATTTATTTATTTTATGCGGTAACTATCTCGTTCACAATATTCATAGCATAGCAAACATTAACTATGTACGCATTTTTAATAACTCTTAACTAATCGTTTCAGAAATAAAAAACACTTTTAATTTAAATTAGTGTGTACGAAATAAAATATTAATGAATCTGAAAATTCACGTTTTTGGAAAGAAACCATTATTCTTCTTCTTCCTATACTTCTTCTTCGTCTTCTTGCGATGATTTTGGCCCATTTAATTTTGCCGGCAGAAACGGATCAATTCCGGTCATTATTTTCTGTTCTTAAACTGCTTACGTGACAACTCGTGGGTCATTTCGTTTCGTGGGTATTTTCATAGTATGCAATTTAATACATGGTTCCAAGTTGATTTAAGGTACACTGAATTTTTTATGAATTAAAAAAAATCTTTTGAAACTGCAATAGTTTGCTTGACCTCGCAAAATGGGGTATTTCTAAGCCAGTTTATCAAAATCGTAGTTTTTAATAAGTGCATCCAATGTAAATATCGATGAAATTAAGATCAAAAGGATAAAATTTGGGTAAAACTGTGGTTCTAAATCATAATATGAGTTCTAAATATTTCCATCTCAATCTATCTCAAAAAATCCCAATTTTTAACCCGGAAATCGTACTTTTCAAATTCTGTGTAAAACTATAAAAAATAACGTTCTATAGTCTTAGTTTCCAAAAAAGAACCCCATTTTTTTGTAAGGTGAAGTGGGATAAGTAGGAATTTGTGTTAAGAAGTCGCATAACTCTGATTAACACAATTGAGTGACTTAACTTACACATTTATAAAGTTTAATAAGTTACAACACGTATCGTACTTAGGAATCGGCTTAGATATAGTATTGCCTTATTACAAAATATAATAATATACAAAATATTGAAGTAAAGTAACAATTCTGGAAAAAGTTGCTTTGTGAAAAATCTGGACGCGATGGAAGAAACTACATTCAAACTTCCATAACTCGAATTCCCAAGGAGGCTAAAAGTAATTTCGGATTAGAGAAACTTTGAGTTATGGAATTAAGTAATATTTCTTACTAAAAATGATAGATATTTATTGTTATGAATAATGCATACATGTATGGTTATACAGTTGGATATATTATATAAATTATAGATAAGTACATATTTATGATAATTTGTTTGAAAATAGTCAGTGATTAAATTTTGACGTACAGTTTTTCTTATACAATTTGTATTATAAAATTTTTCTACTTTGTTTAACGAGTTGTAAATCGAATCTGTTTTAGTTTAAGTTTTAATATCTCAAAGGTATTCTGAACTTCCTGATGAGAAAGCTTCTCCACTAGAAGTTCTTCATCGCTGTCATCGCTATCGCTAACACTATCAACAATTTCCTGATCTGTGGCACACATTTTCGGTATTCTGTAACGATACCCAATTTTCAAATTTTTCTTCAAGATCTAAATTGTCTGTTCTTTCTTTATCTGCATCATTAATGATCTGCTTTCCTAGTTCCGCTAGTGAAATGTCACCATCATCGTCATAAATGCTGTTTGCCAAAACTGGCCCCCTTAAAGCAATTCTGAATTGTTTTTTGAGAGATGTCGCCATTCCATACTGCGGCCACAGTCTTGACACAATCGAGAAGATTTATTTTAGGTATTACATTAAAATTTTCATACTATCCTTTGGTTAGTATCATACATTTGTAATGGCACTTTAAGCTTTTGATGATTCCTTGGTCGAGGGGTTATAAATTAGATATCATATGTGGTAGAAAAAAATTAAAATTTTAATCGCCTTCATTTTTTGCTGAATATATGTGAGCGTTTCATGAATTTCCGCCGTAAGTTCAACCTTATACGTACGCAATGATGAGACATTTCAGAAGGCTTAAGTGAAACAAGCGAAATAACAAGACCTTCGGAAGTTAGAGTAAGAAATACAAAAACACAGATATTATTAGCTTAAAAGGATGTGACCGAACACGTCTCTAGTAATTGTCGTGATAAGAAGCCAAAGTCATTAGACAATGAGTCACGAGCTGATTTAAAGAAATAGGCGTATATAATATATAAAGCTGAAAATATCTTTGTCTGGAAATAAAAACTAACTTCTCAATAAGTTAAATCCTATAATTTGACACACATAAAAGATAACAAAATAACAGGAGAAATCAAGAATTCTTAAACTATAACCGTGAGGTAGCATATTGTGGTAAAATTTCATTGTTATAGTTAGGTTAATGTTTAAGATAAATCACTATTATTACGATAGTTAATATTTTTTCTTGACATACAATTGTTTACTGCAAAAAATCGTTGTTAAAAGTGACAAAGGCATCGAAGAAAAACAACTACTTAGAAGATATATATATATTTTAATTTCATTAATAATGTTATACAAGTCGACGAAGCATAGAGAGTTTATTCCTCTTACGATGTGAGCTCAAGGATGTTGTGGTGTGATAGTGTCGACCATTAAAACTGGTTTTTCAAAGTAAATCCACCAGAATGAGTAGATAAATCGGTATGACACTCATATATTCAATTAGACCATATTTAAATATTTTAGTAAATAGAGCTATTAGAAAGAGGACATCGTCGTCACTACCCTGATATATTATTAATTTTGACTTAAGTACTATAAAAATTGAACCTTTTTAACACAGATGAACTCTTATAGATAAAGTTGATTTATCTTATAAAAGCGGTATTTATTTTTAAACGTTCCTTCCGTACGTATGTGTAAAATATAATTGCAACTCCTCGGCGAATTAATATTTAATAACGTATTTGGCAACGTTTTTTAATCACTCTTGTGTAACAAGTTAAGTAATAATAATTTGCAATACCTCGGTGATTGGCAAATATAGTCTTAATTAAATTTTGACATGGTTTATTATTAAGTAAAAAATAATACCAGTTATTGCATTGATTTTGCCGTGGCAAATAATTATACCTCTTATTGAATCAGATCTCAAAGACAATTACCCAAGAAAAGTCACGATATTCTGATGGATACCTTGGTCATTATTTGGGCAGAAAATCTAGCACTTTTTTCTTCTTAAGATTGCCTCTTAAGTATAGTAATGTTGTTAAACACTAACTGGAACTATAATGTAGGAGTGAAGAGCTGCTTCTAGTACAAGGTAGCTTTGTTGTTCTGAGTGACAGCATCTTCGGGAAGGAACTGAAGCACCCTATATATAAACTTAGTTTTTTCTTATTTAATAATAATAATAATAATATGTCTTTATTTTTTTATATAGCACGAAAAATACAAAAGAGTACATAAGGGAGATGGCGATATTCAACATAGTTGCTCTTCCATATAACCATCTCAATTAAGAACAGAACTACAATAAACAGTATAATAATCATATCATAATCAAAATACAATACAATACAAAATTAAATGTCATTTCTTTTACTAAATATGTGGCCTTTGATTTGTCTCCTAAATGAGGCAACTGAGGACTGATTTTTCAGGTCATTAGGCAAAGAGTTATAAATTTTGGCGGCGTTGAAACTAAATGAACTTTGAAATAGAGCCGGATTATGCTTAGGTATATTATAAAGATTACAATGCCTAGTAGGACGAGTATGAACATCTCTGCCTTTAACGAGTTTACTCAATAAATATTGTGGCAAATGAGCGAGGTTAGCTTTGAAAATTAAGCAAACTAGGTGTGCCTGGAATCTTTCATTAAGATTAAGCCAGTTTGATTCTTTAAATTTGGCTGAGATGTGATCAAACTTGCGTAAATTAAAACAAAACCTTAAACAGCAATTTTGAATTTTTTGGAGACTATCTTTATCGCTCTGTAATAGAGCTGGCCAATAGACAGTATCACAGTAAGCCAAGTGGGATAAAATAAGCGAATCACATAATCTTAATTTAACGTCAGTACTTAAGAAATCTTTGTGAATGTAAAGTGTTTTTAGTTTGGCAAAGGACTTTTGAATTAGATGAGAAACATGTTGAGAAAATCTGAACTCAGCATCAATGAATATACCCAAGTTTTTGCATTTATCACTATGTTGTAAAATTAAATTATTAACAATTATTTTAAAATTATCATCTTCCAGAATTGTGTTCTTATTTTTGCTTAAAAGTAATAATTGCTTTTTATTTTCATTCAAAATAAGACCATGAGATTTAGACACACCAGAAATTGTGTCAAGATCAGAGTTGATTCTCTCTACAACAAGATTTATGTCTGTTAGATAAAAGGAGTAGTATATTTGAGTGTCATCAGCATATTGGTGGGACTTGCAGATGTTCAAATGTTTATAAAAATCAGCAGTATAGATGGAAAATAACAATGGTCCCAAAATACTACCTTGTGATACTCCTTGCTCAATATCGATAGACTCCGAAAGACAATTATTTATCACTACTCTTTGTTTTCTTTCAGTTAGATAATTTTGAAAAAATAGTACGGCTGCTTATTTTCCAAATTCAAGTAATTCTTGCAGTTAATTCATTTCATTTTTACATTTATTTAGACATTTAATATTGAACACAATAAAGTTACCAGAATGCATTTTAAAATTATATTCTTTTAAAGCAAAGTTAAACGCTACAATTTTAACGACAGAATTTACTTAAAAATCGAGTCTAGTCACAGCATATGTTTACAATGGCCACGATAGGGGTCAAGTACTTCTGTTACTTCTCACAGGGTGAAATCGCCTGTCGTTTTCTATCTTAAATCATGCAAAGGACGGACTCTGCAAACGACGACGCATGTAGACATTGAAATTTATAATGTAAACATTTTCCAATCGTAAGACCACAAATCCAAAGCTTTCATGTAATTGTGACGTCATTTTTACCATATAAAAGGAAGACGGGGTTGTATTTCAAAGTGGAGAAGATAGACGGCACTTGAAGACAGCACCTTTTAAGCTACGTCGCGATATTTTCGCCAAGCTTTGGAAATTAAATTAGAAACACCTCGAAGTTACGTCGCGACATTTTTCGCCGAACTTTATATTTTCCTGTGAAATCCATTCTAAGCTACGTCGCGAGTTTCGCCGAGCTTAATAAATTATTTTGTGGATATTTTCACTAAATCACCCGTCTAAACTACTAGCCAAACAATATTATAACTTACATCTTATTTTAACGAATTCTTCTCAACCACCGACATGCTCGACGACGACGTTCAACATGTAGAACCTGGGGGACAGCATTCGCGGGCGATATAACGCTATACAGAGCGCACAGAAATTAAGCTGGCATAAATTTCTAAAGGTGATCGCTTGCTTATTTCGAGATTCTATTTTATTATTTGCAATTGCATTCATATTCTGGTTACGGGGTGGTTAAAAGGAGTTTAAACTTGACGCATTTGTGGTACTAAAAGAATATTAGATTTTTTTTAATATTAGCTTTGATTTTCAACAAGAAAATATAATATTATATTACCAGTTATTCAGTTATGATTTCATTCACAAATTTAATTCATAAAATTTCACTTTCTGAATATTTTACTAGGGAAATTTGCATTTGCAAAATAACAAGTTTATATTCAAGCACTATATATTTTCTGCGTTTATGCAATGACAAGAAACTTTCACTTCCATTATTTTTCATTTGATGTACTTATTAAGGCTACTTTGTGCTTAATTTTGGACCTGTAAAATGTCATAGTAATGTTTATCTTTCAAATGATTATCTGAGATTTCCCACCAGCGATCTATTTGGTTTTCTATGGTTGTTTAATAACGATACATCCACATAATTACCTTGCGCTCACAAACTGTACAGGCCATCGGTCAGTGCTGGGTTAATTAGCCAGTAAACTTGTTCGTATTAAGAAGGGTTTACTTTTCGTCGAGTACTGAACCGGGACGTCTCGTCTATTTGATTTACATCTACCCACCCTGTTTTACGTTGTTGGACAGTCATACAAAGTTTGGTAGACTGCCTGTTTTAATTATAATCAAAGGATTTTTCCTCGACATTCTATGATCTTTTACATGAGTATTTAATGCTCATTTCTCAACTTAATTTTGATAATGTATAAACATGACATGATTCTTGTCCCTGTTTTGCATTCGATTCATTATTTGGCTATTGCTAACAATTTTAATTATAAATTATTATTATCTAGCGATTGCTAACAACTTTCACTAATTATAAACCATTATTACCTAGCGATTGCTAACAGCTCTATTGTAGGTTATCGTTATCGGGCCATTGCCACAACCCTAATTACTATTAAAATAACACGGCATACTTTTGTATCTTAGTTCTTGTTATTGCATCAAAACGCTCAGTATATTATTATCTATAGTATGGTCATTACTATAGCAACGCAAATTTTCCTCTTATAATGTTTAGACAATTGTCTCAAATATTTGGATTACTTTTGATTTCATGTTCGACAATTGTTGCATCAATTTATATAAAATAAAATGGGTTTTTTTACAATTTTTTTCCCATCAATTAGTGTCTTATTCTTTCACCTTTACCTTTTTCGTCATATAAGTAATAAACTAACTAAATGACGTTGTTTCAACGCAAAATAGAAGACAAACTTCAACTATAAATGTACAGTGCAATCTTGAGTAATAAAATACTACATAAATGACATATATAATTAACTAGATCTCTCAATTAATAGACAGTGTGTTCAAGTTTACCAGGTATTTCAATTAATAGAGTGATTAATTTTCTCAGGTAGATAGTATCAGACAGAAACAAGTAATATTAAACTTTATATAAAAGAACCTGGGGTAATTAGAAAAGGATTACTACACACACACACACACACACACACAACGAAATTTGGGTCCTACACTAACAAAACTAGACGATCACGCAAATGGCCAATCTTATTTGTTTATCCTTCAGATAAATAATTAATCTATTGGTGACAGAATTACCAAGATTTCTGTTTAGTAATTAAACAGGGTACCCAACAGCAACAGTGTGGTGTAAATTTATTTTTTTGTAAAGGTATGGTGGAGATTTCAGAGTAATTATTTAATGATAAAAATTTGCTAGGTGAAGCAGTCTTCGATTATACATGTTCAGCCATCTTTTATTTTATGCGATAGTCTTTGGTCTCTGCGTATGCCATATATTAGACGGAGACAGAAATTTTGCACCTTTTGGATTTTACGTTTATGTAAGTAGTTTAAGGAAGGCCCATTTAACACGTCAGAATAATTAAACAAAGATACAACAAGACAGCAAATTTGTTAACGTCCTCGTTTATACGATCTTTGGCAATGCCAATATCTGAAAGGGGAAATGAATAATATAGCTGAGGGTCGTCTGCATATAAATTAACCTGATAGTATTTCAAGCAGTTAACTAGCTGACTGGTATAAATCGTAAACAGCAGAGGGCCAAGAATGGATCCCTGTGGTACCCCAGTTTTTAACGCCACAAATTCTGATATTCTATTATCCAGCCGTGCCTTCTGCTCTCTGTTACTTAAGTAATCTCTAAACATTTCAATAGCATTTTCAGAAAGCCCTATGTACTTTAAAATATTTAGTAATATGTCGGTTAATTTTATTTACGTACTAAAGATATCAGAATATCCTTCGTAAGCTTCAATTGGGATTTCATTTTTTTTTAAGGAAAAATGATGAATATGTTATTGTCTTCCAAAAATGTCACTAATATATTTATTAAGAAACCGTCAAACACAAAATTTATGTTACCGAGATATTAGAGATACATCTTCTCTAATACACTAATGTACACGAGATGTTCTCTGAGTTATGTTTTCATTGTTATTTTACTTTGAAAACAACCTTTAATCTGTGTTATGATTTTTACGTGGAAATATCTAGAGATTATTAAATTGTAAAACAGAGAGCTTGCGATGACAGAGAATTATACCACTATGAGTCACAATAGGATAGAAGGGAATAATAGCTGCTATCTATTGTTAAGCCGGACATACCAGACGACATGTCAAGCTTTAACCAATGTTCTCGGTGTCTTTTGATGTTTGTAAACTTGGCATGCCACCTTTAGATGTCTCTAACTGGTACATTCTGCAACCTATTGATATAGATGAAAGGGAGCATTAAATTACAATACAAGAAATTTCAATAAAAAATAAGTTGATAATGAGTTTGACAGTGCAGTGGCGTTTGCGGTATCGTTTGCTTACCTTATAACTGCCCAACTGTCTATTTGGTAAACCTATACAAATAAATAAATAAAATAAATAACACCACAGGTAATTACGACCCGCTTTATCCCGGAAGGCTCTAGAAGAGCCTTGTGTGAGAGGGGCTACACATTTAGAGACAAGGGACACACACCCAATATCCGTTTATAGTGGAAAAGTCCCTCTCACAGTATTTTCCACTGCCACGACCGGGGATCGAACCCGGAACTTTTGGGTGAGAGGCAAGTGCGCTCACCTCTCGACCACCAGTCATACTAAATAATAATGAAATAAAAATATTGTTTTAAGTTAAGAATCTTTATTTCAGATATATGCAGATAAATATATTTCTTCACAGATAATTTTTTGTCAAGTAATTATTATTTGTGGCAAGAAAATGATAAGTTTGTAGTAATAAATAATGTGTGTCTATTACATCAACACGGGAGCTCAGTCGCAGTTGGCTAGAGCGCGTGATGTGGCAAATTTGCTTCGATCTGACTCTGCTGTGTTCTGAGTTCGATCCCCGGCACCGACACCGGCAATGTCGGTAGGTATTGGTTAAGCGGCCTGTCTGGACTAGCTCTATATCCTAAACGATTAATTCTGAAAATACTTCTATCTATGGTGGCAGAGTATAAAAGAGGAATCGCATGTAAGACAAAGTATTTATTGCAGCTGAAAAAACACTACAGGGAGAAAATACTTGCACCGCAGTAGAAAGATCTATTTGTCTATTTCAACAAAGTTTGCCAATTATAACTTCAATTCAAACGAAAAAATATTTGGAATAAAAATTTTGCAGAAGGAAAATTTTATACTGTACCTAAACTGTTCGTAAATATAAAATACTGATAGATTTTTTGAAGTTGGCATTTTAAGTATGGATCGAGTGGTGTAACAGCAATGGCCAGACTCCGCCATATGATGTTCATCTTAATAAGACGTTAAAAAATATTTATATAGCAAATAATATCAAGGCTATAAACCAACCGCTCTAAAGTACTATTTTATCTTGGCAAACTAATAAAACTTGTTCTGCATTTCTAAAGAATTCTAAATATAGCTTTTAATGGAATCCAGTTTTGTTTTATATTAAAATAAGAGAAAATAGTTAGCTATTTCAGAAGGCAGTTTAATTAGTAAAATAATTTACATTTCGCTTTAAGTGACCACTGGAGGGTTGTCCTATAAATCAACCGCTAAAGCTGCGGTCGTAAAATCGGTTGTTAATTACATTTTAAAAAAAAAACAACATATATGATTTTGTTGGGATGTTAATTTTTATTTTTATATCTTATTTGTGATTAGTGCTTTCTAAAGGCGTTACGACTATTTTTTGCAAAAAGGATACATTTATACTTAGTTATTTCATTTAGGAATTCAAAAATATAACATTACAAAAATATAAATTTCACTTAAAGATTGATATCTGTTTTTAATTTTTTATGTAGTTTTTAAAAAATTACGAAAGTTTCTTCTGGAAATATAAATTTACCATTCTGATTTTGTGTTTTATATGTAGGATAGTTATTTGTTATTGCTATAATTTGCCTTAGACATAGTTAAATGTCAATTTGAGGTTCCTGTTTTCAGGGCCGTCTACAGCCACGTCGAGCTCGAGTGTGTGCAGGTCCCGGGCCCACTCTTTAGGAAAGATGTATCCCGACGTCGGTTTACTGTATAAATATATTAAATTTAACATCATAATAATCTGAAGTCAAAAAATAATTTATTAATGTTTCTACTACATTAAATATCTAACTAACATAGTTGCGATACAAAAAAGAGGCGTGTATTCAATAACACATATTTTTAAAAAGTAAACAGATAAAAATAAAACTATAATACTTCAATACACAATACATCAGTGTACTTGCATTAAAATCGAATATCTAAAAAATAAAACATGAATTGATGAAACATCGAACAAAAATTTGTACAGCGACTGCCGGTGGTGGTTGGCCCTTCGGCCCTTTTTGACAAATGAAATTTTTCTTAATTTATTATTTGGGAAAATAAAGTCATTTCCGTGTAAAGTGATATTTAACATGCATGTTTTTACTTCTCTTTTAAGTCGATTAAAATTATGGCAACGTCGTCGGCCATTCTGAATTATTTTTAAAAATCGGTTTTTCATCGGTAACTTTTTTATTATTTTTAATTAAACTGCTCCCATTTATGTAAGCGGCAAATCTATTATCTATATTACCTATTAAAAATTATGAATACCAAGTACACTTTTGAGAAAACCTCTTAATAAGACACACTTTCGATTCGCGTATATTGGTTTTTACAACTATGCACAAATATAAAAATATTGTGTATTACTGTGGGCCTAGCCAGAGTCCCATGGGATGAAATGGAGAAGTCATAAAAATGGCCATTTTTTAAACATATGTTTGCTGAAAGCATCGGTGTCCTACGATCTAGAAATGCTCTTGTACTTATCAATACATCAGACAAATACTAAGCAACAAAAAACTCTCATTGTGCACTTATAAAGCTATAGAATTTAATGAGACACTGGTGTCAAGTTTATGGCATTACAGTGCACCCACAAATATTCATAGACTGTAAACCATTTGATTCCGTAATTAGGGACAATAAATGTAAGACTAATTGTAAGTACCAACCTCCGATGTCGGGTTTAACATGCTATGAAGCAAGCAGTGAAGTATTTCTTAAATGTTGGGCCCATAAGGATGACATCCAAAACACTTGAACACAGAGCCACGTAGCTGCCCAACGTTATAAAATTTTATCATAGCACTTTCTTTAACGCTTTCATTTACAAAATGCTTCAAAATAACACTTTTTATTGAATGTTATATTAAATTTATGAATTAATAAGATGATTGTTTAAATTTAAAAATAAGATAAAAATACTATTAAAATCTAACGCGAAGCTATGCTAGGACAGGCCGGGCCCTTAAATGAGGCGTGGGCCCGGGAAATTTGCCCCCTCTTGTCAAATTATATTTACACATAGAATCAAATTTTTTCAAGCTACAGAAACTAAAGTTTTGGTTTTGTAATCACGTATTTATTAAAACCGTTCAGAAATTTAAAAAGTATATTATTTCACAATCTACTCAACTTATAAGATGGGATCACTGCAAAGACAACAAGGGGGACTACACAAATGTCGAGAAGAAGGCTCTAGACTTGTTTCTAGAGACACCCTTCTAGGGTAACGTAAGCGTCCCACAAAACAGGAATGAAAGACATACGGATAAGAAGAGGGTCGAAGGAAGGCTAAAAATTTACTCACAGAATATATAGTTAACACAATAAGCCTCTAAAAAGGCGGTCAACTCCTCTTAAAAATACAAGCCACCGGAAATGGATATAATGCAATGTTTCCAGCACCACTTGAATAGAGAATGAATATAACAGCTCAAACCAGTCAAAAACGGTACAATGGCTATGCCAAAGAGTTATGCATGTCAAAATTAATAGAAGTTCGTTCACGGAATTAGTTTTGCTCAGAATTTGGCGTTTCCTTCTGTGCAGTTTAGGAGAAGTTGTATACCTAGAAAGTATATAAGTATATGCATAAAAATTAATATTATCTAATACCAAACTGCATTAAAGCCACGCTCTCCTTCAATTCTAAAACAAATCGAAATTTTAACTGAACAATATCTCACCTAGAATCCGCTTTGTGTTTTATTTTGTTGTCAGAAGTTTGTATATTTTCGGAATTTCCAAAAACGTTTACCAGGATTGTTCTAGTTTTGTTTGTAACAGATTATATCTATTACCAAATAAATAATGAAGCTACAATATTTTAGAAAAGGAATACTTTAAAATTGCCTAAAATAGTTTTTTTTTCATAACTTACATATATGCCTGTAACAAAAGACTTTTATTATTGGCCGAGATATAATATATACATGAGCATTTTTAACGGCGTGTATTGTATACATAAGGTTTATACAGTCAGTTTTCAGCGAGATGTTTCTCATTTTAAACAGCTTTTTCGAACATATTTTTTGATTCATTATTGGGTAAAACTTTTACTTGCATACATTTTGAGCGGCCAGTCTTTCGCTGACCATAATTTAACAATTTTATAAACGAAAAAATATATATATTTTGACAGGGCTTTAGTCTCGGTTTTATATAATTTCCCATTTTGTCCTGCTATTTAACATATGCGCAAGTAATGAATTAGCACTTATATCATCGGTGCCATACGAATAGAAAGTAAAGAGAACATTGCACTGGAAAAGACAAAATTGAGTTGATATATTGCTTTCTGTTTATTTCTACACAGCCTGTATGTAATTTTCCATAAATCAAATATGCGCATCTGTTTAGTTGGAAATCGATTCAGTTGAGAACTCCGAAAAGCCGCAAGCTAAAATGTATGTAAATATGTAGAAAAATTATAAAGAGATTGTTTATTATAAAATCCCGTTATATCTGCGCCTAAAGCATTTCGCCTTTTCGACCACACCTTGATTTTCTTGACATTTGAAACCCTTCAAATCATTGAGATAATTCTATTAATCGGCAATGACGGCAACATTGCAAAATGACAGCATCTGTTAATGTAATATGACTATGTTTTGTTTGCGTCTTGTGTTTGTTGTTTTATTGTGTGTAATATATCCTTCATAATAATTATTCAGCGGAGAATCATTATATAGAAGAATAAAAGCATACACATTGATCTGAATGAATCTGGAGGTCAAAGCCTAACTAGAAGCATAGTTAATAAGACATATGCAGTTTTATAATCTATTTTAAATGTAAAATCTGCAGCTTTACGGCCTTTAAACGACATAAAGCTCGATAGAGAATAAGTAAAAAAAATATTTTGTGTGCTTGATTTGTAAACAATGAACAATTATGTAAAGTCATATTTCTTATATATTTCCTTAGATATGTATTACGAAAGCTGTACAAAATTTGCTACGTATATTTACAGATCTTATTGATTGATTTTCACATTTAGAAATATCTCGAAAATTTAGACATTTATATACAATTTTAAAGCAAAAGTATCTAGCGCTTATGTTACAAAATATGATTAAAGCTTATCACAAATATTTTTTTTATAAAATATATAATAACTTCGACAAAGTCAAATTTTGCACTAGTTTGTCCAAAAATGTATACTTATTTATATGGGCATAATATACCTTTTTTGAGTAAAAGCAGCCGGCGTGGAATCATCCAACAACATTCTGATGTAGGACTATAATCGATAAAGTCGAAGGAATGAAATAGTACCAACTACTTCACCTGTTATTATTTATTTGTCTCTTCTTTACTAATGCAAAAAATGTAAAATTGCGTGAAATCTGCATGTTATAAAAGTGAACATTTGATAAAAAGAGTAAATAAATAAATAAATATTTCTAAAATTTTAAAAATTCGTAACAATCTAAATAACTGTTGATATGTCCAAATATTAAACTAACCTTGTTGCTAATAGAGTAGTGGATTGTCTTTCTTTCTAAGTAATTACTGAGATGTCAAAATTTTAACGTGGATCTGTTGGCAATACAGTAATGGATAGTTTCTAGTTACTGATCACTTGGCAGGGGGTGTAAGAGCGTGAGAAGGGGTACAAACTATATGTCAATAAACAAATTAAACAATTATTAATCTGTAAAAATGTTCATGCAGTGACGTTGCAAATAATAAAATAAATCTTTTCCAGCTAACAAAGTTATTAGTCAGGTCATCTTAGGGGATGTAAAAGGGTAAAATTTGTTAATAATCGATAACTACTTTAACAATTTTCGAGACAGTTTTTGAATGGGGAAATTTTTAATTCATACTTGCCATAATTATTTTTATTAATTGTTTCTATCTGCTCAAATCATTCGTCGGTTCGTCTAAGTTACATTTTTTTAAACGTTTCACCCGCTTAGATGAACTGACAAATGATTTTAATGCCTAGAAACAATCGACATTTCATTCATTCATTAATTTCGTCAAATGTTTACTTTTAAAACAAGCAAATTTCATGACATTTGACATTTTTTGCATTAGTAAAGAAGCCAGCGCCATCTGGCTTGGATTGTATTCAAATCTGACGCGCAGCATACAGTTTTTTATTTCTAACTTGCTGTAGTTTGGATACTTATTCATACACAATTTTTTCAATTACACCTAAAGGAGGCTAGCCATTTCTACTTCATACTGGTTGCTTTCGAAAATCACTATTGTAATTAGTACTGTCACTATGGTCTCATAGAAGTAGCCATTAATTGTCAGAAATTAATAAGTTTCTTTCTTTAAATTGTAGATTTTGATGAGTTCTTTTGTTATACGTATATTGCATTTTGTTTAGATAAAAATGGGCTGAAATAATGGAGGATCAAAGAAACGACATTGCCGGAAATTGTAAATAATGTGCTTTTTTTGAAAACATCGTTTTTCTTTAACTTTATGACCTTAAAGTACCTACAATTTTAAAAAATAAAATTTGAAGCATATTCTCTCCTTGATACTTAGCGAAGGATTCAAAATTATACTTCGCCCGCTATTTTTGGCCTTTCTATTTACAGTCAGCATCCGTTTTGGATGCATTAGATTTGGTCATAGATACACTTATTGGAGAAAACATTTGTTTTTGTAATCAGGTCAAAATAGAAGAATCATCAATAAAATTGTCCCTGGAAGTTGCCGCCGAAAATAAATAATTCTATTATACTACTAACACAGTTGGATTGGTTTTGTTGATTTTATTTTGAATGTAATGACTAACCGACAAGTGAAATGAAAATATAAGCCATGAATGGAATCTCCCTATGGAACCATAACCATTTAAATACCTCTACTACTCACAAAAGCAGCAAGACTAATTGACTGAATCAATATTAATATGAGGAAAAATAATTATACGAAGGGTAATTTATTATAATCGAGTATCACAAAGTAACAGAAATGCATTGATTTCTTCTTATTGTATCTATTTCCACCTTAGAGAATAATCAAAATGTCTATAGTGAATGTTAAAGTGTAGAGCCTTTAAAACGAGTATTTTACATAGCCAGTTATATGAACAAAAAGCTAATGCCTTGCCTACTGAACACGTAGCATGACGATGACGCACTTGGAATGACCGGTCACCTGGAGCCAGCAACTGCGACGTCCTTGACGGTGGCGTTGTCCTATGAGTGCTATTCTCCGATGACCTTCCAATTTTGCAGACCAACATCCTCTCCTTTATAGAGGCGTTTCATCTCACAGCCTTTGTTGCATAGTTTAAAACCAGCCATGTAATATTTTATTATCTCTTAACATTAACAGCACCGCTGGGTACTTCCAGAGTTACTTATAACATTATTTGGCAATAAAATTCCGTTTTCATAAACATCTAAATAGTATAATGAGAGCACATGGAAATAAACAATTTTTATGAGCCGTTGTTTACACTCTATTTGGGGTGAAGTACTAATAAGAAGTTTTAAAAATAAATATATGTTATTTACTATTTATATATTATACTAAAATTATGAGATTCACGATTTCTATTGAGAGTTTATGTTCGATTTTATCAATGATAGCCTTCCTGTATTTTATGTTACTTTTTTATTAATATCTGTAGATGTTATTAAAAATCGATTTTCTTGCGAGCATTAGCTATTTTAACACCCATGGAATTTTGGACTAGTAAACACTAGTAAATTTTCTTTTTCTCATTCCACAAATAAATAATCTAATGAATATACAGTATACAGGGTATCCGAAAATATCTGTCGTTAACAAAGATGATATATACGTTATTTAAAATCAAATAAGGGTTATTATTTCATGACATTACCAAAAAATAAAATTTAACCAGGATATATACAGGGTGTACAGAAATATGTGTCAACGTAAAGAAAATGATAAAAGGGGATTAACCATTTTTTTCCTTAAAGTGGCGGTAACAATTTTGGTTGAATTTAGCGCATACTTTTTTCCCTTAGCACTAGTACGACAGGGCACAAATAGTTCCTTCTAAAGACTATAAAGAGGGAGGCTGTGGCCTAGGATTATAAAGAATAGTCAAACTAAGACTAGTAGTCTCTATAAAATTAAATGTAGAAGTGAATCTATGTACATCTAATTTTTTTTAAAATACAGTTTGGAAATAACAGAGTTGAGATCAAAATATAATGCGAGAATAAAAGAGTTAAATCAATAGCTCAAAAACATTGTTCATATGTATGTCTACGAAGCTTCTCACTCAGCTCTTTTGGGACGAAACTATGAAATATACACTCAAGAGAGAGATAAATAATATATGATTACAATAACTTCAGCGATTCCCAAACTCTTAAAGATTTATCAATCGTTATTGTGAACTATTATTTATTTGGGTTAAAAGTTGTCCCATATTAGAATTAAATTATTCTTTATATGAAATATTTAAATTATTTTTAATGCTAAATACTGAATATTCATTTGACAAATGGACACCACAGTGTATTACAATTTTCTAGTACCTACGTATTACGTTTTATAGCAGAATTGTTGTCCTCGTGTAGCTCAAGGTGTAAGATAGTAGAATTGAATACGCGGCGCCGGTGTGGTGTAGCACATCGGCCACAACAATGAAAAATTTAAAGTCCTAGAACATAAATTTATGGGCTTCATCTCAAATTCTGATAGATGCACCTCCTTCAGAAACCTCTATGCACGCTTCTACGACAGAAACCTCATAGGGGACTAGAGGCAAGAGATAACTAAAAAATTTTACTCTTTCAAACTGGGTGATTCTTCCCTAACCCGAAATATAACAAATTAGACAGCATAACGCGCCATTTCGGATCAAGCACATATTAACTTACCAGATGCTGCCCATTTTCCGGCAACCTCTACATCCACATTATCAATTTCCTTTGACTTCGTCTTACATTGTCCACTTATCCTGAAATTTCATTCCTGTTATTACTTTTCATCTTTCCTGCCCCCTCCCTTTGTTCCTATTTGTTTCTTTTTGTCTTGTATGTTTGTTTTGTTTGTTGCTTGTTCGTTCTAAATCCTTTTTCGTCATTTGAAATGCAGCCTGCTGTTGGAATTTCCGTGACGATTCTCTCATTTTGATTGAACCAGCAGCAGCCAAAATTTATTAGTGTTTTGTGCCACTTAAAATATACGCGACCATAACACAGTTAATACTTAGAGGTGAAAAGATACAAACCTTAAAAGTAATGCCGTATGGACTGATATTTTTATGGGTCATTAAGAAATTCTGGCCCAGAAATTCCTGGGAACATTTTTTCCGTATAATTCATCTATTTTAAAGATCTCAGCTTCCGAAAATATTCTTGGAAAAATATAAAATTTCACGAATTCTTCTAAAACCCTTGACGATTACAAAAGTATCCATCCTATTAAATATTTTTTTATCATGCCCTCACAAGATGGGGTGTGAACGTGCGTCAGTGTAGGAAGGAAATTATGCCGAATACAATTATGTTTAATAAATAAATACACCACATGTAATGACGACTCCCTTTATCCGGAAGGCTCTAGACTAGAGCCTTGTGTGGGAGGGGGCTACATATTTAGAGACAAGGGACACACACCCAATATCCGTGTATAGTGAAAAAATCCCTCTCGCAGTATTTTCCAGTGCCACGACCGGGAATCGAACCCGAAACTTTTGGGTGAAAGGCCATTAACCATCAACCATTAAAATATTTTTATTCAAGTTATCAATTTACAACATATTTCAACTTTTATAGATCTACATATCTCATTAGGGTGAAAGGCAAGTGCGCTTACCTCTCAACTATCAGTCATGTTTGAACTAAATAGTCCAATTAAAGATGCACACGAACGAGCGAGAGGAGAGCCAAAAATACTACAGACTGACATAAGAAAAGAATTTAAAATTTTTGTTGTGAGTGGTAAAATATGAGGTTTTATTGACAATTGAAGCTACTTCTACAGAAAAGCATGTTCTCTGTTTCAGAAAAATTTTGCCACAACCTTCGGATGTAGACTCATAAATGCAATTGTCTTTCTGAAGTTCTACAATCAGCATGGAAACAAAAATAATTATTTTGTTTCTTTAAAACTGGATTTATTCTATTTTTATGTTTCTTTTTTATTTATATTTCTTATTCACGTTCTGTACTTGCATTGAAACTTATGTGTGAGGTCTTTTATATCTTTATTATATTTGACAGAAAATATCTATACAGTTTATTATTTTTTGTTTAATTTTACCCATACGTTTCTTAAGAAAATAATGTTTACTTTCCTCTGAAAGTCAATTTATTTCATTATGGGCATGTAATAAAACGATAGTGGACCTTTTTAATTTGGTTTATGATTCGATTCTATTGCAATCTCTTATGGGAGAATTAAAGAGAGTAAAGAAAACAGTTTTTCAAAAACTATAAAGGCAACTATACAAATATTGAATTCTAAATGAAGCTCAAGTATTCCTGGGCACTGAGGATACCCTTGGCAATACCCAATATATGGTTCCTACAAATGCTCTTGCCCCCAAGAGGTGGGAATCACCTCTAAATCGAAGAATTTAGTATTTGAAAAAGTATTACTGGTTTATTTTTGGAACGTACTATTTCAATTTATACAAGTTTTTCTAAATGAACTGAGTATCTAAGTAATACTTTATATTAATGAAGAACAGTAATATTTCAGATTTTCAAATTGGCAAAATTATTTAGATGTTTAGTTTTTTTGCAACAAACAATTAAATCTCATTTGAAGGCTCCATTAATAATTCCTTATTTTACTCCCTTACCATTATTGATGTAAGTGCCATACTTCGTGACATTTAACATTTAAAATAAGAACATTGTCTTATAAACGTCCTTTAAAGCCAGTTCTGGAGTTCCACAAGGCTCTAATCTTGGACGTCTATTGTTTTTACTTTTTATAAACTATTTGTGCTCTCAAATTAATTGTACAAACTACTTTTTGCTGATGATCTGGAAATATTTACAAGTATTAACTCTGAGGATGATTGCATTAGCTTACAGGCTGATATTAATAATTTGCAACACTGATGCGTACTAAATAAACTTCACAAATGTCAGCAAATGCAAAGTGTTATCATTTACTAATATAAGAGATAGTTCAACTGATTATTATCCCGTTGTAAAGATATCAAAGGTCTGGGCATAATTTTTGATTACCAACTTTCATTTAAAAAACATTACCATACCATTACTCTTTGTGCTACCTCGACCGCAAATCTCGCTTACCTTTATAAGTTTTTAATGTGCGACGAGTCGTTTGAAGCAGGCATGCCGCGGTGGCCCGCGGCGATAGTCCTTACTTGGACTATAACTTCAAATTATTGTCTATTTAATATTTTGTATACCCAATATCTTATGCATATTTTAAGGTGGCATATTTTATAATACTTTATTACACATCAAACATTTGTACACTTTCTATAATTGGGGTTATCCGATTGGGCGAATAAAGGTTATTATTAAACTTCCTATTTTCTAAATTAGTAATTCTACAGCAATCAAATTTAACCTCAGTTTATATTCTTTCTTTTTAATATCTACACTCTACAGTTTTTTGGCTGAGTGTGATACTTCTTGAGCTGTTTTATAAACATTTCTATACATTAAAATCTATACCATAGTATGCATACTTCAAGGAGAGCAAGTTATTTTCCTTTGCAAGGTGAATGTTTCTTGCAGAAAAACCAGTATTGAATATTTTTCAATCGGCTCTGTTAGTATAAGCATTAGTGTCCCATATGCGCGCATACGAACAAATAATACTCCGTATTCGGAAAATGCTCGATTTCTGCGCACTGTAGCTAAGAAACTATTAATCTGAGAAAAAGTAAGGAACAATAAAATGTAAAGAGACGCACGTCCTACTTTTTTGCAGTAACTTAAATGTATCTCGCACCAGTAATAAATTAATAGAATTAATAGCAAACACGTGATTTTAGGCCCCTATTATCTAATATGACGGCGCAAGCGGCAACCCCTCAAAGTCGAATACTCTGAAATTTCGATAATATGCCTAATTTAAGAATACTGCCAAGTATAAATTTTTCTGTACAGTTTGCAAATAGCAGTTGCCAGGGATTTTAAGTCGGAATTAATTGATCCTCGCTAATTTTTTCATGAAAAGCTAATTTTTGCTAATAGAAAGTGACTCAAAAAAAGTTTACCAAAATTTACCACCACGAACCCTTATAAAGAAGGTTAAAAAATACTTTTAAATCATTGGTATTTTTTCCATTTTTTAGGGTTATGAAATTTTCACTTGAAAACTTGTCTAAAACGGTCAAAAAAGGCTTGTAAATAAAAAAAATGTACGTGAAAAGTAGAATATACTTAATATATCATTTTATTTTCAGAAATATTTTTATTTCATTTTTAATGTATCAAGATATTTCTTGGAAAAGACACTTTTTTCTATTTGTGCTCCGTATAAGTTGTAGCTAAAAAAATGTATTTTAACATATGAAAAGAAAGATAAAAGTCTAGACTTTCGCTTCCAAATATTCATTTCATCGTTTGATGTCCAGGTTTTAAGTATATGATACTTGAAGTGAAGCAAAATTGGCGAAATCCAAGTCGTATAAGTTTACATTCAAGAGCCGGTAGAGCGTGCTTATATCGACGCTTGATTTTTCTAAAACACGTGCGGTTTCTCTGCATTAGTGTACGCTTCAAGTGTGCTTTGGAGTACGTTGTTGTTTATATGTTGTATATAAACGTAAATCGGAGTTGTTTATAAAATAAATTAATTTTGATAGTGGTAGGTTTTTTAAAATATAAATCATCGAGTAATTATAAATTAATATTTTACGTGTTATTTATTATTATTTGGCGTCTTACTTTTATATATTAATAGTTTAATAGTATAATAAATGTTAAAAATTAGCAACAATCTGGATTTTTCCATTTCAGAGGGTAGTTTTTGGGGGTAGTTGCCGATCAAATTGCGAAAAGTTTTCATTTCTTTCATAAATATGTTTATTTTATTGATGCCTGTGATATTTTACCCATTAACATATCAAAATTTGTTTTATGTAATTTTGTTATTTTTTCGAAGGGGTGTTTTTTAAATGATTTTTTTCTTCAGGGCTAAAATAGCATTAAAAAATTATACTAATTTTTTGTAAAACTTCCCACTCTTTCACGTGGTACTTTCCGCTGTTTCTATCCTATTCTTACTGTATAACTACTACTTAATATTATTCTAGATACAAACAGCGGTTTCAATTTGACTGATGAAACTTGTACAGATGAAATTGAAAATATAGTAATATTTTCTTCCTGTCAATTGGATCCCTGGGCAATGTACTTACTACTTGTGGATGATACATGTGTTAGTTATTTATGGCAGCCATAACGTTTATTACGTTAGGCTATACTTATAAAGTCTAGTCATGTTAAAATATGTTTTCCTTATAAATACCTTATCGATTGTTCAACTCCTTTGTAGACGTAACAATCGTAATTTGTTAAAACAACGTATCCTTAATACTCAGTTACTCACAGACATGCAAAATTTAATTTACTCTTTATTACAACCAACTTCCATGCTTTAAGGCTCTAAGAGGTGAATGGCTTGAATAATTAATAGCCCTAACACTTGATTTATTAATATGAAAACCACATCAAATTATTACCACCAGCAACAAGGTGCCAAAATAATTTTATTATGAAGACTCCTTTCCATATTTCGGTTTGGTTGTAATAACTTTAATTAGGTATCGTCAATCAATCATTAATTTTCATCTCGATGTCGTAAAACCACACATACATTCACCTGATACCTTGGGGGCGAAAGATAGAGGATGTCTTCGGGGAGTTTAACATGACTTGTTAAGTTTATTAAGCAAAAGTGACGTTTACTTCGTCGCTATGATGTTATTAGCTGATATATATCGTCATCATCATAACATCATTATCAGATTCGAAATTCCAAGGCACGGTAATTGAGATCCCCTTGACATATTGAAATACCAAAGGTAGATTACCCTCGCTGAGGTATTTTAGCGAAACATTCTCTCACAATATATCTTGAAATTCATTATAATTTCCGTGTATATTAATGAATTAATCATCTTAAAATATTTATTTGTCTATTAAATTTGCCATTTACAAGAGCGAAAAATTAGTCCATGAAGAATTTATTAATTTTAGCTACAACTTTTTTAAATGCTGTATTGCTAAATAGCGCAAAAAATGTCAGTTAAATGCCGATGTAATATTGCCAATAAATTTCAACATGAAATCTGTTGGTTTGTCGACGAGGGTAATGAACGGCATTGAGATGCTCTCAGCACGTTTGTAGAGAGGGTAAATATCAATGTAACAAATTGAATAACAGTTGGAAAAAATATTGATCGACTAATCGGTGGAGTCGGACAATGTGTACAAGGATTTTATCAATAATATTACATATCCTTTTAATAACATTGCACCTAGAAAAAAACTGTAATATAAATAATATTCCTTGAATAAATAATGAAGTATGATTAGCTCAAAAATAAAGGGAGAGACCCTAAAAATTTTATACTATAATTCACCGACTAATTGGAATGGTTAGGAGGTAAGGAAAAATTACATCGGATATAAACTGCTGGCCACTCGAACTTACACATAGAGAATTTTAGGCAAAATTTAAAGTTCAATATTTTCAACAGGAATGCAAATTTTTGAACGCGACTTGCAAATTTTAAGAGCTAGTTTTTTTCGGATTAAGCTGCATGATGTATATTTATCGTAGGAACATAAGTTTATTATATACGGGGTGATCAATGAAGTCATGCAAAAAATCAAAAAGTTTGTATGAGTGAAATTTCTGCAAAAAATTTTTTTGGTCGTTGCAATATAGCTCGTTACTAAGGTAACATCAATATCTCTAGACGGTTTTGTCAGTTTTTGGATTAAGGCCCTTAGGCCTTGTGCACACTACTCAACATAAAATTTGGATACCGAAATTTTTAAAATGCTATAACTTGACATTGGATTGACGGTTCTTGATGATTTTTGCGGATTTGAAATCCTTATTTCATGTAGATTTTCTATGGTCTAAGCATTTTATTTGAGGGTTGAAATTTACATATTATGCCGGGTCGATAATAAACAAAAACGTAGGGTACGACGCGCTCTAAGGTTTGGCATTATTTAAGTTTTTGTAAAAATAAATTCTCACCTCAAGTTGTTTTTATTTAATGTTCCTCTCACTGTTCTGTCCGAAACTCACACCCCAGTTTGTTGTCTTAAAGAGTCATTCAGTTTTACAGAGTTCGTTGACCATCCCCAAGCCCATAATTATGATCGGGTGTAATTTCTACGCGACGCGTCAATTTCAAAGTAGGCATTGGAAAAACAAATTTGTTGCTATGCAATTAAAAACTGTTTACATTATTTTAGAAATAATCTGACACGTTTCAATGTCATAATTTTGTAAAGTTTAATTAATATGAGGCGTTTAACCACGGCAGGGAAAATTGCATTCGACTTCTCAACGAAGGAATGTCAAAACAGCAAATTGCGCACATTTACAATGTCAGCCGAAAGACAATTTATAATTTGATCCGCCGCGTCGAAACTACTGGTGATCATATTTATGGGCATGGGGGTGGACATACAAAAAAAATAAACGAAAGAACCGAAAGAATTTTAATGAGAGAAACTATGCGAAATAGAACAAAGAACTCTAGAAAATTAAATGACTCTTTAAGACAACAAACGGGGGTGAGAGTTTCGGACAGAACAGTGAGAAGAACATTAAATAAAAACAACTTGAGGTGAGATTTAAAAAAAAAAAAAATAACATAATGCCAAACATTTTAAATTATAGAGCCCGTCGCAGAGCAAAATGTGTGCGGTTATTACAACACCATAGAGCGAATAGGCGGGCATGGGTAAATCGGCATGCGAATTGGGGTAATGCAGAGTGGAGCCATTGTTTATTTACTGACGAAACAAGATTTAATTTGTTTCACTCCGATGGCCGAATTTTAGTTTGGAGAAGGCCAAAGGCGATATTTGGAGGAAAATATGGACCCTTAAGAAGCATTTGGTGGCGGAGGTGTTACAGTGTGGGGAGGTATCATAAGAAATGGTAAAACCGAGCTACTCATTACCAACCAAACCATTAATGCTATTGTTTATCAGGAGGAAATTTTGGAACCTATTGTTATTCCTTTTGCTCGACATTACGGCCCAGAACTTCTATTGGTGGATGACAACGCTCGACCTCACAGAGCGCGAAAAATCACAGAGTTTTTGCAGGCACAAAACATCAATAGGATGGACTGGCCTGCAAAGTCTCCGGATGTTAATGTCATCGAACACGTTTGGTCTTATTTAAAACTTAAAGTAAGATCTCTTGATGTACCCCCTGAAACCTTAGAAACGCTCAGTGAGGCCATTCGTGAAAAATGAGAGAATATTCCACAAGATTTTATAAATAATCTTGTGGATATTCTACCAAATCGATGTCGGGAAATAATATTACGAGCAGGAGGACCAACAAAATATTAGCTTCTCTTTTTTTTAATTAATGTACTTACCTAATTTTAATTAGGTAATTTTAATTTAAGTTTAAATTAAATTCATTTTTAGTTTTTTAGTTAAATTTTTTTTTAATTATTAAAAATTACCAGAATTAGAATTATAATTTTTTTAAGAATTGACTTTTGGCCGTTGTTAAGCAATCTTGTACATTGTAGAATATAATGTAATAGACTTGTTCTTGTCGCTACGTTTTTGTTTATTATCGACCCGGTATAATGTATAAATTTCAACCCTCAAATAAAATGCTTAGACCATAGAAAATCTACGTGAAATAAGGATTCCAAATCCGCAAAAAACATCAAGAACCGTCAATCCAATGTCAAGTTATAGCATTTTAAAAATTTCGGTATCCAAATTTTACGTTGAGTAGTGTGTACAAGGCCTAAGGGCCTTAATCCAAAAACTGACAAAACCGTCTAGAGATATTGATGTTACCTTAGTAACGAACCATATTGCAACGACCAAAAAAATTTTTTGCGGAAATTTCACTCATACAAACTTTTTGATTTTTTGCATGACTTCATTGATCACCCCGTATATAATAAGCTTATGGTCCTACGATAAATATACGTCATGCAGCTTAATCCGAAAAAAACTAGCTCTTAAAATTTGCAAGCCGCGTTCAAAAATTTGCATTCCTGTTGAAAATATTGAACTTTAAATTTTGCCTAAAATTCTCTATGTGTAAGTTCGAGTGGCCAGCAGTTTAGATAGATAAATAAACAGAAGAGGTTTTTTTTCGGTATTTACCGATCTTTACCTTTTCAGGCCTATTGTGGCGCTCCTGAAGTATATTCCTTAAAGTACCTCACCCAGCTCTGACCTTTGTATTCGACTCCACAGGTTTTGTGTAACTGTCCGCCCTTGGTTTTCTTCTCCGAGTACTTAGAATCTCAGTCTAGACCCTCACAGTGGCGTAATACATGAAATGGACTTTCCTCTTCCTCTTAACAGAACCTGCATATTGCATCCTCTGCCAGGACTATTAGATTCATGTGTCTATTGCACGGGCAGTCCCAGTTAGAAGACCTACTATTATTCTGATGGCCTTCCTATTTTGGCTTAGTAGATTTTCCGTGAATTTGACCGATCGTTCTTTAATGAGCTCTCTGGGTATGTCTCCCTTGGGAGATTCCTCCACCATTCCAGAGATTTATTTTGCACCCATTCCTTAATGGCTGCTCGTATGTATCACTACCAAGACACAGAAGGGCTCAGGTCCTATTGGGGCTATCGAATATACGATAAAACAAGAAAAGAAGAAGTTTCACCAGTAAAATATAGATTGGATAAAGGAGAGTGAAATACTTTGAAGCAGTTAATAATCAATACAAATAGGAGCAGAATGAACATAGAGAAAGTTTCTGAAAATGATAATAGCAGATTAGTGGACAATGTTAATATTTTTATGTAGATAGTTGAAGAGACATAACATGGAGTATTGAAAGTGGTAGACAGCCGTGCAAAGTGACAGAATTGCTGGAAATCTAACCAATTTTCCTGAACAAATGAAAAAAATATGTCTACGTCTGATGAAGATACAATTACTGAAGGATATTTTTGATATGGTGGACTATCTTGTATTGTACCTAGTTAATACATCTCTTATGGCTGCAGAGCTGAAAACTAATGTGATAACTACAGTACCCAAAATTTAATTTTCCTCTTAACTGATTCTGGATCAATTTATTTGTAGATAAAATTCTTGAAATCTTGGTATGTGAACAACTTCGTGAATATTTTCAAAATTATCAGTTGATTTAGAGTGGACAGTCGGGAGAAAAACATTCATGCGAATATGAAACAATTTGTGTTAAGAAGAGGAAAAATGTGACTGATGGAAAGATGATCTTAAATCTCTTAAATTAAATCCATCTACCAAATGAAATTAAATCACCTTCAAGTTTAAAAGTATTTGAAAGGAAACTAAAAAATTCAGCACATAATTATTTCCTTAAAATATACTTTGTATTTTATATACTGTTGTACTTAATACATTTATATACGCATTTGTAAATAATCTTTACTAGAGAAAAAACCTACTTGCATTCTCCAGAGGATTCGATGCTTTTCTTTGATGCAAACTTTAGTTGATTGATGTTATTTGTGGAATTTTGTGTACAAGGCAATTGATAGGATTACGGAGCGGGTCTCTTGGATATCTGGACTTGGTAATGGATCGTACGGCCTCTGTTTCTTTTATTTCAATACATTTGCCAACTCCTTTTGTTTTGTTATCATGTAACATGGCTATGCTGAAGTATTGGTCAGGACTCATTCAGAAAGTATGGACAGCTTTTTTCTTTGGTTAATTAACTTGTTTTAAGTTTCGAGATTTTTGCAATACATTTCTTTCTAATTCACTCATTAATTTATTCATGTGACAAACTATGTGTTTGTTAAAATTAAACTTTTTATCTATTGTGACTCCGAGATAATCATAATGAATACACTTACTGAATGTATTCCGTGAATTCATTTGTAAATATAATATTTCTGGATTAATTGTTATTAAAACTGGCACTGCTCTTTATTTCTGTGAGTTCAGTAATACGTTTCAGTTTATCTACAATAACGATAAGTGTATTTGGCAAAAATCCATTTGCCGTCGCCTACACATCACTTGTGATATCTGCTAGGAGCAACAACCGTCCCAGAGCGGGATGCGGGGCCAGTGTCGCGGCCCACTGAACACGCTTGGGCACTTCACTCTCGCCTAGCATGTTAATTATACTCGAGGATGCTATCATTGGTGTGTACAACACGACGTGGAAGGCATGCGGACGTGTCCACACCAACAATGACTGGCTCTTACTCACTTTGCTGAACAACACACATGGAATCAAATTTTCAAATGCTACGTTGTATGTAATTCATACTGTCTCTAATTTTTATTCTTATCGTGGTTAAAGTGTGGTTACTAATCAGATGTAGGTCCCAGGGTTAATTAAAATTTACTATGCTTCCCAGAAGAGCTAGAATCAGTGTAAGCGTCTAAAATTTTCCATTGACAATTATTATCAGTGATAATTAATAGAGTAAGATGGTATCGGTATCAGTTTAAAGAGTAATCTCAAATACCTATACGTTAACTGACTAAGGGAAAATGTTTTTCTTTCCACTTACTCGGAATTATTTATTAATTTTTCTTTCTTCTTTTCTTTTTTTTCTTGTATTTTCTTGTATTTTCTTTTCTTTTCTTTTCTTTTCTTTTCTTTTCTTTTCTTTTCTTTTCTTTTCTTTTCTTTTCTTTTCTTTTCTTTTCTTTTCTTTCTTCTTCTTTTTCTTTTTTCTTCTTTTTCTTTTTTCTTTCCTTTCCTGTCCTTCTCTCTTATGTTTTAATTATAAAGGACTATTCAAAGTACGGAATGGATCATCAACTGCCATTGATATTTTCTATTGAGATAATTGAAATAGCAAACATAGAGATATCATATTATTTAATAAAGAAATTGTAATTTGTAGAATGACGACGAAATCACAATAATATTTTGTCACATCGGATTGCAAGTCTGGGTATATAGAAGCTGATTTTACCCAATAGACAACAGTCAATATTGTTATATTAAATAAATGTCGCAGTCTACATACAAACAACAACGCCCAGGTTATGTATAATAATGAGGCAACCGAACCTTTCCAAACCCTCACTGGAGTTAGGCAGGGATGTGTCCTGGCACCCCTACTTTTTAATTTGTTTACCACTGCTCTAACAATTATTGTTGACAACAAACTGACAGTCAGAGGAATAGGTCTCAGATACCGTTTTGATGGCGGTCTCTTTAACATAGGGCGCTTTAGAGCTTTCACGAAGACACGCACACGATTCATTTGTGATCTCCAGTATGCGGATGACTGTGCACTTTTAGCCTCTACGCCTGAAGAGCTTCCTGAACTTTTAGATGTGTATGCCCAGAGCTATGATTCCTTGGGACTTAAAATCAACATTGGAAAGACTAAGATTATGTCAACTCCTCATCAAGTGAACCAAACAGACATTACACTTAACGGAAATTCTCTTGAAGTGGTGGATCAGTTCAATTACTTAGGCAACGTTGTTAATGACAAAGCAAACATGGACAGCGAGATTCGCAATAGAATTAACGCTGCATCTAGAGCACTCTGGGGACTTAGAGAGAGAGTATTTGACAACCACGACCTTGCTTTGTCAACGAAAATGGCTGTCTACAGAGCAGTTGTCATTCCAACACTGCTATATGGATGTGAAAGCTGGGTCACTTACCGTCGTCATGTGAAAGAATTAGAACGTTTTCAGCAAAGACACCTCAGAAGTATGATGAAAATCCATTGGTTCCATCACATATCAAACGTGGAAGTACTCAGGAGAGCAAACAGCCTTCCAATTGAGGTGCTTATTTCAAGAGCACGCCTAAGATGGGCAGGTCACGTTCATCGTATGCATGATAACCGCCTTCCTAAATGTACACTTTATGGTGAATTGCTAAGCGGTAGAAGAAGGCGTGGCGGTCAACGAAAGAGGTTCAAAGTCGTTCTCCATGAAAATCTAAAATCCTGCGGTATTCCAGACGAGCAATGGGAACAACTTGCAGCGGACAGAACCGAATGGCGAGGGGTTGTGGCCAGCTATCAAGGAAATGTTGCTGCAAGAAGGCCGAATCCAAGACCTAACCAGGTCTATGTTTGTCCTGACTGCGGTCGACATGTGCTCTCCCGAATTGGCCTCTATAGCCATAGTCGTGTGCACCGTAGATGAATGGGAATTACAATAGACTACACCTTTTACTTGTTTTTTATTGTACACAATCTATCGACTGTAACATTTTTATACTCGGACTCGAGTAACGGCTAATAATAATTAAATAAATGATTAAATAGCCCAATAAAATGGAAAAATGTTGATGAAATAATTCAGAGCGGGCTGAAATTATGGAAACTGGCTTATTTTATGGTTCTTTTTAACATATTAAAAGTCCCCCACCCTTAGACGCCGACGGAGGGGAAGGGGGGAGAAAATAGGTTAAAAAAATCGGTTTTTCGCAAAATACAAGTATCAGTTTTACTGTAAAATGTGTACACGTGAAAATTATAGGTAATAAAAATCCTCACAATTTCGTCTTTATAGCGCACCATCAGAACACTTGTTTCATGATAAAATCGATAAAAATTCGAAAACGATGGATCGTAGGCATATAGTGTGTGTATCTCATGAAAGTTACAGAGAATCAAATTTTGAATATGTTGGTATATGTACAAAATCGTTTTGATAACGAGTGCATGGAGATGAGAGGGAAAAACATAAAAAATTGCCATTTTCAAGTGCATTTTGACAAATAGCTATTTTTTGATTGACTTTAGGCAATAATTATACTAAAGAATAACGATATTAAATATTACTAAAGATAATGATACCAAGTGATTTTCATACGATAAATGGTTCACGAGTTACAGCTGTTTAAAGCTATGAGCAAAAATTTCTTTTTTATTATAAATTAAGGTTTTCCTGCAGGAACTGTGCACAACAATTTTTTAAAAATTGGTTTTGACCTATTTTTATTAGTTTATATACATATGAAAGAAATTCTTCTTGGCTTCTTTACGGGCATAGAGCTGGTGATTTTTTTCCCATTTTGAAAGTATCATATTAAGAGCAGAACGACTGTAGGTAGAGGGGTATTCTTTGACTTTCACAGGTTCGCTTTGGCGTTTCATGAAATTGTGCTTTCACGAATCGTCTCTTATATCTTCCTGTTGATGTGCCATTGCTTTTTGCTCATTCAAGCCAGCCTTATAAAACCTGTGTAATTCAACAGAGGATTCTCGTACAAAATATCAGCTTTTAGAAAACTACCTGGGGTAGTCCATAATTATAAAAGTTAAGAACGTACCACCTCTCTGGAACAGACAGCTATACTCGCGCATTTCCTTTAATGATAGAAAAAAGTGAAGCAAAGGGAAGTACTGTGATTGGTATACGACCTTGTGAACGTTAAAGAGACCTGGCGAAAAAAATATCCCTTTTCGTAGTTGTTTTTATTTTTCACCACCCTTCCACATCCAACTTGATACTGTGCGGTCAATCAGCTTCCATTTTTTTTAGGTAATAACTTGGAGTAGTTAATAATCAATATACCACCCCTCCTAGGCTCGGGGCCGCCGCTGTTTGTTAATACTTTCGTGATTGGTGTGCCTGATTTAACGATACAAAAAATGATTAGTTCTTATAAAAATGGCTCGAATAAAAATTACCACCTCTTGGACTATCAGTGGAGAAGATACAAAAGTCAAAACGGATAAATCTCGGCAGAAATGAATTATAATCTATTAATATTACCAGAACAACAGTGTGTTTCGAGGCCATTGGACTACTTTTATTTGTATATTTCTGAGAATGAAACATCAAAATTTAACACAGTATTTCTGTTTATTTCAGCTGAAACTTCAGTCAGGTCTCGAAATATATGATTTAAGTTGATTTATTTTCATTTTATGTCAATATTAACAAATTTGTTAATTTGATATAATATTGCATTTGAATTCTTGGTAGCAAATATCATCAAGTTGAAAATAGAGAAAATTTCAGTTCAAGTTACTCACACTTCATTTATAACTTCATAAATAGAACAATGTATATTTACTTGAAGCAATATAACTTCCTTATTACCAATTTGTGATGGTGCTAAGTGCAAGATATAAAATTTCTATTTTTGTCGTTTTTATTATTTTTAGTAAACATTTGTTTATTTTAATAAATGTTTGTATCCACTTAAATGTTACTCAAGAAAATATAAAAAGCCAGTACTGTACTTAATTTAAAATTAACGCATCCATAATTTGTCTAATTACGTAGGTAAGGCGATTCTCACCCACTTCAAAAGGTTAGATTAAACTGAACTTTGCATATTTATCAAAGACCAATGACAATACAATCAGTTGATAACTTTGTCCCAATGTCCTCACCAGGATCATCAGAATAAAATTTAAAAGAAAATGACTAATCTATTGTCGACATTTTGGCGGAGTCGCCGCAGGTAATAATATAACTTATTTGGCAAGAGGATGACTAAAAAAAATATAGTTTAAAAAAACTAAAAAAACACGCTACACGAACTAAAAAGTAAAAAATATTGTTTATATATTTTAAATATGGTAAAAAGCGCGGGGTGCAATAAAAATACAGTAAAAACACCTCACACTTTTTACAATAAAATATTTAAAATACGTAAACATTATTATACTACTGCCCACACTATAAAATACAACATGACAGGGACGGGCACTCAACCAATTTCAGTTCTGTTTTCATGCTGGACATTCAACAATTTACCGATTTTTTCCATGCTAGTGAGAATAAATCGTGCACAATATACGGACTTTGTCGTCCTTGGCACCCATGTCGTGTGATTATTATCCATTTATATCATGAAGAAGAATACGATCATACATATTGGAGCGTAGATTTCAAATGGCAGTCAAATAGGCATGCTTAAACTACTTCTATATACACCTCCCTCCTTTGATAGCCACAGAACTACGATCTAGATAATACATACAGTAGAGCTATCCTGATCATTTCTAAGAACCTCAGATAATGACTAACCATCTACAAAGACAAACAAACAAGATACTCCACTTTTCAATAAATGAATACTCGTCACCAGCTACGAAAAAGTGGAGCCGTGCTGCTTCACACGTACAGTTAAGGCAATAGGGCCCTAAACTAATGACAAATCACCCATGACTGATTTAATAAAAATTATACTTCATAGCTCACTTGAGCCAAACGTGTAGCAGGTACAGGAACATAATGCATGTTATGTTCTTTATTGTTAAACAGACTACGCACTGAAACATGTCTATCAAGACCTACCTACAACCACTCCTTTTTTACACCTGCTCTAGCTAGTTCCCCTTCTTTCCAATAAACAGTGACCCCGCCCCCAGATAGTGATAGCAAAACCCTTAAAATAGCTTTATCACTATCTCACAAATAAACCCCATAATCTGACAGGTACACGGTCCACTCCAAATCCTTTCTTAACAGACTAGTCCCTAATACCGCAAACTCCCTTTTATTGTTCACCAGTTCCACCCTGTTTGATTCTCTTATTCCTGAATTTTCTTTCGCTTGAGTTCACCCGTCCCTAAAATAAAACCAACACCCTTTGACTCTTTCATTTTATTTACTCTTTTTAATTTGTTCTGAAAGAAGATGGCGCATTAGGCACGGAAAATGTACGTGAATTTGCCAATAACATATCACAATAATCTGCGCCAATATCCCCACCAAAAGGGGAATAACTGCTAGGCGGCTATATGGAGATTTAACGCTAAAAGTTTTTATAAATAAGGGGAAAATAAAGGAAATCGGTTGGGGAAACATACTTAACTCGTCGGACAAATTACCTAAATAACTAAGTTGTTTGATGTTGATGTGTAGCGGGAAGGTCTCACACCTGTAACCAGTAAAACATATCGAGAGTGTTGGATATTATTATTGTTTTGAACACAGTTTCATTGTTCACGTTGACAATAAAGGTAATGTGTTACGGAATTGTGCTAAATCAGTTGTCACGAACGGTAATAATAAAATAATTATTAGTGTAACTAATGGAGGACCTTCAACTTCGTTCATCCGTTAACAGACAAATAAGCATAAACGTTGCATAAACACGCATAGCGTTATTATAATAACTAGCAGCTGAAAACTAAAACAAAATAGGGTAAGTAAATTAGAAAGCCTGAAAACTTTAAAAACTGAAATAAAGCTTTTACTTCTTTGGAATATCCTGAGGTTAATACGAGTATCTCTTTATATTTTGCTTTCTTCAAGATACACATTTTGTTTAATCGAAAGACGAACAATTTTATCTTAAAATCGTTTGCAAAGAAAACTGCTCTAAACGTTTACAACCTTTCAAAAGGGTGTCACCAGGTTTCCATATGAAATCTTCACTAGCGTCTTTGTTGACAGTGGGGTCTCTATTATGTTGTTAGTTGTTGGAAATAACTTTGGGTCAATTATCAAACCCCTAGCTTTATTCGTTTTTGGAAAATAGGGGTTGCCACCCCTAAAATTGTTTCTCTACGAAACTATGACAGATTTTTGAATGAAATCAAAGCGACATGGAAGCTACTAATAATTAGAGTTACATCACATATTTTTTTCATCTATGTAATTAAATAATAAATAATAAATAAATGAATAAATAAATAAATAAATAACACCACAGGTAATTACGACCCCCTTTATCCCGGAAAGCTCTCGAAGAACCTTGTGTGGGAGGGGGCTACACATTTAGAGACAAGGGACACACACCCAATATCGGTGTATAGTTAAAAAATCCCTCTCACAGTATTTTTCCCTGCCACGACCGGGGATCGAACCCGGAACTTTTGGGTGAGAGGCAAGTGCGCTCACCTCTCGACCATTAGTCATACAATTACTACGCAATATAGTAGAATAATTACTGATTATATTTATTTCCTTTGGTCGGTGTACCTCGAGAAATAGCCACGAAAAACCGCCCCTATTTTTTATTTTTTTTGCTGCCTCATTGTTGGTTGGAGAATTAAAAAAAATATATTATTAATTCTAATTAGGAGCTTCCATGTCGCTTTGTTTCATTCAAAGATCATAGTTTCGTAGAAAACGATTCCGAACATAGGGGTTGCAACCCATATTTTCCATAATCGAGAAAAACTAGGGGTTTGAGAATTGGCTCAAAATTATTTCCAACAACTAGCAACACAATAAAGGCCCCAATGTCAACAAAGTCGCTAATGCAGATTTCATATGGAAACCCTGTAAGACCCTTTCTATTGTGTGGCATTTTGTAACAGCCTAAATCGTTATGAATTAGTTATAGAAAATATTAGCAGTTAAGCGTAGCACATAGTATTAAACCATTGATTGGTTGTTTCTTGCAAATTTGACGATTCACTATGGCACATATTACTGCAGTTATTACTGCATTAACCGTCACGTCATTTGGGAGGTACCAGCAATTATTGGTATCATTTTTGTGATGGGAATCATGATGTAGGCATGATAACATTATCGGCTATTTTGGCCTGCTCGCCTCGCATGTCAAACAAGGATATTTATAATAATAATAATTTTATTCGTCACAATAATACACCGTGGTGCATGGACAAGTCATAATTACACAAATAAAATAAAAGACATAAAACAATATAAATATAATATATGTACATAAATAAATATAAACATAAACATATACAGAATAAGTATAAGTACACTTATAATAAAATATAATACGACAGTAATAAATAGTACATACAAACAGCGAATTCGCCTGGATTCTCATATTTAAAATCGTGTATATTGTAGTACGCCTAAGATAAGGGGTGTTTTTTTAGTTTAATTTTAAATTGAGCAATTGATAACTGTTTCAAATTATTTGGCAGGGTCTTATACGAACCAATATGAATGAATTTCTGTGAATTCTAGTCTATGATGTGGTATTTGTAAATGATCCCGATTACGTGTGTTTTATGCCTGTGTTTCACCATTTCTAGTGTAATTGCCTGAATGTTCCCTTATATGAATTAAATTACAGTAGGTCACTTGTGAGGGTAATGTTGCTATTTAATGAACCACGGTTTACAGCTTACTAGTTGGTTCACACGTGCTAAAACTCTTACTGCCCTTTTATGTACAAGGAGGATTCTCTGTGTTTGGTTGAAGGTACCCCAGTTAACAAACCATACGCCATTCCATTATGAAATAATCATGATTTGTAATCAGTGCGCATCTTCATTAATCCTAAGTTTAATTTGTCTAATACAGTTTGACAGTTTAGATGCTAAAAGATCGATATACGAATGTTAAGTTAGACTACAGTCCAAAGTAAGACCTAAGCATTTTAGAGGTTCTTAGGAGTTTCTTTTAGTGGAAAAAAGAAACACGTTTGTCTTATTCGAGTTTAAACATTAAGTATTAAACTAGTCAGAGGCTTTACTAATGATATCCTTTGCAGTATCAACAATGCCGTCAGTATCTTTCAGATGTTTCGCAAAAGCAGTAACAGCAAAGAGAACGGCAAACGCTGACGTGGCATTGGGTAAATCATTATTGTATATTAAAAACAGCGGTGGACCTAAAACGCTCCACTGTGAAACGCCATGATTTGAGAACCTCTCCTCTCAAACGTCACATCACAGACCTAATAACGAGCTCCCAAAAATTGTAGGGGCTGCCATGATATTATTATTTTTTTAAATATTTTATTCTCTTTTTTATTGTTTTGAGTTTCATTCCTGTTTTGCCATCTACGTTTGTAACGAATGAATAGATTTCGATGCGGTTTTCTTTATAAGATATGACGTTTCTACAAGAAAATTTACAGAGAAAATATTCTAATTTCCGCCGCCATTCTCGTTTCGCTATAGTACAATCAAATTATACATTGAGTGATGCATCAAATCAGGTATTTTTGCTTTTTTGATATGTTTATGTTGGAAAGGCAATGTTAAATCCAAGTTTTCGACCTCGGCAGACGACCGGGTCATTGTCAAAAATCAAGAAAATCTCGAAATTTTCTACCTTCTTTCAATTTTGTCGATTTTGACCCGGAAGGACTGCTTTTTCATCAAATACCGTTATGATCATTTTTGAAGTAGATTAAATTTGAGACTTGAGCGGTTATTGTGGGTTCAATAATTTCGGAGATACAGCTTTTCAAAATTTGACCAATTTTTCAAGTTACACAATTTTTAGCAAAATTTTATCATTTTCACTACCATTCGAGTTTCAGAAGGCCTAGTATATTGTTTGAAAACCCTCTACCACCCTCGCAGTGGATTCTCCTGGGGTCTCAGGGGACTCCAAAGTGACCCTCCCCCCTCAATCAAATAATGAGATATTTGTATTTACAGGCGTGGGTATGTGAAAAAATCAAAGTACTGACAATTACTTTCGATGTCTTTTAATTTTCTTGCGATGACCATTATCATTATTATATTATACATGTGTAATAAATCGATGAAAAATATCTGAAAATCTGTCATCTGGCTCTAGGAAAACAGTATTTTACATCGTGGAAGAAGTCATCTGAGGGTGGGAATGCAGTTGTGTCAAAAGGTTGTGCACGAATATCTTCTCGTATTAGATCAGCACCTGCCTTAACTACACGCAGTATCTCTTGTTGAGGACCTGAATTTTGATCATTGTACCAAGCCGATGTTAGAATTTTGTGTCCGGTATTTTTAAAACAAACAACGGTTTTTTTAGAAGCAGTTTCGGCAATTATAATATTCTCTCAATACTTCTTAAACAGACGACTTTTTATTGTTCGATTGTCGGGTATTTCCCCTTCTATCTGGCTAACCAGTTCATCCAGAGAAAACTGACATTCTTCTGAGTTCTCTTGAAGATGTGCAAAAATTTGTTCCATATCATCCTCAATCGTGGTGAGCTTGCGACCTCCCCTCTTCACACCTTCTTGTATTGGGGGCAAGTACAGTTTCTTTTGGCAAAATCGGGGATATCTCGCGTCTACTGCTACCAACTCAGTATCATCAGAAATGCGATATTTAATATCTTTAATAAAACCGAGAATAAAACATAAATACTTCTGAAAATGATAAAATTTTGGTGAAAATTATGTAACTTGAAAAACTGGCAAAATTTTGAAAATCTGTATCTCCGAAGCTATTGGACCTACAATAACTGCTCAAGTCTCAAATTATTGCAAATTTAATCTACTCTAAAAATGATTATAACAGTCTTTGATGAAAAGCCAGTCCTTCCGGGTCCACAAAAACTGAAAAAAGGTTAAAAATTTCAAGATTTTTTTGATTTTTGACACTCACCCGGTCGTCTGCCGAGGTCGAAAACTTGGATTTAATATTCCTCTTTCATCATAAATAACATACCAAAAACGCAAAAATGCTAGATTTAATGCAGCAGCGTTCACCCCCTTTTCATGTTTAATTTTACTGAAATAATATTGCAATGTCAATTTTTTTTCAAAGAGTACTAAGAAAGAAAAATAACAGTATTATGTATACGGTGTCAGTTCAGATACTAAAAGTGTGGCGCGCAAATTTTATAAAAAAATTAACCGGGACGCGAGAAAATTATGACTGATTTTCACACATCCTTTGCATGAGATATATCCCTTCTTCCTTCCATATAACATTTTGCGTTGAACCCTTTCTCTCTTTAAAATCGTTATATATTTTATGAACGAACTTTGTTTTATTTTATATTAATTTTCTGTATTAACATAATGTCATATTGTAACCAATAAATATAAATTATATTATTACTGTGAGAATTGAGATTCAGAACTTTAATCTGTCCTAGAATATTACGGTATATATTGTTCAGAACTAAACAAGAAGAAAAAGAAGGATCAGATCGTAGAACTCGACCAAAACACGAATAGACTAGATTTTATTAGGCTCTTTCTCGAATGAATATAAACTTATTAATTCCTGTTTTGGACTTCATAATGAACATTCTTCAACTACTAAAATTCTTTTTTGCAAAACTCCAAATGGATCACCAACAGATATATTTTAAAAATAGTTTTACAACCAAGAAATGTACAATATTTTTCTTTAAATGTATTATTTTCTTTCAGGTCCGGTGACAGTGCCGATGGTGTCGACGAATTCGTCGCCCCCCATAGCAATGCCAGTGCAGGTTCCACCAGGCCATGTAGTTCAACAAATAGTCGACGAAAGTGGAACGTTACGCCATGTTATCCTTTCTCCACAACACCCCCCAAATCTCGTACCGCTTCCATCGCACAATCCCCAGCACTATGTAAGTAATATGTTTTCCTATATTAAACGTATACCTTCACTTCGTTACGAAATCATACCGGATTCACTTTGGTTAATTCTTGGATAGCGTACCAATGTATCATAAAATAAACAATAGATGATTCGCCGAGGTAAAATAATAATTAAAAAAATTTCTATCAAAACTGAACAAGAAACACTTAAATTACTAACTTTCACAATGCAGTTAAGATAATCAACTTTCCAAATTTAAGACGTAGAATAATAAATACAAAACAAATTGTTATCAGTAGCATTGCACATGTTCATGATAATAAAAGGAAAAAAGGACATCTCACACCTCTAAGGGGTTGTCAAACACCGACAGAATTTCTTGAAATTTTAGTATGTTGTTGGGGCTGTCAAAATATAAAATAATAATAAACAAATGTCTTTATTATATTCCGTGAGATATTACACAGACAATACTTAACAATATTATTTATTATGTGGAATATAAAAGGCGAAGTTTAATGCGCCACAATTATTTGCCAACAAACAATCATGACCATCAGTCTTACACTTAACCTTTAAACACAATATATATATATATATATATATATATATATATATATGTATATACATGGTTATAAATAAATCTGAAATTAATCTAATTAAGGAGGCTATACATTATGAGATTGCTGCTCAAATAAGAAAAATTTGTATTTCTTTTTAAAATTGTACATATTCTTGCTTTTACTAATACCACTGTAAATTTTGCAAATTTGATAACTAAATGACCTTGTGAACAACTGAGTACGATGTATTGGAGGAGTTAAGATACCCTTAAATCTAACATTCAAGTTATGTACGTCTGTTCCGAATTTGATTTTTCTATACAGGTATGATGGGAATTTGTTCAAGATCAATCCATGAAACAAACACGCGGCATGATGAGTCCTTCTATTTTGCATATTAAGCCACTTTACTTCACTTAATTTGTGTGATATTCGTTGATTCCTACGTATTCCGTATATTAATCTGAGGCATGAATTTTGCAGTTTTTGTATTTTACGTCAGTAAAGTGCCGCGAGACAAGGGCCATATAAAGAATCTGCATAATTAGGATGGGATAAAACCAGAGTTTCGCATAGTAAAATTTTAGATCTCTGTGGAAGATAGTGTCTACATCCATACATTAATTTCAGTGACAAGTAACCTTTCTGTAACACTTTATTAACATGACTTTCAAATCTCAGATCACTGTCAATAATAACACCAAGACTTTTGACTGTATCTTTGTTTTCGAGTACGGCGTTTTCCAAAACAATATTTAAATCAGCTTTAACAATATTTCTCTGATTTTTGGCTCCAAAAATTATTACTTCAAATTTGTTTGGGTTAATTTTTAGAGTGATTCTGAGCTACTTTAATAAATTTCTTAATATCCTCATTTATTAGAGAATTGGCTCTCTCTATATCAAGGGAGGGAAAAGAATAATAGAGTTGAGTGTCATCTGCATATAAGTGAATTTTGCAATAGTCAATTTTATTAACAAGATTACTCGTATACATTGTAAAGAGCAACGGACCCAGGATGAATCCTTGAGGAACACCAGATTTTAAATGCAGAAAATTTGAACTAATATTATTTAAACGAACATATTGTTCACGCTCCTTCAAATAATTCCGTATTAATTCTACCGCATCTTCAGAGAAGCCTTGATAATGGAGTGTAGCTATAAGCATATCATAATTTATAGTATCAAAGGCTCTACTGGAATCCAGCAGAACCAAACACGTACACACTCCTCGATCCGCTCCTCCCACAATGTCATCAACTATGTGAACCAAAGCCGTTGTACAACTGTGGCCTGACCTGAATCCAGATTGTATTGTTGGAATCAAGTTATTTTGAATCATATACTGCCTTACTTGCATTTCCATTATTTCCTCAAGAACTTTAGATAACGTTGGTAAACTGCTTATCGCCCTAAGATCCTTTATATTCATCAGGATTCGACTTTTTACGCAACTCAGTCACCACGGCCCTTTTCCATAAAGAAGGAAAATCATTTTAAAGTCAGCAGAAGTTCAGTAAATGTGTGATGACAACATAATTTTAGTAATTTTGCATTGAGTCCGTCATACCCAATAGCATTTGTGGAAATATTATTTAATACCTTCAAGACTGTAAATTCGTCAGTCGTTTGAAACTGAAAATTATTATCATTTAAAGTGTTGCTTTTATAATAATTTAAAATGGGTACAAAGGCACTAATATTAGAAACTGCGATATAAAAATTTCGGTTCAAAGTATGAATTATCAGTTGTGAGATCTCATAATCGAAATTCAAGTAGCGTCATACTTTTCCGACAAAATATGCCTATTATTTTATCATTGTCGGTGGGGATCACTGGAAAAGCGAAACCGAACCGAAATTTCTATATCACCCTGTATAGCTAAGTCGGTCCAATTGAACAAAATTCTATATTTTGACAGCGCCAACAACATACTAAAATTTCAAGAAATTCTGTCTGTGTTTGACAGCCCCTTAGTGGTGTGAGGTGTCCTTTAAATTGTTCGATTTTATCTTGTGGCACATGAGATTCTGTGAAGTTTTAATACAAATATTTACCCAGTTGTGACTAACTGACATTGTAGTTTAATTAATTTATCGATACTCCGTTATAAAAGTATTTAAAATAGTTGCCCGTTTAACATACAGTGTGTTGCACTTAGGAGTGCAAAACCTTTGCAAATATTTTATTTTTTTCGATTTGTATAAAATTTGAAACCTTTGAACATAATTTTAAATTAACCAAATTTTAAATTCACGCATTAAAATTGACACTCAATTGAATACATTCAATTTCAAAACTTACGTTAAAAGATTAGATTTTTATATAATAATATGTGAAATGTATTAAAATCGAAATCAAGAAATTCTTTTATACTGTAGAATATAGTTTCTGTTAAATTATTTTAGGAATATATTTAGTTTGTTTGTTGTCAGTAACTTTAACTGATTTGGAAGTTTGTTATATAGCATCAGATATGTATAATTTACTGGCTGCTAAGTTCTTGTCAGTCTGTGATACGCAATACTTAGATTATTTTTATTTCGAGTGTTGTATTCATGATAACAAGAATTGCTAGGCAACAAGGAATGTGTTTTATGTGCATAATGCATTTATATATAATGTTCATTAGCTCCTGCAGAAGTCAAAACTCTGACAGCTCTTTTCTGTATTTTAAATATCCTATCACTTCAGAAGAGTTTCCCCAAATAATAAGACTGTAGTAAAACGTTAAAGCTTTGTCAAGCGTAGTTAGATTTATTAATTGTCTTATTTAGATTGCTTGCTAGGTGGTCAATATGTTGATGCCAATTTAATTTTTGGTCAATGAATGTAATTCGATTAAGTATTGTTATGTGCTACCCCCTAATAGAGAGGAGAGTGTAATTATTTCCTGGCCAGTAGGGTGGTGCCATCTGTGGGCCAACTGGCGAACCGCCATTTAGTAGTGCCTAAGAAGACTGTAAAGGATTCCAGTATATTATGGAAGGTTCTAGAGATTCTAGACATTCCAAGTGTGTATATAAAGAGGTGATTCCAGCAGATGGGGGACAGTATAGTTCAGTTGAGTATACAGTACAGTTTTGATATACAGAGACAGCTTTTGGTTAGATAAGAGTTGACAAGTGATCAGAAAAGTAAAGTACAGTTATGATTTAAAAGTAGTGAATTTATATTAGATTATTTATTATTAGTTGTGTGATTTTTAAGGTTTAACTATTGTAATTTAAGTGATTAATAAAATAGTGATTCGTGAAGATTCTTTTTGCAAGTTATTTGAACCTACAGAGTGTTTAATGGAAATTGCAAACTCGTAACAGTATTTAAAATAGGCGTTCGCCGCCATACAGCCTCCTGCTGTACAAAAATACACTGAACTAATGGAGGTTACAAATTAAATATTACTAAACGTAATATTTCGGTCACAAGCTCATCTATACAGACACTTATTTTATTACAGACCTACCTTGCATTTATGAGAGCCAACAGCTCGAAACTGTAGTCTATATGTGACGTGAAACCGAAGGCTTAAGGGTTCTGTTAGTAATAGGCAATTTCTACACTTAATGGTTTGCAATTTGTAAATCAGCGCTCTGCGTGAGTATATAGCCCGGGGAATAGTTGTTGATTACAGTCTGGTTATTCTTTATGAAAATAATTGTGTATAGAGGAGCTTATGACTGAAATATTAACGCTTAGCTAATATTCTGCCCATTACAACCATGTATTTGAACTAAGACTGTATTGCTACTAGCTTTAGTTTTATCGCGTTGCTGCTTGGCAAACGTCTTCGACACTTTTAGTGTTTTAAAAACGTTAAAATCGTTATATTATCAATTACCTCTAATTAAAAAAGTTTACATGCTATATTAATTGAAGTTAAATACCTAGAGTGGAACTGACAGTTAAATGAGATTGCGTTGTTTCGAAAATATTATTATGAGTACAGGTGTTTCCGAGGATATTTCCATCGAGTGCTATTTAGAGAGAAAAATAAACGAAATGGCAGTTTCGTAATGCTATTCTCGTGTGACTCCTCAACCATGATAAAAATGTAACAGATGACTTATCTTGACCTACATAATGTTTATTTTGGCTAGACTACTCATCTACGCGATGTTTTAACCAAAATTAGTTTTATCCTGTTTCAATGATGTTAGTTATGGATATTGCGTCTTTTAACTATTAAAACATCTGTACGGATATTGAAGTGAGTGCTTAACAACACAGCTTTACATTACCTAAATATAATAATATTAGTAATATACACATATTTAAGAAGTTATGAAAGTAATTTGAAATGCTCAGAGTGTTTGCTCGGCCAAGTTCTAGGTTAAAGCAATTAGTGATGAATAAAAATAAAGTATCTTACGTCAAACCACAGAATTTTTTCGACTAACTTACTTTTTCGACATTTATAGCTTTCCTCGCTGTGTTGTACCCGACGGAAAATTTAATAATGATTATAATATTTCTTTATTCATAGAGAAGTGAGCGAAGTTCAGTTTGGTAAGCGTACAAGCTTAAAATCTGCTGTTGAATTTATGACGTTATAATCGTCTTTTCGAAAATAGACATTTTTGGACGGTTTTTTATCAAAACGTAACTCATTATGGTATTGAAAATTCAATTTTACAAATTAGTACTGAAAGTGACAATTGAAAGAAAAAATACCAATTTAATGCTTTACTAGGGTAATTAGAAAAAGTAAAACTTTTTTATTTTGGTTGGATAATATTGGACTAATAAAGTTGAAACGACCAAAAAAAATTAACCCTAATCGTTTCAACCCTTTACTAGGGGTAAACGTAGAGTACCAATACCAATATATTTATTTGTTATTTAAAATAATACAATGCATTGCCATGTCCCGGCCTAGAGCCAATCCGCCAACCGCGGTGCGAAGCGCCGCGGTAAATGACGGGTTGGATGGGGCGAGGCTGGTTCAACTGAAAACTGTGAACAAAAGTGCATAAATTTAAACGTATAATCTAAAATACCCTAATAGACCCAGACACTAACATAAACATCCATAACCTTTCACACAAAAATAATGAATAAAACGGATGAATAACATTTAAAATTCCAAAAATACGGATAAAAACAATTAAAACTTAAAACTAAAACTCGCGCACTTCACTGATTCGATTTTGATTGTTGAAACGGGTAGATACAGACAAACGACAAATACCCGTTTGAAACAATGCAGGTGAGGGCAGCATCCCAGCCACTCAAAATGTGATTAAGAATGTTGTGATTTTTTTGAAATTTTTGATAATTTTGATGATTTTATGGGAGGGGGTTGGGGATTTGAAAAGAATTTAGAAGAACACAACAAAAAATAAAAATAACAAACAGAAACGAAGAGAGGGATAGGAAAAGAATTAAAAATTTAAAGTTGAGAGTAAAAGAAGCTAAGAGTGCAAAAAAAAGCTATGGGGAAAAGAAGGTTGGCTAAAGGGGTTGCCAGAAGATAGGCAACGCCTGGTATGGTAGATTGTGTTTAATTCAGAAGAGGGCATTATGCGCTCTGATTTGTGTAATGTTTCTAATAAGCCGGACTATCACCCAGCTTAGTGCTATAAAATTTTTGTAAAGTTTCTCTGACGTAGTCCACTATTGGCATTATGTCGTTACAACGTGCATACAAATCTCTGAGGGAGGTGTACCTGTCAAAATTTGATATGAGGCGCATGGACTTACGTTCCAATACTTTAAATTTTTTTCATTGTCGTGACCGACGTGCTGCACCACACACACCACACCACACTGGTATGTCATGGCCGGCCTGATCACCATCGTGTACAACAATTTCTTGTTGTCTCTGTTTACTCTGCTACCCTTGTCCAGACTCCTGGACATGGAGTAGACAGTCCGTATGGTCTCGTTTATGTGGGTATTGAACGTCAGTCTTTTGTCCTGTCTGACCCCCAAATATTTTACACAATTTTTGACTGCAATGGGATTCCCCCTGATCAATATTGGCGTTAATATCCTATTCTCCGTGAAGCGGCGCGTGAGAACTATGGATTCCGACTTCTCGGCATTTACCCAAATATTCCACTGGTCGTAATACGCCGTGGCACGCGCCATATATGTCTTCAGTAGCATATTTGCTGCCTGGGCATTATGCGAATGTGCATACATGGCTGTGTCATCGGCATACTTGGCCAGCTTCGTATTCGGGAATTCCGGGAAATCGGATACATACAAGTTGTACAGCTTTGGTGACAGGCACGACCCTTGCGGAACTCCCGTACGAATGTCCCGCCGCGGTGAAAGTTTGTTGTTCACCCGAACCTGCAGAGATCTGCCTGACAGGAATGAATGAACAAGTTTGATGACGTGTGTCGGAAAGTGGTAGTCGTGCACTTTGTAAAGTAGACCCGGAATCCAAACGGTATCGAAGGCCTTCTCAATATCGAGGAGCATCATGGTGGTGCTCTTCTCAAGGTTGTATTGCACCTTGACGTCGTTAACTATGCTAATGATTTGCTGCACCATGCTTCGATTCTTACGGAAACCGAATTGTCACTCATCGTCGATGTGAAGCTTATCCTGAGCATCTTCAAGTCTGATTAGGATGAGCTCCACCAACGAAATTGGACAATAACTGCCGACGAGTTTCGCGTTCTTATTTGGTTTCAGAATGGGTACAACCACGGCACATTTCCACTGGCTAGGCCAGTGTTGCAATCGCAGGATCGCATTAACAATATACGTCAATTGCACAACACCTTTTCTTGGGAGATACTTGAGTAGCTGAGTAGCTTGTATTCGATACTATCTTTTCCCGGTGCTTTATAGTTTGGTAACGTCTTGATGACTTCTGCCACTTCCGAGGGTTTGACCATGACCTTCAGAAATTTTTGTGTCATAAATTGTACGTCATGGCCAATAATTTCGTTTAGGTCATTTTAGGTAAACATAGAGTGACCACCCAAAAAATACGATTTTTCCTACATTTTTATTACGAACTGATGGGGGAAAATATAAAATATTACTTACAGTATCTATTATCAGTATAATGGATATACACCATTCAAAATAGTGTAAATTGTGTTTAAAAGGCGGAAAAGCGCAAAATCTCGTTTTGAAAAAAAAATTTTTGGCTACCAAAGGAGTGAAAATCATTTCTTAGGCCGGTAGAGATTATGCGAATATGAACATGTCAGGGAATTTTCAACATTTTATTTCATTGGTTAGTTTTGCGTGACATCATAAACGTCTTTTTAGAACAAATGATATATACGCTGTTTCTACTACATTTTAAGAAAAATATGATCATTAAAAAAAATTTTAGAATACGTATTTGCATAAGAATACATAATTTTAAATATATTAGCCCTTGACCATTTCGTTCTGTCCTCAAAGATAATCATCGTAGTCAAAAAATTACATTTTTGAAACGCGAATATCTACATTAGTATTGATTTTTACCCCATACACAAGAGGAAAAGAAGTAATTAGAATGCCATTTTGTATCAGGATACAAAATTTGGAACTATCATCAATTAACCCTTTCGTTTTATCGTCTTGAATGACATTTTCATTTTTAAGGATTCATTTAAAAACCCGATTTGTGCTGTTTTTATTGATTTTAACGAAAAATACTTAGAGTAAAAAAGTGTTTAGAATCCGATTTTGCATAAGAGAAAATATTTTCCCCGATCAGTTTGTAGTAAATTTTAGGAAAAATCGTATATTTTTGGGAGATCACTTTATGTTCACCCCCAATAAAGGGTTCAAACGATTAGGCTTAATATTTTATTTGGCTATTTCAACTTTATTAGTACAATATTATCAAACTATAATAAAAAAAATTTAAAGAAGTTTTTATCGCAATTTTTGCAAAAGAAAGGGTCAAGCGGTTTCCCACTGAGAGAAGCGAAAAATAATGTGGTTACTAAAATGGCGTATTCTTATGCTTATGCATGGCATTCTAAACACTTTTTTACTGTACATATTTTTCAGTAAAATCAATAGAAACGGCGTTAATCAGAAATTAATAATAATAATAATAATATTTATTTTCCATTTGACAATTAACTCGTAAAGTTCGCCATTTTAGGTCCGCCATTTTGAATTTTCCAATTTTTACCTCGGATTCGTTATCAGCGACCCCAAAAACTCTCATGACTCCGATTTCGTTGAAGACTTTGCGAGTTACTGAATGGGGGGAGGGGTGTAAAATGGGGGCTATAATCCCCGGGGCGAGTGCACTAATTTTCAAATGTATACATTTCATATGTTGAGGGAAATTTAACATAATGCAAAAGGTTTCAAGTCTTTACATTGCAATAGATACCTATTGTTTTATTTTACATTTTTCCTCTAGTTAAGAGCTAACCCTTTATTGATAAACTGGACGTAAATCATCTATTAGTCAATTAATAAATAAGTGTAAATTTTTCATTCCTCTTTTATGTCTTGCGTTTTGTATTTTTATGGTTTAAATTGTGTGATTTTCTAGTTCCTCTGGGGCTCTCCATAAATTTTTATGATAGTTACACCACTGCCCGATTTCATTATATGAAAAATAACTATTGCACCATTACGCCATATTATACATCATTAAAATAATTTAAGCCAACTTAACCACTCATTTATCATGTGTTTTGTAAATTTTAATTAGTTAATATTAATTTGCATTTCACTAAACTGTTCAACGGCTTAGTATTTCTCGTAGCGTCACCGCTAAACGAAAATAAAGTTGTTCAGTAATTTATTTTTGACGTCATCTGATGTTTCTGAATAAGTAGTACATAGGTGGTTCTGAGCAAGTACGACGTTTAACTATGACAAATAACCATAATGTACAATTGAGATAATTAATTCTTAAGTAGTTTTGTAAATAATATGGCGAATATTACGAGCATTAAGACTAACGTATCTGTAAGGATGTAATAAATTTATATAAAACTTTCTTGATAATTTCTGCTAGAGACGGGATAATATGCGGGTTTTTTAAACGTATAAAATATATAATTTAATTTCAAACTTTAATTTCAATGCGGGTTGAAGTTTTTCTAGTTTACACATTTATAACTTTTACCTCTAATATTTTTTTCCATTTGCCGAGCATGTTCAATGAAAATTTATAATATTAATTTTGCTATACAGAGTTTCTGTAAACCTTGGACTCAACTTTTACTCTTTCGTTTGTTATATCAGAATCATTATTGGCTAAATCTATTAATGAAAAAACTGTCTGAATAGATAAACAGAAGAAATCCACATGGGATACCTGGCACGACCTCTAGTGGCGTCACAGTGTACTGGCAAGCCGACCGCGACCAGTCGATCACCGAGGTCGGTATATCTCGATCTGTGTTCAATGCAAGTCTAAGAAATTCTGTTACATCTTTTGCCCTCCAATTTTTGATGTCACAGATTAGGTGATTCCTTATAAGATCGACTTGGGTGGATTAGGTTACGCCGAACAGCGTTACTGATTAATGACTCTCTAGCTTAAATTAATTTTGTTTCCGCCTCTACCAAATCGTATCTTCCCCAGAACCCCTAATCGACTCCGGTAAAAACAGTGTAACAACGTGATAGCTTTAGGAATACATGGTTTATAAAATTCATAAGTAACGAACTCCCTTTTCGTCCAGCAAAAATGGCCCATATACATTTTGATCGTTTGATAGTTTATCTATTATATCGCGGAGTTTAGAATCCTCGCGTTGGCACCGATCTATATCTTCTGGGAGAAGAGCAAATTCCTTAGAGAATTTTAATACTGAAAGAACATTAAACATCTTATTCAATGGATTTGGGGGTCATATCGCGGCATGATGCGATAATGTGTCAACTGTCACATTCTGAGAGACTGGAATGTGCTCCAGTACAAAATCAAACTCATGGGTTGCTAGGGCATATCTGGAAATCCTAGAGGATAGTAGTCGACACATAAAAATATAAAATATAGGAATTATAATATTCCAACCTACTGCAAGTGCCTTATATAAATGAGGACTCAACAAATTAAACCAAAACAGCTATTCCCCCTTACGAACGCTGGATTATATGGTAAAATTTGCGTATTTTGTGTAAACACAGTTAGCACTAAAATACAATGACTTGGAATGCTCGAATGTTACGAGGAAGATGCGAGGCCTCCTTCATCTCAGGATGTCACTAATTGCAAACCGGTTTCTCCTATTTTTGGGTCTTGTCAGTGCAGCGCAAGTAATACCTTCAATAAGCAGAAGGAAATTTTATAAAAATATAAAATATAGGAATTGTGCTTCAAATCATATTTAAATAAGAGATAGATCGGTTATCGGTATATATTTTAAATGGCATTTCTAACAGGTATACTCTAAGCCGATCAAACCTAACGCTTCTAATTCATTAAGATGATAACGTTATTCCCTAGCCAATAGCCATCGACAGGACCACACTACTGTATGATGTTCCCCATTCACTATTTAAAATAGCTCCTAGAACCGTATCACACCAATCAGTCTGCAAGCAAAAAGGACTGTCGTCTCTGATATAGCGAAATACCGTCAGACTTGCTTTTTTAATCCCCCAAAGTCGACTGTTCTGCGGACGTCCATTTCCATTCCTTTTCTTTAAGTAGTCAGTCAATGGAAACGCGGTGGCTGAAGAGTGTGGACAAAATGACCGATCGGAATTGGCGAGACCTAGGAATAACTGAAGTTGCTTAATATTACGCGGTGATGTGTAGTCTCGAATAGCCTGTGTTCGAAATAGGTCTGGTTTCGTTCTCGTAGAATCTTAATGTAACCAAGAAAAGATATTTCAGTTCGGAAGAAAGCGCATTTATTTAACCGTAAGTGAAACAGTCTTCTTTTAATCTAGTAAAAGCTTTATGCAAATGAATCATATAGTCCTCAAAACTTTCCGAAATTATGAAAATAACGTCGACATAGGTCGTCGAACCTAATATAGACGTCAAACATCTAGTAAACAGGCTAGCGCTAATTGATAACCTGAGAGGTAATTTATAGAAACAATAGGTTTTACGGTCAAACCTGAAACCGGTGTACTTTTGGGATTCCGCGTCAAGGGAAATCTGGTATTATCCATAAATACAGTCCACTGAGGACATCCACTTAATCTTCTTCGAAGATCGTGAAATTTCCTCTATCCGACGAGGTGTTTTATGCTTTTTTACCAAAACCGGGTTTAAGTATTGCGCACCTAAACAAATCATAATTGATACGTCCTTTAATGTTACCAAAATTGGTGAGATATATGATGTTGACCCCCCCCAATTCTTTCTTAGTATATAATTGTTTTGATTGAATATTGTTTTAAACAATACTCCCAATCATTTCTAAGTTTCATATGATGTATACCCGTTGTTCTGTCGGGTATAATCAGAGATCACGTCATTGTTTTGCTCTAGAAAGGACTGAAATGCTACTTTTTCTTTTTTTGAAAGGGGAGACTTTTTAACGATACTCACAATATTTTTTTCCTGATAATTTATTGTCAAATATTACAGAAACTAGGTCTAGATTCTAATATAAATGCGTTAAATGACAATGGACCCAAATTAGAATCCCGTGGAACTCAAGAAGTAGAGGCTATATTTTTGTTACTTTACTGTAACATGGCACACGAGTTGTGGTGGATAAGATTCATTATTAGCCAGATTTTGCCGTAAGATGAAGTAGTCGCTGTCCTTTCAAAAATGTACGTCTGTATCCGACGCGTCATCAGCTAGAGTTTATGGGGTAGTAAAGAAATTAGTGAAGGTTGTCCTGCACGATATAGGACCGTGTTGATATATGCTAATGCGATTATTGATATAATTATAAATGTATTCATAGTGAAGCATTTCAAAAATTTGGCATGGTTGTCTATAATTTAAGGTATTATTGCGGTCGCCTTTTTTAAAACTAAAATATGCCATGTGAAAAAGTTATGACCGAAATTAATAAATGCTTCCCCGATTATGGAAACTTAATATTTACTAACTTTGATGACTCTCCAGGCGGTATGAACCTTTAATAATTGCGCAAATAGAATAAAAAAGTAACATATACAAAAATATTTTTAAACTGTTTAAAAATGTATCTGAGAATATTTACTTATTTAAGTCGGATGCCAAAAATAACATGTGTTTGCACAGGTTAAGTTAATAATACGCTGCATAAAAAAATGTTATGGTTAAATTTCACGAACAGGTTAACCACGGGGATTATGTTATTATCAGTTTATTTTGTTAACATAAATTCGTTTAAATAGTGGTATAATCAGTAATAAAGTGATTCCCCTGAATGCTTCCACGAAGTAATTTAAATTTACATTGTTTGCAATTTTTTGAAATGAATTTTATTAACCTGTTTATGTAGGAAAAAAAAGAATGAGTAAACTGTGATAAGTAATAAGTAATTACAAGATTAAAGTCTAATTCATACATGTGTTTCTATTTGAATCATAGTCACGTTTGTTGAGTCACTTTCCTATCCAATATTTTATTTTGGTTTTGAAGCAAAAACCATGTACTTATAATTTAAATTTTATCGCTCTTTTTGTAATTAACGTGAATGAAAGTATCAGAAATGATTTTTTTTAATAAGGTACTTCTAAAAACTCAAATTATGCTCTGGTTTTTCCAATATTTTGAAAAATTGTGCGCTTCTCAAACATTTTGATCACTTGCGTTTTCCCTTTGTGAAACAAGGCGGAAGTGGTATCGCATCCTGTTAGGGAGTGCAAAAACAAAACATCCTTTAAGCTATTTGGATATTTGCCCATGCTGGAAGTAGAAAAATGTTTTGTTTCCATTTTTCCTTTTCCTGTTTTTTTTTTATTGATATTATTGCTAGAAATTATGCGCCCAAGTAAAATGACCAAGTCAATATCTTCCCCAACGATGGCGGAGTGTTTCGAGTAGATTATTCAATTGTTGTTGAGAATTATTGAGATAATGAGGACATCGGCATCATTAATTATTTCATAAGCTTTTCATGCGAGCTATTAGCTAGGAACTTCTCCTGGTTCATCTGCACTTCCATGGTTAGCTCTGTGAAGTTAGCACTACCACTTTAAAATTTTGAAATCGTTTTGGCCTCATCAATTGTAGCTTTTTTGTTGCGAATTTGTTGCGGTTAGAAAAAATTTGTAGCTCTTTATTTTTTTTAAAATAACCCATAGTAATGCTAACTTCACAGTGAAAATAGCATTACCACTCACAGTGCTTTAAAATTTTGAAATTGTTTTGGCCTCATCAATTGTAGCTTTTTTGTTGCGAATTTGTTGCGGTGAGAAAAAATTTGTAGCTCTTTATTTTTTAAAAATAACCCATGGTAATGCTAACTTCACAGTGAAGATAGCATTACTACTCACCAGTGCTTTAAAATTTTGAGATCATTTTGGCACCATTAATTGTAGCTTTTTTGTTGCGAATTTGTTGCGGTGAGAAAAAATTTGTAGCCCTTTATTTTTTAAAAATAACCCATGGTAATGCTAACTTCACAGTGAAGATAGCATTACCACTCACAGAAATAACTTTAAAAAGTGCACAAACATTTTCTTATCACAAGAATAATTTGTTGCACACGATTAATAGCAAAAAATTAATGAAAAAATGTTTTTTTCTGGTAATGCGAACTTGATAATCAAAATCGCTTTTAATAATTAGCCCAATAAACCGGGAGGTTTGTCGATTTGGATGAAATAATTCAGAGCGGGCTGAAATTTTGGGAACAGGCGTATTTTGTGATAATTTTTAATATATCAAAAGGCCCCACCCGTAGACGCCGGCGGAGGCGAGGGGAGGGAGAAAATAGGTAAAAAAAATCGGTTTTTCGTAAAAAACTACAAACAAGCAATTTTCGTCACCTTTGAGGTACAAAAAGGTACATTTAATAATATTTTTTTACTTTTTGAAGTATCAGAAATTCTCACAGAATAACTTCAGCCCGCTCTGAATTATTTCCATTTCATTGGGCTAAATAATTTATAGATAAGAACGATAAAAAAAATTGTTTAAATATTTTTTTAAAAGGGCCGGAACAAACAGATAGCTTTTAAAAAGTGAGCAATCGCGACTGAACGATTCCGGGTGCATCGTATAGAAAATAAAACACAAAATGTGCAAGGTAAGTAAGGAAGGAAATTTGCAGATAACAGGTTTCAAAAGATTTTGAGAACAAAACGTGGACTACTGTAATTTATATTGAAAAACAGTAGCAGTTTACTCATAAAAACAGGTATTCCATTTTATTTCGTAAACATTTTACTCAAAAATGTTTTCTAAGGAACGAAAAAGCATAAATCGCTAGGATTCTAAGGTTGTCATAAAAAGAGAACATAGTTTATTATGTTGAAACTATATTAGAGAAAACTTTATTTGCAACGAATTGTTTCTCGATGCAACAAATTCGCTGCGCTGGAAATTCACGATTTCATTAAATTTTGCTAAAACATTTTTCGCAACAAATAAGGTCTCGGTGCAACAAATTCGTACACCACACGGTACAAATACTCGAAGTGAGAAACAGATGGAAAAATGCATTTACAACAATTTTTGGCGGTGGTAGTGTCAGGTTGCGCTGGAAATGCAGCGCATTATCAATTTTTGCGAAAACCTGTTTCGTAACAAATTATTACTCAGCACAGCAAATTCGTGCATCACACGCTACAACTCATAGAAGTGAAAAACACATGAAATAATGCATTTACAGCCATTTTTGTAGGTGGTAATGCCAAGTTGTGCAGAGAATTCAACGTTTTTTCGGTTTTTACTGAAAATTTGTTTCGCAACAAATTATGACTCGGCGCAACAAATTTGAACACCACACGCTACAAATCGTCGAAGTGAAAAACACATGAACAAATGCATTTACAACGGTTTTGGGCAGTGGTAATGCCAGGTCGTACTGAAAATTCAACGTTTTTTCGGTTTATACTGAAAAGTTGTTTCGCAACAGATTATTACTCGTCACAACAAATTCGTACACCACACGCTACAAATTGTCGAAGTGAAAAACACACGAAATAATACATTCGCAACGGTTTTGGGCAGTGGTAATGCCAGGTCGTACTGAAAATTCAACGTTTTTTCGGTTTATACTGAAAAGTTGTTTCGCAACAGATTATTACTCGTCACAACAAATTCGTACACCACACGCTACAAATTGTGGAAGTGAAAAACACACGAAATAATACATTCGCAACGGTTTTGGGCAGTGGTAATGCCAGTTTGTACTGAAAATTCAACGTTTTATCGGTTTTTGCTGAAAATTTATTTCGCAACAAATTATTACTCGGCACAACAAATTCGTACACCACACACTACAAATCGTCGAAGTGAAAAACACATGAAAAAATGTATTTAAAACAATTTTTGTAGGTGGTAATGCCAAGTTGTGCAGAAAGTTCAACGTTTTTTCGGTTTTTGCTGAAAATTTGTTACGCAACAAATTATTACTCGGCACAACAAATTCGTACACCGCACGCTACAAATCGTCGAAGTGAGAAACACATGAAAAAATGCAATTACAACAATTTTTGTAGGTGGTAATGCTAAGTTGTGCAGAAAATTCAACGTTTTTTCAGTTTTTGCTGAAAATTTGTTTCGCGACAAATTATTACTCGGCACAACAAATTCGTACACCACACGCTACAAATCGTCGAAGTGAAAAACACACGAAAAAATAAATTTGCAACGGTTTTGGGCAGTGGTAATGCCAGTTTGTACTGGAAATTCAACGTTTTATCGGTATTTGCTGAAAATTTATTTCGCAACAAATTATTACTCGGCACAACAAATTCGTACACCACACACTACAAATCGTCGAAGTGAAAAACACATGAAAAAATGTATTTAAAACAATTTTTGTAGGTGGTAATGCCAAGTTGTGCAGAAAGTTCAACGTTTTTTCGGTTTTTGCTGAAAATTTGTTACGCAACAAATTATTACTCGGCACAACAAATTCGTACACCGCACGCTACAAATCGTCGAAGTGAGAAACACATGAAAAAATGTATTTACAACAATTTTTGTAGGTGGTAATGCTAAGTTGTGCAGAAAATTCAACGTTTTTTCGGTTTTTGCTGAAAATTTGTTTCGCAACAAATTATTACTCGTCACAACAAATTCGTACACCACACGCTACAAATTGTGGAAGTGAAAAACACACGAAATAATACATTCGCAACGGTTTTGGGCAGTGGTAATGCCAGTTTGTACTGAAAATTCAACGTTTTATCGGTTTTTGCTGAAAATTTATTTCGCAACAAATTATTACTCGGCACAACAAATTCGTACACCACACACTACAAATCGTCGAAGTGAAAAACACATGAAAAAATGTATTTAAAACAATTTTTGTAGGTGGTAATGCCAAGTTGTGCAGAAAGTTCAACGTTTTTTCGGTTTTTGCTGAAAATTTGTTACGCAACAAATTATTACTCGGCACAACAAATTCGTACACCGCACGCTACAAATCGTCGAAGTGAGAAACACATGAAAAAATGCATTTACAACAATTTTTGTAGGTGGTAATGCTAAGTTGTGCAGAAAATTCAACGTTTTTTCAGTTTTTGCTGAAAATTTGTTTCGCAACAAATTATTACTCGGCACAACAAATTCGTACACCACACGCTACAAATCGTCGAAGTGAAAAACACACGAAAAAATAAATTTGCAACGGTTTTGGGCAGTGGTAATGCCAGTTTGTACTGGAAATTCAACGTTTTATCGGTATTTGCTGAAAATTTATTTCGCAACAAATTATTACTCGGCACAACAAATTCGTACACCACACACTACAAATCGTCGAAGTGAAAAACACATGAAAAAATGTATTTAAAACAATTTTTGTAGGTGGTAATGCCAAGTTGTGCAGAAAGTTCAACGTTTTTTCGGTTTTTGCTGAAAATTTGTTACGCAACAAATTATTACTCGGCACAACAAATTCGTACACCGCACGCTACAAATCGTCGAAGTGAGAAACACATGAAAAAATGTATTTACAACAATTTTTGTAGGTGGTAATGCTAAGTTGTGCAGAAAATTCAACGTTTTTTCGGTTTTTGCTGAAAATTTGTTTCGCAACAAATTATTACTCGGCACAACAAATTCGTACACCACACGCTACAAATCGTCGAAGTGAAAAACACACGAAAAAATAAATTTGCAACGGTTTTTGGCAGTGGTAATGCCAGGTCGTACTGAAAATTCAAGTTTATACTGAAAAGTTGTTTCGCAACAAATTATTGGTTTTTGTGATTTTTGAAAAATGTCTGTATGTGTGTGCGCGTATGTATGCATGTGTGCTACCACGATAGCGTCGAAAATACTGAACGGATTTGGATGAAACTTTGCATGATAGTTTCTTCGGTGCTCCAGAAGATTTGAAAACATTTTGGTTGTGATCGGATTACGTTTAGTGCCGTTTTGGCACAACAAGTTGTTTACTTTATAATTACTTACAATTTGTAATCAAATCATTGAAAAGCAGTTAAAATTCCAATTTCACCGATATATCACACTTGGGCCCTTTCGATTTCGTTTCCGTGGGAAAAAAAGGAAAAAGAAACAAATGTGAAGCATAAGATCGCTTTTCGCGTGGCACGGTCGATGCGCGGAGCCGTTGCACCGTGATGAAACTTATCACGTCACGTGCATTCCTCGGCTTCAAAGATCCACCGGATGGGGAGGTTCCAGCCGCTTCCAGTAGCTGCCGATTTTTTTCATTTAAAATTTCTCGTCATAAAATTATCGTACATGATGTATTATCAACATTATAATCAATGAAAAACGTTTCTGTGGAAAGAAGGTAAAGAAAATAGAGTGATTCTGTATTGAGCAAAAAAAAGATGTTAAAAAAACAATTGGTTAAAGAAAAATTTACCCATGTTTTTTTCTGCGTAAGGGTTTCTTCAAGGCGGCCCTTGAAGAAGCCATGAAAGGTTCCGGGAATGTACCAAGTTAGTTTACTAAAGTAAGGGTTTTCTTAGGATGGGAATGTTGCTATTGGCGTACTTCTTAAAAATATGCAAAGTGAACAAGAAATATAAATTCATTTGTAAAAAGTCAGGTGATTTCTTTTCACGTTAAATGGCACCTTTAATTTCACAAGGATAATACGTTTCGAATTTCATTACTTCGTGAACAAATTTAGTCTCAATTTACATATGCATATTTAGAACTAGAAATTTCAGGATAATGATTACGGGCCCAAAAGAGGTTACCATGTCTTTCCCCTCCTTTACACTGAATGAGGGCTTTGTTTAATGGAAAATGAGGAGCCTTACCAGGATACCAAGCTACTTGCAGATAACCCGGAAAACACCCGAATTCAATCAAATCATGTTTCATTTAATAAAATATGGCTATTGCTTAATGCTGTTTTTCTCAGCAAACATTGATAACTACTTATGCAACATTTAGTGAACAATTAAATTTTTTTTCTACTAGATACCCGCAGAGAACCAGGAACCCGCCTTTCGAGGCAGGACTTTAAAGATCTCCCACTAGAGGCTTTGAACTTACTATGGCTGCCCCGAAGACATTATTCATAGGGATCATAAGACTAGTGTCAGTAAAATGGAGAGATTAAATCGGCTACGCTGGCAAATAATGTATGGAGCAAGGATAACAAAGTGCACTTTACTGTACTAGTACAATAAAGCTGCAGACGATGTTACGATTATTTGATAATGATACAAATAATGGCTGACTTAGTCCCCACTTCATAGGCCTATAAAAGCATGTTTATATACTTGCTTTGCATAAATGGATAAAACTAAGGAATTTTCAACGCAACCCGGCACTACCACTGCCAAAAACCGCTGTAAATACATTTTTTCGAGTGCATTTCACATGGAGAATTTGCTGCGTGTCGTATACAAATTTGTTGCACCGAGTCATAACTTGTTGCGAAACAAATTTTCAGCAAAAACCAAATAAACGTTGAATATTCAGTACAATCTGGCATTGCCGTTGCCAAAAACCGTTGCAAATGCATTATTTCGTGTGTTTTTCACTTCAAGGATTTGTAACGTGTGATGTAAGAATTTGTTGTGCCGAGTAATAATTTGTTGCGAAACAAATTTTGAGCAAAAACCGAAAAAACGTTGAATTTTCTGCACAACTTGGCATTACCACCTACAAAAATTGTTGTAAATACATTTTTTCATGTGTTTTTTACTTCGACGATTTGTAGCGTGTGGTGTACGAATTTGTTGTGCCGAGTAATAATTTGTTGCGAAACAACTTTTCAGTATAAACCGAAAAAACGTTGAATTTTCAGTACGACCTGGCATTACCACTGCCAAAAACCGTTGCAAATGCATTATTTTGTGTGTTTTTCACTTCGACGATTTGTAGCGTGTGGTCTACGAATTTGTTGTGCCGAGTAACAATTTGTTGCGAAACAAGTGTTCGCAAAAAACGATAAAACGTTGAATTTTCAGTACGACCTGGCATTACCACTGCCAAAAACCGTTGCAAGTGCATTATTTCGTGTGTTTTTCACTCCAACGATTTGTAGCGTGTGATGTAAGAATTTGTTGTGCCGAGAAATAATTTGTTGCGAAACAAATTTTCAGCAAAAACCGAAAAAACGTTGAATTTTCTGCACAACTTAGCATTACCACCTACAAAAATTGTTGTAAATACATTTTTTCATGTGCTTTTCACTTCGACGATTTGTAGCGTGTGGTGTACGAATTTGTTGTGCCGAGTAATAATTTGTTGCGAAACAAATTTTCAGCAAAAACCAAATAAGCGTTGAATTTTCAGTACGACCTGGCATTACCACTGCCAAAAACCGTTGCAAGTGCATTATTTCGTGTGTTTTTCACTCCAACGATTTGTAGCGTGTGATGTAAGAATTTGTTGTGCCGAGAAATAATTTGTTGCGAAACAAATTTTCAGCAAAAACCGAAAAAACGTTGAATTTTCTGCACAACTTGGCATTACCACCTACAAAAATTGTTGTAAATACATTTTTTCATGTGTTTTTTACTTCGACGGTTTGTAGCGTGTGGTGTACGAGTTTGTTGTGCCGAGTAATAATTTGTTGCGAAACAACTTTTCAGTATAAACCGAAAAAACGTTGAATTTTCAGTACGACCTGGCATTACCACTGCCAAAAACCGTTGCAAATGCATTATTTTGTGTGTTTTTAACTTCGACGATTTGTAGCGTGTGGTCTACGAATTTGTTGTGCCGAGTAACAATTTGTTGCGAAACAAGTGTTCGCAAAAAACGATAAAACGTTGAATTTTCAGTACGACCTGGCATTAACACTGCCAAAAACCGTTGCAAATTCATTTTGTCATGTGTTTTTAACTTCAAGGATTTATAGCGTGTGATGTCAGAATTTGTTGTGCCGAGAAATAATTTGTTGCGAAACAACTTTTCAGCAAAAACCGAAAAAACGTTGAATTTTCTGCACAACTTAGCATTACCACCTACAAAAATTGTTGTAAATACATTTTTTCATGTGTTTTTCACTTCGACGATTTGTAGCGTGTGGTGTACGAATTTGTTGTGCCGAGTAATAATTTGTTGCGAAACAAATTTTCAGAAAAAACCGAAAAAACGTTGAATTTCCAGCACAACCTGGCATTACCACCTACAAAAATTGCTGTAAATACATTTTTTCATGTGTTTTTCACTTCGACGACTTGTAGCATGTGGTGCACGAATTTGTTGTGCCGAGTAATAATTTGTTGCGAAACAAGTTTTCAGCAAAAACCGATAAAACTTTGAATTTTCAGTACGACCTGGCATTACCACTGCCAAAAACCGTTGCAAGTGCATTATTTCGTGTGTTTTTCACTCCGACGATTTGTAGCGTGTGGTGTACGAATTTGTTGTGCCGAATAATAATTTATTGCGAAACAACTTTTCAGTATAAACCGAAAAAACGTTGAATTTTCAATACGATCTGGCATTACCACTGCCAAAAACCGTTGCAAATGCATTTTTTCATGTGTTTTTCACTTCAAGGATTTGTAGCGTGTGATGTAAGAATATGTTGTGCCGAGAAATAATTTGTTGCGAAACAACTTTTCAGCAAAAACCGAAAAAACGTTGAATTTTCTGCACAACTTAGCATTACCACCTACAAAAATTGTTGTAAATACATTTTTTCATGTGTTTTTCACTTCGACGATGTAGCGTGTGGTGTACGAATTTGCTGTGCCGAGTAATAATTTGTTGCGAAACAACTTTTCAGTATAAACCGAAAAAACGTTGAATTTTCAATACGATCTGGCATTACCACTGCCAAAAACCGTTGCAAATGCATTTTTTCATGTGTTTTTCACTTCAGGGATTTGTAGCGTGTGATGTAAGAATTTGATGTGCCGAGAAATAATTTGTTGCGAAACAACTTTTCAGCAAAAATCGAAAAAACGTTGAATTTTCTGCACAACTTAGCATTACCACCTACAAAAGTTGTTGTGAATACATTTTTGCATGTGTTTTTCACTTCGAAGATTTGTAGCGTGTGGTGTACGAATTTGCTGTGCCGAGTAATAATTTGCTGCGAAACAACTTTTCAGTATAAACCGAAAAAACGTTGAATTTTCAGTACGACCTGGCATTACCACTGCCCAAAACCGTTGCAAATGCATTTGTTCATGTGTTTTTCACTTCGACGATTTGTAGCGTGTGGTGTTCAAATTTGTTGCGCCGAGTCATAATTTGTTGCGAAACAAATTTTCAGTAAAAACCGAAAAAACGTTGAATTTTCAGTACGACCTGGCATTACCACTGCCCAAAACCGTTGCAAATGCATTTGTTCATGTGTTTTTCACTTCGACGATTTGTAGCGTATGGTGTTCAAATTTGTTGCGCCGAGTCATAATTTGTTGCGAAACAAATTTTCAGTAAAAACCGAAAAAACGTTGAATTTTCTGCACAACTTGACATTACCACCTACAAAAATGGCTGTAAATGCATTATTTCATGTGTTTTTCACTTCTATGAGTTGTAGCGTATGATGCACGAATTTGCTGTGCTGAGTAATAATTTGTTACGAAACAGGTTTTCGCAAAAATTGATAATGCGCTGCATTTCCAGCGCAACCTGACACTACCACCGCCAAAAATTGTTGTAAATGCATTTTTCCATCTGTTTCTCACTTCGAGTATTTGTACCGTGTGATGTACGAATTTGTTGCACCGAGACCTTATTTGTTGCGAAAAAAGTTTTAGCAAAATTTAATGAAATCGTGAATTTCCAGCGCAGCGAATTTGTTGCATCGAGAAACAATTCGTTGCAAATAAAGTTTTCTCTAATATAGTTTCAACATAATAAACTATGTTCTCTTTTTATGACAACCTTAGAATCCTAGCGATTTATGCTTTTTCGTTCCTTAGAAAACATTTTTGAGTAAAATGTTTACGAAATAAAATGGAATACCTGTTTTTATGAGTAAACTGCTACTGTTTTTCAATATAAATTACAGTAGTCCACGTTTTGTTCTCAAAATCTTTTGAAACCTGTTATCTGCAAATTTCCTTCCTTACTTGCCTTGCACATTTTGTGTTTTATTTTCTATACGATGCACCCGGAATCGTTCAGTCGCGATTGCTCACTTTTTAAAAGCTATCTGTTTGTTCCGGCCCTTTTAAAAAAATATTTAAACAATTTTTTTTATCGTTCTTATCTATAAATTATTTAGCCCAATGAAATGGGAAAATTTGGATGAAATAATTCAGAGCGGACTGAAGTTATTCTGTGAGAATTTCTGATACTTCAAAAAGTAAAAAAATATTATTAAATGTACCTTTTTGTACTTCAAAGGTGACGAAAATTGCTTGTTTGTAGTTTTTTACGAAAAACCGTTTTTTTTTACCTATTTTCTCCCTCCCCTCGCCTCCGCCGGCGAGTGAGTAGTAGTGAGTAGTAATGCTATCTTCATTGTGAAGTTAGCATTACCATGGGTTATTTTAAAAAAATAAAGAGCTACAAATTTTTTCTCACCGCAACAAATTCGCAACAAAAAAGCTACAATTGATGAGGCCAAAACAATTTCAAAATTTTAAATCACTGTGAGTGGTAATGCTATCTTCACTGTGAAGTTAGCATTACTATGGGTTATTTTAAAAAAATAAAGAGCTACAAATTTTTTCTCACCGCAACAAATTCGCAACAAAAAAGCTACAATTGAAGAGGTCAAAATGATTTCAAAATTTTAAAGTGGTAGTGCTAACTTCACAGAGCTTCCATGGTTTCATCGAAAGACACTGCACAGGATGACGAAACAAGTCAGTGCGGTTCGTCGTCGCTGTTCCATGGCTTTTATGTTTTTTTGTGTTGTCAGAATAGCTGTTGAATACAACAACAGTAACCGTAATGATTAAGAACATAAGTCATATATTTAAGAGAACATCAACAAAAGGGTTAGGCGTACGAGAAAAATGTATAGGACCTGTTAGGTAGAGAATTTCAGATGTAACAACTTTTATCATAGGTATTGTTCCCGTTTGGGCCATAAAAACTGAGTCAATCGCGAATCCGCGGTTTCCGCGACATTTCGACGCGGTTTTCACGAAATTCTCCAGGTTTATCGTAGCGTAACTACCAAGTGTCATTCAAGACGTCCCTCAAGACGTCCAAATAAGTACAATAAAAAAAAATTGTGCACTACGAATTTAGCACAGAGGTCAATTTTACAGCCAGAACACCTGAAGTACAAGAAATAGCAAATAAATTCAATTATTTGCATTACCACGTGGGATTTTATTCTTATTTTAAAAAACACGTTATACCACCTTTTCGCATAGAAAAATCGCGCTCGATAAAAAGTATTTTCTCTGGTAGTTTTTGCTAATGATCCTGTACTAATAAAAGGTTATTGATATAACTGTATTATTTCTTTATAGGTATACGATTCAAGTCCGAATGGGGATCTTTATGAAACGGAACGTTCAGTGTGTTTGGCTCTCTCTGTATAACTTATAAGGATAAGCATGTAACAGTAATTATAAAATAAAAATAAAAATTCAGCACTTTATAGAATTCTTTGGTGTTGCATATTTGAGTTATGGTTAGGTAATTCTGCTTAAGGTTTTTAAACAAATTATGCAAATTTTATTAATCTTTCAGCAAATATTTGTAACATAATAAATTATCCGTTTAAATACAGGTATCGTTAAATTTGTTTACGGTTTATTCACTCTACTCAGCACTTATTACTGATGTAAACAAATTAAGATCTCTTGTTTGACCAAAAAATTATTTGCCAACTTCACAATCTACGTATTTATGTGAGTTATATTTATTTACAATTCGAAATTTTCATAAAAATCATAAAATTAAGTTTTATTTGTTAACGTAAATTATTTAAATAAATTAATGCTTATTTGTGTTTACGGTGCTAAATAAGTTATAGTTATAATAAAGAACGTATGACGTCAAATCCACTGAATGAGTGTGAGGCATGTTATGTGGAATTTCAATATTTTTCTATTCGATGTTGTAGAAATGCTTTGTGCTACATACCGTTTTCCTAGCCTCCATTAAACCGTCGTCGTGCGGTACTAATCACATTTATGTCTTTTGTTAATTGTTTGACCTTGTAAATTAATTCACTGGAAATGCAAGCCAAACACCACAATTGATCTGTTATGTTGTGTACTTCTTGAAATAATTGTATTTTTTAAAATCCTATTAACAGTTCCAGTGTTATTATACCCAATGACCATATTAATAGGCGATTTCTACATTTGCAGTTTACGACTTTACGTAAATGAAAATAATTATTTATTCATGTATTATGTTTGCGGAACTATTTTCAACCCACTTCTGGAGAAAGCCTTTCTTGATTAATGACTACATATTTTTCTGCAGTAGAAAGTATTAATTAATAATAATTGTTATTGCTTTGGAGGCATCCGAATAATTAATAAATCAGCCATGAAAATAACACAATTAAAAACATGTATTTCTTGTCTTCGAATCTACAAATAGGATCAAGGGGGGTAAATATGAAACACTTGACAATCAGGGTAAAAGTAAAATGAGCCTCTAATTAATTAACAATTCAATTTACGATAAAACTGCAAAAGTCGTTTATTCATTTATAGTTTAATTTAATGCATATGAAAATGTGAAACATCGGTTGTCAAATTTCTACTGTCCGTTTGGTTTTCCTTACACAGTTGCAAAAAGTTGCAAAATAAATTTCATTGTTTGTCGCATAACTTTCCCTATAACATAACTACAAAATAAATTGAGGTTTCAGTTTCATATTGATTTTATACAGAGCAAATAGATCACAGATGATAATGCCCTATTGGTTTAATTTTTTGGCAAATTAGTTAATTTTTCTCGTTTCTCGAAAGTATCAAACTATTGAATTGCGGTAAATCTACCCCTTCTACACAAAAGACGAATCACATGGCTAAAGTTATCACTGGTGAAGAACACAATTCACAGATTGAGTTACAGTTAGATAATGCTATGAAGAAAGAAAAAACAAGGGAAACAAGGGAAAAGGGAAAAAGCAGAAGAAGAAAATAATTAAATCTGATTCAGATATTTTAAATGAAAAACATTTATAATGAAGACGAACATGACGATGATAGTTTAGATGACGTAAATTGAACCAATGAAAATGCAATGGAGTTGCATAATAAAGAGGAGACGGAAATAAAAGTTGGAGACTATATACTATGACTCATGGTCGAGAGGTGAGCGCACTTGCCTCTCACCCAAAAGTTCCGGGTTCGATCCCTGGTCGTGGCGGTGGAAAATACTGTGAGAGGGATTTTTCTACTATACACGGATATTGGGTGTGCATCCCTTGTCTCTAAATGTGTAGCCCTTTCCCACACAAGGCTCTTCTAGAGCCTTCCGGGATAATGGGTCGTCATTACCTGTGGTGTGGTGTATTTATTTATGTTTTAGTATCATACAAGGGTGCAAAGAGAAATGTTTTTTTCTAAAAATATTTGTGGACCGTTTCAATAATAGAGAACCTGACATTGAGTAATGGGATTACAAAGCTTAAATGTTAAGAACAAATTTAAATTGAGTGAAAGATGTTTCTGTGTTGGATCGTGAAGCAGTTTTAGGAATTCTATCAATACCTCAAATTTATGCAGGTAGAATCAAATATGTAGGTATGTCCAAAACCAGCGCTATTAGTTGAAAAGTAGCTTTTAACGTATTACATTTTTCTGACTCTTCATTTTCTTTTATATATTTTATTAAATAATGTATTTCTATTTGTTTTTATTTTGGTACCTAGCTTGCAAGTGTTCTTTACATTAGTGACTCTGTTTTTCATTATATAGAACGGTTGCTGTTGCCTTTATATTGTAATTTTCATCACCATCATACTTACTTCATTTTTTTATTCTGAACTGCAATATAAAAATTAATCACTATTTTTATTCATTTATTCCCTCTTGTTTCATTTTTACCCCGCTAATCGTATTATCTTGAACACTATAAGAGTTATAGGCTTATTTCACATTTATTTATTATTTGTTAGATAATGTTTAATTAAGAAAACACACACTTCTGAAAAGTGCAAGTAACATTACATCTAACACATAAATGGGAAATTTCAATTTGTATTTATAAGGAACTGAAAAACTGAAAGTTTTATATTTTATTTCATATTTACTCCCAATTGACCCTACTATGTAAAAAATAGTGCCAAATAGAATGTAAATTGAAGCGAATATTTTACTTATAGACCCTTATAGCAAAAGTGTTATTATGCTATATGCATGCTATATTACCTATAGAAAAAAATGTAATTTTATAAAACAAGCAATTACACGAATAATAATAATAATATTGGAAATTTGGAAGAACGCTATAGTACAACCGATTCCTAAAAAAACGAATGCTGAAGAATTTAGAGATTTGCATCCCATTAATATATTGCCAGTTTTGTCGAAGGTACAGAAAAGAGATGTAGACTCACAATTCCGTTAGCATGTTTCAAAATTTCACATTTTGCCTGAGGTACAATCAGGTTTTCGTCAACTCCATAGTTGTAAAACAGCCCTGCTGAACATCACTGATGACGTACTGAATCATGAAATACTTTTAGCTATATTCAAATCTATCCGTCTAAATAATAATGTTATCAGTTTCGTTGTTTCCTATCCAACCGAACGCAGAGTCAAAATTGACAATAATGTGTCTGCTCCTCTCATTGTGCCTTCGGAAGTTCCGCAGGGTTTTATCTTAGGTCCACTGCTGTATACTTTATATTCTTCAGATTTTATAAAAATATTCAAGCACTGTCACGTTCATTTTTATGCTGACGATACGCAGTTATACCTCTCTTTTGATCCCATGTCGAGGCATCGACTATTATCAATCTAGACATTACGTCTCTAGTAGAGACATCTAAAAATTATGCCTTTAATATTAATGCCGATAAAACTGCCTCAAAATGTAAGGTCAGTTCTAGCAGAACAACTTGAAATTAATATAAACGGTCACCATATACTACCCTCTTAATCCGCAAACAGTCTTTGCCTAACCGTTGACACGATATTGAGATACAAACCTCACCTTACCAACTGTATTCGCACAGTGTATATGAATTTAAAAATGATGATGATGATGATGATGATTTTTAATAACTGCCATTTATTATATAAAAAGGTTAAAACAATAATATGAGAATCTCTTGTTTTATCAAAATTTAACTTTGCTGACTCGGTATATGGCCCATGTTTAGATTCTGAGGACTCCCGCAGCATACAGGTTATTCAGAACTCATGTTTGAGATTAATCTTCGGTGTCCGGCTCCGACAGAGAATTTCGCATAAACTTAATGAAATTGGATGGCTTACCATGGTGAAATGTCATTTCTTACGCTCGTTGTACTTATTTCACAAAAAAATAAAATAAAATTCCAAATTGTCTACATAAAAAAATATCGTATAGATCAGATGTTCACAATCTCAACATCAGATTTAAAGGAACCCTAACACCTCCCACCCACCGCATTGAGTTATTCAAATGTTCGTTTACTTACCAAATTTCCAAAATTTACAATTCCGTATCAATTTTAAAAACAAATCATTATCCACATTTAAACATTATGTTAAAAACTATCTCTTTATGCAAATATAGTCAAGGATAATGGGTAAAATGAGAAAAGGAAAAAGAAAAAAGTAAAAGAAAACGGGGAAAAAGGAAAAGAGGAAAGAGAAAAGAAACGGAAAAAATAAAGGAGGACAAGGAAAATGGGGGAGAAATGGTACATTCTCTCTTCTGGCTTTCCTGCATTATTATTGCATTGTATTGTTATTGAGTTGTTGGTTATGTTTGTATGTATCATTGTTTACTTGTTTATAAGTTGTACTGTTATTATGGGTTGCGTATGATATAGTTAATATTATAGTATGCAATATGCTTAAGATGAAAAACAGCCAAAAGAATTTTGAATATTGCATATAAAAATGTAAATTATTTCTCTTTGGATTATTTTTATGACCTAACCCGTAAAGTTTATACAATTGCCATATCAATCGTTATGATGTTTACTAACGATTATATACTGAGACAGCTAAATGCCTATATGTCCCTATATTTTTTAATAATAACACAGGCCTGCGGAAAAAAACTTTTTTAACTACCTTACCTCATTCTTATATTTTTGGGATGCTGAGTCCGAAAATAATATTAAAAAGTCGTATCACCTACCATTCTTTCACATTTGAATATACGGAATGTGAGAAATTCATTTTTTTATCTAATATCTGAGCATTTTAATATACTAAAGCATACAGTAAATCTAATTCAAATAAGGTTGGAAATACTTATGCTTCAGTGCCTGTGGCTCATTCAGTTCATATGAAGGAAAGTTACGAAACTCTAGATATAATTTTAAAGAAAATTAGCTATATGGGATTTATTAAATTTCCATGTTATGTATGTGAATGGGACAGCAGAGCAAGGGATCTGCACTATTCCACAAAACATTGGCCTGCAAGAAAAACCTTGATACTTGGAGAGAAGAACATTTTGTGTAAAACTTTAATAGATCCAAAAAAGAATCTTCTACCACCTATTCACATTAAATTGGGTGTAATGAAACAGTTTCTAAGAGCTTTGCCTAAAAATGGTGAATGTTTTAAGTATTTGTGTGAAATGTTTCCTCATTTATCAGAAAGAAAGAAGGGGTTTTCTTTGGGCCTGTCATTCGTAAAATGATGTTCGATTCCAACTTTGGAACAAAAATTACTACAAAGGAGAAGGAGGCTTGGATATCATTTAAACAAGTTGGGACTATGTTTTTGGGCAATGTTAAAGACTCAAACTATGTGTTTATCGTAGCTGATATGATAGGCAAATTAAAAAATCTGGGATGCCTGATTAGCCTTGAAGTCCAATTCTTACACAACCATCTTGACTTTTTCCCAGATAACTTGGGTGATGTGAGTGAAGGTCAGAGGGATCATTCACCAGGACATCAAAGTGATGCAGAAACCTTACCAGGGATGGTGGAATGTCATCATGATGGATGATTACTGCTGGTCACTACACCGAGAACAATAAAATGCATCACATCTGAGAAAAAGCTACATAAGAAGCTTCAAAGGAAATAGAGAAAGGAAATACAAACAATAAACACTTAAAATATATGTATTTAAGTGCTTACCGTAGCTAGCATGGTTTGGTATATGGTGTGTTAAGTTAAATAAATATTTATTTTTATTTGTAAATGTAATAGAGGTCATATTGTGAGAGAACTATAGGTCATATATAAAAACTGATACCAGATATGGTTTTAGCACCCGAAAATACATGAGTTCAGCTGCATTTGTTTAAAAAGTTTTCACAATTTTTTTTGTTGGGCTCTGTAATCTGTTCAGAGCTTTTTTTCAAATACTTGAGTTCTAATATAAAAAGGAAAGCATATTTTTGTGAAAATCTTGAAATTTACGAGGAGTCTCTAATTCGAATCCTGGTTAGAGTATGGATATTTAGTGGCGTTATTACCCAATGCCGCCTCTAGAACTTGGACGTTTTAAAACAGCAATGGAACGTTTGCTGCTGACCAATGCATTGTATGGTTTTAAAGCATTCATGTCATATGGTTTAATGTATGTTTTGTTGTATGTTTTTTACCCTTAAGTGTTTTTTAATCAATTACCTATATTGTTATTTTTATTTATTTTACTGACACAATTTGTGCATTATGGCCAATAAATACCTATCCGTCAGTCTGTCTGTCTGCGTGTCTATCCTCCTGTCTGTTCATTGCATTTCTTGTTAGCACGATAACTGAAGGAGCAATATTGAAATTGAATTGAACATTGCTTAGTAAATAACAAAAACCCTATTGAAGTATATTAGAATGTGAACATGTAAGCTACGATACCCTTACTGCCCTTACTACTTACTAGTTTCACCATCCAGTTTAGCATCATCTGTAGATGATTAAAATACAAATGCAACAATTATTATAAAATTTTGATATGCTGCCGGCGAATAAAACGTTCATACAACATGATTTATGAAAATCAACTTCACAGTTATTGCGGCTAATAAGTTTTAACGCGAACCGGACTTGATTTTATTCACTGGATATAAAAGAAGTCATAAACAGCTTCCATATATCGTCATCTGTAAAGCACAAGACTTGCACGCGAATAAATATACATATAACATAAAATATTGCATTCACCATAAATTGGCTCTGGCATAACATGCATAATTCTATTGTTGAAAATAATCGCTATGTCAGAGGGAATTCGAATTGTACGCGTACGCTTTCTATTCGTTGGCAACAGAACGCATTCCACGACTTGAAGTTTCATCTATATGATAATGACATGAGCATTGCAGCCTCGACGTGAACCAGGCTGCCACTGATTCACTAATAATGCGACCCGCCTTACTACTTGACTCATACTTCATGATCAATTCGACATTTGGACTCGAAGAATGCATTAAGCAGTTGTTTGCTGCTTTGTTTATGGTTGCCAATAAGAATTAAGAACATTAAACGTGCTACTTTGCATACATGAGGCATAACTGCAAGTTAACTGTCACGATGGTAATTTGTTTTTCATTGCTTGCATTGTTTTGAATTTACCGGCTAGCGATAATTCAGCTTGTCGTTGAATCTTGACCATATTTTTTACGCACAAAGACACATAAAATAGGAGTGAAATTCCTGGTAATGCCAGGCGCCAATCAGCTAGAGGAAATACAAACGGAAATGATATTTGCTGGGAGTCGTATGGCCATGAATAGAACAGTCGAGCTTTTCATGTTTGTCTTTGTTGATTGTATTAGAGCAATATTTTGAATATGGTTTTAAGCGATATGAAATTTCATGTAAGCCTGAATTCAACTATTTTATCTGAGAAAACATTGATAAATTAAGTAATAACAAGTACTTCATTTTACGATAAAATCTAGTACAAACCAAGACCCTGTGTTAAAATCTCTAAAATATAAATAATTTAACATATCTGTCAGGGGATCAAACACATGTACATCCCTTTATAGTATTTTTTTCCGGTATCTCGTACGCAAAATATAATACCGAGAATTGACCATATCCATGAGGTCGCAATAGGCTGGGTTTGCAAGTGTCATATGATTTGAACACCTCAGCTCAAGAGGTTCTATGACTGACAATTTCCAGAACTAAAAACAGGGTATCTAGCGACCGGGAATACCGGGAATTATACGAGATTTTTGTAGTGCCCTTGAGAATGCGGGAAATATATATAAAATTTGAGCCATACTCTTGAAAAAATACGAAATTTTGGAGATATAAAGTTTTTTAGGTGAATTGCATAAATAATATCCACCTCCTTAAAAACTACAGAAAAAAGAGTACTTACATCCGATTTTGTAAATTAAAGCGTTAAAGAAAGTGCTGTGATTAAATTTTAAAACGTTAGGTAGTTACCTGGCCGCATCAGCTTCACGGGTTCAAGTGATTTGGAACTTATAATTAGTCTTATATTCATTGTCCCGAATTACGGAATCAAATGGTTTATAGTCTGTGAATATTTGCAGGCTGCATTGTAATGCCATAAACTTCACAATAGGCTTATTAAATTCCATGGCTTTATAAGTGCACAGTGGAAGTTTTTTGTTTAGTTTTTGTCTGGAGTATTGATACATTACAAGAACATTTAAAATTTCAGAGGTAGGCACCGATACTTTCAGGCAAACATGTGCTTAAAAAAAATCACCATTTGTATGACTTCCCCGTTTCATCCCAAGGGACTAGCTAGGCCAACAATAATACACGACATTTTTATTTTTTGCATTGTTGTAGAAAACCAATGAAAAATCGTATAATAGTAAACAAAACCCAAATTTATTTTTATGCTTTGATTAAACGAGAATCGAAAGTGTCTTATTAAGAGTTTTTTTCAAAAGTGTGCTTGGTAAGTAGTCATAATTTTTAATTGATTATGTGGATAATAGGTCTGCCGCTTACATAAATAGGGGCAGTTTAATTAAAAATAAGTTGTAAATAGAGCTTTTTGATTTTTTACAAAGAAAGGCGGGTTATTAACTTGCTTGGTATGCTAAAGCTTTTTTTTAATACATTTATTTAACGTCGGCCTATTTCCGCTACCGAGGCCTATCACCGACTGTAGACGAGCTTCCCCCAACCAGGAATTTTGCCGAACCTCCTCCCTTAAGAAGAGTAGGGATCTTTTACTTGCCTAACATTTAATAGACAAGGGACCGACGGCTTTACATCCCCTCCGAAGGATGGTATATCCCCTATACAACCCTCGCCTAAAGTTGTATAGCTTCCGCGCATACACTGATATACAAGCCGCTGGAAGATGTGTAAGGCGAGGACGCGGTCTTCGTTGGAAAGGCCGCCCATCCAACTACTAACTGCGCCTGACGTTGCTTTACAGTGCATATCAAAGTATGTACATAGTAAAGACGCACCTACGCTCGCCCCTCTCTAAAGCTATTATAGGATATCAAACTGAAGAGATAGATATAAAATCTAAGAACAAAAGTGCAGCATTATATTTTGCCGACAGTACGCGCCAAACAGTAAACAAATATACAGTGTGTCCCAGTTTATGTATTACACTTGATATTCTCTGTAATTTTTTATATGAATTTTTGGTTGAAAATCCAGTCTGACTTAGTTTTTTCTGTGGAATCCAATTCTGTTTAAAAATAGAAAAAATTAAAATAACTCAGAATGGCCGACGTTTGCATAATTTTAATTGGCTATAAAAGGGAAGTAAAAGCATGCATATAAAATTTTAAATAGCACTTCCGGTTTACACGGAAATGAAATTGTTTTTCTCAAATAATAAATTTAAAATTGAAAAATTTCATTTTTTAAAAAGCCTATTATTATTAAATTGTTGAAACTTTTGAAATATTTGGAAGAAAATAGGCAATAATATTTTTGTTATTGTTTAACTTTTTGTATTCCTGTTTTATTGAAATAAAAACGTGTAAAATGAATAAAAATTTAAAACGTTCTCACAAAATATTAATTGTAGGCGCATAGTACCTACTTTATTTATGTGACGCTTTGAAAAAAAAAATGAGGTGCTATTTAAAAAAAAAATGAAATGTTTATTTTCAATTTATAACATTAGAAGGTAAGCTCGAATGAGCATTTCACTTGGAACTTTGGATAAGTTGTTGGTTTTTCATGTATTTTTCATATGTTGATTTGTTACCTTTCAATAGACGAGCAAAGTAAAACAATAAAAGAATTTTCGTGTTTTTTGCTAAAAGCTAACGACATTTTACTATTGTTAAATTTTTTATAAAACGTGCAGTTTCGGAGATACAGTGATTTGAAATTTTCCAAAAAGAGGAGAGGAAAAACCATAATATTATATAAAAAATTCATGTAAGTATATTTTTAAAATACAAAACTTTTTTTCATTATCGGTTTTTCTCTAGAAGGCATACCTGCAAAGCGTTCCTGGAAAGCCCTAATAACGTTTTCTTAAAAATCTGAGTAAATTCACAATGGTACAACACTCAATTATAAACTATTTTCCTCTCTAATATTTTTTTAAATGCATATTTTCTGAGATACGAGCATTTTTGTGCATGAAATAATTGTAATTTTTTTCGCCAAAAACTGCTCGTTTCTCTAAAATATGCATAATTTAAAAAATTAATTGAGATTGAAAGTGTTTACAATCAAATGTTCAGATTTTTTCGGATTTTTAAGAAAAAATTTTTTCAATGATTTTCATTCTCAGTTTTTGCTATTTTTATATGCTGTTCCGGAAAACCTCATAGGTATGCTTTTTCTATAAAAATCAGTAGAGAAAAAGTTTTGTAATTCTTGACTCGCGAAGGACTTGTTCAATATATTTTAATATTGTGATGAAAAAATATACGGGAATTTTCTAGAAACTACCGGGTATATGCGGGAAATATACGGGAATTTCTAGGGTTAGGATTCGCTAGACACCCTGAAAAATAACTAACATATCGCAGTGTCTTCGTCTTATGTGCAACATACTGTATAATATTTTTCGATTTATTTACGGATTATAAATCAGTTCATTGAATACTGTGGTAAAACGATAGACTTCTATACGAGTTCAGTGGCGTCGGATTGTTAGATAGTTGCAATCACGGAAACGTGGCTTGACGATGGAGTAAGAGACGAAAAACTGATCGACAGAGTACTTATTACTTACTTACTTATTTAGAGAAGACAGGTATTAGTGACAGAAAATAACATGGGTGGAGGTGTCTTAATAGCAATTAAAAGACAATTTTACGGTGAAAAAATTAAATTAGTAAGTAAGACTATGTGTTAAATTTAAATGACTGTAATTCGAATAGTATAAAAAATATTCAGATGTTTGCCTTTCGCTATATTTTAAGGTCGCCATATCCAAGAGAGAGAGAGAGAGAGAGAGATCCGGTAGGGAAATATTTATTGTTTTTGACCATAATTTCTTATTTTAAAACACATATTGCAAACATACTATAAGACTACCTAAGTAGAAGTATAATAAGAGTAGTCTTATAAATTTTCACTCAATAATTTCCAACATATGGGAAATAGATTTAAATTTAGGAAATACGAAGATTGACATAATTTTTAAAATTAAATCTAACTATTTTGCAAACAACTGAAATTATTGATTCATACCACTACACCTGACATAGTAAAATATATACGATTGGAATTGAAACCGTATAAAAACTAAAAGCCGGCAAAAACAGTCGGCATCTCTTTATTGTACATGGGCGGAGGTAAATAGAAATGCTTGTCATAACAAAATGATAAGATTTTCGGGCGTTATTATATTATCCTCTGTTTCAAATGGTCTCCAGAAAGCCATGGTAAATTAGTAAATAATTAAAATATTTTACCTTTTATACAGTAGTAAATATTTATAAATATGAACAGTAACTAACTAAACTCCTACGCTTGATATTATAATAGGTATTTATGCGCTGCACTGGCACATAGACAGCACGATATTAGACTTCCACGTTCCAAGATAAAGAAACGATTTACGAGTTTTTTTGTGCTAGTAGGCCTGTCCGTTTTATTACCTTTAAACCAGCGCAGTCGTAGATGGTTCATTGCCAGTCTCGGACTCGCCTGCGCAGTTTCAACTACCGTTCGAATCTCAATACCATTGCCAAATATATAGGACAAAATATCAAGTTCAGTACGCACGGTCCTGTGCTTTAAAACTGACCAGTTTCAATTCCAATCGTATATACTTTACTACTTAGGTAGTCCTCTACTTTTTTTAACAATATATGTATTAAAAAGAGCTATGACCAAAAAAAGAAATATTTCCTTATCTCTCTCTCTTGGATATGCCCACATTAAAAGATCTGTGGGTATCTCAACCATAAAGTTGAGTGTTTATTTACAGTATGTGTAGCCTTGGAAAGTAATACACCAAGAATAAGCTTTAACCGTAACTAATTCAAACCAAGGCGTTATAAGCGCATTCCACTTGTACTCGTATTGTCTTTTATAATTCCGAGAAGTTACCAAATTCGATATATATTATATTGGTGTATAATAAGAAGAATCATAATTGTTTGAAGTGTAGACAATTCGCAGGAACATTCCAGGCTTGTCCTTGTGGTGCATGTACTAAGTTGTTTACAACAATTTTATCTTCTTTTAACTAATTTCATTATTCATTATTCGTATCTCTTTGTCACAAGTTGCGATAAACTACACAAAATACAAACATTCTTTCTTCCTTCTCTTAGAACCACTCAAAACAAGCTTTTATAACAATCATGTTCAAAGAAATAATAGTTCCAGTAACTGTGGAAGAACTTGAAGAAAATATAATCATAAATCAAGTGAGAACGATAAGATTACGCCGCGGGCTCATGCTGGAAAAAAGTATTCTCAATTGAACAGTTGCACTTTCTAAACCAAATGACGTTAAAATTGATTAAGGAACTTTATTTTTAAAGTATAGTGGTTCCATCATTCTTATAATATTTCCTGTTCAGTGGGAGATACCAGAAATAAAATATGAAAATGAATATCGCTAACAACTTCCTTCCATAAAGTGCCACTACGCAGTGGTGTTTGCTCGTTTTAAATGCTCATGTTAAATCTCATGAAATTAATGAGATTTAGCTACATGGGCATTTTCAAATGTAGCTTGGAAGTATATATCATTAATTCAGGTTATTAATATCTCGGTGGTTGTAACCGTTATTCCCTAATACATAATAGGGTGGCCCACAGTAAACAGTTCATGATGAATCACGTGGACCTTACACCTACTTGTATTTGATTGACGTGTTTTGCCAGTATACCTTTATACATAGAATATTCATAGTGGATTCCATTTATTTTAATGTCCTTAATTCGATTTTTAATTTTCTGTTTAGTATAATAATAACCTTGTTATTAGGGCTTGTGTTAATGGGAATAGGCCAATAAATTATGGAAACCAATTTTGATAATTGTCAACGTTTCGGTTTATTATTAAATCATCGTTAGGACTATTCAGTAAAGTTTTCCATATTAAAGTTAAGTAAATAAATAAATCTACAAACAGACATTAAGGTACGCATAACAGCAACAACTTTGTTGTACCTAAATGTCTGTTTGTAGTCCTGAGGATGATTAATGAATATGAATGAATGAGTAAATCGAAACATGGATGGGGCTTCCATTCATAATGCAGTAATAGTTAAAAATTGACTGAATAATACACTGAATAACAACTTCCTTATACCTTGAATTGAAAGAAATATTCCTTTAGTTCCGTGGCCACCTAGATCACCAGACGTCACCCCTATGGATTTTTATAGGCCAAATAGGCAATAAAGTCTACAAAAATAGAGCGGAACTATGTGACAGAATTAGAGAAGCATGTAATGAAGTAACAGTTGAAGAATTAAGAATAGTTGTTAAAATAATAAGAAGATAATAGAAAAATATATCAGAATTGATTAAGGACTGGTGGAGAAAGATTATATTTAATATTTACTTTTTAAAATTATAGTTTGTTAAAGATTTAATAATTTTAAGTATTGTCTAAGTTACAATGACTTTACAAAAATAAAAGTTTAGTTATTTGATATTTTCTTTAAAGAAAATATGTGCCCTAATGCTTAATTAGCGTCATTATTACGCGATTACCAAGTTATGTAAATATCCGACAAAAAATAACTAGAATAGTAGGGTGATATTATTGAAATCTTAGATATAATTTTTTTTAGAATGGAATGAATATTTTTTAACTAAATTTGTTATACAGGGGTTTTAGGTCATGCCGAACAAGATTATGTAAAAACAAAAACCCTATCTCAATCACTAATATAAATTCCTAATTTTTGCCAATTTCTTTTGATCATGGTAGGAGTATTTAATTTCGAAAAAAAAAAATTTAAATAACTTTTTAATTACAATCTGAAACACAAGACACATTAACAACAGAACATACGAACATCGTCTTGCAGTCATAAAATCCGTCTCCACATCATCCCTCGCGCCTTATTTAGGAAATTCTAGGTTCTCAACCGGATTATAATTCATTCAAACGCTGGAACTTTTTGTCCAGACTCCGAAATAAAAGATTTAAGTTATTTCCCTACACTCCCTATGTTGACGACTGCTTCCTAATGACTATTACAATTATGTCGTAGGTAATGCCTTCTGCTTTTGTTACCAACAGTGTTGAAACAATAATTCGCTAAATATAATAATAATAATTTATTGATCACGATAAATACATATTGTACATGTGACAAGTCAGGAAAAGAACATAGAGATATAGATAATTAAATAAATAACTAAGCGAATAAAAAAACAAACAACATTAACATAACAAATGTGTGACAAAAACACGTAAGTACATACATGTATGACCCAATAAATAAAACAGATAACATCATTTCCCTTCAATAAAGTCTGATATATCATAATAGCCCTTATTAGATAGGTATTTTTTAAGGTTTATTTTAAATTTTAAGTTAGTTGTTTGGAATATCACGAATACTTTTAGGGAGAGCATTGCATAGAGTGATACAGTTATACATGGATGATCGTTTAAATGAGCTCGTATGGTGACTCGGTACACTTAAGAGATCACCGTCTCTCGTTGGATAATTGTGATAGTTACATCTTTTTTTAAAGAGTGCTAAGTTATTTTTTGTAAATGTTAAGCATTTTAGGATAGCAATAAAATAATGACTAAAACATTATCTTGAATTTCTAACTGTTTTGATTAAATTCAGCTTCAATCATCCTTTAACTTTTTAACTCTGAGTTGAATAAATACACAGAAATTTCTTAATCATTTGTAGCTTTCCGTAATTAAACGTAAAATGTGTTGATTGAGAAGGAACATTTGCAATTGAAAATTCGATGTAATTGCGAAAAACAAAATAGCCTACGGAACAGGTTAGGAAGTCGCATCTTTTACTTCAACTTTCTATAAAACAAAATGTTTAGGAACAGATGCTTGACAAATCTTACAAAACAACAAAGGCAGAATGGAACGGTGCCAATTACTGACTCATTTTCCATAAAGCCTCGACCTTGTGGTTTCTTCTTACTTTAATATATTATAAATAGACAAAAGTACGCTAAACACATTTAGATCCATCACAAATGGCTATATGAAGAAATAATGATTGCACATTGGGCTTCAGATAAATCATCCAAATCACCGACATTTAATGATCTATTTTTTTCTTTATCGCGACACAATTTGCCAAGTCTAATCTGCAGGTGGCCCAATGACTTGTTGAGAGTAACTTTTAGCAAGGTATCTGCTAGAATACAATTTATTGTCAGACGGTCTTTAGTTATTTGATATTTAAGAATAAGCTATCTATTTGCTTTCACTTCAGCATTGGTAGAGTACTATCATCGAATAGAGGGATATACATACACATTATACATAGCAAATGGCAAAAACTAATACATAATAATGTATGAACACAGTTTACACATGTTCGTAGTCTTGTTCAGGTTATCCCAAAATCTACATTGGACAAACCAACAGACACATTAACAACAGCACATACGAACATCGTCTTGCAGTCATAAAAGCCGACTCCATATCATCGCCTTATTTTAGAAATTCTAGGTTCTCAACCGGATTATCATTCATCCAAACGTTGGAACTTTTTGTCCAAACTCCGAAATAAAAGATTTAAGCAAAACACATTTATTTTCCTGAGTTATTTCCCTACACTCCCTATGTTGACGACTGCTTGCTGATGACTATTACAATTATGTCGTAGGTAATGCCTTCTGCTTTTGTCATCAACAGTGTTGAAACAATTATTCGCTAAATATAATAATAATAATAATTTATAATAAATAAAATTAAGCGAATAAAAAACAAACAACATTAACATAGCAAATGTGTGACAAAAACACGTAAGTACATACATATATGACCCAATAAATAAAACAGATAACATCATTTACCTTCAATAAAGTCTGATATATTATAATAGCCCTTATTAGATAGGTATTTTTTAAGTTTTATTTTAAATTTTAAGTTGTTTGAAATATCACGAATACTTTTAGAGAGAGCATTGTATATGGTAATACAGTTATACATGAGCTCGTATGGTAACTCGGTACACTTAAGAGATCACCGTCTCTCGTTGGGCAATTGTGATAGTTACATCTTTTTTTAAAGAGAGCTAAGTTATTTTTTGTAAATGTTAAGGATTTTAGGATAGCAATAAAATAATTACTAAAACATTATCTTGAATTTCTATCTGTTTTGATTAAATTCAGCTCCAATCATCCTTTAACTTTTTAACTTTGAGTTGAATAAATACACAGAAATTTCTTAATCATTTGTAGCTTTCCGTAATTAAACGTAAAATGTGTTGATTGAGAAGGAACATTTGCAATTGAAAATTCGATGTAATTGCGAACAACAAAATAGCCTACGGAACAGGTTAGGAAGTCGCATCTTTTACTTCAACTTTCTATAAAACAAAATGTTTAGGAACAGATGCTTGACAAATCTTACAAAACAACAAAGGCAGAATGGAACGGTGCCAATTAATGACTCATTTTCTATAAAGCCTCGACCTTGTGGTTTCTTCTTACTTTAATGTATTATAAATAGACAAAAGTACGCTAAACACATTTAGATCCACCACAAATGGCTATATGGGATTCTGGGAAGAAATAATGATTGCACATTGTGCTTTAGATAAACCATCCAAATCGCCGACATTTAATGATCTATTTTTTTCTTTATTTTCTAATCAGAGCAAACACGCAACACAATTTGCCAAGTCCAACCTGCAGGTGACCCAATATTTATTGTCTGGCGGTCTTAGATTATTTAATAGTTGGTCGGTGGTGTTATAGTCCATTTGGTAATCTACGAGAGGCACTTTCTTGTTGGAATTTGAGACAGCCAATGAGAATATCTAATGAGAATATCTTTCACTGTTTTATCTGTATTGTATGTTTCTCATATAATAATAATTGATTTTAATGATAGATAACCAAATACAATATATAAATTATAAAATAATTATAAAATTAAAATTAATAGTGCATCTATCGAAGGGCAGAGTTCGCTGTTACTCAGAGTATGAGGAACTGCGCTTTTCCACTCAACCCCAAACGCCCACTAAGGATAAATGGAACGGAAAGATATCTTAAGATTTAGATTGAGAATCACATAAACTTAGTTCGTTAACATTTTCCAAGGTGGGCCAATTTCTTAAAACAAGTTTAAACATATATCTACAACACATATACACCTAAACACACATGTAAACACATCCATAAAAAAACACATCCATACAAATACACATGTACATAATATATTATATCGATAAAGAGATGAAATGGACTGAGCTGAATTCAAAAAAAATTAAAAATTTTACAAAATTGAACAAATTTAAAACTTAACAATTAAAATCAACATTAAAAATTACCCAGTAACAGCATTTCCTTCAGAAAGTAAGGGTAGTCGTTTCATGTCATCCGGAACCTTGTTATATAGCTTGGCAATATTGTAAGAGTAAAACGAAAGAGAGCTGTGTTATACTGAGGAATTGTGATTTGACCTTTGCGACGAACATTTATGTTGTGTACATCTGTACGGAAATTGATTTTATTGTACAGATAAGATGGTTGTTGCAGGGTTATAATTTTATGGGAGAGAACACAACTGTGCAATATTCTTCTCTGTTCTGTATTAAGCCATCCAACTTTCTTTAGATGTTTAGTGACATGTTCCCGTCTCCCTAAACCGCTTAATAGCGAATACACGAGTTTTGAATAAGTTGAAGATGTCTTTGACTTCTTTCTGTTCAATATGTATTATGTATGTCAATTGTAATAAGAGAAGTTACGATCATTGTTTGATTCGTCTTACATCGATAACGCGATCCTGCGGCTACAACACTAGCCTAGCCATTGGAAGTGTGCCGTGGTCGTTCCCATCTTCAAGCCAAACAAGAACGCGAAGTTCGTCGGCAGCTATAGCCCCATCTCGTTGCTGTCGACGATCTCCAAATTGGTCCTGACTACGCTAGATGCTGTTCAGAAGGAGCTCCACATCAACGATGAGTCCCAGTTTGGCTTCAGGAGAGGCGTGAGCACGGTGCAACAGGCCGTTAGGATAGTTAACAACATCAAAGTACAATACAACCTCGGGAAGAGCACCGCAATGATGGTCCTCGATATTAAGAAACCGTTCGATACCGTCTGGATCCCGAGGTTACTCTTAAACTACACCACTACAACTTTCCATCCTACTTCATTAAACTAATTCACTCGTCCTTAACGGGCAGATCCCTGCAGGTTCTAGTGAATAACAAACTGTCAACACGGTCGGATATTCGAGCGGGAATCCCGCAAGGATCGTGCCTGTCACCAAAGTTGTACAACTTGTACGTCTCTGAATTCCCAGAGTTCCGAATGCGGAGCTGGCCAAGTGCGCCGATGACACAGCCATGTATGCGCATTCACATAACGCACAAGCGGCGAATATGTTGCTGAAGGCGCACATGGCTCGTGCCACGGCTTATTAAGACTAGTGGAAGATTCTGGTGAACGTTGAAAAGTGCGACGCGATAGTCCTCACGCGTCGTTGCACCGAAAATAAGATCATAACACCCATTCAGATCAGGGGAAACAAAATTTCAACCAAGGGGTGCGTGAAATACTTGGGAGTGAGTCTCGACCAAAGACTGACCTTTAATACCCACGTTAATGAGACAATATTGGCGATCTACTCCCTGTCCAGAAATCTGTATCCGCTCATAGTCAGGAGTAGCAGATTTAACGCACAAAATAAAAAGTTGTTGTACGCAATGGTGGTCAGGTTATCCATCACATACGCGGCGCCGGTGTGGTGCAGCATACCGGCCCTGACAATGAAAAAGCTAAACATGATTGATCACAAATTTATGCGCTTCATATCAAATTCTGGAAGAAACACCTCCCTCAGAGACCTCTACGGACGTTACAAAGACGTAACCCCAATAGCGGATTATGTCCAGCAGGTCTCTCAAAACGTATACTCCTTTAAGAGAGCGATAGTCCGCTAACAAGACACATAATATAAATTAGACAGCATAATGCCCCATTTCGAATTAAACATCTCTTATCATACCAGACGTTACCAATTTTCCAGCAACACCTTTAGTCTATCTTCACCAACTATAACTTCCTCTTACCCTATCCACCTTTACTGATATTTCATACCATTCGTATCTTTAAATATTTCCTGCCCTCCTCTTTTGTCGCGTGTGTTTTTCTTGGTTTCTTTTTATACATTTTTGTCTGTAAATTCGTTTTCTCATCATCAATTTTTAACACAATCAAAACCTTGTTGTATCAAAAATGTTTAAAGCTAAATTTTAGGTCAGCCTTGCACATTCCTGCGTTCATAAGCCTCGCAGAAGTCTCCACGTTTGGATTGAGGTGCCTGCGTCGGCCGCAAAATTTTGAAAAGTGTTTGTGTAGGAATTTTATTACTTTCTTTTATCTACTTGTTAAGTTTTATGAATTTTTGTTTAATCGAATGAAGCCTATTCCTCCCGATCCTGCAATCCGCCACCGTGATTAACGCGGTGGTGCACAGTCGGTCCCGGGATGGGTTCTGGGGAGGTACTGTTGTATTTTGAATTTATAATAAAGCCTTGTTGTTACTGTTTGATTCGTCTAAAATGATAAATTTTATCACAGAAAGAAAAAGTAACTTGCTATGTCATATTCGTAAACAAGGCAGTTAGTTGTCTTCTTTGCCTAGGCCACATTTTCTTCTTTGCAACACTGAGATATTTTCTTTAATTTATTATGACTTTGAGATTGCTATTTCTCTTCCCCTGCTGTTTTTAGCTGATTGTTTCAATGTTTACGTAAATTTTACTTATTATTGTGTTAGTTAAGTCCTGCTGTTCCGTTCCAAATGACATAATCTCTCTTTCCATTTCCTGGAATCCAAATAAAGACGGTGGTTGAAGATGTGACGCATATACTACTGTATATTACTATTTGTTAAAAAATTTGACAGTTATTGAATTCCTTGAGTGGCTCTAAGTGAATTCGTAAAGATTATTTTGTGTTTCTGTGAATGTATGACTTTTTTCAGTACTTCAAGTATTGCAAGCGTTTCGCTAGAATAAATACTACAAAACAGAAGGGGGGCTACATCTAGTTTTGGAAGAATCTGTATCACAATGTTATAGTTATCGTATTTGCAGATTTGTTCAAAGAATGTGTTTGTAATTACTTTGTGATTGGTGTATCTTTTCGGAAGGTTGGGAAATTGAGTATGACATTCACGAATAGTCATTGCCAAGGAGGCGGCATGTTTTGAAAATGAGAAAAGTATTGGGGGACTGTATTTCGTTATTTCTATCTTTCCGAGTTGAGTTCGAGAGGTATTTGGGAACTCTGATAAACGAATTTGGCACCAGAAATGTAGCCTATAAAACTGTCCAAGCCTTAGCAATAAGTATTGATCCAGTAGTTTTGAGTTAAAACAGACAAACACAATTTGTTTAATTTTTTTTGCACTTAACTGCGATGAAAATAGTTCCAAATCATAAACGGACAAAGAAGTAAATAAAACAATTCTTTATTTCAATAAATTATTTTACAAAACTACAAGATTTGTGCCAAATAAGAATTTCCTTAGCTCGTTATCAAGGATTAAAATGTTCTTATCTGGAGAGCAGTGCAGTGAAAATACGTTTTTAACCGCATATTTAAGAAGGTTTAGTGGGATATTTATGCCATAATATTGTGGAAAATGATGACTCATACAACAAAATCGCTTAGACGATAATTCACTAATGTTGTTTGTTACGCTATCATAAAATGTTTGATAAATGACTATTTATTCTGGCTTGTAATGCTGCCTGGTATGCATTTTCAATAACACTTTTATAAGTGCATTATTCGCATGCAACTAATCATAATTATCAGGCAATTTAAACATAAATGATTATATATGTTTATTTTTCACGTCAATCAACATATTTCTGTTTTTTATAGATTGGTATAATAGACGAGAACCCAAACTTCGTCCTTAATACATTGAGTGTCGTATGCATTTATTTCCTGTTTGTCTCTAACTTTTTTTGTGCGCACGTTTACTCTGGAGCCCTTTATGATACTAACTTGAATTTTGGTACACTTATGTATTATAACGAGATCTGGAACTAGATTATATTTTGATCTAATTCCGTTGAAGGGTTCGGGGGTAAATGGGGTAAATAAGGGTAAATAGGTAAAGCCAGTAGGCAAGAGTCCATAAAATTGGAATTTAGAGCATGTACGAAAAGTGAAGGTCTCACAATTTTTTTTTGCCATCAGCCACCCCCCTCCCCACTATCATCCCCAATACCACCCGCACACTATTATGAAAGGGAGTAAACAAATTAAAATGTGATTTAGTGTGTGTACAAGAACGAAACGTCTAAAAAGATTTTTTTGGAGCTAGCTACTACCCCCTCTACCAACACCATTGCCACCCCCACTCTATTATTAAAGAGAGCAAAAAATTAATTTGGGATTTAGTGTGTATATGAGAACCAAGGGCCTCTAAAATTTTTTTGATATTAGCCACCCCCTCTACCACTCTATTATTAAAGGGAATAACAAATTAAAATGTGATTTGGTGTGTATACAAGAATGAAAGTCTCGAAAAAATTTTTGGCGTTAGCTACCCCCTCTACCAACCTCAATGCCACCCCCACCCTATTATTAAAGGGAGTAAAAAATTAAATTGGGATTTAGTGTGTATACCGAGAACCAAGGGATTCTACGATTTTCTTGATAGCCACCTCTTCTCCACCCTCATTGCCATCCCCACCCTATTATTAAAGGGAGTAAAAAATTACATTGTAATTAGTGTGATCACGAGAACAAAGGCCTCTAAAATTTATTTTGGCGTTAGTTACCCCCTTTACCACACCCATTGCCTTGCAGTATTTCCGAATATATGAACTCGAATTTATAGTTTGTAGACTGTATCTTATGTATTTTAAGTCCTTAAATTAATTATATTATATTAATATTATGTTTGTGTTAGATAAGTGCTTACTGTTTTATATGTCAGCATGAATTTTAAGTAATTTAAATTTTTTTATATACTATACACTTCTTTTAAATCTTGTGTCAGATAATTTTCTATCTATTTTGTTATTTCAAATCTACTATATTTATTATTATTCTGTGATATGTTTGAAAGGTATCAATCTATTTCAAAGTAATCTTCTCTGACTTTCCTATATTATTGTACTATGGTCTCTTGGAATAAACTACCTATCTATCTATAGATAGTTATAGTCCATGTAAGGACTTCTCTACACTCAAAACGCAACAAAAATTATACGACATAATTATATCGCCGCGAGCCATGGCGCCATGTCTGTCGTCAAACGAACCGATGCACATTAAAAACCTATAAAGGTAAGCGAGTCAAATTAGCAGTACAAAGAGTATCGGTATTATAATAAGGTCGTAAATTTTTTGTTACTTTTTTGATTTGCCGGGAACTGATTACTTCAACTATATAGTCCCCAAGTACAGCGTCCTTTTTTGAAAATTATTACAAAAGTGGTAAAAATGATCTTAGCGGATTCATTTTAACGAGTCTACCATACTTTAAAATTTTCAGAGTGTACGGGATGGGCGCTTTTCCGCATTGTCCGAAAAAAAAGAGGGCGCGATTGTCGAGTCCGACACCTGCAACATGTCACTCTAGCGCGGTACAATTTTGTTACTGCACAACACCTAATTTTCAATTACAATTGCTCATAATTGTCTAAAACAGAGAGTCCATAACTTGTCCGACAAATTTTCAGCCTCGTTTTTTCAGTCCGACAACCTGAATATGTCAGTTATGGCAGGTTACGTTTTGCGATTACAAAAGTTATAATCTTAATTATTTTCACTTTCAAATAAAATATGTATATTAAAAAAAACAGGTGTCCGACAAAAAAATTATGCACTTATAAAAACTGATTTAAAAATTAGAAAAAAAATTGTTTTAATTTTTGAGAATAGTGCCGAAGCGCGCGCACTAATCTGTACTAAAGAGTGTGCGCGGGAAGAGCAGCTGATGAATTCATCGCCTCATGGTCCGCCAATTTTTATATATACGCTTTGCTTTTCCGGCTTCGTTCACGTTTTACTCCATGTGACATTTATAAAAATCGATGTGTTAATCAAAAGGTGTATTGGTGTATTTTTTTTTTTTTAAGTATGGAGTGCTTCTTGTGTAAAAGTCGGTGTGAAGATGAAAATTTCCGCTCGAAACGAGAGAACATTATAAAGTTTGATACAAAAATTTTGGAACTTTGTAAAAATTTTTTGGATGCAAGAAAACATCATGGCCATGCTTTCAACAACGTCTTCTTACCCATTCTCCCGATGATTATTGGAGGTATCATTCCTGGGATGATGATGGCGATTCGAATAATGAAACTGACAACGATAAAGATAAGATAATTCGAGTGGTGGTGATTCAGATTGAGAATAGTCTTAATTCTGATGGTGTTGACATTTTCAATAAATTAATTTATATACCGCATTAAATAACAAAAGTTATTAAGAACTATTTTGTTATTGTTTGAATATATTTCATAATTTTTGTAATAAAAATAACTAAAATTAATCGATATATAATAAGTATTTATTCATTTATTAGTATTTATTTACTACACTGCGCAGTTTTGCTCTATAAGGGTATGCATTAAATAAAATATAAAAGTTGTTATGAACAAAATTTGGCCTGATTAATTTTCATATTTTTTTTCACAAATAAAACTAAAATTTACTTGAACTGAAAGCCAGAGTCTTTTTAATATGTATTCCTTCATTAATTGGTATTTATTTATTTATTAAATTGCATAATAATTATCTTCTCTAAAGGTATGAATTTAATAAAAAATAAAATTATGAACAAAATCAGGTCTGATCATTTTTCATAATTTTTTTTACAAAAAAACTGATTTTAGTTATTAATTAATTTATTAGTACTTATTTATTTGCAATACATTGTACAATTATCCTCTATCAGAGCATAAATTAAATAAAATCATAATACAACATATCAACATTAATTTACATAATATTTGCAGCTAATTATACACGAAAATAAAAATTCGATTAAGGATGCATCGTATTAACTTTTTTTTTTGTCGGACTGGTAATATGATCCACTATTTTTGTAGGACAGTATATTTAGTTCAAAAACGTACCAATCTATCACGTGTGATTTTTGTCCGAAATTTTGCAATCGCAAAACATAACCTGCCATAACTGACATATTCAGGTCATCGGATTGAAAAAACGAGACTGAAAATTTGTCGGACATGTTATGGACTATCTTTTTTAGGCAATTATGAGCAACTGCAATTGAAAATTAGGTGTTGTGCAATAACAAAACGGTACCGCGCTAGAGTGAAATGTTTCCGAACTCGACAATCGCACCTTTTTTTTTTTTTTCGGACAAAAAAAAATTTCTTTTGATTTGACGCATGATCTTTCAATTAAAATAAAAAATTTGAGTTTTGTAATAAAAAAAATTGTAACCGTGCTAGAACGACAGGTTTATAACTGCGCGTGTGGAAAAGCACCCATCCTGTATTCTGAAAATTTTACAGTCTGGTAAACTCGTTAAAATGATAGCCGCTGAGACAATTTTTACCACCTTTGTAATAATTTTCAAAGAAGGACGTTGTACTGGGGACTAATAAATATCTCGTAAAATGGTTCAAATTACATTTTTTTAAATGTTGAAGCAATTTATTGAATATTAAGTAGATTCTTGTCAGAAAGACTAGTACAGTAAATTGCCAAAATCACGGTAAAGATATTATAATATTGAAAGATATCCTACAGTTCTAATATTTTTCTGAATTAAATTAGATTAGAAAAATGTGCACTAGTAGGAGGTCTACTATAGTCTATATGTAGAATAGTGTTCAACTTAATTTTTGTTTTTTTTTATTGAAAAGATATTTCCGTATTTTGCAACTAAACTTCGCAGATTAGCTTTTCTTCATAATTGAAAAACTTTGTTAAATAAAGTTTTCATTAAAAATGTAAAAGAAGGTTCGCTTAAAGTCGTTTTCATATTTTCTAATTTCTAGGGTACGCTATCTAATTCATTTTAAGTATGACAGCTATTTATGATTTCCTAAGAAGAACAAAATGATTTATAAAGAATTATTTTTTCTCGGCAAATCAAAAATAAGTTTACTAGAATACGGTACCGCATCCGTGAACACACTGTATAAATAAAACTTATCCTATATAGGTCCTATAACTGATGTCCTCTTCATCATCTCTTCTTATATGATTTTATTTTTATATATATCTTCACGGAACATTTCTTCCACTTCACGGATCTTGTATGTGCAAGGACGAACTTCCCAATACGCCTCTCCAAATATAATTAAACAAAAAAAATGTATTGCATATTTAAATGTGTTAGCACTGCAAAGTGACAGTAGTCGCAAAAACTGCTACTTATACAAGAGGCTTCCACTAAATGAGCAAAGTCAAAAGCAGAAGGTGTATTGTTCAATTTTAAAGTCAAATAGGTTGAATAGTGAGTCTGGTTTGTTAAACGGATATTCTCTCGAGACGCGCTGTATTCTCTATGATACCAGTTAACCGACAAAGGCCGTCGACTGTAGATGAATGGGAATGACGAAGAGGTGAAAAGATTATACACAAGAAGACCTACCGCGCTGTAGAATTCCATGGCTTGAAGCCGAGGATAGGTAATTCGTGGTACAGTGAAACGGTCAGTGAATGCCGATACAGAGACTGGAGTTTGCATCAAATTGGGCGACCGTACAACGGTACTTTGACGCACTTGAGATGTTTCCGGAGGCCTAAGCCGGGAGATTATTTTATTCTCGCAGAAAGCATTTCTTACATGTTGCCGCATTCGACGTTGGGTAATAAGATACGTCGTAGACGAAAAAAATGGGTGGATGCTGATTATACAGAGGTCATTGTACAGCTATTATAATTTTATTAACGATTTTGTCATTCCGATATCAATGAGGTAAATATTTTTTGGTCAGCAGGTTTGTGTTTAGATATTGCGACTCAAACTGAGCCTAATAAATTCATCTTATTGCTATGGGATCGAATGGAGTAGGTATAATTAAAAGATCAATCGACTTACCGAAGGGACAATTAATCTGGACAGTATGAACGCTGCCGTTCGAAAAATTACAAAAACTACTTAATTAGCAGCATGTGAGCCCTCAAGTTAACGAAATTTTAAAGTAAACATTTGTTCTTTCTCTGTGACGCCTGTAGCTTCACTGCCATTTTGAGAATGTGCCGAAAATTGTTCACTAAAAAGGGTAGGGTAAAGTGCTATGTCTAGTATCAATGGGTGGATTTATAATTCTTCGAACGGCAATATCTCGAAGCTACTTGTAGGTGTTTAATGTAGAACAATCTAGGCTTATCTACTGAAAATATAAATGTGTGAATAGAAACATGAAAAAGTAATGTATGGAGCAAGTTTTTGGTATTATTTGTGTTTCTTAAACTAGCGAAACATGAATAAAATTTAGTGAAAATCATTAGTCTTTTATATTGCAGAAGTGAGATTTGTCTTAGCATAATATACCTTATTTCCGTTCATTCTTTGCTCACTTGACTAAATTGCAGTATGTAATTGAAAAGAATTACACCTAAAATCCTTGCAAATTTACCATCAGTGACATTTAAATTCACAGAGAACTAAGTTCGCCATTATGTTATCAAGTGATTGTTTGCATTGTTTAGAAATGGACATTTTGTTCAAAGTGTATTATAGTATTATCAACTTTAACGTGTTAGGTTATAGCATTTTAAGTTAAAAAAAATATATTTATTCTTATTAACGTTTATCAGTACTTCAACTTATTATTTTAGTAAAAATCTATTTACTAGAACAGTTTTATCGAGAAGTGGAAAATTCACAATACACTTACTTTGCTTTATTGTATTGTATTGTGTTAATTAAATGGGAAACATTCCTATGTTGCCCCCTTCAATTTTGAAATATACATACACCGAAAAGATTCAGATGTAAAAAAGCTTGTATTCTAGGACTGTGTCTTGTGTCAAATGATATTTCTGCTTTAAGAGTCATGAAAATTTTTAAATTCCATGATTAAATAACACACACAACTGAAATGGATCAATTTACACTCATATATTTTTGTGCACGTCAATACCAGACAAGAAAATCTAAAGCTAAATTATTTTCTAAATGTAAACTGGGGATGTAGGCAGTTTGATTTTGAAGTTTGAAGTGCAATAGTTTACATTTCTAGGAACGATGATGGACGCAGCCTTCTTTTGGAAGCCGAACTGAAAATTAATTTTATAAATATTTTGCATTAGTCTTGTCAAAAAATAAAGAAAAATATATTATGTTTTAAATATTACGTGTCGTGTAGTGGAAATATTTGAAAAAAATTGTTTAAATCTTATTGTCTCTTTTAATCAAGTTTTTTAAATAGTAATAATGATAATAATAATAATAAACAACGTTTGTTCACAAATCAAAATACATTTACAAAAAATAAGATTATTCTTGCACCTAAGCCACCAGAGGGCTTGTTTTGTGCATATTTCTTTTTTTTTATATATATATAAATAAATAATATTGCAGTTAGACTTTATTTACTCACATAATATATCAAAATACACTTGTATATTTAGAAATGTGTGAATGACATTGAACAACCAGAATGTAATTAATATATTTGCAGAATTCATGAGTATATTTCTTATCCATTTGTTAAACATTTAAAAAGATTCATATTCTCACACACAAAATTTTTGATTTTCTTTTTATATTTGTTTATATTTTTAATTTATTTTGGTAATAGATTATATAACTTTATACCATTATAAACAATGAATTTGAGGAAAGCTGTTTTATTCGGTTTTGGCAATGGATAATTTTGTTCACTTTTGACGCGTGGAGTAATCATGCAGTTTATTGTTAGTATTTTTGTTCTTCTGAATAAAATTTTGATTTGCTGAAAATTACTTTAATTATGATTCTGTATAATTTTATATGATATAAAGTAGATTCATGTGCCTCGCCCCATAACACCACTCCATAATTTAAAATAGATTCAATTAATAAAGTTTTATAAATATTTATTAATAATTTAGTACTCATACACTCTTAATTGGTAGAACTTGTATATTAGTCGTCTCATCTTATTTGTTAATAACTCTGTATGCGTTTCCCAGTTGAGGAATTGGTCAATGACTATCCCAAATATTTTATATTGTATGTAGCTTCTATATAACTCAGGCAATTATTACGGTATTTTAGATCTTTACACTGGCGAAGCTGTAATTCTTTTATTTTTGATGTTCCCACAGTATTTAACGAAAATGTAATAAATTTTGTTTTTGTTTTATGCAAAGTTAACTTATTTTGATTGAGCATGTCCCTTGTGGAATTCCAAATTTTTTTCCTTTCCTCACTATATTTTGAATTTATGGCTGCTACTTGCAGTCCGTTCGATAAATAATCCCTGAACAAATCACCACAGGTGCCTTTGATTACGTACGAGTTTATTTTTTTTGTTAGTTTTGTATGTGAAACTGCATCGAAGGCTTTCACCAAGTCTAAAAACATAGCTAATGATTTTTGATCATATATTGATTGATATAATTTGCTTGTTAAATTGTAGGTAGCATCAACAGAAATACTTGTCTGAAACCAAATTGGAATAGTGATATAATTTTAAATTTATTTAAATGTTCTAATATTCTAATTTTTATACATTTTTCTATAATTTTTACAATGTTGCTAATAAGGGAAAGGATGGGTTAGTTCTGTCTCGTTGTTTAAATATTGGGGTAATAATGTTTTTTTGTAATGTACTGGGAAATTTGCCTTGCTGAAAAATTAAATGTATGATATGTTCTAACGACTTTATTATGTATTTCAAATAATACACTTCACTGTGCGTCCTTTGAAACGAATAGGTTCATATAATTTTTCTTGCTTAAAATAACTTTCTACAAGCTCTGCCACTTTAAACACATCAATTGAGTTTTGGAAAATACAAAAAATTATATTAAATGAACAAAAAAATAATAAAAATGCCACATTTTAATGAAATACCTGAAACGCTAAAAAAACAACAATTTTACACATTCCCCTCCACTAGCAAACTGAACATATCCTCGTTACTTTACATTAGCTCGTTCTATTTTACTTTCACTGTGATGTTGTTCCAGTTTGTAGCATCCTGTACTCAGTACTTTAATTTGGCCATTCTGTTTCGGAAGTAGATAATTAAAAGATTATGTTATATAATTAATTATAATAAATAGACCAGGCAAATTTCGACCTTGGTAAATCATAAGTAAAATTGAAGCAAACGTCGATCCATATGAAGATATTGTACATTAGAATTTGATCTGGCAATTAGGATACATATAAAAAAATATTAGTAGGTGACTCAAATTATACATCCTAGAATTTAATGCGATTTCTGTTGGAAGTGTTGTATTGAATTATATGCTCGTATTATGCCTTGAAATCGTATGTGTAACGTGTAACACTATTTTTCTAACTTTACTTTAGGCGTAAAGAAGATGGTCAGTATAAAACTTGGCTCTGACACAATATGTTAGAAGATATTTAACCTTATCATCAAGAAGCACATAACTCTAACTTTCAATGCAAATATTTTATTCAAATAGAATTTTTTCGTCAAATTAACAGAAGGACCAGCTTTACAATGATTTATTTTTTCCTTAGGCTAACTCTGCGAGTTAGATCCCATTTGAACTGAATTTGGTAAAAGCCCATTTTAGGTCAAGCAGACTGCAAAAAATGAAAGCCCTACTATTTTTTCTTTGGTATATTACACCTATCGCGAACTCAATACGGGGACACACTGTATATATGTATTGACATGTATTTTGATAACCCATAAGGTAAATTAGTTAAAAATTGATAAATATTAGTTATTAGTTTAAGTTTCGAAAGAATAAAAAGATTTGTACTTACAAAAAGCTATAACCATAATGTAAAGTGCACTAAGTTCTTCCATATAAAACTGTAATAAACTTTCGCATAGTGGCACAACAGTGTCTCAAAAAGAAAATTTTAATACTTCAGGGGAAAGGAGAAAAAAGTGTCCAATAGTGATAAAACCCCAAAATTTGGTCTACAAAAGTTAATAAATTAATAATTTATAAGTGTAGATGTATTAAAAGTGAATCTAAAGTCATAAAAGGGACTAATTAAAATTTAAGGAACAATTTCAGCACAAAATAAATAATGAAATTAGCAAAGTTGTGAAAATTGTAGAAAGTAAGAACGGCTACCGTTACCAAAAAAACACTAAACTTAAAATAAGCAGAAAAACACTAACGTAATAATAATTAAAGACATTGTATTATTAATTTATATTTGAAGATTGAAAGCAAAGTTGTATTATATTTAGTACTAAGGGTTTAGAAATAGATTTAAATGATAAAATAAATGGAAAACCTATCTATAAAGAAATTTGTAAATTTATCTCGAATAATTTAATGTTCAGAAAATTATTTATAAATATCTATTTAGCTATAAATAGCTATTATTAATAGCATATCAAAGTAGAAATAAAAATAAACGTATTAGTAATATTTATTTTCAGAAAAGAAAATAATAGCTGCAAAAAGTTAAAGTGAAGAAAAAATTATTATAAAAAAATTTCATATCAAACAGTCGGATTCGCTTAGAAACATCAAATTTAGACGATTTTAGGCACAGGTCTGCAATTTTAGTGTGTATTTGGATGTAAGCCAAGCAAGAGCTACAAAATTTGAAAACAAAATATAACCTCAAAAGAGGAAAACGAAAAATTTGACAAAGACAAAGTAGAAGTCCAGTCATTATAACAAAACATTATTGAATTTAATCAAATAATATAAAATATACCTAATTAAAGATAAAATAAACAATAAATAATCCGAAATAAATCGGCGTACGCTTGTATAATGTAATATCATGTTAAAATTGTAAATTAATGAAAAATTTAACCTACTTGCATATAAAACAAAGTGCTTCGAAAAATTCAGTAAATCCAGAAGAATAACTTCAACATTTCCAACAAGAAATAGGAAAGTTAGCATCGTATAAATACAAAAATTTCCCTTCGCAAGTTGACAGAAGTAATTTGTATAAGTTGAAGTCTTTCCATACTGAATCGAGGTACAAAGCGAGTGAGGCGATTTTCTACGAGACAATGAGGAAGCATACCAACGACCGGATGGTTATAAAAGCGTTGAGCTCGTTAATAAAAATATTTTATGCATAAAACATTCGTTCAATTCGTCAATTTACAAAATAGTATTCGTTATTGTTATCAAACCATTTAAATCCAAAATATATTCGTTTATAATTCACTGTATTGTTGAAAAACCATTAAAATCTTTAATACACCTATTTCTTATCTCAACCTGTGAGTCTTATTGATTACTAGCTGGAGCCAAACCTACAAAAACCCTGAGAAAAGACAGTTTTCCGCACAAGTGTGTGTATAACAGCATGTTCTAAACGTTGTTTATAATATTCGAACCTACCACATATTCTTTGATATTAAACTTCAATATTCAATTATTATTATTATTATAACAGTATGTATATACCTAATGAAATTTTAATAGATGGTAGGAAAAAGAAAAAGAGCCAAGCGAGGGCCTGTGATTGAGGGAGATTTTATTTATTTAAATCATGTTCCGTTATTAATAAATGGGTTACAAATTGATGTGAAGTTATATAATGACGTAATTAAAATAATAATAATTTTGCAACTTTCACCGAATGTTTTTAATACGAATGAAATTTTAAAGAAACTGCAAAATATTTCGGATAGACATAACATAACACCACAGAAAGTAGACAGCCCCCAATTCCAGAATCTAGGGCTTGTGCGGAAGGGAGTTACACATTGAAAAACGCGGACATACAACCATTTTCTCCAACAGTGCCGGAGCCAGGATTCGAACTCGGCGGTGCGATGTCTGTGTGATTAATCGCGATTGCCACCTCGTGCCTTAATCCACTCGGCTATCGACCAGGATAGCGAAAACAGATAAAATATATTCTGGATGTTTTGTGACTTTGAAAATTTACAGGAGCATTTCAATACACTATTTGTATGTTGTATGAAATTTGCACCTTTTCCAATTTTTTCTTAGTCAAGTATAACTTTATTATTTAAATAATGCAATTTAACATTTACGAGATTGCAAATTCAGATTATATCAGTTATTAATGTCACAAACATTTGCAACCGGATTTTGAAGACTTTCGCTCCGTTTCAATTGTTATAGTATTATTTCATTGAGACCAGCGACAGAAACAAATTCAAAAACCTCAAAATTCGGCAAAAAATTGATTCTTTCACAGTCAAAATATGGAAAAAAGTAATCAATACGCTTAATTCAATCAAAAACTACAAATTTTATAAATTCAAACTGAAAAAATTCACCAATAATCGATAATTCACAATTAGTCCAAATCCGTCGATACTACCTTTCAAACAATCAAACTAAACATTTTGCTGCTCAAACTTTATTAAAACGTCCTAAAAAATACCACCCCCATATGAGCAAACACGATGTAGAACTTACTTTCCGAAACCTCAGTCATAATATTTTATTTCACTTTGGTTAAAATTTTATAACAAATTCTCACTTTCAAATCAAGTTTTAATTAAATTTCCTATCGTTATATCAAATTACATTTCAATCACATTCAAAAATGTTCTGTAGGAACGCAAGCACAATTATTATCAAAACTTACTTTCCGGCACGCTGGCTTCATCGACATCAAAACTTATTTTCACTTCATATATTCCGTAGCGGTGCCAGCACCGCATTTATCAAAACTTACTTCCCGAAATGCTATTTCCAAATTCAGACGGTTATTCATACAGTTATTGCTCACAACTCTAAAATTCAACTCGATTTAATCTTAGCTTCTATATCTCCTTTTTATGGCCGACATTATCGTATAATTTCAATTTCAAAATATTAGTTTTTTCAAAGATTGCGCAATGCGTGCCGAAAGGAGCGGACGGTTCTGCTTTCCAGCTCTTTTTCCAGGTGAAAAACGTTCCTGCGAGGTCTGGCCCCGCTATGTTCCAGTAGTATTATACTATTGGAACATATATCCGCTACTGGTTCACAGGTACTTTTGGAACTCGAATGTCAGGCTCTATCCACAGTCTAAAATTAGGCCTTTTTTAACATGCTACTTGGAATATTGTAAAGAATATGACGAATGCGCCAATGTCACCAGTACAGCCTATGCCGGTTGAATTCCATAGATCCTATTGTATATCTCGAATTACTGTAAGGTGTAAGCAAACATGCGATCAACGCCTTTCCAGTATGTAAAATTAACAGAAATATCAGTAAAATATATATTTGTATAGAAGTTTTGCATTAAAAGATGTCCATTCTCTGACTATGGCTTCCGACTTTATAACAAGTCTTTTCTCTGTACTAGACGTAAAATCCTGCATTTTAAAGAAGTCACTTCGATGATTTGTGATTAAGTTAATAATAAAATGTAAAGCAATTCGCAATTGTTTAGATCCCATTTATTGTTTAAACCGTTAAAGTCGTGTCCGTGTTAGATAAAAAAATATTTCAGTCATCATAACAGGGTGCAAACTTAATAGTGTGTAATAATTATTAAAATGTTCTCCAAGGTTTGAATAAATTTCGGAATTTTTTCAAAAAGTTATTACCTACAAATTTACTCTTGTTGTTAATTTAACAATATTCGGTAGGCGGAAAAGGGTGCAAAAACCGGATTTGTTGTTTTTTTACCTCCCCCTATGTTGTCTCAAAATATAAAAACTTTCATAACTTTTGTCTAACTTTTCACTACTGAAATCCGTGGCGACTGTCCTAACATTCATAACGCCATGTAATTTGTGAATAGCAGTTACTACGCCATACTACGTGTAAATATGTCGACATAATTTACATCTACCCACTTGTTAATTCGGTGCATTCATGGGAAATAATATACATGCAACTGTAATAGAACCTTTATCTGACACAAAAAAGAATTATAAGGCTAATATTTTCAACAAAACCTACAGATTCATGTCAATAATTATTTCGGAAATAAATGATATTAACTTTTCCATTACATGTTTTTACATTTATAGCTGCAGTCTATACTGGACAGTTTCGAGCTAATACCGCCAACCATAATTGTATGAGATATAGTTCTTTCCATAAAATTACCCAAGCGACATTCTTGTTTGTGTGGAAAGACACCAACTTAAGTTGAAAACAAATTATATAATCATTAGCCTGAGGATATAAAGTTCAAGAAAAAATTAAAATTACTTTTGACTGCAATAAATCTTATTATACAGCGAGTGATTACGGTTACATAGATGATGAGTGATAAATAGCTATATTACTAGAATGGAATAATTGTGATACAGTAAAACTATTTATTACTCAAAGAATATTCTATTATGTATATACAGGGTATCCCGTAATAACGTGCAAAAAATTTAACTGTAGAATCTCTGTCGAAAAATTAAGATGGGTTCTTCGTATAAAATTTTTCAAAATAACCTCCTGTCCGACTACACTCCCTTAAAGGGGTGTGCCAAAAATGGCTTTTAATTTCTATCTCAAAATAAGGTAATCGGAAAAATACGAAATTTGGCACATCTCGGTTACTCATCAAAAGGTATCTAAGGAAATTATTTCATCCACCAGTGGGTGAAATTAATTACCATTCTTGAAATTTTGTAAATATCTTTCTGCCTGCTATTTGTTTTCAATTGAAAAAAAAAAATAACTAAACTTTTATATCCCTTGAAAAAAATTTCGTAAAATCAATCATTTTTGAGGAAAAAATTAAATTACATCTTCCTAAGTGATCAATTAAAAGCGATCAGCACAATATTATATTGGTGTAAAATATTAAAAGCAGGCTGGTATCACGTTAAAATTTGATAATCATTCCTTACTACTTAATACTAGTAGTTTTCTAACCAGATTTTAAAATGCATAGTTTTAGTAATGAGGAATATGCAGACATACATTTAATTTATGATGAATGTAAAGGAAATGCTTCAGCGGCAAAAGAACGAAGTTCCCTACTCGTACTGTGCCAAATGTTCGTACTTTTTCTAATATTCACTTGAGGTTAAGAGAAGGGGGATGTTTTAAAAAATAAGTCATTATTTTGGTCCTCGGAGACAAATAGGAGATGCAACGGAGACACAAATATTACATTATTTTGGTGAACATCGTGAATGTAGTATTAGACAGGCTGCTCTTCAATTCCATATGACAAGAACATCAGTATGGAGGATTTTGAAAAGGCAAAGACTTTACCTCTATCATTTACAAAGAATACAAGAGCTGTTCCCTCGTGACTTTCCAGTAAGACTTGATTTTTATAGAATTATGCTTAGGAAGCCGTTAGATATTACAAGAAAAGTACCTAGTATTCACAATGAATGCTGCTTTAATCGACGTGGAATTTTAAATTTTCGTAACCAGCATTTATGGAGCGACGATAATCCTTACACGTAAATGGAAGATATCAATACAACTTTTCATTAAATATTTGGGCCGGAATTATAAGCAATAAATTAATAGGGCCTTTTGAGTTACCAAATGAATTAAATGGTCTGGCTTATTTAAATTTTAGTCACCTGTATCAACTTATAGACGATTTACCTCGTGCATTACGTCAAACACTGTGGTTTATGCAGGGCAGGATGGTGCACCATCTCATTATTCTTTAGAGGTTCACTCAACATTTAGAAATCGATGGATTGGAAGAGGGCGAGAAGCCACAATTAAATGGCCCCCTCGGTCTACAGATATAAATCCATTCGACTTTTACTTTTGGGGCCACTTTAAAAATGTTGTTTACTCATCACCTGTCCCTAACATGATAGAGAATTTTTAATGCTGCCAATGAAGTTCGAATCTCTCCACATTATTTAAATAGCTTGTATGGCAATTTTAGGAAAGGTTGGAGGTCGTCATTTTGAACAAATGCTTTAAAAAACCAAAAACAACAATCGTTGTCTACATATTTAAATTTTCTTAATGTTTAAATTCATCTTTTGTGTATTTTGTGTTCGTTTTTTTTTTTTAATTTACTAATAAATTTGCTTTTCAATACTTTCGTCTTTAATTCGTAATGTCTCGTGCAATTTATAAGCACCAAATGATCATCAGTACGTAATATTGTCAAATTATAATTTGTCATCAGTCTACTTTCAGTATTTTACGCTAATATAATCGTGCTCATCGCTTTTGATTGATCATTTAGGCAGATGTAATTTAATTTTTTTCTCAAAATTGGTCGATTTTACGAAATTTTTTCGAGAGATAAAAAAGTTTCTAAATGAATCATGACGTTTAGTTATTGTTTTTTTTTTTAATTGAAAAAAAATAGGCAGAAAGTTATTTACAAAATTTTATTTGCACCCCTTGTGTACATGCTATGTGGATTAAATGATTTCGTTAGATGTCTTTTGATGAGTAACCGAGATGTGCCAAATTTTGTTTTCTTCCGAGTATGTTATTTTGAGTAAGAAATTAAAAATCGTTTTTTGGCACACCCCTTTATCCACACCCCTTTGCCCGATATCTTGAATATTGATCTAAATGACAAATAAATTATAATTATGTTAGAAACAACTAGAAACTTAAGGATATAAAATGAAAATTATGTCAACCATGATTAACATTAAGAAGGAAATAATAAGTATATAATTACAGCAGTAAAACAAATATATGCTACCAGTAGGTATGTATATTTTCATTTATTAACTCACGCCAAATTACGAGAAATATTTAATACTGTACTTTAATTAACTAACCATTAGCAGTCAATTACTTATTTTAAATGTCGAGACGTTTAAAGTTCAATATGAATATAAGAACCAGACAGAATATCAGCTACAAATGTATATATTACTTACTTTCTAGACTTTCGTATGGATCGTCCTAGAAAAACAAGACCGATAGTGGATACTTTCGTGTGTTCATGCGAGAAAAGAATATCAAGTAAGAAAACGGGTAGACTGACGAGGTGATTGACCAGACCGAACCGTTGGAATGTTCCCAATGAAACCTTGCCTTGTCGGATCTTAGTAATATCTAGATTCCATAGGAACCGTACATAAAATGAAAAAATAAATTTAGTAAACGCCTCGCGGTTGAGTACGTTGTTTCTACATGTAATTGTAAATTATGAAATGTAAATAATTTTGTACGTCTATCGATACAAGGGAAATCCATCAGATACTAATTTTTTATATTTATTATTACATTTAGCATTAGGTCGATATCTTATAGCAATGAAAAAACTTATGACTTATACCTAAAGATGCATATTTTTATTAATATATTCAAAAGACAAAATATATAAATAACATGAGCGGACTATACAAGGTGTTTTTAGAATTCCTGCACAAGTTCTATTAGAAAATCTATTTCTCAATATTTTTTAGTTTAGATCGGGTGTCCGATTTTCACTTGATGATAATTGATAATTCTCTCAAAATATTGCTGACGTCAAATGACTCATCATGTCCCTTTTTAAACAAGTTTGAAGCCAAATATGAAATATCAGTTTTATTTATTTTTATTTATTTATTACTAAAAATAAATATCACAACCATTCCTAGTTTTCAAAAATTCTTGTGATTTATAAAGCTACATCCAAATCGTCCACTTTTAATAAATAAAATTTCAGACATATGAAGGAGGAGGATATTTTGAGAAAGATAGTCAATATACATGCTGTAACCCTTTTCGTTTCGGAAAATCTGTAAATGTGTACTTTTTAAAAGTGTATGTCAGAAAATAATAATCTGCAATGTCAGAATAAAATAGTCAGTCGTAAAATCTCAACACTCTAGCAGTACTTTGCAACCGAAATATGGATCCAAAGCAGTGGCGTCTCGTCGGGGAAGGCAGAGGAGGCTGAGCCTATCTTCAAACTAATATTTTTTACAAGTAGAAGTATCTACGTAGCTTTATCTCAATTTTCAATGTTGTTAATTCATTAATTAATTTTCAGTGTACAAAGAAAAATTTGAAATTTCTTTTTCACAAACATGTAACGTAGTAACGTTGCAGTCTGGATAATCCGCGTATGCATATTTCCCGGCCTCTCATTTCGGATCGCGTTTGGTCAGATGAACCAATTCAATTCAATTCAAAAAGTATTTATTAATAATAAATGATACAATAGTTGCCTCACCAGGGCCTGCTCCGGAACCGATCGTGCAATCACCGCGTTAACGCGGTGAGGGATTGCAGGATCGGGCGAAACAGATCTGGGTCAGCGAAAACAACAATTCAACAAAACTAAACCTAGACTCCTTTTTAAATATAAAATAAAAATAGATCAGATGAACCAGAGGCTAAGAGAAGCTTAGCTTCCATTTCAATACGTTATCCTTATGCGATAAGTGACCTTGAATTCTTGGCGCGTTCTTTAAAGACACATGTTGTCCTCGCCTCACACATCTTCCAGCGGCTTGTATATCAGTGTATGCGCGGAAGCTATACAACCTTAGGCGAGGGTTGTATAGGGGATATACCATCCTTCGAAGGGGATGTAAAGCCGTCGGTCCCTTGTCTATTAAATATTAGGCAAGTAAAATATTCCTACTCTTCTTAAGATAAGAGGTTCGGCAAAATACCTGGTTGGGGGTAGCTCGTCTACAGGGGTCGGTGTTAGGCCTCAGTAGCGGAAATAGGCCGACGTTAAAAAAATGTATATAAAAAAAAAAGACACATGTTGGATATGACAGTACCGCAGCTAGCCTTGGGCATCCCATATCTTTCTAGCGCATGTACATTTCAGACTTCAGGATCTTCAGTTAAGCATCTCTTTCACAAAAGAATGAACTGTTATTAGTATTAGAATAGTGGCAATTTGCGGCTTAAACATGTATAACATATTTAACAGGCGGTCGAAAAATGAGTGCTCTGGGTGACATCTTTTGTTATCCACGTGGTGAATTGTCTGTTATTAAATGGATTTAGTTCATTTAGTCGTTATGATCCTTTGTAGTGAATATCACGAGAATTAAACCGACTAACATGAAGAGGAAATTACATGCATTTGTGTAATGATAGATATTTTTAAAGTGCTAGAAAAACACAATGTCCTCGCTTTTAAAACTCACGAGCCGCCACTGAGCCAAAATATAGGCAATTTTTTATTGAAGGTGATTTTGGTATTTAGTGACCATCCGCAAAACTACAATGCAATTCTCTGGAAGTCGTCGCATGCTGAACTCCACCAACAAATAATAGAGTCTACGAAATGTACCTAAAAATAGCATGAGTTGCTATACTTTGTGTGGAAAGTTAATTTCTTAACAAAGAGAAACCTAGAATTTCAACTGGACGAATTTACTTAAAAATCACCCACTTTCACTTCTAGATTTACTTTTATATTCTAGAAAGGACTGGTCATGCTGTGTTCTTCAATTGTTTCCATGGAGCCACTCCTCCCCGTATTTGAAGTAGGATCGATTTTGCAATTTTGCTTCAGAGTATTGTCGTCCTGGGCACAAATATGAATTTTGAACCAAATCCATCAATGTTTAGGCTCTATTTTCAATAAATATAATAATGTAACAATATTAAAAAAACTGTTTCTGAAATTGCCGATCGACTCTCTAATATAATAAATACCTGTCTTTTACAAGTTGAATTTCCTTCAAAATCAAAAACTAGCAAGACAATACCAATTTATAAAAGGGGCGATAGAGAAAATATTGAAAAGTACAGAGGCATATCAGTTCCATGCTGTTCTAAGGTTATTGAAAAAATTATTTATGATAGAATGATATCGCTCTTTACTGAATACAAATTTATTAAGAAATGCCACTTTGGTTTCTTACCGAACTGTTCATCCGAACAAGCTATTTATCATTCACTTTCTGACATTATTACAGCACTTGACCTAAATAATAAAGCCGTTTGTCTCTATTTTGATATGTCAAAAGCTTTTGACACCATCAACCATTCAATTCAACCTTACCGATCGATTTCAAGTCACGTCAACTACTACCTTTAAGAATGGAATACTACAACCCTATTTTTAAAGTGGCCATACAGCAAGGTATACCGCAGGGGTCTATACTGGGGCCACTACTGTTTGTACTCTATTGTAACGATTTACAGGAAGCGTTAAGAACAAATCATTTATTTCAGTACGCTGATGAAAATTCATGTGTGGCAACTGACTCTACTTTAACAGGCTGTGTAAGCAAACTTACCAGTATAACATCTGACATGACACAATTTTGTGAAACAAACGGCCTGAATCTAAATGCAGGTAAGACTTCACAAGTCATGTTCTCTCCAACTATTACAATTGATCAATCATTTTATGATCCTTTAAATAGTATGTCAATTAAACAGATAGACCATGTGAAATTTCTTGGAGTAACTCTAGGCAGTAAATTAAATTGGGAAAATTATACAAATGTTTTAATATCAAGATTAAATTCTTCATGTTACTTAATACGATTTTTAAGAGATCAACTGTCGGTAGATAGTTTACGAATATTTTATTTCTCGTATATACAAAATTCCATAATATTCTGGGGGTCTTTTGTACACTGGCAGAGTTTATTTGTTGTACATAGATTTAAATTCTCGCCTTAAAATTATATTACTCCTTTTTTAATTATTATCACATAATAACCTACTAAATTTTGTAATTTGAATTTCTTCGTTTATTTGGCTTTCGCTCTATTTGTATATTTGTGTATTTTCTGTTTATTGTAGTTTTTAAAATGTAAAAACATGTGTAGTTTTGACAGTGCTAATGTCTTTTTGTGGAAGATTTACTGCGATAAAGAATTTTTATTTTATTTTTTATTTATCTGAGCACAACTTTACAACTTTAGACAGACGCTACACTAAACGGCCAAAAATTCAAAGACCATCGCAATAATTTCGCTAAGACTTCCTTGGTGCACATTGTAATGAGAAAGTGAAAAATGTTCATTAATTTCTGAGTTACAAAATGTACACAGAATGTATCTTGGAAACGAATAAATTTACTTAAGAGTATTGGTCCAAAATCATTTTAGCTTAAAATCGTTTTTTCTATATGCTTGCGAAATTAGGCTTCTCCAGGCTAATCAGCTAATTATATGAAGAATATTTATTCCTTGTAAGATTTTTATTTATTAAATTTATCAAAAAATTATATAATTTTTTAACGATAATACGACTCTATTTTATATTTCTATTTCTATTCTATTTCTACTGCATATAGTAAAAATAATATTGATATATTTTTGACATAGTGTGTGTTCTATTTGGTATTAAAGGTAAGCTTCTGTTTGATGATCTACATTAGTAGTTGTAGTTTTGGTAGAAACATGACATAAAAACATTGATTTAATTTGAGCCTATTTTTGCAAACAACTCGGTGCTAATAAATAATATTGTAATATTGTTTTTAGATCAAGCTACTGTATTAACTCAACAAGTTCATAAGTAGATATTAATCATAAATTATTGTTATCGGTTGTTATCATTATCATCAAAGTTAATTAATCCGCTTTATTAGAATATATAACTTATTTTTAACACAAATAGAAAGCATTGCTGTTTTGTTACTATGCTTTTGCTATGCAACAATAGGTATATTCAAATATATTATATAAATAGAAGTTAATCCTATTTTTTAAAATTTGTTATTGATTTTGAGTATCAATGGTGCATTTTGGTGGAGTGGTGGTATAGTTGTGGCTAGACTACGTCAGGCCATTGATATAAATATCATACAGGAAAAGATTTCAGCAAACCTTTCGTCATTTCTGGTACAAACCCGAGTGGGTCTTCGCCTATTCTAGAATCAGCTTCCATTCCCTCCTATTTTTGGCCTTGACTTTGTAACTTCTGACTCTCAATGTTCTTAAATTCTCTTCCACTTGTTCCTTAATCTGGATCTGGGCCTGCGTCTGTTTCGGGCTCCTGCCGGTATGTGACGAAATATTTCTTTTGGGTGTTGCATGTCACCCATCCTCTCTAAGTCTATCGTAAACCTTATTGAGTTTGATAGATCGGCCAATATCAAATATCTTGTAAAGGTGATAGAGCTCAAAATTATAATACCTGCTCCAAGTCTCGGTCTCTCTCGCGCCTCTCTCTATATATGAAGCAATAACTTTCAATGTAGGTTAACATTTCTTCATCGTAAGGACAGGTTTAATAATAATTTTATATATCAATACCTTTGTTTAAAAAGTTTTTTTTAACTCGTGGTATGTTCCATTAGATAGGTGTATTCTTCTCTTGACGATCCAAGATATGCAAACTCTCTTACGCCTTCAAATAATGTAGGTGTTTCCCTCACTAGATACTGGGGTGGTGTTGTCTGAAAGTTATTTGTGGCATTCTACGAATATTCTTTCCTATTATTTGGGTTTTCTACCACATGTACTATTATCCTCTTCAAAACAAATCACCGAATCTACAAAATAATAGAATTATTGGAAAAAAAAGCCTCTGCGCCCGTGACGTTTACGCCAAAGGAAAAGTCAGAGGTTATGTTTTGCAAATAATATAAATCGGAATAAACACAAAAATAATGTATTTTGCTGACGTTTCGGAAAGTAATCTCTTTCCGTTTTCAAAGCTATTTTTTGAAGAACTCTTATTTTGCTGTGTATGTCAAATACACAGCTTTAAGATTCTGTTTATGTTATTTCCATAGATACTTACTACTTACACAGAACATAGAACTGATAATATTTTTTAGATAATGTTGAGTTTGTTAAGTTCTTCTTTTAACATTGGTAACCAGGTTGTACAAATATCTACAGAACAATTCGATACACACTTATCTTCATTTAATAAGATTATTGCTGATTCTTTAATTTTTCTTTTTTTGGTATCTGTTTCTTTTGTTAAAATTTTTGCCGAGTCCCAGTTTATTCTATGTCCGTTTTCCCAAGCATGTTCACAAATCTTTGATTTCTGAATTTCATTCTTTCTAATGTAATTCTTGTGCTCATCCAACCTCACACTGAAAGGTCTGGATGACTCACCCACATAACATTTATCACATTCGCACGGGATATTGTAAATACAGTTTTTTGAATTCTGCTCCCTGTTTATCGGTTTTGTTTTTGTTAAAATAGATCTTAAAGTGTTCCCCGTTTGAAATATCGTCCTAACATCAAATTTGTCACCTATACGGCGAAGCTTTTCCGATAGTCCGTATACATAAGGAATTATTGCTGTATAATGACGTTCAGGTTTTTGTCGTACCTGATTGTCCCTATTTTCAACATTTATGAAAACTCTATCAACAAAGGCTTCAGGATATTGATTTTGTACTAGAACCTCTTTGATAAATTTTTTCTCGTTATTTAATATTTCATTATTAGATGAAATTATTTTGGCCCTATCGTATAAACATTTTACGACACGGCAATAGAAAAAACGGCTCAAAATTTACCAACAGATAGTGGTAATGAATATCGCATACGGGCAAAAATTGCTTTAGAGAAGCAATACAAAATTAAAGATAATTTAACTCCAGAAGAAAAGTTATCGATAAATTCTTTAAAACGCGATGAAAGTATAAAAATATTGCCAGCAGACAAAGGTAATGCCACAGTCATTATAGATAAAGATATATATAACACAAAAATCATGACTCTTGTAAATGAGGGACCCTACTCAAAACTAAACAAAGATCCAACAAAATCAATAGAGAGCAAAATTTACAGAACTTTGTTTAAATACAAACATGAATTTAATGATTTTGAACGAAGGAAACTTACACCACTTCATAGTAAGCCCCCTCATTTTTATGGCTTACCAAAGACACATAAACAAAATATTCCTTTAAGACCAATTGTTAGTTCTATTAATTCACCATGTCATAATTTGGCAAAATTTTTACTTAAAATTATTGATCCATTATCTGGAAATACCGATTCATATATTAAAAATAGTAAACATTTCATAGAAAAAATTTATGAAACCGATATTCATGAATCGCACCTGATGGTCAGTTTTGATGTAGTTAGCCTCTTTACCAATGTTCCGGTAGATGAAACATTAAAAATAGTTAAAGACAGGTTGCTAAATGATAATAATTTGGAAACTAGAACTAAATTAAGTGTAAATAGCATAATGGAACTCTTAACATTGTGTATAAAAACAACCTATTTTCAATTGGACAATGAGTTCTATCAGCAGGATTTTGGTATGGCTATGGGGTCTGCATTATCACCAATTTTAAGCAACATATTTATGGAGAACTTTGAGAACACACATGTTCAAAATTGTATAAACAAACCGGTTGTCTGGTGGAGATATGTTGACGACATCTTTGCAATTTGGCCTCATGGTGTTGATTTACTAGATAGTTTTTTAGAAAATATAAATAGTAAGGAACCGTCTATTAAATTCTCATTAGAAGTAGAAAGTAGGAATGAACTACCGTTTTTAGATGTTTTAATTAGAAGGATAAATAATACAATTGAAACAAGCGTTTATAGAAAACCAACACATACTAATAGATATCTAAATTTTAACTCAAATCAGTCAATAAATGTTAAAAGGGGTGTCGTAAAATGTTTATACGATAGGGCCAAAATAATTTCATCTAATAATGAAATATTAAATAACGAGAAAAAATTTATCAAAGAGGTTCTAGTACAAAATCAATATCCTGAAGCCTTTGTTGATAGAGTTTTCATAAATGTTGAAAATAGGGACAATCAGGTACGACAAAAACCTGAACGTCATTATACAGCAATAATTCCTTATGTATACGGACTATCGGAAAAGCTACGCCGTATAGGTGACAAATTTGATGTTAGGACGATATTTCAAACGGGGAACACTTTAAGATCTATTTTAACAAAAACAAAACCGATAAACAGGGAGCAGAATTCAAAAAACTGTATTTACAATATCCCGTGCGAATGTGATAAATGTTATGTGGGTGAGTCATCCAGACCTTTCAGTGTGAGGTTGGATGAGCACAAGAATTACATTAGAAAGAATGAAATTCAGAAATCAAAGATTTGTGAACATGCTTGGGAAAACGGACATAGAATAAACTGGGACTCGGCAAAAATTTTAACAAAAGAAACAGATACCAAAAAAAGAAAAATTAAAGAATCAGCAATAATCTTATTAAATGAAGATAAGTGCGTATCGAATTGTTCTGTAGATATTTGTACAACCTGGCTACCAATGTTAAAAGAAGAACTTAACAAACTCAACATTATCTAAAAAATATCATCAGTTCTATGTTCTGTGTAAGTAGTAAGTATCTATGGAAATAACATAAACAGAATCTTAAAGCTGTGTATTTGACATACACAGCAAAATAAGAGTTCTTCAAAAAATAGCTTTGAAAACGGAAAGAGATTACTTTCCGAAACGTCAGCAAAATACATTATTTTTGTGTTTATTCCGATTTATATTATTTGCAAAACATAACCTCTGACTTTTCCTTTGGCGTAAACGTCACGGGCGCAAAGGCTTTTTTTTTCCAATAATTCTATTATTTTGTAGATTCGGTGATCTATTTTGAAGAGGATAATAGTACATGTGGTAGAAAACCCAAATAATAGGAAAGAATACTAGGGTGGTGTTAATTGAATGTTGAAGTTGAACTTTCATACACTTTATTTTTGATACATTAACCTGTAACCTCAGTCTCTTCTGCTGCCTCTAGTACTTGGAATGTCTGTTTTAGATCTCTTTTTGTTCTTTATACTACATCAGTATCGTCCGCGTACGCTAGTATTTATACTCTCCTGTTAGTCTTTTTTAGTTGAGAGTTACCTTCAATGTGCATTGAGATATTAAATTTTAACATTGCGTTCTAAAGTGAGCTTCCGTATACTATCATCGGCAGCTTTAAAGCTTATGTGTATAGGCTTCAAGGTGTTAAGGCTCCAACGAGGTCTATGTGAATGTGTTCGAAACTCCCCTTGGGGAACATCGAAATCTGGAGTGGGAATTTTGATGTGCCTATTAATTTTGGAAGTTTGGTAATGTAAATAGGTTTTTGCGCATAAGGTGCAGTCTGAATTCACTTTGGACCAGAAATAGTTTTAAAATAAGTTTTTTAGTTACACGAATACCTGGGTGTGTTAAATTATGAAAAACGTCAAATACTGCACGTCGGAAAGATCGGCATTTAGAGTTGATACCCCGCATCAAATTTTATCATTTGAACTATGAATGTAGGAATTGTAAGTTTCTGTAAAGAATACTTGGCTTTACTATTTGGGTCGGATTGATTTAAAATCGTTTTATTGGGCTTTTAAAAGCTGTAAATTGAAATGATCTGAATTTATGGAGGAAATAAAGGTAATTGTAAAAGCAGACTGGGATTGAATTAAAGAAAGATCATTTACGCATCATAACCATTAATGCGACGTATATCGTCCAGGTATCCGGGATAAAAATCTCGGGATTGGATATAGGGATCGGAATGTTGGAGCGTCGGGAACCAGAAGTTGGTGATGGATCGTGCGGGGTCATCAATTTGTAGTTGCTAAACCACAAAAATAAATATATATATTATAGAAAATAATAGTTTTATTTCATCTATCACATATCAAAAATAAAATTCAATAATAATTTGTTATTTGTCTATTCTTAGTTACCGAAAAACAATTTATGGTGGGCCGTCAAGTGGCAGGTATAGATAGGAGTCTACGCCACAGGACAATCTTAGAGGAAGTGTGCATTCGAGGGGTAGCTGTTTATATTATGTATTTTGTTATCGACAAATTAATCAAGATAACCGTAGTTCAAGCCAATGCGGAATGGCGACATATTCCTTATGTGATTTTAAATAAAATAATAATTAAGTTACTGAGTCTACATGTGGTTAGACTATCTACCTTGAACTCAGTTAACAGAAGGCATTGGTGGTGTAGGCGGATACTGTCCATTAATTCCAAGATATACGTACTATACGAATTTTCTTTGCATGTTTTCAAGCATATGAACCCGTGTTTCATATTTAGGATACCATATGATGGAGCGGAAATAAGCGATAGAAATCCATAGATTGAAAAAAGTTCTGAAGTATTGCGCATGATAAAACCTATGTTTTTATTAGCTTCGGCAACAATTACATAAAGAGAACTTAGGCCGAACAAAACAGACAGATCAGGTATTGGGACGCTGGATACGATGAGAGAAGGATCATACATTGCGGTATTTGTTGAAAGATAAATCATCCGAAAGGTCCATAGTCGTCAATGCTGTCGATTGAACAACAAATATTCATGAGATCAACATAAAGTATGCAATTAATATAGAATGTGGAAGTTATATTATTGATATAGATATTAGACCGGCACGGTAGCTCGTTCTAGAACGCGTTCAGTGGCAAATCCGCTTTAGTTGACTGCTATGTTCTGGGTTTGACCCCTGCGCCAACACTGGCAATGGCAGTGGGTAATGAATGTTTTCTGTGCTTCTTTCAAATGTTAACCCCCCCCCCCCCCCTTCCCGACAGCTTTTAGTTTTGGATTTGGGAATTGCCTGCTATATGTGATATGTTTATATTATGTTTATTAATTAATAACGGCCCCGATATCGAGCCTTAGGGTACTCCATATAAAGCTCTAAATTGATTTGAACGGTAAAGCCTATTATTAGTAAATGAAGTAAGTAATTTATCAGAATGTCGAATTTATTAATACAAATTTTATGATTCAGCCGATCAAAGGCTTTAGATAGGTCAGTACCTTTTTTGCAGAGAATATTATTAGCTACCCTAACAACCCTAATGTTTGTCGTACACCATGAAACGAATTATTTCCGAAATACATGTTTTTAATGACTTTTCCCTACCATATGACGTGAGATAGAGTATCTAGAATACTTGAGTTGGCCTGTGTATATTATGTCTCGAATTTGGTTCAAGAAAATACTTACTTCATTAGAAGCTGCCAAAAAAATAAAATAAACCGTGTTTATGCCCTACATTCTAACAATCACCGCAATAAATGTATTTAACGAGTTTACAAGTCAACATATTTTACATTCCGGCTCAAACTTTACTTGCGAAGTTTTACTGTTCTGTAAATAGAGGGAGGCAGCAAGTTTAATAGCAATAATAAATAGTCCACCTGGCTGAAATGTAAACAAGACACCTCTTGCTTATTGCCATCTGATACTCTGTACTTCCTATGCGATAGATAATGACTTTTCTCAAGCAGTTGTTTCTCTTTAGATACACACTAGTACACTTATATATAAAGAAATTCGTAAGAAATATATATTTAATATTTTCCTATCGATGGCGCTAAAAATGGCAGAGAAAATTTGTGTTTGTGATGAGTTTAAATTGAATTTTAACACATATTTATTTACACGAGATGATTTACATATCAATCCCCAACCGGGACAATTTTAATATGAAACACTATACTGACCGACTACATATTCTTTTAGGTCTTTTTTGGACAGGAATAGAAAATATTCTAAGTACAATATGTAAACTTAACCTTGGCATAAATAATTGGATAATATTGCTTATTACTCCAATCATTAAAGTAAAAAAGGTAGGAAAAATTGCAAAAGTTTTCAAATTTTGAGACTACATTAGAGAAGGTAAAAAAATAACAAATTTGGTTTTGCACCTTTTTCTGCCCCGCCAGAACATTGTTATATTAACAAAAAACGTGATTTTGTAATAACTTTTGAAAAAATTCCGAAATTTATGCAAACCTTGAAGGACATTTTAATAATTATTGGACATCTTCTATCAAGTATGCACACCTTGCTACAATGAGCGGAACATTGCAAATAGTTGTTATTTACCACGGCCACGGCCGTGCCAGATAAAAATATTGTGAAAAAAATCTTCCAGGATAATAAAAGTTATGCAAAACTACAAGCGGGTATGTGACTATATTCTACCGTATAAACAATCATTTGCATAACTTTTGCAATTTTTTTTCGACAAAATATATCAAAGTATATAACAATAACATAATAAAAATGTATCGTGAATTGCACGAGATTGTGCGTAAAATTAGTCATATTATTGAGGATTATGCACTTATTACATACAATTTTATCCAGATTTATGGCATACAATTTATGTCTGTAGCATATTCGCATTTCATATTCATACGATGTAAACAAACGCATGCGAGTTTATGGCCGATCGACCAATAGCAATGCGACATTCAGCGAATCACGCCTTGGCACGCGTTGACATTTGTTTACCTCCCATGAATCTGAAACGCAACAGAAACTTTACAACCTCATTAAATTACCGTTACTCTCTGTACTATTTCTCCGGCAAATTGAATCACTTACATTTACTTTTTTACATTCGTTAGTAATGGGATCAGATAGTTTTTATTGTCTTTTTTATTCGCACGGTAAACACGCAGGTTACTATACTGTTGCTGCTATTAAATTACTTCCCTCAGTGAGGGCGAACGTAGGTTCATCTTTACTATGTACATAGTTTGATATGCGAGGTAAAGCAACGTTAGACGCGGTTAGTACTTAGATGGGTTACCGTTTCAAGTGTTGTAGGGTGTATCTCACCTACAAGTCAAGAAACAGAAACAAAAAATTTCAAAATTCACTAAAAAATTACATTGATTCACACACCATGGCAAACCATGTAAAAAAGTCAACCAGACACAGTTTACACCAAAAAACTACATTCAAGGTCACAAAAATCTGGAAAGATTCACAAACGCTCGATAATTCTAAAGTAACGTGAATTCACCGATAACACACTTTCAACATTCAATCTAGTCAGTTTATAACAGAAACTTTACAAAAAAACACTCCTTAAAAATAGAGCCCCCCATAGTCATCAAAAAGATCAAATTCACTATCCGTACCTATAATCACAACATTTGATCTCGTTTCGTTAACTTTTTACAAACCACTTTACGTTTCAAATTTTATTACTTTTTGACAACCCCTCGTATACGTCAAATTACCTCAAATCTTAACATTCTATTTATTTCATACATTTCTTGCAACCGATTCACATTTCAAATTTTCTTACTTTTTGACAACCCCTCCATACACCAAACTACGTTCCATACCTCGAGTCTTAACATTCAATTTATCACTTTCTTGCAACTTAATTACTATATCAAGTTTCACTACTTTCCGATCACCCCTCGTATACATAAAAAATTACTTATCTTACTTTAAACCTCAACGTTCTGATTCGGTTCATAAATTAATTACTACCCGTTCACTAAATTCAAGTTTCAATATTTTTGATCGCCCCTCATAAAACTACATACAATATATTCTTTCCTATTATTTGGGTTTTCTACCACATGTATTATTATCCTCTTCAAAAACAAATCACCGAATCTACAAAATAATAGAATTATTGGAAAAAATCCTCTGCACCCGTGACGTTTACGTCAAAGGAATAGTCAGAGGTTATGTTTTGCAAATAATATAAATCGGAATAAACACAGGAATAAACTACCGTTTTTAGATGTTTTAATTAGAAGGGTAAATAATACAATTAAAACAAGCGTTTATAGAAAACCAACACATAATAATAGATATCTAAATTTTAACTGAAATCAGTCAATAAATGTTAAAAGGGGTGTTGTAAAATGTTTATACGATAGGGCCAAAATAATTTCACCTAATAATGAAATATTAAATAACGAGAAAAAATTTATCAAAGAGGTTTTAGTACAAAATCAATATCCTGAAGCCTTTGTTGATAGAGTTTTCATAAATGTTGAAAATAGGGACAATCAGGTACGACAAAAACCTGAACGTCATTATACAGCAATAATTCCTTATGTACACGGACTATCTGACGAATACCTTGTATGTCAATTTAACTTTTTATCTGTATGATCATATAGTGTATGTGTGAAAAAATGAAAACTACTGCTAAAATATATAAATACGAACTTGTTTTCAATATATGCGAATTTGGATATGTTTTGCTGTATTTTATAAAGAAAAATTTATATTGTGCCAGTTTTCAATGTAAACAGTCAAAGTTTAGTTTCGTATAATGTGCTTAATAAAGAGTTAAAATATGTAAATATTCTAATAAAATCGCTTTTTGATATCATCAAGAAAACTGCCAAGAAATTAAATCGCTGGCAATTTCCTAAATGTTATCTTATCTAAAGCTTGAAGTTAACTTACTACAAAATATAATTTTTTAGTGTCCCCATGAATGGATCCAAATTGAATGGAAGGTTTAGCAAACACAGAAATGTTTCATAATTAAGATAATAATTCTTTTATTAAAAACGGATACAATTTCAGATATAACATTTTATAATTACAAACTGCTCCGGAAGTTCTTATCTACACACATACACAATTCAAATATTATGACATTGTGCAGATGTAAGATAAGGTAGATAGATAATACTCGAACTTTGTAGGAGGTTTTATTGATAACGTAGCCTATATTTTTTATTGTTTTGCAACTATTATTTGTTTTAAATATTCTCTTTGTTCGTTACGTTTTCATTAAATAGTGATCACATTTTAGATTTTTTTTAATACTAGTACTATTTAATCAGCTTAGTACAGCAGTGAGGCCCATAGTAAAAAAAAAATAGAGATAACCTCAAAAAAGTAAAACTGAAAACTACTAAATTTTGGTTTTTTGGTTATAACTTCGAATGTTTTAAGTGAAATTTCATGAAATTTTCAGAAATTATACTTTATAATATGAGCAATAACTGGTTAAAATGTCAAGTCAAAATATTTTCATATTGATTGGCCAACAACATTTGTACATCGCATCGTTAAAAAAAAATGTAGGTATTTTTGCACTTTATGATGGTGAACGAGAAAAAAATTTAAACTTGGAAAAAAGTAAAAGAAATCGATTTTTGAATTTCTGCGTAAATTTTCTCGCAAAATTTCACTTTGATAAAACTCAATTTTCTTTGTATTATTAATTAATTTTTACATCATCATTTTCATTTCTATCAATTTCTCGATCAATCAACCTATCAGTAAGTGATAATGAAGAATCTTCGCTAACACTGTTCTCTATCTCTGTATCGGTTCCATATGTACTTAGACTTCCAATTCTTCATCTAACTCATCAATTTCTTCTGTTTCAGGTACCAAATGTTTATCTTCACAGTTAAAGCAATTTAAGCCTTCGCAGTACTTACAAGCTACAGTGCATTTTAACCCCAGTTTTTTAAAAGAACATGCTCTAGTCTTGCACTTACTACCAATTGATTTGCAACTGCATGCAATTGATTTTATAAGTAAATCTGGTAGTGGTTTAGAGTTTCTCGGAAGGATCACAGATAATAAGCTACTGGACGTCATGTGCCATCCATAGTTGCATGCAGACTTACTATTTTCTGGGAACAACTATTCCTGGATTTGATAAGACACTCTTAAACGTTAAACCACTACCAGATTCACTTATAAAATCAATTACATGCAGTTGCAAATCAATTGGTAGTAAGTTCAAGACTGGAACATGTTCTTGTAAAAAACTGGGGTTAAAATTCAGTGTAGTATGTAAGTACTGCGAAGGCTTAAATTGCTTTAACTGTGAAGATAAAGATTTGGAACCTGAAACAGAAGAAATTGATGAGTTATATAAAGGATTGGAAAATAATTCTGAAACATTTTCTGTAACTGAAAGTTAAGTACACATGTACTTACTAGAACCGATACAGAGATAGAGGACAGTGTTAGTGAAGCTTCTTCATCATAATTTACTGATAGGTCGATTGATCAAGAAATTGATTGAAATGAAATGCATGATGCATTTTATAATTATTATATTATTATGCTTCAAGCGATACTGAATATCAGTCTGATGATTCTTTGTCAAGTGTGACAAAATCAATACGATTAATATAATTGCTTGCGTATATATTTTTTTCAATTTCGAGTAAAATATTTCCATTTTTTTATACAGTATTTAAATACAATGAATATACATTTGCATAACAAATAGTGCTTTTATTGAGCTATACTTAAATACAAATATGTATACGTATAATTTTTTTATAATCAATTGATTTTTTATGTTTTTTAATGTCCTTTCGAACAGTTAGATCAGAATATGTCAAAAATTAATTAATAATTTTAAAAAATTGAGTTTTATCGAAAAAGTGGAATTTTTCGAAAAAATTAACGCAAGAATACAAAAATCGATTTTTTTCACTTTTTTCCAAGTTTAAATTTTTTTTCTTATTCACCATCATAAAGTGCATAAAAAACCTACATTTTTTTTAAAGAACCTCATACGATGCGGTGCACAAAAGTTATTGGCCAATCAATTTTAAAATTTGAAGTCAATTTTTGCGACTTGTATTAGATGTTTTGTTTATTGCTCACATTATAAAGTAAAATTTCATCAAATTTCACTTAAAACATCCGAAGTTATATCCAAAAATACAAAATTTAGCAGTTTCTGCAGTTTATATTTTTTTTGAGGTTATGTGTACAGATAAGAATTTCATATTGTAACCGCTGATAGTCTATATCATAACGAACAGCCTCGATTTTTTTCGCTTTTTTTGACCTACACATACCGAGATATACTCATCGATATGTAGAGAGAACGAACAAAATGGTCGATTTTTCACAACATCGTCGAAAACTTACATAGCGGCGGTTGCTAGAGGTAGAAAATACCCATTTCGTATAGTATTCTATGTAACTAACATGTTGAAAAAAAATGGATGCTTGCCTGCTTCCACTATATGTAGTATCAGAAGAAAATAATTTTTGCCACAAAAATCACCCATAAAAGTTATTATTACTTATCACATTCTAAATTTTACATCTTGTTCAGCTATATTTAATCATATATTTGTTAGTCAACCTCTGGATATTGTTAACGCATTTGGTAGTTTCTTTGCTAGTGTGGTTGCTATGTCTGATGAAGGGTTTACTTCAATTGAAAGTAATTTTAGTGTCCACAACATTAATTTTGAATCAATTACTGAGCAAGAAATACTCGTTGAGACCAATAAGCTTAAAAACAAACTTACTTCTGGGCCAGGTAATATACCTTCCTTTCTTGTAAAAGATTGTGCACGTGTGTTCCGCCCTGCTTTTTATTTAACTTACCTACCTGTAAAATGTAAAACGTTTCCGGAAGTATGGAAAACTGCTAGAGTTTGCGCAATACTTAAAAATCGTAATAAAAGCTCAATTAACAATTACAGGCCGATTTCTAAGAACCGATACCGCAAATAAAATGTATGGTTTTATTGCCAGAAACTGTAAATCGTTTACTAACATTGACGCATTAAAAACTTATACTTTTCCTATGTCCGATCGCAACTTATTAAGTATTGCTCTATAATTTGGCATCCTTATTATAGCAGTTATAAAATAATAGTCGAGAGGGTACAACGAAAATTTTTAAAAGTTTTATTATATGAAGTTGATGGGGTTTACTCTGCAAGAGGTCTACCTTACATCCCTCTTCTTAATAGATTCAATTTGGTTAGTTTAGTTTACGACATAAGAAGAAAATGTGCTTTCTTTACTTTTCTGTATAAGTTCTTACACAACCAAAATGATTCACCTGAACTCTTAGGACAGGACAATTAAATGTTTCCGTTCGAAGATTATTTAATAGGCACAATGTAACATTTTACTGCAACACACCTAGAACAAACATGTTGCTTAAATCTCCTATTTATGAAATTTCAATAATCTGTGTCACTTATGTGATATATATTTTTGTAGTTTAAGGAAACTTTTACAGATAGCAGTGCATTACTTGGATGATGAATTGTTTATATAAGATATAGTTTGTAAGCATAATGTATTAGAACTATCATTAACAAATGCGTACGTCAACGTTCATTCGAATTTTTCTGTTTTTTCTTTTATATTTATAATATGCCACAAGAAAATTCAACTAATATTCCTGAATGTCACGTTAAAAGTAACCTGGTAAATCAATTGTTTAAGGTGGGCATATCCAAGAGAGAGAGAGAGAGATTCGATAAGCAAATATTTATTCGTTTTGGCCATATTTTTTTAAATAGATATATTGGTAAAAAAAGGTTAAGACTGCCTAAGTAGAATTATGGCAGATGTAATGATAATAATTTTCACTCAATAATTTCAGTTGTTTGCAAAATTAGTTAATTTAACTTAAAAAATAGTGCCATTTTTTAAGTTAAATTAACTAATTTTGCAAACAACTGAAACTATTGAGCAAAAATTCATATCACTACATCTCTCATAGTTCTACTTAGGTAGTCTTATATTCTTTTGCCAATATATGTATTAAAGAAAAAGTTAAGGGAAAAAAATAATAAATATATTTACTTATCGGATATCTCTCTCTTGGATATGTCCACCTCATTTTTTATATTTAAGAAGATTAATTAATCCATACTTTAAAAAAAATATTGAGCTACGTTAATTTCCCGACAAGGAATAACTTGAAATGAGAATAATGGCCATATTCAGGTGGAACTGGATACCGTATTTATTTTTACGTATTTAATTGTGTAATACATTTAAATCTTCAGTAGTTATTTGTGTTTTATGAGCATTAAAGGCTCGTATGTCATAGGCCATTAACTTCGTTAATGTTTTCAAATGAATCTTATCAGTATTATTGTTTGTATGTACACGTACACGTATTAAATTACTGTAAAACGTAAGCGCATATATGGACCAATCGTAATTCTGCCACATCATACGTAAGTAGATAAGAACAAATACGTTTGAATTCCGAACATATGTGAAATAACGAGCCAACGAATAACATTATGGAGAACGGTGGGAACAAAATTGATGAAAAAGTGATTAATATAAAATTGAGACTGAGTTCTAGTCTTCTAAACGAGGTAATGTCTTATCTATAATTCTTTGGAATATTTTGTTGAATAGTTCACTTCCATTCAGCGGCAAATAACTAACCAAACATCTGGATGTAAGCGAGCGCCTGATTTTAAATAAAATTGTAGGGTTGATTCATATCCACACTATTTAATTAACATTAATTAGTGATTATAACAGCAATAATATTAGATTAAATATTATTTGTTTTTATAGACAGAAACAATAAATATAAGAGCATTAAGGCGCCAGGAAAAATATACAGTTTAACCATATCAGCATTTTTATATTCAAATACTTTCCCAAGTAATCATAATATTTAGATTTCTAATTTTATATTTTTGTAACTGATGTACGAAATATTTCTTACTTTCTTTAATAAAAAATATTTTATTTAATTGATTGATACTTTTTAAATTTATTTACACTATAATTAAAATCTATCTTAGCTAACAAAGAAAGTTCGCAATTAGTAGTTTCACAAATTCACCTGTGTTTTGGGTAAAATCGGAGCAATTTTTATAGTTTAATTTTGTTTTTTCCAGGGTGCTGGTCCAGGTAATGGCACAAACCAATCTCAACAGTTTTACCCGGGACTGCCAACGGGTTTTCCTCCACAACACTTCCATTCCAATATTCAACCAGGTCATCCGGTTCCTAGTCCAACACATCTAGGACACTCCCCACCTCCTAATCCGACGTATTACAAGGATGAAAGAACACAAAGGCAACACACAAAACTTAAAAAGAAATTACATGACAAACAGCAAAAGGGCGACACTCTCTTACCTAGGAAAGAATTAGTTAATGGCCTAAAAAGGTCCACCGTAAAAGAAAAAGGGATGAATAGCGTGGGCACTAGTGAAGATGGCGAGGAAAGTAGTGTTCCCGACGAAGAGGATTCCTTTCAAATCGTTACTGATATTTTATCGTCCGTCCAGGCACCAAAGGTATGTACTGCGCATTGTATGTTGTAATATATGTTTTAGCTCTATTACTTTAAACTTATTACTTTAAAAAATTTTACATCGTTTTGATCTCATTAATTGTAGTTTTTTTGTTGCGAACTTGTCGCGGTGAGAAAACAATTGTCGCTCTTTAATTAAAAAAAATAACCCATGGTAATGCTAACTTCACAGTAAAGATAACATTGCCACTCGTAGAAATCACTTTAAAAAGTGCACAGACGTTTTCTTATCACAAAAATAGGTAGTTGCGAATTTCTTGCTGTGAGAAAACATTTGTAACTCGTTATTTTAAAAAAATATCCCGTGGTAATACTATCTTCACAGCGAAGATAGCACCACTCACAGAAATCGTTTTAGAAAGTGCACAAACATTTTCTTATCATAAAAATAATTTGTTGCGAATTTGTTGTGGTGAGAAAACATTTGTAGCTCTTTATTTTAAAAAAATAACTCATGGTAATTGTGACGTGCCATCTTTCTCTGGTATCCACAAACTAATAATAACAGGTTTTAGTCAACGAAGTAGTCAATACATAGTAATAAATTACATATTTAGCGATAGATGTCACCACGCTCTAATTTAGTATTCAATTACCACTTTTAAGTTTTCCGCCAACAGATGGCTCTCACTAGGAAATAATAATATATCAAACTGACAGTTTGACAAATCGGCTGTCAGCGTACGGTCGTGAGCAAAAAAAAATAGGACAAATCTTTTAACGATATTTTGCTAAAATCTAGTTGTGTACATCTAACTTTAATTTTTGTGACATTGTCAGTTAGTTATCATAATTTATTGCAAGTGTGCAAAAAACTAATATGCCTCATATAAGCGATTTAGTTAAATCCGGAGTTATTGCTAAAGCAGAAGATGGATGGACAATGAGACAAATTGCACTGCGTTATAATATTGACAAAAATTCGGTGTGTAACATTTTAAGAAAGCGGAGAATAAACGGTACGATTAGTAGAAATCCTGGATCAGGGCGACGAAGGATATCAACTCAACAAGATTTGCAATTGGTAAATGCTTTAGTAGAAAATCCATTTTACTCAGTTATTCAGGCTGCTGAAGAAATGAATTTTCCTGGATCGAGTGGTACTGGTCGCCGGCGAGTAAGAGAATTGGAACTACGCTGTCATGCAGCAGCAGCACAGAAATACTTAATTAAAGTTGAACATAAAGAAGCTCGAGTAGGATTTGCGCTTAAATTTTTAGCGCATGATGTAAATTTTTCGGACAATGTAATCTTTACAGACGAAAAAACTTTCCAGTTAACACACAGCGGTCGTATTCGTGTTTACCACCCTCCGAATACTCGATTCGATGAGAAATATATATCTAACAATGATAAAAGTGGTAGATTTTCAGTCAATATGTAGGCTTGGATATAGGCACGTGGTCCTGGTGTTTTGTGACGCATTGAGGAACGATTTAATATTGAAACGTATATCAGGATTTTAGACATTATTATGCTCCCTTCTGTGTCACAATTATTTCCTAATAATGAGTTAATATTAAGGTAATAAGGTAATATTTGAACAAGACAATTGTTCTGTTCATACTGCTCATACCATAACTAACTGGTTTCAAGATAACAACATCAATGTTCTTAACTGGCCCAGTCATAGTCCACATCTTAACCCTGTGGAAGAAGTATGGGGACTACTCGTAAGAAGTATTCAAAAATGAAATGTGAGACCACGGAATGCCGAAGAATTACTGGAAATAGTAAATAGTGCATGAGAAAATATTATTACTAATGATTATTGTATAAGGTTATTTAATTCTATGCCAAACAGATTTATAGAAGTTATAAATAGAAATGGTGCAATAATGAAATATTAATAGTTAGTTTCTTGTTAAGTAGGATATCCTTTGTCCTTTGATCCAGGATTTCTACTAATCGTACCGTTTGTTCTCCACTTTCTTAAAATGTTACACACCAAATTTTTGTTAATGTTATAACGCAGTGTAATTTGTTTCATTAACCATCCATTATTTACTATAGCAATAACTACAGCATTAAAATAAAAAATAAATTAAAAGTGATATCTGTTTTATTTCGGCTACTCATTACATATTCAAACAGAGACAGATTTACATTAGAAAAAAAATTTTGTCCTATTTTTTTTTGCTCACGACAGTACCACCTTGTGAAATATTAAAAACTAAATCGATTTTTATAGATTTTCGATCAACAAACAACCATCTTTACACTATAATTTTGTAGACAATATTTATACGCTAATTATAGTAATAGTATATATTTTAGATTTCCTATGATACACACATCTATTTAATAAATTGGTATATTTCCTAGTGGGAGCCATCTGTTGGTGGAAAGCTTAAAAGTGGTAATTGAATATTAAATTAGAACGTTTTTTTGAAACAAAGTTCTTTAAATATAGTAAGTATACCAATAAACTTTTACTAAGAGAAAAAAAATCTAAATAGAAAATTGCCAAAAATGTTTTCCAAGGATAACAAAACGAATATACAAAAATTGAGAATAAAAAGTTTTTCTGACACTAGCTGATGACAAGTAAAGCAGATCTATAATTTAGTATAACAGTCCCAAAATGTGTAAAATTTCGATAAATTCATATTTAAGAAAAGAAAGAAAAATTTTGAAAAATACCTGATTAAAGTGTAAGACAAATTAAAATATCTATAAAAATGCAAGTAAAATGTTGTACAAACTTTACAGTGAAGCTGCGAGATACACAAAAAAATATCTCAGTACATTGTAGTATGTACCAAACTAAAATTTACTAAATCTAGAGTGTTAAACTTATCGTGAAGCGACAAGAAAAAAATAAAAAAACACCAAAAGGGTGATAGCAAAACACGCAACAAACAAGGTTAAAAAATTCTTACCGTATACTATGCATCAAGACACTAACATTTAAAACAAAAGACAACTTAAAAACTAGACAATAACACTGAAAAAAATTTTACAAATTTTCGTCAATTTTTGGCGATATTAAGTGAGATATTTTTGAGTGCCCTGATAAAATGGACAGCCTGTATATCTTAATATTATTTGATCCGTAAGAAACTGGATTTTTCTACATTTTCTTCTCTATTGTTTCTCTCACTATAAGGATTTGTACGATCTAAGATCTCAAATTTTTTGTAGACTAGATCGCAACAACAATAATATCAGATAGTCATTATATGCCTTAGATAAGTCAAATTGCAACAATACGGCATATTTGCCTTTATCTAAATTGCTGGCAGTCTATTTTACGATAAACATTTAATAAAATGTTTGCGCAATTTTTGAAAATCTATTTTAAACTATTTTAAAATAATTGAAATAATAGTGAAATCATGAAATACAAACAAATGGATATTATACTTAAATTTATTGGTAAAGACGTTTTAACTTTCTGAGCAAGGAGTGACGCTTTTATGGAGGACCTCTATACACTGGCATAACTGCGAATACTCTTTCCATAATTGCTCCATGTTGCTTTCTTGATTATTATTTTGTTTTTGTTACCTGAATTTACTTTATTCTTCTTAATTGTGTTAATGTTTTATTATAGCAAAGATTTGACCAACTTATTGAATTATTTTATCGTTTTATTTAATCATACTTCTCCACGGCAAGTATAATGCTTGTTAAAAAAAAATTATTGGGTTTAAAAAAATGTTTTTATAATTACTAACGTAGTACCAATGAATAAATATGGCATGTGATATATAGTTGAAAAGGGAGGAAAATACTCTATTTAATGGCGCCATTTCTCGTCCGTTTCAAAATAATTTTTTTAATAGTCTGAAGAGTACGTCTCAAAGTCCAGCGGTTTTGAAAAAAATTAGATAAAACCTCGTTGAAACACTCTGTCTTGCAAAAAATTTTCGCCTTAGAATTTTTCTCGTATCTTTTCAAATAACCGAGATATTTGGCCTAGACGTTTTCCGCATTTTCGATATTATCCGCCATAACTCTTAAAGTGGGCCATGGATTTCAAATATCCTTAAACCATTTTGTAGGTTATATAAATCGGCACAATTTTCGTAAAAATATTTTTTTTTATACGACCGATATTAAGTGAAATATTCTCGAGGGTTCTGATAAAATGGACAGCCTGTATACTATTCTGTCAATTGACTTAGGTTTCTTAAGATATGGAAAAAAAATATTACCAATTTAAGCAGTTATAAAAACGAAACAATATTTAAAGGAAATGAATAGGTAAAATAATGTCTTGACGTTTAGAATAAAGGAAGCGCCAGCAGTTCCAAAGTTCAAATCAAAGCTTGAGGGTTCTTCTTCCTGATTGGAGGCTTTGCTTAACAAATTTCGGTCACAAATCTTAGATGCCAATTTAGGACAGGAGTCCCTCTCATATACATTTAAAATACACCGAATCATTAGAGTGATATCGTAACCAAATAGCAGCAGAAGTCCATAGAATAATCTAAATAATTCAAATAACCAAAAAAATATTAGAACAGTTGGTTTACTTCTTACGCCGTATCAAAATAGTTTAATTTCTCTTGAACGAAACTTGCTAATAAATCCATATAAAACCGATTACCAATTAAATAACCAATATATTCATTTTACGGTAACCCAAGCGTTAACCTTAGTAAAAAATTCGGTAACTTATACCGAGTAGCCAAAATTTGCCGCTTGACCAAATTCACTTAGCGTTAAGTTAATAATCTGAGTCCTTGGTTGGGAAAAAGGAAAAGATTCACAGTTTAGATAGTACCATGTTGACAAAAAAATACTGACTGTGAATATGCCGTGGGTTAAATATACCGTTTGACAGTCGCATTACCAATATTTAGGTTTTTAAAGGCAAATCTATATTGCGATCATGACAACTATTATTTTACAGACGATTTTTATAGGTTGATATTTCACGGTATACATTTTTATCTAATTAATTTCTAATTTTCTCGGCAGAAAATACGGCCATATGTTGGTAAAAAATGAAACTGTATTGTTGCTATTGGGTTTTAATGGTTGAACTGTGACAACTTGCGAACAGCGTAACTCCTAGCATAACCATCATTTACTATTGTTTTCTGACCTGACAAACTAGAAATTTTTAATAACGTTGGTTATTTGGCGTCATACGACCAGTGAATGAAGAATGGTTGATAACGTTGCTCTTACCATAAATATGTCAGGAGGAGTAGTGACATACTAGTAGCATCACATGATTCCATATTATTGTTAATACATTTGCAGTTTGAATTGAAAAATATTAACAGTTTTAATTACAATCTTTCAAAATCAAAAATATGTTACTCTATAGTATACTACCTAAATGGGCGAATTAATGTTTGCTTGTGTTTTTATATGTATGTTTATTATATTTTTGTGTTTCTATTTGTACAAATCTCTACTACGTGTATAATGACATCATATATCATGTTTATGACCTAAGGGACTAACTTATTATTATTTACATCTAATTTTGTTTTTGGAAACGTTTAACATGGAGTTCTCCTTCATGTTAACTAATTGTTACTTTGATTTCTTAAGATATGAAAGTTCTCAAATAGGGAATGGTGGCCGACTTATGAAAGTAGGAAAGGGCCATCCTATACACAGGTGTAGTTGATCAATTATAGCTTAAAAAGTGTGAAGTGTTCCATCTTATCTTATGTACAATTAGATTTTTCCCAAGGAATTTTGCACCATTTAGAGAGGTTCATTTGGGATTACGTTCAAAGTAAATGACCTAAATCAGTACTTTTATAGCATCTACAACTTTTGGACATTATAAATAATGAGCCTTTAGATGCAAATATCCGGAGAAACTTTAGATCTTCATATGTCTATTGAAGCTTTACTCTAACAATTGGGGTTTGTTTGATGTTATTCTGAGTAATTTTATTCTTCATATCAATGACTCATTCACATTATTGTGGTATTTGATAGCGGTCGACTTAATTTGTTATTGGTTAACGGTATTCGTCAGTAATCGAACGTCATGTGTGGATGCCATGTTATTGTAATTTCTTTGTGGTTATTAATTTTATGCTTGAATAAATAGGCTAGGCCACAGAAAGAATCTAGTTATAAATTACTAGGAATGTTGTATATTGAATTGACACAATTTATCAACTGAAGAAGTAACTGATATTAATTTTTAATTTGATCAAAATTAAGGTCGTGTTCATTGGCTTTATGGGGAGAGAATTTGTTTTCATCGTCAAGAAGATTGTTTCATATAGTCATCACAGAGTTGAAGAGTGTTTTGTCAGCTATTTTTTATGAAACCGTAAATATCGCTTGTAGGGAACAAACGTTCATATTGAATTCAACAAAATCTGTGTCTGTCTGTGCATCCGTCCACCGTATATTTTTAAGGGCGATAATGTGTGAAAAAAACATCTGTTTGCATTAAAATGTAGACAGTAAATTAGTTAGTGCTAAGTTGGCGGAAAACTTGCCACTTCTTTTAAAAAAATTCGATCAATGAATATAAAAGTTGTGAAGCATTCTAAGAAAAATTGGTACACAAATACTGACGATCTTCTCGCCAATCGAGCAGGCATGTGAGTTTGCAATAAACCTACGAGAAATATGTTCAGTTTAATTGTGAAATATTTTAAGGAAAGCGATACACGAAATGTTGTAACATTTGGAAAAATTCTACAAAAAGAAAATACTGAGTCATGAGTTTAATTTTTATTTTTTTGCTGATTCAGTGATTCCCATCGTCTAATCTTTATTCAAATATCCTCAAAATTTCAAATAAAAAGTCCTAAATATTAAATCGTCATACTGTATTTAATTGATCTTAAAACATATCAAATTTATTGTTTCCAGAATGTTTAAATTAGTGCATTCTTTGAGTTGGACGGAAATGTTCATTTTTCAGAGCCTAACGAGACTATGTCCCTCCCCGTTCTCGAGGATGTTGAACACGATGGCGGTGGTTAAAACTCTCTCCGAGCTCACCCCATCCCCCAAATGGCCAAACACCAATTTCGAAAGGGATAAAGCGCGTATCCGCCGTCTTCTCCCAGCCAAACACATGTTTTCCCCCGTTTTCGAGGATCCTGAGTATGATGGTGATGTCGAGACTTCTCCTTGACCCCCGCCAACCTCCCAAACGGCCATAAACTACCCCCGAAAAGGAGAAATGCGGATAGACCGTCTTCTCCCGGCCAAACTCGTGTGACCCCCCGTTTTCGAGGATACTGAGCACGATGGTGATATCTAGACCTCTCCTTGATCTCCGCCAACCTTCAGACGGCCGAGAACCACGCCGTCTCATACCGGCTGAACCTGCGTAACCCACCATTTAGCCGGAAGAAAACGACCTATTCGCGTTTCACCCGGGGGTGGTTTTTGGCCGATTGGGGAGTTGGCGGGGGTCGAGGAGAGGTCTCAATATCACCATTGTCCTCAGCATCTTCGAAAACGGGGAATAACACGGGTTTGGCAGGTAGGAGACGGCGGATACGCGGTTTACTCTTTTTGGGGGTGGTTTTAGCCGTTTGGGGGATGGGGTAAGCTCGGTGAGAGTTTTAGCCACCGCCATCGTGTTCAGAATCTTCAAAAACGGAGTGGAGGATATAGTCCCGATAGGCTTAATGAACATTTTTCGAGATTTTTCCGACTTACAGAATGCACAAAATAAAAAATTTAGGTTTACTGTCATATATGTAGACTTTTAATAAATGTCTTTATATCTTATTAACATTGAATTTTATTTTTAGGTGTCTGAATTGAGTTCCCGTAGTGCCTTATTGCAGTGGGCACCGCCCAACAGATTATCAGAATCGGCGAGCAACGACAGTCACGAAGTAGATATTTCAGAATCAGATTTAAGATACGAAGTACTGCTTAGTGACAAAAGCAAGGAAATGAAATTCAAGTCAATATACAGCGGTGCTTCGCTTTCCTGTCGAATCCAAGACCTAAAACCCGGCCAAGAATATTCGGTCTGTCTTCAGGTGCATTTAGATGAATTGCAGGGTGCTGCCACCGACCCCATTAAGTTTATTACGCCTCCCTGCGAGCCAGACCAACCTCAATCGCCTAAACTTATTCATCGAACGAAAAACTCTCTTCAACTTAAGTGGAATTCTGTTAATGAGAACGGTTCGCATATATTGCATTATATTTTAGAATATGATGAAGGCAAGGATGGCGAATTTATAGAATTTTACAAAGGCAGAGGGAAGACACACACGTTGCAAAAATTACAACCAGCAACAACATACAAATTCAGATTAGCTGCCGTAAATGAAGTAGGTAAAAGCCCTTACTCAGACCCTATTGCATATTGCACATTCGATAATCCTCCAACTCAACCCGGCCCACCAGACCTAGTTGAGGCCACAGTGCAAACCCTTCACTTGCAGTGGAACCGACGGCCTAAAGATGATGAGTTCATTTTGCAGATGGACGATCCCAAAACAAAATACGGTCACATGAACGTTTACAACGGCAGGGACAACTTCCATATCTGTAGAGGATTAACCTATTATAGCGACTACACTTTTAGATTACGTGCAAGAAACGACGATGGCATATCCCCTTGGTCAGAAGAAGTGACCTATCGCACACTGCCCGACAGGCCGGCCAGGCCATCTAAACCCGTAGTAAAAGGTAGAATTCATGCACACTCGTTTAAACTTAAATGGGAACCTCCAAGTGACACGGGTGGTGCAGAAATAGCTAGGTACATTTTAGAAGTAAATTCCGGTAGTGGTTACGAAACCGTTTATTCTGGTCTAGAGACGGAAGCTGTCTGTGATAAATTAACCCCCGGTACTACCTACCAGTTGCGGGTAAGCTGCAAAAGTGCAGGAGGTTGTAGCAATTATTCTGATCCTTGCACCGTCACGACGGACGCAATAAGCCCAGGCCAGTGCGCTGCACCACGCCTCCAAGGCAAACCTAAATCTAATAGTATCACAATACGATGGACGGAACCAGATTATAATGGTGGGGCTCCTGTTTTAGACTATGAAGTAGAAATGGTTTCACCTGACTCTAGTCGAAGCATAGTCCACAAAAGTAAAGAAACAGAATGCACAATAACCAACGTTAGTCCAGGATGTGATTATTACTTTACTGTAAGAGCCGTTAATAGAATAGGTCCAGGTAGTTGGTCCGATGCTTTGAGGGTCACTAGCGGAGCTGCTCCCCCTGTTGCGCCTGAAATTCCATCGCTTCAGTGCAAATCTCCATTCCACATATATATTGAGTGGCAAGAACCTCCTTGCAACGGGGCCCCTGTCAACGAATATAGGTTAGAAATGAGTCCTGAGGTAGAAGAAGATAAATTTTATAGTATATACCAAGGCCCCCAAATAAGCTATGACATTAAAGGTCTAAATCCTTTCCACACGTACTATTTTAGAGTGCAAGCAGGAAACAGTGCTGGGTTCAGTTTATATTCGCCTGTGGCCGCGACTATCACTCCTGCTGCACCACCTTCGACTGTTACAACTTTAAGAAGCGATTCTACCCCTACGTCAATTATACTATATTGGAATCATCCTGCTGATAATGGATCTAGTATAACGCATTATAATATTGAAATAGGTGATAAGACAATATCAACTGAATCTCCAGTAACCGAATATGTAATAGAAAATCTCCAGCCTGACACTCATTACAAAATCAAAATCCAAGCCGTCAATGGAGTGGCTGCTGGTTCTATTTCCTCAACATTGAGAACATCAACATTAAGGCTTCCACCTGTTGCCCCAAGATTGGAGTGTGTAGGCGTTGGGCACAACTACCTAAAATTAAAATGGGGTGAGGGCAAAAACACCGATTACATCCAGTATTGTGTAGAAATGGAAAGCACACGCTCCCATGATTTCCAATGTGTTTACAAAGGGACAGCCCTCACCTGTAAAGTCAATAAACTCCACGAACTTACAACTTACAAATTTAGGATAAACGCAACTAATGATGCTGGTGTAGGAGATTATTCTGACGAATACGAATTTACTACCAGCATTTCTCCTCCATCTGTACTCAAAATACCTAAAGTTGTTGAAGTTGAACAGAAATCGTGTACCATAGAGTGGTTGCCTGCCAAGAATATGTTTAGTGATCCCATAGTCTACCAAATCCAACTTGCCCGGCTCAAGGAACAAACGTTTAGACAGGTAAGTTGAAATAATGGTCAACTACTGCAATATTTGCGTAGGTATTATTAAAACTTTATGATAAATCTCAAAATAAGTGATCTTTTCCCTCTTTCCAATAAATTCTAATATCGGAATAGATAACAGTTTGTTTACATCCATCAAGTTAGCATTACCATATCGAAATTTTTCAGTGTCAATACATGGATTAATTGTCGCTTTTTTGTCGTAAATTTGTCGTGAAAAGAAAAAATTTGTCGCGCCTTATTTAAAAGAAAAACGCGTGATAATGCCAACTTGATAGTCTAGTTAGCATTACCACATTCCGGAAGGGGCTAAAATGGTGGAAAAAGAGAGCTCTGAGTATCAAAATAATTTGTCGTGAGCAAATAATCCCATTTTTCTACAGTTGCGTCATCAGCAGGTTTATCAGCTGACTCTTATTATGAAAGTTGGAAAGGAAATCCTCTTGTTTGAATTTCATTTCACTTTCCAAACTGACATTTATGTCCGCACATCTTCGAGGCGATATCGTCGAGTTATATATTAAGTTATGAGGGAACAAACTTGCAAATAACTGTACAGCTGTTTTAATAATATTTTTTCATAGTAAATAACTAAGTTTTCAAAAATTATCGATTTTTATTGACGCACCTATACTTCGAAAACCGTTTGGAATTCCAGAGATATTGTATAGGAAATTTAATTAGCTTTAATTTTTTTTTTAATGAGCGAGGTTATTATATATATTATGTTAAAATTCACAAAGGCACGTTTCGTCGTATTCCTTTTGAAACCTAATATTTTTATTAGGATGTGTGCTCTGAATGGTATTTTAGTTTCCAATTACTAGAAACGCAATAAAGTGTTTATAGCAGATACCGGTGAAGGTACCCATTATTAAAACAGAGGAATTCCGCAGCATCTGCTATGTCCAGAGTCATCTGCAGACCGGTTTCGAGCTCCTGGCTCTCATCAGTGCAGAGCAGACCCAGACACTGACCATGCTGCGGTCTCCTGATATTATATACATTGCAAGTAACACCATATCGGCGACTTACAAATAGTACAAGTAGGTCCCTCCAACGGCAGCTGCCACAAATACTTTAAGAAGCCTCGACTAAGGCAAATGTAACAAATAAAGTAAACTAGAGGAATCATAGATGTTAAAATGCACAAAGGCACGTTTCGTCGTTTTCCTTTTGAAACCTAATATTTTTATTAGGATGTGCGCTCTGAATGGTATTTTAGTTACCAATTACTAGAAACGCAATACAGTTTTATAGCAGATACCGGTGAAGGTACCCATTATTAAAACAGGGGAATTCCGCAGCATCGACAATGTCCAGAGTCATCTGCAGACCGGTTTCGAGCTTGTGGCTCTCATCAGTGCAGAGCAGACCCAGACACTGACCATGCTGCGGGCTCCTGATGTTATATACACTGCAAGTAACACCATATCGGCAACTTACAAATAGTACAAATAGATCCCTTCAACGGCAGCTGCCACAAACACTTTAAGAAGCCTCGACTAAGTGTAAGTGTAAGTCGCCGATATGGTGTTACTTGCAATGTATATAACATCAGGAGACCGCAGCGTGGTTAGTGTCTGGGTCTGCTCTCATTGATGAGAGCCAAAAGCTCGAAACTAGTCTGCAGTTGACTCTGGACATTGCCGATGCTGCGGAACTCCTCTGTTTTAATAATGGATAATGGATACCTTCACCTGTATCTGCTCTAGACACTTTATTGCGTTTCTAGTAATTGGTAAGTAAAATAGCATATATATATATATATATATCTGAAAAATACTAGGTTCTCGGGTTGAACCGCGTCTGAGATTGTTAATGTCTCGACGTTTCGGCTCCCGTTTTGGAGCCATTTTCAAGAGAAAAAGTGAGTCAAGTAAAAATTGTCAAAGAAAATAATGCTAGGAGTTCGTGGAACTGGTTCGATTCCGGGGTCTCAATCTGCCTACTCCCCAGATCTCACCGCGATCCGTCTCTAAGGCCTCAACCTGCCTACTCCTTAGAGCGAACTCGCTGGCAGTATCGGTCGAAGTGTTATTTATACGAAAGCTGTCTGTGGGTGGGAGAGTGGCGGGGGGTTGAGGGTCTGTTGATGGAGGCATCAGAGCAGAACGGCTGCTATCAGGATTATGAGGTGTGGATGAATATTGTGGGGCTAGCCTGGAGATCAATGATTTCCAAGCGACTGGAAGACGATGACCGTCATCCCTTTTGTTTAGACAATTGGGACGTTTTTCAATCTCAATTGCTTCGCGGATGATTCGCGGTTTCTGGAAAAATGATGGTGCTATGGTTTTGGTGTTATCGAAGTCTATATTATGGCCTGTTAGAAGGCGGTGTTGGGCAAGTGATGATGTGGGATCGGATTTTCTAACTGCAAGACGATGTTCATATATTCTATTGTTAATCCGTCTGTTGGTTTGTCCAATGTAGGTTTGGGGACAGTTTGAGCAAGGTATTTCGTATACACCGTGGGAATCATTAGGTATTTGGTCTTTTGGGGTTCTGATTAAATTGGAAATTGTTTGGTGTGTTGTGAATATGGTTTTTATGTTATTGGATTTCAGGATTTTTGAAATTTTGTCTGTGACACCTTTGATGTAAGGTAGGAAAGCTTTTTGCTGAAGAGGAGTTTCTGTCTGATCAGTTTGGGAAGGATTTTGTGCTTTGTGTATGGATCGCGTTATATGTCCTTTGTCGTAACCGTTTTGTAGAAGTGCTTCTTGTAATGTTTGTAGTTCGGATTGTCTGTTGTGATTGTCTGTTAGTCTGAGGGATCTGGTTACAAGAGTGTTGACAACGGAATTTATTTGTGATGGATGGTGGTGTGATTTTGAGTTAAGGTAACGGTTGGTGTGGGTTGGTTTTCTATACACAGAGTAGGAGAGTTGATTGTTGTTTTGTTTTGTAATGAGGACGTCTAGGAAAGGGAGAGAACAATTGTTTTCGATTTCAATAGTGAACTGGATCTGAGGGTGTATATGATTAATGTGAGACAGAAAGTTGTTTAGAGAATCTCTACCATGTGGCCAGATAACGAAGATGTCATCTACGTATCTTAGCCAGCAAGTAGGCTTCAGTTCGGATGAATTCAGGGCTTGGGTTTCGAAGTTGTCCATGTAGATGTTGGCTATGACAGGGGACAGAGGTGATCCCGTTGGAGCTCCTCTCACTTGTTTGTAATAGTTGCCTTGAAAGAGAAAATAGGTGTTGGACAGACAATGTTCTAGAAGGGTCAGAGTGCTGGGAGAAATATTGTGTTTAGTAAACACATAACTCAAAATCACACCACCATCCATCACAAATAAATTCCGTTGTCAACACTCTTGTAACCAGATCCCTCAGACTAACAGACAATCACAACAGACAATCCGAACTACAAACATTACAAGAAGCACTTCTACAAAACGGTTACGACAAAGGACATATAACGCGATCCATACACAAAGCACAAAATCCTTCCCAAACTGATCAGACAGAAACTCCTCTTCAGCAAAAAACTTTCCTACCTTACATCAAAGGTGTCACAGACAAAATTTCAAAAATCCTGAAATCCAATAACATAAAAACCATATTCACAACACACCAAACAATTTCCAATTTAATCAGAACCCCAAAAGACCAAATACCTAATGATTCCCACGGTGTATACGAAATACCTTGCTCAAACTGTCCCCAAACCTACATTGGACAAACCAACAGACGGATTAACAATAGAATATATGAACATCGTCTTGCAGTTAGAAAATCCGATCCCACATCATCACTTGCCCAACACCGCCTTCTAACAGGCCATAATATAGACTACGATAACACCAAAACCATAGCACCTAAACAAAAGGGATGACGGTCATCGTCTTCCAGTCGCTTGGAAATCATTGATCTCCAGGCTAGCCCCACAATATTCATCCACACCTCATAATCCTGATAGCAGCCGTTCTGCTCTGATGCCTCCATCAACAGACCCTCAACCCCCCACCACTCTCCCACCCACAGACAGCTTTCGTATAAATAACACTTCGACCGATACTGCCAGCGAGTTCGCTCTAAGGAGTAGGCAGGTTGAGACCTTAGAGACGGATCGCGGTGAGATCTGGGGAGTAGGCAGATTGAGACCCCGGAATCGAACCAGTTCCACGAACTCCTAGCATTATTTTCTTTGACAATTTTTACTTGACTCACTTTTTCTCTTGAAAATGGCTCCAAAACGGGAGCCGAAACGTCGAGACATTAACAATCTCAGACGCGGTTCAACCCGAGAACCTAGTATTTTTCATACCAACGACCGCGGAAGCTTCTCGGAACATATATCTATATATATATATATATATATATATATATATATATATATATATATATATATATATATATATATATATATATATAATGTATAACAGTGTTGCAATGTTTTAGCATAATATTTTATAGTCTTTATGAACAAAGTAATAAGGCTCAAATTCCAATATTCGACGAGATCAAGTTTTTTATAAGAGTAGCATGTTTGGTTGCATAAGTTGTGACGTCACTGCTGATTGAGTCCATTGTTCTATACCACTGGAATATAGATATAATAAGTAGAATAGGCATAAAAAGTACCTAGTATCAATAATTTATATGTTACAGGTGTACAAAGCATCAGAAGCCAAGTGTACATTCGAAGATTTAGAACCAGGTACCGAATACAGCGCAAGAGTGTGCCCCATGAGAATAACATCGACAGGGGAGCTTTCTGGTCCATTTTCTCCTATTTTGAACTTCTCAACTCTGGCAGCAGAACCTACTGCCGTATCGAAATTGTCCTCCCCTAGCACTAGTTCGCCATTACATATGCATAGAGGCCGTACTTTGTATCATTCCTTGTGGCAGATGTTTCCACTTAAACAATTTCCTGACGAATACTGCACTTATGTGTGTGTTGTTCTAGTAATGCTAGTTGGAATAGTCATATCTTTGGGTATCGCAGCATTTTTGTAAGTGCAATCGATGTGTCTGCTTGACGCTCATTAAAGACTAATTAATGTTAGGCTGGCCTCAACGACTGGCTTACCATGGAGATCCTTAAGATTCTTAAGTATTATTAAACAGGGCTTTTTATTATAAATTATATTAATTAGAGGACCAAAGCGTCATGTTTTGGTATTTTTATACGTGTCTCCGTACTCGGCGTGGTGCTATCCAATTAATTAAAGATGTGATGTTCAGCGACAAAATGTCGCAACTGACCTATGGTTTGCTACTATGTGTGTTGTTATTCCAGTCATATGTACATTTATATATATTATATATATCATATGTGGTTGGCGGTATTATTAAATTATTCTAATTAAATGAATTTATATAAGTGGCTGGAAAGTATGTACCTATAGATAAAATATGAAATCTTTGTATTGCAATTGTATCGGTTGAAAAATCATTTATTATATTATATAAATCTAATGTTAATCTATTATGATCTAATCAATATTATTTTAGAGTTGGCTATACTGGGATGTGTAAATGTGCGCTTCGCACTATCAAGAGATATATTAATATATTATAGGTATAAATACATATATTATAAATAAATCAATTATATTTTATGTACTAGTATAATGAGTTTTAATTTCCCGTTGTTCTTAATTCCGTAAAAGAAAGTTAATAATCCAGGCGTTTTAGACTTTTGCTGCCAAATTCGTGCTCTATGATTTTTCTTTATTGTGTTTATTTGGACGTACTGAATAACACTTGGTAGTTACGCCACGATACACCTGGAAGAATTCATGAAAATCGCTTCGGAAGGTCGCGGATTCGCGATTAACTCAGTTTTTATGGCCCAAAACGGGAAGAATATTTATTATGAAAATTGTACATCTGTAAATTCTCTACCTTAAAGGTCCTATACATTTTTTTCGTACGCCTAAACGTTTTGGAGATATGACTCGAAATAATTAATATTTTTTAAATATTTTTGTTATATTAGGTAGCACAGAATTGTTGAGACGTTCAAACATGGTTGGGAAAAGACATTGATCCTGAGCAGTGGTGCTGGACTAGGAAGAATGATATTTTGCAGTCAGTACCAATGCATGAAATAGATTCTTCCGGGTCTTGCCGTGGTCGTCGAACTTGACTTGACGTTTCGCTGATCATCCTGTCAGCTTCTTCAGAAGGATTCTAAATACTGAATCTGTTGTGTTACACTCCTCGTTATATACCTAGGCGCCGTTTCGCTTCGCTGGTCATCGGTCACGCTTGGTTCGCTTCGCTGCTCATTCGTCGTGTTTGGTTGACCGTGACTTACTACGGTGCTGGTACTTGGCAATACCAGTCTCCACGTGTTACTAAGTCGATACCCATCCTCTCTGTTAAAGTTGTTCACGTTTTTCATAATTTCCAGTGATTCCCTAATGATTCGCGGATAATAGCGCGTATTCCTGTCTAATATAATGACATCCTCGTAGTCGATTTTATGGTTCTCGTTATTATGGACATGTTCTGCTATCGCCGACCTATCCATGTATCCAAATCTGGTATTTCTCTGGTGTTCTTTGATTCTGCACTGGATACTCCGTCTTGTTTGTCCGATGTAGCTCTTACCACATGTGCACTTCAACTGGTAAACACCTTTTGATAACAGTTTGGGGACAGGGTCTTTGACTGAGGGAAGCATCTGCTGTATTTTCTTCACTGTTCGAAACCGTACACCTACTTTCTTTTTGAATAAAATCTTCTTCAGCCTATCTGTGACTCCCTCGACTCCCTGTATATTGCTTTGACTGTATCACAGTCAAAGCAATATACAACGAGTAGTAAATAACCAGAGGAGAACTACAGAAGAAGAACAGCAACAACCAACAACGTATGCATGCCTACCCTACGTCGAGGGAGTCACAGATAGGCTGAAGAAGATTTTATTCAAAAAGAAAGTAGGTGTACGGTTTCGAACAGTGAAGAAAATACAGCAGATGCTTCCCTCAGTCAAAGACCCTGTCCCCAAACTGTTATCAAAAGGTGTTTACCAGTTGAAGTGCACATGTGGTAAGAGCTACATCGGACAAACAGGACGGAGTATCCAGTGCAGAATCAAAGAACACCAGAGAAATACCAGATTTGGATACACGGATAGGTCGGCGATAGCAGAACATGTCCATAATAACGAGAACCATAAAATCGACTACGAGGGTGTCATTATATTAGACAGGAATACGCGCTATTATCCGCGAATCATTAGGGAATCACTGGAAATTATGAAAAACGTGAACAACTTTAACAGAGAGCATGGGTATCGACTTAGTAACACGTGGAGACTGGTATTGCCAAGTACCAGCACCGTAGTAAGTCACGGTCAACCAAACACGACGAATGAGCAGCGAAGCGAGCCAAGCGTGACCGATGACCAGCGAAGCGAAACGGCGCCTAGGTATATAACGAGGAGTGTAACACAACAGATTCAGTGTTTAGAATCCTTCTGAAGAAGCTGACAGGATGATCAGCGAAACGTCAAGTCAAGTTCGACGACCACGGCAAGACCCGGAAGAATCTATTTCATTAGACAACGGCCGTGAAAACCTGCATTCTACTATAGTACCAATGCAGTTACCACCAGGATCAGACATATTGTTAAATTAAATTTGTTTCACCTGTACGAAGGGTTGTGCAGGAAAATGTAGCCGTAGGACAGTAGGACTGAATTGTTCAACAGCTTGTGGACATTTTCACGGTCATTCCTGCTTGAATACCGCACCTATAATTGCTATGATTGAGGAAATGGACGACGTAGAATCTTATCAGAATGAAAGTAATGGCAGCAATTTGTCATTGGATAATAACGTTTCAAATAGGTACCGAAGAAGTCGCAAATATTGACCAATATAAGATCCGGCATGGATTACGGCTCCTGGAGAAACCATGTAAAAAAAGCGTGCCGAGCATTTTACCTGTAAAGCGGTGCGGAAATGAATGCATGTTTTGCCTTATTTACTGTAAATAAATGGAAATAAAATGTATAAAATATTCTAGTAGAGAATATATATCACCGAGCAATATTTAATATTCATTCTGAGAGATAGAAAGCAAGATAATTGCGAAATATGTGGTGCAAAAGAGGTTTGGCGAAACTAAATGCATTTTTCACTTAGTTCGCGTCGTATCTCCAGAACAATTATGCGTACGAAAAAAATGTATAGAACCTTTGAGGTAGTGAATTTACAAATGTACAACTTTTATAATAGGTGCTGTTCCCGTTTGGGCCATAAAAACGGAGTTAATCGCGAGACCGCGACCTTCCGAAGCGATTTTCACGAATTCCTTCGGATGTATCGTTGCCTAACTACCAAGTGTTATTCAAGACATCCAAATTAACACAATGAGAAAGAATTCGTAGAACACGAGGGGTGGAAAAATAGGTAAAGAAAATCGGTTTTTCTCAAAAAACTCGGAAAGTATCAATTTTACTTTACAATATGTACACATGTAAATCATAGGTAATAGAAATCCACACAGTTTCATTTTTTTTAACTTCGTACGACCTATTGGAGCCGAGATAAATTTTTTTGAAATTTTGACCGTTTTGCGACGCAACGAAAACGCGCGCGTTCTTCGCTAGAATTTCTAAAGTGACCGTTCGGATCGCAAAATGTTTCAAATGAAAGTTGTAGAGAATTCCATTAGGAACAGTTTCCTTTTACTTTTCATTTCCATTCCATCAATATTGGCAGAGATATGAATTTTTAAACATCTTTATAGCGCGCTATCAGAATACTTGTTTCATGATAAAATCGATAAAAACTCAGAAAACGATACATCGTACGCATATAGTATATCTAATGAAAGTTAAAGAGAATGAGTCAATGAAGATAAAAGGGAAAAACATGAAAAATTGTCATTTTCAAGTGCATTTTGATAAATAACTATTTCTTTTTATTGGTTTTTGGGAATAATAACGAGAATGGTGGATAATGCCATCCTGATCAGGCTCGATACTGTTCAGGAGGAGCTCCACATTGACGATGAGTCCCAGTTTCAGGAAGGGCAGGAGCACTGTGCAACAGGTCGTTAGGATAGTTAACAACGTCAAAGTGCAATACAACCTCGGGAAGAACACTCCTGCCCCTCGATATTGAGAAGGCGTTTGACACCGTCTGGATCCCGGCACTATTCTACAAGCTCCATGACCACAACTTCTCGACTTACCTTATAAAACTTATTCACTCGTTTCTGACGGGCAGAACCCTGCAAGTTCGAGTGAATAACAGACTCTCAATACGGCGGGATATTCGTGCGGGAGTCCCGCAAGGATCATGCCTGTCACCGAAATTGTACAACTTATACGTCTCCGATTTTCCAGAGTTCCCGAATACGAAGCTGGCCAAGTACGCCGATGACACAGCCATGTACGCGCATTTGCACAACGCACAAGGCGCACATCGCTCGTGCCACAGCTTATTACGACCGGTGGAAGATTCGGGTGAACACTGATGAGTCGGAAGCAATAGTCTTCACGCGTCGCTTTATTGAAAATAAAATTATCACTCCTATTTCGATCCGGGGAAACAAAATTCCAACTAAAGGATGCGTGAAGTACTTGGGGGTCAGACTGGACCAACGACTGACGTTCAACACACATATTAATGAGACAATACGTACGATCTGCTCCTTGTCCAGGAGTCTGTATCCGCTCATGGTCAGGGGTAGCAGACTTAACAGACAGAATAAAAAACTTGTACACGATGGTGGTCAGGCCGTCGGTATGGTGCAGCATACCGGACACGACAATGAAACAAGCTAAAAGAGCTTGAGCACAAATTCAGGAAGATACACCTCCCTCAGGGACCTATACGCACCCTGCAACGACATAACCCCGATAGCGGACTACGTCTAGCATATCTCTCAAAACTTCTACTCGTTCAAGCTGGGCGATAGTCCGCTAACAAGACACATAACGCACATTAAACAGCAAAATTGTCATGCACAGTTCTTATAAAAAAAGAAATTTTTGCTCATAGCTTTAAACAGCTGTAACTCGTGATTTTTTTACCTATTTTCTACACCCCCCCCCCCCCTCCGCCGGCGTCTACAGGTGTGGACTTTTGATATGTTAAAAAGTATCACAAAATAAGCCTGTTCTCAAAATTTCAGCCCGTTCTGAATTACTTAATCCAAATCGACAAATTTGGTCCCATTTTATTGGGCTAAATTGGCATTCCAATGTGAAATATCTAGACAGAGCAGTTTTTGCCCAGTTGTTCAAGGGGCCGAGTTAAGCTGACAGTTCCGTTTTGCAATTTTGGCGAATTTGGCTTATTGTTTTTAAACAATTTACTTTTTCAGGTGTTTTTATTCGGTTTTTTAATGTCTTGAAATTTATAAGTCCTAGGAAAATCAGCAAAAAATTTAAAAATCCTTCCATCAATACAAATAATAATGAAACAAATTGAATTTTACCAAGCAAAAAAATAGATAGATAGATAGATAGGTATAGTTTTGTCTCCTTGTACAATAAGTATTACATAATAAGTACAAATTTGAACTATAATACCTGAATATTGATCAGTTTCCTTTAGGGCTCTCGTACACCAATAAAACATCAAACACGCAACATGCGACCTGGTAAATACCGCATGTTGCTAAACCGCGTAAACTAGTGCGACAACTACATTTATAGGACCAAAAATAGAAAATCTAGATACCCATTACCGAGAGGCCGTTTCAGAGGAACGTTTATTAATAACTTTAAGGTACATACCAAAATAAAATCATAATTAAAACTAAACATACATGCTTTTTAGCAAAAATATTAGTTTGTAGTAGCGATGATCTATTTATACCATGTATCTTTATTTCTCCCAAAATCATTTGAATGTCCAGTGTAATCTCCGTATCCTTCTCCTATTGACCATGTCCTTGGTTGACTCGAATTTGGCGTTGGACACTGCAGAGAATTATTCGGGCTTGGCGTTGGACACTATACAGGATAATTGGGGCTTGGGCGTTGGACACTGTCCAGGATAATTGGGGCTTGGCGCTGGACGATGTAGGTACGGGTCCAGTTGGACTTGGCATTGGACTATATACATAGGACGCCCGTGATGAACTTAAGTTTGAAGTAGAAGAATGACAGACACGAACATCCACATCATGAAGCATGTCGTCCATTAGTCCTATAACTTTTTGTCGACATATCCTGTTTTGTTTGTCTGTCATTTTCATCATATCTGGCAACAGACCCTGTAAGAATGACATATTTGGATGTTCTTTGGTAATACCTTTTTGCTGCTTGTTTTTTATCCATTCAATGAAAGCATCGTCAGCGGGATTTGTCGGTCGTTTTCTCTTTGTAGAGGTACATGTCTTCTTAGCTATAATAACGGACTTGTCAATATTTGAATGTTGGCCTGATTCTTGATCTGTCATACTGACTTGACTTCGCCGGTCAGATTTGGATTCCACATGTTCTTCTTCATTGTCTGTATTGTGTTCAGAATCGCTGTTGGTCTCTTCAGAACTCTCGATGCAGTCGCTCACCGTTTTTAAATTTAAAAGGAATTCCAAGTATTCATTTAGGTAATATATTCTTTTTCTGTCAAATTGCGTTTGCTATCAACATAAAATTCCATATACAAGGGTATTTTTTAACAGCTTCCTTTAGAAGCGTGCGAATGAGTGGAACACAATTTAATTATGCTCAAATCTAAATACCGATGGTATAAAAATTGCGTAAAACTTAGACAGAAAATAAATTACGTAGCTGTAGAGTAGAGATTTTAATTTGTTTTTGAATATCTTGGTCGTTGCGTCAAGCCACGAATATGCTGCTGAAAGCGTACATGGCTCGTGCCATGGCTTGTTACGATCAGTGGAAGATTCGGGTGAACGCTGAGAAGTCCGAGGCGATAGTCATCACGTGTCGGTTCACAAAGAACAAAATCTTAACGCTCATTTCGATCAGGGGAAAATAAAATTCCAACCAAGAGACGCGTGAAGTACTTGGGGGTGAGACTCGACCAAAGACTGATATTCAACATCCATATAAATGATACGGACGGTCTACTCTCTGTCCAAGAGCCTGTAACCGCTCATGGTCAGGAGTATCAGACTTAACCGACAACATAAAAAAAAATTGTGCACAATGGTGGTCCATGACGTACACGGAGCCGGTGTGGTGTGGCATACCGGTTACTTCAAGTGTTTGAACACAAATTTATGCGCCTCATGTCGAATTCAGGAAGGAGAGATTTATACGCACGTTGTAACGACATAACTCCAATAGCGGACTGCGTCCAGCGATCTATCAAAACTTCTACTCGTTCAAGCTGGGCGATAGTCCTCTAACAAAACACATAACACAATTTAGACAGCATAATGCCCTATTTCAGATTTAACGCCCCTTACCATACCAGACATTACCGATTTTCCGCCAACCCCTGTAGCCAAGCTTCACCAACTATAACTTCCGCTTACCCTATCCACCTTTACTGAAATTTCATAACTTTTGTATCTTTAAATCTTTCCTGTCCCTCTCTTTCTTTCCGTTTCCGTTTGTATATCCTTTTTGTCACGTTGTTGTTTTTCTTGTTCTCTTTTTGTACAATTTTGTCTCTAATTTCATTTCTTGTCACAAACCTCTAATAAAATTACAATCTTCCGAAATCAAAATTCATAGTTTAGGCCAGTCTTGCGCAGCCCAGCGTTCATGCGTTTCGCAGAAGGTACCTTGTTTTGATTAAGGTACTTGCGTCAACTGCTAAGTTCTTAAATGATAGTTAATAGTAGTAAACACCACAGAAATTAGACAACCCCCAATTCCAGGGTCCAGGTTCTTTAAAATATGTGTAATTTTAAGTTTTTAAAATCTTTTATGTTGGATATTGTTAATGGTATTACCTATTTTTATTTACTTTGTTAAAAGGTGTTTAGGCTAAGTTATAAAATTTGTTTTTAATCAAACCAGATCCGGTCCGCCCGGTTTTGCAATCCATCGCCATGACCAGTGCGGTGGTTGCACGGCCGGCCCCGAGGCGGGTTCTGGGATGGTACTTGTTATATTATAATTTGATTAAATCTGTTTTGAATTGAAAATTGTATAGTAGGTGCGTTCTTTATCGAGTCTGGTAAGGTGTCAAATATTTTTACTCCAATTTGAGTCTAATCTGGATATATTCGACTTATTTTTATAAATGAAATGTTGAAATATTCCCTGCACTACGACTCTCAGGGATTTAGTTTAAATGATATTATTACACATTTGTTCTGTAGAACGAAGGTTGTAGTTACTTTACGGGATACTCCCCAGAATTCAATGGCATATTCTAGTATGTTATTAAAATAAGTGAAATAATCAACTCTAACAGCATTAAAGCTAACATTTTGCCTGATTGTTAATATTACACAAAGAGCTTTACTTCTTGTCTTGTTTGTTATTCCTATGTGTATTCCCAACTTAAGTTATTGTATATGCATATTCCAAGGAATTTAGTGTGTTTTGTATAATAAATTGAAACTAGTCTCTACCCTATGGTAATATCTGTGTGTTCCTGTTGGGGTAAGTTAAAGGTTTTAGGTTAGTGTTTCTTTCTGTATTTAGTATTAATTTGTTTGAATTAAACCATTTAATCACCTCATCTATTAGCTTTTCAGCATTTAGTTTAAGCTGCATGTGATTGGAATTGTCAAATAAAATACTAGTATCATCAGCGAAGAAAATAAAACCGGCCTCCGTAAAATTACATTCAAGGTCGTTGATATATGATAAAAAGAGAAGAGCCCCCAATATTTAGCCCTGTGGCACTCCACATTTAACTTTACCAGGTGACCATATAGGACTAAATCTACCTTTCCGACTGGCCCCTGCCATCGGGGCTTTTTAAAATACACTCTTTGAAAATATATAAATAGAGAATCGAGAAAATCGAAAGGCTTTGAACAGATTATGACTGTAGAAGAAGCAAAAAATATGTACATAAAGATGATGAACTGATGATTAAAGATTTTGATATTCAGCTTTGGACGTCCCATTACAAATATAATACTTTACATATTTTGTACATGTGTATATTTATTAATATATAGATATATTCACGAATAGAGTGACAAAATATTATTAGTTTTTCATTATTTCATGTTGATTGAGAGTGTGTCATTAATTGTTTGCAACCTAACATTAAATCTACTTACGGAAAAGCCGTCACTGCCTCTCTATATCGGCTTTTTGTCCAGTGTCAAGTTCTCCTAGAGACCCTATAAACTAGAGTGCTGGCCACTCTTGTGCGAGGCACTGATATGAAAAGTGGTGGGATAATGGCTGCGCCAATAGGAGTTGCTTTTGTTTTGACGAGCACAGTGTCATTAGACTCAATGTAATAGGTTAAAATTAAAATAACAGTCTGTTATGACTGATTTGGTCACGAAACATTAAGAGTTGGTCGGAGTGTATTAGTCATCCATGCTTCCAATTTTAATTGTAAATGACTTCACGTCAATAAAATGACGCAGCTGAATGTACGGTGTGCTTGGAAGGCGAGAGATAGAGATGTAGTCGAATATGACGTTGGACAAATTTATTATACCTAATCTTTAAATTTCTCTGTGCATTTGAGGACATTAGGGCTAATTTTATTTTAGTTCTACAAACTGGAAAATGTTTATTTTAATGATACCTATGCGGGACGATAAAAATTATTTTTGCAAATCGATAATAGAAGAAAAAAAAATTATTTTTTTATATATACTTTTTTTTCCCTCATCGTCCCACATTGTAACATGTTTTTAATGTCTTTTAGTGAAAGCCGTTTTTTAAAATAATGATTTATATGAGAGTAATTTGCACCGTCTTTCCGGCTTATATCCGGAGCGCTCTTAATGGTAACGTTATTACTTAATCGGTCTCAGCGTTTACGACGTGTGTACGGCTCGAGCTACGCCTTGCTTCAAGATTTGTTCACACTCATACACATATCAAGCGGTCACTGTAAAGCTACCTACGACTTTCCACTCTATCAAACTACTACAATTATACGTTCATCTCCTTCGTTGGTTAAATGTGCTGATAATGAGCCAACGTTTGTGTCCACTTAATTGTTTCCGATATAGCCGTGCGACAAAATTAAATTAAGCGTAAGTGTAATTGAATGTTTTCGATATACCTATTCAAAATGTTTTAAACGTATTTTAAAAACATTTTATACAATATTTTCGAAATTACTTAAACAAAAAACCGCTGCCACATTTTTTATCCAAGCCTCAATTTAATTTTTTAATAATAGGGTGGGGGTGGCAATGGAAATGGTAGAGATGGTAGTTAATGCCAAAATAAATTTTAGGGGCCCTTGGTTCTCGTACAAACACTAAATCCCATTTTAATTTTTACTCCCTTTAATAATAGAGTGGGGGTAGTAGAGGGGGTAGCTAATGCTAATGTTTGATGACGTGGAAGTAATTAAATATTTTGTAAACGTCCGTTCGTGTACTCACAAAATACCTACTACAATAATATCGTGAAAACTTCATATTACATCAAACCTATTGTAAAATATTAAAATATTTTGAAAAACTGCTCTGACCACTATATAGTGGTTGTATGTTGTATATAATTTACATAATATGAATTATTTACTGCATAGAAGAACTACAAATAAAGGTTATGGTGGTATAAAAAAAACAAGTAAGTCTTCGAGTATTTTAAATTACATTACATACAAAATTTGGTAGGAATGAGTTGATCGATTACAGAGTAACAGATTTTGCCCCACTATGCGATGCTGTGTCTGGAAATGATGGCACAATTGTCACCTGCATTAACTTGACAAGTTTTGACTTGTAGCGTAGCATAATGTATGAAAAGTATATAAAGCTGCGCAGCAAGGTACTGCACGTAGTAATCTTATTAACTGTGGTTGTGTCATTACATAATAAATAATAGTAAATAATAATTTTCTCACCGCAATGTCAGGTTGCACTATTAACAAACAGTGTCGGCAGTTTGTATTAAATCTTTTGGAGTATTTTCAACGGGAAAAAGAAAATAATGGACCGTTATGTCCACTTACATCTGTCCAAAAGAAGGTAGCCGAGTCTTTGGAAATCTGTTTAAAAAGTGTTTCTCGAATAAGTAGGCAATGAACAAAAAATGGACGTACCTCTAAATACACCGGGACAAATTCATACGGTACCGAAAAAAAAGTGAAGATGTGCATGATAGCATCAAGGCAAAAGTGAGGAATATGATATATAGCATGTAAAGGAGAATGGAAGGTATATGACACTTAAAATACTGAATGAAGAACTAAAGGCAACGGGAATAATTGACATTTTCAAAGCAAGCTTAGGGCGACCTTACAAACATGTGGATTTAAATATAAAATGAAAAATAATCGACGCAATCTCTGTCAGCACGTCCGCGTATTTGTAAAATTACGAAAAAAGGAAAAGGAAATTACTTGTTTAATATTTCGGAACCCTTTGTGCTATATCGATGGAATTTGATACATCATTTAGTATTTAGTGATGTTGATTAAAATGATATTCAACTAGAAATGTCAGAAAGGGACGATACCCAACGAAAAGCCCCGAGAGAGTGAAGCCTTGACAGTGGTAGCGTTCTCCTCCATGTTTGAGGGTATCAGCACGTCCGACGTCCAGAGATGCGATGCTGAGTATAGAAAAATCTTAAAGGTTTGGTAAATTTTACAAAGAATAAAAAAAAATTAAAAACTGATTGCAATTTCAAATTATCAATTTTAACATAAAATGAATGTGATGTTATCATAAGTACTTTTTATTTCTTTCTTGTTCACTTCGCGGTGCGGACGTTTTCGTATGAGAGCTCTCTCTCCCGGACCTGGAACCAGCGTAGGGTCATCTTCTTTTACAGGACTACGTATCATAAAAGCTGAAGTAGGCTTTCAAAAGCTCATTGAAAAATTTAGTAGCTCTTGGTTAGGCAGGCTTTTTCACATATTAAAGATGAAGCACAGTTTTAATTCATGTTTTTTCTCGTTTACATCTCATTTTAAAAACGCACGTTTTGACAAGATCAATTAGCACTGCATATAATATTTAGATGGAAGTTTTAATTTGCCTGAAAGATTTTTTTTTTAACATCTACCCTCTTGACTCTACATATTGGTACCCTTAGAGTAGAATCGTGAAAAGATTCATTCATTATGAGAATAATTTTCTGAACTAGACACCCCAGTTTGTGCTAAGTATCAAGATTTTCTTCACAGACCTTCTTTCCTTTGCGTTTTAATTTAGAATAAGACCACATAAATTATACTTTCTAAAATAACATCTTTATTTAAAGTGTAAATTAACATTGTTCTCCCACAAAGATATGTATATAAAACGAACTAATATATAGGTAAGCTAATTTGTAAAATGACTAGATAAGACTAGATGAAACACAGAACCATGGCAGTTAAACTTTCAATAAAATAGAAAGTCAAATATTAAGTCTGAATTCTGATAAATAGGTAAGTATCTAATATGATCACTATTTACAGGAATATCACTAAATATTCAAGTTCAAAAAATAAAATCAATATCTCCTCAGGCTTCGATTAATCAAGACTTGATTTTCTCTTGATATAAAAAACCTGTTGAGGGAAACATATTTTTTTCTAAATTAATTAACGAAATTGGTTCGTCTGGAAATTATTTTTATAAAATTTGCAGGTACTTCTTTTATACAATAATTATTGCTAGATTTTTAAATTTTAAAAACATTAACAAATATCTTAAGGCAAAACATTCAGAATTAATCTACTAAAATAACAACTTTACAAAGAAAATAATCCACACATCTGTATATTTCTGCCCTCGTAATGGCGAAAATCAGTTGTAATATCAGCATTGGTACCAAAGCCTTCGATACAACCCTCAAATGGACGCGGGAACATTCCATTAGTTTCTTTTATTAAACTTGCATTGGTTGGGATGCCTCCAACGTAAAACACTCCATTTGTTGATACTATTATGCTGTCCGATATAATATCTTTCTTACTCTGCGTTTCCACCAATTTTTTATCCAGTTTTAAGTAAAACGGGGCAAAATTTACTTCGATATTATGCCATAAACCATCAGACACCTGATAATGAAATGGTACTTCAACAACGGTGTTATTGGTTTGGGCTGATGTATAAGTAAGTTTTAGGAGACCTCGTTCTATTCCTAAGCCCATAAAAGTATTATCCTGAAAAATAATTGTATAATAAGTAAAATTTATCATTGCAAGTCTCCATATAAATTAGAGTACGAATAACAAAAGTTTACTGAAAAGGCATCCAAGCAGAATTGGCTGAGCTCTTTTGCCTAGTCCCAAGTTATTAGAATCGAAGAATATATTGAAAAATGAATATTTGTAGAATTATGACAAAAATACTGATGGTCAACTTTATAGTGGTGTTCCCTCGAACATCGATAAAACACACTATACTCAATAGAGTAAAGGGGCCAATAATTAACATTTTAAACCTTTTAAAATCTAACTTGTACAATAACATATCTTAAAGCAAACATTTAAGACAAAACTATTTTTTCCTTGATTCATGTATATGTGTAATAATCATAACATCGATCAGCTTTAATATCTTTTTTTTAAATAACAGTACAAAAAAAATAGCGTAGGATAATACCAAAACTCCAGTGATTGACAAAAACTATCCAATTATTGACATCAATGTATTCAGTAATTGACACGCTTTTTTAAGTCGCATACTCACATAAAAATACAATAGAATTTTGCTTAAATTTTTATTAAAACAATATAGTCCTTTACACATTTTTAAAGTAAAAAGTTGAGATGTTTTAATCACTGTATAAACTTACTATACTAAAATTAATTAATGCATATTATATTCTGTAAATCTGATATTGAAAATTACTTCCACATTTAGGTTCTGGAAGAATTTTAATTATATTTCTGTTAGTTGCATCAGATATGTCTTAGTTAGAAGACCATATGACCAAAGAAGAATTATCTGATTTTTTAAAAGTATTTTACAGTAAAAATCATCTCCTTCGCCAATAATTTGTGCAGTATAGTGTTGCTTTCCGTTCATCTCAATTCTCACTAGAACCCACTGGCCTAGTTGTGGTGAAATTTTTTCTGCCAATATGTTTTCGCTACCTTCAGGTATGTATTGCTTCATTACTTCTATCAATGTTTCATCACCGCTATCAAAAGACGTAGTTTCTGAATCAGTCGGCTCATTATTACTGGCAATTTTCTTTTTCTGTTTCTGCTTTTCTATTTTATTTTCTATCTTTCCGCCCTTTTCTCCAAAACTGCTTTCTCCTTTTCCTCTTTTTCCTTTTTTTCTTTTCAAAATACTCTTGCCATAACTTAGACGACACAACACTAATCACATTATTAATTTTCTTTTTTTTTTATTGGTGGTGTTCCAGCTTAGAAAAGTAATTCCTTATATCGAGAAGGAATACCTTTATCATCAGTAGATGGTGAAAGTATTCTGGCAAGTCGATCTCCAGTATATTCTTTTATTGATGATGATATAATATTATAGGAGATATTGGGATGGAATTATTAACTTAGAACAGTCAGCACTGTTTTGTCTCTTTGGAGGATTTATAATGGGAGCTAATGGAGTTTTCAGAATACTAGGGGTAGGGTACTCCTAGTAAATTCTCTAAGTGGGTTATTTAATGCGGTAATTACAGCAACTGAAGATGAATTAAGAGTTGGATAATGTAATTTGAAAGTTTTCCAGATTTGGTAGTGGTGTTGTTTTTCACTTATCCACTCCTTCTCTGGATTTCTTTCAAACATTCTCAGTGCAGAATTTACTTTGATGTGATGTTGAATGACTCGTGTGGCTGTCCAAATACAAAATTTAGTCATTGGAATATTACGTGGATGGAAACAGTTGGTAATATATTCATAGAAGTTTTCTGCATTCATCTATCTTTTATCCGATTTTCCTACAGCCCATCCAGATGGAACAGTGTTCGCTATTTCTGCTGGTAATAGCACATAAGGGAAAATAATCATTGTAGGAGGAGTTTTTACCTGCTGCATTCTTGGTAACTAAAACAGTATGAGACTCCTTGCCATTGTTACCTGTAATGTCATACAATTTCTTTTGTCCCCGAATTCCTGATTTAGGGCATAACAGAAAAGCCGATTCATCTGTATTGAAGACTCTGTTGGGGTTTTTTAGGATATCAAAATGGGCCTCCTTTTTTTTCTCGGCTACGGATGATCGAGTAGTGGTCTAGGCGTCAGAGGTTGAATATCACCAGATTGATGGAATAATTCCTAAGGAAGCTTTTTAACCTCTCCACAATAAAATTGTGAGAGGTTACTAAAATTGGTTCAAAAACGAAAATTGAGATAACATCAAATCTTTACGGTTTGAGGTCCTAGGGACCAAAAAAGTGGTTTTTGTTTTGAAAAATGTCTGTGTGTGTGTATGTGTGTTAGCACGATAGCGCCGAAACTACTGAACGGATTTGAATGAAACTTTGCGTGTGCGTTTCTTTAGTGCCCCAGAAGATCTGAAAAGGTTTTGGTTGAAATCGGATTACGTTTAGTGTCATTTTGATGCAACAAGTTGTTTTTTTATAATTACTTTCAATTTTCAATGGAACCATTGAAAAGCAGTTAAAATTCTGATTTCAACGATATATCACACTTCCACCCTTTCGATTTGGTTTCCGTGAAAAAAATTAAAAACAAAGCAAATATGGCATAGATCGCATTTCGCATGACATGATCGATGCGCGTAGCCATTACGTAGTGAAACTCGTCACATCACGTGTCAATTCACGTGTGAGGGTTTCTTCACTGCTCTAGAAGTAGACCGGATTACGTTTAGTGCCGTTTTTAAATATATATACAGACAAATCGAGGAATTAAACTACAAATATTCCTCTAAAATCTAGTAAAATTACTAAAATGCTAATGTTTCATTTAACAAAGACAGCCGCGAGCGATCGGATTGCAATGAGCAAATTTTGACGATTGTCATTGTCATCGTTTGTCATCCGATAACGTTGGTGTCATGTCATGTTAATAAGATTTCGGCATATTTGTAACTTTTAGAGGATTGTCACAAACTTTAAAGGTAGATGTAACAATATCAATATCATATGCTTTCTGTACCTTCGTTGGTGAATTTATTATAGATTATCACTTTACCAATTTTCAGTTTGTTGTTTTACAAATCTGTAATATTTAGGATAACTAACTTTCTTAGTCGTTCAAGTGATGTTAAAGTTGTTAATATCCTAATAGTACATTATTCAACGAGCGATAATGTAGGTAATAACTCGCATAGATGATTGTAAATTCATTAAGTTGAGGGTTTCTTTAGTGCCCCAGAAGATCTGAAAAGGTTTTGGATGAGATCGGATTACGTTTAGTGCCGTTTTGTCACACAATTTAATGCTCTTTTCGGCTTCAAAGATCCACCGAGTGGGGAGGTTCCAGCCGCTTTCAGTAGCTGCCGATTTTTTTTCTATATCGGTTCTTTTTATGTTTAGAAAGAGATCTATTGAAAATGCCCCTTCCAATTCCGTCCGGAACATATTGTTTAAACAATTAAAAGTGGAAATTTTAGCGTTTTTTAAAATATCTCCGAAAATATCAATAATGGGACAAAGAATCAAGAATAGAAATTTATTCTCCACTAAATTCTACAAAAAAAGGACTATACTTTTTTTTTCGATTGGTGCAATAGTTTTAAACATAGAACCGAGCGCGCCCAACTCCTTTCGCGTGCTACGCTGCTATCGACACTTCTTGTTTACACATTATGCGATTTTATAATTGTAGTTAGCCGTGGGCCGCACCGGCGAGGCTAGGCGATTTGCACAAAGCGTTGACTCCCGTTCCAGTCCCTTATAAAATACAACGGCTGTACGCTTGTGCGGGAATTGTGAGGTGTTGAGTTTTAAACGTAAGTGTTTTATTATATGTACTTAGTAGCATCAAAAAGTCAGTGGCTAAAAATTCATTCAACCTTCATTCTTTACCACAGCACGACAGCATGCATATATAGTGTACCATCAAATACAAAGATGGGAAGACATTGATTTGGAACCAACCGAATGGGGGTGGAAGCAGATGGTTTACTCCCAGTAACCACTGAAAGAGAAGCTGCACCACCAGCATTTTTGAAAATAATATCTTGTAGTTGTCGAGGTGAATTCAAGGGAAACTGCAGGTGCCGTAAACTTGGGCTAAAATATTCCTTCATGTGTTCCCATTGCGAAGGTCAAACTTGCTCCAATATCGGAGCACTCAGAATTGACATTGAAGAAGACATTGATGAACATATTGACATCAATCTCGAGGAGTTTTTTAACATTGAGATGTCAAATGAAGATGATGAAGGGACGGGAGAAGCTGAAGAGACTGCAGAGATTGAAGGGACCAAGGAACATCAAGAAATCAGAGAACCGGAAATAGCAGAGCAACTCGATCTTGGGCACCAACCTAAACGCAAAAGCAGGAGAATGGTTGTATGAATAACAATAAATATAATATGTAGCATAATTCTGAATAAACAATCATTTCAATTATTTCAATCCATGTCTTAAATTCTTTAACTAATAAATTAATAAAAATTTCAACTTTTTGCTCTCTTACGCTGATGTGACCCGCGACTCGCTCCTTCCCACGATTCTATCTTCAAAACTATTACACCAATCGAAAAAAATGTAGAGCCCTTTTTTATGTAGAATTTAGTGAAGAATAAATTTATATTCTTGATTTTTTGTCCTATACACATAACATAAAAAGAAGCGATACAAAAAGAAAAAGCTTCCTTAGGAATTTTTATTACAAAAAGACCCTGATGCCTGGTCTATAGTGGTAAATTTTTCGATAACATATTTTGAAATTGAAGGATACCTCTTTAAAAATAAATTGAGCCATTTCCGTCCAGGTTTACCTTCAGTGAATAGATTTATCATTCCCATTTCTCTCGCAATTTTTTCCACAGAAACTAATAAGTCCCATTTTACAATAGAAAATCACCTTTTAGCAATTTCTTTCATTCAATTTACCAATAATATTTCATTGTCCTGATATAAAACAGACTTAGAGCCCATTTTCCTTTCTACGGGACTTTATCCAGTAGATTTATAAATTGATCTTGGGACTCCATATATTTTACCACCTTGGATGGATTTCATCCCATTTTTAACGGCAGCTAATGTTTTGTTCATTGAGGCATCTGTATATAAAAATAAGCTATTATTCGGCATGCCGTACGAGAAATGTACAATCTGAAACAATAAAACCAGTTATCGACACTATTTTTCTAGAAATTCTGTTAATTACTGGTATCTCGCCGTATTGACAAACTTATTTTCTAGACTATTTTAGAAGTGTTAACAAAAATACTTGGCTACGCGAACGTTTATACGTAAGAATTCTGTGACTGTGCATTTTACAAATAAACTATGATAAAAAACGTTTAAAAACTTACCTTACTGCATTTGATGGAAAACGAAAAACCATACGAGCAAATTGTTGGTGCATTTCTACAGTCTTTAACTGCATACACACTTCTACCTCTTTTTAAAGTAAGTGTATCCATTGTTTTTAAAAACGCACAGAAACAAATTAAATTATAACCACAAAAATTTCGATTAGGCATCACACGATTAGGCATCTGCAACTGAAAATAAAACTAGGCAACTCTGGAAGCGCACCCAAAAAAATGGCGATTTTACGTGCGCCAACTTGTATGCGCCGGCTCTTCCCACCAATGAGAGTTACAGTACTAGCTGCAGTATTCAGTGCCCGAACATCCTAGAATTTTTTTTTAGTTTTATAAGTATTTATAGGCACCTAATTATACCACTACAATGTTTGAAAGTGTGGTGTGCCATCCATGGGAAACCAACTTATTGGAACATATATTTTCACTGATCATCGTGCGGCAATTTTTTTAAAATCACCTGCGAATTCTTTAAGATGTTCCTTTGACAAATCGAGTAGCAATCAAACTTTTCCAAAGAGCTGGGTTGACCAAAAGTGACCATGCGAATATTATATGTGGTGACACATGAAAGTGCTTGTTTATGCAAGGAAAATGGGTAACCGAGTTGAATTAGTTTTTTAACGCTAAAATACGCTATAATCTTCAACTATTAGCGAATATTACAAATTTCATATTTCCTCATGCTTTGTTATATATTTAAGTCATGGGTGTTCATTTTGAATCATTAATTTAGCTGATTTATATAGTTACTAACCTCAAGTCTTCGATCACTATTAAACAAAAAGTATTATTTGTGACATTTATTTTTTACTTCTAATTACTCAAATGCACTACTAAAGTTTAGCAGACTCCTGTCAGGAGATCCTGTATATATTGTGGGACAACGATATTCCTACTCATATATGCTACTTCTCACCAACTCACATCTGATCTCTTCCATATGGTATGACTTAACCTAGTAAAGGAAACTGTAAGTCGGATTATAGTAGAAAGATTATCGATAAACTTTCGTCTGCTCAAGATATCAACTTGGATGTTTAAACACATTGTAGGTGTAATTTGTAACTTTTATCACCAAAATGTATTTAGGTATATTAATTAATTAATGCTTAGGTATAATCTTTTTCAACTAATCTCTAGCCCTACTCGTATTGCAAATAATTCCAGCACCAAATTAATTTTATCGTTATATCTGACGAGAATATAATACTTAACACCGCGGTTTCTATTAATGTTAATGAGATGATTTTTGGAACCTCCAAATTAATGATTTAATAAATATTCATACACCGTATAGAATAGTTAGAGTTACTAGACCTTCGGCGCTCTAGCTGACAGACAACCTAAACTTTATTATGAAGCTAGGGACGAAAGCTCTTCTGAAGTATAAAAAGAACAAAACTGTATAACTTTGGGATGAATACAAAGAAATCAGGAACCTAGTCAATCGTAGGGTAAATATTAAAAAAAAAGTATATCTTAGTTATATTACTAAAACCAACCCGCGGCAATTTTGGTAACCTCTAAATTATTTGAATATTAACTCTAAGCGAAAAGTGTCTACTAATCAGACCAACTTTGGGTCTATAAATGGCTTTTTTATTAGTCACGCAACTCGGTTGTCATCTAACATTCTGAATTAATATGAAAATGTAAAGCATCTCAATATTGATATTGATGAAAATTTTGTTTTCAACCAGGTGTCTACCAACGAAATTGATCGTATTATACATGATTTAAAATGAAAACCGGCTCTGACAATATTAATTCAAAAATGTTAAACTTAATTTTCCCTCATCTGACTATATACTTTACGTATAAAATAGATGCTTAGCTAACGGTATTTTCCCTGATGCATGGAAAACGGCGAATGTGTTACCCATTCCTAAAATAAATAATCTCACTGAAATTTCTCAGTTGTGACCAATTAGCATCTTGCCGACATTATCAAAAGTACTTGAGGGGATTATTGCCAATCAATTAAAGGACTATTTATTAAGTAAACATATTATGCCGTCTATCCAATCGAGTTTTAGAGCTAACCATAGCACCGCAACTGCATTATTGCAGTTGCTGATGATATATTTAGCTTATGACAAAAATCAAATTAATTTTAATCCTGCTGGATATTAACTAATAAGGCATTTGACACCCTGGACCATTACATTTTATATAAGAAGCTTCAATGTCTTGGTATAGGTGGTAGTGCTCTTTCCTTTTTTCAGAACTATCTTAGTCACATATACCAATGTGTAGTAAACAATGGCCAATCATCTAGCTACAAATCGGTTACGTCCGGTGTGCCCCAAGGCAGCGTCTTGGGCCCACTTTTGTTTTCTATTTCTACTTCAGATTTTAGCGAGTTTCTTCAAGCATGCAATGTCCACCAATACGCGGATGATACTCAAATTTATTTGTATTTTGATGCCGATAAATTCCATAAATAATATAACTTCAGAGGTCTCAAAGGCTCATAGCACTCAATGAATATAAAATTGAACTATTAGTGTTTGGAAAGGATAATTACCATACTAGCAAATAATCCAATATTTAATATTACATTAAATGGGCAATTATTAAGTTCTAAGCGTGCATAAATTTGGGTATTCACTTTGACGACAATTTAAGATTTGTGGATCATGTCAATCATTTAATTAGAAACTCAAATCTCTTTATATGCACAATGATGTGCTTGACCCGGGTGCATTTTAACATTCCGGTATAGGATTCGGCACCCGCACAAATTTGATTGGTCAATTTGAATTCGTTTAGTCAATCAACGCAGAGTGCTCAAATCGCTAGCGGAATGTCGAAACGGTGCTGAATCACAGCTCGGGATGTTAACAACAATAATAACATGGAAACATGGAAATAGGCAAAATAAATCTTTAAAATACCTTGCAATTTGTTGCGTGTCAATTTGGTAAGTAGAATCTACGAGCAAATCTAGTAATATCACTTTTTTAACGAACTGCGAAAAAATAAAATAACAATGGTTTCAGTAAAAATTATTAATAAAAAATAGCTATTTTTGCTGTAAAATGTTTTTTGGGATTGAAATTTTGAGCAAAAAATGAAGTCTGTGTCTTTTTAGTAACTTTTTGTAAGATACCCACCCTGTACTTTTTCTTAACAGCACAACAGGTTTTTTGTATGAATTCCTATAAATTATTAACTAGGGGATGTAATTTATTTTTTTTACTGCTAACCTGAGAATGGGAAGTGGAGAATTATTTGCAATTAATCGCAATCATGTGCATTGCCTTTATTGTGCCACTTCTAGTAAGCAAATTGTAGTTACACTTCGGTATCCATTGATGTCATGCGCGAACAGAAAAAAAAACGAGTCAACGAAGTGAGCGTATCTCTTATTTCTTAGTATCATGATGTTAGGTTATAAACTAACCCACCAAGTTTGAATTTTATTCATGTTATGCACTATAATGCACTGTGGACAAAATTAAAGTAACCTCTTTTTTATAATTGATAGATTACAACTTTTTAATATTCTGACCAATCTCGATTCTACAACCAAAATTTCTAAAATATCGATTTTTAAATGCAATATTTCAAAAATAGTTCAAGATAGATATCTACAGGGGCGAGCGTAGGTGCGTCTTTACTATGTACATACTTGGATATGCGATGTAAAGCAACGACAGGCGCAGTTAGTACTTGGATGGGTGACCATTCCAACGGAAACCGCGTCCTCGCCTCACACATCTTCCAGCGGCTTGTATATCAGTGTATGCGCGGAAGCTATACAACCTTAGGCGAGGGTTGTATAGGAGATATACCATCCTTCGGAGGGGATGTAAAGCCGTCGGTCGCTTGTTTATTAAATGTTAGGCAAGTAAAAGATCCCTACTCCTCTTAAGGGAAGAGGTTCGGCAAAATTCCTGGTTGGGGGTAGCTCGTCTACAGGCGTCGGTGTTAGGCCTCAGTAGCGGAAATAAGCCGACGTTAAATAAATGTATAAAAAAAAATAGATATCTACAGGAATAATAACAAGATGTTAAAAAATAAAAAGGTTATAAAATATTAATAAAGTGTTACCTACTCGTACACGCCAATATATTTTAATTATTTTGCCCAACAGTGTATAAAGCTATAGACTGAGAAGACAACTTACTTATAAACATCGAGAAACATTTTTAGGTTTGGACTTAAAACGCCAAGACGTAAAGGACTTATCTTCATATTCAGTCATCCACCGTACTACATCTGCTTCATTTTGTAAATTACCCCTATACAGATTATCTGTAGCTTTCAATAATCTCTTCATAATTAATTATTTATAAAAAATCAACACCCTAATTAGCACTAGCACTGCTTGTAATATCACAATATACAGTATGCTGTTGTAGCATGTCACACAATGACACTAATGACAGGGCAATAGGTAATTCTAGCTAAAAAACAGCGCCAAATGCATCGAACATTCCGAGCTGTGATTCAGCATCGTTTCGACATTCCACTAGCGATTTGAGCACTCTGCGTTGATTGACTAAACGAATTCAAATTGACCAATCAAATTTGTGCGGGTGTCGAATCCTATACCGGAATGTTAAAATGCGACCCGGGTATCAAGTTAAAGCTCTGTGACTCTTTGATTCTGTCAATTCTTTCCTATCACAATACCTTGTACAGGTCCGCGTTAACTCGAAGAGGTTGGCTAAGTTTACAAAAGATCCAAAACTCCCGTATTCGCTACTCTTTTAATTTAAGGAAGTTTGACCATGTATCTGATAAAATCTCCGAATCAGGGTGGCTTAAACTACAGGAAAGGTTTGTGTTTCATTATCATGTTTAACTTTTAAGAAATTACATCGGTATCAAAATATCATCCAGCCTTTTGATATTTCGAAAAAAATTAAAGCAATATTTTGTCGAACTAAGAGCATGAATTAATTATTTTTTCTTTATCTTTCATTATTACATAATTAATCTTTGCTGGGTTTACTCCACTTATTCTGTGATAATAGTTGAATGTTTTTAATTATTTTTTGTAGACTTGTTTTATAGATCGAGAAATCGAACATCGTCATTTTTCTAATATTACCCTGTATACTTTATATTTGTACCTAATAAAGACGTTTTATTATTATTTATAATTTACCTTTTTACTCCATATAAGCAAACCGTCTGGTTTTGCCGTGGTGAAGTTTAGATAAATCTTCCTTATTTCGAGATTACGCAAGTCTCTTTTCTTGTCGCTGCTCTTCTTTACAATTAAATAACTTTGGCCAGTAAATTCAGGAGTTTTAACAATTATTTCATTTTCACAAAATCCGCCGCTATAACCAACGTTACATGAGCACTTAGAGTTGTAACATTTCCCTTGGTTTTTGCACATTTTTTCATCACAATCTGGTACTACTTCACACTTATCACCATAGTAAGGTGCAATGCAAGAGCAGTGCGGTTTCATGAATGAGTCTAACCAACAGGTGCCACCATGCAGACATGCATCTCCACCACATGGCGTGCCGTCGCAATCGATCACATTCCGTGCATCCTTTATATGTTCATTTGTTAAAGGTATATGCTTGTCATCTAATGATAACTGTCGGATACATCCAGTATAGTGAACTGGCAAACTAGCAGCGGCCGGCAGAGGAAAATTTGACATGTCCGGGAGACCTCCAATAAAGATATTTTCTTTGGAAATACTGATAACATAGCCCATGTCTAATAGCCCAGTGTTGATAATGTTATCCACTGACACATAAACTTTTCTACCAAAAATTCCAAACTGTATCTTATGCCATACTCCTTTTACAAGTAACTTTGAACTTCTTACAGTTACTGGAGCAGGTGAAGTCATTTTGCTTCTACCTAAAATGAGTAGGGTAAGTATATTTTAATCTGCAAATATTACAAATCAGCTACCATGCTTCTGGGCATTGCTAGGTAAAAAATCTCAAACTCAATATTTTTTAATTCATTTTAATGACCTTATTTTATATTAAAAACATTAAATTTTTTAAAAGTTTTTCTACTACTATAATCAGTATCGATGGTTAGGTGGAGAGTTTGATATAAAAAAAATTATTCATCATTCTTAAAGATTTTAAAGTGCTCTCTTCGAATTTAAATTTTACCTATTCGTATTTTTCCTGGAAAAGTCGACATGTTAGAAAAATTGTGCCAAAGACGAGTTTCATGTGGCTACTTCTTTTCCAGCGCACTTAGTAGTATCAATTTTTACACGCTTTATATTACTTTTTCAATCTTTGAACGTGATTCCCACCCACTTCAAAATGTCAGATTAAACTGAAACTTTGCACATTTATCAAGGACCGATGACAATACAATAATTTGACAACGTTGTCCTAATGTCCTCACCAGGATCATCAGGATAAAATAAAAAAATTACTAATCCATTGTCGACATTTTGGTGGAGGCACCGCAGTTAATAATATAACGCATTTGCCGGTGTATAGGCCATTGTTAAACGCTAGTTCCAACTTTAATACATACATTACGATGTAATATTAATTAGTACTACTCGCGGATATTCAGCGGTTTCGAAAACCGGGATGAATGCCGTGACTAAAAAAAATTATAGTTTGAAAAAACTAAAAAACACTTTAATAGCAAAACGAACTAAAAAGTAAAAAATAATGTTTACATATTTTAAATATTTTATAAAAAGCGTGCAATAAAAATATAGTAAAAATCACCCACGCTTTTTACAATAAAATATTTAAAATATGTATATGTTTGTAATTTTTTTAAACTATAATTTTTTTTATACAACGAACGGTTTCGGAGTACCAGCGACGCATATTCTACGTGCTCTGGCACTGGCGGAAAATATTCCTGTGGGCATAAAAACCGGTAAGGACGGTTATCATAGACCGGATTGCCGAACTCAGGTATGGAAGCTTTCTTCCCTTTGTCCTCTCGGATCTTTGCATCGAATAACTGCCAATACACGTTATACGTCACAAATATTATGTCTAGGAAGTCAGTATCAATCTATGGAGGTTTTATCGCAAAATAATATCATGAAATTTAATTTCTTTATATATGTCTTGTTAGTTCTTGAAGACAATATAGTCTGTAAAAAAAGCTTTTCCAATTTTTTAGGAATAAATGAAAATATGTGTTGCGAGTTACCGCAAAAAGTGAAAAATCATGTAAAAAAGGATACTCTAATGTGAAATACTCTACCAGCTAAACTCAAGCTGGAGATTATCTTTGCAATGTCTGTTTAGAGTACCAAAATGCAGCACGTATTGCATGTCATCTACATGTCATTAATGATCTTGTTTTATTTGTGCAGTTTGTCATTGTGATTTGATGTTGATTTAATAAATTAAATTGTATAAATCTCTTATAGTGTGACATGCCATCTTTCGCCGGTGTCCACAAGATCATAAGTAGATCAATTTATCAAATTTACCTATAGTAGAAATTACCTTTAGCGATAAATGTCACCACTCTTAATATTGGGTGTAAATTACCACTTTAACCTTTTTTCCAACAGATGGCTCTCCGTAGAAAATATATAAATTTATTAAATAATGGTGTATTATTGTGTATATTTTAGGGGAATTTGCAATATAGATTATTGCAATAATTAGCGTATAAAAGTTGTTTACAAAGTAATAGTGTAAAAATAGTTAATGATCAAAAGTCCATAAAAATCGATTCAGTCTTTTACATTTCACAAGTTGGTACCCTGACTGTCGAACTGTCAGCTGTTGTCATTTCCTTTTGTTTTTGTGAGTGACCAAAGGTTATAAATCACTAAAATTGCTTAAAACTCCCTCTTTTTAAATCAATAATTTGAACTGAAAACTTCGCTAAGGATTAATTTAGTTAAAGGGCACGTGATTGCTAATCGGTTTAATACCGGGTCAATAACTAGATTTAACCTAATATTTCAATTTATATTTTGGTTTGTTTAAATTGAAATTTCGAATTATTCGGATAAATAAGCAAGTTATCGTCTAGGAGTAATATTCTAGGTAAGTTTGAACTTCTTTGATTTATTATAGACACGTGCTCACGTTAGCGGTTAATCTTGAGAATAATTTTGTAACTTTAATTGTAGACGATTTGGGATAGGCCAGATTTTGAGCACAGAACTTGCCTACTGTTCTGTTATTTTCATTATTGGATTTTTGGACTTTGGGTCATTGCTATTCTTGGTACACGAATTTTGGTATACGATTTGGCCTGCATTTTGATTTATCCATTACGATTACGAGAAACTTATCTAACTATTGTGAAGATTTGTGAAACCTATCAAATTGTGTTGTGAAGACTTCTCCTCGATCAACAACCTTTAAGTCTGGAGCGCCAGGAAACTCTCCAATTTTCCTTGTAAAAGTTAAGTAACAACTGTATCTCCTTTTCTTGTCAAATTGTTTCACCTTACTAATAATTTTTCCATAGCGTTAACTTTAAACCCTAGATTTTGCTGTACTGTTTTATTGTAATATTTTTACCGTTAAATTTTGTGTACTGTCTGCTACTGATTTTTATAATAAATTGTATTTGTTTTTACTTGTTCTTTTATTCTGTCACTCTCACTACAAGGATCTGGGAACTCCTTTACTTATCCCGACTATAGGTCGTAATAATAGCTATTGCTTAGGTCCATCTCATATTTCTAGATAGTACGCATTTGCATTTGAACATGATTATATTTTTTAATAGGTACTTAAAATATGTTAATCTAAGTCACTCGCTCAATATCATTGCACATCGAATGCCATCATTGGTTTTCATGAATATCTTGAAAATATGGAAGACCGTATACGAAGAATGTGGAGCGATTCCAACGATGACGGTAATATATTTCAACGGACATCTTTTCGATGAAACAATATTTCCAACTATGTCGCAAGGAAAATTTTTTGTCAACGATAAAAACAAGAAACATCTCATAAAAATATTGAAGACGAAGTTCGAAACTCCGAACTCTATGATAAAAGATGCTACGGAAGATGCAGTTACTCAATAATAACATGACAATCAGCAATCACGTGCATATGATTGATGATGTGGATTTTCTCGTTCTCCTGACAGCCATATCCACGTGTTCAAATATAGTATATCTTCTCAAATCTGGAAGAGGAAAATCCCACAACAATTTTATTCAATTATAAGTATGTTGGAGCAAACATTCGCAGAGAATATATTATTTTTCATACTCTTTCGCTGCGATATGACATCAGCCTCCTTCGACCATGGCAAAACAAAAATTTTTCAGCGTACTTCGGAAACAATCACTATTAACCGAACTCATCAACATATTTAAAATCAAGACGCTAACCCAGACACAATGGCTGATGTTAGAGAACAATCCATTCTCGCATTATATGGTTGCAGTCGTAAACAAGTTATATCACTGAACATTTACAAGCATAACGTTTTTTCAGCTTTCAAAACTACTACAATACTACCATAACAGGAGGAGCAGCTCAGTAGCATTCAATCTGGACATATTACAACAGTAATACAAAATTGAGAAAAATGCAGAAGAGAGAAGCCTGGAAAACCAAAGACGAGGTAATTCCTGCTCCCACACTCCAGCCTTACGCTCCGACAATTCTCTTGCAACTTGTTTCTGCTTGATTATTTGCACAAACTGTAATGGCGTCTATGATAATCAATATGAAGTAGAATACTTCAATGAAGAGGAAGAAGTGGAAACAGTTTGAGAGCCAGTTAAAAGACATCCGAAACAGAAGCGAATTTTGTAGAGCAATTAGTTTTTGTATGCGATACTTCGTTTGATTCGAATGATGACATAATCGTAGAACCCGGGCCATCGGAGACACAATCAAGGAAATTGCATTAAATTCCATCATTAGGGCAAGTAGTATACTGGGGATGCCACAAAAAACGCGCCACATACTCTACCTCATAGTGGTGTGGAAATGAGTTTATTTTCCGCTAGCGTACGTGATGGAGTATAATTTGCGTAGGTGGTAAGTACACCGAAACCGTTCGTTGTAAAGAAAATGGAAGCAATATAATTTGTAGGATATTTTGTCTGGTTTAATGTATTATATAATTATTTTCCCATAAAACGCTATGGAAAAGAGATCCTTGCGAGAAACTAATTTTTGCAGCAATTTTTTCAATACGGCGGCTTTCCGAAAAAAATACGAGATGGCGAAATAGACATTCGAAAGGAGCACCTCAAAACCTACAAGAACAATAATATACATAATAAATAAATAAACACCACATAAATTAGACAACCCCCAATTCCAGAAGCCAGGGCTTGTGCGGAGGGGGGTTACACATTGAAAAAACGTGGACATACAATACAATCTATATAATCGTATAGAACTTTCCGCCTAAAACGACTTAATGCTTGGGCTATATATATATATATATATATATATATATATATATATATATATATCTATTACATTTTTATTTTAAATAATTTTATTAACATGTTTATTGAATATTATCTTACTTGTTTGAATCCTCAGCTCCAGTAAACCATTTAGCAAAGACAAACAAATAAAACCAGTTGCTTTTCCTATAAATATTATGACACCTTGATCTTCCAATGTACGAATTTCGAATTGAATGTGAAACTTATTATTTTCCATTTCAAATGGATTCAAAGCAATAAAAGATCTTTTTCCAGTCAAACTAACGTCCGTCACATTTTCATCTATAAATAAATTAATACATACACGTGCTTGATTCGGTTCATTAGGTATGATATCTTACCATTATCACAATGTTCACCAGTTGCTCCCAAAGGACAATCACATTCATAATTAGATAATAATGGAACACAGGTAGACCTTTCAGCACATTTTGTGACATTCATGTCACAAAGATTATTCTTGGAGGAACACAACGGCCCATACCAATTATCTTGACACAGGCACCTTCAATTGTAAAAAGTTTTATATAAAATAATGAAATCTGGGGTTAGGTCATTACATAAAAGTACTTCCATGGTGGAGACATGCCCCTCCATTTTGGCAGCTTTGCTCGGAACATTCTGTAGTACCACATTGACCCACTGCCCTACCATAGGTCTTTCTAGACCCTTGGATAGGGATCACTACGCTACCCGATTTCATTTCTATGTCAAAGATACAGCCAGAAAAACCAGTATGCAATGGCAAATCATGGGGTAGTAGAGAGAAATTCATGGAATCATGTCCACCTGAAAAACTATAGCAATTATTTATCATTTTAGTTGTTTAAGAATTCACTTACCAATATAGATGACGGGTAAAATATCCAACTGGACTAAATTACCTGGAGTTCTTCCTGTAACATTACCTAAATTTTCGACATACAACCAAGCCCGCCTGCCAAAATGACCCAAACGTACCAAGTAGTCTCTAGCCCCTTTCTTAACAGGCTGCGATGTAAATATACGCCTGGGCCCTAAAAAATTCTAACTGATAAAATGTAATTGCATTATAAATTAATTTATAATGTACCAGACCCTAAATTCCACGTGAGCATGATAAAACCTTTAACAAAACTCACTGCCAGATGATCTGAGTAAAAATCATGATAACCTGATTGACCAATGAACAATAACAATGAAATTTGCTCCATTGTTGTTGGAGTGAATCGAAACTTAAGTTCCATGTTTTTAGAGATACCATCGGGAATTGGATATGCCACGTAGGAAGACAAACCTCGAACCGTAGATGAAAAGTAGGGCTCGGTTATTTTAAGATCTAAAAGCAAATTAATACAAAATTAGAAATGATTTTTAAATATTAAAAGCACATACCATTTTCGCAAAAATGCCCATGCTTTCCATATGGACATAGGCAAATATAGCCATTGTTTGTAAACGGTATACAAGTTCCTCCAAACATGCAAGGATTATTGTCACAAATGGAAATTTCGCAGATTTTTCCCAAAAATCTATAAATTAATACATTTGAACATTATTATAATCTGACAGAATTAAGCAAAATGAAGATGATAATTTTGGAGGTCTGCGTCTTACGAGCTAATGTTAATATCATGCATGGAGTCAATTTTGAATCAGATTTAAATTTCTGGGCTACGATTATTGATATAATCGTAATAATATTGTTTTTAAATCGAGTTTAAAGCCGAATATCTTTTGTACAACTGCTAACTGCTACATGATATACAAAGCATTGCAATATAAAACACAGCCTGATTTATGGTTTTACTCTATGAGATTCTTTCAAGTGAAAAATTATTATGTTTAAATTTTATTGAATTAATTAAAATTTATTTGATTTTATCGAAGTTTCAAGAATATGCTTCTAACTTGAATGAATCATCCTTTATGTTTTTACCCGTTCTTGCAGTGACACTGCCATGTATCCTTAATTGATGTGCAGGAGGCACCATTTTTACATGGATTCGATAAACAAGCCAACGAAGAACATTCGGTAACTCCAAGACCATCTTCAGCATCCTTGTAAATATTGATTTTTTGATTGGATACCTAAAAAGTTTTAAGTATTTGATATTACAAAATCTTGTCATTATTTCATTAAAAATTAAGTAAAATTAAATCGCTTAAAGCAAGAGGCAAAATAATAGAATTAAAATGATAAATTGTAACGAAGCGTTTTTTCGTTACCAAAATGTGCCCAGGATCTATATTTATTTCTGCCATCTATATAAATTATCCATTTATATTTTTTACTGTACCGTTTTAAGCTATAAACATTTATATTATATATTATATTACATTCATGTAGAGGGGGAGGAACGTGTATAGCCGTACGAATCCGCAGTAAATATTTCAGTCGACAGTCAGCAGCCCTGCGAGCTAGACTTGAGTGCCTGCCGTTCTGCGTAAAACCAACCGCGAAATAATTCTAAGCGGCAAAGCAAGCTAAGAAAAAAATTTTTCTAAGTCGATCTGATGTCACTCGTTTGACGTAATTCTCTCGAAGCCGTCCGATAGTCAGTTCGCGAGTAGCCTCTGTCAGCGTTAGATGTGTGGAGCTCTCCGTTCTGTACCGATCTGCGAAGAAAATATTCTAGGTCCCTAAAGTCAGGTTATAATTTTGCTAAGTGGAAAATAAATAATAATAAATAAATAAACACCACAGAAATTAGACAACCCCTATTCCAGAAGCCAGAGGCTTTTACGGAAGGGAATTATACATTGAAAAACGCGGATACACAACCAGTGTAAATATTCCGATATATTGTTCCGTTTGACGTCACGTCGAACCACCGCACATCTTCAACTTATAAGTATTGAAAGGAAATCATTAAATTCGTCCAGTGTTGGCAGCTAGATAGAGCGATTCATCGGTAGCAGATGTGTTCAATCTGAGAATCGAACCTAGGTATCGTTAGCGTTATATATTTCAGAACAGTAGAATCGTCATCCATCAGTCGCACAACCATCTGGCGCATACACCCGCTTGTTAGTATTTTAAGAAACTAATTGAATTCGTCACGTGTTGGCAGTCAGCCAGAGCGACTCATCGGCAGCAGACGTATCCATTCCGAGATCCAAACACAAGTGCCATATATCATATTCGAGACGCAGGATTTTGGCCAAGTCATCGACCAGCAGCGCAGCCATCTGGCGTCTACTTCCACTCCGATAGTATATTGATTCATTTTCAGAAAAGGATCTGAGGAGCCATGCAATTTGATTCCATTCCGATCGCTCCACCGCAGTAGACGTACCCGACCATAATCGCAGCAAGTAAGACTCTGGAGGAATAAGTAAACTAATGTACTAGCCAAGTACTGTATATTATAACTTTGCCTTGTATCATCGTTTATTCTGTTCTAACGCTTTACCGCATATTTTTGTTACTATTTTGCAGCTTGTCATCCTCGTCACCTGAGTCATCTGGTACTAGTATTTTCGTTACTAGCTTGCTCTCCTCCGGATAGTTAGTAACCAGTAGAATTTGATCAAAATAACTAGTTAGAATGTTAGAAAAGTAGAATTTAAATAGTAGGTTTAATTGAATATACTGATATTATTAAAAATTCTAAGTTTTACTGTTTGTGTGTGAACGGCTAATTTCCGAAACTGACCCACTGGAGTTTACCTTCTCCACTTGAGCTACTCAGCCTCCCGTTTTCGGCTTGAGGGTAGTGTTCTATCACTTAAACTAGGACTGGCGCCCGAGCTTAAACCGAAAATTCGTTTCCGGGGCTCAAATGTCAAAGAGTGGCCCTTTTCTCTTTGTTACCGGGTGGGGTGGAGAGAAGCGCGCCACAAAATACTGCTTCATCCATGTTTATTATACGTATTAAATTTTGAAGGCACTGAGCAGGTTTTCATAATGTATTCCTCTTGATTTCCTAATAATATTAGGACGTGCGTTCTGAATGATATTTTAGTTATCAATTTCTAGAAATGCAATAAAAGTATTTGTAGTAAATACCGAGAATTTTTCCTGCTAAATATTTTGAAAAGTAGATGACAATTGCAAACTTGCATATTTTTTGTCAAATTTTAATTTAAAAGTTTAGTACCGCTGAACGGGTGCCAATGCACAAATTTTTTTATCATTTAGAGAAATTGGCCTTAAGTACATAATAAAGATAAAAGTGCAGTTCTAAACGGCACAAACAAAGACAGTACTTATTTTTTTCTGCTTAATATGTATGTAACTACCCTAAAAAAATGTACGTTTTATCAAGGGTGAAGTCTGGACGTTAATAAAATTATTTGCCTTGATTACGATGTGTTAATTAATTTTTAACGTTGCCTGTAATATTTAGATCATGGCTGGCTATTTCAATAATGCAGACATACTCGCGGACATGTTTTTGATCTGTGGTCATTTCCACAGCATGCGGAAAAAGTAGCTAGGCAGCATCGTTTGCTTTTTCCAAAGGTGGAAAACCACTGGTTTACAAAAGTTGTAACAATTTTAATATACGGTAAGTCAGCTTTCGTTAGCAATTTTTCATAATTTTATTATAAGGAAAATCTTGAAATTTTTTATGGACAATCAGCAGTGGAAGTGCAAGAAGGGTCAGTACACCATGTGTATCCACAAAGCACATTAATCGCCATTTGAACAATTCCTTCTGTGCATTCACAATTTGAAATAAAAAGTATAGGTACAGTTTCTTAATTTAGCAGTTACCACATCATTTTCTAGATTACCGGGTGTCAACGGATCATGGTAGACCCCCTATTTATTCCTTATTTTTTTAGAATGTGGGAATGAAACTTGGTAGATGTATTATATGACCAAGAATACACTTTGTGACATAACTGCCATTTCTTCTGGTTTTCACACTTTCTGCCTTTTTATGTAAATCCTGGACCAAGAAGAGGATTCATCAGTACTAATGGCTCACTGATTTGATTGGGTATGCGAGTGGACGAGCACATAACTCCAAGTATTCATCAGGAGAGGATCCGAGCTTAAAGTTTATGTCCCTCAATTTTGTCTGAGCGCTCAGCTGTTGTCACCTACCAAGACGACACGACACTAAGTTACGTAAGCCACTGTACTTGCATATTTATTTGGTCAGAAGAACTCAATGTACAAACCAATATAAGACATCAGTTTTTGTTAACTCACTTGTTACAAATTTAAATTCAATTAGAATCATCCTTGTGTAAGGAAATTGTAAATAGTCAATATTCATTATACTGTTTATTTTTAAATATTTGTTTAATGTTTTTCACCTGTGTTGTATGTCCAAGAATACTTATCTATCTGTTTCTTATTTTGAGTATAAAATAAAATACGCTGGCGCCCTTGCCATCAGCAAAAGTCTGAAAATAAAATCTCATGATCCACACCCACCGCAGAGCTAGCTGGAGCTAAGTAAACGTAACACCTTCGTGGGGTGAGCTAAACATTTCACACGGTAGCGTTATAAAAATTGGGTCTACCATGATCCTTTGACATCCGCCATTGATTTTATTGCTGCACATTATTACTTTCCACATTTTATCAGCAATATATTGGATACGCTATTTTTAATTTCAATTGTTTGATATCAGATTCCTACTAAATTACCTCAAAAATATAATACAGTTCTTTTGATAAAATACTTGCTTGAATCTTCCGAATTCAACATTTTCAAATTAGTTGTGATAAAATTATACATTTTCAAAGAAACACAAAAGTCTTCTTAAGTGGTAAATTTCTATATATTTTACACTTAAACCTCACTGCAAAAAGTTCCGTATAAATTGATTCTTAGAGGTCGTGTTTCGAAATAAAGCACTTTTCACGTCTAATTGCACTCCAGTATTAGAATATCTCAATTGGGCAATGATTAATTTCATTTGTTCCAGTATAAATCAATTACAAAAATCTTATGACTTATGGACGGTATGTTATTCGCTATTATCTTTAAGGACGACGTTTCAGTGTAACGGAAACGGTAAATAAGATAATGCAAGCTGACGGTAATTGGCGTTTGAAAAAAATATTTTGAATTGGCACAAGCGATTCAACTAAATTAGCGAAGCGTAGCTGACGATTCACCGCGTGGCCATTCAAGATGTCTGTCTACATTTATTAAACAAGAATTAACCATTAACATGAAATACTGAATAGTTATTTGATGAATGCGAATATACTTCCTTATTTCACTTTATTGTAAATGCGAGTGAACGAAGAAATTGTACTGGAAGATAGACAATCAGCATCAGTTTTAACTGTCCATATTATATGCAATGTAACGCACTAGCACACTATAGGTTGGACTTTGTTGTCATCTTAAACATAGAATCAAATAGAAGTCTCATATTAATATATCTATTAGCGAGCAGCCGTTGTTTGTTATTTTTCTCTTAACAACTCATACCCACATAATGCGATTGTTCAATAAAAAAGTATCCGTCGTCTGTATTATTAGTACACGCGAATTTGATTATGAGATGCATGTCTAGCGGGTTTTGACACAAGTGATTTTTATTTGTTTTCCCTTTTTTTCGCAAAGATGCGTTTTTTAATTTGACCTCGTTTCCACACCACCCTTGAGATAGAGCTCTCGGTGGGTTTTTAAAAGTAGTGTCCCCTGTAAGCCTATTCTGCTAAAATTATGTCCAATTTTACTCATTAGAGGGTTCTTCATCGACGAAATGTTCTTCAAATTTGGAATTTAAACATCTTTGCCCATAGCAATTAGGTCACATTGTTGAGCAGCACAATTCAACCTTGACACAGTTACATTATTTTCCACAACACTTTTTGCAGCTGCAGGACACTAACTGAAGGGTGGAAATTGGTACTGGCACTTTAACGAGAAAAATGTCTAAGATTGAATTTATAGAGTGCAATTTTCTCTACAAGATGCATGTCTAGCACGTTTTGACGCAAATGATTTTTATTTATTTTCCCCTTTTTCCGTAAATATGCGTTTTCTAATTATACGTAAAATATGTACCTCACTAATTTATGTAAATCATTCTTCTGGACGACTTTAAGAATAAATGTTTGAAGCATTGTGATATTATCTAGAAGAAGGAAAAAGCACAGGTCAAAATAGACTCTTTGTTAAGCATGAGAGTGCCTTGTCCCTCGAACTTTCATTTGTGGAATAAACGTGCGTGCGTGTAATAGTACGACAGAAAATGTTTAGGAAATACGGTGAAGATAGACTGAAGGAAATATAAAAATATATACAGATACGTTATTACTACATAGACTTAAATGTGCGTGAAAATGTTTCTGTAGATACGGAGACAATAGGTGATTGTTTCATTTACGAAAAGACGCTTGAAGAAGGTGAAACTGAAGGAAAGAGGCTTGGTGAATTTAATAGCCGTTATCAAAACTCGACAAGATGATAAATATAAACAGCTTCTTAATATTACGACTATTATATACATGAGGTTGGAAGAAAGTGGTCAATATCACCCATTTATACCACCGAGTTACCAGCTCAACGATGTGCTCTAATTGCCATGGGCAAAGATGTTTTAATTCCAAATTTGAAGAATAGTTCGTCGATGAAGAACCCTCTAATGAGTAAAATTGGACAAAATTTTAGTGAAATAGGCCTACAGGGGAAACCACTTAAAAAAAATGTAATGAGAGCTCTACTTCAAGGGTGGGTTGGAAATGAGCTCAAATTAAAAAAAAACACATCTTTGTGGATAAACAGGAAACATAAATAAAAATCACTTGCGTCAAAACTCGTTAGACATGCTTCTTATAGAGAAAATTCCGCTCTATAAATTCACCCTCGAGCAATTTTCTCATTAAAGTAACCGGTTTTGAGATATTCGCTGTGTAAGATCGATTTTTACTTGTGCACTCTAAACTATCCCATAGTTTCGACTCCGTTACTGCGAAATAGGTGGGGATAAGTTACAAGGTCAATAAGACATTTTAACCTCTCCACAATAAAATTGTGAGAGGTTACTAAAATTGGTTCAAAAACAAAAATTGAGATAACATCAAATCTTTACGTTTTGAGGTCCTAGGAACCCAAAAAAGTGGTTTTTGAAAAATGTCTGTGTGTGTGTATGTGTGTATGTGTGTATGTGTGTTAGCACGATAGCGCCGAAACTACTGGACGGATTTGAATGAAACTTTGCATGTGCGTTTCTTTAGTGCCCCAGAAGAACTGAAAAGGTTTTGGTTGAGATCGGATTACGTTTAGTGCCATTTTGACGCAACAAGTTGTTTATTTTATAATTACTTTTAATTTGCAATGGAATCATTGAAAAGCAGTTAAAATTCTGATTTCAACGATATATCACACTTCTACCCTTTCGATTTGGTTTCCGTGAAAAAAATTAAAAACAAAGCAAATATTAAGCATACATTGTATTTCGCATAACATGATCGATGCTCGTAGCCGTTACGTCGTGAAACTCGTCACATCATGTGTCAATTCACGTGTGAGGGTTTCTTCACTGCTCTAGAAGTAGAGCGGTTTACGTTTAGTGCCGTTTTTAAATATATATATACAGGCAAATCGAAGAATTAAACTACAAATATTCCTCTAAAATCTAGTAAAATTACTGAAATGCTAATGTTTCATTTAACAAAGACAGCCGCGAGCGATCGGATTGCAACGAGAAAATTTTGGCGATTGTCATTGTCATCGTTTGTCATCCGATAACGTTGGTGTCATGTCATGTTAATAAGATTTCGGCAACTTTTAGTGGATTGTCACAAACTTTAAAGGTAGATGTAACAATATCAATATCGCATGCTTTCTATACCTTCGTTGGTGAATTTATTATAGATTATGACTTTACCAATTTTCAGTTTGTTGCTTTACAAATCTGTAGTATTTAGGATAACTAGACTTTCTTAGTCGTTCAAGTGATGTTGTTAATATCCTAATAGTATATTATTCAACGAGCGATAATGTGGGTAATAACTCCCATAGATGATTGTAAATTCATTAAGTTCAGGGTTTTTTTAGTGCCCCAGAAGATCTGAAAAGGTTTTGGATGAGATCGGGTTACGTTTAGTGCCGTTTTGTCACACAATTTAATGCTCTTTTCGGCTTCAAAGATCCACCTAGTGGGGAGGTTCCAGCCGCTTCCAGTAGCTGCCGATTTTTTATATAAAATTTAATGACATACTTTTTATTTCCTATACTTTTTTTCTCTTCCGATGAACGGTTTACAAGATAATAGTGAAATACCAGTGTGAAGTTCCTGTTAGGGGTGGTTTTTTGAAAAAAGGGACTTTGCGTTCCCGAATGGGGTGCGAACTTTTCGGATATCTATTTCTAACCCTATCGAGAGTACACAACTCAAATATTGTGTCTCTATAAATTATTTCTTCTTATGTCTAATTTGCATGGACTACTAGGGGAGCGTCCATGTACTAAATTTAATCAAAACCGTTAGAGCCGTTTTAGAAAAAAAAATTCTATTTTTTTTCCTATTTTTAGAGGTTTACTCCCCCACATATGAGCTAGGATCGATTTTGCGATTTTATCTTGAGGTGTGGTCGTCTTGAATACCCATGTAAAATTTGAACAAAATCGATCCAAAACATAATATTTTTAGTCGCAAACTCCTCTATGAAATTCTTATTTTACTATAAGGAACGTAACCAGACTGCAACCAACAGCTACTCTCCGGGCTATGTGCCCCGCCGAGCGCTGAATTACAAGCCTGGCGCGTTAAGTGTAATAATTGCATATTACAAACAAAACGCTAATGCTTCGATTGCAACAAATACCAGCCCAAAGACTGATCCTACTTAATAATTAAAATCGTCACATGCCTACCTTGCACTGACGAGAGACAACAGCTCGAAACTGCAGTCTGCAAGTGGTGTGTGACGACTGGCACGAGAGCTCCTTTAAGTAGGATCAGTCTTTCGGCTGGTGTTTGTTACAATCGAAGCATTAGCGTTTTGTTGGTAATATGCAATTATTACACTTAACGCACCTGGCTTGTAACTTGTAATTCAGCGCTAGGTGGGGTACATAGCCCGGAGAGTAGCTGTTTGTTGCAGTCTGGTTGCGTTCCTTATAGTAAAATAAGGATTGTATAGAGGAGTTTGCGACTAAAAATATTATGTTTTAATATTCCGCCTTCTAAAAGCACATTTGAAAAATCGATCCAGTGCTTTGGACTCTAGGTGCGATCACAGACGGCAAACGACCGACGGCAGACAAACAATTTTTAAAAACCACTTTTTTGTGTTCGGGGTATTTGAAAACGTGTAAATCCATCAAAAACTCAAACTCGAATTTTTGCACGATCACTATACCTTCCTTATATACTACGTATATTGGAAAGTAAAAAGGATCCGTCCTCTTTATTATGTGAGATATCGAATTGTCTACTATATGTGATGTGTTTGTATTTATGTTTACAAAAATAAATATTCTAATATCACATTTTTTCAATCCTGAAATTATTTCATTGATTTGAAATTTAATGTCTTATATCATGAAATTAGATCCACCTTTTACTTTCCCACATGCGTAGAATAAACAAAAGTACTGTTATCGTGCAAAAACTATTATTTAGTAAAAATTGGGAATTTCATCCAATTCCAATTCTAATATATTTATTTGCTGTTTAAAATAATACAATGTATTGCCGAAATTCGGCCCAGAGCCAATCCGTCAGGTTGGTTCAACTTACAACTTTTAACAAAAATGCCTAAATCTAAACTTATAATCTAAAATACCCTAATAGATCCAAACACTAACATAAACATCCATCACCTTTCACCCAGAAACAAAGAATTCCATCCGATCCACTGGAGATCTTTGGGTTGAGCTTTTGACAAATCTTTATGATATCTGCATCTGTAAACTGTGGCAGATGTGCACATGGAGAAGAATTATTGTACTGAGAATTACAGTTTCTGTCATCTGAGCTATTAAAAACACTCATAAAATATTTCGCAAAAGCCGTAACAATGAAGAGCGAATCCTCAAATTTATCATTATCATAGAACATGGAGCCTGGAATAATAGAGGTCTGTTTTTTATTTTTTATAAAATTCCAAAATTGTGCAGGATTAGTACTAATCTGTTCCTGAATGTTAGTAATATAGTTTGCATGTGCAATGTTAATTTTGGCTTTTGTAGTAGAACGCAGAACTTTATGTTTGAGTTTTGATGAATTTACACGTTTTGAAGTCGTTTGAACTCGAAAAAGTATTTTTTTTGGACGCACCTAGGGCCCAAACTCTAGATTGATTTTTCTCAAAATTTGCATGCCTGTTCATGGCGGTCACACATCGAGATGTGGGGGAGTAAACCCCTAAAATCTGTCAAAAAAATAATAGCTATTTTTTTTTCCAAAAGGCTCTACCGATTTTGATACAATTTAACAAATGGATACTCCTTTAGAATTGGTATGAGATATGACTCGTTACCCCTAAAAATGTAGGGGCGGAAGCTGCGATGTAAAGGTTTAAGTAACGTTTCCATCTAAAGCGGTTTTAACGATGTTCATCAAGTTTGGCACATTGGAACTTCCTTAGTACCAGTATAAGATGGTATGACTATTTCCTTCTGGATAACTAAGGGAGGGATGGTGTAGGGGACATCAATCAAGAAATTAAATATTTTTCTCTAAAACAGCTCTAACCATTTCGATAAAATTTAACACATCTCCCTTAGTAGTAGTACTCTATGATCCGTTAACCCTGAAAATTTAGAGACGGAAGCTGTGGGAGTAAGGTTAAAAGAATTTCATATTTTTTGCTAAACATGACATAATTAGTTGATTCCAGAAAATGTAAGGAAGGGAAGACCGTAAGAGGCAAGGTTTATAGAATTAAATAATTATTTGCTCCAAAACCTCAATGACAAGCTTCAATCATTTAATAAATAGATAGTCCATTAGTACAAGGCTAGATGGCATGGCTAATTTATCGTAATTAGTCCTAGAAAATGCAGGACGAGAATCTCTGAGGGAGAGGGTTAAAAAATTAATAAATATAAAAATAAGTGAATAAAACTATAAAGTATGTGCTTAATATATTTTAAAATAGTACGTTCTAGATGAAACATCAGATTTAATAGCTCAGGTTGCAGTGTCTTTAAATATCTATAGGGTGTAATTATTGAGAAAGACAAGCTGAAGAAATTTAATAGATTGATTGACGTATCTGCTGGGAAGATCGTCGACATGTTTCGAGCTTGTCTTACATCCTCGCTAAACTTTAGCGATATAACTGCTCAACTCAACTCAAGTGAGTAATATATAAAGGATAGAAGAAGGGTATATAAAAGATTTTCAGTTTGTTATTGGAGATGAATGAAACTATAAGATATAATTATTTTTGAAAGGCAAGCTCGAGAGAATTCGGTTGACGCTCCTCACAGATAAATCAATCAATCTATTAATAGTCACCAAGTCTCCGAAGCATGCCCTTGAAATCTAAAGGTAAGGTGACCTTGTAGTTTATATTAGATAAAGTCGAGTTATTTATTTCAATTGACTTTTTAAAATATTAATTTAGAAAGAGAACTCCAGCTACAAACTTTAATTTCATTTTATCATGATTTCGCGTAAAAGTAATGAAACGTGTGCTAAAATAACAAACGAATTTAACACAACAAATTATGGAAAAAATTAATTAATAACTCCTCATTAAACAGACTCGTAGCAGTTATGTATGTGAAAAAAAACTTTTGAAACTTTAGAATTTTCTAGATTTTATTACTTTGCCAGTTGTGCTGCTTTGTTGTCAAAATAGCTCATCAAAATCAAATCCTTCAAAATTATAGCAAAAAGGACTTTCACTACAATTTATCCGCAACACATTTTTATTGTAGAACTTGTAGTTTTGGGGCAGTTATCAGCAGTTAGAAGTAACAAGAAAACAAAATGGCTTTGCGAATTACGAATACACATTTTGTATTTCTTATGTCAACAATCTGGTTTGACCTAGCAAAGATTCATGAAGTTACCATATATAATTTATGTTTAGTCTAATTAGAATATGTTCTTCCTATCACAAACCTTTAAATTCGACATACATCCAACAAAGCCACCTATTGGCAAAATTTCGTACAACGGTTCCAATGGTAGGCCACCTAGATGTAACCAAGCAGAAGGTTTCAAAAATTGGTCAATCTTAGCGATTTGGTCTCCAGTCATCGAAAGACTATTGTTAACCTTAATAGTAGCATCACAGTGTTTAAAGTCTTTGGAGAATTCTAACCTAAAACATTAGCATTGATTTGTTCCTGTAATTTTAAAGTCATATTAATAATAATAATAATAATAATATTTATTTACAAATTTACAGAAATTGTACAATGTGTCTTAACTAAAGGTATACTTCAGCATAATGTGTCATCCATTTGGACTTAAGTACTTATATGATACAATATTAATAATGTAGAATACATTTTAGTTTGCAAATAAATATGGAAAACACATTTAGGCTCATACAGAGCCTGACTATGAATAACACCTCATGAAATTGCAAAGAAGAAAGTCTACGAGTAGAATAAAATATAAAAAAGCTTCGCTATTTAATGAAACTATAAATCAGAAAAAACTAATGTGGATAAAACACGGCTGAAACCAGAAAAATTTGTACCTACATATAATTGTGAATATCTCTAACTACTGAACTAAGCTAAATAAAAGATTGAGCTACTAAACAAAAACGGCATACTTAATAGGAAGGTATATTCATAAAAGGAAAAGAGGATTTTTGATAAAATCGAAATACAGATAATTTAATAATTATATGGGATCAATAATATTATAAAGTACATTTTCATCATTTGAAGTGATCTATGCTCTTAGTTTTTTTTTTAAAGTTGTTTTGTATTTATATTTATAAATGTGTTTGGCAAGATGTTTAGTAATTTCTGTTTGTTACGAAACAAAAATAACAGAATGCTCTTAGCATAAAGCTGCCTCAAATTTAATATGTCAAGTTCTGAATAAAGTTTTTCACTGGGATAACGAAAGGGCTTGAAATAAATGATCTTTAAGATTCCTTTTTTGAACTATTTCTAGAGGTGACAGATATGTTTTTCTTATTCCTCCCCAACCAATTATACCATACTGCATAATGGATTCGATAAGAGCATAATATAATATTTTAAGATGAGTCAAAAGTAGTATCTGCCGACATTGACAAAATTTGAATATCAAGCCACGAATTTTATTTACTATATTATTTACGTGTATATCCCATCTTCAGTGTGAATAAATAAGAATACCAAGATATTTGATTGAGCCAGTTAATGATATTGACAGACTGTTGACTGACACAGTGCTGTAACCAGGTAAGTATTTTTCGTATGACGTAAAAGGTATAATTTTAGTTTTATTAGCATTTAATGTTAGCAAATTTACACTAAACCAATCGAAGACATTCTTTAGGTCACTCTCAGCCACACGTTTCACATCATCCCAACTGTTCCCAGTATACAAGATAACCGTATCATCAGCAAAAGATATTATTTTTCCACAGGAGTTTAGCGTAAACAAACTATTAAGATAGATGGTAAATAACACAGGTCCTAAAACTGTACTCTGCGGCACTCCACAGGTTACAGTTTGCTCTTTACGTAGTATATTTTTTATTTCTACTTTTTGCTTTCTTGACTCCAAAAAACTTTGAAACAATTTCAGAAGCAAGCTTTCACCTATTTGAGAAAAATAAGTATTAAACCTGTTTGCTATTTCTTTAGGATCGATCACTTCATGTCCGTTTTCCATAATCAGTTTATTTACATTTTCATCCTCCTTTTTATAATTATTTGAGAAATCTTTCACAATATTCCAAAGTGTTTTGGAACTGCTTTTATTTAAATTGATTTTGGACTTAAAGTAATTATATTTTACATATATTTTTTTACTAAAGTATTTATCTTGTTTCTGTGATTTATATAGTCCTGCTTAAATTGTACATTTTGGGGATGTTTTAAATGTTTTTGAAACAATTTATTTCTGGTTTTTATGGATATTACTAATCCCTGCGTAATCCAATGTTTTTTTTATTAATTGGGTGGAACTTTATAATTTGAGATGATTCCAAGATGCATTTTGAGAATATTGTAAAGAAAATTTCAAATGCCTCATTTGGATCCAGATAGCTAATACCTCGTCCCAGGACACATTATTTAACAGTTGTAACAATTTTGTATTGTCAATTTTTTTATTCATTACAGTGTTGGTTAGTATATGGTTCTTCATATTTGATTTTCGAGATAATTGAGTAATGATCCGTAATATTTGTTTTTATTATTGCCGAGGTTACACTATCAATAGGTCTAAATCCTCTGGATTTAAGGTATATGTGATCTATACAAGAAGAAGTAGTATCTGTGACATGTGTATTTTTATTTATAAGAGATATAAATCCTTTTTCAGATAACAGATTTAGATATTCTTCTACATAGTCTAAATTCCCTCTATTTCCACTTATATCAATATTTATATCACCAATAATAAAAAAATGATCAAATAAGTTGAAATTATAAGTTCCTAGAACCTCTGGCAAATTATTTATAAAATCATATTCGGAAGTAGAAGGTGATCGGTAAATAGCAAGAATGTTAATTTTGAGGTTTTTTATTTTAATTTCCAAGTTAATGACATTTGTTATGCCTATTTTAATATTTTTATATTCATAATCTGCAAAATCTTTTTTGATATATATTGCAATGCCATCGTTTTGATTTATTTTGTTTACGCTCTCGATAATTTCATAATCCTGAAGTCAAAAAAAGTCTTTATCTGATATACTCCAGGTTTCCGTAAGTACTATACAATTAAAATAATTATCAAATTGTGACATGTACACTTCAAATTGATCGAAATTTTTATTAATACTTCTTATATTACTGTGATATAAGGAAAATGATTCCGCTAAATTAATTTCTTTAAAAGTACTATTAAACTGTTCTACATTGTCCAGTTCTAAGGTTTCCATTACTTTATTATCGTAATCTCTAATAAATTGATCCATTTTTTGTGCTGTATTATATATTTTACAACTATTTTTCAATAATTATCTATGTTTTTACATGTGTATTTTTCTTACTGTGCAAAAAGAAATAAGAAAAAGCAAAAACTAGAAAAGAGGGATAAAAGAACTTATGATTGTTTCTTTAAAATAGTTGGTAGACCTTTAATATACTTTATAAATATATCTTCTTCGCCGCCATATTAAAAATCAAATTGAATTCTTGTCGCCTAAAACAATTGTATAGACAGGGAGATGGTTACAGTTAATCTCCGATTTCTTACAGCATGCCTTTTGGAGGAGTGAAAGTGTACCTTGTGACAACAAAGAAAAGCCGGTACTAGTCCGCTGCATGCTTTCCGGTCATATGGAAAATTGCGTTTCCACTAAAGCGAAATTTTAATATTTTCCGCTGATACTAAAATGCTTGAATTTTTATAAAAAAAAAATTAAAACAAATATAATGTCTTAGTAATTATAGGTATAAGATTCGTAGGGTTCCAAAGGCCTCGAACGGACATTTGAACTTGTAATAAAAAAATATAATTTTCCGCGTTCTGCTGCTGTATACCGATGAAAATAATTAAATTTTGTGTCGTAAAACCCTTATAAAAAATTGGCATGCGGCTCGTGTTGGCCCGAAAATGGAAAATTTACGAAAAGTCCTGCAAGAATTTCGAACGATTTGACATGATCTTAAACAACAGCAAATGAAGTTAAATATAAATTTTATAGTGTAAAATGTCCTTAAAATTTAAAAGGCATGCATGCAGAAGAAGCCCATCACGTTATAAATAATAAGAGAAGTTGCAAAAAAGGAAAATTTTTGTGAATTTATTTTTCATGCCTTTTTCCATTTCACAAAATAATGTTGTTTTAAGCTAAGTTAAGGCAATATGCATGCCATTTTTTATTTGAGCTTAAAACATTATTTTGCGAAATGTAAAAATCACAAAAAATTTTACTTTTTTTTTTTCAATTTTTTCGATGCATGCCTCTATTTTCGGACCTCCTAATCTGCATGCCACATTTTTTACAGCAATGCTCACAGTTAAGATGGCATGCAATATGAAATCACGTCCAAATCGTTTGAAATTTTCGCACAACTTTTCAGAAGTTTTCCACTTTTGAGCCAACGAGGGCTGCGTGCCAATTTTTTTATAAGGATTTTACGACACAAACCTTAAATTTCATCGGCATGCAGCCCGGGAACACGAAAAATTATATTTTTTTTATTAGAAGTTCACGTGTCCGTTCGAGCCCTTTGGGAGTCGATTGATTTAAAAATGGTACGTAAATTTTCATTTAGACACTAATAAAATTCACAAAGGAGAGTTTTCCCTCGCTTTTATTGAATTGATATTTCCTGTGCAACTACTAAATTTTTTAACATTTCATAAATTTTGTAATCGGTAACGGTGACATTCTTCACTTGGTATCCGCTTTGAAAATTATAAAATGGCTACACTAAAATTACCAATTTGGTAAATGTAACGAAAATCTAAAAATGTAAAGTGCAATGAATTTGTAAAATTAAACTGCGGAAAATGTATATAAAATTTGTTAAGTAATAGAAACTGATTTTGTCGAAATGGTTCAGAACGTTTTCTAGCGGTCACGTGGAAAGGCATAAAATTAGAAAGTATACCATATTTAAAATTCGCAACTTAAAATGATTACAGACAGAAATTAAAATGATTATAGACGTCCTCGTCCTTGCTTGGGCAATTTTAACTCTAATATGAAAATTTAATTAATTTAACGTTAATTAAGGGGATCGTTGGCGCAGTGGAGCTGTAGTATGAAGGTAGCCTGCACTACAGGCTTTGTCGAGAGATTTCTGAAATATTAAACGGACTCTGTCATTACAAAACAGTATAGCCTAAATACAGTAATACCAATGAATTTACTTTTTTTTTCGCTCTAAGTTCAGGCCTATGTTACTGTTGTTTAAATTTAACGTAATTAATAATAAAATTAGTGACTTACTCTGCTTTTATCTTCATAGCGTAACCATTATTTACTGGAACTTTAAGTTCGCTCAGTAACATTGTCTGGTAGCCACAAGAAAATTTAAACCTTAAGAAGCCGTCCTGTACATACAGTGCCATATAAGTACTATCTACATTTGAATAAAACAACAGTCCACCACTTGACATTGTTTTAGCATCGAATTCGATCAAAATATGTGAAAAATTCAACAAACGATGTGACAGATAGGAATCTCCGTTAAACGCTGCGTCTCGAACACCAAGCTTTAATTCGCAGAACGGTCCCTCAGTATCAAATGGACAGATGCACTAAAATAATTTTAATATTAACAGTTTATTTATTGTGTACCAAACTCTTTACCTTGTGTCGTTCTTCGGTGAAAATACAAGTTCCGCCATTTTGACAATACGAATCAGTTTTAGTACAATCTGCAGTAGTCAAAGTAGTTTGTTCTGTTGACAATGATGTAGTTGTTTCAAAGGTTGTCATAGTAGAACTTATAAAAGTACTTGCTTCCATTTTTCTCGTTGGTTCTGTGGTGAAAAATGTTGAAACAGAGGAAGAATATGTCGTTTCTTCCTCGGGAAACGTCCTGTTTGTCTCTTTTTCTTCAGTACTAGTAGAAATATATGTAGTTGTGTCACCTATCATAGTTGTATCTGTAAATTGTGTTGCTGGGAATATTGTTATATTTGAAGTAGTTGTAGATTCTATTGCATTGGTGCTTGTTTCTGTTATAAATTCCGTAGTTGTTGAAGTTGTTTCATCTGTGTACAATGGTGGGAGCGTTGTACTATATTCCGTTGTATATACTTCTTCGGTTGAAAGTAAAGGATATTCAGTCATTAATTCCGTTGTAATAGTGAGATCAGATGTTTCCATAGTGATCTCGGTAGTTGTTGTTGTTGGTTGTTCTGTTGTGGTCATAATTGTAGTTGAGGATAGTTCTGTAGTACTAACTGATGTAGAGGTAACAGTGGTGAATGTGCTTTCACTCATTGTCGTATTTCCTTCAAACCAACTGACTGTGCTGGTGAAATAAGTTGTGGATGGCTCAGTCGTAAATAGTGTTGGCGAGTAAGGAATAGCAGTCTCCGAACTTGTTGCTACAGTAGTAACTGTTGTATCTAGAGTCTTATTTAAAAAATCAGTTGTATCAGTTCTTATTACAACTTCGGTAGTTGGCACTTTGGTGGTATCAAAAGAGGTAGATGACGTGACAGTACTCGATGTGGTTGTGGTAAAATTTATTTTTACTGTCACGTTATCATAAGAAATAGCTGAAGTTGCAATATCGATTGGTGTAGGACTTACGTATGTACAGTCCAGGTTATTATCTCCTAATATAAGGCACTCGCAAAGAACACCTGTAAGATTCTGTGGGCATGAACAAGTGAAGTTATCGATTCCGTCGACGCATGTGCCCCCGTTCATACACCTGAGAGTATTAAATAGTGAATGAATGATAAATAACAAATAAGGGGTTATTTACCTTGGTCCCAGTTGGCATTCGTCATACTGAAACTGACATAGGTCTCCGTGAAAGTCTGGCACGCAATAGCAGACAGGATGACCGTCTTCTATTAGACAAAGCGCACCATTCTTGCAAGGATTTTTGTCGCAAATTTGGATGACTTCCTCACAGTTACGACCAGTAAAACCTATAAAGTGTGGATATCGGATAAACGTTTAACCACTTTCTTTCTATTTTATATACAGCAGAATAAATTTTATATATATATATATATATATATATATATATATACAAAATTTTTTAATTTCCACCAGGGATACAGTCACGGGCTCAAAAAAGAAAACTCTTTTTTAAATTCAAGCTTTCGAAACTTTATTGTTTCTTCCTCAGGAATTCTACAAAAATTTAACTTATTATAATCAAAATTATTTAAAACAAGTGAAAGGTACTTACTAAATTGAGGTTAAAAAATGAAATTGACAAGTCATCAAGAGAGAACCAACACAACTATTACAAAATAAATCACACTTGTGGACTACATTTATATTTAATTTAAGTTAAAACCAAAAATCTTTAATCTAAAATAGTTTCAGCCACCTCGAAAACTGAACAAGAAGCAGTCAACTACGTTATTTCTTATTCCTCCGAAAAACATCGGAATGTGAGATTAAAAAACTGTCAAAAACAAATCTGAAGCAGAGAGAGAGAGGGGTCATGTCAACCCCCCCTCTCTCTCTGCCTCAGGTTCGTTGCCAACAAAACACCAAACCCAACAGATCAAAACTTACTAATTTTCAAAAGTATTGTACAGGGTGTTATTTCTGTGACTACCATTGGCATGTAAATGCAACAAATAAGTGTATAATATACTGAGGCCCTCAATGTCATTTCTAGCATTCATAGCTTCCGGTTCATTAAAAATATGACACATTTCTAGAAAAGTTCTTTTTTGAACGTTCTTTTCAAAATCCAAAATCTTAACCTCGTTATAGTTGAGGTTATGGTTGTGTGATAGAGCATGTTTGGCTAACATTGAAGATTCTTTGTTAACCCTCACGTCGCTTCTGTGTGATGTGATCCTATCTTTAATTTTTCTACTCGTTTGACCAATATACTTTTTTTCACAATCATTACAAGAGATGCAATATACCACATTTGAATAATTCATCAAGTCGTCTTTGTCTTTCAGTTTAGCAAAAAGATTGTTAATCGTCACCTTATTTTTGAAGGCTAATTTGATGTTAGTGAAACTTGAAAACAACTTCCTAAATTTAAGCGTCACCTGCGGAATGTTCGGTATAGAGAAATAAAAAGCGTTATTAGGAGCCTCCTGGTTTTCACCCACCCTCTGCACAACTACGTCAGGGCGTTCATTGACTACATTGTCCCGTGCAACAGTTCTACTGGCTATGATTTTTTTTATTAACGCTGGTGGATAACCACACTTCATAAATAAATCTGACAAAATTCTTAGGTTGCCTGTTACAACCGAGGTATGTGAGGTGTTAATAACCCTGTTTTTCATTCCCACTAATACATTAATCTTTTGTCGTTCCGAGTGAAACGATTCATAATGTAAATATCGTCCAGATGAACCTGGTTTAGTGTACTATGACGTTAACAAAATGGATAGTGTCGGCTGAGTCCATTTTGTTAATTATTTTAAATGAAATTTTAATCAGATTTTATTAATATGTGTAACTAAACTTAAGTTAAATGTTTTATTTATAACAGTAGCAGTGTAGCTATGTTTGTGGGATCGACCACTAGTTACGTTCAAGAAATTTTCCTGCCATGTGTTTCGACGCAGGTTTATCAAATTAACCTCAAGTTAATGTCTTGAGAAAGCTAATAAACATTAGCGAAAGCTTGACAATAACAAAGAGTTTTCTTTTTGTATTGGCCAAAATACCTTATCACTGACTGCAACCTCAATAAATTTTATGTTTGTATATATATATATATATATATATATATATATATATATATATATATATATATATATATATATATATATATGTTGTTTTTTAGGTTTTCGCGGGTGTTAAATGAAGTGTTGTTGTACTTCCGGGTGCTCTCCCGCGTCGATGATCGACTCCACCGTGACTCCTGGAGGAGTCGATCATCGACGCGGGAGAGCACCCGGAAGTACATATATATATATATATATATATATATATATATATATATGTAATATATTCTTAAAATTAATAATGACTAAAAATAGTATTCTTTCATTCAAAGTTATTTACCTTATTATCTACTTTTCCATAGTTTTATGTTATCTATATTTATGCTTAAAATAATTATGTAATGATTATTTTTTAAACATTTATTTAACGTCGGCCTATTTCCGCTACTGAGGCCTAACACAGATGCCTGTAGACGAGCTACCCCCAACCAGGAGTTTTTGCCGAACCCCTTCTCATTCAAAGGGTAGGGATCTTTTACTTGCACATTTAATAGACAAAGGACCGACGGCTTTACATCCCCTCCTATGGATGGTGTATTCACTACATATTCCTCGCCTAAGATAGCATAGCTTCCGCGCATACAAGCATAATGATTGAATCTGTGCAAATTGTAGATTATTTTACGGGGTCGTTTGGCCAACATTTGTTACCCAGAACTTTATACAAAGCTTGTGAATTTCCAGGGGGCTAATTTCAGGGGTTAATTCCGCCTGTTCTAGGAACTCTAACCTAGTGCGGACTAACACCTTGCATTCACAAAGTATATGTTCCGCAGTTTCAGTTGCAGTACTGCAATATCTGAATTTGTTGTCTACCACCTTGCCCATATTCTTGAGATGATATCTCAAGGGGCAGTGGCCAGTTAGAAGGCTTGTAATTGGCCTTAATTCGGACTTTTCAAGTTCAAGAAGTCTTATGGCATTCTTTGCCGAATAAGTTATAAACTTTTTTGCTTGTCTATGGCCTGCAGTATTCCTCCAGTAAGACTTTTTCTGGCATTTTTGCCATTCTTGGATCTCCTCTGCTATGTGTCCCTTGGCCAGGCCACAAAACGGTTCGGGTCCAGTAAATGGTGCTTCAGCTCCTTTTTCTGCAAGGCTATCGGCAAGTTCATTTCCTTGTACTCCCTCATGCCCTAGCACCCACATCAAGGTAATCTTGTTCTTGTTGGTCAGTTGCTTCAGGGAATGTCTACATTTCCAGACAATTTTAGACTCAAAGGTATAGGACTTAGAGCCTTTAGTGCTGCTGGGCTATCTGATAGTATTTAGATCTTTGCCCTTCGGATGCCTTTGAGCCATTTCTGGGCACACAGATCTATAGCGTAAATTTCTGCCTGGAAGATGGTTGGGGTGTTACCGTGGGCTTTGGATAACCTATATTTAGGCCTTGCTACACCCACTCCTACTTTATCTTGCTCTTCTAACGACTTTCAATTAGCACGTCAAACTGGTAGTCAAAGTCTTGTTTGATTAGCATTTGATTAGTCAGTGGGTTTGATCATGGACTTCGAATGAATTAACTCCAGAATCCTTAAGTGACCAACCAGATCGCCTGGTTTAAATTTATGTGCCTGATGCAGTCGTAAGGCACTGTGTACTGAGTGCTGCCTCCTTCCTTACATGCAAATGCAAGGGAGTAGGTCAAGCGTAGCCTCCATAGCTACTGTGAGACGCGAGTACATTGCTCCTGTAGTCTCTAAACAGGCAAGCCGTTGCAGTTTCTGGAACTTTCCTTGTTCTATTTTTTCCTCTCTTTTTGGCCACTATACGCATGATGCGTAGGTCACCATAGGTATGACAACCGAAATATAAGACCGATGTGTCATTTTCGGTCTTAGACTCCAAGTCTTACTAAACAGCTTACGGCACACTCATATTACAGTTGTTGCTTTAGTAAGAGTCCTTTACAGATGTGAGTTCCAGGTAAGTTTTTGATCCAGGATTACTCCTAGACACTTGATTTCACTGGAAAATGTTAGGATCGTTCCATTCAGTATAGGAGTTCTAAGATTGAGTTTTCTCCTTTTAGAGAACGGGACAATAATTGTTTTACTCGGATTGACATTGAGCCCTCTGACGAGTACCATTTGGATATTATGTTTAAGGCAATTTCCATGAGGTTGGAGATCATGACCTCATTTTTGCCTCTCACAGTGACAACCAGGTCATCTGCATAGCCCTAGACGTTGAAGCCTAAATTACTCATTTTATGAAGGATTGACCACGATTGACCACAGGAAGGGTGATAGGACCCCACTTTGTGGACAACCTCTGACTGCAGTCACCGCAGCCGACACATCCCGTACACTTGTGGTAATAATTCTGTATTGTGTATGTGTATTCCCCTTTTTTCGGCGGCATCTTGTATGGATGAAGTTAAGCTAATGGGGCGATACGACTTAGGCTCGTCTGGTGGACGTATGCCTATTTTCGAAATAAACGCCATTTTAACTTCCCTCCAAATTTGATGAATATACCCAAGTATATAGCTTGCTATAAATATCTGTGCAAAGTAATGTATCGTTTTTTTCCTGGTATATTTATTTATTTATTTGCGAATTTATATTCAGATGATCTTTCTACATATTCTTTGGAGAAAATATATTTCTTCAACATATGAATATTTACTGTATACTCGATACAACTTCTAAATATCCATGACTGTTATTACTATTGATTAGTTAGAATAGCCAATCTTATTTTATTTTTTTAAATTAAATTAAATAATGGGACACTTTACATGTTAATAATATAAACGTCTTAACAACATGTACTTACCAAATAAACAAGCACAAGAATAATCGGCATGTAAATCTATACACACTGCTCCATTTTGACATGGTGCTGACATACATTCGTCTATTTCTGAATTGCATAAAAATCCTCCCCATCCTAAAAAATTAAAATAAAATCTATAAAAATTACTAGAGCATAATATTATTTTTTTACCCGGTTGGCAATAACAAGTAAACGTTTCTCCTGGCCCTTCCTCACATATACCACCATTTAAACATCTGGTCTCATTTGTTGCGTTACAAACAGCTACATCTACTTCACAATGTACGCCGGAATATCCTGGAAGGCAGTTACAAGTATATCCATTTTGTGCGTCCAAGCAGGTACCGTTGTTGAAGCATGGGTTACTCTCACATTCGTTAATATCTTCTTCGCATAAGTCTCCTTTAGATAACATCGTTAAAAATACAAGTATTAGTGGACGGTATAGATAATACATCACGTCAAGTTTTGACATTGGTGGAATTAATTGGTCTAAAAGTAGTACAGCATCCCATAGGCGTAGACCATAGACAGACATATAATTCTTAAGTTATCGTTAATGTGTGGAAAAGTTTAAATAGCGTATTTCTCTAAAGAGTGCATTTTATAGAGTTTCACCAAGTATAATTTTTTTTGTAAATGTGACGGAGGTATTATCACCATTGTAATTATAGACCTTAGAACCTTACCTTACCTTACCTATCAAATTTTAAGTCAATATATGATAATATTGAAAATGAAAAAGTTATGCCCTTACTTTTTGGGTTAAATAGACTTAGTTTGATGTTGATCTTTTCAGAACATCCTGTATAAGGCGATACTTAACTTCTTAAACTGTATAATAAATTTAGTAAACTAAACAAATTTTTCAAGTATATTTTTTTAAATAACTCAAAAATAGATATAGTTTATTGTTGCTGCAGTCTGCTCTGTGTACTCAATCAATCCCTCCTCTGTGCTTACCCCCATGCCAAAAACTGCACAAAAAGAAGTCGCATGGATTGAGGTCCATTAACCTCAGTGGACATGCAACTGGTTCACCCCGGTCTATTTGATGACATCTAAAATCCTACACCCTCTGTCTAAAACGGACAGGCGTCCTATCGTGCTGAAGCTATTAGTTGTCCCTGATACTCAACGGTAGTTCGTCCACGGGGCCAGGAAGTTGGTTTTACAAAAAGTCCAGGTATGCCAACCACCCACCCAATAACTATCCTATTCACAATTGTTGCCCACATATTTACGTATTTAAAATTTGTTCCTCGAAAAGCATAGTGATTTTCACCAATCCGAATATGGCTACCGTGGGAATTTTTTATTCCGTTTCGGGTTTAGTAATGGTCCATAACTAAAATTTTTCTATTACAGAATTGATCATCTGCTTGTTGTCGAAAGAGTCATTCACATAATAACTAAACTCTGCAAGGGTGGTCTTCAGGCTATACTTCCTGGACACGCTGAACGTAAAAGTATACAACTGATTTTCCCGCAATGGTGCCCGCACTTTTTCTTGCCTTACTTGGACGTGACATGTAATTTTATACTTCTATTTGATCTTCCTCGGTATGATTTAATATTTCTTCTTCAATTTCAGTTTAGGTCTTCCTAGATGCACGACTATCTCTGGTTGTTTGAGTGAGATTGTAACTGAAAAAATCTCACGCGTTACCACAATACGGCAGCCGCCCATATCACCATTTTGTTATTTTCATAAACATTCTCTGTTTTCGCTTTTGAAGCAATAACAAACTTAAAAAATAATCACAACACAACTGATCAACAAGATACTGACCGGTACACACGCATAACTCGTTAGAAAGAAATGAGCAAATAGATAAACAAGTCTTATCAGAACTTCATGAATATGTTTGCGCAGGACAACTTTTTTATGCAACTTTATCTTTGAATTGTTTAAGTAGAGGAGAGTATTATTATACTTATCTTTAATAGTACTCTACAAAAATAAATATACTGACGAAAGATTTACCAACTGAGGCTGTATTCATCGGAAGATAATTAAAATAATTGGAAGTATAGTAATTATATCTGAAAAAATAACTTACTTTCACAAAATTGTAAAAATTGTCCTATACAATATTCACCAATCATAGAACAAATACAATAACTTGACTAAGGATGTAGTGATACATTGAAATGCAAAACATTTACCACACATCGGGAATAATTTCATCTAAACGAAAACGATAGGGAGTTTACACGAAAAATGGTACCTACAGTTTGTAATAACTACCGATAAAATAACACTTTGAGTAAGAAGAAACAGTTCATCAGATACAATACGTTAATATAAGGATTACGTATTGCTGCGAATAAACTTCAAGATCCACATAATATTTTACAGGATTTTTTACAAGCTGACAAGTAAAATTACATCTGTAAAAATGTGAACAAATATGTTATTTTCCTTAACAGAATCACAAAATCGCAACAGTATTATCAAGAATAACTAGAGAATAATGAAGAATCCTGCGCGTCATTAAAAAAAATCAAGTTAATTGAACAATAATAGTGCATAAACTGCCTAATGGAATAATATAAATCAATATTGGATCCTCTGGTTGTGTGGAACTAGCAAAAAAGATTCAAATATTTCAAAATAACATTTATTATTATCGTTATTACATCCTCAATGGTTTATAGAGAACACTCAATTCAATCGAGAGCTTCATGTATTAAATCTTGTGCTTAGCATTTTTAAAACTGTGTCAATTCAGAAATTTCATCTTAAATGACAAAATTTATTTATTTATTAAAATTAAGAACATCCTCCGCCTGGGTTGCTGGGTGGATCGGGTAGCCCAGCAACTATCGCTGCCGGTCCCAAGCCCGGATAAAGGAGGATGGCTAGGCGAAGGGCTAACAACCCCTCGCTGGAAGAAACCATTGTTACGAGAGTTCAAGCAGAAGTAGCCGGACTGAAACCTAGAAAACGACTTGGCGAGAAAAAGGACAACGATTTAGGATTATGTACGTGGAATGTGAGAACATTGTATAGACCTGGAGCCATACGAGCACTTGTTGACATTTTGGGTAAATACAAAATGGACATAACAGCACTTCAAGAGATCAGGTGAATTGAGGAAAAGATATTCGAAAAGGAAAAATACATGATATACTGTAGCTGCCACCCAAAACAACATAAATTTGGGACAGGCTTTATGGTCAGTAGTAGAGTAAGCACCTAGTAATTGACTTTCAAGCCATAAATGAAAGGCTATGTAAAATTAGATTAGAGGACAATTCTTCAAGTACTCAATAATAAATGTGCATGCACCAACGGAAGATAAACCAAAAGAAGAAAAAGAAGAATACTATGAGGAACTGGAAAAACCAATACGGAACTGCCCGAGAAATGATATAAAAGTGATTCTAGGAAATTTTAGCGCAAAGATAGGAAGGGAAAACGAATACTCACCAGCCATTGGAAGTACTCAAAAATCTAGAAATAGCTAAAAAATTCGAGCAGGAGCTCGAGAAGAAGCTGGAAAAGCAAATGAATACAGCCGGGGAAGATATTAAGGAATACTGGGGCAAGTCTAGGAGCACACTGGAAGAGGTAGTAACAGAAGTCCTAGGAAAACAAAAATCAAAGCGACAAAAACAGAATGTTATGATGAAGAGTGCGCACAAGCAGCACAAGAAAAAAATCGGGCATACAAAAGGCCACAAGGGCGAAGAACAAGACAGGTGGAGGAAGAGTACAAACAACTGAGAAGAGTTGAAAAAAGAGTATTAAAACAAAAAAAGAGAACACATAGAGAAACAGATACAAGTAATAGAAAAGCTTAACACTCAAAAGGAAGTGCGAAAATTCTACAAGAATATCAACCAAAATAGAAAGGAAATTAAGCGCAGGTTGTCAATGGTTAGAGATGGGGAAGGAAACATCATCAGTGAGTAAAAACAGATCTTAGAAAGGCAGAAAATTTTGAAGAGAGACTGAACATTGGAAGGTAGACGGGATAGAAGTACAGCTTGGAGGCATGGAAGATGAGAGAGAAAAAGACAGCATAACGGAGGAAGAGGTAAAGAATGCAATAAAGAAATTGAAAAATCACAAATTCCCTGGTATGGATGGGATACCCGCTGAACTTTTGAAAAATGAGGGAGCCAAGCTAACGGACCACATAGGTAGACTTGTAGCATTAATCTGGAAACAGGTAAAATTACTACACAAAAAGGAGACCAGATGATGTGTGAAAACTACCGAGGAATTACCCTGCTGCATGACTGCCTAAAGGTACATACGGAAGAGATAGTAGGCAAATATCAAAGTGGTTTTCGCAGAGGAAAGTCAACAACAGATCAAATATTTATGCTTAGGCAGGCCCTGGAAAAAACCTACAAATATAGGATCGATACCCACCACCTATTTATAGATTTTAAATGTGCCTATGACAGCGTAAGCAGAGGCTCACTCTATAACGTTATGACAGAATTTAATAATAATAATAATAATAATAAGAATAATACCACAGGTAATTACGACCCCCTTTATCCCGGAAGGCTCTAGAAAGGCCTTGTGTGGGAGGGAGCTACACATTTAGAGACAAGGGACACACACCCAATATCCGTGTATAGTGGAAAAATCCCTCTCATAGTATTTCTCGCTGCCACGACCGGGGATCGAACCCGGAACTTTTGTGTGAGAGGCAAGTGCGCTCACCTCTCGACCACCAGTCATATATCCCCACACACCTAATAAACTGGTAAAGTGGAATAAAGTAAGGGTACAAAGAAACGTGTCAAAATCCTTCCTGACACGTACCGGACTACGCCAAGGGGACAACTTTGAAAAAGGCTATAAAAGAATCAGGGATAACAACTAAGGGAGCCATTATTAATAGGAGCGTACAAATATTAGCATAAGCGGATGACATTGATATAATATCTAGGACAAAAAGGGACCTAATGCAAGCCTTCCTAGCATTAGAGGCAGCAGCGAAGAGAGTGGGGTTGCAAGTTAATGTAGCGAAAACAAAATACATGAAAATCACAAATAACACTTACGCAACGCGACCCGAAGACCTGATTATAGGAACATACACTTTTGAAGGGGTAAGAGAGTTTATATATCTGGAAACGCAAATAAACGAAAATAACATCATAAGTGCAGAAATTAAGAGAAGAGTTTACCTAGCTAATAGAGCCTACTTTGGCCTAAAAAAGCTCCTAACAGCAAGTATAGTGAGCAAAAAAACTAAAATAGCAATATATAAAACAATCATCAAACCAGTTCTCACCTACGCGTTAGAGGCATGGACGATGACACAAAGCGACGAAATCTTGATAGGCTGTTTTGAAAGAAAGGTCCTGCGGAATGTGTATAGAGGAGTACAAGAGAATTGGATATGGCGAAGACGTTATAATTTCAAGCTTTATCAGCACTATAAGGAGCCCGATATTGTACGATCCATTAAAATAAACAGACTAAGATGGCTGGGCCATCTAGAAAGGAAGAGCGACAGTGACCCACCAAAACAAATACTGCATCAAACATCAGCTGGAGATAGGAAGAGAGGAAGGCCCAGAACTAGATTTATGGACCAGATCGAAGATAATTTAAGGGAACTAAGAGTCAGAAATTGGAGAGCCAAGGCTCGGAGTAGGAAAGAATGGAAGCTGCTACTGGAACAGGCCAAGACCCACCCTGGGGTTGTAAAGCCAAAGACGATGATGATAAGAACATCCTATAATAGTATTTACACTAAACTTCTGTCTCTATTTGTCAACTAAATCATTATATTATTATTTCAAAATATAAGAGCTGAAGCTCGAAAACTTGTTAAGCTTATATTATAAAAATTAAATAATATCCTATATAAACTAAGATGAACAAATATTTAGATAAATTATTGACAAATGTTTGTCTGTTTTAAATACTGTAACTTGCGGACACAGAGACAAATCTTATTAACATTAATGTTATACAGGCATGGTATTTAAGAAATGATAAAGTCTACTTTTAAACGAATTCAGAGACAGAGCAGTGACAATACTATCCGGCACCGTGTTCCACTTTTCAAATACTCTACTGGACAAAAATGTTTGCCTACTACAAACACGAAATTTCTCTTTTTTTTAACTGCAAGGCGGGGATCCACATTAAGTATAAAAATATCTTCTACACTGTACATTTCTCTATGGAGTAATCTGTATGTGGTAATGAGATCACTACGAATTTGTCTTGTTTCCAGTGGCTGAAGTTTGAGATAGCTGAGACAAGTTTCATAAGGAAGATTTTGTAAACCTAGGGGGAATTTGGTTGCATGTCTTTGGACACCTTCCAGTCTATTGATTGCCTCAAAAGAGGAGACCATACGGCTACAGCAAACTCGAAATGCGGACGAATATACTAGTTGTAAATTTTAAGAAATGAGTCGGTTGTAAGATCTTGAAATAACCTTCTTCCATATAAATTAACTGATTGCATTTCTTAACTACTTTGGTACCATGAACACTCCAGGACAACATCAAGGTCATTTTACTCTGATATAGTTATTAGGTTATTTCCGTTAACGTTGTAGTTCAATTTTGGATTATGTTCAAATATATGTAGTACAAAGCATTTTGCATTAATCAAGGAATCAGCCAATTAGAACACCAACGCACGATAAGGTCAAGATCGTGTTGAATATCAGGTGACTATGAAGAAAACAGCTTGAGATCATCAGCGTAGGAAAAAGTAGATTATGTGCAATTCTGCATCAGGTCTGACACGTATATCAAGAGATTGGTTTGGATTGAACTAGTTGGTTTTCAAAAGCGGTTCTAGCATTACGAAGAAGTCCTGTGAGACGATTGGAAAAGAGCGGTGGAGTTGATAATGTTCTGGAGAATTTGAGTGAGTATACCGTTGCCATAGCGCCTTATTTTTTAAAGACATATCGTATAGTTCCTTATTAATCCACTGCTCTTTGTATACAGTTTTATTAGCAAAAGTTGGAGTATGGGCAGGGATAACGTTTAAAATTGTGTTCAGCCAGCTATGCCAAAGGGCTGTCTTTATTTGCACAACCTTGGAACTAGTTCGTTTATAAATTGCTCATTCATAGTAGTGTAATCAGCTTGATGAAAGTTTAATTTTTTTAGTGAAATTATTGGGGCTTATATGAGAGAAAAATTGCATATTAAACTCAATGCAAACGTGATCTGATTTTCCCAGAGGGGGTTCAAAGTTGGGAGGGCGAATGAGATTTTGGACATTGGTTATTACCAGGTCGATAAGGGGCGGGCGCTGACTATAACTGCATCTTGTGAATTCAGTGACATGTTGAATCAGGTCCGTAGCGGAAATCATGTTGATAAAATCTGCAGTTGCATCTTCAGAACTTAGGGGATCAGTTACTGGGCAGGTAATTTCGGGAAAGTTAAAATCTCCTACGGCAAGAAGATTATCCGAGGACCAGCTCAATGCCATGCCTTGATTTTATTGCACAGAGGTTTAGAGTCTTCTCTTGATATGTCTGGCGCTCTGTATATAAGAAGTACAAAAAGTGGCAAAAGATTACACATTACAATCCAGTTGTATATTAGAAGCTGAGAAAAATTTGGTGCTGAAAAATACATACACGCCACCACCCCATTTTTCGGTGAGACCAGAATGAAACAAACAATAACCAGATAATGCAACAGCTGCACCATATATATTTCATGTGAGCCATGTCTTGGCAAGGAGGATAATGCTGGGGGAATGCATAAATACATAGGGCTGAAGATCGTTATGTTTAGCAGAAGGAGATGCAATATTCGTATAAACAATGGAAAGTTGACAAAATTTTGGTGACTGATTCGTTAGATTTTTGATGCTGGATCTTACGGGACAATTGTAGGAAGATTGTTTATATATCTAATTGTAATTTATTTATTATCATTTCGTTGTTGCAATTCTAGCCTGAAATTTCTTAAATAATCAAACTGATATTTGGTCTGATCTGCTCGCAGTAGCACTTTGGAATATCTGGTATTGCAAATATTATTTTTCTCTATCGTTCCTTAATTTATTATTTTTTATAGTAACTACCCGTTTATTTCCCACTGAAAATGCAGCGAGTAATTTCTCCTCATTGCAATGTGTTTGGTACATTATATACAACAAATTTAATGACTTAAACCTGCCTTTTGTTCCCACACATTTTGTGGTGTGGGCAACAAAATTTATAATTGACCATTGGATTGGAGATTGGCTTTACACCTCCCTTCGGTAAGCGATAAAAGTAAAAACGGCTACTTACTTTACAGTAGCGCCTCTGCAAAATGTTAATATCACAGACTGCCATGCTATCTATAACATTAATTCTTTGATTTGAAATTTTCTATTAAATTCTCTTCAATGTTCACATTTATTATCTACATGAGAATGTAAGTGTAGTTAATCTAATTAAGCTTTGCACTCCTTACCAGCAAATCCGGGCGGACAAGAGCAGTTAAACATAGCGATTCCATCAATACAAACTCCGCCATTTTGGCATGGCGAAGACCAACATTCATTCCAGTTCGTCTGGCATTGTATTCCTGTATATCCATCGATGCAGTAACAGAAATATGTCGAATTCAGATCATCCAGGCACACTCCGTGTATGCAGGGATTGCTAAGGCAAGCATATCCGTTCCACACCCCTGGCATCAACAGCAGGATTATAGTTGACAGTAACAACCATTGCTGGCCACTGCTACCTACCGACTTCATTCCGCATTCTTGTAAATATACCTGTTGGAGTGTTATTTTAATATTATTATTAAAGTAATACGCTTATTTTTTGTAATACTAAATTGGATTGACATTCTGTCTTTTTTGTTGTGATTATTTAGTTTAATGGGAACTTTGTATAACCATTCATTGTAATAATAATCGTATTCGCACAATGTTACACCGTAACGCTTAGACAAGTCATAATAACATAAGTAACTGTCAAAGAGTACATGAACAAAATATAAATAGAATATCCGTACAAAAATAAAGATAAAAACCGCTGCCCGGAGAGTAGCTGTTGGTTACAGTCTGGTTACATTCATTATAGTAAAATAAGGATTTAATAGAGGAGCTTGCGACTGAAATATTATGTTTTAATATTTCTGCCCTCTTGAAGCACACTTGAACTATATATATACATGACCCCTCTCTCTCTGCTTCAGATTTGTTTTTGACAGTTTTTTAATTTCACATTCCGATGTTTTTCGGAGGAATAAGAAATAACGTAGTTGACTGTTTCTTGTTCAGTTTTCGAGGTGGCTGAAACTATTTTGGATTAAAGATTTTTGGTGTTAACTTAAATTAAATATAAATGTAGTTCACAAGTGTGATTTATTTTGTAATAGTTGTATTTGTTCTGTCTTGATGACTTGTCAATTTCAATTTTAACCTCAATTTAGTAAGTACCCTTCATTTGTATTAAACAATTTTATATTAACTGCGATATATTGGTGTGTTATTAAAGGTTTCCCGTCCGCACCATTCTATCACTGGGTAGACTGATTTGACTAGCTGACTTAACTTTCGTGACTGATACTGACAAATCGAATGAATCAATATTTTTTGCAATAATGTTCTTCGTTATGTCATTGTTGCTCTGTTTGGCATATTTTGATTTTATTAATAATATAGACTTTTATATTTAACTATATCAAATAATCGGGTATCACATTTCCTTTCGCTAACATTCATATTCTCAACATTCCCAACTACTTTTAAGGCGGTTCCCAATAATTAATCTATTTTTCATTCTATGTTCATAATCTCTTTGTAATATTAAGTTTTACATTAACCATTCCAATTAACACGCTACAAAACCGTAGCATATTATTGCACTAATTTATTTATTTATTTTATGAAGTTACCATATAGCTTGATACATGCTGGGTGATATTTTTTTCACAAAATTTACCCAAAAATAATCTTAATATCTACCACCTATTACAAAGTTATCTGAACAACGCCCACAGACGTGTTTAGTCCAGGAGATAGTGCTGCATTTGGACGAGTCGTTTCATACCGACTGAAAATCATAACATTAATAGTTTTCTCGTAATACATAAGTGATCTGAACGTCAGCTACTCTAGTAGCGGTGGAGCTAAAAGTGGCAACATCTTAAAATTGTAAAAAAAAATATGCTACGAGTTACCGTGTTAAAATTTATGAGATGGTTTTTTAGATCATTTTGAACAAAAAAATAATAGTCTAGCTGTTTTGAAGAGAGGGAATTATACGTTAATCACGTATGTGAACCACATTGAAAATGTTCAAGTATAAAATCATTTTATACCTCATGAACTTTATGTAGCTGAATTTTTAGACTTTTAAAATAATAGAGAAAATCGTCAGCCGTATTTATAACGGGGGTAAGACCTTCATAAACATGCTGCGAGCTCAGTGCATCTGAGCGTTGCATAGTCACTTTGACAAATGATCTGGACGATCTTTCCAGTCACAAACAGTGAGCTGACGGTGATTTTTATCCTTTTGACAATAAAATTACTCTATCTTTCAATTTCAATCAGTATTATATCAATTTAACATGTTATGCCACTTTATGCTGCGAATAACGAGTTTTTGATAAATTTTTCATACTAATCAAGTTCGTGTCGGTTTTAAATTATAGTATTGTATACTGTAGAACCAAGAAATCTTAAACTGCGAACGTCCCACTACTCCAACTTACCTTTCCCAAATTTTTTTTTAAAGCTTCCAGGTAGAATTGACTGTAGTGAGTTTACCCTAATCGAATGAGACAAACTTATACAAAGCAAAGAGAATCGTTACCATCCGCTGCTTAAATTTCGACTAGTTTATTTAGTTTTTGTTGTGCTGTACTTTTGAAACGTACAGTGTTCAAAATGTCTGTGAAAACAATACCAATTTGTGTGTTCTGTTTTCAAAAAAAAAAAAAAATCGGACCGCTTCATTCATCCATTCCAAGTTATCTAGAAAAGTGTAAAAATATTCTAGAAATACGCAAAAACAATGATATATCCCTGAAAGACGCTAAAGTGCCAGTGAAATAATATAGACAATTTACAGCGTTACCAAAAAATATCGTTCAAGAGTTCTATACAGTACTTTTATGAGTTTCGTTGGCCAAAAATTATTATTGTCAAATATGTGAATCAGAATGGGCATTGCAGATTTGCTCATCTCCAACGAAGTAATAATAATATAATTCTTAGCAAATATGACAATTACTCTTTTAGTTTATTATAGTCTTATTTTTAAAATATATATTACCAATAACGAGGGTATATCCTTACGGAATTTTTTATTAATAAAAATTTATTTTGTCATTTTTTACCTAATTTAATTAATGACATGTTACATGATGATGACAACAACTGAGCACTGAACAGCTGATGCTTATGTGCCAACCTAATTGGTTGTAAATTCGGCTATTCTCGCTGAATTCCTTCACGTTCACCACCTATTCACTGCATTTACAGAATACAGTCTAGGATGGTCGGGTGAGATGCGTGTGATGTGAGCTCTCGCTTCGCACGATGAGTGCTTACTCTCCCCATAATTACAGAATAGAGGTCGAAGCTTTGAAAAAAAATCTTTGGGAGAGGTGAGTTGAAGTAGTGGGACGTTCGCAGTTTAAGATTACTTGATTCCACAATACACAATAATGTAATTTAACACCGACACGAACTTGATTAGCACGAAAAATCTATCAAAAACTCATTATTTACAGCATAAAGTAGCATAACTTATGTTAAATTGATATAATACTGATTGAAATTGAAAGATAGAGTAATTTTATTGTTAAAAAAAAAATAAATAAAAATCGCAGTCGGCTGAATATTTGTGGGTGGAAAGATCGTCATTATTTGTCAAAGTGACTATGCAACGCTCAGATGCAGCGTTTATGACGCTGACTGACGGTTTTACTTCCGTTATAAATACAGCTGACGATTTTCTCTATTACTTTAAAAGTATAAAATTTCAGCTGCATAAAGTTCATAAGGTATACAATGACTTCATATTTGAACATTTTCAATATGTTTCATGTACGTGGACTGACGTATAATTCCCTCTCTTCAACACAGCTGACTATTATTTGTTTTGTCGAAAGCGATCTAAATAACCATCTGAAAAATTTTGGCAGGGTATGAAAATACTCGTAGCATAATTTTTTTTGCAACTTTAACATGCTGTCATTTTTAGCTCCACCGGAGGTGCGGCAACTGAGCTCATTTTGATGATTATTTAATATTAATCAACTGCTAAAAATGAAATTTATTAGGTATAAAATTCCTCGAAAAAAATGCAGCGCTACCTCTCGTACTAAGTGTACTCTCCATCGTATTCAACTCTACTTGATAAGAATGTTTTTCTTGATATAAAATTTTTCATTCAAGTTAAACGTATGTTATATGGCCATTTTACTGTTATACTTTTCGTTTGTTTATAATACTGAATGCTTTTAATAACCGGTATCTAGTGATGTCCCAGAAGTTATGTATTTTATATGACATCAAAATACAAATTAAGTTATCCTGAGGATGTTTATAATAATAATAAACGAAACGTTGACGAATTAAAAATTGTATTTTTTGACAAAACGTTGATCCCAAACTCGGCAAACAATAGCATTTTTCATTTTTTTTAAAGAAGGCAATGTTACATTAGCGACTACGAACCAATCTTCAAGCACTTCTACCAAAATATGAATTGAGAATATTTCTTGAGTTCGGATAAATTTCATAGCCATGTAACTTCAAAACAAATAAAAATAAACCTACCACTTCTGTGTCTTTTCTTTGTCTTAGTATTGGAACTAGTTTAAATTCCCAAATATTGAGTAAAGCTATAAGGAACGCCATCATCAATTCTTAGACCATTCTAGAAATATTGAATATTAGTTGTATGAGTAATCATCTTATACTTTGACCTTATGAGAGAATACTAAACTCAATATGAAATGGTATAATTACTAATTGATAAATCCCAGTGTAATTTTATAAAATTAACAATATATTTCACACACGCATATCTAGGTCTCTGGGCTTCTGTAAAAGAACAATACAATTATGACATTCGCAGGTTTAATAGAATGCTTGTAAAACAAGGTAAAAATCTACTGGGTCGGATATCCGGAAACCTTCATTCAATGCATCTTTAACTATAATGTTAAAGATTAGATGTGGAATCTCAAACAATTATTTAGTTTCACTTTAGCAGTGTTGTGTACCGTATTGATGAGATAAATTTTTCACGGCTTTAATTATTTTTGTAAGTAACATTGTTTTATTTTAAAAAAATAATTAATCATTTTAAGTTCTTCCATTGTATAAGAATCATTAGAAATATTACTAGTGTTTAGTACTTATACTTTCTTTTGTTCCTTATTTAGTCCTAAGCACAGGATAAAATGTAAGTTACATATGGGCAATATAATTTAATAATAAAATAGCTAAAATTTAGGCATAACGAATTTTTTGTCAAGTCGCTTTGCCTGTAAGACCAGCAGGCCTTAGACATTTTTTTCTTAAAAACAATGGCTGCGTTTTGTTCGCTTGAATTTAAGTTCCGCTGTAATAATATCAAATCAAAATTTATTTATCAATTTAGAAACATAGACAGGGTATAATAAGTTTATAAGATTTTTTGATACACTCTAGGTGAGAGGTCACACACAGTATACAGTATACACAGGTATTGTCGGGTACAGTTTTGCTGGGCAGTCAAAAACAAACGCAATAAAAAATTTACGAGATAATTATTAAGGTCGGCGAACCAGTCCGTGCGGTATCATCAAATAAGCCGGACCTATATGGTAAGCGATTCAATTTGCCGGTGGTATGGTACAGAGAAAGAGTAACGGTATTTTAATGAGATCGTAAGTTTTTGTTACGTTTTTTGACTACCCAGCAAAACTGTATTTGACTATACTGTATGTATCGCATAGATATTTTTAATTAACAAAAACATATTTTATTTCTTTTCAGTGAAAGTTTTAATTTCATAGAATTTACTTAAAAATTTATTTTGATTTTAAATAGATATTCTAAGCATTGATAATTGTCCGAATAAAAATAGATTTATTTTTCTTGATAAATTCATTTATTTTCTTGGAAAATAACTTGATATTGTAAATTTTTTTAACAGTAAGTCTGAGGAGGTTGTAAAACTTTGGGTGATAGTAAATAATTGAGTTCTATATGATCGAACGGGGTATTTGTGGTAAATTGAAATTTAAATTTAATTTTTTGCATTTTGACTGATAACAAGCTATTTTACTAAATTCAAAATCGTTTAATAAAGTGGCACTTTGCCACATCGAACTGTCACTTTACTATACAGTAATGTCAGTGTTAATAAAAACAGAAAATTGTTTATTTAAATATTGAAAACATTGTTATATCATTGTTATATATATTATATACAATTATCTGTCATAAGCAACTATACTGCATCAAATAATATTAACATATTTATTTAACTTAACGAACTAACCTAAAGAAATACTCGTATTACGTATTTTAGTTGTTAGCAAAATGTAGTAAAAAAAAACTATAGCAAAAGGATTCGAACCCTCATCACAGTACCAATTACCAATTAAAATAAATTTATTCAATGTTAAAAATATGTACAGGTCATTTTTGCCTTAAAATATCTCAATATGTCATTTATTGTGTTTAACAATATATATATATATATATATATATATATATTCTGCGGCGTGACAAAATGCCGATGGCATCGACCCACCACAGCTGCAGGATGTTCTCGCAAGAGGTATAAGGCAAATTTAAGTTTTAGAGGTAATGATAACCGCTCACAGAAGTATTCGGTATGCTTTGTTCATCACGGTACGAGATGCTCTATTTACCCGATTTTTGATAAACAAAGCCGTGTTAGTTACTAGGTTACGGAAATCTTACACAAATACCTACTATAAAAAAAATTAAATTTCAAACTTTGTAATGCTTCCATATCTATCACTATTTGCTTATAATTACTTACTAACACAAAATGCGAAAAAATAGTATAAACAAATCTCGTAAGAAAAGCAGTTTTACTAAACTCATATAGTTTTTAAGTTACTTAATCGCTGCGCTCGCTCGTACTCAAACACTATACTCGTTTAGTAAAACTTTGGTTTTCTAAACTTGTTGTTTAATGTACTATTTCAATTTACGATTGACAGTGCTATGTAATAATCTTTTATTTTCAAGAGTAAATAAGAGGGAATTCTTCACGTACAACAAATCATTGTCAAAAACTTATTTCTTGTAATAACAAATCATAGGAATATTGTTTATTTTTCCTCAGAATTACTTTAATTCGATATTTTTGGGAGAATTTTAGAGATTCTAACTTTTAGCGGTAAGTTCGTCTCCATATCGGATTATAGAATCGGCCAAGGCACAATACAATTTTTTTGATATATGATAATTAGGTTTTATATTGCGGATATGGTAGAATTTATAAATTAGTATTCGAATTTTTTGTTTAAGTTACTTATTTGCTCCATCCATTTTAGATTTTTGTGTATAGTAATTCCTAGATATTTTATATTATTCGTTAAATTTATGTCGTCGGTACGTTTACAGATTGATTGGTTTTGTAAGAGACAATTTATGTATGTATTTTTAATTTATGTATAATATTTTTAGTCGCAAACTCCTCTATAAAATCCTTATTTTACTATAAGGAACGTAACCAAATTGCAGCCAACAGCTATTCTCCGGGCTATGTGCTCCACCGAGCGCTGAATTACAATTTACAAGCCTGGCGCGTTAAGTGAAATAATTGTATACTACCAACAGAACGCTAATGCTTCGATGGCAGCTGAAAGACCACCACACCAGCCGAAAGACTGATCCTATTTAAAGGAGCTCTCTCGTCTCAGTCGTGCCACACCACTTGCATACTGCAGTTTCGATCTGTTGGCTCTCGTCAGTGCAAGGTAGGCATGTGACGACCAACACGAGGATCCTTGGACTATTTGGTACATTTCGGTATCCATAGGATAGCGACATGCAAAACAATCAGTAGGCGCCATCTAGCGGTCCAGTGTCTGTTGTAATAGAAAAATAAATAGCCTGACTGGACTTAGCATAGTTCAAATGTGCTTTTAGAGGGCAGAATATTAAAACATAATATTTTTAGTCGCAAACTCCTCTATGAAATCCTTATTTTACTATAAGGAACGTAACTAGAGTGCAACCAACAGCTACTCTCCGGACTTCTTTAAGTAGGATCAGTATTTCGGCTGGTGTTAGTTGCAATCGAAGCATTAGCGTTCTATTGGTAGTATACAATTATTAAACTTAAAGCGCCAGGCTTGTAACTTGTAATTCAGCGCTCGGCGTGGCACATAGCCTGGAGAGTAGCTGCTGGTTGCAGTCTGGTTACGTTCCTTATAGTAAAATAAGGATTTTATAGAGGAATTTGCGACTAAAAATATTATGTTTTAATATTCCGATCTCTAAAAGCACATTTGAACTATATAAAGAAATATTTAATAGAAAAGTTATTCTGTTTAAAAAGAAGCATTTAACCATTTTATTTCCAAATGTACAAGGCGCCTCAAAAAGACGGCAGGTTATGAAACTTTACTTTTTCAAATGGAACACCCTGTATATTTTCTCATTTTTTAGATTCTCCTTTTATTTCCGAACAAATTTTATTAACCGTGTCCTATACCTATCATTAACGGTTTACGATATATCAATGGTTTAATCTTGTTCCATATTCTTAAACTAAAAAGGCAGGCCTTGAGTACATACAAAAACAAAAATTATTGAGTGTCATTCTGTGGCAGTTTCACTGACAGTTGTTCATTTTAAAACTCTAATATGCAGTCACTGTTTACATTCACATATTCACTAATGAATATGTTGATATGTTACTTACTTATGGCAAGTGTGGAAAAAGTCACGAGCCGCAGAACAAAAGTATAGAGAATTATTTCCTGATAAACGTGTACCATCTCGTCAGACATTTTGAAATGTGGAAAGGAAAATTTTATATAATAACTATGAAGCGGTTAAGAAAAATTATTTATTCATTGAAGGAGACTACAGACTCTGATCATCTGATTGGTATCAAAGTTGTCAAAAATGCATTTGCAGTAATGGGAGATAGTCAAGGGTAATATAACAAGACCTTGATAAATAGTCGGCTATTATATTATCATCAATTTTTCGAGAGTGCGATGGTTGTCAATTTGACGAGACCATATTTAGCGTTAATAATCTGACTAAAACCCGAGAGCTTTATCGAGGGATTTAGTCTTTGATTATTAACCCCAAATGTGGTCGAGGTAAATTGGAGAGCACTCGAGAAAATTGTGATAATATAATAGCCGCTAATTTATCAAGGTTAACTTATATTTTATTAGACTATTTCTTGAATGAGTTGTAACAGCTATATAATATGTGGTTATTAAATCAAATTAACAAATAAGAGTAAGTAAACAAAAAACAAACTTAATTAAAATTAATCGCACAACAAATCGGTTCGTTTTGACACTAACCAACTAATGTGATGTTTGAAAATACTTTGAAAATACTTGTACGACAGCAGTAAGCCTACTTAAGTTAATAAATAAATATCAGCGACTATTTTCAGCCAATGCCATGGCAACGGGAAATACCCACTGATATTTCCCGTTGCTATGTAGAGTTCAAAATAGCTACAAATATTCCTCGTTTCTAAGGAATTTCAAAAATTATGATTGGTTAAAAAATTCGATTTGACACATGAAAGAAATAATCTTCTTGATTTAGTAAATCGCTGACATATGGTTTTCCTGGTACATGGAAAACTTCCTACGCTATTCCAGTACCAAAGTATTTAAATTCGTCGAAATGTGACCATAGGTCAATAAATACAAAAGGTAAAATTCGACTAAAAACTTTAAGTTGCTAATATTTTCCGTTTAGAAAATGTTGTCCGTGTATGCGATGATGTAAATCAAAATAAACCACATGTCTTATCAGCTGAATAGGAAACATTATTGCGATTCTTGTCAAGTTAGACACAACCTATTTATTTATACTCTTGCTAACAATATTATACTGGTTAAAGCTATTATAATAATAATTCAAGTAATGACGCAAATGCACTTTATATAATATTTAATTATTACATTTCATAATCTACGTACATCTAACTGACGTAATCGGGTTAAACGCCTCAATTAATTTTAAGTTAATGATTATTTCTTAAAACTGTCACTAGTATCAGTCTATCTAACAATTATGGGTAATAACTGCTGTACACATACCCGTACATCTGTAAGAAAAATAACGGTTTAGTTTATTGAACGTTTAAATATAATGTGAAATAGTAATAATTGCCGACTATGCAAATTATTGGTATTCTGAAGTATAACTAGTGTGTCACATTTATGAATAAAGTAAGGGAAAAATAGTTAATAATAGTAATAATAGTGATAATATCGGTTACTGGTCTTAATTGCATCATACTGCGTGGAAACGTCCTGTATGCATATAAATTAACCCAACTTTTATAAATGAAAGTGTCACAGTGAACAACATGGTTTACCCGATGGTATAATATAACAAAATAAAATTATTATAAAATATTAAATTGTTGGGGAATATAATAATAAACTTAATAAAAAATACATACAATCAATCATTTGGTATTGTTACTGCCATTACCCGAACACCAGTAGATGGAACAACTGTGTGGGTGAAAATTCTTGTGTTTTCAATGCCAAATTAAAAACACATTGTAATAATTTCTTTTATAAAAACAATAACAATACTAGCAAGAGTACCGTCTCATTAAACACAGGAACAATAAATTTATTACAGAATATAGGAACAAAGACACGTCAGCTGCTTATACGGAAATACTAACACTCGGAAACACTGTTTAATGTTTAAATGTTTTTTTTTAAATTTTATGCTCAACTTATCTTTTGGCTGTACAATGTTATTACGTTGTACAATTAATAGATGAAATGTATTTTGTCAATTACTTTTTTATTCTGTACTTTCCGACTCAAACTTGTATCTTTTTGACTTGTTTAAAACATTTTTATTGTGAACATCAATAAATTATCTATCTAAAAGATTCTGTACACATTTAACATGTTTAATTTTCAAAGGTAACCCAGCAAATTCAACACAATATTTACAAAATACGCTTATAAGGGACTGTGATATTCATAGATGATCTAGACATTGTGAATATTTCAGTCCATGGCACGTCCAAATAGCCGCTGTTGCTTTCGTAAGAGTCCTTTCCAGATACGAGTTCCAGGTAAGTTTTTGATCCAGGATTACTTCTAGAAACTTGACTTCACTGGAGAAGTTCAGCGTTATTCCATTCAGCCAGGAGTTCTAAGATTGAGTTTTTTCCTTTTGGTAAACGGGAATTGTTCCGTTATGCAAAACAGTTATTGAAGTGTTTTGCTCGGGTTGACATTAAGCCCCTCTAACGAGTACTATTTGGATATTATGTTTAAGACAATTTGCAAGAGGATTGAGATCATAACCTCATGTCTGCCTCTCACGTCTGCGTAACCCTGGACGTTAAAGCCAAAATTACTCATGCTATGGAGATCATCGACCAGCATCACAGTAAGGGTGATAAGACTCCACCTTTGAACAAACTCTGACTGCAGTCACCGTGGCCGACTCATCCCATACACTTGTAGTCATTATTCTCCTTCTTAGTATAAATTGTATCAATTTGATTGTTGGAGATTCTATTCCCATTTTTTTTTCGGCAGCTCTTTGTATGAATTAATAGGTATTGTCAATGAGTGCCCTCTATGCCTACGAAAACACACATAGCCATTTCCTTAGCCATAAATGTATTTTCAGTGCCTTTGACAAGGCGACGTAGTCCATTATTTATTGTTGATTTGCCAGGTTGATAGGCAAATTGTTTGGAGTGAAGCGGTGTTCCTGTACGAATTTCGCGTCTAATATATTGGTCTAATAATTTCTCCATTGTTATTGGGAGAAATGAGGTTATGCTAATGGAACGATAGAATTTAGACTATGTGGAAAGCCACATAGTATCTTCAAGCTTGGGGAAAATACCCAAGTGTACAGCTTGCTATGAATATACTTCTCAGGTATGGAATAAGTTTCTCAATACCGTGTTGAAATGGGGCAAGGAAAATGCCATCTCTGTCGGTGATCTAAAGGGTTAGAACGTAGATTTAATTTTGTTGGGGTGAATATTTTTCCAGCTAGCATTTTTCCTTCTCTAATAGGACGGTATGCATCCTCATCCAGATAGGCCTGTGGAAATTCATCTTGAATTATGCGAGAGCCTGGGAAGTGAGTACCTAAAAGTACTTATATCTTCCTGCTGACTCACTGCATATTCATCATCAGGCTTTTTGGTTAGCCCTATTCCATTTGATTGGTCTCTTTCAAGAACTTTTTGTAAATGGACAGCTAGTTTATCTATTCCTTCACAGAACTGTCTCCATGATCTACTTTTAGACCGCCATGTGTTGTAGTTGGAGTGTGTTGATGTAGGAGGTTTTGGTTGTGATATTACCGATCTATTGGATCGGATGTAGTCTCCACATTAGTTATGTCATTCAGTTTTAGTCCAAGTTGTGTTGTCTTGGATATTTGTCTGGGTGAGTTTTAAGTGCTATCTATCGTATTATGTTGTTAGCAATCTGTGACTCTTGAAATCAATTCTTGGTGTTATTTCGTTAGTATATCGGTTAATCATATGTCTTAAGTTCTGCAGGTAGACAATTGGTTTTTTAAAGAAAATAACTGCATATTTTTTTTATTTGGAAGTAAATGTGTGATTTCATTTCATTTTTAAAATTTTAAATAAACCAAACGGCCATCCAAAATAGTATCTTCTTAAAATGATTTACTTGAAATTTAAAATGTCAATATGGAAATGTCAGATCCCTTTAAAAGGTACATTCAACAGCACAACACAAGGCGGAATGCGAGCAGCAAAGGAATAAATCCGACTTCTAAACGAAAAACATCAGTCTCCTTTTCCCCACAAAATTATTTGTTTTCCGAGTTATCCATAACAAACATTTTATTTTAGGCCTGCTTCCAAAAATATATTTATATTAATTTCCATATTTTGGTTCTAAGGCTTTTGCGGATCTGACGATGATTCATAGTTAGGTTTCCGAGTTCTCTTCCACGTTGATAATTTTGAATACTTGACGTTTCAACCATCTTGTCGTGGTCTTCTTCTAAAGCGAAGTGAGCTCTGTTTCCCTGAGCTCCTCTATTTATATGTATCGTCTGGAGGCGTGGCTTGGTTCGGGTGATGTCACATGGTCAGTGAACAGGAACATTGATTTCCATGTCAATGGTGGCTGTAACCCGGCATCACGGTTGAAATTATTTGGATTTTTGTGTATTTCTATGGCTTCTCTGTATCTCCTGGACCAGTAGTGTCTCATGCTCTCCAATATTTAGGTTTCGTCAAATTTTATCTAGTGGCCGGTTTCCTTAGAATGTTGCGCAACTGCAGACTTAGTGATGTTTTCCATCTTTGTGTGCCTGATATGTTCTTTAAGCCTGGTATTAATATGTTTCTTGGTCTCGCCTATGTAAACTTCTCCACATGAACATGTAATGCTATAAACTCCTGGTGAAGCGAGCTCTTCTGGTGGATCGTATTTAGGAAAATGTCCGATTTTTGTTATATGTTGTAGATCATTTTGATGTTCTTCTTTGTTAGCACTCTTCCAATCCTGTCCGTGCAACCTTGGATATATGGTAGATAAATGGTCGCTGTATATCTCTTCTCTTCTTTCGTATTGACTATGCTCTGTTTCTTGATGGCGTTGTTTATGTCCTTGGGTCTATATCCATTTTTCTGTAGAGACGTCTTTAAACGTCAAGTATTCAAAACTATCAACGGGGAAGAGAACCCGGAAACCTAACTATGGAACATTAATGTATTGCGAGTCACTAAACATTTTAAAAATGAAACGTTACAAAGGTAGGTACATTACCTTTGTTGATAATGTCGGGATTATTAGCAAACATATATTCAAAAAGGCACTCACCTCTAGTGTTTGTATCAGTACTACCTCACACATGATGATGCGTATTATGTAGGCTTAAGTCTATGCATTTAGTAAATAATGAAATATTTACTTTTTTCATGTTTATTTATAAATGAATTAATTTTATTTATACTGCTGTATCGGAAGATAATAGTGAATTATTAATTCCTTGCTAAGTATGCCCTTTCTACAGCATCTTCGCTGAGGTACGGCTAGCAAGTTGGTAGGACTAATTGGAAAACTATATTTTAAATATACAAAAAATTTTATTTAACAGTTTACAGGTTTACTTAGGAATTATATTGTTTCTTGTCTAGGACACCTTATGTATTCTAAGAAAAGAATCCAAGCCCAATCCCACCTGTTTCGTTTGAAGAAAAGTTTATCTACTTATTTTCTAATGAGTTCATGATTCTCAAGTGTTAGAACATCTAAAAATTTAACCATCGCACACGTTAACCAACACATCTTTAACAAGAAATAAAATTATGCTTCTTACTTTCTCGGTTACTTTAGCTACTTCTTAAAAATATGTTTTTTATTTATTTACATTTGTGCTTGATACATAATCAAAAACATTCCAAACAAAGTTTGTCATGAGATAAAATCTTTAACATGCATGTCTGACTCACCTTTTTGCATACACTGTAATAAACTGTGTTATACATACTTTTATTTGTTGCATATTGTGATACTTTCTATTCTGTCCATTCAGTTGCAAACATTTTTTAAAATGTCTCGAAAATGGATTAAAATAAACTTGAGCACTTTGACTCCTATAAATATTGCTTTATTTTTCAGTTTTGGTTTGTATATTGACATTTATATATTTATGTGAAAAATATCACAAAATAAGCGTACTATTAAATAGTAGTAGTAGTATACTAAGTCTACACACACAAACTACAGTGAAAAGCGCTAACAGCTATATCACCTTAAGAATTGCACAACATTTTTTATTGAAAAGTGGTAAATAGAACCTGGTCAATCCTTTCAATAATCCACTGAGCCAATACTCGAGAAAAATCGCATACAATTGTTATTTCATCATTTAATATTTTCAAACAAAAACTGACAATGCGATCCATGACCTTTTCTTAACGTGCTATACTTTAAACAGAATTAAAAAACTTCGAGTTTTTTTTGAATATGTATATATATATATATATATAGAGAGAGAGAGAGAGAGGGAGAGAGAGAGAGAGAGAAAGCAACCCATTTAACATCGGGACACCTCTCTTTCTATTCGTTGGCCGATTTAAACGATTTTTTTAAAAGAATAGAGCTTCAGTAACTACCGTGATGTAAAATTTCAGATCGAAATTCAAAATTTGAAGGCTTATTTCGATTTTTTCAAGGCCAAAATCAAAAAAGGGTGTTAGCAATTTTTTTTATCTAAAATTTGTCTACGCTACTTAGTTTAGGATACCTTCAAATGGATGTGACCGAAATTTAACAAGAAAATATTGGTTTTTAATAGAAATATTGCATAATTAAAATTTATATTATGTTGCCGAAATAATTCGAATGTTCATCATATAATTCTCAATTGTTTAAATAATATTGTTTATAATGCTCGTTTAGATCGTTATCAGCTGTATTTTAAAAATTATAACCATCAGTCATACACCAATCTTAGACTTCCACAGAGAATATAATATCCCTTTGATGAGGGACTTCATTATGGAAACAGCGGATAAATTTTTCAGATTTAAAATTCAGAATTCTCGGTTAACGGAGAATATGACGTTGATGAGAAGCCATAATGAAGTCCCTCATACGCATAATTTAATCTATGAGAATTTATCAATTTACCATGAACGGTAACATAACTCTAAAACTGATAATTTGCCAGACTTGGGGGGTGGTGGTGATTTGAATGGAGTCGTTTACTACTCAATAATATTTGTACATAAATCATTAGAATTTTAATTTTCATTTAAATTTTATACATAAAAAGTCCTTTTTAGTTTCACACAATTTTTATTTTATTCATAAACTTTATTCTGAATAATCTTTTATTTTAGTTGTATATAGTTAAGTCTAGAACAGGTTTTTTTCAGTTTTTGTTTCCTGTATATATAAAGAAAAATTATTAATTTATAGCAAGAATGAACTTTGATTTTAATTTTGGAAAACCATGAGGTATATTACACAAACAACTTGTCTAATCTCTTTGGAGGACAATTTTAATCACATTAACTAAGTAAACTAGATCTTTTTCATATAGGCGTAACATCAGCCGCCCTGGCTCGTTTCGTTTACTATAAACATGTAACGCGTCGGGGTCAAGACATATTATGTAAACACTTGAAATAAATGAAATAAATGAAATACCTAGATTTAGTAAAAGTATTGTTAACCACAGCTAAACAGAATAAAAATATTTTAATGTCTAATGGTTAATGCCTCTCACCCAAAAGTTCCGGGTTCGATTCCCGGTTGTGGCAGTGGAAAATACTGTGAGAGGGATTTTTCCACTATACACAGATATTGGGTGTGTGTCCCTTGTCTCTAAATGTGTAGCCCCCTCCCACACAAGGCTCTTCTAGAGCCTTCAGTGTTAAAGGAGGTCGTAATTATATGTGGTGTTATTTATTTATTATAATTATTTTTATTAGCAAGTTTTGCAATTATTTTTATTATCAAAGCTGGCGTTGTAGGATTATGTAAATAATAATAAAGCCCGTAAACCAAAAATTTGTCAAACCTTAGAAAAACGCGATATTAAGAAGACAACACATACAAGTAAATTGCTAAATTTTTAATTGTAATGTACATGCTTACTTATCTTAATAAAAAGATGCGCAGTTTATTTATTAAATACCAATTGAAAATTTCAAAGATAATCGCTATAAATTTATATACTTAGACCTGCAGCAATCACTTTTTCATTCCATAGCTTGCATCTACATTTATCTTGGATTTTATAATGAAGAAATAAGATTAACTTCCAAATAAACAATCAAAAATAAACATTTATGTAATTTTCTATATAGTTAACAATAATTACATTTACTTACACCATGTACAATAAGCGGAAGTGCATGTGGCGTAACTATTCGAATTATATTATTTATACACTTGTTATGTTTGAAATTACCTTAAATATAGATAAAAAACAATGATTTGTCAAGATTAAAATATGAATAAGGATTTGTTTAGACCGAGAGTTATTGCATATTTGCAATATTTTTTTACGTGATTCTTAAAACGAAAGTTATCAATAATTAATTCAAATGTTAGTTAAACCTACAATGGGTAAACAACTTCATGTACATTTATATAATTAACTATAAGTTTATATTATCTTTACTACCAAAAGTAATCACATACGATTTAGAAAAGTTAAAATTTCAGATACATTTTTCTGCCTGCCAGGCCTGCATCGATATGATCAATTGCCTGAGGGTAGTTATTATGATTAAAATGGAGGTATACTTGGGCATCATCTGCATCTACAGAACAACTTTCAATGGATCTCATAATATTGGAGGTGTAAATTATAAAAAACAATATTCCCAATATGGAACCCTGCGGTATTCCAGATAGAATATTAACAGCACGCGAATGTCATTGCAAAATACTAATTTTTTTTATCTTCTTTTGTGATTAGCCAGTTACGTTGCCAAGTATGAGTTTATTAGGTGCCAAATTCTCCATCGATACCAAAATATTTGAATTTATTACAGTTAATCCATGATTATCAAAGGCTTTCAAAAAGTCTAACAACACCAGTATACTATCCAACTTTTTATCATAATACCACAAGTTTTGTAAGGATGTAACAGTACTGAAGTGTTTTCTGAACCCGCTCTTACAGTTTGGAAGAACATGGCAAACAAGTGTATACGAGCATATTTGATTATGTAGGAACAAGTGGTTTATCGATGGATTTTTCCATAATAATGAAGATAATTTTTTTAACTCAACAATTAATTATGTATTTGCTACAAAAGATCTACGGTATTTTAGCATAATTGGAGGTATTCGATCAACTTTATAAGCATTAGATTTTAAACTCTTTACAATTGCACTGTCTTCTTCAACTTAAAACTAAACAAGTTATCATCATTAAAATAATAACAATAATTATCATGAAAATTAATAAAATTATTGGATTTGCTAGAGAATGCAAAATTTAATTTTAGTGTGGTCTGCCAGCTCTGGTGGAACATTATAAAAATTATTACTCTTACGAACATTAAATTCTTGTATAGTTGTTCACAATTTACGAGGATTATTTTCTCTATAAACAGAGAATAATCATCTTTTCATTGCCCTATGAACCATTGATAGTATAAAATTAAGCAATTGTTTATAATGAACAAAGTCTTCATCCAAAGGTGCTTGTCTGAATTTCATGAATGTTTTTTTTGTGACCCTAGTAAATTTTTTAACAGGAGCACGTTTCTCAAAGATGGTTTTTTATTATCAAATCACAATACACAAAGCTATGATCTGATATGTAATTTGCAGCTAATGCGTCCAGAATTCGTAATCATGTTAATATTCATCCCATTCACTAGGGGAAGATGCTTCGAGGGACTAACACACTCGAGATTCTCAGGTGAAGAATTAAGTGGAGGTGAAGTGTCTTGGAATTGTAATAAATTTCAAACTTACCTGGAACCAGCGCATTGAGAGGATAAAATGGAAATCGGAAATCACTCAAATTGTAATGAAACGAATCTGTGAAAAAACTTGGAAACTTAAACCTGGTATGATGCAGTGGTTATAAAACCCTCGATCACATATGCAGCTCTGGTGTGGTGGCCAAAAGTGCTGCAGATGACAGCCTCGTACAAGCTAAGCCAGATAAAAAGGCTGGCTAGCTTAGACATAACGGGGGCAATGCGGTTGACTCCCAGTGCAGCAATGGGTCATTTCCCTTTCATGGGAGCTATGATTTTTTGAAAATAAAAGTATCTTTGCTTCAAATCAATTTGGAAATTTCTAGTTTGGCGCAACATGAAGTTCAAGATGTTAGTTTTAATTTGATTCATTTGACAATACGTTACGTTAAAAATTCAGCGAATAATTAAATTTTTTTGATGAGGAAAATATAGCGTCATTTTTAACGGCATTTTAAATACTCAAAAAAGTTATTATTTGACTGGGTAACAATTGCATTAAGAAGTAGCAACCTTTATATTTCAAATGAGCCCATTGTTATAATCGTATAATTCTAATAAACAAATTAAATTATCTCGGAAACTATTGAATATTTTTAAATCAAATTTGAACAGTAGTTTAAGCATACCACAGACTCAACTTTCAAATGGTTTACACGCGGAAATTGTTTATTTTTTTATTAAATAAGAACAATCGAAGAATCATTAATTTTCAGCGGTTCTTTACGATTTGCCAATAAACTATTGAACCGATTTTGATAAACTATGGCTTAAAATATTCGTACTGTCAATACCTATATCTTTTATATTAAACTTCATTCTTGCCGAGCGTTACGATAAAATTTATTAAGAAAAAAATGTTTACTATAACAGTCAAGGTGCTGTTATAAACAAATGCCACCGAATCTTCATCCACAAAGTATGTACATATCACCTTTGATACTCCCTGTTCATGAATCACTTCACAATTATCCACTCAGGTTTAGGTACTGATTTCGGTACTGTCTGAACTAATCCCACTGGACTAATTGTATTATTTAACTGTTTTAGCGGAAAAGTTGTATTACTTTTAATTTCACCTATTTTGAATGGAATATCAGCAAAATGATCTACAAATGAGTTCGGTATTATTGCTTGATTTGCACTGATATCATTAACAAAATATCTTGGGTATGATACACATAAATATAATAATGTAACTCAGTAACTGTTTAAATAAACGTATTTTGGCAATATGTTATCTATCACTGCGGATTATTTGAGCTAGGAAAATATACAGCCTTTGTCCAACTTCCTTTGTCATCAATGGTACAGTATGCTTGGTTTTTGTCTAGTATTGTGTTGCCTGTACAGATGATTCCTTTATTTTTGTTGATATGGTAATTTATATTTGAATTGTTATAATTGACATCCTACTTCTGTGGTTGGTTAATAAAACTAAACCCTCAGGACACTTCGATCAAATCAGATACACGTGCAATATCACAATCATCTCTATATATTGATTAAATTCGCCCCCTTTTCATTAACAGAAACAATAGCCAAAAAAAATCGAGAGCAGAAATTAAGCAAAAGCAAAAGTATATATTTTTTCAATTAAAAGAATACAAACAAGATGCATTTAAAACTTACACTAATTTATATCCTCCGGTGACACCACCACTAACCCCATTAAAGTTTTCTACAGCCCTAAAACTAGAAGCAGGAAGTGTCTTCGTCATAAAGTAACCATGGCAACGAATAAACAACATATCCGCGCAAATGGAACTGGTACAAAAGTTACTTGACCGCAAACTGCCGCGGTAAAAGATTTCAAACAGTCGAGTAAGTTCCTCCATTCCTCGCCCATTCAGTTTGGTTCTATACGTTGCTAGGTGAACTAGCAACGCAAACAACTGTTTATTTCGTTGGCCACTATATACCTGTTTTTAAAGTTGATGCAGCTCCAACGACACAACGTAGTATATGATTTAAAATACTACTATGAAACTAATACGCATAGTTTGGTTAAATTGTGAAATGATACAAACAGTCAAGAAAACCACAAAGGTATGTTGAAATGTAGGTAACTGTTATAATAGTAGCTAGTGTAAAGTAGAATTTGCAAGGTAACATAGTGGCATGATATTTATGAATTTTAAATATTGCTAAATACAAACAAGACAGAAATAACATGTCACAGTTTTAGTCTTGATTACGGTTTTTAAATTATGAGGTATTTGTTGTTAATATTCTTTTCTCACTAGTAATATGTGTGGGTGTAGGTAAATGATTTAAATAATTTTAAAATTGAAAATAACTTATAAAATATTATTTAGCTATTAAGCAATTAATGTCTTCACACTTCTCATCTAAGATGAGTAGCTTTACATACTCTAATCTATTTTAGATGTTTTTATAAACTTTAAGAATTAAGATTACAATTGCTGCTTTTACGATTACGATCATTGTTAGTGATAATCATCGATTACGATTACGATTATCTTAAAATGAGTGAAAACTATAAAACTACATATTTGTTATATGTTTACTGTAAACCGCTTAGTAAAATTGTTATAACTTACGTTGAACAGTTTTGACAAGTACAATTTGAAAAAACTATCGCGTTTAAATGGCACATTTCTTCATATGATTTTATGTAAAATGAGTTTTCGCCATTTTTAATATAACATTGCAGGTATTCAAAACTATTCAAGGTAACTAATAGGGTTTTCCCAGAAAAAAAATTATTGCTGAAATACTTAACTCACGTAAAAAAATAATTTATGGCATATTTATTATCTTATTAATTTTACTAATAGGAACAAAAAAAAACTCGAAGTTTGAAAAATATTGGGTTCATTATAAACAGCCATAAATTGGCGCGTTGTGACGTCAACACCCTGAAATCCAATCACAGGTTTAACATCACAGAGGTTGTCTCTGTTCAAGATTGTTTATTAATCTTGGTCTCTGTTAACATAATATAACCTCTATTTATTTATTGACAGCACTCAGCACTTTTCTACTTTAGGTAAATTATCAGCGGCACCTTTAACATATCCCTCTTCCACTTGATTCCATTTTGATTGTAGAATTAATAAAACATAAACCAGAAACTGATAAAATAATATTTTCACTCCAAACAATACAAACATAAAAATATAAATTAATCGTTTTAGGTTAGTCACCTGATGTGTAATGTCAGTGAAGGTTAAACCTAAACTACAGTACAAAATATTAACGTCCGACGCTTTCACGAATAACTTGTGCGGCATTTATCTGGATTCTGATTGGCCAATATTTACACGTCCACTGCTTTAGACGAATCACAGTACAAGCATTACAAATTGAAATTCTGAGAAGTTTTAGAGGACAGCTTTCTTTAACACACAGTTAGAATCTATTACAAACTAATTATATCCATAATCTCATTGGCTTTCCGGGTAGATACGTAATTCTGGCGCGTAAAATACCCGTTTTAAAAAGCAGTGAAATTATCAGCAAGTTGTTTTAACGATATTTTCTTATAAGAAAAGTAAATTGTTGTAAATTAATAAAATGTTTTATTATATCATTTTCACGACATAAATTGTTAAAATAAAATTAGTGCGAAAACCCTATTGAAAACTCGATAGTTAATGAACACATTGTGTTTGTCTAATTAAGGTATGGTTTTATCGAAACGCAGTGAATTTATAAGTTCTATTTATTAATTATGTTTTTACAATTCAACAGCTTTTATAAGACTAAAAACTCATAGGGTCATGGTGTTGTTGGTTACAGAAAATGTTCAGAGAATTAATATGATTTGTAAGCATAATAAAAACGTCATCACAAATAAAGCTGGAGCCTGTTATTGATACATAATTATTTGTTTAGTCTAAGACAGCTAAAGGTGAATACAGTTTTTGTAATTTAATTTACATTAAAACCAACACACCCCCTCAAAAATGTATGAACTTATATTTACTAGTTTACGGGGAGCTTAACAACTGATGGTCCAACATTCGTTGCAAGGGTTAAGGGAAAACCCCCACAAAAACCTAACCAGACCATGAACTATTTTAAATGAATAACAATACTTATCATTTTAATAAACAACTTATAATTAGAGTTTCCATAGAATTTCTTTTTCTATTTTTCTTACACTCCCATCTTCTCCCTTAGATCCCTGAACTGAGGTGATGGTAGAGCTTTGGTCAGTAGGTCGGCCTCCTGATGACCTGTAGGCAAATATTTCAAACAGACAGTGTTGTTCTCTACTTGCTCTCGTATAAAATGGTATTTTATGTCAATATGTTTAGAACGTTTATGACTAACTGGATTATTTGCCAGTGCTATACAACTTTGATTGTCCTCATACAATATTATGGGTTTTGACATATTGACATTAATACTAACTAACAAAGATTTAATCCATAACGCCTCTTTTACTGCTTCAAATACAGCCATGTATTCTGCCTCTGTTGAGGACACAGCAACTGAATTTTGTCGTCGTGTAATCCATGTTACTGTACAATTTTCAAATAATTTAAATAAACAACCTGTTGTACTTCGACGATCTAATTCATTATTTGCCCAGTCTGCATCAACATACCCTGTTAAGGTTTCTTTGTAATTCTCGTTATGCTTATATATTAATTTCATGTTAATCGTTCCTTTTATATATCTTAATACTCGCTTTAAACATAGCCAAAGTTCTTTATTGCATTTATTTTGATATCTACTTAGTAGATTTACTGCAGTACATAAATCCGGCCGCGTACAAAGCATTGCGTACATTAAACAGCCGATTAAATTTCTACAAGGTGCATCATAACTATCCTCTGAATTTAATGCTGAATAGTCTAGTTTCATAGGTAACGGTGCACTGACTGGGTTGCATTCATTCATTTTAAATTTTACTAGTATTGATTTTAAGTATGTGCTTTGATCGAGTGAAATTTCAGAACCAGACCTTTTTATTTTAATTCCAAGAAAATAATTAATTTCCTTTAAATCTACCATTTCAAATTGTTTCATTAAAAACTTCTTAAAATTATTCATTGTATTTATATCTTTAGTGGCGATGACTAAATCATCCACATATAATATTACGTAGATGCTTTTATGAACATGACCCTTGTCTAAGAAATACAAACAATGATCTGCTGACGAATTTATGAACCCTCTTTCAATCATTACGTTATTAAAACACTCATACCAGCATCGAGCTGATTGCTTCAAACCATATAAAGATTTATTTAGTTTACATACAATATTATTTGTTTGAACTACAACACCGTCAGGCACTCTCATATAAATATTTTCTTTTAAAGTCCCATTAAGATATGCCGTCTTTACATCCATTTGATGAATTAACAGCTGAAATTGATTTGCTAACGCAAGCACGCACCTGAATGTGCCTGCGCGCAACCGGCGCAAATGTTTCATTATAATCTAATGTTTTTCTTTGGCTAAAACCGCGCGCTACCAAGCGGGCTTTATATCTTTCCAAATTTCCATTACTGTCTGCTTTTATTGTAAATACCCATTTACAGTCCACAATATTTACATTACTTTCTCCTCTGTATCAATGTCCACGTTTTATTTTGTTCTAACGATTTTAACTCATCTTTTATAGCTTTTTCCCATTTTGTTCTAAACGCATTTTTAAAAACGTCTTGATAACATGTGGGAATATTATTTTCAAACATTTGATCACCTATCAAGTAATTATTTATACCAAAATCATGATCTTTATATGATATTATTGGTTTATTTTTCAGCCTTTCGCTCCTTCTCACATCCTGCACACTATTTAATTTCCTGTTTTTAGTAGAGGTACACGAACTTTCACTATCACTGTCTGAGCTCATACTAGTTGGTTCAGGGACGTCCTTTACTGAGGATGTTTGACCTTGAGTGCAATTTTCAGTGACACCTTTTTCACTAAGGGTTTGTTTGCACTTTTCATCGTCCGTTTGGCTAGGTGTGATTTTACCTACAGATTCACAATCAGCAGCACCCCCTGCTGAAATATTTTCTGTACCTGTTTGTACATTTTTATCTGTATTTAGTTCGCTACCAATTTTAACCACGTCATCAAGTTCTTGTCTTGATGTTTTATATGTAATTTCATCAAAAACTACATCACGTGCAACTATGAATTTTTCTGATTCCGGATTAAATATTTTGTATCCATTTGGCACGTAACCCACGAGAATCCCTTTAGACGATTTACTATCGAATTTACTTTTTCTCGTTTTATTATGCACATACACCGTGCATCCGAATATTTTTAAATGACCTAATTTTGGCTTTTTATTATGCCACATCTCATACGGTGTCTTATTGAACTTAATCGCTTTTGTTGGTGACCTATTCACCAAATAGGTTGCAGTTAAGATTGCCTCGCCCCAGAAGCGTTTATCTAAATCCGCACTATGCAACATTGCACGTGCCTTCTCCAGTAAAGTTCGATTCATCCTTTCTGCCACTCCGTTTTGTTGTGGAGTATATGGCACCGTAAGATGATACGTTATCCCCTTCTGTTTGCAGTACTCCTTCATTTCGCCAGATAAGTAGTCGCTACCATTATCACTATACAAAGTGACCAATTTTGTATTAAATTGAGCTTCACTTTTTGCAACATAATCTTTAAAACAAGTGAATACTTCTGATTTATTTGTCATTAAATAAGTTACAGTATAATGAGTATAATCATCGATAAAATTCACAAAATAATTCTTACTATCTATGGTAGATGGTGTAATCGGTCCACACAAATCTGAATGCACCACAAATAAAGGCCTTTGTATATACTCGCTTCACATAGCGAATCAATAGGTTTAATATTCTTTAAACAAACATTATCAGAGGCTAATTCATTTACTTTAATTTTTGTAATTTTTTTTTGCTTATGTGACCCAAACGCTCATGCCACATTTTATTTTTATCAATAATATTCGCCTCAGCCACGTGACCTACAGCCCGTGCTGTTTTGTGCGCATTTTGTACTATTAATTCTATAATATACAAATTATTCATGCGCTTACCTTTAATTACTGTTGTATCTCCTTTTCTCACCTCCACATGTCCAGTTTCCGTAAATAACACCGACATTCCAGCCTCCTGGATGCGCCTTACGGAGATGAGATTGGTTGGTACACTTTTGCTGTAGAGGACATTCTTCAGCTCGCCATTGTAGCCAAGTGAAGTGGTAACATTCATCCTGCCGATATGTGTCGCCTCGATGACAGTTCCTATTTTCGCCACAGTTATACGAATTGGCTCTTCCAGCTGTTCGCATTCGGTGAAAAGACTGAAATCCTTTATAATGTGCTCAGTTGCACCTGAGTCCAGTACAAAACGCCTTGAGGCATTTTCTGCTTCATTGCACATCATAAAAGCAAATGATTTATCAACCACTGCTGTTGTCGCACTGGCTTCATGATTGTTTCTTTTCTTATGTTTGTCTTGTGCCTTTAAACTTTGCTTATAAAAATAGCAATCACGTTTAATATGATTTTTTCGCCCACAATAAAAACATTTTTTTACTTGCCGATTTTTAAACACAGGCTTATTACTTTTTATAAACTTTCTATTTTCATGAGCATTTGTGGCGCGAAAATGAAGGGCTTTCATACTTGTATCAGCATTTTCTCGTACTAGATACTCTTCATGTTCCAACAGCATTCCTTTCACAAATGCTAGCGTAAGTCTATCGTCACTCATAGTTTTAATTGCCGCTTTTATTTGCACATAACTCGGTGGCAATGAGTTTAGTGTGTACCATACTTTAGTCGTCTCACTAACTTCCCCGCCACAGGCAATCAAATCACGCACCATTTCGTCAATGTCTATCATGTGCTTTTTCAGCGACGTACCTGGCTTAAGTTTGCAATTAAACAATCGATCCTGGAGACATAGCTGTGTTGACACCTTTTTACATGCATAAATACCGTCAAATTTCTCCAAAATTTGCCGAGCTGTCGCACGACCTGGCGGTACTTGCGATATTATTGTGTCATCTAGGTACTCTATTAATGTCCCTCTGGCAAATCGTTCCCATTTTATCCACTCCTCAGTAATCGGTGTTGGTGGATCTTCAGTTAGCACGTTACAGGCACCTTCTTGTTCAATAATTTCTAATAGTCTAAATTTCCACATTAAATAATTCTCACCATTAAATGGTTTCATATTGCGCTTTACTGCATTTAATACGCCACTGGCCATCGTTACTTTTTCTCTGTATGTTTACACTATCTCAAATTACAAATAAACACTCACTTGCGATAACACGCGACACCTGGGCCCATAACCTCTAATTAAGGTATGGTTTTATCGAAACGCAGTGAATTTATAAGTTCTATTTATTAATTATGTTTTTACAATTCAACAGCTTTTATAAGACTAAAAACTCATAGGGTCATGGTGTTGTTGGTTACAGAAAATGTTCAGAGAATTAATATGATTTGTAAGCATAATAAAAACGTCATCACAAATAAAGCTGGAGCCTGTTATTGATACATAATTATTTGTTTAGTCTAAGACAGCTAAAAGTGAATACAGTTTTTGTAATTTAATTTACATTAAAACCAACAGTTTGATATTTTCTTAGTTTTCAATTATTGGTATGTAAAATTTGGAGAGTTAACTCATTGAGTGAGTTACAGTGGATGAAATAAAATATAATCACATACTTATTGCAAAAAAACAGAATCAAAGTAGAAAGTGTCCATTAAATGTTTACAAAGTTGAACTGAAAACTGTTTCCACTGCAAGCAAACATATATCAGTGTTCCTGAAACAAACATAAATCGGTCTAGTGGTTAAAATTTATAATAAATTATAATAACGCAATCAAAATAGCACAAAAAAACAATATAAAAGAACTTTTTCCATAAGCAATTTTATTGTTGAATCCTATTGGGGAGGTGCTCAGGATTACCCAAAAAAATTTTGTATTTCAAAGACCGGTCCAATTGTTATTAATAATTTAATTTTTTTAACCGCGCTTTTCAACCTAAAAATATGAATAGCTCGAGATATATAGGTCCGATCGGAACAAAGAAAAGCAAAATCCTTGTAATAAAATTTCCTACAAAACTTTGTTTACTGTAGGTCTTAGAAGCGCAACCATAACCTACAAAAGTGAAAAAACTGGCCAAGAATAGATTTTTAAAAAATTTTGCTGCCCAGGGTTAGGTCTCGATGTCAGCTTTTTGATGTCCTAGAAAGAATTCTTTTAAACCTATCTTGACCATTTCTTGCATTTGTTTAAAACCCAATAAACAAAAATAGTTATTTGTGTAACTAGTGTAACAAGTATACTTTTTGCACATGTTTGCAATTATTATTGAACAGTACGTTATATATTAATACAAAAAATATTAGTAACCTTAGAACATTTCTAATAACAAATATGAAAGACTTAAACCAACGATATTTTCATAAAACTAGTTAGTTACTTTTCCTTTCACTCAAATTACAAGAAAAAATGTTACATTTCAGATCAAATTCGTAATCAATTGAATATCAAAGTACTTTTTGCACTAATGCAAAAAGTAAAACTGTACTTTTTGCACTAGCGCAAAAACTAAAACTTTTGGCACTGTAAATTGTACTAAAAGTATTAACTTTTTGTACCATCGCAGAAAAATGAATTTTTTCGGCCATTTTGAAAAAAATTTTAAAACATTTTTAATCAGATCGTAAAGAAAATTTTAATAGCTTCATTTTAATTAAAAAAAGAATTTATTTTACACCATTTTTTTTAAATGGCCGATAAAATTCATTTTTTGTTAATTGTTTTTAAACAAATGCAAAATTTTAGTCGCAAACTCCTCTATAAAATCATTATTTTGCTATAAGGAACGTAACCAGACTGCAACCAACAGCTACTCTCCGGGTTATGTGCCCCGCCGAGCGCTGAATTACAAGTTACAAGCCTGGCGCGTTAAGTGTAATAATTGCATATTACCATCAAAGCGCTAATGCTTCGATTGCAACAAACACCAGCCGAAAGACTGATCCTACTTAAAGGAGCTCTCGTGCCAGTCGTCACGCACCACTTGCAGACTGCAGTTTCGAGCTGTTGGCTCTCATCAGTGTAAGGTAGATATGTGACGACCGACACGAGGTTCACTTGACCATTTAGTACATTTCGGTTTCTTTGGGATAGCGACATGTTAAATAGTCAGTAGGCACCATTTACCAGTCCTGTGTCTGTTGCAATCGAAAAATAAATAGCTTGACTGGGCTTAGCATAGTTAAAATATGCTTTTAGACGCCGGAATATTAAAACATAATATTTTAGTCGCAAACTCCTCTATAAAATCCTTATTTTGCTATATGGAACGTAACCAGACTGCAATCAATAGCTACTCTCCAGGCTATGTGCCTACTTTAAGTAGGATCAGTCTTTCGGCTGGTGATTGTTGCAATCGAAGCATTAGCATTTTGATGGTAATATGCAATTATTACACTTAACGCTCCAGGCTTGTAATTCAACGCTCGGCGGGGTACACAGCCCAGAGAATAGCTGTTGGTTGCAGTCTGGTTACGTTCCTTATAGTAAAAGAAGGATTTTATAGAGGAGTTTGCGACTAAAAATATTATGTTTTAATATTCCGCCCTCTAAAAGCACATTTGAACTAATTTAAAATTTGGTCAACCAACAATTTCAAAAATTTGTTAACTAAAATGTTCCAGTAAATGATACAGCGTATTATTTAAGGTATTGAGAGCAACATTAAAAGAATATGAGTCCGGTCTTGGAATTTCATTAATTATTAATCAGATGTTCTCCTCAATCATACTTTGTATTGAGATTTTATAATTACTGCGATTTCTTAATAAGCCGTCAGTTAATAAAAGTCATGAATTTGCATAGAATTTATGATGGCTTCATATATTTATTAGTATCAATATGTTTGAACATCGGCCCCTCTAAAGTTACACTGATGTGTAACTGTGCCACAAGAACAGTGTACAAGAATAGCAAACAAACAATGCATCCTTTCATTTTCCGAAGAAGCCTCTAGACAATTAAAACTTCTTGTGCATAATGATTCAGTTTAACATGTAACCCAGATACTTAAAATATGTTGATAGTCTGTCGTTTTGAAAGTGCCGATTGAACGTAGACTTACCTGAACAGAATGCAGTAGGTACCTATTTAGTTATAGTATTCGTTTCTTTATTCCAGAGGTAACAGGAAGTTATGGATCCCGGCATTATTTGTTTTCAGCATTGTGGTCCAAAAGTATTCTGTTTCTCGCTACCAGAAACCTGTCCAGTGTGCGAGGAGGACCTTTCGCAGGCTAATTTCTCCCTCTTGCCATTTAGGTATGTATTTCTAATAGATAATTAAATTTACGTTTATTTTCTTATTGTTGATAAAACAAGCGTAGTAAGTAGTACGATCGGCATTACGTAAGTGAATATTTTTGATTTTTAATATGTTTGTTGATTTCTTATAAAATATGTAAAACATAATCAGTAGAAATTTAATGCCATATAAATTAAGATGTAAACAATAAACATTTTGCAAATATCTGACATTTGAAGTAAAAAAAATATTTTGCATTTTATTTGAAAATGATTGGCTGCTACCAAATGCTACACACTGTTGTATTAGGCTCTATTTGTTAAGCAATTAAAACAATGAGATAAAACATGGCTTATTTTTGTCAAAACCAGTTTAATAATACTGACGAGTGTTAATTTGTAGCATCTTTTTTATATGAGTTGACGAATGTAAGAGCATTTATTATCTTGAAATTCTTTTTTTTTTAACACACACTTAAAATAGCTGAAAATTTACCTCAACTAGAAGTAGCACAGTGAGGAATGTTCTACAGGATCAACGTAATGTAATGAAGGTTACAATTACGCATCTTATTTAAATTCAGGGTATATATTTAGGGTATATTGCAGCTATAAATATGAAATATTTATAATTAAAAAAACATAATTTAGGTCAGTCAGTTGGGGTTTTTAATGTACAACCTTATAACAAACTTAAAGAAGACCTACATTTTTGTATAAACCTTTTTTCGTAAGCCTTATATGTAACGAGTTACAGCGGCGCAAAGACCAATATTTTTCCAAAAAATCGTCAAAATTCATTTTTTTTTTAAATAAATTTTATAAGAGAAAATTCAACTGTATTATTTTCATGTGTTTCCAAATCGATAAATAATATTATAGCAAAATTTATTTTTACTTTTTTTGTCGCATACCTAATACCTTTTCGTAATATCCCTCGTCTTATTTTCTTTCATTTGTAGACAGATAGATAGATAGTCTTTATTTCACCACTATACGTTACATGATTGAACATTTGCAGCAAATTGGAAAATAATTTTGTTTTGAGGTAAATACAAAACATTTATAAAGTAAAGGCAATAGCAAGAACATATACTGTATATAACGTTTACGCATTGTCAAACAAGAAAATATAACAGTATACTGTGTAAAATAGGTATAAAAATTACGAGCATTCTGCAAGTATGAGCATTAGACACTCGAAACTGGAGTGGCCTAATATGGCCCTCAGAAATTCATCAATTGAGTAAAAACAGAGCTTAAGAAGAAACGTTTTACATTATTTTTAAATTACCAAAAGTTGATCTATTTAATATGAGATGGAAAATGGTTATACAGATTTAAGTTGGGGGAATTTTTTCTCGCTTAGTGTTAACCTGTAGTATGGTACTTTCAGCAGTCCAGCAGCATGCATGTTGTGCTCATGATAGTCCGACTGAATAGAAAGACTGAATGCGATTCTGTGAATCTCGTTAAGAGTGTTGTAGATAAAAGTGAGGATAGGTGCATTACTACAAGTTTAATGAAAATGGGTTGACAATGTTCCGTAAATTTAGCGCTGACAAGGACTCTTATAATTTCCTTGTCGATAGACTTTAGATGCATGGCGAGAGTTAACCCATATAACAAATGCGCAGGAAAGCCTCAAATGGAAAAGAGAAAAGTAAATATTTTTTAATATGTCAAGTTCGAGAACGCTTTTTAGTTTCCTAAAAAGGAGAATTATGCTGGAGAGGCTTTTGTTTCGATAGTTTACCGAACTAAGGTTATGATCTAGATAAATACCTAGCCTTTGGATACATTTTTGTTTAAGTATATTATCAGTTTCTGAGTTTTCTCTTGATTAAGTGTTAGTCCATTAGAGGCGGCCCAATTTTTTGCCTGTAGTAGGATAGTTCCAGCAGATTGTCAATGTTATGGTCTAACCACAAGAGAGTGGTGTCATCAGCGAACAGAGTGGATTTGCTGGGCAACATATATTGAGGAAGTCATTCATATACACAAAAAATAACAGTGACCCCAGGATAGAGCCTTGTGGTATACACTGCTGACGGTTAAGCAGGTATGATTTGAAAAGCGAAAGAGGTAACCCCCTAGTAGGATTGCATTTTTTTATTAATCGTAGGAGACACATCGAAGGCCTTGGAGAGATCACACGAAATAATAGTTTAAAAGGGTGTTGTCCATAGTCCCTTTTACTTCTCCCATAGGCAGCAGTCAGTTAACACTAGTATTACAATCGGCGTAGAGACAGTTTTCATCAACTCACTAATTGTTCCACAGAATATGCGTTGCAAAGAAATTCAACGACGAGTTGAAAGAGTACCTTATATTTGAACGTACCCCATTTCCTTTGCCGCTTTTCGCAGAAGAAGGAATGCGCAAGGGCACGAAATTTTCATTATACGCTGTTTTTGTACAACTTCCAGAAGACGTAGAACTCGTAAATAGCCAAATCAATGTTGTGGAGAATATTTTTTGCGCAAAGTTGTATGGCATCTTTTGGATCAATTTGCGAGAAGTATATTCAATATGTTCGAAATCAGTATGGTTCACATACAGTTGTTGTCTTTAATAGATACCCAATTGATGATGGCAAAAAAGACCGCGGAAAGTTTTTGTCAATCGAGAAAGCATGTTATTTTCGGCGAAACAGTATTGGCTCAAGTTTCCAAAGAACGATTTTTAGTCAATGAAACAATGACGTCTGTTTGATTTCGACGTTGACAAGAAAGCTCAAACAGGTTACTATTACAGTGAAGCAGACTGAAGAAAATGTTGACGATTGATTGTGCACATAGCGATTTCCTTGTGCTCGAAGTTTATGCTGTTTTTATCATTGGTTAAGACGTCTACCTCCTAGTTCTGCTGCAGCATTAGCATCATTCCAAAGCAACCTTTACTTTTGCATACATGGGAGAGGAGAAACTGCTGAAAGACTGTATACATCAAATAGTTTGAAGCGTAAAGGAGTAGTAGAAGATATTCTGTTTCTGCACGCACTTGGTGGATGCGACATGACATCGTCCATCTTTCATCAAGGCAAAACAATTTGTATTATACATCATGATGCAAAACATGAAGACATCGCAGACACTAGAGTACGCTTTCTCGTTGCTTTATATGGCGGAGATATGTTATAAGAAAGAAGCTTCTTTCTTTGCCACTAAGAAAGGATAAGTGCACAGCATCATTTATTTAGGACGTACCATCATTCCATGGTATGAAATTCACAAAAATTCAAAGACTAGGGCTGAAGACTTATCGCCAATAGGCTTGCCCCAGTAAAAATGGCAGAATAGCCAGTACTCGAGGCTTTGTTGAACTTCATATCATGCAGTTGCAAAAAAGGATGCGATGGAGCATGTTGCTGTAGGAAAGCTAGATAGATTACTGTACTTCATTACTTATGGATTCTGTAATGGTCAGGATCAACTGTTGGAAAGTTATTTTAAGAAAATGAATTTATTGTGCCTTTAATTGAATATTGCGGCTCGAGCGGCAACCCCTCAAGGTGGAAAATTTAATTTTTTTATTAATGCCTACACTTATACAAAAAATTAAAAAAATGTAATCTACCCCAACTTTTGCACGCTTTTGGCCTAATTATAAATACAAATGCATTTGCACAACTATTAAATTCGTGAAAACATATTCATAACACACAAAAACCTATTGTAAAAAAATAAAATATTCGAATAAATTGATATAAGTACGGCAATTTTAGGAAACTAATAAATTATATTTTTAAGAAAAAATTATAGCAGAAAAATTGACAACGTCCTAATTCAAACAACTTTTATCCTCATTTTCCACAATATCTACATAGGGGATAGTACCACAGTGGTTAACGTGATTAGCTTTCACTCTGAGCATACCTAGCGAGGTTGGCTCGAGCCACACCTGCTGTAAAGTAATTTTTAATTATGAATTACCCCCAAGAAGTGGTTCGAATCCCACTATAAACTGTAAGGCCTCGTCTGCTTTACTCACGCAAGTCTAGGCCTAAGAGGGTCATTCAAGTGATTTGGAACTAACTATAAGTAAATATTATAAATATTTTAATATTTATAATATTTACTTATAGTTAGTTTCCTTACACATCACAAGCATTTATGTTTTCTACATTCACACCATAAATATATGGTTTTTAACCCCCGACTCGAAAAGGAGGGATGTTAAAAATTCCACGCGTATATTCTGTGTGTCTATCTGTCTAAGGCTTCATATTTCTTCAAGGAATGATCCGATTTTGATGTGTTTTTTTATTTGAAAGAATATTTTGTAAGTAAGGTTATCAGCTAGGTTTCATCTTGGTAGACTTTGGGGGAACCACACATCACTATTTTTATTGCATGTATCACCGGATTCTCCGCCAATTTTGGACAATATTAGTAAATATCACAAAAATATAATTTGCTATCTTTTTAAGATTGAATTATCAATGATTAATTCAAAATGTATGACACAATCAATAAAGTAAGAAAAATACATTAAGAATTATAGTTGAGTTCATCTATTATCAGCACTCAAAAAACGCAACAAAAACTTTACGACACAATTATTACCGCCGTGGGCCGAGCCGCTTGGCTGTTATCAAACAAGCCGTCGCACATTAAAACTTGTAAACGTAAGCTAGTCAATTTGCTATCGAGATAGCACAAAGAATGATGGTAAAGTTTTTGTTGCGTTTTTTGAATGCTGATAATAGGTGAACTCAACTATACAGGGTGTTCATTTTCAACCTACCCAATAGACGTATCTCCGGATTGAATTGGAATATCGTTTTGAAATTTTGGTCGAATGGATTTTCGAAAAAGACCTACAATTCTAAAATATTTTAGAATTTCTGTCACTTCCGGTTATACCGGAAGTTAACACCAACTTCGTTATTTTAAATAGAACCCCCCAATTTTTTTTTAATTTCTGAATTCCTCATCAAAATTAAGGGTAACTTTGATAATACAACCCTACTTTGATTCTCAACAGTTTTTGAGTTATTCCATTTGCTTTACCATTTGTTGCGTTTGCAGCGTCTCCCTTTATTGTGGTTATCTTTAAAACTAATTGATAGTAAATAATGATATTTTGTATCTTCTTAACATTGTAATGAGATATCGAGCCGCCCAAAAAAATTTTGAAATAAAAACTAAAAACGTAGTATTGAATATCATCAATTTAAAATCGAATAAACTACATTTATTTAAATAGCACCCCATATTTTTTTTATACCGTTAGATCAAGTATAAGGCACTTAGCTGCTAAAATTGATATCTTGTGAGAAAATTTAAAAAAACTGATTTAATACAACTTTTTTATTTTTACAAATGATTTTATTTAATTAAGTTGCTATGGATACAACAGTCCTTAACAACTTGTTGTCACCGCTTGGGAGCAATGAGGGGGAGCACCATCCAACTGATACCAAGATGTCACCCGCTGGTTCAAAGGCAAGTCATCCAGAAATTCTTTTACGGTACCATTTAAAAGTTCTACATACTTTGCGCCATTTAAATTTTCCCGGTACATCGTAAAACTTAATTTGTTTTCTTTCAGTAAACAGAAAACGTTTATGCTAAATTTGTCTTGGAAACCGCGTTCCTGCTTTAGGTAAGGATTATTTGTAGACCAAAAGTGATTATTCCGCGTATTTACTGTTTCTTCTCTGTTAAATTTCGCTTCATCGGTCCAAATAATGTTCTGCAAAAAATTGGGGTTTTCTGGAGTTTTAACCAAAAGAAACTCGCAAAAACGCACTCTGCATTCAAAATCATTTGGCAATACTGTACTGTGCTGGAGTGGCTTTGAAATTGTGCATTCCATGTTCTGATAAAATGGTTTGAATGGATTTTTGGCAAATTCCCAATACGCCAATAGCAGTTCGAATAGGAGCTCGAGGATATGTGTGAAAGTACCCAAGAACATTGCTGATGTTAATTTCAGACCCAGTCACCGTTTTTGCACGATTTGGTTTTGATTTCATCGAACCAGTTTGTAGAAAATTGCTATGGATCTTGCGAAATTTGTTTGGTGTCATTTTCAGCAAATTAGGATATTTTTCGTTAAAAGCTCGACATGTTCTTTCTATAAAAAGGTGATTATCTTTATGAAGATAAAATAAATCCATAATAACTTCATGTGAATACATTGTTGCAGCAAACGTTTAAAACTTTCAACTAAAGTCTGGTAAACAAATAATGCTTGCGCTACAGACATCGAATGAACGACTAACAAGTAAAAGATGGACTGCGCATGAGCGTATGCAGCCCGAAAAACATGTGATTCGAAACAGACAATAGCACTCGTAGAACGACTTGATTTCATTTCGTTTAAGCACTTTTAATGGAATGCATTGTTTTGTGGAATTCAAATGCGCGTATCCATAGCAACCTAATGTGTTTTACACAGCATAAGCCTACTGTTCTATTTATTTGGAAGTAAATGGACAATTCGAACAGTTTTTAAAATAGTTTTGACGTTATTGTTTTTTACGTGTTAACTTAATTAAATAAAATCATTTGTAAAAATAAAAAAGTTGTATTAAATCAGTTTTTTTAAATTTTCTCACAATATATCAATTTTAGCAGCTTAATGCCTTATACTTTTTTTTACTAAAAATTGAGCGGTTGATCTAACGGTATAAAAAAAATATGGGGTGCTATTTAAAAAAATGTAGTTTTTTCGATTTTAAATTGATGTTCAAAATATGTTTTAATTACGTTTTTAATTTTTTTTTCAAAATTTTTTTGGGAGGCTCGATATCTCACTACAATGTTAAAAAGATGTCAAAATATCATTATTTACTATCAATTAGCTTTAAAGATAACCACAATAAAGGGAGACGCTGCAAACACAACAAATTATAAAGTAAATGGAATAACTCAAAAACTGTTGAGAATCAAGGTAGGGTTGTATTATCAAATTTACCCTTAATTTTGGTGAGGAATCCAGAAATTAAAAAAAAATGGCGGGTTCTATTTAAAATAACGAAGTTGGCGTTAACTTCCGGTATAACCGGAAGTGACAGAAATTCTAAAATATTTTAGAATTGTTGGTCTTTTTCGAAAACCCATTCGACCAAGATTCCAAAACGATATTCCAATTCAATCCGGGGATACGTCTAGGGGGTAGGTTGAAAACGAACACTCTGTATATACATTTATGTAAGAAATGAAATTATATTAGTAAAAAATTACTATTACAAAATTTTACTATTAGCTGAGTTCAATACAATACTTTCAAAATTGTCACTCAAAATATTCATGAATTTGGATGTGTGGCAATTTTTTAAAACTAAAATAATGAACTAGGTACTGAGAGGGATGGTCTATTTGGCTGAATTCGAGCGGTAAGTAAGGGGAATCTTACGGTTAGTCTCACAGACCAAGCTGCACCGGTTAAAGGTTACAGCGTGTCATCGTGGGCGCAATAGCGTTTTTTTCATTTTGTGTTCGAAAAATCCACACTATATTTAAAATAATAGAAGAGAAAGGTTCATTTAATTTGGTCTTTATTTGGTGGCTGTATCATAAAAATTCACCAATATACTACAATTTAAAAATTATTTATTATAGTTTTTGGTGTTTTACGCGAATAATAGTCATTAGATCTAAAAATAGCAAGGAATCTGGAAAAAATCCAATTTATTATTTATTAATTAGTAAATAAGATCGTTTATAAATTATTGTAGTATCTTATTAATTTAATAGTTATTTGCGCTCAAAGGCCGCGAAATTGCTTTTTTGTATACCGAGAGATTAATTGTCGCTGAAAGTGCAAGCGACCGCGGACGCTAAAAAATTCGGGGATCGGGTATACACAGTATTTTAGTAGTGTACAACATTAAAAAATATGTAGTTATAAGTTTAATAGTTTAAAGAATACAGCACTTTAATTGTAAATAGAAGGGCGCCTTGCATACCATAGCGTTTCTGTGGAGACGACATAGAAGAAACTACTATGTTATGGTTTATCCCATAGTATTAGAAAGGACAGGAGAGGCAGTCACATAATTAAAAGTACCATCACCCCGCCATATTGTTGTATCACATTTGTTTTAAAGGTGACATTTGTTCTCTGCTGCGGTGTATAATGTTTTATCGACGCTTTTTACAAAAAAAACAATGGTTCCATGTGCCCAAAGAAGTTGTTCTTCTAGAGACGGTGTTGGCTAGAAAGAAATCATCTAAATAACATTTCATATGTTAGTATATAAACAACACACAGAGTCGTATTAAGAGAAATGTATTTGATGATATGTATGGCATTTATTAAAAACATTTATTTACGTTCTTATAATTCCAAATAGTCCGGATCTGGTAAGACAACCATATTGCTACTACACTTAGCCACGCCTACAGTTGTCGTGCCCGCATACAAAACTTCTATTGCATGACCCCTTCTGTCCTTTCTAACTCTATGGTTTATCCTAGATAATCTTTTTTATAAATTTGGGAATTGTCATATTATTATTATTTGTCATGTCAACTGTCAAGTGTCATATATTAGTGACTATTAGTTTACTAATGTTGAATTTTGTATACGAAATATTCACTTCGCTTGAAATTGCACAACTTAACTTGCAACTTAATACATTAAAAATTCAAATTTATATTATTAAGCAAATTTCCTTTTAATTCTGCATAAAATTATGTTCAATTTCATCTCCATGTTCAATTGCAGTTTCTTCAGTATCATTTAACATCTTTTGTTATAGCGATTGAATCTAAACATTGAAATCCACGTCCATGGCAGTATTTGCAATGTACTGTACACACAATTTACACCAGCACTCTGACAGCCAATCTACCAGCTGTATGCTGTTAAATTAAATATCACATTTAGCACAGGTCCTTACTAAAGAACCAATGCGATATACATATGGATTTCCATGTATTTATTTTAATTTTCGCAAGGCTTCATAAAGCTGCATTTAATTGATATTTGACCGGTACATTGTCGTTTATTGCAATTTTAGCGTGATGGTCAGCTGTTTCATTATCATTTATCCTGACGTGAAATGCAACCTATGACAAACATAAGTTTCTAACACTTTGTTGGAATTAACTAGGCTATCAGTGGCGTAACTACCGGTGTTCCACGGAACAAGGGCCCGGGCCCTCAAGGGGCCCGCCCACAGCTCACTTGAATACACATTTTTTGTTATTCGTAATACTACAAAGTATAAGTAAGTATTCTGTCCAATGGACCTGTTTGGTGGTGGCGTCAAGACTTCTTAAAAACGCCTGAATGTATGCAATTACATACTACAGCAAGTCGTGAATGTATACTGCGGTGGAAAGTAAATACAAATTGAACCTTATGACACGTGTAGTTTAGGTCGACTTTACAACTATAAAATTATACCGCTACATTTTATTGAAATACGAACTTACACAAAATATTTAAATATTTCTACCAACTACATAATGTTGTAAACAGATGTAGAATTCATCATATGTAAGTAAAAGCCTTTCAATATGCCAAATCATTAAAAAATCATTAAAAAATCAGTTTGAAAAATTCGAGATGGTCTTTTCAGTTATTGTTCTTGAAACAAAAATTTTAAAAAGTATCGATACTGTATCTAAGCTTTTGCAAAGGAAACAGCAAAATATTGAAGGTATCTAAAAAAATCTAGCTGGGAAAAGAATATCTAGGCCAAAAAGATTTTTTGATGAAACTAATAATCATTTTCAATACAGTCGAATGAAGACTGGTTCACAATAAATACATTTTTTAAAACATTGGTTATATTATAGTTCAATTAAAAAATCGAAGTTCTGGACTAAATGCCAAACACAACTTTTCATGTTCTACCTCCAAATGTTCTATATAATGCTTCTGATGAAGAATTGTATCAAATGGGTCAGGAGCTATACGTAAAATATTCGGAAGATATTTCGGACACGATTTCGTCTCAATTGCTCTAATTTAGACAATGTTTTAAAAATGATTTTTCCAAAATAAATTCCATAATGGACCGAATATTTATATTAAAAAAGTTTCCTTCGTGCAGTAGTTTTAGTGAAATTTTAACTGCATGTTATATCTTTCTCACCATCTCTGTTTCGGTGGTTTCGGCGGAAAGATCGTTAAGATTAGTTAAAAACTTTTTAAGGAATACTCTGGACGAACAAAGATTGTCTAATTTATCAATTATTTCAATAGAAAATGATATAACTAGATGTAACTAGAAAAATTGATGTTTCTAATATAATATCAACTTTTGCGCATATTAAAGCGAGGACAAAAATTTTTAGTAAAGCAGCTTACTGACATTGACAATTTGCTTGTCTTGTCTTGTTTTTTTTGTTTCTTTTTTAGGTATTATTTTATTGTATTTTTGTTTTTTAATTAAATCTATTTTTATAACATTTGTTTTTTTTTTGTAAAAATGAACAATAAATCATCAAAAAAGTTGCGACGAGCTACATGCTGATTTGCTTGTTAGTAAACTAGTAAACTTTAAGGCGATTTTCAATAAAACGAAATATCAATATCATTAAATTTCATAAGAGTAAACTTTTTAAGTACCGTGCTTGTGGTGCTATATTTCTGACCCACTTAGGAGCTCGGTTTGACTCTGGAACACAGGCCCATAGCTGCATTGTTACGCCGCTGCAGGCTATGATAATTATGTTTCTTTCTTTTGCAAGAAGAAGCACGTCTTTGTATATTGTTCACCAGTATCATGCACAGCAAATTTTCTGTGATCCCTGTTTTTGTCTGACGTGTTCACACAAGATCTAATTTACTAAATAAATACTATTATATAATGTTAAATGTGATAAATATTCCTCAATGCCGCGCCGGTAATACCTTCATAACTTATGACCGCTAAAACGTGTATTTCTATTAAAATAAATTTAATTATCTTTTATTATGCAATATTGACCATGTTGTTCAGCTATTTATTTTTATTAACAATGTCATTTTATTACAAAACAGAATGTAATAAAGTTTAAAAAATTTAATCACCCACAATTTGTTTGTTGAAAATAATAACAATAGCAAGGTCACTACTGTTAATGACCATTAAAACTGCATTAAATTACAATTTATATAATAAAAAAAACGAATGAATTACTCATTTTACATGTTTAATGTTCACGCTGAGGAGATGTATTGATCTGTGTGTTTTTAATTGTTTATGTTAGTATTAGGTAAAGTCCTGCTGATATCGCTTGGTATAAAGCAATATTTCTGGGTTTTCGTAAAAACATGTATTTTTAAAATATAGTACACAATAATTGAAAAATCGGTCCGGGGCAATACAGAAATAAATAAATTCTAATGTTAAAATGTTCATTTCAATTTATTGTAAATCTGCCGAATTAAGAAGCCCTATTGAGCAATAAATGTTTATTTGATCAAATATCCGTTATTTTTTAACCAATGATAATATGCCAAACACACGATTTTAAAAGGTACCCAAAAGGGCGCCTTATAGCTGGGGAGTCGCCGACTTAAATCCTTTTTTATTTACTGTATGTGTATATAAAAGGTGTTTAGGTTACATTTTAAGAAATTTGTTTTCTAACCAAACTAGACCCGGTCCGCCCGGCCTTGCAATCTCTGCCATCGTGACCAACGCGATGGTTGCACTGTCGGTCCCGGGACGGGTTCTGGGGAGGTATCAGTTATATTTTGAATAAAGATTTATTTAATTGAATTGAATTGAATTGTCAGGAATAGCAGACATAATATAAAATTAATATATGCCGTTATTGTGAGCCCAGCGTAGATGTATTGCAGCGGATCATTGACAAAGAAAAAACTTTCTGTTTTAGAATATACATTTTTTCGCCTCATTTCAAATGCATTACTTTGCGCGTCCTTAAGAGACCTATATGCAAGTTGTCACGACATAACTTCACTAGTGGACTATATCAAAGTTACATTATAAAAATTCTATCAAATTAAATTTGCTTGTAGCCCGCTAACAAATAGCATCACCCAAATTAGAGAGTATAATGCACAATTTCGTATAAAGCACAAACTACCATACTAAGCATTGCCCATCTTTCGGCTACATCTATAGCCAATATTTAAAATAACTATCTAACACAATTTCACGTCTTTAAATTCGTTTCGTCTTCTTCGTTTACTTTTGTTTGGTTTAAATTCGTTTTTCCTAATCACACTTTGATTTAAAATTATTATCTTTAAAAACGTCAACATTTTTAAAATCATAGTTTAATAAGCGATCTGGCATTGCCGCTTACTCTCGCTGAATTACCTGAAACGGGTTTTTAGCTAAAAATTTCCCGTACCTTATACACCGTCAGTTATGATTATTTTTATACTGTCTTATTTTACATTATATACAAATTATCTTATATTCCTCTTGGTGTTTACTTGTTTTATGTTATTTACTTTTTAATCTGCTTCTTTGCAAAAGGAGATCATATTCTTGTTTCAATTTATTTCATTTACGACACGGCCTCGTTCCATTTAGCCTTTCAACTGTCACAGCGCTTCATACTGTGGATGACTGGTTAACAGGGGTCATGAGTATGAGTGCTCGGGAAGGACAAACAATATTTTACCATTAATATATATGTTATATTGCATTGTATTGCATCCGTCTATCTCTCAGAGAATTGGAGTTGAAACACCATCAGGGTATAAGAAAAATCTGCATAATGTACATGAGTTGTTTATATATATACAGGGTATCTCACCGGGAAGTGAATCGATCGATGTAGAGAAACGTACACACCAGAAAATTTTGAAAATTTAGATAATTACTAATGTCGGTGTGGCCAATCCAACTAAAATAATTACAAGCAGCTGGCACTTCCGCTTATACCGGAAGGCGATACCAACTTGCTTATTTCAAGTGGAACTCCCTATTTATTTTAGAGTCGAAAATATGTAGCATATCCTATACCTAAACCTAGGAATTTCAGTGATATTTGACATTTTATAGAAAATTTGACAGGTGCAACGGTTTGCAAGAACCGTTATAACTTTCTTCGTGTAAAAGATCCTCATTTGCTTCTTGTCACGTAAAACCAACACAAGGAGAACTACGTTATACAACTGAAATAAATTCAAAAATATCATACCAAGTGTTCCGTTTTTCACGTTACATTTTGTCAACATCATACCGCGAAAACTTGTTTAGGTCAAATTGAACACCCTGTATTTTTTTATGTCAAGATGTGTAAAATTGAATTCTCTTTTTTCTGATATTAGCATTGTGGGGATTAAAGTTACAACTTTTTGAAATATTTGCGATTTTATTAGAAATTCATGAATTGTTGTAATCATTTCATCAAAATAGCCATGATTAGAAACAATCAGTCATTATCTTATGTCAAAAAATGCCAACACGTTCAAATTACACCCACGAAGACTTTTTAAATTTGTTTATTATTTATGGAGAATGTGATAAAGTAATATCAAGAACTTGCAGCACATTTGCTACTCGATATCCAGAAAAACGGAAACCGTCACCAAACACTGTAAAACGCATACTGGAAAATTTTAAAAATTATGGCTCTGTCAAGGCAAAAATGCAAAGAAGAAAGCCTATTATTGATGACGAAAACATTGAAATAGTCATTCTGGGATATTTTCATGCATTTCCAAAGATGTCATTAAGACAAGCTGCTCTGGAATCGGGACTATGCAAGGATTCAATTCACAGAATCTTATTAAAACATAAGTTTCACCCGGTGAGATACCCTGTATATATATATATATATATATATATATATATATACAAACATAAAATTTATTGAGGTTGCAGTCAGTGATAAGGTATTTTGGCCAATACAAAAAGAAAACTCTTTGTTATTGTCAAGCTTTCGCTAATGTTTATTAGCTTTCTCAAGACATTAACTTGAGGTTAATTTGATAAACCTGCGTCGAAACACATGGCAGGAAAATTTCTTAAAACGTAACTAGTGGTCGATCCCACACACATAGCTACACTGCTACTGTTATAAATAAAACATTTAACTTAAGTTTAGTTACACATATTAATAAAATCTGATTAAAATTTCATTTAAAATAATTAACAAAATGGACTCAGCTGAAACTATGCTGAAGCCCAGAGATAAGAGGAAATGTTTTGTTAATTATTTTAAATGAAATTTTAATCAGATTTTATTAATATGTGTAACTAAACTTAAGTTAAATGTTTTATTTATAACAGTAGCAGTGTAGCTATGTGTGTGGGATCGACCACTAGTTACGTTTTAAGAAATTTTCCTGCCATGTGTTTCGACGCAGGTTTATCAAATTAACCTCAAGTTAATGTCTTGAGAAAGCTAATAAACATTAGCGAAAGCTTGACAATAACAAAGAGTTTTCTTTTTGTATTGGCCAAAATACCTTATCACTGACTGCAACCTCAATAAATTTTATGTTTGTACCTTAACTAGTCAGTCAAGACTACCTTTCTAATATATATTCTATTGATCACACCAGCAATTTTAAAAACAGTAGAAACTCCATTTCAAAGACACGTGAAGAAGAAACCTCTCATTTTTTAAGTTAATTCTTGAATGTTGTACTTATGATATATATAAAATATTTATAACATGTTTTCTTTAAATCCATAGTTCTGATTGTAGTGTGCATCTGCAGATGGCATTTGTCAACAGAAATCACTATGTACAAATAGTTAGGAGAGTCAATAATAATATAGGAAATGTACTGATATTTATAGCATTCCATTTTAAAATATAACACTTGGTCCTGTACAATTGCCGTGGTTTACCCTGTATGTTCGAAAATAATTTTCAGTTATAGACTTTTTTACGTAGCTTACCAGATTTTTTAAAAAATTTCCAGCTATCGTGGAACTCGAGCTATCAAAGCCGGATGTACTATTACCCCACCCTGTACATTTATCAAATATACGCATAGTATTGCAATTTATTATTCTTTTAGGGGACGGTAGCTCATTTGGTCAGCGCGTCTAGCTTTCTCCTTGAGCATACCTAGCGAGGTGGGATCAAGCCCCCTACTGTGAAGTAATTTTCAAATATAAATTATCCCCAAGAAGTAATTCGGATCCTCTGTTACTCAGATATATCAAGATCTCCTAGACTTAAGAGAGTCATTCAAGTGACGTGGAAGACGGTTAAAAAATTCATTTAAAAATATTTTAATATGTAACCCATCTTATTTAGAACTACTTTTTAATTTGAACTACTGAGATAATAGAAACAATAATGTAACCAACAAATAACATTAAGTAACAAAAAATATTGAAATAAAAAATTGATTAACGCCCAGAAGATTCAGTTGAATTATTATTTAAGTTTGGTCAAAACTCACAAGAAACTTATCCCTATTTTCCCTTGTTAAAACATTCTATCTATCTATACTCAAAAATATGGCTAGGGTAGGTTGAAACATTCTAGTGTATAACTTAAATCCAAAGTTTCAGTTGCATGAAACAAATATCCTTATATACGTAGTATTAATATACCTGCAATTATCCAAAACAATCAAAGATGTGCGTGTTGAATATGACTGGCATGAACATAAAACAGTAAATATTACCTCTCATTCAATATAAATACATCAACCGCTATATTCACAAAGAAGCCAACGCAAGAAATGTTGTTATACGGTGTTTAAATAATTGCTAAACTATAACTATAAAGTAACAAAATGTAAAGTCCTTCATGCTTTTGCAATTAGCGTATTTTAAACCTTCTTTTTGTAGCCATTGCTGCTTTGTAAAATCATTTTAGTTTAAAGAGGTCGTTTAAGTTTTGACGTCAAAATTCTTTTTGCATAAAACATTAAACATTATGACTCGAATAGTAAATAAAATGACGAAACTTTCTTAGAAGAGTGTTGTTAAGTGATTTTGATTTTGTTACTGTAAAATGTGTGTAAAATGCAAAAAAAATGTTAGCTAGCTACCACTAAATAAACATAAACGAGGAGGGTAAGGATATAATCTAAGAATATATTAAGTCCGAGTCATTCGGCCCTTTACAAATTTTATGGGAATAATGATAATTTCTAGATGCTGTGACACACATACATATCGTGAATTGAATAACTGAACATGCGTCCACCCTCAACAACCCCGAACAACAACGTTAGTACTGAGTCTGTGGCTGTCTTGAGTCGCATATATTTCGCATGTAAATGCTACCCAATGTACGTACTTGTTTGCCTGTATATCCGTATTAACGCATCACAGTTATACTGCATTCATATTATATTAATAGTTTTCTGTGGAAAGACTGTTCGTTGATTCATCTCCATTTATGTCTGTTTCTCCACGCTCATTAGAGGACCTATCTTAAGGAACTTGTTTTATTATCTTCTACATTTAAATCTTCTGAAGTGTTTTCTACATTACTGTTTGATTGAGATAAGGCAGACCATGATAGTGGCTACTACAGAATATGGCAATTCGACTTTTTCAGTCACTATTTAGTCCACAACTTTCTTATAATTGCAGATCATGTTGAGGAGTTATTCAGGAGCCTGGCTTTGAATTTCTGCATTGACTTATTTGCCTAAAGCTATTCGTACAAAAGAAATACGTACTCACAATTTGTAGAATATTTTCTAGTCCACAACTTCTATAATAGCTACTTTACAGTTCGTCCGACGGGAATTGAGATATCGATAAAAATGTGATTTTTTATATTTTATCCAAAATTAACATTTTTTTTATCTAAACTTTTTCCTAGGCAAACCTAAATAATAATATCGTAGGATATACAAGAAGATGAAAAATACTCTTCGGAAAAAGTATAAATACACAACTAACGAAGACCATTATAGTGAAATTGAGAACATAAGATATGAAATAATATAGGACATAAATTATGTCGGAATATGAGGTGTAAAAATAGTTTAAATGAATGTGTAGCTCAATTCCTGCTAGTATTACATGCAATAATGTTCATTATAGAAATCATCTCCAACATAAAATTATTACTCATTGATACCTTTCTTAAACGGCTTACTCCCCCCTCCTGTTCATATGGGAAATATCAACTTGGGCCTATTTGCCGAGAAATTTACTGTATATCCACATACAAAATTCAATAGGGACGACTTTTTTTGTTGCAACATAAGGACTCACTGATAAATGACCCAAATTTAATTCATTTAAAATAGGGGGAGATATCTCTCGAAGAAACCTTACTTAAACTTAACTTCTGTAATTCAGGATTAGCAGTTTGTAAATGTCTAATGTCATTTAATAACATCTTTAAATAAATGTGTCTTTTAGACATTAAGTCAATATTAACATTAAGAAAAAATACTTACATTAGAAAACTCTTTGGGCGTATTTTTACAAATTTCAATAGATCAACAAAAATATGTTTTTTCTTTTAGTATAATTAGTTTTATTTGGTCACTATTTGAAAGTGAATATGATCAACTATTAATAATATTTATCAACACATTCATGTACTAATTATTAATTTTAACAGTGTTATTAATTTCAAAGTTCAAAATCTGTTAAATATATTTATCCTTAAGAGAGGATAGGAATCAAATTTCATGTTATATTTTTATTTTCATCAAGCCGGAACAATATTTTAACTATTTTAGTAGTAGTTAGTAGAAAATGTGGAGATAAAACAGATTAATAGAACTTTTTCATATTAATTTCAATCATTTTATTTTAATTATATTTCCTGTTACAGAGTTCCTTATCCGTTCATCCAAGCATCACAATATCCATGTGCCGTGGTCATCAAACCAACTACCGGTGATTTTTTAAAGTATGTATACAGTTTTTAATAAACGTAATTATTTTAACTCTTAAACCTAATTCTGAATAATTTCTTCATTATACTTATATAAATCACATTTGTTACTTATTTAATTCAAATGGCATACCTGCACTGAAATGAAATTATTGTAATTTAATGAAAAAACTAATGCATATGAACTAGCACAACGTTAATTATTGGCTATTGTTTCTTTATGAGTTATGAAGCAATTCTAAGGAGAAAAGATGTAGCCACAATTAAGTTTGGGTCTTCAAATTCTAAAAAATTGTTCGGATAATTGCAAAAATATGTGATTAAGCCAGTAATCGTGCTACACATTTGTAATACGTTATAAAAACGAATTACATTTTAGTAAAAAAAATTATAAGTAATCCACAATTATCAAACCAGTGGGATTCAGGCTTTGAGAGGCTTTAATAAGAAACTAAGAACTGGGAATATCAATGAAAATAAAACTGACAAGTTAAACAAGAACTGATTTGAAAACTGATTTGAAAACATTGTTTTTAGTTTATTCGATATGTTGAGAAATGTTAATGAATTTGTTTCATTTGTAAACGTTAATGTACCTAGTGTTTACGTTTGACTCCATATATAATAAGAACGCTATAAGACTAGCTTGCCATATAAATATCATTATAATTATGTTATATTGGTTCTTTGTGTTTTTGTTGTTGCAAGAAATCGAATGTATCGAAACAAACTAAACGATCTAATCCAAATAACTAAAGCCAGTTACTATAAAAAGAAAATAGAAGGAAGCAAAGATAACTGCTAAGTATTATGGAAAACAATTAAGGAAATTGAAGGCAGCAAATCAAGAAACAATATTATAAAAAATATAGATACAAAAGGAACACAGGAAACACAATAAGAAGTAATATGCGAAGTTTTTAACAAATTCTTTATAAATATCAGTAAAGACTTAGCTAGCAAAATCAAGCTGGTAAAAGGAAATAAAAGGAATACTGTGAACATCAATCCGTATTCAATTATTTTACCGTAAACTAATGAAGAGGAGATCAGAAAATCCATTCTAAGTTTAAAAGACCATAAAGCCCCTGGCGTCGACCAAATCAAATCTGAGACTTAGAAAAAAATTGCAGAAACTATAAGCCAAAGTATTGGACAAAGATGTTATACATATCTGGCTCCTAGATTCTTTAACTACTTACCTATACACGTTAAAAATTCAGTTTCATACAATATGTTTAAAGGGAAAGTAAAACAGTTCATGCTAGAGAAAGACAGGTCAGTAATTTATGTGCTAATTGAACAAAAATAAGAAAACACATAAAATAAGTTAAAAATTCATTTATTTTTGCTTTACATGTCGTAAATAAATATAGGTGTATTAATGGACTAAGGAATTAAGCAGAGATAATAGTTAGGTGTACATTTTATACGTATTATTATAGTTAAGAATAGAAAGACATGTTATTAGAAAGAATATTAAAAAGATGAGAAATTTGGAACACATAAACACTGCAAAATAACAATAAGTATGAATAAGTTACACAGTGGTCCACAAACAAGGTTTACCATGTGGGACTAATGTGTTTACTTGTTTATATTAAAACCAATAGATGTTATAAAATAATGTATTAGTGGCAAATAAACATTTATTTATTTATTTATTATGTAAGCAGTATTTTGTTGTGCATAACACAGAGTGGGTAGTCAGTAAACCGAGAACCGTGGTTTGGAATCCACACTAAACTGTAAATTGCTGGACGTAGTGGACCCTGTTACTAAAACTAGTATAGTTTATAATTTAAAAAATGGTTAGAATAAATAATATAATGAACATACTTTGCTTGCCTAATTGCAAGCTGTGATTTACTTGACTATTGTATAATGAGTTGCAGAACAAATAATAGTATTATGATGACCGACGCAACCACAGGCAACAGCCAGCATAGAAACGTGTATGATGTGTCACGGCCTTTCTCGAACAGATATTGTGGAATTTAGATTTATAGAGAAACTGTATCTTAAATACTTACAATTTGCCTTTATTTAACATATTGATGAAGAAAACATATAATAGGAAAAACACAAACGAGTGTGTTAATGCAAAAATATTTCAATCGCGAAACGAAGGGAAGTAGACAGTAGGTACAATCCCTACAAATCAAAGTTTTTTCTTTTGATTTAGATAAACATACCTACCTAGTTAGTTCGGTATGCTAAAGCGCCTGGCTAGCAAACTGAGTATGCCTAGCAAAGTGGGTTCAAGTTTCGCAAGGCGAAACCATTTTTCGTTCTAAAAAATTGCCCCAAGAGTGGTTCGGACTCCACAATAAACTGTAGGGCCTCGTCTCTCTTTACCTAGCGCTAGATCCTTGAGAGCTTCCACTTTAGTAACTTGAAAGGCGTTTAAGAAAACATTTTAAGAAAATATTTATTTTAGTAAATACAGTAGAGCCAGTATTCTGGTGCTATTGTTGAGGTCTCCTTCAACTGATGCCTCCAATGCCGCCTCTTCAACTTGTGGGGTTTAGACATTCCTGGACTTACCTAGCCTAGGTGTCATTATTAAAAGTTGTCCGATTTCATGTAACCCTAATTATTTGATATTTGGAGTACTTTGATTAGATACTTAAATTCAGAGAAGAAGTAATGAGTAATTTAAACTGCATTTACAATTTTTTTCAGTTTCGCTAGAGCAGAACAAACATGTTCATATTATTACCCTACTCTATGGAATATTGATGTGTAGGGATAACATTATTATTTGCATATAGTTTCTTATGTTTATAAACAATACATATTTTAAGAAACATAATCGGGTTTCGCAGCTAATTTCTCTCTCTCTTCTATGCGAAGTGAAACGGAGACTGGGCTTCATATACAGCAAGATATTGCTTTCTGCGCCATCTGGATATTTTTTTTCTTTTATAAAAAACATAATCATTTAATATTGGTAATTACATGCGAAATGAGTTGTTTACCGTGTCATCATTCAAATAAATACCTGTATTTAACTTGTCATCTTATCACGGCATTGTTACTGATGTTTGAATTTTGAGATCTGTCAAAATAATACAAAGTATTAATCACATTTGTGCAGTTTTGATTTCGGATTTTTGGCTCAATCAAACATCAAAATACGAATTGTGTTAATTTTAAAAATATCCAAAATAACAAATTTGTAATTATCTGATGTAAAAATGGAAATGTTTAATCGCAAAGAACATATTAAATATCGTGTCGGATTACGTGCCAGATAGGTTATGAGATAGATGTTTTCTAAGTATCACACATATTGTTTTACATATTTTTAGGGGACCGTCGATAGAGTTTATGTTTGCACCGGACATTTACGTAAGTGTAAACGTTCAGTTCTTTTTGCATTCGGATTTCTTTTCCATTGTCAATATGGATAAAGAATTTGTGTGCAGAGAACTAAAGATGTCAAAATTGTTAAAGTGAGATTATTATGCATTTTTTTAGTACATAATGATAGCCAAAAGCAAAATATTACAGGTTATGAATTGTTGAAATCATGTAGACTTAATATTTCAACATTGTTTTCAATACAACAATACAACAAAAAATCTGAAGCTGAATTCCACAGTTGGAATCTAACATGGGATTTGCTAGAGAAAAACTTTATCTTCCAACCCTAGGTAAATAATTGATTACTTTACTTGAATTTCTATTTTGTCTTTACTTCTAGTAGTACTACTATAGTAGGGGTACCTTTTTCGCTGACTGGGCTAGGAATTATGCAAGAAAAGCAGCAGCACAAAACACATTCCATATGTAATAGAAAAAATTAGAGCTAGTCATATTTTTCCTGTACTTGTTGACTGGATTAAAGCATTATTTTTAATAAATTCTATTTATATACTTTTAATTGGCCCACATTTATGAGTATAGGTCACACGCGTATTTATATTTCTTCTAACACGTGCATTGATAAGGGGTCATTGTAGACCTGATCCACGGGCTGAAAGTGTCGGATATCAGGCCGACGATAATATACCCGGAGCAAGTTCAAAATTCCTAGCAACGAATAAATACAAAAAGTTCAACTTTTTATGCCTGTGAAGCGGGCTTAAATGTAGTGACCCTGCTGAAAAGATCCAGTTGGCATTTCTAACTGAAACACTGTCGAGTCGAAACACTGCCGACAGAACAGTGCTGCAGTTCCGAAAAAAGAAAACATCAAAAAAGAGTAATTTACTGTTGATTTCGGAACTGAAATGCTGTATTTCGCTAGTGTTGCGTGTCGGTAAGTACTGACGCCTTAATATAGGGTTTCATTGTCGAATCTTCGGTGTCGATAGTCGATACTTTACGCACTCTCGATTCGAAAGTGCTGCACCAGTTTATTTTTTCCCGCGCAATCAAGCCTGGTGCTTTCGATATTTTCTTTCCTCTTCTAGTATTCTGGTTCATGTAATGACAGAAAATGACGGAACATATCGAAAGTACCAGGCATTATTGCGCTAGACTGTACATGGACCACACTATATGTATTCCCGTATGTACAGGAAACTTGTAATTGTTTGTATGTGGAAAAATGAGTAGCGCTATTTTTTTCTATTACATGTGTTTTGTGCTGCTGCTTTTCTTGCGTAACTCAAAGAGTACCCCAGCCAGCAAAAAGGTATCCCTACGGTATTACTACTAAAAGTAAAGACAAAATTGGAATTCAAGTAAAGTAATCAATTATTTACCTACGTTTGGAAAATAAAGTTTTTCTCCAACAAGTCCCGTTTTAGATTCCAACTGTGGAATCCAGATTCAGATTTTTTGTTGTATTGTTATGAAAATAATGTTGTAACATTAATTCTACATGATTTCAAGAATTTATAACCTGTAATATTTTGCTGTTGGCTATCATTATGTATTAAATAAATGTATTCCATAATAATCCGGGTTTAAAATTAGCTCTACACGATTTTGGAAATTTCTGATCTGCGATTTTTTATTACTTACCATCAATCAATTAATAGGAAAAATAGAAAAAAACTTTATTAAAATGAATAATGGTAAAAATTAGCTCTACACGATTCCATAAATTTGCAATATTTTGTTATGGTAACAGTGAAGCGATTTTGGTTATATTTTATTCTTTACCATCTCTACCATTAATAGGAGAAATTTCAGTCTGTTAAAATAAAATAAATAAGGGTAAAAATGAGCTTTACACAGCTTTATTTCATGAATTTTTAATCTGTATCAGAAAGTAAAGTATATATATATATATATATATATATATATATATATATATATATATATATATATAGTCAAAGGATAAACACGATGGATGGTCAGGGGGTGAAAATTAGCTTGTAGTATACACGGCAGTGTTGGGGGGGATTGTAATTCATTACGAGTGTACTCAATGTTTGACCAATTGACTATGTATTTTTGAAAATAAAAGTGCCTGACATTGAGTTAGTAAAAACCTCAACTAAGCACTAAACGACAAACATACAAGTAATAATAAGACAGACAGACAGCATTAACTTAAAAATTCTGAAAGTAATTATTGCTTTTGTTTGTAGCTGAATTGTCCACTATAAACCATATCCATTCTACATTTATCTCAGTCATCGGTTAATAAACCTATAGCATTTTTATTTATGAATTGCCAAGAAATGGTATTATTTTCATTATTAAAATGCGAAGATCTGAGTAAATTTGAGGCAATATAAAATATCATTTGACTTGTTCAAGAGCGGCAGTGACTGGGAGAAAAAATATATAACAATAACAAAAGCCAATAATTTAAATAGTTTTCAAAATCAAAAAAATTATTTCATTACAATATTTTTTCTTTTTTAGTGACTATTTCAATTCAATGGACCTCCACATAGGCGTGACAACGTCAAGTGGCACCATAGTAGAATTCGACAAAAATGGCCTCCGACGTCACCGAAGTGGTCAGTGGGGACAATGCCTTCTATTGGACCAGGCGCCAGGACCCTGGACGGAACACTGGGAAAAGACATTGCTGCAAGTTTGCAAACAAAAATGTTGGTCGTCAAAATCCTACAGCGAACACAAACATAATTGTTATAGTTTTGTTTTGACATTTTTAGTCACTTTAAACTACGGAAATCTGAGTAATGCAGCCAGAAGTAGAACCACGTTTTGTGAAAAATTTATAGTTCCTAGAACAACGTCTGCAGGCAAATATATTTCGTTGTATAGAAAATTGAAAGAATTCGGATTTTATGTTCATAGAAATAAAACTGGATGTAAATGAGCTCTGTATTTTAAAATAACTTTAATATATAACTAGCTAGAAAGCCAAATCTTATATATAAAATTGAAATGTAAATATTCCTATTGTACTTATTATGTTTATATATTTAATGAATAAAATTTATAAGTTCCACATTATTGATAAGTCCATAGTACTTATATGTTTAGTCACGGTTACACACATACTAAAATACAGTAAAAACTATCAAACCTAAACAAATTTGGATATATTGATTTTGCAAAAATAGCAAAAAATAAAACGTCAAAAAGAAATAATAGGGGAATATACTTTCTTATCAATAGAGTTAGGATAGCTCCCCGCTCACCCCCAAAGCCACCCGTAGATTTTTTTAAATGGAGCATCCCATTTCCCCTCGAAGAGCTTCCCTGCTAAAAATCTCTCATAAAGGCCCCTAAAAATATACATAAGATTTGACAAGTTTTGATTCTAAAAGATTCTATATCTGTATTTGAAATAGTAATAAAGAGATATATTATCTTTTAGATGACAACGAGTAGTTTTGGTAGGATTTTATGCGTTGTATTGCTGAAAGTGGTGAGAATATTCAGATAACTTCTAGATGTTTTTTTATAAGATATAATCCGTATTTATAAGTTTCCATAACCTCTTCCGAAACATATTTCATGAGTTTATATAACCTTGAGATAGTTTCCGAGAGCATTTATAAGATATGATAAGACTGTCAGAGCTTGAATAACCATTTCCAAACTACATTTTGTGAGTCTCTATAATTTTTATCTGTGTATTTGAAACAGTATCTAAGAGTATATATAAGATATAATCAGTCAGCGAGAGTTTCAATGATCATTTTCAAAAGATATTTCATGAACTTACATAACCTTCTATATGAGTATTAGAAACAGTTTCCAAAAGTATTTATGAAATATGGCAAGACAGTGAAAAGGCAGCGATTACTATTTCCAAAGTAACTCGTTCGATAATTTATTTAAATAATCATCAAACAGATATGAAAAATAAATTAATTGATATCGATAAGCCAGCAGCGTTAGCTCCAGTTTTAATTTAACGAACAAGAAAATTGTTTAAGGCATTTGGGAAACGATATATGTAGGCAACATGAACATGAGAACCCTCTACTGGAAACTGTAGTATGTAGCTACGAAGTTCTTTTATATTTTGATCCCTTATCCCTAGAAAATTTGTGGAAGTATGTCGCAGTCTACATACAAACAACAACGCCCAGGTTATGTATAATAATGAGGCAACCGAACCTTTCCAAACTCTCACTGGAGGCGCTTTAGAGCTTTCACGAAGACACGCACACGATTCATTTGTGATCTCCAGTATGCGGATGACTGTGCACTTTTAGCCTCTACGCCGGAAGAGCTTCAAGAACTTTTAGATGTGTATGCCCAAAGCTATGATTCTTTGGGACTTAAAATCAACATTGGAAAGACTAAGATTATGTCAACTCCTCATCAAATGAACCAAATAGACATTACACTTAATGGAAATTCTCTTGAAGTGGTGGATCAGTTCAATTACTTAGGCAACGTTGTTAATGACAAAGCAAACATGGACAGCGAGATTCGCAATAGAATTAACGCTGCATCTAGAGCATACTGGGGACTTAGAGAGAGAGTATTTGACAACCACGACCTTGCTTTGTCAACGAAAATGGCTGTCTACAGAGCAGTTGTCATTCCAACTCTGCTATATGGATGTGAAAGCTGGGTCACTTACCGTCGTCATGTGAAAGAATTAGAACGTTTTCATCAAAGACACCTCAGAAGTATGATGAAAATCCGTTGGTTCCATCACATATCAAACGTGGAAGTACTCAGGAGAGCAAACAGCCTTCCAATTGAGGTGCTTATTTCAAGAGCACGCCTAAGATGGGCAGGTCTCGTTCATCGTATGCATGATAACCGCCTTCCTAAATGTACACTTTATGGTGAATTGCTAAGCGGTAGAAGAAAGCGTGGCGGTCAACGAAAGAGGTTCAAAGACGCTCTCCATGAAAATCTAAAATCCTGCGGTATTGCAGACGAGCAATGGGAACAACTTGCAGCGGACAGAACCGAATGGCGAGGGGTTGTGGCCAGCTATCAAGGAAATGTTGCTGCAAGAAGGCCGAATCCAAGACCTAACCAGGTCTATGTTTGTCCTGATTGCGGTCGACATGTGCTCTCCCGAATTGGCCTCTATAGCCATAGTCGTGTGCACCGTAGATGAATGGGAATTACAATAGACTACACCTTTTACTTGTTTTTTATTGTACGCAATTTATCGACTGTATCATTTCTATACTCGGACTCGAGTAACGGCTAATAATAATAATATTTTGATAATTTATTCGAATTTTGTTCTTAATGTAAGTTTGCCGTACAAGACCTATAAGTATTTATATGTTTTCATGGTGACTGAAATACATTTTTGTAGGTTTTGGTCTGTCTCTCTGTGTGTTTTCAATATAAATTCAATTCCTGAAGTTTATCAGTACTCGTACCATTATATGATAAATAAGACGGTACTGATCCGACATTGATCGGTATTTGCAAGTTCCAGAGAGTTTCTTTACAGTATTTTTAAGTTTTAAAATTATTATAAATGAATATTATTTTTAAAAGATTCTGAGTTATGGGATTAAAAGCTTTCACATGAGTTTATGAATGAAGTTTGTATGAGATTTGGAGAGGTTTTATAATCACAGTTTTTACGAGCATTCTGAGGAATTGAAAAGAGCAATTATATTACAAGAATTTACAGTCAGAGGTTCCCAAGCATTTACAAGTACCTTCGTATAAAATTTTCGAAAGTTTCAAAGAGAGAGTCCATGATGTTCTAAAGTTTTAAAAGTACTATACCTAAGTAAAAATTGTGTTTAAGAGATTTTGCAATTATGCGATTAAAAATTTTCATGTCTCAATGTCTCTTAACAGTATTTTTAAACGAATTATAAGTAAAAATTGTGTTTGAGAGATTTTGTAGTTGTGATTAAAATTTTTCACATGAATGTATGAATGAACATTTTACGGGATTTGGAGAAGTTTTTTTAATAAATTTTTATGAGGATTCTGAGGAATTGAAAGGAGCAAGTTTTTTACAACAATTTACAGACAAGAATTTGCAAATATTTTCATATAAAATTTTCGAAAGTTTTAAAGAGTAGTTTAATGATGTTCTTAAAGGTATTTGAAAGTTTTAAAAATACTCAAAGTGCCGCTTTTTTTGCTATACTTATAAGCCGGTCAGACTCCTAAAACAAAAAACGCGGTACTGAGCGGCACGCTTCAGTTTAACTTTTTGTGCTAATTGTGGAAATGTAAACATCGCATATGTTTCTTCCCGACTATAACTGAAAGAGTTGTTTGAGGGGACGTATCTAACCTTTTTTTAAAAAATACATCGGATCACATTTTCTTCCAGTGCTCTAAATAGAATGCATCTTATGACAGATTATATACCAACCTTATTTGTCACAAAGAATCCCCTTTTGATATACTTTATCTCCTTAGTCAATTTAATAAACCAATTTTTGACTGCATCGTATCCTTTGTTGTTTTTCCTCTGTAGCATCCTAATTTATAGTGGTGTTCTAAAATTGTTTGTTATTAAAAACGTCCTGACACACCGCAGGGCGAGAAGCGTGTGCCCCTGTTTTCTTTTTCCCTTTTTGTGCTATTCAGATATTTTTCTTTTCTCTGTAGTTGTAGGTTATTTTGTAACGAATGATTTTCAGCGCAATATTTATTAAGTGTTTTGCTTGCAGTTGGCTGTCTTGCTAATGGCCGAATGTCATTAAAAAAAAGAATACACCACATTCACATCCCATTGTGCATTTTCGGTCACATCTCCCATCAAAATATTTACGGTTCAGATATTTCATGTTGCCGAGCATGATGACAGAGTATCTAAATATCAGAAATAAAAAAATATATCGTGTTCAATATTGAATGCGTGAAAAATTATTTTAGTGTCAGTTATCGTCAATACCTTTTTGGCTCTATCATTAACAGTGAACTCTACTAGTATAGAGTAACTCTATAACCGTAAAAGAAGTCGACGTAAAGATAATTTATTTTATGCACCTTTCATGAAGATGTACGTAGGACTCAGATAGAACTCATTTTGTGCCTGTCTTCATGGGTTCATTATAATGAGTAAAAATAGCTTTAATAAACGTTTAAGAAAAAGAAGGGTATAGAAACGATGAAGATAAGATATGTTTATAAAGAAATTGTGTCTGATTCTTATTATATCGAAACGGCGAGGCGATGGCTCCATTTTTCAGTACCAAGTGATTGATTTTCGGTATATCGCATTAGACCAAGAAAACGTATTTGTACGTAATGACGGGTGTTATGATGGACGGACAATATGAGCCCATTTCACGATTGAAGTCTAAATAAAATTAGTCGATGCCTACCTTTGAGCCATAAAAATAAAATTCATTTTCCTAAGATATGCAACCCAAAAATCACCAGGTAGAATATTATTTAATATGAGTTTCAAATTGATAATGAAAAAATTCAATAAATTTCCAAAAACTAGCTAATGGCAATTACAGCAAATATTTAATTTAATTTATAAAGAGTTACTTGTGTTTATATGAGAGTATACATGTACGTTGACAATTTTTCATAAGCACGTTTAAATTTGTTAAAATTAATTGAGTTTCTGAAAAACATATTGGTAGTTCCTGAAGAATGACGTGATGTCAGGGTTAACTTCCAATACAATTGTTTCAAATTATGTAAATTTGTTTTAAATAAAGAAACAAAGGTTATATAGTGTGACTATTAAAGTAATCGAATTGCGGGTGATTTTTAGGTAAATGTATATATGTTTGTGGCGTTGATCACAATTAACAATTCTTTCTTATACTCGTATATTTAATCAATAGATACAAAAATGTTGTAACTGGTTTTTTACAGGGTGTGAATTATTAGTGCTCCAATCATCTGACTTCTAGATATTTAAAAACGTTTTTATTTTTACTTCCTCGTACGAAATTTAATTTCAACGTATTTACGTGTAACAAAGTTCTAACTTTTGTACACTTAAAAACAATTTCATATTTTCAGACACCACAGAATATATATGCGAGCATTCTCGAGTTCGGCTAAGTACCACTCTGTAGTTCTTCGGTTACTGTTAATGGAATTGGTTGGGACGGCGGTCAGAGAAAAATATTGAACCACAGCACTTAGGCCCCATTGGGCCCCTTGTACTTCCTCCCTGTAGGCAGACCCTCGGCTAGGTCTCCAACCTACCTAATCTTGCGAAGTAGGTGGTAATGCTGCCTGGGGGCATCTCCTTTACATCGGTCAAAGTAAGCCAATATTCCCCCAAAATGGATTCTCTGAGGAGACGGCAGTACAGTCACAGAGTACATGTTGGAACGTCCCATCTTCTTGTTCACAACCTCTGCAGAGAGGTGTCTCGCTTAATCTCATAATGTGTATTGTGTAGATTTTTTAACGGACAGTGTCCAGTCTGGATTCCCATTATAAAACGTAACTTCCTTCTGGACACTGACAGGTAGTCCATTGCTGTACTCTTGTTGGGATATTTTAGTAGTTTTCTAGAAAACTGATAGCTGCTTGTTTCATCCCACAACTTCTTGAATTCGTTGTGGGTGTTCTCTTTAATTTCTTGTGTTATCGCCGTGATTGGTAACAGACTGGTCGGGCCAGGTCCAAAGATATTTAGGCCTACTGCTTTCTTGATCAGTCTGTTGGTTACCTTGTTGCCACTGCAGTCTGCACGTCCTTTCACCTAGCATAATATGCATTTTATCATGCTGGAGATACCCACAAGTACTTGGTGACATTCCCATAGTGCTCCTGTGGTAATTTTGTAACTATTTAGGGCTGTAGTGACTGTCTACAGTCTGTGTAGATCCTGATTGTTTTGCTCGTAGTTTGACTATGGAACATATCTTTTACAGCTATGGTTATGCCCGCCAATTCCGTATGTTTTACACTGGCTCGCTTGTCCACAGTCCATCTTCGCCAGCAGCCTCGTTCTCACTATTCGTCTGTATTATGCAGGGTCTGTCGAAAACCAATCAGGGAGAAATGCCATCTGTTCACGCCTGTAGAAGAAGCGTCTTGTTGACAGACTCATTCCACAAGCGACTTCTCTCCTCTCCATAGCCTACATTTGGTTGCACGCCAACGGATTCGAGGCGTAACATTATTGTCAGAGCCACTTCTCCTACATGGTGGTGGCAGACACAGCATTACCTCCATAGTCCTCGACCACTTTGGGTTTCATTCCCTAGGTTTTTCTCACGGTCCTGCGAGACTGCTTATAAGAAATGTAAGCCTTCTTTAGTCTTCTATCTAAGTGAAGATTCCTATTAGTTTGGCATCGAAGGTTACCCCAAGGTATTTCACTTCTGATGCGATGCGTGTTGTATCCAGGAGGTCAGGTGCTTTCAGTGCTCCTAGTTTCCTTTTCCTTGTGAAGAGAACCATATCCGTCTTCCTGGGATTGACAGACTCTGCATCATTTTTCAATTATTCTTAGGGTTCCCTGCATTCTTTCACAAAGGACTCCTTAGAATTTTCCGCTAAGCATTATTGTTAAATAATGTGCGAAAGCAATTGTGTGGAATCCTTCTGAGTTGAGACAGCACAAGAGGCTATCAAGAACGAGATTCCATAGCAGTGGTGATATTACACCTTGCGGATAGCCTCTTGCAACCACTCTTCGTACAGAAGCATCTCCCACGCTTATCTCTACATCTCTCTTCGAGATCATGTTAAACATCCCGCTTCCCATGATCGTAGGGACGTTCCTCTCCACTAGGGCCGCTGTAATTTTTAGAAAGTTGGTTCTGTCAAACACACTTTCTGGACTCTTTATTGTCCAAGAATCTCTCAATCCGACTCGCGACTGCATGGAGGATGATGTCGGTAGGTATTCCCAGGGTGAATGCATGCTGGCTAGGTTGTAAAGGATGGCCTTTCACTAGAACATCCCTTATGTATCGTTCACATAGCTTCTGATTCGTCTTGAGAAGGAACGAGGTTAAGCTAATAGGTCTATACGCTTTGGGGGTTGTATAGTCCATTCGTCCTGCCTTTGAGATCAACAAAACTTTCACTTCTCTCCATACCTCTGGAATATATAGGTGTGCAAAGCACGCCCTAAATACTCCAACCAGGTGCGGCAGTAATTCATCCAGTCCCCATTGCAGTAGGGTGGAACAGATACCATCAACGGCAACAGGAGAAGCTCTGTATTTCTCATCTTATTCTGTCCTCACTCCCGGGTGGGGAGCTAAGTGGTCAAACGGTAAGCCCATGCGATCATTAGGGCTACCAAGTGGATATAACTCCCAGAGACAAGCAACGTCTTGAGAAGGTTGTGCATCCCCGAAAGACGACGCTAATCATCACCCTGGTCTACAGCCCAATACGCGCCCCCTACTTACCCTGCCGGCCCTCTGACGGGACGACCGACGCAGCCCATTGATTGAGTGAGTTAGCTCTCAACCGCCCATCTGGCCGAACTCCGGACCAAAGTGATGTGTTGTAAAAGAAGTGCTAGTTTCAGGTCCTTATTGTGCAGGTGGCTCAGAATGTGCATTGGTTTCAGGAGTATCGTACTGTTTTCTCTTAAATTCCTCCCATCGCTTGTATGCTACAGATTCATACTTCTCCTTAATAACAACACTAGCATTATATGGAATTATCCCCGTCTTTCGAAAACCATCGCAAATTATTTCTGAATTTAATTGCTTCAATATATGTCCGAACAATGTACTAATTTTTTTCTTTGGTAGTTTTCGCCCTTCATTGTGTCTTTGCCATTGGAGTATTATCCCACCTACTTTTTAATGATTTAAAGATGCTCAAATCGAGTGGTTGGAGAATGTGGAAGGAATTAGGAGGCAGTTTAATTATTATTACAACATTTTTCTTAACACTTACCATCAATCTTTCATCTATATGAGATGTATGACCATCATAAATTAGTAAAATTGGCCTGGCATATACAAAAGCTTCTAGTAACGTTTTTTGAAGGTAGTGTAAGAGAAATTCTGACTCCATCCATCCTTTGGAAGTGGCAGCATATGTTGTACCCATAAAAGTTTCAGTGAGAGATGCTACTCATTCATCTCAGATATTCTTTTCTTTAATGATTATCAGGGGGGTGCTTTTAGTTCCTCCGCGTCAACTGTAACTAAAACTGTCGTATTTTCTCTGCCACTTCCAGCCGTTGTTCTTGACGACGGAACTTCCTTTTTTGCAACAATTCTTATTTTGGAAGGGTCTAATGAAACATTTGTCTCGTCAAGGTTCCAGATTTGATGGGGCTTATCTTCTAAAAGTAGCTCATTACTTAGAAAATCGCATTCCTCATTTTTCTCTGATTTCAAAAATACAGTATTTCATATGGCTTCTATAGTTTTTCTAATATTTACAAAAACGTCGATAATTTATAAATTAGAAACTGACCAGAAAATTGTAAGTATGCATTGAAAACAACAAAACGCCCAAGTGTCAATCTGAACTATGACAGTTAGCAATTTTATATTATCGAAAGAGAAAGTTTATTGTTATAGGTACAAAATGCCATATTAACCGCGAGTTGAATATTTTGCTATATTTTGACGAACATCGAAAGAAATCCCTCAGAGATTGTTCAAGAGATTTTAGATATCTCCTATTCAATGGCACAAAAAAATTCTTCACAAATATAAATATACATCTCGAAAACTAAGTGTATTACAGAAATTATATCCCAATGATAATATTGTGAGGAATATTTTTTGTCAAATTATGCTGGAAAAGCACAGACAAGATCCACTAATTTTTAATCATATTTTTTGGACCGATGAGGCATCATTTAGCACATCTGGAATAAATAGGTAATGGAAAGAATAATCATTACTGGGCACCGGTAAATCTCCATATAGTGGAAGTAATCCAGTTTCAAGGCCGCAGAACTTTAAATTTGTGGGCTATTCAATAACAGAGTAATATATAAATTTTTTGAGGGCAATATGAATGGCGTTAAATATTTGGATATATTAAGAGAAATTATCGAAAATAACGTAGATAATCTGCCTCTCTTAATCAAATGATTAGAACCATCTGGCAGCATCATGGAGCCCGTTATCACAATAGTGTTAATGTAACAACATTATTGAACCAGAATTTCAATCAATGGATTGGTAAACATGGACCTATAACGTGGCCTCCTAGATCTCACGCCGCTTGGCATTTTTTGGGGGCTATATAAAAAATGAAGTATACAAAACAAGACCTAATAATACCGATCAATTGAAGGAAAAAATCATTGAAGTAATTCATCACATAAATACGAGCAATATTTTGGAAAATGTGTCCAGAATAATAATAAATGAATGAACTTGTGTGTAGATAATGACGGTTCCCACATAGAACAATTACTTTAATTGTTCTGTTGCTTTTCTTCAATAAATTTCTTGTTTTGTGTTCAAAATAATTTCCATAATTAGAAAAAGTTCCTTTCTGGCATTCCACTCCGGACTCGGCCATTTAACTGCGCCGCCAAGCGCCATGGATGTCGGAGAGCTGGTCGGAAGAGTAGAGGTGATTAAAATAATTGGAAAATGTTTTATTGTCTTTAATGCCTATTAAAATTTTCTGGTCAGTTTCAAATTTATAAATTATTGACGTTCTTGTAAATATTAGAAAAACTGTAGAAGATAGCCATGTGAAATGTTATATTTTTGAAATAAGAGAAAAATGAGGAATGCGATTTTCGAGTTAAATTCATCTCATGTCTCATTTAAAAAATTTAAGTAACACCATGTATATGGTTAGATTTGGACTTCATTATTTTCTCAATATGACGTATAAAAACTTGCTAGAAAATGATTTAATTTAATTTTTGAAATTCTCGTATCGGTCTATAAATAACTAAGTTAGAGAGGGGGGGGGGGGGGCGGGCATTTATAGTGAATCTCCCTATACTCATAGTCAGAATTTTTTGAGATTTTGCATCTTTCGTCTTATCACCAGTGTTATCATAACTTCCTAGTCAGTTCAAACCCTTCAGCATTTCTAATCAGTTATTAATACTAAATTAAATAATTCCATATTACATTAAACTATTCTCTTTCAGTAGTTGATCTATTTTGCTTGCTTATTAGTTGATGTAGCAAATTAATTAGCGAATAGTACTTGTACGCAGTAGACAATACTAGTATTATACAATAAATAGAATCAACAAACAATCAACAACATAACTAATAACAAAGACAGAAGAAGACAGAAGTTGTATAATAAGAAGTTTAACTTGACATATTATTAATTCACGTTTAATAGTGCATTAACGCCTACTACAAAGGGAACAACGTTACAATCCTATTAAAATAAATTATAAAATATAGCATCTGCCGGTAAACTTGTAGGAGTTACAACCGTGCATGGTATATAAATATCCGAAACTTTAATAAAAACAATACAGTGGCGTTACCTATTTTGCAATACAAAGCTAAGTAATTTACGAACAACTATAAAGAAGATGATATAAAAATAACTAATATGATTACAGAAGTGGTAAATGTAATAACTGACTTTAAACAGATCGCTAATAATTTTAATACTTAATTTTTCCAGATAGGAGGAAAACTTGCCTCAATAATTTAGCAAGGGGCTCCTTTTACCAATTGCTAAAATTTAACTAAACGCATGTTTCTAGTACAGACAAATATAACTGAAATAAAAAATACTATATTAGAACCAGATGGCATAACTAACGAAAGCTTGAAGCTGACAATTGATTATATAACTTATCCGTTATTTTTAACAAATGCATCATAGAGTGTAAGAAAGTCTATACACAGTTTAAGAAAGCCAGAGTGAAACCAATGTTTAAACACTGAGATAAATATAAAGTTTCGCATTACTACCCTATTTCCTTGACATCTTCAGTAGCAAAGGTATTTTGAAAAAATCATCAAAAAGTTATGTATGAATTGCAATTCAGCTTTCGAGAGAATATGTCGACACAGGATGGAATAGCGAAATTAACATCATTAGTATATTCCACAATTGATGAAAAAAAATTGTGCTTGGCGTCTTTGTTGATTTATCAAAGGTCTTTGACATCATTAACCATGGACTTTTGCTATATAAACTCAAGAGATTGTTTTTCTATTTGAGGTGGTCGTTAAAGCTTTCCATAAAGGCATCACCACGATGCACTCCGGGCTTTGCCCCGAATTGCCTAATAGTAGTTATGCCACTGATCGAACTTTTCAATTCGAGCAACGTGAAGCAGTGTTCAATCTGACTCAATGCATATTTGTTTTTAAGTTGTGTTATTAATATCTAAATAAAGAACAATGATCAAATATCTAACAAGTTTGTATACATGTAGATTTTCACTAGAATAAATACAAGGATTTATATAAATAACTTTTATTATTGAAAATACTTCTATATGCGCATATGGGGTGAGTCTACGTAAAAATGGAGCAACATGAGACAGATTTGTCTGCCGGCCAGCACAGGCGCAGCAGCGGAGAATAAGAAATACTAGAGGATAGATTTCCTGTTCGTATAATTTATTGTTAGTCATGGATTGTATATTATTGCTTTTTTGTTGAAGGGATTAAGGGATTTGAATAAAATAATTTGATGTTCGAAAAAAAAAGGTGGAACATGAATAATTAATAAATAAAAGCACTTACAAAATAAACAGAGTAAAAAACAGAAAATAAAATTAAGAGATTTAGACAAAATGGTAGCAGATGCAGTGATATATGGGACCGAACTGAACCTTCCAAAATGCAACCCCTGTGTTTAGTACTCCACGGATATCAAATGAATCGTCTCGACCTTTAAAATAATAAATCATACAATCTCTAAGCATGGCTTGGTCTAATTATGTGGAACTTCAATGAACATAGACACCTACTGATGCCTGAATATCGAAACAATATTCACATATATACAATTATACGTCCTCAAGTTATAATAATGGATAATGGATATTAACCTGATGACGCCTACTGAATGGATGAATTGAATCAGTTTCGTAAAAACCTTGGTATTCCAATTTCATCCAATTTCATGATGTCTGATTGAAGTGAAATTTTACGTAGGTATGCTAGGTATCGAATACGGACGATTGCAGTAAAAGTGCCTTATTTTTAACTTTGTCCTATTCAACTGAGTAAGAATTAAAATTCGCAAAAAAAATAACCAATCAAGTCATAAGAGAGAACATTTTTGATAAGTGAATAAATAAAAATATTTGACCACCTCATGATGCCTAAGTATTCGCATATCATTATTACTTCCTTCGCATGTTGATGTTGAATATTGAAGTTGAATGAAACTTGGAATATTAACCTGATAATGCCTACTGAACGGGTGAAGTTAATTAGACTCATGAAAACGGTATTATTTCAATTTTATGATGTCTGATCGAAGTAAAACTTTATGTGGGTATAGTAGTCATTGAATGTGATCATTTGCGATAAAAATATCAAAGGGGCTTCATATCTAACTTTGTTAAATTTCAATCAATCATAGATTAAAATTGAACAAATAATTAACCGAACAAAATCACTAGACAGATTTTTTTTGTGCAATAGATAAAAATATTTACCCACCTGATAATGCCTAAATACTCGCATGTTACTTCCTTCTAATTCATGATATTGGACATTAACCTGATGATGCCTACAGAATAGGCGAACTGAATCAGTTCCAAAAAAACGCTAGTTAATTCAATTTCATGATGTCCGATCGGAGTAAAATTTTACGTGGGTATATTTTGTAAACAAAATCTACAAAAACAACTAAAAACCACATAAATTCTAATGGACCAATTTATTAGAGATTACGACAACGAAACAATAACCACAAACGAGATCACTGATATAACAGAATTAAATAGTATTTTCTTCAATAAAACTAACTCAGGAAGGTCCTTCTCTATATATCACAACAATGTTCGTAGTATCCAAAAAAATGTTCAACAATTCGAGGTATATATCTCAGTTCAATAATTTCTTCAGTTGCATAATCTTAACAGAAACCTGGAACATAACAGATAAAGCTCTATATAGATTAGATGGACGCGAGATTATACATAATAATAATAGACTCAACCAAAATGATGGTATACTAGTTTATATAAAAAAGTAGTTAACATACGATACTAAGTTTATCAAAATAGATTTAATAAATGCAATAGATCTAGACATATCGTTCGGTAATTTTAAATGAAAAATGAAATCGCACGGAAATATTAACTCATACATACACACGCCAAATTAAAGTATACTAGACTATATATACATAATATAATCTGTCAGATACTTTACGGAATTACAACTACAATTTAATTGATTATGCATTTATTGTAGGCGGTATTAATATAGACATTAGTAGTAGTAGTAGTAATGTAGACTGTTCTGAAGAATACTTAAATTTGTTAGCAGAAAAAGGTTTTGTGTCTCTTATAAATAAAAACACAAGAGTTACTACTTTATCGTCTACCTATATTGATCATATTTTCGTAAACAATAAACTTCACAGTAGATATAACCGCAGCTATAATTAAGACCAATATTACAGATCACTATGGTCCTATAGTCATCACTACAGTTCAAATCGTTAATGAAAAAATAAATCTTAATTACACACAAAATACAAAACAAAAGGTTAATGGAAAGAAACTACTTGATTTGTTAAAAAAGGAATGCTGGGAAGATGTATACCAATGTGACGCAGAAAATGCCACACACTTGTTTTACACAAAATACGATCTATTAATGCAACAGTCAACAGAAGTTATACAGTATAAGCAGATGAAGAAAAAGAAAGTTTGGATAACTAAGGATCTAGTTACATCCATTAAAGAAAGAGACAAACTATTTCAAGATCATATTAAAAATCCACTAGATGAAAACCAAAAACAAATATACATTAACTACAGAAATAAACTAAATGCTATTATAAAACAAACTAAAAAGAAATATTTTAAAAGTATCATCGAAAAGACATAAATTGTTCGAAGAATCCTTGGAATACAGTAAAATAATTCACTAACAATTATAAAAATAACGGGAAAAAATAGCAAAAGCTATCACAGAGAATGTAAAACTTATCCTTTTCAGATAGCAAATACTTATTATATTTATTTTTCACAAATAGGAGAAAAGCTTGCTTCCAAAATGCAGCAGGGACCCTGTTAAATAACCACTAAAACTGAGATGAAAACAGTGTGTTGGAATTCCAAAGCAATAAGGCTCCTGATCCAGACGGCATAACAAACGAATTGTTAAAACTTGCAATCGATCACATAGCTGCTCCGTTATGTTTTATTATCAATAAATGTATAGAATGCGGAAAAGTTCATACGCACTTCAAAAAAGCTATAGTGGATCCATTATTTAATGAAGGAGATAAGCATAATATTTCAATTTCTTTAACTTTATCAGTAGCAAAGATATTCGAAAAAATCATTAAAAAACGTCTAAATAGTTTTTTGGAGAGAAATAAAATTTTATCTGATTTACAGTTTGGTTTCCGTAAAAATATATTTTTAATGCCTTTTTTTTTAACGCCTTGTTTATATTTACGTCCTGGCGGAGTTTAGCTACAGCTACTCTTCCACTCAACCAGGACGGCGAAATGAGATGCCGTTCACCCATCCAAGTAACGGACGGCCTCGATCAACGCTGCTTAATTTCGCTGATCGAGGTCTCAACGCTTAAGCCGATGACGGTACCTCACTTCATATCAACGCAAGATGCGATAACTAAATTAAAATCGTTAGTATATAATGCTGTAGATGATAAAAAATAATGTTTAGGTGTTTTTGTGGATCTTGCTAAGGCCTTTGACACCGTCAGTCATAGGCTTTTGTTGGATAAACTGGAACACATTGGCATAAGGGGTAACGCGTTGAATTTATTTAAAAGCTACTCGGAAGAAAGAAAACAGTTAGTAGAAATAAATCAAGTACGCAATCACGAAGAAACAGTGCCCTATGGGAACTGTGCTGGGTCCAGTCCTTTTCACCATATAGTTGAATCAATTATTACTTTCCCTAAATTCAACTGAAATCGGTTTTCTGAGCGATGGATTGGAAGAAGAGGTCCCGTGGAGTGGTCCGCTAGGTCACCCGATTTAACTTCCTTGGATTTCTATCTGGGGGAACACTTGCAGCCGAAGGTATTTCGAACAAAACCCGCATCTCTGGAAGGGTTACGTGAAAGAATTGTTCGAGAATGCCGTTTATTGACGCCAGATGTGTTTAGAAATGTTCGTACAGAATTTAAAAACAGATTATACTACTGTATGGAAGTCGGTGGGAGTCATTTTCAACAATACATACGATAATTTAAACTGCTTCTTTTATTTTTTATTTCCCGAACCTAAAATAATGAAACAAGTTATTTCTCAGGAACGAATCTATAAAAGTTTAAAATAATACACAGTTATGTAGAGAATTAAAAGACATTTCAAAAGATGTATCACTCGACCCCCTTTGTCATTTTAATTTTTTGAGGGGGTGGCCGTATAGGGTAGAGGGATGATGATAGGTATACAAATATTACATTAAAATATGTCCTCCTTGGAAAGAAGGTCCACGTGTTTCACCAGTTTTTCAAAAAAAATGTATCTCCAAAGCTATTCAGGATGCCTACTTTTGGTTGGGACGCCCTGTATACAGAACAAAAAGTAGTTAACGCACATTCAATGTTTTTAACGCCAAAAAATTCACGGGAGGTAAAAAACCGTATATTCAATTTAAAACTATACAAATCGGACGGTATTTATGGTATCATATCTGTAACTTTAAAAAATATTGTTGACCAAGTTCTTGCGTTCATTATAAATAGTATGTTTGAAACAGGGTACTGTTCTCAAGACTATAGAATTTCAGTAGTAAAACCTTTACATAGAAAAATATTAAAAAATGATTGTTACAAACTACAGATACATTTAACTCATTACGAATTTCACAAAAGTATTTAAAATATTACTAAAAGTAAAGCTATGTAACTTTCTTAAATATAATATATTACCCACAAAACAGTTTGGCTTCACAGAAGGAAAATCAACACAGAATGCAATTTCATTTATAACTAAAAATATATAGCATTCATTAGATAACGGTAAACCTTTCCCATGTGTTTTTTTTGACACCGTCAGTCACAGCCATTTATTACAATGTTTGGAATACATAGGCTGTAAGAGGAAATACCCAAGAAATTTTTGATAGTTACTTACGCGATATAAAACAATGCTTTCATATAGGTGCTACTAAAAGTAAATTTAAAATTGTAAATTTTTGTGTTCCGCAAGGAACAGTTCTAGGGCCCATTTTGGTCTTAGTTTAATTTAACAATTTGTTTTCTTCAGATATTGAGGAGGATATCGTTAGTTTCGCTGATGACGCTGTCATATCTTATGAAGCAGATACTTGAGATCAGGTAAAAGATAAGGCAGAATCTGATTTGCCAAAAATTGTAGAATGGTTTCAGTTGAAATTATTAAGTCTGAATATCGATAAAACGATGTTCGTACCATTTGTATTATATAAAAACTCAATTCCTGAATTATACGATCTAAATATAAAATTAAAAGATGATGTATATAAAATAAAAAGAGCGAATAATGTAAAATATTTAGGTATATATGTTGATTGTCATCTTCGATGGGACATACATATAAATCATGTGGTGTAAAAAAATAGTTTCCATGTTCAAACACATTAAAGATATGTATTAAAATTTTAAAAATTGTTAATCCTTCACAAAGCTTTAGTGGAGTCACTTTTGTTTTATGGCATTATTGGTTGGGGGCGTGTATTAAATGTACATTTGCAGCGTCTAAAATGTTTTGCAGAAACGAATTTTAAAAATAATATATAAGAAACCAAATACCTACCCTTCACACGAGCTCTTTGATAAATTGCATATCTTTAACATCCGTCAACTAGATTTCTACTATGTCGCATTAGAGATATTTTTTGGAAAATTAAATAGAATAAACTTTAGTCATTTTTATCAAACGAGAAGTAAAACTCTAGGTAACTTATCCACATTACTATTGCATATAAGTACAAGCCAGCGATCTAGTAGTTACCTCGGGACGAAAATGTATAATTGCATTCCCAATGAAATACGTTGTATACAGCCTAAACCCAAATTAAAGAATTAATTAAAATAATTTACATACAGATCAAGAGTATTAGTACATATGAACTTGATGAACTTAATATTTTATTAGATCACCTTGAAACTAAATTTGCATGTATTGTATTGTCTGAAACCTGGCAAGTACATGCCTTAAGATCATTTCATTTAGAAGGTTATGATATATTATATACGGAAGATAATTTCAATCAAAATGATGGGATTGTGATGTTTATTAATAATACAATTAGTTACACCTATAATATACTAAATATACATGAATGTAAAGTCATGAAAACGAGACTAGACTAGATTATTTTTTTTTAATACATTTATTTAACGTCGGCCTATTTCCGCTACTGAGGCCTATCACCGACGCCTGTAGACGAGCTACCCCCAACCAGGAATTTTGCCGAACGTCTTCCCTTAAGAAGAGACAAGGGACCGACGGCTTTACATCCCCTCCGAAGGATGGTATATCCCCTATACAACCCTCGCCTAAGGTTGTATAGCTTCCGCGTATACACTGATATACAAGCCGCTGGAAGATGTACACGGTCTTCGTTGGAACGGTCACCCATCCAACTACTAACTGCGCCTGACATTGCTTTACATCGCATATCAAGGTATGTACATAGTAAAGACGCACCTACGCTCGCCCCGAGACTAACTTATGATAATAAAAATATTTTAATCACTTCTATTTATAGACAGCCCTCTATGAATGAAATTTTTTTTTTAATTAGCTTAAAAAATTATCTAATTGTTATTACCAGAGATAAAGTGGATTTCAATATAATAGTAGGGGGTGTTAATATAAATATCAAATTAGACAATGAAATAACTGAGGAATACGTCAACATTATGAGTTAATATAATTTTGAATCTACAATTAATGCGGTTATTAGATCATTTAGCCAATCATGTATAGATCACGGTTTCATAAAATCCTTTCAAGCTAGCGGTGACATCTTACCGATAGTTTTAGGAACTTATATCACAGACTATTACCCAACTATTGTACAATTACCCACAGACACCGAAAAATACCGAGAAAAAAATAACACAAAACATACGATAACAACTATAGATTACAATAAGTTAAAGAGTAAAATTGAACAAGTTAACTGGGATTTCTTCTATGACATCCTAAACGTAAACGAAGCAACAAATTATCTAATAGACACAATAAAAAGAGTTATTAATAAAAGTTCAAATACTGATTATATTAGACATAAAGACCGATAAAGGCAAGAACGGATAACTGGAGGGTTAGTAAAATCAGTTAACAAAAGAGACGAATTGTACCATAAATATAAAAAACAAACTAGCAATATAACTCTAAAAAATGAGTATATTAACTATAGAAACAGATTAAACGAACCGATCAAAACCACTAAAGCTAATTATTATAGAGAAAAAATAATCGATAATAAAAATAATACAAAAAATTTATGGAATGTAGTAAAGGAAATTAATAATTGTAAAAATTATGATTGCCCAATTAAAGAAATTAAATCTAAATATGGCACAATAATAACTAAAGAATATAAAAAAACGAATTATTTTAATAATTACTATTATTTTTAATTAATTACTAGACGCAGGAAATAATTTGGCTAACAAAATTAAAAAAACAACCTTCTAATATACCTAGGCATCCAACACAATTTTCTTTTTTATGAGCCCGATAAATAAAGAAGTTGTAACTATAAATAAATAAAATAAATAAACAATAAATAACACCACAGAAATTAGACAACCCCCAATTCCAGAAGCCAGGGCTTGTGCGGAAGGGGGTTATACATTGAAAAAACGCGGACATACAACCATTTCCTCCGACAGTGCCAGTACCGGAGCCAGGATTCGAACCCGGTGGTGCGATGTCCGTTTGAAATTAATCGCGATTGCCACCTCGCGCCTTAACCCACTCGGCTATCGACCAGACTATCATCAATGACCTAAAAAATAACAAAGCGCCGGGAATAGATGGCATCAAAGCAGAAACAATAAAAGTAATCGCTGAAGATATTGCCGAGCAAATAGCATTCTTAATGAATAAAATATTTAACGGCGGTAATTGCCCCGATCAGTTTAAAGTAGGCATAATCAAGCCACTTTTTGAAAAAGGTGACAAAACATTAGCAGTAAACTATAGGCCGATATCACTCATAAAAAATTTCACTAAAATCTTTGAAAAACTATTGAAAGTTAGGATTTACAACTGTATTAAAAAACTTAAGTTACTATCAGATCTGCAATTTGGATTTAAAGAACAAAAATCCACATAAGATGCCATTGCTAAAGTAACATCAGACATATATAATGCTCTAGATGAAAGTGACCCAGTCTTGTGTGTTTTTTTTTGACCTCGCAGTGACTCTTGATACTGTGAGCCATCCGCAACTAATAGATACATTGGAAGATATGGGCTTTCGGGAAAATTCACTATTACTATTTAAAAGTTACTTAAGCGAAAGAAAACAATATTGCCAAACAAACTCAACTAGAAGTAATGAGTGTATAATTGAGTACGGAGTACCTCAGGGCACGGTACTGGGGCCCTTACTTTTTAGCATATATATTAATAATTTGTGTTTGAACTAATACTAGCGGTAAAATTGTGAGCTTTTCGGATGACACAGTAATCTTTTACAAGCATAAAACGTGGGCAAAATTAAAAACAGAAGCTGAAAATGATTTAGTCAATATAAAAAAGTGGTTTGATTGTAGACTTCTTACAATCAACTTCGAAAAAACTAAATATGTGCCTTTCTCATGCTATAAACATCTGGAAGTCACCACAGACAATCGTCTAAGATGGAATCAGCATATAAATGATGTGGCACAAAACTTACGATCAATTCTATATAAATTTAAAAATTGTCAAATGATATTAGACCAAAAACAATTTAAAACATTATATCACGCTTTGTTGGAATCAAGATTGTCATACAGCATAATCGGATGGGGTAGTGCAGTTGAAAATCACTTAAAAAAATTAGAAGTACTGTAAACAAAATTTCTGAAATTAATATATCACAAAATAAATACATACTCATTTGACGACCTATATAAAGAAGCACAGGTACTTGATTTAAGACAATTATATTTTCTCAATGTGATTATCTACCAATAGAAATATAAAAACGTTTTGGTTAACATAGAACATAATTACCAGATTAGGTAAAAAGAAAGTAGCTATAAGACACCGATATCACAAAAAACAATTGGTCAAAAGTGTCACTTAAATCTTGCCCCAAGGTTTTATAATATGTTACCCATGGAAATAAAGGGTACTTATAAACTATCCTCATTTAAAAAAGCCAGAAAATACTTATTGTCTTTAAACAGAACAGACACATTAGAAATTGACGAAGCTATATTTACTAGTTATAAAAGAGCCATTTAAACAACTAACAACTAATAACTTAGAAAATATGCCTAAATCCTACAGTTATTGTTGTTGGTTGATTCTTTTAATAGTTTAATTTAATTTATTTATTTCATTTTTATGTTATACTGTTCACTGTAATCCCGCCATAAATATATGCAATATTAGACTTCTTTATAAACAAATTCACCCACGTACAGGCATAGCCTTGTGGGTTACTTTGTTTATTTGCAGTCACTGTGTTTATATATAGGTATATATATTTCTATGCATCTTCACATATTATTTGTAATAATTAATATGCATTGTACCCAATATGCAAATAAACTTATTATTATATCCTAACGGATTAATCTGATTATCTACTTGTATTGTTACTGATGCCGTATTGTAACATATTATGTATATAAGCTAGACGTACATTAAACCACTTCATTAAATTTCAAAATATTCAATATATATGTAAGTATACCAACTTAATGGTGATACTTATATATTGGAAAAATAAAAAGTGATATTTTTTGTATTTCTAATTATAATTTTAATAATTATTATTATGTTATGTGTCGGTGAGTAGAGATAATGATTATATGTATGGGTGTGTGTATGTGTGTTTATATAACGGTTATCTATCTTTTAACATGTATTTCCTCATAGTCAAGTATTTTCAATACTTAAATGAGTATTTTACCATGTTTATTTATTTCAATATTTGTTTAGTTAACCCTGTATTTCTGTAATTTATTGTATAATATATATAAACAAACAGTAATAATAGAACTAAGTACGGTTCTGACTTATTCCCCTAGTTTGCATGTGTTTTAGTGTTTTAAATAAACATTGCGATTGTAAAATGAAAGTTCTGAACGCTATCATGCAAGTAATAAATAACTAATAATTCTTTAATTTACTTTGTTAATACTATCGCACAATAATTACAACCAATCTGTAAAATTTGCAGCAATAATTTACGTGATATTCTGTGCCGAAGAATGTACACCCACTTATAATTATTGTAACTATTAATTTATAACATCTCTATTTACTGCACTTGCATAATGATAAACAATAATAAAACGTGTCAATTTACCATTGTAAATCAAGGTCATTGCCATACCTACTCTGAACTGTAATGCCGGCCCATAAAGTAATACGTCCGTCCGCAGAATCCACAATCTTTACAAAGGAACCCTGAGGCGGCCAGTATTATTCTCGTTATAGGAACCCGAACGAACCATCAGTACCAAACAACTTGTTGCACGCTAAGCTTGTTTCCGCAAAGCTGTACATTTTCTTCGTGTGTGTTGTTAAAAACAAAGCAGTGCATCTTGAGTTTTGATATTCGTGTAATACGTACGGGTCTGTCATAACATCGGTTGGAGAAGTACCGCTGGCTGTCTCCGAAATATGTGTAATAACTGAGGCACCTATAAGGAATAAAGTGCAACTCGTTCACGAAAATTACTCGAAGTTGTTTAAATAATAGTGAAGGTCAACATATAAATAAAAATTGTTCGTCATTGTGGATTTTTTTGCATGTGTTAGTGTATACGCAACTTGTTTTTCTGATATATTGGATTACCTATTCACCTTCAAAAATTTATTGTATTCACTCAATAAATATGGTAAGATGATTATGTTACAATAATTAATATTTTTAATAACATGCGTTAAGAGTAATTTCTTCCTATCTTTCATGTACATTCAATTAGAAAGCTTTAACCTGCTCATTATTTTATTCGCTTTAGATTCATTGTCTTTAATGTGACTAATCTACTTTACAGTATCTGTAATATCTAGTTTTGTAATTTTAATAATTAATATCATACCGGGTGATCAAGATTTGACGTTTGACCTTTGTACTTTGGTAAAGACTGAATAATTTATAACTTAATTTATTCATAATATAATTAATATCTACAGGAAAGTGTCAAAAATGATATAATACCTCGTATATACATACACATATAACAGAAAAGTATAAAATAAACACATAATAAATTAATGACAAAAACTAATAAAATACAACATACTAAATCAGATTGTTGCTAACGGAGATACAATTTAAAAATTTTCTAATAGACCAAAAATTTACATCAATTTTTGCTGGTAGGTTATAATAGCTGAAGTGACTTCTGCAACCGGGTAGTGACTACTATAGTTAGAGTGAAAATTGTCAGCATAGAAAAATCCTGATTTCTTGTACTAAATTTAGGAACTGTAAAATAAAATAATTATTGCAGAATTTATGCAGAATCTATTTTATTATTGACAATATTAACATCAAATGTCTGTATACTTTTGAGACGTCTTTCCTTAAGAGTTGGTCGGAGTGTATTAGTCATCCATGCTTCCAATCTTAATTGTAAATGACTTCACGTCAATAAAATGACGCAGCTGAATGTACGGTGTGCTTGGAAGGCGAGAGATAGAGATGTAGTAGAATATGACATTGGACAAATTTATTATGCCTAATCTTTAAATTTCTCTGTGCATTTGAGGACATTAGGGCTAATTTTATTTTAGTTCTACAAAAAGGAAAATGTTTATTTTAATGATACCTATGCGGGACGATAAAAAATATTTTTGCAAATCGATAATAGAAGAAAAAAAAATATTTTTTTATATATACTTTTTTTCTCTCATCGTCCCACATTGTAACATGTTTTTAATGTCTCTTAGTGAAAGCCGTTTTTTAAAATAATGATTTATATGAGAGTAATTTGCACTGTCTTTCCGGTTTATATTCGGAGCGCTCTTAAGGGACGTAATACCCAACAGTTGAAGTCTTTCTTCGTACGAATAATTGGTTTTATCAATATGTAATTTAAATAAAATGAAATTAACCATTTTGTTTTGTACAGTTTCGAGCCTATCTACGTTCGACCGATAATAAGGGTCCCATATAATGCAACAACAATATTCCAGTATTGGTCTAACCAGCGAATTAAGTATATTTAAGATACTTACATGTAATACCAGTGAAATCCCTGAATTGTCTTTTGATAAAACCACATAGGCGATATAGTTAATATTATGTACCCTACATGTAATACATTTTTTTTTAAATCGTTAGTTTGAGGGGAGCTCTATACCTACCATTTTGGTCATTTTAAAAACCCATTTTTATGACAAAAGTATATTGACCATGAACATTATTATGCTGAAATTCTTCCTAAAATATAAGGCATGTGTTACTGGGTCAAGGAAGCGAAACAAAACATTTGATGCACATGTTGTATGTAATCTTTAATTTATTACCGTCGAACTATCAAATAAATTGAATATTTATCTCACACAAAGAAGATTAAGAAATACTAATCTCAAAAATAAAAGAAATAAGAAGTAGGTATTATAGATAAAACAATTTCATTCATTTTTATAAATGAACAAAAATAAAGTATACCCAAGATAAACAAATTTCCTAAAGAACACCTAGTTTGATGGTCATTCAGCAGAGATGTTAAAAGCGATAAAAAATGAAAGTGATTACATTCATAATAAACAAAATCCAATACAGCTGAATAGATGAATGTAGAAACTTATATACTTTCTGCTTTGTTTTAATCAGTGAGAAATTTGTAAAAACGAGAATAACGCACTACCTACTAAACAGCAGTTCGGACTCGCTTCCAGAGAAAGAAAAATATATAAGATGCAAAAACTCAAAAAATGTATAAATGTCCAAGGAGAATTAAAAAATTCATATGTTTTGTAGACATCAAAGAAGCATTCGATATAATTACTACAAATATCGAATAAGTTTGAAACTAAAAGAGTAGGAATTACCTGAAGGGGACAAAATAGTGCATTTACCACAAACTAATATGATGAGATAATATGTAGCGTATCCCAAGGAACCATGTTGGGGCCCGTGCTGTTTAACTTATTGTATATAAAGTAAATACATAAATATCTTACTCGGTATGGAACGGGAAGGGGCTATAATCGTTTTTGTGTTGTCATAAATTGTAGAAGCAAATGTTAGAGTAACCTGAAACAAAAAATAGCGTACTTTTAGCGTAACCCAGGAACAGCGACGTGGACGTAGTAGTTTTCTGTTCCCTTCACAGCGTTTGATTAAAGCCAGTTCCTGCACCTCTCACCTATCAGAGTGCTTGATTTATGTGAGTCCGCTCGCCTCATCATCTTTCAATTAAAGTAAGTGCTCAAAATGGTGCCCCTCGACTTCAATACATTTATTAATCCTCATTTTAAATAACTGTACGCAATTGAGAAGAATTTCGGCACAAGCATTTCTGATTCGCTCAATCATATTTCTACGTGTTGTTGGTACTTGTTTGTAAACTTTATCTTTGAGATATCCCCACAAAAAGAAATCTGGCGAAGTAAGATCTGGTGATCTAGCTGGCCAATTTACCGGACAAGCTCTACCGATCCAGCGACCAATGAAACCACGATCAAGTACTTCATCTACTGCCACCGAATAGTGTGCTGGAGTACCATGAATTGAAACTACAGGTTCTGTCGCACTTCTAAGCTCAAGTCTTCAAGTAAAATTGGCAGTTCATTCAATGTATTAAAACCAATTAGATCTTCTCATAAAAAATTGAGAGAATTATAAACAACTTAAGGTAAATCCTATTAACCTGATGTAAATAATATAAAATATTGATTTCATTTACCTGAAATAAAACATATTGTCCTGACACAGGTAATACCAATTTTGGAATTTAATTGACAAAATAAAAATTTTAATTGAATTATTAAAATAATACTTCCAATATTGAACATTATAACATTATATACTAAATAGTTTGAACGCGGTTAAAAACAGTTTAAGGATATATATTTAACTATATTACACATATGTATACATATTATGTGTATGATTTGGAGGGACTTCGTTTTATTTTCTTATGAGGAAAGATGTATTATGTTAAATAAATCTTTTATTGATTAAGGTAATTTACATTATTTTATGTAATAATACGTTCTAAAAAATTCAAAATAAATAATAAATGTAAAAATTGAAAAGTAACCCTCCCTACTTTGTTAATTCAAACGATTCCCGATGTTCTTTTAAATTGCCACTGAAGGTGTTTGTACTTTGAATCCAGTTTTAACCGATCTGATTGAGATATGGATTATTGAGTGAATATTCATATCACTACACCTGTCATAGTTCTAGGTACTTAGGTAGTCTTATACCTTCTTTTTACCGATATATGTATTAAAAACAAAGTTATGGCCAAAAATAATAAATATTTCCTTATTAGACACCTCTCTCTCTCTCTCTTGGATATGCCCAACCAAGTTAATAGACGTGTGTATGCAGGTAAAAACCTTAGAATATAGAAATATATGTGCGATATTTTTATACTATAGAGTAGATGCACAGATCAGACAAAACCAAGATTAAAATATTTCTGTTTATAATGGAACATCTTGTTTCAGGAACACATCTGCTTAGAATCATTTCTTTTGAGATAGGTATTTCTAGAATATTATCTCGAAATTAACAAGATCCGTAAAAAAAAATATGAATTTCATTGTATCATTACAAAATCCCTGCAACTAAACCTGAGTCCAAGGGGCGAACGTAGGTGCGTCTTTACTATGTACATACTTCGGTATGCGATGTAAAGCAACGACAGGCGCAGTTAGTACTTGGATTGGTGACCATTCCAACGGAAACCGCGTTCTCGCCTCACACATCTTCCAGCGGCTTGTATATCAGCGTACGCGCGGAAGCTATACAACCTTAGGCGAGGGTTGTATAGGAGATATACCATCCTTCGGAGGGGATGTAAAGCCGTCGGTCCCTTGTCTATTAAATGTTAGGCAAGTAAAAGATCCCTACTTTTCTTAAGGGAAGAGGTTCGGCAAAAATTCCTGGTTGGGGGTAGCTCGTCTACAGGCGTCGATGATAGGCCTCAGTAGCGGAAATAGGCCGACGTTAAATAAATGTATAAAAAAAAACCTGAGACCAAAATCATATGTGTATTAATTTCTTTTATAATCTATTTCTAAAACTTTTGAGTGGATTTTTACTAGATTGAGAAAAATTGCAATGATATACAATAAAAATAAAACGTCGAATGAAAAAGCTTACACTGCTCTTATATTTACCAAAAGTAAGGTTATGTGTTGCCCTCTAGAGGAGAGAGGTTGAATCAATCCCAAGTAGCAGGGTGAAAGAAGGTCTATCTGGTGGCTACTGGTAAAACGGCGCCATCCCTGAGCCAACTGATGAATTACCACAGCTACGCGAAAACTGTGGAATGTACAAGGCAAACTAAAAAGATCTCGTCACGGACTGGAAAGTTCAAGAGTAAAACCCCACAGATATATAAGGAGTGGATCCGCGCACGGAGCAAAGTTTTATATTAAGATGAGAACAGTAATACGTTGTGAATTATATCAGTGTCTACAGTTGTTTAGTGTGTTATAATAATGATTAATTATTATAATTGAGTATTAAATAAAGTAGTGGTTAGTGAAAATTCTTGTTGCAATTATTTGTACCTAAGCTTGGAAATGTTTACTGGAGATTGTAAACATGTAACAATTGGTGTCAGAAGCGGAATTGCAACAGGATTTCTAAAGAATTCGACGAAGTTCGAGAATGTTCTATTTGGAAACCACTGCAGATATTGAAGTGCTTTGAACTGGAAATGATATAGACATTAGACAAGACATATTTGTGCTAGTGTGAGGAAATTTCTAAAATATAATATTTGGAAACTAATGTAGTTAGCTAAATTCTGTTAACTGAAAAGTGATATAGACATGAACTAAGACTTATTTATGACATTTTGAGAAAATTCACAAAACCATCTATTTGGAAACTAGCGCAGTTAACTAAATTCTGCCAATCGGAAAGTAATATAGACATTAAACAAGACTCATGTATGACATTTCGAGAAAACTTTCTATTTCGGAATTTGTGGAAATACTTGAATTATACCCTCGATTATACCTAATATAGACTTTAAAGAAGACTTGTTATTGCTGTTTCGAGAACTTTTTTTTTAATGGAAATAAGAAGTATGGCTGCCGAAAAACAAATGTAAGACACGTTTGCCGAACTAAGAAAAGTGATGCACGAACAGGTAAAGAGACATCAGGAAGAAAAAGAAGAATAAGAAAGACGTGAAGAGGAAAAATAAAGAAAACGCCAAGAAAAAAGAACTCGAAGAGAAGTAAGAAAGGAAGAGATGACACGTCAGGAAAAATTGACAGTTGCAACAAGACGCTTGTTTCCAATTTGTAAAGTTATTAATTAAAACTTTATTTCTAGTCAAGATTCAGTTTGGTAGGTCTGAATACATAAAAGTAAACTGAACATAACATTTTAACTAGGTAGAGATAAAATGATATATTGTCGAAATAAGGTTAAAAAAGAGTTATTGTCTTTACATACTGCTTTCTAAAATAAACACCCATCGAAAAATTTTAATTTAATTCCGATAGTGTTTTATGTAGTAAAGTATTTAAAATGCTTAGCAAATATTTTATGTACCTATTTATAAAATTTTGCCGATATTTAAAGATATTTATAAATATTTTTAATTATTTTTATTTATTTAAATTATTTACAAATATTTATGATTATTCTTGTATGACTGGTGGTTGAGAGGTGAGCGCACTTGCCTCTCACCCAAAAGTTCCGGGTTCGATCCCCGGTCGTGGCAGTGGAAAATACTGTGAGAGGGACTTTTTCACTATACACGAATACACGCTCTTCTAGAGCCTTCCGGGATAAAGGGTGTCGTAATTTATTTACAAGTATTTACAAATATAAATATTTACGGGGCAGGTACACCATACTTAAAATGTGACCACACCCCCCCCCCGGAATACCTGCAAAATAAAAATATTATTGAACAGTTTCATTAAGAAATAAATACATTTTTGTGTGTGGCAACATTTTTTATTTTAATGTTCTGATATCAATTTGGCAAGTGAAACTCTCATCAGTGTACTATGCTATGTACTATTTACTTATTTGTTAACGTGAAATATTATCAAAATTGCAACAAAGAGTGCAACGCTCTTCATGTATGTTTTTTTAAATATCTCATAACTTCTATATTTACCAACCGACTTTTTTCCAAAATCAGTAGTTTCTTTCACTGGTTAACATTAACTCACTGTCAAAATTTCAATTTGGTCGAATTATTGCTCTTCAGTTACCGAGGGATCTCTTATGAAATAAAAATTAAGAAATAACTAGAAAACTTTGAAATATCACAGAAATACTTGAAAATCCCACAGAAATACTTGGAAATACCATGAAATGTTCTAGAATATAAAGAAGCATATAAACAATACCTGACCAATTTGCAAGGGTTTTGGAAGAGAGTTTACCGCGACTCAAGTCATTTGGTGGCAAGTTGTAACCCAATCAACGTTTTTTTGGGTTCCTGTGCTGATATAGTTTGGACAAAATTGTATTTCTTAAAAAATTAACCTAAAAATGCTCCTCAGCATATTGCAGTATAACTTTTGTTCTTATCTTTTAAGCTTACTTTAGCTACGATTTGAATGATATATATGTACTCTGATTTCATTCAATAAAATTCACTAATTTGCTTTCCAAAATGATTAAATGATGGAATTCCAAATTTAGGTTTTCCAATAGATTCTTATAAGACAGAAAGTTTCTATTCCAGAATAAATAAAAACACTACTGTTGCACTCTGTTCATGACAACTGTTACACCCTTTTTAAACTTGGAGATGACATTTGCTATTTGCTATTTTTTCGGATGGAGAGAATGGCTATATATATTTTGAAATTTACAATCATAAAAATTATTTCTGTTTAATAGGCCACTATAAGCAAGGAAGTTAGAAAATCAAAGAAAAAGATTATATAAACGGTGTATTCATAAAAAGTGGTCATGGGGAAGGGTATGTAGTTTACAAAAACTGAAAACATAAAGTGAAACAAAGTAGAGGTCCACATCGGATTCCCTGAGCCACTACATGTTCGGAACATCAGGAAAATCAGAGAAATTTGAAAATTCTATACCTGTCCTCATTCGGCTGGTTATGAAAATTAAGAAAAGTTATGTGGTACCAAGATAATCAAAATAATAATCTAGGCTTGTATGGAATTATTTTCTTTTTTATTTTATATACAAGTTATAACAATTCAGAAAGCAAATCCATTGAAACCTAAATTATTATTTTATATGTCTTGGGCACCAAATAACTTTTCTAATCATAATGATGATAATAGCTATCTAATTTGTTTTACTTTTTTATTTTCAGTGTAAATTATATTTAAAAAAATCAAAATATAAAAAAAGGGAACGTAAATTCATAGATTATTGTTTTGTTTGTCATTGTACCTAATATTTTTTCTTAATCTGGACTTTCAAGATTTTAATTTAATTGTACTTATCTCTTGACCTATCTATGATTCCTACCCAATAATACATCGCAGCCTATAAATTCATAGACCAAAAGCGACTAATATTTTAAAAAGTTATCTGAGAATTTCCTTATGGGCCGTAGTCCTCTTTAAAGAGATTACCCTACGTTGGGTGCGAGTTACAAGAGACTGCATGTTTACGTATGAGAACTATTTTATCCAAATCAGTGTGATTAATCTATTCGAACTGCTCTTAAAGAATACTGAAATACTACTCTCGAATGCACTACTCGACGCACATTTCGCTAACTACGTCAGCATCATCGGGGATGATAAAAACTTAGTTTCTGTTTTCTATTGTCTTATTAGTCATTAAATACAAAAATACCTAAATATGCTCCATACAATCAATGAAATATGTTCTCAAGTGACAGTTGATGCAAGGTTTCTTCAATTAAAACAGGCTTTATTAAACTGAATTTTTAAGTAATATTGGTGTAAAAGGACATAAATACTGAAAAAATTTAAAATAATGATATCTAAGTGGTCCTTTAAAATTTGCTTGCCAGATTTGCTGTAGTCTATGTTCATTGTTTGGTTTATGGCAAACAAATAGGTAGGTACAGATATTAAGAACTAAGAATCTAATCTAATCCAATAAATGACACAGTTGATTTTCGTACATAATATAATATAATAAAGTAGGTATTGTTGGACTCTCTTTAATAATAGGTACATCGCGAAATTTGATATAATTACTATTTATGTTATTCTATAGCTAAGAAATTAATTTTGCTATTTTAAAGTTTAATTAGGTTTAAACATGTTTTTATTTTGATATGAGATTCAGGTTGGAGTAATAATAAAATACAATTTTATTCCAAAATGGCTCCATATAAACCTCAAAAATACCAGAAATAACTGAAGAAATACTCTGTAAACATTAGAAGTGCTTTGAAAATACTGAAAATACCTTGGAAATACAAGAATTTCTGGAATGACTTTAAGGAGTATTGAAAACGTGTGGAAAATTCAGGAAATACCATATAAATATTCCAAAAAAGAAAGATCTGTCTCTTTTTTCCGGTATAAGAGACCTCTCGCCAGTTACCATGCTACAAAAAGTAACGGACTGACAAGTTGTCTTTTTCCTTGAAGCGATATTTCAGATAATTAACAAAATCAAATTATTTATAAATTCGGAATAAAGATCAAGGTCGCTATACTGTATTTGGAAAAAATAATTTCCACGCATTATAAACATATTTGATAAAAACATAGTATATATAAATGGGATGGGTATGAACATTATACATTATAGAATGTACTAGAGAATATATCTCGGAATACATACTGGTTGAGAACACGCAGTTACCATATGCTCTTTGTAAAAAAATTACAAATATATTTGTTATTTTACGAACACTCCGTTGGAAATATATAGCAACGTGCATAAACAGCTAAATAATTTAAAGTTTATGTGATACGCTATCGGTATATTTTCAAGTTAATTATACTAATTAACCTCGGACTGTACAAATGGATGCTTGAAATAAGTAAATTATTGTGTAATGTGTTAAATGCGTTTTAGTTCATACAAAAATACGTAAATTAGTAATAATAAAACTAAATGGCACCTACGTAGTAAGGTTAAGATTGTCATGTTTAAGAGAGAGGGTCCGATAGGGAATTAAATTAATAAAATTTGGTATAAGGTAAAGCGGGGTAAATGTAAGAATGGGGTAAATGTAATATTGTAAAATATTTAAAAACATGAGATGTTTTTGGTATCGCCATCTAGCTAAATGAAAGCTATATAACTAGATTTCCTAAACTAACATTAAAAATTTCTGTAATACCGACTGTCTGACAACTGTCAAGCATCATTAATCGTCCAATGTTTCTTGATGCCGCCATTTAAATTTGCATTGTTGTCTATTTTCTTGAAGTTTTAGTGTTAAACCCCGACTTTTTTAAAGTAAGTTGTTAAAATTGATAAAAATTAAGTTAATTTAGGCGTGTAAGATAAAATTGTAATGAAATTTGTATTATAACAATTTTTTTAAAGCTATGTTACATTTATCCCGCGAAAAATAAATTTTGGGGTTATGGTAATGGGTACCACTGGGGTAAATGTAACAGATATGTTACATTTACCCCATATGGTATTACATTTAACCTTTGTTTCAGATAACTGCCTACTTTAAAATGGTTCAGTGTTACGTTAAAAAAAACATTGTTCCTAAGTATAGAAATGAAAATTTGCATCTTGCGATAGAAGATGTTCGAAATGGTGCAACTAGTATGTACGCTGCTGCTAAGAAATATAATATTCCGTACCCTATATTTTTTCCAGAATAAGAGGTACAAGAGGTCGCGTTTCTAAGAAAAAAGGTCGAACCACCGATATCCCATATGACGAGGAAGTTAAGCTATCAATGGGAATAAAATGTTTAGAACGTTGGGGCTTTGGTTTGTCTAGGAAGGAGTTACTTGAACTAGTTGGAACATATGTTACGGAAAATAAACTAAAAACTCGATTTCGCAACGGAGTGCCTGGCGAAAATTGATTTATTGATTTTAAAAAAAGGCATAAATTAAGTTCAAAAACACCCCAAAATGTAGAGTTTGCAAGGCGAAAGGCTATGGATCCTTTTACAATATATTATTTCAGTTTGTTAAAAAGTATATTGAATAAGTTACACTTACATGACCGCCCGTCTCATATTTGGAATTTGGACATCTTTGGGACCAGTGGGTTGCTCCTGAGGGATCGCAGTTCCCTGGGATAGTTTACGCTGTCACTAAAAAAGGGTGGATGGAAGCAGATGTTTTCAGAAACTACTTTTTGCGTGTCTTTATTCCCACCATTGGGGACAAAAGGCCTGCCATAATTGTCTACGACGGTCATAGTACGCATATTAGTATGCCTTTGATAGAAGCTGCAATAAAAGAAGATATAACAATAATAAAATTGCCACCCCACTCGTCGCATTTGTTGCAACCCCTTGACTTGGCAGTTTTCAAATCCGTAAAAGTAAAGTGGGATGAAAAAATTGTTAAATGGCAACGGCAACACGTTGGACAAAAATTACCAAAAAAAATGTTCTTGAAATTTTTTGGTGAGACATGGCTAGAAGTCCATGAAAACACAATAATAAATGGTTTTAAGAAGGCAGGGATCGTTCCGTTTAACGACCAGGTTATACCTAAAGAAATATTTCCTTCTGACGTTTATGAAAGATGGGAACACCACATTAAACAATCCTGATATTAACAATTCTGATATTAATAATCCTGATAGATCTGTTGAGCATATCTCAGCAGAAAATCCAATCATATTGTCAGAACAACCTTTACAAAATGTCATGATACCCATTTCAGAAAATTTTGAAGCGTCTACTTCAAGTGTCCACGCAGACCCTAAACTAGATGCTTTGCAATCAAATAATCCCAAAAAAAGCTTTGAACGACTAATTCTATCGACAATTCGACAAACGTCTACTACTCAGAAAGAGAAAAAAACTCGCGTAGGTGCAGGATCAGAGGTTTTAATTACGGCAGAAGTTTTGGAACGATTGAAGAAAAAAGAGTCAGAAAAAGGTAGTGAAAGTAAACAACCTAAAAATCGAAAGAGGAAGAATTTGAAAAAGGAGTCTTCAAGCGAGGACGGAATAGATGAAAGAGAATTGTGTCAAGAATCAGACGACGATGATATTCTACAAGAAATAATTGACAGTGAAAATGAAGAGGATGAATTTGAAAATGACCAAATAGAACCTGGAAAGTGGATTTTGGTTAACTATGCCACAAAGAAAATAATTAAGCACTACGTTGAAAAAATTGTGAATCGTGAAGACACTGGTTGGTTCACGAAATTAACAAGTTTTCTAACAATAAATTTGTTTGGCCATAAAATGAGGACACCGACGTCGTTGACTCTGAAAACATAGTACAAGTTTTGCCTGAACCGAAATTGGACAGAAGGGGTGATTCTTTTATTTTTAATGTTAAATTTGAAGGATATAACTTTCTTCACTGAGTTGCGTTATTGCTTTTTTTCTAATGCAAGAATAAAGACTTTTTCAAATACAATATAAAATTAAATTTGAACATCTTATTTATTTCGGCTTGCATTTCCGAATAAAAAAGTTCATATCTTTTTTACTTTTCTGAATTTTTAAACGAATTTAACACCATTTCTTTGAAACACTATAAATTTATCACTTTTACCCCGGTGCATATTAATATGCGAATTTATGCATTTTTACAGGACGCTGTTGCATTTGCCCCAATTTGCGGGGCAAATGTAATATAACAACAGTCTTTTAAAAAAATATTTGTTTTTCATTGCCAGGTTAACTCTTTGATTTACTGCAAGTAGAACGTTGTTCACAATTTGTCACGCTATTTGTAAAAAAAAAATCAAATTTCTATCTCTCCATGCTTTTTTTTGGCAAATCACCAAATTTCAACTATTCAAAAACTATACTGCATTTACTCCACTTTACCCTAATAATAGTTATTCACTTTAGGAAAACATGTTTACGTTATAAAATTATTATATTACGTCCCTATTCTTGATTTTTCAACCAGGAGAACTGTGCTTTTCTCGTGACTCGTCAAAAGTAATTAAATGAAGACGTTGTTTAAAAATTACTCCGCAACACCTTACTAGAAAACCTAGTTTCATTCTTTATACAAATATAATTACACCAGAAAAAAAACTCTCTTTTGCCTGCAACAAGTTTTCCACTAATATAAAATGGTTCCCTCTTCAATCCAGTGAATAATACCACATCATTAAATCAGTCATCACTAAAACAAGTCCCCACCCCTCTTAAAAAATAATTGTTTTGGCCTGAAGAAATTAAGTCTAACAAAAAGCCTAAAAAAGAGAAAATACCATCTGCCGTCACTTCAGAAATATGGCAAGAGTATCATAAAAAAAAGGAAGTAGCGAAAAAAAAAGCTAGAAGAGAAACAATCGAGAGCAGAAGAAAGTAAACGAATAAAGGAGGGGAAATGCTCATAAAGATAAAAAAAACAAAGAGGAAAGTTTCAGATTATGAAAGTTCATCTGATCCCGAAGAGAGTAGAACGCGGAAATAGTCTGGATGATATCGATATCTATTCAGAATGAGAAGAAGAACAAGATAACGAAATCCTGTTAAGCCATTTGGCCTGAAAGTTAAAATCTTGATTAAAATATGATGAAATTCGTGTCGGACATTTTGTTTCGGTCATTTTTTTTTGGGTAGGAAGAAGCAAACGTTCTTCTATAGATATGTATGTGTGATACAAAAAATATACACAGAGAATGATAACGAAAAGTCATGTTTAATAGAAAATGCTAAGTATCTTTAAGTTTTAAGATAACATCGAAAAATTATTTCAACCAGAAATTTACAATGTCGATGACAGAATGAAATATGTATTTTCAAAGGACATCGATATACTTGAAGTTTAACACTTTTATATTGTAATATAAGATTCCTTGTAATTAAAATTTCTTTGTAAAGATATATTCAAATAAATATTTTCTTGTTTCATGTCAATCATTGATGTGTCAGTAATTGGTACATATAAGAAGGTCGACGGTCAATCTGGTGCGTTCAAAATAACTTTCTGTAAAATTTTGTACGAAAAAACCAAACTCTTTTTAAATAAAACTTTGTTGGCATATTGTCAAAGTACAAACTACAAGAAAAAAATGCAAACTGAGTTTAAGCTAATAATCATGGCCTAAGATATTGTTTTCAATAACTGGTACCCACTGGTACCGGTACCATTTCATAATAATTGTTTTTCTTACGGGTTTGAGCTTAAGCGTGTCAATCTTAGTTAGGGTCCATTCCCAGAGCCATAAATTGTAAATAGTGTCAACATTTCACCCGTACTTATCGTATATATGTTTGTAACCATAAATTTATCAATGTATTCAACTTATAGATATCCATGATTTCCAGTGAACTGAAAAGCAGTTGGAAACATTTCTATATAGGTCTAACTCTAATAATTAGATTCAACGAGTTGAATTAGTTTGATAATAAGGATCTAAATAAGATTTATAAATTGTATCTCATATATTCCTTACTGAACATTAATTGGGGTTCTTGAGCAACTGCGGTATTGTCAACAATTTATGTTTCTTACAGTTTGTTCTTTGTCATATTGTTGCATTGATTTGAATTAAATTATAACTCTAGAATTTGGTCACGTTATTTTCTTAGTAGGACGTGTGATTGCAGCAGCATATTAGTTTTTTGAACAATTTAGAAAGATTTAATTACTATTACATTAAGAGAGTTCATTTCACCATTCAGAATAAGATGTATAAAAAAAAATAAGATAAATAGAAACGGGGACAGTAGCTCAGTGTGTTAAAGCGTCTGGCTAGCAAACTGAGTTGCCTAGCGAAGTGGGTTCGATTCTCGCAAGGCGAAACAATTTTTCATTAAAAAAAAATTGACCCAAGAGTTCGGAATCCACATTAAACTGTAGGGCCCCATCTCTCTTTACCTAGCACAAGATCCTTGAGATCTTCCAAGGGGTTACTGCGGTAACTTGGGAGGTGGTTAAGAAAACATTTTAAGAAAAACAACATTTTCAGAAAGAAGTTATATAAACAAACCATGTCTATATTTTATATTCTTTGGGGCAAAAAATAAAACTGATTTGAATTCATCTGTAAGACGGTATAACTTTATAAGAAAGGATTTCTCTTTAGTTTGTTTTTTACATGATCGGTATTTGTTAATCTTTTAATTAACTTTTCTACGAGTAGTCAACAACGATTGAAACCACGACCAAATCTTGTACACTAGACATACTTCTCGTAAGAGATTTTCCTAAATTCCCCAAGACCACCTCACAGTCCCTGTAGACTTTCCCGGACTTTCTTTTTTTCTTAAATGACCTTATTTTTAAAGTATAAATGTTGTTAGTCTCATTTCTTCTTGAATTTATCCAGATTTCCTTAAATTTTTCCAAGAATATGTGTTCCCTCTAATGAACGTTATCGAAACAGATATGGAATACGTAAGTAGATGTACTGTCAGTTGGGTGACTAAAAGTTCCGTTAAACTGGTAACATTGAAAACATACCAAAATCTGGCGGATCTCACAGCAACTGGTGCTGAAAAGGCATTATGATAGCTGTCTCGCTGTCTGTGCAGGAAAATCCAAGGCAGCCTTTACGGAAAAGCTTGTCGGTGATTTTGATATTTATTTATCTAAGGTCAGTCAGCAAGCTTTATAAAAACTGTACCTATATAAGGTTCGTTTATTTAAGGAATTATTCGAAAATAACTTTGATTATAAGGTGGAATTTTGTGAAATTATACAGGAAAGATGTGACAATGATCCAACATTCCCGTCTAACATTGTTTTTAGTGACGTAGTGGTATTTTATCTAAATCGACCAGTTCATAGACATAATCGTCGTTATTGCTCCAGAAGCAACCCTCATTGGATTTTACCTTTGCATACGTAACAGCCCCAAAAAATTAACGTCCAGTTGAGCATGATTGAACATCATTTTTTGGACCATATTTTATAGAGAAGAATAATGTAATATCCGTAATTACCTGGACTACAAGCCCAACAGATCCCGCAATCGCTATAACATTTTCGAGTGATGATTTACCAGTAGTCGATGGCGTGTGGTTTCAGCAACACTATGAAGTTGATGTAAGAGATTTTCCTAAATTCTCCGAGACTTTCTTGGGCTCCCTGCAGACTTTCCCTAACTTCGTCGTGATTTTCTGGAACTTTTCCAGATTTCCCCAGACTTCCTGAGACCTTCCCAAGAACCTCTCTATTTAGTTAAATGACCTTTATTTTTAGGGTATAAATGTTGTTAGTCTTTTTCCTCCTTGGATTTACCCAGACTTCTCCGAATTTCCTCGGATTTCCTCGAGACTTCCTCTGACGTGTGCACCAACTTCCTCCGCGGTTTACCTCTGGCTTTCTTAATTCAGACTCTTCAGTTCTTCAAGTAAATGAATGCAGATTTCGCAGTGTGCTTAGTTGTTTTTAGCTATTCTTGCGCAGCCCGGAGTTTATACATCTCGCAGAAGGCTCCTCGTTTGGATTGAGGCGCCTGCGTCAGCTGCAAAATATTAAAAAGTGTTTGTGCCCAGTTTTTAAAATGCATTTTTAGTTGTGTTAAGTCTTTTTGTAATTTGACATGTAAGAATTTTATTACCTTTTGCAGAAAGTGTTTGGGTTAAGTTTTATCAATTCTTGTATAACTGAACCAGGCCTATTCCACCCGATTCTGCAATCCGCTACCGCGATTAACGCGGTGGTTGCACGATCGGTCCCGGGATGGGTTCTGTGGAGGTATTGTTGTACTTTTAATTTACAATAAAGCCTTGTTGATTGATTGATTGATTGGCAATTGGTGTCATGTAATTCATAAAATCGACTTAAAAAAATAAACGAAACCATATTGTGCACATCAGAGTCAGGTTAAAATCTATTACCGTATTTATTATTAGAACCATATTTTGAAAGCCTTTAATTTGATATTCCACATGATATATTTCAAGGATTTTATTTAATTCTTTAAGGTTAATTTATTTGAAAAATCAAAATTTTGATTTTTCAAATAAATTTTATATACAGTTTCGCTTCGGGTATTAAAATTAATCGAGCGATGGGTACTTTGTTTAAAAATATTGGTTAAGTTATCCGTCTCACGGTACTTGACAAAAAGTTTGTAATTTTCATCAGGGAATCTAATTCTGGAACTAAAACTAAGAAAATTTTGGGCTGAAAAAGGGCACCACTGGTTGAAATTTGACTCCCTAAAAACAGTTAAGTATTAAATATTCATATTTTTGAAAATATCATCACTATAACAAGAGATATTTCCGGACAATCAAATAACCGGAAGAATAATGCAACAATAGTTACATTTTCAGCAAGTTCTGCTTAATTTTAGGTTATATTTTCACAATAATTACAGCCGATACACGAAAATTCAAACACTCATCAAAAAGCAAATGAATTTGGCAAAACCCGAATTGCCTTGATAATAAAGTAATACCCTCCTCAGCGATAAAGACATTTTATCAAGTACCGAGTGAAGTACTCCAATAGCACAGTCGTCGGGGAGTTGAGAATGCATGAAAACTGCTTTAAATCGGACAAGAGATTTTACTTTTGGGACCAGTTCATTACAGGTCTCTTTTAGACACTAATTTTTACCCCTCGCCAGCCTCCCGAAACATCCCCAATTTTGAGGCAATATCGCTTAAAAATAATTTCTTTTGCAAGTATCTCTATTGTGAACGGTCCTACGAAAAAAGATAGTTATCAAAGTTAAGAAAAAGTAAATTCTCTATCCAAATAATTCAGACACATTTTTACGTAGCATTAATATTATTGAAATTATAGGCGGGGGAAGTCAAGGTTCGTATCGCATCAGCGCTGTATATCGACACTTTCAAAATTGATAATAAATGTATTTACTTAAACTTCAAAAGTGAAAATTAAACGTAATAGCAAGTAGAAAACGTGGAAATATAGAAAAATGTCAATATACAGAGGTATGTGATACGACGTTTGACTTCCCCCGCCTATAACTCCAATAATATTAATACTACGTAAATGTGTGTTCGGACCATTTCGATAGCGAATTTACTTATCTCAATTTAAAAATTAGTATGTCTAAAAGTAATATTAAAAAATCGGCAGCTACTGGAAGCGGCTGGAACCTCCCCACTCGGTGGAGGAAGGTTGAAGCCGAAAAGAGCATTAAATTGTGTGACAAAACGGCACTAAACGTAATCCGATCTCATCCAAAACCTTTTCAGATCTTCTGGGGCACTAAAAAAACCCTCAACTTAATGAATTTACAATCATCTATGCGAGTTATTACCTACATTATCGCTCATTGAATAATATACTAACAGGATATTAACAACATCACTTGAACGACTAAGAAAGTCTAGTTATCCTAAATACTACAGATTTGTAAAGCAACAAACTGGAAATTGGTAAAGTGATAATCTATAATAAATTCACCAACGAAGGTACAGAAAGCATATGATATTGTTACAACTACCTTTAAAATTTGTGACAATCCATTAAAAGTTACAAATATGCCAAAATCTTATTAACATGACATGACACCAACGTTATCGGATGACAAACGATGACAATGACAATCGTCAAAATTTGCTCATTGCAATCCGCTCGATTTGTTAAATGAAACATTAGCATTTCAGTAATTTTACTAGATTTTAGAGGAATATTTGTAGTTTAATTCTTCGATTTGTCTGTATATATATTTTAAGACGGCACTAAACGTAATCCGCTCTACTTCTAAAGCAGGAAAGAAACCCTCACACGTGAATTGACACGTGATGTGATGAGTTTCACGACGTAACGGCTACGCGCATCGATCATGTCATGCGAAATGCGATCTATGCTTCATATTTGCTTTGTTTTTAATTTTTTTCACGGAAACCAAATCGAAAGGGTGGAAGTGTGATATATCGTTGAAATCAGAATTTTAACTACTTTTCAATGGTTCCATTGCAAATTGAAAGTAATTATAAAATAAACAACTTGTTGCGTCAAAATGGCACTAAACGTAATCCGATCTCAACCAATACCTTTTCAGATCTTCCAGGGCACTAAAGAAACGCGCATGCAAAATTTCATTCAAATCCATTCAGTAGTTTCGGCGCTATCGTGCTAACACACATACACACACACACAGACATTTTTCAAAAACCACTTTTTTGGGTTCCTAGGACCTCAAAACGTAAAGATTTGATGTTATCTCAATTCTCGTTAGTAACCTCTCACAATTTTATTGTGGAGAGGTTAAAAACGTCCTATATATCAATCATAATGTAGCATGATGATTAATTTTGTTGTAATTGAAATAATTTATTTAACTGAAGTAAAAAAAAACGGTATATCTGCCTCAATGGTTATACAAAGACAGGCAATGACCTGTTCTTGTACCGATATACATTAATAATATAATGTGTATATTAATCTACATCAAAACATCAACAAGAAATAAATTCGACCCATACTATAAAGACGAAGAAATCTGATCTTAACTTGCCCTTTAATACTAAAATCCAGCTGAAGCATTAAGATATTAAATTTTTATAAGTTTAAATTGCTTGTAAAAAAAATTAATAGCTAGAAATTGCAGTGACTCATTTAAGGCCAACAGAATGTGTATCCCACATGCATTTACTCCATAAATCTAGACTGAACTCTCTCTCTACCCCTAAAATTAATACAATAATTAGTCTGTAGCTTGTAAATATTTATATGAAACTATTTCACGCAGTGATGCACATATGAAGTTTTTATACTTACATTTACTCTCCACATAATTTTTCGATTTAAGCATTTAAGCGTTAAGTAGTGTATTATTATTCGATAATTAAACAGCTACCTCTCTAATACTTAAGTAGAGTATGTCAAGTGACTATTAAACCATAAAATAATAATTATACCTTAATCAATTTACGCATTATTTATTAAAATTTACTTTATTATTGGGTCACCTAATAAATATATTTATTGTTTTATGCAAGAATAATCTCCGAACAAATAATGATGTTTTAATAAAAGGCGAGAAAACGTTCCTTATTAATGTGAAGTGTACTATAATGAGAGAAACTAATTAACTAGAGAAATAACCAACATGATTTTCATATTTCGTGTGTAATATTTTATATCTGCCTTTATTACCCAAAATAAAACTTCTGGTTTCTTTTCAAATTTCCCAAGTACCGCTTTCCTGTTTTTTCTCAATGGGATTTAAATATGGGTTTCTTGCTGTTCGTGGATTTGCAATAACACGAATTTACCGTCTCTAAAGTAAAGCGCAAATAACACTACATGGTGTTCTAGGATGTCGGTGTTGATGTTGAAACTGAGAAGTTCAGTTATTACTTCGTACACCAAAAATCAAGCTCCAAACATAAGCATTTTTTTGTGCTGGCCTGAGCATTAAGCTAGCACACATCTCCAAAATGAACGTTTCTCCCCTCAAATTCCATGTGAAACAATTATTTCGAATGTGTTTCTAACAAAACACCTTGTTAACAACGCAGTGATATAATTTTTTAAACATATGTATGTGCTGGTCTGAGCATCAAGCTAGCACACAACATCAAAATCAACGGTTTTCCTCTCGAATTGCAGGAAGATAATACACCTAGGGTACCGTTGTTTCGGAGCAAAAATTTTGAATTTCCAGAAGCGTGCTGACTTAATTATCAGGCCAACACACTAATGTTTAAAAAAACAATCGTTAAGTTTTTTATAACAGGGTGGTTTGTTAGTAACAAATTCAAAATCATTGTTGTGCTAGCTTGATGCTCAGGGTAAACACGAACGAACCCCTCGTCTTTGTAAAATTAAAAAAGGTTATGTCGGAGAAAAGGGTCTCTAACCTTTGAGGAGGTTCGTGCACTTATTTTCGATTGGAGAGTATCGGTTTAATTTGTGAAAAAATGAATTTTTTGCTCAAGGGTCAAAAGCTTTACCTGTATATGCAGTTGGAGCATTTAGATTCAGTTAAGAGTTCGAAAAGATACTTTTTATTGTGTGTGGCAGGGTATTTTTGCACCACCCTGTGTATTACCTCTTGAAATAACACACTAGATTTAGAACGAAATAATAATATTTATATTTAAACACTTCACAGAGTTTAATGCACTTAAAATTAATTTAAAATTATGTTGCAAAATGTTAACTTTCCAACAAAGAAAGTTTTGTTTTGAACAAGTAAAAATTAACTCGATTTTAAATTTGAATTGAAGATTTGTAAAAATTCACTTTTTGGCGAAGACACCGATTATAATAGATAAATTCACTTATATTAGAAGCGCAAGGGCAGAACAGATTTGCTTTTTACTTGGAGCTACCAAGGAAGATGTCGAGATCGGTTTTGGAACGCGGATCGGAATTGACTTGCCCAAGATTCGCCGCGCGTGGTCTTTTATACTATCGCTATGGTTGTGTGCACCTGAGTCTCGCGCAATCATTTTTTTGCAATCTGGAAAGCTGAATAAGTCCGCGGCCAGTCAGTGCGGGCACTAACTGCTCAGTAACTCAAATTGATTGTACTAATTTTCGACTCGCCCCCGTAAAACGATTCCGCAGGCTAGCGCTTATCATGGGACTGCGGTCATACGGAACGAACGGAAATAAGTTTTGATAACATAATTTATTTGTGCCGCGGGCTGTAGATTTAATATAAAAGATTTGTGTAGATACGTATATGTGGAAGGAGCGGAGGGATGTGTGAAATGTCGTGTAGAAAAATAAATGATAATCTAGACGTAAAACCGAATAGATATTTATACCAAATGAAGAATTGCTTGTGAAAATGTTATTTAAATGAATTAGATGTTTATACGGGGGGGCATGCAAAGTATCTTAGAAGTGGTTTGATATTATACAGGGACTGTAATTTTAAAATTATTTTGAGAAGTTTAAGCTGTAAAATGGGCATATTGAATGTTTTGATGTTATTTTTTGATAATTAATTTCTATTTTGACAAGGCGAGCGGAAAGACGGATTTATTTGTAACATTTTGATATTTCTTCGAGTTAATTTTTCAATGATATGAAATATATACCACAACAAGGGCAGCACACATGCACATATGTTTTTTTTTAATCGTTCTGTTGTTTATAACAGCGTGATTTGCTAGTAAGAAATTTGCAATAACTGTTTCAGATGCAACTGATTTTGGTGTTGTGTGCTAGCTTGATGCTCAGGCTAGCACACACATATACATTTTTTCAAAAAAACAGTAATTCGGTTGTTAACAACAGAGTGATTTGTGAATAACAAATTCCAAATCTCGTTTCAAATAACTATTTTAGATGCAATTCGAGGTGAGAGACGTTGATTTTGGTGTTGTGTCCTAGCTTGAGGCTCAGGCCAGCACACACATACGTTTTTTTTAAGAAAATAATCATTCCGTTGTTTATAATAGGGTGATTTGTCAGTAACAAATTCGCAATAACTCTTTCACATACAACTCGAGGGAAGAGACTTTGATTTTGGTGCTGTATGCTAGCTTGATGCTCACGCCAGCACACACATACATTTAAAAAAAATAGTAATTCGGTTGTTAACAGAATGATTTGTGAATAACAAATTCTAAATAATTGTTTCACATGCAATTCGAGGGGGAAACGTTTATTTTGATGTTGTGTGCTAGCGTGATGCTCAATTCAGCACACAAAATCATGTTTTTAATAATTATGGAGCGGTAAATTTATCTTCACCGCACTAAATTAGCGATTAAAATACTTTAATTCATTACCACATGCTTTCAGTTGTGTGCTACATTTACTGTGCAAACTTTGTATACCTACATTCTGGAGTCTTCCGAGTTTGAACTATATTATTTGGAACATATTATTTTCTCTTAAGATTCGTCAAATTTGGCTCGCCTGTAATATAATTTTATCTAAGAAAAAGTCAAGAAAAACTAAGTATTCTTTATATTCGGCTATGACAGAACGTAAGTATAGTTACTGACATATTGCTTTAACTAAAACATCTAACGGAATTTATCGAACAATCGATGTAGCCTATACGATATATTGAATAGGTACATATCAGAAATTTGCGTTTAGTTAATAGTTGTTATATATGTCGATGAACAAGTTTTTTTTAAGTTTACTTATGTTATTTGTTAGTGCTATTATTTTATTACATAAGCATCATCATATTTACTTTATGGGATATAATTATGCTGCAAATGTAAGTACCTACGTAAGAAATTAATACATTTTTTATTATACAAATTTTGCTTTCAATAGTATGAGGTCATAGAGTGTCGCATTTAACAAATCCATGCAAACATATTTGATTTTCTGTTTGATTATAAAACAGAATATATTTATTATAAAAAATAAAAATTTCGCAAAACAACAATATGCGCATGGTATACTTAGATCCATTATATACAATAAATATGTTTCTCACAATTAAGGACTTATAAAAATTAACTTCAGCTTAATTCTTTAAATATGTAGCCAGTATATTGTCACCCTAAATGTGTTCGTGAAATAAGACACTTGAAAAGGAAATGAAAAGATGTTTCTCTTTGGGCTCATATGGGCAACATCCTCTGTTAGGTATACATGGAAGTAAATAATAATAATAATCATTTCAATTAATATACCAGCTTATGTCTCAAATTCTTCAAATCTCCCTTTATTTGTAATTCAAATGCTTAAATCAGTTGACCATTTTTGTATGAAAATGATTTATTGTTTAACACATTTTACAATGTCAATAAATAGTTATTGACATTAGCAGGTACTTACTAGAAGATTACTGATTTACTGTTCTTAAAACGTTGAGATTAAATATGTTAAGGTGACAAAGTTTACAAATTTTAATAAAACCAGGGAGGATGCTTAGGATGGGCATTTACAAGGGTATTAGCTACTGCAATAAACTTTAATTTTATTTTATAAACTTAGGTAGGTAGTTATATACAGCGTGTACCAGTAGTGCGTCAAAAAATATTAGAAGAGTTTGGAAAATTATTTTTTTATGGAAGTGGTATAGTGTCAAAAGGCACACATTTTAAAAATATTACAGAGAAGCATCTTCAGGGTAATTTTTTTTAATGGAACATCTTATATATTTTTACATTTCCAGATTGTTTGTTTTTGACGTGGCGTTGCCGTGTTATTAAAAAAAATATGAAAATTTTGGTCGTAACAAGGTTTAACAAATTAATTCGCTGTGTGTGTATTACTATTAATTAAGAAGATTTATTTTGCAATTATGTAGGCAAGGGATGTTGGTTGACACACGTCTTTATGCAATTTTGAAATAGGCCATTTAGTGAGATCGCTTCTTCAAATCCATTGAAATGAGTAAATAGTATTTAACCGGTCCTTTACTGTAATTTTTTTTAAAATTTTTTTTGCTCTTTTCGTTATCCGACAAGCAATAAAATCTCAGTTTGGTATAAATTGTCGTGTACACAGGAGCATTTATCACACTTATCGGTCGTTACAGTTTGTATTGAATTTAAAATATTTGGAATTTAGAATATGAATTTTAATAAAGCGGAACTTGTAGACATGACTTTTGTTTTGGGCGAGTCAGACAGAAATTGTTTACTTGCCAACAGAATTATCACCAAAGTTATCCTGAAAGAAGGATTCCTGATGTTAGCAGCTTCCAAAACTTTCTCGATAGATTTCTGGAAACTGGAAATGTCGAAAAGCGAAAGAATGAAACGTGTTGTGAACGAAGAAAATGAGTTTTCTGTGGTGCTGGCAACTGTTGAAAATCCCCATGTTAGTCAAAGAGAAGTGAGCTCATTAATAGGAATAAGTAGACGGTCTGTGGGTCGAATCTTAAAAACAAATAAGTTGCATGCATATCATATTCAAATGCACCAGGAATTATTTGATGACGATTTTCAAAAGCGCTTACAATTTTGTAATTGGGCCAGAGGTGAAATGCAACATAATGTCAACATCTTCAATACTGTTTTATTCAGTGATGGGGCAGCTTTTCATAACAATGGATTTGTTAATAGGCACAATTTCCATCACTATGCTTCGGGAAATGCTCACTTTTTTATGCCAATTGATAACCAACATAAATGGTCTATAAACGTTTGGGGAGGAATTATTGGAGAACATGTAATAGGGCCACATTTCTTTGATGGTTCATTGACTGGAGCTATTTATCTTCATTTTTTGGAAAACTATTTGCCCTAATTATTGGTAAATCTTCCTGAAAGAATACGAAATAGGATGTGGTTTCAGCAAGATGGTGCTCCACTACATTATTTAACTGCATTTAGAGACCACTTAAGTAATACCTACCCTAATCAATGGATTGGAAGGAATGGGCCCACTAAATGGCCTGCTAGATCTCCAGATCTTACAAAAATGGATTTCTTTTTATGGGGATACGTGAAGGAAATTGTTTATAGAGACACACCAACAACAGTACAAAATATGAAAGAAAAATAATAACTTCCTTTACATCTATCACACCGGCAGTTTTAGGAACAATGGGAAACTCATTTCAAAAGCACATAGAGATGTGTGTCAATCAAAATGGGCAACATGTGGAACATTAATTATAATTTTTCCTACTGAGTTATTTGAAGAAACCTCTCTTTTTAAGTTTATTTTTGAATTTGTAATTACCGCTCAATAAAATGAAATTGGTTGCAATTAGCCCTAGGGAAGTACTTACAAAACATTTTCGTTTTTCATTTCTACATCACATCGTCGAAAAATATATAGGATGTTCCATTTGAAAAAATTGAGAAAATACAATTTAAAATGTTCTTAATTGAAAAATAATTTTTGGCCACCCTGTACATTTTTAGTAAATTAAGATGATTCAAAAACATTAATTAGATGTCTCTTAACTGATATTCACATAAGTTTTTCTTAAAACCCATAATTGTGACTGTGGTGATTTTTTTAATATCCATCTGCAGATTACATTATTTCAACAAAAAAATTCATTACATCCAAGTAGTTAGGAGATATTCAATGCTAATATAGGAATGAATAGAGCCTAGAAAGATTCTTCAAAAAATGTGCTGATATGCAAAGCATTTCATTTAAAAAAAAAGGGCACTTGATCCTGTAATTTCGTCTTGGCACGCACTGTATGTTCGAAAGTAATTTCCAGTTATAGACTTTCTTATCTAACTCCCCAGTCTTTGAATAGCATGCTTTTTCATATACAAATCTTCTAAAAGTCTTCTAAAGTTTATTAATTTTTTTTTAATACAGTCCTGTCCTGTCTGTCATTATTAAAACTTACTTAATAAAACTTGTGTCACGTCATCTCTATGTCAGTTTACTTCTAATCAGTTGCACTGGTCTTTTTCCGTAAACATTTTATTAATTTGCAATGGTATCAAAAGCAGTTTAAGGAAATATCGAATTATTCTAACTCAGTGTGCTAAAGCATCTGACTAGCAAAAACTCTATCCATTGGTGAACCGACGGAGCCGACATTCGACGGATAACAGACTGACGCTTTTTAAAGACATCTTCAGACCAATACTGACTTACGTATGTGCGTCTTGGAATTGCATCTCAGACGCACAGTGCTCACGTTTACAGAAACCCAAAACAAATTACTCAGACTTTTACTAAACACTCCGATCGAGGAATTACACGAGAGGGCTAACGTCCGCTATATGAGACGTTATATAGACGACATCACAGAAAGTTTTTACCTCAAAAATTCAGCGATCAGAGTTAACACGAGACCTGACAAGCAGACGACGGCATAACGACCCCCCACATGCCCATCGTCTCTTACAACAAAACCTCCCCATCTACGACAATACAGACTGACAAAGTACAACAAAAACACATAACCTTTACAACACAAAACACACCACATAGACCAACCCGCCTTTCCCTCCTTCACCTCCTTTCCTACTCATCGTCCTTAACCTACAATACTCAAAATGCGCAGAAAAAAATTATTCAGTTTAAAATCATTTTGTACAAGACGGAATTATTTTTAATTTTATTTTAATGACTGTACAAAGTTAAGCAGGTTTTTAAATTTTTTAGTTTCCTGCATATACTAATTAATAATAAACCCTGATATACCATAATGAAACTAACATTGAGGAAGATGCATGGATTTTAAAAATGCTTAATTTTATTATTTTTCCATAATATGTACTATATAAGTTGATAATATAATGAAAGAAACTCATAGAAAAATTTTGCTTCGTAAATATGCTACATTAAAATTTGAACTTTTGTGTAAACAAAACCACGTGACTGAGAACGCTATAATATTGCTTTGACGTCATTTTGACGTCACTAATTGGACCTGAATTTGCTAATTTACGTTGTTATTCTTAATCTTGCTATTAATTATTGGTTAATATGACGGACAATCATTTCATAACATCCCTAAAGCGTTAATCTATAACCACAGCATTCTTTTTAGAATAAATATTTTTTTCACCCTCAATTTTAACAAAAAAGAAAAAGAACAAATACGAGGAAGCATATTTTTCTGTCGTCTATCTATCTATGATATAAAAAAAATCATGCAACTTCCTCATTATTCAACTGCTTTGCGGAAAAATCACATATAAATCTATTCAATCTATTAGGAGAGTAGAAATAGTAGTAGATCAATTTAACATTTGAGGAGCATTTATTTTTGGTTTCCATCAGCCAACCCAACTCGCTGCAGCGAAAGCTAAAACCAGTTAGGGGCCCCTTATCATTGTAAACACGCTGTGCAGGCATATATCGATGTTATATCATAGGATAAAATAAATCAAATAAATGAAATGAACTGTACTTAAATGCTTAATAAATATCTTTTAATTAGTAAAATTGACTAGCAAACTGAGTTGCCTAACGAAGTTTGTTCGATATCCGCAAGGCGAAACAATTTTGCATTAAAAAAATTGCCCCAAGAGTAGTTCGGAGTCCACAATAAACTGTAGGGTCACGTCTCTCTTTACCTGATACAAGATCCTTGAGATCTTCCAGGAGTTACCTCGGTAACTTGAGAGGCGGTTAAGAGAACATTTTAGGAAAACATTTAAAACATTTTTTAATTGATATATTGGTAATTTACGGCAAGTGTAGTCAAAATACTGCTGCTGTATCGCGTTTATATACGCAACAACAATTTACTTGAACATCGTGGAGGGCATTCTGAAAGACCTAGGCGAGCAGCCAATGTGCGAATTGAAGAAGAAATTTTAAATCTTATCCTTGAAGATTTAACAACAAATACTCGGATAATTGCACGTCAGTTCCAGGTTAGTTAGAAGAAAGTTTGGAAAACATTGCGGGAAAATTAATTATACCCCTATCATGTTCAACATGAACAAGCATTACAGCCTCAAGGCCACCCGCGTAGAGTTCAATTCTGTGAATGGCTGTTAAAACAGCATGAAGTTGATCAAAATTTTACTAAATAAATTTCAGTAATGGACGAGTCATCATGCACCAGAAATGGGACTAAAAATTTCCGCAATACTCATGTTTGGTCTATTGAAAATTCACATTCTATTAAGAGTACAGATTTTCAACATCGATTTTCGGTACATGTGTGAGTAACAATAGTTAATGGAATACTTGTTGAACCATTCACTTTATCGGACCATTTATCTGGGAAAACTACCTGAATTTTTTGGGAAATCATTTACCCGGCCCCGGTAGTTAACCGGTATGACTGATGGTCGAGACTTAAGCGCACTTGCCTCTCACCCAAAAATTCCGGGTTCGATTCCCGGTCGTGGCAGTGGAAAATACTGCGAGAGAGATTTTTTCACTATACACGGATATTAGGTGTGTGTCCCTTGTCTCTAAATGTATAGCCCCCTCCCACACAAGGCTCTTCTAGAGCCTTCCGGAATAAAGGGGGTTGTCATTACCTGTGGTGTATTTGTTTATATATTAGAAGATGTGCCGCTAAATATCAGGCAAAATATGTGGTTTCTTCAGGATGGGGCACCTCCCCATTATAGTGTTAGAGTGAGGCAGTTTTAAACAACACGAGTACGAATAGGACGGGTTGGACCAGTTGCGTGGCCACCGAGGTCACCAGACCTAACTCCGGTTTTTTTTCATTTGAGGTTATATGAAAAATTTAGTTTTTAAAACGCCTGTAAACACACGGAAAGGCTGCAGCAACAATAAGAGGCAGACCTGTTGAATTATTACACGCCGTAACCGAGTCATGGTTTCGTCGCGCGCAGCGTGTTATATTTATGATTTCATACGAAGAAATTCATTCATTGTAGTGATTTAACTTGTATAAAATTATTAAATCGGATCTATATACATATATACTTGAAGTTCAGATGTCAAATTTGTTTGTGCCTTAAGTGGCTAGTACTAACTACAACTCCTAAGGGTTGTGCAATTTTTTAAGGGAGTTTTACTCTAGTAAAAAATGAAGATCGTAAACATGCTGAAATCCTATGTTATGTAAATGGCAAAAAGTACGTCAATGTTGGCACGGTATAATGTTAATTTTCCACCAATGCAATTTTAAAGACAGTGTACCATGATCCTGCTACACTACGTATACGGCAATAACCAATTAATACATTAAAATGCGTCGTCATTGTAATCTTGAGAATTATAATTTATAGGACTTAACAATTCATTTCAGCATTCCTGGGTTGTTGTTTGTTGGGAAGAAGTATTTGTAAGGGTTATTGGGAGATGGTTGTAACTTTTTCTTTACAGATATTACTCATTTTTGTATGAGTATGCCATTGAATAATAATTATTAGAATATGTTTGCAATTGTCCTACAAGATATAGTCTGGAGAAGTTAATTCAAGTGATCTAGCTGGTTACTCCATTCATCCCAGTCTACCAATTCAGGAAAACAATTATTTATGTAACTTCAAATGGTTAGCGAATAATGTGATGATGCACCATCTTTTCCTGTATTTAATTGTATTTATATCAATATTCACGCGCGCAAGGCATTGTAAAAAGAGCACTGGGCCACGAATAGACCCTTGTAGAACTCGATATTAGCGTATTAGAATATTCTACCATTTAATAGCCGTTGAAGTATGTTTAATCCAGGAACATGTAATACCTCCGAATCGAGCTCTGAATCTATAATTCTGAAGTATTTGTCGAAATATTTTATAACTCACTCAATTGAAGACTTTCGATAAATCATAAAATACAGCCGAAGCATCTTCACCCCTATTTATGTTATAATAAATATCTCTAATTGATTTGAAACCCCAAACTATTTAATAAATCATTTGATTTTAAAATATCCATTTTAAACTACCGATCTTGTTAAGTTTGCCAGGTTTTTAAATTTCTAATAATGCATCTTTTTATATCACTTGCAGTTCTGAACTACATCTCTAAATAGCTTTCATCTGCAAACATGTCCGCACAGTTATAAGTTTTGTTTGTATAAACTGAAATACAAAGACAAATTAAAATAACATTTTATGTAAACATTTCTTGTGCCTGTTTTTCAATGGATGATATATAAAAAGAAGGATATCTCAAGAAATGCATTAAAAACACAGTCTAAATACCTATAGTATAGTACAATATAAATAGTAGCAGAGATACGAAGTTCACAATTAATTTGAATTGTTTATTTACATTACCTAACAAGGAAAATGGAAACACAAAAGATGTTCAAGATGCGTTTATGTAAACAGGAATAAAATCCGTTCAGTGAACTATAAAATAAAGGAGTAAAACAGTCATTAAGAATTATTACTAAAATTTAATTTAAAATGTAGACAAGGACACACTACACGTACATTGTACAGTGTAGAAAGTTAGACTATTAAGTAAAAAACGAGGTAAAAAATTTGGAAACACTTGATCTTGAAGTTGCTTGTCTTGATGTCGATTTATTTGATATATGAGAATTTGCAACCTATCCCAATTATAGATAAAATTTAAAAAGCAAGTCTTTATTGAAATGCACTAAAAAGAAAATTGAAAATAAATTACGATACTAATAGACATATATCCTATGGAATATTCTTGGATTCCATGCACGTGAGCAAGCGGCCATGACTCTTGCAGGAAAATCTTCCTTTCCAAGTACATAAGTCTTGTATACCAGAGATTTCACGAAACCCAAAGTAACAAGTCGAGTGGATTAAGATCTGGAGATCTCGGAGGTTACAATTTCTTTCAATAAACATACACGGAAAAATATTAATCCAGATATATGCTGGTGTATCTTCAAATTGAAGAGTGGACGTTCTCCATCATGCTGACATTACATTTCTCCTCTTATATCTACAGGAATATTTTATAAAAGTTCAGCCAAAACATTCTGCAAGGTCTGGAGATAAAATGTGAGCATTTTAATGAGGAGGCAGCAGATATACGATCAAGTTCTGTCCTACAACACCAGTCCCAGCGTTGGCGTTGATGGACAATTATCACTGGTGTCTTCTAAGGACAACATAATGAGGATTCTCTTCGCTCCTGATGTTGCTGCTTTGACTGAACCATTTTAAACAAATAATAATGATAATAAATAAGTTTTGGTGGAAAAAGTTATCGAGAACCCACCACCATTTGACTAGAATTCTTAATTCCTGGTTGAATGGGGAGCAGCAAATTCCTTCTTGGGTTGTTGAGGGGCGGACAGTGCTGATCTCCAAGGACGGAGATTTGTCAAACTCAAAGAACTACAGACCGATAACCGGTCTAAACGCATGTTACAAGGTGTTTACACGCATTTTGTACATGCGGGTGTTCCACGCAGTTGAACCAGTTTACGAATATGAGCAACGAGGGTCGAAAAGGGGTGTCGCTGGCTGCAAGGAGAACCTGTTGATCGACAGATGTATCGTGCAGGACTCCATGCAGTATAAGCGGAACCTCTCTATAGCCTGGATCGACTACCGCAAGGCATTTGACATGACTTCGCATGAGCTCATTGTTCACTTGCTTCGATGTCTTGTGGTACCCGGTCCCATAGTGAGATGTATTGAAGAACTGATGCCACTCTGGAAGACTCACTTTACTATAACATCGGGTAACGATAGAGTCCAAACAGAGTCTGTAACATTCAGAAGAAGAGTATTTCAGGGAGATTCCCTCAGCCCCCTTCTGTTTTGCATCTCACTACTGCCATTATCCGTCTCACTCCGGAAAACCCGTGGCTACAACTGTGGTACCCCCGGCGACAGAAGGCATAAGGTCACCCATCTATTTTACATGGATGACCTTAAACTTTATGCCTCCGGAGAAAGGGATCTCCAACAGTCCCTTAGGGTGGTACAGGAGTACACGCAGGCTGTCGGTATGCAGTTCGGGTTGGACAAATGCGCACTGATCCATCTCAAGAGAGGACGATGCGGTGACTACGGAGAGGACGCGCAGCTCGTGGACGGAAGCATCTTACACCATCTGGATGCCGGAGAGTCGTACACTTACTTGGGCGTCGAGCAACGCTCCACCCAAGAAGTGAGTGTAGTGAAAAACGCTCTCCGCGGCAAGTATCAGCAGCTACTCCGACAGATCTGGTCTTCAGAACTGTCGGGGAAGAACAAGGTGTCTGCTACAAATATGCTTGCCGTTCCGATCCTTCTCTACTCTTTCGGAGTAGTGAAGTGGACTAGAGAAGAGCTGCGTTAACTCGATGTAGTAACCCGCAAGAAGATGCATCTCAATAGGAGCTTGCATCCTAAATCGTCCTTTCCACGGTTATATCTCCCATGACATCGGAGAGGCCGTGGAGTCTTGAGCATTGAGAGTCTCCATGGCAGGATGGTTCTGGATGGAGCATGTAATGTAGTCAGGAGTTCGGATCCCCTCTGCATGGTCCAAGACCATGCAAATGCAGAGGTAGGAGCTTTGCTCTTTAAGGCAGCACGGAGAGCAGCCGATAAACTTGGACTCCTCTTCGACGTCGAGCGGGTAAACCCCGCCTCTGTCACCGAGCTGGAACCCGTACGACTAAAAGCCCACATTAGAGCTCCATAAAGATAAACCATTGCATGGAGTCTTCTATAAAAATATAGAAGACCTCGGCTTATCCGAAAGGCTGACCTTCGCCTATTTAAGATCAGCCGGGCTGAGGGATTCATAATGGCTTGCCAGGATTGTGTATTTAACACCTCCGTCTATCGACGTCGTGTCATGTGTATGGAGGTCCCTGATGTCAGCTGCAGGGCGCCAGATACTGTAATGCATTTACTGTCGGCTTGCCCGACATACGCAGTCTCGGCCTATATTCACAGACATAACGCAGCATTACGAGTGCTTTACTATCATCTAAGGCACTCATATGGGATAGATCAAACACCAGTGCTGCCTTACGCTCCGGGGGATATTGAGTCCGTTGTGGGGAATGAGAAGTGTCTAATTTATTGGAACTACTCGTTTCCCACCGTCAGGCAAATACAAGTCAACAAGCCTGACATAGTACTCCTCGACCACTAACTCAAGACAATGTATGTCGTGGAATTGTCAGCCCCCGCTGAGAGCAACATTGTCTTGAAAGAGGAGGAAAAACGGACAAAATATCGAGATTTGCTCTTCGAGCTCCGCAGGCTTTATCCAGGCCATTCTGTTAAAGTAGTAGTACTGATTATAGCAGCCCTCGGTGGAATGAGACAGACGCTGCTTTCAGAACTAAAGATCATACCGGCATGCCTAGATTCGGCAGAGATCTTAGCCGGCAGAATGCAGAAGGCTGTCATCCTCGGTTCATTGCGTCTACTCAGGGCACACGATTCACGGACCCGGTAGTTACTCACCCCACGGGCGTGGGGAGTGGCTACTGATATTTATTACCAGCTTCCCTCTGTGAGGGTCGGAGCCACAGAGTAGGGTGACTGGTTTTTTGTAAAGAAGAACACTTTTAATGAATATGTTTAGAATATTTTTTAAATCACATTTTCGTGGTATTTTTTTTTTAAAGATCGACCCCTAAGTCCAACACCAAACTTTAACTATATGTTAAAGTTCATATTTTCGCTGTAATAATTTCGAAGACAAGCGCTGTAACCGACAAATAAACGGATACCAATACAATAATTGGACACCCCTCATGTATCTATATCTTATAGGTACTATATTAATAATGATACTCTTTATTTTCAGTTGACCTGAATCATAATGTATAGAGTATCTTCAATAAAAAAATATTTATAAACCCCGTACTATTATCGTGAATACTAGGCCAGTGATATAGGCTGATATTATACGTTTAAATCGTCTTAAATTTCAGCAAAATAAATTATGTATCAAAATAGAGTAAAACAAAAAGACTAAAATTAAAAATAATATATTAAATAGGATATGCAGGAAACAAGTACTCAGCGAGCAAATACCGGTATTATTAAACTTTCAAATCCTTATAAATCGGCAGACAACTATTACTTGTTAATTCCTAACTAGACATAGGCAAATTTTAAACTTTTTATGTTCTCAGTAGTATGCCATAGGTCATGAAACAGACAATTGATAGTGGCCAACCTACTAGCCTTAAGGTGGGCTAAGGAGTTTAGTCCATTAGGGTAAGAGGTTGCCGCTCCATACATCACAATAACATTTATGATACCCGATGGATAGTAGAATTGACCATCTAAGAGGTTTCATTTATCTCTCACCAATACTAAAAATAACAATTAACTGTAATCACGGATTAGTCAAGAAAATTTAAACTGCAAGAAAATTCCAAGCTTGAAATTTATTTTAAAAAACACAGCAAAATAAAGTTGCAGGGAATTATATTTTTTACAAAACGCTGTTGAGAACATGCCTCGATGAGAGGCTCTGGTAAAAGCATTCACAAATATAGAATTGCTTGTTATTCCCATGTTCCTGGCCTAAAATATATGTTATTAAATTCTGTGGACATTGTCTCTTGAAATATTGCCATGAATATATATAAGCGTTGGTTTGTATAAAATATTAATTGAAAAATTGCACTACTGTCGCCCATTTGAAAAAACGACACGTAAGTTGTAAACAATTAACAATAAGGAACATTTTGATGTTAATTATGTTGCTATAAACCGTTCATAAGAATGATCGGTAGCATGTAACAAATAAATTTATATTTTTACAGTAGGCCTACATATGTAGTGAAAAAATGAATATGAATGCGCACAATAATTGTACAGAAAAAAATTCATGTCACTCAACGCACAGAATTTATTCATTGTCGCTGTCTCCCTAAAATCGAAAGACACTGATTTCAAAACTTAGTAACAGTGTTTTTGTACTTATTTTTCAAGTATTACATTGCACTGACACAGAAAGTGCAACACGTTAATGATAATACTATATTTCGTCATGTCAGATATATCGATGATAAATAAGAAATGTTCTGATTTCTCTTTAAAGGTCAATTGCGTACATTCAACAATTTGTTACACAACTACACCGAGTAATGCGGCAGACATTTATAAAGTTAAAATTTTGAATTTTTGGAAAGACGTATATTCCATAATTTTTTTTTAGTGTTAGTCGTGATGCACTAAATTGTTTTGTGTTTTCTTTGACCGAACCGGTTTAGGTGTGCCGTCAAAATTGAATAGCTATTCTGATAGTATTTTTTCTGAGCTTTCCGAATCCGCTAATAGTTTTCCAGAAATGCGATAGAAACATGTACTTTTTTGTCAAAAACGAAGAGGGCAGATTTTTTTCCGAGTCCGGCCCTGGATTTTTCAAAAGCAAGTAGACTGTTCTTCCGAGCTGTTACTGGTAAATTTCATTCGATTACATCTAATCGTTGAATAACCGCTAGCCAAATAATTTTTTCCTTGTCGACCTAGACTTACAACATTGAAGTGATCTATCTGCTATTAGGCTATGGCATATTGCTCTATTTCTCTGTTTATATACTTTCTCTTTGTGTGTGCTAGCCGATAACCACTTGATTAAGACGCGAGGTGGCAATCGCGATTAATCGAACGGGTATCGCGCTACCGGGTTCGAGCCCCGGCTCCTGATCTGGTACTGTTGGAGGATATGGTTGTATGTCCGCGTTTTTCAATGTGTAATCCCCTTCCACACAAGCCTATGGCTTCTGGAATTGGGGGTTGTCTAATTTCTGTGACGTGGTGGTGTCTGTTATTAGTGTTCTTAAACATTACACGTACATCTATATGTTTTGGTTGTTGAGACAGTTTGCTTTAGCTTTAACCCGCGTATTCACCAGAGCACGACGCCTACGAGGCAAGAGGAGGCAGAATTATCATCTCTAATGTAGACTTGCAACTGACGCAAACGCGCAAACAGAGCAGGAACGCGTACGAATGCCTCATGTAGGTGCGAATTATCTCCGTGCCCTACGAACGAAAGTAGACCGAGGCAACGAACGCTTCAGCAATCTATCCATGGGTACGTTTCCTGACGACTAGTAGAATATGGTGGACGACGACTATTTTTTGATAGTGGCTAGTACTGCATTTATTGGGTACTGGTTTATTAAAAAAAAAAAAACGCTGATGGACCCCGGGCCCGGACTGGAAACCACTTTGCTACTAGGCAACTTCTTTGACTGGCCCCAGTCCATTTTTTATAACCATAATCGGTACAAAAAAATATGTAATTTTTATTTATTTATAGGTAGGTATATACCTATTTCGCATAATAAATGACAAAATTATAAAATAATAATATATTTATTTCATTCGTCAACACAGAATACAATAGAATAAATAATAATATAAATAAAAATAATAACTTTGGAAACTATCACATAGTTCAAATAAACGTAAGATTTTTTTTAAGACCGGAGCTATTGCTGTTACACCCTTAAAAGTGTCTTTTCTACAGACATTAACATAAACGTTTCCAGCCTCTTTTGGGTCATTGGACTTCTAAGCCTATTTTTTATGAGTTTTAATTTGGAAAATCCAGCTTCACACGAAACCTTAGTTGACGAAATGTTAGAACTAACTTATACAAACAGATTTGCATATGCCGAGCAATACAGATTATATTTAGTAGCAATCTGTAAAAGCAGTATAAACACTTTCTGCACATCATATTTGTATTTTTGCCGCACTTCATATTATTTGAACAAAACTCGTTTGTCTTCATCGTTATCCGTTTGCATTCCCGCTTCTGTCGAATATCTCGGGTGTGATATCCGGCAAATTTCTGAAGCAAGTTACTTAACTTACCAAAAGCATGCAGTGATATTCCTGATTCAATAAGTTCCTTGAAGTTACTGGGAGGCATGCATCTTATGTAGGCATACAATAGTCTACGGGGTTCAAATCTGCGTTGTAGAGTTTGTGAGGTCGTATCAAAAATTACATGATGTACTTCAATGGTGTATGTTTCAATAGGAGTTTTTAGTATGTTATATTCGCCAGATAAAAGTTTGGGTAAAGGATCTTCTACAACCATTTCAGAATTTTGTCTTTCCAATTGTCCGTTAGCAATCAAAATCTCTGGACAATTTTTTAATATCTTCTAAAATGTGCATTGTCATTTTGTGGGCTTGTAAAACGTCCAACCCCTTTGTTTGTAAATATTTTGAGAGAGGACTTTTGAACTTAAAGATTCGTAAAAAAAAAACGTAACTATTAGAATGGTTTCGAAGATTAAAAATTTCTGCAATATATCATTAGCTGTTTTTCTTAAAGTTAAGTTGTACTGTTGTGAAATTGAGAGACGCTCTAGTGTTATAATTAATTCACCATATATAATCCTTTAAGAAAATGTTGATTTAAGTCGTCATATTCACCGAAAATCTTCAATGCATCACATTTCGATGACCACCTTGTCTGGCCTATAGTATCTAATCTCTTTTGTCGGGTAGTCTGAGTATTTTCTGTCCACGCATCCATACGCTTATATGACTCTCATAGAAAAACAGCACACAAGAAGTTGTATCGACTACTACAAGATTTAACACATGAGCGTAACACCAGACATGTACTTGGTCAGGAGCTAAATTGGTAAGCCATGCCGTAAATCCGTTGTATTGCCCTTGCATATTGCTGCCTCCATCAGTCGAATTTCCAACACAGTTTTTTATGTCAATATTGCAATCTTTGAAACTACTAACAAGTAAGTTGCACATCCCCTCGCCAGTCGATGAAGTACACTGCACAACACTTAATAGAACATGCTCGTGATCAACATCTGTGACATATCTGATAAATAGACAACATTGATCTTTCAAAGTTATGTCCTGAGATGTATCTAAATGAACAAAAAACATTCCAGCTTCTTTAACTTCTTCAGAAATTTTATTTTTAAGCAAATTTCGTATAACGTCTATTATATAATTTAACATAGTTTTCGAAATCATCGTAATTACACTACCTCTGTCTGGAGAAACAGTTTATGTCGTTTTTTAGCATCTCCAATAATTTTTGATAAATGCAACTTCAGCTGCGGGCCAAACTTTGAAATTAGTAGTAGTAATTCCAAAAAATTGTCATTGTCCAATTTTTTGTCATCTAACAAATGAGCTGCTTCATAATCTGATCGATAAGCCAAGGCACGTTTTCCAATCACTCATTACCTCTATAACTCTTTCAAATATATCTCGATTTTCTTTAATTTACCTGTTTCGAAGATTAACCGAATCGTTTAGTAAAATACTACTTATATCCTTTTTATTTTCACTTTGAAACTACTAACAAGTAAGTTGCACATCCCCTCGCCAGTCGATGAAGTACACTGCACAACACTTAATAGGACATGCTCGTGATCAACATCTGTGTCATATCTGATAAATAGACAACATTGATCTTTCAAAGTTATGTTCTGAGATGTATCTAAATGAACAAAAAACATTCCAGCTTCTTTAACTTCTTCAGAAATTTTATTTTTAAGCAAATTTCGTATAACGTCTATTATATAATTTAACATAGTTTTCGCAATCATCGTAATTACACTACCTCTGTCTGGAGAAACAGTTTATGTCGTTTTTTAGCATCTCCAATAATTTTTGATAAATGCAACTTCAGCTGCGGGCCAAACTTTGAAATTAGTAGTAGTAATTCCAAAAAATTGTCATTGTCCAATTTTTTGTCATCTAACAAATGAGCTGCTTCATAATCTGATCGATAAGCCAAGGCACGTTTTCCAATCACTCATTACCTCTATAACTCTTTCAAATATATCTCGATTTTCTTTAATTTGCCTGTTTCGAAGATTAACCGAATCGTTTAATAAAATACTACTTATATCTTTTTTATTTTCACTCATTAGGAACGACTCTGAGCATCTATGATGTATTCGACTATTTTCGTGTTCTATAATTCATTGATGATACGCCTCCAATCGCTCATGCCAAAAACAAGAACTGATTTCTCATTTGAAGCACTTAATGCTAAGCAAATAAAATAATATAATTTTTTATTCTGAGTTGAATAGGAGAGCCATTTTCGATTTGAACCATTTTCTTTTCTGTAGAATACGTTTGATGCTTGAAAGCGCAATTTTTGCAGTTATTATTATCCGGTTGAAAAGGATGATGTAACAAGAAATCTACAACGTTAGCCGGTTAAAATAAATATTTTGAGTAATAGTTTTATGCGGCAAATCAAAGGTACCACTATCACTGCTGTCAGCTATAATATCCGAATCAATTATAGCAGTCTCCCCTTGAGTTTGATTGAAAGTTTCTTCCTCAGAGTCTTCTCCAGGAGCAGAAGATATACTAAAATTTGAAGGTGGTACCAATGGTATTACCTCGGTTTTAATATCAGCTTTATCCTGAGGGATTAAATCTCTCAAATCAGAAGATGTTGATTGTAAGGGTTAAGATTTGTCAGTCTCTGACATTGTGCTGCTTCAATCAATTATAGCAGTCTCCCCTTGAGTTTGATTGAAAGTTTCTTCCTCAGAGTCTTCCTCAAGAGCAGAAGATATATTAAAATTTGAAGGTGGTACCAATGGTATTACCTCGGTTTTAATATCACTTTTATCCTGAGTGATTAAATATCTCAAATAAGCATATGTTGGTTGTAATTGTTGAGATTTTGTAAAAAAACTTTGTCAGTCTCTGACATTGCGCTGCTTCAATCAATAATTTCTTCTGTTTTTTTTTTCTCGATTTTTCTCGGCTACACCTTTATAGTGACGTTTTTTTATTATAATTACTATCCATTTTACACTTCTTCACTACCGTAATAATTAATCAATTGTATGAAATAAATTAAAACAACGCAATTCTGATCTGCGATTATACGTCACCAGTGACAGCAACTGAACTTAGACAAGTCAATACACGTATACTATACGAAATTTTGGTAAGCAATAACTTACTAATGGAGCATAGGACTCATGCCAAACTGTTAAAACATTGTTATGGTATGTTATATGATTATAATTAATAATCTGTTCTGGTCTGGCCGATAGCCGAGTGGGTTAAGGCGCGAGGTGGCAATCACGATTAATCACACGGACATCGCACCACCGGGTTCGAATCCTGGCTCCGGCACTGTCGGAGGAAATGGTTGTATGTCTGCGTTTTTCAATGTGTAACCCCCTTCCGCACAAGCCTCAGGCTTCTGGAATTGGGGGTTGTCTAATTTCTGTGGTGTTTATAATTATATTGGCATATGCGGACTTGCGGATACTTTGCTCAATAGTCCCTAGGCCCCGTAAGCCACCGGCCCACCGGCCATTTGCTCGCCGCTCCTATCTGGGTTTGATGGACCCAGTACAATATACCGAATTATTATCAAAATATTATAATATAATTTGTGATCTTTTTTCCACAGAATATGACGATCCTCATATTCTTTAGTAAAGTTCCCTAGCTTGAAAATGAATGTCAACTATTAAAAACAATGAAAATTGACTAAATACAAACGAGGCATATGATGCACGTTTACGTCATATCAAGTTCTCTTTGAAGTACCGACTCGGCAATGGATAGCTTCCGAACTGCCTCGGGCCGTTCGTCGAATGGACCGAAACGGGTTTGCGCGCTTCGGTTGCACGTCCACATAGAGATGTTCGTTCTGCCTCACCTTGCCTCGTACGCATTTGTGCTCTGATGAATACGCGCCTGTTATGGTGAGGAGGCAGTACGCACGCACCTACATGAGGCATTCATTTTGCCTCGTCGTTCGTGCTCTGACAAATACGCGGCTTTAATACATGTCAGTTCGGTGCATGGACGGGGGAACTACATTGTTATTAATTTCGACGAGGCCTTCATATCATTATGATCGCATTTCACTTAAGGTAAGGTCGTTTGATCTCATCATTAATCATAAATCAAAAGAGCTCTGAAATTATTTTTTGATAAAATCAATCGGTTTCGAAAAAAATGTGCAAAATATAAAAACATTCTTGTTTGAGTGTTATTCTTGAGGATTAAAAGTTATTTATCAAAAGTCCAATAAATTGATAATATTTCTACAACCAATTGGCTATAATTTTCCGTTGAGAAATCAAAATTAAAATAAAATATTCATGAACATTGAAATGTAGTAGATTTATAACATATTTCTATCAGTTTTTACAAGTTGACTGAGATTTGATTGCATTCGGCTACCTGCTGTAGTACCCATTTAAGCTTTAAATTCCGAATGATTTTAGTTATGTGAGTTAAGACTCTATCCATCCCCTGATCTTAAGGGTTCTCCATTTTTTACGGAAACATGAGTTTCTTTGCATTAAAGTTTCAGGAACGAGAATTCCAGTTAAGTCCTTTGAAGAATGACTAGTTTAAAAGATATATAATTAATAACTTCCAACAAAGCGAAATGTTTGTATATTAGCTGACAGAGACACAGCTCAAGTCGAGTTTTATATTTCTTATTCCATAAAAGATCGTTAATTAAAGAACGTAATTAATTTAAAAATTATCGTCTGAAGTATGTTTTGTTTTACATTTTATGTCAGGGAATATTCTTTTATTCTTCTATTTATTGTAGTTTCATTCGAGAAACTTTTTATCGATTACTTATAAATGAACGGAAACATGTAGGTTGGTAAAAAAATATTTTTCTCATAAAGTCATAAACGACATCCATTGTTAGTAGATTATAGTTATAAAGTAGTGATGAATATGGGTTGGATGCGGAGATATATACCGATGAATCATACAAAATTCCAACTGAGGTGCATTCAAGTAAAGATATTCACCTTACAATCCTTCCAAGAAATATGCCGTCCATGTGTCACAAAGATGTGGGGCGAAATATGGGCTTTTATATTTCATTTTTATGTAATGGCAGGGAATCTAATATTTTACATTTTATTGTTAAGTTTGTATAAATATAATATGTGAAAATATAAACTTAAAATTATAATTATGAATGTTCGTTCACAATATTTCCTGATTTTTTTTTTCAAATACTACACATATGGCATATGGCTGAGATCATACCGCGGCGATTGAAAATTGTCATAATAAAAAAACAATTTTTCAATAAAAAGTATAATATATAAAATAGTAGGTACTGTCAATCGGTACATTCCACCTTACATCAAACGGGATAGTGCTAATTTTTTTATATATTTTATATGATGGAGGCCTAATGATAATTCCAAGTTTTCAATCTCGGCTGACCTCCAAATTATTGTGAAATACTTGAAAAAACCGTGAAATTTTCATTTTTTTTTTCTGTTATCGTCGATTTTGACGATCAGGGACCCATTTTTTTGCCGAAGTGATTATTATTTTTTTAATGTAGACTGAATTTGCAACAAAAAGAGTACAAAGTCTCTGTATACCCAATAGTTTCCGAGATACAGGTATTCAAAGTAATGTAAAATTATCAAGATATGCCGATTTCAGAGGTAGGAAGTGTAAATTTAAATACATCCATTACAAACCGTTACTAATACATTATATTTATGTTATGCTATATGATTTTGCGCACAATATACAAACTGAGAAGTCTCTGTGATGCCCTCAGAGTTGCTTTCGCTGGTTTCTTCCTCGCTGGTTTCTTCCACGCTGCTGTCTTCCTATCTTTTTTTTGACGAGGAGGGGAAACCCTCATGGGCTCCCAATCTGAAGCTGGGTCAGTGTCAGATTCTTACTGACTAAAACCCCGCCTCACAGGGTCGTCTGTAAACACTCCGGGGGCACTGCAGCCTCTTGGGCTTATTGTGCACTCCCTGTTCCAATCTACACTGCCCATTTTAATACTCCTGTGCCTCTGACAAGGTGATACAGGTCTGAGAATGGGCGAGTTTTAATGCTTTGCGGGTCTATTTGTATTTGCCCGTAAATATTATATCTTCTGCGGGCCAATGCCTCACATTCATACTGTCATATGTCTCTGGTACCTTGCCACACAATATGCAGTCAAGATCGCCATCGAACTTGCCAATTCTGTGCAGGTGCTTCTTAACAGGAAAGTGTCCTGTCAAGAGACCTGTTACGATGCTCAACTGTAACCTGTTCCTTGAGAGCAGTTCTACAGTTTGTCTTGGGCATGGTCCTTTAATAAGTGTTTTCCCAATGCAGTTGCCTGGAATGTTCCTCCAGTAATGATTGTGTTTATTCCTGACCCAGTCTTTAATTGCCCCTCTAGCTGAGCATTTGGTAATGCCCAGCACGGGCTCTGGGCCATAGAATGTATTAACTGCTCCTTGTCTAACAAGTTCATTAGCTCAGAACAGTAATTTAATATGGTAAAAATAATAATTGACAATGTGGTGTGGAAAAAAAATATACAATGAATAAGAAAAACAAAAATTTCGTGCAGCATTCTGCGTTGGAGGTAATCTGGCTAGGTTGAAATTAGTTTTTGTCGCAGCCCTCGCAAACATAAGAAAGCTTAGATCGTTTCGGCTTGTATACTGCCTCCATACAGTGCAACAATGAAACTCTGACCTACCTCAACGACCTGTTCAGGTGTGACATGAGTGTTGAGGAAAACAGCAGGGGGACGGTAGCTCAGTGTGCTAAAGCGTCTGGCTAGCAAACTGAGTTGCCTAGCGAAGTGGCTTCGATTCCCGCAAGGTGAAACAATTTTTCATTTAAAAAATTGCCCCAAGAGTGGTTCGGAGTCCACATTAAACTGTAGGGCCTCGTCTCTCTTTACCTAACACAAGATCCTTGAGATCTTCCAGGGGGTTACCTCGGTAACTTGAGAGGCGGTTAAGAAAACATTTTAAGAAAAAACATTTTTTTTTTTTTTAGAAAACATCTCTTCAAGGTGTTACTTTTTTATTGTCGGCAGAAATTTCATCTTCCCTTGACCAAAAAATCCAGGTTGTGACTAGTACCTGAAGCAAGTTGTCGAATAAATGACATCTACACCTGCGTTCGTCGAAATATTTTTTTATTTTCTAAGGCCATTTATATGTAGTAAACAACTAGAATTGATAAAAATTTTAAATTTGAATGGCTGTATCTCGGAGATTCCTAGGTATACAGAAACCGGTTTGGCCTCATTTTGTTGCAAATTTGTTCTACTTTAAAAAAGTGTTAGTCGCGTATGCCAATAATGGGTCCTTGAGGGACAAAATCGACGAGAACTCGAAAAACTAAAAAATTTCGCGGTTATTCAAGTATTTCACAATTATCCGAAGCTTGGTCGAGGTCGAAAACTTGGAGTCATCATTAGGCCTCCATCTTATAGAACATTAAAAAATCGGAAGTACCCTATTTGATGTAAGTTGACTCCCCCCCCCCCACTTTGGACTGATTGTCTGTATCAAAAAGAGCCTTAGACTTCAATTTAGAATTAAAAAAAAGACTTTTTTTTAGTTGGCAACGGTCATATCACATTTTTTATTTATAAAAGTGAGGCCCTTAAAAAATCAGTAAGATATATGAATCCTTTTCTTCAATGACAGATTTATTTGGATATCTATAGAAGTTTCAAAGTTTAAAAAAATCAGTTTGTCATAGCTCATTTTTTTTTTAATAAAGAACGTGACCGCGACGACTATAATTAAGTGTCAGCATAAAAACATCTTTTTTATAAAAACTATGAAATATGAAAGGCATTTTAAACTTTAATACAAAATTAGAAAAAATCATTTTTTTAGTTGGTAAAGGTTATACCACATTAAAAGACTTGGTCGCAGCTCTTAGAAAATTAAGTCTGCCATAGTAAAAAACATTGTTTTTGATCACAGACAAATTTTTATGCATAGAGATTTTCCATTTTTTTTTTTAAAGAGGTATAATGAGAAGCAGCTGTTGAGCCTGACATCTATCTCATGTATGGATGCTTCGTTCTAAAACCAAACCAAGGAGGTGTTAGGAAGTGTACTTTCATAAAAAGTAATGTACGACAAAAGGTCTGTCAGATGTCATTTAACGAAAATTGTCAGCCAGACAAATTTTGTCAAATGTGGTTTATTACTTGTCATAAATTGTGTAAATTTCGAGCAGGTTTTTTGGAAAATAAATTCAATTTTTTTTAGTTAATTTCAAAAATTTATTAAAAATATCAATTACCAAATTTTTAGTAGTCTGGCATGCGTAACATGTTTTTTACATATCTTCCAGACATTTAAAGTTTTTAAATTTGAGGAGTTTGATGGGGAACCTTTTTATGCCACTGGAGCTGAGACTATAAGAAGATTTAACAACTAGTTAAAATTTTCATCATCTTCCAAGTCATTCGTATTTCTAACGAAAGAATCTATGAACCAGTATTTATGAATGTAATATAATTGAGGTTATGTTTAAACTTGGCCTGAACTTTGCTTATTAAACGGCCTCCATTGGCGATTTTTGAACCTACACAAAAAGAAAGAAAAAGCCGTCTTGTTGGATGGATTGTCCAAAAGCTTGCCGATGAAATAGCCAAAACTGGCAAATATTACCATTAAAAGACGAAAGTTGAGGAAGGTACAGGCATTATCGGGAAATGTAATTACAGGAATTTTGAGGACTTTTGTACTTGATAGATACAAGCAATAAATAACCAATAAAATTATGGAAATTTACTTGAACACGTATCTTTGAGATAAAAATACTTCATTAAAGTATTTACCTCCCTTGCCCGCAATTAATATTTATTTACTGTGCCACAAATTCCCGTTAAATCCGTTAAAATATTCCTATTCATAACGTGTTTTAAGTACTTAATTTTTTTCAAGCAATAGTAAAAATCATCAATATTTTACAATCAGATAAACAAGAAGTTGGATAATTCTATGTAATTAAAGAAGGTCCGATTAGTTTCAATTCGAATTACATTGAACTTGCATATACGTCAGGATTCAACAAGTTAACCACGAACAAAGTGAGAAAGTACGAAATTAAAATTCCTGTGATGGCATGAACTCATTTTATAATGAGCGTAACTTAAAACACCTTCAACGCTTTTCCACTGTTCGTACAAAGCATCATTCGAATATCTAAAATAAATATTTATTATTTTAAATTTGTTGTATTTCCAGCTTCTGCTGTTCGTCAGACAAAATCTGTACAAATTGTTGTTTGGTTTGTTTAAATAATTTAGGAAATTTGTTGGACATTTTTTTAAAATTTTGAATGTTATTTGTTATGCGTTAATACTGTCCTTGTGAAAATTCATAAAGGTCGATAAGATGTTTCAGAGATTAATAATTGATCTCAACAAAGTATTTTCTGCTCTTATTCATTTGATCATTCGAATAATGTTACTGATCTCAAAGTTTTGTGTCAATATTTTCTTGTCTCGAAAATTACTCAACTTAATGATGAGCGGTATTGACCATAGTTTATCTATTTAGGTACTTCCATTTACTACTTGGTAAAAAAGAAAATGTAGCTGTGTGTATCGATGTGTTATGTGATGTGTATCCATGCCCTAATCTTGACTGAACCGATTTTGATGATTTCGTTTATTGTTTGATGAAACTTTAGATGCAGTCCAATATCTATCTATGGTATTTTTCTATAGTGAGAGCCTCTAAGACTTGACTCAAAAGTTAATGAATCGCAGTTCATGTTGTATGAAACGGTAAAATATACTTTGGACAGTTCATATGACAGATAACATTGCATCTACTACATAATAAAGATGAAAATGTAGCTGTACCTGTCTGTATGGACGCCCGAATCTGGATAATTACTGAATCAATTTTGATGAGGTTTTTGTTTATTCTTTGACGAAACGTTAGATATTTGTAGTCCAGTGTCTATGATATTTTTCTGTAGAGGAGAACGCCATATTAGAAAAATGTATTCAATATCTCATGAAAGTCATGACATTTCTTACTTATTTCATGACATTAAAATTTGACATTTCAGGCGGCTGCGCGTTGTCGTTAGCAACGGAAGTAAAAGTATTTTTTTCGCCGATTGAGAGCAAAGTACTAACTTTGCTGACTAACGTCAATCAGCAAAGTGTCACTTTTCCTGCCTAGGTAGGAAAATGCTCATTTTCCCTGCCTAGGCAGGGAAAGTGACACTCAGTTTCCATGGTAACCAACTAGTAACGACTGCAATTTTTAATGAATTTTATTGAATTTATTACAGCAAAAATAAAGAGATTAAGAATTGTAATAATTTAATTATTTTAGAATATATTTAAACAATCGGCGAAAAAATTATATGTTCAACTCAGCAGCAAAATAGATTGTCTGTCTTGGCTGAGTTCCTGAATTATCAGCCGCGGGAGTCAATCTACTATTTTGCTGCCTAGTTAAACAAATAACTATTTCTTCCGCTCGAGGGGACTTTTACTTCCGTTGCTAATAGCAACGCGCAGCTAAATTTCTTATCTTTAATTTCCTTATAGCCAATCGACGTTTGAAAAAAAAATAGCATCTTATTCGGAGTAAAAGCCACTTTTGTGATATATCTGTATTTGCCCAATTCACGTCGTTCGTCCGGCAAACCTACGGACTAGTCACAAAAGTTTCACTTTTACTCCTAATAAAACAATATACTATTTTCTTCAAACGACAAAAAAGCCTGACTTGTATGACGAGTTTCATGAATTTAAATTGTCGTATCTCTGAGACTTCGCCTGAGCGGTAGTAAAAATCTTTTATTGTCGCGCACAGGCATCACTAATAGTATACTATTTTATTAGGAGTAAAAGTGTCACTTTTGTGATGAGTCTGTACGGACGAGTCACAAAAGGGGCTTTTATTCTGAATAATTACCTATAAGAAAAATAAAGATAGAAAGAAAATTTCGCTGTGGGTTGCCATTAACAACGGAAGTAAAAGTCCACTCGAGCGGAAGAAAAAGTACTGTTACTTCCGTTGCTAATGGTAAGACAGCCGTCTGAAATGTCAAACTTTAATGTCATGAAACGACAAATGAAATTAAGAATTGCCATTCTCCTACTGGCAACTCTTAACTTTATCTGCCTCAATACAAAATAATGATAAACAGTAGAAATTAGACAAACCATCGATCTCATAAAACGTTACTTACACGTCATCATGGTTGAAAATATCGAACACTTTTTAGTATAATCCAGTAGTACTAAAGCCGTTAATTTAACTTTGTCAACCGCATCAAGAATATCACCCGTGATTTGCAAGACTGTAGTACAGTTGTACGCTGGCCGAAAGAATATGTTGCCGAAGTAGGTTGACGATTTCTTGAAACAATAAATGAGAGGCATGCAGTCTTTAAAACGTACTACAAAAAATTCCGCGACGGATATTCCATTTTCATGAGAAATATTTTCATTCTTAGACAACTCTACGTTGTTATATCTCCAACATCAAGAGAAGCTTGCTTGCGGCTCTATTTCTCCTCTGCTTCTGAAGTAACTCATATTTAGCGTTTTTTTAAATCGTTTGTTCATATGGAAATTTCTGTAACTGTAATCCAGCGGAAAATGAACTAGTAAACCTCCCTCATCACGTACCTTGTAAAATCAAGACGACGCACTTTTAACGACCCAAAACTTTTACTTTGTCAGCATATAGATCATCTAATTTGTCAAAGAGATGGAGAATATATCGTGACGTACATTCACAAAGAATTGCATGAGTATAAACTAATCATTTTCTACGAGGTTGCTTCAAAAATATTTAGGCCTGTAAAGATTCTATTAATTTTAGTAATGGTCATATGATTTCGTAAAAAGTTTTTACATTTAGAGGCTTACAGGGAAAATTATTGATCTATTAAAGATTAACGGTGCTGTCGTACGTACGTTACGGTTATAAAGCCAATGACAACGTGTAGCTCCACAGTTTATCGATCCAAGGAGCTATAATAAGCGACCAGAACCAAACTCTCTGGTTTACAGAGACAAGCATACCTAGTAATAATAGATACTGTGAGTACTATACCGTGAGTTGCCTTAAAAATCCCCTTTGAATTTACCTCCACTCCAGATCTACGTGGAAAGAGAATCCAGGTGTGCAATATACGGATTCCAACAAGCGGTTATCAATATGCCGCTAACTAGCACCATGGAACTCAACGGGCTGATACAGACTATAAATTATACAAATTCCGAGGATCAGATAGTTGGCTAGCAGATCGCTTCAGAACTCCTGAAGGAACTGGAGCTAGAGTTATAATCCAAAACTAAGAATAACTTCCAGTCTGATTACTAACTATTTCTTAGATTAAAAATCTAAACTTGAAGCCAAACTATGAGTTTGGCACAAAGCAACAACAAACTTTATTTAATATTAATAACAATACATGGCCTCCTCGAGACCTAACCCGGATACAGCCCAATGTCCAAGGCAGTTGAAAGGCTGAAGAGTATGTCCGGTTCAGATTGAAAAATGAAGGGTGTACAAATAGAAACTGAGGCTCCTTCCGCCAGGAGCATTAAATTTATATATTTGATGTGATATGACGTCAAGTGACGTGACATGACATGATATGGTATAATAAAAAAATCTAGAAAAGAGGATGTAAAACAATTAATACATATAACTATTAAAAGTAATCATAGCAGAGTTTATAAAATTATGGTAACTGGCACGGGAGAAAGCTAAACAAAAACCTGTTGGAATAACTACTTCTGCGGGGCATCCCAGCGGTATTTTCTGATTTTGAGGTTCAAAATACGTTTTGACTTAAACGAAACAAACAGAAACGAGTAGAGGGACAACAAAGGGTTAAAGATAAAAAATTTACAAGTATAGAACATAGTGTAGGAGGAAGGGTGGTGATAGTGGCTGCCGAAACTGGGTTACTCTTGATATGGCAGCATGTCTTTGATTCGGGAGGAGATATTATGCTGCTAAATTTTGAAATTTTGCATCTTAGCGGCCTATCACTCAGTTTAAAGGTGTAAAACTTCACCGAGATTTAATGGATATAGTCCGCCAGTGGGATAATATCGTGATAACGTACATAGAAGTCTCTGAGAGAGGTGTACTTATTAAAATTTGAAATTAGGTGCATGAACTTATGTTTCAAAATCTTCAGCGGTGCCGCGTATGTGATGGCTGGTCTGACCACAATGGTGTATATCAATTTCTTATTGTCGATTGAGTCTACTATTCCTGGCATGGAGCGTATACAGATTCCTGTCTGTACCTTCTCATGGGCCCAAAACCGCGAGGTGGGCGGGCGGACCTCGGTCCATAACTGTTATCTGTACCTTCTCATTAATGTGCGTGTTGAACGTCAGTCGTTGGTCGAGTCCAACTCTTAACTACTTCACGCATCTTTCGGTTGGAATTTGATTGCTCCTTATAGAGATTGGCATTAAAATTTCACGCGTTGTGTGAATGCGTGTATGTGGCCATGTCATCGGCATACTTGGCCAACTCCGGGAAGTGGAAGATATATAAGTTTTACAATTTAGGTGACAGGAACTCCCGCTTGAATGTACCGTCGTGTTGCTAGCTTGTTATTCACCTGGACCTGTAGCGACCTGTCCATCAGGAACAAATGTATAGGTTTGATGATTTCGGTCGGGAAGTCTTACATATGCATTTTGTAGAGTGGAGCCGGGATCTCTAGATCGAAGGCCTTCTCAATATCGATGAGCACCATACGGTGTTTTTCCTAAGATTGTATTGCACCTTGATGTCGTTAACTCTCCTAACAACTGCTGTACTGTACCCTGGCCCTTCATAAAAAAGAATTAGCACTCGTTATTGATGATAAATTCTTCCAATCGGCTAATCTGATCGCGATAACCGTCTCCACTGCCTTGAAAATTGCTAACAGCAGTGAGATCAGTAGGTAACTGCCGCCCAGCTTCCTGTTCTTATTCGAATTCAGAATACACACGGTGGAAGTTGGACCCTAAACTGTTAAACATAGATCAACGAAAATCTTTCATATAGCCAGGCAGTTCATAAAGCTCTTGGATCCTGTCAATGTAACTAAGATTTAATTGTATTTGACTATTACCAAAGACTCATCAGTATTTACTGAAATACCATTTAAATATTCTTCAACGTATTTTATGGTGGAAAATTTCAAGCCCACTGGAAATTTCAACTCTGGTACCTTGAATTGTCAGCCTTCCAATGGAACGACGGATGTATATTTTACAGTATTTTTATGAAAATTAAATTAATAAAATCCCTTTGCACAATCAAGCTAGACAAGCACTAGTACAGTTGTAGTCTAGGAAAAAATAGAAAGGAAGATAGCAAATTAGTAATTCAAAATTATATACACAATTAAATTAATATAGGCGAATACGAAATTTGTATAACTGTAGTTAAAGTAATGTGTAAAGTAAGAGTCTGCTAGTTTACTGAGTTTGTTTAAAAAAGTAGTTCCATGTTTATATGACCGCTTCAAAAATGTTGTCAGTCTTGAAATTTTTTGTATTTAGGTATTTGTAAATGTATGACATTAACAGTACATATAAATGAAATATGTATACCGAATTGGAATCTTGAAATAAATAAATAATTCAAAACGTGTACAAATATGAATTAATTATGATGGCATGTGTACGCAGCTGAGATAAAACAACAACACAGGCATTAAAGTTCAGTTAGTGCTTAGGATGTGTTCTATAGAAAATATTTGTTTCTCTTTTGAAATATAATGAAACTTATGCTAGCGGCGTTAATCAAAACGAGTTCGGAGTTTAAGAATAAGAATTTCAACGCCTTTTTATAAACAGAAAAAACACTTAACTGGAGGAAATATTGAAAATTCACATTAAAGGTACACTGTAAAAAGAAATTCTGAATTAACGAAGCTTAAGATTTTTGCAATTAGTGACATTATTAAAGAAGGGGATGATATACCATTACACACCGTTGTGGGGACGAAAAGTTCAAGTATTCTGCAGGCAATTTAAATAACGTCTTACTAAAATATGTATTCATAAACGTATGACCCAATCAAATCTCCATGAAATACAAGACATCAAACATTCTTTGTACTGAAGAGGCTTAAGCCCCAGTGTATTAATTAATAATAAATCCTGGTCACGGCACCAGTGAAACGGTTGTGGGGTACCCTGTTTAATTACTAAAGAAAGTACTTAATTATTTATCTGAAGAATAAACAAACAAATTGGCCATTTGCGTGATCGTTTATTTCTACAAAATTAGGATCCAAATTTCGTTGTGTGTGCAGTAAACATTTTATATTTCCCCAGGTTCTTTTATAAAAATTTAATATTACTTGTTTCTGTCTGATACTATATATCTTAGGACATTTAATCACTCTGTTAATTTAAATACCTGGTAAACTTGAACACACTGTCTATAAATTGAGAGACCTAGTTAATTGTGTTTGTTATTTTTGTAGTATTTTATTACTCAAGATTGCACTGTACATTTATAGTTGAAGTTTGTTTTCTATTTTGCTTTGAAACAAAACCATTTATTTAGTTTATTACTTATATGACGAAAAGGTAAAGATGAAAGAATAAGACAATAATTTCTGGGAAAAAATAGCAAAAAACAAACCATTTTATTTTATATAAATTGATGCAACAATAGTCGAATATGAAATCAAAAATAATCTAAATATTTGAGACAATTGTCGAAATATTATAAAAGAAAATTTGCGCTGCTATAGTAATGACCATACCATAAATATACTGAGTGTTTGGATGCAATAACAAGAACTGAGTTATACAAAAGTATGCTGTGTTAATTTAATAATAATTATAGTTGTGGCAATGGCCTGATAATGATAATTTATAACTAAAGCTGTTAACAATCGCTAGGTAATAATTGCGTATAATTAAAGTTGTTAGCAATCGCTGGATAGTAATGATTTATAATTAACGTTGTTAGCAATAGCCAAATAATGAATCGAATGCAAAAAAATGAGCATTAACTACTCATGTAAAAGATCATAGCATGTTGAGGAAAAATCCTTTTATTATAATTAAAACAAGCAGTCTACCAAATTTTGTATGACTGTTCAACAACATAAACCGGGGTGGGTAGATGTAAATCAAACAGGCGAGACGTCCCGGTTCAGTACTCGACGAAAAGTAAACCCTTCTTAATACGAACAAGTTTACGGGCTAATTAACCCAGTACTGACCGATGGCATGTACAGTTTGTGAGCACAAGGTAATTAAGTGGATGGGCTGTTATTAAACAATCATAGAAAACCACATAGATCGCTGGTGAGAAATCTCAGATAATCGTTTGAAAAATAAACATTATTACGATATTTTACATTTCCAAAATTAGGCGAACAGTAGCCTTAACAAGTACATCAAATGAAGAATAATGGAAGTGAAAGTTTCTTGTCATTGCATAAACGCAGAAAATAGATAGTTCTTGAATATAAACTTGTCATTTTGCAAACGCAAATTTCCCTAGTAAAACATTCAGGAAGTGAAATTGTATTAATTAAAATCGTGAATGAGATCATAACGGAATAACTGGTAATGTAATATTCTTTATAGTTAAAAATCAAAGCTAGTATTTCATAAAACACACTAATATTCTTTTAGTACCACAAATGCGCCAAGTTTCCCCATTACACTCCCACGAAACCAGAATATAAATGCAATTGCCAATAATAAACTAGAGTCTCGAAATGAGCAAGCGATCACCTTTAACAATTTATGCATGCAGAATTTCCGTGCGCCCTGTATAGCGTTATATCGCCCGTGAATGCTCTTCTCCAGATTCATCATGTTTAACGTACTCGTCGAGCAAAATAGAGATGTTAAAATGGCACTTCATAAAGAGTACGCCAAAGAATGATTGTCTACGGCTAAGATGAAATAAGTGAAAAGACTAAATAAATCAAAATCTTGTTGGACTCGCAGTTAGACAAATAACCACACAATAATACCGTAAGTACAGCGAACTCAATGTCCAGCGATGTACCTAAGGTACGGTGCAATTGTAATCTCCAGGGAGCAACAGGGAACACAATGTCCTGCGATGTAGCTCAGATCTGATTACCTTTTCCATGGGCACTGCAGTATCTTTTATATGGTAAAAATGACGTCACAATTTACCCGGATTTACGCGTCCTCCAAGTCAGACGTGGGAATTGTTTACACTAACAACATTAATATTTGATACGGCGTAGTTTTGTGCGGCGTTTCAGATTGAAAACTCCACTCTCTATCTCCTCCTACGGTTAAGATAGAAAAGGGTAGACGATTTCACAATCTGGGAAGTAACCGAAGTGCTTGACACTTATCGTGTCCGTTGTAAACAAATGCTGTGACAAGACTCGGTTTTTTAAATAAATTCTTTCGTACAAATGTAGCGTTTAATGTGGCTTTAACAGAATGTAATTTTAAAATGCATTCTCGTAACTTTATTGTGTTCAATATTAAATGACTAAATAAGTGTAAAAATAAAATGAATTAACTGCAATAATTACTTGAATTTGGAAACTAAATAAGAAAAAACTAAATTTGTATATGGGGTATATACAGGGTATTTCGATACCCCACACTGTCTGAAAATGAATTTCATGGATCCAGATTTATTGTGAGTAAACCAGAAATATACACCATTATTGTAAAACTAGCTTTCATCGCCCTGACAAATTTGATTTAGAAAAGCCAGATTGTCGTGTACCATAACTCACAGTAGAGCAACAAATTCTATATTGCGGTCAAAATTGGTGAATCACAATCCTTTAACTAAATTAAATTTTTTGTACGAACCTATGAATAGCGCTCTTAGAAAGTTTAAATTGGTTCGTTTGGGTAAAGAAATATTTATATTGGCATGCCAAAACATTCATAGGATTTTTTTTACTTCAAATTTTATCTGGATATATTTTCAAATGTTGAATTATATTAGATGTCACTAAACTTCTGTGAACATTTCTAATTCACAACCAGGGGAACCATAGTTGTAGCATTAAAAATGGTATATCACAATGAAATGGGGATTCCGTTATAGTGTAAATTTTAGGAGATGAAATTTTAAAAACAAAAGTTAGGCGAGGCTTCTTAAGAGTTGCAGGAGGAAAATGGTTTTTAAGTGTGTAACAAAAAGTACACTTTGATGTCTTTCACATAGTTTATTTTTTTTAACAAATCAGGGAGACATGGCTCCAAAAACACCTACTATGAAAACATGACTGCGTGTTTATTAGAAAAACCATTCTCCACTAAACATCTTGCCACACTCATACCGTTCACTTATATTTAATAAAATACCTAGAAGAAATCAGAACAATTTGTTTATAAAGAACAATAACCTGGACATTCCTGGACGGGCTCAAATAAAGAAAGAATTTTTAAAAGAACGGAATTTGAAAGCGAATATGTAATTGATGATATTCGAAAGATACGGCCGTACTCTTCGCATAATTGTCTCGACATTACTTCATATTCAATCTAATAAAAATGGTTGGAAGATTTTGTAAACAATAATATAGCTCATAAACTAAAAATCATCAGATCTTAGAAAGACGAGATATTGGGAAGACAATAACAAATTGGTAAATTTTGAATTGCAATCTACATGTTAACTGATGTTAATAAAAGATGTGCAGTTTATTTATTAAATACCAATTTATATCTTCTCAATATCGCCTCTCTCTAAGGTCTGACAATTCTTGGTTTATGGGCTTTATTATTATTTACATAATCTTCCAACGCCAGCTTTGATAATAAAAATATTTACAAGACTTGCTAATAAAAATAATTATCCTTAATATGGAACATGTTTAAAGGTAACAAATATTGTCAATATTGAATAAGTGATGGTTATAATTTCAACTGATAACGATCTAAACGAGCATTATAAACAATATTATTTAAACAATTGTGAATTACATGACGAGTATTCGAAATATTTCGAGAACATAGTATAAATATTAATTATGCTATATTAATGTTAGAAACCAATTTTTTTTTGTTAAATTTCGGTCATACCAATTTGAAGGTATTCTGAATCCAGTGGCGTAGTTAGATTTGAAATAACAAAATTGCTAACAATTTTTTTGGATTTCTGGCGTTGAAAAAAATCGAAATAGGCCTTGAAATTTCTAATTTCGATCTGAAATTTTGCACCACAGTAGAGAGACATTTGTTTAAAAAAATTATATACTATTTTTTTGTAAAATTTCTCGCTCTCTCACGTGGTGCTATCCATTTTTTTTTCATAATTTTTCGAGATATTAGCAAAAGACTGAATTTTTCCGTCTCAACGGGTTTTTTTGTAAGGGTTCGCGTTGGTAAATTTTGGTAAACTTTTTTGAGTCACTGTCTACTAGCAAGAAACTAACCTTTCATAACAATTAGCGCGATAACAATTATTTCCGACTTAAAACCCCACGCAACTGGGCTATAATATAACTATTGTATATTTTTAATATTAAGCGGTAAAATATTATATAATTTTGGACTATAACAGAAAGTAAATCGCTGTGTGTACGTATTTTCTTTTTCGTATAATGGTATAATAAGGTGTTTATTTGTTACGGAACTTATAACATCTAAAATCGTTTGAGTCGACACCCATGGATATGATTAAATTCATTCATATGCACGTTTTTGTGCTGTTTTAATTGACTTTAGAAACACGTTAACACCGTATACGTCTCACTATAATTTTAAATTAAACTAAAATGGAATCTGTTCCTAATATCATATTTAAGATGTTAATAGGTGTTCATTATTTTCGATACTATTGAAAGCCATAGCATTTAACATCTATATAAAGTCAAGGTGTCATCAAGTAAAAACAAACAGGAATATTTTATATATGAATGTGTCATCGAGTCTAAAATGCTCTCATGGTTTATATTTACATAATCAGATCAACAGTTGATATAAGGCATGATAATAAATTCATTGAATTATAATGACTGAAGTGTAAATATTATAATATACAACGGGCATTAATATCTGATATGGCCAGCATATAACTTTCTTATACAAAGTACCTATCATATCTTATACTCTAGTCATCAGATAAGTTTTATGAACAAATTAAATTAAAGCTAGGGCATTAACAACTAAGGGTACGTATGTGTTGGAGCTGTGATGAACGAGAGTAGTGACAAGAGCAGTGCAAAATTCATTGCTTTTTAAATGTTTATAGTAGAGCTGCGATAATAACGACGTCATATTCTGCAGATAGAGATTGATTATGCCAAACAACTTAAAATATTAATTTGAAATGAGTAACTCTGAAGAAGAAATAATATTTTTACTTCATTATTTATAACTTTAAATAGTTACTGCTGGTGTAATAAAAACTAAAATTTTTACTTACGTGTTGTATATAATTTGACAACCACTTCATTCCATAATTGGAAATATATTGTGGTAGTTTCTATATTTTTGGTCTCACAAGGGGGTCTGATAAATATTTCACATATTAAGGTGCCGGTATCCATACCAACCAAACCCGACAAAAGCAAAGAACACGCCAAAACTCTGGATACATTTTTCGAAACTATAACAAAATCCGCCGTGAAAGAGGTACTTAAATCAGTTTTTTTGAACTCATCAACTACTATTCCGGATCCGGCTTCGGCTCGTCCAAAAATAGTTACGATCCATCCCCAAAAACACGATTTTAGGTAATTAAATAAAATAATTTACGTTTTTTTCCAGGCTTTTTATTTTTGCTTTCATTAATAATTACGGTTTAACTACCACTCTTAGTGAAGTTACATGGTGATAGCAATTAAATTCTTATGACTAAAAACTTCGGACCTCGGTGACATACAGAATATCTTGAAGTATTGTGGGTTGCGCGTACTTAGTTGGCGTAAAAGACGAAGTATTAGTAAATAGTAAATATGGGTCGGTGGTCTGATGGCCGAGTGTGAACCGCATCACCACGTCTCGAAGACTGGCAAAACTTCAAAGACTTGCCTGTCTTGGGATTACAGGCGCAATGAGGACGACACCTACAGCTGCCTTGGAAGTAATGCTAGGGCTGCCAAAACTTCCAGCCTGGATTAAGAAGGAAGCCATGGCGGCCTATCTAAGAATGCGAGACCCAGGCAGCTGGCGATGTAGTGGAAGGACAGAGGGTCATGCAGCCATCGCCAGATTGGCGGAGGCGGAAATTCCAATCTCCGCCCTTAAGGTGGGGGAGGCAACCGACCGCTTGAGATTAGAAAGAAAGTACACTCTATCTACCTAATAGAGAAGAGTGGACAGAAGAAAAGATTAATTTCCCCCTGAACTCCCTGGTGTGCTACACAGATGGTTCCCTTCTAGTAGATGGACAGAGGCAGCCATCGGGGGCAGGAACATTCCTGGAAGGCAGGGAAGTACAGGAGAGCTTTGCTCTAAGAACGTACACTACTGTCTTTCAGGCAGAGGTATATGCCATTCTAAAAGTGGCATATAAGGAAGAAACAAGGAACGGTACGGAACAAAATATTTGTATCTCTTCCGACAGCCAGGCAGCACTTCGGGCGGTCTGCTCTCCCAGGACGAGGTCCCCCCTCGTCCAAGAGTGCGGAGATGCTCTAGAGGAACTTTCCAGGAACAAGGAAGTGAGCCTGATATGGGTTCCGGGACATACCGGGGTCCCAGGAAACGAGAGAGCCGATGAATTGGCTAAACTCGGAGCCAGGGAGCCCTGTCTTGGCCCGGAGCCCATGTTCTGAATTACAAGAAAACATGTCGCTACGGCCCTTAATGAGTGGGCACAAGCAACATTGAGGGAACATTGGAGGTTGAGCAGTGGCTGCAGACAGGCTCGAGACTTCGTAACGGGGCCGAACAAGTCAAGGGCGGCCTGGTTGCTAGGCAGAAGCCGGAGGACTCTGAACCAATTGGTCGGAGTCCTAACTGGTCACTGCGGGCTCAGAAGACACCTATCACTTATAGGGGTTGAGGAAGATCCCACCTGCCCAAAATGCGGAAGTGATGAAGAAACATCGTTTCACTTCTTGGGACAATGTGAAGCGTTCGGGCGCCTGAGGTATGAACTTTTCGGCGCCACAACGCTCCCAAAAGAGGAAATGGACTCTCTCGAATGGAAACATGTCCTGACCTTCATTGGAAGATCAGGAAGGTTTCAAGAGGGAGTAGGAGGCCGAGTAGAAGTGAATGGTTGAGGGGACGTCAGGGGGTAGACAAAAAGGGCCCATTTGTGGCCTACTTGCCAGGGACTAGGCGTCCCCCAACAATTACTACTACTACTACTTAGTAAATCTCCGAATTTAGCTATCAGGAACACATAAGTGCTGTGGTATAATTTGATATAAGTATAGTTTGACTAATAAATACGTAAGTATTTAGAGCACCAGTAAATGTTCAAACTTTATTCATGTTTGCGTGTAATACTCAAATGTTTATAGTTATTTAATAAAGAAGATATTAGTGAGGCATATAGAAACTTTTCTGTACAACCTTAATAAGGATCTGTAAAACAATGGAAAATTAAAAAAATACAGCATTTCTCAAAAACAATGTTTCGGTATTCTGTGATCTAAGAGTGCTATTTTAATTGTCGTTTTCGAGGACTAAAGTGTAGAAAGTGGGTTCTGTCACTTAAGGAGTAAAAGAGATCTGTACTTTACTTCTTGAAAATGATTATTACAATAGCAATAGCGCACTGTTAGACTGCGAAGTGCAAGAAATTAAATAGTTTCGAAAATTCCTCCTGTATTGATCCTTCACACTCGGTGATAAGAAATGTACTTTGTCTCTTGGTATAATTATAGTACACTATGCATAGCAATGGTATTTTCTAATGAACAGCACCACCGTTTATTAGAAAGTAATGTTTAATAGCAGTATTACCGACAGAGAGTTACTGAAAATGTGTGAACCAAAATAAATTAGAACTATTTTGCAGGCATCAGTTTTACTAAAATCGACAATCGTACATATTTTATAACCTTAATTCCTTCCAAGATTTAATATATTATTCACATATTATTTCGGGAATTGTGCAGTAAGTTTGAATGAAATTGTAGTATTTCAATATAATGAATACAACTGGTGTAACTTTTGCAATTTTGTTATTATAAAATATTTTAATCATAAAAACAAAGTAACGACTGAAATAACTGTGAGGCACTGGGATTAAGCACTTTTTATTTAATAAGATTGACGACTACTTTGTGGAAATGAAGTAATTGCTATTTATACATGCTTTTTATTTTTTTCCTGTTTCTCTGAAGAAAAGTAGGTCGCGAAGTATCGCCATAGGGACGAGCGTAGGTGCGTCTTTACTATGTACATACTTCGGTATGCGATGTAAAGCAACGACAGGCGCAGTTAGTACTTGGATGGGTGACCATTCCAACGGAAACCGCGCGTTCTCGCCTCACACATCTTCCAGCGGCTTGTATATCAGTGTATGCGCGGAAGCTATACAACCTTAGATCCCTACTCTTCTTAAGGGAAGAGGTTCGGCAAAATTCTTGGTTGGGGGTAGCTCGTCTACAGGCGTCGGTGTTAGGCCTCAGTAGCGGAAATAGGCCGATAAATGTATAAAAAAAAGTATAAACTCGCTAAACTAATGAATTATTTACAAGTATGTTTGCAAAAGACTGAAAGCGTATGGCAAGTTCAGTTAAAAATTCAAATCAATGATCATAATCAATGAAAAGAACATGACGATTCTTGAAAATGATTATTCATTAATTGTTGGAGAAAATAGCTAATTTATAGTAATTGTTTATTTATGTTATGTTGACAGTTTCATTATTATTTGGGGATATTTTTATGATCTCCTGTTAAATTATTTGATGGATATCTCGTATACTCAGTTATATTAATAATAATATTTTTCTTGGTATAAACGACAACCTTGGTCTTTTCTGTACTTACTTAGTAATGCTGTTCTAATTATTATCAATTTTCATTTATTAATGTTAAATAATCTATACCACATGCATGTTTTCTTGGAATAAAATTATTTACTTAATTATTATGATACGTACTAATGTAAATAACTAAACGGAATAAAATAAATGTGTTAATAATTAATGATTTTATTGTCATATATATTTAACAGTACCCTAAATCAGTTTTAATACAATAACAGTAGTTACTTATTACCAGAAACTCAACATTTAAAAAGGTACATTTAAGCACTAAGAGAAAATTTATAAAATATGAACATACATATTGTTTGTTCATTAAATTGGAAAGTTTTTAGTCACCATAATTTAATTGTTGTTGTTATCTCGCTTCAATAGTGGTGATCATTAAATTCTATTCTAAATTAAGTAATTCTATTTAAAAAAGAAAGAAGATAAACATTATGTCTAATTTTTTCACACCTCCAAAAACGTATTTTGATTTTTTTACATAAACTCACATATTAACTATAAATAATGTAACTATAAATAATGTAGCTCTAACCGTCCCCTAATATAATTTGATAACTTCTAACTCATCAAAGATGAGTGTGCTAACTGTAATATAAAGGGCGCAAGCTAGCTCTCTTCTATAAGATTATAAAAAAAAAAAATTTTGGTGACTTGATAACTTGCCTACTTGCATCGGGATCATTTATACACGCGAGAGTTCCGCAAGGGTCGTGCTTGTCACCAACGTTATACAACTTGTATGTATTCGATTTCCAGGAATTTCCGAATACGAAGCTGGCCAAGTACGCCAATGACACAACCATGTATGCACATTCGCATAATGTCCAGGCAGCAAATATGCTGCCGAAGACACATGCTACGGCGTATTACGACAGGTGGACGATTCGGCTAAACGCCGAGAAGTCGGAGTCCATAGTTTTCACACGCAGCTTCACGGAGAATAGAATATTAACACCAATTTTGATCAGGGAGGTCCCATTCCAGTCAAAGATTGTGTCAAATATTTGGGGCTTAGACTGGACAAAAGACTGACGTAATACTCACATAAACGAGACCATATGAACTGTTTACTCCATATCCAGAAGTCTGTATCCGCTCCTGGTCAGGAGTAGCAAAATAAGCAGACACAATAAGAAATTGTTGTACACGATGCTGGCCAGACCGGTCATGATATACGCGGTGCCGTTGTGGTGCAGCACGTCGGTCACAGCAAGGAGAAGTCTTGGAACATAAGTTCACACGCCTCATATCAAATTCTGACAGGTACACCTCCCTCAAAGATTTGGGATGAAACCTCACATGCATTGTATCAAACGGATATTTGTCGTTTGTCTGTATCTACCCGTTTCAACAATTATAATTAAATCAGTGAAGTCCACGAGTTTAAGTTTTAAGTTTCAATTTTTTTTCCTTCTCCTTTTTGCAATTTTAAATGTTATTCATGCGTTTTATTCTTTGTTTTTGTGTGAAAGGTGATGGATATTTGTGTGAGTGTCTGGATGTATTTGTTTATTTTAGAAACTTTTTTTATTTATACATTTAAATTTAGATAGTTTTGTTCAGTCTTAAGTTGAACCAGCCTCGCCACGTCCAGCCCGGCATTTACCGCGGTGCTTTGTACCGCGGTTGGCGGACTGGCTTCGGGCCGAGGCCTGTTAATACATCGTATTATTTTAAAAAGTTAATAAAATATTGAAATTGAAATATTGATAAAAAATCTAGTAATTAAAAACAAATTGCAACTGTCGAACTAGTCTAGTCCATATATGTATGAAAAAACCTATTTATTTATACTCTAATAATTCAACACAAATGCCGTATATTTTTTGACTAGTTTCATTCGCTTTAATTTATTTCGTATGTTACTTTCTTTATCATTTCTAATGGATAATTTATAACTAAATATTAATTATTATAGATATTAATCAATAAGCTTTTTGTTAGGAAGAATTTTTAAGTCGTAAATCAAAGTAGCAGATGTGTGCCTAGTGTATTCAAGTTGCGAACATATGATGGTTAAATATTTTTATCTACTCGAAAAGCTGGGACAAGTCTGCCTGCCCTACAAAAGTTTCGTTAGTTTGGCTACCTGCTTACTTAGATAATTGGCCTAACTTCAGCCGATAGGAGATAAATAGAAACTTGTGTAGGTAACAAGGTGGTTGCCAATAAGTACAAAAAGACAGGTGCAATGGAACTCTTAAAAGACTTATCGAGATTTCGTGATATGCATACTATTACTATGGTAATAACTAATGACACTAATAACTTATTCAAACAACAATAATAACTGTGGTGTAAATGTAAAGGTATTTGGATAATTGTGTTATTACTCACAACGAAAGTATTTAAACTTGAGAATTAAAACGTCAAATACAGATTAAATAGAGATGCCTGTATTTAAAACATTTAAGATTCTCATTTCATTATATACTAGCATAAATAAATGTATCATCCTCTCGACTAGTTCTTATTGCAAATTTGATTTTAAAATTTAATAATAACAATAAATTATTACTGAACAAATAACGAGGGGTTGTGGTATAACAGAACGATAGTAGATTACAGTATACGCTAAAGCAGTAATTAAAATAAAATATATATATTTTATCTACGAAGTTGTAACGCATCTTACGTAAGTGCTTAAACCTCAAGAGGATTATCAAAAGAAAATCTTTTGCACTTGATAAACTATTAATTGCCGCTTGACAAAATATTCTTTCTATATATTAATAAGTATTAACAGACTTAAAAGTTTCATAGACATTCCGGTAATAAAGGCTTGTTTTCTTTCAAGCAGCATATATCAAGATAAAAAAAAAACACTAGGGCAAAATTAGGATACAAATACTTACGGGGTTTTCCTTCTGGGAAATTTTAGATGGACAGTCGAGTCTTCAAAAGGCTCACACAAGGTCCATAGAATTACGCATCCAATACAACAAAGTGGATAATCGATAAATAACTTTTTGAATAAATCCCAAATTTGGCTGAAATTAATTCACTAATTCGAAAAGCACGTAGACCATAACCAAGTAACAGCAAAAGTGAAAATAGGCGAGACAAGGTCGAAAGACAGAAAAGTAGCTCAGAGTGAACTCTCACGGAGAAAATTAGATTATTTTTCGATCGTTCGATCGTCTAATACAGAAATCTCCTTAAAGAATAATTTCTAAGTAAGCAGCCCCGATAATATGCAACACAATATACAGCAAAATGCGAGAGCTTCTGCATATACCAAGTGCCACTCAATTGTCAATATTAAATTGAACTGTAACAGTTTACATGTTTATATATTATATGTTTACGTGTTTACATGTTTATATGTTTATATGTTTACATGTTTACATGTTTACATGGTTACATATGTACACCTGTACATGTCTACATGTTTACATGGTTACGTATTTACATATTTACATATGTTTACATATTTACATAATTACATATTTACATGTTTACATATTTACATATTTACATATCTACATATCTACATATCTACATATTTACATATTTACACATCTACATATCTACACATCTACACATTTACACATCTACACATCTACATTTCTACACATCTACATATTTACATTGGCTGTTATGTAAGTAGAAATGGAAAGATTTTTTATACTAAAATTTATGACACTATTTGAAACATTCATAATTCATTTAAAATTATCCCGGCCGATTCTGTCCTGGTTTAAGTATATTGGCATTATTTTGTTCTAATTAATATATCTTCATAAATAGCTCTGCGTGTATATGGTAATTAAATGTTTTCTTAAAAAAATGTTTTCTTAAAATGTTTTCTTACTTACTACTACTTAAATTGTGATATACTTCAGTTTTAAACGTACGTATCTCCTTAAATTTATGTTCTGAACCGCGCTGTATACTCCAATTCTTTTTGTATTAACCGGGATGAGGTGTTTCAACAGATTCTACAATAATTTTTATTTTAGAATGTTTTTTGGTAATTTTTAACCTAAGACTTTTATATTAGCACATTGAGGAGAGTACATTTTTTATCGACATGGAAGTTTCACTTCAATGATCCCTAATTCTAACTATTATTATTATGTTTTTTTTCGTTTTCAACTTTACATCTCTCTCTCTCTCTCCCGCAAACGGAATTTGGAAAAAAAATTATAGCTGTGTTGATGTGTTTACGAGATTTTTAAAAAAACTGAAAAAATGCATTTTAATAAACTCCTCATATATCTGCCTAATTTGGTGACGTGATATTTTAATAAGTATATTGTTAGGATACTAATAGGCACATTTTATTTTTTTTGAAAATGTCTAGGAAAGAAACAAGCTAGGTCAGTTTTGAAATTGCATTCTAAATCGTCATAAAAGCCTTCAGAAATATCACCATTTAACTGTTCTTATAGCTCTAATAATGAGCGAGATAACAATGCGAGTATCTCCAATTTGGGGGCACAGTATATATTTATGTACTAAAGCACACACGTCGATTTTGATAGCAATTGTGGATATTTTCTTTTGTCTTTGGAAAAGAAACTATCCACAATTAGCATCAAAATCGACGTGTGTATGTTAGTTAAATCATTTTATTTAACTGAAAACTTAGACTATAATGAATGCCCAGAGACGTTGACCCTAGCTAGGTTATAGAAAGCAACTAATGTAAATAAATAAACAAATAAAGTTGGTATGATCTTCGAAGATATTTTTTAGAACTGAGGTATATCGTTTACTAAAATTTCAATAATAAAACTGTCGGACAGATATTATTAAACTATATCACTGGATAGTCTGATTTTACGTGTGCGACATTGGAAATGCTGTTCACATTCATTGAACCGAAGTACCAAAGAGAACACGAACGTGTAATGCTATTCGGAGCCTGTCTGGAACAGCGAGGGCGGACGGGATTTGTTTTGGATTTGTTTTGGCTCACAGTGGCGTCTCCATAAGAAATGTTTTGATTCTGATTCTGATTCATTTTCTTATTTAAATCAATACCGATTTATTATATGTTCTTCAATTTGTGGTAATAAAATCTGGTCTATAGCCGAGTGGGCCAAGGCGCTAGGTGGCAATCGCGATTAATCACACGGACATCGCACCACCGGGTTTGAATCCTGGCTCCGGCACTGTCTGAGGAAACGGTTGTATGTCCGCATTTTTTCAATGTGTAACCCCCTCCCGCACAAGCTCTGGCTTCTGGAATTGGGGGTTGTCTAATTTCTGTGGTGTTTATTTATTATTATTTATTAAACACTAGTGATCAATTATCGAACTTATAATCATATAGTTGCAACATAAATATACTCTCCATGGTGTTAGATAAAGTGTAATTTTAGATGTTCTGAAAGTCAACCGATCATTAATGCAGGACTAGGAAACTTCATGGAGTTTGTAGGAAAGGCTTTTGTAATAAATAAATAAATACAAACTTTATTGCCCTTCGAAATTTTTACAATTTATAGGCACGTGATAAAACAGGAAGGTATAGTACTGTCGTGAGCAGAAAAAATAGGATAACATTTTTTTCTTCTAATGTAAATCTGTCTCTATTTGAATATGTAATAAGTATATAGCCGAAATAAAACAGATATCACTTTTAATTTATTTTTTATATTAATGCTGCAGTTATTGCTATAGTAAATCATGGATGGTTAATGAGACAAATTGCACTGCGTTATAACATTAACAAAAATTTGGTGTGTAACATTTTAAGAAATTGGAGAATAAACCGTACGATTAGTAGAAATCCTGGATCAAAGGACAAAGGGTATCCTACTTAACAAGAAACTAACTATTAATATTTCGTTATTGCACCATTTCCATTTATAACTTCTATAAGTCTGTTTGGCATATAATTAAATAACCTTATACAATAATCATTAGTAATAATATTTTCCCATGCATTATTTGCTATTTCCAGTAATTCTTCGGCATTCCGTGGTCTCACATTTCATTTTTGGATACTTTTTACGAGTAATACCCATACTTCTTCCACAGAGTTAAGATCTGAACTATGACTGGGCCAATTAAGAACATTGATGTTGTTATCTTGAAACCAGTTAGTTACGGAATGAGAAGTATGAACGGAACAATTGTCTTGTTGAAGTATGAACTCATTATTAGGAAATAATTGTGACACAGAAGTGAGCATAATATTCTCTAAAATCCTAATATACGTTTCACTATTAAATCGTTCCTCAATATGCCACAAAACACCAAGACCACGTGCCCACATATTGACGGAAAATCGACCACTTTTATCATTGTTAGATATATATTTCTCATCGAATCGAATATTCGGAGGGCGGTAAACACGAATACGACCGCTGTGTGTTGACTAGAAAGTTTTTTCGTCTGTAAAGATTACATTGTTCCAAAAATTTACAGCATGCGTTAAAAATTCAAGCACAAATCCTACTCGAGCTTCTATATGTTCAGCTTTAAGTAAGTATTTCTGTGTTGCTGCATGACAGCGTAGCTCTGATTGTCTTATTCACCGGCGACCAGTACTACTCGATCCAGTAAAATTCGTTTCTTCGGCAGCCTGAATAACTGAGTAAAATGGATTTTATACTAAAGCATTTACCAATTGCAAATCTTGTTGTTGAGTTGATATCCTTCATCGCCCTGATCAAGGATTTTTACTAATAGTACAGTTTATTCTCCACTTTCTTAAAATGTTACACACCAAAGTTTTGTCAATATTATAACGCAGTGCAATTTGTCTCATTGTCCATCCATATTCTGCTTTAGCAATAATTCCAGATTTAACTAAATAGCTTATTTGAGGAATATTAGTTTTTTGCACATTTATAATAAATTATGACAACTAACTGACAATGTCACAAAAATTAAAGTTAGACGTACACAACTAGATTTTAGCAAAATACCGTTATTAGACTTGTCCTATTTTTTTTGCTCACGGCCGTACATAATACACACATAGTAAAAAGAATATATACCCTATATATACATATAAATATTTTTTTTTATTGTATATAACGCTAGAAATTGTAATTTAAATATTCGTTCACAGAATAGAATTGGTTGTCGCAAATCCTTTATCATCTTTTTAAATTTTGTTAAATTTTCAATATTTTTTTATGTTCTCCGGTAGTTTATTTATTCATTATAAAAACACCCACGTAGTTCGGCCCTTTTTCAAACAAAGTTGGCGAATTCTGGGGTATGCTGAGGTTTTTGGTGTTTCGTGTGATTAATGCTCTGCTTATTTCCCCATTTATAGTAAACATATTTATTATCCTTCACAAACATAATGAGCGTATATATGTGTAGTGAGAAGGCTGTCATAGTTTTCGATGTTTTAAAAAGATGAGCAGAGTGGTCTCCGAAGTCGGCCTTATGTATTAATCTGATTATCTTTTTTTGTAATATTAAGAGTCGTTGCATCTCACTGGAAGATCCCCAACTATATGACAAAATGCTTTGAACGTATGAGTAATAGAAAAATAATAGTGGTTTCTGGGACACGAGTGGAGTTTTCATTTATGTGAATTCTCAAACATTTTATATAATTATTTTGTTTGATTGGTCGACCGTTCAATCCCACAAGCAAACTGAAATCAGGAGTTGCTCTGTTATTAAAATGTATCATGTTTGTATTATCTTGGCTTCGCAATAGTCCGTTATTTCTGGACCACTTTGAAATTTTTTTCACTATTTTATTACATTCTACCGTTACCGATTTAAAACTTTTTTCGCTGACTATATTCGAGGTATCATCAGCATGTTAACATATATTAATGTTTTTGTTTTTATAAGCTATCTCATGGAGGTCATTACAGGAAATAACAAAAAGAAGTGAACAAGTATTGCATTTTGTGGTGTTCCCTTTATCAATGTTTTTGTGGAAGATTTATAGTGAAAGTTGGTTATGTTATCATTTGGGGCTGTGATTTGAACGTACTGCTATCTAGAAAAGGTTTGATCCATTCATGAGTCATGCCAGTAACGCCTATCGATGTTAGCTTGTCTAGAATTAAATGGTCGACCATCTCAAAAGCTTTCCAGAGATCGAAATATATACTGACGGATCTGCTTTCTTCGTCGATTGAGTTTAATATAGAAGTTAATGAACTGTAGGGGGCAGTTGTGGTTGATCTATTTACCCTAAAACCATGTAGACTATCACTAATGCAATTATTTGATTTTAAAAAGGAGATTAGTCTATTTTCACCTTTTCTGGATAATTATTTAGTTGGTCCTCATATCTAAATTAATAAATGAAGTTCATAGAGAGTTTAAAAATAATGGAGATGATCTAAGAAAAATCGTTGCCGTTGAATTATCACCATCGAGTTTTTATTTAAAAAATTCAACAATGCTCATTTTTAGTAGAGGAAAGGAATTCGTCATACTGACAGGAAGCAATAAATGTTCGTCGATAGGCCCGAAACAACGTCGTTACACATCGAGAGAAATTTTTTTATAGCGATACATGTGGTCAATCCAACACATTTAAAAACACTGAAAACGTTATCAATTAACATTTTACTTATGTTTTAAAAACAATAATAAAAATCTGATTAAAACTTAATTCAAATGCAATTAACAAAATGGATTCTACCTGTTAAAATTATGCTAAACCCAGTGCTAAGTGAAAGATTCTTATAAGTAAAAAATATTTAAATTGAACACAGATGGAACTAACTTACTGACATTTATGATACCAATTATATTGCCAACTTAATTGTGGCGGTTAGTTTAAATTTTGAATAGATCTGAAATTTGTCTTGTTCTAGTTTGATAAAATATAAGTGCAAATTTTGCTTAAGTTGTTTATATTTGTTTCTTATGTACCATTTGAAGGAATATTCTTTTTTGATGATTTTTTTCCTACTGCCAAAACTTTAACATATTCATAATCTCTTTTGTGTCCAATTTTAATTACGTGTTCTGCTATGAACGGTTAAATCCTGTGCTTTAGCAGAACACGCAATTAAAACTGGACACAAAATGGATTATGAAAATGTAAAATTGTGGCAGTAGAAAACAATTATCAATATAATTTTGAATAACAGTGTTATTACTATGTATCTACAGCTATTCGTCAACATTCCGCGAGGTTTAATTTTATTCGAGTATTTTATTTCAAACCATTTGATGAGACGTCACTGTCTATCAACATCATGTACTTGGCACTCAATATGCCATTTTCATTACCGACTACATCGCCCTTGAGGATCCGCGTTGTTATCCATAATCATCAGAGTGTGATTTCATACATTGGAATAGTTATACTGCAACCTACACTTTTATTTATTATTGGGTTAAAAGTTCTTAATAGCTTTAAAAAAATTGTGAATAATAATCGGTTACAATAACAAGTTTTTCAATATATCGTGTTCCATAACAAAAACATTGGTGTCCAGACACTCAATATAAATAATACTATAGTGATGAAAGTATTTTTTTAAATTAATTAGTAACGTTATGCTTGTAAAATAATTAGGTACTTAGTGAATCTACTAGCTTATTGCGCAATTGCGCACTGTATTCAACAAAACTATTGTTAACCATGTTGGGAATACAGGTCTGAGATCTGGTCGTCGAGCAGGCCAGTGGATTCTGCCTATCCACTTTTTTGTGATATTGTTGTTCAATAACTGTGTCTAATGTGCAAATACCACGAATTGATTCGACTTTGATACGACATTTGTACAATATGTAACAATTCTGTTATTAATCTTGCAGGGATGGACTGACAGAAACATGAAACTTTGGTTTAAAATCCCTTCAGCAACTCTTTATAGCATTTTTATAGCAGAAGTTCACTTTTTACGATACAAAACAAAAACAAATATAATAATAATAATAATGGTAATAATAATAATAATAATAATAATAATAACGATGCCTATGGACTACAGCAGAAAAATATAACACAAATGCCAAGTGGATACAAAGAATAACAAAAAAGGCGGAAAGCATCCAACCTATGGAGGGGATAGAGATTAAGGAAGAAAACATCAGGAATATCCTTAAGTCACTACTAAACTGGAAAGCACCAGGACCTGATCAAATCCAAAATTACTGGTTGAAGGCTTTTCCGTGCCTGCCAAAAATCTTTGCTAGGTGCTTCAATCGGACACTCAACCACCCAGAAGAGTTCCCATTATACCTAACCAGAGGAAATACATTCCTCCTGTATAAGAAAGGAGAGCGAACAGATCCCAGTAACTTTCGGCCAATCACTTGTCTTTCTGTGATATACAAACTCCTGACATCAGCTGTACACTCCTTGATCTACGAGCACTGTACAAACAACAATCTTATAGCCATAGAACAAAAGGGATGCATCAAGAAGAGTCTGGGATGCAAGGAACAGTTGATTATAGACGCCGTAGTGATGAAACAGTCGCAAATAAAGAACAGAAATTTGAATATGTGTTTCATCGATTATTCAAAAGCATACGATTCTGTTCCTCATGATTGGCTGCGAAAAGTGCTAGAGATTTATAAGGTACACCACAAAATCAGATCATTGCTGGAAACACTGATGGAAAATTGGAACACAGAGCTCCATCTCAATGGAGACGCAATAGAGCAGGTAAAAATAGGACGTGGAATCTTTCAAGGAGATGCGCTGAGTCCTTTGTGGTTTGTTTTAGCCTTGAACCCCCTGTCAACACTATTAAATGAATCAGAGAAAGGATACCGCTTAGACATGCAGAACAACACCCGATTAAATCATCTCATGTTTATGGATGACATAAAACTCTACGGGGAAAATAAGAGAGAACTTCAATCCTTGATAAACACAGCTAGAATATTTACAAAAGATATCAAAATGAGTTTTGGATTAGACAAATGCGCAACAGTAACAATTTGCCGAGGAAAAATTACAGCCGAAAATATCGAGACGGAAATACAGCCCTTACAACCCGATCAAAGATATAAATACCTTGGAATTAAACAACACGGGCCTATCGAACATGGAGAATTAAAAAAAAAGAAGCGAAAGAAAAATACCGGCAAAGATTAACTAAGTTACTGAACACTCAGCTAGATGCACGAAAGTTAACCACGGCTATAAATACATGGGCAGTGTCAGTATTAACGTATTATTTTGGAGTCCTGAAATATACAGAATCTGATCTTAAAGAACTGGATCGACTCACACGGAAATTGCTAACAAAATTCAGAATGCATCATCCAAAAGCAGCGATAGAGCGGATTTACCTACAAAGAAACGAAGGGGGAAGAGGATTAAGTAATATAGAAGAACTGTGCCGGGGACAAGAACACTCTATGAGGCAGTATTTTCAGAACTCAGAAAACCCACTGATACAAGAGGTAGTGGCTGCAGATAGAAATTACACCCCCTTAAATCTTGCTGAAGGAAATCCAGCCGTAAGACCACGCACCGAGATGGCTCTAACCTGGAGAGAAAAGGTACTGCACGGGAAGTTTCCAGCAGCATTAGCTAGACCAACTACGGACAAAGAGGGTTCCCTGTCCTGGCTTAAAAAAGGCTTCCTACACCCGGAAACTGAAGGTTTCTTGGTAGCCATCCAGGATGAATGCATCAGAACGAAGAATTATGAAAGGCATATATTAAAATTAGAAGTCGAAGATAAATGCAGGAAGTGCCAAACCACAAGTGAAACAATTGAACATATAATAGCAGGGTGCCCAGCATTGTCCAACACCGCGTACCTAGGAAGACACAACCAGATTGCAAAAATTATCCATCGGCAATTGGCAAAAAATTACGACCTAATTAAAGATCCTCCACCATACTACAAGTACCAGCCCAAACCAGTAACTGAATCCGCTGATATTGTTTTATATTGGGACAGACCTATTACCACCAATAACACGGTAGACTTTAACAGACCAGACATCGTCGTCATAGATAGAATAAAAGCGAATGCAACCATTATCGATATTGCATGCCCCCTAACTAATAATATTACGAGAACAGAAGGGGAAAAAATAACCAAATATGAAAATCTAGCAATAGAAATAAGAAATATGTGGAAGCTGAAGGACGTACAAATAATACCTATAGTAATTTCCGCTACTGGAGTGATGACTTCCAACCTAAAGAAAAATTTAAATAAGTTAAATATTCCTGTAAACATGTTAGTCACCATACAAAAGGCAGCAATATTACAAACATGCCATATTACCAGGAAATTCTTAGGCGTATCCTGAGATGAGACGAATATCTCCTTCAGGAGCATAATAACCAGCTAGCTTTTGGACAGAAAATCAGTCCGCGCCATGCCCTGACGAAGGACCCCAGGGTACTGGTGAAAAGAACCCAGCTGGCTAGCTGAGGTCGTGTGACAAGGCATATAATAATAACGATGCCTAACCTAACCTAACCTTCGTAGTAGGGGCTACGTGAGGGCTGCTCCTGGGCCGGTGAATGAGGTGGCCGAAGAGCCGCCACATTCACCGGTTGAGGACGTGGCTCTCCTCGTTCCGCCAATTCCAGAGGGCCTCAGTACCAGAAGGGGGTTACACCGTCTGAAAACCCCCGGGCCACAAGACCTGGCCAGAGTGGACGCTGAACTTCGTACAGCGCTACCAGAAGAGGCTGACATCTGGCACATAAATTGTGCCGTGTATGCCGCTGCTCAACGCTCGTCTCAGGTGGAGAGGCGAAATACCTCTTCCCCACAGGAGAGAGCGCAGCGGCGCATACAAAAGATGGAAGCCAAGATCCAGTCGGCGAGGCAACACGCATCCCGTATCCAATGTGTGATGGACTATACGGCGGCCAACAGGCCGTTCACGCCTAAAGTGCGTCGATTAGCCGCCAACTTAAGACGCGTCCATCACACACTCAATGAGGCAGTGCTGCGAACCACCAAACAGCACTGTCTCGACAGGATACGGATGCTAGTGACTTGCAAAAAGTCATTAGTGAGGCGGGCGAGGGGGCTTGCGGAAAATAAACTGTTCCGCGAGAAGCCCTCGCGCCTTTTCCAACCGCCTCCGCGTGTTGTAGACAATCCTCCGACTGCAGATCAGGTGGAGAACTTCTGGAAAACGCTGTACGAGGAGAGGCCTCCACTCAACCGAGATTCTCCTGCCCTTGCACACTTTGAAGCCTTTTGTCAAAGGCTTCAGCAACCACAGGAAGTGTGCGAACCAATAACCCCAGAAGAGGTTCGTAGGGCTCTTGATGGCTCTAAGAACTTTGCTGCTCCAGGTCCCGATGGGATAAATAACTTTTGGTGGAAAAAGTTATCGAGCACCCACCACCATTTGGCCAGAATATTTAATTCCTGGTTAAATGGGGAGCAGCAAATCCCTTCTTGGGTTGTTGAGGGGCGGACAGTGCTGATCCCCAAGAACGGAGATTTGTCCAACCCAAAGAATTACAGACCGATAACCTGTCTAAACGCATGTTACAAGGTGTTTACACGCATTTTGTACATGCGGGTGCTCCACGCAGTTGAACCGGTTTACGAACGGATATATGAGCAACGAGGGTCGAAGAGAGGTGTCGCTGGCTGCAAGGAGAACCTGTTGATTGACAGATGTGTCACGCAGGACTCCATGCAGTATAAGCGGAACCTCTCTATGGCCTGGATCGACTACCGCAAGGCATTCGACATGACATCGCATGAGCTCATTGTTCACTTGCTCCGATGTCTTGTGGTTCCCGGTCCCGTAGTGAGATGTATTGAAGAACTGATGCCGCTCTGGAGGACTCGCTTTACCATAACATCGGGTAACGATAGAGTCCAAACAGAGTCGGTAACATTCAGAAGAGGAGTATTTCAGGGAGATTCCCTCAGCCCCCTTCTGTTTTGCATCTCACTACTGCCATTATCCGTCTCGCTCCGGAAAACCCGCGGCTACAACTGCGGTACCCCCGGCGACAGGAGGCATAAGGTCACCCATCTATTTTATGCCTCTGGAGAGAGGGATCTCCAACAGTCCCTTAGGGTGGTACAGGAGTATACGCAGGCTGTCGGTATGCAGTTCGGGTTGGACAAATGCGCACTGATCCATCTCAAGAGAGGACGATGCGGTGACTATGGAGAGGACGCGCAGCTCGTGGACGGAAGCATCTTACACCATCTAGATGCCGGAGAGTCGTACACTTACTTGGGTGTCGAGCAACGCTCCACCCAAGAAGTGAGTGTAGTGAAAAACGCTCTCCGCGGCAAGTATCAGCACCTACTCCGACAGATCTGGTCTTCAGAACTGTCGGGGAAGAACAAGGTGTCTGCTACAAATATGCTTGCCGTTCCGATCCTTCTCTACTCTTTCGGAGTAGTGAAGTGGACTAGAGAAGAGCTGCGTCAACTCGATGTAGTAACCCGCAAGAAGATGCATCTCAATAGGAGCTTGCATCCTAAATCGTCCGTCCCACGGTTATATCTCCCACGACATCGGGGAGGCCGTGGACTCTTGAGCTTGGAGAGTCTCCATAGCAGGATGGTTCTGGAGGGAGCATGTAAGGTCATCAGGAGTTCGGATCCCCTCCTCTGCATGGTCCGAGACCATGAAAATGCAGAGGTAGGAGCTTTTCTCTTTAAGGCAGCACGCAGAGCAGCCGATGAACTTGGTCTCATCTTCGACGTCGAGCGGGTAAACCCCGACTCTGTCACCGAGTTGGAACCCGTTCGACTAAAAGCCCACATTAGAGCTGCAGAACACAACATCCTTCTGCAGCTCCATAAGGATAAGCCATTGCACGGGATCTTCTATAAAAATATAGAAGATCTCGGCTTATCCGAAAGGCTGACCTTCGCCTTCTTAAGGTCAGCTGGGCTGAAGTCTGAGACCGAGGGATTCATAATGGCTTGCCAGGATGGTGTATTTAACACTCTCGTCTATCGACGTCGTGTCATGGGTATGGAGGTCCCTGATGTCAGCTGCAGGGCCTGCCGCAGGGCGCCGGAGACTGTAATGCACTTACTGTCGGCTTGCCCGACTTACGCAGTCTCGGCCTATATTCATAGACACAACGCAGCATTACGAGTGCTTTACTATCATCTAAGGCACTCGTATGGGATAGACGAAACACCAGTGCTGCCTTACGTTCCGGGGGATATTGAGTCCGTTGTGGGGAATGAGAAGTGCCTAATTTATTGGAACTACTCGTTTCCCACCGTCAGGCAAATACAAGCCAACAAGCCTGACATAGTACTCCTCGACCACCAACTCAAGACAATGTATGTCGTGGAATTCTCAGCTCCCGCTGAGAGCAACATTGTCTTGAAAGAGGAGGAAAAACGGACAAAATATCGAGATTTGCTCTTCGAACTCCGCAGGCTTTATCCAGGCCATTCTGTTAAAATAGTGGTACTGATTATAGGAGCCCTCGGTGGAATGAGACAGACGCTGCTTTCAGAACTAAAGATCATACCGGCATGCCGAGATTCGGCAGAGATCTTAGCCGGCAGAATGCAGAAGGCTGTCATCCTCGGTTCATTACGTCTACTCAGGGCACACGATTCGCGGACCCGGTAGTCACTCACCCCACGGGCGTGGGGAGTGGCTATTGGTATTACCAGCTCCCCTCTGTGAGGGTCGGAGCCACAGAGTAGGGTGACTGGTTTTTTGTAAAAAAAATAAAAATAAAAAATAACGATGCGATCCTCCTCTACTCTTTCGGAGTAGTGAAATGAACTAGAGAAGAGCTGCGTCAACTCGATGTAGTAACCCGCAAGATGATGTATCTCAATAGGAGCTTGCATCCTAAATCATCCGTTCCACGATTATATCTCCCACGACATCGGGGAGGCCGTGGACTCTTGAGCTTGGAGAGTCTCCATAGCAGGATGGTTCTGGATGAAGCATGTAAGTTCATCAGGAGTTCGGATCCACTCCTCCGCATGGTCCGAGACCATAAAAATGCAGAGGTAGGAACATTTCTCTTTAAGGCAGCACGGAGAACAGCCAATGAACTTGGTCTCATCTTCGATGTCGAGCGGGTAAACGCCAACTCTTTCACTGAGTTGGAACCCGTTCGACTAAAAGCCTATATTAGAGCTGCAGAACACAACATCCTTCTGCAGCTCCCTAAGGATAAGCCATTGCACGGAGTCTTCTATAAAAGTATAGAAGACCTCGGCTTATCCGAAAGGCTGACCTTCGCCTTTTTAAGGTCAGCCGGGCTGAAGTCTGAGACCGAAGCATTCATAATGGCTTGCCAGGATGGTCATCGACGTCGTGTCATGTGTATGGAGGCTCCTGATGTCAGCTGCACTGCCGCAGAGCGACGGAGACTATAATGCACTTACTGTCGACTTACCCGACATACGCAATCTCGGCCTATATTCACAGACACGACGCAGCATTACGAGTGCTTTACTATCATCTAAGGCGCTCGTATGGGATAGAAGAAACACCAGTGCTGCCTTACACTCCGCGGGATATTGAGTCTGTTGTGGGGAATGAGAAGTATCTAATTTATTGGAACTACTCGTTTCCCACCGTCAGGCAAATACAAGCCAACAAGCCTGACATAGTACTCCTCGACCACCAACTCAAGACAATGTATGCCGTGGAATTCTCAGCCCCCGCTGAGAACAACATTGTCTCGGACAAAATATCGAGATTTGCTCTTCGAACTCCGCAGGCTTTATCCAGGCCAATCTGTTAAAATAGTGGTACTGATTATAGGAGCCCTCTGTGGAATGAGACAGATGCTACTTTCTGAACTAAAGATCTTAGTGGCATGCCGAGATTCGGCAGAGATCTTAGCCGGCAGAATGCAGAAGGCTGTTAATCTCGGTTCATTGCGTCTACTCAGGGCACACGATTCATGGACCCGGTAGTCACTCACCCCACGGGCGTGGAGAGTGGCTATTGGTATTTATTACCAGCTCCCCTCTGTGAGAATCGGAGCCACAGAGTGGGGTGACTGATTTTTTTTGGTAAAAAAAAAATTATTTTTAACCCAATTTTACAATATTATTTTTACAGTATCTAACAACTATAATCTAAAACTAACAAATATAAGACTAATAATGTATTATTAATAATTATTATAGAATTATGGAGATTAAGTGCAGTAATTGAAATGGAAGTTATGATAATATTTGTTCAAATAAATGTAAATTATGCATGATAAATATTGACAACTTTTTACAGAATAATATGTAATTATTTTTGCTTTTATCTATTCGGGAATAATATTATATACCTTTAGACCCGTGACGCCAATAGATTTTTTGTACAAATGAAGATTGTGTTGCTACGGGTTGAACGTACATAAACAAATAGATACGTTGGATCTTAATGATTATCAGATATTACGTAACGAAATCACTTGGGCTACTGTAGCGTAGCAGATACCGTAGGCACTGACTTACCCGGAAAGTGATGTACGTGCCTACGATAAAATGTCTCTAGCTCAGACTATCTCAGGGCGTTAAGCCCAAGCTTACACAAACTATGATAAATTATTAGTTTACTTACTTAACAAATCACTGAGTTTTTCCATATGTAGTGGTCGCAGACGAAATAATGACACTTTCTTTAAAAATGAAATGCACTATATTGAACAATTTACAAAATTAGTTCTTTAGCATGTAACCTGGTGATGTTCACAAGGTGTGACAAATTTCACGCTTAAAAAGTTATAACACATTCATAAAATGCCTCGTGTAGCTACACATCGGTTTACATTTTGATCATAAAATTGTCATAGATTCTGCCACAAAGGTTTGATTTAAAGAACCTCCTTAAATATATGCATAAAATATTTAAAAATGTACAGGTTAAAATGCCAAAAAGTATAAATTGATGTCCAGCGGAACCACTGAAGGTGGTCCCCGGTAAGTAAAAATAAACACAACACAAACACACTTATTCAGGGTGGTACGATACCGAGTCCGGTGGAAGAACTGAAGCCCTGCAGAGATGCCTTCGGGACACAAGAAATGGACCCAAGGATGGGGTTGATCGTGGCCTCACCAGCCCTGGAACCTTCCACTGTTTGTGGATGCCCCGTCCGTGGAACTTCACTGACGTGCGTAGAAGACCCGTCCGTAGAACCCTAAAGATATCACGATTTAATTCACAGTCAGAAATGCACGTGAAGCGTGCTTAATGTGAGAAATTCTGACATAACCTACAAATGAAACATAATTTACCTCACTGATGAGGGAACAATCCACCAAAACTCCTGGAAGCCACAGTCGGATAAATGGGGTTGAGTCGCCTTTTAAAGTTGACACTGTATTTCCACAGGAAAGCCTGCAAATTTGCGAAACACGTGGGTAGAGAACGGGCAAGATGGCATGAAGAGGTTAGCTTACCTTGTGTAATTTAATATCCTGCTTCCGCAGATAAAATTTACTCACAAACACAAAATATTCCGCTAAACGGAACAACAACGGATTGAGGAAATTTTCTTGAGTTGGTTATTCTAAAATCCATGCGGATGCCTTGAATAAAATCAAGGTTCACAGAATAACAACTAACCAACAAGCCAAGCCAAGCCAACCAAAAATGTCTGCTTCCGTTTTTCCTGTTGATCACGTGTCACAAATGTGTCGCCCTCCCATGGAGAATAGCGAAACGTGTTACGGACGTGTAGCAGTTGTTATAATGCGGCCCACAAAACGCTAAAGCGTATGGTGGGTCGCATACGCTAGAGGTCCGTAACAACTCCCCCTTTACTCGCAGGAAAAAAAAAAATGGAAGATTTTTTTTTTTACTAGCTTCTCACCAGAGGATGGATAATTGGTGGGGAGACTTAATATGCACAGGGATGGCTAACCCGCCTCCCAAGTTACCATCAGGCATAACAATGAAAATAATGAGACTTAAATGCACGAGGATGACTAACTCGTCTCCTAAGTTATCATCAGGCATAACAACAAAAATAATGTCAAAAAAATAAGGAGACTTAAATGCACGGGGATGGCTAACTCGTCTCCCAAGTTACCATCAGGCATAACAACACAACTCAAAAAAAAAAATACATAGAGAAAAAAAAGAAAGAGAAGGAAAAAAAAGACAAAAACGCATAAGGACTTAACAGCTAGGAAGTAGCTCGCCCCAGGGCTACTCCACCAGCAAAACAATGAGGTACGGGAGTGTTCCCCGTCACACCACGACGACCACCCTTGCTAGACAACGAGATTAGTCTGAAGCCCAGTAGTGCCTACCCGGGTAATGATAACCAGGCCTAGACCAGGCTACCTCCAAGCAGCACCTCCCAAGCTCGAGCCTCTCCAGACGGATACCTTTAAAGGCAGCTGCCAGCAATGTGAGCGCCCCCAACGAGACGGAGTCCCTCAAGACGCAAGCGCCACACAAGACCATTTTTGGGGACTTTTACCCCTCGCAGGTATAACCACGGTGATGATATTCGTGCATCCCCCATCACAGAGATCCAACCAAAGACACTTCCTCCCGTGAGGCGGAAAGAGGTGAAAACTTACTCAGTGGGTTTCAGCCACCTGAGCAAGACCAATGAACCAGAAAAGCAAATGTTACTACCAAATTAACGAAAGAAGTGACCTAAAACATGTTACTAAGACCAACACAAAAAAAAGAACGAATTCGTCATTGCCTATTCGGATGCCTAAGTACGTCAACGGAACTAACAGAACAGACCACAACTAGTTGTCATCGGGAGGGTGTGCTTTCAGATCTTTTATGTGCCACACCGAACGTTTACCGTCAGAACCTTCGAGCTCATAAGTCCATGATGAGAGAATTTTACTGATCGTGAATGGACCCACAAATTTAGGTGCTAACTTTGCCGTGAAATATTTAGAGGCATCAGACTGGGCGTGAGAACGTCTCCAGACCTTTTGCTTCAAAACGAACTTATCGGGTCGGCGTCTTAGATTATAGTGTTTCTTACTGGATTTATGGGCCTTTAATATTCTACTCTGAACATCCTTATAGATCTTAGCGAAGGCAAGTTTACGGTTTTCAGGATTTACAACTGGATACTCAGACTCGGAAGGTACGTACTTATCACTGTTGCCATCTAACGAAATTTCACGACCAAAATTGACAAAATTAGGCGTTAAGCCTGTAACCTCATGTTTGGACGATCTAATGGCAAAACCTATTTTCGGCAAAAATTGATCCCAAGCCCTGTGATTATCCTTTACATATGCAGATAACATAGTCTTAACAACACGATTTACCCTTTCAATCAGGTTGCATTGAGGGTGATAATTTGCGGTGTACGCTATTTCGATGTTGTAAGTTTTCGCAAGATTTTGGAAGCGGTTACTCTGAAACTGACGACCATTGTCTACCACTATAGTCTTCGGAGCGCCAAATAAGAGAATTACATTATCCTCGATGACCTGCGATATGCTATTAGCGGTAGCTGACCTCAACGGAAACACCATGGCAAACTTACTAAAATTGTCACACACGACAAGAATAAACTGATAACCCTTGGCCGTCCTGGGTAATGGACCCATCAGATCGGCACTAACTAATTGCCAAGGTTTTCCCACGGTAGGCGTCTTACTCAACAAATTTCCCCTAAGCGACTTCTGTTCGGGTTTAGTACTTATGCAAATCTCACATTGCCTAACGAACTTAGCCACATCGGCCTTTAATTTCGGCCAATAATACCTATTTCCCACTCGAGCCACAGTCTTATGGACCCCTGCGTGTCCACAACTCGCATCACAATGCAACGACCTAATTACTTCTAGGCGTTTCTCTTTGGGTAAAACCAGTCTCCAAGTGTCGGCAGGATCTGCTAACTCGGGATAACGCAAACGTACATACTTGTACAACTGGCCATTCTGTATACGCCATAAGGGATAACGCATAGGAGACCTTTCGACTCGCTCCAACATTCTCAAATACCATTTATCGGTGGGAAAATCAGCATGGTCCGTGACCGACAATACTTCGATGGATTCCACCGTTACTGGTACTGAACGAGACAGAAAATCAGGGACGGTATGTTCAGAGCCCTTGCGATGAATCAGTTCAAAATCATAAGGTTGCAGACGAAGTGCCCATCTGGCCAATCGACCTTGGGGATCTTTCAGCTGCTGCAACCATAGCAAAGAATGACAATCCGTTATGATTTTGAAGTGGAAACCTTCCAGATAGTGACGTAGCTTCTCCACTGCCCAAATTACGCCAATGCATTCTCTTTCGACCGAGCTATATTTGCGCTCCTGGCTAGTCAAAGAACGGGACAAATAGCAAATTACCTTTTCGCCATCATCAAATTGATGCGTGAGCACGGCACCAACACCGAATGCCGACGAATCTGTCTGCACATAAAAGGTACGCTCAAAATCAGGACAGGTCAAAATAGGTGCAGTAACCAAACACTCCTTAAGAAGTTTAAAAGATTTCGCGCACTCAGGCGACCAACACCAACTAACATTCTTCTTTGTGAGGTTCGACAAAGGAGCCACTATTGTAGAAAACTGCGGTACAAACCTTCGATACCAAGATGCTGTGCCTATAAATCTACGAATTTCCCTAACGTTTTTCGGAGAAGGTACACTCAAAATCGACTCTACTTTCGCTGGGTCAGGACGTAAACCATACTTATCAACAACATATCCCAAGTACTTAAGCTCAGGACGGCAAAATTGACACTTGTCAAAACTAACTATCAGCCCAGCAGAATGCAAGCGATCAAAAACCTTCTGCAACGTCTCTAGGTGAGATTCGAAATCCTTCGACACTACCACGATGTCATCCAAATAAACCAAAACCGAAGGCTGCAAATCAGCTCCAAGCACGGTGTCAATAAGACGCTGCCAAGTCGCAGGCGCATTTGACAAACCAAAAGGCATAACTCGAAACCTATACAAGCCATTAGGTACAGTGAAAGCGGTATAGTCTTTGGAAGATTCAGCAATAGGAACTTGCCAATATGCACTCTTAATATCTAATGAACTTAAATATTTGGCATCCCTCAACTGATCTAATATGGAGGAAATCAGCGGCAGAGGATAGGCATCCTTTTTAGTAACAGCGTTAAGGCGCCGGTAATCTACACAAAAACGCAGAGTTTGATCCTTTTTCTGAACTAAACATATTGGGGAAGACCAAGGACTTTTACACGGTTCGATGATATTTAACTCAAGCATTTTCTTAATTTCATCATCAATCAGTTTTTGTCTGGCAGGCGAAACAGGATAGTATCTCTGTTTGATAGGTTTGGTATCTGGGAGTAACTCGATCTCATGAGAAACGAGATGTGTACGACCAAGGGAAGTACCCATCAGTTTCCGGTTTTCGTCCACCAAACTATCCAGAGCTAGTTTCTGTGATACACTTAAAGAAGTTTCGTCAAGGACACTGTTAACCTCAACGAGTGGTTCCTGCTCAGAAAAATGCCAAACGTCTTGTCGCAAATCTGGTATAATATTCATCGCCACCCAAAAATCTATCCCTAGAATTAACTTATGCGGTATTTCCGGAACTACTAGGACATCTATTACATGAACTTTGTCACCCAAGCAGAAAGGAACAGATACATAACCTATAACGGAACAGACTTGCCCGTTAGCCACTCTGCACTCATTGACAGAAGGCTTCAAACTTAAACCAATCTGCTGGAAGATCTCAAAACCAGATGATCCTACCATTGTCCTGGTAGCACCTGAATCCAACAAACCCATCATAGGAAAACCTAACACCGAAAGTTGCAAGTAAGGACGCTGATCACCAACCACATGAGAAATTACATAATCGAGAAAAATTTGTTGTTTTAAGTCAACAATATTGCTGGTCGACTCACATACACCGGGAGAAACTGTTCGACCAATTAGCGTCTCCCTGGACAGTTTTCCGAACGCGAACACTTAGGACAGGACTTAATAGTAACCTCTGCTTTACCACATTTATAGCAGAATTTCTTCCTAGGAGCCTGACACTCCCGATGCCCATGACCTACTTGACCACAATTAAAACATATGATTTCAGAATGTTGGACTTCATCCAAGACGAGACTAGAACGAGAGGTTGAGCGAGAAGTAGTAGAACTAGTAGATGCATAAGCCAACTCTGGTATAAGAGATTTACTCTTAGGCGGAGGAGGAACATACGACTTAGCCAATTGTCGTTTGGAGTCAAGCATACGACAACATTGCAGGAGTTGCGTGACGGAAGTTATATTTTCAGAAGCAAGAAAAGGATGATAGTATGGATCTATGCGCTCCAAAATGATTTCGAGCTGGGTTCCCATAGGTATTGGAGTGTGCATCTTCTTGAACAACCCAATCATACTAGCGATGTACAATCCTATACTTTCCTGACTACCTTGAGTACGTCGCTTAATCTCCTCAAACAAGTCGCGGTCAAAAGACTCTGGCATGAACTGTTCTCTCATTGCCTCCACTAAGGATGGCCAATCGGTGGCCCAGTCTTTCACCAGATTATACCAATTGTAGGCATCTCCCTCAAATAACTCCACTGCATCTTTAAACAATCGTGCGCGTGAAATACCACGAGACCTCCGTTTCTCCTCAACACGTTCTAAAAAAGTTGCAAAGGACATGTCGCCCTTTCGGCCAGTAAATTTTAAGCCCCAGTCTCTAACCGGTACGGGTTTAGGTTTCGCAGCCTCCTCCTCATCTGAACTAAAATCAGTAGCTATTGCAGAGCTATGCGCATCAGGCTGAACCTGAGCCATGGCATTATGCAACACCGACATATCGAGGATGGCTGACTCTTTAAGCTTACGATCCCCGCGGGCCTTATCCTTAAGTTTATCAAAAGCTAACAATAACTTAAGCCGAGTATTGGACTTCACACCTTTTTGCTCGTCATTAGTTGGCATGGATCTGTTAACACGACCCAACGCATGAGCTATCTTGGAAACAATCCCCTTATATTTACTATCATGCTCGCTACCCACAAATTCATCAATATGTTCTTGAATAGCAGCTAGGGATGCCGTTAGAGCTTCAGAATCGACAGTGAATTGGTACGGGTATGGAGGACTTTTAATAGCCAAAGTAGTTTTTTCTAAATGTATGGCTTCTCTTAAAACGGTGCGCAACTCTGCCACAGTAAGATCGCTACCATCTCCTAAGCCACGTACTTGTAGTTCATAAACAAGCTCCTCCCTAACTAATCTATTGACATCTAACTTAATTTGTGAACTGGCCATATTGAATTTTCGACCAAACACACAAAAAAAACGACAAAATCAGGTAAATTAACAAAACGACGCTGGACGTCGGTACGTATATAGATGCGAAAAAGCTTACCAACACTAATAAGTACTTAGCAATGTGTAATAACGACAAAATCGAGTAAATTGGCAAAACGACGCTGGGCGTCGGTACGTATATAGACACAAAAAAAACTTACCAACACTAACAAGTACTTAGTAATGAGTAAAAACGACAAAATCAGGTAAGTTAACAAAACGACGCTGGGCGTCGGTACGTAAAAAAAGTTTACAAACACTAATAAGCACTTAATAATGTATAAAAACGACAAAATCTAGAAAATTAGCAAAACGACGCTGGGCGTCGGTACCTGTATGGACGCAGAAAAAGTTTACTAACACTAGTAAGTACCTAGTAATGTGTAAAAATGACAATATCGGGTAAATTAGCAAAACGACGCTGGGCGTCGGTACGTATCAACAACAAAAAAAACTGTTGGCTGCACTTAGGAATCTTTCCAATGGTTTATACGCAACAACTATTGTTTACTAATCCGCTCATGAAATAGTAAGACAAAAAAACGAAGTCACCCCCCTACCAAAAAAAGCGAAGCGATTACGCTAAGGCAAAGTAACCCCCTTTTGATGTGTGTCAAGTAACTTTACTATGTGTCTGGCTATTATTTCATATGCAAACCACCAACAAATGGAACACTCAATTTATCACCAAAAAAAAAACTTAATTAGGGGCGATACTACTCTCCCCTTGAGATAACTGTACTATTTAAGTTGGGCGCCACTGCTACGGGTTGAACGTACATAAACAAGTAGATACGTTGGATCTTAATGATTATCAGATATTACGTATCGAAATCACTTGGGCTACTGTAGCGTAGCAGATACCGTAGGCACTGACTTACCCGGAAAGTGATGTACGTGCCTACGATAAAATGTCTCTAGCTCAGACTATCTCAGGGCGTTAAGCCCAAGCTTACACAAACTATGATAAATTATTAGTTTACTTACTTAACAAATCACTGAGTTTTTCCATATGTAGTGGTCGCAGACGAAATAATGACACTTTCTTTAAAAATGAAATGCACTATATTGAACAATTTACAAAATTAGTTCTTTAGCATGTAACCTGGTGATGTTCACAAGGTGTGACAAATTTCACGCTTAAAAAGTTATAACACATTCATAAAATGCCTCGTGTAGCTACACATCGGTTTACATTTTGATCATAAAATTGTCATAGATTCTGCCACAAAGGTTTGATTTAAAGAACCTCCTTAAATATATGCATAAAATATTTAAAAATGTACAGGTTAAAATGCCAAAAAGTATAAATTGATGTCCAGCGGAACCACTGAAGGTGGTCCCCGGTAAGTAAAAATAAACACAACACAAACACACTTATTCAGGGTGGTACGATACCGAGTCCGGTGGAAGAACTGAAGCCCTGCAGAGATGCCTTCGGGACACAAGAAATGGACCCAAGGATGGGGTTGATCGTGGCCTCACCAGCCCTGGAACCTTCCACTGTTTGTGGATGCCCCGTCCGTGGAACTTCACTGACGTGCGTAGAAGCCCCGTCCGTAGAACCCTAAAGATATCACGATTTAATTCACAGTCAGAAATGCACGTGAAGCGTGCTTAATGTGAGAAATTCTGACATAACCTACAAATGAAATATAATTTACCTCACTGATGAGGGAACAATCCACCAAAACTCCTGGAAGCCACAGTCGGATAAATGGGGTTGAGTCGCCTTTTAAAGTTGACACTGTATTTCCACAGGAAAGCCTGCAAATTTGCGAAACACGTGGGTAGAGAACGGGCAAGATGGCATGAAGAGGTTAGCTTACCTTGTGTAATTTAATATCCTGCTTCCGCAGATAAAATTTACTCACAAACACAAAATATTCCGCTAAACGGAACAACAACGGATTGAGGAAATTTTCTTGAGTTGGTTATTCTAAAATCCATGCGGATGCCTTGAATAAAATCAAGGTTCACAGAATAACAACTAACCAACAAGCCAAGCCAAGCCAACCAAAAATGTCTGCTTCCGTTTTTCCTGTTGATCACGTGTCACAAATGTGTCGCCCTCCCATGGAGAATAGCGAAACGTGTTACGGACGTGTAGCAGTTGTTATAATGCGGCCCACAAAACGCTAAAGCCTATGGTGGGTCGCATACGCTAGAGGTCCGTAACAGTGTCTAGGTGTAAAAAGAGCATTGCGTTCATTTTGCCTTGTATTATGTATGTGGTTTGTTGGTACTCTTAGTTCTCTATTTCTGTAGATAAATTTTGCTACATTAAGGATATATAATCCATTTAAATTGAAGACATTACTATCTAGAAAAATTTGTTCTGTAGAATATCTTCGATTCTCCCACAGCATTACTTTATGTATGTATTTTTCAGTTATTTTTATATTTTTCAATTGGTTGTTATATGTCCCACCCCATATTATAATGCCGTAGGTAAGTATGGATTCTACCAATGATTTATATGCCATTTTTAAAATATTATTTGGAAGAATGTTGAGAAGTTTATAGAATACATAGATAGTTTTCTTAGTCTTGTATTAAGATATTCGGTATGGTCATTCCATCTCATTGTCTCATTTATTATAAGACCCAGATATTTAATGTTTGTAGTGTCCTCTATTACATTCTCGCACGTGCAGTTTATTTAGTCACATTTTTTGTGGAATTTGAAATTGTCAATTTTCGGTTGTAGTTTTACTGAAAGTAATTAATTTTGTTTTTGCATGATTGAGACTTAACAAATTATTATCCATCAGCATATGCGATGATATCTCCACTTATATCTAATTGCAGTATGTCATTTATGTTAAAAAAGGAATAATTGCGGACCTAAAATTGTTCCTTGTGGAACACCATATGTCGCATTCTCTGAACTAATTAATGTTTTATCAATTTTTATTAAGGCTTCTCTATTTGATAAATAGCTTTTTAACCAATCTAATGCTACTAATCTAATTCCGTATTCCTCCATTTTTTCCAACAATAGTTCGTATGATATACAATCGAAAGCTTTAGCTAGATCTAAAATATGGCAATGGTTTTTTCATTTTTGTTTTTGTTAAGATGTTTATATATTTTGTTTGTAAAATGAAATAAGGCATTTTCCGTGGAGCAGTTTTGTCTAAATTCGAATTGCTTTGGCGATATTATGTTGAGACAGTGAGTGGCTATGAAGTCGAGAGACCATGCATTTTTCAAATATTTTGGCTATGTTACTAACTACCGATATTGGTCTATAGTTGTTTGTAACAAGTTTATCGCCACCTTCAAATATAGGTGTAGTAATACTTGATCTATTCTGGGAGATGAGTTTAATTTCAAATTATCAATTATGGTTGCTATTTCATTTGTAGTGACTGGTTTTAGAAATATAGAGTTTTCAATATTTGCGATTTTGGATAATATATTTGTTGTTTCTGACGGTGAACTAGATTTTATTTTGTTAGCTAAATTTTCACCAACATTAGAAAAGTATTTAATAAAAATTTCAGATACTAGTTTTGCGCTTGTTTCAACTTTATTATTTTGATCATATGTAATGTAATGTAATGTATATGTAATTGCTATTGCTATTATTTTCTGTCACTGAATTTTTTATTATTTGCCAGACTTTCTTTGTGTTTTTGTTTGCTTTATTTGGTTTTTCATTAATAGTCTTTTCTAGACTATTGTAATAATTTAGTTAACTTGTTTCTTTAGTTTTTGTACTGGTTCCATAACTCTTCATAATTTTTGTCTCTCAAACATTGTTTTTCATTTTGTCCCTGTTTTTAATTGATATTATTAGTGCATTTGTGATTCATGGTTTAATTTTCTTGTGCATTTTAATATTTTTATATCGAATACATTTATTTATGTGATATTTTAACTGTTTAATGAAGTTATTATAAGCTACATCTATATTTTCTTCCGCATGTATATTATGCCACGTTTCCTCTTGTAGGATGTTATTTACTTTAATATAATCAATATTAGCAATTTGTACAAAATCTTCGGGTTTTTGGTTGTTTGTCTTTGTATTATGTTCACTTATATTAATATCACACTATAGTGATCGGTAATGGCAGTTTCGTATGTAATTGAGGTGAAATTTTGTGCAACTATATGGTCAGTTCTTTTTTCTATAAATATGTGATCTAAGCAACTTTCACAGTTTTTTTCTAATAAATTCCTATCGACATAACATTTGTAACCATAATTTTTTTTTTAATTTTCCTAATCATTGAAATACCTCAGTTTGCACCTGAGTGAAACTTAAATTCAAATCATACTATTTAAGCAATGTGCGTTTGTAATTTGCCACGTCTGTGTCTGGCTGAAATTTCTTGCCGTTGTTTATTAATTACAGAAAAATACAAAGTACTTATTTAAAATTATTCGTTAGTAGTTGGATGGGTGAGCATTCCAACGGAAATCGCGTCCTCGCCTCACACATCTTCTAGCGGCTTGTATATCAGTGGATGAGCGGAAGCTATACAACCTTAGGCGAGGGTTGTATAGGAGAATACCATCCTTCGGAGGGGATGTAAAGCCGTCGGTCCCTTGTCTATTAAATGTTAGGCAAGTAAAATATCCCTACTCTTCTTAAGGGAAGAGGTTCGGTAAAAATTCCTGGTTGGGGGTAGCTCGTGTTAGGCCTCAGTAGCGGAAATAGGCCGACGTTAAATAAATGTATAAAAAAAAATATTATTCGTGTCGAGAGCCCACTGCCCAACCCACCACTGTATTCTTGAACAATTAATTTTCATGGTAATATAAAACATTATATTATACTTATCACTAATTTCTTTGCACAATAATATGAGAAGTTTCTTCTGCCTTGTAAAAATTACAACTTACCGCTGCGTTTAAAATTGGACTAACGTGTAAATAAAATATTCGAGACCAAGATGGGAAGTGTTTATCTTTTATTATTTTTTTTATTTAATCGCCTTATTTAGATTAACATCATGGCCACTCCCCGGGACATATACACACAGACAATTATACAACAACCATTCCCTATGACATTGCCATCTGCCGCAGACTCGAGTGCTACAGCAACCAGCCGTGTCGCCTCTCACACAACCCCGTCTATTCTACTGCTACCAACTCGGTAACATATGAAAAACGCTACTGAACGTCCACACCCTAACCAAGATTCGAACCCGAGACTCCTTGGTTGCAAGTCTAACACGTAAGGGTTGACGGTAGATTATATTTAAACAGAATTTTAATGGTTCTATTGTGACAATTTTTAAAAAATATTTTTGGAAGCATTCATTAGAAAACGGATATTTATGACTTTTGAAGAGTTTTTTTAAACTTAATTTTCATATATATTTATTTTCTTATGAATGCTTTCCGAAATATTAAAACAAACTTTGCCAAAATGAAGGCATTAAAATTATGTTTCGAAATAATAGATAAAAGGCATAGAATGTCAATTTAAAATTATTATATTCTTGAATTACAAAATAAACATATTTTTTGCTTTTTTTCAATAAAAATGTTAAAATTACTGCTACGATCATATCAATTTCTAACGTAAATTTCATGGCCTACTTAGCTTTAAGTTCATTGACGATTGATAAATAGTTTGTCACAGACGCAGTTCATGGCCAACTAGAGAGTGAACATAAAACAATTGCCTATATCTCTGTTATTTTTAATCGATTTTGGATTTCTGAAAACGGAACAATACAGAATTTTATAATTTAACAGCGTATTCAGAAAGATTTGAGGCCGCCGTTTAAAACAGAAAAGGTATGTGACGTTTGATTTTCGATTAGACCAGATGACAAAATATATATATATATATATATATATATATATATATATATATATATATATATATATATATATATATATATATATATATATATATATATCAAAACCTTGGTCAAAACATATGTGCAACAGTTGACATTTATTATGGATTATAATTTTCAAAATTTCAAATCAATACTTTAAAAAATAATAAACCAGGTGTGTACATGACACTTGGATCCTCCAGTAGAATAAAGAATGCATTTAATACAGAAAATTTTATTTTTGGTCTTTTAGTTTTGAATGCTGATTTTTGCTCGCACGAAAACAACACAGTGGGACTCTGGAGTTCGAATTTTGATATTTTTAAATTCATTTTGGAATGTAAAATAGTTTACTAAATCCCTGCGAAATACTAAATACTGTATTACTAAATAATGTAGGGACATCAGCAACTGTATTTTTTGTCGTTGATGATCACAATATTTATTATTTATTATCATTAAGTTCTTCTATAACATTCAATCTAAAAACTAAAGCCATATAATAAGTTGGAAATTAATCTTTTGGACTTAAATGTCGTCATTAGTTGATTAGAAATTTGAAAAAACTTACATAACCAAATGTTTACTTTTTCCCCATATGACTTGAGTAGGTACAATGGATAAACTTTTAAGTAATTTTAAAATTGCAGGCAATAAATTTTAGTACTTCTATTCTTTGATTCGTCAGGGGAGTACTTTTGGGCTATCCTCGAGAAGGAACTTATATACTATTTATTTTAAGCTGTATATTTTAAGAGACAACTTTAGCCCATTAATTAATAATTCAATCATGATTTGTCGACCGTGAGTTCGTAGCGTGTTGTGTGTCATGATATTACACCTGCTATAAGACTTTAAAATGTTAAAGGTGGCTTGTTTGTACTAAAATGTCATTCCACGAAAACGAATAATTGTACGTATACAGAGCGTTCGCTAATAAATAGAAACACTGCAATTCAACAGTTGAGTTGAAGTTAACGGAGACATAGAAACATTGCAGATTCGCCGCGGTATTTTTCTTAAATTCCTTTATAAACAAGCTAAGCTATCTATTGATAATCACAATCCTGATCTTAAGTTAAGGTATAATATACTGAAAAGGAATCATGAAGAAAATATTAGAAAATCGAAACAGACCCATTTTCAAAATAAAACCCTAATGTCGAATAATAAGTCGAAAACTATGTGGGACGTAGTTAGAGTAAACACAAATCTTGGTAATAAAAATAGACAGTTACCTTCTAAAATAATTAATTCGAAAATGGAAATTTTAGATAACGCAGAAGATATTGCAAACGGTTTTAATAACAACTTCATCGATTCGGTTGATGAACTAACATCCACATGTAATATTGATAAATCTGACGTAACAACTGTGCAAGGAAGCTACAACCACTCCATGTATTTAATGCCTATTACAGAACTTGAGGTTCTGGCGTATCTCATAAATTTATCCTTCCAAAATGGATGTTTTCCTGGTCGATTAAAAGCAGCACTGATAATTCCAGTTTTAAATAAATTACCCTCACGCTATGGAAAAATATAGGCTGATAGCACTGTTATCAGTATTCTCCAAAATCTTTGAAAAGGCTTTCGCGATTAGATTACATTCATACTTAAATAAATACAATATATTAACACCAAGGCAATATGGATTTTGCAAGAACAAAGCAACTCAAGATGCTGTTCTATCCTTTTATGAAAAAATGTTAAATAGTTTTAATAAAAAACTAAGATCAGCCGGCATTATTTTTTATCTATCGCGACCTTTCGATACCATAAACCATAATGTATTATTAGAAAACTAGAAATGTATGGCATTCGTGGTCCAGCACTGGATTAGGTTAAGTCATACCTATTGGAGAGAACCCAGATCGTTAAAATTAATCAAGAGGAGGTAGATTGTTTTTCAGAGATTGTCAATGTGTTAACAGGGGTATCACAAGGTAGTGTATTGGGCCCACTGTTGTTCATAATCTTCATAAACGACCTATAACAAGTATAAATAATTGCTTTTTAACTCTTTCTGCAGACGACACCTCCTCCATCATAACTGCTGCTAGTGTCGATCAATTAAGTAAAAATGCTACCATATGTGTGGATAAGATGTCAAACTAGTGTCGAGCAAATGGTCTAATGCTTAACCAAAAAAAAACAGTACTTTTAATGTTTTCTCCAATTGGTGTAAAATTGGATTTTAGCCTCTTGGTTAGAGGTAGTCTTAATCTCCATCAAGATAATTGTGTTAATTCTTAGGCATACAGATAGATATCTGTCTGTCATGGGAAAATCATATTGATAAGTCAACAAGCAAATTGGCTACTGCACTACTCCAAATGCGAGACCTTGTTAACGCTGACACCATGAAAACATTCTACTACGGATGTATTTACTCGGCCTTGAAATATTGCATATTGTACTGGGGATGCAGTTCAGCAATGGAAAAATTGTTTATTTTGCAAAAAAGGATAGTGAGAAGTATGTTCCAACTTAGATACAACATATCCTGTAGAAATTATTTTAGGCAGCATAGTTATGTTGTTATATATGATTTGCAGAAAACAACTAATCAGCGGTTAAATACTCCGACCTGCATTGAATTATACCTTACAAATCATTTGGTAGCCAATGTCATTTGTCAACTCCCTGACCAGACATAGACCGGTTTCGAAATTATTTGTTCTCATCAGTATGCCATAGATCATGAAACAGACAAATGACAGTGGTCAACCTGCTAGTCTTATACAGACTAATGTAAATGGTGTAGTGGTGAGAGGTAAGTGAATCCTCTCATGTGGTCAAATGCTACTATACACCAGACATTATAAATGTCTCCATGGCGTATAGCGACTTGCTATTTTGTAAGTATCGAGAGCGGCGACCTTCAGCCCTTGGTGGACTTAACCTATACTGTTATTATATATCCTTAGATCGCTCTAAGGAGTAGGCAGATTGAGACCTTAGAGACGGATCACGAACTCCTAGTATTATTTTCTTTAACAATTTTTTCTTGACCCCATTTTCTATCTTGAAAATGGCTCCAAAACGGGAGCCGAAACGTCGAGATAGTAACAACCTCAGACGCGGGTTAACCCGAGAACCTAGTATTTTTCATATATATATATATATATATATGAAGTATTATTGTACTTCCGGATGCTCTCCCGCGTCGATGGTCGACTCCTCTAGGAGTCACGGTTGTCTAAACGACGTTTCGAGCAACGAGGAGCAGCAGTAGGCAGCTTTCAGTGAGAACATGAAGATGGCAGATGAGATTCTAATTAAATTATATAACCATCTCCCACAGGCTATAAAAGATGCTGGTAATTTTGTTTCATTTAAAAGACTTGTTAAAAGACATCTAGTTGAGCACTGATTTTATTCTTACGAGGAATATACCTGTCTGATAAAGATTAAGAAGTAAATGTTTTTCTTTTTTGTGATAGTTTGTCATGTAGCTTTTACTTTTAACTTCATGTAATGTGTATTGTATGTACATAACAAGATGTGCACATTTTATAACGCTTCTGTATATTTTCTACACTTTTATATTTTATTGTTGACAATTCCTTTTCTATAATGGTCTTATGGAAATAAATATATATCATATTATATTATCTAATCATCAAATGGGGCAAGATCCGTCAAAAGAAGAAGACCGGTCATGGGGAGGAATACGAAATAAGCGACCTCACTCTAAGAATGACAAACAAGTTAAAATAGTAAGGAACTTATCAGACAAATCAATTGAAAATGAGAGAAACTGTAAAGAATTGAATTGAAATAGCATATATGAAACTTGATAAAGAGGACTTACATAGCCACCATACTACTGATGATGACATACGGGGTTAAGAACGCGGCAACCGCAAAAGTCAATAATAGAAATTTGAGAAGGGCTGAAAAGATCGACTTGATTCAACTATTCACAAGAAAACTATGATTGAAGGAACAACATATTATTAAGAGAAGAAATTACAATTAGAAGTAGGATAGAAACATTCGAAATACAGTATTAAAACATGTCCAAAGGAGGGAGGGATCCTACATATCTACTAGCACTAAACAGCAGCAAACTAACAACAGAGACCATACTAAAGTAAAGACAGTATTGTGGTAACATTTTGCACAAGTCAATTACGGACTGACAACTTAAGGCATAGTGAGCATCCAACGGGTGATAGGTACTCTCTGTACATTGCAAGATGTCGATTGAAATCTAAAAAAATTGGTTTTAATTAGTTGCTAGTTATAATATAATATATCAGATCATACACGAAGACGGAAATCAAATTATATTTTAAAATAAATTTAAATATAATTAAAATGATAATAATCGTTTTAATTATTTGTATCTTAATTAACATGAAATTAATTCTCTTAAATGAGGAACAACAATGTTGAAATTTTTATTGAAATATTATCAATTTAAAATTTTGCTGAAGAAATTCGACTTAAAAATTATAATATTGTTTTATTACATCACTGTGCTTTAAAAGGAAATCGAATACCATAGTCACGTCTACGTTCGACAAATTATGTAAATCCCTTTTCTAGAAACCCTACTCCATACTTGACAACAATAAACAATCTCTATTTGTCGTTCTAAATAGTAAAGGCACTGTTACTGCCGTGAATTCAAACTTTGCTCTAACGAGAACGATACCAAATAAACCTAACGCAGCGTACAGGTGATCTGGCGCCTGCCGAGCCAGCAAGCATGTGACGTCATACGCGTTTATCTGACTGAAATAAAGCAAGGAATTTCTACGGCCTCTGCTGTTGTTCGGATTGAATTTTTTCGACCACAATTCTAATTGTTATTATTACGTAAAATCTTTATTTTGCACCGCTGTTAATGCATATCATTTTTTTGTAAACAGGCCTGATATGGATTTTAGTTTGTTCCCTATTTATTCAAAATATTTAAAATTCCCAACACAGGACGCCCATGCTTTCAGCAAATATGTGCTTAAAAGTGACAATTGTTTTGACTTCTTCAGCTTTCCGCCTTCAATAGACTCAGGCTGGACCGTCAATAACTATATCCCTGTGGTTAAATCACAGCAACGTCTAGTGACATGTTCAATAGTTCCCCCCGCTGCTTTTCATTTCGTAGATGCATAGTTCTTTCCCGACATTTCCAGAATATATTTCTCATAATTTCTGGCATGGATGGTCTTGTTCTGGATATATGTTATAAATCTCTTTAATCAGTGTACAGTAGTGTAAGTAAATTTTCTCAACCATACCAAGCCCAAGCTTAAAATTTCTAACAATAATTATTATTAAACATATTTTTAGTCGCAAACTCCTCTATAAATCCTTACTTTACTATAAGGAACCTAACCAGACTGCAACAAACAGCTACTCTCCGGGCTATGTGCCCCGCCGAGCGCTGAATTACAAGTTACAAGCCTGGCGCGTTAAGTGTAATAATTGCATATTACCATCAAAACGCTAATGCTTCGATTGCAACAAACACCAGCCGAAAGACTGATCCTACTTAAAGGAGCTCCCTTGCCAGTCGTCACACACCACTTGCAGACTGCAGTTTCGAGCTGTTGGCTCTCGTCAGTGCAAGGTAGGTATGCGACGACCGACATGAGAATCCTTTGACTATAGTACATCCCGGTATTTTTACAATAGCGACATGTAAAACAGTCAGCAGGCGCCATCTAGCGGTCCAGTGTCTGTTGCAATCGAAAAATAAATAGCCTGACTTGGCTTAGCATAGTTCAAATGTGCTTTTAGAGGGCGGAATATTAAACATAATATTTTTAGTCGCAAACTCCTCTATAAATCCTTACTTTACTATAAGGAACCTAACCAGACTGCAACAAACAGCTACTCTCCGGGCTATGTGCCCCGCCGAGCGCTGAATTACAAGTTACAAGCCTGGCGCGTTAAGTGTAATAATTGCATATTACCATCAAAACGCTAATGCTTCGATTGCAACAAACACCAGCCGAAAGACTGATCCTACTTAAAGGAGCTCCCTTGCCAGTCGTCACACACCACTTGCAGACTGCAGTTTCGAGCTGTTGGCTCTCGTCAGTGCAAGGTTATTATTATTATTAGCCGTTACTCGAGTCCGAGTATAAAAATGTTACAGTCGATAAATTGTGCAATAAAAAACAAGTAAAAGGTGTAGTCTATTGTAATTCCCATTCATCTACGGTGCACACGACTATGGCTATAGAGGCCAATTCGGGAGAGCACATGTCGACCGCAGTCAGGACAAACATAGACCTGGTTAGGTCTTGGATCTGGCCTTCTTGCAGCAACATTTCCTTGGTAGCTGGCCACAACCCCTCGCCATTCGGTTCTGTCCGCTGCAAGTTGTTCCCATTGCTCGTCTGCAACACCGCAGGATTTTAGATTTTCATGGAGAGCGTCTTTGAACCTCTTTCGTTGACCGCCACGCCTTCTTCTACCGGTTAGCAATTCACCATAAAGTGTACATTTAGGAAGGCGGTTATCATGCATACGATGAACGTGGCCTGCCCATCTTAGGCGTGCTCTTGAAATAAGCACCTCAATTGGAAGGCTGTTTGCCCTCCTGAGTACTTCCACGTTTGATATGTGATGGAACCAACGGATTTTCATCATACTTCTGAGGTGTCTTTGCTGAAAACGTTCTAATTCTTTCACATGACGACGGTAAGTGACCCAGCTTTCACATCCATATAGCAGTGTTGGAATGACAACTGCTCTGTAGACAGCCATTTTCGTTGACAAAGCAAGGTCGTGGTTGTCAAATACTCTCTCTCTAAGTCCCCAGAGTGCTCTAGATGCAGCGTTAATTCTATTGCGAATCTCGCTGTCCATGTTTGCTTTGTCATTAACAACGTTGCCTAAGTAATTGAACTGATCCACCACTTCAAGAGAATTTCCGTTAAGTGTAATGTCTATTTGGTTCACTTGATGAGGAGTTGACATAATCTTAGTCTTTCCAATGTTGATTTTAAGTCCCAAGGAATCATAGCTCTGGGCATACACATCTAAAAGTTCTTGAAGCTCTTCCAGCGTAGAGGCTAAAAGTGCACAGTCATCCGCATACTGGAGATCACAAATGAATCGTGTGCGTGTCTTCGTGAAAGCTCTAAAGCGCCCTATGTTAAAGAGACCGCCATCAAAACGGTATCTGAGACCTATTCCTCTGACTGTCAGTTTGTTGTCAACAATAATTGTTAGAGCAGTGGTAAACAAATTAAAAAGTAGGGGTGCCAGGACACATCCCTGCCTAACTCCAGTGAGGGTTTGGAAAGGTTCGGTTGCCTCATTATTATACATAACCTGGGCGTTGTTGTTTGTATGTAGACTGCGACATACTTCCACAAATTTTCTAGGGATGCCTAAGCGGAACATAATTTTCCAGAGCACTTCCCTGTCCACCGAGTCAAACGCCTTGGTTAAATCAATGAAGGCCATGTGAATTTCTCCTTGATGTTCGAGTGCTTTTTCTTGAAGCTGTTTAAGTGTGAAGATTAAATCCGATGTGCCTCGGTTTGGTCTAAAGCCGCTCTGTGTTTCAGGAAGTAACTTTTCCATAACAGGTGTTAGCCTATTTGCCATCGCTTTAGTGAGTATCTTCCCTCCAACAGCCAGGAGAGCTATACCCCTGTAATTTCCACAGTCTGCAGCGCTCCCTTTGTTTTTGAAGAGGTTGATTAAAAGTGTATCACGAAACTCCTGCGGAGCTTGACCACTTTCCCACACGACATCAAACAGTTTTTTGAGGTAGGGTATGACCTCTGACGACACAGCTTTAAAGATCTCAGCTGGGAGTGAGTCGGCGCCGGGAGATTTGTTATTTTTTAGCTGCCCAATGGCGGTTAAGATCTCTTCCGTTGTTAGTGGTTTATCTAAGTCTTCGAAGGTGTCATACTGAGGGATAAGATTTATAATATCGTGATCGGCTTGACTTTGCTGGTTAAGAATGCTAGAGTAGTGTTCTTTCCATCGGGCTCTTATTTCCTGGTCTTCTTTGAGGAGATTTCCATTTAAATCTTTAATAGGGCACATATTTTTCCGACTGGGGCCGTACACTGCTTTTACTCCTTGAAAGAAATTCCTGTAGTCGTGTGAATCGGCGTACCTTTGAATTTCTCTGGCCTTGCTTGCCCACCACTCGTTCTTTATTCTTCTGATTTCGCGTTGCGTTTCATACTTAGATTGGGTAAAAGCTTCTGCTTTTGATGAGTCGTTGGGGTGGTTGATAGCGTTTTGGAAGGCAATATGTTTGCGGTCAAGAAGTTCTTGTATAAACGCTTCATTATCATTGAACCAGTCCTCCTGTTTTTTACTTGCTGCAGTGCCAAGAATTTCCTCACTCGCACTTTTTAAACTGTCTTTAATTTGTGTCCAGGTAGCAGCGACATCTACAGAATTGGTTTCTTCTAGTGCACTCAAATTCTCTTGAACTTTTTGCTTTAGCTGTTCGGCGGTTTGTTGGTCACGCAATTTACTAATACAGAGACGGAGTCTACGTTTTACTTGGGTTCTTCGGTGTTTGGGTCTCATAACAATTTTCATTTTAGAGACAACAGGACGATGATCGGTCCAACATTCGCTATCAATGCGCGCCTTTGTAATTTGGACGTCCTTGAGATGCTTCCTACGTACGATAACATAGTCCAGTAGATGCCAGTGACCTGATCTGGGGTGACGCCAGGTGCCTTTAAATTTATCCTTTTGTCGGAAAATGGTGTTTGTTATAACTAGATCATGTTCGGCGCATTTAGTTAGGAGTAGTTGACCGTTAGCGTTCATGTTGCCCAAACCGTTCTTGCCTATGATGCCTGGCCAGGTGTCTGCATCTCTCCCTAAGCTAGTTAAAATCGCCAAGAATAACGAGTCGTTCCGTTTTAGGTATTCTACAGAGGGTTTCTTCCAGCTGTTGGTAGAAGCTTTCCTTGGTTTCGTGACTTGCATCCAGAGTGGGAGCGTAGGCGCTTATTAGATTTACCGCGTTGCCATCTGATAGCTCATAGCGTAGCAGCATTAGTCGCTCGGATATGCCTTGTGGTACTTGTGTTAAGTTGGATACAAGTTGATTCCGAACGGCAAATCCTACTCCATGTTGTCTTCTTGAATTGGTGGGAAGACCTTTCCAATAGAAGGTGTAGTACTTTTCTGTGAGAGAACCTTCCTCCAAAAATCGAGTTTCGCTGAGAGCTGCAACGTCAACATTGAGTCGGTGAAGTTCTCTATCTATTAGAGCAGTTCTTCTTTCAGGCCGATCGGTGCGAGTGCTGTCGTTCAAAGTACGAACATTCCAAGTGCCGTAGATGAAAGAATTAGTTTTGTTGGATTTAACTTGTCGGTGTTTTTTCGACATTCGATGAGGTGTCCCTGTGGGCACCCTCCCCCGGAGATCCGACCGGGAGGGTATTTTACCTCCGGATGATTTTGTCCCACTTGAACGCTCCATCATTTTTTAAAGCCTTAATCGACTGAAAACGAAGCTGCATTTGAAGTTTTAGCTGGAGCAGGTATGCAACTGACCAGCTCGGTTGCGGAAGGCGAGTGGTGTGGTCCCATGGCACAGAAGGAGACTGCGACGATGGGGTAACCAAACGATTCCAAAAGCAACCTTTGTGTGCGGTCGGTTATTTTTACCGCACTCTTCGTGAGAAGGTGGATGTGCTCACGGCAAAAGGTAAGGGTTATTCCGCCCTTACTCGGTCGTTAGAGCCTCGTTAGTGAAAACAGGGCGCACCAAGTTCAAATTGAACTCATCGCGAAGGTGAGGTTAACAATTGAGTAGGAGAGGCTATAACTTGCGCTTCACAATTTTTTCTTCAAATGTCTAACATGAATTAAATTCTTCTTCAAATACTTTTAGTGCCGCTATTGAGCGGCAGTAAACTTCCGCTAAAATAAGTGTCACATAAATTACAGTTCAATTTTACAAAATTTTCCATAAAAGTGTTATTTTGACGCTTGAAGAAAAAAAAATGTCGAACCTCTTATAATAATTAATAAATAGTCCTTAATATTGTGGATTTTTATAATTTCCTGTAAGTTGAGGGAGTGTCACAATATGTTACATGGCCTATGTCCATTTAACAGTTTTATATAAAAACTAGTGTTTTGTGTATATTTAGCACAATCTGTGTAACATTTTTGGATTCAGTTTTTGTAAGTGAAACTGTTTTCAACTAACAGAATTTTATTTGTATAACTGCTAAACCATTTCACACTATTTTATGTACTTAGTTTTATATCTTAGGAACTCAGTCATGTTCTAAACTATTATGTATCTCTATTTCCGTTCTAGACAGCATCCCAGGAAACAATTAATTAACAATTTGTCTACAAAAACATTTATTTACATCAGATATCTATTTTTCAATTTTTATATTTTTGTTTACTTTGTAAGTACATATGGTTATTTTCCTTACCTTTTCTTGTTACTATATATAGTATATCCTATAAGATGTAATATATTTACTATTTACTGAGTTATCACAATACGTTTTAATATTTATTTACAGCTGTTCATATTGTTGGTTATGTACAAAATAGAAATTACAAACTGAGGCAGCAAATCAGCTGGTATGGAAGTAATAAAAACTTTTATTATAGATTCCTTTTATCGATCTAATGCAACTAGTTTGGTTGTGAGTAAAGGAACTTGTAGAATAGCGACCTGCAAGTTGTTGCGCTTAACTCAACCACTGACAGATGGCCATACTTGTACTATTTTTATATTTTATAGCTTTCAATTTAATTAGGGAATTAAATTTCTCAAGTTTATTTTTTGGTAGCATTATTTCCCAGTAAGCAGGACAAAAAAGTTTACCTTATCAGTCAAACTCACCAGGAAATCATTTGCTTGCAGCCTTTGTACTGGTTCGAACGTATATAATTTTTAACTGTGGACTTCAGTAATTGATATTGCATTTTTTAAATCCGCGTTAACAACAACATACAGGTAATTTCATTTATTACTCATTTAAAATTTAATTAATCTTCAATTGTTGTCTTGGATGTAATTTCAATTATTTTTAAAATAAATTTAAATTCAAGGTAAATTCTTTTTAATTTAATAAGTAGCTAAAATACTATATGTACCACATGGTTTTGAAATATTTTTTTCTCTTCTTTTTCATTTTCTTGGCAATTTATAGTTTTTATGAAATTAGCTTTTGAACATGCTTATATGTACATGCTTACATGTTTAGATGCTTAGATGTTTGTAGATGCTTATATATATTTATATGTACTTATATGTTTATGCACATATATACTTATACATTTCTGTATACGTTTCTGCATAGCTTATTCATTCCTGCATAACTTTTGCACAGCTTATCTTCCAAAAATATAAAATTTCGTTAACTTTTAATAAATCACATAGTTGGTTAATTTTCCTACGATTATCACTCCACTTCATTAAGAGACGTAAATTTCCAAGGAAACTTTAGAATCCATTCTCGCAACAAGAGACAATTGTGGGCCTGGATTGCTGTCCCAGAACCAGTCACCTCAACCATAATCAATCTAGGATCCTGGTATAAATTTGGGATACATTTTAAATATTGTTTAAAATGTTACTATTTTTCATAAATTTTCTCGAAAATTTGGAATGGGATCTACTACCTATTAAATGCTATCATTAAAGTGTGTCTTATTACCTACAAAAAAAGTATAATACAATGCACTTTAGTTTTTGGTTTTAGTTTTTAAAGATTTTTATTTCAAACAATAATATTGGCTTAATGTACTAATTACACAAGTAAATAGATAAAATAAGCATTAAATTTGTAAAAAATTATTCAGTTAAATGTTCTATGCTTTGACCGCCTTGTTCCCGATGCAATCTGATTCTCCTGATACTTTCTCTGAGCAAGTTTTGTAAATGGTCTTGAGAGATGTCTTCAATACCCATTCTAATCCTGTTCCTCAAGATTTCTAAGGTTGATGGAGGAGTTCTATATACTGTTTCTTTTAGATAACCCATGTTGAAAAATCCAGTGGGGTCAAATCAGGTGATCTTGCTGGCTACCAGACTGGTCCATTGTTTCTCAACCAGTTTTCACCAAACCGTTCGTTCAAATAAATCTTGAATTATGAGCTGGTGCGCCATCTTGTTGGAAAATTAGATTTTCTTTTGCTTGCAAGTTATTTATAAAGTATTCTATTTGATTTTGGAGAAATTTCAAATACATTTCTCCATTTAATGGCCGATAGAAAAATATTGGACCAATGATTAAGTCCTATTATGCTCAATCAAACGTTTATTCCAAAACGCTCCTGAAAAGCACCTTCTCTTACTAATCTCTGATTTTCCACAGCCCAATAACGAGTATTGTTTTTGTTAAACATTCCTAGATTTGTGAACCTAGATTCATCCGTAAAAATAATATTATGATGGAATACTGGATTTATGTTTAAATGATCTAAAAACCAGTTGCAGTAATTAAGTCTTCCTTGGAAGTCATTTTTATATAGGTGATGGTGAATTTGATACTTAATTACTTAATTCGCGAATGGAAACAGTACGGGCATATTCGATATACGCTAGAACGTTTATTTCAAATTCTTCGCTTACAATGGAACGTTCATTATTGCTGATATTATTATCGCCATTATTTTCATTTTTTAGATACTGCACCAACCAAGGGTAATATGCATGTGAAGGAACATCACGATCTGGAAAGAGTTCCTGGCACAGTGTTTCAGTGCGTCTGGTATTTTTTCCCATAAATAAGGAGCATGTCAATTTGATGCTCTCTTGAATAAACCATTATAATTTTTTCAGCTAACTGTTATTACTAGTACTTACTGTATAATAATTAATTAAATTTGTCAACAATGACAATACAAGGTTACTAATGAAAATACAAGAAACTTTAAACCCTAGTTTTATTCTTTTTTTAAATTAAAGAAAGAGAAATATAAAATTTAAAAATAGCAAAGTTTACTTATCAATAAAAATCAATATCAATAATTAATGAGACACAATAATATCTCATGCATACTGCGTTTTTAGTTATTTTGTAATGAAACATGTACCTCAAGAGGTTTTTAATTTTTTTTTCTAAAACCAAAAACCAAAGTGCATTGTATTATACATTTTCCTGTAGGAAATAAGACACACTTCAGTGATATTATTTAGTAGGTAGTAGATCTCATTCAAAATTTTCGAGAAAATTTATGAAAAATATTGACATTTTAAACAATATCTAAAATGTATCCCATTTTGTGACAAATTCAAAAAAATAGGCAAATTCAATTAAAAACCAATAAGAAAACACATTTTTTTTGTTATCTTAACAAGTTATTTGGCATCAGCTTCATTAATAACGCCAGGCTGCCGTCATATTACATTTAGAAAAAATGGCTTCTACGCCGTCATTTTGAAAAAAATTGGCAACATGTGATATGTAATTGAAAAGGGAATTCTAATTTCTATCGAAATATATGAAAATATAAACATGGTTCCATTTAAAATTCTTGACTTAGAACAACTTCCGGAAAAACCGGAAGTGGTATTCAATTGTTTTTTCATGACAAATATGGGCCCTAATAAGCATTATCAACAAACCAATTTTCAAGCTTCTACGTTAAAAGGCAATTAAATGGCGCCTTGTAAAACGAATCCGTTGTCACTCGGTATAGATTTTAATGTGGTTTGGAAAGTCCGGCTTAAGACACTTTATATATAATTATAATATTTATGAATAAAAGTTACTAGTAATGTTCAAGCGATATAAAATATTTTCCTAATAATTTGGTGGCGAAAATTCCTTCCGATTTTTCTTGGAACTTACTAATTAAAATCACAGAAATAACAATTCTATTGGAAACTCAATAATTTCAGTGCTGTGAATTAAAAGTCAGAAAGAAGACATTTGCCTTTGTTTACAATGTCATCTCTTTTATTTGTCTTGACACATGTAATTCCAAAATAAACCCTGCATGTTTATCTTTCAAGTATGCACATAGTAAACGTTAATGTGTAACAATACAAATTCTTAAAATACTGTATTGTATATTTATTTTAGTTGAGGACCATTTATATCTATAATTAACCAGATTACGTTATTTGTGTTACTTTTGCAAATATTGATTTGTGATTAAATAGCTATACATTTAAATATTTAGTAACAGCATTATGCATTTGCACAATAATATTCGAGACAAGAAATTCAGAGAGGAAGAGGAAGGAGATATAATATCGGATATGACAATCAGTATTTATCCTCATCATATCTCACATTCTTTCTGCGTGTGTGCGTCTTGAAAAAAACGGCAATCAGTTTATATGGTCATAATGGTACATTGTCTTTTGATATCTTCTAGATTTTACTTCTCTTAATAGAAGTTTACACCGTATGTTTTAAAAAGTTACCGGCTTTGCAAGCTGGTATCATTATCAACTGAAAACTACAGTTATGTTTAGATATATCATTAACACAGCTGTTCCACCACTTAACACATAAAGGCAACTACACAACAACCGTACCCTGCGGCATTGCCATCTGCCACGTTTGAGACTTGAACTCTGGAGTGATACACCGACTAGTTGTGCTGCCTCGCACACAACACTGTCTGATCCACCGCTACCACCTCGGCAACGCGTTGAAAACGTCACTAAACATCCGTATCCTAGTTTTAAGTTCTTGGCCTCGATCTTAATACATAAGTACTGAACCATCGAGCCGGTTATTATTAGTATATACTTCATACTGTTATATGGTTCAAGTTAACTATATGAGTTCATTTGTATGCGTCTTAATAGTCTAAGGTACATTAGAAAATAGAATAATTTCTGTTGAAGTTATAGTCGAGTTCATCTGTGCTTGGCACTCAAAAAACGCTTTCACACTCTGTTGTCCCCGAATTAGGTTTTCGATAGATGTTATATACCAAATAAAGAAAAAAATAGTACAGCTTTAATTTTCTGCAGTCTCGGTCTGCTTGACCTAAAATGGATTTTTACCAAATTAGAGTTCAAAGGGGATCTCACTCATGGAGTTAACCTAAGAAGAAAGTAAATCACTGTAGGTATACTGATCTTCTATTAATATTATGGAAAAATTCTATTTGAATAAAATATTTCGCATTAACAGTTAGAGCCATGTGCCAACTTTTATTGAAATTGAACAAGAAAATAATACTGTTAACTCGCGCAGAATAATAGAATAATTTTTAGGGCAAAGAAAGTTTGAACAAAACTCGCAACACAGATTAATAAAATACAATTTTTAGAAGGAAAATTTTCAGTTTTCTGCATAACAAAATAAAAAAAATATATAGAAGAACTCAACAGGATTGGGACTCGGATGTATTCAATTCGATTCAAAATAACTTAATTTAAATTAACAACATTACAAACAGTTGCCTCCCCAGGTCCTGAGGCCCTATTTTCGAATCCACGAATTAGTTCCGTACACAAATTTTATTTCGTGCACAAAGTGAATTCTAGATATTTTCGAAATGTGTGAACATGTGTACGTATGTACACGGACATTTGCGGCCGAAATACATCGTATGGGGTCAATCCATACGAAACGTGATTCGTTCGCACGAAAATAACATAAATAGTTAGGAAATGCAACTTTTTACTTCACTCGAAATAATTCCATTTTGATCGTGTACGAATATATTCCATTATATTCGAAAATGATGGCACAGGGGCCGTATTGTCGAGCTTGACCGAGGCGATGTCGTGTACGAAAATGGGAGATTGTCGCATGAAAATATACGTTTCGTATTTTCGAGCATTGTGGACTCGTATGTGAACTTTCCGCATGCGACTGACTTCGGGCGAGATACAACGGATGGGGGTTTAATACACGATAAAGCGATTTCGTGAATGAGTATATTCAAAGTCGTTTTGGTTTGTTTTATTTCATGCCACATAACCTCTATGTCTCGAGTTAGGTTTTAGGTTTTTGCCGCGGTCTGTTTATTATTAATTAATAGACTTATTTGAACAAATTTTGGTGAGTGAAAATGGACAATGGCAGCGTTAGATGACTTAATACATTTAGCCGCTATCGACGCCTTGGAACATGTTTTGGCAGAAAGCGATCATGGAAGACAATTTCATGCCTGTGATAATCCATTTAAAGATTTAAGGGATGACAAATTTGTCAAATTGTGTCATTTGATAAAACCAATGACAGAGCAATTAGTTAACTACTGCTCATGGAATGGCGTTTAGTTTCAGGAATAATTATGCCCAGAGGGCTTAGTCCATTGAAGGAGTCGGACGAACTCCCGAATGTTTGCGCCTCGGACTAGACAATGTCCCTCCCACGTTTTCAAGTGTGCTGAATCGATTCCCGGGACAAACCAATTTTTCCACCTCGGCAACCCCCTTCAATTGGTCAAAAACTACCCCCAAAGTCCGCTTTTCCGTGAACCCGTTTATTTTTCTCAGTTTTTCGACAAAATTGTTGTTCCCTCGAATAGAACGGAAGGTCCTTCGAGGATTTGACCTCAGCCACCCCTATCTCAGGCTTCCAACACTTATATGCGAAGGAAAATTGATATTTGTTTTTGTGAGAAAAAAATTAATATTCTGTAGGAGGCGTTTCTTTGAGGAAGATGGTAGGTGAATTGTGTAACCACCCCCAGGGGTCCTTTTTACCCTTCAAGGGGGTTGATTTTTTCCCATGTATTTATTATTGAAAAATAGTATAAAAAATATGTTTATTAAAGTTTTTATATATTAATTTTTCACCCCTTTGAAGGGTGAAAGCAACCCCCGGTTCCGGTTACACAACTCTGGTCACCTACCACTTTCCTCAAAGAAACGCCGCTTACAAAATATAATTTTTTCCCCAGAAAAAAGTCTACCCCTTTGAAGGGTAAAAACATCCCACCTACCACCTTCCTCAAAGAAACACCTATAAAATCTAAATTTTGTTCTCACAAAAACAAATATCGATCTTCAACCCTCTACAAGGGTTGGTAGCCTGGGGCAGGGGTGGCTGAGGTCAAATCCTTCGAGGAACCTTCCGTTCTACTCGAGGAAACAACAATTAGTCGAAAAACTGAGGAAAATAAAAGGGTTCGCGGAAATGGGGGCTTTAAGGGTGGTTTTTGGCCAATTTGAGGGGGTTGCCGAGGTGGAAAAATTGATTTGACTTCGGGAATCGATTCAGCACCCCCGAAAACGTGGGGCGACATTGTCTAGTCCGAGGCACAAACATTCGATAATCTCGTCATAAATCTCGATTCTTTAAATGGACTAGCTTGGCAATTTTTAAATGTGAAATTTGAGGTAAATTTACCACTCTTCAATTCCGGGCGAGCTTCAAGGAAATCCAGCATTTCCTTTTTCTAGTCTGCACTAATATATCCTACCCGCTTATTCGCTGATTACTAGTGCATTATAATATTCAGTCTTGTAATTCAATCAACACATATAACAGCTAATTAGTGACATTAGTGTTTTCTAGGGGTTTCAAGTCCATTTGGTTGTACAAAACAGCGTTGCCACATTTGCCATACGACACGTGTGCGAAAAACAAATCTCGGATGGAGTTCGAGAATACCACCTCAAGATCTATAAGCGAAATTTTTTAAACGAGTCGGGTGCCTAGTATTTCGTATGCGGCAAATATCCATTGAGCTCGAAAATATGGCCCCGGTCCGAAACCGATCGTGCAGCCACCGTGTTATAGCGGTGGCGGAGTGCAGGATCGGGCGGAACAAGCTTGGTTTGGTGAAAACGACAAATTGAGCAAGAACTAAACCTAAACTCTTTTTTAACAAAATTAAAAATAGGTAATAACATTGAGCATTGCTTGGTAAAAAGCTTAACTAAAATTAACATAAACACAGATTTTTAAACCACTCGCGAACTTTACTGTTTTTAACAAGCTTTTATTAGCTTCACCTGTATGCTTGTAACGGAATCTTTGAACGTGATTCTCACCCACTTCAAAACGTCAGATTAAACTGAAACTTTGGACGCTTATCAAGGACCAATGACAATACAATAATTTGACAACTTTGTCCTAATGTCCTCACCAGGATCATCAGGATAAAATAATTTTTTTTAAATGGCTAATCTATTATCGAGATTTTGCAGAACGCGCCGCTGTTATTAATATATATTTTATTACAAATGGTCAATCCTCCCAGAGGGCCGATAGAAGGGTAGGGCTCTTATACAACAGGGTGTGCCCGGTTCCCTGCGGTTAACGCTAACTACATGACATTTTTAGTCATCCTCTTGCCATTCATCCCTCGGCACGTGTCTCACCAATATATTGGATTGGGTGAATTTTAGAATTAGCATCATGAATATCCATACATATAGAAACCAGCTGATACCCGCCTGCTTTTCTAAACCGCTGAGTACCCACTAGTAGCACATAATTAATATTACATCATAATGTATGTATTAAAGTTGAAACTAGCGTTTAACAATGGCTTATACAATGGCAAATACGTTACAGACAGCTAAAAAAGAGGAAATTGGCGAAAAAAAATTAAAGTTTAAAAAACCAAAAAAAAAAAAAAACGCGCTTTAATAGCAGACCGAACTAAAAAGTAAAAAATAATGTTTTAATATTAAGATTTTGTTCAACAGCGATGGAAAGTCCACTAATTCAATATAATTAAATATTTTTTAATAAGTTTAAATAACAATGAAGTGATTGACAAACAAATCATTTTATTGTAAAAAGCTTTTTACTATATTTTTATAATTCTACTTTTATCAATAGCTACCAATAAAATATTTATAACAATTGATATCAAGCACCCCACACTTTTTACAATAATTTTTTTTGTCAATCACTTCATTCTTATTTTAAACTTATTAAAAATCATTTAATTATATTGAGTTAGTGGACTTTCTATCACTGTTGAACAAAATCTTAATAATATCATTATTTTTTTCTTTTTAGTTCGGTTTGCTATTAAAGCGTTTTTTTTTAGTTTTTTAAACTGTAATTTTTTAAATTTTGGATTTGGACGCTAGCACCATAACTCGAATAACGTGCCTTCCACGAGATATTCCAATGAGGGGCTGCGCAGGGCTAAACTAAACTTTGACACATTTTTTAAACTCAAACTTTGAGTTTAAAAAATTTGATTTTAAATAGTTTTGATTTGATTACAAAGAATGATGGAAAATGAATTTAGAGATAAAAAATATATAAAAAGAAACGAAGAGGAACGAATGCGATAAAAATACACAAACAGAAAATAAGAGGGGAACAGGAAAGGATTAAAGACGAGCGAAAGATATGAAATGTTAGCGAAAGGTGGATAGGACAAGAGAAAGGTAGAGTTGTTGATACTTGCCTCTCTAGGCATATCTGCAGCTTTACACATTTTGCGATTCATGTTTTTTTCGATCAAAGAATAGTACTGAAATGGCATGTTCATTATTACTGTGACAAAAATATATTTGAAGAAACTAATTTATTTGCAGAAAATACCATAGGCATCAGCAGAAAACATGGGGGGGTGTGGAAGACAACATGGCTAGTCGCTGTATCACTCCTGAGTTCAAGTCTCAGCAGCGGGGGTACCAGGACCCACATAACAATTGTAACCAAAATTATACTTACACGACTTTTATAGAGATTCACAACTTTTGTGCCAGGGAGCGGATCGCTTAGCTCTAGAATCTTTGCAAGCTCTTATAATAATTAACGTATGGGTAAATAAATTTGTATTTGTATTGACGCTGAAGTTTATTTCTCCGTTTATAATTTTTGGGAAATGTGCTGTTTCCGTTTTGCTATACCTATTTTTCTCAAATAATAATTATGTACGCTGTTGCCATATGTAAATAAAATACATATGACGTTACAGATACTAAGAAAAAAATAGTAAAAACCTCAATTTTTTTTAATACCAAGTCGTAAAATAGTTTTTTAAGTCCTTCCATTTTGCAAGTTTCTCAAAAATATTTTAATTAAAGTAGCAATCTCCATTGTATCGTATTGGGTCAAAGCATTTTATATAGTTATTTGCATATCAGAATCTACATTCTAGGTGAATGTAAAATTTCCATTCTACTAATGCCATAAATTCATATCTATCAGTGGTAAATTACATATATTTATAAAACAAAACCATAACTTCTGCTAATAAATAATTTAACAGTAATAATATACTTACTATTATTATCTTTCGCCAACTAAAGGTCACCCGATGAATTAGCTCATATTTATTAATCACTGATAAGAATTCATTATGCTACTTTTATCGAACCATTTGTTTCTTTATTTATTTCCGTGTGAAACTACTTGGGTGGTGTTTTGTGAACTGATACCATTGTATGAATAATCTGCGGAGAAGGTTCACATTCGTATAATTATATAAGGCAAGTGCTTATAATTTATTTTTAAACTGGTTCTGAATAATTGAGAAATTGAGAAAAACTGAGAAATTCTACAATTTCGTTAAATATCGTTTATTTGGGATTACAATTTGTTTTTTTTATCCAAAATATACATAGGCCACCTTTAAAAAGAGAATAATTCTAATCATATCCTGATGATGCAACTTTGGTTGGCGAAATATGTCGGCTGCTGTATTCAGTATTCAAATCATAATTATGTCTTCGGAGATAATTAAACTTTTTCATAATATTGTAGTTCTGCGATTAAAAATGCGTGAATTGGTAAAATAAATAATTAATTGTAATTATATCCATTTACGGTACTTCAATAATATATCGTTGTCGCATATTTAGTAAAAAAAAGTTCAATTAAATTAAACAGTTATGCACAGGACATCTGCTATTCGAACTCTGACCTTTTTAGCGTTTAACTAGTTTTAAGTTGGATGTGTGCATGCCCCTTGATCTAGATTTAATAATCCCTATTAATTTTCAGATATTAAGCGCAGATAAAAAGTTTTCGATGTAGCAATTAACTTTGATTTTCCTGCCCTTAACTTTTTATCGGCAATTATGGGATGTAACGTTATGTATATGATTAAAGCATCTGCTTATAAGATGCTTTTATTACAAAAGTATAAAAGTATCTCTCCCGTCATCCGGTTAATCAATGCGATTGTTTCTTTTTCGAAAATAACTTCGCATCTGTAACTAATTCGATCTGAAATCAAATACTAAAGTTTCCTACATACAAATACAACAATACAATTACTAAAAATGGATGTAAATGATTACTTAAAATGTAGAATGACTCACCGGGCAAAATTAATTAATGAAAAAATTACAAAAGCTTACTAAATTAAGTGCAAAAAGTGCCTAATTAACTAAATTTAATGAACAAAACACGTTTGACAAGTCACTAATAAATAAACACCCTGTATGACTTATTATTAGATCCATTGATTCCAAATAACAGTTTTCATTTTTTTCAATACAAATTTACTTTCAAAGAACAGAGAAAAAGAGGTAAATTCGTGTTGCATATCTAAATTTAATTCCATATTGTTACCTCCATTCCCTTATTGTTTATGTTTGGGAAACAAATGAGGCAACGTATGCAAACGGCTAGCTGGCTTTAGCCGGACCAAAGAGTCGTGGATTCAGAGCATTTGTAAGAGATGTGAAACTTGCCCTCTTTGGACGTTTGATATAAAAGACAAATTTTTGTTTTGTTCGAGAAAAGGAAACAATGAAGAAAATTGATATTGTGTGGGCACCATCTACAGTAGTCTCCTATAGACGAGACCGAAATTATTGGTAAGGTAAATAAAAATATGAATAAAATGCATGATAAAATATATTACAAAAATAAATAAATTTTATATGATGTTATATATAAAATAGTAAAATTTGATTTCCACAATAAATCCTTGAAAAATATGTACGTTATTTGAAATGTAACGTTAGGTGAAATTTTGTTAATAAAATTATATCAATGTAAAAGGAGTAATTTTAATGCAAAAAAATAATGAATTTGATACCAATTTCCTGGATTTCCAGTCCGTATAGATGAAAATCGAAAGCTCTCGTACTGTACTTCAGGACCCCATTGCCTGGTAGAGCACCTAATCTAAATAATTTGGCAATTTATCCTTGCAAGAAGGTGTTTGATTCCAATGAAAATTGATTTATAAAGATTGTTTAATAAAAGTCTGCTTAATACGTAACAGTACCCAATACGTAAAAGTAATTATACGTAAAAATAAATGATGCAGATAAATAATAATTGTGGTATAGAAGTACTTACTTGCATAGAAGTTGATAAATGCATGAATATCAATTAATTCCTAAAAATAAATTCTGCATAGAAATAAATTAATGCTTAAAGACAAATTAATTTATTAATCAACTGATTAATCGTTCAATTTATTTAATCAATTTATTAATTTATCAATTTAATCAATTAGTTTATCAATTATATTATTTACCTTTTAATTCTGATTTGCAAACTATAAATTGTAAAAAAAATGAAAGAAAAAAATATTTTATTACCATGAGGTAACATGTATTTTAATCACCTATTGATTAAAAAATCAATTTAAAAAATTGAAATTATAATAAGGACAAAATTGAAAATTATTGAAATTTAAATTACTAACAAATAAAATTTACCTGGCTGTGTTAAACACACGAAATGTGGATATGATTGTAATACAAATTACTGGAATCTCACAGTTGAACGTTTGAAAATATAAATCAGATCAAAATCGGCAGGAAAATAATCTCTTGATGATTTTAACTAATAAGGTAAACTATTTTATATTGCAATCTACATTATAGTAATAAAAATAAAGTTTTACTAAATTGAATTGAAAGCTGTAAAAATAGTACGGGTGTTGCCATCTGTTGATGGGCGACTTAAACGCGCAATTAAAATAGTGACAGGTATACAATCAATAAAAGAAATCTTTAATTAATACTAGTTTGACATTAGTTGCATGCCACAGATTAGATAGTTACTTTGCATACATAACCAAACATACGAACTGTTGTAATAAAGTAAATCGTTTACAAACTGTTTTGTGAGAATTCAGTAAATATATTACATCATATACACTATATAACAGTATAATTTCAAAGGTAAGAGAAATAACTACATGTACATAGTAACCAAAGTATAAAAATGAAATATAAATGAATGCAAATGTTTTCGCAGGCCTGTTGGCATCGACAATGGGTTCTGAAGCTGTAACAGAGATACATAATTTAAAGTTAAAAAACGTGACTGAGCTCCTAAGATACAAAAATAGGTACATAAAACAATGTGAAATAATTTAACAGTTATACAAAGAAAATTCTGATAGTTGAAACAGTTTCACTTACAAAAACTGAATAAAAATGCTATATAGGTCGTGCTATAATAATAATTGACGTAGGCCATGGTACAATATACAGCGTGTCCTATTTTTCATGGAACCACCCCTATAAAAAGTTTATTTAATGTCCTATTTAGATATTTTTTTTAAATAAGACAAAACATAATAGCGTAGCCTACTATGATTTTTTATCGGGTCAGAAAATTGTGAAATCTTATTAGCGATTTTTTTATTTCAAATCTAAGTGAGCCACTACAGTCAGCAACCCTCAAAATATGTTTGAACAAAATTTCGTTAAAAAGGTCGTATTTTTTTATTTTTCCTGGTTGAAATAAAAATTCAGAAATTGCCGAAGAAATTTAACTTTTGCATGGGTTAACTGATGTTGGGAGGATCTGCCCGACAGACAGATCTGTCGTGAGCTACATACAGGCGGATTTATCTGCAGACAGATCCGTTGCTGGTACACATCCACGGACGTGCGGGCGGTATTTCTGTTTCATTCATTTCTACTGGTTCCAGCGTTCTCTGTATATAAATGTGTTTTATGCTGCGCTATAGATAATAAAAAGAAAACTTGCAATAAGTGGGGGATTTATAGTTTTATTTGATGATAAAAAAAGGAAAAGACTGTGGTCAAAACGATGGTTTTTGGAAACGAGTTTAATTGGGGAACTCAAAATAAGAGAGCCCTATGATTTGCACCTTTTTGGATTTCGAAGGTCACAACGCAAATGAGGCATTCAATTTTACCTCCGTTAAAAATTACATACATGCGTATCTGTCTGGCTCGCTGTCAGTGCTCGTCATCTTAAGCGGCCTATTCACATCCGAGTGTGTCCAAAGGATTTATCCGACAGACGGATCTATGGTGAGCTACATATGTCTGCGGACAAATATATTGCAGCTACACATTCACGGACAAATCTGAACAGACTTACAGTTATAAATAATAAATAAACACCATAGAAATTAGACAACCCCCAGTTCGAGAAGCCAGAGGTTTGTACGGAAGGGGGTTACACATTGAGAAAACACGGACATACAATCGTTTCCTCTGACAGTGCCAGTGCCGGAGCCGAGATTCGAACCCCGTGGCACGATACCCGTGAGATTAATCGCGATTACCACCTCGCGCCTTAACCGGCTATCGGCCAGACGATAAAGACGAGAAAAATAAAAGACTATAAAGTTTGTTATATGTTATTTTCCCGTATCTCAGTTTATTAATTTGAATATACATAATAAAGCTTTGAAACTACTACCTACTTATAGTTTTTCTTTAAGTCCAAATCCATGTCGAACATTAATGATGATGAATTAATACAGTAAAAGGTGAATTAAATGCGGCCGTGATGTAAAAGCGGCCAAAAAAATAAGATTGATAAACGAGTACAAAGAGATGACACTTTAGGAATGCTGTCAGATTCGATCAACGTAATTTTTTGTCAGTTGCCTAAAAACATGAGGCATGCAAAAAAATCCATTGAAAATAACTACACACATGCGTATCTGTCTGGTTCGCTATCGGTGCTTGTCATCTTGGACCACGGACGACGAGCAAGACATCTACGTCGAGTGGGTGGGTACACACATGCGGATCTGTCGTCGGACAGGTCCGCTAGACATACTCGTATGTGAATAGGCCACTTTAGACGATACGCCTCGGCACATCATCGTCTGGACCATGGGCCGCTCATTGGTGGGCGTTGATGCTCGTCCTTTCGTCCATTGGTATTACGTGTACCCGCACAGACAAGGTTGTTGTTGTGTTTATGTTGTAAGGTTGATGCGTACTTGCCAAATCTGTTTTCAGAAGAATAATTGGCGATTTTTGTGGAAAGAAACTTGATGATAGCAACAATTTTGATTTGGGAACATACCAAAAAATCAAAAATGACAGATTTGATGCAGCGTTCACTCCACTTTTCATGTTTAATTTGACTAAATTAAATGATGTTTTGGACATTCTGATAAAATTAAAAAACTTTTCGTCGTCATCTTTCATCGTGCAATTGACTAAATTATTCGCTTCTTTTTTTAACCTTCTTTGTTTAAAATGTGAACCCACATGCGCCGATTTCTCTTCTTCTTCACTTACCAATACAATGAATCAATTAAAATTAAACATTATTCTTCCGAATCACTATCCATAGTTACAAATTAGAACCGGTAACATCTAATAATTTACTAAATAAAAATAGTTAAAAGTGTGGTATGCTATGTTTCATGAGAAGATACGTATGTCTTCCGAGCGGCCGCCGCTCATCCATAATGAGCCTCGTGTGTCTTTGTCCTAAATCAAACTTACCATCTTCCCAGTGTTGTTAGAGTTAACTGCATAGAGACGACGCGCCTGGATTCAGGCACCATTGTCCTATCTCCACCGCTTGTATAGTTGCCACCTGGTCGGTGGATCACTTATTTTGCGAAAAACTACCCCCAGCGGGGACCTCATGCTAGTTTTTCTTGTTTTTTATGAATCGTTACTAGAAAAGAAAAAATGTATAGGGTTAGAAGTAATTTTCATTGAATTTTGCATAAAATTATACTATATACTATATGTACTTGACGGACGATAGAAATCTGGTAATAAAATATGACCCGCGTTTTTCTTGACACCCTGTATATACACAGTGCGCTTCGTTCGTACCAAAAACGATTTGGTTTTCTCTCTTTCTTGCAATACTTTTCAGAGGTGAAGCAGAATTCACATTAAAATTAAAATATTTTCGAAGTATGAAGTACTGTAAAGTAGTCAGCCTTAATAATCATCTTTATATTGTAACGTAACGGCAATTTAATTGCCTCGTTATAGAAGAAAGCAAGTAAATACATAATTGTAGACTATTATGAAAACACTACCACTGGCAAAATAAAACGTGAGTATAAATATGACATGGAAGTATGAAAGCATATATTTATGTTTAATCTGATGAAATCTGGAGGAAGACAGTGCACTCTTTAAAAATATGTCAGTGGTTCCTGTTCTCCTTCAAGAAGGGAGTAACTATAGAAACATATTAACGACTTGAATATAGCTTTCGAATTAACAAACCTAAAATCAAATATTGATGAATCAATGTTAATGTCAAAGATCCTCACCTCTCAATTTCAGAACAATATAAACACTTTGTAAGATCATAGATTTTATTATGTGACTGGTTTCATGAACAAAATTTGCTTCACGTCATCAGACACAAGAAATTTAATAAAATATACAAAGTAGAATGCAGGTTTTCACGGCCGTTATCTAATGAAGTAGATTCTTCCGGGTCTTGCCGTGGTCGTCGAACTTGAAGTCAAGTTCGACGACCACGGCAAGACCCGGAAGAATCTACTGCATTCAAAATATACAAAGATTGTGAAAATATTCAATGTTTGCCAACATAGATTCTAACGTTGTAATAGCTCCTGTAAAAAGTATTAAACATCTGGGTATCACCATTGACTGTCACTTAAAATGGGACGTACATATTAATAACATAGTAAAAAAATCCTTGTATATTCTATTAAAATTCTTGTGTCTGATGATGTGAAGCAAATTTTGTTCACGAAACGGGCCATATAAGAAAGAATTTTGTGAGATTTGATTCTTTCTTCCTTCAAAATGTATTATTTATTCACCAAGATATGTATATAGGTTTGACAAATACTAGTAGTTTATACCCAGATAGCACTAGGATATACCAAATTCGTTTTAGGAACGTTTGCATGGGACATTCGAGACATCTTAAAGGCGTCCACTTTAAGATATAAGTTAGACGTTGTTACAAATCGCAACACCTTTAAGACGTCTTATTTAAGTCCATTCTAGGCTTAAAATAGTATATTATATACCTAGGTTGAGAAGTAAGCTATTACTTACCGATCACTATTGTGCGAGGTTTATAATGACATTCTCAACCGAAGTATATATAGAATTTTTTTTCTACTAACACTGATATATTATCAACTCATCCACGCATCAAATTAGATTTTACCTAATTATATACAGGTTGGCTGCCAATATAACGGGTGCAGCATTGTGCGATGAATCGACCGACCTTTCCTCTGTTTATTGTACACTGCTGTTTGCCATGTTAGTAGTCAATCTGTATACACCACAGATACTAGAAAGGTTGAATTATAGGCAAATTCTATATTCTATGCTCAAGAATAATGCCTCGAGTCAAAAGTTTACACAATTCTCACTTTTCTTAGTCCTTTATATTCAGCAAACATACAATTAAATCTTAAATCAAATGGAATAACAATAAAGTTGGTACTGGAAATCAGGAAATAAAACAAAATTTTGTTCTTCTAAATTATACATAAAACCACAGCATAAAACACTACAAAGCAAAGGAGTTGTGAAATATCGCAGGAAAAACGTTGAAATGAAATGATCAACTCAACTGTCAGCCACAAGGTCAACCCAAAACATGACGAAGTCAAACGAATGCCGGATCGTGCCGGAATGACATTTATCGCTGGAAAAGCGCGGTAATTCAAAACTTAGAAATTATTAATTTGTAATTTTTTAGAACTCCCAAGTCATGCATCTACGACGAAATTCTTATTTCACACAAAGAATTATTGATTTGGATATGAATAATGTATTATTTTCCAAAACACAATATAAAAAAGCTAGGAGGCCTAATAGGGACATACTAAGGACATACTAAGGACGTAAATTTTTTTGACGTCCCACAGTAGACGTCTTGAGGATGTCCATATTAGGCCCTAAAAGAGGTTCAGATCAAATTAGGATCAACATTGGACGTTTCTGGAACATCGTGTGTTATTCGGGTATACTAGTACAAATAAACGAAATGTTTGATTGACATAGTTATTCATAGTTTCTAAAGTTAAATACGTAAGAAATTTGGATTTTTACATACGATTTCTTGTAACATTATACAAATAAGTAAAATGTATTATATCCGAGTAATTCATTTATAACAGAAAAGATGATTGATTCATATACCTTCTTTTCTATATTAAAATTTTAACATTAGTTTATTAGAATATAAATTCTTTAGAAGCTCTACATGTAAAATCATGCATGGTTCTTCTGTTTCACATATCAACAATTTTAATTAAATACACTTTATGTTTTGAACAATTAGCTTTTTCATATAGATATCATATTTTCTAGCTCCAGTTCGGTATTTATTACAACGGCCTTATTTTCTTAACTCTTAACATGTCATTTTTATTATAATATGAACTTTATATTACAAACCTTGGATAATTCTGTTCAGTAGTTCAGCATGGGTACGTCATAGAAAATTTGAAATATTAAATTGCTTTAGGGATAAGTTGAACCTACGAATATAACCCATATGTTCATGAATTTATGGGATTATTCATGTACATAAACTTAGCAAAACAACTTGCATGAATCAGAGAAATAACCAACTGGTAATTTGCCGCTAATTTACAGCAAATTAAATGTGAAAAGAAAAAATTTTCCTATCGTTATTTTTAAAAAATATTGTACGCTTTGTTAACTTTATATAAAGTTAGCAAAACAACTAACGCAATTGTTGTTAAAAATTATTTTATACAACCATATACATTTTAAGAATTTGCCGTTAATTTTCCGTGATAGAATAGCTATGCTCAAAATTCATCTCCACTTTTTCATCCCGAGTTAACGGCAATTATTCATTAACAAATAGTGAAAATATCATTGTTCTCGAACAGCTCCTAAAAAATGTATACGGCTCAATTACGGAGACCTTCAATGAATCTATTCAACGAAATGGTGAATTCATATCATATATATTTGGGCCGAGGACACAATATCGAAACCACCCCTTGTGTGGCAGTTTGTTCGTCGAGGAATTCAGGAAAATTGTAACTCCATCGATAGAAATTCCTTAAACCACAATTCATACATACGAGACCAATGACAAATGATCATACGCAAACGAACTTGAAGTGAGCAACCCTACCTTTTTATCGGGGGTATTCTATCAAAAACCAATCAATATTTACGTGAATAATTTACATAATTCCGCCGTGACAAAATCTGCAATGCCACAACTAATTCGATTGGCCCACACGCCAAATTCCCATAACCAATTCGAATGAAAAATAAGCAACCCTACCCTACAGTCGGGGGTGTTTTGCCAGAAATCATAAAAAAATTATATAAAAAACATTTTAAAAAAAAGCTTTTATTTAAATGCTCCAGAAAATAGGCTTTGAGGCAAATCGTTTGATTTTGTTATATTATATAATTTTTTTATTATATAAAAGCTAGATTTTCCTGTGTAAAGGAGATTGCTCGCGCCAACTTTTATATCATAAAAAAATTATATAATGTAACAAAATGATGGGTTTAATTTACTTCAAAGTTTATTTTCTACTTTTTAGTCTTTTGATATGCTGTAATCCCCAGATATCGATTTTGAGACGAATTGGATCATAAACGGTAAAGTCGTCCACCATCTTGAACTAAATTTTTTATTAGAAATTCGTAATCCGCGACCCCGAAAACCCTCAGATATGGATTTTAATCGATTTGGATCTAAATGACAAAAGTCGTCCGACATATTGGCGCCGCCATTTTGAATTCCTAAATTTTGACCAAGAGTTCATAATCCGCGACCTAGAACACCCCCAGATATCGATTTTGAGTTGAATCGGATCTTAAACGGTAAAGTCATCCGACATCTTGAAGTCGCCATCCTGAACTATATTTTTGACTAGAAATTCGCAATCGACGAACCCGAAAACCTCCAATATCGATTTTGATCGATTTGAGCCATAAATGACAAAAGTCATCCGCCATATTGGCGCCGCCATTTTGATTTTCTAAATTTTGACCAAGAATTTATAATAGGCGATCTCGAAAATCCTCAGGTATCGACTTTGGGTCGAATCGGATCGTAAACGGTAAAGTCGTCCGCCATCTTGTATTTTTCTTATAATATGAAAATGTTACGGTGTATTGTCACCGAACTTACACATATGTGCAAAATTTCAAAGCTCTAACTTAATTAGAACTAATCGAAATAATGATTTGACCTAAAAACTAACTAATTAAGTAACAAACACACATTGCAAGTTTAATAAAAGCTTTTAAAATTGTACATCTTCCACAATAATTCGCGGAATTTTGCCAACGGAATATCTGCAATACCACAATTAATTCGTTTGGCCCTCACGGCAAATTCCCATAATGAATTCGAAAAAAAAATATGCAATCCTACCGCGCAATAGGAGATGTTTTGCCCAAAAATACGAAAAACGTCCATCTTGTAATTTAATTATTTTTTTTGTAAAATTTCAAAAGGATTGTTAATTTTTTTCCTTTAATATAGAAAAGGAGCTCAGGATTAACTTTAAGTGATTTATTTTTAATTGTAGCCTTGTTTTGGAAATCATAATAGAACGCCCAGCGCGTATTTCTTCTGATAATTGCTGAAAAATGACCTATGGATAATGATCTCCTAGTATTTATCGGTCCTTTGTAATCCATCATGGCAAAAAATCTGTACGTCACCTCGCTTTTTCGGCTATTCAATTTTTTTGAAATTGAGTCCGATGTAATGGAACTCATAATACCGACCCCAAATATAGTAATTACTTCTGAAAAATCATTTTCAATATTGGTCTAAATTCACTTTCAATGCTCATTGGGAAAACAACAGAAGAGTGAATACTTTTTTTCAGGGTAATGCTTACTATACTAAGATATGGTTCTATATAGCTTATTATAGCTATGTAGACACATCTATAGAATATAATTCATCACTAACACTAACATATAACTAACTAAGAAGTACTTTCTGGAAAAGCACCTCCGATTGTAGGGTAGGGTCCGATTTTCTTCATCCGAATTCGTTATGGGAATTTGCCCTGTGGGCCAAACGAATTAGTTGTGGTATTACAGATATTGTAATGGCGGAATTCTGTGAATTATTTGCGTGAATATTAATTGTTAGTGGCTTTTGATGGAATATCTCCGATAAAAAGGTGGGATTGCTCACTTCGAATTCATTTAAGTATGATCATTTTTCATTGGGCCCGTATGTATGAATTGCGGTTTAAAGAATTTCTGTCGATGGAGTTACAATTTTTTGAATTCCTAGACGAACAAACTTCCACACGAGGGGTCGGTTCGATATTGTGCCTCCAAATATATATGACATAAATTCATCATTTCGTTGAATGGATTCATTGTAGATCCCCGTAATTGATCCGTATACATTTTTTTGGAGCTGTTCGCGAACAATGGCATTTTTACTATTTGTTAATGGATAATTGCCATTAACTCGAGAAGAAAAAGTGCAGATGAATTTTGAGCATAGCTATTATGCAGTGGCGGCCCGGTAGGGATGGTAGGGTAGGCAGTCCCCACCCAATTACTTAAGCGGTAGTTATGATGGTATATTCATATTTTTATATATTTTTGTAGTTAAATTATGAAGTAAAATTTTGCGGTTAATTAATTGTAATTTTAAAATTTGTAACACCCCTTGGCTTAAAACCAGGAAGTGTTTCAATTATGCGAACGGCAGCTCTGGGTTATGGGAAAGCGAGGTCGTGGTTCGATATTTACTCGTTTGTTAACTTGCAAAAAAAAATATATAAAATAGTGAATATATATATAAACAAAAAAATAGATGTTCAGGGCGCCACCTTAACTTACTATATGAACCATGAGTATTGTGAAAGCTAAGGAAAACAATACTGAGTACCTAAGTTATGTAATAAGCTCACCAATAATATATATCCAGCTAAATGAGTAGAAGAAAGGAAACACACATGTTAATAATAAGTTGACTTTAATATTTGACAATGGGACAGTTGAATAATTTATTTAGCAATAGCAAAAAAATTTAGTTAAGTTGAAATTTGAATGATTGATAAAAAGATATATTAAATTATGACGGTTTAACAAGTATTATTTAAGAAAATTTTATGTAAAAATATTTATGTGAAAATGTATGAATATTTGAAAAATGTTAAAATTTAATTAAAATGGTACCATTTCTTACAAGTAAAAAAAATATATGAAAAGTAATAATTTAAATCAGACAAAATGTTATAAATAATACCACAAAACAGAAGGCCCTGGTGTAACTTTGTTCCAGAATCAGGTATGACTGCAGGGACCCCTCTACAACACGCTGCCTCCACTCTCAAATTGTCTCCACTGCCTACGTGGTCCAAAAAAAAATCGACGACTCGGATTCTTTCGCTTATTGACCTCTTGCTTCTTAAAATAATACCATCTGTGTGTGGCCGCTACATCGGAAAGATGATATACCAATAATGATATCACACCAAAGAAAATTGCCTCATGAGGGATACTGGCAACCCTAAGATATAAAAAAATACACCTTACAAAATGAAATCAAACGAATTCGCAAGACTTACCCCAAGTGACCTGTGGGGGCTCAGTATCGATTATAAGCCTAAGCTTATGGCGTGAATAAAAATTATGGCTTGACCAAATTTACTAGTTAGGCTACTGCCCCAAGCCTAAGCACTACCGGCTCCTTCAATGGATCACGCTTAAAAGGGCTGCTAAGATGGCTTAGCTTTCTAACGCGGTCTTGCGAATTTAAAAAAACTAACGATCCCTACACGCAGGTCTTAATTACCAACTCAAATCACAGAATTGTGCTCTTGGCAAAATCGAACTATAAGAAGAAGAAGATGAATTTAAAATATCCAAAATTTAACCTTAAAATAGAGAGTGTGCTACTATGTGCTTCTGAAGAAATAAATAAAACAAGTTCATAAGAAACATGCTGTTAAACCAGCCAGGAAGAGAAGACGTCGTGTGTTTACTATATTTTGGTGTTAACTCAAAATGAGGTGTCAAGTGCTTTTCAACCTGAACAAGTTATAATTGCAGTGTTAATTGTTTGAAACGGTGCCGCATTATTTTCATTATTATTTACTTATATATTTAACTGCATGTGGAGCATGTTTTTGCAGGAAAGAAAGAATAAAAAAATATTTATATTTGTCTAATAAATTCCTTTTCAGGAGATTTTGCAACCAGTAATACATTTATCCACATACTGGGTGGCCTAACTCACTATGCACCAGTTTACTTTTTAAATTAATTACTATGAAAAATGTAGCATATGCAATGCTACACTGCCCCTCTCCACCATTAAAAATATATCCTTTGAAGAAGGGTATATTTTTACAAAATCATGAGTGTTTACTTATTATCAGTTTTTATAATTTTTTTTTTTTTTAAATCCTACAGTTCCCAAATTTTGCTTAAGTACTAAGTTAGTAATAATTCTACCCGAATATAACTAATTTTAACGCATCCATTTCTCAGGAGTTGTCAAATCTGCCTATCAACTAGTCTTATTTACAAGATCCTAAATACTAAACTAAAATCTACTAGTACGTGCAGAAAAGTAAATGCAATCTTTTGCATTTCTATCAGTAGAATATATACAATAGGGAATATGTACAATAGGGGGTAATTCTTATCGAATTCACGGAGGGACAATTGATCAATTGATAAAGGGGAATAAGCGAAGGCTTATTTTTTTGGGACAAGAATATTTGACGTCAATATAGGGAAATATAGCGTATGATTAAGCCATCTCAAGCAAGAAACAAAATAAAACAGTGAAGTGTTTTAATTTCTTACTAGGAAATGAAATAAACTCGAACTATGTAAGAAGTTTCACAACGGTACTAAAAAAAATGTAAGATTACATTTATAGCTTTTGTTGTATGAAAAGATTTCGAAACTTCTTACGTTACAACATAGATAAATGTAGACATAAATTCAATATCGGAAGTTGTGACAAAAAAATGACTTTGTGCCATAAATCTACATAAATTTCAAATTTAACAACTCCAAGAAAAATGTGACTATCTCACGAAAAAAAATTACTTATTGGCCTAGTGAATGTGAATTAAATAGCAAAGGTTACTGTCGGTATACCAGAGATGTTGAAAATTAATTTTAGTTGAAGTATCTAGGTGACAGAAAAATTTTACTCTGACAAATCAGAATTCGATCCTAGATAAGGCTTTAACTGACTTATGTGCCAGGTGCCAGCATCTGTACCGTCCATATTATTTAACTCATACACTATGCGCGATTTAACTGTACGCACCTTGCATAACACATACCTAGGTGCCAACTTAGCCGAAAACTGTTTTTCAGCATCCGAAAGAACATGATTGCGTCTCCAAACTTTATCGCCTACTCTAAACTGAAAGTCTCTCCTACGTAAATTGTATTGTCTAGAATTTCTCTGATACATAACATTTAGTTTCTCTTGCACTTTTCTATATAATTCAGGAAAATTTTTAAGATTTTCTGCGTATTGGTCTGCATATCCAGGTTCTAAGTCAAAATTAATATCGCGGATTTTTTCGCTATAAAAATCACCAGATATAGGTATATTTCTGCCAAAAGTTAGAAAAGCGGGACTATACCCTACTGTGTGATGTGTTGAAACTCTCATGGCATGAGCAATTTTGTAAATTTCTTTGTCCCAGTCTTTGTGTCTATTTACAAAACAACGAATTGATGTTAATAAGGTTCTAATATTTCGCTCAGCTGCATTAGTCTGGGGATGATACCGTGCGTTATATAAAACTTGTACCTGGTACTTTTTAGTGAATTTTTCAAATTCTTTCCCAGTCATTTGTGAACCATTATCACATACTATAAATTGACTTACTCCGTAAACTAAAAATACATCATTTTCTATAAACGAAATTAAATTTTTGGCATTAGCAGCACGTACTGGTTTTACCAAAACATATTTAGTAAAGTAATCGGTAACTATAATTGCATGAGTGTTACCTCGTGGTGAACGTGGATATGGACCTAGGAAATCAATAAAAATACATTGAAACGGCATAGAAATTTTTCTTTCTCTACCCATAAGACCCATTGGTGTCGAGTTAGGCATTTTTTGACTATGACAAATATTACAATTTCTTATATACTTAAATACATCTTTTCTTAACTTGGGCCAGTAATAATTCTCGGTTATTTTTTTTAAAGTTTTGTAAAATCCGAAATGCCCTGACGTAGGAATATCGTGGCATTGGTTAAGAATTCGCTCTCGTTGTGATAGAGGGACAACTAATTTCCAATCTGAAGTGTTCGTTATTAAAGGAATATTTTTTGGTAAATATTTGTAAATATAACCGTCTTTTACTAACCAGTGTGGGTAACGTTCTGGATGTTTATCGATTTTATCCCTCATTTCTAAATACCAGGGCTCTAGGTTATCAAGCAAGATTCCTAATAAATCTATTTCAACCGGAAGGGGTGACCTGGACAATGCATCTGGTACCACATTTAGTTTACCTTTACGGTGAACTATCTCAAAATCAAATTGTTGCAACTGTGTTGCCCATCTAGCTAAAACTCCTGTCGGTTCACGTAATTTGTGAAACCATAAAAGACTATAGTGATCAGTTACAACCGTAAAGCGAGTACCCTCTATAAATGGTCTAAATTTTGTGATACCAAATAATACAGCAGCTAATTCACGCTGGTAAGTTGACCAGTTTCGCTCAGCCCTAGAAAGACTACGACTAGCGAAAGCGATAACTTTTTCAACTCCATCCTGGACTTGTGTCAGTACTGACCCAAGACCAGTTAGACTAGCGTCGCACTGAATGGTGAATTTTAAAGAAAAATCTGGTGAAGATAATATCGGAGCCGAAACTAATGCTTGCTTGATATCCTGGAATGCCTTTTCAGCAGAATCGTTCCACTGTATAGGAAGTTTCTTTCCTTTTGCACCTCTTAACAATTCATTTAAAGGAGATACTACGGTGGAAAAATGAGGAACAAACCTCCTATACCAGGAAGCTAAACCAAGAAAACGTTTAACTTCTGTACTGTTCTTAGGTCTAGGATAATTTACCATTGCCTCAACTTTATCTGGGTTAGTTCTTAAACCATTTTTATCCACAACGAAGCCAAGATAGTTCAATGAATCCCGAAAAAATTGACATTTGTCATAGTTAATAGTGAGATTAGCAGATTTTAAGCGATTAAAAACGTCATCTAAAAGTTTAATATGTTCGTCAAACGAACCACTTATTAAAATTACATCGTCTAGATAAACAAAACCAAATGGCTCTAATTCTGGGCCTAGGATAGAATCCATCAGTCTTTGTTGTGCTTGAGCACTGTTTGTCAAGCCAAAAGGAACTACACAAAAATGAAATAAACCCCTACCGGGTACACTAAAGGCTGTTTTTTCTTTACTTTCCTCTGACAGAGGTATCTGCCAGAAGGCACTTTTTAAATCAATGCTCGAGATAAATTTTGCACCTTTTAACATATTTAGAATATAATCTACTCTAGGAAGTGGATAAGAATCAGATTTAGTGACTGAATTTAATTTACGTCCATCAAAACAAAATCTATAGGTGTTATCAGATTTTTTAACTAATAAAACAGGTGAGCACCAACTACTAAATGAGGGTTCTACTACACCTAAACGTAACATTTCGTCCAGTTGACTATTTAATTCTTTTAATAAATAAGGTGATAACTGATATTGCCTTTGCTTGATTGGTCTAGCATCACCGGTGTCTATGTTTTGAATAAATTTACTGGTTCTACCTAGTTTTCCAACTGGTGACAGCGTCTTAAATTTTTCCAAGGTTTTATTCACAATAACTTGATCCTTAGGACATAATACAGATGTTGATTGAATGCCACTATCATTAGTATTTAATGTTTTATTTACTACACTAATATGGACCTGCATTGATTGGTTATCCATTTCCCAAGTATTTGTGTGAAAATTTAGAGAAAGGCCAAAGATTTTTAAAGATTCACTGCCTAATATAAAACCATGACAAATAGAAGGGACTATTAAAAATTCTACTAATTTACATTTAGTTTCTAAACAAATAGGTAATAAAACTGAACCGGAAACTGTCTGTTTTCGACCCTCAGCTGTTGTTACAAATTCTGATTTAATAGAACGAATTTTAATTTTATATTGATCTAAAATAAACAAACCTTCACTTCCTATGACAGACTGATTTGCACCTGTATCTATAAGTGCTGTTAATTGTTGATCATATAAGTTAACAGTAATATAAGGACGATTATCTAGTGGTTTTTCAACAAAGACTGGTGATACTTCTAAGGTACTGTTTACATTACTAGTTTCTAAATAAAATTTTTTGACATAATCTAGCCAAGATTGCCATTCTGATTTTGAAGTAAATTTTCGACATTTATTTAAATTAGGTTGCATATAAGAAATATTTTTATTAAATCCATAAGACGTTCTTTGAGAGGTAGGTATTGAAAGAGAAAAATTTCTATTATACGTAGGAGACTTTAGTTTGGAATTCGTAATCGTTCTTGAATATATTACAGGTATGGTCTTTTTAAACTGTGACAAACGACGACCAACAACGTTTGCCTGCGATACTAGTTTTTTTTTACACTTTGAACAATTTCTTGACGTTACATTTGGATTGCCACATTTAAAACAAAATATTTTAGGTTTGTCCCTGCACGTTTGAAATGTATGGTTAGGTTTCTGACAATTCCAGCACGTGATAGCAGAAACATTTCTGGTTTTACCCCTAGAATTGTAATTCCTCTTACTATTCGTGGAGGTACTAGCGGATGAGGTACTAGCAAATGAGCTACTAGACTCTCCAATATATGCCAAATCAGTTTGAAACACATTAGAACTTTTAGGTGGAGGTACATAATTATGTCTTATGCGATCTACTTCATCTAGCTTACGACAAATAGTACACAAATCATCAGTATCTTTTATATCTACCAAAGCAATTCTAGATGTATAACGAGGTAAAATTCTCTCCTTAATTATTTTAAGCTTAGTTGTTTCTGCTGGAGGACGAGATAATCTACTAAAGTATGATTCCATAGTAGCAACATAAATGTGAATAGGTTCTTTTTCACCTTGAGTTCTTTGCTTAATTTCATCCCAGAGATCATCGTCATAGCTCTCTGACAAGAAATCACGCATTAATAGTTTGACTAAACCGTCCCAATCAGTAGCTAATTTTTTGCTTATAATATTTTTTACCCACAATTTGCCAGGACCCTCAAATAATTCGGTCACTGTAGAAAATAACTCTTTTTTATCAACATTACGAGATACTGATAATTCATTTACTTGTTCTAAAAATGTATGGACACTCATATTTTTTGTATCAAACTTTAAGTTCCATTTGTATACAGGTACTGACTTTCTATAATTTTGAACAGGTGAAATAGACCTTCTCGCAACAGGATTGTTAATGCTAGTACTAGGACCAGGAGAACTAACTAGTTGTGAATTTTCAGATACAGTTACTTTTTCTCGTAAATCTGCATCAAATTCTATGCAAGTTGCATGAGCATCGTCTTTAAAATCTATTGCCTCACCATCCATATTTTCTAAAATAGGCATTCTTAACACACGATTATGAATATGACAAAGACGAGTCTCAATTCGCTTATACATAGAATCCGAAGCAGGACCGTCGAAATCAACTATCAAACTTTTAATAGACTCTAATGTATTTTCTATAATTTCCTTTTCGGAATCATAGTCAAAATTTGGATCTACATAATCTACTTTACGAGTGCGGTCAGTATCTAATAACCGGTGCAAAATCTTGCGTTTTGCTGCTGCATCTTTTCTACCAGCATTAACACCTCTTATGCGTAATTCATAATTTAACTCATCACTAAGAAGATAAATTGGTTTCATATTATGTGGTTCTATGTTTATGTATGTAACGTATGAAATGAAAGGTATAAAAAAATTTACAAAAATTGTTCAGATTAAAAAAGCATCAACACACAACAAATATCGACAAACCATATAAAAATGTAAAATCGGAAATAACTCACAAATAGGTAGAAAACAACAAAAAACGTGAATACCAACAACGTAAAAAAAGGAGCAGATAAAAATATAAAAAATGTAACTGGTCAATAAATAAGTTCAGAATGATAGGTCAATAAGAAATTTAGAATGTTGATTAACTATGGTATTTCTTTCTCACACTCAACAGCTTAATAGATTATTGGTGGCTAGGATATTTATAAAATGCAAAGTTAAACAAATCGGGCCCGCTACGTTGGATGCGCCACTTTCTTGTAACACCCCTTGGCTTAAAACCAGGAAGTGTTTCAATTATGCGAACGGCAGCTCTGGGTTATGGGAAAGCGAGGTCGTGGTTCGATATTTACTCGTTTGTTAACTTGCAAAAAAAAATATATAAAATAGTGAATATATATATAAACAAAAAAATAGATGTTCAGGGCGCCACCTTAACTTACTATATGAACCATGAGTATTGTGAAAGCTAAGGAAAACAATACTGAGTACCTAAGTTATGTAATAAGCTCACCAATAATATATATCCAGCTAAATGAGTAGAAGAAAGGAAACACACATGTTAATAATAAGTTGACTTTAATATTTGACAATGGGACAGTTGAATAATTTATTTAGCAATAGCAAAAAAATTTAGTTAAGTTGAAATTTGAATGATTGATAAAAAGATATATTAAATTATGACGGTTTAACAAGTATTATTTAAGAAAATTTTATGTAAAAATATTTATGTGAAAATGTATGAATATTTGAAAAATGTTAAAATTTAATTAAAATGGTACCATTTCTTACAAGTAAAAAAAATATATGAAAAGTAATAATTTAAATCAGACAAAATGTTATAAATAATACCACAAAACAGAAGGCCCTGGTGTAACTTTGTTCCAGAATCAGGTATGACTGCAGGGACCCCTCTACAACACGCTGCCTCCACTCTCAAATTGTCTCCACTGCCTACGTGGTCCAAAAAAAAATCGACGACTCGGATTCTTTCGCTTATTGACCTCTTGCTTCTTAAAATAATACCATCTGTGTGTGGCCGCTACATCGGAAAGATGATATACCAATAATGATATCACACCAAAGAAAATTGCCTCATATGAGGGATACTGGCAACCCTAAGATATAAAAAAATACACCTTACAAAATGAAATCAAACGAATTCGCAAGACTTACCCCAAGTGACCTGTGGGGGCTCAGTATCGATTATAAGCCTAAGCTTATGGCGTGAATAAAAATTATGGCTTGACCAAATTTACTAGTTAGGCTACTGCCCCAAGCCTAAGCACTACCGGCTCCTTCAATGGATCACGCTTAAAAGGGCTGCTAAGATGGCTTAGCTTTCTAACGCGGTCTTGCGAATTTAAAAAAACTAACGATCCCTACACGCAGGTCTTAATTACCAACTCAAATCACAGAATTGTGCTCTTGGCAAAATCGAACTATAAGAAGAAGAAGATGAATTTAAAATATCCAAAATTTAACCTTAAAATAGAGAGTGTGCTACTATGTGCTTCTGAAGAAATAAATAAAACAAGTTCATAAGAAACATGCTGTTAAACCAGCCAGGAAGAGAAGACGTCGTGTGTTTACTATATTTTGGTGTTAACTCAAAATGAGGTGTCAAGTGCTTTTCAACCTGAACAAGTTATAATTGCAGTGTTAATTGTCTGAAACGGTGCCGCATTATTTTCATTATTATTTACTTATATATTTAACTGCATGTGGAGCATGTTTTTGCAGGAAAGAAAGAATAAAAAAATATTTATATTTGTCTAATAAATTCCTTTTCAGGAGATTTTGCAACCAGTAATACATTTATCCACATACTGGGTGGCCTAACTCACTATGCACCAGTTTACTTTTTAAATTAATTACTATGAAAAATGTAGCATATGCAATGCTACAAATTAAAAAGTTAGTTTTATTTATAATATTATTTTTACTTCATATTAATCTGCCTCAAATAGGTACACTTATGAATCCGTTTAGAAACCGGACGCAATACTGTCGAAAGTGTCATGCGCCAAGCCAGGGCGGGGAAGCATCGCTCAGAAATCGTGAATTCAATCATAATACGTCTATGCGCGTGTTGGTTATTCACTTCAATCTTACGCCTGTAATGCATATCAAAACGAGACGTACGTCTAGCATATTTAGGCTATTTACAACCTAGAGTGGGCATGCCATCCATGAGCAAAACTTGTAATAGACAATATGAATATTGAATAGAATATGTTCACAATTGAAAAGATATCAAATAGGAAAAATAACTAATGTGTTAAAATTGATTAATCAATCTGTTATGAATATCAAATATGATAGCAATTTCTAATTAGATTAATAGGAACAAAAAGAAGTTAAAATACATATCAGCGGTACCATAAAGTTATAGTTCAAGTAGGAATAAACTGAGACAGAAAAACATAACAAAAACTTTACGATCTCAATAAAATACCATTACTCTTTGTGCTACCTCAGCCGACCTTCGAGTACTATATTATCCAAAAGTACTCAAATAATGTTTAATTTTATTTTAGCAGTTTTAGACGTGAAATTAATATAATATGTAAATTAAATAAATGTATAATATTCAAATATGGGACTCGCGCTCGGTGGGATGTGGACACTGCCACCCTCATCCCTTCTCTTTTCTTTTGCAGTGTCGTGATGTTTAGCCGAGAATTGTTTCATTTTCGGGCGCGTTGAGTGAAGTTAAGTCAGTATTCACGAATCTCAAACGTTGGAAATTATTACTGCTGTTTTAGAATTGGAAGATTTTAGTTTTTGGATAGGTTTGTGTAATGTTTTATTCTCTCAATTTTATGTTTTTTTAATTTGTAATATGTGATCTTTGTTGGTATTTAGTAAATAGTAAGTGTCTACTTTAGCAGAAAAAAGTGTAGTGAATGGACAACTGACAAATTATTAATATTAAAATATTTGCCATGGACGACGTAAGGCAAACGGTATGCGACAACTCTGATATTATATATTTTTTATTAGAAAACAGTTTTGCTTCCCCAACATACGACGACAAAATTTTTGTAATTAAATTAGAGCGACTTCGCCCCACTATGGGAAATCTCATTAATGTAAATTCAAATTCGTCCAATTGAAAATTTTGTGTCACAGGGTATCCGAAATGTTTCTGGAAGTGAAATAAAAAATAAGCTTTATTGCTGGCCTTGCATGTTATTCAGTCAGAATAGTAAAAATCCGTAGAATTCAACAGGAATAGATAATTTAACAACATTATACAAGGCGATTGAAGGGGGCACTAAATTTCTCTGGAGTGTCATTATTATTCGGTTCTATCCCCCATCCTGCCCACCCATAGCCAAAAGCCATGGGCCGCCACTGCTATTATGTCACGACAAATTAACAGCAAATTCCAAACAGGCACATGATTGTATAAAATGATTTTCAACAACAATTGCACTAGTTGTTTTGCTAACTTTATGTACATGGCTTATTTTCATGTTTCGCCTAGAAATTATACACCTGATATTAACCAGGACACTTTGAATACTTTAAGACGCACCTACATAGTTTTCCGCCAAAGGAAATGGTTGTAATTTATTATTATTAGTTTTCTATTACACGTGCACAATTTCTACACACGATCATTAAACATTGTATCATTTTAACAAAAATAACAGTTTTCTCATCGTTCCGCTACTGGATGAAATCATAATTTCACCACTATGATTATTGTACAAAATCTAACGGAAAGTAATAAGGTTACAATAAATATACTGGTGTCGGTATATTGCAATAGTAACAACTTCCTGGTATTGGTCTGGTCTTGACAGGAATAAGTTTACATAAATGTTGCGTAGCGCTTATAAGGCACGATTGCACATACGAGAATATGTTGTTTCTGTATAATTTTGTTTAATCCATATTTGTATTTATGCTCCTATATCTAATGATTATATGCAGTTGCTGGAAATATCGTATCAACATTCAATATGTTTGTTAATATTTGTTTTTGATAAAAAGTGTGATATCAGTATCTATATATGCCATAACATATATAAAAAGTAACTTATCAGTCTGTTTTCGTTAGTAATCAAAGTGATTACCAAAAATAATGTAACGAATGCCAAATAATATCTACATCGCAATAGCAGTTATTCAATAGATAGGAATCCACTACCACTAAATTCTGCTATTTCCTGGTTGCCACATAACTTTTGGACATACCTTTGAAGTTAGGAGCGTATTTAGCGAAATAGCACAAGGCTATTCGATCTTCCGCTCATTTCCTATATTAATTTTGATTATGAGGGCTCCGTATCATCAGTTATATGTTATTTTAGAAGAAATAATTTGTAAAGATATAATATTTGAGTTGTGTACTCTCGATAGGGTTAGAAATAGATATCCGAAAAGTTCCCACCTTATTCAGGAACGGAAAGCCCCTTTTTGTAAAAAACCACCCCTAACGGGGACTTAACGCTGGTTTTTCAATTTTATCTTGTAAACTGTTCGTTGAAAGAGAAAAATATGGGAAATAAAAAATGTCTCGTTAAATTCCGTATAAAAAGTGTCCTATTGACCTTGTAGCGTATCCCCATCTATTTCGCAGTAACATCGTCCAAACTATGGGGTAGGAGTCGGCTACGGTGAATGCAGTCAGGGGTTTTCCACAAGGTGGAGTCCTATCGCCCTTGCTGTGGTCAATGGTGGTCGATGATCTCCTACATAAAATGAGTAATTCAGGCTTCAACATCCAGGGATATGCACATGATCTGGTCGTCACTGTGAGAGGCAAAAATGCGGTCATAGTTTCCAACCTCATGCAAATTGCCTTAAATAAAATATCCAAATGGCACTCGTCAGAGAGGCTCAATGTCAATCCGAGCAAAACAACTATTGTCCCGTTCATTAAAAGGAGAAAAATCAATCTTAGAACTCCTGTACTGAATGGAACGAGTGAGGTCAAGTATCTAGGAGTAATTTTGTACCAAAAACTTACCTGGAACTCACATCTGGAAAGGACTTTTACCAAAGTAACAGCGGCAATATGGACGTGCCGTAGGTTGTTTGGTAAGACTTGGGGTCTAAGACCGAAAATGATACATTGGTCTTATCTTTCGGTTGTCAGACCTATGGTAACCTACGCGTCATGCGTATGGTGGCCAAAAACAGAAGAAAAAATGGCACAGGGAAAGTTGCAGAAATTGCAACGCCTTGCCTGTATAGGGACTACAGGAGCAATGCACTCGCGTCCCACAGCAGCTATGGAGGCTATGCTTAACCTACTTCCCTTGCACTTGCATTTAAGGAAAGGTACCTTACGTCTGCACCAGGCACATAAATTTAAGCCAGGCGATCTGGTTGATCACTTAAGGATTCTGGAGTTAATCCCTTTGAAGTCCATGACCAGACCCACTGACTCAATGCCAACCAAACAAGACTTTGACTGCTCGTTTGACGTGCTAATTGAAAGCCATCAGACTAGCAAGATAGAGGCACTGCGATTGGAACAAGGGTCACTCATCTGGTATACAGATGGATCTAAGATGGCTGAAGGGGTAGGAGTGGGCATAGCAGGGCCTAAATGTAGGCTATCCAAAGCCCTCGGTAACACCCCAACCATCTTCCAGGCAGAAATTTACGCTATAGATCTGTGTGCCCAGGAATGCCTAAATAAAGGCATCCGAAGGGCAAAGATCTATATATTATCTGATAACCAGGCAGCACTAAAAGCTCTAAGGTCCTATACCTCTGAGTCTAAAATTGTAGACAATTGTAAAAATGTAGACAATCCCTGAAGCAACTGGCCAACAACAACAAGGTTACCTTGATGTGGGTGCCAGGGCGTGAGGGAATACAAGGAAATGAATGGGAAAAGGACCAGAGAAAGTCCTACTGGAGGAATACTCCAGGCCAAAGACAAGCGAAAAAGTTTATAACTTATTCGACAAAGAATGCCACAAGGCTTCTCGAACTTGATAAATCCGAATTAAGACTAATCACAGGCCTTCTAACTAGCCACTGCCCCTTGAGATATCATCTCAAGAATATGGGCAAGGCGGTGGACAACAAATGCAGATATTGCGATACTGCAACTGAAACTGCGGAACATATACTTTTTGAATGTAAGGTCCGCACTAGGCTAAAATTCCTAGAACAGGCGAAATTAACGCCTGAAGACATAGGGAAATTAGCCCCCAGGAAAATCACAGGCTTTGTAGAAAGTCTTGGAATTCTGGGCAACAACTAGATGTAGGGTAAATCACAAAAGATCTTTTAGGTCAAAGTGAAGTAAGGCTGTTCGAAGCCAAACGACCCCATAAAACAATCTACAATCTACAAAGGGGTAGTTCTGAGCATACAGGTAAAAATTGATCTTACAAGAAGTTTCACAGCGAATATCTCAATATCTCAAGATCGACCACTTTAACGAGAAAAATGCCCAAGGATGAATTTATAGATCGGAATTTTCTCTATAATATGCATGTCTAGCGTGTTTTAACGCAAGTGATTTGTATTTATTTTCCCTTCTTTCCACAAAATGCGTTTTTTAATTATAACTCATTTCCACACCACCTGAGGTAGAGCTCTCGGTGCGTTTTTTTAAAGTGGTTTTCCTGTAGGCCTGTTCCATTAAAACTCTGTCCAATTTTACTCAATAGTGGGTTCCTCATCAATGAACTGTTCTTCAAATTTGAAAAATAAACATTGTTGCCTATGGTAATTAATTAGAGCACATTGTTGAGCAGCGCAATACAACTTTAACACAGTTGCATTGTTCCGTAAACCTTTTTGCAGCTGCAGGATACTAGCTGAAGGGTGGAAATAGGTGCTGGTATTTCGGTGGTATGAATGGGTGCTAAGATATTGTCCATTATCTTCCAACCCCATTCTGTTGGTTCCAAGTTTCCTCCTCGCCAAAATTGAATTTGATATAGATAGTCGTTATTCTGATTTTAGAATTAATAGTGGGATTATAAGTCGAGTGGGAAAATCAACAACACTTATTGAATTTTATGCCGCCGTTAAAAAAAAATTATTTTTTCATCTTCAAGGCTCACTGCAATTTATAAAACACAATTAGTTTCTTATATATTAAACAAAGTTGTACTTAAATTACTTACATTCATAATGTTGTTTGTGTCTAAAATACAGGAATTTGTTACGAAACAGGATCTCATAATTATTTCAAATAAATTTAAAATAATTAAAACACTTTTTTTTTACAAAAAGTTAAAACTTATTGATAAGAGTAGGACAATACACTACACGTCAAAATAATTACTATAGTAATGAGTTCCTTTGGTGAAATCAACCTGCGATATGATAGCTAATGGTGGGGTGTAAAATGATTAGCACACAAAGAAATAGGTAGGTACACAAAAACAAATTGAACATTATATTTACGAATTTAAATTATTATTTTGCTCTAAAATACTAAAATATATAGAATTTAGACATTCTATACATGTGCGTTTATTTACGCTGTTTTTTAACATGCTTTTATTAGCGTCACCTGTATGTTTATTTGTTTGTTAGTTTGTTTGCTTGTAATGGAATCTTGATTCCATCTCACCCACTACAAAACGTCAGATTAAACTGAAACTTTGCACTGTTATCAAGGACCGATGACAATACAATAATTTGACAACTTTCTCCTAATGTCCTCACCAGGATCATCAGGATAAAATAAAATTAAAAAAAGACTAACCCATTATCGAGATTCTGGAGGAGGCGCCGCTGTTAATAATATATATTCTAATAATAAAAGTGTGTTAATTAAATGATTTTTAGTAGGTTTTAAAAAATTATAGTTTAAAAAACTAAAAAATAAACGGTTTGAAAACCGGACAAAATGTAAAAAATAATAATGTTTAAATATTAAGATTTTGTTCAACAGCGATAGATTGTAAAAAGCGTGGGGTGCTTGATATCAATTGTTATAAAATTTTTATTGGTAGCACTTGATAAAAGTAGAATTATAAATAAAATTATAGTAAAAAGCCACCCCATGCTTTTTACAATCTATCGTTGTTGAACGAAATCTTAATATTTAAACATTATTGTTTTTTACTTTTCAGTTCGGCTTTTAAAGCATGTATTTTTAGTTTTTTGAACTATAATTTTTTTTATTTCAATCATTTCTAAAAGTAATCTTTTTTTTAAGTTACTTTCTGCACCTAAAATTCTACAATTATTAAAATCAAAAATGTGGTCAGGTTTCTGTAGAATATGTTCCACTAATGCTATATGAGTGGTTTTATTAATATTTTTCGACATTTGACGTCATATTCATGTTCTTTAATTCAATCTTTAAGATATCTCTTTGTCTGTCCAATACAGACACTATTACAATCGGTGTAACGTAAAAAGATCGAAAAATGTTAATAAACCCACTCACACAACATTAGTGGAATATATTCTACAGAAACCTGACAACATTTTTTATTTTAATAATTGTAGAATTTTAGGTGTACAAAGTAAATCTAAGAAAAGATTACGTATAGAAATGATTGAAATTTAAAAAACCAAAACACCATAAATAAACGCACAGATATACAAATTCTAAATTCTAAATATTTTAGTATTTTAGAGCAAAATAATAATTTAAATACGTAAATATAATGTTCCAATTGTTTTTGTGTACCTACCTATTTCTTTGTGGGCGAGGCAAGAATAAGATGTTATACATAATGGTGGTCAGGCCGTCCATCACATATGCGGCGGCAGTGCGGTGCAGCATACCGGCTACGACACTGAAAAAGCTGAAAATGTTCGAATACAAATTTGTGCACCTCATATTGAATTCAGGAAGGTACACCTCCCCCAGAAACCCATACGCACCTTGTAACGACATAACCCCGATAGCGGACTACGTCCGGCACATCTCTTAAAACTTCTACTCGTTCAAGCTGGCAGATAGTCCGCTAACAAGACACATAACGCAAATTAGACAACATTTCGGATTAAGCACCCCTTACCGTACCAGACGTTACCGAAGTTCCGGCAACATCTGTAGCCAACTATAAGTTCTGCTTACCCTATCATCCACCTTTACTGATATTTCATACCTTTTGTATCTTTAAATATTTCCTGTCCCCCTCCTCCTTTCAATATCGGTCGCACAAAAAAAAAAATTTTTACGAAAATTGTGCCGATTTATATTACCTACAAAATGGTTTAAAGACATTTGAAATCCATGGACTACTTTAAGAGTTATGGCGGAAAATATCTCCATTATTTGATGAGATACGAGAAAAATTCTAAGGCGAAAATATTTTGCAAAACAGAGTGTTTCAACGAGGTTTTATCTAATTTTTTTCAAAACCGCTGTATTTTGAGATTTATTCTTCAGGCTGTTAAAAAAATATTTTGAAACGGGCGGGAAATGGCGCCATTAAATAGAGTATTTTCCTCCCTTTTCAACGATATATCACATGCCATATTTATTTATTGGTACTACGTTAGTAATTAGAAAAACATTTTTTTAAAACAAACATTTTTTTAAACAAGCATTATACATACCGTGGAGAAGTATGATTTAATAAAACGATAAAATAATTCAATAAGTTGTTCAAATCTTTGCTATAATAAAACATTAACACAATTAAAAAGAATAAAGTAAATTCAGGTAACAAAAACAAATTAATAATGAAAAGAATATAGCACACAGAACATTCATATTTATCTAATCCTCAAAATAGTTTTTAAGATATCGTATCAAGTGTTCAAAGTGTCCACCGCGATTTCTTATGCACAATCGAGCGCGGCGAGGCACTGCATTTGAAACATTATTCAGCATTTCGGGGGTAACTGTAATACATGCCTGTTGAATTCGAGCTTTTAGGTCCTCTACATTTTGCGGTGTCATCGAAAACACCTTATCTTTAATATACCCCCATAGAAAAAAATCCATTGGGGTTATATCTGGAGAAAGAGGGGGCCATCGAATAAATCCATTAGTACCTATCCAATGTTGAGGCAAAATTTCGTCTAAATAATCTTGGCAAATCTGGGAATTGTGGGGAGGAGCTCCATCTTGTTGAAAATATTGAAAGTTGTGTCGATTCTATAAAGGTAGGTCATCTAAGAATTCATTAAATTCATTTCTCAAAAAGGTGAGGTGACCATCATAAAAATAAGGACCTATTAAATTGGTGCCTAAAATACCTATCCACACATTTATTGAAAAACGATTTTGAAACCCAGTCGATCTATGCCAGTGTGTATTTTCAGAAATCCATTTGTAATGAATATTACTATTAAAAAATCCATTATTGGAAAAATTTGCCTCGTCGGACCAAAGTATTTTTTAATGGATCGGCACGCTTCTTTTCCAACGGCCACCTACAAATGTCGTCCTCCTTGGTTTGTCCCCCGCTTGTAAATTGTGAACTTTTTTGGCTTTATAACATCGGTAACCATTTTTCTTTAAATTTTTTCTAGCACTTGTTTTATTAATATGACAAGCAATTTGAATTTCTCTTAATGATGTTCCAAATTTTCTGTATTTTTATTTCTTACATAATTAATAACTCGGTTTACTTTATTTACATTATCAGTAACACTGTTCAACCTTGTCTTCTTCTTTAAAAATGAACCATTATTTTTCAGTTTCGTAGCTAATTTTATTCGGCTGTAGTGCTTGTGGAAATCTGTTTCTATATTCTACTTGAGCTAATCCAGAGTTAAAATTGCATTGGTCGAACATATTATAACGATCAATGTGAGTGAAAATCATTTTTGAAAATTCTAAATTCTTAAACGAGTGTGATTGAGTGAGAATTTAATTATTAACTGAGATGATCTGTCAAAAAATTAAATTGTCAAGTTTGTTCATAGCCAACTATTTTAAAATAATTGAAATAATTGAAATAATAGTGAAATCATGAAATAGAAACAAGTGGATATCATACTTAAATTAATTGGTAAAGACATTTTAACTTTCTGAGCAAGGAGTGGCGCTTTTATGGAGGACCTCTATACATTGGCATAACTGCGAATACTCTTTCCATAATTGCTCCATGTTGCTTTCTTGATTATTATTTTGTTTTTGTTATCTGAATTTACTTTATTCTTCTTAATTGTGTCAATGTTTTATTATAGCAAAGATTTGAACAACTTATTGAATTATTTTATGGATTTATTTAATCATATTTCTCCACGGCAAGTATAATGCTTGTTAAAAAAAAATTATTGGTTTTAAAAAAATGTTTTTATAATTACTAACGTAGTACCAATGAATAAATATGGCATGTGATATCTCGTTGAAGAGGGAGGAAAATACTCTATTTAATGGCGCCATTTCCCGCCCGTTTCAAATAATTATTTTAACAGCCTGAAGAGTAAATCTCAAAATAAAAAAATTAGATAATAACTCGTTGAAACACTCTGTTTTGCAAAAAATTTTCGCCTTACAATTTTTCTCGTATCTCTTCAAATAACGAAAATATTTGGCCTAGACATTTTCCGTATTTTAGATATTTTCCGCCATAACTCTTAAAGTAGGCCATGGATTTCAAATGTCTTTAAACCATTTTGTAGGTTATATAAATCGGCACAATTTTCGTAAAAATGATTTTTTTTATACGACCGATATTAAGTGAGATATTCTCGAGTGCCCTGATAAAACGGACAGCCTGTATATCTACAGCAGTGTTATATGTTCACTGTCACATAAAGACGATAAAAAGCTCTTCTTTTCTTAATTAGACAAACAGCAATTACGAACTAAAATAAGCAGGCACCTACATTAATCCTGCTCAATGTCCTTTGCATCTACATTGTATCCTATATTTAGTTATATACCCTGTGCACTCGTGCAGTGTGTAAATGTTGAGCCGCCAAATAACACACCCTATAATTATCTAAGCTTTATGAGTATTCAGTTTTTTTAGCGATCCCTTTTTCTGTTTCCTGTCATCACGCCCGTCACTGACTGTTACAACTGATAAACCAGATAAACGTAAACGTCCAGGTGTTTATCGGCACCTCTCACCTCTGATAACACCCACCTCAGTGTACTTTTAGCTTTCGTAGGAAATGTTGAGATCTGCAGGAGTCTGTGCTGTGAGTAAGAGTTTGTTCCTGTCTAGCCATTCATTTTAGATTTACTGTAGTTTACTGCAAGTTTACTGCCTCTCCATCCGTCTGAATGCAGCTGTAGCAGCAATAAAAGGTATATGCGTGACTTTCAGCGATTTGCTTTCCTCTCCCGACTTGAGCAGTTCCAATATCTTCGACTATGCAAAATGTCGCTTGGTGCCGTACTCGCTGTTGAGTTATGTGATTCTTTGTGGTGTGTGAAAAGTTTGTATAGTGCGCAGGATTATTTTGTAATTACGCTAGCTTTTGTGGGTAAGCCTTCGGTTTAGGTTAGAAAATAAGATTATATTATATTGTGTTACAATTTTCTGTTAAAATTTAACTTGAAAAACCCATCATTAATAATGGATTTCATGTGTCACTAAAGCAAATATTTGTTACAGTTTGTAACTAATCTGAAATATTTTATCAACCAATAAAAATTATGACGGCCATTAAAACATTATCAGATAATATTTTGTTCATGTAGAGATTATTTTACATCTTTCTGAAATAATGAAAGATACACTTTACTATTGCTTTTGTAAGAACAAGTAACTTACAAAAAAACATTGTTAGGCGATGGGCTGAGATTTAATAATCTACGAAGTTAAATCGGCTCCAAATTTATTTGAATATTTGAAAAGAAATTTAAAAAACTGTATCTAACATATTTTTCTTAATGCATCCTTTTCTTTTTGTTGCTGTTTGTAATCCATTACTATACTTTGTATTCTCTTTATTGTATATTTATTATATTTTGTATGAACTATATCTCTATATTCGCTATATTTTTCTATTGACTATATTTACATATACAGTGTGTCCCCAGATGGATCTAACTATACTTGTAATTTTTCTTATTTCGCGTTTTAAGAGAAAAAGTCATTCTTCATAAAAAGTTTTGCTTACCGTGAAGTCATAAGCCATACTCAGACTTTCAAAATAACATACAAGGTGGTTAGCAAATAAGGAAACGTGAACTTGTGCCAAGCGTAAAGTATTAATCCAGATATGAAATTTGACCGTCATATCTCAAAGTTTATATTTTTGCAAAAATTATGATTGAAATAATTTTATAAATTCAAGGAAAGCACAAAATTTATTAAACAAAATAATAACAAAATTATTTTAAGTGCTGTCCTCCTACTGCTACACATTTTTCAATATTTATTCTAAATTTTTCATAAATTAAATGAATTAGATCCTCGTTTATGTCGGCTATTTCTTCTGATATTTCCTCCTTTAAAAGGTTTAAATTATCTTTTAAATCATGGGCATAAACTTTTGCTTCAGGTATTCCCATAAAAAGAAATAAAGAGGGGTTATGTCTGGGGAGCATTCATGCCATCTTATTGCTCCAAACTAGCATATCCATTTATTGTGGAAATGTTGATCTAGTCAGTTTCTTACACTAATTGCACTGTGTGCAGGACAACCGTCATGTTGATAATACAGTTTTTTTCTGTCCTCTAAATTTATATCATCCAGAGCAGGCATTAAAAAGTTTTCCAACATCTCTATGTAAGTATTCTGATTTACGGTTGCGCCGAAAAAATATGGTCCAATAATTTTTTTATAATGTATCGCAGACTAAACATTTACTTTTTTATATCGTTGAGTTTTAGTAATAATGCGGAAATTTGGATTTGCTTCCGACCAGTGCCTACAATTTCGGTAACTAACAACACCATTCGTAGTAAATGCTGCCTCGTCGGAAAATAAAATTCTTCTGTAGAAAAATCTATCGAACATAATTTGTTCCCCCATTAATATACAAAATGCTAAACGAAAGGCGTCATACCCTTGTTCAAGCTTATGTAATCTCACTGGTTTGTAAGGATGTATTTTATTATTTGTCAGAATTGTTTGCAAATGGCTCTTATTATATATTGTCTGAAAGTTATTTGTGGCATACTACGAATATTCTTACCTATTATTTGGGTTTTCTACCACATGTATTGTTATCCTCTTCAAAACAAATCACCGAATCTACAAAATTACAATTATTGGAAAAAAGCCTCTGCGCCCGTGACGTTTACGCCAAAGGAAAAGTCAGAGGTTATGTTTTGCAAATAATATAAATCAGAATAAACACAGAAATAATGTATTTTGCTGACGTTTCGGAAAGTAATCTCTTTCCGTTTTCAAAGCTTTTTTTTGGAAGAACTCTTATTTTGCTGTGTATGTCAAATACACAGCTTTAAGATTCTGTTTATGTTATTTCCATAGATACTTACTACTTACACAGAACATAGAACTGATGATATTTTCTTTTAGATAATTTTGAGTTTGTTAAGTTCTTCTTTTAATATTGGTAGCCAGGTTGTACAAATATCTACAGAACAATTCGATACGCACTTATCTTCATTTAATAAGATTATTGCTGATTCTTTAATTTTTCTTTTTTTGGTATCTGTTTTTATTGTTAAAATTTTCCGAGTCCGAGTTTATTCTATGTCCGTTTTCCCAAGCATGTTCACAAATCTTTGATTTCTGAATTTCATTCTTTCTAATGTAATCCTTGTGCTCATCCAACCTCACACTGAAAGGTATAGGATATTGTAAATACAATTTTTTGAATTCTGCTCCCTGTTTATCGGTTTTGTTTTTGTTTGAAATATCGTCCTAACATCAAATTTGTCACCTATACGGCGTAGCTTTTCCGATAGTCCGTATAAATAAGGAATAATTGCTGTATAATGACGTTCAGGTTTTTGTCGTACCTGATTGTCCCTATTTTCAGCATTTATGAAAACTCTATCAACAAAGGCTCTTATTAACATCTAAATCTAATGACCTTTTTATTACTGATTTCTTGGGTTCATTTCTTACCGAATCAATAGCAAGCGATGTAGCAGCATCATCTTCATCATAAATTCGTTTCTTTTTTTACATCTTTCACATCCCCAGTGAAACGAGATACCCCGTACCTACATTATTAAATTTTTGGAATGATCCTTTTTTCCTGATTTCAGTTTTTGAGTTATTAAACGTCAAATATCTTAAACTAGTTACTATAAATATGGAAAAGGTAACATTATTAAAGTGAGCTATGAAAATGACAACTATTTTGTTTGATAAGTGACATTTCTTTAATGAAATAATCAAAATGGTTTACAGTGAGGAAGAAAAAAACCAAATATTAATACAAAATAGATAACAAATATTTATTTAGGAAATTTAAATATAAATAAATAACTAACTCTAAAAGATGTTCGATGTGTCCACCATTATTGGCCATGCATAATTGATAACGTATATTTATAATCGCACCGTAAATGGCTTCATTATTTACATTCAGATTGTTTATTTCTAGTCGAATCCTGTCTTTAATGACTTGAATACTATTATTATTATCTTTTAGATATTCCTAAAAAAATAATCCATAGGGGTCAAATGCGAACTGTTTGGTGGCCATTTAATTGTTCTATTATTCCATATCCATACTGGAAATACATTATTTAAATGATCTTGCATGGGTAGGGCACTATGCGGAGTTGTCCCATACTGCATCTAAATCATATCATCAAGTTTGGCTTCCGGAAAATTCTGCAAAAGAATATTTTCTGCTTCTCAGATAATTATTTCCAGATAGGTAACTCCATTTAAAGTATAATGATAATAACGGTGATAAGGGGTGAGTAATTTATAATGAATGACCCTCCACTTGGAATAGCTTTTGCTAAAGTGTAAATTTAGTTAATTACTTACTAAGTTATTCTTATGGCAATACGACTATTTCTTTGTTCGTGCTATGCAAGGTGCAAAATTTAAATTTTCTGTTTAAGTTTAAATTGATTTAATAATAGAAGTTCAAACAAACAATATGATACTAGTCGAATAACGTGTCGTTGCCTATGAAGTAATTTTTTTCACCCCTATATCACTCCCTGGTCAACATTTTGAGGGATATAAATTCAGTCGTTCATTTTCAAAACATGGCATATGAGTAGGTCAGATTTGACAGTAGGTGATGGAAAAATTTTTCAATCGCTATATCTAAGGATTGTAAAAATTTTGGATTTTTGTCTTTATTGTTAAAGTATTACCTATATATACGTCAAATTCTAGGTCCTTGGCCCATCCATAAGTTGGTTTTCTTTTCGTACAAAGACACTTTCAGTTATGTATATACCTATAGACTATAGATTTTCTTAAAAATTGTTTGGCCAAAGAAATACATATTTCAAAAAATCAATACTGAACATCGTTACTTTAGTTTATTGAATTAAGGCTAAAAATAACATTACTCTTTATTGATAATAGAAATTAAGTGTGAAGTACTACAGTGTTTGAACTAAGCAGAACAAGACACTTGAAAATTACAAATTAGATATTTTACGTGAATGCATTTTAAATTCAGTTATTTAGGAAATGATAATTTAGCCTAAAATATAAAAAGAACTGTATTTCTGTGGGCGTTTGTTGATATACGCATTGGATATGCACATAGTATAACTGACGATGTCATAAATACAATTGAAACTGAAAGTATATTTATTATAAATTTTGAATAGTTTTAATATAATATAATTATAGCTTTAATGTCTGTTGCACAACACTGCCCAAGAAATGCTTAATATAAAGTAGATCTAAATATACTTACAAATTGCAATTATGTTGAGCCCTGACTATGTTAAGTCTTAAAGTCACCCCTCATATGTCTGTGCTTAAATTCATCTTGAAACTTAATAAGTTTTCCTGTGATGATTTGGTGAAACAAATCATCCTAAAAAATTAAAATACATATCTTTTATTTATTTGTTTTTCCGTGCTTAATACAGTAATATTAATGAAACCTATATATAGAGTCAAATAAGAATATTAATACGAACTGTCTGATCAGGAGAGTTTTTTATTTTAATGTAGTCAAGGGGCCAAGTTGAGGTCGATGTATTGTTTATTTATATTGAAATTTTTAAAGTTTGTTCTCCATCGGTTTCTTAAGTATTTCGAGATCTATAAATATTACGGAACAAACGGAAAAATGGAAAAGTCCGTTATGAGTTGTACGATAAACATTTAATATATTTCCTTCAATTTCCTAATAGGGTGAGTGGTTTAAAATGGTACCTTCTTTACCACTACTTTACTACATTAATTTTAAAGATGCAATGTGTCGGGATATCCTTATTCTTACCTTAATTGCTCTTAATTGTCCTTATTTTTTACTTTTAATCACCCTTAACTATCCTTAAAATTCGGCCAAGGGGACTTGGTAGACTGGCATGACTTGGGAAACGTACTGTATATTGCAGTTTATATATCATATCCCAATAAACATTTCTCATCCAACGAAACCTTTCTTTATATTTCTGGATATAGAATCAGCTCCCAATAACATTATCAAAATAATGAAACATCGCCATGTATAGTAAATTAAGTATACCTCCTTCCAGTTTTATTTACCATATATTTATTTCATGACGTACAACATATACCAATGTAAAAAAGGTCTTTGGTCGCGTCAATCATAACATTCTCTTACAACGTCCTTAAGAATTGTTTAATATCTTTACTAATCAGGCAATATTAATTAATAGTGGTCCTAGCTATTAAGGATCATTGCTTACATTGAGATATACAAGAAGTATGTGATCATCTGACGACGGGAGAAGTCGGTATTGCTGCATATGTTACAACACAAGGTAGTCTTAGACACTGCGGCTATCTAGAAAAAATAGACAAAATATTAATTAACACCAAGCTTTAGGCTTTATAACATTTCACATCCATCCCACTTATGATGCCAAGATGCCTTTATACAGTTTTCAGACCCACAATAGTAAGTACATAAATCATCTGATTATTTTTACTGCAATTACCCTTAATGTTACCCTAATTACCGTCATTGTTACTGCAATTATCCTTGTTGTTTTGCAATTACCCTTATTAGCCACTGTTACTGCAATTACCCTCATTGTTACTGCCATTACCCTTATTGTTACTATGATTACCCTTATTGTTACTACGATTACTATGATTGTTACTCTCTAATTATCACCCCACTCTAATTACCGCCTGTCACTCTAATTACCCCCACAACGCTAATTACCACCCACCACTTCAATTACCTCCCACCACTTTAATTGCCACCCACCATTGCAATTGCCCCCCACCACTACTATTAGACCTCGCCCTCCAACGTTCCGCCCCCTAAATACCTCCCACGACTCTCATTAGCCCCCACTCCTAAACTGAACGCTGCACTGCGCACCGACCCGACCCTCTGTCATTAGACATCTACTTTTTTACATGTTATAGAGTACCTATATCATGGTCAATGCAAACTCATATGTTTCATCAAACTCCCTTTAAAATACCTTTAGAGCTAAATAATATTTTGTGTTCACGACACGCCAGTAAACATTTGCAAATTTAATCCTGGACTATCTGAAATTTTCTTAAATTCAACACGTACTCTAATTATTCAATGAAATTTTGTCTCTAACGTGGTATTTTTCGATCTTAGACAACTTGGCTAAATAAATTTCGCATTTTATCTTGACCATTGTTTTTGCAATTTATCGAAAATTTTATTAGCCGGTAAATCAGTAACTAAAAAAATTTGTAACTAGTTTAGCGATAATTTTTAAAATGAATAATTTTCCAAAAGGCAGAAATAAAATTTATTCAGTGAATGAAATTGTCCTAAAATAAAGAATTTTTTTTAACTACATAATTAATATAGTGAACAAAAAAAACTTATTTTATTAAAATGAAAAAAATATAAAAATGTAAATGAAACGTAAATATAAATGCAAATCATTTAATTGATTAAACTTGATGAAAATCTACATTGATCTAAATAAAACAAACATGTTTTAAAATTTTCGCAAAATTTGGTTATTTATGTATTCTTTCAATTCTTCAAATACATAAATAATTATATGAACTACAGGAGAAAAATTTGTTAAGCTCTAACAAACTAACCCTTAATGAAGAGAAAACTCAGAGACTGATAATATCCTCAAACAAAAATGTATCTAAAGCCGAGCATGTTAAACTCCTAGGTATCTATCTAGATCATAACCTTAGTTGGGTAAACCATACTGATCATCTGAATAAAAGGCTCTAAAGCATAATTTTCCTTTTCAGGAAACTAAATAATAATATGCGTTCTTGAGTTCGACGTTTTAAAAATTACTTATATCTCTCTTTTCCATTCTAGACTTTCCTAGTTGTTTTGTGGGGTAACTTCCACCACGCACCTAAAGTTTTTCGACAATAAAATAAAATTATAAGAGTTCTAGTTAACGCTAAATTTACGGAACATTGTCAACCCATTTTCGTTAAACTGGGAATTACCTACCTACCTTCACTTTTTATCTACAACACTCTTATCGAGATTCATAGAAGCGCATCCAGTCTCTCTATTCAGTCCTACTATCATGAGACAACACACTACCACCTCAAATTAAACAAAAATAATGTGAAAAGTTTCATTTTTAAGTTCTGTTTTTACTCAACTGATGAATTTCTAAGGACGTCATATTAGGCCACCCCACTTTCGATTGTCTAATGCTTGCAGAATGCTGGTACTTTTTATATCCATTTTATACAATATTATATTTTCATATTGTTTTGTTTGACAATGTGTAAACTTACAGTATATGTTTTTGTTGTTGCCTTTATTTTATATATGTTTTGTATTTACCTCAAAACAAAATTATTTTCTCTTTTAATGCAGCTGCATACCAGCGGATTTTCCGACTTGCTGCAAATATTCAATCATGTAACGTATAGTCGTGAAACAAAGTACATCTATCTATCTATATGATAATCGTTTTCCCAGCTTCTTCGGATGTGAGTAAAACAATTAACATCTAAAAAGGTCCATATTTCCATTCCAAAGTAACATTTTCTAACTTAAATTGCAAGTCTCTCACAGTACAGTCAAGCCATGTTCTTTCTTTTCGTTTTAGCCGAGACGCCAAAGAGTAATATTAATTTGTTTATAACGGGAAAATTTGGAATAAAAAAAACAGCATTTTTGTTTAAATATTTTTAAAAAATTATTATCGAAAAGTATTTGTGAAGACCTAGGATTTAAGATAAAAAAATGATTCTACTTGTCAGCATTGGACAAGTATTCCACAGCTTCTACTTACCCAAATGATTTCATTAATACAATTCACCTTTCCAGACAATTTCATTCAAAATCAAACATTAAATATGAATTAAATAGTACTATTATTTTTTCTTCAACTACTTTTAGTGCTGCTCAGAATGATGAGAGCGGAAGTGAAAAACTTATACTTCCGGTTATAAAGAGTGTCAGAGAAATGACAATTTAAGTTCACAAAACTTGTCATTAAAGTTATGTTCTTCTGACGTCTGACGAAAAATTACTTTTTCTCCAAGAAAATACTTAATTATTTTATTAGGAGTAAAAGTGACTTTTACTCCGAATAAGATATGTTGTTTTTTCTTCAAACGTCGATTAGCTATATAAAAAAATGCAGATAAAAGATTTCGCCATTATCAACAGAAGTAAAAGTGGTACTAAAAGTATTTGAAGAAAAAGTAACAGTATTTATTTAATTCAAATACTGCATTTGAAGATAAAATAGCATGTTATAAATATGTGGAGTAAAACGAATTTTTGTGTATCGGTTGTTCTTGCCGGAATTGCTTCGCTTATCAGTTAAAAACATCTTCAGCACAAAAATGTCACTTTTCCTCCATATAAAACAACATACTGTTATTAGAGAATACCTGGCCTTGCGTGACGAATTTATAGACGAATAAGTATCATGCGGCTTTATTGGCAATGAAATCAACAAATAAAATTATTAGGACCAAAACATTGTTATTATTATAATTTCTGTCTTACATAGATTTTTACCAGCCTTTATTAAGTACATAAAATTTATACTAAGTCTTTATGTAATATGGAGATTATATCCTTGCGAGTTCACTAGCTTGTTATTATTTTAGCTGTTGAACCGTCAAGTTCAAAGCGAGTTGCTGTAAGGTTGTTCAGTGAAATTTAACAGAGTTAATTTGTCTGTGTTATTATTCTTCCTTTGCTTAGACATAAAATAGTAAAAACCAGGTCGTTTGAAGCAAGTTACGGTGCACCAATAATACATCGATTTCACGTCGCATTTTTATAAACGTGTTCAACTTCATAGAGCTAAAAAAACAAAACAATAGTAAATTAGGTTTTTATGTTTAGTGTTTGGATATCTAAAAATAAGCTTGGAACATGTCTATAAGATCGTAAAGTTTATTGTACTGTGGCTTTATAGTACACAAAACTATTGAATGTCAGATTCTCATTAAATTGAAAATTGTATTTACGTTACTCATATTACGTAAGCTGAGTGCTGTTCAATGCACGAGTCAGCCCTTTTCAGATGTTTTTAAAAAAATGCATTTCACATAAGCAAATAACTGTGCGTGCAACTATTGAAAATTATCCGAGGTTGATGATAATTCACAGTAACTTACCACCTAGTAAGCCGCTATTTATTGAATCATTCTTAGTTCAGTTAAATCATTCTTATATGCAAGAAAAGTCAAATGAGAAGGACTAGTAACATAAATTAGAAAAGAGTCGAAAATTCGTTAATTTAAATGTCACTAATGACCCGTACATAGGATAGTACCTAGAGGTGATCTCATTTTTTTATAGTAATAGTTTGTATATAGTGCAGTAAAAAAAACATTTTAATTTGCACAGTCTGAATACAGCAAGATTATGATTTTATCCTGTTTTGGGTATCACCCAATCAATCAATTAATCGATCAACAAGTCTTTATTCAAGTTAAATTAAAACAATTGCCTCCTCAGAACTCACACCGGGACCGACCGTACAACCATCGCATGATTCGTGGTGGCGAATTGCAGGGTCTCGCGGATTAGACCTGGTTTGGCTAAAAACAATTAAAACTTAAACCCAAACTCCTTCTGTTAACAAACAGATTAAAAAAGGTAATAAAATTTCTATATTTAACTGAACAGATTTTTGAAAACTTGAAAACTACACATGTTTAAAATTTTCACTTCACTTTTTTCAAATTTTGGTACTGACGCAGACACCTCAACCTAAACGTGGAGCCTTCCGCGAAGTGTGAAAATAGGCTGCACATAGGCTAGCCTAAACTTTGATTTCAATAATTTTGGTTTTCCGAAAATTTTGGTTTTTGTTAGAATTTTGGTGGAAAATGAATTTAGAGACAAAAATGTACAAAAACAAAATAAGAAACAAACGGAAGAAAAAGAAATAAACCGAAAGGAAAAGGGGGACAGGAAATATTTAAAGATTCAAAGGTATGAAATATCAGTAAAGGTGGATAGGACAAGTAGAAGTTATACTTGGTGAAAGTTTGGATACAGGGGTTGCGGTAAGATCGGTAACGTCTGGTGGTAAGGGGTGTTTGATCCGAAATGGGGCATTATGCTGTCTAATTTGGATTATGTGTCTTGTTAGCGGACTATCGCTCAGCTTGACCAAGTAGAAGTTTTTGATGTAATAAAAAGACCCTGAAAAGTTGGTGTCAAAATATTCAACCCATTGGCCAAAATTGTATTTGTTATCTAAAATTTGAAAGGTCCGCCATTTTATACCATTAAGTCCAAAATGAAAAATAATTTTTTCAAAATGTAGATCTCGACGCCAGCTTACGAATGCAACTTAAAGGAATTTTTTTAAATGTAATTTTGGTTACCTCCTTTACTTTGTTTTATAACTCAAATAACAACAATTGCATTTTTTCGGCCATTTTGAAAAAAAATAATAATTTTTTTTATAAGATCTGGTAGAGAATTTTGGGACCTTTATTTTTAAAAAAAGAAAGTTCATTTTTGTTAACGTGAACTCGAGATATTTAACTTTTTGCATTTTGGCCAATTATTATTTAACAAGTGCATAATTTGAGCTAAAATTTGGACTGGATCCTGTTTTTACACGCTTTTTCAAGATGAGATACGACGAGTGCTTTGTGTGATAAGGGTAAAAAAATACAGATATTTTAATAAAATATCCCGAACTCCAGAAAGAAGCCGATTTCTTTTATGATAGGATGATAGGAAAGCAAACAAATTTAGACTTTTCTCCGCAGGTTAAAATATCATGAAAGTTTTGTATGAGTGGAATCCAATAAAACTTGTGAATTTAGGTGATTTAGGATTTCACTATTTCCAAAAACTTACATTGAAAACCGGTTGTAATTTGAAAAACCTTCATCCGACCGAAGAAGCTACAGATGAACATTTATTGAGAGTGTATCATCAAATACAAAAATGGCTGGGAAATGAGGAAATAGATCTACAATTGTTTGGTTAGTAGGATACAATTATTAGTTTAATGATTATTACAATAAGAAAACAGCCAATACCTCAAGAAAATCTTAAAATGCTCGCTTGTCAATGTAAAGCCGACTGTAAAGACCTGGGATGTTAATGCAGGAAGTTCGGACTACAATGTACAAGTTTGTGTGAATATTGTGGAGGCATTAATTGCAGGAATTGTACAGAATGCACTGTAGGCACTGAAGAAGAAAATCGTGAAGTTAAAGAAGACGATATAGATGAATCAGACACAGATTCAAGCTATACCGATATATCAGAATCGGAACCCGAAATCGAGTGCGAAAGCTTGCAAGCGATCTTCCTGTTCAAATTCGTGATAAAGGAGAAAATGGTGATAAAATTTTATTTGAAACAGTTTCAGAGAGTGAAATTGAATTGTACACGTTACCAAGCAAGAAATATAAAATACATTAATTACGATTTTGTGCATTTATAAAAATAAAAATGTTTATTTTTAAATAATAAAATGTTTTTACCATATTACGCCTTTAAAACTTTTTATAACAAATATTTAATAACAATAATAATACCATCGGGGAGGCACCTAAATCACTAAAAAACAACATCAATCAACTGGGTTTACAATGAGAGCTGCATATACCTCTCCAGAAGTCGGTCATTGTAGATACATGTGCTATTGTGAGAAGGGTTCTGGGAGATAACTAAGTGATAACAACACGGCAAACCATCTTGTCTGCGGATCGATGGCTTCATGCCTACGCCCCAGGGGAAAATCCTGTGCAACAGTATGATAATAATAATAATGATAATTCCGACCCCCTTTAACCTGGAAGGCTCTAGAAGAGCTTTGTGTGGGAGGGGGCTACACATTTAGAGACAAGGGACACACATCCAATATCCGTGTATAGTGGAATAATCTGGAACTTTTAGGTGAGAGGCAAGTGCGCTCACCTCTCGACCACCAGTCTTACAAATTTTTATAAAATTTATATTACAATATTTACTATTTTCTTTTTTAAATAAAACTTAAAACATTATATTTAGAAGACAATATAAATTTAATCTAAGTATTCATATTTATACAGAAAAATAGTAAAAAATATTTTTTCATACAGGTTTATACATTAGCAATCATTGGTACATGTGTACATATGAATTTGGAAATAAGAAATACTCATTTTCATTATTAACAAAAAACTAAGTTGATGATCGCATTGCGAGGGAAAAAATAATATTTAAAAAAGTCCTCTGTATGTTAAAAAATAAGGAAGTTATTGCATTTTGCAACTAAGTTTTATGAAAAAATTAGAAAATAATAACAAATTTGAAATAAAAAAAAAACAAAAAATTAAGTTTCTCATCGTATTGCTAGGGGAAAAATAACATATTTAAAAAAAAAAGTCATCCGAATTTTAAGAAACAAGAAAGTTATTGCATTTTGCAACTAAGCTTCATGAAAAAATCAAAAAAGTCACTTTTTAGTTTAATTAACAATACTTACATTATAATGGTGGTACATAAGTTTCTATAAAACTTTTTCCTTTTTTAAAATTATTTTTATTTTCAAAATGGCCGATAAAATACAAAATTGCAATAAAAAATTCTTTTAAATTGCATTCGAAAGCTGGCGTCGGGATCTACATTTAAAAAAAATATATTTTGGACTCAATGCCATAAAATGGCGGGCATTTCAAATTTTAGATAACAAATGCAATTTTGGATAATGGGTTCAATATTTTGAAACCAACTTTTCAGGGTCTTTTTATTACATCAAAAAGTATATTTTCTGAAAATTTGATGCAAATTGGTATAGTTGATGGTCTTGGGCACTAAAATGAAAAAAACACTGTTTTTTTCTCGTTTTTTTCAGTTTTGTAGGTTATGTACGTACTTCAGAGACTTGAAACCAACGAAATTTTTTTACGAAGAGACTGATTTTTAGTTTGCTCCGATCCGACTTATAGAACCGGAATCGTTTACAAAAAAAGTAGCACAAAGTTTTCGAGGACCAAAACTTAGGAATATATTTCCGGTGATACCCAAAACAGGATAAAATCATAATCTTGCTTTATACAGACTATATCTATCTCTTCATTTTTTTGGCCTTTTTTACTGCATTAATATGGTTCCGACGTTTCTTTTTACCATCGAGAAAAGATATAGATAGAAAAAATAATAGTACAAAAATTATTTCTGATTTGTTTGTGAAATGTGGTATATTTTTGTACATTTTAAATATTAATAAAGTAATGTTATATAAAAAATCATCATAGAACATTTAAATAATAAGACATATTTGCTGGTTGAGTACTTTTGGGGTATTTATACGTCATATCAATTGAGCCCTTGACATGCATTTCTACGATCGCGCTTAAATACCTACTTCTTGTAATAATCCTAGCAATGAGGAGAAAAAGAGGGGTCTACCACATAAAAAGTCGTAAGGGGATGAAATTTGGTGAGATCTTAAAATTTACTGTCCTGATCATAACCCTCAGCTTCCGATATTGCGGGAAGACAGCTGGCGTCGCCCTATTGAAAAGATGTCGCTCAAAATTAGTTTTTTTTGCATTTGATATTTATCTCAGTTCCTATTGGTCCTAGGAAAAAAGTAAATTAATAAATTGAAGAACATAAAATTCTATATAATAGTATATTTTACAAGTTGTGGAATGGCCCATATTCCACACGAACGAAGAGAGGACTACGGTTCGCGAATGAGGAATATGCCACTCCAAACATGTTTTAGACTATACTTTCTCTAACAGGATTTTAGGAAGTATACAAAAAAAATTGCTTATTTATACAATAGTAGTTAGTCATTTTCCATGACATTTTTATATGACATTTCTAAGAGATTCGTGTCGCAAGAGGATCCATTGCAATAATAGCAAATGGCGGAACATTTTAGGCCCGTTTTACGGCAACCACATGCTCTTCAACGGCCCGTTTTGCACTTGGACGAAGTACTTTTAAGCAAGGAATCCGGAGCAGGTTGTTTAGTGTTTCTCACAGCATCGAGTCCTGTCTGGGTTTTCCGCCAACCATACTCCACTGCATTTTTTCAACCTCACGCCATAACTGGATGTGGTGGTAAGTCCCTAAGCAATGTTGCCGTGTAGCGTCTCTTGTTGGTGGCAGTGCGGCTAAGGTAACCTTGTTTGTCAACACCGATCGCCCGAAATTCTTGTTTTGCAGGGAATTCAAGGTATCGGTTTCGTAACATCCACCATACAGTGTTACCAAAAATGCTCCACCGCTGCAATACCATTTGGCGCGCTGTATTTTGAAAACTGCTGGTCTGACGGAAAAAATGCATACAACATATTTTATGTAGAATTTTATGCTCATTAATTTATTAATTTATTTTTTAAATAGGGTTAATAGGAACGGATATATTTGCAAGAAATTATTTTGAGCTCCATTATTCCAAGATGGCAGTCATCCCTCAATGTCGCAAACTCGGCGTTATGATTAGGACAGTAAATTTTATGTTCCCACCAAATTTCATCTTCTTGTGACATACTGCGTCGTAAAACTACCCATTGCCTACATATTTGCTGGTTGAGTACTTTTGGGAGCTTTATACGTCACATCAATTGAGCCCTTAGCATGTATTTCTATGATCGCGCTTACATATTTCTTGTTAATCCAGACCAGATGAATATTAATATTTCTTGCTTGTTTTCATTTATCATGTCCTTCAGATACACTGCATTTATTTCTAAATATAGATATAAGTACACATATATTTAGTTTTTTTCGGATTTATATCTAAAATATCGTTAAAATTGTATTTTACACGACATTTATTTTTCTACAATGCAATTTAATTTTTATTATAATTTTAAACTGGTAATATGATCTTGCAAAGCAAGGAATGATTTGCACGGTTTTTTTGCCTAAAATTTTTATGCTCTGCTGGTTTCATTGCTTGAAATCCTTCAAATCCGTTGGGGTCAATATATTATTGTATTATTAATAAATGAGAGTGAGCGCTTGGATATTAAAAGAAGAACATTTAGACTGTAGCATATCTCTTAGCACACGATTTCAGGAGGTTTGTGGCGTGTTAAATAATACCATTACTAACTTATCTAGACTTGTATTTTTTAAAGATATATATTTTACACATAAGTACTCATTTTTATTTTAACTTCTCATATCTTTAAGCAATCTTAAAAACATTTTCTTATCTCAAATAGATAGCGCAGAACATATTACAATATTTGTTTTTATGTGTAAACTTTAGCAGAAAATTCAATTTTGTTTGCTAACTCCGAGGTTAACACAGTTGTTTACATAGATATGTCTAGATATGTCGCCATCATTGTCTTTTTTTAGTAGCAACATTTTGATCTTAGATACATTATTGTATCGTATATTCAAGTGTATTAATATATTTCTAGGTTTAAATTCAAAGTTATGAATTAAACTGTATTGTAGTATCACTATATATTATAGCCAAAAATAAAACAAATACAAAGAAGTTGGGTTAATTTTATCACATCCCCTTCCTATATGACGCACTCTTGAATAAAATTTTGAAATTGCTATCAGTCCATCTTCTTAAAAAGATTGGAAAATTTTAAAAATAATCACTCATCAGTTTCTGGGATATTCAATAAAAACCATCTTCAGGGACTCACATTTTAGGGCCTAAAGCTCTCTTATGAAACACTTTCCCAGTTTAACGATACTTTCTCTCTCTCTCTCTAATATTTTTGAGTTTGAGTTATTGCTACACGTAGAGAAATGTGAGAGACTAAGAGTTCCTAATGTTTTGAAAAGTTGTCTGAGAACACCTGTCAGCTTCTATGGCCCGTACTTCTACTTAGGGAGACAACCCTATGCTGAATCAGAGTTCCATCAACGGGGGCGTTTTCGCAAGATGACTATTCTACCCAAATAAATATACTCTAGTTTTTATTAGCGAGGGATGATAAAAGCTGATGTTAAGTTTTTATTCTCCCTGATGATACTAATATAGTGTGCTGCCCTCTAACAGAGAGGAGAGTTGTAATTACTCCCTGGCCAGAAGGGTGGCGCCATCTGTGGGCCAACTGGCGAACCACCATTTAGTAGTGCCTAAGAAAATTATAGAGAATTCCAGTATCTTCTGGAAAGTTCTACAATGATATTCTGGACATTCCAAGTGGGTATATAAAGAGGTGAAGCCAGCAGATGAAAGAACAGTACAGTACAGTTTAGTGAAGGATAAGGAACAGTTCAGTTTAGTATCCAGTACAGTTCTGGGTAATCTGTAGTTCTGGTTACAGAGACAGTTTGTAGAAGAAGAGTTCAGTTGAGTGAAGTAGGCAATACAGAGTTTTTAGGTTAGATAAAGTTGTCAAGTTTAGGAAGAAAAGTACATAGTGTTTTAAAAGTAGTGAATTCATATTAGATTAAGTGATTATTAGTTGTGTGATTGTTAAGTATTTACTAGTGTAATTTTAGTGATTAAATAAATCAGTGGTTTGTGAAAATTCTTGTTGCAAGTTATTCGAATCCACGGAGTGTTTACTGAAAATTGTAAGCACGTAACAATAGTTAGAGAAACGCGCGTAGGGTTGTCTCCATAAATAGGACAACAGACCATACAAGTTGAAGGAAGTCCACAGACAACTTTTCAAAAAGTCAATATCCCTTGGTCTATAGGGAGATTTAAGTAGAATTTAAAAGCACATTTCTGTTTCTACAACATTGCTAAATCAGTTCCAAATAACACACGGTGTGAAAATTGTTTTAAATTTGTACATAATTCAATCAACTGGTTGTTAATAAATATACACCGAAATATTCGGTAGTTCTTTTAAACCGACAGACAAACAGCATGCATGAATATCTTTCAAACATGTCATAAAGAAAGTTTACTGACCGTAAAATATACACAACATAAGAAAATTACTAAATATTATTTTTTGTAACATTAAATCGTGTCATTTAGACCGAATAACAAGCAATTATAATACACATTTTCCCCAACAAATACAGGAAGTTAATATACGATTTGATTTTAATATATAGGTTTTGTTGTAACAGTAGCATAAACAAACATTTGGTTAAGAATGTAAAAAATGTTGGGCCATGTGGTATTATTGATTAGAACATTAACATTAAATATTTATAAAATAGGTACCTATAGTTTTAAAAATAACTAATTTGTAAGCAAAACAATGAGTATTTTGTAAATTTTTTAAAGGAAGGCTTAGAATTTTCTTGCTGGTATTGGAAATAGAATGAAAATAATAATAAAAAAAAACGTAATATTATTCTTGTTAATACAAAGAATGACTAACACACATAATTGTTTGTGATTTCTAAAGCACTTATTTTATAAAATGTTGTACTTTAAAGAAAATATTCTCTCTGTTGGTATAGATACGTAGACGGCATTTTAACATGTTCCACAGGCACAAAAATGCAACTGAACAGCTTTCTAATTTTTTAACGCACTTCACCCAAAAATTAAATTCACTCTCGAAACTGAAATACTACTAATTTTCTAGATCTAACCGCTCGACAATAAATACGATTTTTCAATTTTTAATTAACTGTCTCATATAATATAAAAAATTGTAACACATCGGCTCATCCTCATCAGCATATAATGGAAGCTTACTACAGTAGCATCATTAACTGATTCTTAACTATTTTCTTATCAGAGGAAAATTATACTAAAGGATTAAAATAATAAAACAAATCGCATCTAAGAATGGTTACAACCCCGAAGTAATAGACATAAAAATATTTAAAAGCTACCAAAGAAGTATAGCCAAAAAGAAAATGTGAAAATACCAGCCTCAAAGTTCTTGCGAGCAGTACCCCCCCCCCCCCCCAACAGATTCAATTACTTCTTAAAAGAAAACGAGATAATAACTTTCAAAGTAACTGCTCTTTAGTAAAACATAAAAATGCAGAAGGTAAAGCTTCAAAGAAAAATAAATCAGACGTCCATAAGTTAATCTGTGGCACATATCCAAAGATATACATTGAACAAACGGTAGAAATTACGCTAAAAGATTGTTAGAAAGCAAAAAGAGTTAAACCTGTAAAAAAATACACTCGGCATATGTCAATCATCTAAAGAGGAAGATCATGTGTTCAACGAAGTCTCAAAGGTCTACACACACACAGTGAGAGAGTTGAAATTCAATTCATTAGCGATAAATTTACTTAAAACTCCGGAATGTTGAAACTATTCGTGTATATGAAATTTACTTCTTTAAATTCGGGTTAAGTGTAAGAATAGCTAGATATACTAGCTAAACTTCGCCCTTTACTCAAGTTACTGTGTATGTTATACCTGTATCTTAGTGTAATAAAGACGTTTATTATTATTATTATTATTATTATTATTAAATTCATTACAGATTGTATCCCCTTAACTAAATGTAGTCTATTTCCAATACAAACCCGTCATCCTTTAATAATTAGAATATTGAGACAGTTCTTTATTACATGAACCATATTCTGTGCATTGTAAAATTAGTATAGTAGTATATCATCACCTGAAGAAGCCACTGCGTGAAAAAAAAAATATTAAGTAAACAAAAATAAAGTAAAACTTAGAAGAACTAACAACACAACTCTCACAACTTCCTGAGTTACAAATTTATACATTAGTGTTGTCTCAAAATTTTTCGGAGCGAGTTCACGTTATTTTCACCACAGATAAATTTGCAGATCAATATATTCTTTTGTTCAAATAATTGCCAACAAAACCTGATATTTGACTGAGTTTTTAACTTTTCGCATATAGCAATGGAGTGAACAACTATTGAAATGACATATATAATGAATGTTCTTTTACCATATTTTATTGGATTCAGTACGATCGGAAGGTATTTTGATATGATTTAATCTTCTAGCGTTGCATTGCTACCACTTCCAGAAAAAAACATCGCCAAGCTGGTCTAGGCTGGGTTGGACTGATGTTAAGCTTGTTGCCAGCAGCGAGCGCCACGTAGCATATGTTGCAGGAATAAGGGGGGAATGTATACGTGTTTGTGAAATGCGTTACTGCATGTGATATAGTGTGTTCTCTTTTTTGTGTTTTTGCTTCTGGAATTGTTCTTTTGAGACTTTCGTTTCCTATAGCGTAAATATTGTGATTTAATTATGGCACTACTTTCCTCTTTCTTGCTATTTGTTCTCAGTTTTCTTGGTCCTCTTCTAGTTTGTTCACGATCCTGTTGCTGCAAGTAGCATGATATTCCTACTTCTAGTTTGTTGCTTATTGTAGGAACACTTTCTTCAATAAATGTCTTCATTGCAGTTCCCACCTTTCTATCCTTTTATAATTGTTTTCCCTCCAATTAATATTTACATTTACTACCATTCTTTAATCTTATTGTTTCGTGAGGATTTGTTATCTCAAAATTTACTTATTTATTTGTTAATCACCACTCCACAGGAACGACGTTCCCAATTACAAAGTTGTATATATACACACAGATAATTACACAACAACCATTCCCTACGATATTGCCATCTGTCACAGCTGAGACTCGAACTGAGGAGTGGTACAGGAACCAGACGTGTTGCCTCTCACACAACCTCGTCCAGTCCACTGCTACCAACTCGGTAACACATAAGAAATGGCACTAAACATCCATATCCTAGCAAGGATTCGAGCCCAGGACTCCATGGTTATAATCCTAAGCATTGAGCCACTAAGGTTGTGGCAGTGTCTCAATGTGGCTACAGTGTGTCCTCGGATAGGTACCGCACTCTTGAAAACTGTGTTATTTTTTATTTTCCCAGAAAAAGTCACTCTTTCTAAAAGATTTTGCTGACATAGGAACCCATAAACAGTAGTCAAACTTAAGATAAAAAATATGAAATCGATTTTAAGCAAACTACCTTTTTATATTTTTAATAAAATTTTGTTTTTCAATTACGGAAAAAGTTTTCTGGAAATCTTTTGCATTTCATCAAGACCACCTCGGCCACCAGATTTGACTCCATTAGACTTTCGTATTGATATTTAAAGACGAAAGTCTATACAACTTAATCAGGGTCGCTAGATAATTTACGACAAAAAATTCGCTTATTACTCTAACCTTTCTTTTTTAATTTAAAATAATGTGTAGCTCCCAAATTATTCACTTTAGACCCAATGTTTATATATTCTTGCAATAAGCTCTTGAAAAAGCTAATGACTTATAAAATATGGAACATCCCATTTAAAAAAATTGCGCGGGTGTCTCTGGGTGTGAGGGGGTGGAGTAAATCCTAGGCATATCCACAAGAAAATGTTCCCCTCCCCATTGTTTTATTGATAATACTTCGTAAATTTTAACAGAATATTTATTAATTGAGAAACCTAGTTGATCATTTATTTTATTTATTTTCTATTTTATTACTCAAGATTGTACTGTGAATTTATTATTAAAGTTTGTTCCACATTGACATTAAATTATTATCATTTATTTAGTTTCTTACTCATATTTCCAGAAAGTGAAAAGAAAAGAAAAATCAGAAATCGTTTTATATACATATTTTCGAGTTGGGACAATAGAAACAATTTTTAATTTATAATTGTTGCAGTAAATACCCAAACATGAAGTTAACCAATCCAAATATTTAAGACAACTGCCAAAATATTATATAAGAAAGTTTACCTTGCTACAGTAATGACCATACTTTATATATTATATTTCAGAATTGGTTATGCAAATAAGAACCATGTTATGCATTAGAATTTCAGTGTTATTTTGGAAATTAGAATCTCGGCAATGGCCGATATAATGATTGTCATTTGTTTTGAATTACAGTTGTAGCACTCGCCATATAATCATATTAACTGAGTTGTAAAATGGGAATTTACACTCACAGAATGTTGAGGAAATCTCCTTTAATTAATTATACAAACAGCAACTACCGAATTGTGTTTGACTATCCAACATTAAAGACGTAAAACTCTGCTGGTCGATCAATATATCAAAATTTATTTGCAGCTGTAATTTACCAAGGCCGCTGATAATCAAGCGATATATTTTCTAATAATGAACCGAAAGCTTGTTGCAAATTTGATGGTCATTATTAGAAGTATAAGGATTTACATGTGGTAAATTCGGTGAGATAATTTTTTGAAATTCTAATAATATGTCAAATCGTGAATGTGACATTTTAAATGAATTATAAAACTCTCAATAATCTTTCATTCCATAGCAACATAATGACATAAGTGATAATCTCCCATGAGATGTTTTCAGTGTAATCCTTTAATAATTGGATAAATTTTGACATGGGATTAGAAATAGACGGGTTTCTATTTCGTCAAAAAATTATCATTGTAATGCACAGGGCCAAGGAGTCCCGGGTTTAAGTTTTGGCTAGGTTATGGATGTTAAGTGGCGTTTTCCATGTGTTATCGTGTTGGTAGTAAGTAGCAACTGATTAGACGGGGTTGTGTGGGAGACAACGCGTCCAGTCGCTGTACCACTCGTGAGTTCGAATCTCAGCTGCGACAGATTATAATGTCGTAGGGAATGGTCATTGTGTATTTGCTCATGCTTGTGTCCTGGTTGAATAGTGGCATAGCTAATGCTGAACTAATCTAAATAAGACAACAGAATAAAAAAAATATATTAACATCATAAATTTAATAATGGTAAAAGGTGACATTATCTTTAATCAGAAATGTACATTATTGCTCCCAGAGACATTTTAAATAAGAAATAGTTGGCTAATGAAAATTACTCAATGCGAGATATTAAAGTAAAAATAATAATGATAATAATAATAAAAAATTGCATATCTATGCTGATTTCGCTTGAGTGATATTTGTATCATCTTTAACCGAAATGATGAGGTATGTAAATTTATTTTTTTAAAAACTGTGCAATTAAAATAACGATAAGATGTTGATAAACTACATAATTTCACTGCTGCGGCATGGAGTTGTTTTCGTTTATTACAGTAAACAACTACTAAATTTATTTAGTTTAATTAAAGTCTGTCTCCCTTTTTATGCAAAAAACACTAAACATATACTAATTTTATGATTTGTATACACGTTTACAACCAGTTTAAGCTAAAGTAAACTGTGATATGATACGAAGGTACAACATAAAGTAATTTTATTACGTCCTAAATACCCTTAACTATTAATGTTAGAACTCATCTTGCGAGTCGTTTCGTATACAAAAATAACAACTGTTATTGATTCTTAAATAACGTTTAGTTTGAAATGAAACGGAATTAAGTTTAGAAGAAACACAATCGAAATATCAATACCTTTTTTCACATCTAGTGATATTCGATAAACGACCTACATAACGTGAATTAGAAAAAGAGTTAGCAGTCTATACAAATGAGCACGTAGGACCTAGATTAAGGTGTTCCTTAAATGGCTATTGTCAGATAATACGTTTAGAATTCATCAACGATATCTTCTCAAGAACACAAAATTTCATGCATTTGTAATGTAAAATAACCTACGTTGTATATGACGAAAGACTGACTAACTATTGAAGATTTCACTGGCAATATGTCTTTTGAGGACTACAGAAGCTGTTGGTATCAGCTTAGTGGGGCATTGTACAATAACAGTTAATTAAGAATGAGACCGGATTTTCGGTTACCGATGGTCAGACGTTTGGGACCGTGGAACTAGCCTCCGAGATCGCTGGATATTACACCTCTAGATTATTACTCATGGGGAACTTTTATAGAAATTATTTATATAACTCTGATAAATACTAGGAATGAATTTTAACATCGGGTGAAGGAAGTATTTCAAAACTTTGATCCAACTGAAATTAGAGTTGCTACAACAGATGGTGTCTATTCTCGTATAGTTAAATGTCTGGATGTCAATGGTCAACACTTTGAACATTTATTGAAGTAGTATTTAGAAGAATAGAATATTTAGAAACACTATGAGTTAGATATAGGTATATTATACATATCTGAATTGAATCTGATTTTTATGTCATTTAAAGAAAGTTACTTCTAATCTACCATACACTATTTATCTATCGCACTATCTGTCTATACTACTAAGGTTTGGCTACAGCACGAAAAGTCCTCTGGCCTTGCCTAATGGTAACCTACAGTTCAGCATGTGATTGTTTTTGGTAGGTAGATAACACGATTTATTTGAAGCCAAATTTTGATCAACAAATCTGGAAATTAGTTAATATCTCTGAAACGGTTTGAGATAGGTATAGGAATATTATTAAGTTACTCAGAATTGGATGTAGATTCTAAAAATAGAAAAATATACAAGGTATTTCATTTAAAATAATGAAGATGTTGCCAGTTTTACCTACAACTGGGAACGTTGCGCTGTGGATGTCTGACAGAGCATATTTTATCTTGGAACCCAAATTTTCAATAGGATATGTTCACCCGTTTCCCGTATACTTCTAATAATCCATCTACCATTAACTACCCTGTATATTATGTGTTATGCAAAGGAAACCCCTAAAAATTTAGGCAATTTTTTCACTACCTGAAATTTAAATCCTCCAATGGTAAATTTTTGAGAGTTTAAAGTCCTTTATTTTATTACGTACTTACTTAAAACAGTTAAAATTGCATCTAATTAGAATATTTTCTAAAACGGGTTAAAAGAGTAAAGTAATTTATATAATTTGTATGGTATATCTACCATCCAATACAATATAAAACCCTTAAAATAGTTCATATTAAAAAATCGCTTATGTTTTAGCTATTGGTTTCCGGTGTTCTCGCTTTACTATCAGGTTTAGTTTATATCTTTGAACAGAGGGAAAAATAGGCTATAACTTTCCCTCGCAAAGATACGGAGAGCGTTCTAAAGTTAGGACAAAATAAATTTCTTTTGATAGAATTGTGGGGATAGCTAATAGGGCGAAAATCATTGTATTTATAAATCACGATAAAACTGTTTCTATGTCGTCATCCCATTAACTTTTGCGACTATTTCAATAAATCTGCAACTTAAATAAAAATTATTGTATAAACCCACTTCTGAGTATGTATAAAAACAAATAAATAAATAATGATGAGTACTTTACTTAAAAATGTGATTACTATATTAGTAGAGGTCAAATAAGTAACACTTCTTGGTCGAATGGTTGATAATAATTATTTTATCTCTATAAATAGTATCAAACCGCAAAATTTCATTGGGAACGAAAATCTATTTGAGTACACACTTGTGATTTATTTAATAAAACATAAAAGAATATTAAGTAATTATTTCATAAAAAAATATTAATTTATTTAGAATTAAACAATCTGATAAATACACACTTAAAAGTGTATCCATAGATATAGTAAAGTGAATATCTGTGTGTTATTATTAGTAGTGGTCATAAATTCATCCAAGTAGCATAAATTTCTTTTAATAGGTTCAGCTTTTTAATGAAACTGAATAAGGTTTTATTAAGTGAGAGACTGTCCAGGTCCTCTGGCAACAGCTGTCCCTTGCCTAGTAATGAAAACTGGGTTCTTTCAGAACATATCTTGCTGTTTCACCTTCCTCTAAACACATTCAGCGTTTGCCACCAGTCCAAGTTTGTGTAGGTGATGATTTAAATTGCAGTGTCTTGTATATAGGCCGATTGGAGTCATAACCTGTTTAACTCTAGTAGTTCCTTTGCCTTTGACTTCATAGGATAGGTCATGAACACCTTGGAGTGAGTTAATTCTGGTAATTTCTGTCATTAGTGGAGGGTCTCTCGGCCCAGCCTAAGATATTTGTTTTGGCAGTGCTTAAGGATATGACAACTGGTTCTGCTCCAATTTCGTTTCCTTCCATACCGGAATGGTCAGGTACCCAGGCCAAGGTCACTTTGTCATTTCTGCCTATTTGAGTTAGAACCTTTTGGCCATTTCACGCAGCTTCAGAGTTACAGCGGTAGGATCCAAGCTCTTTAAAAGCTGCTTGGCTGTCTGAGAAGATCTTTTTGATCTGTGTCTAGGATGCATTTTGTTCGATCCCACTCATCTCATTCAGGAAATAGTTAGAAATATTAAAAGGCAGCCGTGATTGGTCATGGTAGGCATTACGAAAGCATATCTTAGGATGATGTTAAAAGTGTTATAAGCCAGAGTTTGGTTTTGAACGTTTGTTGTAGCCTTTTCGACCACCAAAGTATGGAAACCTATACTATCATTGGTCTAATGGCTGTAACGTATATCCAGTAAATTGTTGTGGACATATGCCCCAGAATTTTGCACAAATTCTTCTGCGCGCGCACAAGAACAGTCTTGCGTTGTAATGCACCTTTTCCAGATGGAAGTTCTAGACCTAGATATTTCACTTCCTCCGATAATGCAATAATTTCACCTAGCAGAGGAGGCAATTAAAAGTTATCCAGCTTTATTTTCTTGGTGAACGGTAATTATTATCGTTTTATGGGTGCTAACAGACATCGATTCCCTCTTACATCAGATGTGCACTGCATTTAGTACTTCTTAAAGAGTATAAATAGGAAAGTATCTCTTCAAAATTTTTTCTAACCAGAATGATAGGTCGTTCGCATATGGTTGAATCTCGACTTTCCACAGTGTTAAAATCGCCAGCTCGTCATCCACAAGTAGCCACCACAAAAGGAGGGAGAGAAGCCCACCTTGTGCGCAGCCTCTTACGACCCTGAAGCTGATCGTTTCCCCCTTCAAGATTGACGTTATGATTTTGCTTCCCAGTTTAGCACGAATTCAATCAGTTATGGTTGGCTCGATACTTCTGACAGCTGTTGTTATGTATATGGAATCAAGCAGTGTATTATTGAATACTTCTTTAATGTCGAGAAAAGCAGCAACTGCAATGTCATCTTCCTGAAGGAATTGAGCGATTTTTCCTGACTAGGTTATTAAGTTCTAGTTCTGTTGATTTTCCTGGCTAGTAGGCATACTGGTGAGCGTTAAGGGGGTGAGTGCTCAGGAAGTTCCCCCTGATGTCCAGTACGTTTTCCACGCTTTTCAACAGAACTGATGTCAGACTAATGAGCGTTTGTCTGTCCGACCCTTTTTTACCGCCGCCCAGCTTGCTTTTTGGCTACCAACCAACCATTGGTGGTTCTGTGGCAGAAGCTCTAGGGTTTCCTTCCAAATTCGGTAAACGGTCCGTTTTATCGTGGCGATCTCTCTGAAAATTCTAGTAGGTACTGCAAGGTGCAACAGTGATCTTCTTGCAATACCTCCTCCAGGATTCCTTTTTTGCTTTCCTGATTTCTTTATGATATTCTGTTAGAGTAGATCTATATTGTTCCCAGTTGCCTGAAGTTTTAGCTCGATTGAGGAGACGTCGAACCTCTTTTCTCATGTTATTTAGTGTTTTGTTCCACCAAGACGTACATCTATTGTCTTTTTTAGACTTTAGTGGAGAAATTTCATGATAAGTAAACTAAACCAGTCGCGCGTCGGATCTGCTCTGTTGCATTTCTATTTCATCACTTCATCATGATTCTTGATTGTGATGAGTTCTGACTGTAGTTGCGATACGTCCCCAATGATTCCAGTGAACAATAAGTAAAAACTCGTACACTAAAAAATGTGTGCATAAAACTCATATCTAATTTACCTCACAAATAGTTCTAGATGTTCTCAAATAATAATCATTTAAGAACTCAAAATTATTTTATCATCAAAGCAACTAATACAACGCATCTCCAACACAAAAAAATTTCACTTTTACTTCGTATAAAACAATATACTATTTTTTACAAAAATCAAAGTTTACCATTTTCATATACCAATAAGTGTTAAAGTTAATAAAATCTTATACTTTATTTTAACCGGACTAAGAATATTTTATATTCTATTTTAATTTACACCATCCAACAGTACTTAAATAAATTAAAGGATGGGAACATACAACAATTAATAAGCAGCACCCCTCCACCACAGAAATTAGACAACTCCCAATTCCAGAAGCCAGAGGCTTAAATGGAAGGGGTTACACATTGAAAAAACGCAGATATACAGTCATTTCTTCCGACAGTGCCGGAGCCGGGATCGCCGCCTCACGCATTTACCAACGCGGCTATCGGCCATATTATATAAAATAAAAATTAAAAAACAGTAAATTATTGTAATACTTTCCACCCCAGTGTATTAATTAATATCAAATATCCTTGATCGTGAAGCAATCAAGACTATATTAAATCCCACCCAGTAATTATTTATTCCAATTTTACATCAAGATAAATAATCAAATTAGCCATTTATGTGATCGTCTAGATTCATTAGTATAGGACCCAAATTTCGTTGTGTGTGTAGTAACCCTTTTTAATTACCCAGGTTCTTTTATATAAAGTTTAATATTACTTGTTTCTGTCTGATACTATATGAATTAGAAAATTAATCACCCTGTTAATTTAAATACCTGGTAAACTTGAACACAATGTCTTTTAATTGAGAGAACTAGTTAATTATATATTGTTTATGTGGTATTTCATTACTCAAGATTGTACTGTACATTTCTAGTTGAAGTTGGTTTTCTATTTTAATTGATTTGAAATCCATTTATTTAGTTAATTATTTGTATAACTAGAAAGGTATATAGAAAAAGAAAACAACAATTGAATGGGAAAAATAGTCATAAAAACCCATTTTATTTCATGATAATTGATACGACAATTAGCCGTACATGAGATAAAAAATAATCCAAATATATGAGACAATTGTCTAAATATTATAATAGGGAAACCTAATTAGCTATAGTAACGACCATACTATAGATATGCTGAGGAATTGCAATAACAAGAACTGAGTGATACAAAAATATGCTGTGTTATTTTAATAGTAATTAGAGTAATATATGGCAATGGCCTGGTAATGATAATTTATAGTTAGCATTGTTAGCAATCGCCAGGTAATAATGATTTATAATTAAAGTTGTCAGCAATCGCGAAGTAATAATAATTTATAATTAGAGTTGTTAGCAATCGCTAAGTAATGACAATTAATCAGAGTGGTTAGCAACGGCTATGGCTATAATGAATCGAGTGCAAAATAGAGGACAAGAATCATGTCATGTGTGTACATTATGAAAATTAAGTTGAGAAATAAGCATTAAATAGTCATGTAAAAGATCATAGAATGTTGAGGAAATATCCTTTGAAGATAATTAAACAAGTAGTCTACCAAATTTTGTATGACTGTCCAACAACTTAAAACGGGTTGGGTAGATGTGATTCAAACAGACGAGACGTCCCGGTTCAGTACTCGACGAAAAGTAAACCTCTCAGAATTAGGGAAAAGTTTACGGTCTAATTAACCCAGTACTGACCGATGGCCTGTACAGTTTGTGTACGCAAGGTAATTAAGTGGATGAATCGTTATTAAACAATCATAGAAACCAGATAGGTCATTGGTGAGAAACCTTACACAATAGTTTGAAAGGCAAACATTCCTGTGACATTTTACATGTTAAAATTAGACACACGGTAGCCTTAATAGTAATAATAATGGAAATGAAAGTTTCTTGTCATTGCACAAACTTGTTATTTTGCAAACGCAAATTTCCCTAATAAAATATACAGAAAGTGAATTTCAATTAAATGAAATAGTAACAAGGTAAATTGTAATATAATCTTATCATGTATCCTTGTTAAAAATCAAAGCTAATATTTGTTGTTGTTCAAATGCCATCTCCAGGAGCGCAGCGATCAGTTAAGTTCTGCGATGTAGCTCGGGCGTGATTACAATTGCCTCTCCCCTAGGTGAATAGTCTGGTCTTCTTTTTATATAGTAAATGATGTCACAGTTTCTACAGAAAGCCTCGGACTCTTGGTCTCATGCTCTGGATTGTTTACATTACCCAAAATTCCGATGCCTACGTGCGTCGTAGTTTCTGGACACTAACTTATCTTTCTGTCCCTTGCAATCGTAAGTTAGAAAAATTTCACTCTTATGTGGTACAATAGAAGTACTTGAAATTTATCGCCTAAATTGTAAACAAACTGTATTACTTGGCATTTTTGTTGGATTCTTTCGTAAAATATATCATTTATGTTGCTGTAAAAGAATGTAAATTAAAATATATTTGTGGTATTGGCTGGATTAATGTAAAAATGGAATACCTTACTTGAATTTGGAAAATAAATAAGAAAAAATTAAATTTATATATGGGCTATATACAGGGTGCTTCATTATATAAATGTACAGATACATAGTAAATAAAACAGATAGTATTAGCAGCATATGACAAAAGAAGAAAAAAGAAAAAACTTACTACATAGTACAATTAATTCAATACATACACTTTTTATACTCCTGTAATTATAACTAAATATATCCAGCCTGTCCTGCAGGTTATTTTCCACATATAAAGAAGAGGGGGAAAATTTTAACATGTTTGTAGGCGGGGCGGTCAGATAAAATGTGCGGCAGCGACGAGCCTCAACCCTAGGAGCATAGAAATTAAGTTGTTGTTGATTGATTACAATCAATTTTATTATTTATCAATTTATTCATAAAAATCAAGGACTGAGTTTTTCTACGGTCTAGATCTTTAATTGAGCATCAGATTTAAGGTGACATTGCCCAGGATATAATTGAAAGAAATAGGTGATATTTTTCGAGTGAAAGTTACAATATTGTATTTTGCAACGTTTCAGTTGAAGTTATTTAATACACACCACTCGTTTAATTTTGTAACATTATTTTGCAACTTTAGGCAATGAGACCTATCATACATTGAGCAGAATATTTTTATATCGTCGGCATACAGTAATAAATGCACATCAAGGTCTTTCACAATGTCATTGATGAATATTATGAAGAGGAGTGTACCAAGGCTTGACCCTTGAGGCACTCCTGAGGATACAGAAATCTCCTTTTATATGAAACCGCCACATTCAACGAACTGCGTTCTACTAGTTAAATAATACTGAAATAGGTCAAGCAGTGGCATAGATATTTCAATTCTTTCGAGCTTTTGAAGTAAGATGGCATGATCTAACTGATCAAAGGCCTCGGAGAAATCTGTATAAATTACGTCCACCTGGACATTCATATCAAAATTCTGAGCAATAAATTGAGTGATGCACAATAAATTTGTTACTGTTGATCTATTACGCATGAAACAATGTTGATGAATAGAAATGTGTCCCTGAACATACTCGTACAATACAACATGTACTACAATTTCAAAAACTTTGGCAAAAGTACATATAATTGTTATAGGCCTGTAGTTTTCAACATTATTCCTATCACCCTTTTTAAACACAGCACAAAGTCGAGCGGTTTTCCAAACATTCCTAATGACACGGGTACGCACCGTTAGGTTAAACTATATAGCGACAGATTCAACCGGAGCAAAAGCACAGTGTCGAACAATAAATGCTGGAATGTCATTAGGACACTTAGGTTTCAATTTTAATAACGCTGTTAATACGTCGTTGGTATTAAAATGTGAAGAGTGTAGAAGTAGATGATGGTCGTTGTAATATGAATCATTTGCATTATTAGTAACATTTAACGGTGTGGTGAATGCAGTGCTAGAAAAGCTAGCGAAATCATAAACAATATCTTGCATGCAGGGGCGCATTTAGATAAATTGGGCCCCTAGGCGCAGTGAAATTTAAGGGCCCTTCCGTGAATACTCAAAAATTTTAAAAATCAGATCTAAAGGTTTAAAAAGGCAAGTGTATTTTTAAACTATTTGTTGGCAAATAGGCACATATCATATTATTGTAAAATTTTTAAGAGTAGATACCACATTGTAAAAGTTTTTTCCGGCTTTTTACGTTGAAATCACGTTTCGTGTTTCCTATGATTCAATACACAAAATGGATAAATTTTGAAGTCGCTGTTGTCCAGAAGTACTTCGTAGGTAGTTCTTAATTCTTTTGAGCGCCGAAAAAGTGCGCTCACTTGAGGCATTACTGACCAGAATGGTCAAATAAATGCGCAAAAGTGTTTCAACATTCGGAAATGTCGCCTGCAACCCACCGAGAATAAATTTATACATTTCAGAAGGCGATTTAAGCCATTCCCCTGGGTAAATATCAAAAATTGATGCAACTCAATTGGAGATAGCTCGGAATTTATGTCGTCTCTATAAGTTGATACTAGTGCATTGATCATTGCAGTGCGTTGATTTTCAACTTGTTTTTCGTCATCATAATTTATTTCGGAATTTTCTTCTTCATCGCCATATTCATCAGAATCGTTTTCTGATGGTTCTTCATCTTCTCAGTCTTCATCACTGGTTTCAGAATCAGAATTCTCTCCTGGTCTTTCTTCGGGTTTTCTAGATTATTCTGTCTTAGGTTCTTGAATTTTCACACTATGAGTAGATTTTTCTTCATTCATATGAAATATACCGAAAAGCTGGTTCGTTTCTTCATAAGCTTGCATTCTACTGCCAAGTTCAGCAGTTAATCGATCGTAGATCGTATTCAAAGCATTAACAACAAAATTTTGTCGGCCTCTTAACATTACTTCTGTCGTGACTTTCATCGAAGAAGGTGGAGGTGTCACGGCCTTATAATTCGTTTTTTCTCACACTCATATTGATGATCGTCAACTAACATCCCAGCTTCGGTTTCAATATTGTCGAATCTATCTCTAACTTTGGTTTATACAAATTCTTTCAGGGAATCAAGCAGTCCGACCATACTTAACATAAAAAGTTCAGCGTTTTGTAGCGATTCAGGCGTTTTATTTATTCCCTGCAAAAGTTTATTCTACATCACCGTCATAAGTGCTGTTTCATATGAATCATTTTGGTTGCAAGAGCGTTAGCTTCAATTTTAGAAAGTGGCTTCTGTTGTGGGTCCTCATCTATTTCAATCAAGGCGGATTTGATATTTCTGTATCCTTTATTTAAAGCCAATACAGCTTCAGCCCGATACATTCTTCACAGTACGTTTTTTTTTCCGAGATGCGCTTGAAAGACCTGCTTGCCGTCTATGGTCGAGGTAAAAAAAATACGTATAGATTCTGAACAAAGTCAAAATATGACACTGCAATTGACGATGATTGTGCCACAGCATTGCCTACTAAATTCAAACTGTGACTTTAGCAGGGAATGTATACAGCGTTAGAACTATGCTTCTTTATTCTAGCCTGCAAACCAGTGTGCTTCCCTGACATATTTGATGCATTATCGTAACTTTACCATCAACATTTTTTTATATCAACTCCTCAACCCTCTGAAGTTTGAAAAATAGTTTGTTCCAAATTTTCGCTGCAATGAGAATGAATGTCAATGAATGTAAAAAATCTCTCTTTGACTGCACCGTTAGAAAGCACATATCTCAAAACAACGCAAAGCTGATGGACATTGTTAATATCACGTGTACAATCAATAATTAAAGAGAAATATATAGATTCTTTAATTTTTTGAAGAAACTGTTCTCTTAGTGAGTCTCCCATTATTGTAATAAACTCGTCATATACAGTGTTTGATAAATAACTGACAGATCGTTGGGCTTTTTTTCTGCAAATTTCGCAAGATATTCCAAACACATTACATAGTTACCTTTAATACGGTGGCCACGAAATGCTAGTCCCTGGGAGGAGAGGAATTTTATTGAGGCCACCACTCTTTTTAGAACATTTGTTTGGTTAATTCTGTGTTGATTCTTCCCTTTTCACTTAAACGTCTATAAAAAGTGATCATCGAAAGTACATGATCTTTCGAATTTTCGCGCTCTAAAATTTTTACATCGTTTGTTTACCTGAATAAACAGGGAAATGGGTGGTCCCTGAAAAAGTGGGGCTCTAGGCGCGCCCTAGACCTAAACGCGCTGCTGTAAGGCGATTAAATTTTTATCGTTGTACATTAAATCATCGGGAATGTTTGACATATTTCATTCAGAATAATTGATATAACTCCAAAATGACTTTACGCTATTCTTTACATTACATTCAATATTTCTTAGGAAGGTCTTGTGCGCAATGTCGACATCTACATTTGGTTGATTTCTAATAAGTTTAAACTGATTATAGACATCCGGATCGCTTGTTTTTTTGTTGCGCTTCCAAAGCAAGAATTTGGTTTTAATATTTTTTAAATGAAATGGAGATACAATGAAATCAACTGCATTATTCAAAATATATTATCATACCAAGTCAAAACGTGATTAATAATTTAAAAAATATCTGATAAGTGATAAACCGTATGCCATAAGTATGCTTAACTGTCTCTAATTGTGAAGTGCGTAAAAAATATTAAGCCTGCATCAAATGATTAGTTAACATGAGGCAACTAAACAAAAAATAAATTCACTTTGCCTTATAATTTGTGCATGGTTTACTTCTAAAGCTCATATAAAATCTGGAATTCCCAGTAACATCAACATTATTTATTAATATTTATCTTTATATTTTCATAAACAAATAAGATAATTAGTTGTAAATTAGCTTATCAGATAACGTTAAAATTGGAAAATTTGTTTTACAGTGTTATAAAAATTAATTAATTGCGTCGTAATAACTAATTAATCTTTTGGATGAAATATTTATTTTCACAAATATCCAACAATTTGCTATGCAAAAGGTATTGTAATACCTTCACATTTGTCGAATATTTATATAAGCGTAAATTGATGCTATTTTATGAGATTTTTTTTATTTTCTTATCTATAAAAAAGAATATTCCTTTATATTGTCCTATAATTTAGATGTTTCTTGTCAGATACGTCGAACCGAAGATAGTTTCTTTATTTCATATTAAAAATATGTACAGGGTTATTCACTATATATCGACCCCCCCGCCCCTTTAATTCTTGTCCGTACTATACTAAAATGCTTGATAATTTAATATATAATATTCAGTATGAAAGTGAGATCTAGCAATTAATATTCGATAATAACTTCTTTGAAACTATTCCTCTGCCTCTAAGTGAGCCCTATGCCAAGAAGTCTACTACCTTTTAATATTATCAGAATATTAATAGTATGAGCGGAAAACTTATTGAGGTATACTTAAATACTATTGCCTGCGACTTTGATATCATTGCACTTATGGAAACTGGTCTAGATTGTACTATATATAGCCTGGAGTTTTTTCATTTAAAATTTAATGTTTTTCGCTGTGATCGCAGTAAGCTTTCATCTAATATACTAAGGGGTGGTGGTGTCTTGATTGCCACAAACACTAATCTTATAGCCGAACAGATTGATGTATTTCCTAACAATATCGAAGGTGTTTGTATAAAATTAAAACTAAAACACAGGGCGTGTTACGTATGCTGTATCTATATTCCTCCTGGTAGTCTATATTCCACCTATGAAACTGTGTGCCATTCATTAGAAAATCTTGTCTTATTGAATGATGTAATCATAGTGGGTGATTTCAACCTTCCTGAGTACAATAATATTGATGTTAGGAGCCCTAAAAAGCAATTGTTAGAACATTTCGCGTTGATTGGAAATTTAAGTCAATATAACTTAGTCTTAAATCAAAATCTGGTAGTTCTTGATCTTGTTCTGAGTAATTTAGTCTTACAGGTAAAAAATTGCAGTGATCCTATTGCTAGGGAAGATATTCACCACCCTAGTATTCTGGTAAAATTCGATGGTAATCTGATCAATAAGGGATTAAAAAGAGCTCCTCAGTGGTTTTATAACTTTGAAAAAGCGGATTTTTTATCCATGTATAACTTATTACTGGATGTTGACTGGTCCTTCCTACAGAATTTCACTGTAGTGGATGATCTTGTTACAAACTTTTACGATAAACTTTATTTAGTCCTGGACGTTAGTGTCCCTAAGCATTCTCCAAAACCTTCAAAATATTCGGTCTGGTACAATAGTGCTATCACAAAATTATCAAAAGAAAAAGAATGGTATAGGAATCAGATTAGAAAAGGTAATCACTTATTAAATCCATATTTTGTCGAAATTAAATTTGAATTAAAAAGATAAATCAGACTAGCTTACCAGCTGTACGTAAATCAAATTCAAAATAACTTAATTGTAAACCCTAAACAATTTTGGTCATTCCTGCACTCCAAAACTGGCCACACTAACTTTCCTAATGAAATGTCATATAATGAACATACGTTTAAAGGTGGGCAAGATATAACGGAGGGCTTCTCTAAATATTTTGGCTCAGCATACCGACCTGAAACGCTTGATTGTCCTGTTGAAAAATCGAATGTTTCCTAGCATAGTGATAACCTGTGAAGGTATAAGCAGAGCTGCTAAAAAATTAAAACCTAAAAGGGTTGCAGGGCCTGATGGCATACCGGCATACCTGGTAAAGGCCTGTGCAGAACTCATGCTAGAACCATTATGTGTTATATTTAATTTGGCCCTAAAAAATGCCTATTATCCTTCCAAATGGAAGTTGGGACGACTGTTGCCAATACATAAATCTGCTGATAAAAAAAATATAACGAATTTCAGACCAATCATTATTTTGTGTGCATTTTCCAAGTTATTTTAGACGGCTATCTACGAAATTATCTATAGCTGAGTAAAACCGGTAATCTCCGTTTGCAAAATCTACCAATACTAATTTATTAAATATTGTTCAGGATGTCAAGAATCGCCATTGAAGATAATATACAGCTGGATGTTATATACACAGACTTAGCTAAAGCCTTTGACAGGCTGGATCATCAGACTCTCATTACTAAACTAAAAAAACTATGAAATAAACTCTGATATAATTTGCCTGATATGTTCTTATCTCTATAAGATACAAGTTTATATAAATTTAAATGGCCACCAGTCATCCAACATTGTAATCAGTTCTTGTGTACCGCAAGGAAGCAATTCGGGTCCTTTGCTATTTCTCATTTTTATCAATGATTTGCCTGATGTTTTGAGTCACTTAACTTGCCTCCTTTTTGAAGATGACTGCAAGATATACCGAAGAATCGAATATACCAATGACTGTAACTTACTGCAACAAGACTTAAGTAATATTTCTATGTGGTGCAATGATTACAAAGTTGATCCTAACATTAAAAACTGTGTAGCTATGACGTTTTCTAACAAAAATGAAACCATAGATTTCCCCTATACTATTGGTAATACTGAACTTTACCGTGTTAATGAATTTAAAGATCTGGGTGTTCTTTTTGACAAATCCCTATCTTTTAATAGTCATATAATGCAGATAAGCAATGCTAGTCTGAAAAAACTGGGTTTCCTCATTAGAAATACTATAGACTTTTCTAATATAGAGTGTATCAAGGTACTATATAACAGCCTTGTGAGATCTAACCTTGATTATTGTCAAATTATTTGGTCACAGTTCTATCGTAATTCTATTGATCTTGTAGAAAGTACACAAAAAAATTTTCTTAAGTATCTGTTATTTAAAGAAACTGGTTTGTATAATCACTTCGCTCATTACAATGAACTGTTGCTCAGATATAACTATGAATCTCTTGAGCTGAGGCGTGTACATGCCTCGTTAATTTATATCTACAAACTCCTAAACCATTACTCTGTTAACTCAGAGTTTCTTTCAAGATTGCCATTTAATGTACCATACCGAATAGGTAGAAATTATGACCTTTTTTATATTCCTCAGTTTAAAACTAATATGTACCTATCTCGTCCTCTAGTGAGATTATGTATATTAGGTAACATTGCCCACTCGAAATTTGATTTATTTACCCTCAGCCCTTCCAATTATATGAAAAATATCAAATCGATCACTCTTAATGATATTTAAGCTTTAAGTTTGTTACTTATTTTTGTATTTTAGACATACTATCCTCTTACTTTGTATATACACCTAATTACTGTAACTTTTAAACGGCACCTGCTGTATTCTGGTGACATGACTGTATGTTATTTAAGGTTTTATATTTGTGTATAGTGGATACCTTTTATATTTCTTGTAATTCTGTTTTATTGTTAGTTCTCCTATGCTAATTTTGCTGTTTAATGTCTCATGTAAATGTTCTTATCATTACAACTTTGTAATTGGGCTTCGCCTGTAAAGTTGTTGTTGAATAAATAAATAAATAAATTCTGTTATTATTGAAATTAGAAAAAAGTTTCGTATAAAAGTTGTAGGACCTTACCTATACTTTATTAAAACATGATAAAAAAACAATATCATATATAGGTCACGTGATTCGAAATAACTATATGTTTTTTTTAAACTGAACACCCTATACCGGGTGTAACGGGATCATGTTATACCCCCCTTTTCTCCTTTAATATTCATGGTAATTGATTGAAATATAGAATATACTACATACATAATAAGCGGCACTTTTCGACATACAATTGATTTTTCTTCACTTCCGGTTTCGTCGAATTTTTTTGAATTCTGCATAATTTTCTGAATCCAACGATGCCAAGTAAGTGACATTTCAACATCAATTTTATTATAATATAATTTTTAGTTTTCCATTTAAGTGTGCCATGAGGAATCTAATTTATTTTAAATGAGCCGTGTAATGCTACAAGCATAAAAATCCCATTAAAACTAAATTACCTGATTTATGAGCAAATAAAAGTCACCAAAATTATTTTTGGAGCAAAACTCATTTTTTTCAAATGGAACCATATCGGTACCGTGGTACAATTTATTAGTACTATTAATAGGGAATATATTTATATTATGTCATATTAAAATGTGCGATAAATACAAATAAAATTACAGCTAAAAGAAAATAAGAAAATACAATTAAATGTTAAGAAGTAGCTAAAGTGACTTTGAAAACAATGAGATATTTAGCTTGTCAAACAATTGTTGGTTTAACAGTATTTTTATTATGTCTTTAAAAATTGTTTAAAATTCTTGTTAATTGTGTTCAAAATGCTGCAAATTTATACAAGAGATGAAAAAGTAGACATGTTAATGTCTTGTATAAATTTGTATATAAAGTAGATCAATAACTTATTTTAATATTTGTTTTAGAAAATTCGGTTAATGTTTATTAAACACTTGTTGTGAAATGGAAAAAAGTTATTCCAACATTCAAAGGACTTTGAAAACGCATTACAAAATGTACAAATGTACAAAACGTAGAAGAGTGGAGTTTTGTCAGATCATGCTCCATGAATTAGATGAAAATCCTGATTGTTTAAAAGAAATTATGTGGACAGACGAGTCAAGTTTTTCCACGGCGAAAGTTTTTAATAGAAAAAACAAACGTTGCTGGGACAATAAAAACTAAAGAGAAAAATGTCAAGCAAATAAAAAAATCGGGTAGAAAATTAATCCATGTTTGGTGCGAAAGTAGTTTGGCCTATATTTTATGATTTTACTTTGACACGACAAACATATCTCGAAATAATTTTACCAGAGGTAGATCGTCTAATTCAAGAATTTCCTATGAACTTATTGTCTAGAATGATTCGGCATCAGAACGGAGCGAGTCCACATAGCGTTTTAGAAGTTCGGGAATATTTAAATAATCAATTTCCCATTTGGACAGGCATGCTGAGACCATTCGATGGCCACCAAATAGCCCTGATTTGACGCCATTAGATAGCTTTTTATGGGGGGTTTTAAGAGACAATGTTAATTTTAATCATAACCACTATCTTCAGGCCATTAGAGAAAAAAAAATTAAGAAAAATTAACAACTTAAACAGAAACGCTATTTGCAATATTTTCCTAAACTTAAGAAGACGCTATCAGCTTTTGCATTGAAAATAATGGTGGCCACTTTGAATAATTTCTTTAATTGATTACTTATGTAGTATTATTTTATTGTAAAGAGTTTTCTTGCTTTGTTAAATGTTTTTTAATAAATTAAATATGAAGTTAATTCTAATATATTAATTATTTGCACCTGATTATAATTAGGTCATATATAATTTACTTGTTGAAAATAGTACTTTTCATACGTGAAAGAGTTTTCATAAACTATTAGCGAGCGTTAAAGGTTTATCACACGCTATGTAAAATCAACAATTTTCAGCCGTAATTAGTAGTGTGTAGTTGTAGCACTTTTCAAAGCAGTCATAGAAAAAACTTTTTATGTTACTAGTCAATAAACAACTATTTACGGTTGTTGCTATGGAGTTAAAAACGACTCCGACAGGTTGAAATGTCAAAATTGAATAAACCATAAAATAATTATTTTCTAGCTTACCTTGTTATTTTTGTTTCACTTGTGTTTTGACATGCATGTCTTAGCTCACTCTTCTTACAATAAAGCAACTCTTTTGCATTTTGAATGTCAAATATGTCAAAAAGTATTTAAGATGGATCTATACAATATACATTTGAAATCAGTGGAAAAGGGGCTTCTCGAAAATGCAGTAATATATAGGGCGTTCCTTTTAAAAAAATATATATTTATTTCATATCACGTGACTTATACGTGATATTGTTTTTTTTATCAGGTTTCAATAAAATATAGGTAATACAACTTACTACAACTACAACTTTCATACGAAACTTTTTTTATTTTCAATAATAACAGAAATAAATGGGGGTCAATATATAGTGAAGAACCCTGTACAAATCAATTTTCCAGGGGCGAGCGTAGGTGCGTCTTTACTATGTACATACTTCGGTATGCGATGTAAAGCAACGACAGGCGCAGTTAGTACTTGGATGGTGACCATTCCAACGGAAACCGCGTTCTCGCCTCACACATCTTCCAGTGGCTTGTATATCAGTGTATGCGCGGAAGCTATACAACCTTAGGCGAGGGTTGTATAGGAGATATACCATCCTTCGGAGGGGATGTAAAGCCGTCGGTCCCTTGTCTATTAAATGTTAGGCAAGTAAAAGATCCCTACTCTTCTTAAGGGAAGAGGTTCGGCAAAATTCCTGGTTGGGGGTAGCTCGTCTACAGGCGTCGGTGTTAGGCCTCAGTAGCGGAAATAGGCCGACGTTAAATAAATGTATAAAAAAAAATCAATTTTCCACGTTTCGTGTACAACGCTGCCATATTTTCAAATGTATTGAATTTCCCGGAATTAAAAATATGTAAAAGATATTTAATAAGTACAAATATTTAGCAGCCCACAAAATTCCATATTTTGGCACATGTTCTATATGAAGGAGATTTTAGGAGAAATAAATTAATAAATGCCAAATGCTGCCCCAATTCTTCCTTATGCTAGAACCAAAACAGTATCAGAAGGCGCCTTACTTAAAGTATTAAGCCAACTAGAGCCGGATATAGAGATGTATTTACCCTAACATGTAGACTATTTGAGAAACACATGTGCTTACCTTGTGCTAAATATAGCACTAATACGTGCATAAATAAATAGGAGACGTCTTTATATTGCTCCTGTCATCACTACTTACTTAAATATATCTTGACATGCAATATTAAACCTTTGTTTTTTAGGTTATACATTACAGGCAGTAAAAAACACAGTTTGTGTCACGTTTATTATTGCTTAATAAGTCGTGCAAATCTCTCTTCACCATTACGGTTTAGGCATTTCCATATAAAAAATGCTAAAGAAGACTAATAAATTCATCTGACGGCCAAAGAAAGAGAATTTAAGTTTTGCATAAATTGGATAATTTACAGGTGCTTAAATAAAACAGTTATTACAGGATATAAAATGAAAATAAATATATAAACCTTCCTCTATTTATAACGTTATAGTCAGGGAAGTTAGAAGAATTTTAGAAACGTATAAATTTATCTTTTCTTCATGATATGCTTTGCATAAATTGAAAATACAGAAAAAGATGTTACAAAAAAAGGTTGAATTTTTCTATTAATGAACGCAAGGTTAGATGACATCCTCTGAATATTGAATTTTTTGCCCTGGGATAATTTTAATTTTATTTTAAACTTTTATGTATACGAGTAAATTTAGGGATGCGTGGCAGTGTAAGTTCGTGTTTATTTCTGATATTATGTTGATGTACCTATCCTATCACAGTCCTTGCATACAAATTAATTTTCTAGGACAAAAATCACAGCTTCTAATATGTACTGACTAATGATGTTTAGAATAAATTTTTCGACAAATATTGGTCTGTAGTTATTTGACTGTTTCACGTTAATATATTTTTCGCAGAAAATAATGATATGTAGTATGGAGCATTGGATCTAAACATGATGTGCAACAAATGCAATTTCACGCGCAGTATTTTGTGTTAAACTTTAAGGGCATAGAGATAGCAATATCTTGCTATATTCTAGTAATTCTATGTGATACGTCTCAACAATTAGGAATTTCTTTCTGCAGTTAAGGTCGTACATGTTATCGTAATCACACGTCTTATTAGAGAATTTAACTACCTTGTTTTATATACATTTAGCTTAACACTAAGTGGTGTAAAGTACTGATCTAAAATATTTACAGCATTAAATGTCTTATTTTCTGTGTCACATTTTTGTCACTAATATTAGAGAAGTATCATGTCATGTCTGTGTCATGTCTTTTATTATTAATTGCTGTACAAAAACGTAGCAGAAGGCCTAATATAGACACTTGAGATACACCTGTTTGAATGGACACTGCATTGTATTTCAACAATACTTTCAATCACTTGTTGGGTCTTATTACTTAAGCATGTTGTGATTAGTTGTGAAGAAATTCCTCTAATTCCATAATTTTCTATTTTTTTTTTATTGAGATGCCATGTTCAGTACTCCCAAATGCGATTGATAGATTTACATATATTTCAACAGCAAGTCGATCATTTGTTATTTATATAGTCGATGATTTTATATAATGCTTGGTATCCAGCATGTATTGTTATATACCTATGGAGCTGTGGTTTGGTGGCCTAAAAGCAAGCAGACTACAGCTAAGGTCAAGCTCAGCCAAGTTCAGAGAGTCGCCTGCCTAAGCATAACCGGAGCTATGCGAACAACGCCAACGAGAGTTATGGAGGTACTGCTGTGTCTAGTGATAGATAGATATCTAGGAGAAGTGGCTCTGACAACAATGGTACGCCTCAAAACCGTTAGCATACAACCAAATGTAGGCTGTGGAGAGGCCAGGAGTCGCCTGTGGAATGAGGCTGTCAAGAAGACGCCTCTTCTACAGGTGTGCATATATGGCATTTCTCCTCGGTTTGTCTTTGACAGACCCTATATAATACAGACGAATAGTAAGAACGAAACTGCTGGCGAAGGTGTCATCAACATCTTCACAGATGAAGAAGGATGGGGCAGGATGAGGAAGTCTGCAAATTCAATATAAATGGGCTATGGACAGGCGAACCAGCGTAATACAGACGGAACTGGCGGGCAATAGCCGCAAAAGAGATTGTCCGTAGACAAACTACGGGCAAAACAATTAGGATCTACACAGATTGTAGACAATCATTACTAACCCTGAGAAGTCACAAAATCACCACAGGAGCAGTATGGGAATGCCACCAAGCAATTGTGGGTGCCTCCAGCATGAATAACATACTAGTATGCTGGGTGAAAGGACATGCACAGTGTAGTGGCAAGAAAGTAACCGGCAGACTGGCCAAGAAGGCAGCAGATCTAAGCATCTTTGAACCTGGCCCGGTTAGTTTGCTACCGATCACAATGATAATACAAATAATTAAAGATAACACCCACAATGAATTCAAGAAGCTGTGGAATGAAACAGACAGCTGTCAGCTTGCTAGAGAGTTCTAAAGTACCCCAACAAGAGTACAACAATGGACTACCTGGCAATGTTCAGAATGAACCTACATTTTATAACGGGAATCCAGAATGGACATTGTCCGCTAAGAAAACATCTCCATAATATGAGATTAAGCGAAACATCTCTCTGTAGAGGTTGTGAACAAGCAGATGAGACGGTCCAACATGTACTTTGTGACTGTTCTGCCATCTCATCAATTGGAGAATCCATCTTGGGAGAACGCTGGCCTACTTTGACCGATGTAAGGGAGATGCCGCTAGGCAGCATCACCGCCTATTTCGCAAGATTAGTTTGGTTGGAGGTCTCGGCGAGGGTCTGCCTACAAGGAGGATGTACAAGGGGCCCAATGGGGCCTAAGAGCTTGGCTCAATAATTATTATTGACCGCCCTCCCAATCAATTCCAATGTGTTGTTAATTTCATTTTTCTAAATCAGTTTTGGGTGTCTTATTGCATTTTGTGGTTTTATAGAAAAGTTATAAAGCTGTTGTTTATTATTTTTTTAAAGATTTTTTCCATCGCTTGCTTATTTGGTATTAATAACAGATTTTACGATTGGACTAATATTTTCCTAAGGCATATATGACTGGATTTTTGAACACTGATTTACGAAAAAAATATTTATGTTATTTAAGACAGAGAGAGTTCTTGTTTTGTGTTTCAGTGCCTTTGTAATATGTTACCATTTCATGGCTTGACTTTTATTTTACATACGATATGTTTGATAGTTTATTTGCTTCAATTATACCTCTTTTTAAATATTTTTGTATGTATTATGTTTTTCCCTACTAGGTATGTCTCGTTTCAGTGGTTGAGAATATATATTTTTTGTTTTACATCAATTTACTTTTATAATTCAATTATTTTGATTTATTTTTCCTTTTCGTGGATTGTAACGTCGAACAGATCTCACATAGCACTATTGATTTTTTGGTAAGCCATATTTGGTACAACACAAAAAAATATTTTGCTGCAGAATAAATCTTCTTTTTCCCTTTATTTTTAATACTAATAACTCTTTTAGATATTTACGCCCTTAATATTTCATCTTCATGACCCGATAACACGGTGGTAATGATCTTTCTTATAGTCCAATCACCAACGCCAGGGGATAAGCTCATCAGTGTCTGTGTAGGCACTGGGATCCCTAACCTGGAAATTTTGCCGAAACCTCACAGTTTGTCATGGGGGTAGGGATCTTTAACGTGCTCACATCGTAGATACACGGAACCCACAGTTTTACATCTCTTTCGAAATATGGTGACGCGAGCAGATCCGCTCATCCACTATCTCATCGACTTACTATGACCTGGTTTTGAACTCAGGTCCTCTGCGTTCTAGAACGCGTCGCCACTGTCCATCACACCACCAAGCCGACATTTTCAAAATTAATAAATATATTATCTAATAATGAATTAGAGGGTTTTGTTATTCTAGTGGGTAAAAAAATTCTTTGGAATAGGTTGTATAACATTGTGATGTTTGAAATAACTGGGTAATATTTTCATTTTGTAAATTTATATTAAAATCTCCGCAGAGAATAACTTTATATTTTTAAAACCGTTTTGATATTCATCAAGAATTGCAGTTTAAATATTAAATAAAAGTTCCTTGTAGGTGATCTATAGATGCATATATTGATGGTTCTTATAGATCTACGCATTTCTGACGAGATGAGAAATGACCCTCTGCACTATTACTTTTATGTGCATTGCACTTGTTATATGAAAAAAGCTACTTGCCTGCTATGGCTCAAATACGGTAGCGTTAAACAGTTAGTAAATGGAATGATTAAGACATATTAGTAAATGGAAAAATACTCTCCGGTAAACCTAATCCAAAATACAAGAAACTTACAATACTTCTTCCTCGCTGTCTACAACATCTGGCTCTCCTTTCTATTTTTTCTCTTCTTTTTTTGGTACCACTTTTTATCTGATGTATTCATTAGTAAATTATCGAAGGGATCTATTTCATCGTATTCTATTTCTATGTTAATATTTCTTTAATTTTAATGGGTTTATATATATTTACGTCCTGACGTAGTTTAGCATTAGCTATTCCACATTAATATGCCACTAAACACCCATATCCTAAAGAAAATTTGAACCTGGGACTCCTAGATTTCATGCCTAATGCGTCAATATTGAGCCACTGAGTCTGCTATAAATAAATATCATCAGAAGAGTCAGGAGATTCAACCCATTATCATGCATTATGCATGATTTCCCAAGACAATAAAATATAACGTCCATGTTCGTCGATAATGAGTTTTAGACTGAGTTAAGAACGGCACGAAATACTACGTGCTAAATTTCCAGGCAAAAATTGACCCATGCCATAACAATGAAATGTTAACTACGCTTAAAGAGACCATTTTTATTAGTTTTAGTATTAATATTAGTTTTCAGTGAACTGTACTTCCTACATTTGATATATACACTTTTGATAAGTACTTGCAGTTTATACACTCCAATTTATGTGATATTAATTTATTATACTTTAGTGTTACGTGCCTATAGTGCCTATACTACTTTTAGGGGTAGGCAATTCATTATGTCTAGGTTGTGTATATGGTCGTGTATATTTCAACTTCGACGGATATTCGTGTCGACTTCCTTATGTCACTTTCGCCATCTTCAAAGTGTTGCGAAATCACAGCTCCTATGCCTTAGGCTGATACGCATCCGTTTGTACATAAAAGGTACGCTTAAAATCAGGGCAAATGAGAACGGGTGCAATGATTAAAATACTCCTTAAGAACTTTAAGAGATCTCTCATACTCAGAAGACCAAGTAACATTTTTCTTCGTGAGATTTGTTAAAGGGGTAACTATGGGGGAAAGCTTCGATACCAACACTTTTCGTGAACTTTGAAAAATATCATACCGGCTTCTGTTGTATATCTGTGGAAACTTCTTGTAGTTACTGATGATAACTAAATAAAGGTGTATCTGATGAAGCTAGGTTGGAATTTTCCCCTTTTCGTCTTATTTTACTGGATTAGTAGGATATACCAAAACTTCTTTCACCGATAGAAATTGGTTCGCTAGAAAAGTAGACCTAATCTGTAATTATTGCATTCAGTTTTGAGTATCAGCTTTGTATACGAAAATTTTTCTCACGAAATCGTGAATGCTAGAGCTTTAATTGATTTCCTACTTCGAAATCTAGCAGAGTCTTGCGAATGGCAGCAAAAGAGTTTTATACCTCGGTTATTCACAGAATGAATCACGTTTCTACATTTTAAAATTCGGATAATTTGTGTTGACTTTGCACCCATTGAAAAAAATATAAGTAAACAACCTTCTTGGATAAATGTATAAATTTAGTTTGATATAAAAATTGTGTCACTTGAGTTGACAATACGAAATAAGGTAACATCTGTCGGTATTAGATTGCATACAAAGATTGATACCTATGTGGTGAAATTTAAGACAGTCTGTAACTAACTTAAAGTGAATTTTAAAATGTATATCCCTTCATTCTGGTTAATAATGCTATTTGTAATCTGCAATGATTGTCAATTCATCTACCTAAACCATTTTATTCCTTGCTAATTGGTTCAATTTTAAAGTATTTTAAATATAGTTCAAATTACTTATTTGTTAAATAAATTCAATGATTTAGATTAAGTTGCACCTTTCTAATTAAATTCCATCGTAATCAACCTTAAACCATTTGCGACATGTTTTGATAATATGAAATATTGTTATCTTGTATTAGGAATGTGAAAAATTTGTGGCGTTCACTGTAAAGTTAATACTTTTTATTCAATGTTTAATAGTACAGTAACTGGTCATTCTAATACAGAATAAATATCTTTTCATAAATAATTTCTTAGAAAATGCATCAAAGAAACCTTATTCTGTATTCCCATGTCAGGTGCAGTATTTCTTCTAGCTCTAGCCATTAGTTGATAGTTCGAAGGTGGTTTGTCCAAGAGCAAGTTTTCATACTTTTTCTTGTCCTTTCTTTGAGTCTTGTCATCTTCCTCCAGTTTCTTGTTTAGTAGTCGTTCTGCATTTTCTCTTTACCCTCCAGCTTCTTAGCCCACTGCCAATGTCGTAGCAGCATGTATCCCCCTCATGACTTCTCTCCATCTCACTTTTTTTCTTCAATGCCCTTTCCAGTCCTCTGTCCAAGTTCCGCGTTTATTGCTGTTTACTTTACCCTCTTTTGTTGCTCATATTTGTTTCCTTTCCTTTAGTGCTCCATATAAGTATTTTCTATCAACATCGCATCATTTGCAGTGATTCTTCTTCGTTCCTATGTTTCTGTAATAGATCTATCTATTCCTCGTATGCCCTCTGAGAAGGAATTATTATCAATGTTGTTGTCATCTTCCTGAAATTATGTATGTTTAACAGTTCGTTATTATCTGTTACTAATTAGTTCGGAGCTAATGTAGGTTCTATTTGTGAATATAGTATCTTATTGAAAAAATTACTGCCCCATGTTTATTTTTATGTATATTTACGCTGGAGAAATTCTGCCTGACGTAATGTTGCTACAAGAATGTAGAGATTTGTAGGATACTGCTGCTGACATGAGACAGTTCTTTCTCAGCAGATTTGATACAAGTTCCCAATTTATATACATGAGATTGAAAGTGCCAATTACTATAGTTGTATTTATTTGTTTGAGTTAAGAAACAGTGAAACTGATTAAAAAGTAAAATATTTATTTATAAATTTGTTATAATACACCCGGTATAAACGTTTTTATTTTCTCAATAATAAAAGTAGATTATGGTGCATTACATTTTAATTGCATAATAATAATTGTGTGTTTTCATACATAGCGGTAGCTTGCCACAAATAAGCGAAGGCCGTGTTTTAGCAAATCTCTGTTTGTAAAATTAAAAGGTCAGCACAATAAATAATGGTGTAATACGGTGACTAATACTTTTAAGAACTACTAATGTATATTTCGATGAGAATAATTAGTTCCATTATTACTACTTAGCATAAGTGTTTACTTTTGAATAATTTAAAACATATACAGAGTATTTAAAGTGAATGATGATTTTTCTTACAACGTATTCATTGTAATTAAAAAAAAACGAAATCCTTGGTTTGCGAATAAAAAAGTATAGGATTGATTAACTTTGGTAGTGCCATAGGAATATAGGATTTACTGTTGGTTAGATTAGGTTAAGTTGTTAGCAAAGCTTATTGGAAATTAAAAAACACTGTCTCTGTAGAAATTATTATACAAGTGAAAAAAATCAAATCGAATATTATTCATCGAGTTTATTTTTGGTTATCTAAAAGTAATATCATCTGTTCTCATGCAAGTCGTTAATAAATATAAATAGTAGAAAATCCTGCAAGTAATTTTAATTAATATTTTTCAGCGATCCGGAACAATATTTATGTCAGATATCGTAGCCATGACCCAGAAACAGTTATAGTAGTAGGAAGCAGTTGGAAGCGGTCAGTGTTTGGCAAATAGATTAGAAAACGGTTTCCTTTTTATTTACCTTCCACCATCTCCTCAACCATTCACTGCCACATATCAACCGCTCCCCTCTTGAAATCACCTTGCTCTGCCATTGAAGGTCAGGATGCATTTCCGTTCCTTTAAGATCGAGCCTTCCTCAAATCCTATTACCGATAGATATCTTCTAAGTTTAGAGTGACCTTGTAGAACCCCGACAATTGATTGGAAGTTTACCGACTCTGTCTTAGTAATCAGTTCGACCTTGATTTGTTCGGCTTCGTTACAAAGTCCCATCCCTATCTGCATTTGGTGCTCAGTGTCCAGCTTTTCTTCAATGTGCCGTAGCCCGATTCAATAAGGGTCACCGTCACCGATCTCCTCAGTGGGGGAATACCTCACAGGCAGATGAGTATCATACCTGGCACTTTAGCAGGAGCCTCAAAATCGTTGGGACCTCTTTCTTAAAGACATAAATCAATTTTTATTGAACACCTTCAGATCAGTTGCTCCTGAGGCCTCTTAATATCATGATCCACCTCCTTTCTCCGGAATGGGCGCCGGTTAAACAAGGTTATTTGACTCCGACTCTAACCGGTTCATCCTTCTCTTCTTCTGAGGTGTACCTCGGCACCCACACTAGACTCTCTCCCAAATACTATGCAGGAGGCGACCTTATTTAAGAAGATCAGATAACGTTTCACTAAAATATAAGTAAGATGCTACAACTTTTATACGAAATTTTTTTTCAATTTTCAATAATAACAGAAATAAAGGGGGGGTCAATATACTGTAAATAACCCTGTACATATGTACAGGCTTGATGACTTAATAACTGTTTAATGGCAGGTATTTTATTTTAAATTGGATCGCTTTCGCTTAATGAATATTTCTCATACGTACTACCATGGTATCATATAGTTCGTGACGAGATCTAACCAATGCAAGCGTTGAATCGCGTCGAATACTCTCATATAAATCAATGTCTAAGGTCTGCAATAGTTATTACAGGAACGCGTATGGTGGGTTGACTAATATTACCTACATGTATTTGCTCTAAGAGTTCCATGTTTGCTTTTAAATATATCTGTGGGTTGAAAATGTCGATTAGATTATAAAATTTAATACACTTAATGCATTTTAAATCATGCGTAATACTTTGTAATATTAGTTATCATTTATGAAATTAAATATATTGTTAATCAAGATCTGCTTGTCGACGAAATCTAAAATTGACACGGACGATTGGTTAACGTTAATGCGTCATCCATCACTGACTCAGTGTTCTTTTCTATCACTAGAATAGCAACATTAATGACAATTATTTTTTATTAGGTACATCCTTTCAATGGCTTTTTCAAAAGTTATAACTCTATCTTTTTTTCTAGTATTAACGTAAGTTATGGCAACTACATTATATTTGTTCTTAAAATTCCGGTTGGTTATAAAACTGTTATTTGAATTATTTATTCTTGTTGTCCGTCTCTTTATTTCTTAAGTTTAAATGCATGAGTTCCAAAAAAAGATCCCAATTTTGTACCGAAAATCGAAAAAATAGCTTGACTGTAGCCATAGCTACGCCTGTTCAAAAGTAGCTAATCTAAAAACTATTGCTGCTTCAGTTGCCTTAAAGATACTTCTTTCGGATTAGTAAACTTCATTTAAAATATATTCTTTCCTATTATTTGGGTTTTCTACTACATATATTATTATCCTCTTCAAAATAGAATAGGATAAGAGGATAATAATATATGTGGTAGAAAACCCAAATAATAGGAAAGAATATTCGAATAATGCCACAAATATCTTTCAGACATCGCTTAAAATATATTTAAAAAAATATTTTTGCTACTTTTAAATAAATAATATATTGGGACAACTTTTTAAATAATATTAGTGCAATAGAAATAAGTGAAAAAATACCTTGAGATGAAACAAATTGCAACAAAACTGATTCTTGTTGTAAAAGGTAGGTAACACGCTCCTAATTAACATACTAATAATATACATCTGTACTGTTGCGCAAAATGCCTTATTTGGCCGCCAATTGAAAAAATGTGAAATATTTGAAAAAATCGTAAAAAATCATGTATGGTATCAAGTTATAGGAAATTTCAGGCTCAAAAAGAATATGATATTGGATTAAAAAAACAAAAGGAAATAACAAAACGTTGACCGAAAAATTGAAAGCTTTTGCAGTATTGAAAAACATCTTTTTATTAATCTAAACGGCTTAAAAATCATAGGTAGCTTTAACATCGCTCATAATTTTAAAAAAAGGTTCTATTAGAAAGATAATTCAAATTTTAATTATTTAAAGTTAAAATTTCACGTTAAACAAAATCTAAAATTTTAATAATTTATACAATAAACAAGGGGTTTTATAATATAAAATCATATTTATTTTATCAAAATCAAATCCCATCTACATCTTCATCTAAATCAAAACTGTCTCCTGTGTTTGTACAGCAATTCCCACAACAGTTTTTGCAAACTACTGAACATGGAAATTTATATCGGCGATATGTACATTTCATGGTGTTACATAATTCTTCAACTGTAGTTTGGCAGGCACATTTAATCATATTTAAGAGTTTGTCTGGTGCTATGATCAAGTCTGTTAATATCTGCTGAAATTCTCCATCAATCAACTGCCAACCTCATAGTGTAGGATCTGGGGTTGGCATCTTAAGGCTTTTCCAAATAAAACACTGCAAATTCACTCGAAGTGGATGGTATATCGCTTCATTTTGTGTTAGAGCAAACGAGTTATATCACCGATAGATCCTTGCATGACTTGAATGTCACGAACTTTATCAGATTGTGTGGCAGACTGCACTAAATTTTCTTAGAAGAATGGTATAGTAGGTAGGATCAAAATATCAGTATTATCAGCTACTACAGTGACATGTTCTTCCCGGGCTATACTTAAAGCTTCTTTGACGATTAATATGTCTGCGTCACCTCCTGCACGAATTAACGAATAACTTCTTCCTTGTAAATAACTCCTCAGTATATTGATAAAACGTCGCTTGTTTGTAAAGCTAAAAAGAAAGTCGTTTGTATTGATGATCACAGGCGAATTTTCATCAGTGACTACTACAACGAATGACTATTTCATACGCAATCTGTGCTCCATATATTCTATATCTGGTTTTTCATATCCATCAAAAACTATTGTCACTTTTCCATGTATTCTGTTGACATACGATTCGTGATGCCTGATGACATCGCCAAATTTTGTAGAAGCGGGCCATGGTAACTGCTGAACTAATGTACCAGCATCAAGAATGTAGAAAGTACTTTGCTGGGAACGAGACCGTTGTATTTCATTGACATTCATGCTATGTATCTAATGAGTTTGCCAATATTGATGATTTATCAGTTTTTATCATTTGCTTGGTACTATTGTCAAATAATGACATTGGTAGAGTGGGTAACTCGTAATTGAAAAATTCCCTTGCATCTTGAGCAATATTATCCAAGGAGACACGAGTAAGCATCCTCTGTGTTAAAATACGCGTAAACTAATCAACAACAACAAGTAGGTTACAATTGGATAATGTCCCGCAATGTCAAGTGAAAGAACTGAAAAGGTTGATTTACATTTTTAGAAGAACCTATTACTCCGATTCCACCTAACTGAGAAACCTTCAAGTTTATAAACATATTTTTGACATCCGACATCATACTAGGCCAACAAAATTTAAGATACACCCTATGATATGTTTTATTACAGTCAAAGTAAAGTGCCAAAAGATCATCATGACGTTCCTTTAATATACTTAACCTATTATCTTTGGGTACAACAAGTTTCCATTCCTTGGTATTTGTTTTAATATGAACCTTGCGTTTAACATACTTATATAGCTTTTCATCATCTACATACCATGCTGGATATAATTCAGGATTTTTCGTGACATGATCTAACATTTTCTTATATCACTTATCAGCTATAGTTTCAACAATGTTTATACCCATGTATAATATTTCCATAATAGTCCTACTTACTGCGTCCCCCTACTTCATCTTTCTAAACATTTTACTTTTAAAAACCAATATCGTATTCTTTTCAGTATGAAATTTTCTGTAATTTAATACGACACATGAGTTTTTATGATTTTTTAAATTTTTGATGTTTTTTTCAAAATGGTGGCCAAAAAACCGCATTTTGCCCGATAGTACGGATGCATATTTTTAGTATGTTGAATAGGAGCGTATTACTTACCATTTACAACAAGAATCATTTTTGTTGCAATTAGTTTAACCTCTAAACACTATTTCTACTGCTGAATATGCGTTTTATTGTAATATAAGTATTCTATTTAAATTTTATAAGTAACTGGCCAAATAATTTTTACTCTCTGTATTGTCAAAATTATTATGAATTATATTAATTATTACTAAAGCAAAAATCTCTGTTGCTCAATTAAAAATGATTTTTCGTCGCGTATTTTTTATTATTAAATTATTTTCACACTGTAACTTAAAACAAATTGGGGCGTGCTAATCTGAAATATCATCAACAACAATTACACAATACAAAATTGTGTATAACTTACTTATCAATAGATAAATTCGTGACAAGCTTTCGAAGGATTATGTTATTATTATGTTTTGTTTCTTATTGATCTTTTAATAAAATTGTATGCACTGCATGATTATGTGCTTTATTAAAATTTGTTTTTCGAAAATTGTAATATTATATTCCTTGTTTCAGGAGAAACTAACGACGAGGAGGTGTTCCTACTATAAAACTAGTATCAAAAATGGAGCCACCAATATCTAAAGCTGAAGAACATGAAGGTCAGATTATTAAAAATGACGAGAGCAAGTATATAATTTCGAGCAGTGCAGATAATAACACAGGCACCACTGAAAAAACAACTTTTACAACCGTAACCACAATAGAAATAACAGAAATAAATGGTGATGACAAGGACAGTACTGATATTGATGACCTAGTAATTTTAAGAAGAGATCCCACTACAAAAAGAAACTTAATAAATAAATCTGCGTATGCGAAGTTGCAACGTACTTTATCACCAAGTAGAAACAGTAGCAGTGTAGACACACTAAAAGAGAAATACGAATCTAATACGAAACCAGATTTAATTGACGTGCTGAGTGAATTTAACGAAAACAATGATACAAATGAAATCCGAACGACAAAACGAACTCCTCCTGTAAAACTAGACGAAGAAACTGTACAGTCACTGAAAAATAAATATTCGCCAGCAAGTTTCGGATATCCAAGGACGGTATCACGAAATTCAAAATTACCAGTACCTAAACCTAGAAGTGCCGTAAAAAGCCAAATCATTCTTCCTTCCACTAAAAAATCGGAAAAGAGTGCTCTAAGATACAGTCTAAATGTGGACAAGAAATCCAATTCAAAAGATGAAAATTCAAACGAATTATACAGAAAAAATAGTTCAAGCTCTGGAGAATTCATAAGTATAATAACTAGATCAGATTCTGAAGGAAGTGTTGATAAATTAGAAAGAGAGCTTAATTTATTTACGATGGATGGAAAACCAAAAGAAAAAAAGAGAAGCAATAGCTTCAGGAAAATATTTTCCGGTAAAATATTCGGAAAAGACAAGAAAAAGAAAGAGGAAGAGAAAAACAAGTTGCAATACAAAGAAAATATCGCAAATACTGAAAACCGTCAAAACGAAACGAACGCCTTTAGTCGACAGTCGACTCACAGGCATACGACAGGCGGAAATAGCAATATTAAACCAAAGGAAAATAACATCACTAGAAGTGACAGCGCGAAATTTCCTAAAGAAAAGCAGCACATTACTAAAGAAATGGAAGACAGATACGCACAAATGCATGTTAGTCAGTTTAACCACATCAAGGAAAGTTTCGAAACTACTAACCCCGCCCCAGTTAATCTACCGACAGATTATGTTCGTATGGATAAACCGATCATTAAAAATAACCCAGGTCCTATTAATTATATGAACATGCCGAGCGTTAAAAAATATATAGATACTAGTTCTTCAGCTAGCACTTTAGAATCAGATATGTCAAATATTTACAGAAATGAAACGACCACAAATAACGAGCAAACAACTCGAGATGAACGAGAAAGTAAAAATGATAATTTAAGCACTTTCAGATCCATTAGGTTTGGTGAAACCGCCAAGGACAACAGCAGAGACACGCCGCCGCGAGCACAAGAATTGCGACAAGATGTTCGGCTAGTGAATCCAAAGGCTCTGATTCCCATTAATTCTGAAAGACCACTACCAAACCCATATCAAAACAATGAAACTTTTTCTGTGGAAAAGCCAGTCATAAGTCCTAAACCAACATTCACCGATAAGGTACAGAGGCAACCATATTTTGACGAAACCTATGGAACTGTTTTCGATAGTCTTGAATACTCTCAAGGGAGGAGTAGATCAGGGCAACGAACATCATCAAAGGCTAATGAATTGAAGGGTCCGCAGAAGCCGCCGAGATCTCCTTCCTTCGAACCTAGTAAATTAAAATTACCTCCAAATAGAGAGATAGTACCATTATCGCCTAGAGTGAGGTCGCCAATACCCCATGATAATGTCAGTACAGAAAAAATAATAGCAACAGAATTACTAAAACCTACAAAATCGCCGACACCCACAAGAAAGGGTAATACATCTTTATCCAGTCCCAGTCATCAAAAACTGGAAATCGATATCGACTATCCTGATAATATTAGCAACGAACGAAACGAAAATTCATTTGATAATAATAGTTATGTTACATCAAAGCCCCCAATATCAAAGATACCTCCGCGCAGATCTCCTGAAGCCTCAAGTTCCAGTGCAAATAGCCTTACTAAACTGAGAATAAACCAACCTTCACCTGCGTTTGATAATAAGAGATTAAGTCAAATATCTCCTGCGTCCGGAGAACTTGAACATTTTTATTCAAGGCATAGAAGAAGCCAAGCATCTCCTGTTGTAGAAAATCAAGAAAAAATTACCACCAATGCTATGGTGCATGTGAATTCTTCAAGTACAAGAACGCCGACACCGAATAGTTTACTACAAAATCGTTCCCTATCTCCACTGAGGCCACAAAGTGCTCGATCGTCTACACCTGTAGATCTCAGGATATCTCCGTCTTCAAAATCTTCCCCTCAAAAGGAAGATATGAAAAGAAGTGTAGAAGCATATTATTGGAAAGAAATTAAAAAACTCAAAGAGCAAGAAAACTTCGATCTCTACCTGTATCAAATGCAAATGATGCCTTACGGGTATGCTGAGGATCCCATAAGTATACGTAGATCTAGGAGCTTATCACCTACATCTCATCGAAATAGTAGAAGAAGTCTTAGTTTGCCACGTGACCCAAGACCTAATACGGTGAAGGAAGTACCAGAGAATCCTTATGGAAGAATACCCCCAGATTCTATACCTGAAGGTAGAGCAGTAATGAATCAACAGTTACCACAGAGAAATATTATATACGGACAATTACAAAGTTATCCAAATAACTTTAGACGAAACACTCCTGAGCGAAGAACTATAGAAGGTACACCTAGAAATTATGATAATTACAATAATAGTCTGTACAGGCCAATTTTCAAAAGAGGTAGTTTAACCACACCTGTTAAAGAATTATCAGATGATCTTCAGAACAAAAAGGTCAGTTTTTCTAGCTCGAGAGATGATACGCAAAGTTTGCAGGCCTGGCCCACGAAAAATGGATTTACTCAAAGTCCTCCTCAAAGAAGAATTGAGAATAACCGAAATAGCGCATTGGAAGATGATGTATTTTTACCTAACCAATCCATAAATCAAAACAGATATAATGGAACCGAAATTTACGGATATACTAATAAACCCACAACTTTTCAGTATAACTATGGCCCGAATACGAACGAAGTCATTTATTATAGCTCAAGGCAAAATTTGGCGCCATACAACCAAGAACCTCTGTATGGCCCCAATCCAAATATACGTTACCGCCAAACAAAAACTGTAGAATCTGGACCACAAGAAGAATATCTCCGTGGACCTCAAATCGACGCCGTTAATGCTCCATATGGTCTAACAAGACATGGGTCCATACAAATTCAGGAACCATTATACGGTCAGAGACAGACAGTTTCCAGAAGAATGTCATACGACAATGTCCCACTCAATATGAGACGGATACCGGAACCTCAGTATGTCAACAGACAACATGTACCCCCACAAAATCAAGTAGACCCGAGGTACGGCTACAAGAGAGAGATAATTATGAAAGACGAAATCTTCGGACAATTTGGAGGGTACGTACCCCAAAATAATAGCGAAGAGATATACTTGCAGAACAAACAGCAAAATCCTATGCATTCCTCAAGACAAAGTGTAACTGAACCGATTTACGGAAGAGGGGGGCCGAAGCAGGTATCGGTTAGAAACAAAGTTTGTGATATATACGGCCAAATACATGACAGGGATAGTCCCAGCCTTACCTCTCCAAATCAGATTAGAAAAAGTGGTGTAATATTAGGACAACTACAAAGTAATCCTGGTTCGCCACAAGTGGTTCGACAATCTCCCTCTCATTTATCCAATGAACAATTTGCACGAAATACAAGGCTAACCGCGAGTGCTAACGATATGTACAGAAGATATCCAAATACAGATCCGCGATATCGTAGTGATGTGGTGTACGGCGGCATACGGTACACTTACCAAGAGACCGAGGCTCCTACTCGACCATTACCGCCCGTTCCAAGAGACAAAAAGGTACTTTTGCGCAATAATTCCGGCAAATCCGATACAGAGAGTGCTTCAGATGCTAGCGAAATGCAGAGAGTTTCGAAAACTAGTGCCAAAAATAAAAAACGCAGCTTCTTTGGTAAGTGAGCCAACGTAGTTTTTGGGTATTTGAGGAAGAAAAGGCACATATTTAAATAATTTTAATGTAATTGATAAATATGTGACTTATACATAGATATCTGTTAAATTGACAAGGCAGGCTTTCATATTTTTATTTTATATACGATCATTATAATGGAATTTACTAAATAATCACTGAATTAAGGTTTCCATTTTTTATCTATTTGTATATATGGCTGTGAAATTTTTATAATGTATAAATTAATTTTGGTTTGCCGTGAAAATAATACTTGCCAATAAATTGTTAAAACTTAAATAATAATGAAAATGTTACCCTACTACTAATTATTGACCATCGATGTATATTACCTGTAAATTTTTTATTTATTTTAAATGTCTAATTAAAACTATTTAAAAACGATATAATAAATTATTTTTTTGCAAATTTTTGGCATCTTCCTCAAATCTCAAAATCTCGAATTGAAGCTGCTATATAGGTTATAAGTTATATGTTTCTTGAAAAGTATTAATTGATGTATGCTTATTGTTACTATATTATGTGAAAATAGTCTTTATTCTATAAATTATTGTACAATATCGGTGTTACAATTTTGTATACTGCAACCAAATAATAAAGAGTACTAAAGAATTGTAATCGTTTTTTTATTTAATGTACTAACATCTACCTAATAGCTTTTCAATTCCAGATTTTGTTGTCAGAGAAAACGAAAACATTCCCTAAATGTAATATGGTTTTCTATAAAATATACTGGACAAGTTTTAAATTCAAAATTAAACAACAAAATTGGCCGCAAAAATTGGACCACAGAACTACTAGTAGAGTCAATCTAGATTTTGAATGGAACAGAAAAGTTTCAATTATCCAGAAAGTACTTTTTAGTACCTATGTGTTAATAGGATATAAAACCACATATTTTAGTTAGAAAAGTTATTTTATTTCTGAACCACCATTGGCGTCTCTGCAAAAGTCTCCTCTGATATTTTTTTTAACAAAAAAGTGGCATGCCACTGACATTTCTTCATGTGGATATTTTTTCTTATTAGCCTGGTGAATTCTACATGAGAAAGGGTTCTTACGTGGTTTTTCCCTTTTTAAAACAGTATTTGTTGACATAAAGTAAGTTGAGTAGTGATGAGAGGTAAGTGAAACCTCTCAAATGGTCAATTGCTACTATACACCATAGATGTCTCCATGGGCGTATAGCGACTTGCGATTCTGCAAGTACCTGAGAGCGGCGACCTTTCAGTCCTAGGTGGACTTAACCTACTGTTATAATATATGATTTGCAGAAAACAACTACTCAGCGGGCAAATACCCCGACCTGCATTGAATTACATTTTATATTTGCCCACTGAGTAGTTGTTTCCTGCAAATCATATATTATAACAGTAGGTTAAGTTCACCTAGGACTGAAGAACTGTCGCCGCTCTCAGGTACTTGCAGAATCGCAAGTCGCTATACGCCCATGGAGACATCTATGGTGTATAGTAGCAACTGACCATTTGAGAGGTTTCACTTACTTCTCACCACTACTCAATTTACTATAGTTTGTATAAAACTAGCAGGTTGGCCACTATCATTTGTCTGTTCCATGACCTATGACATACTGATGAGAACTAATAAGTTCGAAACCGGTCTATGTTTGGTCAGGGAATTGACAAATGATATTGGTTACCATTCTTTCATGATTTGTAAAGTGTAATTCAATGCAGGTCGGGGTGTTTGCCCGCTGAGTAGTTGTTTCCTACTAATCATATATTATAAAGTAAGTTGTTTGTGTCAAAAACATCTCATCGTATTATTTCTTCCATTTTTAGTGTTTCATTGAATTTTCCCGCTGTTTTTGTTTGAATATCTCAGTAAATATGGTGAATTATGCAAATGCGGAAATGGAGACAACACATCACGTATATGGTCTCGTAGATGCTAATACAACAAAAGCCAGAAGTATGTATGAGGAAAGATATCCTAATCGTGCTTTGCCAGATATCCGATTTTTTTCGACTATTCATCGCCGTCTTTGTGAAACTGGTAGTTTCCAAAAAGGCACCTTAGAAGGTCGATCTCGAACTGTCAGAACATCCGAAATTTAGGAAGCGGCGCGTCAGGAAATCGGCGAACACCCCCATGCCATAATCGGTTAAAGGTTATAGTATGGGTGGGAATTATTGATAACAATTTTATAGGCCCTTTTTTCTGTCAAGATGCCTCAATGGGCAATCTTACTAAGAAGAACTACCTGTGTTGCTTGAAGATATACCAATTGCATTAAGAAGTCAAGTGTTGTACATGCACAATGGAGCTCATGTTCATTTCGTGTAATTTTTAGCAATCATTTACATGTGGTTTACCCTAATCGTTGGATAGGTCACGGAAGACCTCAGCAATGACCAGCATGATCTCCCGACCTCAGTAGTTTGGATTTCTTTTTGTGGACTCAACTTAAAACCCTCTTTCAATTTTAAATTACCTGCAAATTAACATTATTCTTTGACTATTCTAAAGTAAAACGCAAAAATTTGATTTGATAGACATACAATTACAGAGTGTCCAGCAACCCGGAAAACATGGAAAACTGAGAAAAGTCAAGGAATTAGAAACACTCAGGGAATAGTCAAAAAAATCACAATAAATCAGCTATTGTCACGGAATTTTTAGTAAAATTCTGGGAAATAAGTGGCTTGAATACATTTTTTGAATGTTTATTTGTTCGATAATATAGAATATAAAGAAAAAAATTTTAAGACATCAATAAAATGCTTTAGTTTTGCCTACATCAATTAGGTACCGATGAGTCTGCCTAAACATATATAGAATTTTTTTAGAAGGGCATTAAGAGGGACTTTTTGCAAATGTCTCGAAAAAATAAACGTTTTAGCTCAATAATATACATAAATCTTTTTTAAACTTGTAAGTATGAAATTTCCGTTACTTTAGATTTTGTCAAGTTTATATTCGGTAATTTTGATCAAGATGACAGGTGTCGAATTTATGACCTGCCGTGGCCTTTCATGATAGAAACATGAGACTTGGGGCACATATACTACATATGAAAAGGTTTGATTTTGGCTATGAAGCCACCTGTTTTCTCTTTTAAGAAATTAGACAGATATTTAAAAAAATTGCAAGTAATTGTTATTTTTGTTTCTTAATTACTGTTGATATTCATATTTAATCAATTACTTGTGTCCATGAAACGCCTATGGTATATTTTAGAAGCAAAAATAACAATTACTGGCAGTTTTTAAATGTCTGTCTAATTTTTTAAGGAGAAATCTGAGGTGGCTTCATAGCCAAAATCAAACCTTTTGATGTAAAATGATGACATTTTATTTTCATGCGTGTATACACTATTATACCTATGTTTATTTATACTATATTTATAATAATTTTTAATGGATGCTTATTTCATGCAAATTGTCTGTACTGATATTGAAGTTTATCTTATTTAATTTTAATGAAATGAACACATTTTTTGTAATAATCCTTTTTATTTCACTCAGTGAAAAAATCGGTACTCTGTAGGGCAGCCTTCCTACACTTGCACTATCGTGTGCAGCCTTCCATGCAGCCAGATCGTGCAAATTCCCTGCATTTTTGCGAGACCCCTGCTAGGGCTGTCCCAAGATATTTTCCATCCACTTTCGTCGTTCTTCTTCTAACCCAATCACCTGATGACGGAAGCAATGGGGTTGCGATCACTCTGATAGACAACTCTCTTTGTGTGCTGAATGAGAACATCTTGAGAAGTAAGTAGATTGTCAATTGCTCTACTTTTACTGCCTAACAGGTGTTTTCTTGTCTCATTAACATATTCGTCGCTACTAGTACGGCCACATAGTAAAACTGTAAATCCGTCCAATGTCTTAAACATTTCTTGTGCCAATGTACAAATAATCCCGATGATATCTTGGTATGCATTCCAGGTGTTCCATGTGGTTCCTTTGCCCTTTCTTCCAAATGAGCATACAGTGTTACACCCATTTATTGCGTGAAATAATGGTAAGGCAGTACAACGTTCACGATCCAAAGATCTTCTTAAGTCATATACGGAAAAGATCCGCTACTACTTCTCAACTGCAAAAGCAACCTATAGTTCCCCAATGCTTAGACCTTGTGCTGATGTGATGACCAAAACTACAACATCGGTGTGGATTTCGGCTTTGTTATATCTTTGCTGCACAGCATCACATAAATGAAGTCATAAGGTGCATTGATGACACATTGGTACCATTTGTGATAATCACATGCTTACCCGTGTTAATAGCTGCTAAGGTTGTAGCTAAGACAGAGCACAATTCAGTCTGATCAACCCGGAGAAACTTCTGCCAGTATTTAGGGAGTGGACTTCTTGGTTCAACACGTTTGCGAACACCTTTTCCCCTATTGCAGCATGTGTCACTCTTCAAGCTATCAAGCATGTACACATCCCAGATGATATCATTGATATCTAGCCTTTCTACATATTGAAGCTGAGATTTGAGGGTATGAACATAGTATTGGCTTGATATTAAAATCTTTTTGCAAATTCTGGTCGCAGCATGTTGACAATTGTAGCACCAACAATGATGATCATTTCTACTATTCAGGGGCGAGCGTAGGTGCGTCTTTACTATGTACATACTTCGGTATGCGATGTAAAGCAACGACAGGCGCGGTTAGTACTTGGATTGGTGACCATTCCAACGGAAACCGCGTTCTCGCCTCACACATCTTCCAGCGGCTTGTATATCAGTGTATGCGCGGAAGCTATACAACCTTAGGCGAGGGTTGTATAGGAGATATACCATCCTTCGGAGGGGATGTAAAGCCGTCGGTCCCTTGTCTCTACTCTTCTTAAGGGAAGAGGTTCGGCAAAATTCCTGGTTGGGGGTAGCTCGTCTACAGGCGTCGGTGTTAGGCCTCAGTAGCGGAAATAGGCCGACGTTAAATAAATGTATAAAAAAAAAAAATTTCTACTATTGGTCTGGTAGTAGTGCCATGAGTTCTTCAAGGCAAGTCAATAAATCAAACTTTGTTCCTGTGTTTAGACTTTCAAACTTGGACAGTGCTGGGACATATGCTTGGTTTTCGTGTCTAAAGAACTCATCCAAAATCCATGTAAGCATCTGTGATGCAACGTATAATCTAGAGAATGATAGGCGGCCAGTCTCCAGTGATGTCAACTGCAATTGTTCATTAGACTTTTCACTAACAGGAGGACGGCTGAAGAGGTGGTTATTCCGCTTAATGAGATCCTAGATAAGTTTAATTTTATTAATAACCCTCTCGCTGACATATAACTGTACTGTTCATCCCCAATTTTTTTCAATATTTAACGATGTGTCCCGAAATAGTTATATGAAAATATAATGCTGACGACGTATTTATAACATCAGTCCATGCAGAACCGCATATAATACGGCATTAACATCATCAAATAACAATACATAGGGGCAAATAAATAAATTTCCAAGGCTGACAATTTGAATGTCCATCATTATTGTATTAGTGAAAATCTGAGATGGCTTAAAAGCCGAAATTAAACCTTTTTGTATGGAGTATATGTTCCCCAAAAAAATCTGTCGAATCAAAAATATCTTAAATAAAAATTATTCAGGTTGAATAACTTTACCAACAACAATTTCAAGATTCTCATTGTGTGGGAGACAGCTCAAGGGAGGACCCAAAAAAAGTTTTTGTGGTGGAAAATTTTACCAAAAATATATTTATCAAATTTCTCGTCACAGCAACAAGGTGAATTCATAAGGGTCCAAACAACAAATATTTTTTAATATCGAAAATTCCCTTTGCCAATTCCTTGTCATATAAACGTTCGGTGCAATTTACCAGGGCTTTATTTTGAAATACTATCCGGCTATTCCTGATAGAGGCGGCTAACGATACAATTAGAGACATATCATGCTTTCACCTTGGTTCATTTTTGGGTGGTTTCGCCGTTTTGCTCAACCTATCAGTTTCGCGACTATACGAAACAACATAATTATTTTGACACTAACCAAAGAAACATTTTATTGGCCACAATAACTTGTTGCATACATTATTTGATAACTTTTGTGGATTTATGCTCCTCATGGTTACAATATGGTGAGTAAAATTTCACTTTTGTAATCTACGTACCTAATCCAACAATAAAAAAAGAATCGTTTTGATCACAAATAATTCAAAAAAATCACCAGTTCACAAACTATATAATCGATAAGATGAATAGAATAGGATATAATATTTATTGGCCATTTATGATATAATGTATATATGGTAAATTAAAGAATACAGAATAGTAGTAAATATATGCTAAGCACAGTCAGGCTATTTATTTTTCTATTGCAAGAGACACTGGACCGCTAGATGGCGCCTGCTGACTATTTTGCATGTCGCTATCGTAAAAATACCGAGATGTGCCAAATAGTCAAAGGATCCTCGTGCCGGTCGTTACATGCCTACCTTGCACTAACGAGAGCCAACAGTTCGAAACTGCAGTCTGCAAGTGGCGTGGAGCGATGGCATGAGAGCTCCTTTAAGTAGTATCAGTCTTTCGGCTGGTGTTTGTTGCAATCGAAGCATTAGCGTTCTGTTGGTAATATGCGATTATTACACTTAACGCGCCAGGCTTGCAACTTGTAATTCAGATCTCGGCGGAACACACAGCCCGGAGAGTAGCTGTTGGTTGCAGTCTGGTTACGTTCCTTATAGTTAAATATGGATTTTATAGAGAAGCTTGCGATAGAAAAATTATGTTTTAAGTTTCTGCCCTCTAGAAGCACATTTGAACTAAACATTTTAGTATGTATATACTGAGTGTCGTAAGGACATTCCCGCCATGTTTCACGTGGCTATAAGTTATAAATTAGCCTAACTATTATTTTTTGAGCTATAAATACTTGCTCTCTATCCTTAGCATTTCCCCAACAGATTACGTTGTAAGAAATGTGAGGGTAAACCAATGCATAATATGTTTATAGCAATTTCCTTTCGTCCTCTACATCTTTTAATTGTAGAATAGTTCAATAGCCTTTGTTTAAGCTTTTACATACGGAATCAATGTGTAATCAAAAGATAATATCATATCTAGGTTAGTTCCCAACAATTTACCTAATTCTGACAAAGCTAGATGATCATGGATTACTGTAGATGGTAGCCGCCTTTGCAGACCAAAATTTCAACAAACTGCTTTCCTCTCATTTAAGGTAAGTCTATTCCTTTGACACCACATTCCTAATTCATCCATACCGTTATGAACTAGTCGCTCTACCTCTTCAAGGGTGTCGGCAGATACTCTTACTGTGGTGTCACTTGCAAATATAGTTATATATCCACTTTTTATATAATAAGGCATTTCATTTGCGTAAAGTAGAAAAAGAAATGAACGGAGCCTTGAGGAACTCCAAGATTTAAATTTTTTACTGCAGAAAATTCCTTATTTAAAATTTCACTCTTAATGTTCTTCCGTCCAAGTAAGACATAATCCAATTCAATATGTTTCCTCGGAAACCCATGTTATATAATTATATTTTAAGTAGTTTTTATTGACAGTATCAAACGCATTTGATAAATCGAACATTAGCGTTTCGAGGCCGAGCGTAGTTGAGTCTTTACTATGCACATATTTCGATATGTAAAACAACGTTAGGCGCGGTTAGTACTTAAATGGGTGACCTTTTCAAGGAAGACCGCGTCATCGCCTCAGATCTTCTAGCGGCTTGTATATCAGTATATACGCGGAAGCAATACAATCTTAGGCGAAGTAGCTCGTCTACAGGCGTTAGTGTAGGTTTCAGTAGCGGAAATAGGCCGGCGTTAAATAAATGTTAAAAGAAAACATTAGCGTTACAACATATTTCCCGTTCTCTAATGACGAATATACGTAATCTAGCAAATGAAAGCAAGCAGTGTCTACAGATTTTCCCAATCTAAATCCATGTTGTGATTGATTCAACAATTTATTTACCTCGCAATATGACCATAAGCGGCCAAATACGATTTTCTCTGTTATCTTAGACATATAGCTTAAAACGCATATTTGTCAATAATTATCAATATTCAGGGGATTTCTACTCATTATAAAAACAGGTACTACTACAGCAATTTTTAAGACGTCAGGAAAGCATTAACGATTTATTTATTATTTATTTATTTCAATAATTTATCCAACGGGTGAAACCCAATTACAGGATAAATGAAAAACATAATTACAAGAAAAAACAAAACATAGTAATAAATAATAAATAACAAACAATAGAGTAACAAATAAAAATAAGTTAACAAACTGGAGTGAGTATTCCAACACTGAATGTGTAAAAATCTTTCAGATACAATAAGGTATATACACACATATATATAATACAGCACAAATACGCTTACACTACACATGTTTAAATCAGATAAAACAAGAAAAAAAGACTTTAAAAACTGTTACACTGGAATAGAAAAAATATTTTTTATATCAGCGATTTTACAATTAAAAATATCCAATCTGTGCTCTATGTTATTATAATTTAAATAGATCTGATGCGGTGGAGATGAGTTCAAGAGGTTAGTACGAGGTGTAAGTATCAAGAGTATATTAGTTGTCGCCGTTAATCTGGGCATTCGGTATTTAATGAGTGAAATAATTGGAGGACAGTTGATTTTGTTATTAATAATTTTATATAAAAAGTTTATTGTAGACGTTAGCCGTCTCTTTAGTAGACTGCACACGTCAAACTTATTCAAAAATAACTCCCGAGGTGTACCTCATAATGCATAGTTACCTTCTATTATAAATATTGAGGACCTGAAGAAACGTCGCTGAACTTTCTCAAGTAATGTAATGTGCACATTATAACATGGACCCCAAACAATGGAGGCATATTCCAATTTGCATCTAATAAATGCAATAAATAAAAGACGAAGAGCAGACAAATTTTTAAAGTCTCCACCTTGCGCAGAATAAAACCTAAGGATTTGTAAGCTCCAGTTAACATTCCTCAATATGCTCTGAGAACGTTAATTTTGAGTCGGATGTAACTCCTAGGTTTTTAACAAACTCAGGTCTACCTAGAAGTCAGTTATCCAAGTTATAATTAAAAAATATGGGGTCTGACTTACGTGAGAAAGACGTGACATTACATTTACTAGCATTTAAAGAAAGACGGTTACAGATGCACCAGGCGTTGAGCAAATCAATATTTTGTTTGAGTCTCAAACAGTCAAGTTCAGAGTTTATGCAGTGATACAACTTGAGATCGTCAGCGTAAAGTAAATGAGATACATCGTGATTGTCTATAATATCATTAATTAGAGTACGAAAAATAGTGGTCCAAGTATGGAACCCTGCGGTACTCCTGATGTCTGTTTAAATATATATAAGTTAATGAGAGCATCACTGAAACCAAAGTTCTGCAACTTATTTAAGAGTATACCGTGATTCAATCTGTCAAACGCTTTAGAAAAGTCAGTATAAATGACATCTACCTGATCTTTTTGATCTAAAGTTTCTGCAATATACTGCGTTTTACAAGCAAGGTTCGATACTGTTGACCTTCCCTGCATAAACCTACGCTGCTCTATTATTATTGAACTTTTAGTATGGAATGATATGTAATCGTAAATTAGAATTTCAAAAATCTTTGCAAAATTGCATAAAATTGTGATAGGACAATGATTCTCAATGTCATGCTTATTACTCTTTTTAAACACTGGACAAATTCTCGACTCTTTCCACGTGTCTGGAAAAGTCGCCGTCTTTAATATCAGGTTAAAAATAGTATAGGGCGGGTTACAACGAGATGCGGCACAGTACTTTATAATAAATGTTGGAATTTGGTCAGGTCCTGCAGTCACATTCGCCTTGATTTTCTTAATCGAGTTAAATACATCACTCGCGGTAAGCTCTCTGACATGCAGAATGTTGCTGTTATACTGCAAATTATCAGCTGGTTAAAATTCACTAGAATTAATGAAATCCTCGGAAAAGAAGTCAGCGAAAGCATTGACGATATCCTGAGGGTATTCAAGAGTAGTATCCTTATAATACATAGAATCGAGAATTTTAATCGGACCGCTAGATGGCGCCTGCTGACTATTTTACATGTCGCTATCCTAAAGATGCCGAAATGTACCAAGTAATCAAGGGATCCTCGTGTCGGTCGTCACATGCCCATCTTGCACTGACGAGAGCCAATAGCCCGAAACTGCAGTCTGCAAGTGGTGTAGGACGACTGGCACGAGAACTCCTTTAAGTAAGATCAGTCTTTCGGCTGGTGTTTGTTGCAATCTAGACATTAGCGTTTTGATGGTAATATGCTCTACACTTAACGCGCCAGGCTTATAACTTGTAATTCAACGCTCAGCGGGGCAGATAGTCCGGAGAGTAGCTGTTGGTTGCAGTTTGGTTACATTCCTTATAGTAAAATAAGGATTTTATAGAGAAGTTTGCGACTAAAAATATTGTTTTAGTATTGGAATTTGTAATGTAAACAATCCAGATCGTGAGACCAAAAGCCCGAAGCTTTCCATAGAAATTGTGACGACATTTACAATATAAAAAGAAGACGACACTGGTCAACAAGGAAATTTGGAAGATAGAATATCAAGTATTTAAGTCAATGTCTATACCTACTTTAAAAGATACAAGCGAAAAAGTTTATAACTTATTCGACAAACAATGTCACAAGGCTTCTCGAACTGGAAAAGTCCGAATTAAGGCTAATCACAGGCCTTCTAACTGGCCACTGCCCCTTGAGATACCATCTCAAGAATATGGGCAAGGTGGTAGATAATAAATGCAGATATTGCGATACTGCAATTGAAACTGCGGAACACATACTTTGAATGCAAGGTGTTAGTCCGCACTAGGCTAAAATTCCTAGAACAGGCGGAATTAACGCCGGAAGACATAGGGAAATTAGCCCCCAGGAAAATCACAAGCTTTGTAAAAGTCTGGGAATCCTGGGATAACTACTAGATGTAGGGTAAATCACAAAAGATCTTTTAGGTCGAAGTGAAGTAAGGCTGTTCGAAGCCAAACGACCCCGTAAAACAATCTACAATCTACTTTAAAAGATTTCGTTATGCCATCTTTCCCTTTCGGCAGTTTCTCGATTATAAAACCTTTCTTCGGAAATTTCTCTTCCAGAAGGGAACGCATTTTGTCCTCACTGGTTCCGGGAGAAGCTCGTCTATATAGACCCAAGTTTTTCTGACAACTGCAGAGAATCCAGATTTAAGTACTGTTCAGCAATCCTGATCCAAAAACACTCTTAGAGTTTGGTTTTTGTTTATATTTTTATATTTCTTGTCAGTTCTATGCGCAGCATAAACATTTTGTCCATTATCATACCCATTTCGGTTACTGTTCACATTTTCAATATTTGGAATAGATTGCTGTTTATCTGCGATAATTTTTTGGGTTGTTCTTATCACCGGCGCCGGCTCTTTCTTTCTATACACACCTTTCTTCTTAGAATTAATATTGGTGGAATGTAGAATCGGCCAGTTTGTAGCGTTTGTGTTTTGTAAGTTTTGATTAATAAATTCTAATTTATTTAAATACTTATCACTAGTTAATAATCGGATGCAACACTTTTACTTCGTCACGTAAAGTTGATAGAGAGTTAATACTTAACTATAGGATTAATGTCAAATAAAACAAAGGGTATTTATTGTTTTGTTCGACAGTTATCCTTTGATTATAAGTTAACCTTGCATTGATAAACCGGCCCATAGTGAGTGAACCTCAGATATTTGTTTAATAATAGTTTTACATAATTCATCCTCGAATGCAGTTTTGATCGCCACAGTTATGTTTATATGCTTCACCGTTATCTTCATTATCTTTATATGTTGTTTTAGCAGGAGGCATTTTATTAAAATTAAGTCTTAAATATAGCAGACTAATACGTGCTCAAAAATGTTGCAGTTTTCTTCTTTTTTTTTCTCGTCTAATCCAGAAAATATTGCAAATAGGTTATAAATTAAAGTTCTGAGCTTACCTCCCCCTACTTTGATACACACATTTGAAAACACATATTTTTAAACGACAGTGTAGTGGTATATTGTAAATAACTCAAACTTAATCAATTTTTGATTAGTCGATCTGGCTAATACACCATTGCGCTTGTAAAGTCCAGAAACTGCGGATAAATTTAGTGCAATGAAATATTTCCTTTGTAACATAAATTATAAATAGCAGTTACTTTATACGCTATCCACTTGAATTATGCCTGTTATGTAGCGTAGTACTATAGTTCTATTGTTGTAAAATATGAATGCGAATAACCGCAAGCGTTCTGCAGCGCGGATAAATTGTTCAAGTTAATTTATTCTATATTGGATACACATTCAATTAATGTATAATATATTACTCCATATATCGGACAGTTTAATATCTAGATTAGTATTATATTTGCGGGTGGTGCAGTATAGTAATTATTGAAAAAATAACTAAAGCTAGAAAAACTCATAGGCAATGCTGGGCAAATTATTTTAAATCGTAATTAATTGATAAAATGTATACATTTATTCACAAGTTTAAATGAAACAGAACATTATATTAATTATTCATTACAATAAATATATGTTTGAGTTTATATAAAAATTTAAATGATGCACAGAAGAAACAAGAGTATAATGATTATAAAAATAAACTAACACTACTAATAAAAAAGGCAAAAAATAACAACTATAAGGCAGAAATTGCTCGAAATAAACAGAGCCCCAAAGACTTATGGCAATTTTTTAATAAAATAACTAATAAACGAAGTTCTCAGCAGAATAAAATCGAAAAACTAAACAATGCAAATGGAGATATGAGAAGCTGATATAGCAAATTCTTTTAATGATTTCTATGTTAATATCGGAAAAAATTAGCAGAGGAAATCTCCAAAAATAGCAACAATTTAAGTAGAGACAACGATACAAACATTCCAAATTCAATTTATATAAGTGCAACGGATCAAAATGAAGTAAGAAATATCGTTAACTCACTAAAAAACAAGAAATCGCCAGGATTAGATGAAATAACACCAGAAAATCTAAAGAATACTGTGGATATTATGTCTACGTTAATTTGCTATTTAATAAATAAAATCATAGAAACTGGGAAAGTACCCAAGGCTTTCAAAATTGGTATAATTAAACCGTTATTTAAGAGCGGTTGTCCCTTAGATATTTCCAACTATCGCCCAATTACATTAATAAGTATAGTTGCCAAAGTTTTTGAAAAAATATTAAAATCTAGAATAAATAAATACTTGGAAAAACATAAAATTTTATCACCCAAACAATTTGGATTTATAGAAAAAATATCGACACAAGACGCAATTGCTTACCTCACATCAAATATATATCAAATCTTAGATGAACGCCGTTGCGGCTTATGTATAATTGCAGATCTGGCTAAAGCCTTCGACTCTGTGAGTAACAAAATTTTGTTAAATAAAATGTCAAATTGGGGTTTCAGAGGTTTGGGGTATAAATGAATGCAGTCTTTCCTTGAAGGGCGAAAACAAATGGTTAAAGTAGGGTCCACATTAAGTTCTCAGCAAAATGTTGAATTTGGTATTCCTCAAGGCACAGTATTGGTCCTTTACTATTTAGTATATATGTAAATGAGCTTCTTAAAATGCCTATTATAGGTGATATTATCAGTTTCGCCGATGATTCAGCCATAATATATAAAGAAAATACGTGGGAAGAAGTTAAACGTTTAGCCGAAAGAGATTTTGTTAGTATTAAAAATTGGTTCGACAGTAATCTTCTCACAATGCACACTGATAAAACCAAATATATGCCTTTTTCCTCATATGTAAATCACCTTCCAAACTTCGCCACTAATTATAGAAACTGCAAATAGAACAATACATATTAACGAAACCAAAGTATTTAAATATTTTGGGGTGTATATAGATACACATCTTAAGTGGGATGAACATGTGAATAATGTTATTCGCAAACTTAGGCCATTATTGTCCTTTTTTAAATTTATTAAAGACATAGTAAATAGTCATTATTTAAAAATATTATATTACTCACTTGTTCAATTATTGGTTGGGGAGGAGTAAATGATAATTTCCTTAATAATTTAAGTATATTGCAAAAGTGGTTCCTAAAACTAATACATAATAGACCGATAATATACCCAACTCCTGATCTGTTTAACGAAGCGAAAGTCTTAGATATGCCTCAGTTGTTTTTCCTTACAATAGCTGTAGAAACTCACAAAATTAAAGATATGATCAAACACTTACAACATCAATACAGTACTAGGAAAAAAACGTGTGGTGTTAAATGTAACAAAACAATTGGACAAAAAAGTTATGTATATTTTGCAAAAAAAATTTATGAGCAGATACCGCCGCATATGAAAAACATTATTAGTGTTCAGTTATTTATAATAAAAATCAAAGAATGGTTATTAAGCAGTCCCGAAAATATCATATACACATAGATTAATTGTCAATTTACCTATTTAAAAATTATCAAAATTAATTTTCTTAAAGTAAATCAACTATATTTATCACAACTTACCTAGCACACCCATGTATATCATACCTATATATTATGTATCAATAAGTATGCATGTATCAATAACCTCTCTAAATGCTCTTTTGATTATCTGTCACCACCTTTCTACAACTATTTTTTACTTTTTTCTTTTGTTTAATTAAATTAACAAGCATTTTATTTTAGTTTGTAATTTTTATTAAAAAAAAATCAGATTGTTAAGGTACACTACTCACTCACGAACAAGGACTCGACAAAGTTCTTCGTGAGTTCAGCTGGTTTATTCACACTTGTTTATAGTATTATGTAAGAAATGTGTAAATCCTTCCATCTCTTATAGAATTGTATATTTGAATATATTCGTGAATAAACTTATTATTATTATTATACATATGCATATTCACGAGAAAACGGACATGGTTTAGTGGGAGATAGATGACACCGAGGGTAATCAGAATCACCCATAGAAAAAGCTGGTTAGATATTCGTTGATGAAATATAGAGTGTTTTAGGTATTTTTTACCAACATTTCTTTTGGTCATTACTTTGTAATGGAATGGAATAATTAGTTCATATTTGGCTCATGTAATACGCTAGTGATCCTGAATAAATACATGTATGACAAAGAAAAAATCCAGGTCCGGACTTGACAAAAAGTCGGTTTTATTGTTTTTCAAAGAAACAACACCCTGTATATGTTTTTCAAATTTCGATATGTAATTCCAATAGTACATAAGAAACTGAGCAAAAATGTCTTCATTATTATTTTTTGACACACTTTCACTGTTCTCGAAATACATTCCACTAAATACCACAATATGAGACTTATCAAAATATCGATGAATGACACTTACTAAAAATGCTTCCAAAATTGAAATTATTCTTTTTTTTTTTAAGTATTGAAAACTAGTCAAACAACAACATAACATGGGCGAGCGTAGGTGCGTCTTTACTATGTACATACTTCGGTATGCGATGTAAAGCAACGACAGGCGCAGTTAGTACTTGGATTGGTGACCATTCCAACGGAAACCGCGTTCTCGCCTCACACATCTTCCAGCGGTTTGTATATCAGTGTATGCGCGGAAGCTATACAACCTTAGGCGAGGGTTGTATAGGAGATATGCTATCCTTCGGAGGGGATGTAAAGCCGTCGGTCCCTTGTCTATTAAATGTTAGGCAAATAAAAGATCCCTACTCTTCTTAAGGGAAGAGGTTCGGCAAAATTCCTGGTTGGGGGTAGCTCGTCTACAGGCGTCGGTGTTAGGCCTCAGTAGCGGAAATAGGCCGACGTTAAATAAATGTATAAAAAAAAAACATAACATGTCTATCAACAACAACAATAACGGTAGCAACAAAATAACATATGATAACAGAATAAAATAACAAACTATGAGCGGATCAATATGTATGAAAACAAAAATGCAAATATTGTGATAAAAAATATTTACAACTAATCAAATTTTATTTTCAAAATATTCCCAATTGTCAATAATTCTCTCTGCGAAAAAAGACTTAGTAGGCTGTCGTTTACAAATCCAATGATTAAACTATGTCCTTAAACGTTAAATGAGTTAGTTTTTATACTGTTGGTCATAGTAGCCTTACCTCAAAATGACAACTATTAGAAAACAAATGATTAGTAGTTATTATATATTTGACATTTTATGTCGTGATCATTTGTGTCTAGTTTTACTGTATTAGCTAAGACAAGTAATTACTCATTTAATATTTTCAAAATGCTGTACTAATTTCCGAACGAAGAATATACTGACATCGTTTTCATCTACGGATATTAATATCGAAGACGGTTTCCTAATAGCTGATCATAAAACTCTCGAGTCAGTGTATCAGTATTCCAGTGAGAATGGGAACTTTCCCACGAGTTCAGTTGTGGAATGCAATATAGGAAAAGAGGTAAAGTTAGAAAACAATATTTTACATATGGTTCACGAAGATCCAAGTTTAAATGCACGAAAAATTAGTATTCTGATTGCTGTTGTCACACTAGAAGATGGAGGCCATTGTGAAAAGAAGATTTTTACCCATACCATATTCAATTAGTGCAACGTCTTGAACCAGGCAACGACGTCAATCGACTGACTTTTTGTCGTTTGCTGTCTGTAAATCGACGGGTAATTTACAGAACCTTATTCAAAGACGATGCGCAATTTACAAGAAAGGAATAAATAATTCTAAAAATGCACACATATGGGCCAAAGAGAACCCACACCCAAAATGTGAATGTCATTCACAGTATAGATTTTTCAGTCAATTTTTGGATAGAACTTGTAGGCGGTAACTTGTTAGAGCCGCATTTCTTTGAAGTACACTTAATGGCAATGTCTATCTTAATATTTTACAATATACTTTACTGAATATTTTAGAAAATTTAAATATTCGAAGTACGTTCTTTCAACATGATGGTGCCCCACCACATTTCTCCAATCAAATTAGAAATCATTTAAATGACACATATCCGGACAGATAGATTGGTCGCAGAGGTCCTCATTTATGGCCGGCAAAGTCCCTGGATTTGAACCCTGTTAACTATTTTTTATAGGGTCACTTGAGCGAGGTCTACAATATGGACATTAATGACAGGACTCAATTAATTCAGAAGATTGTTGAATACTGCAACGAAATTAGAAATAACCCAATTATGAAAGAAAATAAATCGCCCATCTCGCGAATCGTACCAGAAAATGCACCGAAGCTGGGGAGGACATTTTGAACATAAAATTTAATTATAATTCTTATTTGTGAATATTCTTTATCACAATATCTGCATTTTTGTTTTTTGCTTTTTAATACATATTGATCCGCTCATAGTTTGTTATTATTCTGTTATTACGTGCATTATTGATATGTTATTTTGTTGCTACCGTTATTGTTGTTGATAAATATGTTATGTCGTTGTTTGACTAGTTTTCCATACATGAGCGTAATAAAATAATACAGGCAACGAATGCTCAAAAAGGGGTGTAGAGGGAAATGTTAGAGACAGACAGTTTGACTTCGGAACTTTGTTTGAACGTTTGAACTAGTCTGGAGATGAACATATCAAAAGTCCCCACTCCTAGGTGGAGAGCGGGGGGCACTTTAAATGTTCCATTTTTGTTTTTTCGCTTATATCTCGGAAACTATGCGTCGTAGAGACTTGACCATTCTATACAAAATTGAAGCAATTTGCTATAACAATCACTACTTACACTTGTCAATATGTTATTCTGTTCTCGAGATATCCGCCCTCAAAATTTGAAAATTTTTGAAAAAGTTTTGCCTCACGTTTTTTTGCTCTATTTGTTAAAATATCTCTTCAAATATTGTTCCCACGAAAAGTCATAAAAAGAAAGTTGTAGAGCATTAAATTTCCTTCAAGAATATATATTATTTTGATTTTTTAAATCAAACCGTTCAAAAGTTATAGCCATTTTAGTATATTGTCCGAAATCCGAGGTTTCACAAGAAAACTCAACTTTGGTATTTTTCACTTTTTCTTTATTCCAGTTCCATTGCACATGCCAAAATATTAGCAGTCATATATATACATAGTGTGCACTATGCATAAATGACAAAAATATGTTAAATAGACACGTATGTATATTTTTCACACATGAATTGTACACGTTTTGTAGGAATTGTACACACCAAATGGATGCACTTTCAGGCCCATTTTTATCGCCCTTATGCAATGAATGATTTCCAATCCAAGTCTGTGTACGTATTAGTTCCGTTTTTGTCTCATCAGGTAGGAAGGGTGGTTTGAGAGGGTCACCCGTTCTTCGAACACCATTATGTTAGGAGGCAGTAAATGGAGCATCTCGAGCCGTGACGTCAGTCATAAATGACAAGGGAAATTATCTATCATAAGCAACTGTTTATTCTTTCCTATTATTTGGGTTTTCTACCACATGTACTATTATCCTCTTCAAAACAAATCACCGAATCTACAAAATAATAGAATTATTGGAAAAAAGAGCCTCTGCGCCCGTGACGTTTACGCCAAAGGAAAAGTCAGAGGTTATGTTTTGCAAATAATATAAATCGGAATAAACACAAAAATAATGTATTTTGCTGACGTTTCGGAAAGTAATCTCTTTCCGTTTTCAAAGCTATTTTTTGAAGAACTCTTATTTTGCTGTGTATGTCAAATACACAGCTTTAAGATTCTGTTTATGTTATTTTCATAGATACTTACTACTTACACAGAACATAGAACTGATGATATTTTTTAGATAATGTTGAGTTTGTTAAGTTCTTCTTTTAACATTGGTAGCCAGGTTGTACAAATATCTACAGAACAATTCGATACGCACTTATCTTCGTTTAATAAGATTATTGCTGATTCTTTAATTTTTCTTTTTTTGGTATCTGTTTCTTTTGTTAAAATTTTTGCCGAGTCCCAGTTTATTCTATGTCCGTTTTCCCAAGCATGTTCACAAATCTTTGATTTTTGAATTTCATTCTTTCTAATGTAGTTCTTGTGCTCATCCAACCTCACACTGAAAGGTCTGGATGACTCACCCACATAACATTTATCACATTCGCACGGGATATTTTAAATACAGTTTTTTGAATTCTGCTCCCTGTTTATCGGTTTTGTTTTTGTTAAAATAGATCTTAAAGTGTTCCCCGTTTGAAATATCGTCCTAACATCAAATTTGTCACCTATACGGCGTAGCTTTTCCGATAGTCCGTATACATAAGGAATTATTGCTGTATAATGACGTTCAGGTTTTTGTCGTACCTGATTGTCCCTATTTTCAACATTTATGAAAATTCTATCAACAAAGGCTTCAGGATATTGATTTTGTACTAGAACCTCTTTGATAAATTTTTTCTCGTTATTTAATATTTCATTATTAGATGAAATTATTTTGGCCCTATCGTATAAACATTTTACAACACCCCTTTTAACATTTATTGATAGAATTTTCATAAATGTTGAAAATAGGGACAATCAGGTACGACAAAAACCTGAACGTCATTATACAGCAATAATTCCTTATGTATACGGACTATCGGAAAAGCTACGCCGTATAGGTGACAAATTTGATGTTAGGACGATATTTCAAACGGGGAACACTTTAAGATCTATTTTAACAAAAACAAAACCGATAAACAGGGAGCAGAATTCAAAAAACTGTATTTACAATATCCCGTGCGAATGTGATAAATGTTATGTGGGTGAGTCATCCAGACCTTTCAGTGTGAGGTTGGATGAGCACAAGAACTACATTAGAAAGAATGAAATTCAAAAATCAAAGATTTGTGAACATGCTTGGGAAAACGGACATAGAATAAACTGGGACTCGGCAAAAATTTTAACAAAAGAAACAGATACCAAAAAAAGAAAAATTAAAGAATCAGCAATAATCTTATTAAACGAAGATAAGTGCGTATCGAATTGTTCTGTAGATATTTGTACAACCTGGCTACCAATGTTAAAAGAAGAACTTAACAAACTCAACATTATCTAAAAAAATATCATCAGTTCTATGTTCTGTGTAAGTAGTAAGTATCTATGGAAATAACATAAACAGAATCTTAAAGCTGTGTATTTGACATACACAGCAAAATAAGAGTTCTTCAAAAAATAGCTTTGAAAACGGAAAGAGATTACTTTCCGAAACGTCAGCAAAATACATTATTTTTGTGTTTATTCCGATTTATATTATTTGCAAAACATAACCTCTGACTTTTCCTTTGGCGTAAACGTCACGGGCGCAGAGGCTCTTTTTTCCAATAATTCTATTATTTTGTAGATTCGGTGATTTGTTTTGAAGAGGATAATAGTACATGTGGTAGAAAACCCAAATAATAGGAAAGAATATTCGTAGAATGCCACAAATAACTTTCAGACAATATAAGCAACTGTATTACATTAAATAATATTGACATATTTAGACACTACCATGGATGCAATTGCACTGTCTGTCTTTGATGGATACACTACTTCATCATTAAGTCCCAAGGTCGCTGAACAGCAAAGGAGGTACCGCCTCAATAAATCGGCTAACATTAATTTCGATCAGGATACGGAGATAAATGTGAAACAGGAAGATTTTCTTCCAAACGTCTTCAACAAAAGCCGACTCATCGACATGCTGAAATTGAAGTTACAGGCAAAGGAAATCAGAGTGCTTCAAGCCCAGAACGATGCAGACGTACTCATTGTAGACACGGCTGTGGAATTATTTGAAACAACCACTGTAGGTGTTATTGGTGAGGATGTCGACTTAATAGCGCTCTTGATGGCAAAAACCCCTCCAGATCAGGACATCATTTTCATCAAGCCTGGGCGTGGAATTATCAAAACATCATATTTTTCTGTCCAGGAGCTTCAGACGCAGGACCTGCGAGATTATTCTTGCATGCCTTCACAGGGTGCATATCATCTCATCTGAATCCGTAAGAGCAAGTTTGCATTTACAAATCTTTATCTGAAGTCCTCCAACCTCCAACAGGCTGCTGCAGTCTTCATAATTGCTGCAGCAATGAAAGAAGACATAGAAAAAGCTGAGAACAAGTGCCTTTTGAAATGGTATGGAACCCCACCCAAAGAAGAGTCTCCCAACGCTTACGGGTACGAACCCTTCGTTAAATCAGTTGCTATCATAAGACCAGATATTTATTGCCTTCCACCTTCTGAGGGGGCTGCGAAACAACATTCCCTCAGAACCTTCCACCAACTTCAATTGTGGCTGGCAAATGATCTGCCTCCTCACATGTATGGATATGGATGTAAGCTCCAAAACAATATTCTATCCCCAGTGCACAGCGAGTTGCTGGCTGCATCTGACGAAATTTTTAAAATCATATTTTGTAGGTGCACAAAAGATTTGCAAATTTTGAATCGATTCGGGGATGTAGAAGAAATTGTCGAATTACGTCCATGGCTGAGTAGTATATGCTGTAAAATGCTTATAAAGTCTATGTGTACAATAACCTGACACAACACACAGAAGCCACGAGGAGAGAAACTGTTCAAAAATACAGATCATTATGTTGCGGACCTCTAGCGTATGCGATCCACCATACGCCTTAGCGTTTTGTGGGCCGCATAATAACAACCGCTACGTCCGTAACACATTTCGCTATTCTCCACGGGAGGGCGATATATGTGCGGCACGTGATCAGCAGAGAGCGGAAGACGGGTAAGCAACCATTTTTGTTGTCGTAGGTAGTTGATAATTCTACCAACCTCGGTTTATTCAAGGCATCCTGGTGGATTTTGGAATTATCAACACAAGAAAATTTTCTCAATCTGTTGTTGTTCCGTTTAGCGGAATATTTTGTTGTTGTGAGTAAATTTTAACTGCGGAAGCAGGATATTTAATTACACAAGGTAAGCTAACCTCTTCACGCCATTTTACCCGTTCTCTACCCACGTGTTTCGCAAATTTGCAGGCTCTCCTTTGGAAATACCGTGTCAACTTGAAAGGCGGACTCGACCCCATTCATCCGACTGTGGCTTTCGAGGAGTATTGGTGGATTGTTCCCTCATCAGTGAGGTAAATTATATTTCTTTTATAGGTTATGTCAGAATTGCTCACGTTAGGCACGCTTCACGTGCATTTCTGACTTCGCAAATTAAATCGTGGTATCTTTAGGGTTCCACGGACGGGGCTTCTACATACGTCAGTGAAGTTCCACGGACGGGGCATCCACACACAGTGGAAAGTGCCAGGGCTGGAGAGGCTACAATCAACAGCATCCTTGGGTCCATTTCTTTTGTCCCGCCCGAAGACATCTCCATAGGGCTACAAGTTCTTCCACGTCGAAGTCGGTATCGTACCACCCTAAATAAGTGTGTTGTTGTTTTTACTTACCGGGGACCACCTTCAGTGGTTCGGCTGGGTTATATCAATTCATACTTTTGCATTTTAACTTGTACATATTTCAAGATTTTATGCATTTATATTTATTTAAGGAGGTTCTTTAAATCAGACCTTTGTGGCAGAATTTATGACCATTTGTGAGGACATTGTAAACCGATGTGTAGCTACACGAGGCATTTTATTAATGTTGTAACTTATTAATCGAGAAATTTGCCACACCTTTTGAACATCGCCAGGTTACATGCTAGAGAACCAATATCTGTAAATTGTTTAATAAAGTGCATTTCATTTTTAAAGAAAGTGTCATTATTTCGTCTGCGACCACTACGTATGGAAGCCTCAGTGATTTGTTAAGTAAGTAAACTAATAATTTGTCATAGTTTATGCAAAGTTGGGCTTAACGCCCTGAGATAGTCTGAGCCAGAGAAATTTTATCGTAGGCACGCACATCACTTATCCGGGTTAGGTTGTGTCCTACGATATCTGCTACGCTACAGTAGCCCACGTGATTTCGTTATGTAATATCTTATAGTCATTAATATCCAACGTATTTATTTGTTTATGTACGTGTAAATCGTAGCAATTATCTTCTATCTGTGATTATGAATATGAAAATCGATAGATATTTATATAAGGATAGTTTATGCTATATATCAAAGCATCAAATCATAGACCGATTCGCTGTTATTAATTATATTTTACGTAACCAGAAACAGGTTAGACAGTGCTGAACTTTTCCCACGAAGCCATGTTCAAAATTGAATTGGATTCTTCATATCTAACAGGATATCATCACTCAATAACACTTTAAAAGTTTTTGCAAAATTGATTAGAACTGGAATAGGTCTGTAATTACTAACTGGATCATCAGTCTTAAAAATAGGAAACAGACTTTAATCGTTTTAAACAAATCTGGAAATCTTCCCGTTTTCAATTGTAAATTAAGTAATGAAAACTGAAGGAGGGGTGAGTATTGTATTTATATATTTTGCTTTTATATTGTAGCAGGTGCTTATCTAAAAGACCATACAAATTATTATAAAACTATCACAGGCAACATTTTCTTATCTTCAAAGAAAGTCCAGTCTATTTTATTGTACTTACCAGCATTATATCACAATATATACATATTCAAATAGGAATCCGAATAATGTTTTAAAACCTATAAGTATTGAAAGAGACTATAACTTTAAAACTGGAGCAAAATAAATGAGCTCAAATTCATATAAAATTTAATTGCACTTAGAACTTCCCTCTGTTTTTATTTAGATTCCAGCTTCTAGCCCCTGGCATTAAAGAAAACATAATTTATAAAGATAGCGAAGAGGAAACGTTCGCTTTATACAAGGGAGTTTCCTAGTTAGATTTTGTATAATGCCGAGTCCCTCCAAAAGTGGAATATAACTTTTCGAAATAGTTATTAAAGCTAGTGCATTAAATACTTCTTTGGGAGTACTTAAAAAGTTAAACGCTATCCGGGGAAGTCAGAAAGCGCCTACAAGTTTGTGGAAAAGAATGTACAACATTTAGAGTAAAAAAATAGTGCTTAACATCAGTTTATTCAGAATGCCACGAAGCGCGTTAAACTAGAAAAGTTTTTAAATAAGGTCTTGCGAGAAGTTTATTAAAAAAATCATTAAAAATATTTTTTTACGACACAACTTTCAATATTACACTAAAAAATATATATTATTATTTAAAATTTTTGTAACATCTCTGTTCAATCCACTCAGCTCAATTTTTTAAAAGGGGTTTTAAAGAACATAGTTAAGGGGCACTGATGTATTCCATATTATCTTGGCAGGTAATAAAGTTAATAGAAATAGACCAATTTAGTGTGACGTATAAGTCCCTTTAGTACATGAGCCATAGCGCGGTCAATAAAATTTGTCCTGTGTCATATAACGAATATAGTCTATTCAGAACATCATGTAGTATGTAGAAATGCTTAAAATTTTGTGTAAGTTTGCATTTCAATAAAATGTAGAGCTATATTTTCATACTCCTAAATTGGACGTAAACTGCATGCGTCATAAAGTTTAATTTATGTAGAGTTTCTACCCACACATTCGTGCGCTTTTAATTACTCTTGATGTCATAACTAAAATAGCCCATTGAATGCTATGGTACTGGCAGCAGCGTGGCATGGAATATCCAAGCTTTCATTTTATTACACAGATGTAGGTATTTAATGCTGTGAGCGCACAGTACTTGATCGTGACTTTCAGTATTTAGGTCTAAAATTTTCGTTCTCTCCTTACGCAACTTGTTTCCAGCCAGAGATGAACAGCTGCTTACCTTAGACCAGTCATAGTGGGCGTACGGATTCGTTTATTTTGATTTTTTTTTTATGATGTTATGAAGTCGGACCCCCTCTATCATCTGGAAAATTTTCCAATCGAACTTTTCACTAGGAGGAGGGGGTGGTGGTAATTTACATGAAAAGACAGGGAACATCAGTTTTTCGGACATAACTCGTTTAGTTTCATTCGCATCGAAAAAGTGTAAAAGGGATAAAATGAAGTGCTCGCGAATGCGCGTAAACTGAATTTTGAATCGTCGAAATCGGTACAGCTTTTCCCGAGATATTGCGATTTGAAAGTACGGATTTGTATACAGATTTCTCGCTGCGGCGATAGCCGTTCTCGCGATTTTTTTGGGGAAGAATCTGACCTGGCGACTTTTTGTTTCTTTCCCCGATAGACACTCAGCACCTAAGTACTGTGTTCAAATTTCAAGTCGCTAGGTGGACTAGGGGGGAAGGGTAAACGTAAATGAAATTAAAACAGCTGTAACTTCCGCAACTTTTTTCCGCAAATCACGGAGCAAACGTGACATTATGTACTAACATGCTTACTTTGAGTTCGGCTTATATATTTACAATTTTCACCATAAATGAACAAATGGTTGCGAAATATCCAATTTATTGTTGTTATTATTTTTCGCCAGGAAGGAAACTGGTGGGGGAGATTTTTTTTCCGCCGTCGAATGTGAATTTTTTCTCTCTTTGATTTAAGCCCAATTAGATTGCGATCGGATGATTATTAGGGGAGAGGGGGGCCCGCAAATCTTTTGCCCTGTAGAAGGCCAATGGAAAGAGTTAGGGACTTCGGGCCAGGCTCATTTTCAAGGGCAATCAATTATCTTTCAAGAAGTTTTTACCCCGAAGCTCTAACTTCATTAGGGTCTGCACGCGCTCGTGGTACATTTATAAAAATGAGTGCAGCAGTTCAGCAACCGTGCAGCGAGATGGATTTTTCCTTCTCAGCAGTCAACAAACTGTGAGTAGTATTACTATTAATTTATCATGTTTTTCACTTTAATTTTTGTTGTTTTCTGATGGACCTTCATATATATCATTCCCTAATAATCTTGCTGCGCTGATAGGAGTAGAAGACTGTGTCGAGTACAAGCTACTCAAATATGTCCCGAGGAAAAGTATTGTGCAATTGACGTATATCGTTAACGCGATCCTAGGGCCTGGCCTAGCCAGTGAAAATGTGCCATGGTTGTTCTCATTCTGAAGCCGAACCAGAATGCGATGTTCGCCGTTAGTTACAGGCCCATCTCGTTGCTGTCCGCGATCTCCAAGTTGGTGGAGAAGGTCATCCTGATCAGGCTCGATACTATTCAGGAAGCTTCACATTGATGACGAGTCACAATTTGGGTTCAGGAGGGGCGAGAGCACGGTGCAGCAGATCGTTAGGATAGATAACGACTTCAAAGTGCAATATAACCTCGGGAAGAGCCATGGTGCTCCTCGATATTGAGAAGGCGTTCGACACAATCTGGATCCCGGGGTTACCCTACAAATTACAGGGCTATAACTTCCCGACTCACCTTATAAAACTCATTCACTCGTTTTTGATGGGCAGATCCCTGCAAGTTCAAGTGAATAACAAACTCTCAACATGGCGGGATATTCGTACGGACACGGCCATGCACAAGCAGCGAATATGCTGTTGAAGGTACACATCGCCCGTGTCACTTAGTATTACGACCGGTGGAAGATTCGGATGAACGCTGAGAAGTCGGAGGCGATAGTCTTCACGCATCGTTTCAATGAAAATAGAATATTCACACCAATTTCGATCGGGGGAAGCCAACCAAAATTTACGTGAAGTACTTGGGGGCCAGACTGGATCAAAAACTGACGTTTATGAGACAGTACGGACGGTCTACTTCCTGTCCAGGAGTCTGTATCTGGTCATGGTCAGGGGTAGTAAACTTAACCGACAAAACAAAAAGTTGTACACCTCCCTTAGAGATCTATATGCACGTTGCAATGACATAACACTGACTACGTCCAGCATATCTCTCAAAACTTCTATTCGTTCAAGTTGGGCGATAGTCCCCTAACAAGACACATAACATACATTAGACAGCACAATGCTCCATGTCGGTTCAAACACCCCTTACCGTCCCAGACGTTACCGATTTTCCGGCAACCTCTGTAACCTCGGCTAATCCTATCCACCTCTCGCTAGTATTTCATACCTTTTGACTATCTTTGAATCTTTTCTATTCCCCTCTTCCTTTCTGTTGCGTTTGTTTTTCTTGGTTTCTTTTTGTACATTTTTGCCTCTAAAATGCATTTCATCATTAAATTCTTAAGCTTTGTTAAAATAATTTTTTTTAAAACTCAACTTTAAGCAAGCCCTGCGTAGCCCTGCATTGACGTATTTCGTAGAAGGCCCCTCGTTCAAGTTAGGGTGCCTACGTCAGATATGAATTAAAAAGTGTACTCTGCCCGTGTGTATTTTAAATGTTGTGAAGTCTTTAGTTTTGTAAATTCTATTTTTTATAAATGTTAAAAGTTATTACCTATTCTTATTTGTTTTTGTGCAAAAGGAGTTTAGGTTATTTGTTATCCATTTTCGTTTCCACCGACCCAGACCTATTCCACCCGATCCTGCAATCCGCCACTGTGTCAGCGCGGTGGTTCCACGGTCGGTCCCGGGTCAGGCTCTGGTTAGGCAAATGTTTTGTACCTTTTAATTTTAATAAATATTTGTTGAATTGAATTGGTAGGAGTAGGGTTTCTTTTTAATAATTTTTTGTAGTTTATCTCGTCTTGTCACCTCGAGAATTCGAGTTCAACTCCCATCCGGTTCTCTTTTTTTGAAAAATATCTCTTTTCATTGGCAATTAATTTTCTATAATTAAGTCTTTTTAATTACGAATTATTTCAAAAATTATTAATTATTTTTTTAAAAATTCAGACATCTTTTAATGATAAATTTTCTTCTTATTATTTTTGATAATTTAATGTTATGTACCTATTATGAAAAATTAATAATTAATTCATTATTTATTAAACCTATTTAGTCAACAACGAATTAAAAAAATATTTAATTTATATTATTTGGTGCTAAAGTTATTTATTATTTTTTTTATAATACACTAAATATTCAAAAATAATGAAGAAAAATTTATCATTCAAGATGTACCTATCAAATTTTCAAAAAATAATAAGTTCTTTTGAAATAATTAAAAACATTAAAGCTAATAATTAGTGATTATTAAAAATAAATATATTAATTGGTAATGAAAAGAAATTTTTTTCCAAAAAAGAAAAACTTTGTGGGATTTAAACACGAGTTCTCTTGGGTGAGAGGCGGATGCTCTATACACTGAGTCATGAATCGTCCTTATTGATACAACAGCCTCTTCGACACTTAACTGATGTATTTATATTTCTAAAAGATAACGAAAATCAAAAGTCCATTATAACAAATGTAGCAAGAGTATTTTTCCTCTGGTTTCACAAAAAAAAGAAAATTGAAATCGGCGACCCCCAGCTTGAAGATCCCCTTATTGGTGACTTATAAATTCTGTTTAATATTTTATTACGGTTGGTTGAAAGATAATCCAGATTTGACGAAATAATTTTTTTGTGGGAACAGGGCATAGTAGTTCGGCAGACAATAATTTGAAATGATTATTTTAACTAAAAAGTTATTTATTCCTAAATGGGAAAGTTTTGTCTGGTTGTAATGAGCCAAGTTTTTAAATATGTTATTAATTCCCTAAAATACTTTGTACACAGCCTTAAATATAAAAAGATTACTTTTATTAAATAAAGCCAGACCAACGAGTTTTTATTAAAGCCACAAATATGAGAATTTTACACTAATTAATTTACTCAGGTGGTTTACAATATGTTCAGGTATTTTGCTAGACTGATATATTACTGAATTTTATAGGCAGTCAATTAAAAATAGCTTTAATCAACGCTGCTTATAATTAGATGTAATCAATGTTTTGGCATTATCATTTTAAAATTAAATCAGTTATTACACAGAAAATACCATTTCATACACGATTTTTCTTAACAGAACCATTCAGAAAATTATTGTTTTGTATATAGGTAATACTTAAGATAATATGCATCTATAACACGTTAAATTAAATCAGATATACCAGCATGGTCACTAATGCAAATTATTAATAGTTTTAAAGAGTTTTGTCTGTAAGGCAGTTTAAATGTCGACATTTGATGTGACTTAGCAGCGCCTGGTAGACATTACTGTCAGTCCCGGAAAAAACACCATCATGCCAGCTATGTTTACGATGGCTTGGTTTGGGGCAATTTGGGGCAATGCTTGTTATCTTAAGCGAGAGTAGAGGAGTATTGGATTTCCTTTTCAGACTTATTTATATTAACAGTCTAGCGGAGTTAGCCACAGCACAAACAGAATTTTCTATTACATTGCTGAGTCCCGCAGCGGAGACTCAGTAGAGGAAAGCGACTAGTTATGCTGTTTTTCACACGACTGTGCTCTAGTCCACTGCCACCGTTTGTGTAAAACGTAAAAATTGTCACTAAACATCCACACCTTAGCCAGAATTCGAATTCTAGACTCCTCGACCAAAAGCTTAACACGTAAGCACTCAATTCAAATCGAAACAACTTTATTCAAATTTCAAATAGATAATGTCTCCAGAGATTGGCGAGAAACCTCGTGGTTGTTATAGGGCCGGATGAGGTACGAAGACCTACAAGAACAAGGGTTCGGCAAGAAACAACTAACAATATAAATAAAACCTAGTTCCTTTCATCTTATGATTAAAGGTAATTAATTTAAATACTTCCAAGAGGAACGAAAACAATTTAAGTTTATAACTAGTAAATGTAACCCTGACTTAATTTTATCTAAGCTGCCTAATCTATTGTTTTCTAATGTTTGAGTCTAGTTGAATACCAAATTTTGAAAAAAATTATATTACAGAAAAAAACTAACTCAGAGATAAGGAGGGGTATGCCTCTCCTTATCACTTATCTCCTATGGGAAAGAAATCAGTTTTACAAAGGAGAATAGAACCAGGGGAAGTTATAGAAGGTGAAAAGTTGGTTAGAGCAGTGGCCGAAAGATAGGCATAGGCTAGGTAAGATGTATTTTACTCTGAAAGGAATATCACTTGTTTAGAAATTCAGAATTTCTGCTGGATGTAGATTGCTATTGGGCTTATGTCGTGGTAACGGGCGTAAAAGTCTCTGAAGGAATGTGCCTCTTATGCTATAATGGATTGCTCATTAGTACATCTTTCTACGTGCTGAAAATATTATAATGTTGTAAAGCACACGATATTGGTTGTTCCTTGTTCTTGTGAACAATCCATATTTACACGACTGAAGGACTTTTATTATACTTTCTAAAATGGATATTAAACGTTCACAAAGAAGTGTTCAAAGCGACTGTTTCAGACAGAGAATAATTCAAAATCTATACTTATTGTTCGTTTTTGCTTAACTGCTTCACTGATGGTACCAATTGGACGTCGTAACACTATAAATCTTAAATTTAAACCTGAAAAGAAATTTTGAAAACAGAAGAAAAATACAATATAAAGTTCAAAGTATATTTATGAAATCTTTTAAAAAATTATATTTTACAAAAACGTTCAAGAAAATTGTATTGACAAACTATAGCCTATCCCGTGTACAACACAGTGAGAAACGGAACGACTCATAATGTTCCAACTACCCTCCATTGTGCGGTTTATAGCTAACGATTGCACAAAAAGATTCAAGAAAAGTTCAATGTTTATAATTTTGGTGGGCTTTTGCTTGCCTGTCTATTTACGTATTATCAGTTCAATATGAATATAGTTCGCTCTTCGGAGTTTAAAAATGCTTGAAAAGCAACGACTTTGAATTATATTGCGGCAATTGTAAATTCATACTTTCAGACAAGGCCATGCACATCTGAGTGCAAGGTAACTATACTTTTCTGATACCGAATCACTGAGGAACCGGTTCAGGGCAAATGCGCTTAAAACCAATCATTTTCTCGTCAAAATCGACTGCTAGAAAATGATAGGGCACCCTCGACGCTAAGGGCTATTTTCGCTAAAACTCTCACAATACATTGACTAGAGACTGGATAACTTTTCCTCATATTTAACACAATGCATGAGTTGCAGTCGAACAACGTGGATTCGTAAAAGGGTTTTTATTTTTAAAATTTCGGTCGGTTTTCGTTATACCTTCCAAATTTTGTGGTCGGAGCGACATTACGTCCCCGTGCAGCGACATTCACTACACTTTCTAAAATTATACTCCTTGATGAGTTTCCAAGATTTTGGCATAAAAAACGCTCCGTAGAACGAAAATGTGAATTTATATATAAAACCTCTTCCAACGGCATTTTTATGTGAAGCACGCTTTTCATGCGAAATGTTTCACGCGAAAAGTCGGATTTTCTTACAGTTTCGAAAAGTTCATCGAGGGATTTGGCGTGTTCTTTGACATTCTCACGGAAATGCATACTGAGTTGTGCCTGAGATTTGGAGGCGCAGCTCGACGTTCATACATCTCGCAGAAGGCTCCTTGTTTGGATTGAGGCGCCTGCGTCAGCTGCAAAATTTTAAAAACTGTTTGTTGCACAGTTTTTAAAGTGTATTTTTAGTTGTGTTAAGTCTTTTTGTAATTAGACATGTAAGAATTTTATTACCTTCTTTTATCTGCTTTTGCAGAAGGTGTTTAGGTTAAGTTTTATCAATTTCTGTTTAACCGAACCAGGCCTATTCCGCCCGAACCTGCAATCCGCTACCGCGATTAACACGGTGGTTGACGGTCGGTCCCGGGATGGGTTCTGAGGAGGTACTCTTGTACTTTTAATTTATAATAAAGCCTTGTTGATTGATTGAGATTTGGAGGGATATTTGTCGATGATAAAATTATTAAATATTAATTTTTATTTTCATAGGGCCATATAATAGATGTACAAATCATATCATAAAACTTACCTTAATATTATAACAAAGAAGTAAGTACACTTATTAATATTAATAATATTTTAAAAATGTCATATGACGACTTCTTGACTTCATTCGTGACAGACGACTGTATATTCAGTTACAATAACATTGATACCAAGAGCTATAATATTTCGTATCTTTTAGGGACATTTTAAAACATTTGGATATTATTAAAATGATTGTCAAAACTCTATCAACCAAATTCTTTTGCATTTCCAATCTATAAATCTGTAAAAGAGCACCGATGAAGCTACAGATTATTTTTTCAAAATTTATTAAAATATGAATGTCAATCATCAGTTGAGAAATATGCGTAAGTTCGGCAACGTGGTTATGACTGACCAAAGTTTGTGATGTCATGCTATATCCGTATGAATAGAGATAGTTAATATTTTCTATTGCTTATAATATAAGAACAGTTTTTGTTAATGTAGGAACAGTTCATTATAGCATAAGCGGCACATTGGAGGTCGTAACCGACGTACTGCAATTTGTTGCTCCTGTGAGTATTCTATTTGCTACATTTAAATGGTAATTATAATTGACGTAACTGTTCTGCAAAATATAAATTTGATGCACAAAGCGATTTGGATTATTCAGGAAACTCTGATAATATTGGTTATTTCATATTTATTAAGAAATATTATGAGATACTTTGGAAGATTCTCCACATATTCAAAAATATAAAAATATTTTTTTATAGGTATACGTACCGTTAGTATTCATAAAATAGTAGTGGTAGTAACAGGCTCCTGGAGGAGTTATAGTTATGGAGAAATATATTATTTAAAAAGTACTCAAGCAAAACTTTCACACTGATAAGAAACTACCTAGTTTTCATCTTTATATCGACGTTCTTTCATCTGAACATGCCTTATAAGAGTACTAAGTTTAAAAATCATTATTAACAAATACAGACCAATAAAATTACCCGACTTTTCTGCATTCATATGAGCATTCTTGTTTCTGAATGTATCAACACATTTAAGCCTTAGGCAAAAATTATTAGTCGCTTTAAAAAGCAAATATTAGGATTAGTTTTAATTTCGTTGTTAACTTTCAACTTCCATGTCAAAGTCTTCTATAAATTCTCATTTTATAATTTTTTTTTGCTTCTAAATGCTATGAATTCTACTATATATATAATTGAATTTCTTCTAGTATTATCTAGGATACGATAGTTGTTTTGATATACCATGGTATGCTTTTTAAAGGGTCTAATAATTTTTGCCTAAGGTTTGAATGTGTCGAAACATTCAGAATCAAGAATGTTCATGTCAATGCAGAAACGCTGGGTAAGCTTACGAATTATCACGGAACCCCTGATTCACATTTCGAATCTAGAACAGTCCCGCTAATTTGAAAACAGGTATGAGTTAAGCCAGTACCTGAAAATAATAAAAATCTCTTTGGAACGCCTCAGGGTTCAATGTTGGAGCAATTATTTATATACTATATTTATACTGCAGACTTACCACAAGCCACAAAATACTGGTCTTTACATGTATACGCTGATGATGTTCAGCTTTATTTTAAATTTGATGTATTGACATCAAGCGAGGCCCAGACTAAGGTTAATTATGACTTAAATGAAATAAGAGATTTAACCTTACAAAATTCACTCGCCTTAAATCCAAATAAATGTAAAAATCTTACCGTGGATACTTCAAATAAATTAAGAGTTATTTCAAATTTTCTACTGTCAATTGAAAATGTAATCATTAAACAGGTAGATGAGGTTAAAAATTTAGGGTTGACCTTTGATAGCTGTTTGAAATTTGCTCCACATGTATCGGAAGTTTGCAAAAAATGCTTTTGCTCATTAAGCATATTTCAAGTCTACGATAGTGATACTAAACTGCTCCTATGTAAGTCTCTAATTTTGTCACATGCCAACTAATGTGACTATGTTTATAGGCCCGGCTTGAATCTATCAGAGAAAAATGAACTAAATATCTGTATTAGTAAAGTAGTTTCTTCCGGGTCTTGCCGTGCTCGTCGAACTTGACTTGACGTTTCGCTGATCATCCTGTCAGCTTCTTCAGAAGGATTCTAAAGACTGAATTTGTTGTTTTACACTCCTCGTTATGTACCTAAGCGCCGCTTCGCTTCCCTGGTCATTGGTCGTACTTGGTTCACTTCGCTTCTCATTCGTCGTGTTTGGTTGACCGCGACTTACTACGGTGCTGGTACTTGGCAATACCAGTCTCCACGTGTTACTAAGTCGATACCCATCCTCTCTGTTAAAGTTGTTCACATTTTTCATAATTTCCAGTGATTCCCTAATGATTCGCGGATAATAGCGCGTATTCCTATCTAATATATTGACGTCCTCGTAGTCGATTTTATGGTTTTCGTTATTATGGATATGCTCTGCTATCGCCGACCTATCCATGTATCCAAATCTGGTATTTCTCTGGTGTTCTTTGATTCTGCACTGGAAACTCCGTCCAGTTTGTCCAATGTAGCTCTTACCACATGTGCACTTCAACTGGTAAACACCTTTTGATAACAGTTTGGGGACAGGGTCTTTGATTGAGGGAAGCATCTGCTGTATTTTCATCACTGTTCGAAACCGTACACCTACTTTCTTTTTGAAGAAAATTTTCTTCAGCCTATCTGTGACTCCCGCGACGTAGGTAGGCATGCATACGTTGTTGGTTGTTGCTGTTCTTCTTCTGTACTTCTCCTCTGGTTATTTACTATTCGTTGTATATATTGCTTTGACTGTATCCGTTCTCCTCTAAAGCTTGTTGGACATTCTGTAGTTCGTCGGGTTTGTTATCGTCGTCGCATATTCTGTTGGCTCTGTGGACCAAGGTTCTAATTAATGCTCTCTTATGTTGTGGATGGCGGTGAGATGCCGCATGTAGGTAACGATCTGTGTGCGTTTTCTTTCTGTAAACGCCATGAGCCAGCTTGCCATTGTGTGACCTTTTCACTAATAAAGCTCCATCTTGCTCGGTCTCCATTGTAAATTTGATACTTGGATGCTGTTTATTCAAACGGTCGAAGAAAACAGATAAAGATAATTCCCCATGTGGCCATATGATGGACGTACTGTCTACGTAGCGTAGCCAGCACTTTGGTTTATTCTCACTGCAGCGTATAGCTTCCTCTTCAAAAGCTTCCGCGAATAGGTTGGCTAACACAGGCGAAAGTGGTGATCCCATGGCTGCTCCTTGCTTCTGCTCGTAAAAGTCTCCATTCCATAGAAAGTATGTTATAGACAGGCACAGCCGGGCCAGATCAGGTATGTCTTCTCTTAATCCTTCAAGTACAAGTTGTTGGCGAATCAGGTTAATGTACCAATTGAGGAAAGAGTTAACCTGATTGATTTTGAAGCAACAACCAACAACGTATGCATGCCTACCTATGTCGCAGGAGTCACAGATAGGCTGAAGAATATTTTATTCAAAAAGAAAGTAGGTGTACGGTTTCGAACAGTGAAGAAAATACAGCAGATGCTTCCCTCAATCAAAGACCCTGTCCCCAACCTGTTATCAAAAGGTGCTTACCAGTTGAAGTGCACATGTGGTAAGAGCTACATCAGACAAACAGGACGGATTATCCAGTACAGAATCAAAGAACACGAGAGAAATACCAGATTTGGATACACGGATAGGTCGGCGATAGCAGAGCATGTCCATAATAACGAGAACCATAAAATCGACTACGAGGACGTCAATATATTAGACAGGAATACGCGCTATTATCTGCGAATCATTAGGGAATTACTAAAAACGTGAACAACTTTAACAAAGAGGATGGGTATCGACTTAGTAACAAGACTGGTATTGTCAAGTACCAACACCGTAGTAAGTCACGGTCACCCAAACACGACGAATTAGCAGCGAAGCGAACCAAGTACGACCAATGACCAGCGAAGCGAAGCGGTGCCTAGGCGTATAAAGAGGAGTGTAACAGAACAAATTCAGTCTTTAGAATCCTTCTGAAGAAGCTGACAGGATAATCAGCGAAACGTCAAGTCAAGTTCGACGACCACGGAAAGACCCGGAATAAACTACTTCATTAGACAACGGCCGTGAAAATCTGCATTAGGTTTGTTACAAGAAGTTCAATATATGAACGTAATACACCGAACATTGAGGAGTTAAAATTGCCAAAATTAAATGAAAGGCGCTTTGTGCACTTCATTTCTTTACTAAACAATGTGGTTATAGATGTGTTAGAGATTACTTACTTAATCATATACAGGGTGTTCCACTTAAAACTTCCAACGCCAATTACTTGAAAACTGAAACAGCTAGTAAATATCTGTAAATGGCATATAATTGGTGTGACCAAGCGCTATATTTTGACCTATAATAGATGGCGACGCCTTTGACGGTTTAGGCGTCGCGACGACCGGAATAAAATTTTCGATGTCAGGAGTTTAGGAAATAAAAGTTTCCAATAGTACTTTTAATTCTGAAGTTTTTTTACTTTTTCGTTCGTTTTGGAGTTATTTGACATTGAAAGACAGACAGATTAAAAGACAGGTAATGAATATCACTTTTATTTACGTAAGTAGAACAGTATCGTTGAAATATTTAAACGGAAAAAATATGTGTTTTAAACATAGTCATTTTTTTAATCTAAAATCTAAAGTAAATAAAATGTTTAACAGTAATTGTTAAAAAGTCGGATTTTGTTATAGCTTCGAAAAGTTTATCGAGGATTTGGCGTGTTCATTTAACAATCACACCAATTATCTGCCATTTTCAGAAATTTACTACCTCTTTCAGTTTTCGAGTAATTGGCGTTGGGACTTTTAAATGGAACACCCTGTATATCATTATGTAAAGCGACACTATTTTTAATATATCGCCATTCTTCCGAATTTTACTGTTTCCACATATATTTCAATAAAATATTATTCTAAATTTATGTCCCTTTGCAACCTTTTTTCTCATAAACTTAAGCATGTATGCGATAAAAATGGGCGAAATTATCAATAGTGTCGCCTACCAGACCTCCAGACTTGACTCTCTTTGATTATCATGTTTGGGGTGGTATAAATAAATTTGAATATCGCAAGAGCCTAATTATCTTTTTGAGAAACTCCAAATGCAAAGATATACAAATAATTAGTTACATACAATAAAGCCGAAAAATTAAATTTTTCGCTTTTCTTTTAATTATTTACCAGCGGATGCTTATGTCTACATTTACACGACAAATCAACCCAAACAATAAAAAATCAATTAATTGCTCTGATTTTTAGTAACTGCAGAAATATTATACACAATAAAAATATTATTATTATTATTAATCTTTTGGTTTTATTATAATAGCTGGTTCAGTTTTTACAGAAGAGGAATTATAGCCGGTGGTCGGATTGGGAACGACATACATTGTATATTTCTGTATTGTATCAATAGAAATTTAGCCAAACACTGAACTATTTTGATTTAATATTCTAATAGTATTATTTAATAATATTTTCTATTATTGTATCCCTAGTACACCACTGATAAAATATACACGCAGATAGTCTGCTACTATATCAATAGATGCTTAATATTTGGTAATGACTTCTTTAAATTGAGAAGTATGCCACCTAATGTCTGTTGGCAGCTAAATATACTGGATATATCCTGTCCTGACCTCAGCCGCGCCACTGAAGCGTTGCCGGTCCTGGGTAAGGGCGTGATACCAATAAGGATAGGGCGTTCACCCCCTCCAGTTCCTATTCATGCCGCTAGCTGACAGCAGCGCTACTATCGATTATCCTTGCAATTACGTCACTCGGGATGCTGTATCTCTAATCTAGTAGGTGGCTGTGCTCGCATCGGCCTACCGTGATTTAAAATACTACTGTTTGTCGGCCTACCTAGATCATCTCATTTATTAATAATGATACACTGTGCTAATACGTGTTTCCTTATCCCTTTAATCTTCTAATGTAGTTGTAGATCGTGTAGTCTAACCCTTGAATTTGTGTTTGCCTGATGTTTTTTAATGTCGCGTAAGTATCCCTACTCATTCATTAAATAGACATTGTGATGTTTTTTTTTTGCCCAAATCACCTCCGTTTGCTGTTTTTAAAAATTTTTAGCACCTGAGGGACATGTTCTACAAGCACTGTTTTTTACGGTTTTATTGTTATCTGATTCACAATCGTTTGACTAAAAATGTATTTTGTTTATGTAATTGTTTTGTCCTTTGGAGATTGTTATATTTCCTTCGTGCATGTACTGTGATTTTTTTTAGGAAGTAAATGTTTACTTATTAAATTTAATGGCACACGTGAGTGACAGTGACGGGCAGTAGGCGCAGGGTCAATATTGATTCATTAATTCACGTGTATTTTAAAATGTTTTTTAAATACTTATCTATACAGTTTATCACATTATGCACGTAATATGTACCTAAATTATTCAGAGTTAGGCAGATATGCAATCAATATATAAATACATATTGGGTAATAAGGGAAATGAGTGAAATAATAGATCGCGCAATAGTTATCAAACCAAGTTGTTTCAAATTCTTACAAAACATGCATGACGCTACAATCTGCGCTATCTCATAATATGATTTTGCTTACAATTTAGTAGTTATATGTGCAAAGTTGTGTTTATTTTGAGCTCCGTTGTGCGGAGGTGAATAGTTATGCCCTCCCCTTTCTGTATAAATATTAAAAATTAACAAGAAATTAAAAAGAAGTATATTTAAAATTAGCTCTAATAGTGACAGTAATGAACAAAGGTAGCTCAATCGGAAAAGCGAAAAATAATTCCTATAATTTTTTCACAAAACAAGAAAAAATACTTGTCCATTATCTACACTATTATTTCCTTGTTAACTGATGTGCATATTCCTAGAATTTTATTCAGTAATACAGCTATTTTATTTTTTACGTTTCGGTTTACCAACGTCAGAGAACTACAAATTAGATAAATAAATAGTACAACGCTAATTTCATGTACTTACAAATTCTAATTTAAATAAATCTATTAAACACTGGCTACGTGTATTTAAATTGGAAATTTTTAAATCAGTGTGGTATATGTAGAGGATAATTTTCCTTGGACTTTTTATCTAATTTGTACTACATAAAATTTTAAACAGCGAATGAGTTGGATTTTTCAAAATATTCGCGAGATAACAAACATTAAAGGGAAGATGTAACATATTTTCGTGAAATACGAGGTTGACCGAAAGAAAATTTTGTGGAATATATAAAATTGTAAACATAGCATGAAACGGACTTTCTGAAATATTCACGACATATAAACATAAACTGAGCATTCTTTTCCAAACAGAATGAGTATTTACGCATACGAGATACGTCGAAACACAATTGTGATAATAATATGATGGTCCTAAAAATAGATTTGAATCGTGATTTCTTCTTTAAAACTGGAATGCCAGAGTGTTTAAGTACTGTTTAATAAATTTATTCTTATTCTTTTATTATACCGGGTGATTCGTGAGGTGTGAGTCGTACTTTACTAAAAGATAGAGAACATTGAGGTGATCTTAAATCCCCATACAGTAATAGCTGAAGCGGCCCCGTTTTCGAAATACAGGGTAGGGTATATTATATTTTGTGGAAGAATTTTCTTCTCGCCATACATCTGTAATGCGTAAACGGAATCCAATTAAATTTTGTATTTTGATTACAGTAGTCATTCATCGTCTAATGCCTGGGATATTAATAAAATATCAGGGCCGGGCCCAGAATAAATATGTTTTTAAATTATTCCTAAAAAATAACACTCTGTATACTAAACATAATATTTTTAGTTGCAAACTCCTCTATAAAAATCCTTATTTTACTATAAGGAACGTAACCAGACTGCAACCAACAGCTACTCTCCGGGCTATGTGCCCTGCCGAGCGCTGAATTACAAGTTACAAGTCTGGCGCGTTAAGTGTAATAATTGCATATTACCATCAAAACGCTAATGCTTCGATTGCAACAAACATCAGCCGAAAGACTGATCCTACTTAAAGGAGCTCTCGTGCTAGTCATCACGCACCACTTGCAGACTGCAGTTTCGAGCTGTTGGCTCTCGTCAGTGCAAGGTAGGCATGTGACGACCGGCACGAGTATCCTTTGACTATTTGGTACATCCCGGTATTTTTACAATAGCGACATGTAAAATAGTCAGCAGGCGCCATCTAGCGGTCCAGTGTCTATTGCAATCGAAAAACAAATAGCCTGACTGGGCTTAGCATAGTTCAAATGTGCTTTGAGAGGGCGGAATATTAAACATAATATTTTTAGTCGCAAACTCCTCTATAAAATCCTTATTTTACTATAAGGAACGTAACCAGACTGCAACCAACAGCTACTCTCCGGGCTATGTGCCCTGCCGAGCGCTGAATTACAAGTTACAAGTCTGGCGCGTTAAGTGTAATAATTGCATATTACCATCAAAACGCTAATGCTTCGATTGCAACAAACACCAGCCGAAAAACTGATCCTACTTAAAGGAGGAGAGCTCTCTTGTGTGACTTAACAAAATAATAAATAATAATAGTTACAATTTAAGTACAACATAATAAATCAGTTAAACTTACTAAGTCCAACTAAATTATTTTGAATCACAGTTTATTTTCAAAGTGACCACCGCCAAATCCAATACATCTTGTTGATCGATTTGTCATTTGATTTATACTTTTTCTAACAATCTCTGAATTGTTTTTAATTTCATTGCAAATCATCAATAGTTCTTCAAATTCCGGTTTGAGGAATATTTAATTCATTGCAAGAGTAATTAATTGTTGCAATCTTCTAATCTTGCCATTACATTTGTTTTAAAAGTTATGGCTACCTATTTTTTAATAATCAAGTAGGTACCTGGCAAAAATCAGTTATATTGTAATTAAGAAGTGTTACGTCACCACTGTTGCTTTTGCTGGTTACAAGATTGTCTTGTAATCATTCTAAATCATGCCGTTTACATACCCGAGTAGAGAATACGCAAATATAATTTTTGTCTATAGATATTGCAATGGCAATGCAAAAACTGCTAAAAGGGAATATAGACGTCGATTTGGGAATCAACGTATACCAGATTATAAAACATTGTATAGAGCGTTTAGACATCTTTCTGAAATTGGAACCGTTCCCTCAATCAAGAAAATAGAACGTCCTATTAGGCAGACCCCGCAAGAAAAAGATTTGATTTTAAATATGGTTGATCAAAACCCGATAATCAGCACAAGAAGGATTGGTCAACAATTAAATATTCTTCAAACCAAAGTTTGAAGACCTATTAAAGGCGAACAAATGCATCTTTATGTGGTGTGGAGAATAATAATCTCATAGGTCCTCATATTTTTGAAGGTGCTTTAAATGGTTAGAATTATTTAGAGTTTTTACAAAATACCCTACCAAATTTATTAAATAATGTAAATACAAGAGGAATGTGGTTTCAACATGATGGGGCTACGCCGCATTTTTCGGTAGAAGTTAGAAACTATCTGATTGAACAATATCCAAATATTTGGATTGATCGGGGTGGTCCCGTTGCATGGCCCCTGAGATCACCAGATCTCACACCCCTTAACTATTTTTGTGGGAATATTTAAAAACTGAAGTACATAAAGAAGAAATAAATACCAGAGAGCAGCTGATTGCAAGAATTGAGCATTTTTGCAATGAAATTAAAAACAATTTAGAGATTGTTAGAAAAAGTATAAATCAAATGACAAATTGATCAAGGAAATGTATAGGATTTGGCGGTGATCACATGAAAATAAACTGCGATTCAAAATAATTTAACTGGATTTAGTAAGTTTGACTGATTTCTTATATTGTAGTTAAATTGTTAATTTTTATTATTTATTATTTAAGTGTATCTGATGAATTCTTATTCTCCCTATTTGTAATACCTTTTTTTAGTGCAGATAGACAAAAAAAATATCTGTAAAAGAAATAATTTGAACCTTCAGCAATTTAATTTCTTTATTTAAACAATGAAATAATAAATAAATAACACCACAGATAATTACGACCCCCTTTATCCCGGAAGGCTCTAGAAGAGCCTTGTGTGGGAGGGGGCTACACATTTAGAGACAAGGGACACACACCCAATATCCGTGTATAGTGAAAAATTCCCTCTCACAGTATTTTCCACTGCCACGACCGGGGATCGAACCCGGAACTTTTGGATGAGAGGCAAGTGCGCTCACCTCTCGACCACCAGTCATACAAATGGTGCCAAAATATTTTTTATGGGATGTTGTATCGTTCAAGGTGTAAATTAATATTTTCAAATCAAATATTTTATAAACAGTATACAGAGTGTTATTTTCTAGGAATAACTTAAAAATATTTTTGTTCTGGGTCCGACTCCGATGTTTTATTAATATCCCCGGCATTAGTCGGTGAATGACTACTGTAATCAAACTACAAAATTCCATTGGATTCCATTCATGCATTACAGATATATGGCGAAAAGAAAATTCTTCCACAAAATAAAATACACCCCTGTATTTCGAAAACGGGGCCGCTTCAGCCATTACTATATGGGGAAGTTCAAATCAATGTTCTCTATCTTTTGTAAAGTACGACCCTCTCCTCACGAATCATCCTGTATTTAACATACTACATTTCACATATCAGATCCAAACATATTGTTTCATTTCTACAGATCAAAATTTAAAGTTGTATAAACTATCAATTAAGATATATAAAATTGTAACAAATCTAAATTCTGTTCCAACATTTCCGATCTCCTCCGGTTGCATCGTTGTGAAGCACTGTGAATTTTTTGTGAAAATTAGTTATCTTTTGACTCCCATCGCTTTTTTTGAAATTTTTATTTCACATATTAAACTTTTAGGTTTGATGTGATGATTCACGAAAAATTTTACCCCCTTAACTTTGCTATTAGAAAAAAAAATAGTAAAGATTTTTCGACAAATTTTACCTAAAAGCAAACACAAGACAAGTACAGAAAGTTTTCTCATCCTCTATGCTGCCTCTGTTTATAGCTAAATGAAAAGAAAAAAAATTGCTTTTTGTTTAAAACGCTAAAGAATAATATGCAATTTGCATTGAAATGAAAAACATGATTACTATCATTTTGTAAAGAGGGAGTACTGTAGCATAGGACACTCCTTAATTTAAAAATTACTGTTATCGAATACCTAAATGTATTACAGTGCATTCAAAATACTCCAAGAGCGTGGGTGCATCTTTACTATGTACATACTTCGATTTGCGATGTAAAGCAACGTAAGGCGCGGTTAGTAATTGGATGGGCGACCGTTCCAATAAAGACCGCGTCCTCGCCTCACACATCTTCCAGCGGCTTGTATAACACTTTATGTGCGGAAGCTATACAACCTTAGACGAGGTTTGTATAGGCGATATACCATACTTCGGAGGGGATGTAAAGCTGTCGGTGTTAGGCAAGTAAAAGATCCCTACTCTTTTTAAGGGAAGAGGTTCGGCAAAATTTTAAAAGATAAAAATTTTAAGAATTGTCGCTTAATTTTCTCCACAGTATCTTTTTGACAGTTATAACATGGATTTCAGATAATGGAACCATATTCAAACTTAAAATTCACAAATCAACTCCTTATTATGAATCCAAGCATTTTCATAGCTTCTGATGTTTTCCTATTAATAAGTTTTAACCTCACCACAATAAAATTGTGAGAGGTTACTAAAATTGGTTCAAAAACGAAAATTGATATAACATCAAATCTTTACGTTTTGAGGTCCTAGGAATCCAAAAAAGTGGTTTTTGAAAAATGTCTGTGTGTGTGTGTGTGTATGTGTGTTAGCACGATAGCGCCGAAACTACTGAACGAATTTGAATGAAACTTTGCATGTGCGTTTCTCACACAATCTAATGCTCTTTTTGGCTTCAAAGATCCACCGGGTGGGGAGATTCCAGCCGCTTCCAGTAGCTGCCGATTTTTTAAATGAAAGTTGGTAATCAAAAACTATGCCCAGACCTTTGGTCGATTGGAGATCTTTGGAGGTGATATGATGCCATTGATATTATATACATAATTTAAACAAGAAACCACTAACAATGAACAATATTTATATTTCAAGAACCAACAGTGGGAGCACTATGCATTCATTGCATTTTAAAGATTTCCATAAATTTAATGAATTGCCGGAGCTATAAAAAATTCTATAACTTTAAACAAATTAAAAGAATTTATGAAGAGTACCAAGAATGTAATTTTTAAATTATCTAACTACTTAGATTGGGCATTTGTATATATATATATATATATATATATATATGGCATAGTGGTGAGAGGTAAGTTAATCCTCTCATGTGGTCTAATGCTACTATACACCAGACATCATAGATGTCTCCATGGTATATAGCGACTTGCCATTTTGCAAGTACCGAGAGCGGTGACCTTCAGCCCTTGGTGGACTTAACCTATATACTGTTATTATACATGATTTGCAGGAAACAACTACTCAGCGGGCAAATACCCCGACCTGCATTGAATTATACCTTACAAATCATGAAAAATTGGTAGCCAGTGTCATTTGTCAATTCCCCGATCAGACATAGACCGGTTTCGAACTTATTAGTTCTCATCAGTATGCCATAGGTCGTGGAACAGACAAATGACAGTGGTCAACCTGCTAGTCTTATACAGACTAATGTAAATGGTATAGTGGTGAGAGGTAAGTTAATCCTCTCATGTGGTCTAATGCTACTATACACCAGACATCATAGATGTCTCCATGGTATATAGCGACTTGCCATTTTGCAAGTACCGAGAGCGGTGACCTTCAGCAAATTGACAAATGACATTGGCTACCAATTTTTCATGATTTGTAAGGTATAATTCAATGCAGGTCGGGGTATTTGCCCGCTGAGTAGTTGTTTCCTGCAAATCATGTATAATAACAGTTTATAGGTTAAGTCCACCAAGGGCTGAAGGTCACCGCTCTCGGTACTTGCAAAATGGCAAGTCGCTATATACCATGGAGACATCTATGATGTCTGGTGTATAGTAGCATTAGACCACATGAGAGGATTAACTTACCTCTCACCACTATAACATTTACATTAGTCTGTATAAGACTAGCAGGTTGACCACTGTCATTTGTCTGTTCCACGACCTATGGCATACTGATGAGAACTAATAAGTTCGAAACCGGTCTATGTCTGGTCGGGGAATTGACAAATGACATTGGCTACCAATTTTTCATGATTTGTAAGGTATAATTCAATGCAGGTCGGGGTATTTGCCCGCTGGGTAGTTGTTTCCTGCAAATCATGTATAATAACAGTATATAGGTTAAGTCCACCAAGGGCTGAAGGTCACCGCTCTCGGTACTTGCAAAATGGCAAGTCGCTATATACCATGGAGACATCTATGATGTCTGGTGTATAGTAGCATTAGACCACATGAGAGGATTAACTTACCTCTCACCACTATACCATTTACATTAGTCTGTATAAGACTAGCAGGTTGACCACTGTCATTTGTCTGTTCCACGACCTATGGCATACTGATGAGAACTAATAAGTTCGAAACCGGTCTATGTCTGGTCGGGGAATTGACAAATGACATTGGCCACCAATTTTTCATGATTTGTAAGGTATAATTCAATGCAGGTCGGGGTATTTGCCCGCTGAGTAGTTGTTTCCTGCAAATCATGTATAATAACACCATATATATATTATTTTTTTATTTAGATAACGTCCTGGCGGAGTTTAGCATTAGCTATTCCGCCACTCAACTCGGACACATATACATAGACAATTATAAACATCCATTCTCTGCGACATTGCCATGTGCCACAGTTGAGACTCGAACTCAGGAGTGGTACAGCAACTAGGCGTGTTGTCTCTCACACAATCTCGTCTAGTCCACTGCCACAAACTCGTTAACACATGAAATACACCACTAAACTCTAGCCAGGGTTCGAACCCGGGACTCCTTGGTTGTAAGCCTAACACGTAAGCGTTGAACCATTGAGCCGGTATATTTAAACAATGTTTTTTGTTGTTTAATACTATTCTATATTAGGGTTACCAATTAAGTAAAGTATGGGAACAAGGAACTGGACCTTTTTACCGAATATGAATTTGGGGCCGTGTAATAAAGATGAACAAATAACGCATTCTCGCATTGACTTCGAATTGATAATGGTTATAATAAGATCTGATTATTCCTAGTTATTCTTCAATATTATGTAAAACGCATAAAACTGAGTGAAATTTTTTCAAATTTCTTAACGATTTACTTTTGAGTGTCTATTTTCTGGTGGAGTCGCCGGTTTATATATTTTATATCTATTTTTTCAATGAAATTTTACAAGTCGTAGTACTTTTGTACGCGTAACAAAAACAGAAATGCACAAGTAACATGTTGTTATAGAATCACGTTAGTAGAGCGTCTAAGAAAAACTATTGATTTTATCATCTTAGTAAACTTTTACCACATTTGACATATACCATAATTTAAATAACTGTGAACTCGACGTTTTTCTGTAGGTAGAATGATACTATGTCATCACCATGGTTAAGCATCCTCCACATTTTGAACACATTTTAAGTCTAACAAATGTTTTTCCGCATACAAGAAAGGGCCGACCAGCATATACAATTTGAGTCCAGCGATGGCAACTCGTGGTGAAAACTGTACGCGAAGTATGAGAATTTCAGAGTAGTGTAACATGTGTAATGAACCTCTGTGGGATTTGAGGGACAAGAGGAGCGAAAAGCCGAAAGGTTGAAGTTATTGTTATCTCAAACTTTATAATTCTCTCTCTGCATTAAAAAGGAGACGAGTAAAACTTTAACAGTTGTTTTTGCTCGTACACTGAAATATACCGATATTTTTGTATTCATTTTCAGCATATACAGAATAACAAAAATATATTACATTATTCAGTGAAAACCTATAAGTGATATATATTACTCATGTCAGTATAAGTAAGATATATAATATCCTCTTGACCAGCGTAGTGGAGAATCGTTTTGAAGAGAAGAAAGTGATAAATAAAATAAAAGTATTTTCTAACATTATAAATGATTAAAATTGCGGTTTTTTCTATTTACAATTTAAGAAACAACAAGAAACGTTGTTATTGCATTTAAAAAACTTGGGTAATATAAATTATCAAACAACATGCTATGAATTGAACCAGTAACACGAATAATGTCCATTAAGAACATTAATTAAATCATTCGAAATATTTACAATACATCTTTTATTTATATCATTTGCTATGTTTATCTGCATTTAACAATATTCAGATTTTCCCACCTCTTTACAATGTGTTATAAACCTGTAGAAACGTCGGTAGGTGAGAATGACACGCCGAAAGCAATAAAAGATTTTTCTGTTTATTGATTTGTCCATAGCTTTCAGGCAACAGCTAACTTTTTTTTTTTTGTTAATCGATATATTGTAATACTTGTGATTACTATATTCAAGTGAAAATAATGCTCTGTAAGTTTAACTGATAAAATGATCAGGATACGAGGATTTATGAAAATCCTGTGGAACTTCTCCACCTTTCAAACCGAATCAGAAAATTTATATCAATCCCATAAAATATTTACACTTAATGTGATTTTGAAGTAGATAGGCTATGAGAATTACGGCTTAAAATCCAGTATTTTTTTCTAGTGTTCAAGGTAAATTTAACCTTATCTAACTGGTATTATTGGTCTTTTATGGAATTGTATTGTATAGACCAATAGAAAAGCTGTGTCTGACAGATTTTCGACGGGTTACTCCTCATCGAACTAGCAGCAGCACCTAATGTAATTGTAGTAATGTACACAACTTTAAGAAAATTAGTCAGTAGTTCAAATAGCCAAACCATAAAAATATTCCCCCTAAACAATATTGGTACAAAAAATAAAAAGGTAGAGATCGTACAAAACAAAATTAGACTGTTTTTACATAAGTTCAAACTGTGCTGCAAAATTGATGAAATAGTATATTATATTACTAGGAGTAGAATACACTCTTTTTTTGTGTTGAGCCCAGGATTTGCAACTGAGGCGAAGCCGAAGCTGCAAACTAGGCGAAATACAAAAAAGGCGTTCTACTCCGTGTAATATCTTTCTTCAAGCGTATTAAAATGCAAACATTTTTTTATTTATTTATTATAAATGTACAATTATTCAAATTGCAGTGTTGCATGTTGAAACCACTGGTCGATGTTTCATTGTCTATATTCATAATTTTATTGTTAGTTAGTTCCAAGTTGTTTGTTATGGTATTCTTCATTTGGAATAAGTTTATTAGGGGTGTTCGATTTGTGTCTTTAGAAGTACTAGGTTTATTATAATCGATTGGGGCTAGAATTCTTTTGGCTGTCTCCTTTTTATTTGTTATAGATTCATCTATATAACCCTCAGCTACGGAACTTGACTTCCAGCCCCCATGTCTTTTTAAACAAGAAATATTTCCACCATTGTCTACAAGAATTGTTGCTGACGTTCGTCGTACACAGTGACCTGTATATTCGGATGGATTTGACAAATTTAAATACAGAGCAATTTCTTTTACCGTATTTGAAATTTTATGTATGCCCATAACTACTTTGTGACATTTTCCTTGTTGATACTTGATAAAAAATCGGGATAGTTGGAAATCTTTCAGGCGAAGTTTGGTATACTGACGGCACAAATTCAAGTAAAAGTCACCGGCAATAGTAAACGACGGTGGCTTTTTAGATTTTGTATTTATAATTTTTACTAAAATTAATGTTCCACAATCCTCGACATCTTCTACATTTAATTTTAATAGCTCATCACAGCGACAGGCGCCTGTGACTCCGAATATCAACATAACCTACAATCGATCGACACTTACCTATTTGTTCATTAGTAAAGGATACTAAATTTCTTATCTTTGTTGCTAAATAAGTGTCATTGGGTGCATTTTGCAGAAAACCGTCGAATTCTTGTTTTGTTAACACTTTGGATTTTTTCGGATTGTAACCTTCCCCTTGACGTTTTAAAAAAGCATTGAGTTTTGCATATTTTGCAATATTTACATTATTTTTCAAGTTTAATTCAGCTTTAAGCATTGAAAACTGTGCCCAGAGAGTTGAACTTTTCAATTTATATTTTTCGGCCAAATTCGAAAAATACGCGAACATAACGTTTTCGGAATAATTGCGAACATTTTCTTCTTGGGCCCATTTCATTAGTCGCTCGTATGCAAATTCATAAATCTTGCGAGATTTCGTAGGAATTAAATTTTCTACAGCAGAATTAGCAATTTTCACTAATTTTGGTGGTGTACACTATATTTCTTCAGACATCTTTTACGTTTCACACAACCACATATGATTCGAATGCAATCGCAGACCATACTAATGACATAATATATGACAGATGGTTTGTCACCGGCCGCTGTGGTGGCTTTCCGTACTAACATTATGTTACTAGTAAAAGAATGTCCACCACGGTGGCATTCGGTATTAACATTTTGTTATTAGTAAAACAATGTCCTATTTCTAATCCTACTTTTGGTAGCACAATTTAGTCATTTTAATACGATTGAAGAAAAAAATTTGTATGAAGGGGTGAATCCTTAACCATTCACCTATATCATTATTTGTTGCCAATGCTGTTCTCGGTCTGTGCCTAGGCACACCATCGAATGCAAATATTTGCAATTTTAAAATTATTGGCAAAACTATAAATTTTTCATTGAAAGATAAGAACAAGAAAATGATTCGAGAAAATACTGGTGTTGGAATTAGCATTTGTGCCAGATAATTTTTTGATCTTTTATTACTGTTTTTTTTTTATACATTTATTTAACGTCGGCCTATTTCCGCTACTGAGGCCGACGCCTGTAGACGAGCTACCCCCAATCAGGAATTTTGCCGAACCTCTTCCCTTAAGAAGAGTAGGGATCTTTTACTTGCCTAACATTTAATAGACACGGGACCGACGGCTTTTCATCCCCTCCGAAGGATGGTATATCTCCTATACAACCCTGGCCTAAGGTTGTATAGCTTCCGCGCATACACTGATATACAAGCCGCTGGAAGATCTGTGAGGCGAGAACGCGGTTTCCGTTGGAATGGTCACCATCCAAGTACTAACCGCGCCTGTCGTTGCTTTACATCGCATACAGAAGTATGTACATAGTAAAGACGCACCTACGCTCGCCCCTTTATTACTGTTGACTGAGCTACTCTTGTTTCAGTGATTTTTTTCTTTTACATTATAAACAGATTGTAGCTTCTAATATTGAAATAATTTCTTTTTATTTAAGTTCATCCAAGAGTTGATAATAGTTAAGTTAGATTTTTATATCATTTGAATACGTACTTGTTGTATACTCGGACGAATATATAAATAAGTAGATAATAAAAGCCGCCCAAACAAACTAGATTTTAGTAATATCCACCAAAACTTATTTAGGAACAATTGGCATTATCCTGACTTTAGTTCTATGACGCACGTCCACATTTTCTTATCTACAACGGTTTCACCGCAAAAGCCGTTAGTCAATCCGAAATCCTAATGTGTTCATAAATCTCTGATGGGATAGGTACACGCGTATTATAGATTTTCAATATCCGAGATATGTCATGGCGAGCTCAATAATTTAACAGGAGTCGACCTTACTATAATATTTATAGGTGTCATTAAATATACAAGTCTACTGAATACACGGGGAATCAGAAAGATCATGCTTACTAAGCATTACGGCTCTTTATGTTTAACGCAGTTATCGCACAACTAGCATAGGTTTTTGAAAACGTTTTGTTTTGAGAGCGACGGCTTAATTCTTAAGGCATAATTTTGATATGCAGGTTACAACATAACTTGAAAGGAAAATGACGTAATATAAAGAACATAATGTTGTTTTTGCCACATGTTATATTTGTACTTCAGCTGAAAGTGTGCTATAGATGGGATGTTACGGGTAGTGGAATTTGGTTAGTCTGGAACAAATAGCCAGGATTATTTTGTGTGCCGCAGTTCTGAAATTTAAAATTGCTTCTATAGTGTATACAATTAAGATAACATAAAAACTAAAACTTGGCTTACAGTCGCATCTCCTTTATAGAACACGGGCGGCGATAGAAATGTAAAAATGTTTTAAATACTAAATTAATAAATAAAATTATCATTTTATTGCATTTGATAAAAGCCACATAAATAATATATACAAGTACGTGTGTATACTGATTTCTTAAAGGCATTTTATAGTGTGGATCATAAATTATTAATTTATAAATTAAATAACATCGGTTTTAGTAATTCATTATTAAATTTATTTATTTCTTACTTGAAGAATCGATTGTAATATGCGTATTATAACGGTTTTAAGTCAAATACTTATCTTGGTACATCAGGGGTACCTTAAGGATCCAAATTGAGACCACTTCTATTAATCATATTTATAAAAATTACATATATCTTTATAGTATAATTTACTATTGTGTACTTTAATATAAAACTAAATCTAAATCAACTCGACTTACCTACTACTATTGTTGTTTATTACTATTTGTGTTATCCTGTATGTAGAATATACTGTTGGGCAATAATAATAATAATAATAGCTTTATTTGCCCAACAGGTTACACCCAATTATAGGACAAACAATTAAATGGAATTGGAAAACATTATATATACAAATTATATAAAAATTATATCAAATAATATAGTATAATATACCGGGTGTTAGAAAAGTATGGGAACGGTGGAAAATCTCGAACAGTTTGCATCAAATCGAAAAATAAAAAATACGTGTCAAAAATTTTTCAAAAAATTATCAACTGATATCAAAATGACCTCCCCACCCTTCCACTCAATTTTTTACGATTGCAGCGACAACTTGCTAAAATCGAAAAAAATGCCCAATATAAAATTCACGTATTTTTGGCCGTAGAACCCGATTCCGCAATAAAAAATAGGGGTTTCCATTTAAAATTTTAAAGGTGCCCCTTGATCCACCCACAGGATGGTGGGTGGGGAGGTCATTTTGGTATCACTAGATAGTTTTTTGAAAAACTTTTGACACATATTTTTTTATTTTCCGATTTGATGCAAACTGTTCGAGATTTTCCACCGTTCCCATACTTTTCTAACACCCGGTATATGACATATTAAGTATAACAAATATAATGAACATAATAAATATAATACAAAGTAATATAATAAATACAGTAATAAACAATAATATCACAGTGTTGACTTAATTTGTTGAAATTATAACACATAGAGTGAATTGGTGATTTTATCATGACGTTAGTATTGGCGCGAGTACAATAAAATGTTGGATTTTGCCGGAATTGTCTCTTGGAGTATAGAAATTAAGTTGTGAGAGAACTTGAGGACTATCAATATCATTGTACAGCAATTTATAAAGAAAAATTAACATGGATTCATCGAAACTCTAGAGTCTCAACTGAAATGTGCTTATTAGAAGATTATTGTCTACTCCTCTCTCGGGATATATTCCTGTAGTTTTGAATGATAAATATTTTAGAAATTTTCTTTGAACTTGCTCCACTTTATTTTTATGGGCCATAATATAACAGGGATTTCAAACTAGATCCGTACTCCAGTTTCGATCTTACGCAAGCGCAGTATAATATCTTGAGACACTTCATGTTAATAAATGATTTGCAGTTTCTGATAACAAATCCCAACATTTTGATAGCCTCTATAGCATTAATATTTAAGTCAAAATATACACCTAGGTCTTTGGTTATAGTTATTAATTATATAATTGATTAATTATATAATTATGCTCAATAAAATTTTTCTTTTTTGTGTACGATACTTTACATTTGGAGGCATTAATGTCTGCTTTATTGAGAGTACTGACCATATCCAGGTTGTTTTGGAGAGAGATACAGACGGTATATCACCGTCGCTTATATTATTTACTGCCATCCTTATAGTGTTTAGTGCAGACTCACTTAATTTTGGTGATCGATTATATTTTAATAATTTGCTTTTAATATCAACCCACACTATTTCAATTTGGTTAAAAACGCAATAACATGGAGGTAACTGTAAGACAGTATTGCCATACACAGTATTCCTTTCTACAATTTTGCTTCTTAATCAGTTCCAGTAAAATCTTTGTGGTGTTTTTTTCAAGTGTTTCCATACACTTTCCATAAATTCAGTTATATCGATTTTTTTTATGTTGGTAACGATTATCGAATTTGGTAACAGCTGCTGCTTTGCCCATTTTTCAAATAATTCGGCTGCGCTATCTTCGTGATACTCAGCAAAGGATTGCTTGATGTTTTTGGAAGATAACAACAACGCGTTAGGAATAAAACCATTTTTACTTCCAGCATGAACAATTGTAATTCTTTTTTCCTACAATATGGTGCACTTACGTTATACTTTTGGCTATTATCTACCCAATCGTACTGGATGGCATGATGGGTGTGAAACCACTTTTCATCAAGATAAATTATGTATCTATTTGCCTCTCGGTATTATTTTATTTTAAGCAAGTACCCTTGTCGATGGTCAACGATGCTTGCTAGTTCCATAATTGTCATTCGCTTATCATTCCAGTTTTTTGTACCTAAAACTGCAATCTAACAAAACATTTCGCCAAGTATCTAACGATTTACTCATAATCTGGATCTGGATAACATAACCCGAATCATTTCTAATGTTGGTAAACTTCATACACAATTATAGGAATGACTTCTTTGGAAGCGCTATCAAGATACTTTATATAATAGTTATATAGAAAATGTCCGGTCTTCATGTTCAATAGTCCCCAATATTATTGGGCACATGTTCATTTCAAAAATGAAACTACTAGAACTTGGTGAAACATATTTTATGATAAACCTCAAGATATTGTGGATGTTTCTGGATATTTTAAAAGTATCTACTTACTACCAGAACAAGTGATGAGAAAGATGCCTAATCGTGCAACAGTCATGAAAACACAAATGTAATGGTTTTTACTCAAGAAATACTCACAACAATTATTCTGAAATAATACTGAACGCCATAGAATTCTTGGTTAAGAAAAGGAACAGCATATTACTTACAACGGTTTTATATCGTCTTGTCGGATACCCCTCAAGGGTATACCCTTAGCGTGCTTCTTTGTGTCTCCTCTATTACTAATTTAAGTGATCATATCGACTGTTGTGAACTATTCTACGTTGACAAATTAAAAATATGTTGAGTTATAATTTGTATTGGTGACAGTAGAAACTTAATATCTGACCTGAATCACGTTTAACATTGGTGTTTAGACTGGATAATAAATTAGGTCTATGTAGGCCTCAGTGATACCAAACTAAATTCTCAAGAAAGGAAACAATATGTGAATTTGCGTATGATATTTCAAATATATTATAAATAAATACATATTCTCTCGATGTAATTTCAGCATGTATTTAGGTATGTTTACTTTAAATGAACATGTAACTTAAAAATTGTCTTATGCAATGAAATTGTATTGATTCATTGTAAGGAAATGTAAAAACTTTACAGATGCTGATGCTTTAACGATACTGTATTTTTCTTATATCTGCTCTAGACTTCAGTATGTAGCTCTGGTTTGGTATTCATATAATAATCATTATAAAATAACGGTGGACCGGGTTTAAAGAAAATTCTTAAAATATTTGACGTTGAAATCAGGCAGTGTTTATCCCGAAAGTGGAACAAGTTACAACTATTTAACTATTATTTAGGTTCAATATTATCAATCTAGATTTAAGGAGAATTTGTATATCATTAATAATTTTGTACAAGTCACTACATTATAATATGATTGGTATTAGTACCCTTAAGATTAATATACCTATATTTAACTCAACGCATATTTTAGATCTGATGTTTTATTATAGTCACTAGTATATATTTGTGCCAAAATTTTAACAATTGGCGCAATGTATGCGATATTCATTGTTATTCATTAGACACTATTATTGATAATAGTTATTCTGAATCTAATACGTTGATTATTTAGTATTCAGTACAAATGGAAATTGAAAGTCTGTCATAATATACAGGGTGTCCCATAAGTGGACAATCAACGAAGTAAGATGGAGGGGGTCATTTCCAATCAAAATAACCATATATGTGTTTATCCAATTGTTGATGGTTCAAAAGTTATTTAAATTTTTTTATTTTTCCCCTAAAATCCGCCCACTACACTACGCCCACAAAAAAATTAACTAAAAATACAGTGATGACTTTTTTGTTGTTTCTTTTTTTTAGTTGGATTTTAAATAGGTGCACCTTTATGATAAGGGCATTTATTATCATCTGCCATTTAAAAAAAAAGGTTTTTGTTTATAAAAAAATTTAGTTAGTTTTTAAGTGACGCTGACGGATAAAAATGTACTACTAAAAGTTGACCAACCGTCATAAAAAGTTGTCCATTTAATGCAGATGCTAATATGGTATAACACGTTCGTTATTCTTAATAACATTGATCCCCTCTTTTATTCTTTGCCGTAATTCTTGTTCGGTTTGGTTTTAATTGGCGTAAACAAATTCTTTGAAATAACTCCATAAGAAAATCTAAAGGAGTTAGGTCAGGTGACCTTGGTGGTCTCTCTTCTTCCAGTTCAGGGACAGTCTCACTTCTAGAGCATAATGAGTAGAAGCCCCATCACACTGTAGCCACATTTCTCGGCGTGCTTCCAGGGACACGTCGTCAAGTAAGCCACCCAATTCATTTTGTAAAAAATGTAGGTACTCTTCACTATTGAGTCTTCTTGGCAGCTCAAAAGGTCCAATCAAGGTAGATTCGTCGCTCCACAAAATTTTGTTAAAATATTGAGGGTCTACCCTGCTCCGACATTGCATTTCACGGCAAAATAGCACTTTTTTGTCAATGGGTAAAAGTGCTTGCACCCGTTGTACATGACACGGGTGCAATTGGGCCCTTTTTAAAATACGATGCACCGTGGAATTCGGAACTCCTGAACGTCTTGACATACAACACTTGTAGACGGATCTTCAGTCACTATTTCCATTATTTCGTCTTCGTCGATGTCAATTCTAGGTCTTCCTTCCCTCCGTGGATGTCCAGGGATTTCACCATTATAGTACCATCTATGTATATTTTGAATTGCCCTATAGTCAGGGTAACGTTCTCGATCGGGGTATCGTATTCGATACTCTCTATGAGCAGCCCGACTATTCCCGTTACAAAATGCGTACTGTAACGAAGTGTTTTTCGTTACCGAAATATGCACAGGATTTATTTGTGCCCTCTAGAAAAGTAGTTTCTTGTTTTCTGTTTAAAAATATAGTACCGCCTTAAGCGAATTATAGTGTATTACCAGGCAATATTTAGTATTTGAATACCTGAACATTTATTCGTTCATTTCTTTTTCGTAGTTGTTTAGAATAATTATTGGAGACCGTTTTTATGCTTTACAATATTTAGAATACTTCATTTATACTAACTGACGCACGTAACCGCACCAGTACATTCAATAATTCAAAGCAGCCGTCCTCGCTATCTCGTAGCAAGTACACTGGTCCATGCGCGTCTCTAAGAAGTGGGGATTCTCGTGATGCCAGGGTAGGGAAACGCCCGTTCCAGTCATTAAAATCAGAAGTGGTTCCAACGTTTGAAGCAAGCAGTCGACTACCGGCGTATCAGGGTCCACCGTTGAAGTTGTAAAGAGTAAGATAAAATATTTTTAAATACTTGGCTAGTGCAACTATATTTTACTGTTAATAAATTTTATTCTATATTATACTGATTGATATTTTGCTTAATTTTTCTGATTGATACTTTCTGATAATTTGTTTATCTTTGTGATTTTCTTCTTCCACCTAGACATTGGTTTTCGCAATCCGGCAGGTTTCCTTTTCACCTAGCCATTGGTTTTCGCCGGTCGGCAAGTGTCTTTCCTTTTTGCCACATAGCCCTTGGTTCTCGCAGCTCAGCAGGTGTCTCATAACCTCAATTATCTTTCGTCACAGTATTGTTTATTACGGGCTGATACTGAATAGTTAAGTTTTTGGTCTTGTATATTTTATGGGGTCCTGGACTAGAACATTCACTTGATACTTAGCTCACTGTACTATTTAACGTCATTGAGTACTAGCCAAGTTTCCGGTCTGTATCATAACCTGTCATATAATGCTGTTTTAATTCTGTTTGTTTCTTAATTTCTGGTATCCCGCTAGCCGCTTGTTAACCATTTTATTATTCACTCGCTAATTTTCCCGCTTATTATTACATCATATTCGGTCTCGGTCTATACTGATTTTACGACGCTTCCAGTCTGCGTCATAACCTGTAATATAATATTGTAAATTCTTTTCATTTTTTCTGGTATCCATACACTGTTCGCCTGTTATACGCAAATTTTATCATTTATACTGCTTTTGCCGCTAATCTTGTTTTACTACTTGTTAACCTCTTTTGCCACCTGAATAAATTGTGCTTATTATGTTTTATATAAATATTTTTAACTTAGAGCTGTAAATTGCAGGGAGGAGAATAATATACTTTGTTATTTTTTTTTGAAACTACTGCGTTTTAATGTTGTATTTGTCAAAGTCTAATATCCCTTATTGACCCACTGAATACGATCGTTTCTTCACTGAGCTGCTCAGCCCAGCTTACAGACTTTTGTGTGTTGTTCAATAAATAATAAACACCACAGAAATTAAACAACCCCCAATTCCAGAAGCCAGGGCTTGTGCGGAAGGGGGTTACACGTTGAAAAACCGCGGACATACAACTATTTCCTCCGACAGTGCCAGTGCCGGAGCCAGGATTCGAACCCGATGGTGCGATGTCCGTGTGATTAATCGCGATTGCCACCTCGCGCCTTAACCTACTCGGCTATCGACCAGACATCACTCTAAACTTGAACTGGGGTTCGAGTAACCAAATAAGAAAGCTCGAGTGTCAAAGTGACAGTTCTCTCTCGCACTGAACGAGAAAGAGACGTCACAGTACACATAGTGGATATTTGCATATTCTCGGCGGGAATAAGACATTTTACACAAGATGTATCTAATTTTTGGGGGGCGAGCGTAGGTGCGTCTTTACTATGTACACACTTCGGTATGCGATGTAAAGCAACGACAGGCGCAGTTAGTACTTGGATTAGTGACCATTCCAACGGAAACCGCGTTCTCGCCTCACACATCTTCCAGCGGCTTGTATATCAGTGTATGCGCGGAAGCTATACAACCTTAGGCGAGGGTTGTATAGGAGATATACCATCCTTCGGAGGGGATGTAAAGCCGTCGGTCCCTTGTCTATTAAATGTTAGGCAAGTAAAAGATCCCTACTCTTCTTAAGGGAAGAGGTTCGGCAAAATTCCTGGTTGGGGGTAGCTCGTCTACAGGCGTCGGTGTTAGGCCTCAGTAGCGGAAATAGGCCGACGTTAAATAAATGTATAAAAAAAAATGTATCTAATTTCAAATAACTATTAACAATAACACTACACGCAGGTAGACAAATTCACAAAAGCAATGATTTAGTTTAATAATGTCAATTTGACAAATAGCTACTTGATCGATTAACGCATGATATCATGTACAGTAATTTTTTTTTAATACATCTTAACGACATGAAACAAATAAGCATTATTTGTACCTCTGCCCGCGACTAACTCTCTCACACACTACCATTTATGGAAAAAAGTATCGAATTTTGAAAAATTCAATTTGTCACAAACACGAATTGTAAAAAATATTGATTTAAAAAAATCTGTCCGGAATAACGGAATGCGTTATACCATGTTAGAATCTACATTAAACGGACAACTTTTTCTGATAGTTGGCCATAGTAGTACATTTTTAATCCATTAGAATTACTTAAAAATTAACTAATTTTTTTTATGAAAAAAAGTGTTCAGAAAACCGCTTTTTTAAAATGCTAGATGAATGCTCTCCAGGGCAAATAAAGAACATTATAATTATATAGTAAAGTTTATGAAAATGCCTTTATCGTAAAGGTGCACATATTTAAAATCCAATTAAAAAAAGAAAACAACAAAAAAGTATAAATTTATATTTAATTAGTTTCCTAGTCGGAGTGCTAGCGATTTCAGGGGAAATAAAAAAATTGGAATAACTTTTGAACCATCAACAATTGAATAACCACATGTGTGGTTATTTTGATTGGAAGTGACCTCCTCCCCCATCACCTTACTTCGTTTGATCGTCCACTTATGGTATACCCTATATAAATAAATTCCATTGCCAATTACAATCTAATTTTCTTTTTCTTTTTCAGGTGAGATATATGCCGAAACCTTTTAACCACCAAACGATACTAATCAAAATAATACTATAGGCTAACTAACACTGAATGCCTACAAATATAAACTACTCAATAAATAAATTGTGTTAATTTGTTTAACTTAATATTTTTTTTTTATTAGAAATATATTGATTGCTAAATTTATACCGAACGGTGAGGTAACATCAGACGGCAATTAAGCAATCCTCAATGTTTAATAAGTCAATATTTACCTTTAAATTAGACGCCTAATTAAGTGAGTAAATCATGTTGATACGGTGGAAAAACAAAGATAAGGACAAGGACAAATGTGAAAAGACCTCGAATCAGAAGCAGAATTCAACTTCAAGCACTTCCAAGAAAAAGAGGAAGTTTGGGAGAGGCGGAGGTAATTTTTAGCATGGGCTTTCATTATTGGCTTTTCGCTATTGCAACACTGTTTAATTATAGTTATACTGATAGTAGTACAATATTTTTCAGCATGAATTGATTAAATGATGCCCGAATATTTTAAGCGATGAATATTTCCGGTGTTTTATATAATTTAAAGTTAATTGACATAAATTACTAGTTGAATAATTTTCTGCGTTCTCGGTGAGCGTAATTTTTTCAACACAAATATCTCACACCTGATGAATTTAAGGTTTTTTCATTTATTTTGAAATCATTACTTACATATTGTGTGTCTTTAGCTTTGCACTTGAAAGATATATTTTTAGTCCGTATAACTCTCTTCTTGATTACAATTTTATGGGTTTCATTTTGAAAAGAAGCGCCTATTTATGTGACAAATTTAGCTTTATTCGAGTAAGAAATAAGAAGTATTTTTAATCCATTTATTCCATTCCCGGTTAAAAGATTAGGAGATTTAAATTCCATTGTGAAATTCACGTTCATTAATGGGAAGGTTCTTTCAGATTTATATTTATACAGATGAAAATATATATAGTGGGCATCAACGGATCATGGTAGACCCCCTTTTGTCGTAATTTTTTTTAAATATCAAAACGAAACTTGGTAGTTGTATTATATGACCAAGAAGACACTTTGTGACATAACTGTCATTTTTTCCCTTTCGGTTTCACCGGAAATTACCCTAAATTTTTTAATTTTTAAATATAACACCCCATATATTATTATATTTTTGGAATCCTTGATAAATTCCGAGAACGGTGATATCCTATAAGTTACATTTCAAATCCGTGAAAAGAATTTGGCATGAAATTTGTTGGTGCATCTAGAGTACCATGACCAGAAGAAAATGCTTGTACTGGACCAGTGTGGTGTCAAAAAAATCAAATCGAGCATACAAACTTGAGAATGTGTATCTCGTGGGCCATCAAATTTGACCTGAAAAGTATTTTTAACAAAACTTAATTTGTTCAAATGGAACCATAATAGTAGAGTAGTACCATAAAATAACGGATGTTCTAAGGAATCCGCGGATGCGTCCAAAAGCATTTTTTCTGGTCATGCCACTCTAGATGCACCAAAAAATTTCGAATCGAATTTGTTTCATGGAGTCAAAATGCCACTTATGGGTTATCACCGTACTCAGAGTTTCAAGGTTTCCAAAATATAATAATATACAGGAGGGTGTTCCATTTAAAAATCAAAATTTGGGGTCATTTCCAGTCAAACCGGAAGGGAGGAAAAAATGACAGTTATGTTACAAGGTGTCTTCTTGGACATATAATATATCTACCAAGTTTCATTCCGATATTATAAAAACTGTGGAAATAAAAGGGGGTCTACCATTATAAACTGACATTCGGTATGTAAATTTGCTTTATCAAAATGATTTTTTATTTATCACAATGTGCCTCTACGTGCAAAAACCTTAAAACTACATCCTAATCCCTGCGATAGAAAACTTATATGCTAAAATAATTTTACGTGAATTATCCCGGATTTTTAATTTATGCTGACAATGATATTTACTAATTATTTTAATTTCTAAAGTTGTTATATATGAATGTATACTATTAAAAATAAAATTGCCTCAAAGTTACTTTAGGTATAATCGAGTTAAAATTTGAACAAATGGCATAATATATTTATTAAAAGTCTCGTTTTAACCTGTAGTTGTATCCTTGAGACCGCATGTGTCCAACGATGTATCTCAGCATCAACTGATTTGTCGGTGCTTGACCTGGTTTCATTGATATCCTCGAACGTGATGATTTTATTGTTTAAATATCGTTTTTTCAATATTATACTATGCTTTGTATACTAATAAGGTAAGTTTATTACTTTATTTATTTTCTAATGTATAAGTTGAAAAGTAACATTGACTTTTCACTGCTTGATTTTCAAACTTGTCAATAAATGATATTAAAGTTGTATTTCTTTAATACTGGTTGTTAGGGGTTATCAGTCAATAAAATTTCCCTCTTCAGGACGCTGAATTTGACTTATTCTTACATAGTTTTTATCAATACAAACCTGACACTGAATAACACACTCAATACACCCGCCGAGCTGGAAAATGCTGTGAGGAGTTTACACAGCTGCTGCAGGACGCCAAGCAGACTGTTGCCACTACTATTACGACAAACCCATACAGAGACAGACTCGACGCAGCGGTTATACGAGACATACGAGAAAAGAACAGACTGAGACGGCTTTGGCAGCAAAATAGCGATGTCAACGCCAAGGTCGAGATGGTCAGACTGCAAAGACAAATCAGAACCTCTATCATCATTGTTAAGAATCAGAGATGGGGGGACAAGCTGGCAGCGTTGAATCCTCAGGAGAACTCGCTGTGGAAGCTGGCGAGGGCCCTTAAAAATACGCGGGAGGCTATACCCGCTCTAACACGCGTGAATGGACAGACATCGATGACTGACGTGCAAAAAGCGAACAACTTAGCTGACCATTTTCAGAACATACACAACACGAATATCCCGAATAATCTCGAGCACGACCGCATCGAAAATAACGTAGACGAATTCATTGGTCATAACGTACAAATGACGTGTCAAGAATTTCTGAGAGTCATGACCAAACCCTCGAAAATAGCAGATATTGTCAAAAACTTATCCAACAATAAAGCCCCGGGGAAAGACTGTGCCGAGTACAAGCTACCAAAATATCTCCCGAGGAAAGGTATTGTGCAATTGACGTATATCGTTAACGCGATCCTGCGGCTACAGCACTGGCCCAGTCAGTGGAAATACGCCATGGACGTTCCCATTCTGAAGCCAAATAAGAATGCGAAGTTCGCCGGCAGTTACAGGTTCATCTTGTTGCTGTCGACGATATACAAGTTGGTGGAGAAGGTCGTCCTGATCAGGCTCGATACTGTTCAGGAGAAGCTTCACATCGACGATGAGTCACAATTTGGCTTCAGGAGGGACAGGAGCACAGTGCAGCAGGATAGTTAACGACGTCAATCTTCACAACTACCCACATCACGAAACTTATTCACTCGTTCCTGACGGGCAGAACCCTGCAAGTTCGAGTGAATAACAAACTCTCAACATGACGGGACATTCGTGTGGGAGTCCCGCAAGGATCATGCCTGTCACCGAAATTGTACAACCTGTACGTCTCCGACTTCCCAGAGTTCCCGAATAAGAAGCTGGCCAAGTACGCCAATGACACAGCCATGTACGCACAAGCAGCGAATATACTGTTGAAGGCGCACATTCGGGTAAACGTTGAAAAGTCGGAGGCAATAGTCTTCACGCGTCGCTTTACAGGAAATAAATATTCACACCAATATCGATCCGAGGAAGCCAAATTTCAATCAAAAGATGCGTGAAGTACTTGGGGGTCAAACTGGACCAATGACTGACGTTTAACACACATATCAATGAGACAGTACGGATGGTCTACTCCCTGTCCAGGAGTCTGTATCCGCTCATGGTCAGGGGTAGCAGACTTAACCGACAAAATAAAAAGTTGTTGTACACGATGGTGATCAGGCCATTATACAGGGTGTCCCGAAACACTCGCATTCCCCTTGAGGTGCTAATTCTCCATGCAAAAATAGTAAGAAAAGTTCCTATAAACATGTGTCCGGAAATGCTTCCTAAGGGAGCTACGACCCTCTAAAGATGGCGTAAAAATAGGAGTTTTTACTAATTATCTCGGAAATTATTTGGGACAACTTTATGAAACTTGGTTAACTATTTTAGATTATTAAAGGTTATTGTTTTACAGTATTAGCCTCAATTAATTTTTTCCAGGGGCGGAGAAACGAGGGGTCGGTGTTCTTTGTTTCTACATATTTATTTTCCAATTTGACATTTTTTGTATTTTAATCCCTGATTATGATTACTTGGTTAATTCTGTAAAAAAAGGTCCTCTTTATAATTAGCCATATGGCAAACCGTTTTCGAGTAAAAGCGGTCTAAACGAAATACTGCGTATTCGGTTACTAAATGCGCATTATTTATTTTTCAAAGTAGGCGTATGTCATTCAGTAACAGAAATGGCTGAGTACACCTCACAGGAGTATCTCGATATGATTATCTGTTATGGTATGATTTCCTAAAAGGAACTATTTTCAATTATTTGGTAATAGTGGTAAAAGAAACATTGTGCAATAGTTTAATGAACATTTATGATTTAAAAAACAACCTGAATTAAGTTTATTATTATGTATTACAAAATGTGCTCAAAATGCCTTCCTTCCTGCTTCCTGTTTTTTATTTCATGTAGATGCTGCATACAAAATTCAGCTTACTTGTACAGAAGATCATTCGAGGTTCATAGTCTCGCGGTAAGAGCTGCTGAATCCGTCGATAACGATAACAATGTTGATTTTCACGTCGAAGGATTCGATGAATACGTGTTCTTGTCGTCCCCAGTAGTCTAGCAGCTCGCCTAGTACTCAACCTTGGCTGATCAACAAATGCATCAAGAATCATCTCTTCTTCAGCTACTGGAATCCCTCTTGGGCGACCGTTACCTCGTCTATTAGGTAGGACATTTCCACTGTCCCGTACACGATTGAGGCAGCGCGTGATAACATTTGCGTCAGGAAAATGTGCTCGTTGCGGGAATCGGAGCGCGTACAGTCGTGCGGCTGGTACAGCTTGTTCATGAGCCATATTTTATTAAGTATTTTGTTTATTCGTGAGTACAATGACATAAAATACTACCATACGCAACCTAATGTTACAAAAGATTACCAAGAACTATTGGTAACGCAACTTAGCACCCTTTACTAGAATGAACGGATTTACAGACAGTCCATAATTCGGAGATGTCGAATTACGATGAATGTGACGTTCGCTAATAAAATATTTGTAATAGTTTGTCAACTGTGACATATGATACTCTGACAACTGAATTATGACATCTGTCACTTTCACAGTTACTTTGACATCTGTCACTTTGACAGTTAATACGACAACTTTTGAGACTCACTCAATAGCTGGGATTCAACTTCACATGCAGTGCAAGCATAAGATAAAATACGACAACTGTAGCTTCAGGCATGAGGTCGGTCTCTCATATTTGAAATACTATAGCAGGTCGTTCTCTGCCATAGCCATAACTACAATTATCGCAGCCTAATATAAAGCAAGCGTCGCTCACAAAATCTCGACACCACCTGTTGGGTTATTGACCTGACGTAGGCGCACGCTACAAATCGTGCACTCAACTCTACGAATAGTACAAGCTTAAAAGTAGACTGTCATATTTGGTGAGGTCCTTCTCTCTTCTGAATTTGTGACGGCATCTTATTTAGCAAGTATTAATCATAAACCTGCGTACCAATATTGAGGTTAAGGGAGAAGGTGCTTCCTGGTCGGTCTCAGGAACTCTTCTCCTCAAAACTAAGCTCGCGCATCGCTTTATATAGTAGAGGGTTGCTAGGCCTTTATGTTTTCTTAGTTACAATATTTTCTTGGATACCTACGAATGATGTGTTCGTTACGACGATCCCAGTTTATCTTTGTTCATACGTACTCAACTTATTTTAAATTACTAATCAATGAGTAAAATTAAGATTCATCGTTACAATATATTGTTTAGAAGAAAGGTAGATCGATTATTTCTGTAAGGAATATTTGATGTTTCAACTCAAAAAAATGATTGGTTAAAAGTAGCCCCTCTGCCATATAAGAGGCAGACGTTGGTTACAAACTTTAATAATCTAACCATCTTGTCTACAGAAAGTGAATTTGCATTAAAAATTAACTTTGTCAATAGTTGAATTTGTCACGAGAAAAAGATCCAGAAGAAAAGTTGATATGGAGAACCTGGTTAATAACTCTAATGTCATGTTCAATACGTCACAACATATAGATGAAGCATTTATATCTGCTTCTAAAGGTCACTCCCATTTGCTTGTGAAGTTTTCCAACTATAAAAAATTTATACAATTGACATAAAGTAACATAATATTATAAAACCTAAAGAAATTAATTGACCAGAAGTTGGGATTCACTTTTTCTACCTCAATAACAGGAATGCAATATCTCACATTTTATTACGATTTCTCTAAATTATAAGGAAATAGTTCAAAGTTTTATAAAATCCATCCATTTGAAATAAGGCGGGATATATTTAATTTCTTTTAAATAGTTTTATTATCGTCGTCCTTAATTTATCAATAAAAAAATACCTCTCCCCGTCTTCTTGGTAATTTGTTTTATCGCTTCCTCCATTGAGGGCGTTGCAAAGGTCAAAAGGGATATGAAATCGTTACGCTAAATTAAATTTTCACGCTTTAACTTTTAAAAATATTTTTCTACGCATGTGATCCGATGAGGATATAATACATAATATGTTGTTTCTATGCTGTCGAGCTTTTGTTCGACATTTATTTATTTTTATATTACACTATTATAGTTGTGTAGAAGTAATGTTTCATTCATAAACCAGCATTCCATACTTTTTCCATAGTTTATGGACTCATAATAAATTTTCCAATAGCGCCGTCATTCTATGCATATGACATAAAAAAGTGCAACTTATGATATCCTTTTTAAGTTTATATAAACAGATAGAAAGGTAATATAGAAGAATTAACCCGTCCTATATTAACAGTGAAAATTCATAAAAAAAGTAAAAAAATACTGTTTTTTAAATACTACTCTCTTAACATTTATTGTAACGAAACGAGAAACGTAGTGAATTCGAACGAGGGAAAATATGTGTGGCCCTTCTGCGCTTCCGCACTTTTTATGTTAAACGTAGTTAAATAATTACAAATTTTTCCGTACGTTACGAAACTGTAGAAAATTAGGCGACACCATAATGATTATTAGATTATATTTCCTTTGTAAAATATAAATCGAAATATAATAAAAGCCAATTTTTGAGAACTGAAGCTACCTGGCCCTTATTTTATTTTGTAGCGCACCTTTTTTATAAATTGGGGCTTTTGCGGAAGGTGGTTATACATTGAAGGACATACAACCATTTCCTCCGACAGTGCCGGAGCCAGGATTTGCGATGTCCGTGTGATTAATCGTGATTGACACCTCGTGCCTTAACCCACTCGGCTATCGACCAGACAATATATATATGTTATATTAGAAATATACTATGATATATAATATCACTGAGACAGGCTTAACCTTCTCAAACATATCATGTTACAGATTGCGTAACAGCTCTTCTCTAATAACCGCTCACGTTGGCTGAGCTTAATGTTTCTTTCTTGGTAATCTCTTATCATACTGAATTGCCAATTCAATACTCTTTGTTCTCTAATGTTATAAATATAACCAACAGACACCTGTATCTTCAGTCTTATACTCACATTTGGTCGAATACATTCTAAATTTATTATTGTTTATTATTATACAAAGAGTCAAGCTTGACTCCAATAAGTGAATAAAGTTTTTAAAAAGCTATTTCAAGAATCCACTATCTAACATTGGCGCAGTCGTGGCGGATCTGAAGAACACGCACAGTTCGGGAGCCTAACCAGTGGAAAACATATCGGAAGGAACAAGGAGTTCATCTGGAAAGGGTGCCTAACCTGAAGAAAAGAGCCCCTGGAAAAAGGAGAAATTCCTTAGCTGTCGTGGTGGATCCCAATCCTTTACTCAGAAGAATCTACGTTCACAAAGAAACAATAATAATTCAACAAGCAACAAAGCAACAAAGCAACATATCAATCAATCAACAAATTAGCAAGTAAGAATTCATCCCAGTCGAGAAGTTGGTGTCTTCGGCAGTGTAGGAGACCTCTGTGGAAGGAATACCTGGTAACGCCCCTGGCAGAGAAGACCGCATTGTAACAAAGTTCACGGAGCAGCATTCAACTTCAATCCAGACGTGTGGAATGGAAATTTTAATGTAAGTAGATTTTAAGAATCATCTCGATTATTTTGCATATTTTTCTTATAAAAAAACAATTCAATTTAACGAACAGCAGTTCTAATATTCAAATAATAATTTCATTCAGAAGTAATATAATATTTTATTTAAAATTTATGTGACCTACATAAATAACTATACCGTTCCTATCTTAACATTATTTTTATCGTAATATCATATACTCTTTAAGTACGAACTTATCTACATGTCCTCCATAAATAATTATAATCACATACCATTTTTATCTTAACATTATTTTTATCATAATATCATATATCATATAAAGGTTAAGTTTACGTCTTACTTGACTGTGAAATAAAATAAAACCCACATGTTCTATACTGTTTAAATGCACATTAGTATATAAAATTTCAGTGACATTATTCCCAACTAAAAACACTTTTTAAATTAATCCAATTATCCTTGCAATTAAATTTTGAAATATTATAAAATAAACAGCACATTCTTTTACATATAATATAAAATTACCAATTGTCAGTAGCGTACTAGCTCAAATTGAAAAAAGTGTTTTAAGTTATTTAATTATCTAAATAATATAAACAAAATGGCTACCACCACAAACGTAAGCAATTCCAATGCAAACAATTCAATCACGGCGAACGAAACTATAAATATTGAACCTTACAGGTTAAGTGAGATTTTTTCGATAGTCCCGGAATTCGATGGAAATCCGATATTTTTACAAACCTTTATTAGTGCGTGTATTTACGCGAACGGAATGTCTATAGAAGACCAACGTGTTCTACTTGCTCTGCACATTAAAAATAAACTTCGGGGAAAAGCCGCCGAGTTAGTAAACTCCAGGAACCCTGCCACCTGGGCAGAAATTAAAAGCCTACTCGAGGCCCACTTCGGTGACTCCCGCGACTTGACAGCCCTTATACAGGACTTACAACGCATTCACCAACTACCCAACGAAACCGCACTAATATTCGTATCAAGACTACAAACGCACAACGCGAAAATGCACGCAGCAGTGCAAAAGCAGACTCTAACTTTAGAGGAAAAAACTGCTCAATGTAACCTCATCGAAAACATGACATTGACCACCTTACTGACTGGATTAGAACCCAAGTTAGGGCAAATTATCAGGGCTGGCAATCCTAGTGATATGCTAGATGCAATAAATCGCATCAAACGTGAGTTGCAATTGTCGTACTTCGAATCGCAAAAATTCTCCAATAAAATTCAAAATAGAAGTCCCGTTCAAAATCAGCAAAGACGCCCAAATCTCCCACCATTTTGCACATTCTGCAAAAGGAATGGGCACAGCATTAACGAATGCCGCACGAGGCAAAACCACCAATTTTCACAACCCAATTTCACACCAAACGCCTATTCCAATCAGGCACAAGCTCCTAGACAGCACTTCCAGAGTGTACCTAATCAAGCAAACTTTAGACCACAGAATTCCCAAAATTTTTCTAATCAACAACGCAATTATCCACAACAAAACAGGCCCTCAGCTATCAGGCCAAATCCTAACTTCCACCAGCAGAGACCTTCTGCCATACAACCGAACCCGAATTTCAATAGATTTAACCAACAAAAAACCCATCACCTAAACCAAGAAACTTATGATAATTATTCAGATTACCCAAACCAATACGAAGATTACTCTGCAAATCAATCCGTAAATTATTCTACCAATTATTCTCCTGATTATCAGTCTCAAAATAATGATGACTACGATTTTCCAAACGGACAATGTGGGCATTATACTGCTAATTCCCAATCCCAGGAACATGAGAATTATACTGTTAATTCTCAGCAATACGAGGATTATACTGCTAATCCGGATTTTTACACAGGCCCGGAGTATTCCACGAATACTCCAACACAACAAACAGACGAACTAGACCAAATTTCTCGCCAAGTCCAAGCGATAAACCTCCAGGAGAGTTTCGACCCAAACCTGAACTTCCCGGAAAACCAATTCATGTGAAAACACCCCGCTACAAACTAAATATCGTAAATTCCAAAAATTTATTTTACATAGAAGACATCACTAAACGTTTCAAAATTCTTGTCGACTCAGGTGCAGGTATTTCTGTATTTAAAACCAAAACAGCGGAAAGGTACAAACAAAGATATCCTGAAAACGTAATTATACAGGGTATACCAGATGAAAAAATTAATATCACCGAATCTGTTCTAATACCATTCAATTCAAATGACCCATACAAGGTTTATGTTCACGACCTAGATATAGAATTCGATGGACTATTAGGTGCAGACTTTCTAAAATATTATAAGTGTCATGTGGATTTTGAAAATAATCTACTTATTACCAATTTTAAAACCGTACCACTATTTGAGGTGACTGAGGTAACATCAATCAGGAACCACAATAATTCTAACGAAAACAATAATCCAGGTATTAGAATTTCAAACCCAAATTTAAATGTTAAAAACCAAAATGTAATTTCTATCGAACCACGCACAGAAAAGATTTTTAAACTTAAATGCAATTTACAAAATACCGAAGCTATACTAATAGCCCAGGAAAATGAAAAGGTACGTTTACCGAATGCCATTGTCAAAATAGACAACAATGGTGAATTTTTGACAACGATAATAAACGCAAACGCGATTCCAAAAACAATACATTTCTCGGATCTTAAACTTGAACCCGTTCAAAAATTTAGATCAATATTTAACGTAAATCTTCAAAATCCGGATTCCCAATACATAGACCGAAACTACGAAATAAAAAATCAATTACGCTTAGATCATTTGAACGACGAGGAGAGTGAATTAATTACTCAACTCTGTTTAGGCTTTTCAGACATATTTTATCTAGAAGGTGACAACTTGACATTTACCAACGAAATCAAGCATTCAATAGACACTAACGATTCTAAACCAATTTTCACTAAATCTTATCGTTACCCCCAAATTCACAAACAAGAAGTAAAATCACAAGTTTCAAAAATGCTCGACCAAGGCATTATCCAGCCTTCAATTTCTCCCTGGTCCTCCCCAGTTTGGGTAGTCCCCAAAAAACTAGACGCTTCTGGTAAACAGAAATGGCGCGTCGTAGTTGACTACCGAAAATTAAACGAAGTAACGATAGGTGATAAATATCCTCTACCTAACATTTCCGACCTTTTAGATCAATTAGGCAAATGCCAATATTTCACGACTTTAGACTTGGCCTCTGGCTTCCATCAAATTGAAATCGATCCCAAAGACATTCAAAAAACCGCTTTCACAGTCGAAAATGGTCATTTTGAATTCGTACGAATGCCTTTTGGACTCAAAAATGCTCCATCAACATTTCAAAGGGTGATGGACAACATTTTACTAGGAATCCAAAACGAAAGGTGTCTCGTCTATATGGACGATATCATTATCTACTCCCCTACTATCCATGAACATATTTCTCGATTAACAGAAGTCTTCAAACGTTTACAAAAAGCCAACCTCAAAATTCAGCCAGACAAATGCGAATTCCTTCGCAAAGAAGTTGCCTAATTAGGACATCTTATTACAAAGGATGGTGTAAAACCGAACCCTGCCAAAGTCGAAGCAATTCTAAATTTTCCTCAACCCAAAAATCAGAAAGAAATCAAATCTTTTCTAGGTTTAGCAGGCTATTATAGACGTTTCATTCCTAATTTTTCCAAAATTTCAAAACCCTTGACTAAATTGCTACAAAAAGATATACCTTTCAATTTCGACAATGACTGTACAAATTCATTTGAAACCCTAAAACAAACCTTGACAACTACTCCGATATTGATCTACCCCAACTTCGATGAACCTTTTGTCCTAACTACAGACGCTAGTGCATTTGCAATAGGTTCTGTACTTTCACAAAGAAGTATAGGAAAAGATTTACCAATCGCATACGCATCTCGAACTTTATGCGGCGCGGAAACCAAGTATTCAACCATTGAGCGTGAACTTTTATCTTTGGTCTGGAGTGTAAAGCATTTTAGGCCATATCTATTCGGAAGGAAGTTCAAACTCGTCACCGACCACCGACCACTCACTTGGCTATTTTCCATAAAAGACCCAGGTAGTAGGCTAGCGCGTTGGCGCTTAAAACTAGAAGAATACGACTACGAGATAATATACAAACCCGGAAAGATCAATAAAAACGCGGACGCGTTGTCCAGAATAAAAATCAATCACTTTTCAGAATGTTCCAAATTTTATTCAAAAATTCTAGCCGCAAACGAAGACTCAGACGAAGATGAAACCTCAGACAACGATGACGAAATTACCGACGAACAAATCGCCCGAGAATTTGACACATTTTCCCGACTTTACAAAACCAAATCTCTAATAGACTATTCCAAAATTCAAATCACAAATAAACAACTATTAGATCGAGAAAATAAAAATATCATAACGTTTTTCCAACAAAACAACTTGACAGACCTTCACCATCAAATTATCGAGGATATTTTTGAAGAAAATCCCGAATTCTGTAACAATACAATTAATATCGTTTCCAGCAAATCGACCCGACAAAGAAACTACTACATTATCGCTCTACCTTTCGACCCAGAGTCTGTGGTAGAACATCTATTTTTAACACTTTACAAACATCGAAACAAATTAGACCTTTCCAAAACTTACCATGTTGAAAACAATCTAGACTTTCCAATTCTCGAAATCCTATCATTTATTTTTGCAGAAAAAGATTTAAAACTAATCATTTGTCAAAATTTATTACGAACTCCCGATGAAGACCAACGTCCGATCATTATCGACCAGCATCACACCGGGAAAAATAATTTACATCGTGGAATAAACGAAACAATACGTAGAATCAAAAATAAATATAATTGGCAAGGTTTAACAAAAGATGTCGAAAATTTTATAAAAAACTGCGAAACATGTCAAAGAACAAAAGTCTGTAGTAAGAACCTCAACAATCCCTTAGTAATTACCGAAACCCCTAAAACTCCATTTGAGAGAGTTAATATCGATCTATTCGAATTTCCCACGAGAAACTATGCACTAACCATCCACGACGAGTTAACGAAATTTACTCAAGCTTATGCTGTCCCAGACAAAAGTGCAAAATCAGTTGTAAACACCCTGTTGCTATATTTCCAACACTATGGCACCCCATTAAGAATTCATTGTGATTACGGCGGTGAATTCGATAATAATTTATTAAAAGATCTTTGTACTCTCTACGACATAAAATTAACATACTCCAGCGTAGGACACCCTCAATCCAATGGATCTATCGAACGATTCCATGCCACCCTAGCGGAAATGATCAGAATACATAAAACAGAGAATCCGAACGAACATCCTTTCACAATATTACCATACGCGGTAATATGTTATAACAACTCGGTAAACAAAACTCATGGCTTTACGCCATACGAGCTTATTTTCGGACATACAGCTAACCGACCACCCGAAACTCTTTATAACCAGAAAGACCTGATTACCAAATACGTTAGAGACCTTAACAACCGGATATCCCACTATTACAAAATTGCGCGAAGTCGAACAGAAGTACAAAAACAAAAAGCCAAAGTTCGATTCGACAAAAACATTCCCGAAAATCGACACACATATAATATTGGCGACAAAGTGTACGTCAAAGAATCACAAATAAAAAACAAATTACAGAACAAATTTAACGGCCCCTTCGAAATTTTAGAAACTTCTCAGAATTCTGCAACATTATTAAATCCGGAAACAAACCAAACGACTAAAGTAAACTTTGACCGAATGAAACCTTATACTGAAAATTAAATTTATTTTCAGGTTTTTCCTGCTGTTCGGATCAGCACTTGCTCAATTTAAAATAACACCAATTAACAATACAATTGGAGTATACTATCACCGAGACACAGACATTGTGATTTCTCACAAGAAATGGACTTTACTGGTACACAAAAACATATCTACCTTTAAGACAGCTTTCGACAAAAACGACAAGATCTTACAGACACTATACAACACACTCGACCCAACGTATCAATACATGAACGTCTTTTTAGGAGACGTAAAAACTCACCTCAGTTTATTGACACAAATTTCTTAATCAATACAATCAAAATTTGACGAAATTTACCTTGACACGAAACGATACAAGCGAGGAATACTAAACGGTATTGGAACAATTTTCAAATCAATAACTGGAAATTTAGATGCAGAAGATGGTCAGTATTATTCTGATTGCATCAACAAATTAAGTAATGACGAGCACCAACTCGAAAATTTAATCAAAAATCAAATATCTGTTACAACTTCAGTAATCAAAAATTTCAACGCAACTATTCAAAAACTGCAGGTTGATGAAGAAACTTTCAATAAAGATATTAAAGAAATCGAAACTTCAATTCTAGACATGACTAAAGACATAGAAAATATTCACGCAAAATTAAAATTTATAGAAATCTGCGAACAGCTTATGGCAAGCTATCTATTTATCGAAGATAACTTAAACGATATCCTGAATTCTATCACTTTCGCGAGGCTCAAAATAATTCACACATCGATTATAAACCCAAAAGACTTGGTAAATTCCTTACAGGAAATCTCACAGAACCTACAAAGGAACAATTTGCCACTTCCAATCAAATTATCAAAAGTTGCACAGTATTTAGACATTATAGAACTAAAAGCTTTTCAAACAAATTCAGATTTAATATTCGTATTAGACATACCTTTGGTAGACCCTCAAACCTATTCAGTATTTCAATTATATCCTATCCCTATTTTGGATAATAGAACTGGCTTATATCATATCTTGTCAACCTCTCAGAAATATATCGCGAGAGATGATGATTCTTTAATGTACTTAACCATCCCGGACCTCAGAGAATGCAAACCACTCTACTTCAACACTAAATTATGTCTAAATCTATTTTCATACCCCATTGATGATAATGCCATTTGCGAAGCCCGTCTCTTCAAGAGCCTCAAAACTCTGCCAGGAAGCTGCCAGACATCATTCATCATCGGCCAAGGATACAACGTCCAAAAGATAAACGAAAATACGTGGCTGGTTATCAACGCAGAACCATTACAAGCAACCATCAATTGTCCAGAAAGAAGTTCGAAAACTGAAGTCATCTACAAAAACTCAATAGTGAAATTACAACCTAATTGTTACGCCTTTATAGGCATCACAAAAATCCAAGCCAGTACCAACGAAGTAACCGACGTAAACGACGACACTCATCCCATCCAAATTCCATTCGAATGCTGCAACAAAATTCCAAACAACATTAGAGCACCAAACCTTAAACCATTAAAATTAAACAACCTTAACACAGAAGATCTCGAAATTGCCAAACACAAATTGGACCAATATTCCAGAGATCTAGACGATTTAATCAACAAACCATTCGTAACAAAACACATATCCTGGTTCACCTACTCCATCATTGTGCTAATATTTGGACTGTTATTTCTGTACCTATTTTGTAAGTGCAGAACAAAAAGACGAAGACTAGCCATCGATGTTTCTGCATCACCCCCATCTCCACCTAGGCCTAGCAAACCCCACAGGACATTTGCTAACCTATTCCCTTCACGAAGACGACCTACCTTAAGGAGAGAAGACAACGAAGCCGAAGACATAGAACTTACATAAAGATGAATTGTTTTGTGCCTTTTACTGACTTTTAGTGCTGGACTCTTCAGTGAACCATATTTTATTCACTTAATCATTACATTTCATTATTTTACTTATCCCTTGTTAATTTCAATTGCATTAACATTTTTATACCATTTTGATTTAAACCTATCATGCTTATATTTTAGGCTTTCACGGTAAAGCCATATTTTAACCCTGGGAATATTTTTATATTATCCCATTTTTACAACAAACTTATTATGTTTGTATTTTACGCTTTCTTGCTAAAGCTATATTTTAACTCTAACATTTTTATGTTATATTATTTTATGAATCAAGCTTATTGTGCTTGCATTTCATATTTTAGACGCTACGGTTATATTCTGTATTTTAAACCTTACAATTTAACATTTTTATACTCTTTATATTTTTCCAAATTGTACCATTATCTTTTATATACATTTTATATTCATTTCAAAAGTTGTTGCATAAAACACCAACTTTTTTTATAAGGGGGAAGCTGTTATATTAGAAATATACTATGATATATAATATCACTGAGACAGGCTTAACCTTCTCAAACATATCATGTTACAGATTGCGTAACAGCTCTTCATATCAAGGTCGGTAGTAACGTATTTAATTGGAAAGAGCCTAATTACCAAAATCAACCTGAATTTCTATTTACCAGTTAAAAACAATTAACGTTCTATTTTATCCGGTTGTTTCAAAGCCCACAGACTCGGCTGACTTAATCTATTTAATGGTTAGAGAAACTAATCAAAATGATCAAATCGTTTTTACCAGTAACCGAGTGAAAAGCAGTACCTGGTAGATATAAAATTTAAAAGGACATAGATACTAACGAAATTAAGATTTTTTTCTCAGAATATGGATAGGATTTGCTGCACATGCCTTTTCTTGAATTTTATTCATCGGATAAAAAATATAAAAATGAAATGGCATATTTAATGACTAGGAATCGATTCCAAATTTTCTTGGGATTCTGGCAAGTATTCCAATTAAAATTTCAACAAATTCAACTGCTAAAGAAACTAATAGGAGACCTGCGTCAGCTATTTTGCGTTTTAAAAATTTTCATATACCATATGGCACTTGGGAAATCTGGATAACTCTAACGACATCATATTTAACCTGTTAATCCGTTATAGAACGCCGCAATCGGATAAAAAATCCGATCCAATCTCTATGAAATTGAAAACGTATTTGTACCTCGAACATGAAGTTAATAAACCATAACTAAAAAACGTCGAATTCAATTGTATATATTTTTCTTTCCCATATAAGAATTATGTAATGTCGCCAGTATATATCATTGTATAATTATTTTAATCAGTACTTAAATTAAACTAATTAATTTATGGTTATTTTTCATGTGGTATTTTCTATATAAAATCTAATTTAAATGCTGAAAGGAATGAAAAGTTCTCTATCTATGCGTAACATCGTACAGAATTCTCATTTTGGCTTAGACAAAGACTAATGGATTTCTGTGAGATCCAGACATTAAAATATTAAACTTCTCCCTTGGACAATAACATTATGTAGAGTTTACACGAAGGAACGTTTTGCTACTTCGGAGGCTTTCGTAAATGATGAATTTTTCTTTCATATTAAACACTAAAAAGTTATATTACATAATTGTCCCAGTTAATGAACCTTCAATAATGGACGATTTATATTATTCAGGTAAACAAATATGATATAACAGATTGGATGTTAGGATTTACTACACTAGCACTACACAGGTATTCGTAATCATCAAATATTTGTAAAGTGGAGGAATATTACAGGTATTTGCTTTTATAATTTAACATGTACCCAATTCAGTATTACACGAATAGATTCATTAGTAGTGATATGCTCTATAAACTGTGCAAGTTCATCAATATTGATTCAGTAGTCTCTAAGTTAAAATAAAACAAACCAACCAGAAAAACACAAAGTGTATTTTGGACGGTTCTCCTTTTTTATCATATCAATCTTATTTTTAGTAGAATTTCATCCGTAACAAGAAAGTATTGATGTACCTTCTACCATTCTTCCTGTGTAAGAGAAAAACACTAGAATGTATCTTCCATTAACAACTTTTTATTCAACATACATTGTCCTTTTGATTTTGATTGGATTTATCAACGTACGGTAGGCATTACTGCTACCACTACCAACTAGATCATAGTCATAGGGAGAATTAATTATATGATTTAATAATTTTCAATATCGGATGTCCACGAGACCTTCAACAATTTAAGATAAAAATTTGAAATCAAAATGTTGAAATCAAAACTGTTACTCTGACGAGGAAAATGAATAGAACCTAAAATATTTGTTTTGAAATTATACATCATTTATGTCATACCTATATCCAGCCCTTCTCACAAATGACGAATGAAGTTGGTTAATGCTGGTAAAGATAAGACAAATGCCCTATATGATATTTTTAACTACAGAACGTCCTATTAGTCCCAGTGAACGTACATATACTGTAGATGGTAATTTAATTCATCGAGTGATTTGTCCGAAACAAGGTACATTTGCAGACATATACACCGCTTACATTAATTTTATTAAAAAACGGTGCGGCCAGAGAGTAATCGTAGTATGAGTCTAAGGCATTGAACGACAACAAAGACTTTTAAATCGAATATCTGCTGAAATAATTTTCAGCGAAAAGACGCCTGTTCCTGAGTCATAGAAAAATTTGCTGAGCAATTTGGCGAATAAAGAACGTTTGATTAACCAACTGATGGAAAAATTAGAATATGCCGGTATCCAAACTTTTTCTGCAACAAATGATGCTGATGTTCTAATTGTCCAAACTGCTATTAAGGAAGCCTATAATAATCCCACTGTAGTTGTCGTGGGACAGAATGTTGACCTTCTCATTCTCGTAATTGCTCTTTGTCCTCTTGATAAAGACATTCGATTTTTAAGATATTCAAGGGGCATATAATTTTCTCGATTTGCAGAATTCGGAAGTTCTTCCTAACTCTAAAAGAAATATATTATTTGCTCACGCATTCAGTGGATGCGATACTACATCAGCATTTTTTGGCAAAGGAAAAGAACAAACTGTAAACTTGATAAATACTAGAAGGGACTTGGACGATGCTTTGTATATATTTAACAATCCATCATCGATAAAATCAGACATTGTACGAGCATCTCGAACTATTACATCGTTAAATCAATTTAGATTCATTTCATTTAACAAATTTGTTGGTCAATCTAATCAAGCAGTGATATTATCAAGACTACTACCTACATGTGCTGCTTTAGAACAACATTCGAGTCACGCTTTTCAACAAATTTATTCGTGGAGTGGAGAAAATTTGAAGCCTAGTGAATGGAGTTGGAAAACAATCAGCTACATTTTGGTGCCAATTCCTACAACTGAGATACCAGCTCCTACTTTTATTCTTCAGTTAATATCATGCGGTTGTAAAAAGAGTTGCGGAAAATGATGCGGTTGTACTAAGGTTGGATTGAAGTGTTCAACAATGTGCTCCAATTGTCATGGTCAATGATGTCTTAATTCAGTGTTAGAGGAAGAATTACCTGAAGGTAATCCAATTATTGAATAAACAGTAGTTAGTTCTTAGTGGATTAGGCCTCAAAGAGAAACCACTTAAAAAAAACGCACCGGGAGCTCTACCTCAGCACCTCAGATTTGTGTAGGAGAATCTGCTTTGTATGTAACATTTTTCTATGGCCAATGTATTTCCAGATATTTGTCACTTTACTCGTTTTTGCCTAACTTTAGCAACATACCCTAATTTTTCAAACCATATTTCTGAGAGTTGAGTTAAAGATAGAAAAAAAAATGATGTATAATTTTATACCGAATATTTTAAGTCCTATTCATTTTCCTCGTCAGAGTAACAGTTTTTGAGAACAAATAATAAAAACTAACGCAAAGTTACATTAGGGGGTGGTTTCAGAAGTAAAAGGGGATGAAGCACCCTCCTGTGAGGTGAGAACTCTTTTGAACTGTATTTGGATGTCTATTAAGAGTCTGCACCCAAATTTTTAAAATTTTATAAATTATTTCCCCTAAAAACCTAATTTACTGTAACTATTAAAAATGAAAAAAAATGTGGTTTGCTTAAACTCGATTTCACATTTTCTGATTTTTAGAATATCCTGTATGATTCATCTTAAATTTGCCAACTGTTTATGACTTCCTAGGCAAGCTAAATTTTTTATAAAGAATTCCTTTTTTTTGTAAATCAAAAATAAGAAGGTTTGCAAGAGTGCGGTATGGTACCCCTTTCGAGGACACACTGTATATTTGCTGTCCGTCATCGCATCAAATACTCGCATATGGCAAAATTGTAACATAAATTTGATTTCAGAGCCTACTGAGCCTTGATATCAATCGATAATTTCAATCGATAATTTCCGAACATTGAATTCTTTTAAAGTCTTAAATTAAATTACTAACAGATTTGGCCTCTGCCGATCCTTCGAAGTTGGTAAAAAATTGGTGGTTGGTGGTTAATATTTTCTACAAATACTATTCTATTATAAGAATCCCATTACTAAAACGCACCTAGAATTACAACAGAACTAACTTTATCGAATTCTTGAATTGTGGTTCTCATCATATACTTGTTACTGTTAATGTTCCTTCGAATTTTTATCATCCTTATTATATTTCTAGTTTTAATGACTTATTACTTGTTAGAAATCAGAAAAGAACTTTATTTTGTTTTGCCTGGTTGATTTATTCCTCAATTTGGTTTGAAAATAAAGCGTGAATAATCTTAGCTCTTATACTTTTTATAAAACAAAATGAACGCCTCCCTGTGTCGAGCTCAACGAATAATTTAATGAATAATTTTGAGACCTGCTCTCATCAATGAAGGTTCAGTGAAGATAAAATTTAACACACTTGTAAATTAACTACGCTCCAACGGCTAGACGACCTGTAAAGAGTCTACTGAAAATTGGCGGGTGAACTACCTGCCATAGAAATATCCTTCCGGTATAGCGTGATCTGAAAACCGAAGGTAAATATGATTATATTTAGTGTTTTATATGCAGCATTTCGTCAGCTCTAATTTCACTCATGAAATAATAAAAGAAAACTTTAATTGCAATTATCATAAAAATATAACATGGAAATTTTCTTGACGGGAATCCATCGTAGCACAGAGAAAATTGGTTTATAGTCACTTTGGTTTAGAATGAATTGTGCAAAATTTCCAGCAAGTTCATGCTATTTGCATTAATATATGAAGTTTTTCAAAAGATAAGTCACCAAAAAAGCGAAATTGATAGACTGTAGAGGTAACGAACACATGCAGGCATGGGACTAGAAGATGTGCAGAATTCAAAAGAAGTATATGCTATCTTTATTCTGTAGGATACTTCAGGCAAAACGGGCAATCCACAGAGAGTAAGTTCTTGTTGCTATGTCCGAAAGAGGGAAGGCTACACATATGAAGTGGTTCAAAAACGCCCTCCATGTCAGAATGTCCCTGAAGTAAACAATAAGTGCAAGGGAATCTATTGAATATATAATAATGATATGGCTAGGATATATTTAAGAAGATACAACACATGGTGTAGAATATATACTGGGAGTTAGCATACAAATCTGGATCTCTTACTAATCTACTGCCTTTTTATTAATACATGCCTTCAAAATTGTGGAGCATTGGCATGCTGGGACAAGTCAATCCACTCCGAGAAAACTTTAGGCCATAACTGTTCTGACATCCCGGTGATCAAGAATAAAGATTAGAAGGCTACTATAATTGACATCAGACTCCTCTGATCATAAATCTGCAGATAACGGTGGAAAAGAAAAACTATTATTAGTACTTGAGTATTCACTTTCAACTTATATGGCCGTTAAAAGTAGTGTAGCTGCTGGTGTCGTATTGAGAGGTATATAAATATTATACTTCAAACTATTAACTTACCAAAAACCCTCGTCAGAGATCGGTGATTCTCTAGCTTCTAAAAATCAAGAATCTGCACTTCTGGTTATCTTACGGGAGATTGTGCCGGTCGAGATGGGAACACGAGAAGATATGACGATGCCAGCAGAATTATGAAATAAGCCGGTCAAAAGTGCAACGGAAATTTTAAAAAGGAACTGAAATATAGTTTAAAAAATCTGCATTAAAGCATATGTGTTAAAAATATAAGTTTGAGTGTAAAAAAAAGGATAAGAACAAATGAATATTCTAACGCCAAAACATTTTTTTTATACGTTTCGTTCTTGCATACACACTAAATCACATTTTCATTTTTTTACCCCCATTAATAATAGGTTGGGGGTGGATAGTTTCAAAACATTTTTGAGAAAATTGAGGTGATAAATATAGATCTATAGTTGTCAATAGGTAGTAATTTAGCTACTTTTAGGGCATCTGGAAAATGACCGATCAGATAGACAGGGATCGATAACCCCAGTCTCATAACTATCCTCTGCCAGGTTTGTAAGAATATTATCAATGCAAGTCTTTGTACACGATGTAATCCTAGTATAGTCTGCTATTGTAACTTCTAGTCCAAGAGATAAACTCAGAGAGACACCTCTTAAATTAATGTTAAAATCTCCAATCAGTACGATTTTGCTGTTTTTTTGCTGAGCAGTGTATCAACAGCTGTTCTAATAAATCAAGGAAAATATTGATTCTCTATTAGTAAATAAATAACAAAATAATAATAAATAAATTATTTCAACATGATTATGAATAAATATGCGTAAAAATTCAGCACATGTAAAGACGAACCGCTATGTTGGCAGTATTATAAACATAAGATAATTGTGTCACGAGCCGGGGGTGCTTGGCTTGCGAGAGGTTAATTTATAAATAAAATAATGATGTATAACAAAAAGATACCAACATTTTATTGAAGGTAAAAATATAACAAACAAGGAAAATAGTTCAAACAATAAAAAATAAAATAAAATATAAAATAAAAAGATCTTACCAGTCCATAATGGGGGAGATGTGTCAGGTAGGTGCTCGTTGACTGACTACCAATAAGTAAGTAAGTGTGTGTATCAATCCTGGACTATTTATATGATTCCTAAATACTTATTCAGCAATATTCCTATAAAGGTAGACTTAAAGTTTATGTCTCAACGCGGTTACAAGCTGATATTCAAATATGAAACTTTACATCCTTTATGCTTGTTAAATAGCGAATTTATATTGTAGAAATAAAATATGAATGATAAAATTTAACTTGGAAAGAATGTAAAATTTATTTATCGATTTAGTTTTGCAACTTATTTAATTTATTATTGAATATTTGAAAATTATATTTTGTAGAAAATATGCTAAAAAGTATTTTGGTTAATTTTATAGTGCAGAATAATTATTACTACTTGACACATTTCCCCCTTCCGAATAGCTGGCCACCAGCTTTAACTGCCGGTAATTAGTTAAAATGCTATAAAAATACAATTTACAAAACGTTTGTAAAAACAATTAAAAATGAGAAAATATAAAGCATATAATAATTATATGTGGTGGAACACACCGTATGTCGTACAAATAATATACAATATCTGAAAAATTAAAATAGCAAATAATATAAAGGAAATAAAACAAAAATTTAGTCTTTTAATAGAGTCAATTAATAAAAAGTTTTTGGCACACATTTTTTATAGCACTGGCTTAGTTCGGTCCTGTCTCTTTCCGCACTCTACTTCACGTTAGTTATTTTTAGTTCAAGATATTGGCAACGCTGCATACACTAATTGTCATTTTACGTGGGTCGCGCTTCCAGTCGGTTATCCTTTGGTTTGATAACGCGCGGAGTTTTATTGTTTGTAAGTTTGTGTAGTTTTATTTTACTTTTTGACACTATGTGGCGAACGGTGTAACCCATTTTCAGCATCAGTTGAAGTTATTAGCTGGGAATCTCCAGGTGGAAATTAGTAGGTAAGTGAGTCAGCTTTCTTGACCTGTTGCATTTTCTTATCTCGTAGAAGGTGAATGATCCATATTAACTGCTAGGCCAATCGATGTTTATGTACCCCTTGTTGCTTATTTTTCTAGTTACTGTTTACGAAAACCAATGTAAACATTTGTGAACTAGTGTAAATTCGGAGGCTTCCATTAGGGTTGTCTTAATTCCATTTCAGTTGTTTAATTGTACTTCTGTTATGCAGGGATTTGGAGAATATGGCGACAGAAATTTGCGGAGTGCGCAAATTTGGAAAAAATGCCAAGATGCTATCCCTTTATGTTAATTGCTTAACAGAAGACGAAACTCGTACCGGAATTTTTTCTGAGAGACAAAAAAAACATCTTATCCTGGGACTGCGATATGGGTATTGGTGTACTCAACCTTTTCCAGTTCCTCGATCTAGCCACATTGTATGTAAGGGTTAGCTGCCAATTCTGGGGTTCGTGTGGAGTGGGTCATTTGCCATCGTCAGTGCTCCGTGTGCATTCAACATGAAACAAAGAATAGAACCCAAGTAAGTCCTTATATTTAAAAATAATTCTTTTATAACATTCTTCGATAATTACAGTTTTATTTATCTAATCTATTTATTTATTATTTAAGTTATATCTTTGTCACAAATTAATTTTTCATTTCTTATTAATATTTAAATATTACTGATCTATATTTAAATTCCACAATAAGGAATTGTTAATCTATTACAATTTATCCTTACTTATTAAATATAATGATGTAGGTATTTTTTCCAAGATCTCTTAACTACAATTTAAAGAATATTATAAGTATAAAATAGTATCATTATTGTTAATATTTTTTAAGTGACCAAGTAAAATGGATATTTGCATAATTGTAATATTTAGTGATTTTAAGTTCATCGTATGTATACATGTTTTATTACCCAATGTTAATGATCATTAGTAGCTTTTATACTAGAAAAATTATAAGATTGATATTCTTATTTCATACCTTTCATTTGACTACTTTTAGCCCCCAATATACTACGCCTTTTTAATCTGTCAACTTAAAATAAGATTTATTTTAAGAAAATTGTGTGCTTTCATAACCTATTTCTCGATACAAAAAAAAACATCTTTCTATCTCATTTATTTACTTATCATTATACCCTCTGTACTGTGTGTATTGTTTTATTACATTTATTTCCTTGCATTGTTTATACATAACTTTAATATGACTTCGTTCTAACATGAACTACATTTTCAAGCTGTTAGATAATTGAAGAGATATTTATTTAATGCCCATTTATAACGTTAACTTAAATACCCCAACGATATATCAGTCTTGAAATTATGGCGCCATACTGCAGTTCCTATTAATAATGTACCTATTTGGACATTCTAAAACAAATATAATTTTTCCTTAGAAAAACTTTTTCATTAAATATTCTTGTATACACATTGTTCACATATTTAATTTTTCTACAGTAACATTATACATATATTTTCAATATACTTCTACAAACACACATTGTCAATAAATTCCTTTTTCAATAATGACGTTTTTTAAGTACCCTTATACATATTTTTATCTTGGTACTTCCTCTATACTTACTCAGTTTGCATCATTATGCACCTATTAACAGCGATAATTGCACACTTTTACTTTTTATATTTACTTATACTTGTGGCGTAGTGGGGCTTTGTGTTAAAAAAGAAAATTTCATTGCTCCTCGGTATTGTGTATTACACAATTGAGGCTAGTACCTGGCGAAAGGTTTGATAAAGCTGTATCTACTTCTAGTATGTATTTATTATTACTTTCTGGGACGTTTCGTCTCTCTAGTGGTATTTTTTTTTCCTGATCATTTCTTCTTTCAGGGGTGCTGTCACGTTTCCACCAATTTATCAACAACTTTATCAGGAGGTATAGGACAAATAATATTAATGCCGCGCATGTCATACTGAAGAAAATGTCATGCTGAATTGGAATATCATTATCACCGTGGGCTACTTGTGCCATCGCTGGAAGGACTGCAATATTATTTCTATTGAAGATCAGATACCCTACAATTATTGATAGCACGGAGTTCCATATCAAGAAAATTGTATTACTATGAATACCATAGGTATCAGTATATGATAAATTATTATATTCCTCTACGTTACGAATAATTTCCTGTAAGTTATCATTAGTTGATGTTAAGTTTAAATGTGGGATAGTTAAGGTCCAATTTTTATTGAGACATTCCGTAAAATTTTGAAAACGAGGTAGATTGTCTTGGCGTTTCGGATTAAGTATAAATGATTTTAAGTTTGACCAAGCTGCTGGTATAACATGTATAAATGAGGCTTGGTTAGGTAATAAGTCTGAACACGGGAATCTTTTTGGAATTAATTCTTCCTCTTCCATAATAAGTTTACAGTTACAGGGTAGATTGATTTTTATTGCACCGGGTGTTTCGGAAGATTTTAAAGGAATATTTATTGTTTTTCGAGGGCATTTTACATAAGTATTATTTTTTGGGTGAGTTATAATATAGCTTTCTTCTCCTATTTCGGAAATAACAGTATTTATTGATTTATGACAACTCATAGGACAATGGTGGTTAATCTCGTCTATAGTTGCTCCTACGTATAATTTTTTTGCACAAGCTGGCCCTCGCAGTATGTCTGCGGAGAAGCGAGGTAGAAAACAAAGTTTATCGTGAAAAGGTTTGCAATGATGCAGACCTGCACCTGAGATTTGCCTAATTTGATCTGTTGAGGAATGGTAATTTTTTGAAACAGCGAGATATATCGTGTCATGATTGATAATGCATGTTTGGTTTAACCATGCAAATGGTATGGTAATTAATTCAAATAAGTCCCATGATTGGTTAATTTGGGTGATTAGGACCCTAATGTTAATAATAATTTTGTTATTTGTGAATGCACAATCGCAAAGTGGTAGTTGATAAAATTTTGAAATATCTGAGATTGGAATTGCTAGGCTTTGGTTAGAGAGTTGTAATTCTTTTGCTAGGATGGTTAGATCGTGAGAAAGAATAGTAGGGCTAAGGATAGCTATAGGTATTTGATGTTGCCTACATGAATTTAGGATTCCCTGTTTTCTTATTGCTCTGGTGAGTTCTACTATATGTTTGATATTTTGAAATTGGTTGTTTAAAATAGCTAAAATAAAATAAGATTGTTCATCTTGATGTGTTATTAAGGTATTTTTAAATTCGTTTGTAAATTCTTCTAATTCGTGTATTTTACTTTCGGTTGTATTAAAAGCTACCGCAATTTATTTTTCATATTTTTTGAATAATTTTGAATTTTCTGAAATGTTTGTAATAGATTTTGAAAGTCCTTTATTCAATTTAAGTATTTGTTCTCTCAAAATGTCCTCTCTGGCTGTGACTGTATCTAGTTTATGTTGTGTTGCAACCCCACAACACCAAGACAACCCTTCTCCTAGGAAATCTAGAGATCTTTTTCTTCGAAACGCGTTTTCGAATTCCCTAATATTTTGTAAATACTTTACATTCCAGCTTTGTTCAAGAGCCTCAAATTCTAATTTATAAGCATTTTTTACTAGTTCTAAATTGTTTAAGATGATACATTCTGGTTTTTTACTTTCTTTTCTGAGACAGCTCGTTTTACCCTCTGTGTTTTGAATATTTTCTTTTTCGTACCATATTGATTCATAAATTAGTGGAATCGTGGCTTCATAACTTACCGTTGACGGTAGGGGTCTCCAAAAAGCCCCGGCGGTCACCTCCAAATTATGAGGTGTAGAATAAATACAGGGTGCTAGGAGACAAAGAATGATGAACCTGTTTAAAATTATTTATTTTATTATTCACTTTTCTACATTTATTTCTAAGGGAAAAAACTATTTCGAGACCAATATACACCCTCATTAAAAAAATAATAATACTTAATCAAATTAACTTGCATACTTAAAAATAACTTAACCGTATATTTATGTTTCTATCGGTGCTACTCCCGGTGTCCAAGGATCGTTATAAGGTAATATCCGGCTTACATGTACTATTTCTTTCTTAGCTTTTTTTGATGGGCCTTTCCGGATCTCGTAATCTACTTCTCCTATTTTTCTTACGATGTAGTAAGGTCCAAACCATCTTAAGAGTAGTTTTTCTGATCGTCCGATATACAGTGTACTAATGCATATTCTTTTGAAGTTTCAAATAGGTCTTTGAATTTTTCTTCTATTCTTACAGATGTAATTTCCATTTCGGTGTCTATATTTGATTGCATATATTCCTGAAAGTCAGATTTTTTATTCCTTGGTACAATATTAACACCCTGTATAGTTTTTTCTTCTTGTTCAATATCTATTTTATTTATAAGTGGTTTTGCAGGCGTTATTGCTGTCTTGTTTTGTTCTAAGTATGTTTCATTGTTTCTGGTTAGGTGTCTAGCTATACTTTTCATAACTTCTTCGTGGTATGCATTTTTATAGGATAAATTATATTTAGGGCTGTTGTATATTTTATGCTGCGTCGTATTAATTATTGAAGTAAAAGATTGTTGGCGCTTATTTCCTTTAGTGAAATGAATTTTTACCCTTCTATTATTAAATGTGAAGGATATTGTTTTAGAATTTAAGTTGATTATTGCCTTATATTTATTTAAAAATTCCATTCCCAGTATAAGTGGAACCGGTGAAGTAGAAATCACGGTTGCTTTGCATTCAACCGTCACATTTCCTATGGTTATGCTAAAATTTCCATCGCCCAAAGTGGGTACTGAATGGCCTCCAGCCACTAATAGGTATTTTGCGAAGTTACCCCTAGGTACATAATTTTGTATCAACTCTTTGTTGATTATATTTTTTTCAGCTCCTGTATCTAGGAGTACTTTAGTTTTAATATTATTTACCACTGCGTTAATGACTAAAATCTTATTACTTCTATTAATACCCCCGTTATGACTAAGGACGACGCCGGGGTTCAATTGCGTCGTCCGTTGTTGTTTGGGTAATTATTATTTTGCCTATTTTGGCAAGTTGTAGCATAATGCCCTATTTGCTTACACAGATAGCATTTAGGTCTCCCGTCGTGGTGTCTGGTATTCGGTATGTTGTTTTGTTGAGAGTTATTGTTTCTTTGAAATTGGTTGAAATTGTTCCCATTATTTGTTCTTCGAGGGGGTGGTGAGTTGTTGTATGAATTGGGTTGGTATCGCCTTACATAATTATTATAAAAATTATTATCGTTATACCTAGGTTGGAAGTTTTGTGGATTTTGAACTTGCCTTGGCTGGTTATAGGTTTGTCGTTGGAAATTTGAAATTTGCCTGGAATTTGTACTACGAAAATAGTTCCTTGGCTGTAGTGGTCGAATAGTCTGGTTGTACTGCTGATTGTGTTGTTGACAACTTCCGCATGTGAGCACCATGTTGAGAATGAACATTCTGTTTGAACCTTGGATACCTTAAAACTAATACTTATCATATGTGGTTCCCTCACCATACATATGCATTATCTCCTTCAACATTAAGAATTCATTATTCATTTATATTCATTTATATTCATAATTATTTCGTATCATTTTCGGTATCATTTCACCGCTTCTATATACTTCATATCATCATATATTTATTTCGCACTTAATACTAAATTTTTCCTTGGTTCAGACAAAATATCTCTGCTCAAAATAGCATCAAATGTCAAAGGCTGGCACAGTGACCTGATCCCACTCATAACTTTTATTCTCGAATATTAAATTACAACGTATTTCATTACATGTTTTAGTCTCATTGTTACTGATATGATTTAATTTCCTTTTAAATGTATTACTACAAGTTACTTTAAAATTACATTCATGTTTACTCATTTCTCGTGTATATTCTTCAAAGTTTTTAAGTTTTATGTTTCCCTAGTCTGTCCCTATTTTTGTCATATAACCCTGTCTCACATTTTCTACTCAATCTCTCTTTCATCTTAATTTCATTCGCTCTATCATTCTGTATGTAATACTTTTTCCTAGTTCTATAGTTCCTATTCATTCGATTTTTACTTCTTATTAAGGTTGGATAGTATGTAGCCACCCTAATCTCTATTTTCTGTCTGCCGGTATTTCCCTTTGTTTGATTTTTCTTTTTACAACGTATTTTAATTTTATTTAAGTTTTCTTGTCCCCTTTTATTACTTATATACTTCCCTTTCTTTTCTAATTTATATATTTTTATTTTCACTGTCATCTTATCATTTAATATTTTAAATATTGTAAATCTTACCTCATTTTTCTTCGAGAAATACCTTGCTCCTTCTGCAAATCTACCCTGACTCATCTCCTCCATTAAGACTTGTATTGTATATGTGTATTTACATATGTAATATGGTTTATTCATATAAAAATACTTATTATTTTAAAAATACCACAGTAAACACAAATAGTGTCCTTATAATTCCCCTAAATCAGTTTTTAAAAAAGGATTATTTTATTCATCATCCTCGCCAAATAAACGTTTTAACTTTTCTGCTAACTCTTTGCTAATAGGTTTCTGTTGGCTTTTATTTCCTTCAGGAGAGACAAAATGTTTTTTACTATTATTTTGTTCTGAACCAGGGGTAAGAGGTAACCCTGATTCTCTTACTTGGACATTAGTGTGATTTGGTAAATCTAATTTAAGTATTCTCCTCTCCTGGCGCTCTCTCTTCCCAAGCTTTTTCGTGGCATTAGAAAAAGTTTAAAGGAATATTTAAAAAAACTCTAATACAATAACCTTCCAACAGTAAATATTGATTCGACTGATTTTAAATTACTTTACAAAATTAATAGAAAAAAAATGAAAATTAAATCAAGGTTTAAAAATATATATGAAATAGGTATTGGGGTTAAATCGAGGTAAAGGGGTAGAAAAAAAATACTACTCTGTACCAACCAGTCTGACACTCGGCTGAAATACGAATAATATTTCTTATTTTTTGTTTTACTGTTTTATTTCCAGCCAGTTTTACACGGGCACTAGAAATACCACAATACGGGGGGAGAAAAATACTACCCTGTACCAACCAGTCTGACACTCGGCTGAAATACGGATAATATTTCTTATTTTTTTGTTTTACTGTTTTATTTCCAGCCAGTTTTACACGGGCACTAGAAATACCACAATTGGAGGATAAAATTAGTACTACGTACTAGCCAGTTGACACGGGCTAAAATACGACTACCAATTAAAAAAAATATTTTCAATCATATTTCCAGCCAGTTGCCACGGGCTAATGGAAATACAATAAAAAAACATTGGGTTTATTAGGAAGAATAAAAACCCTAAGAATGAAGCTAGGCGCCTCCACCATGTGTCACGAGCCGGGGGTGCTTGGCTTGCGAGAGGTTAATTTATAAATAAAATAATGATGTATAACAAAAAGATACCAACATTTTATTGAAGGTAAAAATATAACAAACAAGGAAAATAGTTCAAACAATAAAAAATAAAATAAAATATAAAATAAAAAGATCTTACCAGTCCATAATGGGGGAGATGTGTCAGGTAGGTGCTCGTTGACTGACTACCAATAAGTAAGTAAGTGTGTGTATCAATCCTGGACTATTTATATGATTCCTAAATACTTATTCAGCAATATTCCTATAAAGGTAGACTTAAAGTTTATGTCTCAACGCGGTTACAAGCTGATATTGAAATATGAAACTTTACATCCTTTATGCTTGTTAAATAGCGAATTTATATTGTAGAAATAAAATATGAATGATAAAATTTAACTTGGAAAGAATGTAAAATTTATTTATCGATTTAGTTTTGCAACTTATTTAATTTATTATTGAATATTTGAAAATTATATTTTGTAGAAAATATGCTAAAAAGTATTTTGGTTAATTTTATAGTGCAGAATAATTATTACTACTTGACAATATTGTAAACGTAAAATTTAGTATAAGTGGACTTACTTAATTCTGTTTGTTTGAATAAGAAAATGAGAAGGATCAAATAAAATTTCTCTAAACGGAAATGATTTAGAGCGAAAAAATTAATTTATTTACCTTGGTAAAATATTTGCAAAGGACCAAATGTAAACATAGAGTGGAGAGAAAATTGACTGAAGGAAAAAGGTTGGCATTTGGCATTAAATAAATGAAAAAAGTCGAAAAAAGCTAAAGTGCTTGTACATAAAAGTTCACTTTTGCCGACTTTGTTACATTATTAAACGGCTTCAAGGGAAGGAGGGGTTCTGAATTCGATTCGTATGTTTCGTTTTTTGAGTTTGTTGCATATTTAAGAGAATTTATCAGCGGTGTAAGAATCGACCTTGCAAGAGTTACATATTTATTACAATTATAGATATAAATATTATTTTAAAACGTGACAAGATCTTGTAAATAAGTAATCATTAAATGGTAGAATGATTTACTACTACCATATCTTACGATTTTTGAATTTAAAAAAAATATTTTGTGGCACTGCCTCTGACGTAGCCTCCACAAGTATCAAAACTCCTGTGCATTACACTCGAAAACACTACTCGACGCACGTTTCGGTAACCACGTTAGCTTCATTGGGAGATGTTTAAAACTGAATAGGTCTAACAAAGTTTTCTATACTTAAATTAATGGCATCCAAGGAATTCGAGTTATCTGATAATCCTACCTATACCTAAACTATAAGTTGTGTTCCAAGTTTAAAAATCTTACTTAGACCTTGGGTAAATAATAATAATAATAATAATAATAATAATGATAAAAGTAGTTGAAAAAGGTTGAAGTCTGAGACCGAGGGATTCATAATGGCTTGCCAGGATGGTGTATTTAACACTCTCGTCTATCGACGTCGTGTCATGGGTATGGAGGTCCCTGATGTCAGCTGCAGGGCCTGCCGCAGGGCGCCGGAGACTGTAATGCACTTACTGTCGGCTTGCCCGACTTACGCAGTCTCGGCCTATATTCATAGACACAACGCAGCATTACGAGTGCTTTACTATCATCTAAGGCACTCGTATGGGATAGACGAAACACCAGTGCTGCCTTACGTTCCGGGGGATATTGAGTCCGTTGTGGGGAATGAGAAGTGCCTAATTTATTGGAACTACTCGTTTCCCACCGTCAGGCAAATACAAGCCAACAAGCCTGACATAGTACTCCTCGACCACCAACTCAAGACAATGTATGTCGTGGAATTCTCAGCTCCCGCTGAGAGCAACATTGTCTTGAAAGAGGAGGAAAAACGGACAAAATATCGAGATTTGCTCTTCGAACTCCGCAGGCTTTATCCAGGCCATTCTGTTAAAATAGTGGTACTGATTATAGGAGCCCTCGGTGGAATGAGACAGACGCTGCTTTCAGAACTAAAGATCATACCGGCATGCCGAGATTCGGCAGAGATCTTAGCCGGCAGAATGCAGAAGGCTGTTATCCTCGGTTCATTACGTCTACTCAGGGCACACGATTCGCGGACCCGGTAGTCACTCACCCCACGGGCGTGGGGAGTGGCTATTGGTATTACCAGCTCCCCTCTGTGAGGGTCGGAGCCACAGAGTAGGGTGACTGGTTTTTTGTAAAAAAAAAAAAAAAAAAAAAAAAAAAAAAAAAAAAAAAAAAAAGTAGTTTATTTATCCATAGATAATATAAATACAAGAGAAAAATATAATGCCACAAGAAAAAAATAAAGTATATACAAGATTCACTAATAATTTAACTTTATGGTTCACATGATATATAAAAAATACATAAAACAAATCCTAATTTAAATGCAGTGTAATATCGTGTATAAAACATAATAATTTAGACTTAAACTCTTTAACTGTTGTATTGGACTTAATTACGTGAGTTAGAAGATTGAATTGTACAACTCCTTTATGAAATAAACTGTTCATTGTGCTGCTCTTACATGTTCTTTTAACATAAAAGTTGCTAGTATTAGCCATCCGTGTATTACGTAGGTGTATATCAGTAACAGGCAGCAATTGCCTACTAAGATAATCAGGCAAAGTACCGTTGATCATTTTAAAAATAAAAGTCATAGTTTGAAAGTAATAAAACTGTTTTATGTTAATCCAATTTAATATGCTTAGCATCAGCTGACTGCTTGAAAATCTATTACATCCCAAAATTATTCGCATTACCTTATTTTGGAGAGCCTGCAACCTACTAATATTTGTAGAACTTACATAATTCACTGAGCCACAGTAGAGGAAATGGGGCAAAAACTGTTAATCTTGTATTCACTGATATAAAAGGAGACACCTTGCTAAAAAAAACAATTTTCTTGCCAATCTTTTTTGATATATAGTCGATATGTTTATTAAACTTTAGTTCCCGGTCAATTATTAGGCCTAAATATTTAATTTCTTGAACAAGCTCAACATTTTCGTTATTTATTTCAACACCAAGATTTAAGTTGATAAATCTATTGTACAAATAATTGTTACCTACAAACATGTATTTAGATTTTAGTTCATTTACTTTTAGTTTATTCATTTTAAATTTCTCTGTGAGCAGACCTAATTCTAAATTTACAGTAGTTACCATCGCTTCAAAATTTGTATTTTCATAATAGATAAGAGTGTCATCAGCAAAAAGGTGGATTTTACATTTCTGTAGCACATTGCCAAGATCATTGATATAAAGAATAAATAACAAGGGGCCAAGAACACTACCTTGGGGACCCCAAAGTTGTTTATTTTTGGCTCAGATAAATTACCATTAACTTTTGTTATTTGATACCTATTTGTTATATAACTTTCTAGCCATTCTATGACGCTCGCTTAAGATCAATAAAAACGGCACAAATCCCAACCCCTGGCTTATCAAGCAACTGCTTCCACTCCGAAATTACCAACTGTAGTGCAGTTTCACAAGAATGTTTACCACGAAAACCCGATTGATATGTACATACGATGTTATTTGAGTTTATGTAATCAACTACTTGATCGTAAACGACTAATTCTAAGATTTTTTCACAAAATGGCAACATATTTACTGGTCTCAATTGTTCTGCTAAATTAGTATTAACTATTTTCGGAATTGGTACAGCGATGGATGTTTTATAACACTCAGGCATTACACCTTTTTCCAAACTTAAATTAATAATATTTAAAAACGGATATCCTATTATATGAAAGAGATTTTTTATAATATCATAACCAATTTCATCAGTGCTGTGCTTCTTAATTTGTTTACTAACCAATATATTCAATTCCTGTAAAGTTATGGTACAAAATCTTGACATGCTGGAGTTTACAATGGTTACAGTATTACTGATTCTATCGATATTTATATAGCCTACTCCTATACTGATGACAATACTTTCAATACTTCCCACGTAATACTGATTTAATACATCTGCCATGTTGTCATTATGTATTACTCCAGAGCAGTTCAAACTTTGAAAAGTGTGTTCACTTTTTTTATTTCCAATTATTTGCTTTAAATTTTTCCACATTAATTTTGGACTTGATTTGTTCTCATCTATATTTCGTTCATAAAACATTTTTTTTGTTTCATTAATAACTCTTACAGTATTATTTCTTGCCTGCTTATATCTATCCCAATCTTCAACCTCACTTGTAAATGTAAATCTTTTATACGCCCTGTTTTTATTATCAATTGCTTCCCTACAATAATAAAAGTCTGACCTACGACATTCACATCTGTACATGAATAATTCCAGTCCTTATCAATTAACAAATTTGTCATTTCCTCGAAATTAATTTTTGATCTGATTTCCTTTATTTGATATTTCCTTCTTTCCCTGCCTTTTTCCATTTTTGCTTGAATTATTGAATGATTCGTTATTATATAATCTTGTTCAACATATGCGGTTATAGTATAATCATTACTTATAACAAGATCAATTATTGTGCTAGAACCATTTCGTATTCTAGTATAATTTTCTATGAACTGTTTCATGCCGTGATTCTCAATGCTCTCTTTTAGTCGCTTTTTTGCATAGTCATTTTTGGAAAAATCAATATTAAAATCACCTGTCAAGATTGTACTGTGACTATTATTTGTATCAACATAATCATCTAACCATTGCAGAAACCTATCTAGAAAGCGTGTCACATTGCCACTTGGAGATCTATAAACAGCAGCCACACTGTAAGATGTATTGTCTACTTTTATATTAACAGCTAAAAGCCAGAAATTTACATATAAAGTTAACGTTTTTACATTATTAAATTTTATGCTCCGTTTTATAAATATTAACACTCCTCCAGTGTGACGGCTGCTTGAATCACAGCGAATAGTATTATATCCTATTTCTAGTTCACATTCATTAAAATTTTCAGTGATACATGTTTCTGTAAGACATAAAATTAAAGGTTGAAACTTGAATACATACTCAGCAATTTGGTCCCTATGAGGATCTTTTATACGTAGAAAGTTATAACGGTTTTTGCAAACCGTTGCACCTGTCAAATTTTCTATAAAATGTCAAATATCTCTGAAACTGCCCTTTTCAAAACCATAAAATATATAGGGTGTTCTATTTGAAATAAGCAAGTTGGTATCGACTTCCGGTATAAGCGGAAGTGCCAGCTGCTTGTAATTATGCTAGTTGAATTGGCCACACCGACATTAGTAGTTATCTAAATTTTCAAAAATTTTCTGATGCGTACTTTTCTCTATATCGATCGATTCAGTTCCCGGTGAGACACCCTGTATAACATAGTTAAAACTTAAGATTCTATTGCAAAATGAAAGCACTAAAAACAATAAAATTTAATTTTCGCAAAAATACTAAAGTCACTTCTAACTCAGCTGGAAAGCTGAAATTTGGTATACAAGCATATTTAACATGCCGAACAAAATTTGGCAAAAATAATTTGTATATTTTAATTCTTTAAACAAAATTTTTGTTCAATTTTATTGGACTCTTAAAAAGTCGTAAAATTTTGAAGATCACACTGATTTCTATACAAAAACACGTGCAGATTTCATTAATCTTTTTTTTGTTGTTTTTTTTGGATGTACATTTTTTTCAATTCGGTTAATTTTTACATTATATTCAATCATCATCTTCATCCTTTTCCGATTCATTTTCCACTTCCGCTTCATCTTCAGTTCCCGATTCGGTGCTCGGTTTCCATTCAACTTCGTTGTTAGAATCTAAAATTAGTATTTTATCAATAAAATATCAATAATAATAATAATAATTTCAACACAAGTCAAAAATGTCATCGTAACTTTTTTATATTGCAGCAATTTTTTAAAACGCATGTGTACTAATAAATGCTTGTTTACCAAGAATACAAATGACTAATTTTTATGCGTAAAATTCTACAATTTTGTATTTTTAGGCACGACCGCTTGAGGTGTGGTGGCTAGTTAAGAGAATGTTTTTAAGATTAAAAATTTAAATTGACTAATTGTTGTCTCTTTATTTTGAAATTAAAAAAAGGATTCGATTAGGAAAGACATATCTCGAATATCAGAAAGAGAGATAAAATATAAGCTAAATTATACTTTGCCTGCATCAGACGCTGATATTTCTTTTAAGGTAGGACATTGTGGTCCATCGTACCAATAATACTAATAAATAAATAATAAATAACACCACAGGTAATTACGACCCCCTTTATCCCGGAAGGCTCTAGAAGAGCCATGTGTGGGAGGGGGCTACACATTTAGAGACAAGGGACACACACCCAATATCCGTTTATAGTGAAAAAATCCCCCTCACAGTATTTTCCACTGCCACGACCGGGGATCGAACCCGGAACTTTTGGATGAGAGGCAAGTGCGCTCACCTCTCGACCACCAGCCATACGCATTATGAATTTCCGTCCAACTACAATCTTCTGGATGTAAATTTGTTATTGGCTTATGTCTATTGTCCGTTTAATTTGTTGGAGAAGTTCTTCTTTCGACGGAGGTAGGCTTGAGGCATCGAATCCCGTGATATTTTCTTTTAACATAGCATCATGCTCATCTCGGTGTTTATATTTCTTCTCGAAGATTTCAAACCTTCCCTTATTAACATCATTTTTCGTTTTCAGGAAGTACATTCTGCACACAAATTCTTCTATTACCTTGAACGTGTTATGCGTTGTCGTAAATGTTTTAGGTGAAGTCCTTAATAATTCAATAAAAGCGTCTTGAAAATAATTTTTTTTTTCAAAATAGCAAAAGGGCCTTTTTTGCTTTTTTTTAAAATGCTGGATTAAAGTCATTTCCAGTAAAAATGTGAGCAATAGTTAATAATAGTTAATAAAATTCTAAATTACTCTTAATACATTTATCTTTGCATTTGAATTATTATTTATGTTTTTACACATTTAAATTATTAAAGTCTTGGAATGTTGTATGTAACTCGATTTTAGAAAATTTTATGTTTTTTCATTTTTTTCAGAAAATCCCCAAAATTTTTGTCGGACAGATGGTTCAATGTATTGCAGACATTATTACAAAACGTACAATATAAAAGTTAGATGTGAGATAGTAACTCTAGGAGTTGCATAACACCCTTAACTTTAAGGTGTCGGACAACGAAATTGCCTAAAAATTTTTGTCGGGCAATATTGCCACTTGATTTAAAGTATTTTCAATAAGCTATCCTGAAAAAATCAGCTTTGAGGTAATAATTTTTTTTTATAACTTCCCCGTGTTGGGGGTGTCGAACGCATCAAACTGCCCAATACATTTTTCCGACACAATGTTTTTCTTTTTTTAAATAAAAAAATTGCGATTAAAATGAAAAACTATGTTCAGGTAATTTTTTTTTTTTACTAAATCCATAAGTTTGTAGCACTTCCACGAAAAAACGCCTCGCTACCGAAATTTTTCGTACAGGAAAAAGTTGTCGGACTGGCTGAGAATAATATATTCACGAAGTTTCAGCACTGAGGGAGTCATTTTTTATTTTAGGCCTGGGTCTAATAATCTAATCTAATCTAATCTAATATCTAATGTCTAATGTCTGATGTCTGATGTCTGATGTCTGATGTCTAAAGTCTAACGTCTAACTTCTAACGTCTAACTTCTAACGTCTAACGTCTAACTTCTAACGTTTAACGTCTAACATCTAGCATCCAACATCCAACATCTAACATCTAATATCTAATATCAATGTTTTTTCTACTTCTTAACGAGAACTATTTAATTCGAGTACACTTGGAAACAACGAGCAAATATAGAAAGGATCAATATTTCAAAGTATACTAGTTGATAAGCAGTTATAGTTACGTCGCAGTTCCAAACTGTCAAAATTTTATACATAAAGCAAAACCTGTACTCAACGCCTCTAGAAGGGTATGTACTATTAATTTCAAAAGAAAGAAATTTCAAGAATTTTCGCTGAGCTAATTCAACAGCAATTTTTTTATAGTTGTAGCAAAGATTCGAAATTATAGAACCGTATTCAAGCTTGTACCTGACGAACCAATATAATATTTTTAAGGCTTGTAAGTTATTAAAAGTCTTACAATTCCTTATTATGAAACCAAGCACTTTCAGAGCTTCTGATGTTTTTGAATTGATATGTAATTTAAATGAAAGTTGGCGATAAAAAATTATGCCTAAATCTTTAGTATCTGTATATTGTGATAGAATAGAACCAACAATGCTGTAGTTCAAATGTGCTTTTAAAGGGCGGAATACTAAAACATAATATTTTAGTGGCAAACTCATCTATAAAATCCTTATTTTACTATAAGGAACGTAACCAGACTGCAATCAACATCAACAGCTACTCTCCGGACTATATGCCCCGCCTAAAATAAACTTAAAAACTAAACTACTAAATATTACAAAATATTATGTTTTAATATTCCGCCCTCTAAAAGCATATTTGAACTAATTTATTTTTCGATTGCAACAGATACTGGACCGCTAGATGGCACTTGCTGACTATTTTACATGTCGCTATCCTAAAGATACCGAAATGTACCAAATGATCAAGGGATCTTCGTGTCGGTCGTCACATGCCTACCTTGTACTGACGAGAGCCAACAGCTCGAACTGCAGTCTGCAAGTGGTGTGAGACGACTGGCGCGAGAGCTCCTTTAAGTAGGATCAGTCTTTCGGCTGGTGTTTGTTGCAATCGAAGCATTGGCGTTTTGATGGTAATATGCAATTATTACACTTAACGCGCCAGGCTTGTAACTTGTAATTCAGCGCTCGGCGGGGCATATAGCCCGGAGAGTAGCTGTTGGTTGCAGTCTGGTTACGTTCCTTATAGTAAAATAAGGATTTTATAGAGAAGTTTGCGACTAAAATATTATGTTTCATTAATACTATAGTTATAAATAAAACTAGTTTTCCTAAAAGTAAATGATAGCATTTTGCATTTGTTCACGTTCAAAAGAAATTTATTAATATCAAGCTGTAGGCTATCACAATTATCCTCTGAGTCGATACTCCTATATAATTTAAGATCGTCTGCAAACAGTAGTTTGTTACAGTTAAATTGAGAGCACAAATCATTTATGAATAGTAAAAACAAGAGAGGCCCAAGATTAGAGCCTTGTGTAAGATCTCTAAAGTATTACCAGTATACGAGATACTGCTTCCCGTCTAATAAATACGTTGTGAAAAATGAAATGATATAATTTATTTAATAGTAAAGTATGATCTATTTTGTCATGTTTGATAAATAAATGTTATTATTATCAAAATCGTTACAATTTTCTTCATAGCTTTGTACTTTTTTATTAAACTGTTTGATAACTTTAATATTTAATTAATTTATTTTTTCTGAAAAACAAGGGAGTTCTTTCTCCAGCTAACACTAATTTCAGTATTTTTAAGAATTCTTCCTTCAAATTCATAAGAAAGTGACTGATGGACGGACGAACATTTCATTTAAAAATAGATAGCTAAGACAATTATATAAAAAATTTACGAACGATATTTACGGTTTTAGAGGTCCATGACAAATATAATGCTATTCTGTTCATTTCTACGAAGTTGAATGCTGAGAGGAACGTGTGAATATCGCGTTTCTCCATTTTCAATGGTAACGAATTTACCCAACAAACACAATGAAATGGATACGATACGGTTAACTAAATGGCGGATGCGCTTTCATTGGTGAATATAAACTCGGAGTCGTTGTTTTCTGTATTTCAAAAGTGGAGTGCATAATTTGTTGCCGGAGAGACGAAAACTAAGAAATTATCTTTAGTGTCACAATCTATTATTACGGTTTAATTAAATCCAGCAATTGCAGGGAATCAATAGAAGAGAAGAGAATAATTGAATAAGTTGAAATTCATTAAATGCGCTTTTACCGTAGAATTTCCAGTCAAAATTGATTGTAATTAAAACAGATTAGTAACTTTCCTATTGATTTAAATTATTGTCATTCGAAACTAGAATTAATTGTACACGTTTCAATGGAAAACCGGTGATTCGTAGTGATTTCTAGAGAGTTTAAAATGTATGGAATTATGGTAATTAAAAAAAAAGTATTATAATCAACCAATCAATCAATCAAAATATACTTTATTGTCCAGAAGAATAATCTTGTTGACAAAGCATAAAACAAATAAAATCATACATATATAACTTATATAAAATATAAATATATAAAACTATAAACATAAGATAAGACAAACTACAAATCACATTTTTCAATCAAACATTAAAAACATATATATCTACATCAGAATGTAACATCTAAATATTCCTTTATTTCATAATATGGTTTATCAATAAGTAGATTTTACACTGCGTTTTTGAAACCCTGATTGGAGATGATGTCCCTAATATGGCTCGGTAAGTGATTATACATTTTAGGACCATTGTAAACCACAAAATCCCGGACAAGTGTGGTTAATGGGGTTGGAAGTGTAATATTACCTACTTGTTAAGTGCTATATGTTGAGGTCGTATAAACATTATTTTTGTACTTATGAATTAAGACTACTGTATTTAATATGAAAATAGATATCACAGTCAGAATTCTGTTGGCTACAAATAGTTGCTTGCAAGAGTCGCGAGTCCTAGCCTTACACAGATATCTAATGGCCCCCTTTTGTAACACAAACAAGTATTTGTTGCAAAAGAAATTTACTACATACGCCCCAAAATGCAATCCCATAACTCAGGTTTGATTCGATTAATGAAAAATATATAGCTCTGGCAGCTGAATATCCTAATTCATTTGAAACCACCCTGACTGCGTAGCATCCAGATGCTAGTTTATTATTTAAACCAATAATATGTTCTCTAAACTTTAATTTAATCCTAAAAATTTCAAGTACGTTTTGTTTTCAAGTATATGGTTCCTTAGGGGTATATCTGGCAAATCACATTTGAAAGTTATTATGTTTGTTTTTCCTATATTGAACGACAGAAAGTTAGAATCACACCAATCTTTGATTTTCTTAATGTCGTTGCATATGCTTTCATGCAGAATATTTGGTTCCTTGCTATGCCATAATATTGTAGTATCGTCGGCGAATAGGGTAAACTTTCCTGTGATATTAATAGTAGTTATGTCGTTAATATACAGTAAAAATAGAATTGGACCAAGAACAGAGCCTTGAGGTACCCCACCGTTTATGTAAAGTTCATCAGACCTATTTCGATTTTTAAAAATTTGCTTACGGCCTGACAGATATGATTTAAACCATTCAAGAGTAATGCCTCTGAAACCATAGCGCTTCAATTTTTGCAACAATATTCCATGTTGAACACAGTCAAAGACTTCTGACAGATCGCAGAATATGACAGCGGCGATCTCCTCTTCATTTAGTTTCGTGTAAACAGTATTTAGAAAGGAGAACATTGCGTCGTTAGTGCTTATATTGCGTTGAAAGCCAAATTGATTGTCACTATCAGATTGACAGATAACAGAAACTCAGTAATCCTTTGTTTTATTAGTTTTTTTGTAATTTTAGCTAGCGTAGAAATTAATGATATGGGCCGGTAGTTGCATGGGTTTTCTACACCCCCGCCTTTATATAGTGGGATAACTAGAAAAGTTTTTGAAAAAGATGGGAATACTCCTGACTGAAAAGAGCTATTTATAAGACAAACCACAACATCCAGAGCAGATTCTGGTAGATTTTCAAATATTTTTATAGATATTTCGTCAATACCGGAAGCATTTTTATTTTTTATGTGCTTAATAATTTCCCCCAATTCAACTATATTAGTATCGTACAAATGTAGTATTTGGTTATTATTTATTTCCGTCATATAACTCTTTTAAAGGGATTACATTTTCAGTTAATTTATCTGCAATTGAACAATAATAGCTATTCAAGCCATTCGAATTTGTAATTGTTTTCTTTTTCCGCTTTAATTACTTTTTTGTAAATATTACGGTATTTTACGTAATAGTTAAAGAAGACTGCCTCATTTGTGTACTTTCGTATGTAGTGTAAAATTCGTATATTTTTTGCACAGGTTTAGTTATCCAAGGTTTTTTATTTTAATCTTTTGAATGGGAAAAGCCCTACTGAAAGCGTGCATTAAACACTCATAAAACGCATTAAAAGGTTCATCTCTAATAAAGACCCTTCTCATCATGCGTACAGTCATTTAAATTGCGCATTCCTTGCCTTTCATGCAGTCGTACATTATTATTTTTTTTTACTACAACTTTTTTTCCAAAAAGGCAAGTTTTTTAAAATATTTTCTTATTTTCTAACTTGAATTTTCAGAGATAATATTATATATTTAGGTTGGATTGAGGGTGGGGGTGCGGAGGTATTTGGGGGATTTATCCTCAATTGAGCTCTCAATAAAAATTGATCTCTTAACGATTTGTTTTGATTTCATCCTCCTTCGCTTTCTCACTCCTTCCTTTTGCAAATTTTTCACTTTTCACCCTCGCGCCCCCTACGTACGAATACTTGCAGAAGTAACGGTGGAATACTGTATTGTCATCCGACCTTAGTAACTGTGCAATATTTCATCAATTATGTCAAGAAGTGTGTTAAATAAGGATATACAAGATTTGAAGACAAACATTCTTAATGAAAAATAATGGTAAAAAAATAAAAAGAAATTTTTAAAAACTTGCTTTTCTTAAAATCGCACTAAAAAATAAAAAATAATTGCAAGAAGAGCAAGGCATGTTCACCTTGTATGATTGTATACATGATGCGCATGCCTTGCTTGTCTTGCAATTATTTTTTACTTTTTAGTATGATTTTAAGAAAAGCAAGTTTTTTTAAAATATTTATTTCTTTATTTTATACTTTTTAGTCATACATGTAGTATGTAGTAGTATGTTAGTCATACAAGTTTGTGAAAATTGGCAATATCTTAAGTCAGCCGGAAATTGTAACGTATGGTGTACCACAGGGAACAGTATTAGGGCCTATACTTTTCTCAGTTTATATAAACGACATACTTTCCCTTGATACACCCGGTGCTATAATCTCCTTTGCAGACGATACTGTTATATTTTATGAAGCAACCTCTTGGGAAATTTTTAAAACCATTGTAGAGCATGACCTTAAACAAATAAAAAATTCATTTGATAGTTTGAAATTAACGATAAATTATAAAAAAAAACATTTTACTTGCCTTTAACATCTTACAATTGCAACCTACCGAAATTTAATAAACTGGAAATAATACAAGGAAATAAAACCATCCACATTAATGCTACAGAAAAAGTAAAATATCTGGGAATTTATATAGATTGTCACCTAAGATGGCAACACCAAGTGCAAAATATATTGCAAAAAGTAAGAGGTTTGTTACATAAATTTAAACAAATTAAAGAAATATTAAAAACTCCACATTTAATTGCCATCTATAAAGCACTTGTAGAGTCAATTTTGAGATATGGGATAATAGGCTGGGGAGGAGTAGGGATAACGTATTTAACGCCATTACAAAACTTGCAAAAACGGTTTCTTAAAATTATCTACGGGAAAAATGTTCTTTATCCTACGGAACTGCTATTTCACAACTCAGAGCTTTTTAGCATACGTCAACTCTATTGTTATACCACTCTTATTTATCAGTATAATAACAAACAAAACCATGAGCATTTTACACACAAATATAGCACAAGAAATAAACAGCATGATGACATCAAAATCAAAAAAATGGCAAAACGTATAGGGCAAAGATATTATGTATACATAGGAGAAAAACTTTTTAATATGTTGGATAAATGTACCAGAGATGCTAGAAATATTACAAAATTCAAAAGAAACGTCAAAAAATGGATCAAACTGCAGGGTCTGAATCTATATTCATCATTAATGTGTGTGTATTGATAGATACATATATGTGTGTAGTTTTTTATGTGTGTTAGAAAAAGTGTGGTTTTAGGGCGTAGGTAGGTGTATATATAATTTTATTTTTAAATAGGAGATAGAAAATTGTCAGTATATATTCTTAAGCTCTTTTATATGTTACATATATTATAAAAATTTGTATCGTAAGGGAAACATCATCTACTTATATTATTAAGGCATCCATCAATGACTATTATAACATTGAATCGCAATCAAGTTTACAAAAAACTTAAGCGATTTCTCTTTTATTTATATTCATGATATGTGCAGCCTATTATATATGTTTAGTTTAGTTGAATCTTTGATATAAATAAATATTATTATTATTATATTATTATTTAGTGGTGTGTGAGTCGGAAAAAAAGTCGAAAATTGTAAATATTTTGCTATGCAACAAGAGTAACTCCTCCTTCCGTTTTCAAAGATGCTGAACACGATGGTGCTGGTAGGATTTTTCTTTGGAGTTACGCAACCTCCCAAACGGAAAATCCACCCCCAAGAGGGGTTAAGCATTTATCACGTCTTTTCCAACGATGAAACTTAGCGTACTCCCCCTTTTCGAGGATACTGAACAAGGTGGTGATGCTGAATGATTTTTCTGACGTCCTCCAAGTCCTCTAATGGCTAATAAAACACCAACGAAAGGGGTGAAAAACTGGTAAAATGTATATCCCGCCCGTTGTGAGGTTACTGAATACTGAATGTTCTTTTACCCCTCCAACCCCGCTAACGGCTATGAAACACCCCTGACAGAGGTGAAAACCTTTTTTGTAAAATATCAGCAGCAAAATTCATGTACCTCCCGTCTTCGAGGATGCTCTAATTCGGATACTCCTCAGAGCATTTGAATGAGTCCTGTTGGCCATCACTATCCATTTTTCCACTTATTTTTGAACGTATGTTCATGGCAACTCTGTGGTCAACCAGTTCAGCTGGATAGTGTATATTAGGTTACATAAGTTCTTTTTTAATTATTAATTATTAATCATGTTGTTAATATCTCAAGAAATTAGGCACAAATGCACAAGCATGTAATTTTCAGTTCACACACTACCTAAATATGCTGAGTATGTACAGAAATTCTTTTTTAATTATTAATCATGCTATTAATATCCCAAGAAAAAACGCACAAATGCACAAGTACGTAATTTCCAGTTCACATACTACCTAAATATGCTGAGTATGTACACTAACAACACACGATACATGGACGAACAGCACATATCACATGTAGACCATCGAATACTGCTCAATACCGCTGGAACTGCAGACAGACTGCCCAGTACTGCCCTGTTAATACCGAGACTACTATCGTACTGCCGAGATTACCATTTTACTACCGGGACTACCATCGTACTGTCTATGTACTGCTTATTACTGCTTAATATTTGTACACGTATTGCCGCCAGTGCCCGACTCTACGGTTGAACTATATTAAACTATTATATATACTGATTATCGATCTACAAATTCTATTTAAAATTTGTGAAAAGATGGATACGCGCCTTTTTAAATCGAATCTAAGGAATTAATATCTCCTTTGGATTTTTAAAGCCGAAGTAGATTATGGATTTCGTTTCGTTGCAGAAGTCATCCTATCAAACTACCATAATAAATTCCTTTCCCATCTCTTCTTTTATAACAAAAATATCCATCAACGTCATTAAATTTGACATATCCGGTATTTGTACAATATAGGGTCCGTAAATAAACATAAAGGATAAAAGTTTTATACGTATCCCTAATAAATATAAACGGACCAAAAACTAGACTAATCGATACTTTATCTGTTTATGTGACCATTATCTGTAGTATTACGTTTTCAATTTTCTCGGGCTCAGCATTTAGAATTCCGTGTTCAACGATGTAGCAAAATTCAAATCAAGTGTCTCTTCAGTTATTGCAAACGTACTCGTATTCTCCCATCATCGATTTACGATCCAAAGTGAGTACGGAAATCATATTTGAAGCATGGCTTATGTTGCCTAGAACTCGATTACAGCCATATAACGGCTTATATAATTTCGAGGATAATTGCGTGAAAATATCTAGTTAAGCAGTAAATTATTTCAATATTTAGATTGCTGTTTTGCATAATAGAAGCAAAACAAATTTAATATGTATATATATTGTTATGATATCACTTGTACTTAAGTTTTAAAACATATTCGGATCAATTCGAGTTGTTTATTGCGAATAAAATGCATTTTATTTTGTCTGAGTAAAGGGTTGCATGCATGTTTTATGTTTTCTGTTTTCGTTCATTTGTTTTGTTTGACAAAATACCAAAGTATTTTATAGAAGACAGATATTTTTATTAATTACATACAATTTTTGTATTTCAGCCTTTAAAAACTTAGGGATATTTATAACATAACTTAATGATAATTAGAACCGGTTATGTTATTTTAATTCACTTAGTTATTATTATTCTAATTATCAAAATGTTTATAACATTTCGATCTGTTTATGCATTTATTATGTTCATGTAGATATAAGATTTTTAATTTAATATGTACGGGAAAGTGGTGAAACTGAGAAAAGCTCAATACCACGTGATGAGAACCAATTCGTTTTATCAAGTTGTTGTCAAGAAAGATTCAGGTTGGTATCGGCGATTTCATTATTTGCGCAAAATATAAGGAAAAGTGTGGAAAAATTGGAAAATTAGAAGTTGCTAGGGGATGAAAAATAAATAACAAGAAAATTATAAAAAATTGTAGGGGTTCAAAATTATTGAGAAAGTAAAGATTGGTATATAATAGAGAGAAGAGATTATTTTTGTGTGAAATTGGAGTACTATTATAAAAAGGAAGACATCTAGTTAGAGTCGAAACGAAAGAAAAGGAAATTAATTTTTTCAAAATTCTAACAAGTTGGTGAAAGAAGATAATTATAAATTATTTTAAGGTGCAGAAAACGATTTCTAGTGGAACCGAGATATCACTTGAATTATTTGGGAGCTTAACAGATTGCAGATGAACATCGAATTAAGTGATACAGTGCGGCTGGAGGTTTTATTTGAGCTACACGGACTATAATGTTATAATAAACTCCATATAAGTTTCTTGTATATCTTTTAATAGTTTGTAAAATAATTTAGTATATTTTAAATTGAAAATTTTGATCATTAATTCTAGTTTTTATTAATAAATTTGATTTTAAGCAATAATTATTCAAATTATTTTATTTTTTAATATCGCATTTATATTAGGCTATATAGGAAATTTCATTTATTTTTATGCCTATCGTATTTTATTGTTCTCACAATACACTGTTCGATTTGATTTGAATTTGTTTTAATGCTGTGTATTTTCTAGAATTGTGTTTGATTTCAATGGTCCGAACTTACGACTTTCAGATTATAAATTAGAAATTATTTACTGTGATTTTTACCGCCGTCAGTGGATATGATAACAATATATATTGATATGAAATAATATATTAAACAATATGTAAATTTCAAAGTAGCGTGAACAAAAGAAAATGTCAAAAACAATAAACAAATTTGAATATACATTTACTCAAAATCGAATCAAAACACAACTTAAGAATAGACAAACAATAAATGCATAATGATATAACAAAATTAACTATATAAACCACTTAAAACTTAGATTTAAAAGTGGACGACGGGATACGTTTCCAAGAGTCAATTAAAAACAGCCATAAATGACTAAATTCTACATGGAAATCACAATATAACTTTAGAATAGCTTCTCTGAATGTAGTTCAACTGATTAGATATCGATGGGAACATTTAGGGTCACAAAATTGAACAATGTTGACATTCTAAGAAAACAGTGTCAAATTTGTATATAAAAATAAGTTTGTAAATAAAAGTGACAGTGGAAAAAGTTAACATAGACATTCAAACTTAACCTGGGACTTGAAAAAGACAAGTAAAAGGTTTGAATTTAGCGTGAGAGATGAAAGAGTCTAGTGTGGTACAAGTGTAGGTTAGAACATTAATTCGGGGCGTAAGGACAAGCTAGCGATGACAAAAGAATGAGGAAAATTTACTGAAAAAGAATGTTGAAGAAAAAGGCAAGCGGCTATAATGAATAATCATAAATGGAAATAAATAAATTTTGACACTAATATGGAAATGACGCAAAAAGCATATCCGGGGGAAAAACTATAAAAGAAATTGTACATTTTATAATCTTTCTATCTTTTTATACAATATAAAATACAACATAAATAAAACAAAACTTCAAAATTAAAGTTTATCTTTGACTCATTCAACGTGCGGCAGTATAATTTTATGAACTCCATATACAGGGTGTTTCATGAGGAATTGTACTTACTTCCAGGGGCGGTAGAGGACCACTTGAGTACTCAGGAACCGCAATTGAAATTCTCCTGTCGCTCTTAATTTCTGAGATATAGGGTGATAAACTGATTTTGGTCTAAATTTATTTTGGCCAGAACGCCCTTCGGAGAAAATTTAAATTGCCAATAGATTTTTTAATTTGCGCAGAATTGTTTCTAATTTGGTCACTACATCGGATAATTCGCTGAAGTAACTGTTCTCTACTATTTATTGGGACACTGTAGACTTCAGTTTTGAGATATCCCCATAGAACATAATCGACGGGGTTGAAATCCTATGATCTAGCCGGCCAAGGATAAGATCCCCCACATCCAATCCATCTGTTTGGATACTCATTATTGAAATGCCTATTAACCTCAATACCAAAATAATACTTCTTGAACAATATTAATGATATTTCTTGAACAATATTTCGTTCCACTTTTGATGATAGAAACTTGCCGTGCTCCCTTGCATACCGATACGTAGTTGAAAATAATGAGTTGAAATCTGATGATTTGGTGTTCTTCTGTTAGGAAAACGAATATGGTGTTCCTCTGGGACTTGCCTACCATTGCCATCACACAATCCATAAACATAAGTAATATCGGCATATTCCTCACTTGTAAAATTATAAAGCATGATTATTTGCAGACTAAGTTAACTATTTAATGTCACTAGTTCTAATGTTTGTGGCAACAAACGTAGAAATGTCAAACTATCTAGGCCTAGTATAATTATTATAATAAAAAGAAAACTGTTTAATGATTCCCAGTTTAAAATATACCTACTTATTTATACGCTAACTTTCTTTGGAATGAAGAAAACTTTGGTTTCAAATTTTTTTTCCATATTGAACATTATTTACCGAGTTCTATGTGACCATTTTTATTTATTTGGGCAATTAATGTGAGCAAATGAAGCTGTTTGTCTTCAAATTCCTCATTTTGCCAAATTCAATTGCTTGTAAAAAAAATCAACATAGGTGCGACAAAAATCAAATTAATGGTTTTGTTTAGTGACGGTAAGGGCTTTTATAATTGACAACTGCATGTTAAAAAACATAAATACAGGGTGATCTTTTTTACAGGAGTCGGAAAAACAAATTAAAAAAGTCCGGCCCTGGAATTAAAAAAAATATATAATAGAAATCTATCAACTGTGATAAGTGTATAAAGTGTCTAAAATTTAAACAAAATCCGATCAATAGTAAGGACTTTCTGGCCAAAATAAATTTAGACCAAAATTAGTTTATCACTCTGTATCTCAGAAATTAAGAGCGACAGGAAAATTTCAATGGCCGTTCCTGAATACCCAAATGGTCTTCTGCTGCCCTTGCAAGTATGTACAGTTCCTCATAAAACACCCTATATATAACAGTATATTTTGGCTCCTGAACGTAGGGCAACGACTTGCTATTTTAATAATACAAAAATAAGGAATTAGTTGAAATCAAAGGATCTTCAGTGAATTAAAATACTGTTTCGTCAATAGCAATACACTTACATTATCGCTTGTGTTTTGGAGAAACCAAGGTAGTTAAAAAAATGGAAATATTTCCATTTTGCTCAGCAACAAAACACAAAACCAAACAGCGATACATTAAATTTCCAGGGAAAAAGTTAGCAGCATATTGCCATGGCAATAGAAATCTGTCATATCTAGATTTAAAAGAATTTGCACTGAATGAAACGTCATCTCGAACAAGCCATGGCCAAGGTCAAGCCTGGAAAAGCCCCTGGTTGGGATAACATTCCTGGTCTCTTCATGAAATTATCTTACACTCAGCTGGATGCTGTGTATCTAGGTATAAGGTATACTTAATGGCTGTCTGGCTGTTGGCCCCTTTCCGTCTGCTTGGGAGTAACTATTTTTACTAACTGTTGTCACACCACACGATCAGGACCTTACTGATCCTAGATGCTTTCGGCCTTTTGCTCTTCTTTCAGGACTGGGCAAATTGTTCGAAAAAAGCTTAGTATTTCATACACGAGCTGCTAGGACCTAAATCCTGCCTGTCTAATATGAACCCCTTTATCGAAGTCATTACCACACCCAACAGTAATACTAGTGAACTAATGACATTAATACCAAGGTTTTGAAACTTCCACTGTTCTAATTTTAAACAATAATTTTCCAAATATTTTCCTTTCATTTTAAATATGAAACCTAAAGTCTGCAAGTTTATGTTTTGGAGACCGTTAATCATTTTAACTAAAGTTAAAAGAATGCAGAACGAAGCGGAAGATGTGCATATGCGGCAAATTAGATGAACTTAAAATATCCGAACGGAAAACATTGATTGTCAGTCTTTATTTTGTGCGAAAATTTGGAATTTTACGATCACAAAGAGCTAGATATTACAAAGTTTTCGATTACTAATTTCTACAAACACCTTCTTTGCTGTACTGATACATGTTTATATTTTATTGATGTATTATTTAACAGTTGCAAGAGCTGAAATATGGATGCAAAAATGGATAAACATATTTCTAGCCATTAAATAATTCAATGACAATGACAAAACCTTATCATTAATCTACCAAAAAAAAGGGTAAATATCTTATTAGCAATATGCCGCTTAAGTTGATGCGACTCTGTAAGTAATTTTTAAGAATAACGTTACCACAATTAGTCAAGTTGATAGACTTCATGTTACTTGGAGCCCAAAATGCTAATCAAAATATGAAATCACAGAGGTGTGGAATTATAAAAATTGAAAACCAATTTTTAATTATCCCCGATGATGGTAGGCATGGTTGCCGAAACGCTCGTTAAGCAGTGCGTTCGAGCGTAACGTTCAAGTGTTTTGGTGCTTTGTGAAAGTGCATCTCAGACACTAAACATATTGATTTGGGTAAAGTAGTTCTCACATAAAAACGCCCCCACGGCTGGAACTCGGACCCATTGTAGAGTGATCTCATTAAACAGGACTACGAACCTTATAAGTTGAAGAAGGTTCTCAGACGATTTTTCAAAACGTAAGTATCTCCTGTTTTATAATGTCTTCAATATTTATTATGATATAATTTTTTGAAAAGAAAAATCACTGAGTTGGTGGCATTTATTTATTTACAGTGAACGAATATTTAATTTTACTTTGTTTTTTTGCTGCCTGTGATTTTGTGAAGGCATGAGAAAGTTGTATATCTGTAGAAATATATTAAAAATTTGCATTATCTTCTGCAATTTGTTGTCCGGAAAAATGATATGTTACCTCAATATGTTTACCTTTTATAAGGGAATACATTGACCTACTTTGATCGATGTAAGGAAAATGTCCCTAGGCAGCATCACCACCTATTTCGCAAGATTAGATTGGTAGGAGGTCTAGGCCAGGAACTTCCTAGAGAGAGGAAAAAAGCCCAATGGGACCTAAGTGATGTGGTTCAATATTCTTCTTTGACCACCTTCCCAACCAATTCCAAGTTCCAAGTCCATTCATTCCTCTTGTAATATAATCTGTTGAATTATTAGCATGGACAGTATCATTAGAAATAACTTCGGTGATAGAAATAAAATGTATACTATTTACTAAAGATTTTACACAAAAGGCGTCCGTGATACCTTCAAAAGTGACATCGTACTGTACAAATTTTGTATGTAATAATTATATAGTTTCAATCATTTTAATTGTTTCCCCAATCGGAATCTACGTATCCAACAAGTATGTCGGCATATCTGTCACTTATTGTATATTAAGGGAACTCTTAATACATTTTAATGCTCCTTTTAGACATTTCCAAATATCCTGATTCAAATGTGCTCTTAGAGGGCGGAATATTAAACATAATATTTTTAGTCGCAAACTCCTCTATAAATCCTTATTTTACTATAAGGAAAGTAACCAGACTGCAACCAAAGTTACAAATCTGGCGCGTTAAGTGTAATAATTGCATATTACCATCAAAACGCTAATGCTTCGATTGCAACAAACACCAGCCGAAAGACTGATCCTACTTAAAGGAGCTCCCTTGCCAGTCGTCACACACCACTTGCAGACTGCAGTTTCGAGCTGTTGGCTTTCGTCAGTGCAAGGCAAGGTAGGTATGCAACGACCGACATGAGAATCCTTTGACTATAGTACATCCCGGTATTTTTACAATAGCGACGTGTAAAACAGCCTACAGGCGCCATCTAGCGGTCCAGTGTCTGTTGCAATCGAAAAATAAATAGCCTGACTTGGCTTACCATAGTTCAAATGTGCTCTTAGAGGGCGGAATATTAAACATAATATATTTAGTCGCAAACTCCTCTATAAATCCTTATTTTACTATAAGGAAAGTAACCAGACTGCAACCAAAGTTACAAATCTGGCGCGTTAAGTGTAATGATTGCATATTACCATTAAAACGCTAATGCTTCGATTGCAACAAACACCAGCCGAAAAACTGATCCTACTTAAAGGAGCTCCCTTGCCAGTCGTCACACACCACTTGCAGACTGCAGTTTCGAGCTGTTGGCTTTCGTCAGTGCAAGGTAGGTATGCAACGACCGACATGAGAATCCTTTGACTATAGTACATCCCGGTATTTTTACAATAGCGACATGTAAAACAGCCAGCAGGCGCCATCTAGCGGTCCAGTGTCTGTTGCAATCGAAAAATAAATAGCCTGACTTGGCTTAGCATAGTTCAAATGTGCTCTTAGAGGGCGGAATATTAAACATAATATTTTTAGACGCAAACTCCTCGAAGCATTAGCGTTTTGATGGTAATATGCAATTACTTTCCTTATAGTAAAATAAGGATTTATAGAGGAGTTTGCAACTAAAAATATTATGTTTAAATATCCTGATTGTTTTAACTTTCATATCTTGCGAAATCAGCATATCACAATTAACGACTTTTCTCTGAAAATTCCCTTAAAAACTATTTGAATGGCAAATGAGGCATCCCAGACTACGGTTGGGCATATTTATTCACCAAACAACAGCAGATTTTATTATCGAAGACATAAGAAAATAACACAATTCTATTTTCTCAAAAGCTTCAAAAACATTTTCAATAATTTGTGTCACTACCGTTGATTTACCAGATCTGTAGCCAAATTGAGACCTGCTAATGTATTTATGCTTTTCAAAATAGTTTATTAATCGATTTTTAAGAACTGATTCCAATATTTTTCCAATAACCGGCGTGATTGAAATTGGTCGGAAACTAGATAGTTTGTTATAGTCACCTTTCTTATAGATGAGAGTTATTAGTGAAATCTTTGGATCTTCTGGAAAAATACCATTGATAATAATAATTGATAATCAGGTCCCTGATATGTTCAGTTAGTGTTTACGTACTAGCTTTATGAGCTCATTACTTAAGCCATAAATAACCTTAAATTTTGAGTTTTTTGTTTGCTAATAATATTTCGAATTTCCTCACAGTTACCTTCTTTTCACTTATAAAATAATAACTTTCCCAGGACTCGCTAGCCATAATTATTACTGACTACTGAAACTTCGGACCTGTGAGATTATGCATTCACAGGTAAACAGACATAGCGATACTTTATCTTGTATCACTTGTTACTTAGTTTATGTCCATTTAACAATTTCATATAATAACTGGTATTTTACTTACATTTAGCACGATCTGTATAGCATTTTGATTCAGTTTTTGTAAGTGAGACTGTTTCAACTATCACCAATTTTTTTTGTATAACTGCTAAATTATTTCACATTGTTTTATGTACCTAATTTTGTGTCTTAAGAACTCAATCATTTTTTTAATACTGAATTATGTATCGCTGCTACAGTATTTCAGAACCCATTGTCTATGCCAAGTCTGCAAAAACAATTACATTCATTTATATTTGATTTTTATATTTTGTTTACTATGTACATGTAGTTATTTTCCTTACCTTTGAAAATTCATCATTCTCTTGTTATACAGGATGTTCCACTTAAAACTCCCAATGCCAATTACTCGAAAATTGAAAGAGGTAGTGAATTTCTGTAAATGGCAGATAATTGGTGTGATCAAGTGCTATATTTCGACATATAATAGATGCTGGCGCCTTTGACGGTTTAGGCGTCGTGACGGCCGGAACAAAATTTTCGATGGCAGGGGTTTGGAAAACAAAAGATTAGTTCTGAAGTTTTTTATTATTAGAATTTTTTTTATTTTTTCGTTCGTTTCGCATTGAAAGTGTAAATACGCTTTATTAAAATTTGCCAATTTAATAAATTGTCTGCATCTAATAGGCTGTGATTATTCTGTTAATCTAAATTTTAACTGTCAAAACAGACAAATTAAAAGACAGGTAGTGAATATCGCTTCTATTTACATAAGTAGAACAGTATCGTTGAAATATTTAAACAGAAAGAAAATATAAGTGTTTTAAACATAGTCATTTTTTTATCTAAAATCTAAAGTAAATAAAATATTTTAATAAATAATAATAAATAAATAACACCACAGAAATTAGACAACCCCCAATTCTAGAAGCCAGGGCTTGTGCGGAAGGGGGTTACACATTGAAAAAACGCGGACATACAACCATTTCCTCCGGCAGTGCCAGTACCGGAGCCAGGATTCGAACCCGGTGGTGCGATGTCCGTGTGATTAATCGCGATTGCCACCTCGCGCCTTAACCCACTCGGCTATCGACCAGACTTTTTATAGCAATTGTTCAAAAATTTTCTCAACTTGCCTGAACACAGCAGTCATATCGGCGCCTTAACTCAAAATCTGCAGTTTTTAAGAGAATTCTTCTATTTATAGCAGCACAAGATGCAATTATTTTATTTTGGAGATCCGCCATATCCTCAATAGGCTCTACATATACAGGATCTTTTAAATGACCCCAAAGAAAAAATCGGGAGGTGTCAAATCCGGTGTCCGTGCTGGCCATTGTCATGAACCGTATGTCCCAATCCAACGATTGGGGTACAGTACATTCAAATAATCTGTTATAATTTGAGCATTGTAAGATGGAGCCCCATCTTGTTGAAAAATAATGTTCCTCCTAGTTTCAATCGGGACATCTTCTAATATTCGTTGAAGAAAACACCGATAATGATCACCATTTAAAATTCCTTCGTAAAAGTGCTGTCCTATGAAATAACCATTGAGTATATCACACCATACATTTGTACGAAAAACGCGCTGGTTACCTCCTTCAGTAATCCATCTACTTTTATCGCTCCAAAGTATTTTTTTAAAGATATTTTCATCACGGTAAAATAAATAACCAAATCTTGCCAGAAAATTAATTTGCCTTTCGGGATCACCTGGCTTTAACTTATGCACAAGTTTCGTTTTGTAAGGACGGTATTTATTTTGCTTAAGAATTCTTCTGGTAGAACTTATTGAGATATATATTGAGATAGTATTTCCTTAAGTTCTCTCAAAGACATCTTATGATTATTATTAATCTGTTGGAGAACCAATGCAACGTTAAAATCATTTGTTACTAGTTTTGATCGTTCTCGTTTTGGCTTTTCAAATGCACTAAAATTCACTAAATTTCTACATAAATTTAAAATTGTTTTATGATCTGGCTTTCTTCTTCTATCAAAACAACGCCGTACGTAAACACTTTTCGCTTGCCATGCATTTCGTTTACACTCACCGTAAACCAACACCATGTCTGGCTTTTCTTGTTTCGTGTATTGACCCATTTCTTTTCCAAAAAGTTAATCAGTTATTAAAAAATTACTTGAAAACTAACACCAAAATAAAAATTAACACTGTTTTTAACTAATGACAACTATTTGACAAACGAACGAAAAAATAAAATAATTTCTAATAATAAAAAAACTTCAGAATTAAAAATACTATTGGTATATTTTGTTTTCCAAACTCCTGCCATAGAAAATTTTGTTCCGGTCGTCACGACGCCCAAACCGTTAAAGGCGCCGCCATCTATTATAAGTCGAAATATAGCACTTGATCACACCAATTATCTGCTGTTTACAGAAATTTACTACCTCTTTCAGTTTTCGAGTAATTGGCGTTGGGAGTTTTAAGTGGGACGCCCTGTATAATGTATCCTATATGATGCGATGTATTTACTGAATTCTCACAAAACAGTTGTAAATAATCTACTATTTATTAGGGTAGTTCGTTCGTAAATTATATATATATATATATATATATTTGACAGTTAATAAATGCCATTTATTAACTGTCAAATATATGTAGATATTATAGATTCCCTCTATCGATTCTATTAATCTGTAATTCTGTAATTTACTTGAGTAAGGAAACCTAACTAAGAAACTAGGTTGTGCGCTTAAGTAGCCCATCAACAGATTGCAACACTCTTATTATTTTACAGCTTTCAATTTTATTAGTAAAAGTAGATTTTTCAAGTTTGTATATTGGTACCGTATTTCAGATTGTAAATTCAACTATGCGATCCTCAGTAATTTATATTACAATAATATCCACATTTCGTTGTGTTTAACACTAGCAGGGGGGGGCAAGCGTAGGTGCGTCTTTACTGTGTACATACTTCGGTATGCGATGTAAAGCAACGTCAGGCGCGGTTAGTAGTTGGATGGATGACCATTCCAACGGAAACCGCGTCCTCGCCTCACACATCTTCCAGCGGCTTGCATATCAGTGTATGCGCGGAAGCTATACAACCATAGGCGAGGGCTGTATACAGTGACGGCCCGTGGCTATTAGCTGTGGGTGGGCAGGATGGTTGTTAGAACCGAATAATAATGACACTTCTCCACAGAGATTTAGTGGGTGTAAAAATCACGCAAAAAACATTCAATGATAGCTCTGTCAATTTCAATCGCCTTGTATAACGTTTTTAAATTATCTATCCGTGTTGAATTCCACGGATTTTTACTGAATAACATGCAAGGCCAATAATAAAGTATATTTTTTATTTCACTTCCAGAAACATTTCTGATACCCTGTGACACAAAATTTTCTATTGACGAATTTGAATTTACATTAGTGAGATTCCTCATAGTGGGGCGAGGTCGCTCTAATTTAGTTACAAAAATTTTGTCGTCGTATGTTAAGGACGCAAAAGTGTTTCCTAATAAAAAATGTATAATATCAGAATTACCGCTTACCATTTGTCTTACATCGGTCATGGCAAATATTTTAATATTAATAATTTGTCAGTTGTCTATTCACTACACTTTTTTCTGCTAAAGTAGACACTTACTATTTACTAAATAAATAAAACACCACAGAAATTAGACAACCTCCAATTCCAAAAGCCAGGGCTTGTGCGGAAGGGGGTTACACATTGAAAAAACGCGGACATACAACCATTTCCTCCGACAGTGCCAGTGCCGGAGCCAGGATTCGAACCCGGCGGTGCGATGTCCGTGTGATTAATCGCGATTGCCACCTCGCGCCTTAACCCATTCGGCTATCGACCAGACAAATATCAACAAAGATCACAGATTACAAATTAAAAAAAAACATAACATTGAAAGAATAAATCATTACACAAATCTAACCAAAATCTGCCAATTCCAAAACAGCAGCAACAATTTCCAACATTTGAAATTCACGAATACTGACTTTGACTTCACTCCACACACACGAAAATGAAACGATTCTCGGCGAAACATCACGACGCTGTAAAAGAAAAGGGAAGGGATGAAGGTGGCAATGTCCACATTCCACCGAGCGCGAAGTCCCATATTTAAATATTATACATTTATTTCATTCACATTACTTATATTAATTTCACATCTAAAACTACTAAAATAAAATTAAACATTATTTTAGTACTTTCATAAGAGATCGATTAATCAATTTTAACACATTTATTGTGTTTAATATCTTTTCAATTGTGAACATATTCTATTCAATATTCATAGTTTATTACAAGTTTTGCTCAGGGATGGCATGCCCACTCTAAGCTTAAGCATGTAAGACGTACATCTCGTTTTGATATGCATTACAGGCATAAGATCGAAGTTAATAAAAAACATGCGCGTAGACGTATTATGATTGAATTCACTATTTCTAAGCGATGCTTGCCCGCTCTGGCTAGGTACATGACACTTCAACAGTATTACGCCCGGTTTCTAAACTGATTCATAAATGTACTTATTTGAGCATTAATATGTAGTAAAAATAATATAAATAAACCTAACTTTTTAATGTTAACATTGTAATTAATTAACCGCAAAATTTTACTTGTTAATTTAACTACAAAAATATATAAAAATATAAATATACCTTTATAACTACCGCTTATGTAATTGGGTGGGCACTGCCTACCCTGCCATCCCTGATGGGCCGCCACTGGTTGTATAGGAGATATGCCATCCTTCGGAGGGGATGTAAAGCCGTCGGTCCCTTGTCTATTAAATGTTAGGCAAGTAAAAGATCTTAGGCTCTTAGGCCTCAATAGCGGAAATAGGCCGACGTTAAATAAGTGTATAAAAAAAACACTAGCAGGTACATTTTATTTATTAGTAATGTAAATTTCAATAATTTTCAATTTTTTAGTTAATGCAATTTCAATTTTTTAAAAATAAATTAAATTCAGTTTTTTTAATTCAATAAGTAATTAAAATCCTACATGTTACCATATAGTAATAAAATATTCTTTTCTATCTCATTTTTGGTAATTTATGATTTGCAAATCGGCATTAATTTATTATTTATTTTATGCACTTTAATTTATGTTTATACATTTATTTATTTCTACGCAGAATTTATTTCTACGCAGAATTTATTTACCTCTATGCAGCATTTACTTCTATGCAGCATTTAATTTCATGCATCAATTACCTCTAAGTATTAAGCAGACTCTTATTTAGCAATCTTTACACATAAACTTTTTTTGGAATAAAACGCCGTCTTGCAAGGATAAATTGCCAAATTGTTTAGATTGGGTGTTCTACCAGACAATGGGGTCCTTAGTTGCAGTACTAGAGCATCCCGTATTCAACTATACCGACTGGAAATCCAAGAGATTGGTACCAAATTCATTATTATTTTTCTGTATTAAAATTACTCTTTTTTACTGATACAATTTTATTAATAAAATTTCACCTAAAATTATATTTCAATTAATGTACATACTTTTTCAAGCATCCATTGTTGAAATCAAATTTTATTATTTCATATGTAGAAGCATATTATAAAATTTATTTATTCATGTAATATATTTTATCATTCTTTTTATGCATTTTTTAATTTCCCTTACCATTAATTTCGGTCTTGTCTATAGAAGACTGGTTTTACGGAAAAAAGAAATAGCTTAACTAATCATCAACTATAGATGGCGCCCAGCGAAAAGCATCTTATGGAGTCGAGTAATATGACTATTCTCTAGGTCGTTGCTAAGAAAATAAGACAGTTCATTGGTTGTTGATTTATGAAATATGTTGTCAATAATACACTTACAAACAAACAGGGTAATGGTATTAAGCAGAAAGATACAATGTGTAGAAATTGAATTATATATCCCAAAGTTGCAATGAGCAACAAAAGTTGTTAAAATGAGGAAAAGAGAGGAACCTCGATTATTTATTAGAAATAATGGCTTATGTATCATTATAGACAGCCCATAAAGTTATAATAAAATGGATTATACTTATACGTCATGAGTTTATAAAGTTTCAGTTTGAATCCATAATATATAAAATACTGTTCCAGAAACTTTTTACATCATAAAAGTTTCGTAACCCTTCCATTACGCTATCTACAATCTCAAACTTTTTCAGCACAATATAATATAACAACAAAGTTTCAGGGATATGGTAATAATTAATCTAATCCTAAAGTACTCATTACAGTTTTACAGGACTTTATATCAAAAACAGTATTCCTTCCTGATAAATTCTGTTTATTTTGGTGAAATAATATCATCAACATATACAAGCGTCGATTTTTTTTGTTGCATGGAACAAGTTGCATTTCTCAAGTTTTTTTGATACATAGAATACGGATGGCGGATTTTGTGGCTCGGAACACCCTCTCCGCCATGGAAATTATTCAGGAAAGAGTTAGAAAAAGTAAATAACAATAATGATAACATGGGGGCACTTATTTTCAATTACTAAAAATTTTCAGTCGATTTAGTTTACTCGGGCTTTTTAAGCGCGCTTGACTATAACACTTTATTAAATAAACTGGATATATCGGGTTTACCACTTTGTATCTAAAAGATCGACTACAATTTGCTGCATTTAATAAATTTATATCGAACGTGTGTGTTGCGGCATTTGGTATTCCGCAAGGATCTAACTTGTGGCCGCTCTTATTTATTAGTTTTATTAACGGCTTATCGCAAATGTTAATTAACAATTTTCTTTTCGCTGATGATCTGAAGTCGTATGCAATTGTCCAAAATCTAAGCGACTGCGACTGTCTAGACTTTCAATTGCAAATCGATACTTACTGTAGAAAGTTGGTGCATTACACGATAATGATCATGATAATTACCATTCCATGATAATGACCATTACATGACCGCTAGATGGCGCCTGCTGATTGTTTTGCATGTTGCTATCCTATGGATGCAGAGATGTACCAAATAGTCCAAGGATCCTCATGTCGGTAGTCACATGCCTACACTGCACTGATGAGAGCCAACAGCTCGAAATAGAAGTCTGTAAGTGATGTGGGATGACTGGCATGAGAGCTCGTTTAAGTAGGATCAGTCTTTCGGCTGGTGTTTGTTGCAATCGAAGCATTATTGTCGGCGGGGCACATAGCCCGGAAAGTATCTGTTGGTTGCAGTCTGGTTACGTTTCTTATAGTAAAATAAGGATTTTGTAGAGGAATTTTGCGATTAAAAATATTAAGTTTTAATGTTCTGCCATCTGAAAGCACATTTGAACTAATTTTGAGCATTATCTTTTCACATACATTTTTACATGGCTTAATAATTGACTCATCGATTTTGCTTATACAAGTTCCATATTCCTTCCATATAGGCCAAACGCGTCAAACTTTTACGTTTTACTGTGCTACTTCTAGAAGTAATCCGGTATCTTCAAAATGAGTCTGTTTAATTATATTTATCTGTGACTACTATTACAGGGCGAAATGCTCCGACCGATATCTCGAAAAGTAGGCATTGGAAAATTTTGAAAGTTTGGTAGTAAACTAATGTCGACGGGGATAACTCGGCTAATATATTTTCAAGATGGTGGCACTTTTGGTTTTGCCGGAAGTAGATGTTAACTTGCTTATTTTAAATGGGACACCCTGTATACATTATTACAATTTTGGATTGTACGCAAAATTCTAGACCGATTTTGTGTAGTAAGTCTTATACCTAAGTCCCTCCGTTTTTGATATATTCCAATTTTTATGTTAAAAATGACGTTTGCAGGCCCTAAAAGAATTATCAATTCTTCGTATAAGGAAGTCTTTATTATCTAATTTGGGTTGAATTCCTTTGTTGAAAAAGACCTACTTTAATAGAGTTTGTATAATATTTTAATAGGTATTAATACATGTTGTTCAAAAAATAAAAATGAAATTGAGAAAACTGTTCCTATCTTATTTACCATTAAAAATAAGGGTAAGTTTCTGTATCGATGTATATTCCGAAAATTTTTAGTTTTCGAAATATTTCCAATTTAATATTATTATATAGTTGGCTATGACGGCGTTGAGTGCTAAACAAATGTATGTAGCTGCCACTTATCATTTGGAAAGTATTAATTATCATGACGGGGCGCTAAAATTATACGCACGAGGATTATTTAAATCTGTTTATAATCTATGGAGAATGTAACAGTTTTGTCAAGAACATGTTAATAGAAATCCAGGTAAACAAAAACCGTCTCCTAACAATATTAAACGAATAAGTGGATTTCTAGCGATGGACCTTTTCTGTGGCCTCCTCGTTCTCCTGATCTATCTGTTCTAGATATTTTATATGGGGAATAATAAAAGATATGGTTTTTATTAATCCAGTCACAATAATAGAAGGTTGTCAAGCAACCGTCAGGAATGCTTTAGACAAGTTATCTCCAGGTTCTGTTAGAGCTCGCACCCATCACGGACTAATTCGGAGTTGCGAAGAATATTTGGAAGTTCAGGGTGGATACTTTGAACACTTTTTAAAATAAAATGTTTTTGTTTCTCTGGATATCTATTACCAAATATTTCACATGACCTTGATAAAACTTTATTACATTCTCCATAGATTTCTCATTAGAGTTTCCATTTGAAAAAAACTGATTTTTGACAGTTTCCTCAATTTCATTTTTATTCTTATTTTTTGAATACTTTGTATTAATGCTTATCAAAATATTATAAAAACTCTATTGAATAGAATTTTGCGTACAATCCAAAAATGTATATAATATATTATATGATCCAATTTAAAATATGCAAGTTGACATCTACTACCAGTATAACAGGAAGTCCCACCATCTTGAAAATATTTTAGCCGAGTTGCCCCATCGACCTTAGTTTACTACCAAATTTTCAATGCCTACTTTTCGAGATATCGATCGCTGGAGTTTGCGTGAGACACCCTGTATAATGCATTCATTATGTATGTGTTTTTCAAGTAAACTGCTATTCTTATTCACCATTAGCAGTAATTAATCATTAGTCACTACTAGAGAGTGATTAATCATTACTCACTATTAGCAGATAAATCTTCAATTTAAGTGCAATCTCGTAACATTTTATTTGCACTAGAGAAGTTATTCGTTAAATGTCAAAGTTGTAATTGTTGGAACAATTTTTACTGACGAGTGCTATTTTGAAGATATGAAACTGAAGTACTTTCAGCAATATGTAGGATGTAAATAACGTTGGCATTTAAATTTAATTTATGACAAGCCATTCCTTTGACACCATTGGATGGTAGTTGGAGACTACAGAGTGCGAGTCCCCTAATCCTCACCATGTGTGGTATAGAGTGACTTTTTTGTTAACCTTGCACCTCTTCTATACATAGACTGTTTATTAACAAACATTTCTAGAAAACCCAATATGTACCTTTACCCGAACCTATCCTCTTTGTGTCTTATAGAGTTATTACTAACAACATTCCCTTTTCAGGTTAATTAAGAAGTGCTAGAAATTAAAGTGTTGGCAAGTAAAGTGTTAGATATAAGACATTACAGCGACGTTTCAGTTGATATCATTTGATGGAATACCGATGAGCAAAATCGAAGTTTTGTAGTTTACGTCTGCCTAAGTAAGTCGAACAGATCACGAGAATGTCCTAACAGTCCATTTACAAAGTGTACTAAAACGACCCTCAAACCTCTAAAGCATAGACTGTTCACAAGCACTCCACTCTCTTTCCTTCCTTAACCGAAATATTTTTCCTGGTAGACAACTTTTCGTGTTCCCTAAAGTATATCAAAACATAACGGGTACCAAAATGGCACACGATTTTCCGACAACTTTATTAAGGGAAGCCTTTTTTGAATAAATTCGCCTGAACTATATACAACAATAAACTTTTTCCTATTTCTTTTCCTTTATATAAGTTTTATTTTTATTACCTTTTCCAAAGCTTAATAGCAAAGTACCATCTCGATCTTGTAAGGGCATAACATAAAATACATCACGCACGTTTTCACATCTGTGCGAAATCCACTTGACATAAATGCTCAAAAATATTGTTCTTTTCTTTATCTAGACAATTCTACTTTTTCTAGATAAATTGTGTTTTGTATTTTACTTTAATACCGCTACTTCCGTCATCTCCCCTGATATCTGAGGGCTAGGAACACTATTGTTTAAAGTGTTTTATGGCGTATAGTGCAAGAAAAGTGACGGGGACTCAAAGAGCTTAGCAGCAAGAAAGAGTTTACGGGAAAATGTTATCAGTATGATATTTTTATAGGAATTTTATGAATGAAAGTAAAATATTAATAGTCAACTATCTAACTACTCTATTAATGGTATACAGGTTCCTGCATAACTCCTAAAGAAAGCATGTTAGGAATTTCGTCCAAATACAGTTCTTAACTATAAATGAAGCGGCACTCCAGGAAATTAATTTAGAATATACAGAGTATTACAACCATGTGAAAAAGATTGAAAACATTTTGAACATTTAATGTTGTAGCATGTAGTCAGTATAAGTTGTTTAGATGTTTAGTTTCTTTCTACCCATACTATCCATATTTCAGTTTCGTTAATGATTTCAAAACACCTATGAATTCCCATGGTAATAATTATACAGAAATTGTTTGTATTTAAATTGTGTATATTACCATTTTTCATGATTTATAAGGTATAATTCAATGCAGGTCGAGGTATTTGCCCCTGAGTAGTTGTTTCCTGCAAATGATGTATAATAACAGTATATGGGTTAAGTCCACCAAGGGCTGAAGGTCACCGCTCTCGGTACTTGCAAAATGGCAAGTCGCTATGCACCATGGAGACATCCATGATGTCTGGTGTATAGTAGCATTAGACCACATGAGAGGATTCACTTACCTCTCACCACTATACCACGTAAAAATATACACTGTTCCCGTTCGAAAAAATTGAGAAAAATCTATTTCAAATTCTCAAAATTTGAAAATGTATGTCGAGCACCCTGTATAATATGGATTCGAAATAATTATATATACAGTATCATACGCTCTTCCCTAAAAAGATTTTAACCTCGTTTTGTATTCAAGTTCAAATTTAAAAAAATATGCGGACCCTTTACCTTTAGTGATGTAAATCGCATTCTCCTTTTAATTTTTTATTTATTGATTCTAAACAAAGCACTAGAATGCGTTTATATGTTAGTCGTGAATGAGGAATATGAAGTGAGTCAAATGTATATAAAAATCTATAGGGCGTTCCGTTTAAAAGAAACACTTACCTCAATAGTGAACATTATTTGTAACACCATATACATTCAAAATTATTTTTCTGAAGGGCCCCTTTGTTTATAGTTAAGAACTGTAGTTGAATTAAATCTCCAACTAGCTTGGTGTAGGCGCTATGTAGGACTGCCGCACTGTTGCAGGATTCTGTATTACTATGGTATCTCGCCTGAAGGAGGCTAACATATCACACGATATAATTTCTAAATTTAATTCTCTAGGACGAAAGTTTTTTAATCAATGAAAAGAAAAAAATTTCTAGTAACACACAACAATAAAACAAATTCAAATCAACTAAGCAATGTATTGCGAGAACATATATTTCATACAATGAAAAGATAAAATTCCCTATCTAGCTAAATCAAATTTAAAATATTTTAAAATTAAATAATTTGGAGATGATAAAATTTGTTTATTAAAAAGAAGTTAATTGTCAAAATTTTCCAAAATAAAATATTCTTAATCATTTCCAAACTATAAAATGGTGAACATGAAATTTATATAGAGTTTATTATAACATTTTAAGTCCGCCTAGCTCAATATAAATTCCAGCCGCACAGTATCACTTATTTGCGATGTCCAGCTACTATCTCCTAAGTTCTATCACCTTTTAAATGATATTCAGTTTCCACCAGGAATCGTTTTCTTGGCCTTAAAATAAATTATAATTATACTTCTTTCTCCTCCTTGTCAAAATATTTTTAAAACTCGATCCTTGTTTTCCCTCGTTTTACTTTTCTTCAATTAAACTAACAGTCTATTTTCTCTATTTTACATCAATCTTCTTATCTCCAAAATTTTCTTCCCCTTCAATTTTCACAATTTTTTTATTATTTTCTCATATCCCCTAGCAACCTCCAATTTTAAATTTTTCCACAATCTCCTTCATTTTTTCTTAAAAAATAAAAATCGCAAATACCAACTTGAATCTTTCGTAAGATCAACTTAACAAAGCAAATTGGTTTCTTCTCTTCTCATCACATGATATTGAGCCTTTTTCACTTTTACCAATTTCCCGCACAAATTAAATTAAAATCTACTTGAACATATTAGATGCGTAGACAGTTCGAGATGTTTTAAACGTTTTCATAATTAGTATAACAATAATTGAGTGCATTTATTTGAAATAACTGATTCTATTTATCATTGCAGTGCAATTTAGTCTTATTTGAACCAATAGAACCGCATCAAATTACGACTGAAGAACGAACGTTAGCAAATAAATATTTAATTACTGACATTCTAACTACTGCAAACATTCATATGCAAAATGTCAATCTCAAGCCCATATGCCTCGGAAATACTCGCCGGGGAAAAATAGACCAATCAAAATTAATTTGGACTCCGAAGACCGTGTGCACTCGGTTAATAAAAAGGTCAGGTAATTAAAAAATATGGAAAGATTGAAACACATATCAATATCGCTTGACAGAACCCCCAAGCAAATTGACAATTACCGGAACGTTAAGAAAATCTTAGACGAACGTATAAACAATGGTGAAACAAATATAAAAATAAAATATATCAATGGTTATCCGAAAATTATACATTTAAACGCCTAAAGACACCCAATTACACCGATCTATTAGACTTGAAATGCTACTACCAAAATGTCAGAGGACTTAATACAAAAGTAGAAGAGTTCTATAGCAGTATATCTAGCAGTGACTTTCAAATTGTTGGTTTAAGTGAAACATGGTTATCAGAAAACATTAATGATGCTGAACTTTTTCCTCCCTGCTACACAGTGCTTCGAAGTGATCGAAATTTTGTTGCTACGAGCCTTACCAAAGGCGGTGGAGTACTACTGGTTATTGACAGTTCTTTTAAGTATTCTCGGATCAACGTAGATGTTCTAAACACCTCATTTCCTGGTATTGACATTGTAGGATGTAAGGTAGTAATGTGCAATGTTTCTGTGTCAATTTTTGTACTGTATATTCCACCTATAATAAGCTCAAACGAGTTCTAATTGTCTATAGAATCATTTGAAATGCTCAGTTGTTTTTCTACGGACTCGAAACTCTTGATTTTAGGGAATTTTAATGTGCCACTTTACAATGTCGATTCCAATAATGCTAAGACCAAATCTATTTTAAATTTTTCTAATTTCATTAATGTTAAGCAAACAAACTCAATCGTCAACCACAACGGCAGGCTTCTTAATTTAATACTGGCTAATATACCCTGCAATATAAGTAGAGACGATTCTCCTCTAATAAAGGAGGACCCACATCATCATGCCCTTATCATTGACATTAAATTTAACAAGTTCAAAGCAAAAGGTTTTATATATAGCGATACCTGTAAAAAATGTAACTTTAGGCGTGCAAATTTTCCATTAATGTATGAAATGCTTCAGGCGGCAGATTGGTCACATATTGATATTTAGGCTGACATAAATGATGCCTGCGAACATTTATATAATACCGTTAACAATGTCTTTAATACATGTGTTCCAATTTACAAACAAAACAACCGAACCTACCCACCCTGGTTCAACTTGGAAATAAATAATTAATAACATTCGTAAAAAAGATAGGGTGCACAGAAACTACAAAAAGTTTAACACTAACACATACTTGGAGCAGTTCAAAATCCTAAGATCCCTAATTAAGCAACAAATAAAAGCTGCCTATGAGGTACATATACATGATATCGAAATAAATATTAACGCTGACCCTTCCAAGTTTTGGTCATTTGCACAAACCAAAAAGAATAAATCTAGAATTCCGGGCTCTGTAAATTATAACAACATTACCTTCGAAACTCGAAACGCCTCAATCTGTGATCGATGGCTTCGCCAGCTTTTACTCGGACGTGTAACTTCAACCCGACTCCTCTCACAAAGTTCCACTTATTTCTCTTAATAATACACACGTGCACATTAAACCAATCACGGACCAGGACATAATTAACGCAGCAAAAAATTGAAAAATAAATTAACCTTCGGTGTTGACAACGTACCGAGATTCATTGTTAAAGACTGAAAAGTCATGTATCTCCATATCAGCATGGTTTTATGGAAAAAAGACGAACCTGTCCTGTATTACACAGTATATCTCGGACATATTGGACGCAGAAGGCCAAGTCGATTTTATTTATACTGACATTCAAAAAGCTTTCGACAAAATCGATCATTTTCTTCTCCTTTCTAAACTAAATGCAATTGAAGTGTCAGATATCTTCCTATCCCTAATTGAATCCTATTTATTTAATAGAACACAGTTCGCGGAATACGGTGGATATAATTCTCGCAACTTTTTTTTTGCAACATCCGGAGTGCCACAAGGATCCAACCTAGGGCCACTTTTATTCTTAGTATTTATTAATGATTTATCCCTCACTATGGGTTCTACACATTTATTTTTCGCGGACGATTTGAAAATTTACTCTGAAGTAAGCAAGCCAAACGACTGTTCTGACTTGCAAATAGCGTTAGACTCAGTTAACGAATGGTACGAGAATAATTACTTAAAACTAAATACATCTAAATGTAAGATAATGTCCTTCTACAATAACAAAAGGCCAGTGTTATTCGTATATACAATTATTGATACCGTTTTTGACCGATGTACAAATTTTAAGGATCTTGGAGTAACATTCGATTCCAAGCTCAGTTTTTCTACTCATATTAGCACAATTGTTACTTCGGCTTCTAAAGTACTCGGGTATTGTATAAGAAACTGGGGCAGCTTTACGGATATCAACACTCTGAAATTAATATACATATCATTTATACGAAGCAAACTTGAATATGCTTCTGTCATCTGGTCACCTATTTATCAAAACTCTAAAATGCAAGTTGACTCCGTACAAAGACGATTTCTTAAATATATATATTTCAAATCCAATGGGACCTATCCTGTTAGGGGCTTTGATCACAATACACTACTAAATTCATTCAATTTTGACTCGCTTGAACTTGGAAGAAATTGCACAGCACTACAATTGTTATATAAAATACTGCATAATCAATTAGATTGTATTCACTTAGTAAATAAAATTAACTTTCATGTACCAAGGCAGAACGCTCGTCTGCACAATGCATTTTACGTCAATACCAGCAGAACTAACATTCAGATTAAGTCTCCAATATTCAACATGTGCAAGATATTTAATTTAATATAAGTCGCTCATATGTGCGACCTCAACTATGATACTCTAAACCACATTATTCATAAGTACAAAGAATCATTTAACTGATTAAGTCTAATTATAATAATCTAATCTATAATATCTATCTAATCTTTTTTATAATTAATAAATAATAAATTAATGTAATGTAATCTATGTATGTATTAAGTAATGTAATGTAATATAAATTAATGTAATTTTGTAAATTTTTATCTCATTATTGTTATTTTTATATATTTTGTTCATTATTTTCTGTAATTGGGTGAAAATAAACGTATTATTATTAAATTACGTTATAATTAGTTGCAAATCTATTTAAAGTCATTCTGTATGTTATAAATATCTCTATCTGTCTTTAATGGCTGAAATACAAAAATTGCATGTGCATTGAAAATATCTCTCTTCTGCAAAATACCTTGATATTTTATCAAACAAAACAGAAGAAAACAGAAAACATGAATGCAACTCTCTACTTAGAATAAAATGCATCTTATTCACAACTCAAATTGATCTGAATGTGTCGTATAGTTTAAATGCAAGTGAAAATCATATCAGTATATTAATCGTTGGTACGCCCCCTGAGTTCCTTAAAACCCCCCATACACTTTCGAACATGTTGGACGAGCATGTTGGTAAATATAGTTGGAAGCTGGCTCGGCTTAAAGGTGTGTGAGAACGGCGAACATAGTTGGCGGTTGGAATGCTATGCTCCAACCCCAATTTTGCCGACAGACCCCCATCCATGTTCATCTGGTCCGGTGTATCAATTTCCCATTTCCGATTTACCCGGAAATGATCGCAACTTTAAATTTTTAAATGGAACATCCTGTATATGTTTACATATTTGAATTAAAGACAACATTCTGAGTATACCAGATATCCGAGAATTAATATAATTTGTTGTAAATAAATGTTGTATAAGAATTATTATTACCTTTAGTATGATTATTATAAATGGTATTAGAGAAAGATAAAATATTCCTCGGTAAATGCGAAGTTTCATTTACCTGTTGTTTACAGATACATTTGAGGAGAGAAAATGAACTGAACCGCAGTAATCTTACTTAATGGATGTTTAATGGAACACGTATTGATTTTATGAAAATGTAAAAGTATGGAAATATATGAAATCACTTAAAGCGATTCATGCGAACAATGTAGATCTAATTGAACAAGAGAATAATATTTTTCTCAAAGAGTGATAAATAATCTCTCATTTATAAGTTTTAGATAAAAATATCTAAAGAGACTTATGTAAATTATGGACGATCACAGATTTATTGAAAATTGTCATTCATACAACTGTAATTTTAAATAAAATAGTTAATGGTTCGGCTGTTAATGATAATAATGATAATTATAATTTATAATGAAAATAGGATTAAACTAAAATGTATTTTTAAGGTGCAGATTACTGCGAGACATATTGTATCACTTTAAGTAGTGTAACCACGGCTCCATTGCAAATTCTATATGACAGATGTTCTGCTACATAAAATTCCGCAGTTTATACCCATTCTCACTGGCACTGTCATTGTTTTGTTGTGTTTTGAGTTGACTATTATTACACATTACAAAGCGTTAAAAATTGAAGTAAATAAATGTTTGTCTACTTCCAGCGCGTAATGTGAAATTTTATTAAATAGACTTTAGTGTCATAATAACGTATGTTAGAGGTGAAAAATGTACTACAGCAGGGAAAGAAACCATAAGGGAACACAGATCTTGACCCCCAACATGGGCATCCAGAGAGACGGTGATAAATGTAAAATGGGCTAGACGGCATTTATCCAAGAATATTACAGAAAGGAGCAGACCTTCTATTTCACAGATTAAGTATGATACTCAGGAGCAGCTAGGCACTTGGGTACATACCCAAAACCTGGAGACTAGTTAGAGCAAACTTTATATCTAAACCTGGGAAAATTGTACAGAAGGTGAAAAGTCTCTAAGACCAATATTTCTAATGTCGTTTGTTACTAAAGACTCTGGAAAATCTGTTGGACAGACGCATCAGGGATGATGCACTGGCAAACAGGCCTCTACACCAAGACCAATATGCCTACAGGACAGGGATACATCGACTTGTTAACAATGCTGAGTTTGCTCTCAGACACAATGAGCCATATGTGCCTCTTTAAACATTGAGGGAGCATTCCATAACACCTCCCTAAGATTCATCACCAAAGTATCGAAGGAGAGAGAAATCAGTGAAACCAACAACAGATGGATAGACTGTATGCTTAAGAATAGATTAGTATATACGTAATTAATGGGGAGACAGTGGTGGCTTGGGTTGAACGGTGATGTCCGCAGGGAGGTGTTTTATCGTCTCTTCTGTGGAACCCTCTCATGAACGAACTGATTAGGTTACTGCGCAGGGACCCAGATGAGGAAGGACTAAATATTAGTCCTTCCAAGTCAACCGTAATAGCATTCACCAGAAGGAAAAAATTCAAAAACAGCTGTCGGGAGAGGTAAAACATCTAGGAGTAATACTAGATTCTAGACTTATCTGGAACCAGCAACTCCAACAAACCAAAAAGAGAGCAAAAACAACGCATATGTTGAATAGACGCATTCATGAAATAACATGAGGGTTAAAGTCAAGAACGATTGGACGTACATCATGGTGGTCAGACCTATGATCTTGATCATTTATGGTATGGTATTTGATATGATGCTGAACTAAGTAAGGTATAAAGACATGCCTGTTTAGGGATAACGGGAGCAATGAAAATACCGACAGCAGCAATTGAGATCCTGTTGAGCCTCTCTCCTCTTCACTTCGAGATAATAGGGGAAGCAAGGATAGGATACTTTAGATTGCAAAATGAACCAAGTAGCATTTATGCGATATTGGGGCATAACCAAATCAGGAACCGAGTGTGGGTTAGCATAATATCTGATATAAGAACGGAGCACATGATTGAATGTTTGATTTTGTAGTCGAAAATAACATATTTTCCGCTCAGAATAATTCATATTTACTATTTTGTATTAACAACAAGTCTACAAGCAGTAGCGGGAAAGGCTTAATACTATTGTATAATTATTTCTACTTTTTAATTGGTATATTAAAAAACTTTTAGCATTCATCTATAATCTCTCATTCTATGAAATATAATGCTGTTCAGCAGAAAACTATTGTGAAAATTATATTTTTTGGTTTTCTACGTATCACATCTAAAAACGTATATTTTGAGTGTACTTGTCAAAATGTGCCGCTTAAATTACGGAGCGATCAATATACTATTTTGTGAGGAAAATTCTGTCATTTATAAAGCTATCCCGTAGGGCGATGTACTTTTCTGTCATTCATAGTCCTTTTTTCTGGACTTTTCTGTGTGAAATATTTATTTATAGCGTTAAACACTATCTGATGGTGTATTTCAGTTTTTATCGTGTTTGTCATATTTTTTGTCGTTTTCTAACCCTTTCCATCTGACCTAAAAATAGCAACTAATATTTGAAGCCCTTTGTTTGCTTACGTAGAGTGAACGTAAAATGAAGGGACTGTTAAACATTCAAGGCCCTATAACTTTTAAATAATTAATTGTACAAGAAACATTATTCAAAATTTGTCGAAACTTCTTTCGTCCGCAAAATTTATAATGGCAATCTTTTCCCTAGGATCAACGGGTTATTGCGAGAAAACTGATTTTATCTCCTTTATGATAAAATGGTAGCTAATGTAGGCCTCTCGATGTTTAAAACTTGGGTTCTTATGGAGGCTCCCTATCATATTAAAGAAAACTCTTATATTTAACGAGTTATATTAACAACTAACTAAACTAATAAATAAATAAGTAGGACCTTTTCCATTTGAATGCACTGATACTGATAATATACCGAGAACAGTCGGATATGGCTTGACTGTAGTTAAATTGCAGTTTAACAAAGGTGCGCCTAGTATAAGGTCAATAAGAATTAGAAAATGTTTATATTCTCTAGTTTGGCGAATGCGCCAGCGATAAATGAAAAGCTTCGTTTACATAAATTTCAGTTATTTTGCTATGAATTAAATTATTGGTGACCCAACGCATAGTAGTGTAACACCGTATACTAGGGCGCATTATATTCGAAAATAATTCCTATTTTTATTTCAAATTTATGTAAACATTATTTCTACAACACAAAATTGCAACAGCTTTTCGAATGTTTTAAAGTCATAATGTTTAGAAATTGCCTTCAGCATAAGGAGTTAGTTCTTATCTAAATTGTGTTAAAATAAATAAGACGAGCCTAATAATATTTGTAACTTGGGGGGATTCCTACTAGAAAAACTAAAGCAAAGTGAAAAAGACTTAATTAGAAAATACATGTAAGACTGAGAAGATGGCACAGTTCGTCATAACCAGAACGCGTATCTCAATATTGTAAATAGGCGTATGTAGTGTGGGAAGCGTGGTATAGGGATGTGCACAAAAACGAAATTTTGACATTCTCGGCATTCCGTCTAGGCTGATAATGATATATAATAGCTCGGGCTAGCGGCATTACGGGGAAGAAACTAGATGTCCGTTAGATGAGCGATTCTCTCCGGACATATTACCAAAGTCCACACTGTACAAGTTATTAAAATTAAGTGCACGAACGCCCTCAAAGGTTTCAACTCTTAGTAGCTGTAGCTAAACTTGGCCAGGACATAAGTATAAACAAGGGGTTAAAAAAATGCATTGACACAGTTTTCTGCATTACATTTTGTCAGGACACGCTTATTTCCTTAATGGATACGATTTTTATCATTCCATTTTCTAACTTGTTTCCACACCACCCAGGAGGTAGAGCCTAACGGTGCGTTTTTTAACGGAATATCTCCATAGGCCTAATCCACAAAATCATTACTTTTAAGTACGTCTCGGACGTTTTGATTGTGGAAGTAATGGTGCATTGTCGTCTGAATCTTGTTCATCGTTATAGTCACTTTCCATAGCATTTTCATCTGATATTTCTAAGGGAATAGTCTCTTCTATAGTTATCTCGCATTCCCCACGCATTTCGGCATTGTTTTCGCAAGAGGATCCATTGAAATAACAACAAGTGGCGGAACATTTTAGGCCCGTTTTGCAGAAACCACATGCTCTCTCACTACTCACTACAAATACTTTTAAGCAAGGAATCCGGAGCAGATTGTTAGCGTTTCGTACAGCACCGAGTCTTGTCTGAGTCTTCCGCCAATCACACTCCACTGTATTTTTTTCAACCCCACACCATAACTGGACTTGATGATAAGTTCGTAGGCAATGTTGCCGCCTAGCGTCTTTTATTGGTGGCAATGGGGCCAAGTTGACCTTGTTTTTCAACACCGAGCCTCCGAAATTCCTATATCGTAGAGAATCCAAGGTATCGGTTTCGTAACATCTACCATACAGTGTTACCAAAAATGCTTCTCCCGCAGTGGCTAGTGCGTCGAAGTCTGCATGTAGATCTTGGAAGATTTCAATCATTTCAAGCATGAATATTAAGAAATTTAATCTTTCCCTGGTTAAAGAAAGCAGGCGTTGTATCACAACTGCTGAATGCATGCAGGAACAAAATATTTTTGCTTACAGAATTTACAAACTGTAGACTGCGTGATGAATATATCTTTTCCTTCACTTTACCCCGAGCAGATTTTCCTAAGAAGTATTGTCATGCTCGCTCGCCAGTACAGTCATCAGTGCATCTCCTACAATATACTTTGCACATAACACTTAGCCCACATTAAGAAGACAGGTGCAAAAACGCTTCACCGCTACATTATCATTATTTGCTTGCGTTTGGCGCGCTATATCTTGAAAACTGTTGATATTACGGACAAAATGCACAGAACATATTTTATGTAGAACTGTATGTTCCTCAATTTATTTATCTTTTTTATAGGACGAATATGAACAGATATTTGCAAACTGATTTTGGCGGCGCGAGCGATCCCCCCCAATGTCACACACTCAGGGTTATGATCAGGACGGTAAATTTTACATCCCACCAAATTTCATCTCCTTACGACCTTTTGCGTGGTAAGACTACCAATTGCCTTGATTATTTATGCAAATACTTCTTTTGATACCTATCTAAAAGTATTATGACAGAATTATATGTTTTTAGCTTCTAACTGATCAACTGAGAACATTATGAGATATTTTTATTTAAAATGTCGATAGGCAGTTAATATGTGAAGGCTAACACATCACTCTGTTAACGCACCGGAAATATTTTTAAAGTAGTCTTTTTATTAGACGGTAAAGGTGAACATTCCAACCATAAAACACCGTATTAATTCCATTCAGTTGTTTTATTCCGCTCGTATAAACCTGACATTCGTTCCCCCTTCCCATAAAGCACGCAGCGTTTCCCGGAATGCGGAACTTTGAGAAGGTATGTCCTTATCAGCGACAGGAACTGCAGGAAGGAATGAAAAGAACTAAGGAAAGTATATCCTGAAGTATTGGCAGGTCCACATGTTTGTATATTACATGACCGCTCGTAACCTAGTTAGTTTATCCAGGTATGTTCAAAGGCGCCGTGCATGCGCAACGTTGACAACCATCGTTTCGCGGGAGGCTGAGGGTTGCCTACTACAGTGTACTAACAACAGGTTATCACTTAAGTTGCCGATACAGCGGCTACTGGGGTAAATTAACGCGCGTTAAGATGTTGATTGATTATTGACACCCACTGCGATATTACAGCGACGAAGGGGTTGGATTAATATGAATTTAAGGTGCTCTATTGTACGTGTGTGATATGCATGTTATTTAAAAATAATAACAACAGTGGCATAAAATATATGTGATTGTTTTTCTGTGAGAACTTAATAAATGTGCCTAACCTAAATTTATTACTAAACGATATTGTTACTTCTAATTTTCCCATAAAAGAAATTAAAAATTTACGCGCTATTGCGGAATATATTAAAATGTTAGTTAAAATAATGTGTGATTAGCTAAACGTATATCTACTTGTTAAAAATATGTTATAATGAAAACCCTGTGAGTAAGATATGACTGATATGAGAGGATAGCACATGGTAGGAAATTAATTTGTTGAAATTGTAAATAATATCAAACATATTCTAGATATACGAAATAAAAATTTCACACTAGAACGGAACACTGAGATTATCAAATAGCAAACATGTATTATTAATTGTTGTTTGCATGCTAATCATTTTATAATAATTATTTTGTAAGAAGAGCATAAAGCAATGCTCTCAGTATTCCTTTTGTAAGAATGTGAAGTTCGTCTGCGCCAGTGCACAGTGTGGTTTCTTGTTCGTTGTAATCGTAAAATCTTTTAATGCAAATGCATTTTATATTTGGCGGTAACAAATTGAAAAATCTTCCGCGATAAATCACTAACAATAGTCTTGTCTACACTCAGTCTTTGCTTTCCAAATGTCTTTCTAGTCGGTATATACAAGTTGTTTCCTTTATAATTGTACATACGCTAACTGAAGAATCCTTGGCCCAAAATGAGAAAGTGCAATCCAAAACATACAACGTAAAATGTTGCTCCTTACTGAGGTACGGTCGTGAGCAAAAAAAAAATAGGACATGTATTATAACGGTATTTTGCTAAAATCTAGTTATGTACATCTAACTTTAATTTTTGTGACATTGTCAATTAGTTGTCATAATTTATTGCAAGTGTGCAAAAAACTAATATGCCTCATATAAGCGATTTAGTTAAATCTGGAGTTATTGCTAAAGCAGAAGATGGATGGTCAATGAGACAAATTCCACTGCGTTATAATATTGACAAAAATTTGGTGTGTAATATTTTAAGAAAGTGGAGAATAAACGGTACGATTAGTAGAAATCCTGGATCAGGGCGACGAAGGATATCAACTCAACAACAAGATTTGCAATTAGAAAATGCTTTAGTAGAAAACCATTTTACTCAGTTATACAGGCTGTTGAAGAAACGAATTTTCCTGGATCGAGTAGTACTGGTCGCCGGCGAGTAAGAGAATCGGAGCTACGCTGTCATGCAGCAGCACTAAAATACTTACTTAAAGCTGAACATAAATAAGCTCGAGTAGGATTTGCGCTTGAATTTTTAGCGCATGATATAAATTTTTGGAACAATGTAATCTTTACAGACGAAAAACTTTTCAGTCAACACACAGCGGTCGTATTCGTGTTTACCGCCCTCCGAATACTCGATTCGATACGAAATATATATCTAACAATGATAAAAGTGGTAGATTTTCCATCAATATATGGGCTTGGATATCGGCACGTGATTCTGGTGGTTTGTGGCATATTAAGGAACGATTTAATAGTGAAACGTATATTAGGATTTTAGACAATATTATGCTACCTTCTGTGTCACAATTATTTCCTAATAATGAGTTCATATTTCAACAACACAATTGTTCATACCGTTCATACCGCTCATACCGTAACTAACTGGTTTCAAGAAAACAACATCAATGTTCTTAACTGGCCCGGTCATAGTCCAGATCTCAACCCCGTGGAAGAAGTATGGGGACTACTCGTAAGAAGTATCCATAAACGAAATGTGAGACCACGGAATGCCGAAGAATTACTGCAAATAGTAAATAATGCATAGGAAAATATTATTACTAATGATTATTGTATAAGGTTATTTAATTCTAAGCCAACCAGACTTATAGAAGTTATAAATAGAAATGGTACAATAACGAAATATTAATAGTTTCTTGTTAAGTAGGATATCCTTTGTCCTTTGATCCAGGATTTCTGCTAATCGTACCGTTTATTCTCCACTTTCTTAAAATGTTACACACCAAATTTTTGTTAATGCTATAATGCAGTGCAATTTGTCTCATTAACCATCCATCATTTACTATAGCAATAACTACAGCATAAAAATAAAAATAAATTAAAAGTGACATTTGTTTTATTTCGGCTACTCATTACATATTCAAGTAGAGACAGAGTTACATTAGACAAAAAAAAGTTGTCCTATTTTTTTCTGCTCACGACAGTACAGGATGTTTTATTTCAAATTTTAAAAATTATATTTGCCAATTATTTTGTTACGGTTTAATATTTCTTTTTCATATTTGGCAGAAAGTTTAGGTATTTTAAGTAACATCAGATCGTGGTAAAAGATAGTTTCTCATTATTACCAGAGGCGTACGGCAGGGACAGAGGAGCAGTTTTCCCCCCCTCTAAATTCTACGCCACTGGTGGAATCGTCTTTCCAGTATATTTTTTTAATTTTAAAACGTTTTTTACGAAAATAATATAGTTTTAATTCATAACGATAAAGTAATTATTTTTCGAGATAATTGAGGTTAAAAATAAGACTGCACAATATTCTGATTTTAATGTTTGATTTATTTTTCATATTCGTAAATATATTATTTCGGCATCTTTATTCATAAAATTGCATTGGTTACGTGAAATAAGCTTTACAGTTAAATTTTTATTAACATATTTAATATGAAAGTGGATACTTACAATGTTAGGTAGTAACAATTTGAAATAAATACAACTACAGAGCAGTGCCGGGTATCTCAGCGAAAAGTGAGTCAATTTGACAATTAATGCACACTAAATAAAGTAAAGTTAATATGCTGCTTTCGCCAGTAACTCTGTTTTTGCTGGAATACCCGGTTTGCACAGAAATTAAACATAATTTATAACAAACCTTCAATGCGACCCCCATTTACTTCAATACATTTTTGCATTCTTTTGTTAAATGTTCTCCTAACATTAAAAATATGTTCGGTTGATGTTTAATAAAGTTGGCAGAATTGACTATTTGTTGCTATAAATCTTGGACAGTATTAATTTCTTGAGCATATGCTCAACATTCCATGTGTCCCCATAAATAGAAATCTAAGGGATTATAAATCCGAACTTTGAGGTGGCCACGGAAATTCGCTTCCTCTACCAATCCAGTGACGAGAAAATTGATTATTTAGGTAGTTGCGCACTCCTAAATGGAAATGAGCCGGGGCACCATCCTGCATAAACCACATATCTATTCTTCGATTAACCGGCAATCTCTCGAGCTTGTCGAAAATTGTAGTTTGGAGAAACTCCAAGTACGAGTTGCCATTCAAATTTGCGAGTAATTCATAACGGCCCAACAAGATACACATTTATTTTAAACTTATGTTGGAAATGTGCCTCTCTGACTACAAGTGGATTTTTAATATTCCAACTGTGGCTGTTCCTCAAGTTGAAAACTCCTATACGAGTAACACTGGCTTCATCGGTAAAGAGAATATTGGGATTTAAAATGTTTCTATCTCTAATAGACTGTGCAAATTCCACTCGTACAGAAAGATCTCTTGGTAATAAATTTTGGACTGGTGTAAAATGGAAAGGTCGCAGGTTTTCTTTTTTAAGTATCCTAAATACTGTAGCATTGCTTACCCCCGAAATTGCTGATAAACGTCGACATCTTAGTTGGGGATTATCAGCAATTCGCACTAAAATGCCCTCCTTTTTATCAACAGAAATTATTTTTGGCAGTCCCACATTACGTTTGGGCTTGAATTTTCCAGTTTCTCCTAATCGAATAAAAATATTTCTGAAGATCTGGTGATTGGGATGGGCTCTGTTTGGATACATTTGAAGATATCTTGGAGTAGCCGCACGATAGGAATCTCTTGTGCATAAACACACATCATATCCCGCATTTCAAAATCTGAAAAGATATTATGCAGTGGCATTTCAGTAGATACCCTTTTTAAATTTTGCAACAATCGAAATGATTGATAGTGATATCAAAAATTGATAACAGTGACACAACCCCACTAGATTCAAATAATTACTTCAGAGGAAAACCGATTTTTCGGTTTTTTATTTTTTCTCGTAAAAATAATTCAATTTACATGATATTATGTGAAAGAATACCTTTTCTTTCATTGAATAAGCGTGATTTTTTTGGAATCTAGGAACCAAGTAGTTTCCGAGAAATTTACATTTAAAAAAAAATCGTTGTTCGAACTGAACTCAGTTCAGTTCAGAGTTCAGTTCAGAGCAACGAGAAGCAGCAGTATGCAGCTTCCAGTGAGAACCTGAAGAAGGCAGATGAGATTCTGCCGAAACGTCGTTTAGACAACCGTAACTCCTGGAGGAGCCGACCATCGACGCGGAAGAGCATCCGGAAGTACAATAACACTTCATTTAACACTCGCGAAAACCTAAAAAAACAACATATATATATGTTGATGGTTTATTTTTCATGATACCGCTTAAAATTGAGAAAAACAAAAAATTACTTCGAATCACAAATTTTTTAATATTTTTTATTTTAATTTTTTAAAATTATTTATGTAAGTAATGGATTAAATGGATTAAGTTGAATGAATTTAAAGTTATGCATATAAACATGGTAAAAAAATTTACAAAATTATATCTATTACCAGTAGAAACTACGAAAGAAAGTTAATGTGTCTAGAAAGCTGGTCACCAAATACTGTACGAAATAGAGCTTACAACAACCTGAAACTGTATAGAAAAGCTGCACTTAACTCTTGGAAGAGAGGTATTACTTTATGGAAGGCCTGAGTGCTCAATATATAAAACAAATGATTATTGCCTAATATAAATCCCTTCTAGACTAGACTAGACAGATCCAACACAGTAATCATTGTGAACGAGGGTGAGGAAGTAGTACTTAAGGATTTCAGCAAGAATAGTTTTTTGTACGGGCTCACTGAACTTTACTTAGCTTTAGCGGTCAGTGTTATATCACATATAATGATTGCATAGAACCAAAACGCAGTAACGGATTGCCTTTATATTAACGAAGGTATGTTATTTTGTAACAATTCATTCCGGTCATAAAAATTACAAAAAGAAACTGATAAAATAAATAAAAATAATATTCCACTTCTAACTAGGATCCTTACAAATAATAATTTTTAATAAGCAAAACTGAAAAAATATTAAGTAACAGTTTTTTTACAAAATGATATTGGGTATATCATAACAATTAGAAAAAAAGCATTGTAAGAGAGATGATATTTAAAATAATTCCATGAATCATATCAAAATCACAGTAATATGCTATCCCAACCCTGTTGTAGACCATACCTCCTTTAAGGAGATTTTAGAAATTGCACAAAAGAAATTTACTTATTGAGAGAATAATTTTATTAGGGATTTTACAGTATTATATTTGGTATATAATATTAATTTATAATAAAATAAATAAAATGAATAGTTTTTTCGTTATATACATGTATTTATTAATTTTTTTAATTTGTAAACAAATTAATTGTTGTTTGGACAATTAGCAAAAGAAATCCTAGTTCTTCTAGTGCTTGTATCAAAAGTTCTAAATGCTTATTACTTCTGTTTAATAATATACCAGAAGCAGGTGTAGTACTAGTACTATTCTGCTAAAGTTGTGAAACTTAGAATGCTACTCTTGATTCAACATGGCACATTATTGCGGTTGTGAACAAGAACATGAGACGGTCCAACAGGTACTTTGTGACTGTTCTCCCGTCTCGTCAATTAGAGAATCCATCTTGGGAGAGCGCTGGCCTACATTGGCCGATGTAAGGGAGATGCCCCTAGGCAGCATCACCACCTATTTCGCAAGATTAGGTTGGTTGAAGGCCTAGGCGAGGGTCTGCCTACAGGGAGGACGTACAAGGGGCCCAATGGGGCCTAAATGCTGTGGCTCAATAATTCTTATTGACCACCCTCCCAACCAATTCTAAATGACACATTATTGTTTTGCCGCACTGTTTTCTGAAGAATTTTCAACGTAGCCATATGCCACCTGTGAAGATCTCCAGCCAACATGTCGTTTTAACTCTATTAGATTGTCGGAACTGTCAGCAAGCATATTACTGAAGTGTCACAAATACAATAAATGCCCTTTGCATTTTTCAGTGTTTTAAATAAATTGAAATAAACAGCTATAGTACTAAATTTTTTTATGCCGAGTATTTCTTTAGTACACTTCCCTTTTGGTAATTTAAAGGGATATTATTAGCTCAATACTTGGAGGCACTGATCTTCACTAACGTTTGCTTTAGAATCTAGCATATTGACCAAAATGGCGGGTCCTAGGTCTTGTATATCATTAATTTTCATATAGCACAGCCCACTTTTTCTATAGGATTTTTATCCAACAGAAAAGGATTATTCGATTAATTTTCTCCCTAGGCCCTTTAGACTCATGTAGGCCAACTTTCACAGAAAATAATATCCTAACATTAGCATCCATATTAATTCTAGAGGTATGTAACAATAAAAGTAAATTTGAAAATAACATTCACTCTCACAACACCAGATCGGTAAATGATATCCATACAAACCGTATTCACTAACACTTTTCACGAAGATTCCTTACTATACTTGTGCCACTATCTACAACAAACTACCACAAAGAATAAAAATTCAAAATAGTGTCCACAAATTTAAAAGACATTTAAAAAAATTTCTTACAACTAACTGTTTTTATAGCCTACGAGAATTCTTCGATTTCAACGATTAGACAGATCTCTTACAATCATGATATATGTAAAATATTATATCAAAACTATTTTCAACTATTTTTAAGTTTTGTGAGCTTATTGGTTCTTTTTTTCAATTTTTAAATTTCTTTTGTCATGAAAGTGTACCATTCTTGTAGATTTTAAACGGTTTGTTTTGTGCCCTGTATTAAATTTACTGTATTTTATTATTACATACTGTATACTTCTGTTTAGTTTATAAGTAACCACATTTTATGTACTATTTTTGACCTGTCCTATCCATTACTGGCAAATTGGAACTAATAAAGATATCTATCTATCTATCTATAGCGCTCATTATACCGACTATTAAAGCAATCTGAAAATACCCAAACAATTATTTTTTAAGACAAAATGTTAACTAACTTTATTATTACCTTTGTGCCTAAGTATATCTCATTAGGAGATTCTTTAATAAAGGACGTATTTCTTGTGTGGATAAAACTTTGGATTCTATTGCCCGATAACCATTTATAAGAATGATCTTAACTTTAAATAATTAGCAATATTAATATTTTGTTTGATATTCATAATTGTTTTCACTATAGAGTAGTTTTTCACAAAGTGGACCATTTAAATATCTCAGCTAATTCGAAAAATAAGCCAGTACGATATTTTCGCAAAGCGAATTGATATTATTTATTTGCACCACAAATTCCTTATTAACAGAATTCGTGTTTTTCTCTTGAATTATTTTGTAATAACTAGCGTATATTCCATATTTATTTCACTAATTGACGTTGCTCTCTACAAAATGTTAATTTTATTAGTAGCATATTGTTATTTAGCTAAAGTTACTGCTTCGATGACCTCCAAGAACCTGTAAAAGTTGACAAAAACTTTCAAGAATATTCGAAATTCAAAAATAAAACAGAACTTTTAAGAACTTGCTTTTCTTGCAAAGTCGTACTAAAAAGTAAAAAACAATTTTTCATGTATGACTGTAAGAAAAGTAAGGCGTGCGCACTTTGTATTTCACCTTTCATATAATCATGCGTATAATTATACAAAGTGCGCTCACCTCACATGAAAAATTATTTATTAATTTTTGTTACAACTTTGTAAGAAAACATGTTAAACAATTTTCACCCCCGCGCCCCCTATGTACAGATATTTTTCAAAGTAACGATGGAATACTGTATTATCATCCGATCTTAGTAACTGTGCAAAATTTCATCAATTGATTGTGTCGGGAAGTGTGTTAAATAAAGGATGCAAGATCTGGATAAACATGAAAAATACTACATTGTGAGTTTTTTTTTTATACATTTATTTAACGTCGGCCTATTTCCGCTACTGAGGCCTAACACCGACGCCTGTAGACGAGCTACCCCCAACCAGGAATTTTGCCGAACCTCTTCCCTTAAGAAGAGTAGGGATCTTTTACTTGCCTAACATTTAATAGACAAGGGACCGACGGCTTTACATCCCCTCCGAAGGATGGTATATCTCCTATACAACCCTCGCCTAAGGTTGTATAGCTTCCGCGCATACACTGATATACAAGCCGCTGGAAGATGTGAGAGGCGAAAACGCGGTTTCCGTTGGAATGGTCACCCATCCAAGTACTAACTGCGCCTGTCGTTGCTTTACATCGCATACCGAAGTATGTACATAGTAAAGACGCACCCACGCTCGCCCTCACATTGTGAGTTAAAGAAAAGCAAGTAAAAATGGTAAATGCAAAACCAGTAATAAATACCTCATGTAGTAGTCGTAACCGAAGCAACCGAACCAAGATACTTGATATATATGTGGCTAAACAGTTTCTAATTTATCGAAAGCTGTGCAAAACTATTCCGAACGGCGGCGTGCAGAATTATTCTACACGGTTTGCTGGAATGATATTTGTTCCAATATACTTTTTAGTTGTAGAATGTGTAGTTTTCAAAATGGTGTTAGAGGAAAATGTTTTGCTTCAGTATTACTTAATTTAGTCCAGAGCTAATAACTATGAACTAGAACTAACTAAGTTTTCAATCTCTCCGTAGGACAAGTTGTTTCTAATCTTTCTGCCGGATTATATAATAATTGCTCTTTTTAATTTGCAATACCATTGTGACTAGGCATAATCTACAAATAAAATTTATTATTGTTACATGAGCTAGCTGTTCATTATTTGCAGCGGGATAATTAATTTTTAAATTATTGTACGCACAAGTACGAGCGAGCGAAGCGAGTGAGTTATTGTAATCATCCGAGGGAATACAATATTCATTATAGCGAGTTGTATACTATACTTTATCTACGACTAATTTTTAGAAATAAAAAATGACGTAATTGTTTTACTTTGCAGCAAAATGTATATTAGTGTTGCTATTACTGATAAATTGAACATATGATGGAATGTTAATATGATTAGAACTACTATTTGCAAAAGTAATGCTTTTATCATCAATTATAATAGAATTCAAAGTGGAGGTACACCTGTCTTGAAATTGTGTCAGCTGTGGTCAATTTATTTTTTAGAAAATGCTCGATGTATTCTTTGGCTACCTATGACAATTTCCAGCCCTCATCGCCTGTTATATCGCCACTTCCGTCAATATACAATGTAGCCGAAGATCTTCGATAATACTGGCGTGTATATCTTCAAGATATGGTAATTTCAAATATATTGCTATTTGTCTTCTTATGATGGCATATTTATTTTTATCAATCCGTTGTATAGTGCATTTAGATTTTTGATAATTTAAAAAAAAATAATTTATTACTACACGAGATGGACGAAGATTCATATACTATACTAATGATCACTAATGGTAAATTTTCTTATAACCTTAGTTTTTGTTTTAGGTATAGTTATTAATAACGTACTACCGAGATCTTTCACATCCTATATTTGCATTTCATAGAGTTCATTAGAGCGACAGGCACCCATAAATCCGATAATGAATATAACTTATAACAAATTGTAACATTAGATTTATTTGTAGTTTACTATAATTATTACCTTATATAAAAGATAAACTTTGTCAGGTACTTCTGAGATAAATTTCTTAATGTCTTCAGGGGTTAACGTTTCAGATCTCTTTGCCTTTTGATTTTATTTTCAAAAAAGAACGCAATTTACTATATTTTTCCATATTCACGTTGTGCTTTAATATTAAAACACTTTTCAACATTGAGTAATATGACCACAATGAAGAAGATTTATATGTTTCTCCTAATTCGGTCAAATAGGCCAGTAATACGTTTTTCGAAAATAAAGTAGTATTTTTTTGAATGCGCCAGTCCATGAAGCTTCTGTACATTTTGTCGTAAAAGCTTTTTGACTTTTCTGGCAGTAATGTAGGTTGTTGCTTCCGCTATTTGAAGAATATTTGGTGGTCTACAAGAAAATGCTTCTTCAATATCACTATCCACTGCGTTTTCCACACTTAAAATCGCACAATAAATGAACACGTACCGCTTTCTGACAATTATTTATTTATATTGTCATTTTGTTTTAAAATGATTTCCATGGCTGTTTTAATTTTAGAAAACATTATGATTTAGGTACTTTTGATTGGTCTACGAAAGAGAATAATGATCCATTAATCCCTCATCATTAATCCTTGCGGGAATAATATATGGCATTATATGGCAAAATTGACACATATAAAACATATATTATATATTAGTCGTAGATAAAATTTTAAAACCGTATGTTTAATCTCCATCATGGGTTCGGATTGGGATGGCTTTTAAACCTGACATTTTAAATTCGTTTAGTTTTACTGCTGTGCACTCTATGAGTGCACTAAACACCGAATAAATTATTGATAAAATATGCAAATTATATTCACAGTCTTTTTTAAAATCTTAAATGTATAACCTCGTTACAACTCATTTTGTTGTTCTTACATTTTACCGGAGAATTTAATTAAGTAATTTAAGGCATAATATAAAAGCGGTAATATCGCAAGCGCCTGCAAAGTAAATTGCCTGATTTAATCCGTTTCAAGAAGTATTTCTCCCTTTTAAAATCCAGCTTTCGAGAAAGGCTTAAATGTGTCGAATACTTTCAAAATACTTCATTCGAATCGAGAAGGAAACGAGCACAACTTTTATGCAAAAGTATGTACATAGCGGGTGGCCAAGAAGCGAGATGCACCAGATAATGAGTAAAATTAAACTAGAAAAGTTTGTCTGTATATTCTTTCCTATTATTTGGGTTTTCTACCACATTTATTATTGTCCTCTTCAACAACAAATCACCGAATCTACAAAATAATAGAATTATTGGAAAAAAGCCTCTGCGCCCGTGCCATTTACGCCAAAGGAATAGTCAGAGGTTGTGTTTTGCAAATAATATAAATCGGAATAAACACAGAAATAATGTATTGTGTTTCCGTTTTCAAAGCTTCTTTTTTTTTTTTGAAGAACTCTTATTTTGCTGTGTATATCAAATACACAGCTTTAAGATTCTGTTTATGTTATTTCCATAGATACTTACTACTTACACAGAACATAGAACTGATGATATTTTCTTTTAGATAATGTTGAGTTTGTTAAGTTCTTCTTTTAACATTGGTAGCCAGGTTGTACAAATATCTACAGAACAATTCGATACGCACTTGTCTTCATTTAATAAGATTATTGCTGATTATTTAATTTTTCTTTTTTTGGTATCTGCTTCTTTTGTTAAAATTTTTGCCGAGTCCCAGTTTATTCTGTATATATTTATCGCTATGATATCCGCGTACAATGCCGTTAAATATCACAGTAAATAATTAATTTTCTAAATTTAAATCTAAAAGTCGAAAGTTCGGAGCCATTAAAAGAAAAAACAATTCTAGAAACATAAACAATAAAACAAATCCAAATCAAACTGAACAATGTATTGCGAGAACAATATTCGATACAAATAAAAATAAAATTCTCTAACTAAATAAAATAAATACGATACTAGAATAAAATAATTTGGAAATGATTAAGTTAAAATAAAATTTGTTAATAAAAATGAAATAAATTATTAAAATTTGTAATTTTAAAAATTCTCAATTATTTCCAAAATATGAAATGGTGAACATGAAATTTAGATAAAGTTTATTATAACCTTTTAGTCGGCGTAGCACTATATAAACTCCAGCCGTACAGTATCACTTATTTGCGATGTTCTGCTGCTATCTCCTAAGTTCCTTCACAATTCATGGTATATTGGTTCCACTAGAAATCGTTTTCTGGACCTTAAAGTATTATGATTAAACTCCTTTCTCCTATTTGTCTTCCAAATTCTTAAACCACTTGTCTTCCTTCGTTTTACTTATCTTCAATTAAACCAGCAACAGTCTATTTGCTCTATTTCACTTCACTAATTTTTACTTTTTCCAAAATTTTTCACCCCTTCAATTTTAACAATTTTCTTGTTATTTTTTCAATCCCAAGCAACATCCAATTTTCAAATTTTCCACAATCTCCTTTATATTTTCCTCAAAATATAAACTCGTAGATACCAACTTAAATCTTTCATGACATCAACTTAATAATTTGGTTCACATGATGTGATATTGAGCCTATTTCATTTTTATCACTTTACCGCTCAAATTAAATTAAAATTTTATATCTACTTGAACATATTTAAAGCGTTAACAGTTCGAGATGTTAGTAAACGTTTTAATAATTAGTATAACAATAATAAAATTAATTTAAATAAAATAATTCTAATTACCATTAAATTATGTTGTAAACATCTCTACATCTCTATCTGTTTTTAATGGCTGAAATATAAAAATTGCGTATATTTATAGAGCACCAACCAAAGCTTTTACCCGTTCTTGATCCATTATAACCTTTGTGTCCCAAACTACAAGATCACATGAGTTTTCCTCAAAAGGGTTTCCGAACTCAAGAAAGCTTCTTTTTAAATCTACCCTTTGGTCCTGGAATTTGCTCTGGTAAGCAGCGTACTGTTCATGGTGAACAGGACTGTCAGTACTGTCAGTTCTGCTTGTTGACTTAAACTCATCGAGAATGCTAACTAATTGTTCGAGAATTCTCTCACGTAGACGGGTAGTATGTGTATTTGGAAGGTCTTTACTTTCCACGCCCAGAAGATTTGCTAGACGTACTAAAAATGAAGCCACTCACGATAATTTGGCCTGTTAGTAATCACTTTAAAATAGGGGCGTCGGACCCCGCACTATATTGGGAAATCGTTAAAACGAACACTACAATATGTTTAATAAATGTGCCTTCACAATATATATTTAATAAATTGAAACCACGTAAGTGTGGAATAATGCGAGCTTATTAGAAAACAGTTGTAAAATATCGTACACAGCAGTTTTTAATTTCTCGCAAAAGATATTTGTATCGATATATATATATTTTGCGAAGGACAAGAACCGCAGATAAATGCATTTTGATATTTGTATCTAGATATTAAATTAATGAAACACATTTGAAAAATAAAGAAATATATTTCGTGTAGCGAAATTCGAGATTCAATAACTACTGCGGAGCTCCGAAAACAATATTTTAAATCTTCTTAGCATGTGAGTAGTATATATCTTATACAATGAGTGTAGTAAGAAAATGCAACTGAGGTCAGACAAGATAAGACAAAATAACATTAATTGTTCTGAACGTTTCTAGTTATTGATTTGACATGGAATATTTTTATTACACGTTAAGCTTTCAATAAATTTTTACAAAATAATTGCTAGTATACTGTATACGACCAGAATTGAAACCGTATAAAAACTAAAAGCCGGCAAAAACAGTCGGCATCTCTTGCGGAGGTAAACAGAAATGCTTGTCATAAGAAAAACAATAAAGAGATGCCGGCTGTTTTTGCCGGCTATTAGTTTTTATACGGTTTCAATTCTGGTCGTATACACTATACTATTTGATTCACAGAGAAGATTCTGTTAACAAATAATATGTAGAAACCAAACACAACTTTTTAAAAGTTTTCAGCTTAAAATGAAATGATTCGCATATATTTTGGTTCTTCAAATAAGCACTTATAATATTCATAACATGTTTTCTCGGACATTCATTAAACATGTCTATCTTCTCACTTTAGTTAATATCAAATGAGTGAAAAAATAAAAATACAGAATAAACTAGTGAAAATATTGGACTTAATGGTTAATATTTAACATCCTGGAGCAAAATGTTCGTGTGGAGGCAGTGTGTGTCGCTAGAAGGTAAGTAAAATAAGAGAAATCCTTAAATAAATTATTAGCCGTTGTAAAATTTATTTGTAAAAGAGTTAAATAATGCAATATAGCATGAAACTCGTGGCGTATATGCAGGCAAGTAATATATTATACCATATAAATATGTGAGATTATGACATGAAGAGACATGGAAAATAGAATGTTTCGAATGCAACTCTTTAATATTATTACGAGTAGAAATTTTTTGTTGCCTTCACTTATAATATCAAACAATTTAATTGAAGAGTCTCTAAGTTCTGTATAATGAGGAATAGATGAAAGTATTTCGAAAACATTTTCAAATGCAATGCGTAACCTAATTTCCAACATATGGGTCCTTTTTATATGCACTGACACATACTATTATGTCATGGCTACGATCTGGCATGGAGGAAAAAGAGTCTATTGATACTTGAAGAAGTACAGATCCTAGTCGCTCCGTTGAGTATATAGTATAATTTCAGTGTATCATTAATTAATTACTGTGTTATTAACGTATGTACGCCTTTGTGAATATTCTCAACGTCGAAACTGGCACATGTAAGGAATTATTATTCCTCATTCCCTCATTTATAATCATTTTATTAAAATATGTGGAATACAAATACACCTGCGTTCATTACTACAAACAAGTATCTGAAGAATATAATACTCCAGATATCTTTTAAAGAAAATACAATATAAACTTTTCGTAAAGGAGATTACAAAGGCGTATAAAAGCTTCTGAAATGCGATAAAGTATTTCACAGTACGGATACAAATTCTTTGCTCTATTTAAGCGTTTACGTCATTATACAAAGTTAAAGTTATTCGACTTCTAACTTATCGACAGATACGTTCAATTTTATTTTTTTAGCTGATTGAAATAATTTACCATGGAATTTACATAGGTCATACAAAAATCCTAGATTGTATAGTGTGATTAACAGGAATAAATTCTGCAGTTTGGATATACAGTATTTTTGTATTCGAAAACATATCAACTTTACTATTTCATGGGCTATGTTTCAGCGATAATGTTTCTAGTATATTATTACACCGAGGGATGCATTCGTCCCTAAACTAAAAAACTAAATTCTGTTTAATGTAAAATACGCTCGCTGGGATATGAACAAAGTGAAAAAAAAATACTTTAAGGAAGCCACCTTTAAGCAATTCCTAAAACACACTAAGAGATGATACATCAGAAATCTATATAATAAATGAAGTCAAAATAAAGCTGTGGTAATGTTGCAAGCAACCCAAATATGCTCAAGACAGTAAAAAACAGAAGAAGAAACACAAAAACACTTCCTGCAACATTAGAAGTAGGAATAACAAAAATAAAGAACATCAGACATGGCAGTGTCTTAATAAAATGAGAACATAAGGAAGGAGTTAATAAAATCAAAGCAGCTGTGGAAAAAACATGAACAAAATATCCATGCCTAAAAATTATGAACATTAAAGAGAAAATGAATGAAAATGATTGAGAAAGTATTTTAAAAAAGTCAATACTTGCAACATGATAGTTGCCTCTTAGAAGTGAGGGTTGTGAGAAAAATGAAAACTGATACCAATAATTGAACGTGATCGTCTATTGTGACACATTTTAGTTCAGGCGCCAGTCCCATTCTTAAGTGTTAGAACAAGACTGTCCTCAAGCCGGATGCGCGAGGTTGAGTAGTTCAAGTGGAGAAACGGTACCCCAGTGGGCCAATTAGGAAAATTGAACGTACACACATAGAACAGCAAAACTCATAATTTGATAAAAAATTACTCGAATGACAAGCGGGAAAACAGAGTAAGCGGCAATGCGGTAAACGGTAAATCTTTTATCCTAAACAGTCAAACTATGAACAAAAGTAATGTTCAATTTTAATTTGGCAAAAAACAGCATTTTTATAAAAGAAATTCTGAAAAAATTCACAGTTACTGGATAATTCTCAAATAACCATAATCCATTACCAAATTCATAAAAAAGTTTCAAACATAAATTTTGCAGCCTCGACGTTATAAAATAAGCACATAAAAAATACCTCCCCTGTATACTTTTCTGCAGCCTTTTCAATTCTTGTAATTTCACCTGACAAAAAAGTCAAAATCAATCCAAAGTGATTTTAGACTTTCTAAGCAAATTTTAAAGTAACTGAAGCACCAAACGCTTAATATACAATGTAAAATTATAGAACAGTTATAAACAGAGCTTGGCTAGTGCGTGGAGCAGTAGTACAACTGGATAGGGGTCTGAAAACCAGGTTGGTTAGTAAAACCTGAAAAAGTGAAATCTGTTTAAAAATCCTGAAAGGTTAAGGTATGATTAACACACAAATACATAAATAATAAATAACTTTTCAGTGCCCCATGATATTCCGTTAATTAGAGACACCTACGAGTTGCAAGCCTACTGGAACGGAAGCTGAAAAGTCAAAGTATGATTAGCACACAAATATTTATAACTTTTCAGTGCCCCATGAGATTTCATGTAAGTTACTAAATAGGCATTGTTTTAATGACGTCAGAATATTTCAGAGTAACAGAGGTTCTATTACCTATCTTTGACAATTTTTCTTATAGATCAGCACAGGGAGGCAGGCAGGCAGGCACATCTAACACACGGAACGGTCGGTAGCGCACTGAAATCTGAAATATACGCTGGCTTCAATTGCTTGTGTCCGCCTATATATAAAATCTCCGCTCGTCGTCGCCCCCTCGTCATTCGAGTACATCTGCACTAAAGCCGGCTAATTTATTAGATACGTATAACTACATACAAAATAATAATTATTAGTTTATATCTGGTTAGCTCAAGAAGGTATAACATATATTTCAGTATATATTTAACAGCAATAGAGTAAGTAAAAGAACAATTATACAGAGAGTAACAAAAATAAAATAGGAATCGTGCATAGTTCAATGACACTCATTCTCGAAAATTCTGTAGCAAAATCAGCTAAGCAGTGGGTGGTCAACGTTTAGAGTGTTTGAATATGTGAATGTTTATAGGTATAACAAATATGGTTGTTTTGATTACAAAATCAATGATTGTAAAGATATTAGATGCATAAAGTGCGATAGACATGGTCACATAAAAGATGAATGTGAAGTTATTGATGTAATTTGCGCAAAATTGTACTGCTATAAATCGTAAACTAAATATAAAACTTAAAACTGAGCATTCTTTGTTTTGATATATCATGTCTTTGCTATTTGAAAAAAATAGAAAATAGAAAATTAAACATAATGTAAATTCTGAATAGCAATTAGAATACATTAAAATCTAGTCATCAAGCAGTAATCTAAAGCTAAATATTTTTCACCAAAGTTTACAATGAATTAAAAGTAAACTAGATAGCCTAGAGACAGTGTTTAAAGAAAATGATGTGAATATATGATTCACATAAAACTCCACAGGCGGTTTCCGTAATAACGAAAAGAGGTATTCAGTTTCTGTAAAGGCCAGTCGTTACATATTTTTGGTGGCTTTATTTTGTCGTTCAAATGTTGTCAATAATAATGGCATCTGCGACGTCTCGACGCCAGAAAGAAAATTTTCTATGACTGGAACTTTGAAAGTATATTATTAACGTTTGTTTAATTCTAAGTACTTTTTGTAGTATACACTTTTCTACTAAAACCAGTGGCTTTCGAGATAAATCGAAATAATATGAAGTCAAATAAGTTTTTTTAATAATTTGTTTTGACTTATAAATGAAATATGTACATATGTATTATTTTTTCGGGGCGAGCGTAGGTGAGTCTTTACTATGTTGGTACTTTGATATGCGATGTAAAGCAACGTCAGGCGCAGCAAGTAGTTGGATGGATGACCGTTCCAACGAAGACCGCGTCCTCGCCTCACACATCTTCCAGCGGCTTGTATATCAATGTATGCGCGGAATCTGTACAACCTTAGGCGAAGGTTGTATAGGGAATATACCATCCTTCAAAGGGGGTGTAAAGCCGTCGGTTCCTTGTCTATTAAATGTTAGGCAGGTAAAAGAGCCCTACTCTTCTTAAGGGAAGAGGTTCGGCAAAATTCCTGGTTGGGGGTAGTTCGTCTACAGGCGTCGGTGATAGGCCTCAGTAGCGGAAATAGGCCGACGTTAAATAAATGTATTAAAAAAAATATTATTTCTTCGCCAGTTACTCTCAATAAAGTATCTGCTGTGATAACACTCTCATATATCTTGTTGTATAGGCCTGCCACATCAACGATTGGTTTAGTGTAAACAAAATTTTTTAGATACCACCCTAAAAAGAAATCTAATGGAGTTAAGTCAGGTGATCGTGCTGGCCACCTGATTACTCCATAAGTTCCTATCCATCTTCCAGGATATGTTCGTTGCAAGTGTCCAACTGCTATTCATGAATTATGTGCCGGTGCTCCGCATTGATGAAACCATATTATGTGCCCATTTTGACGAAATTAATATTCAAGATACATCCTTGCACAATAACCATTTCATTTTTAACAATAAACATTTCATTTTTAACAATAAAAACAGTTTTTAAAAATTTTCTATTTCTTCCCTCTATATCTCCTTAAGTATTGACCCTAGCGCAAAAATGTATAAAATTTTTTTTGTAGAGTATTTTATATAGATCAATCTAGTGTATGAACATTTTTTCGCTACAGGCAGTAGTTTTCGAGTTATTAACGAAAAACTGCAGCAAGGGAACTTTGGAGACTCCCCTCCCCTAAGCTTCACTCCCAAACATCGGTACTTTTCGTATGTTGTTAAGGACACCTTCCCCTACAACTGTGCCATAATTGGCTGCTACATGAATTTTTTTGCTATTTGGCCTTTTTTGGTCTTCGTTGCTTGTGCTATATATTATTAAATTGGACTTAGGACCACTATTTTATATAATTATTAACAAAACAATACAGGGGTTAATGAAAATTATACTAAGCACCTATTGTATGTAGTGACTACCTTTGAGCAAATTTTTTGCTAGTTACCAAATATTTGACTGAATATTTTTTTTCAATTTATTTTGAAGACCACTGGTTTTAATAGAAAAATGTATACTGCAAAAAGTACTTAGAATTAAACAAACTTTAGTAATATTATACTTTCAAAGTTCCAGTCATTAAAAATTTTCTTTCCGGCGCGCGATATCGCTGACGCCACTATCACACAACATTTGAACGAAAAAATAAAGCCACGAAAAATATGTTACGACTGGCCTTTACAGAAATTAAATACCTCTTTTCGTTGATACGAAAACTGCCTGGGGAGTTTTGTGTGAATCACCCTGTATATCAGAACATTTTTTCGTAGATAATGAAATTGAGAGTAATTGTACAAGATTGATGGTGTAAAACCAAGGGTAAGGATTAAATTGACCTTCTATAATAGGGTTTAGATTAACTGTTGGGAATGGTTTAAATATTGGTATAAGTTAAACCTATTTCTAATAGTGTATTTAATGTTGGCTCTTCCATGACAATCAAGAAAAATTGATTCATATGCTTGAAAAGTTCCAAGGCCAAGCTGGACTCTTAAAAGGAGTATACACTGGCGAAATTAATGGATATAATCCTCCTACCACTACACTCAATTTGTGTGTCATGTACTATATACAATTATAGTTTTCTTTTAAATGAGAACTGCAGGAAATATTACTACGAGATCTTACATGGGATATAATCCAGCCACATAGTCTCAAGTACAACCTGAGAGCGTCAAGTGCAGGCGACAGGTTATTTAAAACTCAAAACAGTTTGTTACTCCTAATGATACCGTCAAGAAAAGTATCCATAATTGAAAACATGAAAATTTATTATTCTAGCCCATTGTGATAGTTTGTTATTCTGACTAACTCATTTAATATATAAAGGATAGTTGGATTTCGACAATTATTGCAATATCCATAACATTAAATCTAAAACATTTTCATGGCAATCCATATTTTAAACCAATGAAATATCTATTAATATTAATAAAATGCGATTAAAATTAATAGATCATGAAAATATATGGAATCGACCGTAATGTCCGACAGGCTCGGACAAAAATATAGATTGAATATACTTTATACGGAAATGTTAAATGGAAATAAATATTTCCATTTGAAAGCTATTAAGTTTAATTTGCTTACAATTTTTATAACTTTTCTTTTGTTGCAGGTATGTTGTAACCAGTAGAATTACTACCAGATTATTTACTTCATGTAAGGTAAACTTTAATCTATTATTACTACTTTTACTTAATTAAGAAATTATTTAACCAAAAATTTATTTTGTTCTGTTGTAAGTTTGTTCTCTTATAGAGAGAATAAATGTTATTTTATTTGCCAATTACAAAATTATTAGAGAAGTTTGCAATAACTTTATCTTGTGTAATTTTACTGTTTTCCATACAGGGTGTTCTCGCGAAATAGATGCCATAACTTCATGAATACATTCCTCATTTAACTTGACAACAGAATCCTCTAATACTTGATCCAAGTGCCAAAGAAGAAAAAAAAAACCTCTAATAAACATATTTGCATGTACTTAGAAATATCACCTGGAGATACTCATGCTGATACATGTGTTTAATGATAACGTGCTTTCTGTTAGTGAAGCGAGTGTTAGTGACATCCTTGAAACAATGAAGAAGCTTAAACTTAAATTAATTGTGAGTTCAGATTTAGTTCCAGCCTTTATTGTAAAGGACTTTATTTCATGTTTTGTTAAGCCCCTCTATTATATCTATAATATTTGTCTCAAATCTGCCATATTTCCAGATAAATGGAAATTATCGAAAGTAGTTCCTGTATTTAAAAAAGAAATGTCATACAGCAAAACATCAACCTATCGGTGTAATTTGCAACTTAGCCTATTATTATTTTTGCTCTTTATTAACGATTTTGTTATGGCTATTCAAGCGCCTAAGTATATGCAGACGACCTGAAAATTTCTAATATTGTAGATCAATTTAGGAAAGTGTACAGTAATGACTTCTGTCCGCAAATTAACCCTTACCGAGTTTGACTATCAAATTAATGACCAAAACATAACAAGAGTAACTGTAGTTAAGGATTTGGGTTTGACCAAAAGTTATCTTTTATTCCTCACATAGAACATTAAAACTTTAATAATATTATATTATGCTTATGTGACGTTTCATACTGTGTAATGCTTACTATATTTGGACTCGTCAGTATGGAAATGAGACGGAGGAATTGTCAGGTCACTTATCTTTACAAAATATTATATGGTCAGATAGATGACATAAATTTCCTTTCTCGGGTAAAGTTTCATGTGCCGAAATTTACTCTGTTTAACCGCTTTTGAAAGAAAAAGGTTCGGATACACTTGTTCCAGAATTAATAAATTAGGGATTGCTTTTTCTCGGTAGTAAAGGCAACATGATTTGAACAGAAAATGTTATTTGCATATGTATACGTATCATATTCATAACTTTATATACAGTATGGCTGCTATTCAATGCACAATGATATTTGACATTAAGGGTGAATTAATTTTATTTCTTCGATTTTCCCCTTTTTTATCTTTATAGGTGCCACACATGCACAAGACGTCTCCTTGAGCTTTAGATGGAAGACAATATAAAATTATATGGTTTTTAAGATACATAATAATAATAATATAAACTACCATAGCAAAAGCTAATCCTTGGAAAGCGCTTGGAAAGCGCTTGTGGTTACATAGTGCTTTTATATTATCAGTATATTTATTATCATTGTTACAAAAGAAAAAAGCTGAGGGACTGGCCCTATTAAGTTCAAAGTACATACAATAAAGCTATAAATATGTTAGAACAGTAAATATAACTTATATCAGTAATGGTTCAGGTTGATAAAGTATAATTATATATAGAACATAGTGCGCAACCTAAGTGTATACATATATAAATATTTAGAAATAACAAATATAAATATAATATGGTACAAAAAAAGAATAATGGAATCAAGAAGCTGAAAGAAAGTCATTAAGTTTGTTTTCGAAAGTGTTTATTGATGAGGCGTTAACGACTTCACTTGGTAGTTAATTCCAATGTTCAAACACTCTATTACTAATTAAGAATTCTCTACATCTGTGACCTCTGAGTCTAATATCGTTGTTTAAAGACAACAAATTACTCAAATCTAAAGAGATCATGGCTCCTAGAATTCTTCAAGAGTTGCTTGTTTTGATAAAAACTTATCTATATTTCTGCTGGATAGAATTTTGAACGTGACGCTATGTGCAAATTAAAAACATCAACAGGGATTCCAGATTTACTATTTCAATTTTTATTTATAGCTGGCAAAAGGGAGGATATTAAAAATCTTTATAATAATAATAAACTCCACAGAAATTAGACAACCCCCAATTCCAGAAGCCAGAGGCTTGTGCGGAAGGGGGTTACACATTGAAAAAACTCGGACAACAACCATTTCTTCCGACAGTGCCAGTGCCGGAGCCAAGAATCGCGATTGCCACCTCGCGTCTTAACCCACGCGGCTATCGGCTATCGGCTATCGGCCAGATATGAGATAATGTTACTTCGAGGCTTTGGTCTATGCACTTAAGATTCGGACTCCTTTTAAGGATACTCCAAACAATAAAAAGAATTTGAATACCATTTTGTTTAAACATGCATAAAACGATCAGTCAGTTACTGACCGAATTGGAAGAGATGAATAACAAAGCGGTTGAAAGTCAAGCGAAGGTATCCGATGTTATAAATGCGATAAACTGGGGCATATCAAGCGAAATTGTCGACAGCGAAGACTTGCGAAGTTAAGTGTTCTGCAAAGCCACGGGAAAACTAGAGGTATCCACCAAGTTGGGGTCTGTGTTGACTAGAAAATGGTACTCCTGAGAAATAAAGTTTTCCACTTTCGAACAGTTTCGAGTCGGTATGTTATGTAAACAGATTGAAGTGTATCTTCATTATCGACATGGCTGCCACATCATCAATAGTGCGGCCAGGATTCTTATGGAACGCAGATATTAACCATAGGCAAAATGGAATGGTCATTCGGACAACCACGGCAGACAGATCAGCCGGTACATGTAGATGTGGATCTGGATCTGCAGATAGGTCGTCAATGCTTTAGCATAACACCTTCATAGTTTACATTACAGATGACTTTATTTTAGGATTGGACGTTATCAAAAAGTATGAATGTATTCTTGATGTGGGAGAACTACTTCCAAAGAATACGAATAAAGAATTTATAACTTCAAAAGCAAGCGGAGTCTTCCATAAAACAAGGCTATTAACTATACAGATAGTCAAGGTTTCCACTCATACAGAACAAATAATTGAGACCGTTCCAAAGGGAAACTCTGGTAGACAACGAATTGGGCTCATTGAAAAGGATGATTTAATGAGGCTATATACATTACATTTGTAAGAGTTATAACCCGGACTGAAGTCAAACTCCCAGTTAGAGTGATCACTTTAAATTCTTTTAAGGTAGGCAAAGCAATTTGATCCGACCAACCAATTAAGTAGATAGCAGAGTGGAAATAGATAAAAAATTGCCTCCCTATATAGAGCAGTTGTCACTTTGCTGAGTGTTCAGTTTCAGTACCTGTCTGACGGTAAATGTATTAAGCATCAAGTTCTTGCAGAATGATAGTGCTAAATTTATCAAAAATGAAAATTGATATAACATCGTACAGGCACTGGTGATTCAACCCCCATTCGCCAACAACTTGAGAAGCTATCACTACCACTAGCCAAACAAAAAGAGGTTTCTGCGATGATATGAAAGATGTTACAAAATGGAGTCATTGAAAAATCAACAAGTACTTAGTCATCACCAGTAGTCTTGGTTGCCAAGAAGGAAAGGAGTTTCAGATTTTGCGACTACTACCGGAAGCTGAATGAGAATTTTCCATTACTAAGAATTGACAATATACTAAGTACGTGGACGACATCACAGTAGTTTTCAACTTTAGATTTAGATTTTGGAAGCGGCAGGTTAGGCTTCATCCCGATGGTAAATAAAGAATAGTATTCTTAACAGACAGCGATTCATTCACTGTGATACATTTCAGATACTGCAGTATTGGTTGCTTTCGAAATATTGATGGAACTTGTGCTTCAATAGTTAAACTGGTAGACCTATCTAGTTTACCTTGACGACGTGATAGTTATGAGTTGGTGATTTAGGGAACATTTAGATAATCTTGAAATATTTGGAAGAGTCAGGAATTCATATCCAAAGTCGAATCCAAAAAAGTCAATTGTCTTGAACACATTGTGTCATCGGATTGAATATAAACAAATAAGATTATTTCAATAAAAGATTGAATGAGCTCTTCAAATAGGATTTATGATTCTTCTTTGTCTCTGTACTTATTCTATACGCTTTGTAGAAGGATTTTCAGATATTGCGAAGCCATCGCACTGGCTAACAAAGAAAAAAATAAGTACTAGTGAACAGCACAGTGCGAGGCATCCTAGAGAAAGCTGAAGTCTTAGGCAGGAGTCCTATGTTCCCAAAAATAAGGCTCGTATATTCTTGATATGAATGCTAGCAATTCTGAGATTGAATGAGTACTCTCCCAAATCCAAGTGGACAGGAGAAAGTGATCGCGTATTACAGCAACGTACTTTCCAAACCAAAAAGGAACTATTGTAACACTAGAAATGAGCTATTGACTATTATCCGAATTTATCCGTGGACCACTTTCACAAGTATCTATATAAGCAACATTCTAAGATGAAGACCAACTATGCTGCGTTAAACTGTTTGTTGTGTTTGTAAATTTCAAAGGTCAGTTTGCTCGTAGAATAGAGAAACTGCAACAGCATGACTTCAGACCTGGGAAGTTTCATAAACATGCAGATGCTCTATCTAAAAGCCGTGCAGGTCATGGAGAACACGGTTAAAATGGTGATGATTGGGCAAAGCAAATTTTTAGAAAACAACAATTAAAGAACAATGAAAGTGCACCTATAATGAGGACAAAAGAAACAGGAAAACGACTAGAAAGCGAGGACATTTCAGTTGTTGGATTGAAAGCTATATGGACTTAATGGGACTCACTCAAGGGTATAGACTGGCTGTTGAGGAGAGCATGGGAAGCCCAGATAGGAAAGAAGTTGCTATATGTCTGGTGATTCCCAGATGTCAGGTACAAGAAATATTTCAGAAACTAAGGATTTTATGAGATAAACAGTCATCAGAATGCGGTGTTTGGTGTCGCAACTGCAGAGTTTGTGCGAACATCCGGGAGTCTCAGAATGAACGAAACTGTACGGATGGTCTTCTCCCTGTCCAGAACTCTGTATCCGCTGATGCCCAGGGATAGCAGATTTAACAGACAAAACAAAAAACGGTTGTACACGATTGTGGTCAGGCTGTCCATCACATACGCAGCGCCGGTGTGCTAAAAGTGCTTGAGTACAAATCTATGCACCTCATTTCAAACTCTGGAAGGTACACCTTCTCCGGAGATCTTTACGTACGTTGCAACGACATAAACCCTAATAGCGGACTACGTACAGGAAATTTACTCTTTCAAACTGAGCGACAGTCGGCTTACCGCAATCATTACACATATTAGACAGCATAATGCCCCATTTCGGATCAAACACATGCTACCATACCAGACATTACCAGTCTACCGGCAACCACTATAGCCAAACCTTTACCTACTATAACTTCTGCTTATCCTATACACCTTTACTGATATTTCATACCTTTCGTACTTTTAAATCTTTTCTGTCCCCCCCTTTCTTTCTATTTGTACATTTTGTCTCGTGTTCTTGACCTCCTTTTGTGTGTTTTTGGTCTTTGTCTTTGTTGTCTGCATTTTTTCACTCAAAATTAGCTTCGCTACAGAATTTGTAAGAAAATTAAAATTTCGATAAACCACAGTTTAGGCAGCCTTGCGGAGCCCTACAGTTACCTCATTTCGATGAAGGTTCCTCGTTGTGGATTTGGGTACCTATGTCAGCAGCAAAGTTAGTCTAGTGTAGTGCGACAGATTCGTGTTTATGTTTTATTAAATTTTATTTTTAAAATGTGTTTAGTTATATTGTGCTTTTATATTTGTTCTTAGCAAAAGGAATCGCTTATCTCCCCATTTTCTCTTAACTGAACCGGGACCGCTTTGCTCGGCCATGCAACTCGCCACCGCGGTCATAGTATGGTCGGATCTAAGGTAGTCTCTGGAGAGGCAGTATTATGTATTAATTTTAATAAAATCTGTTTGAATTGAATTAGGAGTCTTAGACAGGAAATGGAGGACAAGTGAAAGAATATAATGTCGGAGCTCTTTTTGAAAAGATTGCTATCAATATAATGGACCCTTTTTCAATGAAAAATTGTGTCAATAAATTTAGGTTGCTACGGACGATTGACTAGAAGCGAATACTTTCCAAGTGTTGATAGATAATCTGATACGTCCGTTTGGTGTAGCCTTCAAGCTACATTCGGATCAATTAATTGCTTCAGCAAATCGATGAATTATTGGAAATACATGAAATACGAACCAGAATTAGCGAGATTGGTATCACCACTTACCACTTACTTCATGGCGTAAAGCGCTGCCATTCATGAAACTATAAGACGGATATCGGCTAGTGTGATATTTGGGAGAATACATTAAATATAAGATTTCAAAAGACACCAGAAAATATAAAATAATTTACAAAGAAACATTTCTCTATTAAGCAAATCGTTTAACTTCGCATTATTTTATATACATATACCGAATCCTGTATAACATCCAAGTTATTTCCTCCCGTCTCTTTATGTCAGGTAAATAAACAAGCAATTCATCAATCATACAAAGAAGAATTTCATGTTTTGCAGAACTAAATTTACGAAACTTTTCATGCGCAGTTTTAATTGAAGAAACTAATGAAGCCAATTTAATATAACAAAAAGAAAACTGTGAAACGCAAGGAAGTAATTATATTTCCTTACTTTAATATAAACAAAAAAGACACTTCCAAATATAAGTTGTGTATGTAAGAGGTACAAGTTTTCCTTGCTCCGGGCATTTTGAAGTTGCTCTAACTGACAAAGCAATTTATTTTCTTATTTTACCTTGCCGTATATTCAACTAAAAAGCTGTGGATATTAATCTTTCCAGTAATTTCTTCTAGAAATTTCTTAGAAATATTATCACATTTTTTTAAACAACTTTTTCAATTTAAAATCTTCAACAAAAACTTTGTAACCGCGAATAATCATATTCATATTTTGATGTGTTATTAATTGAATGATTGATTAAATTGATTCTAAAATATAAAAGCTACATTCGCTTGATGTAATAATGCTTTGATTGGAGTAATGTTTGTTATTCGATATTTGATATTCGACTATAAAGATCGCTCGATTCAAACGCGAGGCCTTTTAGTTCCGAAATACATTATGTCTTATATTTTTAATGCAAATATTCATGTAGGTATCGGTTCAGGCAGTAGATCAACATTTACATTGACGATGTTTCACCGATACGCTACATGTTTGAATGCGTTATATCGTACAATGTAAAGTGCTATCATTTCCAACCGACGACCGTCAGCATAGCGAGCTACATCAGTAGTTGTCAGTATGAAACACATTTAAGCCAATAATTAAGTAGTAACAACATAAAAACTTTGGCCTAGACGAAACTACTAGTTTCAGTACGTAATTTTGTATATTCGTATAAACGAAAATTACCCATCAATAAATGGCGCTGCTAATTTCTGATTGATAAATTAAGTAATGAACAACAAAGTTTTGATATTAGCCATATAAGTAGTTAAAACCACAGATAATGTTACAGTATGTTCCCCACACTAACGATATAGTCAAGGTCAAATTTTCTAAAATTTGCAAAATAAATCAATCTTCACGGTAGATCAAAACCCGATAAAAATATCATTAAGTCACTCACAATAGTAAAAAAACCGAAAATTTCCATAAATAATTCTGAAGAAATTCATGCAACCTCGATAATTCTCAAACAACCCAAATCTATCAACGAAATCATTCAAACATGAAAATTCACTAAATTACGGCCAAAATCTTACAAACGACTGCCCTAAAAATACAGCCCCCTCAGTAACTCGATTCACTTCAAAACCACTCTCCAAACCTCAAGTCGAAATATTTTTATTCACTTCCAAAAATTTCTATAAACAAATTTCTCTTCAAATTAACTTCAAAACCGATCTTCTATTCACGGCTTGAAACATCCTTCATTCCCCTTTCCAATCTGCCCACAAAACATTCGTCCGAACATAAGTCCAATTTACATGTTCCCCACGAGTTGCTAGCAACTCCCCTCTATCTTCACTTCAACACCTCCAATACTTACTTCCACTCCGTTCCACGCCCGCGATGGAACATCCTCAATATGAACTTAATATAACATCAAATATATAGTAAATTACGACTTTCAACATTATTTTACGGGACCAATTCAATTTTAACACTTTATTCACTTTATCGTTCATAATTCTAAAACTAAATTATATTTGACTTTTATTCATATATCAAAAAAATCCCATTTTTCATCGCTGAAATTATCATATAATTTTCAGTTCAAAATTCAAATGTTTAGCATTAATTACGCAATATTTCATAACTTGAGCCCCATAGACGGGCTGGGGAAAGATCCAGCTCTTTCCAGACCTCCGCGAGCCAAGTCCCCATCGTCCGTATAAATAAGGGAGCACACCAAGCCCCCGGCAAGTGAGTTTTCTGGTGTATCTCGCGATAAACAAATCCAGTACTCCTGCTTCTTTCTAGGCAGTTCCTAGTAAAAAGTATTTTAATAAAATTGCCCTAGCGCATAAATTCTAATCTAATCAACCCGCCTTCACGCATTAAAATAAAAGTGAATTTTCTCAGACTTCAAAACAAATTAAAACAAATTCGTCTTAAGGCAAAATTTCAAGTGTCGATAAGTTAACCCATTTATCCCATGTAAACGATTTTAGTTTTAAGTGAAATAAATATTCAAATTTTTCGTTACGCTTAATGAATGCTTATTTAGTTTTCGTTTAAAATAAAGTATTTAATTTCAAGAAAAAAATATACATGGTGCAGCCATTGACCCTGCCAGCAAAAATAAAAATAAGGTATGTACAAAAAAAAAGAATATACAGCATGTAAAGGAACGTCAGACGCAGTTAGAACTTGGATATGTTATAGTCAAGTGTTATAGTACATGTCACACATAAGCGAAAAATAAAATTCATGTGTTTAAAAATTTATAAAATAAAAATTACTTCCAGTCTATAAAGTCAAATTACTATAAAAAAGTCATACAGATATTTAAATTCACGAAAATCTACAATTTTTGTAAACATATACTGAAAAATACACGAACTCTCGATAATTCCCAAATAAACTAAACTTGCCGACAATAGCTTTCAAACATTCGAATTAACAATTTTACAGACAAATCTTGAGAAGAATGCCGCCCCCATATGAACAATCATATCAAAACTACCTTTCGATTGCGGATATCCACAATATTTTATTTTTATATCTCTTAATTTTCTTTTTTCATTCAACATCTAATTCAGTTTCACATCACTTCAAATTATCTAATTTCAATAGTTAAATCCTAAAATCTCCGTTCTCAAAATATTAATTATTTTCGTCAAAACTACTTTTCGCTTCAACGAATGCGAACCAAATGCCTATACACTAAAACTCTCCGATACGTAAAGCCAGTCAACTCGAAGTAGAGACCTATATATGAAATCTTACCGGACTACACCATAATTATTTTTTTATATCCGACAGTCTACTATAATTCAATAGCCGTTTCAGGTACAAACCTAATTTTTTATTCAACAGATGTCTCTTGTCGATGCCCACTTTTCATATAAGTTTCAGTTTCAAAGTATTCTGTTTTGTATGCGAAACTCGTTTCCCAACTCAAAGAATGGATGGGGTATGGCAAACGAAAGCAAAAAATTAGGTAAAACACTTCGGCGAGGCACTGTCTTCGTCGAAACGAAACGCTACCGGACCTATAGAAGGGCGAGAATTTTACACCTCAGCAAGTCAGTCTTCAGTGGTCTATTAATTGTTATACATCTTCACGAGGGTAAGTTTTATTATAGCATAGGGGAAATTCATAAGAGTCTTCTTTGAAATTTGGTATAGTCTTAAGTATGGTCTTAAGGTTTTAGGAAACCATCACAAGCAACTTATGCGCGATCTCTGGTGGCCTGTTTGCTATAAATCCAATATGGCCGCCATCTGTATTAGTATTTTTAATAGATGGGCTTCTATTATGCACAAAATCTTGAGTAATATCACTTTTTATAGTTACTAGGATGCGAGGAATCCATTTTTCAGGTCTAATTTGTGTTTCAAAATCAATTTCAAGGTCATTACGTATTTTGATATGACATATTAGACAATACCATGCAACGGAAAGAAACAATATTTTTATTAATTCAATATAATTTATTTATTACAAAATATAAAGAAACATGAATGGTTGACACAAATACAATAGAATCTTACGTAAATTACAGCTTTGCAACATGATATCATACTTGTTACTTCATGTATCATGTGAGTTGTTTGTGCAACCTTCTTGACACTTGCATAATCGGCTGCAGCGAATCCCGGCTCGATAGCATTTACAGCTGCCTGTGCATGAGACCAAACAACCACAATTAAGTAGCAATGAACATCCATGGCTTGTTTGTATCTGGAAGATCAGTCCAGTAGGGTACCCATTCTTTATTTCTGTCATTCTATTCCCAACCCCATTTACTTTAATCAGGGATATCAGGCGATTTGGACAGCGACATCTTCCAAATGAATGTGTTAGTGAGCAGCGCTCGCTTTTTATGCTGAAATAAAGCATGTTGTGATGGTGTATAGATTCAAGAAACTTCAAGCTTTGGGTAAACACCAACTTCCTTGCATCATTGACTGAATCTGCATCACAGTTTTTGCTATACATCGGAACTGTAAAGGGTTCAAGACAAGACATGTGCTGTGATTTCAACGTGAAACTATTCGATGTATTTGTGATGTCAAGGAACGTGTCAGCGATCTTAAGATAAGCAGCCCATGCATTCCATGCCATCTTTTTACCTATTCTAAACGTCGATGATGTTACATCACACCCCGTAAATGCATGAAAAAAGAGAAGGGCTTCGAAGCGTGCAGGTCCAAGCTGTTGACAGATGTGATGGATTGGAATTTCTGTAAAGATCTTCCAAAACCTATCCATAACCCTAACATATTCAACCGTTTGAAATGATAGAGGGCCTGAACAACCACGTCTATGTCCACTGTGATGAGGTACGCTTTGGCATGTCCTTGCTCAGCTGCGTGTTGCAAGTGCAACATCATTCTGGTGTCTGCTTCTTCTTGCTGGCTTGGAGATATGGTTGATATGTCACTCGTTCTGTTGCTTAGCACCTGATTATCCTTTGTGGTGAACGGTTGATACGAAATACCAGTGGTAAGTTCAGCCAATTTTTCGCTGAGGAAGTTAAATAAGTCTTGTTTGTTGTTAATGAACCCTTTGGTATAGGCGCTTTTGCAGACATTCTAATTCGCTTGACCCGGGTTTGTGATTTAAGACTGCCATCGTGATATAGATTGCATCTACTCTCGCGGTGTTAGGCGTCATTTTGCTTTCTATAAATGGCAGTAGGTACATATTTGTATATTCCCCGAAAACTCTGGCACGCTGTGGTTTTATAATATGAACTCGAATATGAATAACTGCCGGCATATCCAGTACAAGCACTGATGCCTCCTTAGATGATTGAGAGCGTCCTGGGCCAGGCATACCTGGAAGGCACCCCAGAAGAGCGGATTTCGTTTCTGACAGTAGTTTTCCCGCATTAGATTCTCTTGTTTGAAGAAGTTATCTATGTCAGCCTGCGGTCCTGCTTGCAAACGTGTATATGGTTGACTTTTGAATTGTGTCTGAGAGGGGTTTTGTAACACTTTGAATTCTGTCCCTCACTAAGTACTTATACATGGTTTCGCCCAACTCCTTGGCTTCTTTCAGGCACCTAATAACAACAGGATCCATGACCTCACCAGTATCCGATGTGACGGGTTCCATATCTGTATCTCTAAATGAATTAGCAATTGTTCCATTTTGTACTGCATTAAGAAGGGCTTTCTGGAGTTTAAAAAATTTTGTCTGTTCGGCAGTAGAAGATTCCTGATGTTCCTCAGCAACTTAGGTTTGGAAATCTCGATTACCTCCTTCTCTTCTTTCCGACCATACAGACGCTTGGGTCCACTATCCGTCTTTAGGAATTGGATACTACGCTCGTGGCTCTGATCTAGTGCCATGAGAGACAACTTTTTTTCACTACGTTGAACGACAAACTGCCCTTTCATAAATGCTTCGTGGACACTTGGATGGATATGTTGTAAACGTGACATGTCATTCAGAAAAACCGGCAGCCAGCGTAAATAGTTTGTGTGACCAAAGACAAAAAACTATGGGCAAAGTTCTTTGCAGGAATTATTGGTAAGTAACCAATTACTCACTCGCTGACCTCTAACGAAACGACAAACCAACAAGAGAAAGTCTTTAATAGTTACTCAATGTTGCATATATTATGTCTAATAGAAGCCCATCTATTAAAAATACCAATACAGATGGCGGCCATATTGGATTTATAGCAAACAGGCCACCAGAGGTCGCGTACAAGTTGCTTGCGATGGTTTCCTAAAACCTTAAGACCATACCTAAGACTTTACCAGATTTCACAGACGATTCTTCTGAATTTTTAATAATTCCCGCTCCGCTAGTAGTTTACCTCAATAAATGATAATCTAGTAGTATATAGTATCTGTAGACTTCCAACTAATATTGTTTTAGTACCTTCTACCTAGTGAGCTTTCCTACTTTGGACACCGCTTATTTCCCTGTATTATCGGATGTATATTTACTGGACAGTTAAAAAATGCAACAAAAACTTTACGAGCTAATTATTAGCGCTGGTGAAGCATTCGGCATTGTCTCATCAAACAAGCCGACCGGCGTACATTTAAAACCTGCAAAGATAAGCGATTCAATTTGCAGGCAAGGTAGCACAGAAAGTAATGATATTTTAATGAGGTCGTAAAGTTTTTGTTGCGTTTTTTGACTGCCCAGTAAATAAACACCCGACTATAACCCGCTCATAGTTATTGCTTCCTTGTTTGAGTCAAGTAAAACGCACCTCGACGCGTCATCTAAATTACGTGTTTCAATTTTTTAATTCATTTATTTTTCCCTGGGAATCCTGGGATAACTACTAGATGTAGGGTAAATCACAAAAGATCTTTTAGGTCGAAGTGAAGTAAGGCTGTGCGAAGCCAAACGACCCCGTAAAACAATCTACAATCTACCTTATTCACAATTTTGTTAAATCAAATATTCAAACAGTCAAAAGCGCTTATTTGACTTCTACAACTCAACATATTCTACGACAGTTCCAGAGAACCATATATACAAGGTGTAGATTGGACCCTATCCAAAATTTCAAAAAGTGTTTTTAACTTCTACAACTACAGTAAGTGCACGATGTGCTAGAAGAATTATTATCCACGCTCTAGATTATTATTTTTTATATTCCCAGAGTGCCCTTCATGTTCAAGAGAGAGACCGTGTCCTCGCCTCACATTTTCCAGCGACCTGCATATCAGTCTACACTCTTAGGCGAGGATTTCGTAATGGATATACCATTATTCGCAGGGGGATGTAAAGCTTGTTGGTCCCTGGTCTATTAAATGTCAGGCAAGCAAAGCTTCCCTACTGTCTGAAAGACAAGGGGTTCGGCAAAATTCCTAGTTGAGGGTAGCTCATCTACAGGCGTCGGTGTTAGGCCTCAGTAGCGGAAATAGCCTTACGTTAAATAAACGTACAAAAAATAATAAGCATTAAAATTAGGTAAAGGTTAACAACTGCTTAGTTTATTTATATATAGGCCCTTTTCTTCTATTTAGCCTTACACAAACAAAAAATATTTTCATATGTGTGATGCTAATATAACGTACTGTAAGAAGGTTAAAAAGTTCTCTTATTAACCATCAGAAATGCCTCATCCCTGTTCATTGTTAATTAATTTTATGTTTTCGGTAATTTCGCAATAGGTCTTCACTGGTTAGGAACGCCGGCATGCAAGAAACTTTCATTCACCTGAAAAAGATACAGATGTTTTTTTCTTTTCGGTTTTAATAAAATAAGAGAATAACTTCAGGGTGAATGTAGTGGAAGTAATATAATTGAAAAATGGATAAATAAATGTTACCTTTGAACTTTGCAGCTTTTATGCGAGCATGGTCCTTTTTTATTGTGGACATAATTTGCCATGATATATTATACGAAATAGCATGAAAAATATATATAAAACCCTAGCGCCATATGTCGTGTCCTTAAGAATATTCTCAAGGGCCAAGGGATCTCTTGTACGGGGAACTGCTCGCCTATAAATATTAACTTACATAGCCGTAGGTAATGAAGGGGATGGGCGATATTCGCGACAAAATAAATTAAGTTTAACAAATAATCACATAATTTGCAAAGTGTTAGTTATATTTTGTTATGAAATCTTGAAATTATAATTCAATAATAAAATTTATTTGAGGCCTGTATGAATAGTACCTATTCATCGTTCATTGAAGAAAGAATTGATAATTATCTAAGTGAAGCACAGACTATTTCTATGGGCGGTACCGCAGGGAACAGTATTGGGTCCAATTCTTTTCACTCTATACGTCAAAAACATAGCTAGTCCAAAAAAATTTTGAGGTTACATAACATCTTATGCTGATAACATGGCTATGGTTTTTGTGGCTGGATCTTGATAAAATGTTTATTTTAGTAAGTAGTTTAAATATAGTATATTAATATTTAAATATTAAAATGCACAACCTAAGTCTAGATGAAAGTAAGTTTTTAACTTTCACTGCTTCAGCTGGTGACCCATCAGAAAGAGATATCTCACTGTTCATAAAAGAATTTGCCAACATAGAAACGGATGTGTTTGCCCTGAAATAAAAGAAAACTAACAAAATAAAATATCTCGGAGTAATGGTTGATCATCAACTAAAAAGAAATGAACATAATTAATGTATTATAAAAAAGATTAAAAAATGTATACATAAATTTTATCAATTAAAAGTCATATTAAATGGAAAAATGTATTCACTGTTTATGGCTCTTTAGTTGCATCTATTATTAACTATTGTGTTATAGGCATGGGGAGGATTATTTAAGAACTTTTTAAACAATTTAAAAGTTACATAAAACTATTACATTATATTTTATATACTATTAAAAATAATATTATACGAAAGCAAATTACATAACACCACCCTGTTATACAACAAGGCAAAAGTTTTTAACATAAAAAATGCTTACAGTTATTATTCTTTACTATGGTATTATATTTGCCATGATTACCCAGCATGATCCGTCAGAAATAAGCACCTTATTAGACCATTATACAACTTTTTTAAAAAACCTTTAGGAGCTCCTTTGTGTGTCGAAACGATCGAACGTCGCTCCATTTGAACGGATCTGCCAGAGTAAACTTTTTTTCAATAACAGTGAACTTGGAGAAGTTTAAAAACATGTCATAGAATAGTTCATTTATTACAAACTTGCGTTTTTTCCAGCGCTTCTAACGAGCTGACACCAACAACCATGGGGATGACATATTTCAACTCCCATTTTTTCCTGCGCATGATCTACATCTACATCTTTTTTGTCTTGAGAAAAAATTTATAATGATATTTATTTTTATGGGGTTAAACAGTGTAAGTCAATTTATGCTAATTTCCTGTCTTAGTAACAATTCATTTTATAGTTATACTATGATAACTGAGTTGTATACCATCTTTATTTGATTGAAAGTACTTATACCATACCAACCATTGAATGGAGAACATTAATATTCATCAAAGTGGAACTTGTATCAACTTTTTCAACATATTGACTTGTCACACATATATTTCTTTTATACTCATGTATCAAGCAATGGAATGTAAAGAAAATTTATTTATTTTTGTTCTAATCAAAACCAAATATAAAAGTACTTACCAACTTGCATATAAGTTGTTTCGAAATAATTGTTAGTTTATTGTTAGATTCAGCTACGCATCCTAAAATAAACTTATTAATTTCATTAGACAACATGTTTGCAGAACTAAAAGTTTTTAAACAGGAATAATAGAAAATAAGACCAAACAGATTTATTTTACCGATATCGCTGTAAAAGTAACGTTAAACTTTTATATATGAAAACTTTTAACTAGTCTTGGGATACATTTTTTCAGAATAAAATAATGAGTTAATTATAAACATAGCTTTTTTACTAATATGTTTTATTGTGTATTTAGTTTAAACGACCAGTGAGGTGAACCGAAATCAAGTTAGGTCTTAAGGGGAAAACCACATAAAAAAACGCACCGATAAACTCTATCTCCTGGGTGGTGTGGAAACGAGGTTGGTTTACAAATTGCTAATGACTATTTTTGGTTCTTTTTTCAATTAAATTCCATGTAATTTACAAAAAGTTGTTGAAAACGAATGCTACAAAACAGAATACTACAAGGCTGGATAAATATTGTGTTTCCATCCTAAAGCTTTTTTGTTACCTACCCTTAAGTTTACCGTAGATTAATGTAAATACCCTTAATAATCTGAAAACGACCTATACGACATGTTTTATAGAAAATTTAATTCTTCCACTAATTATAGACAAAAATTGTTTAAGTGATATTAGGGACTCTATAAAGAAACTGAAACCTAAAAAGTCTGCAGGGCCAGATGGTATTCCTCCTATACAATAAAAGGTTGTCGTAGTCTGATTGAATACCCGCTAATTTTTAATTTAGCAGTAAAAGTAAATAAATTTTTTAATTTTTTTCCTATATTTTATGTTTAGAAAATTAGCTAACAAAAATAGCGAGTACACTAAAAGAGCCAAGGAAACTATTGATTATAGTAGAAAACTTAGCTGAAGTTGCAGGCGGTGAGCACTTCCACCCTTCTCTTTCTCCCCCTGAAATATTTTTTTGTTCAACCGGCTTTTTTGTGATCACTATGGTGCATAGTGCACGTGCATATTTTTTGTATTAGAATTAAAACTAGTTTGAACTTGCTGATATGGAATATCTTGAATTGTGAGTTTTAAGCTTTATGTATTTAAAATAGTGTCAGTACAAACATTAGATTAAACTGTAGCCATATTGTAACACACCAATATTGTGTTAGATGACAGGCTGTAAGAAAATTTTAGTGTCTGCTTTGCACATAATATTAATAATTCATAAAAAGCAATATTGATATGAATTCATCCTATTGATGAGAACGCTTTTCCACTTAGGTTCAATGGATTGTGATATAATAATGTCTTTTTTCGATTTTCATGCTAGATTAGGCCACCCACCTAGAGGTTCTGCAGATTTTATTACTTTTAAGGGTAAACAGAGCGGAGCCGTATACCTCGAAACCAATATTGAGGGTTAGAGCTTATCAACTTGAAGTAACGATTCGAACGGCAACGTTCACTCATTTATGCTTAGTAATATTAAGGTTTTAATAAAGTGTCGTGATACTGCATACTAAACTCAAATATTTATAAAAACCCCTTTAGATGGAATGATATTATTGTAAACAACAAGGAATTGATTGGAGTGTTCCATAATTTATATTGAAATAATATCGAGCCTCTTATACCTGGTATAAGCAGATTTTAGGGATCTTATGTCATTAATTTGTAAAGATGGAGGAAAGTTGTGCTTGAGGTGCAATGTAATTAACAGGGATTTTTTAAATGCTTTTTTAAAATGTTAATTCAACATGTTCAAAATTAAATAACAACGATTTTGCAAAATTTTAGCTTTGCGAATGGATAATTTTGAGATTAGGTTAAAGGTGACATTGACATTTAATTTAAATTCAATTGAAACGAACATATAAACAAATACAAATATATTAAAAAATATTTTAATATTTTATCTTGGCCCCATTAGCCTGTAGCAATACATGCAATCTCCTGGGCAAAGATTCTATAAGGTTTTGCCAATAATTTTGGTTTTCGATCAACTCTTCCCACGCATTTTGAGCATTAGCAGGTCTAAAGTTCCTTTTATAAATTTTTTTGACAATTAAACCCCAAACATTTTCTAAGGGGTTCATATCAGGACTACAGGACGGCCATGGTAATATTTCAATATTGTTGTCTAATGTTGTTGTCGTCTAATTTCTATGGTGTTTATTTATTTATTTATTGTTATTTTGATACCCTTGATTATTATTCGAGCTGTGTGGATAGGCCAATTATCCTGTTGAAATATGAAATCATTGGGATATAATTGTTCCACAGAAGGAAGCATAACATTTTGCAAGGTCAAGGTGAGCACTGCATTGAACCGACCATCAATACGCCAGGCTATTACTGGATCGAGCATGCTTATCCAAACCTAAACGTTGACAGAGAATCGTCCAGATTTGTTTCATGGTGAAACATCATTCAGAAAATTTTGAATTTACTGGTCGATCATTGCACGATTTAAATACTTTTTCGTCAGAAAATATTATACTTTTACAAAAATGTATAGGTCGGTATATATAATTAAGGCAAAATATTATCCGGGGCTGCTTATTTTCTTCTGTTAATATATTTTTCTTTGCACTTGCGAAATTTCTGAATTTTGAATACGACGGCACGCTGTCGCCCACGATCCTAGAATGTTGGTCTCAAAAACTGTTTGTCTGGCCATGTTGAAAGAATTTTTCCTTAAATTATCCAAAAATGATCCGTCCTGCTCCGCGTTTGAAATTTTGGGTCTTCCAAAACACGGCATTCTAGTCACGGTCCCTTCTTGTTCCCACTTCTTCTTTATTCGTAGAAAAGTGAATTTATCTAGTCCACTATGAGTAGCAACCCTTCTTATGGACCACCCCTTTTCTAATTTAGAAAGCATCAAAACATTGTCTGGCTCTTTCAGTCGAGGCATTTTGAGTTTTCAAAAGTTCAAATGTCAGAGCTGATTAATTACAATTTTGATTTAAAACAGTGAAAAATAGGTGTATGCGGAAGTATTGAAAGCTAGTATACAATGAGCGGTGACCTCTAGCCCTAGTGGAGTAAGCTCAATTTACTAAATATGGCATACTGATGAGAATATAAGAAGTTCGAAACTGGTCTATGTCTGATGACGAATAGACAAATAATACATCAGGATTTGTAGTATAATCAGTCGGGGTATTTGCTCACTGAGTAGTTGTTTCCTACAAATTATACTTAGTAGATCGAATTGAACTGAACTGAATTCGAGCAACGAGGAGTGAACACAAACAGTACCTCTGAGATTGAAAAATTAATATTTTTTAGGCTGGAGAGCTTTAGGTACACTTTATTTTATAAGATTCGAAGGGGTTGCCTAGGTAGATGGCACGGGCACTAGTTTACTGATCACTGAATATGCCGAAAATACAACTTTGATTTAGGCTCTGGGGCAACCAAAGAAGTAACGCGGGCACTGGAGTTAATTGTCACTAGGTACGCCGAGAACACAACTTGCCGGGGGCTTGGTTCGCTCCCTTATTTATACTCATGATGGGGCACGAAGCTCGCTGAGAGCTGGAGAAGCTGGAAAGGACGCCAGACCATCATGTAGGCTCAAATGATGAAATTATGTCACTAAATCGGCTGTGAAAAATGTAACAGTTTGATATGAAAATGTCAGCGGAATCTAATTTGGTATTAGAAATATGAACGATAACTGTCTGAATAATATATTAAATTGAACTGGTCCCGTGAAGTAACATTGAGGGCTGTACTTTAATCCATATTTGATGTTATATTAAGTCATGTTAATCCATATTTGATTGTTATGTTATGCCATATTGAGGGTATGCAATTGTCTGCGCTGAAATTTTAGAATTTTGGATCGAAAATTATATCACTAAATCGGCTGTGAAAAATGTAACAATTTGATATGAAAATGTCAGCGGAATCTAATTTGGTTTTAGAAATATGAGCGATAACTGTCTGAATAATATGTTAAATTGAATTGGTCCCGTGAAGTAACATTGAGTGCTGTACTTTAATCCATATTTGATGTTATATTAAGTCATGTTAATCCATATGTGATTGTTATGTTATACCATATTGAGGGTATGCAATTGTCTGCGCTGAGCAGAGCCAAGGTTTGTAAAGTAAGATAGTAGGTAGCATGGTAACTTGAACGGAATGGAGGGGTTACGATGAAGGCGGCCATCTTGCGCGTCATCGTGCCTGCTGAAACTTAATTGTACGTATGCATTTTTTGAGACGTTGCGCTTATTTGTTGAGTATTTCGAAATATTTGTTGTTTTTGTGTTTATAATCGTGCAGTTATAGTTATTTAGTGTATAATCTAATTGACAATTACTGTTATAGAAGTTTGTAACCTGTGTATTTACAGAAATAGTTTTAAGCTAAACAGTTTTTATTATTTTCCGTTCATAATAATAACAAATAACAATGTTACATACAATTATTAGATGACTGGAGGAAAGGTTTGTAGTGTAGCTGTTTGCAAAAACAACTCAAAAAAGGCAAAAGAGAGTGGTGATTTTTTTCTTATTAATTGCTGTGTCTAATATGACATGATAAAATTTAATGGCCCTCTTGTTAAATTTTATTAATAAATTATTTTATGCACATCTAATTCTAATAAAAAATTTGCATTAAGATTCTTTAATATTACATAATTGTAAAGGTTGGCCTGGGGAAAAATTTCTACTCAATATGTCATAAAATAAGAAACTTTTCTAAGTAACTCTTTTCGTTAGGGCGAAAATTAGTATCATGTATGTTTCTTCATCTATCTTATAACTTATTAAATTCGCTAAGAATTATATAAAGCAATGAAATCAAGACTGAAGTCTCGGGCAAGAAATTGCACACAAGATTAAATGAACCTACTTCAGTCCCTTGATATAAAATGTACTTCTTTAACTTAAAATGTTTTCTTAAAAATGTTTTCTTAAAATGTTTTCTTAAAAACTAACTGCATACATTAATTAGTTATAAATTTTATATATAGTAATGTCAATTTTAAATTCCAAGGAAAACGTTAATAATCATTAATCAAAAAAGTCAATTTATTAATTTGTTCTTGTATATTAAAAAATACAATTCATAACTAATTATACTTCTAAACTAATGGCTTGAATGCCAGAAATTCGAATGAGCAGGCCGAGTGACGCGTTCCCGCATTTTAAATAGTGATCTATGATTGGTCGAAAGTTACCATGCTACCTGTCTTACTTTACAAACCTTGGAGCAGAGCGGGATCCGGCTTTAGGGTAGTATGAAGTGAAGATAGTGACGAGTTGCCAGCAACTCGTGGGAACACGTAAACTGGACTTATCTTGGGACGAACGTTTTATGGGTTGGCTGGAGAGATAAATGAAAGATGTTTTGATATATTATTGGAATGTTGAATTGAAGAGAAAGGGGCTTGTAGAAACATTTGGGAAGTGAAATAAAATATTCTGACTTGATGTTTGGGGAGTAATTTGAAAGCGATTTGAGATGATGGGGAGGGCTGTATTTTTTAGGATGATCTTTTGTAAGTTTTTTGCTATATTTTGATGAATTTTGATATTGGGATGCTTTTGACGATATATTTAGATTATTTGGGACTTATTGATGTGGCGTGAATTTTCTCAAAATTATTTAGTGAATGTGGTGGTTTTTGAGTTCTGCAACCTTGACGATGGAATTATTTGACGAATTTTAGTATATTTTTCGTCGGCCATTTTGTTTAACTGGGAAATATACGATAACAGGAGCAGCAGTGGACAGCATTCGGCGAGAACCTGAAGATGGCAGATGGAATTCTGCTTTCCTGACAGATGCAAACTGCAGATTTTACGTCGATTTAACCTAAATCACATTAACGATTTCTAACGAAGCTACAGCCCGTTATAGATGGAACGTTGTCATCATATATTTTTAAGTATAAGTATTCAAAATACTTTTTTCTAAAACTATAAAACTGGATGCATTTATTGTGACGCTCTTTTTCTCGTACAATGCGAGAACTAAGGCTGTCACTTTGACACTCGAGCTTTCTTACTTGTTACTCGGGCGCCAGTTCAAGTTTTGAGTGGTTGAACAACACTACCCAAAAGTCGATAAGCGAGACTGAGCAACTCAGTGAAGACACAATCAATTCCAGTGGGTCAATAAGGGAACATAGTCTTTCACAAACACAACAGTAAAACGCAGAAATTTGATAATATTTAGGTATATTACAGTAATCCTATGGTTAACAGTTATAAATAAAACAGAAAATCAGAATTAACACAAATGTATATATATATAGGTTTAAGCAGTAGAGGGAGAGTAGCAAGCAATAAAACAATATTAGCGGTAAAAGCGTATAAGCGGTGAATTTAGCGAGTTTATAAAAAACGGTTGTTAAACAGACAGTGTACGGATACCGGAAAATGGGAAGCAACCAGAATTATTTACAGTATTACAACAGTTTATAAAACAGACCAGAAATTTGGCTAGTGCTTGGTATCGAAAAATAAATAGTGAAATTTACATTCTAAGTATAAAAATTTCAGTCAGTAAGTATGAAGTAATAAAATAAATATCAAGAATACTCAAACAGTATAAAAATTTCAATCAGAATATAGGCAGTAAAATTTCGGTAAATAAGTATAAAATTATCAATCAGTAAATATGAAATAAATACCAAAAATATTCAAACAGGATAAAAATTTCAATCAGTAAATACGGAATAATAAATGCACTAGCCAAATATATATCTAAGTTGTCTTACTCTTTACAATCGCAGCGGTAGACCCTGGGCAGATGGTAGACGTCTGGTAGCTTCGAGAATTGGAACAAATTCTCCTTTTACAGGTTCTTTACGGTCAGTGTTATAGCCAGATTACCACTCAGGGTATCGCGAGGAACCCCACGTGCTTTAGAATCGCGCATGGCCCACTGTATCGAATACAAGCCAGCCAGCGTCGTTGTTAATACTTATTTGGGAACTTATGCAAGCAAACACGAAAAGTTCAAATCGATTTGTCTCGGCAATGGTGCATCATAGCGATAGCAAACAGGAGTACCTTAATGCCAAAAAACTTTAAAATTTTCAAATCTGATATCAAAAGTTAAAAAAAATAAAAAAAAATATGATTCAAAATGTTAGTTGGTCCTCCAAATAAGACACTTGCGATCGTAGTACAGTAATCATATTTGCAACAAATGACGGATCATTTCTAGATTAATAAATGTAGCAAGTTCTAATTTTTTAGATAAAAGCATTTTGAAAATATTTTTAAAAAATTGATAACAGGATAGCATCTGTAGCTCCGTTAGAAATAATTTTTGGATAACGATATTTCCGTCAAATCGATATAAAATCATGTCTAGAATTTGTAGTTTTGCCTTGTCAGGAGATCTTCTACACAACCTGTATATTCCAGAGAATTGACGATTCGCAATTATTAGCTTTTTCCGGGAAATATGCGACAAACACATTTGCACTGTAAATGATTTTCACATCAAGATGGAAATATTTCGTAACGTTTTTATAAAAATCGGGTGACTTCTGGGGCAACAAAATTTCCACTGCATTACTTGACGCTGGCCGGCGTGTACATCATTGATGTTTAATATAGAAAAATAATTTAGAAACCAGTGTTCACTTACCTTTTATTACAATACAATTATATCACAAGCGATGGAAAAAAAAAATGTTTTACATTTACCTGGCACCTCCGCCAATTACAAAAAATCGTGCATAATTGGATTACCTTGTTGACGATTTCTAGCATTTTATTAACGATTTTTGGGGTTATTTAGCGCCGATTTTAAAAAAAAAATGCGTATGCGGTTCTTGATCTTCACCAATTTTAACTCAGATATTTCTCCAAATTTCAAACGATTGGAAAGTCATTAACCGTTCAGACTCTATATAATTCTCAATTAATGTATAGAATATTAATATCCTAAATGAATTTGATTATATTTCGTACATAAATGATTATACTAGAAAATAAGAAATTGAAAAATCTTGCTTAGGCTGTATTTATATTAAATCAAAACATAATAAAAATAAAAAATAATACAAATATTACAAATGAACATGACAGACCATTTTACAGTCTTGTTACAAATTATATGTTTTAATAATAGTACAATCAGATTGTGGCAATGGAAAAGCAATATTAAATCCAAGTTTTCGACCTCGGCAGACGACCGGGTCATTGTCAAAAAAAAAGAAAATCTCAAAATTCTGTACCTTTTTCAGTTCCAAGCTCCGATATTCTAAATAAATGAGTATGACTGACCACACTCAGCGTAGTAGTCGACCTTACAAACACTGTGAAACTGAATCTGGAAGGGACTTGGGTGTGTGGCCTTCAAAGATTATAGAGGAGGGGAGGCAAGCACGATGAGCCTTGGAGTAATACCTGAAAAAGAGAAATTTATTTACATTTTGTCGCCCGCCAAGAATGGGTCATAATCTAAACGAATTGTTTTTCATAATTGCCACCTGTTTTTGTTTTTGACAACATACGGTCGACAGTCTAGGTAAATACATTTTGAATTATTTATTATGCAAATTACTATATGATAGGACATTATCTAGGCTTATTATACCTAACCAAACTTGATGAATTAGTAGGTATTAGAAATAAAGCTTCAAAATCATAAATACTTCTGAAAATGATGAAATTTTGCTGAAAATTATGTAACCTGAAAAGTTGGCCAAATTTAGAAAAGATGTATCTCAGAAACTATTGGAAACCATTCAGGCCTCAAATTCAATGTTGGAAATTTAATCTACTTTAAAAATGATTAGAATGGTCCTTGATGAAAAGTCAGTCCTTCCGGGTCAAAATTGACAAAAACTGAAAAAAGGTAAAAAAATTCGAGATTTTCTTAATACTTGACAATGACCCGGTCGTCTGCCGAGATCTAAAACATAGATTTAACATTCCTCTTTCATTATAAATAACATGCCCCGTTTTCATGTTTAATTTGGCTGAATTATAAGAAAAATCGCGATGTAAAGGCTATAAACTTTCGTAAACTTCAGAACTTTCTACGTAACGACTCTTGGTAATCCGTTTACATACCGGATGATGTAGATTCTGCAACAAATAATCCGAATATGCTAAAAGAAACATATATATGTATATATACCGATCACTACACCATTTACATTGGTTTGTATAAAACTAGCAGGTTGGCCACTGTCATTTGTCTGTTCCATAACCTATGGCATAATGATGAGAATAAGTCGAAACTGGTCTATATTTGGTTAGGGAATTGACAAATGACGTTGGCTATCAAATGATTTGTAAGGTATAATTCAATGCAGGTCGGGGTATTTGCCCGCTGAGTAGTTGCTTCCTGAAAACCGTGTATAATTAACAGTTTATATGTTAAGTCCACCAAGGGCTGAAGGTCGCCGCTCTCGGTACTTGCAAAATGGCAAGTCGCTATACTCCATGGAGATATCTATGATGTTTGGTGTATAGTAGCATTAGACCACATGAGAGGATTCGCTTACCTCTCACCACTACACCATTTACATTAGTCTGTATAAGACTAGCAGTTTGGCCACTGCCATTTGTCTGTTCCATGACCTATGGCATACTGATGCAGGTCGGGGTATTTGCCCGCTGAGTAGTTGTTTCCTGCATATCGTGTATAACAACAGTATATATATATCATTGTTTGAAACCAATACCAAGTGTAAAATCACTATTTGAATCTTTATATCTATGTACAAGACGTTATATTGTGGTAAACTTATGATACATATTTGTGTATGTATACATTAAATAATATAACTAAATATGAAACTTTAATTTTATGTAAATAAATACGACTTTATTGTTATTATTATTGCGTAAGGAAACAAATTAAATAAATTACGGGATAATTGTTCCTTTCAGTTTCAAGAAAATCGGTTTTATTTAGGGTCCACTTCAAAGTTTTACCACTTGTACAACTTGCTAAGATTTTGTTTGAAATATCAGCGTATAACGACAAAAGAAACAACGAATTAGTTGTGTTATTTATTTCAAACGGTGGTTTTTATCACAGGCGCGGAAAGTTTGAAAAAGAAATTAAGCGAATTTCATTCCTTCATTCTCCGTGAGAAACAAAAGACGAAATAAAAATATGATTAAATTTTCCTGAAGTTTCACATGTAACGAGTAAAGCAGAATGAAGTATCCATTTTAAAATTAACCCATGTCATAATATAATGAGATATAAATTCAAATCAGGTCGCCATGCTTTCGCGATAAGTGGAAATTTAAGACAGTTGTCAAAGCGTTTGCGAGAAATGTCAGTTTAACTGCGAATATGGAGCTTCAACGTTCTTTTGTGGTTGAAAAAAATTAACTATTCTGTTGTAAGCGTTTATTTCATAGACGCTTTCAATTAATTTTTTGATATTTTTGCATAAAAAAACGATTCGTAGAGCGAAAATGTTACTTTATTTATAAAAACCTCTTCCAATGGCGTTTTTACGTGAAGCACACTTCGGATTTCGAGTCGGGTTTTGTTATAGTTTCGAAAAATTTATCGAGGGTTTTGGCGTGTTCTTTTACATTATCGCCGCTTTCTGAAACACTTACACTTCCATCCCTACAAAATTCAAGTCATAAAAAAACAACATGGTATGCAAATATCCGCCTTTGGAATTTTTGGGCCGTTCTTCTGTGAGGAAACTGACTTGATAGATACTGTTATATCACAACGTTATCAACAGCTATTGCGTAACTTTAAACAACAACTTCTTAATGTTGTTGTAGATATTCGAGGAATATGGTTCAGCACGACGGAGTTACTTCACACACTGTTAGGGATTCTATGACAATTTTGCGAAGTGTTTCCTGGTCATATCATTTCGAAATTTGGGGATTTCAACTTGACCGGCACGGTTACCAGATCTTTTTGCTTATAATTTCGTTTTATGAAGCTACTTGAAGTCCAAAATATTTTCTAATCAACCGCAAACGTTGGAACAACAAAAATATAATATTTGGACAGAGATTAATGCAATTCCAATTAAAATGTTGAAGCGGATGATGAAAAACTTTCGTGCTAGGCCTCAAGAGCATCAGCAGCGAGAAGGAGGTCATTTGCTCATGTAATATTTAAAAAATAAAATTCCCGTGTTTCCTCAAAAATCATGTATTTATTTTTGTATAAATAATTAAATTAAAACAACTGAATTTTAAATGGATACTTCACACACAAAATAAAAAGATAATCTTTCCCAGTAAATATTTTGGTTTAATTTAACCTCGAGACTACCTAATTTATATATAATAAATTTGGTTGCAAAATTAGATTTAACCATGTTCAAATAAAATATACGTTGACGCCACGTAGATTCGACGTAAGTGGAGAATAAGACGACGTCGAAATTTGGTTATATTGAAGAAAATAGGTAGAATTATATCTAAATCCACAGTGTAGTAGATCAGTACATTTGGTTAGTAATACTTGTGTCTAGGGAAATATGACGTCAGTTTAACGTCAATTCGACGTTGATTTAACTAGCTTTAGGTAGAAACTACGAACATACTTGTAGATGACGTGTTACTGCAAGTGCACAAATAGAAGAAATTTTATACATATTTGTCATTTTTATCTACAACCAGTAGAAATATTGTTGCAGGTCACCAACACAATTAAAATATATACCTAATAGTTCACAACAAAGATTCAAAATGAATAAATGTCGGTGACAAAAATATATATAATGTAATTGCGACATAAGGTAACTTGGACCTCGGCAGATGGAATAGCCCAAAATCAGATCGGCCACGTGCTAACTGATTCGAAGCACTTTTCTAATCTTATGGACGTACGTAGCTATCGAGGCGCAAATATCGACTCGGACCACTACCTAATTAGCGCAAAAATACGTGCAAGAATCTCAAACGCGAAGAAAGGAAAAGGTAGCAGGCAAACCCGATACAATACAAGGTTCTTAAGGGACCTGCATATATTAGAGAGGTTCCAAAATTACCTCGAAAACGTGGACCAAACAGATGAAAGTCTAACAAATGGTGAGCAGTGGGAAATATGCAAAAAACAATTTTAAACGCTGCAATTAACATTCTTGGACACTCTGGCCTTCCATCGAGCAACAACTGGTTCGATGCCGAATGCAAAGAGGTCACTCAACAAAAAAACGATGCATATAAACTTATGCAACAAAAGAGAACCCGGGAAATAGAGGCAAGTTATAAAAGTCTTAGCAGAGAAGAAAAACGTTTACGTCGGAGGCAAAAACGGTCCTTTGAAAACCATATTCTGGAAGATCTCGAAGTACTGAGAGGACAAAATGAAACAAGAAAATTCTACAAAACCCTTAACCCCTCAAGAAAGGAGTTTAAACCAAGAGTGACCATGTACAAGGACAAAGATGGACACATTGTTAACAGCAGATCAGATGTCCTACAAACATGGGTGGAACATTTTAGTGGACTGCTATGTCGTAAAAATGCTGAACAAAATACACCTTCCCCACTGACCGGAAACAATGCACATGTACCACCAGCCCCGAAGCAGGTGATAAAGGACGCTATTAAACGCCTCAAAATACCAGATCTCCGCGAAGTGGCATCCCCGCAGAACTCCTTAAATATGGAGATGAAAAACTTGCTCCATCTGTTGACGACTTATTGCAATCAAGTCGGCGACAAACTCGGACTAAGTATATATTTAACAAACTATATAAACCAACACAAAGTAGATGACTTATTAGAAAAATGTGTAGTAAAGTAAAAATATACCCACTACGACAGTCCAGTATTCCACTAATTCCTGTGAAAGGAAATCGATTCATTGCCACCAATCAAGGTGCACCTTGATGACATTTTAATATTACGGTCAGGTCTTTCAGACTTATTACAAGATTTTTTAATTTGCGCTAATTCTTTCATTCTACTATAAAGTTCACATTAGAAACTCACACACAGATCATTCAATAAATTTCCTTGATTTGACTATTACATTAAGAGAGTATACTCCAAAAAAAGCAAATGTGATGACCAGTATAATCGTTGGTAATATTCAGAGCTTAATTGCTCATATGGATGAAATTAAATACTTTGTAGCAGTAAATAACCCTGCAGTAGTTTGCTTCACACAGTCTCGCGCCACGTCAGATATAGAAGATTATGAAATTATGATAAACAATTATAAAGTGGCAAGGATAAATTCTGAAAGCAGGTTTACTGGGGGGGTTGTTTTTTATATCCGTTATGATATTGAATTTAAATTTATCTTTTCTCATTGCATTTTGCATTGATAAAAATGTATGGTTCATAGTAATTAGGGTTAAAATAAATTACAAATATTATAACATAGGTGGGATTTACCATTCCCCAAGTGAGTCGCGTTCAGTGTTTTGTAATTTTTTGGAAAATTGGACAGAAGAAAATATTTTAAGCATTGAAGATACACTACTAGTCCTAGGAGATTTTAATGTGAATTGGCTGTCTGACGAGTATACATATACACGAAGGCTTTTTTTTCTTTTTTATGGCTTTGGGTCATAGACCATGCAGCCAGTCACAAGAGTATGAATAAAAAAATATTTTAAAAATCAGGGGCATTAAGAAAATAGACAAACAAGAGGGGACCACGGAAAAGCTGGGAAAAACACAAGGTTAAACATAGGGATGTAAAGCTATAAACTAGGATTTGTTTTTATCAAGAAGGTAATAATAGCTTCGTAAATTTGTTGTGAGTTGAGAGATAGTAGGTTCAGCATATTGAAAGGTGCCATGATATTGCAATTTAAGATTAAATTCCTGATTAAATTATCGGTAGCATTCTTATTTTTTGCACATCCAAAAAAAATGTGATCAAGGTCACCGATGGTATCGCATTGTTCGTATAATTGAGATGGTAGTACTCCGATTTTATATAAGTGGGCTGGGTAGCATGCATGTCCAAATCTGATTCGATTAATAGATGTAACATATTTTCTGGGTATATTAAGATAATGGTGCCAAGAATGCCTTGGGATAAAAGGTTGTATCTTGCAATATTTGGAGCTACTGTTTGCAACATATCTTTGCCAGTAGGCTTCCCAATTATTTCTTGAATCTGCTTTAAATAAATGGTAATAGTCAGTGAGACAGATGTTATGTTTTACTTCCATACCAGTAGCAGCCTCCTTAGCCAAAGTATCGACATGCTCATTGTGTTTTAATCCTATGTGGTCTTTGACCCACACAAATGTTACCTCTCTGCCAGATTGCGTAATATTATAAACTATTTGTTTGATTCTAAAGATATATGGATTTATTTTGTACGAAAATGTGTGTGTGTTATTTAGGGCTGTAAGGACTGAAAGTGAGTGGGATAAAATTACTATTTCCTTGACTTTTAATGATCTGGAATAGCTTAAAGCTTTGTAAATAGCAATAGCCTCGGCAGTGAAAATAGAACATTATTTATCCAATGTAAATTTGCCTTCAATATGTACAATCGGACTGAAATAAGCACAACCAGTTCCTTCTTTCGATTTAGAGGCATCCGTGAAGATGGTAACTGGGTTTGTAAATTGATTGAGGACATAAAGCAGTATATTGTTGCAGATAATTGGGTTTTCATTATATAAAGGAATTATAACACGAGGTTGAAATAAAATTGCCCAATAGTCGAAATCCCTGTATGTCATTATATCGACATTATTTACATGTATATTACAATCTCGGAATGACCTGCACATGGGTGGAGAAGGCTTTTTTATCCAGTATGTGTTGGTTAAGTCCAAGGTGTTAAGACAAGAAATTTTATCCAGTAAGGAGTTATTCAAGATGGCTAGTTTTAATAAAAACTTATCATTTAGGAAATTACGCCTAAAAGACAGTGGTGGTTCAAGAGATTCAACGTGGAGGGCCTCATTCATAGTAGATTTCATCGCGCCTAGGCAAATTCTAAGAGCTTTACGTTGTATAACATCCAAAGTATTTAATAGGTTTTTACTAGCAGAGCCATATAATATGCACCCATAATCTATTATAGACCTGATATATGCTTTATAAAAAGTTACAGCAGATTTGACGTCTGCTCCCCACCAGGTTTTAGTAACAAATTTTAAAAAATTTATACCTTTAATGCATTTGTTTGTGATTGATTCTATAAAAGGTTTCCATGTGAGCTTTTTATCAAGGACCACTCCTAAATACTTTATTTTAGAATCAAACAAAAAATTAAAACCACTCAGCTGAACGCTTGTTGGCTGCAATAGGTTATGTCTGGTAAAGACAGTGAAGTTTGATTTTTCCTGTGAGAGGTCAAAACCATTTTCGAAGATCCATTGTTTCAAATATTCAATCCCACTTTCTAATGTTACTAGTGAATCATCCCATTTCCTATTTTCTGCATACATGCAAAGATCGTCAGCGTATTGTACGATATTAAGATTCGGGATATTTATTTTGTGGATGTCTGCGGTGTATAAATTAAAAAGGAGAGTGCTGAGGACAGATCCCTGTGGAATACCTGAATTGTTTATTCTAGGGCCTAGCAGTTCTTTTTAGTATTCCTGATGTATATTACTCGATCCGAGTAAAAGTTAACAATATTTCTAGCAACAATATTGGGAATGAAATAAAAATTGCATAGCTTTTCTTGTAGAATATTCAGGTTAACTGATTCGTAAGCACCTTTGAGGTCTAAGAAGAGTGCACTTAAATAATTGTTCTGGGAAAAACACATCTGGATATCTGTGGTTACAGCAAAAACAGCATCGAGAGTGCCTACACCTTTTTTATAGCCGAACTGATTGAGGGGCAGTAAGTTTTGGTTGTATAGCCACCATTCTAATCTAACTTTTATCATGCGCTCCAAGGTTTTTAACATGCATACACGAAGTCTTAAGAGATGGTGTAATGACTATGACTTAAAACAGATTGTACAAACTCCTACTCACATTTTTGAAGAAGCCGCAACGCTAATAGATTTAATATTTACAAATAATTCTGATCTTGTCGCTAAAGTCTTAGACACTCCAGTTAAATCTGATCATTGTATTATAATAATTAATATTTTAGCCTATAGTGCATCAAAGAAATATATTTTTAGAGGTATATAACATAATGATAATTTATTAAAGATTAAATTAAATAATATACAAGTTAATTACAAGGAATCTGATATAGATAAAAAATATAATTTGTGTATGGTAGTGTTTTGAAAGTATTAGATGACATTTGTCCAAAAAAGGAGGTCATAATTCGAAATACATATAAGGGGTGGTTCAATGCTAGGGTATTAGAGGATATTAAAGATAGAGACAAGATATACAAAAATTTTAAAATAAGTAATAGTCAAAATGATTGGTTAAACTATAAAACTAGTAGAAACAATGTTGTCACGATAATCAGGTAAGAAAAATGTAAGAATTATGAGGAAAAAATTGATAATTGCAAGAACGACCCAAAGAAAATGTGTCAGTCTCTGAAATCTTTAGTATCTAGTAAACACGACGAACCTTTTATAGAAATTCAATTCGATAATGAAACGTGTAAAAACACAAAACTATTGCCTGGAAAATTTAATGAATTCTACATATCTAGTATTAACGACATAGTACATAGTATAATTCATAGCAACTGTCAGTCTGAAATTGTCAAGTTAGGAGGAGTAGAAATGCAAAATTTTAAGTTGTTGACAAAAACTGAAATAATCGTATTTGATCTAGCAAACAAGAGTAGTCCGGATGAAATGGATATGACTTTCTATAAGGATAATTTTGATATTCTATGTGTTACCAGCTTTTGAAAAAATATTAGAGAAAGTAGCATATCTGCAATTTTGGATTTTATAATAGAGAAAAAAATACTTAGTGAATATCAGTCTGGTTTTAGAGAAGGTTTTAGTTGTGAAAGTGCGTTACAATATGTTGTTAATGAGTGGAAGGAAGCTAAGGATAAAGGGAGAATGTCAGGAGTAATATTTAGATTTGAAAAGAGCATTCGAGACAATTGATAGAGAGATTTTATTGGATAAGGTAAGCAAGTATGGAATTGATGCTGTAGTATAGAAGTGGCTTGAATGTTATTTGAAAAACAGGAGGCAAAGGGTGAAATGTGAAAATGTGTTATTTGGTGAGCTGCTTACACACATGGGAATGCCTCAGGGGAGCATACTTGGCCCTTTATTATTTGTAACATATATTAATGACATGTCAATAATTTTAAAAAATTGCAAATACCACTTTTTTGCTGATGACACTATTGTCTACAATGATGAACATGATCCTAGAGAGTTGGTAAGGAAAATAAATCACGATTTAGAACTTGTTTCTAAATGGTTGGAAACTAATAAATTAAAACTTAATATCACATAAACAAAAAGTATGCTCATAAGTAATCAGCAGAATCTCAAAAGATTTAAAGATACAAATTTATCATTTGAGCTTCAAGAAGTAAATCTATCATTGGTCTCGGAAATCAAATATCTAGGAGTTATTGTTGATTGTAATTTAAATTTTAAAAGTCATGTGGATTTTACATGTAAAAAAATTAAAAAAAAAAAAATCGGTGTTCTTAAACGTGTCAATTGGTACCTGTCAATAAATGCAAGAAAAACTGTTTTTCTACTCCCTTATGTAAATTTGCTGTTTTCCGTACAGTCTGTAGAATGGATAAGTGGGCCATTCCAGTTAACTGAACGGATATATTTCATATACGTTCTAGGATGGATATGAAATCGACCAATCACAGTTCATGTATTAAGTACAGGCAACTATTTTTTTTAAATTCAAGTTGGTGCGTAAGCTGTCAAAATAATTGTCAGTAGTTGTCAGTGTGTATATTCGTGCAGTTTGGGCTAGAAAATAATTTAAAATGAGTGATTCCAGTGAAGAATCGATAAACGGTATACCACCTAAAATTTTATTGAAATTATTATATACAGAAAAAAATTTTAGAGGTATATTATGACAAAAAAAAAAGTAGCTATATGGGGGGATTGAACCAATTATCTCTTGCTTTTCGAAGCATATATAAAACCACTAGGCTACTGCCGCTTTTATAAAATGTCTTCACCTAGAGCATAAGATTAAGCAGTAGCTAAGTTTGTATATTAAAATTTCATTAAAACTATTATTTGTAGTTTTTTCTTAATCCGGTCGTAGAAAAAGTATAATGTACAACTCGAGTGGATTATCCATATCGCACTCGAAAGATTGAGGCTTTCTCGTGCGATATGGCTATCATATCCACTCTTGTTGCACAAACTACTATTATAGTGCTATAATACTACCGCATTTTAACTATTGTAGCACAATCTTGTATATGGCTAATCAGACCGATCTAGAACGATTACAAAGGTTACAAAACGTTACAAAACAGAGCGATGCGTGTCATATTAAAATTCAGTATATACACTAGGATAGATGATATGTTAAAATGTCTTAGTTGGATGAATATAGAGAACTGTTCAAAGTATAACGTTTTAATTTTCATACATAAAACTGACAAGAACCTAGTTCCAGATTACATAAAAAAATATTTTAACAAAATTACGAGAAGTACATGACTATAACAAACGAGGAAAGGGAAATTTTGTAATTAAACGGGCCAATAGTGCATCAATGCATAGCTCAATTTTTTATAAAGGAGTTGTTGAATCTAACCGATTAAATACGGACTTACATAGAACTGATCTAAATACTTTCAAAAGATTATTAAAAGATACCATGATTTGAATAATATATATGTGTATATGTATATATGTGTATATATATTACTCGAACTGAGTTCAGTTCGAGCAACGAGGAGTAGCAGCAGGCAGCTTTCAGTAAGAACCTGAAGGTGGCAGATGAAATTATGCCGAAACGTCGTTCAGACAACCGTGACTCCTGGAGGAGTAGGCCATCGACGCGGGAGAGCACCCGGAAGTACAATAACACTTCATTTAATACCCGCGAAAACCTAAAAAACAACATATATATATATATATATATATATATATATTATTTTATTTTCATTTTAAATGTTTTTATTTTGTTTCGTTTACATGTGGTCTCTAATGTAAAACAGAGATTCTACTATGTATTCTTGATTGTATAGCCAAGGGCTAAATAAATGTATTATCTATCTATCTATCTATTAAAAGACGAAGACATTTTTTCGATATTTACAGAAACCCTACACATATAGGTATAGTTATTGACAATTTATCTTTACATCCTTTTTCCCATAAAGTTTCTGCATTTAATTGTTACATACAGAGATTAATTAACGCTCCTTTATTACAACATTCTTTCAATAAAGAATTAGCTATTATTAAACAGATGGCTTTATCCCACAATTATCAAGTATCGTTGATAGATAAACTTCTCCTTAAGAGAGAGCATAATATTAATCAAAGATAACAATAACAACTCCACTTTGACAACTTATCGTTCACTAACTTTCATATAGGCAATGTTTCATATAAAATAGCTAATTGTTTAAAAAATCATCTGTGTCTACCGAAAATTTGTTTGTACATAACAGAGACAAAGTGGACTTTCTTGACAGATGTGGTGTCTACAAATTCTCATATAACTCTTGTAATGCTACCTACATAGGACGCACATACAGAAATTTTAAAACAAGGATAAAAGAACATGTACGTTGTTTAACATCATCTTCAAGGTTTTCACACTTTGCTAAACATTTTTTTTTTAACAACCACAACTTTGACAACAATATAGAAGTTTTACATGTTTTAAATAAATAATTTATTTTGTGCAACCTGGAAAGCCTTGAAATTCTTAAAGAATCTAAAAACCAAAATTCTATGTCACTTAACGAACAGTTACAGTTCCAATCTTCCCCTATCTTTTCTGCCTCATTATAAGGTCATTGATCTCATATTATAACCCTGTCTAGTATATAATTGTTTAATTATATTTACTTTGTTAATCTTTTACAATTTTCTTATATTCCTCCATTTAGTTAATTTTAATACTACTAATCCACCATCTACATACAATTAATTTAATTTCTACATATTTGTTTTTTACATTTTCCTACACGTTCTTTTAGTCGACATGCATTGTTATAGAACCCTATATCATATACATTAACTTTCTCTATTTTTAGATAGATGTCACTATTGTTCTATATTCAAAATTTAATATATTGTGTTTCCATCTAGTTATTAAGTTATTCTATTGTTACCCTTGACTTGTTATAGGTACTCTGTTTTTTTTAAATATTTTAAGTGATTATTTGTTTTTAATAATCCAGAGGAAGAAAAAAAATAGGAATTATAATTTGCATTACTTTATTTGACATGTTGATGAAACAATATTTTATTTTAATGACAATGACAATTCATTTACTTTAATTTTTACATCCAGTCTTCTTATTCGTTTTCAATCCAAGATATCTCACATTTAAACATTTTTACCAAAATTTTTTAAATATTTTTTATTTTTTATTCTTCACATACACTTTTTTTAAATACTTCGATAATTTTTGCTAACCATTTTATTCACCAAAAAATTTTGTAATTCTTATTTTTATTCCCTAATTATATTGTTTATAAAAATATCTTGTCATTGTTATAGTCTTGTGGCCTGATGATGTGAAGGAAGTTATAGTTCACGAAACCGGTCGCCTGTCCTTTAAAAAAACAGAACCGGGTTTTAGACAGGCCATCCTGTATAATAAACTAAATGATTTGAAAAACATCAGATGAATTTCATTAATGGCGGACAATTCTAGATGATTATTCAGGGCTGTCACTTATCGCAACCAATTCTAAATTCTACCTGTGTCATCGAAAAATGATGGCTAATTATAAAATATTTGCCAGGAAAAGGGTAAAATTATTTTATAATTCAGCTGAGTCATTTTCTATAGACAAGAAATATGAGAGGAAAACATGTAATAAAAAACGTGACCCTCACGAAGCGACCTAAAAATAGAAGTAGAGTAGGTATGTGATCTTACATTTTTATCAATATAACGATCTGTTGTATTACATGAGGAAGTTGATAGGGATCCCGAATGGTATAACGGTCCAAATATGCCTTTCACATTATACGTTTATTAATAACGTAACATAGAGAGGGTTCAAAATTCTTGATGAATAGAGGATGTGCCTTCTGTGGCGCTCGATGTATAGCTCAGTAATATAACACACATTTTAATAGTTTTTTAGGGATCTCGGATTTTTTGCTTCAAATAATAACGCACTTTAGGTATTTGTGAACAGAAAAAAGTTAGAGCAAATATCTTTGAGCGTTCACTTTGAATTTTTAAAAAACACGTTTTTTGTGTTTTCCACGGTGCTCGTTAATTTCTGTTAAAATTTCACGCTACCATTTTTTAGCTAATCAGAGGCTTGTTTCTTGTTTTTATTTTTAACATTGTGTGAAATTAATAAGTGAAAGTTATTTATAAAAGTTTTACGTAACTAAAATTACAAAATTGCATTTTATTTCACTAAGAAATTTCGTATTTTAAAAAGTATATTCCATCCTAAAGGTTTTCAGAATAATTATCAAAAATAAATAATGTTTCACCACTTTTAGTAGATTTAACGTTAATAACGGATAAAAATATAAGATGTCTTTAAGTTATTTATAAAAGTTTCATATAACTAAAGTAGGAAAATCCAATTTTGTTAAACTAAGAAATTGCACCTCAAAAATCATGGTATCGTGGTAATTTTTAAGTTAAGTCTAGAAATATAGATTTATTTTATTCAAAATCTTTGTTAACATATTTAAAAAAACAAATACCTATATTTTGATATTAATATTTCACTATTAGAGGATTTGTTTTTGACAACACAATATTTGAGAAAACTTATTCTCTAATTATTGACATAATTATTAGTAATATTAAAGGTACAATTATTATAAACGTTACTTTGCTGATTAGAACTAGTACTTTCATCAAGAACGCCACTTATTGATGTACTTGGAATTTTGCCCCTCATCATTTCAATTATGTTCTTATGGCATGTACTATCGCTACGTCCCGTAATCTTTATAAGCTGTTGTTCACCTATTCCTGCTATAGCCAGATTTGAAACAGCAGTAGCTCTTCCTGAATGGTTTGTGACTTTGATTTTTTTCGTATCAATGCCTATTTTACCTGGTTCCAACTTAAACCAAGTAGAAATGGTATTTCTTCCAATTGGGCCATTTTTTACCAAATTATTACATTGAACTTATTAAAGTTTTCATTAGGAGTGAAGAATAATCTGTCAGTTTTTATGGATTTACCTATATTTTCCATTAACTTTTTATGCAGGCGGACAGGACAAAATGGATCAAACTTTCTATTATATTTATCAAAAAACATGTCTTGAACTTGCTTAGCCGTGGAATTAAACATTACTTTCACAACACTTTCTTTATAGTCCTCGGAATTTTTCCTCTTCATATTAACAGCGAAATCTTCCGAGACATGGGCTAGCTGCTCGGTGGAAACAGTTTTATCATCAATGTTATAGGACTTTTCTCTACAAATTCCATGAACTGCTTCCAAATACTCACTTTGGATTTTTTTAGTATTATCTGGAATTAAGTGTTGAACTGCTTCCCTAATAATATATTGATTTTCCTTTCCAAAACGGGATATTTTCAAAAACACAATCTAATAAATCAGCGAATTGCACAAACACAATGCCTCGATAACAGGTGGTGGAACTTGACCAAGGTCCCTACTTAACAGCCGTAGAAATGTTTTGTTATTCCATGGCTCACTATGATGAATGAATTTTTGTCATTCGCAATAAAAACTTTCAATTTTGGTATAATATTTATAAAATAATGGTGTGAAATTTTCTTACCGAAATTTTTCCTCGTTCACGAATATATTAAGTAAATTCATGACCCCGAAAAAATATCCGGAAATAATTTAAGCACTAGGGATATTATAAGTGAAAATTTTTTGACAAAATTGAAATCTGATCAAATTAATCTATTTCTAATCATGTCTGCGAAAATAGCCAATGACATGATCATTACACTGCAAATACATTACCATGTGATTACCGCATTGTCTTTCGATTATTGTCTATTATTTGAAATGTCAAAACTGTCAAATTCGCGTTACGGAAATTCAGACTCTAATCATGATAATAATTGTTCCATTAATACATGGTTTTAAATAAATTGCTTAAAGGTACCGAGCAACACGCTCTCAGCAGTCTCTATGACAAAATTATCTCGGTATTATCAATGCTCTAGATGTAACAGATGTTAATTTTTTGACGAAATAGAAATCCAATAAAATCCGTCCCCTTCTAGTCACATATCAAAATTCATCCAAATATTACGTTGATAATCTCCCTAGGGAGATGAAATCTTATGTTGCTATGCAACGAAAAATTACTGATAGTTTTATAATTTATTTAAAATGTCAAATTCACGACTTGACATATTATTAGAATTTCAAAAAATTATCACACCGAATTTTCCGAGTGCACTAATAAATCCTTATAATTTTTTCTAATAATGACCTTCAAGCTTCTTACTTTAGGTACTAAGCAACAAGCTTTCGGTTCACTATTAGAGAAAATTATTGCGTGATTATCAGCGCCCTTGGTAAATTACAGCTGAAAACTGTCAAGTACAACGACTCTCAGCACTTTTGAAGCCCGTCATTTTAATGCCTCACACATTGAATTTGGCCGAAAAATAAGACAGATAAATGTATTCGAAATTTGTACATTTTTCACCTTTTTCAATAAAGGCTACTTTTTAGCGCATTTTCTGATTTATCCAACAACGATGCATCTCTTGAAAAAAAAAACGGCATTCTGTCTTTGTGATAGAAAATTTAATTAACCACAGTTTTATTTGTTTCTAAATCTCTGTACGACCAAAATTGGACAAGACGAAGAAAATTATTCATACCCTCAAAATATTTATTGACAAATTACTTTTAAACGATACGTTTAATCGAAAACGTATATTGAAGATTTTTTATTACTTTTCAACAGTTCATACGGCAGTTGAGTAAGTTTATCGAAATTTGTTATTTTACTTAACAATTTCTTTTTTGTATACATGGATATTTTTTTAGAAATAATTATTTAAAATATTATTTAAAGAATATAATTCTACATATTTTTATATTTTTAGTAAACTTTGAATAAAAATCTTTCAATCGAACCTAAGAAGAGATTTTAATAATACTGATTTATTAAATCTGCTTATACTACATTTGTTAATTCGAGGCTTGAACATACTTCACTCATTTGGAATTCCGGCTATAATAAATATTGTATTGGCGTCAAGAGTATTCAACATAGATATAGTCCAGTATACATTAACTTGGCGTGTGTACGTATGAGTTAATATTTCCGTACGATTTCATTTTCTCTTGTACACAAAGATCCAGAAATATCGTCCACGTAGACAATGTTTCTGGACTATTGCTTTAACTTTGTGTACAATATGGGAGAAAATGAAATCGTACGGAAATATTAACTTATACATACACACGTCAAGTTAAAGTATACTAGACATATTTGAAATTTGCATCATACAAAATGTTTATCCTCCTAGCGGCTTTGATACGAGCAGCTGCTAAATACATTCGGCTCTCTTTCTTACATGATCGCAAGAAACTTTGCCCTCTTTTGTTTTTACACAAATTAATTCAAAATCTAATTTATTGCCCGAATATCGTGTACATGCGCTTCATGTCCTTGTATTTGAAACAAGGAATCATAAAACCTCTCATCTTCCTGCTCCATGAACTAATATACTGAAATTCTCGCCTTTGCACTTTATGTACATGACTTACTTGTCTGTTGGGAATCAGTTTGATATATTTTATTCAAGTGTTGCACATATTTAAGGACATTTTTCCTACCCATCACCCTATCTGTTAATTCAACCTATTTTTATTATTTCTTCGTTACCCGTATATTTACTCATGTATATTTTACTTCTTTTCTGTATCTGCAAATCTTATTACTTAGATTTTACCCACCGAGTAACTAGTTTTTACTGGAAGTTGGTGTACCTAAATAAATAAAATACAATTAACAAATCAGTTAGCTATTCAACCACTCGATTTGGTCTCAGGCACATACAGACGCAGCAACCATTTCCTGTAACATTACCATCTGCCTAAACTAAGACTCGAACTCAGGATAGATAGCAACGATTAACTGTGTTATTTCTTTCACAGCTGTGGCCTAACTCTCTGCTACCGACTTGGCAACAGAGGAAGGATGCCACTAAATATTCATACTCTAGCCAGGATTCGAACTTGGAACTTCTTGGCCTCAATAAACTTAAAATATTTCAAATGGCTCTCGTTGAAAAGAAAATTATTAATGCCATATAATTGAGAGTCACGTTCAATTGCAGATAGAGATCTATATTTACATATTACCTATTCCATACTTCAAAGTTGCACACGGAATGCGACACTAAAACAGACTATGTACGAAATATATTAATATCATGTACGTACAAAATATAAATAAGGACCTCTAAAAAAAAAAGAACTAAAAGAAGTTCGGCGACCGTAGAATATACTTATCGTGTTAAGATAAATAATTTCATGAGTGTACTACTGTATGTTACTCTATCTCGCATCAGGTTCAAACAAATTTTTCCTTTGGTTCTTAAGAAGCAAAGATCAAGTGTTGTTTACAAAGAAATTCTTTAGGTGGTACCCAGAGAATCCGAATAAAACCGAAGCAGATCACTGGTCACAATATAATTTAATCTATGTAACTTGGCTCTTTCCTTTTTGTTTACTCCGTATCCACTGAATTTTAGTCCATCCTGTATATGTATTTTGTATGACTTTATATGTATAGTGCGGGAAAGATGAAATTGATAGGGGGGGGGTGCGAGGTGAGACACTAAGAAGGCAGGCCCGAACTTAACTATATTGTGTACCTATGTCTGTTTACGCTTTTAAAGGACCACGCAATTTTCTTATGGAAAAGTGACGCGTTAAATTGGTTGAAATTTTGATATGTTGTGTATCCCATCTCTCTGATCAAATGTCTCAATTGGCACAAATTGATAAACTTTCAGAGTCTTGAGATAAAGCTTGCTAAAGTAAGAATTATCGTTTATTTGAGGTGTATGGGTCTGGGTTAAATCAGTACTCTTTTTTTTGCTTCTAGGGTCTCACAGTGCTTTGAAAACACCTCATAACTGTCATGGTTTATTTATTGAAATATTACATCATATAGTCTCAAACGTCGTCACGTCATATGACGTCATAGCATGTAATTTCGTGTCATAGAACATCATGATTTAAATAACATTCTTTTCTCTTACTTCTAGGTGCTCAGATCACAATAAAATTCAAAGTGACCACTATGAGGTTCTGTGACACGACATGACCTGCTATGACGTCATATGATATGAAAAGACAATCAATTATACTGTTTAGGTGTTATTAAACAAATCTGAGACATTGATGCATTTGATACAGAGATAGGATACACCACATATCAAAAATTCAACCAATTTAACGGAAGTCACTTTTCCATAAGAAAATTGCGTTGGCTTTTGTTGTGTGGGCTCAGTTTAGCTGGCAACAATTTACACTACTGACTATACAGTAGTTACAGTATCCTAGTTCACTTAATATTTGAGTAAATTGTTACTACCTAGCAAGAACCACGGGGAGGTATGAGCATATCTTGCCATGATAGGATGGGTAAAGAATATTAGTACAGGATAAAGAAAATTATACAAAAAAATAAAACTAAACCTCTAAAAACAAAAAAAATTTAAAATAGTAACAGTAAAAAAATATATAGTTATCCTCAAAATAAATTAAAAAAATAACAATAAACATCTAAAAACAAAAAAAAATTAAAATAGTAACAGTAAAAAAATATATAGGTATTCTCAAAATAAATTAAAAAATAACAATAAACCTCTAAAAACAAAAACAAAACTCGAAATAGTAAATTTTCGTAAATAAAATATGTATTCTCCAAATAAATAAAATTAAATATAATTGAATTCTTTAAATAAATAAAAATAGATTAAAATACTTACGAACACAAAAAATGACATAAATAATAAGCTTGATATCACGATCACTATCATTGAACACAAAAACGGACACAAATAATAAACTTGATATTGTGAACGATCCATGCTTTGATGGAAGTCTGAAGGACGTATTTTCTGCTCGAAAAACTTAGAAAAATTAAAAAAAATAGGAAAAAGAAAAAATTAATTTTCTTTTTCCTCAACCTTTTCTTAAATTCTAAATAATAATATTACGTTCACAAAATTTTTTAGGGTTCAACGTGACTGTTTCAGACGGAGAATAATGGACAAATCATACTTACTGTCGTTTATGCTTAACTGCTGCTCTGATGGTATCAATTGGACGACGTCGTAACACTATAAATCTAACACTGTCTGTATTACACTCTCTTAAAATTAAACCTGAAAAGGAATTTTGTTAGAAAACACAACTAAAAGACAATATAAAGTTCAAAATATGTATATTAAATCTTTTAAAAATTTATGTTTTTACAACAACTTCTTCAAGAGAAAATGTTAACAAACAATGGTCTGACCCGTGTACAACACATGGTGAGGAACGGGACGATTCATACGGTACCAACTACCATCCAATATGCAGTTTGATAAGCTAACGATGCACAAAAAGATTCAAGAAAAGTTTCATGTAACTGAAATTTTGGTGGGCTTTTGCTTGCCTGTCTTATAAACGTATTTATTAATTCACATAAATTTTGGTCGCTCCTCGGAGCTTAAAATTGCTTGAAGCGTCTCTACTTCGTTTGTATTATGCAATAACAACTTTTACGTTCAGGCAAGGCAGATCCCATGCACGTGTGAGTACATGGTATACATACTTTTTTGACTCCGAATCACTGAGGAACCGGTTTAGGGCAAACCCCGTCAAAACACATCATTTCCCCGTCAAATCCGACTGCTAGGAAATGATGGGGGTCCCATGTCGCTAAGGGCTATTTTCGCTATAACTTCCGATATACTTTGAATAGTCGTTGGACTAACTTGTCCTCATATTCAATACCTCGTAAGAGTTGCAGTGCTTGACAACGTGGATTCGTAAAAGGGTTTTTAATCTTGGAAATTTTGAAGTTCAAGTCCAATTTTAGTATACTTTCTAAAATTTTGTGGTCGGGGCGACATTACGTCCCTGTGCAGCGACATTTACTACACTTTCTAAATTAACGCTCCTTGAAGAGTTAGCGAAAATTTGGCATAAAAAATGCTCCGAAGAGCAAAATTATGTTTCCAAGAATTAAAAACCTCTTCCACGGCGTTTTTACGTGAAGCACGCTTTTCTTACGAAGTATTTCCTAAGTCGGATTTTGTTACAACGTCGAAAAGTATATCGGGGTTATAGCGTTCTTTAACACTCCCCTCCTTTCCGTGAATCTTTTTGTGCAACGTTTGGTAAAATTGGTTTTTGAAAAGAAAATGGATCATTGGATGGAGTCTCCCATGTGTTGTATTCGGTTATATTTCAGACCGGCCTATCTGAACATAACGTAGATGCAAATCTAAAAATGATTATAAGTTTGAACATATATCGATGCATAGCATTCGATTGAATAATTGAACATCGTATTTCAAAATGGCATAAAAAAAGAAAAAAATCGAAAATCCTCAGATTCTCGATGACACAACACAAACACTTTCGACGCACTTATCTTTCTTAGTGTTCTTCCACTAATGCGGGCTTGCGTCTGCTCCTCCTCGTGTCTATGCCTCGTCGATCACCTTCGGTGTCGAACTGCCTTCTGGAACAGCTTAGGTGGTCCTCGGACTGCTTGGCTCCAGCTATACTATGGCTCTGCTCAGTTATATGAAACAATATAAAACAAAGTTTTAGTAAAATGTATTGTTCATATCCCGTCTGGGGATCTGCGACCGATAACACATCGTCGTCTTTGAGAATAGGAACACTGAATTTTGTAGACTTATACTGATTGAAATAGTTTTTATTAAAATCTCTTCTTGGGAGAAATCTGCGACCGATATCACATCGTCGACTTTGAGAATATGAACACTGAATTTTGTGGACTTATGCTGATTGAAACGGTTTCCGTTTTTATTAAAATCTCTTCTTAGGAGAAATCTGCGACAGAATCTGCATCCGTCGGATCGTTGCATCTGCCCCTCCAGCAGACGTGGCGGCATCTCGCCCTTGAGTTGCTAGACTCATCTGAATCGCGCCCTTGCGTCAGAGTCGTCGTCTTTCCATGCCGTGCCAATGGAACATTTGTTTGGACCCTTTGGGTCGGACTCTGAATGTTTAATAACATTTGAGGACTTTGAAAAAATCATAAAAAAATACCAACTCTGCCGGACACGGTCAGAGTTGCTGCAGTGAATTTGGAAGATTTGTATGGACGATACAATATCCTCAATGAAAATGACTTGAAAAAAATGCATAAAAAATACCAACTCTTGCCAGACGCGACAAGAAGTTGGTAAGGAAATTTTGATATAAAATAAACCTAGCACTAAGTTAAAACTTAGCCTAGGTTGAAAAATATTATAAAAATATGATGGAATCTCCAGAACTTGATTCTGAATCAGAAGAGGAAGCATCTCGTGGTGGTGCATGGATTTGTACAACCGTTTGCTCCGGCGGTGGAGGTTCTGTGGAATCGTCTGAGAACGGGGAATCATTTCCATCGAGTGATGTTCCGCCTGGACTAGCATTTTCTTCATCGGAAGATTCGATTTCCAAGTTGTGCTCCTCTGGCGGGGCTGGTCTCAAATCATTTACATGTACTCTCGTCGTTACATTTCCCTTTTGCACGAGATATACTTCGTCTGAAAACTTCTTCAAGATTCTGGTTGGGCCTGACCAAGACGGCGTGAAGGTATGTACCTTCCTTTTTCTCTTACTCATGACTCTGTCTCCTACTTTGAAAACGATTGGAGTGACGGCCTCTTTTGGCGCGTACTTCTGTTTGTAATTTTGTTGAGCCTGACGGGCTTCCTTGACTCGCTCGTATCGTGGAAGCGTTTGTTGCTTGGCTCTTTCTTGCCTCCAGGCATACAAATCCCATTCGCCTCTTTCGGCTGGATCATATCCTAATACGATCATGCTAGGTGTTTGATTTGTAGCGGCGTTCCTACGATTTCTTAAGATGTAAGTCATCTGATGCACGTAGCGATCCCAAGTGTCGTTTGGCTTTTTGTATAATAGGGTGTTTAAAATTTTCTTACACTCCTGAACCCGTCGTTCCACGGGGTTGGACTGTTGATGATATGCCGGAATTAAGTATCGTTCGATACCATTTCTTTCACAAAACGTGATGTACCATTCGGAATTGAAATGACCTCCATTGTCTGAAATTATGACTCGAGGGACTCCGAATCTCGCTACTATCTCTTCATCAATAAATTTGGCTATCGTTCTGCCATCGACCTGAATGTATGCCCTTGCCTCTATCCATTTACTGAAAACGTCTTCGACGATAATCATGTATCTGTTTTCGGCGTCTTTAGTCCTCTGCAGCGGGCCAATTACGTCGACGCTCAAGGTTTCAAATGCATTCTGTGGTGCATGACTTCTAAGTGGAGCATTGGGTTGGGCTTGTCTTGTCTTTACAGACTGGCATATCAGACAGTCGTTTATGTATCTGCCTACGATCCTGGCCATATTATTAAAATAGTAGCGTTTTGCTATTTTTCTAAGAGTCTCGTCTCTTCCTGGATGACATGCTTCATCTCGGTCATGATAATGGTAAATCAATTCCTCAATTTTCCTTTTTGGAACTATCAATTTAAAATTTCGATCGCAGTCTTTCAAAAGTACATCGTCTTGGACGTGAAAATTTTTCATAAAAATAAGATCCGCATCGGAACGTTGTTCCTGTTGAAATAAATCATTCCAACGGCGGATCTTGTCTTGAATATCTCTTGAACTCAATTGAGCCTGTACGATATCTTCGTATATTTCTGAATGTGTTAAAACAGAAATACGTTCTGGACACTTATAATTTGGTAGGAACATTCTTTCCTCTCCATCGTCTGTCTCGACATACTGATTTTGTGGGTTACGACTGAGAAAATCTGCTAATAAATTCTCCTTTCCTGGACAGTGTTCAATTTTGAATGCATATTCTTGCAATAATAATGACCATCGTGTGAATTTTGTTTTGTCGTCCTTATGTTTGTTCAACCAAAGTAACGCCCTGTTGTCCGTCTTCACCAAGAACGGTTTGTCTGCTAAGTACATCTTGTACTTTCTAATATAGTTCACCACCGCCAAGCATTCTAGCTCGTTAATGTGGTAACGTCTCTCTGCTGGAGATAACGTGTTGCTTGCATACGAAATGATATATTTTTTGGCCGTTGTCGCCTAATTGATATAATACTGCCGAAAGGCCTTGTAGGGATGCATCTGTCTGCAAAATGAACTGACGTGAAAAATCCGGCCGATGGAGTTCCAGCGGTCCGGATAATAATTCTTTTAATTTTCTAAACGCTTCATCGCATACTTGGTTCCAGTGAAAACGATTTTCCTTCGAAAGAAGTTTCGTTAATGGCTTCGTGATCATCGCCACATTTGGTAGATATTCTCTTACCCAGTTGCAAAGTCCTAGGAAACTTTGTAGCTGCCTTTTGGTGGCTGGAACGGGATAATTTTGAATTTGTAAGACATGTTTTTCTAATGGTCGGGAAGTATCAGTTCTAATTGTGTGGCCTAAATATTGGATTTCATTCGTCGCTATTACACACTTTTCCGGTGACACTTTTAGATTGTGCAGACGTAGTCTTTCAAAGACTAACCTCAAGTGGGACATATGCTCCTTCACGTTTACGCTGTAAACGATTATATCATCTAAGTACACTTTACAGAAATGGTGCAGGTAACCCGTTAAAACGTCCTTTGCCATGAATTTCTGAAAGGTACAGGGAGCTGTCTTGAGGCCGAAAGGCATGACATTAAATCTGTAAGCTGCCCCATCAGGAGTGGTAAAAGTTGAGAAATCTTTTGATGCTCATCGAGCGGTATTTGCCAATATCCACTCTTTAAATCCAACACAGTAAAAATTTTCGAATTTCCTAAATCTTTAATACTTTCGTGTATTTTTGGTAAGACGGAAGCCTCGTCTTCAGTCATTTCGTTCAAGTGGTGATAATCGATGCAAAAACGTGGTTTCTTGTCTGATCGTTTTATTATCACGGGTGGTGAACTATATTGGGCAGTGCTAGGTTCAATGACGCCAGCTTTCAACATCTCTTCGATTTGGTCATACATAATTTTCTTCGTGCTCGGAGACATCGGATATGGTCTGATATTAAATGGTTTTGTATCCTTTACTATAATTTTGTGTTTAACAGTCACTGTGGTTGCTTGAGTCGGTTCCGCAGTGAACAGATCGACAAATTCTTCGAACAGCGGCCGTAGAATTTTGTCTTTAATAACAAGCTCTTCAGGAAGCTTTGCCTGCTGTCTCTCCCTCTGAGAAGCTTGATTCCAGAAGACGGTAATACGCTCTTCCGTGCCGGCATATAGGCATTTTCGGCCATAATCATATGCGACATTGTTCATATATAAGAATGGTGATCCTAATATTATCGTTTCGTTCAAATTTTCGATTACTTGAAAATCAATTTCAAAAGAAGTGCCTGAAATTATTACTTTTAATTTTGTCGTTCCAAGAGAGTCCACCATTCGATCTCCGCACGCCATAGCAAATGATCGACGTGTCGTGAGATTTTTAAAATTATCCAACATCCTCGGATGGATAACGTTTCGTGTCGAGCCTGAATCAATCAGTGCGTCGACCGCATGTTCATTAATTTGAACTTTTATACGAGGCAAAGGGAACGCTTCGCTCATATAATTTATTGATTCTCTTGTCTTGTACAGAGGAGCGTCGTAGTGGTCATGAGTATCGGAAAAAATTACTGGACATTGCTGCCGCCTTGGTTCGGCCGTTGTGCCGGGGATCTTGCAGATGGACCCTGGCCTGGGTCTCTGGCCCCTCGAAAGTTTCCCGGTCTCCTGTTGAGATGAGGGTTATTCGGACACTGACTATGGAAGTGCCACTGCATTGTATCTGTACAGTATCGGCACGGGGTTGCCGGTCGGTCGGGTACTCGGAATTTCCCCGATCCGCCATTAAAATTGTTTTGCCTGCGGTCAGGATTCACTGATCCGCTTGAAGAATTAGGCATAAAATAGGACGACCAGGCGCTCTGCCTGGACCGTCCTGTCGAGAGACATCCTCTCGGAAATGCACCCTCGGTGCTGTCGGAGTTGGGCTTCCATTGCTCCTGTTACTAGAATTTTGTTGACTAAAACGTCCCGGCTCTTGATAGTAAGACGCGCGGGACAGACGTTGATCGATAAGCTGGATTAGCGACGTCTGTTCGTCAGCTGAATCCCGCTCGACGTTAGTAGCCGCTGCTATTAACATCTCTGTGGATGAAATTAGGTTGCTTCTCAAGCGTGACCTAATTTCTGGACGCAGTTGGTCCATGATGACCCGAGCTCTGATGGCTTCAGATTTGAAGGGATCAATACGATCGAAAAGACAGGTTTTCCTTGTGATAAACACTGCCGTGTCGTCTAAAGACGTTTGTTTGACGGCATACAGTTGAGCAATAGCTCGTGACTGTATGTCGGGTGAATTAAATCTCGTAAGGAATCTTTCCTTGAATAAGGCATACGAAGTAGTCAACGTCCTAAATTGTTCGGACCATCGTTGAGCTTCGCCCTTGAGTTGGCCGGTTACGTTATGGAGGCGATCATAGTCGTGGCTTATGCGAGCTCTGTCGAAATATTCCTCCATAATTTTCAGAAAAGCTTCTGGATCTTCATGATCAAGCCCATGGAACGTCACGTTCGGACATCTTTGTCTCTCATGGGGCATACAGGTCGACACGTTCTGTATCGCCTGCACGAAGCCCTCTGCCATTTTCAGAAACATACTTTCCATCGAATTAGCAGTTTGTGGCTGTGAAGCAGATAAATTTGCATTATTTCCCTCTGGAAACAGTCGTTGTGGTTCTATCCCTCTAGAACCGTCGTCGACGAGCGGCGCGGTGACTCGCTCGTAAAATTCTCTTGGGGTCGACCCCTGGGAGTCTTCCGCCATGAATGAGAAAGGATTAGTTGGGTTTGGGGACGGCATGGTCCCTGTTCGGGCGCCATGTGAACGATCCATGCTTTGATGGAAGTCTGAAGGACGTATTTTCTGCTCGAAAAACTTAGAAAAATTAAAAAAAATAGGAAAAAGAAAATTAATTTTTTCTTTTCAACCTTTTCTTAAATTCTAAATAATAATATTACGTTCACAAAATTTTTTAGGGTTCAACGTGACTGTTTCAGACGGAGAATAATGGACAAATCATACTTACTGTCGTTTATGCTTAACTGCTGCTCTGATGGTATCAATTGGACGACGTCGTAACACTATAAATCTAACACTGTCTGTATTACACTCTCTTAAAATTAAACCTGAAAAGGAATTTTGTTAGAAAACACAACTAAAAGACAATATAAAGTTCAAAATATGTATATTAAATCTTTTAAAAATTTATGTTTTTACAACAACTTCTTCAAGAGAAAATGTTAACAAACAATGGTCTGACCCGTGTACAACACATGGTGAGGAACGGGACGATTCATACGGTACCAACTACCATCCAATATGCAGTTTGATAAGCTAACGATGCACAAAAAGATTCAAGAAAAGTTTCATGTAACTGAAATTTTGGTGGGCTTTTGCTTGCCTGTCTTATAAACGTATTTATTAATTAACATAAATTTTGGTCGCTCCTCGGAGCTTAAAATTGCTTGAAGCGTCTCTACTTCGTTTGTATTATGCAATAACAACTTTTACGTTCAGGCAAGGCAGATCCCATGCACGTGTGAGTACATGGTATAGATACTTTTTTGACTCCGAATCACTGAGGAACCGGTTTAGGGCAAACCCCGTCAAAACACATCATTTCCCCGTCAAATCCGACTGCTAGGAAATGATGGGGGTCCCATGTCGCTAAGGGCTATTTTCGCTATAACTTCCGATATACTTTGAATAGTCGTTGGACTAACTTGTCCTCATATTCAATACCTCGTAAGAGTTGCAGTGCTTGACAACGTGGATTCGTAAAAGGGTTTTTAATCTTGGAAATTTTGAAGTTCAAGTCCAATTTTAGTATACTTTCTAAAATTTTGTGGTCGGGGCGACATTACGTCCCTGTGCAGCGACATTTACTACACTTTCTAAATTAACGCTCCTTGAAGAGTTAGCGAAAATTTGGCATAAAAAATGCTCCGAAGAGCAAAATTATGTTTCCAAGAATTAAAAACCTCTTCCACGGCGTTTTTACGTGAAGCACGCTTTTCTTACGAAGTATTTCCTAATTCGGATTTTGTTACAACGTCGAAAAGTATATCGGGGTTATAGCGTTCTTTAACAATATCACTACCACTTCTTTAATCACAAGTCATCACAGTCACTTCTTCCTCAGAATCCTGTGCGTTCTGCCCCTCTTCTTCATTTTCAGATGATGAACTATCCTCTTCTAAATTTATAATGAATTTATTTTCCCCATTTTTATTAAATTCACAAAGTTTCAAATAATCATCCTCAATTCTAATCACTTTGGCAAGTCTCTTTTCCCAATCTTCCTTGGTAATTTTGGACACTTCATTTTTAATTAACTCTATCACTTTTTTGTCGAATTTCGGAAAAGTATTTCCTTTTCTGATATTTTTTTTCAATTTTCCCCAAATCAATTCTATTGGGTTGAAAATACAATAATATGGTAGTAATCTTAAAACTTTGTGGCCAAATCTTTCAGCTATACTGTCTATAACATAATTCTTCTCAAATGTTTTCGTATGAAGGACTTCCAACAATTCTGCTTTAGTATAACTGTCCATATAATATAGGTCGTGATCCGTTAATAAATTTTGCAACTCCAATTTAGTCGAACTCTTATTAGGAATTTTATATAATTCTCTTGAATGGTACTTCGCATTGTCAAGAACAATGGGCAACTATTTGGCTTTAATTTTGGAATTAGAGTATTTTCAAACCATTTTTCAAAAACTACTCCCTCCATATTCTTGTGATAATCCACGTTACACTCTTCCATCTTTTTCCCGCATAGTTTCAATGACATAAACAATAAGCTTGATGTCACGATCACTATCATTGAACACAAAAACGGACACAAATAATAAACTGGATATCACTACCACTTCTTCAATCACAAGTCATCACAATCACTTCTTCCTCAGAATCCTGTGCGTTCTCCCCCTCTTCTTCATTTTCAGATGATGAACTATCCTCTTCTAAATTTATAATGAATTTATTTTCCCCATTTTTATTAAATTCACAAAGTTTCAAATAATCATCCTCAATTCTAATCACTTTGGCAATTCTCTTTTCCCAATCTTCCTTGGTAATTTTGGACACTTCATTTTTAATTAACTCTATCACTTTTTTGTCGAATTTTGGAAAAGTATTTCCTTTTCTGATATTTTTTTTCAATTTTCCCCAAATCAATTCTATTGGGTTGAAAATACAATAATATGGTAGTAATCTTAAAACTTTGTGGCCAAATCTTTCAGCTATACTGTCTATAACATAATTCTTCTCAAATGTTTTCGTATGAAGGACTTCCAACAATTCTGCTTTAGTATAACTGTCCATATAATATAGGTCGTGATCCGTTAATAAATTTTGCAACTCCAATTTAGTCGAACTCTTATTAGGAATTTTATATAATTCTCTTGAATGGCACTTCGCATTGTCAAGAACAATGGGCAACTATTTGGCTTTAATTTTGGAATTAGAGTATTTTCAAACCATTTTTCAAAAATTATTCCCTCCATATTCTTGTGATAATCCACGTTACACTCTTCCATGTTTTTCCCGCATAGTTTCAATGCATTATCTACCCATCCATCACCTGATCCACAGTGTAACATAACCAATCGAGTCCCCTTATTTGGAGGCAATGACCGTGGTAGACATTTCTTAGTTCCATCAGTCCATCCTTTTTTTACGGTATCGTGAGTGTCATACCAAGTTTCATCTAGGTAATAAATTGTTCTATTTTCCCTTCTGAACTTTTTAATTTTCTCTAGATATGAATGTCGCCAATCTATTCGTCTACTTTCCATAATGGCCACGCGTTTATTAATTGTTTTAAATTTAAATCCAATTTTTTTCAGCCAGTTCCTTAAAGTCCTTGCGTATATTTCAAAGGACAATCCATTTCCTTTAGTTTTCTGTCTACCACGTCAACAGTCGGGATTTCATTTTTCTGATATGCATCATAAATTACATTTTTTTAAAGTTTTGCTATTGATGGGTTTAAAATTTTTGATATACCAGCGTCGCAACGTTGCTTTCTTTCGGTAACACCTGTTTTCACTAGTTTGTACAATGTGGAATAGGGACCGTGGGTTAAAGATTCTATTTCCCTTAATATATCTAAATCACGCAAGTTAAAGTAATTAGTTTGTCGCTATAAAAGAGTATTATACACATTTAAACAAATTTGTTTCCCATCACTGCTTAAATGCCGTTTTTTTCTCCCTTGAAACTCATTTGGAATTTTATTTTCTTTATCACTGAAATCACTATAACTGTCACTTTCACACTTACAATTACATACCAGCAAAAAGACAAATATAAACTAATGTATTAATGTATTAATTGCACTTACACCCGTACACCTTACTCCGCCATATATGAAAGTAAATTAAGTCCGCCACTGAAGTACCATATCTCACATGTCGTTCGTGCTAATTGGCAAACAACACAAGCCTGATCTTCTCTCTCATTCTAATGCACGTGACATAAAAGACGTAAAACGTGATGTGATAGAAACAGCTATGCGTTATGCATCGCCACTATCCTCTCTATTCCCCACTACTTCTGTGACTGTTTTCATTTATCATTTTCCTCTACAATATAATCTGGATGATGTGTGGTGAAGATGCTTGGTCAGACTGTATGTCCTGTTCTGAGATCGATTCCCAACTCAGACAATGGCAATGTTGGTGGGTAATGCCTGTTGTCTGCGTTCTTTCAGATGGATAGCTTGAGTTATCGTGGTGTGCATACGTTCTTGTTTATGTTTATTATTTTTATAGTTAATTACATGAAGGTACGTGTATTAAAAAGGGCAATATAATATGACCAAGAAAAGTATATATGAGTATATTTGTCATAAGTGTATCGTGCCGTATACTCATAAATATGTATTTTCTATTGGCGGAATGGAAATGGCAGATAAATAAAGAAAGTATGTAGGAAAATGTTTTATCTTACAACGGATCTGAAACTATCAATTTCGGTAAATAACAAACGTGGTAATATTTTGCTTGGGGCTCTTAGAAAGGTTTAGTTAATAGTACACTTATCAAAGCCTACTGGAAGTTTCGTGGAAAGCCAATAAATTATATTTTGATATTCAAATTCCATATGCTAAATGAAGGGTGAGTATAGTCGATTACAGAATTACTAGGCAGTCAAAAAACGTAACAAAAACTTTATGAACTCATTAATATCGTCGTTGGACCATGCGGCATGTTGCCATGAAACAAGCCAACGCATATTAAAAACCTATAAATGCGGGTCAATTTGCGAATGAAATAGTACAGAGTCGTACTTAAAATTCGTATATATTAGAATGTACATATTAATAACACTAGATTTAAAAGTATCTTAGATAAATAGATATTTGATAACGTTTCTGGTAAAATAGCAATCTTACCCTATTTTGTTTGTGTGAAGATAAGATTATCTTATACATTGGTGAAACATTGATTAATTTCGGTACTCTAAATTAAAATGAATATTCTCTTGTTGCTCAGATCCGCCAATAATAATATAATATATCTCCTCGAATATATTATATTATAATTGTTGCCCAGCAAGGTCCGCTAGGAGGTACGAGCATTTCCTTGCCAAAAATGTGGGTACAGTCAAGATTTTCTGTATTAAAATAGTTAAAATAAATAAAGCAGATCTCTAATTTTTTTAAATAAATAAAATGTTATGTTTATAGCGATAATCCTAACTGAATCTAATCGACCCGGGTTAACTAAATAAATTCAATTCTCGAAAACAGATAAATAATTATCAAATAAAATATATACTATAAAAATAATGTCATATTGCATTTGCGCACATATGTAAAACACTGTTAACACGATAAATTCACACACTAAACTAAATCACATAAATTTCCATCCATAGCATTAATTTCTACTCACTACCACCTTCTGAATCTGTATCTACATATATTATTAAACGCTTTTGATTAGGGCTGATGCTTTTTCCTAAGTCGATGTAGTCATCTTCAGTTTTAATCACATGCTGAATACATTTTTGCCAATAACCTGGCGTTATTTCTCTCACTTCAGATTTAATGAGATCGATTACTTTGCCATCAAATTTGGGAAAGGTGTTATTTTTTGAATACTTCTTTTCAGCTGACTCTATATATATGTCCTTGGTCCTTGAGCTTCGGCCATTTATTAATTACATATTGTTTTGAGAAAATTTGCTTTTTAACAATATCCAAGAGATTTTTCTATTTAAAATTTTCTTCAAATGTCACATTGTGTTTTAGAAGAAATTCTTGAATGTCTTTTTTCTTTGCCAGTATTTTATCTTTTTTAGATTTCTCGAGAATGTATGAAGCATTGTTTAAAACAATTACGCTATTTTTTTCCCTATTTGGTAGCAATAAAATCTGAAGCTCTTCTACAAAAATATCCACAGTCATGTTTTGGTGATAGTAAACGTTTCAATCTTCCAGTTTTTTCCCGCTAAACTTGAGGCCGTTATGCATCCATCCAGTTTGTGATCCACGATGTAGTATTATTAATCTGGTTCCTTCATTTGCAGGCATATCAACTTTACATTTCTTTGAGCCATCTGTCCAGCTTTTTCTCACTGTATCATGAGTACCATACCGAGTTTTATCTAAATAATATATTGGTATTATTGGTCATTGTTCAATTCGAATTTTTTGTAATAGCTTTCAAATATTCCATACGCCACCGTACGCTACTTTCCATAAGACTTGCTTTTTTATTAATCATTTTGAACTTAAATCTTATCTTCAATTGCCATCGCAGAAGTGTTTTTTCACTAATTGACACTAGATCTTTTTTCTCAGTTCCATATGTATTGATTGTACAGTTGGTATCTCGTTTTCTTTATATTTACTATAAGTTGCATTTCAACAATTTAACCATAGATGAATCTAATGTTTGTGATGTTCCTTCATCCGATCTTTTCCTTTCTATACCCTTTTCTTAATTAATTTATAAACAGTTCATTCTGGAATTTGTGTTAAGTAGACCGGCTCCTTTTTCTCCTTCACTTTGTTTTATATTTTTATACACTTTTAAAACCATTTCTTGATTTTGTGGGTGTAAATATTGTGCGAAAATTTTCATCGGAATTTGTGAACCATAACCATCATTCACATCTTCCTGACATTCCCTGCTGGTGCTTGATTGTGCTTGATCTTCCCAAGGCCTAACCATTTTCACAATATTATTTCACAACACCCATTTGTAAATAAAAAAACCTTCGAATATTCACCAGCTGCCAAAATATTTATAAAAACAAAATTGTATAAAATACGTTTAAACACAGTAAAACTTCACCTACCTGTAAAGGTGCTGTATATAAATTCACTGAATGAAATAAAATGTAAACAAGAACACACGACCGTAACGCGCTGTTAAAATTGAACGACTGAGTTGCTAATGTAAATATTTTAAGTGCGTACCTGGACGCAATAACTTTTGCTAGTAGTTTAACGCTATTTTCATGAGGTCATAAAGTTTCTATTGCATTTTTTGAGTGCCTCGTAAATCTGTACTCGACTATACTGTTTATATTGAAGAGTGCAGCAACAACATGGTGCAGTTTATTTATACGTTTTTATTTTATTTGTATATAATTGAATTTTTATTGATACAGAATTATGTTTAGGTCAGAATAAAAAATTAAGCGGAATTGAGAGAATATTTCATCTAAAGCGGATTACTGTTCGAACCGTTGAAACAGTGCCAACAATTATATTTATTTTAAACATATTTCAAACATTTTTGTTGACGCAAATAAAATATAAGTAAAAATATTCAGTAAAATTATGTTTCGAGATTTTATTACTTGTAAACTGTGAAGAGCAGACAATCATTACCACAGTGCAACAAAGAATAATTTACTATACGGTGGGTGCGTAAAGATTGGAATACATTTTGCTGAAACCAATAAATTAATTTTGAAACTTCTCCCGATAAAATGTAAAAATTACACATTGCTGCTGTATGGGAAATCATGACAACTACTAAAATGGCTTGCGAATCTAAAGGATCCATTGTGTTCTAAGTATTTACTTCTAAAATTGCGGCCAATTTGTCTAAAGAAATATAATGTTAGAAACTGTAACGTTTTTTTATGTTACATTGCGTTATTTGGGCTTTAATATAACTTATTCTTTTTATATGCAAGTTTTCGACCTAAAGTGGATAATAAGATGTTGCACTTACATCAAAACACCTGTGGGCTTAGTTTTAACTAACCGAAACTTTGAGGGAGGCATGTAAACGATCAGTTTTGATTAATGGAATCAAAGTAGTATTTAGACCTCCAATTTGCAACTTTCAAATTAGGAAAGTTAACAACTATTTTTGGTTGTCCCTAACTAACGATGTGGTTTACATTTCCTGGACCTGACACTAGAAGGCACACCCACACCCCAGTTCGACGCTAAGCTTTGTGGATGCGCCCCAATTCAAGCAGATTACACGTGCTCTGCAGTAGGTCAGTACATTATATCTAAGTAATTGTATTATTGTTAATGTACTTTTGTATAAAGCTCATAATCTGGGGGTGTGTATCCTGTGACGTGAATTATCGACCTCTGACGGGGTGCAACGCGTTGTGTTGGGCGGACACAAATCTAGTCATGCGGTGTTCGTCGCTGGCTGCGGATGTCTGTTGCGTCGACGCATCTTGAGTGTTTTACAACGCGGTCTGTTTGCCTCTAAATTTGGAAACATTTACCACACACTCTCATTTCAAACGACGTGCTTTGTATTTTTCTTCGTGTTATGTACACTTTACTTTGTGAAAAACTGCTCTATTGGATTTATTTTTGTTTCAGTTGACGTTTCGACAAGTGGTTTTCACCTCTGTAGATTAGATTATTTAATGCGTACACAGATTTTATTTTTGTTGAAAACACTTTTGAGTTAGCATAGTAAGAACTAAGAAGGTCTATGATGGTAATTATTTATTTTGTTGGAAACCCCAAATTTTCTGAAAATGTTTTTAGTACTTGAAACCTTTTAAATTGAATAAGAACCTGTCCTCACGAGAAATTTTCTAATTTCTCAATAATTATTGATTTACACAACGGTTTCATAAATAAAAAGATATTTGTGAAAAATTTAACTAATTATCACTACCTAATCTATCATATTTTTCTAAAGAGTGGGAAAATTTTGATGTTTACATTTATTATATTGCCAAAATGTTTGCTGATGTTTACACTGTACAACATTAAAGATAATTCTATTCCGTGTCATTTAAAACGTTTATCGAATTATTACAATGTTTACTATTCTTTACATGATAATGTTATTCCAATTTTTACTGTGATGAAATTTTGTTGAAATTTAAATATATTCTTAAATTCTACAGTGTGTCTCACTTTTCGCCACTACATCCCAATATCTCTGTCATTTGTTGAACGATTTAGATCAAATTTGGCAGTGCATTTTTTAACTAATGAAGAGGGCGATATTTGTGTCGCCCACTTGGAAAAATTAGTCGCCCAGTGATTGAAGTTTTGATGTACTAGGCGACAATGATTTTGGTCAATTTATTGCATTATATTTTTCTCCGAAACAGAAATCGGTACCGACACCGCCTTCTGCGAAATGAAACACCAAAGCAATAACAAATATAAAATAAAATAGTGAAAATGTACCTACAGGTAAGATCTGAATTTTAAAAAGGGTCGTAAAATTTGACCCTAGTAATAAAATTACTAACGTATCATTAACAATAAAATCAGGTTAGGTTCAAAATATTTTGGGCTTTGTCTCCCAGTGATTTTGGCTTAAAACATGCACTGAAATGTGGTATACTTCTTATGTTTCAAGTTGTGATTAAAAAGTTATTTAAAATTTTTTTTTTTCGAAATCAAATACGCCTACTATGATCAAAAGAAATTGGCAAAAATTAGGAATTTATGTTAGCGATTGAGATAGGGTTTCTGTCTTTACAGAATCTTGCTCGGCACGACCTAAAACCTATGTATATCAAATTTCGTTAAAAAATATTAATTTCTTTACAAAAACAATCATATCTAAGATTTCAATAATAGTCATCCTACTGTTCAAGTTATGTATTGTCGGATATTTACCTAACTTTACTACTGTTCAAGTTATGTATTGTCGGATATTTACCTAACTTGGTAGTCGTATGATAATGATGCTAATTAAGCATTCGGACACATTTTTGAAACTTAAAGAACATTTAAAATTATTACTTAAACAAAAATATAATTTTAAAAAGTAAATATTAAATATAATTTTCCCCCACTAGTCCTCCATGAATTTAATACATTTTTCAATTCTCTTATTATTTTTAACTTTTCTTAATTCTTCAACTGTTGCTTCGTTACATGCTTCTCTAATTATGCCACATAGTTCCGCTCTATTTCGTGGCCTATTTTTATAAACTTTATTTTTTATGATGCCCTAAAAATAAAAATCCATAGGGGTAACGTTTGGTGATCTAGGTGGCCAAGCAACTAAAGGACTATTCCAATCCAACGCATAGGAAGTTGTTATTCAGCCAATTTTGAACTATTACTGCATTTTTTTTACGAGGAGGGGAAACCCTTATGGACTCCCAACCTGAGCTGGGTCAGTGTCAGACTCTTACTGACTAAAACCCCTCCTCACAGGGTCGTCTGTAATACTCCGAGGGCACTGCATCCTCGTGGGCTTATTGTGCACTCCCTGTTCCGATTTACACTGCCCACTTTAATACTCCTGTGCCACTGATGAGGTGATACAGGTCTGAGAATGGGCGAATTTTAACGCATTGCGGGTCTGTTTGTGTTTGCCCGTAAATATTATATCTTTTGCGGGCCAAGGCCACACATTCATATATAATATGGTCTACTGTCTCTGGTACCTTGCCACATAATCTGCAGTCAAGGTCGCCATCGAACTTGTCAATTCTGTGCAGGTGTTTTTTAACAGGAAAATGTCCCGTCAAGAGGCCTGTTACAATTCTCAACTGTAACCTGTTCTTTGAGAGCAGTTCTGCAGTTTGTCTTGGGCATGGTCCTTCAATAAGTGTTTTCCTATGTCGATTACCTGGTATGTTCCTATTGTTCCTCCAGTAATGATTGTGTTTATTCCTGACCCAGTCTTTAATTGCCCCTCTAGCTGAGCATTTGGTAATGCCCAGCACGGGCTCTGGGCCATAGAATGGGTTAGCTGCTCCTTGTCTAGCAAGTTCATCAGTATTTCCTTGCCGTCTATTCTGGTGTGTCCCGGCACCCAGAGTAGTATAACTCTGTTCTGCTCACCCAGAACTTCGAGCTCTTTATGGCAGTCCCACACCACTCTGGAAGACACTTTATTAGAGGCTAATGCCTTTAGTGCCGTCCGACTGTCAGATGCGATGCAGATCTGCTGGTTCACATATCGTCGACAAGTATAGCCAGAATTTCAGTTTGAAATACAGTGGCGTGAAGTCCAAGAGAAATGCTTATATTTGTCCTCGGCCTCACTCCATGTATTCCTACTCCAGCTCCTGATTCCATCCTGGACCCGTCAGTATACAGGCCAGGCCTTTGCGTAATAACTCAGGAGCTCCTGTTGACCAATCCCCTCTCTCTCCAATTACTGCATAGGATATAGAGGTTTTGTTGTATGGCTAAAGGTAAATTTTGAACGGCATCTCGATATTTATGTGTTAAAAAATGTAGGAATCTCACACTATTTAAAGTGTCATCAAAGAAAAATGGTCCAATCAAGGTCTCATTTAAAATTTCAAACCAGACATTTACTTTTTCGGAGTATTGTCGTTTACAATATATAATCCAGTGTGGGTTTGCCATTGATCAACACCTTGAGTTTTGCGATGAGACCACGCCATTTGTTGTAAAAGTAGCCTCGTCACTGAAAATAATTTTTTTCACAAAACATTTCTACATTCAAGTTTAGAGATAAATCTCTGATACTAACACGTGGTTCAGCATTAACAGCATCTAATATTACTTGATTTAATGGATAATCGGCAACGTTGTATACTTTGGCTCTAATTTGGATGTATCTCCAGTTTTACTAAATATTCTATTAATTGAACCAGCCGTGGTGTAGTGAATCTGTGGGCGTTCTGGATGTCTCAAATTGAAGATACTGGCTGCATCTCGATAAGAGTGCACACTGTCACCAACAATTCTTATTATTTCAATTTTAGCAGCAATACTTAATTGTTGTGCAGCCATGTTTAAGTTTAACTTGACATTCGATACAATGTTACATGGCCTATGTCCATTTAACAGTTTTATATAAAAACTAGTGTTTTGTGTATATTTAGCACGATCTGTGTATCATTTTGATTCAGTTTTTGTAAGTGAAACTGTTTTCAACTAACAGAATTTTATTTGTATAACTGCTAAACCATTTCACACTGTTTTATGTACATATTTTATATATCTTAGGAACTCAGTCATGTTTTTCTACACTATTATGTATTTCCGTTCTATACAGCATCCCAGGAAACAATTAACAATTTATCTACAAAACATTTATTTACATCAGATACCTATATTTTATTTCAGTAATTGAATTACATTTTTATATCCACGTTAACAAGTGTTTAACATACAGTTTACGAAATCAGCTTTTGTATATACTTATATAATTAGATACTTATACACTTAAATATTTAAATTCTTAAATACTTATATATTTCTATATATTTATATGTACTTATGTACTTATATGTTTATGCACATATATACATATACATTTCTGTATGCGTTTCTGCATAACTTCTTCATTCCTGCATAGCTTTTGCACAGCTTATATTTCATGTAGATAAAATTTCGTTAACTTTTAATAAACCACATAGTTGGTTAATTTTCCTACAATCTTCACTCCATTTCATTAAGTAAATTGCCAAGGAAACTTTAGAATTCATTCTCGCAACAAGAGACAATTGTGGGCCTGGATTGCTGTTCCAGAACCAGTCACCTCAACAATAGTCAATCTAGGATCCTGGTATAAATTTGTTATATATATATATTTAAATTTCAATTAGTCTTTATAAACCGATTTATCTATTATTCATGTAATATATTTTGTCATTCATTTTAAACTATCTATTTATTTCTCTTGCCAACAATTTCAGTATGATCTATAATAGACGATTCTACTTATTTTCGCTATAGATGGGGCCAATTTAACATCAATTTTTCTTTGTCATCTTTTCTCGAAATAAACAGAAATCTGTCGCTTATGCTGTACATATCAGAAAGGGTAAGTTTCTCCGCTCTTACGAATACTCTGGACCCACGGCTCTCTGCTCCGACTTAAACCAGCTGGTCGTCCGCATATGTTGCCTCAATTCTTTTTCAAAAATAAATAACAAGGGAAAGGAGGTAACAACAATTGTCAAATTCATTCCAAAGCAGTCCATGTTAATAAAGATATTGGTATGCCGAGTTCTATTTATTTTAAAAAACAGCTACCAATTTTTAAATATTCACTTCATAATAGTGTTTCAAATAAAAAATGTGTCCTAATGCTTAACTAGCATCATTATTACACGACTACCAAGTTATGTAAATATCCGACAATAAATAACTCAAATAATAGGGTGATTATTATTGAAATCTTAGACATTTTTTTTTACAAAGATATGAATGGTTTTAAGTCATGCCGAACAAGTTTCTGTAAAAACGAAATCCCTATCTCAATCACTTATATAAATTCCTAATTTTTGTCAATTTCTTTTGATTATAGCAGACGTATTTAATTTAGAATTTTAATAACTTTTCAATCACAAACTGAAACGCAAGAAATATACCAAATTTGATCTAAATCGATCAACGAATGGCCAAGCTATTGAGGTGTAGTGGTAAAAAATGAGACACACTGTATATAAAAAATCCAATTTTACTTCAAAAATATAGCATACAAAGAAAGAAAACTTTTTAGGCTTTAGGGGTTATTAACATAATGTAAACTTTAGAAATAAAGGCAGAGCCAAATTAAAATTTGAAATCCATTCTCTAGGCTCCATGTATAGACCTATAGGAGAACAATGGGTTACAAAGAGCTATTTAACTCACTTTGAATAATACATTAACCAACTACTGGCTATATTATACTGCCTACCAATAGATTAATTGTGTCGAGAAACTATCGTTACCATTGTTCATAACAAAATTTTTTTTGTAAGTTATTGAAATTAAATACGCAACCAAATATTGTCCTGGACATTCCTAATTCCTAAGAACTAACGTATACCTACATCACTATGCGTATTATTAACCCACGTAAATCGCCACTTTTATTTCCTACAGCCAGTCAGTTAGATATCGTTTAGATTAGTAACAAACCTTATGACGTAGATTGTAGATGGGGACACTTGTAGGTTGCTGATGTGAATCGGTATGAATTGTTGTTCCTTACATAACTGTCTATCGATTTTCATATTACAGTGATGAAAGGTTGATATATTCGTAACCACAATTTGAGGATAATGATCTGTATTTTTAAACAGTATTTACTCTGCGCGATTTCAATGTGTTGTGTTACAAGCAAATCGTTTCTATATTAGTTTTGGTCCTCCTAATATACAAAAACATTCTTTAAGCGAAGTTATGCTGATGAGGAGCAATAACTCCGAAACATGTGTCTGTAGCTGTATTGTTGTTTTTCTTTGCGGTCTGGATTTGGAATTTGAAATTGGAATGGGTTGGGAGGGTTGTCATACAAAAATATTGAACCACGTCACTTAGACTTCATTGAGCCCCTTGTACTTGCTCTTTGTAGGCATACCCTCGCCTAGGCCTCCAACCAGCCTAATCTTGCGAAGTAGATGGTGATGCTGCGATGCTGCCTAGGGGCATCTCCATTACACCGACCAAAGTAGGCCAATGTACTCTGAAAATGGATTTTCTGACTGTTGAGACGGCAGAATGGTCACATAGTACATGTTGGACCATCACACCTTGTTGTTCACAACCTCTGGCTTAATTTCATATTGTGAGATAATTCCTTAGCGGACAGTGTCCAGTCTGGATTCCTGTTATAAAACGTAGGTACCTTCTGGACATTGCCAGGCAGTTCATTGCTGTACTCTTATTGGGATATTTTAGTAGTTCCCTAGCAAGCTGACAGCTGCCTGTTTCATCCCACAGCTTCTTGAATTCATTGTGGGTGTTCTTTTTAATTACTTGTGTTATCGCCGTGATCGGTAACAGACTGGCCGGGCCTGGTCCAAAGGTATTTAGGCGGGCTGCCTTCATTTTCAATCTGTCGGCTACTTTGTCTGCATATTCTTTCAGTCAGAATACCAATATGTTATTCAGGCTGGGGGTACGCACAAGTGCTTGGGGACATTCCCTTACTGCTCCTGTAGTAATTTTGTAATTTCTCCTAGTAGCGATTGTCTACAATCTGTGTAGATCCTGATTGGTTTGCCCGTAGTTTTAGTTTATCTACGGACAATCTCTTTTGCAGTTATGGTTATGCCCGCCAGTTCCGTCGGTCTTACGCTGGCTCGCCCATCCATAGTCCATTTATATTGGAATTGACATTTCTATTATAATATAAATGAGAGAAAATTTTTGCGTACTGTAGAGTCCAAATAACTTTTGTTACAGTTTTAATTATGCAGATTATTGCAGCTTCATATATTTATTAGATTCAGAAGTACTACCAACTAAATAACACCACTACAGGTAATTACAACCCCTTTATCCCGGAAGGGTCTAGAAAAGCCTTGTGTAGGAGGGGCCTATACGTTTAGAGACAAGGGACACACACCTAATATCCGTGTATAGTGGAAAAATTCCTCTTACAATTTTTCCATTACCTCGATCGGGAATCAAACCCACAACTTTTGGGTGACAGGCAAGTGCGCTTACCTCTCGACCATCAATCGTGTAGGCACTATTTATGTTTACGTACTCTAATTTAACTCAACAAAACAAATTTTAAAGAAACAATCAGTTTTAACCTTATTTTTTATTTTTGATTGCCAGGTGGAAATAGAGCAGTACACATACAGCTCTTCGAACTGACTGCCCTCATCGAAATGTTGCACATGATGTGCCAAGGAACCCATAAAGTATTGTGACTATGCTTTCACATATTTGTCAGTTTTGGTCCTTCTAATAAATAAAAACATTTTTTAAGCAACTCTATGGTCCGAAACATATGTTCGTAATTGCATTGTTGTTTTTGTTTGAGGTTTACGTAAAAATTCGGTTTCTAATTTTCCACATGATATTTCATACAACTGGATGAGATGATTAATATACTTGTCATTAGGTCGGAATTGCCTATTTAACTCTTATAAAAATCCTGCTAGAATATATTAGGTGAGGTTTCTATTACAGTCTGATCTATTTATCTTCTAAGCAATGCTTTAGATAAATATTGCAACGTGCAAAATCTTACTTTTCGCGCACTACATTGCATACTGCAACCATCACCATAAATATTACATGCAATAGCCAAGATAGCAGTGGTCGAATGCAACTCTTATAGGATTGAATATATTCGGTTATGGGTTGGACCTATGTCTCAACATCCAGCCGACCACAACTGTGGGTCGTGGATAAAACAGGTGTTTTGGTATATTTTCAATGGTTCCAACTTTGTTGAATATTCCCTGGCTTTATGATCTGCTGCATTTCTTACTTGATTTTTAATAGGGCCAAAGCCTCGTTTAGCCCATGCCAGCTCAGGTAACATCTATAGATGCTAAAAATTTAGCTTACGAGTAGGATTTCAGAACGGTCACCTGATGACGAGGCGGCCACTTACCATGTTGAATCCAGATAGTTTAGCAGAATCGGTTAATTTACTACTGGTTTGTACAACGGCAGATGCTCTTATTCCATTGATATCTGGAAAAGTTGGAAAAGCTATTCAGCTCAAGTACCTGCATCATCAAAGCGTTTCCTTGCCGACAGGGCCCGATCTAGAGGGCGCAAGCAGGGCGATTGCTCAGAGCGACAAATTTGAAGATTGTTAAAGGAAAATAAAATTAAAATCAATAATGACCAATAGAAAACAAAACTTTTTGAAAAAGCGGCCATTTCCGACCACAATGAATATTATTTTCGTAACCCATTGGGTCTTTGGGGTCTTGCTAATGACCAAAGAAAATTGCTTCAATCAGCTACATCCATTTTCAAAAATATTTGGCTTAATATTATCCCATTAGCTTTTTTTTTTGTAAAGGGCAACAAAATTCATCTTTGCCCAGAGCGGCGGAAGTGGTAGATCAGATGCTGCTTGCCGCCAACTGATCTACCAGTAGTACCTATTTTTTTTTACTTCATTATATACAAGGTATCACAATAGTGCGTCAAAGTTCAATTTCGGCATTATTAGAAGACTGAAAAATTATTCTTTTAAGGAAGTGGTATAGTGTCAAGTGGCGCACATTTTAAAAATATTTTGAAATATACAGGGTGACTCTTTGAAGTCATTTTTTTTAATGGAACACCCTATTTATTTTTACATTTATGAATCCAGCGTTAAATTAACTTTCCAACGACCTCCAGATTTTTCGTTTTTGACGTAGCGTTGCCGAAAAAATAATAAAATTTTGATCGGATGCGTCTTGGTTGCCTCAGTAGTATTTTTTCACAGTTTAATTAAACCACATTTGAATCTATCTTAAAAACTTATAAATAATCGTTTTATGACTGGTGGTCGAGAGGTGAGCGCACTTGCCTCTCACCTAAAAGTTCCGGGTTTGATCCCCGGCCGTGGCAGTGGAAAATACTGTGAGAGGGATTTTTTCACTATACACGGATATTGGGTGTGTGTCCCTTCTCTCTAAATGTGTAGCCCCCTCCCACACAAGGCTCTTCTAGAGCCTTCCGCGATAAAGGGGGTCGTAATTACCTGTGGTGTTATTTATTTATATTTATTATTATTTATATTACAAAAAAGTTGACATAAATAATAGGAACAGAAAATGTGGTATTCGGTAATATAAAAATTGGCACTATTTTAAAAATTCAAAATTATTTTGAACCTAATTTAATGAAATAAATAATATCTAGTGTTTATAGGAACTGTTCAAAGTGGCCTCCTAGTACATGTATGCATTTCTGTAGATGATTTTCGAATGATCTACCGACATTTTTAAAAATATCTACAGCAATTTCCTGAAATACTTTCCTTATTCTTTCTTTAATATTTTCTTTTGTAGCTATATAAGCTCCTTAACATAGTCCCATACAAAGAAGTCTATTTTGCTCAAATCAGGGCTTCTGGCAGGCAAACTATGGGGTCCTCCTCTACCTATCCAATCTGAAAAACCATCGTTTAAATGTTTGTGAATAGCTTCAGTGTAGTGCACAGGTGCTCCATCATGAACGTACCACATACTCTTCCTAATATTCCTGGGGACATCCTCCAGCAATTCTTCCAAGCTGTCTTGCAAAAATTCCAAATAAACTTGATCATTCACACGTCCATCAAAAAATGTGATGATATCACATAATCCCCAAAAATTCCTCCCCAAATATTCAACGACCATCTTGTTTGGCTATTTGTTCGTGAGATGTAAGGATTGGTTGTGTCGTAATACTGAAAATTATGTCGATTAATATGTACGTTTTTATGAAACGTTGCTTCATCAGCAAACAAAACAAAGTCAAAAAATTTCTTTATTGTCTTCTTGCATTACTTGAACGTGGTAGGGATTAAATTTGGTTTTTTTGTAGCATTCTTCATATTTTTTCGAATAACTCGGTAACTCCACGTCAAAACAAAAAATCTGGTTGTTGGAAAGGCAACTTTACGCTAAATTCATAAATTTGAAAATATACAAGGTGTTTCATTAAAAAGAAGACCTTAAAGATGCTCCGCTGTAGCGAGTCATCCTGTATATTTCAAAATGTTTTTAAAATGTGCGCCTTTCGATACTATACCACTTTCATAAAAAAACAATTTTCCAAAATCTTCTAATAAGGCCGGTATGGAACTTTGACGCATTATTGGAACACCCCGTAGAATTCCTTTGTTTTAATTTTCAATATACAGGGTGTCCCACGACGAATTGCGGCGGTCGATATCTCGAAAAGCATACATCGGAAAATTTTTAAAATTTGGTAGTAAACTAATGTCGATGGGGGCAACTTGGCTAAAATATTTTCAAGATGGTGGCACTTCCCGTTATACCGGAAGTCGATACCAACTTGCTTATTTTAAATAGGACACCCTACATATTATTACATTTTTGGATTGTACGCAAAATTCTAGGCCGATTTTGTGTATCATATCCTATACCTAGGTCTCTCCGTTTTTGAGATATTTCAATTTTTATGTCAAAAATGACGTTTGCGGGCCCTAAAAGAATTATCAATTTTTCCTATAAGGAAGCCTTTATTATCTAATTTGGGTTCGATTCTTTGTTGAGAAAGACTACTTTAATAGAGATTTTAAAATATTTTGATAAATATTAATACAGTGTTCAAAAATAAGAATACAGATGAAATTGAGAAAACTGTCAAAAATCAATTTTTTCAAATGGAAACCCCCAATTTTTATAATCTTATCTTATTCGCCATTAAAAATAAAGGTAAGTTTGTATATGGATGTCTATTCCGAAAATTTTTTGTTTTCGAGATATTCCCAATTCAATATTTCTATATGGGTATTTTGTTATGGATATTAAGTGAAATTACTCTTAGCTGGTTATGACGGCGTTGAGTGCTAAACAAATGTATGTAGCTGTCACTTACCAATTGGCAAGTATTAAATATCATGCCGGGGCGCTTAAATTATACGCACGAGGATTACTTAAATTTGTTTATAATCTATGGAGAATGTAACAAAGTTTTATCAAAAACGTGTGAAATATTTGCTAATAGATATCCAGAGAAACAAACGTCTCCGAACAGTATTTAATGAATAATGGAGAATTTCAAAAAATTTGGCAATGCAACAGTTCATAAAATAATTAAACAAATGTAACTTAGATACAAAAGGTTCTTACATAAAATACTAATAGTATAACTGCTTATACTCAGGAAAATATTTTATTTTAATAAGTGTTCAAAGTGTCCACCCTGAACTTCCAAACATTTCTCGCACCTCTTGATTAGTTCGTCATGGGTGGCCACTCTAATAGAACCTGGAGATAATCTTTCAAAAGCATTCCTTACTCTTGCCTGACACTCTTCCATTGTTGTGACTGGATTAAAATAAACCATATCTTTTGTTGTTCCCCATATAAAATAGTCTAAGACAGACAGATCAGGAGAACGGGGAGGCCACAGAAAGGTCCATTGTTAGCAATCCACTTATCGTAAAAAGTTTCTTCCAAGAAATTGTCAACTATGAAGCTGCTGTGTGGTGGCGCGCCATCGTGTTGGTAAAATATTTGCCTATGTTCAGCTAGCGGTAAATTGTTCAAATATTCATTATCTAAATCTTGTAATATATTCAGATATCTTTCACCTAAAAAAAAGTTGATACGTAATTTGAAAAACAGAGACTATTTAAGTATTAATTCATTATCATTTAAGTTTCTTCATAGAAATTAAGTTTTACGACTCCATCGTTTCTCACAGCACAGTACACATTAAATTGCCAGGTTTCTTGATAATTTCGCAATCTCACGGCATGGGGATTTGAATCACATCAAAAGTGGGAATTATGTCTGTTGAAAAGTCCATTTTTCGTAAATTTTGCCTCGTCAGTCCAATTATGTTGTCTAAAAATCGAAAGTCGCCTTGTAACATTGTTAAAATAAATTCGCAAAAATGAACCCTTCTGGTCAAATCGGTGTCTTTTAGGTGTTGAATGAACCATAGAAATGAAATAGGGATGGAATTTGTGTTTCAAAAGAATTCTATGAATAGAGTTCTTGGAGATTCCTGTTTGTAAGGCCACTTGTCTTAAGGATGTCATAGGATAGCCGCAAAATATCCCAAAATTGGTTCTATTCTATTAACTGTTACCTTAACGGTGCCAAAATTTTTGAAACTCTCCATTATTCGTTTAATACTGTTCGGAGACGGTTTTTGTTTATCTGGATATCTATTAGCAAATATTTCACACGTTCTTGATAAAACTTTGTTACATTCTCCATAGATTTTAAACAAATTTAAGTAATCCTCGTGCATATGATTTAAGCGCCCCGGCATGATAGTTAATACTTGTCAATTGGTAAGTGACAGCTACATACATTTGTTTAGCACTCAACGCCGTTATAGCCAACTAAGAGTAATTTAACTTAATATCTATAACAAAATACCCATATAGAAATATTGAATTGGGAATATTTCGAAAACTAAAAATTTTCGGAATAGACATCCATATACAAACTTACCCTTATTTTTAATGGCAAATAATATAAGATTATAAAAATTGGGGGTTTCCATTTGAAAAAATTGATTTTTGACAGTTTTCTCAATTTCATCTTTATTCTTATTTTTTGAACACTCTGTATTAATATTTATCAAAATATTATAAAACTCTATTAAAGTAGATCTTTTTCAACGAAGAATCGAACCCAAATTAGATAATAAAGGCTTTCTTATACGAAAAATTGATAATTCTTTTAGGGCCCGCAAACGTCATTTTTGACATAATAATTGAAATATCTCAAAAACGGAGAGATCTAGGTATAGGACATGATACACAAAATCGGCCTAGAATTTTGCGTACAATCCAAAAATGTAATAATATATAGGGTGTCCCATTTAAAATAAGCAAGTTGGTATCGACTTCCGGTGTAACCGGAAGTTCCATTTTGAAAATATTTTAGCCCCCATCGACATTAGTTTACTAACAAATTTTCAAAATTTTCCGATGTCTACTTTTCGAGATATCGACCGCCGCAGTTCGTAGTGGGACACCCTGTATCTAGTGTGTACAGGTACACTCGAAATTTTTTCGCATTATTTAAGTTTTGAAATTCTTTATTCAGTATCATTAATACTGAACATTAACTACCTCTACCGACTGAAAATAAAAAATTGCGTAGAATAAATAAAAATAATTCCCTCATAAATTTCATTACATCTATAAAATATGACTTATAAAAGAAAGAAGAAATTTCAGGAACAAGTTTTATCATACAGTTTAAACTAGTAAATTACAATTTTGACGTGAAATATTAAAAATATCGCGCTACTTTGTGTTTATTATTCTATTTTTAAATACAAAGAGGCGTTCCACAATGTATTTATATTTTATTTTTAAATACAAAACAGCTGTTAATATTTGAATCTGTGAAGGACGTTGGAGATAACCAAATCAGTGGAACAGTCAGACGCAAGGGTGAAATTTGTCTGAAATATGTATAAGGTCTATCGCTCCCTTGGCGTTTGCGAATTTTAAAAGTTTCGAACAAGTTTCATTCAGCATTTTCATTTGAACGGCGACAATTTGAGACATATCTGCATGTGACGTAAATAAGTGAGAGAGTTCCAATAATAGAGCAATTTAAGGAGAATATATAGTAACTTATTGTTAGAATACTTGTGGAGACCACTAATTAATTTTATTACAATGAGAGTTTTCGTGTGACTTTGATATTCTATAAAATATTTAAGTATAAAATAATAAATAACATAAATAAACACCACAGAAATTAGACAACCCTCAATTGCAGAAGCCAGGGGCTTGTGCGGAAGGGGGTTACACATTGAAAAAACGCGGACATACAACCGTTTCCTCCAGCCACGCGGCTATCGACCAGATTAAGTATAAAATAATGATTCGAGACAAGAAACAAATCACTACTCAAGCAGCTGTTGGGTTGAACCGTTAGACATGTGGAAATACTTTAAAAACCTATAAGTCACGACACATCACATTATTTTCTAGGCTAGAGAAATGCCTTAAAGGGCAAGTAGGATGCTTTGCATAGTAAGCATACAATATGCGTAAGCAATGTGTAGCGACTGCTGAAACTTCGGGCGAATCGAGAAAATCTACAGCACATATAATTCTACCGTAATTCCGTACTACAGAACATTAACATTAGGCCGGTTATAAACTTCTGCTGTAAATTCTACATGCAAGAAAAATTTCGTACATATGTCCGCAAATCCTTTTTAATAAAGCTGCGGCCTTTTGAAGATTGCACCAAAAAACTGATTTTTATTTAATATCTGCACTTTATAAATATGTAAATAAACACAACTTTTTGCTGATATCAGTCACTGAAACATGGTTATCTAATAATGTACCGGATGAAGCAGTGAAAATTAATGGTTACAACAATCTCAGGAAAGATCGGGATTGAAAAGGTGGTAGAGTTATTCTGTATATATAAAAATAATAATCAAACATTCATGTATTTTTGAGGGTATGATGATGTAAGTACATTTGAATCTATTTGGATTGCTTTCAAATTAGACTGTAAAAATATACAGACCACCTGGATATAATACAATTTTAGATTTTTTAAGTAATTTTGATGAGACCGTATGTAATATTCTAATTGATTCGCATATATGATTATAACAGAGGACTTTAATATTGACTTAATGAATATTAACAGTATACATGCGCAGCAGTTTATACCTATTCTAAAATCATACAATCCATCAGAGTTAATATATTCACCTATCCGTTGTGGACCAATTAGTTAAGATTACAAGAAAGGTTTTCCATAGCTTATGAAAGATCTAGTATATCTGACTTCATTAAAAGGCAAGGCTATACGAAAATATAGAAGATCTAAAACTATAGAAGACTAAACTTATTAGAAACTCAGGAACTTCACTACTCAATGTATAAAAAATGAGGAAGGACCATACCTCTGATATACTAAAAATAAATAAATATAAATAACACCATAGAATATTGTCTGAAAATTATTTGTGGCATTCTACGAATATTCTCTCCTATTATTTGGGCTTTCTACCACATGTATTATTATCCCCTTCAAAAATAAATCACCGAATCTACAAAATAATAGGATTATTGGAAAAAGCCTCATGGGCGCAGAGGTTTTTTACCAATAATTCTATTATTTTGTAGATTCGGTGATTTGTTTTTGAAGAGGATAATAATAGATATGGTAGAAAACCCAAATAATAGGAAAGAATAAACACCATAGAAATTAGGCAATCCCCAATTCCAGAAGCCAGAGGCTTCTGCGGAAGGGAGTTATACATTGAAAAAACGCGAACATACAACCATTTCCTCCGACAGTACCAGTGCCGGAAAAGAAAAAATTAAGTGCGTATGATTGTGATATTCCTACTCAACCATTTGATGTTGAAAATACAAATACCTCTTTCTTACTCCGCTTTAACGTCTGATGCCAACTTATTCATCTTCTTAGCGATGCGATAATACATTGTGAAACTTAGACCTTGTGGTCCATTGTACATCCGCTAGCTGGTTAATGAATGTCCCTATCCAGGCCGGACTCCAGACCAATCCTTCCCAGAGGGGCTTCCTTATTTCATCCGGCATAGGGGAACGAATACCGAAGTGTTTACGCCTCAAGTTCATGAGACTGGGACAGGAGGTTAGAAGGTGGATAGAAGTTTCCTCTACTTCTCCATAGAACCTGTAGTCGAGGTTGTTAACCACTCAGATGGTGTGCAGGTGTTTCCTGAAAGAGTCGTGTCCAGTCAAAAGACTTATCACGATTCTAACTTGCTTTCTGCTTAGACGCAGTAATTGTTCTGCTCTCTTCGGCAAGGGTCCTGAAAGGAAGGGCTTCGCTTGCCGAAGTCCTGGGTGCGACATCCAGAGGTCAACGAACTGGGAGTGAGACCAGTCCTCTATTGACCTTCCGGTATTTGCTTTAGGGTAAGCCAGGGCTAGATCCCGGTCCCCGAAGCACTGCTGAGAGCCCTCCCTGGCAAGAGCATCTGTCTGCTCGTTACCCTCAATGTTACTGTGCCGAGACATTCAGAGAATTTGATCCAGTTGGACAATCCAAGTTCGCAGAGTGCCTATTTACAGTCCCGAGCCAAAGAAAATTTAGTTATGACTGATGCCAGGGCCTTGGGGGCTGCTGGGCTGTCACTACATACACACGTGTTTTTTAGAATATCTCCTACGAATATTCTCCTGTACGCAGACCAAAATAGCGAATATATCGGCCTGGAATACCGTTGCCAATTTATCCAGGGCGCGGGAAAATTTTGCCTTGGGTTTCTCGCATATATTCCCGCTCCGAAACCAACCTTGGATCCAAGTTGGTGCCTATCCTCCCTTTTCGGGATGATGACCTTAAAATGTGCTGAGAAAGAAAACGTGGGCGCAATACTGTCACTCCTCGTGTCCAGAAGCGAGTGAGTAGATGCCAACTTTAGTAAGTTAGTTGGTAAGTAGTATTTAAGTAAAAGGTTAGTACCTTTTACTTAAATAATAAAAAAGGCTGCCACAAATTTTGAATTCAATGTAATCAGTGAAAATAATATGTATAACATTTTGCTATCTATTAAATCTAAATCTATAGGTCATGATAAGATAAGCATTACAATGTTTCTCTATTGATCTCAGTACATATTAACATTTACTGCTCATATAATAAATTACTTTATGTCTTTCCTCATATGTGGATGGTATCTTATATAATTCCAATTCCTAAAAATAAATCTTCATGGCATTTGACAGACTCCAATACAATTTATTACTAGCAATATTACATTTTATAAAGCTTAAACATCATGCCGTAGAACTAATGAATAGTTAATTGAGAAATAGATAACAACTTCTCAGACTCAATGACCATACTTCATCTGTGGAAGATGTGAACTGTGATGTCCCTCAGGGGACTATCTTAGGTCATTTGCTGTTTATCATATAAACAACCAACTTAATACATTGTTTAAGACACACTGTTCAGTGCATTTCTATGCAAATATGCCTCACACTAGCACCATTGTTGTTTATTTGCCAAGAGGTGCAGGAGAATGGGGGGAAGTAGGGGTAACAGCTGGGGGAGCGGTCATGTTTCTTAATAAATTCGAATTAAAATTTGGCATCAGAGGTTTAAAGTGTTTTCTTGCTATTCATGTGATACATGTTTTCAGATGCCCTGAAAACTTCAACAATACCATTGGCAGTATTTTTGGTGGTGATATCTGGCTACCAGATCTAACTTCCGGGAATTCCGAAAAAAACGGGTCCGGGAGCCATGGCGGTACGAGAAGCTTTTTTTTGCCAAAATCTACATATGGCTTAAACGTGGCTTTTATGAAGCTAAGGCGCTTTGATATCGACAGCAAGTCTTTGTGTCGCCGAAAGGGTTAATACGTAAAAATGTGTTTTGCAAGGTCGTCAAAAGCAAGCTATTCTTTGCAGAGGTTGTAATATTAGAACCAATGGTCTAAATAAGATTTTTTACTCTAAAAATGTTTATATGACTCTTAACTAAAACTTAAAATCGATTGATGACTATAAATCAACCAACCAACCGCGGTCTAACGATGATTTTTAAAAATTAAACTATTACAATTATTGCATATTACAATATGTAACGATTTCAAATAATGTTTATATATTTAATAAGCTTTCTAGTGGCGAACGTAGGTGCTTATTTACTAAGTGCATATTTCAATATGCAATGTAAAGCAATGTCAGGCGCGGTTAGTACTTAGATGGGTGGCCGTTTCAAGTGTTATAGTACGTTCCCCATATTAACAAGATGGCCGATGAAAAAATTACTAAAATTTCGATAATTCCCAAATAATCCGAATATACCAACGAAATTATTCAAACATCAAAACTCGAATTACAGAAAAAACTTTACAAAAGATCGCCCTAAAAAATACAGCCCGTTCAAAAATCATAAATCCAATTTACATGTTCCCCATCACATGCTAGCAACTCGCAGCTATCTTCATGCTATTACCCTAAAATTGACTTTCACTCCGTTCAACAACGCGATACATTACCCTCAATATGGATTAACATGACTTAATATAACATCAAATATGGATTAAAGTAAGACTCGCAACAATACTTCACGGGACCAATTCAATTTACCATGTTATTCAGACAGTTACCGATCATATTTCTAAAAAAAAAAATAGATTCCACTGACATTTTTATACCAAATTGTTCAATTTTTCATAGCCTTTTTAATGATATAATTTTCAATCCGAAAATCTAAAATTTCAACATTTATTGCGCAATGGAGCGGCTGGCGCCAGATCCGGCTTTCATCCAGACTTCCGCAATCCACGCCCCCATCATCAGTATAAATAAGGGAGCACGCCAAGCTCCTGGCAAGTTGTGTTTTCGGCGTAACTAGCGACAAGTAAATCCAGTGTCTTCCACCTCTTCGGTTGCCCCAGCGCATAAATCCAATTGTGTCTTCTGGTGTATCCCGCGTTTAATTCCGGTACCCGTGCATCTTCCTAGGCACATCCTAGTAAAAAAGTACATTTCTTTAAATCGCCCCAGTGCATAACCGCCGTCGCGCAAATTAACATAAGTGAATTTTCTGTCTTAAATAAATTATTTGAGTAATAGCTTCATTCAAACCTACCCCGGCTTAGGCAAATTTCTAGTGCCGATACGTTAAAATATTTTGTGTGAATAAAATTTAATTTCGAATATTCTAATACTAAACCCTGTGTTTTAATCGCAAAAAAATAATCTGTTAATTTTCGTTCTAAACCAAAGTATTTAATTTAAGCTAGTACTAAAATACGATACAGGGCGTAACCTTTGACCGTGCCAGCTGAAATAAAAATCGGAAAAGTGCTAAATAAATTACATAAAATTAATTTCAAGTGTAAAACAGCTCTAAGATTATAGGGCGAAGCATTTGGCCCATTCCATTCTTTCAATTTTATCCACCCTGACTTCGAGTCTTACAAAATAAAGTGCACGGAAGGCCTCCAGAGTCCCACACAAAGCTCTCCAGCCAAAAATATATTATTTTTTCAACTACCGGAGGTTCGCTCGTGTTCACAAGGAAGATCGCGTAGTTACCTCATATCTTCCAACGGCTTGTATATCAGTGTATGTGTGAAAGCTATGCAATCTTAGGCGAGAATGTATGTAGGGGATATACCATCCTTCGGAGGGGTGTAAAGTCGTCGGCATCTTCTCTATTAAATGTTAGGCAAGTAAAATATCCCTAGTTTTCTAAAGAGAAGATGTTCAGAAGTAGCAGAAATAGGCCGACGTTTAATAAATGTTAAAAAAAGATTTCGAATTGGCCTTTGATGTCCGCAAACGTGGGCTGAAAAAGCCACTGACACATGTTGTGAAAAGATAAATCTTCCCTAATATAACTTCCATCACTCGCCACCACCGATAAAAATGAAGAGCATCTCGAGGGTTTGGCCTTTGTCTAATAAAAATTGTGAATTCTCACCGGTATATCAGAAAATAAATATTACATTTTTACTAACGATTTGCAGATATAGCCCAGGGTCGATCCAGTAAAACTATGAACAAATAAAAGAGAAGCTGAAATTTGGTATATACGTTTGTATTGGGGTCCTTAAAATACCACCAAACCCCACCGGTAATCCGCCGTGCCTGTCACCCCTAAACAACCCTCGAAAAGGGTGAAAATCGGACTTTTTTTAGTTTTTTGGCAATATCTTAAAAACAAAGCTATATACGAAAAAATATGAAGATAGGAAAATTAAAGAGCATAACATTTCCCACGAAAACGATATATTTTGCTTTACCAGTAGTGGAGTTATCGTATTGTAAATTCCAGTATATTTTAACAAAATACAATTTTGCACAAATTAATTAGTTTACATTAATACATTCTACGTCTTTTACACCAAAACACATTAAAAGTATAATAATACATAAAATATGAGTTTTTATGTAGTAAGTAGCACAGTTGCTTCCTCTTAAATAAACTAAAATACTTACAGGTTACGTTTAAGTAAATGAATGTAATGTATATTTTTAATTACTTATTATCCAATATGATTTATCTGCATGTATAGATGTCGTCACCCGCCTGTAAATCCACAAGGATCAAATCTGGGTCCACTACTCTTTGATATATTCATTAACGATATAACTTGTGACTTCAATGTTAAGTGTCTAATTTGCGCAGATGATTTGAAAATATATTGCAATATTAAAAACAATGAGGATTGTATAATTCTCCAAAATAATCTTGATAAAATCAATGAATGGTGTTATGCTAACAAATTACCATTGAATGCAGCTAAGTGCAATGTTCTAATAAGACTAATGTAACTACCTTCAACTATTCTCTGAATAACATATTTTTAAATAGGCCTGAAACTTTTCAGGATTTAGGTGTGACCTTTGATCGAAAGCTCTCCTTTACTCATCATATTAGCAATTTAACTCCAGATTGCTTTAATGCTCTGGGGTTTATTATTAGAAACTCAACTGATTTTACCAGCATTAGTAACTTAAAGTTGCTATTCTTTGCATTTGTAAGATCCTCCTTGGTGTCCTCCTTATAATATTCATATTCAAAATTTGGAAAGAGTCCAGCGAAGATTTCTGAAATATTGCTGTTGTAAAGAAGACAGTATATACCCACCGGTAGGTGTGCCTAACTCAAATTGGCTTGACAGATTTTCCCTAGATAGCCTACAAATTAGGAGAGAAAAATCTCAAATTATATTTTTGTATAAATTATTAAACAACATCGTAAACTGTTCCCAAATTCTGTCAATGTTGAATTTTCATGTACGGAGGATATCGGCTCGTGAATGGACAACTTTTTATCTAGATACCCTCAGAACTAATGTAAACAAGTTTTCCCCATTACACGGAATGTGTACGTCTTACCACAATAGGCAAGATGCTATAGATATTTTTCACTGCAGTATAGCCTTCATTAAGAAATCATAACGTTATCTACGATATTCACGATACTGTATCTCCTTTAATGTATTATATTCATATTTTATTCGTTTAATTATTGTTATTCCTGTTATATTAACATTTATATTTTTGTATGCCTTTTCTTAAGGTATTCTTTTTCCCATTCTGTAATTGGATTATTGTAATCTGTTGAATGGTTGTAGATTAAATAAATAAATAAATTCAACTGCCCTATTAAAACAGGTAATACTATTACACTATCTACATGCCAAGGTACACTTTAAGCCCATTTTACGTCATGAGCATGCATTTTGCACATTTTTGCAACCACTTGATGAAAAGTTGCAAAAAAATTTGTTTAAGGATCCATTGGGGCGCTATATATTGATCCATCTGGGCTGAAGAGATTCCGGAATTACTAGAAATTTATCCCCAGTCCTGAAGTGGTAACGCGTTATTCAACCATGCTTGAACCTAAAAGTTAATCATTCATGTAAACAAGATATATGTATGTAGGATTGCTGGACTTACCTGATGAAATGTTGTAAATGCATGGTATTGAACTGTATTTATGGTCGGTGGATGTGAAGTCAGATTTTTATTTAAACTTTGCTGGTAGAGAATGTATCTGACATTATTCAAATCGGTACTTGTTCTATTTTTGACGTATATGGAAATAAAAAATGTCGAAATTAAGGCCCTTAATCTGTCTTTGGATATATTTGGATTGTAAAATTTTTCAAGTAGATCAAACTACTTTTTTTCACAGTATTGACCAAATTAATTTTTCCCCTGTTAAACAGGCCAGATGTAGTATCACATTCGGAAATGGCGTGCATGGCAAAAAGATCATTTTTTAAAGGTCCCAACTTATGCTACAAATTTGAAATATTAGTAATTTAATTTGGTTTTGAACTTCTTCCTTGACGCAGCATATACAAATTTTGTTTAGCGTAGTGAATCAATAAAACCATTACATCAGTATCTTCACTTACTACAAACACGGCCCCTTCACACGTCTCACTAAGTGCTGTAGCAGTTGTTGCTATAAGCGTATCCGCCTCGCCATCTGAATATACAATTTTAATTCCCTTTTCCGACAACGCTTTTTCAAGTTGTTTAATATTTACCAAATTATCCATATACATTATTATGTATATTTAATGTTAAAATCCAATAACTAATGGCTAGAGAGTATTTTTACAAAATACCCAGTTATTAAAAATATCATAACTCCGCCACTGATAAAGCAAAATATAACTGCTAAACGTGATTTTATAGGAAATTTTATGCTCTTTAATTTTTTTATTGTCATATTTTTTCGCATATAGCTTTGTTTTTAGGATATTGCCAAAAGTCTATTTTCACTCTTTTCGGGGCTTGTTTAGGGGTGACAGGCACTGCGGATTACCGGTGGGGTTTGGTGGTATCTTAAGGACCCCTATACAAACTTATAACTTACCAAATTTCAGCTTGTCTCTAATTTGTTCATGGTTTCCTAAAGCTTCAGATCGACCCTGGGCTACTAATGATGCAGATGAAGACAACGACATCGGCGTCGATGTAGCTTAAAACAACGATGACGATGCAGCTGAAGATCGATTTCTGGATATTGGATCCTTTCGCGTTGGATGAAAGCGAGGATGAAATGGACAACTTCAGTGAGGAAGATGAATAGTCTTAATGACACTTTTCCGATTATCAAAAAGGGCATACAAATAAATAATACATCTATTTTTGTGTAATGTTCAACAAAATAAATGTAAAATGTTAATATTCGTTGATTGGCTTAATTATAAAAACCGTTGCCGAAACATTCGCTTTTAGCTTCTTTAAACTTTTTTTAAAATCAGTTCAAACTCTAAATAAAGTTCATCGAAAACATTATAAACTTTTTTTAATTCTCGATATCAAAATAAAACAATCTTTTATTTATCAGAACCGATATAAAAAAGATATAAGATATAAGAATATTTTCTTCGAAAGCTACTTTTTAAATATATAAATATTATTTGAAATTATTCCATATTGTCAAATACAATAGTTGTTATAGTACAATTTATAAAAATCATTGTCAGACCGCGGTTGTTGGTAGATTAATAGTCAGTAATCAATTAATCTGTTGCACGGTCTGACGACTTCATTTGATTTGAATAATTATTTGTTTGATAACTTTTTTGCATAATGGTCTGACTGTTAACCCAACATTGTTCGAGAGTCTGACTATGTTTTATATTTATTCAATCATAAATTGTACACTGTGTATTTCAATTTCAGCCCGCGTCAAATAATTTATTATTAATTTATAACAGTGAGTACATCGAAAGACATCGATTACGAATTTTATTTAAATTAATACTAATTACTGTATTTGCCTTTGCATTTAAATTCCAGTTCTATTCCATTGAACACTGAACTGATATTGTTTTTCTCTTTGACAGACAGATGGCAGAGCGCTTTAACTTAGTGTCTTTTTTATCAGAAACACGGCAGTTAATAGGCATATTGTCCAACACTGTAAAATTAATTAAAAAGCCGGAAGATCAACAGGATTTATTCGGTCTCTTGATGAAATTACATTGCGTGTTTATGTCGTTATAAATTAGATTTACCTTAACTGATCGCGACCAAATGGCGTCTCTTGTTATATTCAATGTAAACTATAATTTGGCTCTAGTTGGTATCTTATATTAGTACATCCGTGTAGGATTACTGAAATTGTTCCTTTTCTTTTGCAATCTTGTATACTGTTGTATTTATCGAGCAATATATTCAGAAATCTTTCTTATATTTATGAATTTTAGACTTGTAATTTTGGTCCAAGTTGTATATGGTGTATACAAGTATAAACATAGCTTGGTGATTACTTAATTATATGGCATATTTTGTCCTATTTTATGTCAATATCGTTATTTTTCTCTCTAGAGCTCTGATCCTGAAATTATTTTGATTTGAATGAACAGGGTGCGTTAAATATACAATTATTATATGCGGAGATGCCTACTCAAAATATACAGGTTTTTACTGGCATTTACAAAACACCGCTGGATTATTGAGCAATAAATTCGTCCTTCATGTTAAATTCATAGGACGAAAATTAAAAAGCAATAACACAATCATTTAGAACCGATGGTGCACCTATCAGTTAACTTCATGTGATCTGAATAAGCAAATCAATTGAAACCTATCCCGGTGCCTTTCCTATCCACAGTAATGGTGAAACACACCAACCATTACAACGAGATGTGAATGAAGAGGATGAAGTGCTGCTAGCACTCTCAGCATACGCGATTAGGAAAAACCTATCCTCTACCTGTCTGGACGACTTCGCGGCAATATCTTTGGCAGTGGTGGTAGCCTGAGATGATCAGGAGATGAGCAGAACTATCGCTCTGTACCCCTGAGCATCGCTGTAGGCCTGGACCAAGCCTGGTGAGGGATCTGATCCACCACCAGCCTCACCTGCAATGCAGACGAGGTGGTGAGGACATCTTCGCAGCCCTCCCCAGTGCCAGCTGGATTACCTCTTCTTATACCCCTGGGGGGCGTAGTCTATTTATGAATTCCGGCAGTGGACTGTTTAAATTGAATAAAAATTATTTTGGTTTCACACCATACATGGGAAGTATGAGGGGCGTCGTTGTTTCTAGCTTCTATTCAACAACGTAATACTTGGAACATTTGACTGGCGCAAAAAAGATTCAATTAAATTTGATAATTTGCAATCTTTGGGGTTTGGATATATCAGCCTATCTGTTAGTAATTGTAACGGTACAATTAAGAATTTATAACCCATTAATCACTGATTAATCAACTCTAGACCATTAAACATGATTCTTGGTTCGAAGATTTTTACAAATTTTGAAAAATTTACTATAAAATATTATCTCGCAAAATCATGCAGAAGTTCCGATACAGACTATTCTCAGGTGCAAATCTATCCTTGTAACAGACTGTTTTTGTTAGTTCCAGCAATGCTACGCAATTCTGTAAAAGAAGTTTAATTTAGGTTAAAATATTTTTTTCTTATACTTCCTAAAGAGTGTAACAAAAATTTGAGTTTGCTTGAAATATTTAAAAGGAGTAACAGAGATTCAAATTCAATGTAGTTCTTAAAAGAGTAACGAAGATTTGAGATTTTATTGCAGTTCTTAAAAGAAATAACAAACCTCCAATATCATTGTACTTCCTAAAAGTTTAATGGAATATGTTAATTGCACTTCCAAATGTTTTCCCGACACCATTGCAAAAATGAAAAATGTGGCACATGTGCTTCACTAATGATGTGTTGTGATGGATACTCCACTATCGACGAGCTACTGGTGCTCTATTATTCACGTACTGCGTGTGCGCAGTCTAGTCTGAACTATTGTAACCACTATCGTATGTCACAATGTCCCTTCTTTAAGTAATTAATATCAAGTACATCAATTAATCCAATATGTCAATTACTTTTACATAACTTATATCAATCTACTATGCTAATTTGTTAGTCATTTGAATAACTAGGCCACTGACCTCCAAGATAAAGCATATTGCCAATCACATATATATAGTATAGTACAGCGCTTCCCTGCAGATAGAAAACGAAATAAAACCTTTATGAGCTCATTATTATCAAATAAACAAGCCGACGCACATCTGCTCTATATACTGCAATCGAAGCATTAGCGCTTTGATGGTAATATGCAATTAATACACTTAACGCGCCAGGCTTGTAACTTGTAATTCAGTGCTCCGCATGGCACATAGCCCGGATAGTAGCTGTTGGTTGCAGTCTGGTTACGTTCCTTATAGTAAAATAAGGATGCTATAGAGGAGTTTGCGACTAAAAATATTATGTTTTAATATTCCGCCCTATAGAAGCACATTTGAACTATTCTAAGCCCAGTCAGGCTATTTATTTTTCGATTGCAACAGACACTGGACCGCTAGATGGCGCCTGCTGACTATTTTACATGTCGCTATCCTAAAGATGCTGAAATGTACTAAATAGTCAAGTGATCCTCGTGTCGGTCGTCACATACCTACCTTGCATTGACGAGAGCCAACAGCTCGAAACTGCAGTCTGCAAGTGGTGTGTGACGACTGGCATGAGAGCTCCTTTAAGTAGGATCAGTCTTTCGACTGGTGTTTATTGCAATCGAAGCATTAGCGTTTTGATGGTAATATGCAATTATTACACTTAACGCGACTGGCTTGTAACTTGTAATTCAGTGCTCGGCGGGACACATAACCCGGAGAGTAGCTGTTGGTTGCAGTCTGGTTATGTTCCTTATAGGAAAATAAGGATTTTTATAGAGGAGTTTGCGACTAAAAATATTATGTTACAATAGACAGTGTTTCTCAAGCCCTCCACATCTCAAGTTTGAGGGTAATTGAAGGTAACTAACGATAATAACTAATGATACCCCGGTACTCCCAAATGAATTAAAAGATTATGTTAAATAGGTAGTAATAAACAAACAATGCAGGTGAGAATTATTATTCAAAACGGCAAACAAGTGTGGTTTCCTAGATCTAATTGGCAATTGGCTACCGGAATAGTACCTCAGTCGGCTAGAGCGCGTTATGTACTCTGGGTTCTATCCCCGGCAACGACACTGGCAATAATGGTGGGTAATGGATGTTGTCTGCCTTTTTTTCAAACGTGTATCCCATTTCCAGATAGCCCTAGGCTTTGAATTTAGAGGTTATCTAATATATGTGCTATGTTTATGTTTATTAAGTATGTTAGAATTTGTTTTACTACGTTATTTGTAAATTTGTAAAATTGCCTTATGTCCTACATGTTTGAAGCAACTTCCACCATTTTGTAATAGTCGTCCAGACAAGTAGATCGTTGCCCTTTCACATATTTCATTATATATTTGCGATTAGTGTAGTAAGAACATGATGTAAATAACTGGACCTACCTTATCTCACCGATTGCATTTCGCACTGTCGTGGTTGTAGTAAATATATTAGTATATCGACTACATAGCAAAAAGAAAGTAAAATATGAAACCTATATATTGCATTAAGTATACTAAGTTTGAATATTTTCCAACGCTATACGAAAAAATTTTCAATACTTCTACATTCGGTCTAATATGCCTATATTATAGTCGAGTCCATGTATTATCAGCACTCAAAAAATGCAACAAAAACTTTACGACGTAATTATTATCACCGTGGGTCAAGAAGCTTGCTTTCGTCAAACAAACCGACGCACATTAAAAACTTATAAAGTAAGCGAGTTAATTTGCGGTCGAGACGGCACAAAGAATGATGGTGTTTTAATGAGGTCGTAAAGTCTATGTTGCGTTTTTTTGAGTACTGATAATGAAAAATGGTTTTAAAGTGCTTTACTTACTTTTGATATTAACTAAATAACAATTCTTTTAGAAAATGCTTGCCGATAGGCTGTACCCTAGAAAAATACGCTTAATAAAAAACCCATTTTAAGTTATCAAATTACCTGGAAATAAAAGTTGACTTTTGTAAAGGGAAATACGACCAAATGGTGTTCGCGCTTCTCATGTTTACAGTCAGTAAAAGGCAAATGGAAATTAAAGGTGAAATGCTAAATTTATTCGTTTAAAATTTGAAAAGTACACTTCTGGACAGAAAAGTGTTAATCCTTCAGATCAGAGCAACTCTTGAAAGTAACGGCTGCTTTTGAATTAATGTTTTAAAATGTAAATCTGAGTATTTTAGCTCATTATATTTGTAATATTAATTTGAAAGGGGCATAAAAGTAGGAAACAATCACTTTTATATCAAATTTAAAATTAAAACTACGCTTGTATATTGTGAAATTAAATTTGTAGTATTTAAGTCTGAACCGGTTTCCATTTACTATAGGAATTATAAAGGTTTTTATATAAATAGCTTTGCTTTTGATGCTAATAGAATACACTGAGGTTATATTGATGCCATTGTGGACATAAATATTAGAACTGTAATACTGAACAATACCATACTGTCTATTTTTGATGTACATGCCCCACTATGTATAATTCAATCCAAGCTAAATTATCAGCCGTATATTTCATACAATTTAAAAAAGCTCGTTTAAAATGTCTAAAAAGTAAATCAAAGACTAGCAGACTATATTATGTTACCTTAAGAAACTATGTTAAAGATGCTGTTAAACGTGAAAAAAAAGGCATATATTCAGTTTATTCTTGAAAGAAATAAAAAAGACCAAAAAAAAAAAAGAAAATCTTACACAACTGGAGAGTTTGTAATAGAAAGAGGGACTATATTAACAATTTACCTGAAGATTTAATGAAATCAAATGAGATAAATCAGTATTTTCTAAGCATTGCAGGCGGCTCGAGTGTAAATGTAAATAACGAATTATTAAATTACTATCACAATAATAGATTAAGTGATGGGCAATTTTCCATGAAATACATCAATAATGAGGGTATTTATAAAAGCTTAAAACAGAAGCGTACGGAATAGGTGATATAAACACAAAAATGATAAATATTGTGTTGTCATATTGTTCAGATCTAGTAAGAAATCTTTTTAATGTAATTATTTTTTTAATTTGTAAATCTGCAGACATCATACCCATGCCTAAATCGCTATATCCAACCTCTTATAATAACTTAACACCGATATCAATACTGCCAGTATTCGCTAACTACTGGAAAAAATTTTTGCTTTTGAGGTAAAAAATTACTTAGAAACAAATTAAATTCCTTTTATACAATCAGGTTTCCGTCAAAAATTTAGCACTAATACAGCATACAGCTTCATTAAAAGCGGTTGATGATATAGCGACGGCATTTGATAAGTCCTCCTCGACAATACTAGTTCTTTTGGATCAAAGTAAAGCATTAGCTAATTTTTATATATTCCTTGCAAAGTTGTCCTTCATAAGTTTTGATGCTACTATCTTAGTGTAGTATTCTGAATATTTTTATGGTCTTTCGCGTTCCGGCGTACCGCAAGGTAGTATCCTTGGCCCATTATTATTCTGTTTAATGCTATAAAATATTCTCAACTTCATTTGAATGCTGATGATATACACTTGTATAACTATTGTAATAGAGCTAATGCTAATGAGGTTATAAATTTAGTAAATCTTGTTCTAAAGAGTATCTTTAACTGGTGTGGTAAATATGGTCTTAAAGTAAATCCAACTAAAACAGTGGCTCTATGTATAGATCGTGACTGCCAAGGAGATGATATTTGTACTAATCACCTGGAAATTAATACTTCTACAATATAGTGGATATCTTCAGTAAAGAATCTCGGCCTTTTTATTGATAACAAACTATGTTTTAGTGACCACGTTAACCACATTGTCAAAGTTTCATTTCTTAAATTGAAGTTAATATACCACTTAAAATATCAGACAAATAAAAATACAAAACTTCGATTAATAAAATCTTTAATTTATCCACATATCGATTACTGCTGTATGGTGTACTAGAATTTTTTACCAAATTATAATCAACAAAAGCTACAGAGAATACAGAATTGCATGCATTTGGTTATGGAAATCATATAACTCTCAGTATTCACAGATTATCAGAAATCAAAATTAATAATAGAGTAAAATATCTGTACTTATTTTGTTTACATAAGCTCCTATCATTTAAGATCCTACATATCTACTTAATTTGGGGATTAGGAGATCTAGCATTCATAATGTTAATGGTAGAATAAATTCTTTTACAATCCCTCAGCATAACTACACTAAATTCGAAGGATATTTTCCGTATGATGATCCATGTCTATTAAACACTGTTTTAAAATGAGATAAATTTGTCATACGGAGCTTTTATTAAACATATAAAGCAGACTTTATTATCTACTATGTAACAGTTTCTCTTCTCAAATGCATTGTACTTCTTGCATATGATATTTATATTGAGTTTGTTTATTTATTGCGTGTTATTAGAACATTTGTAAACCTTACCTTTTTCTTATTCTGGTGGAATGGAAGAATGACCTGGTAAAATTCCTACCCTTTGTGCTGTACATTTCTTTTTTTCTGTTACTGCAATAAAGATTTATTTATTTTTAAAGTAGTAGTATCTCGAATACAAACTTTACTTTGCTCTGCTACTGATATTTGTAAAATATTTTTTCTAATACCAAGATTCCAAATACATAATTTTTCAGTCATTTTGTCATAATATCGTCGCAAAAGACCGACAAAAGCAGCGGCCGGTATATTATGTCGGATCTGGCATATTCAAATATGCAGCAACTATTTTAGGCATTTTTCTATATTAATATATTCTCAACACCTGTCAATAACTTTTCCGTTCTGGTATTCAAAGAAAACCAGATGCTATTCGTGTTCTTTGGTATTAACACAACATATTTGCGATAAACATTAAAGTAATAATAATAATAATAATTTATTGATTTCAATGCACAGAAGTACTTACACAAGTCAATTCGGTTAAGCAATTTCCTAAGATATATATCACGTATAAATATAAAAGATAAATAATAAATATACCTATATATGTTGACAAACAGTGTGTATATAATAAATTTTACAAATGAACACGAACACTAGCATGCATTCAATGTCAAAATATTACATTCAAGAAATTCCTTGTAGTAGTAGAATGCCTATGAGAAAACTTTTTATTGAATTTCGAACTTTTTTTAGATTATCGATGTTTTTTATGTTTGACGGGAATTTATTAAACATTTAAATTGGTAGATAATTTGGTTTGCTTTTAACTTACTTAATCTATAATATGGCGAATAATGTTATTTTTGGTTCTTGTATTATGGTCATGTTGGTTTACATAAGTAGGGTAGTTATTTAAGTTTGCTTTAATATATGTTAAACATATCAAGACATATAGAGAAGGTAATGTTAATATAACAAATTCAATAAAACTATTTTACAATCATCGTTATAATCTAAACATGCTATAATTCTGATTAATTTTCTCTGAATAGCAAAGTCCGCAGCATCTCCCCAGACTATTGCAGCATAACTTATGAAACACAATGCAAAGTAGCCTGATTTCAATGTATCTATGGACACAGTGTCCGATAAGTTACGAATAACGAAAGTTCTACACTCAGTTTTCGATAGATATTATCACTATGTATATTCTCCAAATAAACACCATATAATTTTGCACTAGATATTACATCAGTAAAAATTTCAAAGTTGCGTAACGTGAACATAATTGTGATTGGTTTTAGACAAATCAGATCATTAGAACTAAACCATTGTTCAGTTATTGCTTTATTTCACTTTTTTTCACTTCAACATAATATAAATTATCGAATCTAATGGAAATTGTGATATCGTCTGCATACAAAATATATGTAAGAAATATTTTTGCCAGGGGCATATCGTTAAGATAAATCAAAAAGTGTAAGAGTCCTAATATAGAACCCTGAGGCTATTTTTGAAATTTCTGTAATTGACATGTTGTTGAATTTAACAATTTGACTGTGATTATATAAATAAGATTTCAATAATTTTATACTATTTCAAATAATTTTATATTTTAGTAAATTTAAATTAAAATTTCATATGAACACAGTCAAAAGCTTTACTAAGGTCTAGGAATATTGAATTCAAGAATCTCATAAGAGTCGAAGATATTATTGGAAAAGGTCAATATGTCCCTATTAGTGTTGCGATTCTTTCGAAATCCATGTTGACGTTCAAGAAAAAGACCATTTATTTCAAAGTATGCGATCAATCTATTATACAAGCACTTTTCTAGTATTTTTGAAAAAACTGGAAGTATTGATATGGGCCGATAGTTTGTAAGGTCATCCATATCACCTTAAAAACGGGCGTAACTACTGCTTATTTTAACATGCATTCGTTTATGAATTTTGTTAAAGGATATACTATAAGGTGTTTTATGGTTTTTATGACTTTTACACTAAAACCATATACATCTTTACTGGATTTACTTTTAAGATTTGTAATTATGTCTCATATTTCGATAGATTTATTTTATTTCTCTGTTTATTTATGATGTCCCACATACATTTATTAGGGTTACTTGCGTTTTATCAATTTGTCATTTGCTTCTTTTATTTACAGTATATGGATTTTGTTTACACATTAAATCAAGAAGCTTTAGTTGTTCACGCATATTTCTTAATTTATCATTAAACCAGGGAAGCCCATTTGCATTGTGTCTATTTGTGTATTTTTTTTCTTTCAGGAAATGCTATGTTCTGGCATTCTAGTATTTGTCTAAAAATATCTGAAATTTTGAATTAATATCCAGCTCCTTTTCATCAACAAATATCCAATCAATGTTTTCAACTAGGTTATAAAATGCAAACTTACCCGTTTCTATAATCAGCCTATATATTTTTTGTTTAATTTCCTGTACAGTTTTTTTTAAGTGAGGTACATTAACAATAATGTTGTTATGATCTGAGAAATCACAATCAGCAACGGAAATTTTCATTTCCATGCCAAATTAATGAACACATTACCAATGCAGTTGTTTTTTCTTGTATTTTCTTTTACCTGTTTCTGAAATCCAAATGTATTCAAGAATCTACATAAATAAGCGTAGTAGCCTGACTCCTTATCGGAGTCGATCTCAAACAATATATTGAAATCACCTAAAATTATAATTTTTTTATTATTATTTATATTTAGTAAAATTTGCACAAGTATTTCAAGGAATATTTTAAAATCGCTACTTATTAACCATAACACCACTCATTTCAACAGTACAGTATATTTAATTAACGGCAAATGATCTTGATTTGTTAGTTTGCGAATTAAAAGCTTGGATTGTAGATCTTCTACATCTTGTAGGATCATTTTGACTAAGTGATCCATTCTACAGACTTCAGAAATACCAAATATTAAAGTAATCCAAAAAAGTAAATAACTTACCTTAATCATTAAATATTCGTTAACTGAAGCTTGTTGATTTCCTCTATCGTTAAAATTTTCTATTTTATTGATCTATAGCCTTCAGTTTGCTGTTTCAATAAGGTTCAAGTGTTTAGATATATCTACATCATGTTCAATTGAAAAGGTTAACTTCAGCATTGAATAATTTATCCACATAGTCAAAGATTTCTTCTTTGAACAAAGCTTTAAGAGGTATGTCGTTTACTAAGAAAGAACTCGCATTTTTATTTTTCGATAGTGCATAAAACGATTGATGCTTATTCGTAATTTTCTCTTGATTTTTTGGGTAGTAAATCTAATGGGGCTGTATTTACTACATCCAGCAGTTCCGCAGAAGTTGTAGGAATAAAAAGTTCATTATCATTCATGATCAATTCGCACTTTTACATATTATAGCTCGAATTATTGAAAACATCAGGAATTAAATTTCCATGCCGCAAATATTGATGCGTTTTCATACTTAGGTATCAAATTTTATTAAGAATTTCACGGCATCATTTATTTTGAAATAAAATTATCATGCAAGTAGCTTATTCAAAATTAAACAAGATGTTAATATCTGTCTTTTTTAAAATGATTTACGGAAAAATAGTATTTATACCTCGTAGAAAGAAGCCACATTTCCGGACATAGTGTTGCTTATTTCGGCTTACGACTCTACAAGTAATCTTCACGGTTGTCCGAGAATGTTGGGCTTTTCCTACTGAATACACAATATACTATCTGCTCGCCGTACCAAAAAAAGTTGAAAATGGACTCTATAGTAGATGTCTAATGACAGGGTCGGAGCAGGAGCGGGAGCGTGATCAATGATCTGATTAGGGGAGGGGGGTAATGAGAGTGGTAGGAGGTAATTGCGGGGTGGGGCTTAGAGGGCGGGACGTAAGAGGGCAGGGCCTAGGAGAGGTGGTGGGGGGGGGGGGCAATTAGAGTGGTGGGGCGTTATTAGAGAGTAATTAAGGGTAATTTAGGTACAAGTGAGGCTAATTAACGATAATAGCAATAATAATGGGGATAATTGCAATAATAATAATAATAATAATAATAAGGGTAATTAAGGGTAATTACCGTAACAGTAGGGTTATTAAGGGTAATTGCAGTAACAATAAGGATAATTAGGGGTAATTAGAGCAACAATAAGGGTAATTGCAGTAAAAATAATGGTGATTAAAGCAATTATGTCCGCTCATCCATCTGTGCGTTTGCCCACCTGTTCGTCTGCCTGCCCACCTTCTCGTCTGTCCGACAGTCATTACATTGTCTTATTGCATAATTATGGTATCTGCGTATTTTTTTTACAACGACATAACAAACATTCATAATAATAATAATAATAATAAAACTTTATTATCAACTTTCTGCTAGAGTAAATACAAAAATAACATAGTGTCATCATATCTAAATTCACATAAGGATTATTCTTGATTATATATGCAAAATTATTTCACCTGCCTTATCTTTACCGATATCTTGTGCTGATTTATGAGATGAACAATTGCGATCCTATCTTTTCTTTATGAAGACATTTATGAAAAATTGCGACCTACCTGCCTTATCTTTAGGGATATCTTACGCTGATGAACCTTTTGCGCCTACCTGTCTTATTTACTGAGAATTTATGAAAGGGAACATTTACAGTGACATTTTTTAGTGAAATATTGCAGTACATTTAAGTATCTTTTTCATTATTTGCCTTATGATTGCATTTCAAGGGTTCGATTTATATTATGAGCGCACCCCCTTTAACGGCTTTAGGTACAGAAAGGTTCTGACGCCACAAGTGAGATGGGTGTGAAATGATGTTCTTTGATTTGGTGTTATATTGCGCAATACTACATCATATACATAATTGACCTAAATTTCCATTCTAATTAGGTGTATTAAGATGTATTATTTAGTTATATAATCAAAAATAGGTAATAAAATGAATGTATTGTGTTAATTTTTTTACATGCAATATTAATATATCTTTGCACTGACTCTAAGCTGTCGATATAGGTCAAATAGCTGGGATTCCATATTAGTGAAGCATATTCAAGTTTTGATCTGACCAAAGAATTAAACAGCAATATTAACGTGCTCACGACAGTAAAGCCGGATGAATTTCTTATATGTTAATGTATGACCAAGTCCAAGATTTGTCATATATTTTAGCTGTATTTTAGGTATTTTATTGCACTGATTTTAGAGCCTTTTTAATACTTCTTGTGGTAGTTTCTCTCTGGGCCTTGTGTATATTTCCCCTTGTACATTTTTTTATAATGGAGGTTAGTATTAAGATTAATATTATTATTACATTATGTCTCTTAAAATATAATTATATGGAAGATCTAAATTTTCTTTCTACGTTGTTGTCACTGTCCTAATGCACATTTAATACATTTGGAAGAAGTATCATAAAACTAGTTCAGTGACCTGTAAATACCATTAAATAATATTCGATATCTCCCCGATAATAAAGTTACAGTAGAAGAGGCACCCCGTATCGCGTGACTCGGAGCAAAACTCCCATCAAGTTGTTCATTTCGTGTTATTTAATATTTCGTTCTAAAATGTACGGCTATAATTCCCATTATACTCGAAGACGTAGAAAATCCTTGCGACAACCAGAAACATCTGTCTCTATTTACCCAATTAGGGAACGCACAGCTGAGGTTAAAGTGGGTGATAACGTCAAAATAAATTTACATTTTTGTCATGTTCTGTTGCTGTTTTACTTTGCTGATATCGCAGATGATTGGAGTGGGCTTTATAGCTTTATGTTTTTTTTTATTTCTGCACACGGGAACAAGTATTTGTTTGTATTTGATAATTAAATTAGAGGTAATTATAGGGGTCTTTACGTACTGAAACATTTTAATTTACGTCATCAAATATACTACAAAGCGATATGAATTTAATAAATCAAAGCAATATATTTCCTATACCATACAATGTGTAGTTGTAGTTCTTTAAATATTAACAACTTTTAATGTCTGTGCTCTTTCTCGTAATTTTGTATGAATTTATCATTAATAAATATTATATTTAAACATTTTTGGAGCGTAAAGTCACACTGCTTGCGGCTGCTTTCAGCCTGGTGTTGCCATGGGGTGAGTGTGGAGGGAACAAATTATTAGGTAATTCAAAAGGTTATTATTTATGAGAGAGCCACTTATACAATATAAATCTAAGAAAAAATATTAAATTATCTACTGTTGCCACTGTTAAAAAAATGCAAAGTCGTTAAAATGTGTACGGTATATTAAACTTTTTTTCCCGTAGGTAAGAAGGTGCTGAATTTTGTTGAATATCAATTTAGAAATTGAAATAAATAAAATTATTATTAAATGGGGAAAGAGATACCCGTGTGAGTTCATATTTAGTGGGTTATAAATCAGAAAAATAAAGGTCCTTTATCCCACAAACTCTATATTAAGCTACCGGTTTCGTGGTATAATGTATATCAAGTACTACCATATCTTCGGACATCACGACTAAAATAAATATAAAAATGTTTTTTAAAATAAGATACTCAATAGAATTTAGAATATAAACAATAAGATTTGTCCATAGGATTAAAATACAGCACAATGCCAATAAACAATACATTAACAAATTAAAAATAATTAAGAACGACATCAGTGAACCAAAACCATATGTTGTGTTCAATAGATGAGCTTGGAATGCCACTAATATGAGACCTCTGTTGGAGAGTTAGTATTAAGTATACCTGCTGCCCACTAATTATGGATTTAAATAGTAACTATAAATAACTATATAAAGTACAGTATATATGTATAAAGTAATGGTATTAAATATATCTGCTAAAATAGGTGAGGGATACTAGCCCCACTTGATGTTACTAACTTATTCACTAACATACCACGTAATGAAATATTAGATCTAATTAAATAAAAAGTTACAGATGCTAGTCATTTGATGGATGGTGGTCAAACCACGGAGTTACTTAATTTATTGAACTAATTTTTTTCCTACACATATTATCAAAATGAAGGATTAGTTATGGGGTCTCCCCTATTATATATTTTAGCAGATATATTTGTGCATTATTTTGAAAGTTCTTTCATTATTAATAACCAAATATTTAAAACTAACCTTATATTTCCGATATATAGATGACATATTAATATTATGGTCTGGTACTTTAACTCATTGAATGGATTTTGTGACCTATCTTAATACTCTTCATCAGACAATAAAATTTACGATTGAATTAGAAAATGACCAGGAACAATTAAATTTCCTTGACCTAACCCTTTCAATAAAAACCAACAGTCACTATTTTAAAATATTTCGTAAACCAACTCATACAGAAGTCTTTATCGATAATTCATCAAACCATCATTTTCAACATAAATCAGCGGCGTCGGCGTTTCACAGCTGTATCGAAAGAATTTTAAAAAGTTTAAAATATTTTTCTTTGACATAAATAAGATTAGTTTCTTATAAAATACCTAGCTATTGTATTCAATGCCCACTGTAATACAGCCTTTAAATCGTTTAATTCTTTAAATCAGTTTTTTGTACAAAATAAAGATAAGATACCCCTTTTAGACAAATGTGGAGTTCATAAACTTAAATGTAACAATTCCGATAGTATATACATAGGTAAAGCTTATAGAAACTTCAAAATGAGATTAAAAGAGCACCTGAGATGTCTCAGATTAAATTCAGGTTTTTCATATTTTGCGGAACACCTCTTAAATATGAACTACAATTTGGATCAAGAAACTGGTTTTGAAGTTTTGCATTTAGCGAGTAAAGGAAATTTAGTCAATAACTTAGAGTCAATTGAAATACTTAGACACTCTTCTGCATGTACTTTCCCGGTTTTATTTTTTTATTTTACATTATACTCCACAGAGTCTTTGACTCCCCTTTTTTCATATTTTGTAGTTATTTATTTTCATATTTATTTGTAGATAAAAACTTTAACTTTACTAATTATTAATGATTTTAGTTCAATGGTGTACGTTCTACCACATATTTATCGTTGACTTATAGTAGTTATGATCGGGTACAGTTTTGCTGGGCAGTCAAAAAATGCAACAAAAACTTTGCTCTTTTATATATATATATATATATATATATATATATATATATATATATATTATTTATTTAATAAATATATTTTGGGATTATTTTTAGATAGGAACCTTACAACAAGTAATAATTTTGAAAATTTCGATATATATTATTGTTTTATTTTCCTTAATATGTATATTTATGTTTGTTTGTTATATTGAATGGTTGTATACGTACTATTAGATGATTTTATATCTTTCAATGCCCTGAGGATGATTTTAAAAAATATCGAAACATCGGCAAATTATTAAAGCAGTTTTTTTTAATACACTTGACCTAACCCCAAAAAATTTTCACAATCTATTAGAAGTGGTCTAGAAATATTCTATTAAATTCTGTATATTATTTTATTTTTGAATTGGCACGTTAATTCTCTACGGTTTTTGTGAGTAATATCCTATACCTAAAATTGATATTTCCAGAGATATTCTTACTTTTTCATTAAAAACCGTTAAATTATAATACATGATTTTGACATAAATTGAGAATAATTGAAAGTAGTATTAAATTTTTTTCTGGGTGTATCTTGGATGCCTCGGTAGTATTTTTTCACAGTTTAATTAAACCAGATTTGAGTCTACTTAAAAATTTATAAATAATCGTTTAATATTACAAAAAAAGTTGAAAACAGAGAATATGGTATTATAAAATACAGGAATTGACACCATTTTAAAAATTCTAAGTTATTTTGAAACTAATTTAATGAAATAAATAATACCTAGTGTTTATAGGAACGGTTCAAAGTGGCCTCCTGAAAAACATCCCTTATTCTTTCTTTCATATTTTCTGCAGTTATAGGAGCTTTGCACACTTGCTCCTTAACATAGCCCTACAAAAAGAAGTCTATTTTGGTCAAATCAGGGCTTCTGGCAGGCCAAGTATGGGGTCCTTCTCTTCCTATAATAGCTGCATTGTGGTGCACAGGTGCTTCATCATGGAGGTACCATATTCTCTTCCTAATATCCCTGAAAACATCCTCCAGTAATTCTTCCAAGCTGTCTTTCAAAAATTCCAAATAAATTTGACCATTCACACATCTATCAAAAAAATGTGGTCCTAACACATAATCCCCAACAATTTCCCAAATATTCAACGACCATTTTGTGTTACCTCTTTACCCTTATTATTTATTTTTGGGAAAGAATTGAGGCAAAATATGCGGACGACTAGCTGGTTTAAGTCGGAGCAAAGAGCCGTGGATTCAGAGTATTCGTAAGAGTGGAGAAACTTACCCTTTTTGAAATGTACAGCATAAATTAAAGATTTCTGTTTATTTGGAGAAAAGGAGACAAAGAAAAATTTATATTAAATTGGGCACCATCTATAGTGAAAATAAGTAGAATTGTCTCTTTTTCTCGAATAACCAATCTACTATAGATCAGACTGAAATTGTTGGTAAAAGAAATAAAAAGATAGTTTAAAAAGAATGCTAAAATGTATTACATGAATAATAGATAAATCGGTTTGTAAAGACTAATTGAAATTTAAAAAATATATATATAACAAATTTATACCAGGACTCTAGATTCCGGAATTGAATATTATTGATGTGATTGGTTCTGGAACAGCAATCCAGGCCCACAATTGTCTCTTGCGAGAATGGAGTCTAAAGGTTTCCTTGGCAATTTAGTTTACGTCTCTTAATAAAAGGGAGTTTGAAAATTGCAGAAAAATTAACCAACTATGTGGTTTTTGAAAAGTCAATGAATAAGCATAAAATAACAAAAAAAAATCAAAATTTTCAATATGAAGAAAATTTTATCAATATGCAGAAAGATAAGCTATGCAAAAGCTGTGCAAAAGCTATGCAGAAATGTAGAAGCTATGCAGAAGCGTAAACAGAAATGTATAAATATATAAGTATATAAGTAGAAATATATAAGTATATAAGTGTATAAGCTGATTTCTTAAACTGGATGTTAAACACTTGTTAACGCGGATATAAAAAGTAATATCAATTACTTTAGTCTACAGTTAAGTTTATATACGTTCGAATAAGTACAAAGGCTGCAAGCAAATGATTTCCTGGTGAGTTTTACTAATAAGGTAAACTTTATTTGTCCCACTTACTGTAAAGTAATGTTATCAGATAAACTTGAAAAATGTATTTCCCCTAATTATATAGAAAGCTATAAAACGTAGAAATGGTACAGGTATGGTCATCTGTCAATTGTTGAGTTAAGCGCAACAACCTGCCTTATGTAGATTCCCATACTCAAACAAATTACAGAATCTATAAAAGAAGTCTATAATACCACATACCACAGCTGTCTTAGATTGCAACAATTTGTAATTTCTATTCTATATCTATACATAACCACAAATATGAACTGCCGTAATAAGTAGTAAAACGTAAAACCGTCTTGTGAGGATTCAGCAAATATATTACATCCTATAGGATATACTATTTAACAGGATAATTAGAAAGCTAAAGGTAAGAAAAATAATCATATGTACTTACATAGTAAACAAAAATATAAAAATTAAAATATAAGTATCTGATGTAAATAAATATTTTTAGACAATTGTTTCCTTAGATGCCGTAATACAACTAGAACAGAGATACATAATAGTGTAAAAAAACATGACTGAGTTCCTAAGATATAAAAATATGTACATAAAACAGTGTGAAATGATTTAGCAGTTATACAAGAAAAATTCTGCTAGTTGAAAACAGTTTCACTTACAAAAACTGAATCACAATGTTACACAGATCGTGCTAAATATAAACAAAAATGCTAATTTTGATATAAAATTGTTAAATGGACATAGGCCATGTAACACTTGTTCGGCTATTTGTTCGCGAGATGTAGGGATTGGTTGTGTCTTAATAATGAAAATTATGACGATTAACATGTCTATTTTTATGAAACGTTGCTTCATCGACAAACAAAAAAAGTCAATAAAATTTCTTTGTTGTCCTATTTCTTCTTTTTCCCATTGACAAAATTGTATGCGGTTTTCATAATCCCTATCAATCAGTTTCTGCACTAGTTGAACGTGGTAGGGATGAAATTTGTTTTTTGTAGCATTCGATGGACTGAAGATCGTTTTCTCTTGCCAATTCTCTTATACTGCGTTGAGGATCTTCAATCACGCTCAAAAGTATGACTGTTTCGTTTTCTTCATTTACTAAATATTTTGTTCGTTCCTTTTTTTCATATTCCACATTCCCCGTATTTTCAAATCGTCCCATCAATCTCTCAAATGATTTTTTAGGGGGCTGTCTTCTTTCCGGATATTGCTCCTTATAAATTCGAGTTGATAGCAAACAATTATATCACTCGCACCCAGAACATAAACCATATCGACCATTCCTTCTCTCGAAAAATTCATTATTGGAAAGTACGAATTTTAAACTGATTTATAACTTAAAGTAAGTGTAAATACTTTATCACAATAGTTAATAATTAAACGTCAATAAGGTAACTTTTAATTATTCTCACTTTATGTCAAAATCATAGCTACTAGATCAGTTCGAAATCAAAAGTATTATAAATTTAACGGTTTTTAATGAAAAAGTAAAATATCTCTATAAATGTCGATTTTAGGTAGGATATTATTCGCATAAATCGTAGAGAATTAACGTGCCCATTCAAAAATACAATAATATACAGAGTGTTCCAATTGAAAAAAATTAGAAAATTTACTTTGAAATATCCTGAATTAGCGTTAGTATAAAACACACCCTGTATTATTATTATAATCAATATTTGCTGGTTGTGTCATTTTAGTACATCCCTTGTCTATATAATTGCAAAATAAATTTCTTAATTAATAGTAATACACGCACACACACACACTCACACACAGCGAATTAATTTGTTAAACCTTGTTCCGACCAAAATTTTCATATTTCTTAGAGTCACTCGGAAACGCCATGTCAAAAACAAAAAATCTGGAAGTCATTGGAAAGGTAATTTTACGCTGAATTCATGAATGTAAAAATATATAGGATGTTCCATTTAAAAAAATTTACCTCGAACATGCTCCACTGTAGCGAGTCATCCTCTATATTTCAAAATATTTTTAATATATGCGCCTTTTGATAATATACCACTATCATAAAAAAATAGTTTTCCAAAGTCTTCTAATAAGGCCGATACTGAATTTTGACATACTATTGGGACCCTGTATATACAGTGAGTACAGACATTCAACTTACAACCTTTTAAAATTATTTGTTCAATATTGTTTAATCAAGATTGACAAGTAACGGCGATTTGACGAAATTAGAATTTATTACGGGAACGGGTATGCTCGGCAGACAATACAATAAAAATTTAAACATCAAAATTTATTTCTTCGTAAATGGGAAAGTTAATCCAATTGTCGTGGACCGGTTTTTTTTTGGTTGTTGACAAATGACTGAATTATATTATTAACTAAGGGAGGAACTATGTTTTTTAAAGACAGTAAAAAAATATAAAATTCGTGAAACTCCCTGCAAAAAGGAATGTATATGAAGAGCGTTGTAATAAGTATGCTACATAATACACAAACTATCGTCTCGCCAGCCATGTTGGTGTCATCAGTAAATGGCTACAATTGCGGAATTAGATATCGCAATTATGAAAAACTACTTATTGCTACAAGTAATAAGTCAACAATTAAATAAAAACCTCAATACACTGTTAAGGCATTTAATATGTAATCATATTTAATTGAAAAATTAAACGTAATTATACTGAGAGAATATTTATTTTTCCAGTAACACCGCCGGGTGGTTTTATATAATTTTGAGCATTACTATTGCAATTACAAATAAATTTGCACCAAGATCAAAAGGTTTCCAATAAAATAAAGAATTTTTAATGTTTTTTTTTTCCCCTAAAATTTCCGTATACATGTACATATACGTATACAGATAATTGACCCAATATTCATTGATCGTAAACAAGAAAAGCAGTATATTTCATCATGACCATAAAACTAATGATAGTTCGGACTGAGTTATAGGCCCTAAAATAAAGGCAAGTGCAAGAAAGAAGATCCGTTCTAATTAAAAAGTGACGAACGATATAACAATGTTGTTCTGACAGATGTTAGTATCACTGGGGCCGCGTAATTGAATGTACAACAAACATTTATTATTTAGCAGATTCGTGTGAAGAACGTTTTAATCAATACAATTTACTGGACGTGTAAGTGTTGATAAAATTAGTGTGGTGACTAAAATGTGTTCACGATGTAGTCGGTGTTGCAGGAATAATAACGACGAAGACGAGGATGTTCCTTCTTCAGATACGTGTTCAGGTGATTTTTCTTATGGCTTTTAATTAAGTGATATCGTAAATATTACATGGAAAAATATTATTGAGCAAATAATAACCTTTCATACTTTTTATAGTCCAGTGCTATTAGGTTTAAACCTCGGAACCCAGTTATAATGAGTGAACGTGAATGTTTCCGGTTTTTTTTGAATTTCTTATACTAAAAAGTAAAATGTTTACCCGTTAAAACTTTTCGCTAATGATTTTGAAATGAAAATGACGTTACTTCTAGTGTATCGCTTTTATTACATTCAATCAAATTTCTATGATTTATTTACACAGCTCAATATTATATCTTTAATGTCTTTGTTCCTAAAACTAGACTTAAATCGAGCAAATATCCGCCTTGGTTTAACAGATCTATAATCTCAGATATTAGACAAAAAAATATGTTACCCAAAAAATATAAATTAAATAAAGACATAGAAGCTTATGAAACCTTCAAATTATTAAGAAATAAAATAAAGAGTGACATAGAGACAGCACGAAACAAATACGTCACGAACATGGAGAAAAATATTTCGTCTAACCCAAACACCTACTGGTAATATATTAATAATATCAAAAATAGTACAGCTATCCCTAATGTTATGAATAGTAATGAAATCACCATGACTGATCCACAACAAATTGTAAACGCATTTGCACAATTTTTTGAAACAGCTCATATATCTCCGCAAGTTAATCATTCAAATGATGAACCAGCATCTAGTGCTCCTATTCTTACGTTCCAGAAATTTACAGAAGCGGGTCGAGTTGGCCACCCCACCCCTCCCTTCAAGCAGCCCACCTGCTCTTCATTGTATTCAAGGCCGTCATTCTTTCTCTTCTCCGGATTCCTTTTTCAACTCTCCCTCACTTCAATCCAAACAATTTAAGCTCAAATCAGACTAATTTAAGGCAATTTTTAGCTCTATTTGTCAATTTTTAACATTTCACAGAGTTCTCCCCTCCATACCTCGATAACTATTAGGTTGATCAAAAATATGAATAGCACCAATTTAATCAGAAATTTTATGTACAACTTTGTTTATAATATATGATTTGCAGGAAACAACTACTCAGCGGGCAAATACCCCGACCTGCATTGAATTACACCTTACAAATCATTAAAGAATGGTAACCAATATCATTTGTCAACTCCCTGACCAGACATAGACCGGTTTCGAACTTATTAGTTCTCATCAGTATGCCATAGGTCATGGAGCAGACAAATGATAGTGGCCAACCTGCTAGTTTTTATACAAACTATAGTAAATTGAGTAGTGGTGAGAGGTAAGTGAAACCTCTCAAATGGTCAATTGCTACTATACACCATAGATGTCTCTATGGGCGTATAGCGACTTGCGATTCTGCAAGTACCTGAGAGCGGCGACCTTTCAGTCCTAGGTGGACTTAACCTACTGTTATAATATATGATTTGCAGGAAACAACTACTCAGCGGGCAAATACCCCGACCTGCATTGAATTACACCTTACAAATCATTAAAGAATGGTAACCAATATCATTTGTCAACTCCCTGACCAGACATAGACCGGTTTCGAACTTATTAGTTCTCATCATTTGTCTGCTCCATGACCTATGGCATACTGATGAGAACTAATAAGTTCGAAACCGGTCTATGTCTGGTCAGGGAGTTGACAAATGATATTGGTTACCATTCTTTAATGATTTGTAAGGTGTAATTCAATGCAGGTCGGGGTATTTGCCCGCTGAGTAGTTGTTTCCTGCAAATCATATATTATAACAGTAGGTTAAGTCCACCTAGGACTGAAAGGTCGCCGCTCTCAGGTACTTGCAGAATCGCAAGTCGCTATACGCCCATAGAGACATCTATGGTGTATAGTAGCAATTGACCATTTGAGAGGTTTCACTTACCTCTCACCACTACTCAACTTTGTTTATGTTCATGATCTTGATAAACCTAATAGTTTTGGAGATATCAGAGCAAAACTGCGGAAAAAGGATAGTCAGTGATACCCCCACCCCTCCTCCTCCCAAACCCGACGCCACAAACTTCGAGATTTTTCATGGAATGTTGTACTGAGGATAATGAACAATCTGGGACAATAACTGTCTATACCTTTTGGATGTTTGGGTCTGTTACTAAATTTACTGCACTAATTCTAAAGCACTCCATGATGACAACAATATTAGTATTTTAAAAAATAGCTATCAATTTTCAAACAATCATTTCATAATAGTGATTTGGATAAAAAAAACTGTCCTAATGCTTAATTAGCGTCATGAACGACTACCAAGTTATGTAAATATTCGACAGTAAATAACTCGAATAGCAGGGTGATTTTTAAGTCCTAGACGTCATTTTCTTTTGTAAAAGAATGAGTATTTTTAACAAAATTTGATATACAGGTGTTTTAGGTTATGCCGAGCAAAATTCTGTAAAAAAACCCTGTCTCAATCGCTCATACAAATTCCTAATTTTTGCAGATTTCTGTTGATCATAGTAGGCGTATAGGCGTATTTAGTTTCGAAAAAAAAAATTTATATAACTTTTTAATCACAATGAAGTACAAGATATATACCAAATTTGATCTAAATCGGTCAAAAATGGCCGATATATTGGGGTGTAGCGGTGAAAAGTCAGACACACTGTATAAAAATAATAATTTCTGAATTAATGATATGTAAAATACTAATATGTACATTAATATTCACTAATGTAAGCATTAATATACATTAATTAAACTCAAATTAAAACCACATGTTGCGTGCAACAAATTTGCGGCTGCTTGCATGTGTATTGCACTAGTTAAATCTGCATTGTTCTTAAATAATTAATAAGTATTATAATAGTCTTCTTTCATATAAAAATGTTCAATATCCGAGAAACAGGTAATTTTCGTTCATCCCAAGTGAGATATCTAATACGTTTACGTGCTGATGACGTAACTTTGCTAGTGTCAGTATAAAAAGGCAAGAAATAAAAAAATCGACAATTTTAGTTTTGCCTAAAACCAAACTGTGAATTACTCAGGATATTATAATTATTTAATATATGGTTACATCAATTCTTACAGTATATCTCAGGGTTTTTGAAAACTAAAGTGCTGTTAATCTAAGTTGGATAGAATTTATTGAACACTAGTTTTGAGATGTTCCTTTAAAGAATGCATTGGTATAAGGTCTAAAAATCTTGCTGGCTACTCATGAAATCACCCTGTCAATTCAGCGATTTGGAAATACTTCATTAAAAGACTTAAACTTGTGATACAATGTCATTTTTAGCAGGATACGTCCTACTGAAAGTGGAGATTATTAGAATATAGGTCTATTAAAATGGAAGACTCTTGTAAAAATTGTAGATAACTTTTATGAGATATATTTTCTTCGAAAAGGAAAGAATTCTACTTTTAACTATGCCGACTTGTACGTTTATTTATTGGGGTTTCTAAATGTGTTTCTCTTGTGCCTATTACCTGTCATTATCAAAATGACTTTGCTCCTCCGCCTCCGTTAAATCAACGATTATTAGCCGTTACTCGAGTCCGAGTATAAAAATGTTACAGTCGACAAATTGTGTACAATAAAAAACAAGTAAAAGGTGTAGTCCATTGTAATTCCCATTCATCTACGGTGCACACGACTATGGCTATAGAGGCCAATTCGGGAGAGCACATGTCGACCGCAGTCAGGACAAACATAGACCTGGTTAGGTCTTGGATTCGGCCTTCTTGCAGCAACATTTCCTTGATAGCTGGCCACAACCCCTCGCCATTCGGTTCTGCCCGCTGCAAGTTGTTCCCATTGCTCGTCTGCAATACCGCAGGATTTTAGATTTTCATGGAGAGCGTCTTTGAACCTCTTTCGTTGACCGCCACGCCTTCTTCTACCGCTTAGCAATTCACCATAAAGTGTACATTTAGGAAGGCGGTTATCATGCATACGATGAACGTGACCTGCCCATCTTAGGCGTGCTCTTGAAATAAGCACCTCAATTGGAAGGCTGTTTGCTCTCCTGAGTACTTCCACGTTTGATATGTGATGGAACCAACAGATATTCATCATACTTCTGAGGTGTCTTTGCTGAAAACGTTCTAATTCTTTCACATGACGACGGTAGGTGACCCAGCTTTCACATCCGTACAGCAGTGTTGGAATGACAACTGCTCTGTAGACAGCCATTTTCGTTGACAAAGCAAGGTCGTGGTTGTCAAATACTCTCTCGCTAAGTCCCCAGAGTGCTCTAGATGCTGCGTTAATTCTATTGCGAATCTCGCTGTCCATGTTTGCCTTGTCATTAACAACGTTGCCTAAGTAATTGAACTGATCCACCACTTCAAGAGAATTTCCGTTAAGTGTAATGTCTATTTGGTTCACTTGATGAGGAGTTGACATAATCTTAGTCTTTCCAATGTTGATTTTAAGTCCCAAGGAATCATAGCTCTGGGCATACACATCTAAAAGTTCTTGAAGCTCTTCCGGCGTAGAGGCTAAAAGTGCACAGTCATCCGCATACTGGAGATCACAAATGAATCGTGTGCGTGTCTTCGTGAAAGCTCTAAAGCGCCCTATGTTAAAGAGACCGCCATCAAAACGGTATCTGAGACCTATTCCTCTGACTGTCAGTTTGTTGTCAACAATAATTGTTAGAGCAGTGGTAAACAAATTAAAGAGTAGGGGTGCCAGGACACATCCCTGCCTAACTCCAGTGAGGGTTTGGAAAGGTTCGGTTGCCTCATTATTATACATAACCTGGGCGTTGTTGTTTGTATGTAGACTGCGACATACTTCCACAAATTTCCTAGGGATACCTAAGCGGAACATAATTTTCCAGAGCACTTCCCTGTCCCTGTCAACGATAGCTTCATCCAAAATAACATACTTTTATTTTTCTAATCTTTCGTTATTCTTACACAGCCCCGACATCTATTTACAAAACTAAATTCGCCGTACGAAGACGTTTACTTAGCACGTGCACAAGTTGAATTTTGTAAGCATAGGATTTTTTTGTGCGAAGATCCCTTCCAAACTAAACTTATCGACGCGACGGCACGCGTTATGATTTCCTTGAGCTGTCAAAAGAATATTAAGGTTTCCTTTGTAGACAGCCACTTTTTGGTTTGTCACGTATGTACAGTGTACACGGCCCGTTTCACTAATTTCTTATTTTCAGTTTTACTAACCCTGAACTTGGCAAGTAATTTATGTTGGGGTTTTAAGTTGCATATTAGTTGGGAATCAGATTGTAGAGAAGTGAAAACTTTTTGGCAAATTACTCTAATTTCAAGATTTTTATATTTGGTGGTTTCATGGAGATCGTCATAACTTCAGTACTAAAAATAATGTTGTGATTTTTTCTTGGACACTAAATATTTCTCTTAGGTCAGTTTTTAATTGCAAGTTAACAACTCCTAAACAGTTAATTTTGAATTAATGAAACGTACCTTATTTCAAAAGCAGCTTAACTTAAAAATTTGAGTTAATACGTGACCAAGATAACTCTAGGATGAAGTATGAATTAACTAAACATGTTGGTTTAAAATTAACCTAAAACTATTTATATTGTTTGGTTTATGGTTGTTTTTGATTACGTTTGTTTAGCAGTGTCTAGGTAAGATAACTCAAAAGTCCTGATGGATTGAAAGTGAGCTAAAGTCAGAAACTCATGGAAAGTGGAAAAAATTGCTTCCTCTATTTGTTTTTTGAAAATATCTGAAAAATCATTAGCAACACCATTTTTCTATATAAAGTTAAAGTGAATTAAATTTCCGATAAGAAATGTCTTTTTCACTTTTATTGTTCCAATAGTTTATTAAATAGTTTAACATGAAAAATGACGTATTTTTCGGTTTTTGTTCTATTATATTTTTTCCCATTCGCACTATAAAATAGTCAATATTATAGAACATTCAATTCTCTATAAAAATGTGTACCTTGTATTTTGTTTTCAACTACAATTGTTTCATAAAAATATCTAGGTATAAATGTAGAAATCTTTAAGTAACTATATGAAACACGAAACTCCTCACATCATCCTGAAACAAACCTTCTCAGAAATTATCAACAGGGAAAAGTTCAATAACATCTTATATACCGACGCATTAAAATCCGTCAGCTGCTCAGTTATAACATAAATTTAATAAATTTTAATATAGCAAAATATCTACTCCCCACCCATTGCAGTGTTCATGTTAAAGAACATGCCAAAACCCTCGATAAATTTTTATCAAAATCCGACGTTGGAAGAGGGTGTTATGTATTAAATAACATTTTCGCTCTACGAAGCGTTTTTTATGCAAAAATATCAGAAACTTATTAACGAGTGTAATTTTGGATAGTATACTAAATGTCGCTGCGCAGGAACGTAGTGTCGCCTCGACCACAAAATTTTAGAAAGTATCATGAAAACCGACTTTAACTTCAGAAATTTCGAAAATAAAAGCCCTTTTACGGATCTACGTTCTATAGCACTGCAACTCATGCGTTACGTTAAATATAGGGACAAGTTTTCTAGTCCCTAGTCAAAGATTTTCGAGAGTTTTAGCGAAAATAGCCCTTAGCGTCGAAGGTGACCTTTCACTCTTTAACAGTCAATTTTGGCTGAAAAACTATGTGTTTTCCGCCTATTAGCCCTAAACCGGTTCCTCAGTGATTCGGTGTCAGAAAAGTATCTTTACCATGTACGCAGACGCAAATTTTAATTAATAATGTCAATATTTAATATTTTGCGAAAGCCACAATTCATATCATTGACACGTAAAAATCAGCTATGCCATAATAGTAAAATTCACTTTATAATAATTATAATTCAGTAATTATTTATTACAATTTAATACAAACAAACAAATATCTCATAAATAAAAATACAAGTATAAAATGAACATAAAAAAAAATGAAAAACTGTGTATAACAGTACTACCTACTACCATACTGTAAAGAAAATGTGTGTATTTATTTTTCTAACTACAAATGCTCAAATTGTGCACCATGTATTCTAATACACAAACGTGCTCTACGAGACACGCATTACATTTTGGAGCATTTCGGGAGTAATTGCCTCACATGCGTTTCTAATTGTAGTTTTGATGTCCTCAATATTTTCAGGGACAGTTTGAAATACCTAATCCTTAATGCAACCCCCAGACGAAAAAGATACAAGGGAGTAATATCTGGTGATCAAGCTGGCTATAGAATGGGTCCATAAGTGCCTATCCAACTATCTGGCATAACTAGATTGAACGAATTTTTACATATTACAGCAGTGTGAGGTGGGGCCCCATCTTCATGAAAATATAAATACTTTAATCTCTCTGCCACTGTTAATTCATAAAGAAAATCTTGAATTTCATTTTGCAGGAAATTAAGGTATCTACGATCTGTTAATTTGCCATCATAAAAATAAGGTCCAATTTCTTTAGTCCTTAAAAGACCCACCCAAACCTTCGTTGAAAATCTTTCTTGGAAAGCAGTCTCTCTGTATCAATGTGTATTTTCTCGTGTCTACTTATAATGCATATTTCTATTGAAAAATGCATTATTAGAAGAATTTGATTCGTCCGGCCAAAGAATTTTGCTACATAACAGCGGATCATTCCTTTTTTTATTTAACCGTCTACCAAATCTTACTCTCCTCGGCTCATTTAAATGCTGAACTTTCCTCATTTTGTAGCATCGAAATCCGTTTCTTTTTTTAATATTTTTCTTGCACTGCGTTTTTCATGCGACAGTTTCTCTGAATTTGCCTCAAAGAGGTTTCTTCATGTTGGTTAACATAATTCAATATTATCTTCACATTTCTTACATTATCCTGAGAGGTTTTGGGGGGACAATTGAAGTGGGGGGACAATTGAAGTGGTGGGAGATAATTGAAGTGGCTGGTGTTAATTAGAGTGGTGGGGGTAATTAGAGTGGTGTGGTAATTAAAGTGATGGGATGCAATTAGCGTGGTGGGAGGCAATTAGAAGGCGGGGCTTAGGGGGTGGGACGTAAGAGAGCAGGGTCTAGGAGAGGTGGGGGGGGAATTGTTGTGGTGGGTAATTAGAGTGGTGGGAGGCAATTTAGGTATTTTAAGTGTAATTGCAGTAACAGTGGGGGGTAACTGCAGCAAAAATAAAGGTAATTGCAGTAACAATGGGGATAATTGCAGAAACAGTAAGGGCAATTGCAGTAACAATGGGATAATTGCAGTAAAGATAAAGGTAATTGCAATAAAAGTAACGGTAATTGCAGCAACAATAACCGTAATTGCAGAAACAATAAGGGTAATTACAGTAACAATAAGGATTGCAGTAAAAATAATGGTGATTAAAGCAATTATGTCCGCCTATCGGTCTGTCCGTTTGCTCACTTATTCGTCTATCTGCCCACCTGCTCACTGCATTGTCCTCCTATTGCACTTTGGATTTTTTAACAATGTCATAACAAATATTAATTCTTGATTATATACCTAAAATTATAAAATTATTTTACCTGCCTTATCTTTGTACTGATTTATGAGATGAACAATTGCCTTTAGAGACATCTCACGTTAATGAATCTTTTGTATCTACTTGTCTTATCTGCATAAATAAGAAGTAGGCAAAACAAGCAAGTAAGAGTCCATAAAATTGCAATTTAGGGCATATACGAAAAGTTAAGGTCTCAAAATTTTTTTTGCATCGCCCACCCCCCCCCCCCCCATTATCACTCCCAATACCACCCCCACACTATTATGAAAGGGAGTAAAAAAAATTAAAATGTGATTTAGTGTATATACCTACAAAATCGAAGTCTAAAAAAATTTTTGGCGTTAGCTACCCCCTCTACCATATAAAAAAATAAAATGTGATTTAGTGTGTATACAAAAACGAAACGCCTAAAAAAATTTTTTGGCGTTAGCTACCCCCTCTACCACTCCATTGCCACCCCCACCCTATTATTAAAGGGGGTAAAAAAATTAAAATGTGATTTAGTGTGTATAAAAAACGAAATGTATAAAATAAATTTTTGGCGTTAGCACCCCACTACCACCCCCATTGCCACCCCCAACCTATTATTAAAGGGAGTAAGAAATAAAATTGGGATTTGAACCAAGGGCCTCTAGAACTTATTTTGGCGTTAGCTACCCCCTCTACCACCCTCATTGCCACCCCCACCCTATTATTAAAGAGAGTAAAAATTAAATTGGGATTTGAGCCAAGGACCTCTAAAATTCATTTTGGCATTAGTTACCCCCTCTACCACCCCCATTTTCACCCCACCCTTTGCTTAAGGGAATAAAAATTAAATTGGGATTTAGTGTGTATACGTAACTTCTGAATTTTTATGTTTGATGCCCAGGAGATGTTGTAGGTCTCGAATATATATTATGTAAACAAGGGGACTCATAATACCTCATTGAAGGAGTCTGAGACATATTTGTCTAGATTCTAATAAAGGCGCATTGATTTTTATATATGTTTGTACTTTGATATAAGTAATATACAGTGTGTCCCCATATAGGGTACTGTATTCTTGTAAATTTTCTTGTTTTTGATTTGCCGAGAAAAAATCATTCCTTATAAAAAGATTTGCTTGTCTTAGTAAATCATAAACAGTTGTCAAAGTTAAGATAAATTATACAGGGTATTCTAAGAATTAGTAAACAAGATACTTTCTTTAAACAGTTTTAATGAACATTTTTAAAAAACTAAGTTTTTTCAGTTATTAAGATAGTTGCAAAATAAAAAAACTTCTATATACATATAAAACCATTTTATTCTACTAAACACTATTCTATATTAATTTCTTGGCAACACTTGATATGATCTCATCTGTCCACGAGAAATTCAGAAAAATATTAGAAAAATAGTTTTCAACTTAGTTGAATAAAATGTTATTTTAAAAAAGGTTCTTACTTATTTTGGAACTAAACTCCGCATTTTCTTCATAATTGGAAAACGTTCATATTTTATAAGTTTTTGAACACATATAGTTTAATATTTATCACTTCCTAAGACAAACAAACCTTTTTACAAAGAATAATTTTTTATCGGCAAATCAAAAATAACAAAGTATATAAGAGTGCGGTACCCCATTCGGGGGGGACACTGTATAATAAACTGAAACTAAGACACTTTCATATTGCAATGTAGTCACCATGCTATTAAACTAAATAAATTACTTTCCAAGATAAATGTTGTTCATGAGTTTCACGGCGGAGCAGAATGCCATGCCGTCCCCATAGAATATTTATCATACCCTTTTAACCCAGTTCGTCCTAGGAAATTTGTTCTATTATCCAGTGATTTCATCCAACGGGGCAATTTGTATGTTGCGGAAAATTTACTGAGTTATTTATTTAGTTAATTAATAATATGGTATACTTACTTTGTAAATTAAAATAGAGCGCCTATTAGCTCAAGTAATTACGTTCACAGCATTAATTATTCTCAAATTTTGTTACTTTTTTTGCAGAGGAAGAATGGAACGCCGACGGAAAGTCAGGAAGGGGAATTTCCGGAAACGATAGTGGTAAGATTAATTCACAGATATTATGATTTACTAACTATTTAAGGATATGATAACTTACTAACCACACATACATTGAGGTCTATAAGTAACAGATAAATTCAAAATCCCAATACACGCCAATTTTTAATTCTAAAATGACATTCTTTGAGCATAATTTTATACCTCCCCCTTCAACTTCCTTGGAGTGACAGCTGCTACGTTAAATTTTGTCAATGGAACGAGGGTGCATGTAACAGCTCATTTGAAAAAGTTTTTAGTTATCTATCCAGCAATATAAGGTATTTGAATTTTTCTTTTTTTTTGGATTTTAATCATAAATTATTAATTACATATACAGGGTGTCCCACGACGGACTGCCGCGATCGATATCTCGAAAAGTCGACATCGAAAAGTTTTGAAAATTTGGTAGTAAACTAATGTCGATGGGAGCAACTCGACTAAAATATTTTCAAGATGGTGGCACTTCCGGTTATACCGGAAGTCGATACCAACTTGCTTATTTTAAATAGGACACCCTATATACTATTACATTTTTGGATTGTACGCAAAATTCTAGGCCGATTTTGTGTCCTCCGTTTTTGAGATATTTCAATTTTTATGTCAAAAATGACGTTTGCGGGCCCTAAAAGAATTATCAATTTTTCCTATAAGGAAGCCTTTATTGTCTAATTTGGATTCAATTCTTTGTTGAAAAAGACCTACTTTAATAGAGTTTTTATAATATTTTGATAAGTGTTAATACAGAGTGTTCAAAAAATAAGAATAAATATGAAATTGAGAAAACTGTCAAAAATCAATTTTTTCAAATGGAAACCCCCAATTTTTATAATCTTATCTTATTTGCCATTAAAAATAAGGGTAAGTTTGTATATGGATGTCTATTCCGAAATTTTTTTGTTTTCGAGATATTCCCAATTCAATATTTCTATATGGGGATTTTGCTATGAATTTTAAGTTCAATTACTGTTAGTTGGCTATGACGGCGTTGAGTGCTAAACAAATGTATGTAGCTGTCACTTACCAATTGACAAGTATTAATTATCATGCCGGGGCGCTTAAATTATGCACACGACGATTACTTAAATTTGTTTATAATCTATGGAGAATGTTACAAAGTTTTATCAAGAACGTATGAAATATTTGCTAATAGATATCCAGATAAACAAGAACCGTCTCCGAATAGTATTAAACGAATAATGGAGAATTTCAAAAATTTTGGCACCGTTAAGGCAACAGTTCATAAAACAAAACCAATTGTCGATGATGAAAATATCGAAATTGCTATTTTGAGATATTTTGCGGCATATCCTATGACATCCTTAAGACAAGTGGCCTTACAAACAGAAATCTCCAAGAACTCTATTCATAGAATTTCAAAAAATTTGGCACTGCAACAGTTCATAAAATAATTAAACATGTAACTTAGATACAAAAGGTTCTTACATAAAATACTAACAGTATAACTAGTTATACTCAGGAAAATATTTATTTTAATAAGTGTTCAAAGTGTCCACCCTGTACTTCCAAACATTTTTCGCACCTCTTGATTAGTTCGTCATGGGTGGCCGCTCTAATAGAACCTGGAGATAATCTTTCAAAAGCATTCCTTACTCTTGCCTGACAATCTTCCATTGTTGTGACTGGATTAAAATAAACCATATCGTTTATTGTTCCCCATATAAAATAGTCTAAGACAGACAGATCAGGAGAACGGGGAGGCCACGGAAAAGGTCCATTGTTAGCAATCCACTTATCGTAAAAAGTTTCTTCCAAGAAGTTGTTAACTATGAAGCTGCTGTGTGGTGGCGCGCCATCGTGTTGGTAAAATATTTGCCTATGTTCAGCTAGCGGTAAATTGTTCAAATATTCATTATCTAAATCTTGTAATATATTCAAATATCTTTCACCTAAAAAAAGTTGATACGTAATGTAAAAAACAGAAACTATTTAAGTATTAATTAATTACCATTTAAGTTTTCTTCATAAAAATTAAGTTTTACGACACCATCATTTCTCACAGCACAGTACACATTAAATTGCCAGGTTTCTTGATAATTTCGCAATCTCACGGTATGGGGATTTGAATCACACCAAAAGTGGGAATTATGTCTGTTGAAAAGTCCATTTTTCGTAAATTTTGCCTCGTCAGTCCAAATTATGTTGTCCAAAAATCGAAAGTCGCCTTGTAACTTTGTTAAAATAAATTCGCAAAAGTGAACTCTTCTGGCCAAATCGGTGTCCTTTAGGTGTTGAATCATAGAAATGGAATAGGGATGGAATTTGTGTTTCAAAAGAATTCTATGAATAGAGTTCTTGGAGATTCTTGTTTGTAAGGCCACTTGTCTTAAGGATGTCATAGGATATGCCGCAAAATATCCCGAAATAGCAATTTCGATATTTTCATCATCGACAATTGGTTTTATTTTATGAATTGTTGCCTTAACGATGCCAAAATTTTTGAAATTCTCCATTATTCGTTTAATACTGTTCGGAGACGGTTTTTGTTTATCTGGATATCTATTAGCAAATATTTCACACGTTCTTGATAAAACTTTGTTACATTCTCCACAGATTATAAACAAATTTAAGTAATCCTCGTGCGTATAATTTAAGCGCCTCAGCTTTATAATTGATACTTGTCAAATGGTGAAGTGACAGCTACATACATTTATTTAGCACTCAACGCCGTCATAGCCAACTAAGAGTAATTTAACTTAATATTCATAACAAAATACACATATAGAAATATTGAATTGGGAATATCTCGAAAACTAAAAATTTTCGGAATAGACATCCATATACAAACTTACCCTTGTTTTTAATGGCGAATAAGATAAGATTATAAAAATTGGGGGTTTCCATTTGAAAAAATTGATTTTTGATAGTTTTCTCAATTTCATTTTTATTCTTATTTTTTGAACACTCTGTATTAATACTTATCAAAATACTATAAAAACTCTATTAAAATAGGTCTTTTTCAAAAAAGAATCGAACCCAAACTAAATAATAAAGGCTTCCTTATAGGAAAAATTGATAATTCTTTTAGGGCCCGCACACGTCATTTTTGACATAAATATTGAAATATCTCAAAAACGGAGAGACCTAGGTTTAGGACATGATACACAAAATCGGCCTAGAATTTTACGTGCAGTCCAAAAATGTAATAATATATAGGGTGTTCCATTTAAAATAAGCAAGTTGGTATCGACTTCCGGCATAACTGAAAGTGTCACCATCTTGAAAATATTTTAGCCAAGTTGTCCCCGTCGACGTTAGTTTACTACCAAATTTTCAAAATTTTCCGATGTCTACTTTTCGAGATATCGATCGCCGCAGTTTGTCGTGGGACACCCTGTATAATAAATTTATCCTTTACTTATGGACCTCACTGTATAGTAAAATCTGTTGTATAGAGTGCAAAGTTTTGAATTCGACCATTATAAATTATAATACCTACCTAAATTTGAATTTTTAAACAAAAAACCACTGTAAGAAAATCTGTTTATTAAAAGAAATACGTATCCTCTTTAGAAAATTTCTTTCTCTTATACAGTATGTAAGAAATTATGTATTCAAAATATCTATGGGGTATTCGTCATTGTCATAATTAATAATAATAATAATAATAATAAATGGACTTTATTCAGCAAATTGTTCTCCAAATTAATTTAAAAAAATATATATTTAAAGGGCGAAGTTCAGAACAAAATCCTGCTCTACCACTTAACCCTAACAAGAGTTCAAATAACCCAGCCTAAAACTATAGAATAGTAAAAAAAAATGCCTACATATACATAAAACAAATGAACAAGTGTGCCTACATTACCACAAATTTCAATTCATATACTTAATACCACGTATCTTTTACTGTTTATTTAATAAAAATTTTCGCAGTTCGTATTTAAATTTAACAATTTTTGTAATACATTTTATATTAGCAGGTAATTTATTATATAATTTACTAATATTGTACGAAAAGGGCCGTTCGAATAACGCTGTTTTATGGACAGGAGGAGTTATTAATGATTTTCTTCGTACATTTAAATTGTGAATATCTGTTCGAAACCTAATTTTATTATATAAATAAGGCGGCGACTTGGTAGATACAACCTTTTGAAAGCAAACATAAGCGTGTAATAATCTTCTATTCTCCATATTTAGCCAGTTTAATTCCTTAATTTTATATGAAATATGTTCTCTTCTATTTAAGTTGCAAATTAAGCGAACACAACAATTTTTAATTTTTTGTTTCTTTTTGATGTGACAACATCCAAACAAGGCCCATATACAACGTCACAATAATTAAAATGAGACAACACCAAACTATTGCAAAGCACCATGAGAGTACATTTGTTCAACATATCTTTACTAGCATATATACTTCTTAAATTACTAAAAGCTTTTCTAATGCAACTTTTTATATGTTTTTTAAATCTTAGATCAGAATCGATAGTAAGTCCCAAATTTTTTGCTTCGTTTACACAATCCATATTAATATCATCAACTTTTAAATTTAAATCCCTACGGTACATATTACGCTGTCCTGTCCTGCCAAATAATATTATTTTCGATTTACTAGGGTTTATACACAAATTATGATTAACAGAAGCTGCTATTAGTTTAGCAATATCATTATTAATAATATTATTCGCATCGTCAATATGTTGTGAGTCAAAAGAATAATACAATTGAGTATCGTCAGCGTAACAATGTACCTTACAAAATTTAAGTACTCTGTGCAACTGACTCGTGTAGACAGAGAAGAGTAAAGGCCCCAGAATTGACCCTTGTAGCACTCCACGATCCAAAATACCTTCGAGAGATATATTATTATTTAATTTTACAACTTGACTCCGATTTAGTAAATAGTTATGAATGAATAGGATAGCCGATATAATGCAAAATACTTAATAAGACTTCATGATTTACTCTTTGTTAATTTAAAGCAATGTTTACTTTACAACAACGATTTATTTAGTTAAATGTTTTGATATAGGCGACATCTCCTAGCAATATGCGATTGAATTGTTTCGAGAAATATGCTACTGTTAGTAATAGACGATAGAGTTGAAGAATTACCCACCCTCTGTCTAAATACTAAAGAAAAATCCTTGTCGTGAAGTGATCAAGAATACATTTGATCCGATCCAGTAATGAGTTTTCTCAATTTTATATTAAGATAAGTAAATAAACTGGCCATTTACGTGACCGTCTAGTTCTAGTTTTACAGAGTTTACCCAAATTATGTTGTGTTTGTAGTAACCTTTTTTATTTATTTACCCAAGTTCTTAATGCAAAGTTTGGCATTGCGGTTTTCTATCTGATATTATTTGCCTGACAAAAATTAATCACTCTATTAATTTAAATATCTCGTAAATTTGAACACACTGTATATTAATTGAGAAGCCTAGTTAATCATTGATTTTATTTACTGTTTTATTACTCAAGATGCACTGTGAATTTATGATAAAAGTTTGTTTTCTATTTTGTTTGGTTGAAATGAAATCATTTATTTAGCATATTACTTGTAATACTAGAACGGTAAAGTTGAAAGAAAAGACAGTAATCGTTGGGACAATAGTCACAGAATTTGTTGCAGCAGATAGCCAGACATAAAGTTAAACAATCCAAATATTTAAAACAGTTGTCTAAATATTATATAGGAAAGTTAACCTTGCTACAGTAATGACCATACTGTACATGTTTCAGAGTTGCTTATAGAAATAACAAGAACCATGTTATGCAATAGAATTTCTGTCTTATTTGGATTTTAATAAGAGATGCGGCAAATGGCCGGTAGAATGATTGTTTGAATTTAGTGTGGTAGCAATCGCTACGATAAAAGAATGTAGAACACAGGACACTAATCATGACATGTTCGTGCATTATAGAATTTACTTGGTAAATGAGAATTAAATACTCCTGTAAAATATTGTTACGTAGGGCATATTCACATTCGAGTTTTAGGCAACTTAGGCAATTTTTGAATTTTAGAAAAGTATAAAATAGCATTAGTAGGTTACTTATTGCTACAAAGTACTGTTCCAATTTCGAAATTATTACCTTTTGTAATCCTAACAAATATTAAGAACGAGGCCTGTTATTGAATCGATTAAACAATTAATAAATTAGGCAATAAACACAAAAATTTATAAATAATAGTAGAATCATCACGGGCGGCAATGAAAAATCGGGAATCGCCGCGAGCTCGAATTGCTCTCGAAATGAGTGCCGGTTCGGTTTTTACACTGAAAAGTCCCTAGAACACATCTCACCCTCGATATGGAATATTTTAGGTAAGACCCCTTTTTTTTGTCAAATTATGTTGTTGTTTGCTTGTTTTTTGTTTTACCCGTTGGCTACAGTTGTGACCTAATTGTTGTTTTGGTCAATAAACCATGTTGTTATACTTTCGTGTCTACTTTGGTAACCCGATCACCCTCTCTCACTAGCCAGTGGCCCCAAGTTGCAACCCTCTGAAAAGGGCGGTCGTGACAATATCATAAAACGTTGAGGAAATATCCTTCAATCCTCGACACAAACGGTAACTACCGAATTGTGTATGACTGTCCAACAACGTAAAACGCGGTTGATTGATGTTCAGATCTTCGTCGTAAAGTAACCCTCTCTAATATGAGCAAGGTATATAGGACCAATGGGTCCAAGCACAGACCGTTGGCATGTACTGTTTGTAGTTTGTAGAGTAATTATAATAACGGATCGATATTAAACACTCATAGAAAACTATTTACTTTGATTTAAGTTTTCCGCTTGTAAACTTAAGATCGATTAGCTACAAAAAATCCTGAGTTAGTAATGACGCAGAAAATCATATTCGAAAGATTTTTTTTATTATTATTAAAGAAGCGCCTGCCTAAGCTACAAAATATGTACTTAGCTGTAAAAAGCTCACGAATGTTTAATATAATCTAGTAAAAAACAATATTATAATTTGATAGTAAACTCCAATCCTAAAGACCAAAATAAGATGATAATGAGAAGCTTGGAATATCATTTATGCCGATTAATAAAACTCGAGAACTTAGAAATATAATACTGATTGAACAAAATTTTAATATAAACAATCCAGCTCAAGTTGTTGATAAATTGAATACTGTTTTAAAGGAGAACCTATTAGAGTATCAAACAAAAAAAATTATCATTACCTCACTCCATTGGCAATATGAAATAACATCTGTTGAAGTATGGATATACTAGTCCATGAAAAAGTTGAAAAACCCCAAAAGTTCTGTTACAGGGATGAAACATGAACTCCCTCCGTTTTCGAAGGCGCTGAAGACGATGGTGATATATTTAAGGTTCGCACCTCTCAGCAACTATACCTCTAAACTCGAAAAAACACCCCAATTTTGCGTTGTTTTCCATCGTAGGCATGCGGATCGGTTTTTTGAGAAGGATTCGGGTCTGTTAAAATAAAATAAAAAAGGGTAAAGAAGCTTTACACGAGTTCATGAATTTTTTTGAAACACTAAGAAAATCATCAAACGTTAAAAAAAAATTCCTTCAATTACCTTAAATTACTCTTAATATTCCACACTTTGAGCTATAATGCACATTTTTCGGTTTTCATGGCAGGACTTTACAAGGATGTACAATTTTAAAAACAATTAAGATTTTCAGCTGTCTCAATATCTATTCTGATTTGAAATTTTAACCGAAAATATTACTTTGTAAGACCTAAATATTCCCTTGGTTTCATTGGAATTTGCCCATTCTCTTCAGAGAAATAATAATTTGTTTAAAAACACCTAATTTTGCAATATTTCATTTATTACAGTCAGTGGCGCGAAGCGCCGAAGATAGCGCCGATATTCGTAAAAGCTGTTTTCGACCGTTATACGTATAACATTTTATGTGCTATCGAATATACATACATTTTTAAATTAAATAAATAATGGAGACAAAAGAGTGAATTGGCAATTAGCAAATATTGAGAAAAGATTAGACTATAATGTGTATTACATTGGACTTGTTGTTATTATTTGTGTATGTAAAGAAAACAGGAAACCCTAGGACTCCCTTTTGTTTTGAAATGATAAGCACACAGTTCTAATTGTTTTTGATGAATAATCTGCAAAATAAAAATAAAATAAAAGTTTATCCACTTATTTATAAGTTATCGAGCATCACACTAGTGAACTAGTTGTATACCATTATGTTATACCTTTTATGATATTAAATGAACTAAAACAACCCACGTCTCCAAGCATTTAAATTAAACTGTGTTATACTAGTATTCCGTTGAAGGGAGAATTATATTTAGCTTAATGTTCCAAATATTTCAAATATGAGCTGTAACGACAATAGGTTTCAAATGTATGCGCTGAATATGGAATTACTCTATAGACTAGCGTCTCCTTGTGGAGAGGCATCGAACTCGCACATATTTCAGGACTGTAATTTAGATGAAAACTGTTTTTCGTTCCTCATACTTTGTGTACTTTGAAGTTGAGCATTTCTAGAAATCTTGACTTTACACTAACCTAGCGGCGGCAGTTTCTTAAAAATAGAACATATATAAAATAAAAACTGGCTTCTTGTTGTATGCCAATTCAAGTAATGAGTAACTATCCTGTGGCCTGTTTTACCTAGAATTAGAAAGTGCAGCTGAAAATTTCTATATACAGGGTGGACCATTAATAATAGGCCATAGTTCAGGGGTAGATTCTTTGGGCCAAAATATGAGGATATAACTAAATACGCTTTAGTAAAATGTAACTGTGGAAAAAGATACAGGGTGTCAAAGTTCAAATTATTTTTTCGTTTTTCTGCAATAACTCAACAGCCTCTTGACTGATCTTCGCCAAATTTGTTAGAGGAACTTTTTTTATTCTAAGAAACCATAATTTATATATTATGTCACGTTAGATCATAGAGGGCGCCGCAGGATCTGTATCTGATGATGACTTTTTTCATATTTTTTTTTTACGAAACGTTGTGGTACTTCTGACCAGAACATCTGATGAGGGCGTCATTTCCACGTATAAAAGGTACACTTGGTAGAACTTGATAACTCCAACCATTTTCGAGGAAAGTGCCGTTAAACATTTCAATAATATTTTGAAAGACAAATTCAAATTTAATGAAACAAAGTGTATTTATAGAAGAATGTGCTTTAGTTACGTTTTAGTTCTGTCATTTATGTTATTCAATCACTTTATTTTGTCCTTGTGTTCCTCGAGCTAACTTCTTTATTTACAATGCCTAGACATGATAATTTTTCAAATAGGGAAATGAAGGATATGATATGTGTTTACGCACAAAATAATTGTAGCGGATGTGCTGCAGCGAGGAGATACACATTGCAATATCCAAATAGAATACAGCCAGACCATAAGAGTTTAAAAGATCAAACCATAATATTTTTAGTCGCAGACTCGTCTATAAAATTCTTATTTTACTATAAGGAACGTAACCAGACTGCAACCAACAGCTACTCTCCGGGCTATGTGCCCCGCCGAGCGCTGAATTACAAGTTACAAGCCTGGCGCATCAAGTGTAATAATTGCATATTACCATCAAAACGCTAATGCTTCGATTGCAACAAACACCAGCCAAAAGACTGATCCTACTTAAAAAAGCTCGGCGGGGCACATAGCCCGGAGAGTAGCTGTTGGTTGCAGTCTGGTTACGTTCCTTATAGTAAAATAAAGACTTTATAGAGGGGTTTGCGACTAAAAATATTATGTTTTAATATTCCGCCCTCTAAAAGCACATTTGAACTATTTTAAAAGATCTGTTTTGTCGTTTGGGAGAAACGGGTTCATTTCGCGATGTAGGACGACCGAAACGAATTACTCCAGATCAAGAACTAGAAATTTTATTTCGTGTGGATGAAAATCCTCAAGTCAGTTCAAGTCGTTTAGCAGCAACAGGGGTGAGTAAATAATCTGTCCGAAGAGTCTTAAGTAAAGAAAGCCTCTACCCATATCATCTCACTCCTGTACAAAATTTACTTCGAAGGGATCGTCCACAAATACTACAATTTTGTCAATTTGTTCTAAATAAACACAACAGGGATGGAAATTTTGTTAAGAACACTTTATTTACCGACGAAGCAACTTTTACTACTCCAAGCGTTTTTAACTGGAGAAATACCCATTACTGGGAAGTAGAAAATCCTCATGCCGCTAAAGACAGGCATTTTCAACAAGAATTTGAGATTAACGTTTGGTATGGATTAATTATTGGGATCATTTGTCCTTCCTCCAAATTTAAATACACAGTCTTACCTGTTTTTTCTTCAAAATACTCTTGCTGATATGCCGGGTGTAACAGGATCATGGTATACCTCACTTTTCTCCTTTAGTTTTGAAGATAATTGATTGAAATTTAGGATATACTACATACACAATAGGCTGGCACTTTTTGATATACAACTATTTTTTTTTCACTTCCGGTTTCGCCGGACGTGACACTAACTTTAGATTTTTAAATGGAACGCCCTCTATATTATTGCATTTTTGAATTCTGCTTAATTTTCTGAATCCAATTAACATCTATTGACGTGTTGCAGAGATACTTGCGTAAATTTTGTGGTGTTTATTTATTTATTTATTCGTATAGATTTTTTTACAGCTTGGGTTTTGTAGATACTAAGATTGCTGAGACGGTTTTTTTCAACATAGGATTTTAGAATCTGCTGGGAAATCGCACGCTCTTTTTATCATCTTTGTTTTCTACAGGTGTTCGAGGCAGCTTCCCCACAAAATTTATGAAATTTTAATTCATCTGTTATGGGATTATTAATTTTTTGGTAGAAATTAATTGTAATTTCATGGTGGAGGATTGAGAAGAATCTGTATTGATAAGTTTTTTTTTTTGAATTACATACTCTTTAAGAGGATTATTTGTTACAATACGCCCAATCACATGGTAGTCAAAGTTGTGGATTTCATATTATGAAAATATTATTTGGTATAGTGAAGAAAACCCTATAAAAGGTATGTGAACATTAATAATATGTTGTTCTCTATTTGTGTTGCAGCGAGATAGTAATTTAGGTTTTTATTACATTATATTATATTATAGGATTCTTCCGGAGAGTTATTTTCTTTCGGAGTCTTTATTTGGGAATAATTCTAACCCTGCTTATTGGAAGCTTAAATCTGGCACGTAAAATTGAGGCGGTCAGGATTTGGGTTGTCGACGAGTGAATCCGTTGTGTTTCGCTGTGGTCTATTTAGCCCAACATGCTGATTTTTGTTACCAGGAACAATTTCAAACCAGCAGGATTTGAATCACCATTTGAGTTAACCAGGAATCTCAAGTTTGAATAGAATAGTTTTTTTATTTTCTTATTTAACTTCTATCTTTCAATTATTGGGTTTACAAAAATATTCTGGGATTAAATCACACAACATAATTTCCTTAAAACTAAATCAACTTAATCCTAGAACCTAAACTAAACTATTATTAAGATAAAATACATTCCTAGATATTTTTTTGAAATCTGAGAACTTGAATAGGTATAATTTCTTTTGCTGTTTATTAGATTTCATAATATATACAGGGTTACTGGTAATTCGATACATTCCTTTGGAGATGTGATGGGGCATGAGCTAAGGAGTAAATCTAGCCCTAACATACATTATGCAAAATTCAATAGTTTTTGAGATATTTCAATTTTTTTGTTTTTCTCAAAATAGTAGATCTTAATGTCTTAAAAGTTAATTTCCGAAAAATCTACTTGACATTTTTAAATTTAGTTATGAAATTCACTTACTAGGTTTTTTCAAAAAAATATTAATGTAGCACGCGTACAAATTATTATAAAAACTTCCTTATTTCAATAGCTATCTAACTAGGTAGAAATGTTTAATGTACCCTTGATAGTCTAATAAAAAATTAGTAAAGATAATGCTGGTGGCGGAATTTATTGAACGACTAATCGTTCATTTTCATTTAAGTCAGTCAGTCCTTGACTTTGACGTTTGTGCATATATGTCATTAACTGACATTCTTATCTCCGTATCCTTTAAGTTTGTTGGTCTTGTTAAATTAGTTATCGAAGATTTTGGTTTTGCTCGTAGTTGTTATTATTAGTTGCTGTTATTGTATTTTCTGTGCCATGGCCGCGTATGCCAACGCAGAATACGCTGATATCTTGTTTGTCTATGGATACTGTGACGGAAACGCTGCTGAAGCTCGCCGAGAATATGGTCTTTGGTACCCTAACCGCCGCTTACCAAATGCACGTGTATTCAGTACGGCATATCGAAATATCGCTGAAACTGGCTCCGTGAAATGTAGAAGAAGTGACGCTGGTGCTCCTCCCGTTTATGGACCAGATGATGAGGAAGAAATATTGAGGTATTTTGAGGAAGACCCAACTATGTCAACTAATAAAGTCGCAAGACTAACCGGAGCGTCACAATGGAAAGTTTGGTCTACGATACGTAGAGTTGGATGTCATCCTTACCACTATACCCCTGTCCAAGGCTTGGAGGAAGGTGATTCTGGAAGTAGAGTGGAATTCTGCCGCTTTATGTTAAATTCAGATGCAGAAAGTGCAAATTTTTTAACGTATAAAGTATTTTATGGACGGACGAGTCGAAATTTAATCGCGAGGGTATAACAAATTTCCACAACCTACATTATTGGGCAGAGGAAAATCCCAAGTAAACACGTGAAACTAGTTTCCAAATGAAGTTTTCTATTAATGTGTGGATGGGAGTCATTGGCCACTATTTAATAGGGCCACACTTTCTTCCTCAAAATTTAAACGGGGAAATCTATGAAATTTTTTAAAGAAATAATCTGGCGGTGATTTTAGAAGATGTTCCTCTCGCCGTCTGACAGCGAATGATGTTTCAGAACGACGGTTGTCCAGCACATTATCGGCTGACAGTACGACAGTTACTTGATCAACGTTTCCCTAACCGTTGGATTGGAAGAGCGGGCCCAATATCTTGGCCGCGCGAAGCCCTGACTTAACATCCCTTAATTATTACGTATGGGGTCATATGAAGGAGATGGTCTATGCCACACCAGTCAATACTATAGAAAACCTTAGACAAAGGATAGTCGATGCTGCCTAACACATAAGGCATAATCTGACAACCAGAGTAACAAGGACGGAAATAAGAAGACGCTACCGTGTCTGTATACGGAATAGGGGCTCCCATTTTGAGCAAGACATATAAAAAATAAAGTACAACTTTGAAATTAGTGAAGAATGAAACTCTACTTTTAAAATATTTTTTAGTGTTTATCTAAAAATAAAATTCGTACTACTTGTGTTATTTTTACTAGTATTTTCTTAGAACTATTAAGGGTACATTGAACATTTGTACTTGTTACATAGCCATTGAAATAAGGTAGTTTTTATAATAATTTATAAGCGTGTTACGTTAATATTTTTTTGAAAAAACTTAATAGGTAAATTTCATAGCTGATTTAAAAAAAAAATTTTTAAGTTTTTATTTCAGATGTTCACATGATCGAAATGTTTCCAGATATTTTTCATTCCAAACGGATATCTATAATATTGGACAAGTAATCCAGTAAAAAAAAATTTAAAAATGTCAAATAGATTTTTCGAAAATTAACTTTTAGGACATTAAGATCTACTTTTTGATAAAAACAAAAAAAATTAAATATCTCAAAAACTATTGAGTTTTGCATAATATATGTTAGGGCTAAATTTACTTCTTAGATCATGCCCCATTACATCTCCAAAGGAATGTATCGAATTACCAGTAACCCTGTACGTATATATATATATATATATATATATATATATATATTGTTATTATACATGATTTGCAGGAAACAACTACTCAGCGGGCAAATACCCCGACCTGCATTGAATTACACCTTACAAATCATGAAAAATTGGTAGCCAATGTCATTTGTCAACTCCCTGATTAGACATAGACCGGTTTCGAACTTATTAGTTCTCCTCAGTATGCCATAGGTCATGGAGCAGACAAATGACAGTGGCCGACCTGCTAGTCTTATACAGACTAATGTAAATGGTATAGTGGTGAGAGGTAATTGAATCCTCTCATGTGGTCTAATGCTACTATGCACCAGACATGATAGATGTCTCCGTGGTACATAGCAACTTGCCATTTTGCAAGTACCGAGAGCGGCGACCTTCAGCCCTTGGTGGACTTAACCTATATACTGTTATTATACATGATTTGCAGGAAACAACTACTCAGCGGGCAAATACCCCGACCTGCATTGAATTACACCTTATATATATATATATATATATATATATATATATAATTATTTTATGTACATACTCAATTATATTGTTTGCGTCTATAGGGTAGACCAATAAGTAAGTGACATTAGGCATAACATTTTTTTACCACGGTTAAAATATTTTCTTACAGACAAGGGGGGTTGCGCTTAAGCTTAACCCGCGCCACGTTGTTCACCATCAACTGATTTATAGTTTGCGCTTTTCTTTTTCTCTATATGCTTATGAGTTGGAATCCATGGTGGATATATTGATTTTTTTTTGCGCATAGTGTATATAGTATTTTTAAGTGCGCTGCATACTATACAGGTGGGACACGATAAACTGTTGTATATATATTCCTATTATTACCGCTCTGCCATTGCTCATGGTCTGGATTATTAGAATAAAATTAATATACTTAGATTGGCTGTCGTTTCAATGTAATTATCATTTGGTAAGTTTGGGAGTTACATATGCAATATTTTTGTCTTGGAAAAATGATAATACTCTACAAACGCCATGACTACAACTTCTCGACTCGCCCCATAAAACTTATTCACTCGTTTCTGACGGGCAGAACCCTGCAAGTTCGAGTGAATAACAAACTCTCAACACGGGGGGACATTCGTGCGGGAGTCCCGCAAGGATCATGCCTGTCACCGAAATTGTACAATTTATACGTCTCCGACTTTCCAGAGTTTCCGAATACGAAGTTGGCCAAGTACGCCGATGACACAGCCATGTACGCGCATTCGCACAACGCACAAGCAGCAAACATGCTGCTTAAGGCACACATGGCTCGTGCCACGGCTTATTACGACCGGTGGAAGATTCGGGTGAACGCGAAGTCGGAGCCAATAGTCGATAAAATTATCACTCCTATTTCAATCCGGGGAAATAAAATTCCAACCAAAGGATGCATGAAGTACTTGGGGGTCAGACTGGACCAACGACTGACGTTCAACACACATATCAATGAGACAATACGTACGGTCTACTACCTGTCCAGTAGTCTGTATCCGCTCATGGTCAAGGGTAGCAGACTTAACTGACAGAATAAAAAACTGTATGAAAACACGATGGTGGTCAGGCCGTCCATTACATACGCGGCGCCGGTGTGGTGCAGCATACCGGCCATGACAATGAAAAGTGCTTGAGCACAAATCCATGCGCCTCATATCAAATTCATGAAGATACACCTCCCTCAGAGACCTATACGCACGCTGCAACGACATAACCCCGATAGCGGACTACGTCCAGCATATCTCTCAAAACTTCTACTCGTTCAAGCTGGGCGATAGTCCACTAACAAGAAACATAACGCAAATTAGGTAGCACAATGCCCCATTTCGTATCAAACACCCCTTACCGTACCAGACGTTATCGATTTTCCGGCAACCACTATAGCCAAGTTTCAACAACTATATCTTTCTCTAATTCTATCCACCTTTCGCTAGTATTTCATACCTTTTAATTATCCTTAAATCTTTCCTGTCCCCCTCTTCCTTTCTCTTTGTGTATTTTTGTCGCGTTTGTTAGTTTTCTTCATTTCTTTTTGTACATTTTTGTTTCTAAATTCGCTTCACACCTTTTAAAAAATTGAAACATTTTCGAAATAAAAATTTAAAAAAATCAAAGTTTAGGCCAATCCTGCGCTGCCCTGCATTGAAATATCTCGCGGAAGGCATCTTGTTCTAGTTGTGGTGCCAGCGTCTAGATACCAAATTTAATAGTGTTTTTTGTGCGTCAGTGTTTTTAAAAATTAGTGTAGTTTTTTTGTTGAGCTTGTTTTCAAGCATTTTTGTTAATTTTATTACCTATTTTTATTTTATATTTAAAAAGGAGCATAGGTTTAGTTTTGTTGAATTGTTGTTTACGCTGACCCAGGTCATTCCGCCTGATCCTGCAATCCGTCACCGCGTTAATGTGGTGGTTGCACGATCGGTTCCCTAGCAGGTCCTGGTGAGGCAACTATTGTATCATTATTATTAATAGATACTTTTTGAATTTGAATTTTGAGTGAACTAAACCATTGCTTGTTTTACTACGTAAAGCTGACAGTGGCATATCTGACAGTCGTTACGAATCTAAAAGTATTTATTATTCTGTTGGCCTGCATAAGATGACGAGAGGGCATTATGATCGTTCGAATAAACTATTGAGTTTGGGAATGTTTCTTATTGAAAATCATCTTTAACATTATTTTGATAGGGACTGGTGTTATAGCCAATATTTTCGCCATGGTAATATTGGATTCATGATTCTGCTTAATCGGATATTTATTTATTTATTTGGTAATGCACTCAACAGGCAAGCACAATGTTTGCCAGCCATCTTTTGCACTATATCTGCTCGTTGCTGCACTGAACAATGAACATATCAATTTCTGGAATAAATCAAATTAACGTATGAAATTGACCATCGATAGAGTCATTGAATTTAAAATATTTGACAGACTTAAATGCATTAAACGTATCGTATCACCGCTACGAAAAATCCGCTCACGCTTTTCATCAACTGCTAGAGTACGAAATGAGATTTAACGGCATTATTCGCTAACGTCCATTGAGCGCTCCATTGTTTTGAAGTGATAAAGAGCTCTCATTGTGTGATCTAGCGCACTCACTACGGCGCTATGCAACTCTAGTGTGCTTAGAAATCGTTCGGTATTGTTGACGATAGTAAGTACAAATCATAATTAAACCATTGTTTCGGTAAATTGAAATATTTATTTTATGATTTATTTAGCGCACATGTTTAAGATTTTCACACTGATCTACTGAAGTACCACGTGCCAGAAAACAATTTGACATTTTGGCCTTAATTTGTTTTATATTACATGTACTACTAAAGCGCTAAGATGTGTGGTCCATCTGTAGTGAATAATAGTACATTATACACTAAGGGAGAGAAACGTCTTATTTTTTCTGAGGTGTAATTTGAGGCCCGAGTGCAACAAATACATCGAGGGAAAAATGGCGGTCTCTCCCGAGATGTATATACTATTTTTTCCACGGTCGGGAGTAGAAACATTTATTTCATAAATAAAGAATTATAATAAATTGGAGCGAAATTACAATATTTGGAAGCCTTTGGGATATTTCCATTCAACGTATCATGGCAACAGATATTTGTTTATATAAAATGAAATAAAAACTCCCCTAGGGTAATTGTCTTATTTCGTAACTAGGGAGTAAATGCTTTACTTCTGTCACAATTTTGATGCCATAGAAATCGATTTCTACTCCCGGCCGTGGAAAAATTTCTTTTCTACATTACTAATAGTATTTATGCAAAATCCAGAGACGGATCAATTTTATTGTTGATTTTAAAATTACACTTTTTGGCCCAAAATTGTCAATTTTAAGGAGGTGGTTGTAATCTCATTAGAAAGATATATTCATTTTCTATTCAGCAATATAAACTTTTTTCAATTTCGTTCACTAGTTATCGAGAAAATTGATTTTGAAATTTCACAACACGAGACATTAACAATTTATGCAGTAGGCTATCAAGCATGCTTTGAAGGCCGTATAAAGTATTATTATGTGACAATTAGTTGTCAAAACTTTACAATAAGGTTTAGGCGGCATTTCTGTAGTAGGTTGATAGTTTTTAGTATCATTATTGTAACTATGGCACATTTAAGTGAAATTCTAAGAATTGAAATATTTATAATGATTGGATGTGGTGATAACACCAGATCACAAATGGAAGTATGTACATTGTTCAATGCTAAGTATCCATTGATTACATAGTCCACAGTCTTTTTTAAGGGCTTTTGATCACAGACCATACAGCCAGTCACAATGTGTGAATATTGATAAGGATTTAATCTAAACCTAAACAAAATGGAGTACGGTGAAGAAGAGCAACGACGGGAAATACAGAATGGCGGAATATATGTCACAAGAATAGTAATAATTATTTTTATATCAGGTATCCCCTACTTGAATATAGCAAGCTACCGCAATAATGCACTGACATGTCGTGTCTTTTCAGTATAACTGGCAACGGGACTCGAGATGTAATGGAAAAGAGAGATATTTGCAAAATGAATATTATCGATCCCATATCAACAGATCATGCTGCAACTAAATTTAGTACAGAACAGTGTAACAAACACTCTTAAGTAGTTTAAGAAAATCAATTATAGACCTGTTAGCAATGTGATGGTGCTCCGTCATGGTGATATCAAATTGGCTGGTCTGTAAGGCCTGGTTTTGGGATTTTGGAAACAAAATGGCCAATTGTGGGAGCAACTTTACTGGAGTGAAATTAGAATTTTAATGTGAATTGCCTGGCTAGGGCAATTTTTTTATTTTACCGTACTAGGAGGTCAAGTTTAGTTCATAGTTCAGTTTTGCAGTTTCAGTAAGGTCAGCGTATTGTTAATTTAAACAATTTAATTTCTTTACTGCATATTTTCCACTGGTTTTTTAAATATTATATCGTGATCTATAAGTTCTACGAGACAAACGGAAAAAATAGAAAAATATAATTTTAGAAACTGTCTCGAAAAGCGACTACGATCCTGCGTTGTGTAGCACTGTAACTCATGCAAGGTGTGAACTATGAAGACAGATTAGTAGTTCCTCAAAAATATCCCAGAAGGGAGATTTCCCTCGGACATATAAACTTTCCAATTTCATTTTACAAACTTAGCAATCGTTTTTGGCGGTAAACTAATACGTTTTACGCCGAATTTGTCTACATGTGGTTCCTCAGTGATTCGGAACACACATGTTCTTCTACCATATACTGTGTACATGGGATCCACCTTGCCTGAACACGTGAATATAATATGCTAATCTGTTGCGATTTAAGCATATTTAAGATCAATAACAGAGTGCCCTAAATTTCCTAAGTGAATTTAAAAAAACCGCTACCCATTCCCAAGGAATCTCTACTTCCGCATCCAGATTTTGTATCCAAGTCTTATACACACTAAATCCCAATGTAATATTTTCCTCCCTTTAATAATAGGGTGGGGGTGGCAATGGGATAGCAATGGGGATAGCTAACGACAAAAAAATTTTTTGAAACGTTCCGTTTTTGTACACACACTAAATCACATTTTAATGTTTTTAATCCCTTTCATAGGGGCGAGCGTAGGTGCGTCTTTACTATGTACATACTTCGATATGCGATGTAAAGCAACGTTAGGCGTGGTTAGTAGTTGGATTGGTGACCGTTCCAAACGAAGACCACGTCCTCGCCTCACATATCTTCCAGCGGCTTGTATATCAGTGTATGCGCGGAAGCTATATAACCTTAGGCGAGGGTTGTATAGGAGATATACCATCTTTCGGAGGGGATGTAAAGCCGTCGGTCCCTTGTCTATTAAATGTTAGGCAAGTAAAAGATCCCTACTCTTCTTAAGGGAAGAGGTTCGGCAAAATTCCTGGTTGGGGGTAGCTCGTCTACAGGCGTCGGTGTTAGGCCTCAGTAGCGGAAATAGGCCGACATTAAATAAATGTATAAAAAAAAATCCCTTTCATAATAGTGCCGGGATGGTATTGGAGGTGAGTGGGGGGGGGGGAGTGGCTGATGCAAAAAAAAAAATGTTGAGACCTTAACTTTTTGTACATGCTTGTTTTGTCTATTTAACCTTATTTACCCCATTTACCCCCGAACCCTTCAACGGAATTAGATCAAAATACATATAGTCTAGTTCCAGATCTTCTTATAAGACGTAAGTGTACCAAATTTCAAGTCAATATCATATACGGTTCCAGAGTAAACGTGCGCACAAAAAAGGTATAGACCGACCGACAAACAGCAAATTTTTTTCGCTCAAATTTTAAATCTCGACGTTTCATGACATTTTAAGTCTATTTCAACAAAAAAAAATATTTTTTTTGCGTTATAATTCCACTGGACGTGGAAATTATAGGTGAAAAACCAATTTTCTAAAAAAAATCAGAATGGCGGATTTTTGTATATTCTTAATTGACAAGGGGAATAAAAAAATGAATGTAAATTTTAAATATCACTTCTGTTTTACACGACAATCACGTTCTTTTTCTAAAAATGACATTATAAAAAATATTGTGTTGTTAATAAATATGTTGAATTTTAGGAAGAAAATTATTATTTTTAAATCACAACAGTAAATCTAATCTTGAAATTGACTGATATTACCCTCAAATAGTGGAGTACTAAACAAATTTAATTGCTCTAAAAATATACAGTATGTTCACGTGAATTTAAGATACCTCCGTCCCAAAATTAATGATTTTAAAACTTTTCAGGAGGAAGTAAATATAAACTATGTACAATAAGTGAAACTCGGCTTAAAAGTGCAACGGCTACCTCTTATATTTCCATAGCTGGATCTAATTTATTTATGAAAAAAGATAGAAATGCGTGGGCAGGCCGTTGCTTTTTACATAGACTCGTCAGTTACATGTTCACTCAGATTTACCTCCTCAAGTGACCAATAATGGTTCTCACCTAGAACAGCTGTAGATAAAATTGAATATTGGTACTAATCTTAAATTTGCTGTTATGTTTGTTTATAGGCCGCCAAATTTTCTATTTGAGTTTGGAGCTTCTTTCGGGTTGTAAACTTTCACATTACAGTATTAGGTAACTTTGACGTTAATCTGCTGACTCACTCTCGGGAATCTTTATATCCTTCTACATTAATTAGTGATCTACTTCTTACCCAAGTTATTAAGGACTCTACCAGGTTTACTCATGACTCCCATTCTCTAATTAATTTGATCATTGTAAATGATGACTAACTTATTGAAAACTCAGGTGTCAGGAGTGGCTGATGCAAAAAAAAAATGTTGAGACCTTAACTTTTCGTACATGCCCTCTTACTTGCGTGTTTTGTCTATTTATCCTTATTTACCCCATTTACCCCCGAACCCTTCAACGGAATTAGATCAAAATATAATCTAGTTCCAGATCTTGTTATAATACAAAAGTGTACCAAATTTCAAGTCAATATCATAAACGGTTCCAGAGTAAACGTGCGTACAAGAAAGGTATAGACCGACCGACAAACAGCAAATTTTTTTCGCTCAAATTTTAAATCTCGATGTTTCATGACATTTTAAGTCTATTTCAACAAAAAAAAATATTTTTTTGCGTTATACTTCCACTGGACGTGGAAATTATAGGTGAAAAACCAATTTTATAAAAAAAATCAGAATGGCGGATTTTTGTATTTTCTTAATTGACAAGGAGAATGAAAAAATAAATGTAAATTTTAAACATCACTTCTGTTTTACACGACAATCACGTTTTTTTTCTAAAAATAACATTATAATTTTGCAAATATAATGGTAAGATAGAGCGTAGTAACGTTCTCTTTCCGAATACATTGTTCCATCCTGCCTTCTTTCTATTAAAAACCGCTGCCCTAGGAATCAGTACTTCCACATCCAGATTTTGTATCCAAGTCTTATGCACACTAAATCCCAATGTAATATTTTATTCCTCAGTTCTTTAGAGACTTCATTCATAGAGACTTCTTCTAGATATTTTATTCCATTTAATAATAGAGTGGGGGTGGTAGAGGGGATGGCTAATGTAAAAAAAAATTTAGAAGTCCTTGGTTCTCGTATATACACTAAATCGCAATTTAATTTTTATTTCCTGGTAGAGGGGGTAGCTAACGCCAAAACAATATTTTTTAGACGTTTCCTTTTTGTATACACACTAAATCACATTTTAATTTTTTTTTACTCCCTTTAATAATCTGGTGGGGATGGCAATGGGCGTGCTAGGGGGGATAGCTAACGCCAAGAAAATTTTTTTAGACGTTTCGTTCTTGTATACACACTAAATCAAATTTTATTCTTACCCCTTTTAATAATAGGGTGGGGGTGGCAATGGGGGTGGTAGAGGGGGTAGCTAACGCTAAAGAATTTTTTTAGACGTTTCGTATTTGTAAATACACACTCAAAAAAGTTACAGACAGACAGACAGACCGACAGACAGGATTTTATTTTTTCGCTTAAATTTAAAATCTTGACGTTTCATGACATTTTAAGCCTATTTCAACCAAAAAATTTTTTTTGCGTTACTATACTTCCACTGGACGTGGAAGTAAAATAAAAAGTATTAATAAAGTGGTGCGGTGGAGGGGGATTGCGCACCCGGGCGAAGCCACTTCATATGAGACGTATAGTGTTAAATTCCTATCTCTATCTTTGGACAAAAATAGTACTTGTCAAAATATATAAAAAGTATCGAATCGATACTATAGCAACGAAACTTTGAGATTTCATTAGCATCTACACGTACACTTTGTGTGCGCACTGTATAAACTATTTGATTGAATGTCACGCCCAATCAAAGCACAAAGTTAGTTTAGTATAAATATAAAACACATTACTTTATTTATGTTAATTTAAATCACCTCTAGATAATGTCAAAATGGGCGGTGAAACTGAAGATTTAGCATAGCAATCGGTTATAGCGTTTTCATATTTGTGGAAACTACATCCATTAACTTATACCAGAGGTACTAACCTCACGTCCAGGATTCAGCCATAACTAAATCACTGAAACACAAAGTAGAATGTTCAAGCCATCCCGTATAATAACAATTCTGTATATATAGGTCTAATAAAATTAAATCACATGATTTAACATTGAGTTTTAGGGTGGCTAGTTGCGCAAATATAGAACCTTGGTAAGAGTTAATTAGTGGCTAATAATGAGTCTGTTTATAAATGCGCGTGTGATTCATTACAGAGTCATATTGTTCTTAATTCACTACCACAGTGAATAAAAAGCTCACCGTACCATGTACTATGTGTAATTTACGTACAAAGGGAATAGGGAGCCTTTCCACCAATGTTATGATAATAATACCACATACTATGGCTTCAGTGTTCATGAAATGTTCATTGAACCGGCAAATGCAGGGTCTTGTTTCAAGCCGGAAGAGCTGCTGTTTTATTTTATAGTTCCCCATCATTCATAATTTTTATGTTTAATAAAGTAAACATGTATTTAAAAGAGAATATTGTTATTAATAAAGTGCCAATATAAAAATAGTATTTACGTGCGTGTAGTTCCTAGAACCTTAAATGGAGACAAGTAAGGAAGCTTACTTTAGTATTTACAACAGTGATAACTTAAATCCATGTTACGTTCTAAAATATAACAATCTGGTAAAATTGAGACTAGGATATTGTAGAAGGCACTCTATGGTCTTTGTGAACATATATCGATCCATCTGAACAATGTAATTGTCCTATTAAGATTACTGTATGATCGACAGACCCTACCATTTTACAAATCAACATATTTGTATATCTTGCTAGGGGATCAATTCGAGCGCGATGCTGGTTTTTAGACGCGAGTTATCAGTTCAGAACTGTAATGGTACAGTATGGGGGAATTAAAATTGCTTCAAGTCATACTTTGTTTATTTTTTACCATTCAGTTTGGGGGTGTTACAGTGGAGTTGTGTCTGTTAAGCCTTAATTTGTCAACAGTATAAAAAATGGTAATAGCTTCGGGGAAGCATTTACTATAGTTTACGATTATAATCATGTGACAAACCATAAATCAAAGTTTTACAGGCTTCGCTGACGTAAAGGGTGTAGCAGGGTAAGCATAATCAATATGCCCCCGTAATAAGGGGGTGTTAAGAAGTAAAAAAATAACAATAAGAAATTTGTCTGCAAAAACATTGTGTTAATAATAATAAATATGTCGAATTTTAGGAAGAAAATTATTATTTTTAAATCACAACAGTAAATCTAATCTTGAAATTGACTGATATGACCCTAAAATAGTGGAGTACTGAACAAATTTAATTGCTCTAAAATCATACAGTATGTTCACATGAATTTAAGATACCTCCTTCCCAAAATTAATGATCTTAAAACATTTCAGGAGGAAGTAAATATAAACTATGTACAATAAGTGATACTCGGCTTAAAAGTGCAACGGCTACCTCTTATATTTCCATAGCTGGATCTAACTTATTTACAAAAAAAGATAGAAATGCGTGGGCAGGGCAGTTGCTTTTTACATAGACTCGTCAGTTACATGTTCACTCAGATTTACCTCCTCAAATGACCAATAATGGTTCTCACCTAGAACAGCTGTGGATAAAATTAAATATTGGTACTAATCTTAAATTTGCTGTTATGTTTGTTTATAGGCCGCCAAATTTTCTATTTGAGTTTGGAGCTTCTTACGGGTTGTAAACTTTCACATTACAGTATTAGGTAACTTTGACGTTAATCTGCTGACTCACTCTCGGGGATTCTTTATATCCTTCTACATTAATTAGTGATCTACTTCTTACCCAAGTTATTAAGGACTCTACCAGGGTTACTCATGACTCCCATTCTCTTAATAATTTGATTATTGTAAATGATGACTAACTATTGTACTGTAAAATGTTCAATTGTAAATAAAATTAACTACAAAGTGATCAAAGATTTCGCCTTCTCTATAATTCAATCGAGATGCTATATAGTTGCACTGGAATGTCACGATGGATGATATTAATTACAAACTATAATTGTTTTGTTCATATCTTTTCAATATCCATGCCTCTCTTAAAACCATTTCAATAAGTCCCAATAAAAGAAAAAAAACATGGTTTGCTGCAGCGCTAAATCGTATAAGAAGATTAAAACATAATGCAAGGAATAGATTCAAACGAAGTGGGTTATTGATACATAAACAATATTTTTGTGATATCAGGAACTTCTACAATGCAGCATTGAAGATAGAGATGCAGGCTTTTTTACAAAGTTTATGCAGATATACTCTAATGACAACAAAGTTCTTTGGTCATATCTAAAAAGATGGGCACCAATTTCAATTTGTTCTGCATACAACGCAGAAAACTTTAACAGCAATTTTATTAACTCAGCGATGATATTATCAGAGAACAAGATAGTGATAAAGTAACTTTATATTGCTTGATATGTCAAAAACTATCAATTTTGTTGATTTTGACTCTCTTATTACAAAATTAACATTTTATGGCAATTCTGACAATTACTTTGATACAGTGGTTTCATACATATCTATTTCATCATAAGCAAATTGTTGTTTCAATAATACATCGTCATCAACTCTGGTATACCACAAAGGTCTGTTCTCGGGCCTACCCTGTTCAGTCTCTTTACTGAAGATTTACAAAATCTACCCTTGTATTCAAGGGTCCTTGTTTATGCTGATGGCATTGAAATGTACATACACATGTACTTCGATGAGATCTGGTCGATAGCGGCGTGGGTTAAGGCCGAGGTGGCAATCGCGATTAATCACTTGAGTGTCGCGCCACCGGGTTCGAATCCTGGCTCCGGCACTGTCGATGGAAATGGTTGTTATATGTCCGCGTTTTTTCAATGTGTAACCCCTTTCCACACAAGCCTGTCGCTTCTGGAATTGGGGGTTGTCTAATTTCTGTGGTGTTTATTTATTTATTATTTATTTATCTGGGATGGTAGAACTTCTGAACTGTGATCTTGAAACGTTGTCAGATTGGTTAGGAAATATGTTCAGAAAAATGTTGTTTTCTTTATATATTGGAAATACCTATCGGTATTAAGAAACTGAATCTTCAAGTCAAGCTTAGTAATATTGTACTTCAGAATATCACTCATGCAAAAAATCTAAGCCTAGTTTTTGATGAAAACTTCAACATGTAGGCGAACTTCGCCAAACTGCATATTTCAAGCTAAAGCAACTTTCTAAATATCGTACCTACCTTAATGTCAACTACTGCAATTTTACTAACCGAGGCTTTAATGCTATCTGTTTTAAATTATTGTGACTGTGATTATGGCTCTAATATCAGTCAAAAAGATAAAAATAGGCAACAAATCATTCACAAGTCTTGCATAAGGTTCATTCATTTTGTAGCAAGAGGAGCTTATATCATACCTTACATTAAATCATTTAATATCATGTTAAAACTTAATGAGAGACGTATTATATTAGCGGTAAATTTTTTAAAGATTCAAATTCAATTTATTCAGGAAATTTCATAAACAAGTATGATTTTTCATTTTATATACATATAACATTATTATTATTTTAGAATGAGTCACCTAGATACCTAGGTACCTGTCTTGTAACTCATTCTACATGAAAATATCATTTTATAAAAATTAAAATATATAAATGAAATGAGAGAGCATATTCACAAAAATGTAAGTACTTATCAAAATATCAAAACTAAATTGTATAATAATTTCAGGAGAAAGTAATAATAATTACAGAATAAGGCACGGAGAGAAGAGAAACACTGCGTCGCCGATGAATGCATTATGGCATTAAGGAGAAAAAAAAAAATAAGTCAGGATAATCAGATAATTTAAAAATATTGAGCCTGGGTTTAGATTAAGTACAGTCTCTAATATTTAAGATATACATGTATAAATATCTACTTAGATGATATTAAGTATATTGAAATTATCAATTACAAAGGTTCTTAATTTCTTTTTGAATACGGTAATATTATATATATTTTTATGCTTACATGTTATAAAACTTAGGGCCGAGGTAGAGAAATAATCTTTGCATATGAGATTTTGTACAAAAGAGTACAGCTACTGGCTGACTTGCTATTGTCCTTGAACTATACGAGTGGGATATAAAAGACCTGGATGTTTTTTGTATTCTTATTTTGTATTCTAATGGTAAATGTACAATTTTCTTATAGTAAACAAACATGATTCTTTATAAAGAAGCTCAGTAGAATAGATTTTCTCTTTCTTAAGCACTATTTTAGTTAATGTTTTTTATATTATATCTAAATTATTCAGTGCGTTATTATATAATCCTCCCAAGTAATAATGCCATATCTCATTACGGATTCAGCTAAAGCATCGTACACCATGGTAATGTTTTTTTTATAAGGATATCCCTTAGCTAAGTTTATTTGAAATATATTCTATATGAGCCGTTCATCGTAGGTGTTGACTACCATGACACCTAGATATTTAGTTCAGTTTTCTCAACTTTAGAGCATAAACAATTTATGTTTCTGCTACAGTAAATATCATGGAGAGTGATGTCCTTTTTTTCTGGTTGAACCTTGATTGATATCGAAAATATTATAAATTTTGCCTTACTCACGTTTAAACTCAGAAGACTAGTTTTTAACCAGTTGTTTATAACATAAAGTTCAGATTCTGCACTATCATATATTAAAGCTCCATTCTACTTGGCTTCTTAAATAGACCTCAGAGAAATGGCTCGTAATAATATGGCGTACCCAATACACAATACAACAGCATTTAGATCATGTTTATCTTGTCTGGTTCCATTTTTTTTAAATAATGTATCATCATTTGTACAAGGGATTTAAACAAAAATTAAAATTAAGTATCATTGCGGAAAACCTAATGTTGAAATTTAAAAAACTTTAACGTGATTGTATATAATATGATTATGTATTGTATCTATTGTAATTTGTTGTCATCTTGTATTTGTGTATGCTTGATTCTGACATATTTAGTGCAGGGTTGTAAAAATCATTTTAAAATGTATCAAGGGATTCTCATGTCGGTCGTCGCATACCTACCTTGCACTGACGAGAGCCAACAGCTCGAAACTGCAGTCTGCAAGTGGTGTGTGACGACTGGCAAGGGAGCTCCTTTAAGTAGGATCAGTCTTTCGGCTGGTGTTTGTTGCAATCGAAGCATTAGCGTTTTGATGGTAATATGCAATTATTACACTTAACGCGCCAGATTTGTAACTTTGATTGCAGTCTGGTTACTTTCCTTATAGAAAAATAAGGATTTATAGAGGAGTTTGCGATTAAAAATATTATCTTTAATATTCCGCCCTCTAAAAGCACATTTGAACTAAAAAATGTATCTTGTCCTTTTGTCATGTTTTGTGGAAATAAATATCCTATTATTATAACATTTTCTAAAAATATGTTGTAAATTCAATTTTAGCAAAACATTTGGATTAAAATTTAATAGAACAATTAATATTGAAAGAAAGGATATTTCAATTTCTAAGATTTTTTTTCAATTTCATAAGCTCCTAGGACTTGTACCATCTTTTTAAATAAGTGTTAATTTACGACATATTTTTTATAAAGAAGTTGGCTATAGTTTGTTATATTTTCTTTTTTTGAATACAATTTCGCGATAATTATTTATCAAAATTTGTACACCCTGAAGGTTTCCTTGACGTTTTGAGTCATGCAGATCCTACTTGATTACATATATCAAGTAGTCGACTGCTTGCTAGTTGTTGAACTATTTTGGTATATTCTTTCTGCGAAATGGTCCCATATACCTTTGTTTGTAACCTATACACTGCCGTCAATACTTTATTCTCCACTACGAAATGTAATGGCGATATGCAAAGTAGCACGGCAGCAGCTGGTATTATTGACATCCCCACCGCACACAAAGGTTGCTTTTGGAATCGTTTGGTTACCCCATCGTCGCAGTCTCCTTCTGTGCCATGGGACCACACCACTCGCCTTCCGCAACCGAGCTGGTCAGTTGCATACCTGCTCCAGCTAAAACTTCAAATGCAGCTTCGTTTTCAGTCGATTAAGGCTTTAAAAAATGATGGAGCGTTCAAGTGGGACAAAATCATCCGGAGGTAAAATACCCTCCCGATCGGATCTCCGGGGGAGGGTGCCCACAGGGACACCTCATCGAATGTCGAAAAAACACCGACAAGTTAAATCCAACAAAACGAATTCTTTCATCTACGGCGCTTGGAATGTTCGTACTTTGAACGACAGCACTCGCACCGATCGGCCTGAAAGAAGAACTGCTCTAATAGATAGAGAACTTCACCGACTCAATGTTGACGTTGCAGGTCTCAGCGAAACTCGATTTTTGGAGGAAGGCTCTCTCACAGAAAAGTACTACACCTTCTATTGGAAAGGTCTTCCCACCAATTCAAGAAGACAACATGGAGTAGGATTTGCCGTTCGGAATCAACTTGTATCCAACTTAACACAAGTACCACAAGGCCTATCCGAGCGTCTAATGCTGCTACGCTATGAGCTATCAGATGGCAACGCGGTAAATCTAATAAGCGCCTACGCTCCCACTCTGGATGCAAGTCACGAAACCAAGGAAAGCTTCTATCAACAGCTGGAAGAAACCCTCTGTAGAATACCTAAAACGGAACGACTCGTTATTCTTGGCGATTTTAACGCTAGAGTAGGGAGAGATGCAGACACCTGGCCAGGCATCATAGGCAAGAACGGTTTGGGCAACATGAACGCTAATGGTCAACTACTCCTAACTAAATGCGCCGAACATGATCTAGTTATAACAAACACCATTTTCCGACAAAAGGATAAATTTAAAGGCACCTGGCGTCACCCCAGATCAGGTCACTGGCATCTACTGGACTATGTTATCGTACGTAGGAAGCATCTCAAGGACGTCCAAATTACAAAGGCGCGCATTGATAGCGAATGTTGGACCGATCATCGTCCTGTTGTCTCTAAAATGAAAATTGTTATGAGACCCAAACACCGAAGAACTCAAGTAAAACGTAGACCCCGTCTCTGTATTAGTAAATTGCGTGACCAACAAACCGTCGAACAGCTAAAGCAAAAAGTTCAAGAGAATTTGAGTGCACTAGAAGAAACCAATTCTGTAGATGTCGCTGCTACCTGGACACAAATTAAAGACAGTTTAAAAAGTGCGAGTGAGGAAATTCTTGGCACTGTAGCAAGTAAAAAACAGGAGGACTGGTTCAATGATAATGAAGCTTTTATACAAGAACTTCTTGACCGCAAACATATTGCCTTCCAAAACGCTATCAACCACCCCAACGACTCATCAAAAGCAGAAGCTTTTACCCAATCTAAGTATGAAACGCAACGCGAAATCAGAAGAATAAAGAACGAGTGGTGGGCAAGCAAGGCCAGAGAAATTCAAAGGTACGCCGATTCACACGACTACAGGAATTTCTTTCAAGGAGTAAAAGCAGTGTACGGCCCCAGTCGGAAAAATATGTGCCCTATTAAAGATTTAAATGGAAATCTCCTCAAAGAAGACCAGGAAATAAGAGCCCGATGGAAAGAACACTACTCTAACATTCTTAACCAGCAAAGTCAAGCCGATCACGATATTATAAATCTTATCCCTCAATACGACACCTTCGAAGACTTAGATAAGCCACTAACAACGGAAGAGATCTTAACCGCCATTGGGCAGCTAAAAAATAACAAATCTCCCGGCGCCGACTCACTCCCAGCTGAGATCTTTAAAGCTGTGTCGTCAGAGCTCATACCCTACCTCAAAAAACTGTTTGATGTCGTGTGGGAAAGTGGTCAAGCTCCGCAGGAGTTTCGTGATACACTTTTAATCAACCTCTTCAAAAACAAAGGCAGCGCTGCGGACTGTGGAAATTACAGGGGTATAGCTCTCCTGGCTGTTGGAGGGAAGATACTCACTAAAGCGATGGCAAATAGGCTAACACCTGTTATGGAAAAGTTACTTCCTGAAACACAGAGTGGCTTTAGACCAAACCGAGGCACATCGGATTTAATCTTCACACTTAAACAGCTTCAAGAAAAAGCACTCGAACATCAAGGAGAAATTCACATGGCCTTCATTGATTTAACCAAGGCGTTTGACTCGGTGGACAGGGAAGTGCTCTGGAAAATTATGTTCCGCTTAGGTATCCCTAGAAAATTTGTGGAAGTATGTCGCAGTCTACATACAAACAACAACGCCCAGGTTATGTATAATAATGAGGCAACCGAACCTTTCCAAACCCTCACTGGAGTTAGGCAGGGATGTGTCCTGGCACCCCTACTCTTTAATTTGTTTACCACTGCTCTAACAATTATTGTTGACAACAAACTGACAGTCAGAGGAATAGGTCTCAGATACCGTTTTGATGGCGGTCTCTTTAACATAGGGCGCTTTAGAGCTTTCACGAAGACACGCACACGATTCATTTGTGATCTCCAGTACGCGGATGACTGTGCACTTTTAGCCTCTACGCCGGAAGAGCTTCAAGAACTTTTGGATGTGTATGCCCAGAGCTATGATTCCTTGGGACTTAAAATCAACATTGGAAAGACTAAGATTATGTCAACTCCTCGTCAAGTGAACCAAATAGACATTACACTTAACGGAAATTCTCTTGAAGTGGTGGATCAGTTCAATTACTTAGGCAACGTTGTTAATGACAAAGCAAACATGGACAGCGAGATTCGCAATAGAATTAACGCTGCATCTAGAGCACTCTGGGGTCTTAGAGAGAGAGAGTATTTGACAACCATGACCTTGCTTTGTCAACGAAAATGGCTGTCTACAGAGCAGTTGTCATTCCAACACTGCTATATGGATGTGAAAGCTGGGTCACTTACCGTCGTCATGTGAAAGAATTAGAACGTTTTCAGCAAAGACACCTCAGAAGTATGATGAAAGTCCGTTGGTTTCATCACATATCAAACGTGGAAGTACTCGGGAGAGCAAACAGCCTTCCAATTGAGGTGCTTATTTCAAGAGCACGCCTAAGATGGGCAGGTCACGTTCATCGTATGCATGATAACCGCCTTCCTAAATGTACACTTTATGGTGAATTGCTAAGCGGTAGAAGAAGGCGTGGCGGTCAACGAAAGAGGTTCAAAGACGCTCTCCATGAAAATCTAAAATCCTGCGGTATTGCAGACGAGCAATGGGAACAACTTGCAGCGGACAGAACCGAATGGCGAGGGGTTGTGGCCAGCTATCAAGGAAATGTTGCTGCAAGAAGGCCGAATCCAAGACCTAACCAGGTCTATGTTTGTCCTGACTGCGGTCGACATGTGCTCTCCCGAATTGGCCTCTATAGCCATAGTCGTGTGCACCGTAGATGAATGGGAATTACAATAAACTACACCTGTTACTTGTTTTTTTATTGTACACAATTTATCGACTGTAACATTTTTATACTCGGACTCGAGTAACGGCTAATAATAATAATATTGACATTAATTGAGCCATCGTCTTTCATTTTCTAGCTTTGTGCCATCAGATCAGGGATGCGTAGGTTATTGTTGGTACCACAACCCTTCGTACAGTAGTTCGCAGTTCGTACCATTCACGGTTTTGGTCCTCGGGTTTATCCACCATGTCCCCATAATATTAGTGGTCAATTTTTCTACTTGAGCTTTGAAGTTCAAAGTATTTAATTTCATTACTCGTCTGTAATTCGTTTCCCCGAAGTTGCAATAGGGATAAAATAAAACTTGTAACAAATATTTCGTTCCTACTAGTGAAGCGATGTTAAGCGTGATGGCTTAATGGCTTTTAGGTTTGTGTCAGAGCCTTTCTATTTTGCCTTGTTGTTTAAACGTATTTTTAACAGATTATAAAAAATTCAGTGAACTGTATGAATTGAAAATGTATTATTATTTAATGTAATGCTGACTAGACGGCATAAAGCTGTCCTGTAAAATTACAAGGCATATTAGTACGGCATCTTTATTGGTGATTTTCCACCTTTTGCCTTAAAACTTTAATAACATCCTGCTCTCGCATTTAACTTGAGTACAAGTTATGGTGTTCCTGAATTACTTACTTTTATCGCCTCTATTTCATGCTCACAAGATCAATAACTTTTTAAAATATCCTTCCATAAGACCATGCATTGCATAACGTCTTATATTCAATATTCATATTTTATAGTTAAAGATGTTTTTGTTGTATTTTAACACATTTCAGGAATAATACATTATATTCTTTATCAATTATTTCATATTTAGGTGCATTTTTTTTTGTCAAGATTAAATGCAATCATGAGATTGGACATTTCAAATAAAATTATGCTAATACTATTCTGTTACCGTTAAAAAATTTATTGGCTGTGCATTTCTCTAAGCCTGTGTGAATTATGCATTAGGAAAGAAAGGGAAGGCTACGTCATTCTTTAAGACCAAAGCCGAGTAAACAAAAGTGATGGACTAAAAACGTCAAATATGATAAATTATTCATATATATTTTCATCAATTCAACATTGAATTGCGCATCTACTTAAAGCGAACACCAACGAGGAGAGTATTCGCATAGTTTCTTAATTTTATAGCTTTTCTTGTTTATGGTAAAATTTTCTCGGTTATGCTTTTAAGTTCTAATCGAATATTCTCATGGTTATTGAAGGTAAATAATAGAACGGATTATTAGTAACTTAACGAATTCTAGTCTAGTCAAGCTTTTATGCTGATATTCTTTATGGTTTATTTTCTTACTTTCAATCGGTAGTTCAGATTTCAGTTCCCGTATTTACCTGCTCCAAAAAGTGTCATTATATTTTTAACGATAAACTTAACAATACCATCAGAAAAAACTTGAATTAAAATATTAAGTACACTTTGTGCACCTAAGCTTTCTTCTTGAACTTATAACTTGCTAACAGAAAGTGCGTGGTATTCGTAGGAAGGCACACGATTTACTCATTAGCTCTACAGCCGTTCAACGACATTGTTGCATTTATTAAGACGACAATTTTGATAATTCCGAAATCTTAGGCATTAACTATTATGCTGTGTTTCGCTGCAACCTAAATTTCAGTGCAATAAATACTACGAGAGAGGATGGAGTATTAATTTCACTAAATAAGAAATTGAAAGCTTGTCTTGCTGTGGTACATTTAGTGGTCCCATTTTCATCTATATCATGCTTATAAGTTTAAAATCGTATAATAATAATAGTTTCTTTTATATTTTTGTCGTGTACTTACCACCACAGATCAATACTGTGAGCAGTTATTCAATGCTTTAAAATTTTTATACATTGCTAAGGGGACGAATATTTTGATCATTGGAGATTTCAATATTCCCGAATTCAACACAGGATCAACCTCTAGTCATAACGTTAACCCAAAACTCAACTTTTTTAACTTGTTATTTCCAATTGTGCAAGAAATGTCTTAAATCACCTGATATATTACTTCCAGAAGATCAACGCCATCCTGCATTAATTACTGAAGCTATGTTTAATAAGACAAATGCAATATCTCCACAGAGAAGCAACGAGGGTTTCAATTTTAGAAAAGCCAATAGAGTTTTCCCACTAATTTTATTTTAACAATTTGTGTCGTGAAAATGATATAATAAAACATTTTATTAATTTACAACAATTTACTTTTCTAATAAGAATTATTTCTAAGAATATATCGTTGAAACAACTTGCTGATAATGTCACTGCTTTTTAAAACGGGCATTTTTACGCGCCAGAATTACGTATCTACCCGGAAAACCAATGAGATTATGGATATAATTAGCATGTAATAGATTCTAACTGTGTGTTAAAGAAAGCTTTCCTCTAAAACTTCCCAGAATTTCAATTTGTAATGCTTGTACTGTGATTGGTCTAAAGCAGTGGACGTGTAAATATTGGCCAATCAGAATCCAGATAAATGCCGCACAAGTTATTCGTGAAAGCGTCGGACGTTAATATATATATATCAGTTTCTGGTTTATGTTTTATTAATTCTACAATCAAAATGGAATCAAGTGGAAGAGGGATATGTTAAAGGTGCCGCTGATAATTTACCTAAAGTAGAAAAGTGCTGAGTGCTGTCAATAAATAGAGGTTATGCTATGTTAACAGAGACCAAGATTAATAAATAATCTTGAACAGAGACAACCTCTGTGATTGGTTTCAGGGTGTTGACGTCACAAGGCGCCAATTTATGACTGTTTAAAATGAACCCAATATTTTTCAAACTTCAAGTTTTTTTTTGTTACTATTAGTAAAATTAATAAGATAATAAATATGCCATAAATCATTTTTTTACGTGAGTTAAGTATTTCATTATTAATTTTTTTTTCTGGGAAAACCCTATTTCCCACCCATCAAGATCTGGCTTTGGTTGATTGGCCCCCTCTAATACATGTCAACGAAGCGGTGTGTGAGTTCTATGACACATTAAATTCCATTTTTTCAATGCTTATCCCAAAAATAAATTCCAACTAATAAAAGCTATCGACCATGGTTTGATAGGGATTTAACATCGCATGTAAGACAAAAAAAAGCGAACCTGGAAAATATATCGGTCGTCACATTCTGAAGATGATTATAGAAAAAAATAAGATCTATTATAAAAACTAAAGTAAATATAGCTTATAAGAGTTGTCCATGTAGAATCAGATATTAATTCTGATATAAAAAAAAATCATTTATTAATGCCAAAAAAGGTATTTTGCCTATTCCAACATCAATGACCTATAATGACCGACACTCAGAAGACCCTCAATTAATTTTAAGGAGTTTTGCCGATTTTTTTCTCCAACGTTTACATCGATTAATCTGAGGTTGAATAATTTAACATATACAAACATCAATTTACTTCGCGTTTATAATTTCACTACTGAATATATAAGCAAATCTGTAAAGCGAATCGAGTCTAACATGACCGCGGGGCCTGACCTTATACCTGCTTACCTAATTGAAAACTGCGATATTGTTTTTTCACCGCCGCTATATACGGGATGGGGCAATAGTGCGTCGGACCTTGATATCTCGAGTTCTACGATAACTAGACATTTTTTAAAAAATTGCAAGACGAAATTACACGACCACATTATTAGTTAGAGACCATTTAAATAATGCCTACCTTAATCAGTAGATTGGAAGAAATGTATCCACTAAATGGCCTGCTAGACACCCAGATCTTACAAAAATAGATTTATTTTGATGGAGATACGTCAAGGAAATTGTTTATAGAGACACACCAACAACAGTACAAAATATGAAGGAAATAATAATAACTGCCTTTACATCTATCACACCGGCAGTTTTAGGAACAGTGAGCTCATTTCAAAATCACATAGAGATGTGTGTCAATCAAAATGCGCAACATGTGGAACATTTATTATCATTTTTTCTACTGAGTTATTTGATTAAACCTCTTTTTTTAAGTTTATTTTTGAATTTTGTAATTATTGCTCAATAAAACGAAATGGTTGTAATTAGCCCTAGGGAAGCACTTACAAAAAATGTTCGTTTTTCATTTTTACATCACATCGTTGAAAAATATACAGGGTGTTCCATTTGAAAAATTGAAAGAATTCAATTTAAAATGTTCTAATTGAAAAATAATGTTTGAACACCCTGTACATTTTTTTCCCCAGTTTATTTAATGCTATAGCCATCGGTCCCTCAATCTTGCTCACACTGCTGATGTCCCTCAGGGCTTGATTTTGGGACCTCTTGTATTTGCAGTATTCTTTAACGACATTGCCACCAAATTGAATATGAGATTTCTTCTATACGCAGATGATCCAAAAATATTTTGTATTATAGAATCATAACACGATTGTATTAGCTCGTAAAGAAATTTGGATTTAATTAACTCTTGGAGTAATGATAATCACCTATCTTTCAATACATATGCAATTTAATGGCGTAAAAAGACCTGCTACTATACAATTATACTCTTGATGGTTCTGTCCTTAATCGGCCTGACATAATGTTACTTTTGATTCCAAATTCTTTTACTTATCATGTTGGTGCCACCGTAACCGCTGCATATAAAAGTCTAGACTTTATGATTCGTAATAAGAAAGATTTTAAATGTGTCCACATTTTAAGCTTGCTGTTCATAACTTTTACAGGATCTGTGCTGAAATATACACCGTATCGGTGGTGTGGAGCTCAATATAGTTTATAAACATTTTCTCCATTGAGAAAGTTCAACGACGTTTCTTTAAGTCAGCTAGACCTTATACACTCAGAGGCACCTTACAAGATGTGTTTCATGAGCATTTTCAAATGTGCAGTTTAATCAGAGGGCGCTCTATGCACTTGATTATTATGCTATACGAAATAATCTATAATAAACTCAACTACTATTTTATAGTGTCACTACTCGTTTCTCGTATTCCTAGGACTAACGATAGAAGTAATCACTTGTTGTGCAAGCATAGTCATAGACAAATATCTTTAAATGCTCTCCGCTGTATGAACTATTCTGAGATCGAGTCCCAGCTTGATATATGTGTTTTAGTATAAATAATGTTAAACAAATATTTGTGTAACCATTATATTCCCTTTTAAAATCCCCCTGTCATATATATGTCGTAGTTACATGGTGAAATACGGCTTTTCGGGAATAGCCTAGGCAGTTCATGAAACGCCAGCAGATAGTGTGAAATCTGTATGCTACACGATTCGCCTAGACTGTTCATGAAGCGCCTGGTTTATTTAGTCAGTTAATGTTGATTCGTACTTTACATGATCTGCCGTGATTTAGGCCATCAGCATTTCATGAAATGACGTGACTTAGTCATATTGTGAATGAGCCTAGCGATGAAGCCGGCAGATCATGTAAAGCACGAATCATCATATTAACTGACTAACCAGGCTCTTCATGAACAGCCTAGGCGAATCATGTAGCATACAGATTTCACACTATCTGCCGGCATTTTATGAAATGCCGATGCCCTAAATCACGCAGATCATGTTAAACTTCTCATTACACCAAAATACTAAAATTTTAAAGCACTTCATGAAAAGCCTAGTCACATGATGTAACATGAGGTGTTACTATCTACCGTATTTCACCATGTGACTACGACATATACATATTGTTAAGTGGCGCCCCCTTGAAGAGAGAAGTTAATCCCTAGGAGCAGAATAAAAGGAAACCTGCCTAATTAGCCACCAAGAGATAATAGTTCATCAGTCGACCCAGAGGTGGCGCTGCCTCATAGAATATAGTAGAAGGAATAGAAACGTCTCGATTGACAGACTGAATGAATAGAGAATAAGCGCCACGGATATATAAGAAGCGGGACCAGCGCATCGGTTAGTTAGTTCAGTTCAGTTCTGTGATGAGTCAAGTGAACAGATAAGAAAAATAACAGTAACAGTTATAAATTATAGTAGCGAGTGTATTGTAGATGGAAGTTACAATTGGTGTGTTATTATAAGGACTAATTATCGTAAATTTAGTGACTAATAAATCAGTTGTTAGTGACAATCCGTGTTGTAATTATTGAACCTACTATCTAATGTTATGTTAAGTATCATGTATACTTTGTAATTTGTATCACATTATATTTACTCTACTAGTAATTATTATACACTTATCCTGTGATTGGGGTTATATATTTATAGAGATAAATAAATTTATGATTTTATAAATATCATACATTATCATTACTTTTGGAAAAATAATTTTAAAAAGTTGTGGAGGGTGCAAATGGCTTTCATTCGCTTTTTGACTTATATTCCCGTCTTAAATATTAACATAGATATGTGTTTTCGGACAATAGCACTAATTTCTATCAAGGACACACTGAAGGACATATGAACACACTTTTGCCCACGAGTCCCGTAAAGTTCTAATATGATCGTTTCTTGGACATGTTATGAAATGCAGCGAATTTTATAAATAAATAAAATAAACACCACAGAAATTAGGCAAACCCCAATTCCAGAAGCCAGGGGCTTGTGTGGAAGGTTACACATTGAAAAAACGTGGACATAAAACCATTTCTTCGGACAGTGCCGGAGCCAGGATTCGAACCCGGTGGTGCGATGTCCGTGTGATTAGTTTGAGCTAATCTCAAGAACCATTGGAAGGATTTTGATTCGATTTTTACTTTTAACGGTTCCCAAGGAGGATTTTCGTTGATTGATAACTGTGAACTGAGTAATGACGAAGTCGGGAACTGCAAACTCTTTTTTGGCGTATGCTGACCCAATAGTTAAAGATATATACACACTATACAGCATGCAAAACCGAGATGGCTCGCTCTAGTTTATAATGTAAGAGATAAGGGATTTAAAAATTCTACTGCTACTGGAAATTGTGGCACTTCAATAGGAAAAAAACTGATTTTTGTATAATGTATACCTTCCATCCGAAATCTTGCGGTGGTAGATCATTTCCCGATCAAATCTGTATTTATAGAGATCCAAAACTAAATATACTTGTCAACATAAATAATAGTATTCTATCAGGAAGGTTTTCCCTTGATATATTATTGAACTAGCATTTAATGGCGACGTCATGAATGTATACTGCAGTGGAAAGTAAAAACAAATTGAACCTTGTGACGCATGTAGTTTAGGTCGACTTTAAGCCTATAAAATTATAGCTCTACATTTGATTAAAATGCGAACTTACACAAAATAGTAAACTATTTCTGTGTATTACATAATGTTGTAAACAGATGTAGAATTCATCATACGTGATAATTTTTTTTAAATATTCCATATAAATATGAATTGACACGAAATATGGATCGAATGCTTATGCGATTTAATTTTGGTCCTTATGTGTAATGCACATAAAGTTCACAATTATACATGACGAATTTTCATTGAACACGCTATGACTCCATGTACTATAAGGTTGCCTACTTTCAGGGGCTTTATACCGCACACTAATCTGGTCCATTCGAACCTTTCCTCGTTGATGTTATTAGCACCTTCTACTACGTACATTAGTATCATGAGCTCATGACCAACAGCCTTTAATATTTCCATATCATCATTAACTTTAGTAAATACTAACAAATTGTCATCTATAGCTGTGATTTTATTCTCTTTAACGCGAAATAAATTGGTACCCGCTGGAGGCAATTATGAACAGCAAATTATTAACAAGTGGTTAACCCAAATTTTCACTTTCACTTTCATAGAGAGCTAATGTTACTAAAAATTATTCCAACTTTATATAAAAATAACACTTACACCGTTAATTCTTGAATAGGAAATATGAGACAAGAAACAAATGAAATCTAATTTTGTGGGTATAACATTTTTATTTAAATTATCCTTTAAAAAAATCTGAAATTTCAGTAAAAGCTCCTTGTATGGACAAAAATTTGAAAAAGTTCATTTTATTTATATGAATTGTTACAATATTCTAGTAGTAATAAGAAAAAGTAGGGCAAATCCCTGAAAGATGTTTGTAACCACGAAAGAAAAGAAATGGAACAGTAGAGAAAAACTGTAATTAATAATATCAGAACTTTTCGAACATAGGAAAGTTAATAAAGATCTGTAAACTGTAGAGATGGAGATATCAACTGTATGAATTAATCTCATAGAAAGCAATTACGATATACGCAAATGGAAATCTTTATTGTTGTGAATATTAAAATCTCTTTATAAAAGAAATTTCTTTGAAATCTCAGGCTAATATTTCCGCTCGCTTTTCATTTGATATTTCAAAACAAATTCCAACTTATAAGTAAAAAAGTAAATTGAAAAAATGAAAGACTGCGCAAAAAGCGAACTAAAATGAACCAAACAAGACTACTTTAATGTACAATAAAAGCTGACACTGATTTATATTTTACGTTTAATTTAAAGTACAGTACAAAAAGGAGTCAATTAAACTAGACTCTATTTTCTGAGCATAGTCGAATCAAAGACTAGTATCACATATACTTTTTTAGGCAACTGTCAAAAAAAAATTACGTTTATCGGATCTGACAGAATTCCTAATGTGTCATCTTTTTGTACAGATTTGCCAATCTTATTATTTTGGCCGCTTTTACTTCACGGCCGCATGTATTACTTGATCATCATATTTGAAATATGTCACGGCTTATCAATAAACTATCTAGTGACGTTTTCATTTGTTTCCGTTATTAACTTGAAAGCAAATTAAAACTGTCAGCCTAGTAGGTTTCTTGTAAGATGTTGTCCGTCTTTCCAGTAATTTGTACGAAACAATTTAAAACATATTTTGTTTTACTTCTTGAGACAGTTACCTAAAAAATGTTGTGTGCCCTTCGGCCAAATGATCTTTCTCTATCTCATCCGAAGTTTGCTTGGCCTCGGTTCCGCTTCGGCCGCAAACTTCGAATTCGGCCGAGAAAGATCAACTTTACGGCCTTGATACGAAATAGTTATTTACGTAACAAGTTCCGAGAGTGGTCTTTTACTGGACGTGTAAACAAAGCTTGTGAGTCCAGTAAAAGCACTTTCGGGGCGTATTACGTACAATATTTTTTCTGCAATCGTTTCTTTAATGAATCCAAAAATTGATATACTTTGACTATTTATAAATATTAATATTAATTGTGCAATTATTATTATGACTTATGTTTAGTAGATATAACTGTTTGAAACATTTGGGATATTAATTGTAGTATCAGAAGAAGACAATGCATTTGGAACTTGTAAATCTTGTATACTTGTACTTGATACTGAAACATCTTGGATATTTGTATTCAGTACTGAAACGTTTTGAAAGCTTGAATTTTCAATCGTACGAGCGATATTTACTTTATTCTTGATAGAGTTTTCTATGTAGCCTTCTGCAACGCTTGTCGACTTCCGTGTTTTTTAAGGTTCGTTATATCGCCTCCACCCTCAACAAATGAGGTAGCAGAAGTTCTGCGTAAACAATGGCCAGTATATCTTTTAGGCCCAGTTGCATAAAACTGGATCAACCAATATGGAGTTGAACTTGGTTCAAAATCAGTGATACTATTGTTGTCGCAATTCTAACCTTGGATTTTAAACCAAGTTCAATTGAACTTCGGCTGATCCACTTTTATACAACTTGGCCTTAGCATTTTAAAGTTTTAAAAATTATGCTACTTTGTTGGCAAGGTTTCCAAAAGTATGAATTTCAACAGGTTGTACTGAGCAGTTTCCTTTTTTATAACATACAAATAATCTTCTATGTGGAGTGTGAGCCGGGCGTAAAGATAAATATTTTCTGTATAAAGATCCATTTTTTTCCCAATAATAACAAAGGTTCTGGATATATGGATATATGTCTTTGAATCAGGAATTTGAGTTACTATAGTAGTTTGTGCAACAAGAGTGGATATGATAGCCATATCGCACGAGAAAGAAGATTGGGCACGACGCCGTAGGCGGAGTGCCTCAATCTTTCGAATGCGATATGGATAATCCACTCGAGTTGTACAATATACCTTTTCTACGACCGGATTAAGAAAAACTACAAATAATAGCTTTAATCAAATTTTAATATACAAACTTAGCTTCTGCTTAATCTTATACTTTAGGTGAAAACATTTTATAAAAGCGGCAGTAGCCTAGCACTACATCGACGAAACAGCGCAAAAATTTTATGAAACCAAAATTGCTTTCTCCACTCTGACAAGTAACATAACAGCGACTAGACGATACCATAATACTGGACATACACACAAACTTATATATCAACGACTACCAATCTATGACGAACAGATTCCACAAGCACCAGACTGACCATACTATCCTCCCCCTATCTCTCTTTTCCCCCTACACCACCTACCTTTTACCACACCTTCTCATCCTCCTCTTTTAATCACAGTTTACACACTAGTGTGTGTGCACAATTTTAAACACTAAATTTAACACCATGAGTGGCTGTAATCACACCATTGTTTAAAGTAGGTTTTTCATTGGTTTTCCTACGCAATCAAATATTAAACACACTAAACATAAATATTTGCAACTTAATTAATTAAAATTACATTGGTAATAAAATCATTGAAACAAGCATATCGAATACATTTGTGAGCGGTTATCATTTCCCCTAAAATTTAAAATTGCCTTATACCTCTTGCGAGAACATCCTGCAGCTGTGGTGGGTCGATGCCATCGGCATTTTGTCACGCCGCAGAAATATATATATATATATATATATATATATATATATTTTTAATACTTGAATAAAATCTTTTAATTGGTAATTGGTTGCATTTACGATTCGAATGCAAGAGGTCGCAGGTTCAATCTCTCCCAATACCTATTTTTTTCCATATATATCTCTTACTGGAATCGCTCATTTAAAATTATTTTTTAGCTCAAACTACGCGAAAACACACTGACAATTATTTTAACAGCTTAGACACTAACATTTAATTTTTTTAAACGAATAGTTGCCCTTACTTAATACACGAACTGTGATTGGTCGATTTCATATCCATCCTAGAACGTATATGAAATATATCCGTTCAGTTAACTGGAATGACCCACTTATCCATTCTACAGACTGTACGGAAAACAGAAAATTTACATAAGGGAGTAGAAAAACATAGTTTCCTGATCGTCTATATGTTCTAAGCACATTTTAGTGAACTCCTCTCGCCTTAAAGTACAATGCCAATAATAATTGCAACCTAAAATAAAAATGTAAGTTTCTTCAAATTGTAAGTTAGAATGTTATTTATTTTTACCTTTATCATTAAGTTATTATCGTCATCAGCTTCCAAAATAAATTTATCAATTTGTTCTCCGCTTAAAACTTCATATTTTTAGTTTTATAACTTTTGTTTTTACGTAATTACTTTATTATATTTCGAAATATCAACATTTTTATTGATGGAAATTGTACTTTTAAGCATTTAATATTGACGCCAGAGACTTGAAGGTTTAAATACTTTAGGGTTTTCCGCAAAATAAACCAGCACTACATCTTTCGTAATTATTTGACCTTTTTTCTCATGACACCAAGATTGAAATTTATTATAAATCTGTATATAGCGTTATTTGTGCTTCTCAGGCAAACAAATCATATGCAGCTGCTTTTGCTGCTTCGATAACATAATTTGAAATTGGTATATTTTCAAAATCACTGCCCATTTTGAAATAACTATTATCTGACAGTTTTAAGCCTCATTATTTTGTTATCATAGCCAAACGACTGTTTAGTTTTGAGTACGAATGTAGTTAATGTGATTCATAATAAAATATAGCCTGCAAATTGACATTGAAGTTTAGATGATCTGTCACTATACAGTACTAGTACCCGTAATAGCTACCTTCGGGGCTAGTACTAGAATACGCTACTTTCCCTACAAAAAATCGTACCGAAGGTACTTTTGGGACGATTGAAACAAATATAACTATTTGAATCTCCTTTTCAAGACCAGTAATTTTAGTTATAATTAGGGCCCTGTAGATTGTTTCTACGTTGCTTAATGGGTACTGTTAAAAGTGCAGTGAATTTGTACAAATTATCCTTAAAACTGTATAAGAAAATTTAAAAAATCATGTCTGCCGTCTCGGCAGCCACTATAGCCAAGGTTCACCAACTATACCTTTCTCTAATCCTATCCACCTTTCGCTAGTTCTTCATACCTTTCAATCACCTTTAATCCTTTGCTGTCCCCCCTCTTCTTTTCCGTTTGTGCATTTTGGTCGCGTTTGTTTTTCCTTCGTTTCTTTTTGTACATTTTTGTCTCTAAATTCTTTTTCCCCATCATTAATCTCGTAACCGAATGAAAACCATTTTCGTATCAAAATTTTGTAAACTCACAGTTTGGGCCAGCCTGCGCAGCCCCTCGTCGGAACATTTCGCTGAAGGCACTTTGTTCATGTTATGATGTCAGCGTCCGATGCGAAATTTTAAAAAGTGAAGTGCGCTAGTTATTCTAAAAATTGTACTCATCGTTCAGTTGTGTTAAGCTTATTTTTTTGCATGTTAAATCGTATTACCTATTTTATTTTTAAGTTTTAAAAAAGTTGTCTAGGTTTTTTATATTGGTTTAATTGTCGTTTTCGCTGAACCGGACCTGTTCCGCCCGATCATGCAAACCGCCATCGCGTCAACGCGGTGGTTGCACGATCGGTTCTGGTTCAGACTCCGCGGAGGCAACTTTTGTACCTTGTTAAATATTAATAAAGCTCTTTTGAATTGAATTGGGTGCCATATTAATTATGCATATTCTAATATAGACTTAACGAATGAGATTAATAATATTATGGTTCACAACTAAGTGTCCGTAAAACCTAACGAGTTTCTGATAATAAAACCGAGATTTTTGTTTGCTGAAAAAACTGTGTCATCAACATGTCTATTAAATGTCAGTTCGTTGTCAAACAGAACGCCTAGGTCCTTGAAGACTTCGACTCTTTTTTGTGATGTGAAGTCAAGTTTATAGTCATTGAGAAAGGTTTTTTTTCCTAGAAAAAGATATGACGTTGCATTTGTCGACGTTGAGAGGCAGATCATCGACAGGCACATTCAGGCCACCACGATGTTATTAATAAATAGTACGAATAACAGAGGTCCCAAGATAGGGTCCTGCGGCACTCCTGAGGTGGCATTAATTTCAACTGACCTATGACCGCGGTATTCCACATATTGTGTTCTACTATTAAGCTATGATTTAAATAAATTAATAAGTAACTGAGGGAAGCCCATAGTTTGAAATTTATTTATTACAAACCATGATCAAACCTGCCAAAGGCCTTTGAGAAGTCTGTATATAGTACGTCAACTTGAATGCAGATGTTGAGATATTGTGAGATGTACTGCGTCATGCACATTTAATTAGTAACGGTGGATTTATTTTTTACAAAACCATGTTAACTGGATATGATATGTCTGTCCTTCAACGTGGTATATGACTTCATATATAGCAATCTCCAGGACTTTAATGAAATTACATATAATTGAGATCGGGCGACGATCTTCAATTACCTGTCTATCAACTTCTTTGTGAACGGGACAAATTCGGGATCTCTTCCAGATGTTAGGAAATGTATCGGGGGTGCATAGAAACACATTTTGAACTTTGCGGCTCTGGTGCAGAAAAATTAATCAGCTTTCTCAAAATGAAAAATATGCATAGGCATATATTACTTTTTCAAAAATGTTACCAGTTTGGCTGCAAAAAAATAAAAGGTATATTTTTCTATTTACCCCGCAATGTGGGGTGAACAGAAACACTAACTTATTTTTCATTAAAATTGCGATCATTCCACTCAAGGGGTCGATAGAGACTGTAAAAATATTTTTAAAAAACTAAAATAAAATTACGTTATGTAAACAGTTTTTTTTTGTTGTAACAAACAATTACAAAATGTTACGAATATCAGAAACAATATAAGACACTGATATCATCAGGAAAAAGTTACTTCTCGAGCTCTTATACTAAGCTACAAAACATAAATAAACTTAAAAACGGCTATTTCTATTGACCCCAAAATTCTGACAAGTTACGTTAAAACAAAAAAAAAAATTATTTCATAAACTTTACAGAATTTTTCACTTTTGTGAATAATTATATTAATATGCCTGGTTAAGGTATTTTTTCAGCAAGATACGAAGTTACTTACCTGTTTTTTTTTCCTGTAGAAAAATAAGTTTTGCAGCCTATAAATTAACTCCATATAACAGCTGTTTATTGACAATACTGTTTCAAGCAGAAATTCCAACATAAAATGAATGAAATTTACTAGGTATTCGTAAGGTAGACTGATAGATAATTTAACAAAAAACTAAAACCGCCAATTTCAAATTTGAACTCCGAGGAAATTTTTCAATTACGTTCTCCACTTTTTTTTATATTAACCCAGTAGTTTCGATCCACCCTCTTTTACCGGTACTCGTTTTAATACATACATTATAGATTATTTTAAGAGGCTCAACAAAAATATTAGCGCAGTCTTTAATAATAACCTTTTGTGCATTTAGGTATAAGTTGTCGTGTTGCTAATGTTTTGGGAGGGTGGTTTATAAGGGGATTTAAAAAATTCAGCAAATCCATTTGCAATATCTCTTGGATCATCGAGATAAAGATCGCATCCGGTATTGCTGTTGTCTCTTTTTTCGAATTGATATATGACCAGAAGGATTTTACATTATTTTTTATATTATTTTGATATTCTTTCATGGAACTATCTGCATCCAGTTTTATACAAAATCTAAGATTTTTAAATTTTCGGAGAGCATCTGTATCCCCGATTTGCTTATATTTCTTCAACTGTCTAGAATTCTCATTAATATTACGAACTATCGCGTTGATTTACCAGGGTGGGTACTTACTGGGACGAGGTATAGTTTTCGGTACACACGAATCCAAAATGCCATACAATATTTCATAAAATTTTTCACATGCAGCTTGGCATCATTGGTGTTCATAATAGATGACCAATCTACAATACTAATGTTTGCGTACACAGTGTGAAAGTCAGTTTTGCGAAAGTTATACCTTGGTACACTATTAGTCAAAGTTTTTTGCTAACGTTCGCTAACTTTCGTTAAAAAAAAATGTCTGAAAATATGAATGTTTACAGGACAGTTGCTGAAAAAGTACAGTTTTCGAAAGGGATCTTATTTCCACTGGCCTCAAATAAAAAATATTAAGTTCTTCTTACAAACGATAGCAAAATAGTTATCACAATAATTGTAGCAATGATGTGTGTTGCTTTCTCTTTAAGTCCTTGTTATAAAAACAGACGAAATCTTGTATCTAACGTGTCGCCTTGTTCTCCAACATGAACACGCATAAGGAAATGATGACCTTCTCTCAGTTCTTACGTGAATAACTATTTTTGTTCATCTTTCATACTTCTCTAGTAAAAGTATCAACAAAAAACTTTATCTGATTTTTTTCAGGGTAATTACGCTATATTAGACAGACGCACGATATCAGAATCATGTCTGCCGGCTTTACCGCTGGCGCTTAGAATGTACACCCCTTCGCTGGAACACACATGCACTGTAGTACACGTAGGGTTGCACAGACAGTAATATAAACGCATTGAAAGAAACCCAATCCCCAAGTTTCCTAGACCGGCGTCCGTCAGTGTAGTACTCATGGTCGCATTGACAAGCCGCGTGCGCCGGCGCCCGAGTAAGCTACGACACGCTCCCCTTTATCAACTTTGTCGGGTTCCCGACCCGTGACCGCGTCTCGACGCCCAAGTTCCACTAATCTCACGCGCTTACTCATCTGTCCGATGCTTCGAATACTATATTTTAGTCGGCCTGCTCTCGGTGCATATATACAGGTTTTCAATATTCCGTTAAAAACAATTGTAATCTGATGAGTTTTGAAAGGTTTAAGTAACATGGTGGACGTTTTCAGGTTATAGACTCGATATTAGTTGACGTCGTTAAAGTTTTCGGGAAATATTAACAGTGTAAGTGGTTGGGAAATACGCCAACGACCATAAGGGATTATATTTTATTTAGTCTGGCCGATACTTCCAAAATTCATTTATTAAGGTAGGCTAATTACAATATCATTATATAAAATGGCCACAGTGGTATCGAAAGCTATTATTAGCAACTATTAACTCGACAGTGTTTACATTTATTTAGAGGTTTGATGTCATACAATAGGACAATTATAAATATTTTGATGACGGTCGGTTTGTTTTTAAATTGTACTCTAATCAACAGATATCAGACACTTGCCAAGGAAAATGTCATTTAAAGATTATACTTATCTCAGTGTTATCGAATAATCACAGATTGGTCCAAATTAAGTAATATTAGTTCACTAGATAATAAAAAAATCTGTTACATTTATGAATTAACAATGAATTGACTTTTGTTGTATAAACAGGGCATATGCTATTCTAAAGTTATGTCCGACAGCGTAGTGTTTTCAATTTAAGAAACGAATACGTATACGGTGTAGAGAGGTATGTAGTGTTCAATGGAGAATAAGATATATCGACTATTTTAATAAGTGCTAGAATCACCACTGGATCGCTTGGAGGTGTATTTGGCTCATTCACCTGGATCAAACTTCTCTGGGTGCCTGAGCACAGTAATATTGAGGGTAAGAAGCAGGCGGATGCTCTGGCCAGGAAGGACTCCCAGCAGCCTCTAACAGGTCCGGAGCCGGTCCTAGGCTACCTTATATCAATTGTCAGAAGTTTAATAGAGAATTGGATACGTTCCCACTTTGTTGATTTCTGGATCCCCCTCACGACTTCGGCAAGCAAAGCTCCTTATTTCAGGGTCCTTGCCGAAGCAGACAGAGTAAATACCTCGTCTGAGAAGAAGTTTCTTGACTGACTGAACATGACTCCCAGAAAACACCTGCTCAGCACCGGGGTAGTCGATAACCCCGACTACAGATTCCGTAGTGAAGTGGAGGAAACTTCTATCCACATCCTGACCTCTTGTCCTGGACCCATGGCATTGAGGGCAAGCACTTCGGCATTGGTTTTCCAACGTCGGTGGAATAAGGAATGCCCCCTTGGGAAGGATTTTAGCCTTTGGGTTGGAGTCCCACCTGGATGGGGAATTTCTCTAATTGTGTAGCCATTGCACAATGGGCCACAGGGACTGAGTGTAGCGACTTCTCGTCGCACCGCTAAGAAGAAAAAAGAATCATTTGAAGATTTTAGGTCAAGTTATAGCTATCGTTTGAGTTCATGCTCATGGGTTTTCGTAGGAATAGATCAACAGCAGTAGTTTTTCCCTTGCTGCAATTTTAAGGGCAGCCTTCCACTCTGGGTCAATCTTTGATTATAACTTCCTCCTTTTGATTCAGACGTTACTGTTGATTCGCAAACATAAGACTCTTAAAGGTGCTACAACTGTGTACTTGGATATTTAGCCTTTTCAATAGGCTTGAGCCAATAATAGGACGACTTCCTATTACCATTTACCATGACTTAGTTGGTTGGCTCCGGACGGAGTCCTGGCTTTTCAAATGACGTTTCGACAGATTCGCATATGACATTTTCAGATTCGCAGATGAAGCCCAAAGTTTCTAAAAACCCGTTGAATTTGACATAGCTTCAAGGTTAATTCGTGCATAATTGAAAAATAGCCTGAACCCTGGAATAGTGTATCATTTGTCAATGTTTTTAAATATATTGAAATGGTAAGTGATCTTCAAGAAATATAACCACATGCGTAGCTAATCATACTTGGAATTTATCTACCTACAATTTTAATCTGAGCTCTCATCAAGCGGAATAAAAGATTGTTTTTACCTTGCTTGGAATTTGTGTACCATGCTATCATCAAGCGCAATAAAAAATTGCTTTTACCTGCTTGGAATTTGTGTCAAATTATCATCAAGCGCAATAAAATATTGCCTTGTTTGGAATAATAATTGTTATAGTGAATACGACCAGAATTGAAACCGTATAAAAACTTAAAGTCGGCGAAAACAGTCGGCATCTGGTGCGGAGGTAAACAGAAATGCTTGTCATAAGAAAAACAATAAAGAGATGTTTTTATCAGTTTTAAGTTTTTATACGGTTTCAATTCTGGTCGTATTCACTATACATTGGTAGAATTTGTGCGGCATTCATAAGTATCATGCTTACAAAAACATATTCATACGTCCGTTAAGTTTGTACTTACTTATTGTAGAATCCGATGCGTATTATTCCAGTAAGTCGTTCATCTTTTCCACTTTTAAAACACTGATAGTTATACGAGAGGGTCTTTTCTTGGCATTTTTCTTATTCGATTTTTACTATTTTGCACAACCGAACTAGCGCTGCCCGCACTAAATGCAAGAATGACACATTAGGATCGATTGAGGGAAGACAAGAGGGACCATACAAATGTTCTTTGAAATTAGTGCTGACTCTGCAGTTTATGTAAAATTACGATATGTTATCGAGGCTGACGGAGTATGAAGTATAATATATATTTGTCAAAATAAAATGAAATGTAGATACTTATACTAAATTAATTTGTTTGCACTTCTTAACTGCCTTTACGGTGAACTTACATCATTTTATAATTCACTAGTAATAAAAAGCAATATTAATTTTTTTTAACAATCTATCTATACTTCCGTTCTAACGGAGTTTAACCGCAGCTATTCCAGCACTCAACCATGCGACGTCCACACACAATTACACAGCAATCAGTGTCATCCACAGCAGCTGGGACTCGAACTGAGAAGAAGAGAGCGGGTAGTGTGTTGTCTCTGACACAATCGCGAACTAGCTCACTGTTACCGACTAGCAATACGCGAAAAACGGCAATAATCTTCCAAATATTAGCCAAGATTCGAACACTTAACTCTTTGACATCAAGTGGCCACTGAGTCGGCAATTAGCTATGAAAAATATGACACCATGTACTTAGAGAATGTGACGATTGTGTTGGTAGAAAAATTCAAGTGCTAACTAAAGCCTCTTCACTGTAGATTAATTATCAATTCTATGTTGAGAATAATATCTGTGTGGAAAATATAGATGCCAGTAAATACATTAATGGCTCTTATGAAAAGAAAGTTGAGCAATAACCAAAGAAGCCCAGTTTTAAAATTGAAAGTATCTATACGGTCGATTGCCATTACACATTGTGGGAGGTTCGATCCATTGCGTTTCGATTGTTCGAAACTGAAACATTTACTTCAATTATTTCGAATGTTGAGAACCCTTGATACTCCCTTTAAGATTCCTGTTGACGATATTACAGGATATATTTATTCAAGTCTGCTATTATTATGATAATGTCAGAAAGAGAGACGATCTCACTAATTTTCTTAAAGGAAAGATACATTTTTTGAAAATATACTAGATAATTTTCGTTCTACTGAAACGTTGTTTTTTGATTATAGACATATATATTGCACAACCTGTAGACGTTGATTCGTTTGGAACGTGTAGCTATATTTCCTAAACTATCAAATTCTGAACAATATACAGAACACTGTTTCCAAAGGTCTTCGACTTCATCAGTGCTTGGAACTCATCCATTGTTGCTTGTGTGAAAAATTCTCAGATCTAGTCCTACAAATTAGGAACACCATATATGTTCTCGGACAAAACAGTACCGTCCAACGCTGTTGGGAGAAAGGTGTGAAAGGACACGATGGCATCAGAATAATGAGAAAGCAGAACCCGCATTAGCGCTTTCAGACATAGTTCACAGTGCATTGTAACAAACTAAACACTTAAACGCCACACAGTCTGGTGGAGCAGCCTAAGCAGCTACAGCAAAATAGTTTTGGTTGGTCCCAATCGTAAAGTAGGCAATACTGTACTAGATACCAAGAAAGAATCTACTTATATAAGTAGGATTATTAACAAGACACTGCAGATTAACTAAGCACCTTCATACAATTGTAAATAATTCCAGGTCTAGAGGATATAACCTAAATGCCGAGCATGTGTTGTATCACTGCTTTGCTCTCACAACGTAAAGAGGAACTATACTGGCGGAAATCTGACTCAGTGTGCCAGTATAGGTGACATCCCATCGGGCCTACCCCTCAAGGTCAACACAAGTGTTTCTTGAGTAATGAGAACCTTGTGGAAGTATCTTTATCTGCGGTGATAGCACAATGGGTCATCTTTTAATTAATCAATCAATATGGGTGCCAATAAGGAACAATTCAGATAATAAAACTATGTGATCCCTAAACTCACCTTGTAATGAGGGAAGCAATTAATTTCCAAATAAAGTACTTCACTATTTTTTCTCTTCCCTGAAAGGAACCAGGTTTTCGACTGGAACCTCTAAGATCACTGACAAATATGCTTATAATTCCACCAAATAGGCATTACTAACAGAACACCATATGTATTTTCTATTATTTGTCCTGCTACATGTAGAATACATTTACGGCAATCTGTATGTCTTAATCAATACAACATTCAAAAATGTCATTGAACTTGACCTCTTAATAATTTCACCTTATATCAAAAGTATCAACATGTAAATAAAAATTCATTTCTACTGTGGAAATCTTTTATATTATTAGCGTTCCTTTACAAAATATAAACCAACTTTATGTTCGTCATTCATACATCGGGTTGATAAACTCCTATGTTTATACAATCAAACTAATGACTACAACATCGATATTACTCACAAACTATAAACTTACTACTTACTTTACTAAAGTACATAACACATTAAGTGTACTAGCCCGTGAAAGTAACTTTTAGGTCAATGATTGACATCTGAAATAATATATCAGTAGCTATATTATACCATTTACAAGATAAAATCTATATCAAATTAAATTTATAGTCGTGTTATAACATATTAAATACAATGTTATAGTTATTACCAAAGTTCGAGAAAAAAAGATCGATTTTACTGGTTATTGACATACATGCATAAACTCCAATGTAGTTAGCTAAGGTCTGTTGATATTCTAATACTTATATTAGTTATTTACGATACAAGTGGGATACAAAATTTATTAACTCAGACATTGTGAGTGGGCCGTAGGCCGAGTTGGGGTAATCACATAGTTCGTTAATAATGTAGCACCCCATGTATATAGTACTAAGTTTTATCTATCACCGTTAAAATTGTCTTAAAATAAGTTCATTTTGACAGAATAACAGATTGATCAAGGTGACAATAGGATCTTATTTTACTTTCATGTCCAGTGGAAGTATAGTAATGCAAAGAAAATGTGTTGTTGTTGAAATAGTTCAAATGTCATGAAACGCCGAGATTTTAAATTTAGGCGAAAGAAAATGTCTGTCTGTCGGTCTGTCTGTAACTTTTTTATGCACACGTTTACTTTGGAACCATTTATGATATTGACTTGAAATTTGGTACCCTGACGTATTATAACGATATCTGGAACTAGATTATATTTTTATCTAATTCCATTGAAGGGTTCCGGAGTGAAAACCTTCGATGCCAAACTAACATGGAATCCTTATATAGATAGAAGACTAAAAAAAAGGCTTACATTTCTTATGAGCAGTGTCGCAGGACCGTGGGGAAAAACTGGGGAATGAAACCCAAAGTGGTCATGTGGATATACACTGCCGTCATAAGACCAATCATAACCTATGGAGCTGCGGTTTGGTGGCCTAAGAGCAAACGGCCTACAACTAATGTCAAGCTCAGCCAAGTGCAGAGAGTTGCCTGCCTAAGCATGTGGCTGTAACAAAAATGGTACGCCTCAAATCCGTTGGCATGCAACCAAATGTAGGCTCTCAGAATGACACATCTTCTATAGGCGTGTACTGATGGCATCTCTCCCCCCCCCCCCCCCCGGTACGACTTTGACAGACCCTAAGTCTCTGCAAATCCAATATAAATGGGTTATGGATGGGCGAGCCAGCGTAGTACAAACGGAACTGGCCCGCATAACGATAGCTGCAAAAAAGATTGTCCGTAGACAAACTATGGGCAAAACAATCAGGATCTACACAGATTGGAGACAATCATTACTAGCCCTGAGAAGTTACAAAATTACCACAGGAACAGTATGGGAATGTCACCAAGCACTTGTGGCTGCCTCCAGCATGAGTAACATACTGGTATATAATTCAATAAGCTGTGGGATGAAACAAACGGCTGTCAACTTGTTAGGGAACTACTAAAATATCCCAACAAGAGCACAGCAGTGGACTACTTGGCAATGTCCTGAAGGAACCTACGTTTTATAATGGGAATTCAATCTGGACACTGCCCGTTAAGGAAACATCTACATAATATGAGATTATGTGAAACACCTCTCTGTAGAGGTTGTGAACAAGAAGATGAAATGGTTCAACATGTACTCTGTAACTGTTCTGCCATCTCATCAATCATAGAATCCATTTTGGGAGAACATTGGTCTACTTTGGCCGATGTAAGGAAGATTCCCCTAGGCAGCATCACCACTTATTTCGCAAGATTAAGTTGGTTACAGCCTAGGCGCGAATCTACCTACTGGGAAGAAGTACAAGAAGCCCACCAGTACCACCTTTCCAAAAATTCCAGATTCCAATATCAAGAATTTAGTTGCTGCTGAATAAGTTTATCACTTAAGTCAAACGGATTTCGGTTCCTAATAAAATGTTGCCTTTCATATGCAGTGGCAGCTTCAGCATCTTCCAAATTTTGTATAATTACAGCTTGAAGATGAAAATTATCCTTCATTAAATTTGATATTTAAATACTGTATGAACTAATAAGCATATCTTTGCTCACTAAGATTGCCCTCTAATGATTTAGCTTTATAGAGCTCCAATATAAACCTTTCCCCAGCCTGCTCAATTTCTGTTGTAGTTGACTTAGCATTATTAAAAATCTAAATTACACTATCAGGGTCCTTTCTGCGATTAAATAGATGTACAATCTGTTGTTTGCCCTTTCCAAATAATTCTGACGTGGTATCGCAGCCACTAATAACATTAATAAATAAGATAGATTCTTTACAATTGCGGACAATATTAGATGACTATAATTTGGAGCCGTTTTTTAATATTACTTTGAGCTTTTTTTTAAAATATGATATCTGTGCCCGCTGGGGTAAGGTCTACGTCTTGACCAACCACTACAACTTGTTCATTTTCCTGAGATATTCTGATCTTATTAACATTATTTAAAAGTTTACTTTGCTGCTCAACTAATACTGTGTTTTTGTCAAAAAAAAATCAGGCGTAGAGCGTTTTAACAGTCGTAGTTACCTTCAAGTGCAAATACGGCATGGACAACATTTGCATCCTGAGCTTTGGCGCTGGAAAAAAAAATTATGATGCCCAGTCACTTGTCTATACCACTGAGCCACCCGCTCCGGCTTCTATTTTAAAATTAATAGTTTGCAGTTGCAACCAAGGTTGTGGTGTACTAAGGCAGGCTTACATTGCACAACTATGTACAGAAATTGCCGTGATTAAAGCTGTATAAATACAGATACCACAGATGATTTGTAGATACTACCGAAGACATATTATAAATTTATTTTGACTTAGTGAATTAGGTCTCAAGGAGAAACCACTTAAAAAAACGCGTCAATAACTCTACCTCAAAGATGGTGTGAAAACGAGTGCTCTTGTATAAATCGCAAAACTTTTTTATAAACCCCCTCCCCACTATTAAACCTTATATTAAATCACAGAGTTCCAAAATTATACCTAAAATACATGATTATAACATGTTCATGAATCTCTATTAAGGCAACCCCTAACTTCAATAGCTGATTTCTCGAAAACCTCTGCTCTAAACAAGTTTAATTCCCAAGCGGCAAAACTTTATAATTTTTTTCTATTGGGCTATTTTTAAGCTAATATGGATGGCTTATTTTATCGTTATGAAATAATAATGTGATTAACATAATTTTTCGATTAGGATTCTCCCTCAATCAGTCATCATCCTCCATTAGTGGTTGATTTTCAATTGAGGGGAGTGTAGTTTCACTTCTCCTTCGTCTTTATTCTCACCTCCAAAAGGAGTCCCATCTATGCAATCACCATAATTGTAATAGGCAGAAGTGCAGTGCATTGCATCTTTTCTGTATTCACACTTGGCTCCACAGCCTGTGGCGTATCTGCAAAAATTCTGCAAGAGGTAATTCATTTCTCAGCCATAGCTGCACCTGCACTCCAATTCTTGCAATGGTAGGAATTAATTCTCTAGAAAAAGTGACGTCATTTTCTCGTGTTCCTGGATGACTTAGGTACAATCGTATTCTTGAAAATGATCATGGGAAATATTTCTCTTAATATTACAGGAAAACATTCTCCATGGTTTTTGACGAGGAATTCGAAAATTCTCTTAGTTCTGAATTATACTTTAAGGTTATGTGCAGTGTGAAATGTCATTTGCTGATCAATATTTAGTCAATAATTAATAAGTTTCATTAGTTTCATGCAGTATTTAAATATCAAATTTAATGATGGATAATTTTCATCTTCAAGCTGTAATTATACAAAATTTGGAAGATGCTGAAGCTGCCACTGCATATAAGAGGCAACATTTTATTAGGAACCGAAATCCGTTTGACTTAAGTGATAAACTTTTTATTATTAAACATTTTAGACTCGCGAAGGTTCCAGCGAGGTATGTAATAAATATCATGAATATATGATTTGAATAGATGACTGCATCTTCTATTCAAAAGCTACTAGAGTACTTGTAGAGTACTTCATTATGTCCCCACAAAGGCAGTACAAATAACTAATGCATGTGCAGTTCTGCATGACATATGCGTTGAAAGTAGTGTTCGAAAACCGGAGAGGAAAGAAGAGACGAAGAACTAGATTTTGGTTTGTTTGAAGATGATATTAATTCTATACCTGCAGAAGCAGCGCATGCAAATCGAAATCCAGATTTCATTGCTGGAGGAAGACTGCATCCTGCATCAATAAATTATAAATAATTTTGTTTTACATTAAAAGTCTTTTAATCACTTTCAGATGCTTATTTTATTTTTCAATTCTGAACTTTTTTCTATTTAAAACAATTAACAAAAATTATTTTGTTGCAGTAATGACTTAATAGGGAGGAATTCTGTAGAATAAAATAAAAAAATTATTTCCAAAAAGAGATTTGAAAACATATACATTGACATTAATGAACGTCATGGGCATTGCTACTAATGAAAATATAAAAACTCCAATCTAATAGAACCTGATCATTGACTGTTGCGAATATTAATACGTACATATAATTTGACACATGTTTCATCGCTGTTCTCATTGGAATTTTATTCCTACGAAATTCAAGAATGGTAATCCTCTTGATTTGTTAATCAAGCGCGTGAGAATTTCAATGAGTGAACATTTTTTCATGAGAACCAATTCCTATGATTTCAAGAATTGGGTCCCTGGTGGTGTGGTTTCAACTTGTGCATTTGATATTACTTACATTTCAGGCAATTGCGCATAGTAGTATGAAGAACAGAATCTCAAACTTGCAACCAGATTTATCCAATTTTTAGAGGTATGTTGATTGTACATCAGACTGAGACTGTTCAACACACTGAAGTTGAAAGCACGTGGTCTTATAGCGGAGACAATAACGTGGCCAATTACAACACATTTCCTGTTCTGCTTTTCATTAGTATTCAACTTATTCATTGTCAATTCCTCCAAGAAAGTGAATAAAATTGGAGAAAGGTAATTTTTGACTTCCTTGAGGAAGTAATCATCAGGGGATACGAAGTTTGTTCAAAAACCTGTTTGTGAACAGCCTGTTTGATTGAAGCTGCAGCAAATTTCACAATCCGGAGCAACTACTCTTCTTTATTATTCTTTCTATTTTCGTACCATGCATCATCCAAGATTTTCATCCCCACATCGGTAAGACGTATTGTAGGAACATTATTCCTGCATTTTATGATAATTATACTGTCACCCCCAGTTTCTTTTTGACAGTCAAATCAGTAGGTGTAGGTCCAGCAACTTATAATTTTATTCATTTTAGGGTTGGGTTTTCGGGATGAAGCTCCCTCGTGTTGCTTGGGAACTCTTTTTATTTTGAAAGTAAATAATTTTACTGAAAGAAAAATACAACGGTTCACAATATATAAGCCAGTTTCTATGGGAAAAAAGTATAATAGGAATAAAACCGAAAACAACAAATCAAATCAATCAAAACAATATCATTCTTCACGTGAGACTCTCTCGTAAACTATTATAGGAATAGAAAAGTGAAGACAAGGTTTTTTATAGGAAACTTATTGCTCTTTGATTTTTTATAGAGAAATATTTTTACTAGGGTTACCAGTTTTTAAGATATGTTCAAGAAACTAGAACATGCTGCCTTATTTCCAGTTTTTTTGAGTTCATCAGAACTTTTGACATCACCTTTCCTAGACACTACTAAATAAGTGTGTAACATAATCATAAACGTCGGATTTAATTCCCCTATTACACTAACACATAAGTACGTAAAAGATACAGCTTCTCGATTTTTTTTTGGTTTCGGTCATTGGTTCAACTCTAATGTGTTAGGCTTGCAACCAAAGAGTCCCGGGTTCTAATCCTGGTTAGGGTATAGGTGTTCAGTAGTGTTTTTCATATATTACTGAGTTGGTGGTAGTGGACTAGACGAAGTTGTGTGAGAGACAACACGGCTAGTTGCTGTACCACTTCTAAATTCGAGTCTTAGCTGCGGCAGATGATAATGTCTTAGGGAATGGTCGTTGTATAATTGTCTACGTGTATTTTTCCTGACTGAGTGGTGGATTAGCTAATGCTAAACTCCGCTAGGACGTTAATCTAAATAAGGCGATAAGATAAAATAAGAAAATAAAAAAAAATTACGGGCTTGAAAGTGTGAAGTAGTTAATAGAAAAATCACAAGATTAAATAACATCATTTATTCCTAACATCTCACTTATGAAACAGATCAAGGACAAATTAAGCAAAAACATATGTTTACAAAGCTATACTATTATTACTTAAGAAAGTTGTTTTGCTGGCTATCTCACTAACATCCTTAATTTTATCATCTACGACAATATTAAAAGGATTCAAGTTAGCACTGAATAAATGCTTGTTCACCCAGTCCAAACAAAACAGGTCGCTGAAAGTAAAATGCTCATACATCTGTGTATGTCGCTCTGAGCTAGAATAATGAAGATCGCTCTGTGTACTTGTATATTTACTGGCTTGTTTCATCAAGAAGGGGCTTGTTTCCGTGTTACTTGTTTTATATATTCGTGTTTGAATTTTTTTGGCGGTTGTTTTGGTTTTAATATTGATTTGCATATTTTCATTTTTACCGAATTTTACTTCATCAGTCTGTGTAAATGTCGAGAAATTAGATTCTTTATCTAAGTTGACTTGTATCGAGTTATTGCTTATCTTAGTTGCTGATTTAGGATTCTTAGTGCTTAATTGAAATCTTGGTCTGCTATCCAAAATCTTTTGTTTTGTTATAGATTTTTTCTTAATTTCAGTTTTAGGTCCAATAATACTCATTTCCGTGGCTTTTGTTCTGGCATTTTTAATTTTGGAATTACTAACTTTTTGAGCCTTTAGTTGTTCTTCTACAATCCTTTGTGCAACTTTTTTTTCATCCAACTGACATGAACCTCTAAGTAGCTCCTTAATTTTTGATCTAGTTTTTTCTTTACTTTGCAACTCTTGTTCTTTACTAATAATTCGTTCAGCTATCAGATCAGTTTTTGTTGTAAACGACTCACTTAATCTACGTGAGTTGGTAATGGAACACAAAACCGTAAAATTGCAGTGTCTTTGTGGACAATCGTACACCTTTTTTAAATAATTATTCTGTGAAGGCGTAGGAGATCTCGAACGAGAACTTGACACAGTCCAACTTTTTTTATCATTGTCCATTTGATCATTGGTAAAGAGAGATTTGCGTAAATCCAAAATTTCATTATAAGATTCTGTTTTTATTTTGCTCGATTCACTATTTGTTTCTTCATTGTCAGTGTTGTTTACATAATTCGCTGGCACAATTTCATGTCTTGGCTTATTCTCTGCCCTTTCTTTTACAGTCACGAGAGCAGAGTGGTTTTTAAGAATTTGTCTAGATTTTGCACAGCTATAGTTTATATACTTTTCAGAATAAGTCTTTCTACCGTCTTTGAACATTTCATTCTATATTTACAAATAATTTTGATGCGCGCATTTTAAAAAAAATGTATTTAATTCACAACTTTAAATTTTGACAGAAACTTTTGACGTAAATATAACAGCCGAAATATATGTCAGTTAGTTGGTCATAAGCTATATACTAGTCCAGTCTGCAAGGGATTTTTTTGTCATGAGAGGTTGCAAAAAAAGATAATACTGCATTTAAGTTTACGTTATCCGCAATCTTGAAAATATGGATCATTTTTTAATGTCTTCCTTCCTGATATTCCATCTGAACTCGAACAAATAAAAAAAAAATTGATAACTTTTGAAATTCTCTAAAATTTGTCTTACACCAATATTTTACGAACAATGACGAAAATTTAGAAGTTGAAAATGATTTCTGCTTTTTATATGGGGCATACCTAATGAAAAAAATATGTAGGATAAAAGCGTGGGAAGGGGTCGAGCGCAGGAGCGTCTTTATTATGTACAGGGTGGGCAACTCGGAATGGATGTCGGCCATATCTCAGAAACCAATCATCGCGCAAGTGTAGGAAAAAAATTACCTTAAGTATAGTGACCCCGAAAAATTACTGGAACATATTTTCGAGTTTCTAAAATGACCGCTAGGGGGAATTTGTCAAGACAACAATACTATTGAAGAAATTGCAAATAAATATTTTAATTATGTTCGAAGCCATTATACAGCTAATAGTTTTATGGTATTCGATGGGTATACCGAAGTAAATAAAATGTTAACTACAACAGTTACAGCATCTACTTCCACTTCGATTGGTACGAAACAAGCCAAACGTGCACGTCGTAAGAAATCTGTAAACATCCCTACATTTGAATATCAAGATATAAGTAAAATACCGTTTTCGCAAGTGAAATTTGTATCCAATTTAAGTAACAAAAACGATTGAATATAAACTGCATCAGATAAACTATAATCAGAGATATTTTTGTGGAGGCAAGCTCCCGAAGACGCCGATGCATTAATTATAAATACTAATAAATTGTTATACATAATAATTATTTATTCAAATTATTTTATTCAAATATACCTACTCATCATTATATCATTTATTTAGTGAAAAAATCGTAAAATATACATTAATAAAAATGCACATTAAGCCAGTGAGTCTTAACTTTAGCTTACGAATTTCAGTACGGTACGGTGCATTGCCATGGAGACATGGAGAGTATTAATGTTCGAGATGTTATCACAGTACAATGTTCACAAATGCTTGAACACTGCATTCTTGCTTTTCGGTAACCGCACGTTTTTTCATTTGGTTTTATGTCACGAAACTAGCTGAAGCATGTTAGTGGAGGTCTAAGTTTCTGATCAGTTGTAATTAGTTGAAGTCCATGTTCCATTCGACGCCATTCCGATTTTCCAAGATCCATATCATTTCCGAACCAAGAGTGTACTTGATGCAGTTCTTTTGAGTTGTTTCAAAACTGCAGATGATAGTAAAATCGATGAAATGATAAGTGAACCCAACCATTGGTTCTAATATTACACCCTCTAAACGGAACAACTTTCTTAGCCATGGTGCTCCTCAATATTGAGCAGGCGTTCGACACAGTTTGGATCCTGGGATTACTCTACAAACTCCATGACTATAACTACTCGACTTACTTTATCAAGCTTATTCACTCATTCTTGACGGGCACATCCCTGCAAGTTCGAGTGAATAGCAAACTCTCAACACGGCGGGACATTCGTGCGGGAGTCCCGCAACGACCGTGCATGTCACCTAAGTTGTACAATTTGTACGTCTCCGATTTCCCAGAGTTCCCGAACACGAAGCTGGCTAAGTACGCCAATGACATAACCATATACGCTCATTCACACAACGCACAAGCAGCGAATATGCTGCTGAAGACGCACATGGCTCGTGCTATGGAGTATTACGGCCGGTGGAAGATTTGGGTGAACGCTGAAAAGTCTTCACGAGTCGTTTCAATGAAAATAGAATGTTTACTCCATTTTCGATCCGGAAAAGCCAAATTCCATCCACAAGATGCGTGAAGTACTTGGGGGTTAGATTGGACCAACGACTGATGTTCAACATATTAATGAGACAATACGGACGGTCTACTCCAAGTCCAGGTATCTGTATCCGCTCATGGTCAGTAGTAGTAGACTTAACCGACATTATAAAAAGTTGTTGCACACGATAGTGGTCAGGCCGACCATCACATACGCGGCGCGGTATGGCATACCCGTCAAGACAATGAAAAATGTTCAAGCATTTGAACACAAATTCGCCTCATATCAAATGCTGAAAGGTGCACCTCCCTCAGAGATCTATATGCACGTTGTAATGAAATTACCTCGATAGCGGACTACGTCCAGCGCATCTTTCAAAACTTCTACTCTTTCAAGCTGAGCGGTAGTGCGCTAATAAGGCACATAACATAAATTAGGCGGCATAATGCCCCATTTCGGATCAATCTTTAAATCTTTCCTGTTCCCCTTTCCTTTCTTTTTTTTTGTTTGTTTGTCACTTTTTGCCCCGTTTATTATTTTCTTAATTTCTTTTTGTACCGTTTGTCTCTAAATTTGTTTCATCAGTAAAATATTTTTAATCAAAACCTTTGTATGTCACTTTTTGCCACGTTTATTATTTTCTTAATTTCTTTTTGTACCTTTTGTCTCTAAATTTGTTTCGCCAGTAAAATCTTTTTTCGAAATCAAAATTTTTTAAACAAAAGTTTAGGTCAGCCCCGCGCAGCCCTGCATACATGTAATTCGCGGAAGGCACCTCGTCTAAGTTGGGATGCTTGCGTCAGATACCAAATTAAAAAGAGTTTTGTGCAATACTATTTTTAAACCTTGTGTTAGGTTTTAAGTTTTGTTAAATCTTTTTCCTAAATATTGTTAATTTTAATACCCATTTTTATTTTTTATGTTAAAAAAGGAATTTAGGTTAGTTGTTTGAATTTTGAGACCTGCTCCGCCCGACCCTGCAATCCGCGGTGGTTGCATGATCGGTTTCGGGGCAGCCTCTGGTTAGGCAACTCTTTGTAGTTGATAATGTGAAAGCCTTGTTGAATTGAATTGAAATGAATCATGGTATCGGGCCCTATTTTTTCGGAATTTCTGGAAATTGGACCTGGGAGCTACACATGACCACAAAAATTGCTATCAAGGGTATTGTTGGAATTTCCAGGACATCTGAAAACATGTATCTAGCACACGGACAGCAAAAAAGCCGTTTCAATATCGATGTCAACTTTCAATTTGAATTTATTAACATATTGTTTAGCTACATCATTGGAAGTTTCAATTATTTAAAATAAAATGAGTTGCGTTTTTTTAATAAAATACTTATTTGACCAGTACACACTTTCCATAACCTAGATAGTAACATTACTAATGCAAAAAGTTCCATATTTTTCCTGTCTTCCTGAATTCATAATGTTACCAAAAATTTCTAATAAAGTTTTATATCTAAATACAAGAAATCCTTGGACGATTTGGTATAAATTAATTTCAGTTCTAAAAGTTTTTTTGTCACTAAGACTCATGATCATATTTCTTCAAATTAAAATTGCATATACCTGTATATAATTTTGCAAAGTTCATTTATTAAATTAAATCATCTTGCCAACATAACATATTCGAATATTCGTACTTCAAAAGTAGATAAATAAACGTGGTAAATAAGCTTATTAGTATATTTCACTTTGATCATACAATTACATTTCAGTACATGCGAATTATCATTTAATATGACTAAAGAACCAGAAACTTTTCCAAACAAATATGTTCGTCGTATTATTTTACGCAGTACGTTTTAATCCCAATTATTTCATCTACATAATGAACAGTAAATATATCTTTGAGACCCGCTATAACAATGACATTACTACTCGTGCTTAATGTATTGATTTTTCAATAAAGTTTAACTAAGAAATATGTCAGCATATATGGTTTCAGTTTGCCAACTTGCTGTATGAATATTTCTTTGCTGTTATAATTTGATGAATCAGCAGAATTTCCTTTGATGTAATCTTGAAACCTGCTTAAAACAGAACACGTAATAGTAGACCGTAATAGTAGAAACAAAACACTTTGCACCTCAGTATGTAACCGATGTTGAAAGTTTTATTTCTATCGAAAGTTGAAATAGCTCACCAAGGCGCATAGCGTATTAAAATGCAAAATGTATTTATTTATTATAAACGTACAATTTTTCAAAATACAGTTTTGTATGTTGTAAGCACTGGTCGCTGTTACACTTTCTATAGTCATTATTGTTATTTTGTTCGAAGTTGTTTGTTGTGGTGTGTTCTTCATTTGAAGCAAGTTTATTAGGGGGGAACTATTGATGTCTGTAGAAGTAGTAGGCTTATCATAATTGGTTGGGCTAGAATTCTTTCGGCTGTCTGTTTCGTATTAGTTATATATTCCTCTATATAACCATCAGCTACAGAACTTTACTTCTAGCCCCCATGCCTTTTCGAAGAAGAAATGTCTCCCCATTGTCTACAAGAATTGCTGCTGATGTTCGTCGTAAACAGTGACGTGTGTATTCGGATGGATTTAATAAATTTACGTACAGAGCAATTTTTTTGCCATTTTAAAATTTTGGGTATGCCCATTACTACATTATGACGTTTCTATTTTAGATATTTGATTAAATGTCGGGAAGACTGATAATCTTTTGGGCGAAGTTTCATATACTGATGGCATAAATCCAAATAAATGTCACCAATAATAGTAAATGACTGTGGCTTGTAGTTTCTGCATTTGAAATTTTTACTAATGTTCCATAATCCTCGAATCTTTTATATTCAATTTTAATAGCTCATCACCAGGCGCCTGTGACTCCGGATATCAATATAACCTATAATCAATCGACAGTTAATTATTTCACTAGTAGAGGATGGCGAATTTCTTACATTTGTAGCTAAATAAGTGAAATTAGGTGCATTTTGGAGAAAGCCGTCGAACTGTTCTTTATTTAACACTTTGGATTTTTCTGGTTCTAACCTTCTCCTTGACGTTTTAAAAACGCATTGAGTTTTGCATACTTTGCAATATTTACATCATTTTTTTAGGTTCAATTCAGCTTTAAGCATTAAGTACTGCGCCCAGAGCGTTGAACTTTTCATTTTATGTTTTTCGGACAAATGTAAAAAATACGCCAACATGACGTTTTCGAAATATTAGTGAACATTTTGTTCATGAGCCCATTTTATCAGTCGTGTGGAAGTGGAAGGGTAGAGCCCTGAAGACCGAGATGGTCTTAAACAATAATTATAAAGTAAGTGTATGACTTGATATTTAGTAACAAAAGTTAATATAAACAAAAATAATTTTAAATTACCAAGCAACCTTTTTGAAAATTTTCAGAAACTCTAGCCTAAATATTAAATAATATAGCGAACATAGACGCAAGTGCGAGGTATTTCAATACCGAGATCGCTCGAGAAAAAAGACTAATTTAATTAAAATAAACAAATTCATAGACATTTTCGTAAACTTTAATCGAAGTCTTTACAAGCACCGCCGTGGAGGCCAATGTAAGGTTACTGCATCAGCGGCCACTGGCCCAAAGGACAAGTTTCATAGTTACATAAGGGGAGTCCCCACTTCCATTGAAACATCAACTATAGTCGAAAATAGAAAAAATGCAGCAGTTCTCTGGTAGCGAGACAGATCGCACCCGCTTAAGCCTGGACAGACAGGTCGTACGCAGAAAGATAAAAATAAAAACACAGCAGTCCTGTCTGACAAAGATTTCTCAGAACAGGACTTCAGAAACGAACCAGAGTAGTGTGAAGACGGTGGTGCCAGCCAAAGAGGATCGAAATATTCAAGGTGAAGCCAAAGATGCAGAAATTACTAATCGGAGATGAAAGCAACCCAGTCTTCACATACCCAGGAAGTAGCAAGAAGCATGTAAATAACACACCACCAAAACCCCAAGAAATTACAACCAAAAACAAGTTCGAAGGGCCAGTCCCGATTCCGAGGAATGTGGATGTCAACAAAAAGTCACGAATAAAAATTAAAGAAGACCCCCTTCCTCGTGATCCATGAACATATGGAAGATCTTCAGGGAGTAAGCGACTTCCTATGCAATAAATTAAAAAACAAATTCTTTTGGAAACATACAACAAACAACACATCAATTCAAGTAAGAACAAAAGAAAATTGGCAAGGTATAAACGAATGTTTCAAACAAAACAAAGTCGAATATCATACGCATACCTTGAGAGAGACGAAAAACGCACGCCTTCGTGCTGAGGGCCTCCACCACGACATTGTGGTGGAGGAAGTCAAAGAAGAGCTGAAATCTTCTCATAACGTAATCGCAAAGGAGCTACACCATGAAAGGCACCAGATACCCCGCATACATGTTGATCACCGATAATAAGGTTATGCTCAAGGACCTACAGAACAGGGTGAGGTATCTGAACCGTACGGCAGTTTCATGAGAGAGGCAAGTGAACTCTAAGCAGATTATCTAGTGCCACCGATATTAGCAGTAGAAGCACTCAATCGCGAATTGCAGAGCGGCCCCCAATAGTACATTAAACAACAAGTTTAGAAAAGCAAAGTTTTGCTAAACTAACGCGTATAGTAAAACTGCATTTCTTACGAGATTTGTTTATACTATTTTTTCGCATTTTGTGTTAGTAAGTAATTATAAGCAAATAGTGATAGATATGGAAGCATTACAAAGTTTGAAATTTAAAATATTTCATAGTAGGTACTTGTGTAGGATTTCCGTAACCTAGTAACTGACAAGGCTTTGTTTATAAAAAACGGGTAAATAGCGCATATCGTGCCGTGATGAGGGTTCGAATCCTTTTGTTACAGTTTTTTTACTACATTTTGTTAACAACTAAATTACGTTATACGAGTATTATTTGATGTAGTATAGTTGCTTATGATAGATAATTTCCCTCGCCCTTGTCATTTATGAGTAACGTGTCACGGCACGAGATGTTCTATTTACCCGCTTCTGTTTATCATTCAAGAATACAGATAGAGAATCATAATAGTTTTCAGGAAGAACAACTGGAATTGAATAAATATCGTGTGGTTAACTTTTGAAATTTAAATAATTGTACTTTTAATATATTTAACAATGATATAACAATGTTTCCAATATTTAAAGAAACAATTTTTTTGTTTTTATTAACACTAAATAGTACAGTGACAGTTCAATGTGGTAAAGTGTCACTTTATTAAACGATTTTGAATTTAGTAAAATAGATTATATCAGTCAAAATGCGAAATAAAAAATTAAAATGCCAATTTGGCATGCCGCTGTCAGTAATTCTATTTTAACTCATAATTTGTTAGTTGTTACTTATCTCTGATTTCCACGGGTATTGCAAAAAACGATTTACTAACGGCAAATAGCAAATGATTTTCCAGGTCTCGAAAGCTTAGGAAAAACCTCGTTCCTACTGGCCTCGATTTCTCAAACTGCATTCTCGACCTGAAAATTGCCATATACAGGCTTGTGATAGTTAACATACTATTTCTACTAGCTCATTCGAGGCAACAGAGCTAAATCGATGTTTCTTAGTGACATATGCCATTGGATTGCACTTATTGGTTAGAGGATTTGAGACCGTGTAAATTAACCAAATGCTTCCAATCGAATTTTTCTTTGCGTCCTTTCTATACTTCCCCGATATACTTCACATATGGGAAAGTAGAAAACTCTCAGCCTTTATAGTAAACATAGAAATAAATTTAACAAATAATCCAGCCAAGCTGAATACGACTTGATCCCCTGTGAAAATAATTTGTTATGAAACCAAATGAGTAGTTATTCGAGCATAGAGCTATCATATTTAACTGGCATTTCGGTGACAAGGCAACACAATGAACACTTTAAAAGGAGTTTTAGTTGGAAAGTTTCTATTGAGCAACTTCCAGCAATAGAATTAACAACGGCTACCTACCGTTCATTTTGGTTAATCAAATATTGAAAGTACGAAAACTTTTAGACTAGGTGTTCTGGGAGCAGTTACAAATTTCCGTATAGAAGTTTTGATGGATAACAACCAGATTAATGAGACAGGCGTATAAGAAACACTTATGTATTTATACAATAGACGTTGAGACAATTCAGCAGCCGTGCAGCGAGATGCCTGGGGAGGAGCCCAGCGCTCCCACTTCTCTTCCTTCTCCCTCACAAATACACGTCCCACTCCGCTCGTCCGTTTTTATAAATGTATCACACGCGCGTGCAAACCCTATTTTACACTTTTTCGATCCGAATCAAACTAAGCAAATTATGTCCAAAAAACTAATTTTTCCTATCTTTGCATGTAAATTTACCCCCTCCACCGCCCCCTCACACCCGCAAACATGACCAGATGATAGAAGGAGTCCTACTGTATAATGTACATAAAAAAAATCGAAAAAACACTGTAGTTTCGAAGCTTTTTTCGTGCCAGATCGAACCCACTAATAAAACTGAATGGGCAAACAGTTAGGAATATTATTTTCCTATATTACTATTAAACGGGGTGGGGCATTTAAGTTGACAAATGCCAATTATCGAGAAAAGTGTACCAGACAAGTGCCATCGTTTCAAAAACAGGCTCTAATGGGTGTATTTCTCTTTAGTTTAATGGAGGACCTTAAGGTCACTTGAAGGGCAACTTTGATTTTTTTAAATGCAAAGCCCTACTTTTTCTCTAATTCACATTCAGCACTGAAAAATAAACAACTTTTGTTTCTGTTATTTTTCTATTTGATCCCATTGTTTGCGAGTAGCTAACAATTGAACGTGGAATTATAGTTGGAAGTGATCCCTACATCGATAAATTATTTGGCTAGATCATTTACGTATTCAGTATCCTTCAATCCTCCAATCCCTCAATTCTATATGTGCTTCTTACACATACAAAGTATAACTATCTCATTTCATCAAAGATATTCTGTACTAAGTTTTAAAAAAGGGAAAACATAGGGAAACATAAATATACTTCTTAGAGTAGTTAGTATCATATTCAATGTTTGGAACAATTTCTGTTGATCCAGAAGAATTCTTGTTCACACTAATTTTCCTCCGAGTTTTGAAAAAGGTTCTAGGGCCCTTATATCTACAGCGCGCCAATATCCATTGGCTGGATGTCGGTCTCGATAACTAGGGCCGAGTAGGACTATTACTCTTTGCACCTAGATTACCTCTGTAGACCTGGACCGGCCTTCGTGATAGGTGGGCCCGCGTACTTCTACCAGAACCAGACCCAGCTCACAAATGTGAGATGTGTCGTGGTATTTTCTGCGGACCTCCCCTGGTCCTGGCTGTTGAACCTCGCTGGCTGAGGTCTCTTCTGGCGCTCTTCTTGTCTTGACAAATTCTTTCTTCGCCAGCTTGTCGCCCCCGGGGGTAGTCATCGGTCGAGTTGGGTTTAGGAAGTTTTGGCTGGGACTGACTGCCGGTACGTAGGACATCAATTGATATCCTACCCCGGATCGTCGGAAAGGTAAGGTTGAGCTGTGTAGCTCGGGAGTGTGGAGACCTAAGTGCTTATTTTAGCACTTTCGGTCTCCACGGAGCAGGTAGGACAACGGTCGTCGGACGGTATGTTGTCCGACGCCCGCAAGGAGGTTGGGTTAGGGTTGAAAAACGTCAACGTCAACAAATCTGTTAGCGGGAAATAAAGGTTATACTTACCCGTTGTCCAGTAGCTGAACCCTCGGTCGCTTGTGCCTCGGGGTGTCGGCGGGGTCGTAATCAGTGGCCTGTCTGATCAGCGGGTTCCCGTGCTCCTCGGCTTGGGCGTACAGCTTCTTCGCTCATTCCCGGATGACTTCAGTGACCGTGGTGTACTCCAGGTCTCTGACGATGTCTGCGTTTCTCACGTACCATGGGGCATCCACTGCCGTCCTAAGGGCGATGTTCTCCACTGCCTGGATCCTCTTCATGTAGGACTTCGCCTGGTAGCGCCACGCTACCGAGGCGTACGTCAGCTGCGGCCTGATGAGGGTCTTGATAAGCGTGAGCTTGTTCCTCAAGTTGAGTCGGCTCCCATTTCCCGTCATTGAGTAGATGAGGGCTCTCGTTCGCCGGGCCTTGGCTGTGATGGCGTCCGTGTTCTGTCTCCACGTTAGGCTTTTGTCCATGACCACGCCAAGGTATTTGACGGTGTCGTGCCATTGGATGTCTTCGCCGTTCATGGAGACGTGTCCTGTGGGAATTTTTTTCCGCACTAGTCTGAAGAGGATGGCTTGGCTCTTGTCGGCGTTGACTGCGAATTTCCACTTCGTGCACCATTCTTCCAGGAGTGTGGCCGCTTCCTGGAGTTTTCTGGTTGCGTTTCTGGCCTTCTAGGATCTGGCAATCAGGGCGGTGTCATCTGCATACAGGGCTAGGGCTGTGTGGTCGGTCCGGGGGAGGTCCGAGGTATAGATGGCGAACAGGTGCGGTGACAGCACCGATACCTGTGGAACTCCCGCCTCCACGGTCCTGTAGGTGGAGAGTTGGTCCGAGATTTTCACCCTTAGCTGTCTGCAGTGTAGGTAGGATCTCACTAGTTTGACGAGTCCGATGGGGTAACCCATACTCCGTCGTGCCAGACCCTGTCGAACGCTTTGGCGACGTCTAGGAACAGCGCCGCGGTGACTTGGCGCTGGTTGAATCCCTTGGTGATCTCCTCGGTGAGGCGAAGCACTTGGAGTTCCGTGGAATGTCCTGTTCGGTACGCGAACTGTTCATCCGGGATGATGTTCAGCTCTTCTGTCTTTTCTGTTAGCCTCTTCAAGATGACCCGTTCTGCAACCTTGCTCATGGCCGGGAGGAGGCTGATGGGCCTGTAAGAAGACGGGAAGATTAGTTCTTTCCCTGGTTTTGGGATCATTATGACGTTGGCCTTTTACCACCTGGCTGGAAAGTGCCGTAACCTCAACATCGCGTTTACGATGTTGACTAGCGCCGCTACTCCTTTCCTGGGCAGCTTTTTGAGAGCGATGTTTCCTATCTTGTCACATCCCGGAGCTTTTCTCGGCTTTAGGCTCCTTAGGATTTCCTTGACTTCCTCGGGGGTAGTCGGACGGATGTGATCGTCATCTGGCAGGCGGCGGATCCTTCGTACTTTGCGTTCGACGTCGTCTACCCAGTCCTCGTTCTCGTCATCGAGCTCGTTCTCTCTGCACTGCAGTTCTAAGCTGTCGGCGAACGCCTCGGCTTTTTCCTGGTTAGTGTAGACGATCCCTCGCTCTCCGTGAATCGGGGGCATAGGCTTCCTTCGGTTTCGCAGGGCACGTTGTGTGTTCCACATGCTTCTGTCCTGTGGATCCAGTGACTCAAGGTGGCGTTGCCACCCCTCCTGACGGTGTTCCTGGAGGCCGGCTTTCACTCTTCGACTGAGGACATTGTACTCGCTTCTGTCGGCGGGGAGCCTGGTCCTCTGAGCCCGTCTCTTGGCGCTCCTTCCGTCCCTTATCAGCTGCCTGGTGACCTCTGCTTCTTACTTCTGTTTCCGTCGTGCTGGCCCTTATTGCTTCCAGGATCTGCTCCTCTAGGGTAATGATGGCCCTCTCAACGTCCTCCACTGTTTCTAGCCCGGGAATTTGTGCGATGTACTGCTGCAGGTGCTGCCGGTACGTTTCCCAGTCCATTCGTCTCTTCGTGAAGGTGGCATTGTCCTCACCCGCCTGTCCTCCTAGGGTTAGGAAGATCGGGTTGTGCTCGGTGGATCCCTCTGTTCTGGTGGTAATCTCTGCCTCGAGGGTCATCTCCTTTAGGATCGCGATGTCCAGTACGTCTGGCCTGTGTCTGCCGTTGTCGAAGGTGGGCTGGTTCGGTCCTACCATCATGAGTTCGCCGGCGTGCTGTCCCAGGAACCTCAGCAGCTCTCGTCCTCGAGTGTTGGTTATGCCGCTGTTCCATTCCTGGGATTTGGCATTGAAATCGCCAATTGCGACGACCTGTGTCCTGGCGGGCAGGATTGCGTCCAGATCCCCCTCGGTAAGCGTGCTGCGGGGTGGTTGGTAGCATGAGACCACTTGTGTGGCGCCATTTCGCGCTGTGGACACTACTACGGCGGTGGCGTTCATGTTTTCTAGCTCAGGCAGTACTGTCGGATGGTAGGCTATGGTTTTCTTCATCAATAGGGCCACTCCTCTCGCGGGTCGCTGAGGGTTGTTTACCCAGTCCATCCTGTAGGTGTGGTATTCTGGGAAATTGATCTCCTTGGCCGGGGTCATCTTGGTTTCCTGCAGTGCCATGACGTCTATGTCGTACCTGGTCAGGAGTTCTTCGACTTCAAGTCTCCTTTGTTGCAGGCCGTTGACATTCCAGGCCGCCATCTCCAGGACTTCCGGCTTACCCTGTAAAGGCATTACAGGTTAGCTAGGATTGGCATTTGTGCAAAAAATGCACTCATTGCTGAGCACATTTGTTGCATTTGAGCGAGCATCGCGGTGAGGTTTTTGGCCTCTAGCGATACTTGCTGTTTTGCGGCAGGGACGGTGTTCTGCCCTGCCTTGCCCTGGGATACTCTCGCGTAGCTTATTCCTGGCGCTACGCCGCCTTTTTGTGTAGAGGCCGTCGTCGGCCTCTGTGCTGGCTTCTGTGTTGTGCCAGCTGTGTTTTTGGGGTACTTGGGGCAGCCCCTGTAGCTGGCCGGGTGTGCTCCCTGGCAGTTTGCACACCTGGCTGGTGTGTCGCTCTTTTTGCGACACTCCGTCGTCCTGTGAGCCTCGCCGCACTTTACACACTTCGGCTGGGCTGTGCACCTCGTTTGCCCGTGGCCGAAACGCTGGCAGCGGTGGCATTGAGACATCGCAAGCTTCGCCCGCTGTCTCTCCGTCTTGACTACAAGTGAACAGCACCGTGTCACTTGTAGTATTTTATCCTGGTCCTGGGGGACTAGGATGAGCATTAGAGGGATCTAACTTGGTACGTCTTGATGTCATCCTATGCACGGAGGATGGGTTGAATCCCTGTTCTACGAGGTCTTCTTTAACCTCTTCGGGGGTCACTCCGCTTGGTATTCCTCGAATTACCACGCGTAATTGTCGCTCCTCAGGTAGGGAATATGTGTAATATTCCCTTTTCTCCGAGGTGAACATCCTCGTCACTTTCCTGTAGTCCTCTGCTGTGGAGGGCTCTATGGAAATTCCTTCCCCGGTCACCTTGGCCTTCTTGAAGTTAATTCTCCCTTCATTTAGACGGCGGCTTACGGTTGTCCATGCTTCTTTGTTTCTGAGGACTACAGGGGGTATCCTCTGGCTTTTCTGAGGGGCCTCGGCCTCCTCTCTTGCTGGGGGGCTCTGGCCTCTGGTCTTCTTTTTGGTGTCTCAGGCTCGGGGGGGCTCTCGGGGGGCTCTTTAGCCACCTTTTTAGCCGCCTTAGGGGTCTCATCGTCTGAGGTTACGGCAGGGTTTTTTCGCTTCCTGGTTTGTGAATCTCCCCTTATCGCTTTCATGACCTCTTCGTGCTGAGCGCGTTGCACATCTTGCATCCTGGCCATTTGTTCGTGCAGATCAGCTATCTGCTTCCTGAGTTCTCTGTTTTCTTCAGAGAGTATTCTAATTATTATGTCCTTTTCGTCCTCTCTGTCGGGAGTACTCTTACGGGAAGTTCCACTTTGGGACTTCTCTTCCTCGTCGTAATCCATTTTACCGTCCTCCACGGTAAAATCGTCGCTGTTATCCTGCAAGGGAATACCTATACTTTATTATTTGGAAAGAAAACAATGGTTAGTAAAGAAATCGTGTCTCCAAAGGAGGGAGACTTTATTTATCTTTTGAGTTCACCGTCTTGAAAAAGACGTGTGAACTTCCTCTTCTTAGAAAAGTGTCGACGTCACTGACTGTGGGGCTTCCACTTCACTGTGCACTCTGTTGGCTCGGTATACGTCCGTACGCTTTCACCTCTCGATGCACACTGTATATTTACAGCATCAACAGACGTCGATTTCATAGCACCAAGGCAATAATACTGAAGGGCATTCTAGTCAATATGCTTAAGAAGTTTAATGGTTAGTAGACTCATAAACGGTACATACATAATCAATAATTTATGTTATGCAGGACTTGTCGAAAATGAGTTCCTTCACGTTTTACTAGTCATTTTTAAGCAAATTAAACCCTTGCATTTGTTTAGTATTTCATGTAGAAAAGGTTTTGATTTTAATTTTTTATTTAGCATTTACTCCTCAAGTATTTAACGCGTCGTTGAATTGGGAGAGTATGTTACACAAGTTTAATAGATTTTGTACTGTGTCTACTGAAGAAATAAACATTAGATTTATTATTAGCAAACTCAAAGCCATTCCTGTCAAACAAGTCACCTAGTGTGTGTGATATCATATAAAGATATGTCATATTTTTATATTTACTAATGATTTAACCGATTTTATTATTATCTTCGACTTTGATGTTTCACCTCTAAGAATATAGGTTAATTATCGCCTTTGCTATAATGGACGAAAGCTTTTTATTTCAGTTCAATAAATCTAATTTTACTGTATCATGCTTAAGAATACAGCCGATAAAAATGAGTTATGTGAAGAATTGCTTTGTATATCCCCTGCAATATTTAAACGTCATCCACAATTCCAAAACCTATTCTGAAACCGAACTGATTATTTCAAATATTTTTCAATTTAGGCTATCACAAGTTTATCTGATACGGTCCAGATTCTGTTGATGCAGTCTAGAAGCAGTTGTTGAAATGTTATGGCAATGCAATTTGTGGAAATAGTAACGATGATATCTTTATTGACGGACCACCAGTCGTGAAATACATAAATAAAACCACTAGACTTCTTTTCCCTGTTTGATCATAAAATATTCGTGATATAGGTTTGACTTCACCAATTCGTTGGAAATATTATTTAAGAAGCAGCCATTTATGCTACTATGAAGAGCTTCTGTAAGCTGTTTAGGTCCGGGGTTAAAATATCGCCTCAAAACTTTAGACGATATTACTTTTGGTCCATTTCAACAATTTGTAAGAAAGCCACAATTGTAATAATCTTTAAATAACATGAACTGAATGACAATAACATCTGCGTTTGTTCAATATAATAAATATAATTTCACAGCTTGGAGGCTTAGAAATTAAAGTGTTAGATTTAAGACAGTACAACGATGTTCCAAATAATATCATTTAGTGGATGCAGTTAAGCAAAACTGAAAGGAAGTATACATTTTGTATTTTAAGACAAATCGAACTTTTCAGGTAAACGTCCTAGCAGTCAATTTAGGAAATGTACCAAACGTCCCTCAGACTAAATCATGAATCGTTCACATTTGCACCCTGTAGTAAACACCCTAAGTGTAAGCTCAATAATTGTAACATTGATTGTTGCTAATCACTGATTTAGTTAACATTATTGACTTACAATAATTAGTCTTTATAATTACACACTAATTACAACTTTAAGCCGCTACTATAATTTACAATTTATCACTTTTCCTTTTCTTGATCTGATCTCCGTCTGAATTAGAACTACCCCAGCGCGTTGGTTCTGCTTCTTATAAACTCCATGGCGCTTATTCGAGATCCATCCATTTCATTCTGACCGTACTTTAGATTATTCTCTCCTCGTCTCTAGTATCTCTGTAGCAGGAATCAATGATGCCATCTCTGGACCGGCTAGCGAACTAGCATTATATTGCTGGTTTCTCTCTACTAAGAGGTTAAACCTTTACTTGTAAGAGGGCGTGTACATAACGATAAAGTTATGATTAACAGAATAATTATAGTGCAAGATGTGTTTATCTCTGATTCTCAAAATAGAAAGAAAAACTTTCAAACTTCTAATCATTTCATAGAAAAATTCAGGTAAAATAGAATCATATAAGTACTGTATTTTCCAACAATATGTTAAACTTTCTTGTAGCAGTTTATAATTCAATTCAGACGTCGCCAGTAAAAATATACATTTTCGAAAATACAGAGCCTCTCAACTTTAACCCGATAATGGTAACGCTCTTAAAATAATCACTAAAATACGCTGTCTGAAAGAAGTTTTTATAAACTCACTTGCCAGGAACTTAATCTAAACAGTTTTCAACCGGAAATAGCAAAATGTCACTGGATGATGAGGGTTGTTTCACCTCCAATTTATTCCTAACTGCGCTAATCGATTCTTGATGACATTTTGCTTTAATCAAAATATTAGCTTTAAAAATAAATGGAGGATGACATATGACTCTGTTGGTTGAGTTGGCGGATATTGTGCTATAAAAAAATTTATCATTAAATTTATTAAAAAATTAACTAATAATATTCAAGATTATTAAGTTGGAACTCCGTATTTCGTCATAAACTTTATTAGACGTCTCTAATCCAATGTCAATAAATGCATTTATTTTGACTGGTTTTGTGTTAGAAAATAGTTATTGCAGAAATATGTTCAAGAATGGAAGGTGGGGTTCCTTCCTTTGTAAAACACGATGCATAATTTAAAGAAATTGATTTAAAAAATTATTGACTAGAGAAACATATAGAAATATGTGCTACATGTTATAAAGTTGAAAGAACTTTTATTTTTCTCAACAGCAGGGGTGAGGGAAAACTGAATTTAAAAAAAAATAATGATAAATTTAATCCTATATATTTAACAATAAAATTTATGACCCTGAGGTCGTGAAACATAAATATACATCAATGTCAAAAGCAAAACAAGAGTTCTTTAAAATATACGGTATTCGAATACGCAATCAAAGTCATAGAAAAATAACTAGACTAAAACATGGAATTTTTACAGTAATAAAAGGTAATTTACAAACATGAACAAAATCCGGAATATAACCGGAGTCAAAACTCATATAGACACTCAGACATTAACACATAATTTTAATTTTTAAAGTCAAAATCTCGAAAGGAAAGTTGGGCGCACAAATTTTATTTTTTGGTAAAAAGCCGAAAACCATTGAGTGAACTTAACAAGAACGTACTTATGTTGCAATTTGTCACCTGAAGCAATAATTGTAACTGACGAAAATCTTCCAAATACCTACTTGGAGGGCGTATTGATCGAACCTTTATAATTTAACCCCTAATTCACTAAGGATTGCACGCACTAGACAAGCGTCAATGCACCAAAATGACTTTATTTCACTAAAAAAGTGTCTAAGGGTTACACTTTGATGAAACCGTACAGTATACGGACTAGTACCGTAAATTAACGTGGAAATCTTGTAATATGGCGTACTTGCTGTGTACACCATCAACAAATGGGGTCTTTCACTAGCCAAATAAAACTTCTATCTAAAACGGAATTTATGAAGGCAATATCGTAAGACTTTAACATTAAAACGAATCTAAAACTTACTAACACAACTTTATACATTACTTCGCGGTAATACACCATTTGGAATGTTTCTTTTTACACATTTTTAATCGCCGTTCCACCTTGATGCTCTCGGCGGACCCCATCACCTCCACGGGAACCTCGCATCGCGCATCCTCAATCTTCCATCAAAGTAAAGTTAAATACCTGAACCAATCAGGGAATCGGATCCAAAAATGCACCAATCATAGCCTTAGAATTGAATACAAATATGCTACGCGGCTACAGGCTTTATTTTTACCGAATTATATATGACACTTTACTAATATTTCGGTAAATTTACACACGGTAAAAATAGACCGTTACAAAGTAAATAAGATAGTTAACACTTGTAATTTTAACATGTTATAGGTCTCCCTCTGGAGATATCAATGTGTTTTTAGGTGGTTTTATGAATGTCATTTCATTTACATATCAACTATAAATATTTTATTTTGTGGCTGCTTTAACCCAGATTCTTTCGAGTCGACCAAATATTTAGTAATTTTACTGACAATGGTACATCTTATGTTGTGGATAATAACATTTCAGACCATGGAACAATTTATGCGACTTAGATCTGGATAAAATGAGTGAATGGTTTAATATTTCTTATGTAAAATAGTATATCTTGCGGCCTTGCGAGATGAAAGTACTGATTTTTCGCTAGATGAGAATTTGCTCACGAGCGAAGCCTATTTCATTTCGAGTGAGAAATACGATATTGCAATAAAATATTGGATTAGAATTTACAAAACTTTGTTTATTTTTGCTTGCTTTTCTTTAACTCACATTGTTTTATTTTAATGTTTGTGTTCAAATCATACATCCTTTATTGAACACACTTCCTGACATAATCAATTGATGAAATTTTGTACAGTTACTAAAATCGGATGACAATAAAGTATTCCATAGTTACTTTTGCAAATATCCGCAAGATTTACAAATAAAACTACAATAATCTCTCCCACTTTTATAACATTAAAGATACTTAGATATTTTCATTTATCACAAAACCATCATGCTGAGACAGATAAATTATTAATTATTGTTCATTTAAAATTGCTGCTCGAAAAGAACGAGAAATTACGGGCTTGGTTTATTGAACGGTCTTCGTGGTACTGATTTGAACGCAATGAACTTTAATTGAATTTTCAAAATGTGCATCAGATTAACTGACAATAGGATTGAAATTCAATTTATAAATCTAATCTTCATTTAATCGATACGAATTTATTGGCTTCTACTTGGTCACATTCATATGAAATCAGAGAGATATAAAGCGAAATTATACTCTAAAGATATTTTTTATTTTGAGATTTTCTATACATATAAATGAAAATAATACAGAACAACTAAAATAGAAACAAAATATGTATGATTATAAATAATGCGGATAGAGTTAAGTTTTTAGACTATAATTACAGTTTTGATTATCACATTTATCTGTGGCAAAATGGAAGAAGCTACATAATTAGACGAGGGAAGTTCAAATTTTAGTACGCCCAATTTTTTTCAGAAAAGTATACAGCGGGCCTCGTGGTCGAATGTTTGATGTTCTCGAATTAAGGAATTACTTGTGTCTTCTTTTTTAAAATTTTGAAATTTCTTAATTAAATTTTTAGAATAAAATATTACTTTTATTAATGGTAAGTTTTCAAGTTCAAGTTGACACATGGAAATAATAATAATAATCTTTATTTCTTCATTGTAAAAAAATATATATACACGTAAAAGTATACACACATTGAATGAAGAACGCGTCACATAAAATACTACAAACAATAGAAAAATATCATATATATTATACATAATACAAAATTGTTTGTAATTTTCAAACAATAAATAACGTATATATACACATATATACACACACATATATATTGAAGTGTTATTGTACTTCCTGGTGCTCTCCCGCGTCGATGGTCGACTCCTCCAGGAGTCACGGTTATCTAAACGACGTTTCGGCAGAATCTTATCTGCCATCTTCAGGTTCTCACTGAAAGCTGCCTACTGCTGCTCCTCGTTGCTTGAACTGAACTAGCTAACTTTCTGGCTGCAGTGTTTCGATATGAACTTTAAAGCATAGCAGCTTGTTCTTAACTTTGTACACAAATTTTCTATATGGTGAGTCCATTGCAAATGTACATCAAAAGTAACGCCTAATAGTTCATTAGCGTCACAGGAATTTAATTCAGTGCCAGTATCATCAGAAAGTTTTAACTCTTCGGAATTATTATTTAATGAAAATTGAATGGTAGTGGTCTTTGTTTTATTTAGGTTTAAATTGTTATTGTGAGGCCAGTAAATTATATTTTGGTACACTTTTTCAGCAGTTACTTTAGTTTCCGTTAAGTCATTTTCTGTGACTATAACATTTGTGTCATCGGTATAGCAGACCACATGAACATTTGGTATTTTTTAAGGTAATTAGTAATGTCATTGACAAAAAGAATATACAAAAGTGGTCCCAATATTGAACCCTGTGGAACTCTTTGTTTAATAACACATATTTTGCTATCTGCTACACTATCGGCCAGTTTTACAGATTGAGCTCTATTCTTAAGATATGACGAAAATATTTGTAAAGCTGTTCCTCGAACACCATATCGTTCAAGTTTAGCTTTGAGGAACTAATGATCTACCAAATCAAGAGCTCGAGAGAAATCTAGAAAAAGGCCTACAACAATTTTTTTTATCTAAGGCTTTAATGATTTTGTAGTGAAAATCACACAATGCAGATTATGTGCTTTTGTTTGTGGTAATACCGTGTTGAGCGGAAGAAGCAAGTGATTTTTTTGCAAAAAGCTTGACAACTGATCTTGGAGTTTTAAGAGTTTCGAAAAACTACATAGTAAGCTAACGGCTCTGTAATTGTTAAAATCATTAGGATCTCCTTCTTCATATAGTTGCTGAACGATGACTTTGCCTTTTTCTATGGAAAGGTTTATTTTATAAGCTAACAACAAATATTTTGGAATGCGAAAATATGCAAGTACTAATTTAATGACACACCATTTATTGTATTCCTTATAGTATAGTAAAAATAGCCTAAAACGAGGAAAGTGTTAGGGAGTTAAAGAAACTCTTCAATGAGATTTAGTTTTATTTACTTGTTCAAGAGCTGATGAATCCATCTGAAAATCAAGCGGGAATATTTTTTTGGAGTGATTGGAGGGGGGAAAGAAATGAACTTATCTAATAGGCCCTCATACACGGAAGGGAATATTAAATGATTTGTCCCCCCTCGCCGTTCAGATCTGCCAGATCACATCTGTCAACTCTCAGGGTACATATCTTTTGGTCAACACACACGTAAAGATCGCATCGTTTATTTTTGACAAATATCAAGTCATTGAGGGGATGGGCTGTTCGGTATACTGAAAGTTCGAAACTTATTTAAATTAAAGTATTCCGCATCACTTAACGAAAGAAATTAAACAAAATTTTTCGAAAAATAAATTGAAAATTCATATTTTACACACAATAACATAATTTTGTATTTGCTTGTATTCAACATTGCAATTGAAAAAGGTCTAGAGCAATCAATCACTACCACAACAGTTGTTGTTGGAGAATACGTTGATCTTTTCATACTTAGGAGGCGTTCTTCCTTATCAAAATAACTACTTTCTAAAACCTGGGAAAGAAAACATCAAAACTAAAATTTATAGTCCCTGAAGTATTCTTTTCTTCGCATTTCATTGCTTGATAGGTTAGTAGTATAGAAATATTTTGTTTTGGAATTACTCAAGCCAAACTTCTACATTGATTAGAAACTAATTAGTTTTCATTTTTATATGGACGTTCTTTCATCTGAACATTCCATATTATAAGAATGCTAAGTTTAAGAAAATCATTGTTAACAAATATGTGGCATGTTATTTTCTCAATCTCACATTTCGAAAACTATTGGTCTTACGAAAATTCCGTATAGAACCTTGTTTGTATAGAATTTCATATTATGTATTTTTTTTAACATAAGAAAATCATGACATTTCTTACTCATTTCATGATATTAAAGTTTGACATTCCAGACGGTTGTATGTTGCCATCAGCAACTGAAGTAAAAGTACTTTTCTTCTGCTCGAGCGGACTTTTACTTCCGTTGCTAATGGAAACGCATTTTATATTTTTATTTTTTTTATAGATAATCGACGTTTGAAGAAAAAATAACATGTCTTAATCGGAATAAAAGCTACTTTTGTGACTCGTCTGTAATTGCCAGGCTCACTTCGTTCGTCCGACAAACCTACTCGTCACAAAAGTATCACTTTTACTCCTAATAAAACAGTATACTATGTTACGACAACTAAAATCACTGTAAAATTAATAGATGTTTTCGCGAACTTTGACCTTGGGTACCTCTTTTTTTTTATTATTTAAATCCTCAAAATTTTGGGCTGAACATTTTTAAGCTTATAGCGACTGATTTATGTTCCCATATTCTCTTAAAATTATTGTTATTAATAATATTAGGATGATTTATTAATAATTTGGAAATTGAAAATTATTGAAATTGAAATAATTTGGATTAATTTTGTCTCAATGCTCCAAAATCGTGTCATTTATAATGCCCTCTATATACATATAACAAATACATTCTTTAGTTTTCGTTTCGCACACAGATGAATTAATCTTGTATTCTAATTACTTCATATATAAACAGTTTATCTTAGAATTATGACTGATTTATATCCCTCAATATGCGCGCTACTGAAAATCAACTTTACGAACACCATTAAAACATAATCCCAATACCTATTCAATTTAACGGAATCTAACTAGGGAATTATAAATTCGATGAGATTGAGGAGTTAACTAAATCTAAACTCACTTACTTCGGAATTAACGGTTTGGCTTTCTCGTAAATAGATTTCAGAAATGATGAAATAACTTCCCCTTCCCTTCATTTACCATAGAATTTGTTGAATAATTTTTTTCGCATTAAGTTGTAATGGAAAAAATATCAAAAATTACGTTCAATTATATAGAAAAAGACTAAATACTAAATAAAATATCCTAACATAGAAGACCTATTTTAGCTTCTAAATTTAAATATTTTATTGCATTCATGTGTAATACTGGTGCCAATTTTAATACGATCTACCATGATCTTAATAGGTTAAAGTATATTTTGTAAATTATATTACAAACAATTCATATTATACCGCTTCAAATTTTTATTTGACTTGGGAAGCGACGAGGGTTAATTTTCCTTGAAAATTTTCCAATAATATTTCAAACACGTGGGAATAAACGTAAGAATGCTAGGTTAGGTTAGGTTATGCTAGTAGGCCGTATATTGCATGGAAAGGCCGGATTTATCGGCCAGTCCCCTCGGTTCTTTAACTTTTGTGACTATCGTTATGTGTTACATGGCCTATGTCCAATTAACAATTTTATATAATGATTGGTATTTTACTTATATTTAGCACAATCTGTATAGCATTTTGATTCAGTTATTGTAAGCGAGACTGTTTCAACTATTAAAATTTCCTTTGTATAATTGGTAAATTATTTTACATTGTTTCATGTACCTATTTTTGTATCTTAGGAACTCAGTCATGTTTCTTACATTATTATGTATCTCTGTTACAGCTTTTCAGAACCATTGTCGATGACAAGCTACAAAAATATTTACATTCATTTTTATTTCATTTTTATACTTAGTTACTATGCACGTGTAGTTATTTGCTTTACCTTTGAAACTTGTTCATTCTCCGGTTATATAGTGTATCCTATATGATGTAGTGTATTTGCTGAATTCTCACAAAACAATTTGTAAACGATTTACTTATGTATACGAATTCCAAAGTAACTATCTAATCTGTGGTATGCAACTAATGTTAAACTATTATTGATTCAAGATTCCCTTTATCGAATGTATACCTGTCACTATTTTAATTGCGCGTTTAAGTCGCCCATCAACAGATGGCGACCTGTATAACATTACAGCTTTCAATTTAGTAAAACTATATTTTTCAAGTTCATATATTGGTACTATATTGTAGAAGATAATATAAAAAAACATATTTTATATCTCATAAAACAAATGATATATGTGACTAGATTGCTCATCCTCAGCACTCCCTCTCAATCGAGTCATCACTTCAAATTGAGACCAATTATCGAACAGCAGAGAGGATATTTCTCTCTGGTCAAAGACTTTGTGAATACATCTGGTGCCATATCTTCCGTTGGCATGTACTCTAAAACAACATTACGAGTTTTAAGAGCTTGACGGATGAAATAACGCCTAATGTCGATATGTTTTGTGCGAGCATGGTGTATCAGATTTTTCGCCAAACGTTGGGCACCTTGACTATCGCTCTTGATTACTATGGGTGTCCCAAATTCTATTACGGAACTTTGAAGATAGCTAGCTTCTTTTACACATTCATTAAGTGCCATGTACTCAGCCTCTACACTTGAAAATGCAACAGTGCGCTGTTTTCTTGCTTCCCAAGAAATTGCAGCTCCACTTAAGATAAAAGTGTAACCTGAATATGACTTTTATCGACAATACAGTTACCCCAATCGGCGTCAGTGAAAACTTCAATGGACTTTTTATTTTTCTTAAAAGTCAGCATAGTGTCTATAGTACCTTTTAGATATCGTAAAATTCGCTTTGCCCCCTTCCAGTGCGCCTCTACATAGTTATTATTGAACTGGCTCAGCGAGTTAACAGCATAAGCGATATCTGGCCGCGTGGCCACAGCTAAATACATAAGAGAATCTGTTAACTTGCGAAAAGGAGATCTCTGCTTATCTGCTTGGGAAACTGAGGTTCTCCAAATTTCTTTCCACTTTCTGTTGTCGTGGCCACTGGTTTACAATTTTTCATATCAAATTTTTCCAAGATATCTACAATATATTTCTTCTGTGACATATTGATTTGATCATTTTGGTAATCACAATCAAATTGTATGCCAAGTAAAAACTCGTTTTTTTTCCAATTTTTTTTTGTGATGTTGTGAAGTCGGACACCCTCTATCATTCGGAAAATTTTACATGTAAAAATAGGGAATATCAGTTTTTCATACATAACTCGTTTAATTTGATTCGGATCGAGAAAGCGTATAGGGATAAAATGAAGGGCTCGCGAATGCACATAAACTGAATTTTGACTCGTTGAAATCTCTCCAGCAGTTCCCGAGATATAGCGGTTTGAAAATACGAATTTGTATACGAATTTTTCGCTACGGCGAGAGCCGTATTCGCATTTTTTTCGGGGAAGAAACTGACTTGGCGACTTTTTTTTCTTCCTGCGATAGACATTTAGAACCTAAGTACTATGTTCAAATTTCAAGTCGCTAGATTGATTAGGGGGGAGAGGGAAGGGTAAACGCAAATGAAATTAAAACTGCTGTAACTGCCGCAATTTTTCCGCACATCGTGCAACAAATGTGACATTGTGTACTTATGTGCCTACTTTGAGTTCCGCTTATGTATTTTCAATTTCGTCATAAATAAACAAATGGTTGCGAAATAACCAATTTATTGTTATTATTTTTAGAAAAAATTATTTTACGCCAGGAAGGAAAGGGGTAGGGGAGAATTTTTTTTCGCCATCGAATGTGGAATTTCATTATCTTTGATTTAAGCCCAACCAGATTGCGATCGGGCGATTAAGTCGGGAGAAGGGGACCCACAAACTTTTTGCCCCGTAGAAGGGCAAAGGAAAGGGTTAGGGACTTCCGGCCAGGCTCATTTCAAGGGCAATCAATTCTCTTTCAAGATTTTTTTATCCCGGAGGCAAATTTATTAATTACCAGTTTAGGGCAAATACGCTTAAAACCCATCATTTTCCCATCAAAATCGACTGCTAGAAAATGATAAGGCACCCTTGACGCTAAGGGCAACTTTCTCTAAAACTCTCGCAATACTTTGATTAGAGACTGGATTAATTTGTCCTCATATTTAACACAACGCATGAGTTGCAGTGCATAACAACATGGATTCATAAAAAGGTTTTTATTTTAAAAATTTCGGTTTTCGTTATACTTTCTAAATTTTGTGGTCGGGGCGAGATTACGTCTCCGTGCAGTCATATTTAGTATACTTTCTAAAATTACACTCCTTGATGAGTTTCTGATCTTTTTGCATAAAAAATGCTCCGTACAGCGAAAATGTGATTGAATGTATAAAAACCTCTTCCAACGGGATTTTTACGTGAAGCACGCTTTTCATGCGAAATGTTTCAGATTTTGTTACAGTCTCGAAAAGTTCATCGCGAGTTTTGGCGTGTTCTTTAACACTTTAACTGACTTTAATTCTTTTGTCAGATGATTTTCTAACACCCTTTATATGCTTCTCAGAGTATGATTCCTCTGTGTGCAAGATTTGAGCAAAACACTTTTGTTTAATTTGAAATTTTTTATGAGGGTGACCAGTTGTTTTGGAGCACCCTGTGTGCGGTCGTTGAATTATTAAAACATTCGGTTTTAGAATGAATTATAATGTTTATTATTAGAAGCGAACATAGGTTTATATAAAATTAAAATATTATTCTTTTTTACAGTTAATAATTTGTAACTTTTCGACAACGAATAAATTTCGGCTTGAGAGATTTCATTCGATGGAGTTTTATTGTAAAAAATGTCAAAATTAACTTATGGTTAGATGCACGAAGGCAGATTAATTAAAATAGCAAAACTCTTTTTTATAAGGTTTCGACCTTGGAAGTAGCGCGGGCACTAGATTTGATTATCGCAAGTTACACCGGAAAACTAACTTACTGAAAGCGCGTCGAGCTCAGCCTTTTGTACTGTTTGGTATGGTTTCGTTTGTCGAGCCCCGTAAATCGAGCACAAACGTTTTTACACCCAATGTATGCTAGAAGCTTGAATCCCGCCATTCTGTGCGGGCGAGAGTGACTCATCTATTGCACAATATTCTGCGCATCATCTTTGTGGAAAATGGAAATTCGAAAATGAAAATTGTACGATTGTTTAGACAATAGAAAGGGAAGTTAATCGATAATTGAATGAGATTGGAATTCGTTTTGGTTTAGGAGATATAGCGTGAAAAAGAAGGTTGAACCGTCCTGGTATGGTCATACTCTATGTACGCACGTAATATGGCCATTGAATTGTCACGCGCGATGATGTTTCGAAGGGGCAATATAGAGTTGAAAAGAAATGAAAGTGTGTTAGTGCGTTGGAATGTAAATAAGTAGTGACATTTATTTGGAAATGTGGACTACTGAAATGAAATAAATAAAATAGTCCGGAAGCTATTCGAAAGAGGATTCAAATTGAATAGAAAACGTGTCGTAGAAAATTAATGAATATGAATTTAAGGTTTATACCGGAGGTACGAAAAGTATGTTGGGCGTCGAATTATATTATATGGGCTGTATTTTTCAGGTGAGTGATTTTGAAAGATTATGTTGTAAAATTGACGAATGGAATATGGTAACGTGTTTTTCGATTGTTTTAGATTATTTTGGATTATCAATGATTCGTGAAGTTTTTCAGATTTTTGATGACGTATTTGTCACTTTTGATTGAAATGAAAATGTAGGTGACTCTCTTATCGGGATTTGTCATTTTGAACTGAAATATCGTATTTTTTGGCTAATTTTGACATTTCGGGTTTTGTATTTTCTTATAGGGAATGGAATGTACTATAACAGTACCTGTAAATAATAAAGTTTGGGTTACTTCCGCCTACACCGGAAGTTGAAAAAAATGTTTGATAGGCTCGAAAAAAGGACAATTATGTAATATATAACTTTCACAAAATTTAAAATTATCTTCTTAAATAGCAAAGTTACAGAGTGTTACATGTCTCCTGTGTCACCCGGTATATACAGATTATACTATCTAAAATACCATAAATTTGTGTTTGGCTCTGTTAAGCTAACACTGGCTGTCCTGGTACTGATGAACTTTGAAAGGGTGTCGCCTATTTACCAAGCCAGGAAATGGTTTTCCTTCGCAATTCCAAACTATCAGCATAATAGACATGCAAATTTCATGTCAATTTTACATAGTTTACAGCTAACTGTTGAATAAAACATTTTATTCAAAGTGCAACTAGTAACAACTCATAGCATATCGCTTACCAATTACATAACTTGCGGTTTATATAACTTTTATCACAACAAAATTTCGCTAATAGTCTGCTTCTTCCGAACAAGTTCCTGAAGTTTTTCATGAAATATAAAACACACTCGATGGATATAACGAGGCCAAGCTTTCCAGAAAACCCCTTAAAGTGGATATACGCGTCTGCAGGGTCCTCAATCAATATTCGAGCTGCCGGTAGAATTTTATGCGACACGCTTTAAGTGTTTTATTCTATTTTTACCCTTTCTAGCGATGCAAATTCTAAATGTTTAAGGGATGTATTTACATTTTCAAAGCATTAATATGGAGTTCGTTTGGTGTTAATATGCTTATTTGGAGTCAAATAAGTTTAGTATACCCCAACAGGCATTTTTATTAATGGCCTAGAAATACCATACAGATCTCAAATATGAAAAAAGTCACTCAGTGTATACCAAGTATCATAAAACTGAAATAGAGTTGTATATGTGAATCACGTTTATTCAAGCTATGCAAATTTTTTTATTAAGAGATACTAGTTCTGGTCATAATGATTATTATAAAGTGAGCACATAAAAGTTGGAATAAATTGCATAAAACTGTTACAAAGGAAGTGATAAAAATTCATTTAGTTACATCGATCTTTAAATGCTTTAATTTGTTTATTTGTAATATATTCTAAGGACTTGACAATAGCATAAGCTTCTGCTGAATTGATTTGAGAAAGTTTGAATTTTGACTGGGTACTTGAATTAGGTATTAGGAATGCATAGCCTGCACCGTGGTTAGATTTTGAGGCATCTGTATAAATATGCGTAGCATTGGCAAATCTTTCTAACATATTCTGGAGAATCGTTCCATTTATTATGGGGTTTTCTGTATAGTTAGGGAATATGATGTTTGTTTGGCTTATCGAGTCAGAATAGTCGGGCTGAGGGTGAAAGTGAGATTGATTAACATGTTTAGAAATTTTTAATACTTCCTGATTTCTATACACAGTGGGGGGGGGAATTTTTCTTTTCCCAGAAATTATTCGTGAGATCTAAAATATTTAGAATAGCAGCTAGTGTTGAAATATGAAGTAGCGTATTTCTCACATATTTTTAAACCAAAATGAAAAAGACATAAAAATTGCTAGTATTTAAAATAATAAATAAACCCATTCACAAGAATTAGAGCTACTTATAAATTAAATTAAAAAAAAAGAGGATATAATGTTACATTATTTGTTCCACATAATTTGTTCACTAATTTAATAAGTATTTGTTATAATAATGGGTTGCAATGCAAGTAAACACTAAATAAAAAAAGATGAAATAAAAAATAATAAATTATTAAAGATTTAACTACTTATAACAATGTAATGAAACAAAAATACAAAAATTAATAAATACAGCAAAAAATAATTAAGTGATCAAATTGGTGTTTTTTGGGTCGCTGATTTCAAATCCGATGTCGAATTTGACAGTTGATAGCTGTCAGTAGTAGTGTTAGCTGCATTATCCGAAAAATATTTATTTATTTATATGCTTCTTCACTGACCAGCACTTATGAATGCGTCAAATGTAAAATGTTATAATTCGGTCAGCAACCAACAAGAATAATGTCATCTCGTACTGGCGTGTTGAGTAATATACTATAAAAGTGCTCAAACAAAACATATTAATTGGATTGTTTGCATCTATTTATAGCGTAATCCGGGAACACTGTGATAAATCTTCTCCGGATAATACAGCTGACACTGCTACTGACAACTGTCAAATGCCACCTTCAGATGATTTGAAATCAGCGACCCAAAAAACCCCTTGATTATGGCTCCATACTTTTAGTGAAAATATCCCGAAAAGTCGGCTTCATCCCCCCCCCCCCATATCTGGAAAAATGTACATATTGCGACCTTGTGGCCATGAAGACTTTTGATTAGGAGCTCAAGGGGAATAACATATATCAATTCCAGCGAGTTTCACTCGGAGCCATTTCCCATAAGAAATGTGAGGGGTCCTTTCAATAAAATTTCGCTGAAAAGTTATAGATAAAAATTTAAAAAATTAGGGTATATGCTCATAAGTGATTTTAATATTATGTCGTTCAAATTGAAACTTGAATGCTATTCAGGATGTTATACAATTTTGTTACAAATAATTTGCCGTTTGGATTAGGCAAATCGGTCCAATAGAAGCGGAAATATCTTAAAAATGGTCATGGAAAAGGGCAGAATTCAGCCACATTGTCAAAAAACTTGCGTGGGAGGACGCGCGGAACATTCTGGAACTGTAAAATGCATCTTTTTGGTTGTCTTTGATGTTTACAACAAGTTAAAATATTGCCTGCCCTAAACATTTTCCTTATTGATTATACAAATTTGATATATTTTCTCTACTAATAAGGCAAATGTTTAAAAAATAAAATTCTGTATTATCGCCCTCTGCTTCTGTATGAAGAATGTTTTCTTATATAACTCTTATAAATACGCCTTTTCGACATGCATTGCCCGACAAAAGTTTTGGAAACTTTGTTTTATTAAAGGTTAATAATAATAATTGTTAAAGTATTATTCCATTTAATATGTCAAACATTTATTTTAGTTTAGTTTACTACTTATTTCTAATTAATATCCTTGATTTGCTATTCTAAACTACAAATGTGAGTAAACACAAGTAGTTAATTCCAGTTTAACTCAGATTCAATCATGAGATACTTTTTCATCGAATAAATGACTGAAATATGTAGTTCAAATGTGCTTTTAGAGGGCGAGGTCACACACCACTTCGAGACTGCAGTTTAGAGCTGTTGGTTCTCGTCAATGCAAGGTAGGCATGTGACGACCGACACGAGGATCACTTGACTATTTAGTACATTTCGGTATCTTTGGGATAGTGGCATGTAAAATAGTCAGCAGGCGCCATCTAGCTGTCCAGTGTCTATTGCAATAAATAGCCTGACTGGGCTTAGCATAGTTCAAATGTGCTTTTAGACGGCGAAATATTCAAATATAATATTTTTAGTCGCAAACTCCTCTTTAAAATCCTTATTTTACTATAAGGAACGTAACCAGACTGCAACCAATAGCTACTCTCCGGGCTATGTGCCCCGCCGAGCGCTGAATTACAAGTTACAAGTTTGGCGCGTTAAGTGTAATAATTGCATATTACCATCAAAATGCTAATGCTTGGATTGCAATAAACACCAGCCGAAAGACTGATCCTACTTAAAGGAGCTCTCGTGGCAATCGTCACACACCACTCGCAGACTGCAGTTTCGAGCTCTTGGCTCTTGTCAGTGCAAGGTAGGCATGTGACGACCGACACGAGGATCACTTGACTATTTAGTACATTTGGGTATCTTTGGGATAGCGACATGTAAAATAGTCAGCAGGCGCCATCTAGTGGCCCAGTGTCTATTGCAATCGAAAAATAAATAGCCTGACTGGGCTTAGCATAGTTCAAATGTGCTTTTAGAGGGCGAAATATTAAAACATAATATTCTTAGTCGCAAACTCCTCTTTAAAATCCTTATTTTACTATAAGGAACGTAACCAGACTGCAACCAATAGCTACTCTCCGGGCTATGTGCCCCGCCGAGCGCTGAATTACAAGTTACAAGTTTGGCGCGTTAAGTGTAATAATTGCATATTACCATCAAAACGCTAATGCTTCGAGCACGAGAGCTCCTTTAAGTAGGATCAGTCGTTCGGTTGGTTTTTGTTGCAATCGAAGCATTAGCGTTTTGATGGTAATATGCAATTATTACACTTAACGCGCCAGGCTTGTAACTTGTAATTTAGCGCTCGGCCGGGCATATAGCCCGGAGAGTAGCTGTTGGTTGCAGTCTGGTTACGTTAATTATAGTAAAATAAGGATTTTATAGAGGAGTTTGCGACTAAAAACATTATGTTTTGACTGAAATATGTGTTTCATCGTATTTTTTTAATACATTTTTTAAAAGTTTTTAAACCATATTAAAACTTAATTATATTCTTTAAAATTGGCCCAAAACCTAGAATAAGAAAGATAAAAATTAACTACTACTGTAACAGCTTTATTAACTTTACTTTACTTAACTTTACTACTTTATTACTTAATTTGTTTTATTTATTTTTACTGAGATATAAATTAATCTTTACCAATCTCTAGTTCTAGATACATTAAATCATTCGCATATTAAATTATAAAAAAAAGTATATTAAAATTATTTTTTTTAGTATTGACTAACAAATCGCTTGCCAAAATGTATCGGTTTAATCATTTACTAATACACTGTGTAGTAAAAGTTATTTGTTTATATTAACAAATATTACAAGCAATTATGACACGTGAGTATGCCGGCTGTTTATGTAAACTTGTAATAATTAGTCTTCAAAGATCACTGCCCGAAACATTACGCAAATACTTATAATTTGTATACGAAATGATCTCCGAAAACGTTATTTTTATCTTACTAGCCGACATATAACTCTGACGATGTAATCGCAGAAAATAGGAGCGAATATTCCCGTGTGTTTGTTGCATTTATATTGAGTCAGATCTATTTAATGTGTTTTTCAGTCATTAGTAGTTTTAACTAGTTTACTAAAATAATAACTAATACTGTAGTTTATATATTTCAGTATAAATATACCGAGTTTATAGCGTAAAATAAAAGCCTTTCTGTCTGAAATATTTAAAACATAAAATATACATACCTTGAATTTACTGGACATCAATATTGCCGACGTGCGATACAAGTAATAATATTAAAGTGGACCCTAAGGTACATACTAAAACTCAATTTATTAAAATAACCCTACTTCCAGCTAGCATTTCTACAGCGACTAATAGAGAAATACTTTCCATGAATTACAACAGGTCTTCTATGCTACAACTTAAATAGTTGAGTCAAGTGTACAAAAAAGCCTTAAAAGATAAAAACAAAAATGTGACAGTTGGATTAAAGCACACAACGTAGTTTCATGTATTTGTATTTTTCTTGTTTTGCTTGTGAGTTTTCGTTTTTCGCTTTTGTACTATATGTATGTTTTATAAAAATAAATCTTATTGGCAATTTAAGAAATAATAAATTTAGTTACTAATAACGACAAGAAAAATTCAGTTGTTCATGGATTTTTAAAAATGAAAAATAATTTTCTAGAAATTTAATTAGAATTATGCAGCATACGAAGTGCATCCAATTTTAATAAGAAAACATAACCCAAGATGAATAGTTCCAAAGTATTGATCATATGAAGTGGATCGACATTTATTAAAGAAAAGAGAAGAGAAGAGGCCAATCAAACTTCGGATAAAGTCGAAATAGATCATTTTGCCAAGGTGCACATAACATTTTTTTAGACAACCATCTCAAAAAGTAAAATAAAATATTTTTAAAATCGTTTCGTACAAATTACTGGAAACATGGAAAATATTTTGCAAGAAGCCTTCTAGGCTGACAGTTCTAATTCGTTTTCAAGTTAATAACGAAAACAAATGAAAACGTCACTAGATAGTTCATTGGCAAGCCGTGACATATTTCAAATATTAATGATGAGCAAGTAATACATCAGGCCGTGAAGTGCGGCCGTGAAGTAAAAGCGGCCAAGAAAAATAAGATTGACACTTTAGGAATGCTGTCAGATCCGATAATAGTTATTTGTGTATCAAGGCCTTAAAGTTGATCTTTTTCGGCCGAATTCAAAGTTTGCGGTCGCGGTACAGTCGAGGCCAAGCAAACTTCGAATAAGATAGAGAAAGATCATTTGGTCGAGGTGCACACAACATTTTTTTAAGCAACTGTCTCAAAAAGTAAAATAAGATATTTTTAAATTGTTTCGTACTGAAGCGTCCCACATCCGGGTAGCTATTACTTAAAAATAATTCTTGTTTTCATTCCAAATTTATGCAAATATTAATTTTACCACAACGGTTAACAGAAATTATTTCTACAAGTCATTAATTTCAATACATAATTACGGCCGCCTTTTAGGAGTCGTTCGTTTAGAATTTGACCATAATTTCAGTCAAATGCTAAGTGGCCTTTTAAAAACGGTTGTAAACACTTCTTATCTAATAATATGAAATTTAAAAACACCGAAACCACATTAGCAAAGTCAGGGATATGTCGAGGGTTTAGGCAAATGTGAACAGGACGTCATTAGGGAACCGCGTAAGACAGTGTATAGTTGCCGAGGCCCCGCGCCATGTATCGAATACGCAAGTTAACGTCAAGTGACGGGAAAAAGACAGGAATGTATGGGGAAAACTAGATCTGTGATTTGGAACCAATGCACTGGAAGAAATTAATAAAAGCCGGGCGAGGCATTGCAGCGGGGTATAACTTATTGAGGAGGCTTGCCGACGTTTTCAAGCCCTCTAAGTTCGCCAGGAAGAAAACTCATTGAGGACGCTTACCGACGCTGCCCACGAGCCCTCTGAGATAGCTAATTAGAGAACTATTTGCAGGACGCTTGTCGACGATCCAATATTCCGAACCTTAGAGTTTTGGGCGTTCAGAACCATGGAAGTAACTACGCTCGCGTGTCCACCGCCGACTCCGCGGTTTACACGACGCCATTCTCACCTACATAACTGTCTAAGTATCATAATGTGTTTATTTCTCTGCGTTATTATTTAAAATTTACATTCTGATATCGGGGAATAAGGCAATTTGCTTATTTGTGGTACTAAAAGAAATATTATATTTTTATGAAATATTAGCTTTGATATTCAACAAGCAAATAAGATAAAATTATATTACAATTTTGCTCAGTTATTATTTTCAATAAGGAGGTTAGGGTAATTTCACCTGCTGAATATTGTATTAGGGAGATTTACGTTTGCTAAATAACACGTTTATATTCTAGAATAGACTGTCTGTCTTTTCTTTCAGTAATCAGTATTTCAAATAAGTCCTATAAAAATTTAGAGTTCATTCTACGTAACTGTAGATCATTTAAATGCGAGAAAACTATTTTAATGTTATACTTCTCTTTTATAAGATCCAAACTAGATTACTGTTCCGTGGTTTGGAGTCCTTTCTATACCAAATATATACAAATGTTGGGAAATGTGCAGAAAAAGTTTATAAAGCATATTAATTTCATATTACAGATGAGGTATACTAATAACTCCTCTTACTTAGATCATCTTTCTATGTATAATTTAATGACACTAAATAACAGAAGAACTTACTTTGGCATTGTTTATTTGTATAAACTTATACACAATCTTTCATATGATGTAACTACCTTAAGTAAAATAATAGTCAATGTTCCAGAGGAAAGAATACGTTTTCATAGAAATTTTTCTTACATTACACCAACAAGAAACTATGAACTAAAGTCACCTCTTGTTAGAATAGTAAAAAGTTATAATTCATTACAACGGTATCTAGATATATTAAGAATTTAAAAATAAATTGCTTAATATGCAGAACGGAATAGAAATTTTGTAAGCAATTGTCTAGCATTTAATATTTTGATAAACTATTTTGTCGTAATATAAGTATCCTTATCTCAGGTCCCTCCCCCTCTGTCGCTCTTATCTCTTATCTTTGAATACTTTAATTTAGTTTAAGTTTAGTCTAGTTTAAGTTAGGTTAAGTATATATACAGTCTGTAATTGTCTTGTGAAAGCTGTAGACTTGTACCAATAAATAAACAGTATATTATCAGAGTTTATGCAATGACAAGCAACTTTAACTATACTTCAGTTGATTTACTACCAAAGGCTTACCGTGTGCCTATATTGACATGTAAGATGCCACAGGAATGTTTGCCTTTCAAATTTTGTGTGAGGTTTCTCACCAGCGATTACCTAGTTTTCTATGATTGTTTAATAACAATCCCTCAGTATATTTACGAAATACAAACTGTACAGGCCAGCAGTCAGTGCTGGGCCCATTGGCCCTGTTACCTTTCTCTGATTGGAGGAGGTTACTGAACCGGGACGTCTTGTCTGTTTGAATTACATCGACAAACCGCGTTTTACGTTGTTGAACAATCATACACAATTTGCTAGTTGCCGTTTTGTGTAATCATTTAAAGGATATTTTATCAACATTCTATGATATTTTACATGAGTATTTCATTCTGTTACTACGTAAATTCAACAATGCACTAACATGACATGATTATTGTCCTCTATTTTGCATTATGTTTTATTTTCATCATAGCGATTGCTAACACCATAATTTCAATCCCCATTTAATTGGCATATTGGCCGCAGCTTTAATTACAACCACAAAACAACACAGAATAAATTTTTATTACCTGCTTCTTGTTATTGCATAATCAACCCTGAAACAGGTGTAGTATGGTCATTACTACAGCAACGTAAACTTTTCTATATAATATTTTGATAGTTGCTTGAAATATTTGGATTGTTTTTAACGTCATGTCCGGCCATTTGCCACATCAATTATTATAAAATAAAATGATTTCTGTGACTATTATCCCAACTATTACTGTATTTTCTTTCAACTTAACCTTTCTAGTCTTTCAAGTAATAAACTAAATAAATGGTTACATTGCAATCAACTAATATAACTAAATAATAATAAACTTCAACCGTAAATTCACAGCGCAATCTTGAAATTAATAACATAACTGAGTAACTAGGTTAATCAATTAATAACCAGTGTGTTCAAGTTTACAGTGTATTTAAATTAACAGAGTAATTAATTTTCTCATGTAGATAATATCAGACAAAGAAATCGTAGTGTCAAACTTTGCATAAAGAACTTGGGTAAATAAATATAAAAGGTTACTACACACACACAATGTAATTTGGGTTCTAACTTTGTAAAACTAGACGATCACATAAATGGCCAATTTGTTTATTTATTTTGACATAAAATTGAGATAGATAACTACTGGATGGGATGAAACATGTTCTTGGTTGCCTCACAATTAAGGATATTTACTATTAAATAATAGACTGGGAGTTAGACTCTATTAGTACAAATAACTTGAAACATTTTCAAAAGAGGGCTACTAACACTCGAACGAAAATAAATGAAAACGTCATTACATAGTTCATTGACAAGCCGTGACAGATTTCAAATATCAGTGATAATCAAGTAATATATGCGGCCGTGAAGTAAAAGCGGCCAAAAAAATTAAAAGCGGCAAAAAAAATGAGATTGACAAATGAGTACAAAGAGATGATACTTTAGGAATACTGTCAGATCCGATAAACGTCATTTTCATGACAGTTGCCTAAAAACGCATTTTTGTCATATACCTAATTAACTATACGTCTAGTAAAATGTATTTCACGCAGCAGACTTCTCAGTTATTTCGTTGTCATTAATTAATATTAGGTTGAAACATTCCTCGGTGAGTTGTTACAGCTGTTATAGATCTAAAAGATATTTTCTATAGTCTTTTAATAATAATAAATAAATACACCACAGGTAATGACGACCCCCTTTATCCCGGAAGGCTCTAGAAGAGCCTTGTATGGGAGGGGGCTGCACATTTAGAGACAAGGGACACACCAATATCCAATATCCGTGTATAGTGGAAAAATCCCTCTCACAGTATTTTCCACTGCCACAACCGGAGATCGAACCTGGGACTTTTGGTTGAGAGGCAAGTGCGCTTACCTCTCGACCATCAGTCTCTTTACCAGGAGTCAACACAAAAACGACATAGAAATAGAGCGAAATAAAATTGCCTGTAAAGGGAAATGTTCATCATAAAAATACTTATTTTGAGTTACCTATTGACGATATATTATCACGGAGTTGTTTATTGTACTTTTTGGGAGCTTGTATCCCTCACACATTGTTTTGGTATATTCCCTACAGATTTGGCAGCGCAGCATACTTTTCGTGTATCAGCAACAATTTCTGTCTGACTTAGATAGATAGATGCTTTATTAGTTCCAAGTAAGCTACAAAAGAATGGAAAAATACAAAATATACAATCTATACATCTATACAATATATACAATCATGCGTACAATCATACAAAGTGCGCACGCCTTGCTTTCCTTGCAGTGGTACATTACTATTTTTTTATTTTTTACTTTTTAGACGACTTGCTACAGAAAAGCAAGTTTTTAAATTTTTTTTGCAGATAGCTTTTATATGAGCAATTTTTAGTCGTTCTGGATAGAGACCTGTGCAAAAAATTCTGTTGATTATGTGTGCAAGATTATATAGATATATAGATTGTAGATTATATCTGCTACTTCTTTTAATATACAGATTGGAATAAGATCCTCACCTGATCTTTTTTTTTTTTAATTATTTAATACACTCTAAAACCTCTTTTGGACTTGTAGGTGTTATAAAAATACTCTGATTATTTCTCTTTATATACCGATGGTCATATGGAATATTTGGTTTAATATCTGGTCATGCATTCACAAAATATTTGTTGCTGTCATTTAGCACCTTTGGTGGATTATCAGTTTTATATTTAAAGTTATCAATAATTGCATTTTTATTTTGTATTATTCTATTCACGAGTGTTCAGGTTGCTTTCACTTTATTCTCAGATTTTCTAATAAATTCCACATTTGATATTTTTTTGGTTGTTTTTATGACTTTTTTAGGATATTTGTATATGCATAGTAGATTTCCGGAGATATTTCCCCTTTTATTTTTGTTTATACATTTCACGTTTTCCTTATTTATGTTGTGATCCAAAAGTTTGCTTTAGGTTGTTTTGCTTTTATATTTTTATTTACAAGAATTAGGTTTATTAGGGCTGGTAAGTTAAATTATTAAAGAATCATACGTATTATATATATAAATTTCGTCCGACTTATATCTTTCTAATTCCTGTCTAAAATATTGCAGTTTAAGTTTGATAAGATTTTTTTGTTTATTGTGTTATTCATTTTGGGGATGTTTTCTGTTACAGAGCTTAGTAATTGTGCATGATGATGGGAAAGTGCAGAATTTATTACTTCACTATTTTTATAGTTCTGAATGTTTATAAATACATTAGCTATAATGTTAACTATTTTTTTTTAACTTTAGTTAGCAGAAAAACTGTCTGAGACTATTTTTCCACGTTTGCCGTTACTGATCAACCTCCTAAAACCACAGCGTAAATTGTTTATAATTAACAAATAAGTTGCATATCAGAGTCAGCTCAGTCAGAGCTAGTGCAATCATACAGACAGACAGACGGACGAGGAAGGAAGAACAGAAACACATGTTGAGAAAACAAGCAGTTGCAAATTGTAATTGAGATACAAAATGATCATATTAAAAATAGCGAACAAATAAAGCAATTAATACACATGCATAAAATACCTGAAAATATTTTGACCTTGATGGCGCTATGATGAGCTATTTCAGTCAGTTTCAGTTTCTATTTTGTATACACAACACAGATTTAGTATGTCATGGGTATTTCTGAACTTTGTAGTGCACGCTATATTCGCCATTATTTGTAGCCACTTTATAAAATTCTGGTTAACGTTCCTTGACGGCGCGGCTGAGATTCTACCCGCCTGAAGTTAAACTTTGGTTGAAAAATCGGAACGTGACTATTATACGGCGGAAGATCAAAGCAAACAAATCGGTATGTAAATTTTTCGCGAAAAAATATGCAAAGTACATGCGGGGACTTTAAAGTGTCTGTGAAAAAATTCATTCAAAGTGCCAGAGTTTTTAGACTATCGTTAATAAAAAACTAATTTGATCCAACAGTCTTAGGGTAAGTTCTGTTTAATTATTTTTCTAAATTCCCTTACATAATAATGGGGAATAAATTAAGGTAGTTTATGTGTTAAATAGTCGTTTGTATCGAAACATAACAGTTGCTGAAACTGTTACAGCGTGCTGGCAAATATTCAACTTTTGTTGGAAATTACAACTGGTAAAAAATGCATACCTGCGGCCTTGAAATTTTATGTATCAATATTTTACATTACTGCAAAAAATTTGGTTAACTCCATATTTTTAAAACGGTAATTTAATTTTCTACGGCGTTCTGCTCTGTTGACATATTTTTGTAGATAGTTTTTAATAATTCATATAAATGTAGGTTCTCCAAAACTTTTTTTCAACTATATATTAACACATGTTGTAATGTTAAGGTTACGAACATGTTATTTTACTTTTAAAGTTTTTGACTGACATGTTTCAGACGTATGCCATTGTATAAACTCGTGAAATATTAAAAAGTTATTTCAGATGTTCAGGAAAACGAATTTTTGTGTTGTGGACATGACGTAGCCAGGGGGAATAGGGTACTATCCCCCCACCCCCGCCGTTTTACATATAAAACGCTTTACCCACGTCAGGTGCTTGAGATAAAAAAATATAATACATACATTAACTAAAATGCAAACACAATACTTATTACAAACTGTAATGGTAAAATGTACAATAAACATAATAATAATGGTCAAGAATGTAACCAGACTGTAACCAACAGCTACTCTCCGGTTTATGTACTCCACCGAGCGCTGAATTACAAGTTACAAGCCTGGCGCTATTTTTCGATTGCAACAGACACTGTACCGCTAGATGGCGCCTGCTTACTATTTTACATATTGCTATCGTAAAGATACCGAGATGTACCCAATAGTCAAGGGATCCTCGTGCATCTGAGACAGCACCATTCAAGCATGTGTACTGAATTTTGTTATTTAAGAAAGAATTTGTGATCTACAAGCTAGATTTACTAACATTTTAATTTATCAAGAAGCACCTGGTGAGACAGACAGTCGAATACTTTCTATAAGTTCCAGAAAGTAACCTCCACAAACTGACCCTTTTCCTGACTTTCCTCTATAAGATCTACCAGTTGTAGTATACATCACTGGTGGATTTTTTTCATTCTAAAACTTTACTGATTTTGATAAAAAAGGTTATTACCTTCAGTTTAGTAATTTGCAGTTTTAGTACAGTTTCAAATATTTTTGATATTCTAGGCGCCAAGGATTTGGTCTGAAAGTATAACTCCCTTTGTACCTCCCTTATGAATGGGCACAATTTTGAAAATTTTTGGCACATTGGGATTTATGCTCTCTTTTATACTCTCGTTAATGAGTTTAGTAAGGGAAATTATATAATATATTTTATACGTTTTATTATAATTACCGACACACTGACATGGTCACTACCTTTTTTAATTTCCAAGCTTGTTTATTATAACTCGCACATCATTAAAATTAACACTGGAAAATTCAAAAGGAGGAAAATTTACATGCCGCTTAAGAAAATGGGTTACGTTATTTTTAGTAGTGGACAAGTTCTTAATAATGTCATCTGAGGTATTTGCAAAGTATTTATTTAAATTTTGATTAATAACATCCTAATAAGATTTTGGTGTGTTACCTGTCTTATATGTATAATCGCTATAGTAGTGCCTTTTTGCATGATTATGTTCCCGCCTGTATTTTCCTTAAGTTTTCATAGTATCCGGGCAGGAAACTCTTGATATAACTCTGAGAACAGTCGTAAGTTTTCTCTTAATTTGTGTAAATTTGGCGAAAATCATTTATTCTTTATTTTTTGTCTTTGACAATTTTTTCAGATAGTTTGAACGCTTTTTCTATGTAACCACTTAGTGTATGCTTGAACCTATCAAACTTAGAATTGATATCAAAATGATTACATACAATTCATTAAATACAAAAAAGTGATTATGCGTCTTCATCGACCTAGCAAATTCATTTGACAGAGTGAGTCATCGAGATCTGTTAGCTGCACTAAATGTTGTCGGAATTTGTGGTCCTGTAAATATATTGCTGCAAGGTTACCTCAGTGGTGAAAGGCCACACTGCGTAAAAATTGAAGACAGCTACAGTTACTTCAAAACAGTGAAATGCAGAGTTCCTCGGATTACAGTTCTAGGTCCATTCTGTATTTTTTGAGGCTAATAACTGGAAGACTCTAAAAAATTGAATTGAACGTGAGATATTGGAAATTATGATTTTTTGGGAGTAAGTTATTAACAGTCAATTACAAAAAAACATTTGTATTACCTTTTGTCTGCACTGGTTGAGGATTTCCAGAATGAGATTCTATTGTTGCGAAGGAAGATACATCTGAAATAAAATTAGAAAGAGTTAAAACCATTAAATATTTAGGTAAAATAACAGGTTGCCTTATGAGACGGGAAGAACATATTGAGGTGTTAGTCAGGAAAATTCGGTAATTGGTCCCGAAATTTAAATTCATATTATTATTTTTAAATGAAGATAATTTTAAGATGCTTTACTATGCTTTGGTTCAATCACATTCACTTTATGGAATTATGGCATGTGGTAATGCTACAAATTATCATTTAGAAATCATTCAAAAATGGGTACTTAAAATTATTTACAGTAAACCTATGATATATTCTTCTGAGGAACTATATGGAGAATGTAAAGTATCCGATCTGAGGCAACTTTATGGTCAATATTTGCTGATACTTTGTCACAAGATCAAGGGAAACCTCGAATTATTTCGACAGCGTAATATTCAGCTCTCTTCCTAATAATATAAATCAACTAGTTCATTGAAATTGTTTAAGAAAAGAGTTAAACATTAAACATTAAATAAGAAGCGAACCGAAATACATCTGATTATAGATCGTAAAAATAGTTATGCATATAATATTTTAATTGTGTTTCATACTACTTACTACTATGTACTCACCCATTTAATCAAGTCTACTTAGCTAGTATCAGTGCAGCATATAAACTTTTCTCCTGAATGTATATTCTTTTGAAATTATTAATATTTCATAGTTGGTTATTATACTTAAGCTAGTGTTTTAGTGTTTTTCTTTTTTCGTTATATTTTCTTTTAATAGATTTAATGATTTGTTCTGTATGGGAATACCATTATAATAATATTTGGTATTAAGGCCTTCAAAACATCCACGTGAATCCCCTTAACTTTATTTAGGTATATTATTTAAAATTGTAAGTGCAAACTCTCATGTATCTCGTTACGTTAAATACAGTTATACAATTTAATGGAACCTGCTCCTCCGCCATAATTTCGAATATATTAAAATTTATTTGGTTTAATTAAGTTTAAATAATTGATCCTAAATCCTGAAGATCATCAAACTGATTTGCTGATTTAATTTCCCAGCATAAGGAATGCATTGCTGCCACTTCCAGAAAATATTGCTACGTCTACGTTGAGTTCGACTGTGGTTATGTATGCTGCTGCTAACAGCTGAACACGACGGAACTCCAAGTTTATTGAAAAATAAAAGATGTGCTTGAAGTTTAGACTAATAGAGCTTGATAGAGACCCTGGGAGTCCTTTGTGCACTTAATTTTGATTTTGTGAAGATGACAAAGGCACTCTTAAAACGTCGGATAGGTTCGAATGCTGCACCCTGAATGAGTCCCTCTAAGTCTTGTGGTGGGTGCACCCTGTAGGTGTCCGCATTCAATAGCACTAGATATACTTTAATGTTAATGGCAGAGTCAAAAGCTACACCGTGTATATGGAGCTTTAGAGCTTCTAGTGCACTTGTATTTAGCTGTATATTCTTAAGTACTTTAATTTAATGTCTATGTCATAGTTGGAAGGTACACCCTGTATATGCTTTTCTTTTATAAAATACTTTGTTTAAAACGAACAAGAACAATTTATTTACTATAACCGAACAAAGTTAGTAAAATTAGTAAAACGGTTTTACTTAAATATTTAATTATATAGGTTGTAAAACGACAACTTTACGTACACTAAATTCCGACTTAGGAATATTAAGATTAAAATGAAAAAATTGTTTAACACGATTGTAAGTGTCTGAAAAAATTCACTTTTTTCTTAAATGCGGGATGGCCGAATAGAATTGAACTCTTTTACTTGGTACAGTGAAGCAAGCAGCTGCAGTAGCGTATTTGCAGATTCAACTTACGCGGCGCACGTATCGAACTCGCCTTGCTTGAGCTCGCAGAGTTCACACGAACGTTTTTTTGACCGTTTTTATGAGGTCTGGAAATATCCCCAGCCATTCATCTCGGCACGACCGCAATATTACATCAGAAAATGTGAAAATTCGGATTTAAAAATCATATGACTGTTACGGCATTAAAATGGGGAATCGTTTGATGTATAAACGAAGTTTGAGTCGATTTGATTTTTGAAGTTGTTGATGAAAATTTCTCTGATATAACTTATTAACCTCGAAATGACCCTGTTAAATCGTCCCAAAGATCTAGCACTTAAAGTTGATATGATATGAGAATGTTCCGACAGGTCCGCGATGAACGAATAGAAGTAAGCTTTGATGACAATGGGGAACGAACGTACCGGTACTCTATTGGAACATTATTAATGGAGATTGATTGTAACTTGATATCCAAGACAAGAGATGGTTAATTTGATATCTAAGACGCGAAATCGGATGAATGGTAAAATTGAAAGAAAAATAATTTATAAAAAAATCTTTCAAGCGAAATAAAATAATTTTGCTGCGGGTGCGGAAAGTAGTTTTGATGTATTTTAAGCTCATGTGGGGGCGATATTTTTTAGGGTGTTAGTTTGTGATATTTGAGCTGCCAAATGGTTAATTTCATTGATTGAGTGATTCTATTGATGGATTTGGGTTATTTGAGAATTATCGGTGAATCGTGAATTTCTTCAGATTCGTTTGTGGAAAACTGTAGTTTCTCGTGAAATAAAGTGTCTGAAGGACTTTTTATTATAATTTGACTGTGTGAGGTAAAATAGTTGATTTTTTTACAAATTTTGCAATTTCTTCTGTCTCCCATATATGAAATATATTATAACACAGTAAGAGCCATATAAATCATGGTACAGGAATACAAGATGGGACGTGGAGGTGCTTGTAAGAAGCATTGCCGCATTTTGTCATAAATTCCATTTTAGTAATAACTAAATAGGTAAACAATATAATGGTATATTGTCAAATAGCCTTAGAGTCTCGACATCCGGCATCAACGTACTAAGAATAAAATTATTACTAGTTGGTATTAAGTAAGACGCTGCCAATTCAATTTCCTTAAGAAAACGATAGAAAGGTGTCTATAAGGAAAACGAAACTTTAGCTTGCAACCTCTAGTGTCAAAGTAATAAAAATGTAAATTTTAGTATTTTACATAAACACGTATCATCTTATCTAAAGATTTCTTCTGAATTCTATTATATGCAAATTCGCGGCAAGAATTAAAAATATAAATTTTCGTTCTTTTTAAATTATCCAAAGATATAAATGTGTCATTCAGTCTGCAAGGAGTAAATTTGCCACTGACTACAGAAATTCGGAATTTGGGAGTTTTCTGGTTGATAGCAATTTAAATTTTAAAATATATGCAAAAAGCATCTAATAAAAGTTGGTGTTCAAACGTATTAGTTAATACTTATCCAGATATGCACAAACAACAGTTTATAACTCTATAACATCATCTCATTTTGATTATTGTACCACAATTCTATCTTTGGCTAATGAGACCGAACTAGAACGATTACAAACGTTACAAGATAAGGAAATGAGAGTTACATTAAAACTATATCTAAAGTCTAGACTAGAATAGATATGTTCAAATGTTCGAATTGGATGAATATAAAAAAATTTCTTAAGTATAATGTTTCAATTTTCATACATAAAATCGACAAGTACGTCGTTTCAGATTAATTAAAAAACATTTTATCAAAATCAAGAGATGTGTAAGAGTACAATATCCCAGGGAAAAATAAATTTGTAATTAAACAAGCTAATAATAAATCAATGCATTGCTCAATTTCCTATAAAGGAATGGTTGAACACAACCGATCAAGTACTTGCGTAAAACGGATCTACATTTAAAAGACACTCCATTGTGAATTATATATGCATTCTTTTTCTTACATATCTTTTTCGCTTAAATAGCTTTATTTTTCCTTTTAACTATTTTTAGTTTTCTTTGTATTTGTTTCTATGCATATATTTAATAAGATTTCTAATGTAAAACAGATGCATTTTGATTGTATGGCCAAGGGTGTTACGTTATAACTATTGAAAATTTTTCACATCTGATACCAGCACCTCTAAGCACACATTTTCTCTAATCTTAACCGACCTTTTGTCACTTACGCTATATAAGTTAACTATACAATCCCATAGAAAAGGTATACACCCTTTATTCTTAGTATAATACATAGAAAGTGTAGTTTTTCATTTATTTACCGTTTATAAAATGAAAGTGTTATAAATTATAATATACTCAAAAATAAAGATTAAGAGCTACAGTACAGTACTTTTAAAAATCGAGTTTTAATTTTTTACATCTTGACGCACCCTCCTGAAAAAATGCAAACCGAAAAGCGTATAAAATTGTTGTAAAAAATCAAAATATTCACTTGATAAAATCATCAACAAATTAGATTTCAAAAATTTTAAGCAGGTTGAATATGCAACCACCGAATATGCACTTAAACCGCACGGGCCTTTTTAAAATTTTCAATAAGACGAAAATATCGAAGTTCAATGAAAACTGAAAATCACGTTTCTTTCTGTGATTAACCCAACAATAAGGATAAGAAATTGAAGTTCAACAGAAATTACTTTTTTATTGTAGCATTCTGAAGTGCTACTTTTTTATATCTAAATTTAGTTTCCTGATTTACCCTTGTCTCGTTATTTTCATTCTATAGGAAATGGTTGCTGCGACACTCTTATGTTATGGATGCTGTGAGTATGCAACCGTTCATACTCGAGGCCTGTGTATAAGGTTGCGTCAGTGGCAAAATAATAACTAATTGATGAATATTCCTGAACAATTAATTCAATTTCTACTTGCTTAACCACGTTATTTGATTTGATAAGAAACTTTTGTAGTCTTTCTGTGGGGAAGCTTGATTAACTGTTAATTTAGTTAATTTCTATGTTCGAAGTGGATCATGGCCATGTAACTCTCCAGAACATTTCCCTTATTGTTTAACACCGCTGGCATACGATACACAACTCCTCAGGAAGTATACGTAACTTGTAAATATTGTAGTGCAATAAATATTCTTTTTATTGAAGATTCTATTTTTGTAACTTGTGTCATTACTGATGTGTTAAAAATTTTTTTTCTTAACCGCATCTCAAGTTACCGAAGTAACCCCTTGAAGGTCTCATAGATTTTGTGTTAGGTAAAGAAAGACGAGGTCCTACAGTTTATTGTGGAGTCCGAACCACTCTTGGGGCAATTTCTTATAATGAAAAATTATTTCGCCTTGCGGGCCGGACCTCAGTTTCAGATAATCCTCATAATCACCTGATAATTTCAAATACCACCGCATCTGCATCTTACATGCAGGCAAAATGATTTTGCCTTCTTGGCTGGGAAAAATTCAACAAGACTACAAAAAGTGACGCCTTCTGGTAATTCACTCTCTTTATTTACAAGCATTTTTTACTATGCTCATGCCGCTATATCTTTTTCGGTAGTTTTTAACAAAGCACAATAACGACCACTGTACTTTGAAGAAAACCTCAGTGTAAAGAATTAGTTCTTTATAGGTTAAGCATATAATTCAAGTTGTTATGACTTCAGCCAGTTATTAAATTGAAATTAAATAATTCTTGACTTGCTTGCTGCTTGGATTTGTCTACTGATTTTTTTATATATATGTTTATATATATATATATATATATATATATATATATATATATATATATACAATTATTTAACGTCGGCCTATTTCCGCTACTGAGGCCTAACACCGACGCCTGTAGACGAGCTACCCCCAACCAGGAATTTTGCCGAACCTCTTCCCTTAAGAAGAGTAGGGATCTTTTACTTGCCTAACATTTAATAGACAAGGGACCGACGGCTTTACATCCCCTCCGAAGGATGGTATATCTCCTATACAACCCTCGCCTAAGGTTGTATAGCTTCCGCGCATACACTGATATACAAGCCGCTGGAAGACGAGTGAGGCGAGGACGCGGTTTCCGTTGGAATGGTCACCCATCCGAGTATTAACTGCGCCTGTCGTTGCTTTACATCGCATACCGAAGTATGTACATAGTAAAGACGCACCTACGCTCGCCCTTATATATATGTTGAGCATTCCATAAGATACTTTTAGCAAATAATTAAAATAAATACATATTTAAGTAGAATTCTTATTTTATTCATTTCCCGATTTGGTTCATGAAAATCTCTTTAGTATACTGTGCGCAATTTTTTGGTACAATTTTGTCAAATGATTTGCAACACATCATGGAAATTCCTTTTAATATTAACCTAATAATTCGAGTACTTTGCAGAATTTATGAAATGAATAAATCAAGTTTGTCCCTTGTTTGATACAAGCTTGTTAAATATGAAATACTGTTATAATATGAGTGACAATATCAATTTAAGTCCAGATTGAAGCGATAGATTCCTTAAGAAATTGAAGAAGTACCTACAAAGGTAATTTCTTTGTTGCCCACAAAATATATACAATATTATGTATTAACATACACACGCTTTGTGGAATGGTGCAATGGTGTCGATATAAGCAAGCATCACAGGGTAACAGCATTGTTGAAACATGAAAATCAATGATATTGTCCAATGGTATGCCAAACAATATGATATATAACAATAGTTTGATAAATGACCCAAAAAACATTGCAGATGATTTTGCAGACTTTTTTCAGAGTTTTTATACAGATAGCACTCATTTTGAAGTTACTTCTCAAAATACCCTAACCGATAGCTTACATTTAAAGCAATTTACTGAAACTGAAGTACTTAGTAGTCTTAAAAAATTTACTGTTGGCCCGGATAAAATACCTGCTTTTTTTCTACGAGACTGTTCATGTCTTTTTGCAATACCACTTACCATCTCTCCATTAACACATCTACATATCCCTCTTCTTGGAAATTCTCTAAAGTAATACCTGTATACAAGAAAGGAGGGAAAAACCAAATTGAAAATCATAGACCCATTACTATTGTCAATAACTTTTCTAAGTGTCTTGAAATGCTTCTCCATGATTTCCTCTTTTTTCACTTAAAAAACAAAATCACACCTAAACAACACGGTTTCATGAAGGGAAGATCCATAACTACGAAGTTATTCTGTATAACGCAATTCATAGCTGATACATTTGACACCGGCCTGCAGGTATACGTTATATACACTGATTTCTCGAAAGCATTCGATAGAATCATGGTATTTTGTTTAACAAATTAGATTTTTTTGGCTTGTCAAAAAATCTGCTATATTTTTTCAAATCTTACCTTGAAGACAGAAAACAGTTTGTACAATGTTGCGGCCAACAATCTACTTAGATATCTGTCACCTCTGGGGTCCCTCAAGGATCTATACTGGGACCATTATTTAATATATACATTAATGATATCATAAATGAGGTGGAAGCAAATTGTTTATTATACGCGGATGATATGAAAATATACACTGCTATTAAGTGCTCTGATGACTGTAATAAGCTACAGTTAGCATTAAACAAAATTAATAACTGGTGTACATCAAACAGTCTGCCTCTAAATCCTTCCAAATGTAACGTAATGTCCTTCTCACACAATGTCATAAAATATGACTATACCATTGATGAAGTTTCCCTGCATAGACCTAACACTAGACGTGACCTTGGCGTAATTTTTGATTCTAACCTATCCTTTACAGACCATATAAATGATATAGTAACAAACTCCTTCAGATCTCTTGGCTTTGTGATACGGAATACACGCGAATTAAATGATATTAATACCATCAAGTTATTATACTGCGCCCTTGTTAGACTTCCTGTTGAATATGCCTCCATCATATGGTGTCCTCACTAAAATATTCATGTGCAAAATATAGAAAGAGTTCAGAGACGTTTTTTAATATATCTCAGCTTCAAGAATGATAATTTATATCCACCAATTGGATTTCCGCATAAAGAATTACTGTCTAGGCACTCTTTCGACGCTCTTGAAAATCGCCGCATTATTGCCCAACTAGTTTTCTTACACAATCTAATAACTAATGACATTGATAGTGAGAAAATTCTCAGCCAGTTAAATTTCTCAATTCCCCATGTAATATTACGGCAATTTCCTACTTTCAATCTCCAAACACCCCGTATTAATGTACTGAAATTCTCACCGCTTCATCAAATTTGCAACAATTATAACTCTGTCCAAACCAAGTTTGATTTATTCAACTGTAATGTGGCCTTGATAAAAAACCTAAAACTATAGTGTGTACCGACGTTTATTATATCCGAACTTCTAATAATTTAGCGGCACTTAGTTTTTAATTCTTAGCACTTTTTGTATTATCTTTTCTAATATTTCTTTTGTTACAGATTATTGAGTATTGTTAGTTAGTATTGTTATAAATATCATAACTCTGTATTGTACCCATTCAGTAATTGATGTTATACTGTTGAATGGTGTAAGTTAAATAAATAAATAAAAAAAATTTGAATGTTTTATTTGGAATTCGGAATTGGTTTAGAGGGGAGGTATGAAAATTTTTGAACCACAGCACTTGGGCCCCATTGGGCCCCTTGTACTTCCTCCCTATAGGCAGACCCTCGCCTAGGCCTCCAACCAACGTAATATTGCGAAGTAGGTGATGATGCCGCCTAGGGGCACCTCCATTACATCGGCCAGAGTAGACCAACGTGCTATTGTCTGATAGATGAGAGGGCAGAACAGCCAACCGTGGAACCGTCTCATTTTCTTGTTCACAACCTCCACAGATAAGTGTTTCGTTTAAACTTATATTTTTATTTATTTAGATTCATGACCTTTTTTAGTGCCACTCCTGAGCGGCAGTAATATACTTTTTTCTTCAAACGTCAGAAAAATCATGACATTTCTTACTCATTTCATGACATTAAAGTTTGACATTTCAGACGGCTTTGCGTTGTCATTAGCAACGGAAGTAAAACTACTTTTTCTTCCGCCCGAGCGGACGTTTATTTTCGTTCCTAATGGCAACGCACAGCTAAGTTTTTTATCTTTATTTTTTATAGCTAATCGACGTTTGAAGAAAAATAGCACGTCTTATTCGGAGTAAAATCAACTTTTCCTCCTAATAAAACAATATACTGTTAGTAGTAGTAGTAGTAAAAAGCTTACTGTCGCTCAGGTGAAGTATCAGAGAAATGTCAATTTGAGTTCATTTTTGTCGTAAAACTCATGTTTCTTTTACGTTTGAAAAAAATATATATTATTGACTTGTACAATAGTTTAAGTTTTAGCCAATTATCTATGCGTTTGGTATTCTTGGATACTCTTTCTTATCCTGTTCCATTTATTTAATTAAATAATATTAATCTTATAATAATGAAAAGTGTTATAGCAATCCGATTATAAAACAAGTTGAAACGCAATATCGGTAAAATATTTACGGCTTGGAACACAAGTGTCGGCTCTGGCCTGTTGGGAAATACTTCTGGCAAAATTTAGTTAACCTCAATCGATACCCCATTTGCATGCAGGGTACGTCGCGTTATTGACAATGTTTTTCCAACATTATTTCCTTGTTACTATATGCTAATTTTGTCTAATCGTGTGTAATCTTAATTAAAGCGCGCGTATAACGTGCCCTAATTTTAAAGAACCTATTTTCGTTGGCAATATTTTAATTAACTACAAACATGTGTCATGTCAAAAAGGAACAAAGGACAATTGAAGTTACATGGTTCTATATTTTGTATGACTATTCTTGAGAAAGAGATAGGGTGAGATATAAAGAGAGGGTGATGAATTAAAATAAAAACGAAACTGATGAATTTGTACAGGCACAACTTTTTATTTCTCCATCTTGGAACTTTCTACGACATACTGTGTCATTTTCTAATAATAAAATCTACGTAAATAGCAAAATAATTGGTTCACCTAGCATATTAGGTACTAAGAAATAATTTCTGTGTCTTTGAAATTCACGTCAAAGGAACAGTTGGAAGGTACTTTTTGATAAATATAAATGTAAATTCTAATAAGGTACTAATATAGTACAGCATACAATTAATACAATAAGTCTAGACCAATTTTTCACATCTTTTGAACTTTATCTCTCAGGGAATAATTTTATGATCAATCGATGGGAAAAAATGTCAGGAATAACATATTAAAATGTTTAAGACTTCGGTATTGTTGCAATTTCGTAAATAAATAAAAACTATCAACAAATTGGCCTCACTCGACTTTAACACGGTACGACGGCCATCAAATGTTTCTAATAATTAAAAAAATATATCACGTTGTAGGGAAAGAAATTCTTTACAATTTTCATACGGGAAATACCCCTCTACGATGCTTAATTTTATAATGATAAACTGGGACTGCGCTACACATCGTCGGATCTCCGTCAAGGTTCGGTTCTGAGCCCCATTCTATTTAACATATATACTGCCGACTTCCATTACTTAACCTCATATTACACATTACTGAATATGCAGATGATTTTGTTTTATCATATGAACATATAAAATTTGATCTTTGTAAAAGCATAATGAATAATGAAATTACAAAATGCGATACCTGGATGCTGGATAAGGGGTTTGAAATATCAGAAGAAAAATCGGTTGCTACAATTTTTACTAGACATAATATCGAATACGCTAACAACATAGAATTAGTTTAATTTAAATTTCCTATAACAAACGAAATAAAATATTTGGATATTATTTTGGATAGAAAATTAACTTGGAAGCCTTTTATTGATAATATTGCATCCAGATGCGAAAAAGGATTGAATTTCCTTAAAACCACTACCAAAACGTGGTGGGGCTCTGATAAAAAACTGCTCTATTATTTTATAGATCCTATATTCACTCAATTATAGATTATGGCTCAATATTCTACGGAGCGGCCTCAAATACCAATCACAAACGAGTTGATCTCATACAGAACAAGGCACTTCGCATTTGTCTGGGCGCTTTGTTATCCACCCCCATTGAAACACTGCACGTGGAAGCATTGGAATCCTCTTTACAGCTAAGAGACTATCTGTCGAAAAAATTCATGCTAAAGTCCAAAGCTAAGAACTCCAATCTTTTGAATAAAATACATAAAACAAGCATCTCAGACTCGTCAGAAAAATATTGGCAAAAGAAAAATTCCCCGCCTCTATGCGCTGCTTACCTAGAAACACACGACTTATTTAAATTTATTGAACCTCTATATCCATCTACACCTGAATATAAGTTCTTTGAACTTAGTATTAGTTTATCAATTATTATTCCAAGTTATAGCGAAAATTATCTGGAAAGCCATTACATTTTTTTACAAAATGTAAATCAATGGCGACACTATACAAAAATATACACGGACGCTTCTAAAACCACCGAAGGAACAGGTTGTGCTTATATAATACTCCAACATAATATCTCCGCCAAATTTAAATTAAGCCATGAAATTTCCATATTTTCAGCAGAAGCAAGCGCTATTTACAAAGCCATTGAGCACATAGTTCAGTAAAATTTGACCCATGATCATCCTCCAAATATCCCAGCGAATCCTTTTATTATAAATATTTAAAAAATTACACGGCTGTTACATTTAAATGGGGGCCAAATTATATTCATGTGGGTTAAAGCGTACATTGGTATTCGTTTTAATGAAAAAGTGGACACAATCGCTAAGCAAAGCGTCTCATCAGGTTTAGAAACTACAAGACAACTAAGTTACGATGACTCTGTAAATATCTGTAAACATGTACTGAAAAAATCGTGGTCAAACATGTGGCATGAATTTGTTTTCATCAATCCACAAGATATTCTGAAATACCATCCAAATTCTGGCATGATGACTTCAACCTACCTAGAAAATATATAACCATCATTAATAGGATGAAATTTGGACATAGTTGTTGCCCCCCACATCTATATAGAATTGGAATTTCTCCTACGAATAAGTGCGAGATATGTAACGTTGAGGGTGACTTGGATCATATTTTCTTTAACTGTATCAAACACACAGATGCAATAAATGAATTGTATAACAGCCTGTTAAAAATAAATATAGATATACCTTTTAATATATTATCTTTGCTCTGCCTAAATAAAACGGAGATTCTACATTGCTTAACATCATTCCTATATAAAAGTGGCATAAAAATTTAGGTTTAGAATTGTTAATCCCTTGTTTAACCTCATGTAATCGATCCGTGGCCATACCTGTGATGGTTTTTTTTAAATTCCTTGATGGGCCCCTAGGCGAGAAGTGTGTGTCCCTGTTATTCCTAATCGTTTTCATCTAATTATTATTCACGTTAGAATTAGGGTTAAATCTTTAGCCGCTTCTAAATTTAACTGTGTATATGGCTGTATGGACTATGTCCTAATGCCAACAATAATAAAAAAAGTATTACCGCGTTAAAGTCGAGCAAGGCCAATTTGTTGATAGTTTTTATTTATTTATAAAATTGCTACAACACCCAAATCTTAAACATTTGAATATGTTATTCCTGACATTTTTCCCCATCGATTGATCATAAAATTATCCCCTGAGAGGTAAAATCCAAGCGATAGATTAATTTTATTGTACTAAATAGTATAAAATAGGATAAGATAGGATGGGCTAGAATCGAATGTAGTAGAGTATTTTATTGTTTTTTTCTGCCATACGGAAACGTGAATAGGGCAGGTCAGTGGTTATTTTATATATAAATACTAGATATGACACGAAACCCAAAAGTAAATGTATGAGATAATCAAATACAACACACTTGTTAAAATGAGGCATATTATAAACACGTAGGTTTTCATAGATTTTGTGTCATGTTGCATCCAGCAATAAAATCCCTCAAAGTGTAAAAACAACATTTTATTAAAGTCCCAACTTTTATCAATACAGAATTTACCTTAATTTCTAATAGGGCGATCATGGAAATCAGACTTTTTAAAAAACGTACTTTGAGTAATCGAAGCAATGCGTTTTAACTATACAATATATACTACTTCCTTAAAACGTGGAAAAGGGCTTTAGTATGCCCTCTGCCTAAAATTAATCGACGTAATCAATTAAGTCACCTAAGGTCTATTAGTGTTTTATCTGTCTTATTAATAATTTGTTGAAAAAAATTTAAAATTACAAGTTAGAAAATTTTTAATTATTAATAATATCCTACCTTTAAAACAGTCTGGATTTGGATCTGGTTTCAGTTGGGCTACGGCTGTTGCTGATGTAACTAATGACATCATTGGAGCTATTGATAGTAATAAAATCAGTGTTTTAGTATTATTGGATTATACTAAAGATTTTGATATGATAAATCATCAATCAATTTTTCAATTTTATATTTTTGTGGCAAAATTCTTCCCATTTAATTTTATCATTCTTATCGGATAGAGTTCAACAAATGGTACTCAATAACAACATTTCTCAAACCCTAACGATACTCAGGAGTTCTGCAGGGAAGTATACTTGGCCCATTATTATCTACTATCTTTAGATCAAATTTGCATAAATCCTTGTATTTCTGTAATTACCACATATATGCAGATGATACACAACTTTATTGTTCATTTCACATTGAAGATCTACATGAATATGGGAATTTAATTAACACTGATTTAAAGAATGTCGTATCAATTTCAACTAATCAGCTATTCAAAATTAACCCTAATAAGTCATCTGCTATAATATTTTGTAATGACAATGTACCTGAATTTGTATCTAGAGAATTTAATACACAGATCGGAAATGATATTATCACCTTCAGTCATAGCCCTAAAAGTATTGGTTTTATTATCGATCACAAATTAAGGTTTAAGCAGAATATAACGTTTAAATTAAGACTAAGATACGCTGCACTAAAAATGATATATATTCTGACTCTTAAGCATGGATGTGAAAAAATGTTATGTGACTCTTTAGTTTTGTCGCATTTTAAATACTGTGATACGGTTTATGGCCCTTGTATTGACAACATCGAGGTGCGATGTATACAAAACGTACAGAATTCTTGCTTTCGTTTAATTTTTGGAATTCAACGTCGTCAAAGAATATCTCACAAACTGCAAACTGCTGGTTAGCTGAATATGTACAATCGTCGTAAACTTCACAAGGCGTGTTTTTTCATAAAATTTTAAAATTTAAGTCACCACCTTATCTCTTCAACAAGCTGTCCTTTCGCGCTAATGCACTAATCCTTCCATGTGAAAGTCTTAAAAAGACCTATAAAAAGTGTTTAATGCGAAACCAGTAAATATTTCTCCTATATTCTTCTGCTTTCCTCTCTTTTCTGTTTCTCTACCCTTGTTATCAGTTTTTCTCATTTTTCACTCTCTGCTTTGATATATTTTTCTAATTTAATTATATTATTCATTTTATGATCGTCTGGATATGAATTGAAAGCCATAATATATTTATTTTTTATCACATAATTTATGGTGCAGCGGAAGAACAGTTGCTGATTGTGTCAGGAAACTGAACTATTCTGCCTTTTATTTACCTATCACTTTTATTTTTACTTATATAATATACTGTCAATTATTGTGAGTTTGAGTGAATAATAGACACTTTATTATTGTTATATATTCATTCTTAATGTTTTACAGCATAACTTTCTGTAATCTATGTTAAAAATTAGTCTTAGTGTGCGCATTTGTATCATAAAAACACGAGTGTCTTCTGTAGATTATTCCCGGGCTGTGAGATTATAGCTCATTACTGCTTATACCGTGCATAATAAAATGCAATAAGAAGTTTTCATTTCAGTTATTTTTTAAATAAGACAGTTGTTAAAAAATCTAATTCAACTTAAAGCATAACTGATTACCTTGAGTAAGATATTCATCTACATGAATATCGAGAAGTATAGTTTTATTAGTAATTATGAAAATAAATTTTATATTTATTTTCAAAATGTTCGTGGTTTAAACACTAAGGTGGCTAATGTTTGCAATTTTTGTATAGTGTGCAATTTATCAGTATTGCGTTTAGGCGAGACCTGGCTGGATCCCCATATGTTTTATTCGGAGCTATTATATCATATTATAATGTGTTGAGATGTGATCGCGGATATGCAGACTTGAGCAGACGTGGTGGCATTTCAATAGCGTTAAAAAAAATCAAGTAGTAAAATTATTCAGGGAGGTACAGTTTAATTAGAATATAATATTAATTTTACCAATTGCCCGATTTATGTGTATTCGGCACGTCAGAATTAGATGTTTTACAAATATTTATTTATTGCACAACAGAAGTTAATCCAATTATAGAAAAAAATTACGAAAAGTAGTTTTATAAATATTTACAAATAATCATACATGCATAGAAAATAACAATAAACAACAATAATATTAAACAATAGTAAAATATAAGTAAGGTAGTAAGCTAGCATTACAACGTTAATTAGTAAAGATGACACGGTATATTTAACAAGTATAGATAACATAATACAAGAAATTTTGTACAAAATCCGGCTCAGTGGCTCAACGCATACGTATTAGGTTTTCAACCATGGAATCCTGGGTTCGAATCCTGGCTAGGATATGTTTAGTGGTATTTTTCATCTGTTACCGAGTTGGTAGCAGTGGACTAGACAAGGTTGTGTGATAGATAGTTGCTGTACCACTCCTGAGTTCGAGTCTCAGCTACGGCAGATGACAATGTCGTAGGAAATGGACGTTGTATAATTGTCTATGTGTATGTGTCCTGGTTGAGTGGTAATAGCTAATGTTAAACTCCGCCAGAACGTTAATCTAAATAAGGCGTTAAAATAGGACAGCGAAATGAGATGAACACGAACTCGACCTCTGTTTCGTTAAAAATAAAAATTGGTAGTGGTGGGGGTTTAGAGCTGAGACCCCAGAGGCGTCCGTGCACTTATTTTAGATGGGTTGAGTCTCAGGGTTGGTTTTAGTAAGTGCTGTTTCGGGTCGAATGCTACACCCTGTATGTTGTAACTTGCACTACTTTTTATCACTTTGTTTAAATTTTCACTGATTTGACTTTTACAGCTATTTTCGGGCTAACGGTTACACCCTGTATGTTGTAATTTGATTTAAATTAAACACAGAAATTTAAAGGGATTTACAATTTTCTTTTATTTATTTAATCGTCTTGAACAGAGTTGAAGAAAGATTATATTTTAAATTTACAAGTTTCTTTTGAAATTGTAACTAATCGACAACAGAAATTCTGTCTTAGATTAATTTGAATGTGTTTGAAAAAATGCAACAAAAATATTTAAATCGAAAAAATTCACTTTATAATTGAACTTGATTGAGGGGAGATTGGAAAGAGGGGCCACTTAAGGCGAAGAATTTTATTAAAGAAATATAAAAAGGGGGCCACTTAAGGCGAGAACTTACAAACTAACTCTTTTTAACCAGGTTGCGGCCTGGGAAGCTAGAATCGGACATATTGTCACGGCGAAAGTACTGGATCTGGGATTAAGAAAACCTAGCTTGACGGGAGTATCTACAACATAAGTTAAATAGTAACCGAACCCAAATAGCGTCAGCAGTTATTACACAAAGCTAACTTTGAAGCTTATTTTTTCCCAAGAACACTACGCGAGAACTTTACACTAGAGTCACTGCCAAAACTGAACTTGGCTTCGGCTTGCGATGCACCGGTATTTATACTGATTCAGAAAAGTTTCGTTTTTCTCGCCCCATCGAGTCTCGCGGAGAGCTGGAAAGGCTTGAAATCGCTCCGTGCGGGCAAGGATGAGTCATCGATTGCATCATGTTGCGCAATACTTGAACATTTTGGAATTTTAAAATAAAATTTATATAGAAAGATCGGCGATGCAAAGGGGAATTTACCAAAATTAGCCTGAGAGTCGGATCTAATTTGGTTTAGAAGTTATTTGACGTTTTGTGTGAGAAATCTGGCTCGACCCCGTAAGGTATCACGAAGGTCCGCTGTGAAGAAACTGTAACTCCGTTAACAGGTTTCCAGTTAGTGCGTAAGATATTAAGATAAGATATTAAAAAGGTTCAATACGGTTCGGAGTCGAGTGGAGCGTAGATATAGAATATGTGTCTGCTATTATACAGGGGTGATTGAAAATGGGGAAAGATTTATAATAGCAATGAGATTGTGGAACTTCGATGAAAGGGTATTTGGACTTTTGAGACTCGAGGCATGCAAAGTGATTTGAAGTATACAGGGGTTGATCGAAAAGTTGGAGATTTTGAAAATGAAATTGTTTATAGAAAATTGGGGAAATAAAGTACGACGTTGAAAGTTTGGGGTTAGATGGTGATTCTGGCTAATTTGATGACTGTGAAGGGGTTGTATTTTTAAGGGATGGTTTTTCTGAAGTTTCTTTCGCAGAATGACTGGGCTGAATGTGAGAAGTGTGTTTTCGGTGAATTTATGTTATTTGAGAATTATGGATGGTTCGTGAATTTTTTCGGATTTGTGTGACCTTGAATGTGGTTTTTCAATGTTACTTAGGTCTGGTTGACTTTTTTATCATGGTCTGCCATGATGCTTGGATTAATCTGAATTTTTTACTAATTTTGCATTTTTTATTTTTTGTTTTTTGACTTATAGGGGGAATACCCTATAACAGAGATGCCGTTCACCCATCCAAGTGACGGACTCGACCAATGCTGCTTAACTTCGCCGGTCGAGGTCTCAGCGCCAATTGCCAATTGAAATGTCTTTATTGATTATTATATATAATTCATTCCTTAAGCCAAATATTTTATTTATTTCATTGTACAATATTTGTAACTGTATCCTTGCCGAATATAGTTTATTAGTTTACAAATAGTTTACTCCATGTAACAAACGCATATACATGTGTTGATCTCATAGAGCCCGTCGTTGGTTGACAGTTAATAAAATATTTATAGCCTGGTCAAAGTTACGTCTTACAGTTGCTGCTGTCCTGTTACAAGATTAAGCAAGTTATGAGTTTTTCTGCTGCAATGCAGTTATGTAATGACAGATTCGATAAGTTAAGTTGTTAAAAAGCTTGTGTTTTAAGCATTGCAGGAAAATGAAATGTAAAAATCTGCTTTAAGGGTGCAATAGTTAAAGATAAAAATAAAAAGTCTTCTAGTTTAAAAGGTATGTACAAAATATTTATAGATTGAAAAATAGAAATAGTATTCTAGTGCACTGAGGGTAGAGGGCTGTAGAGTTTAGGGAAGGAATGGGGAAGGAAGGGGGAGGAAGTCAGGGTAGTTTTGTCCGTAAGTGAAAGTTTTGTGTGTTTAGTTGTTGTTATTGTATGTCGTCGTAGATTGGTTGATTCTGATATAAAAGTCGGTGTGCATGTATTGGGTCGTTATCTCTGCGTCTGTCTGTTAAATCTTGCGTAATCTCCGATAGCTGAATCTTATTTGTGAAGAATTTTTAATCGACTTCGTTAATATATGCTCTCATCATTGGGATGTTGTTATCTGTGTGTAGATCAGCTATCGGAGTATACCTATTCGCGTTGGTAAGTAATTGTAATAACTTATTCTACAATATTTGAAGGCCTTTGCACTGCGCATCTGAAATGTTATTTCAAGATACGCAGGCATACGTTAGAATTAGCCTGAAGCTGACTTTGAACAAGGCGAGCTTATTATCAACTGTAAGTTTACTGCGGCGATTTATGAGGCAGTATGGTTTGTTTATTGCAGAATAAGTTTTTTGTATTGTGTTTGTCACATGAGGTCCGAACCTGAGTTTTGAATCTAGGGTTACCCCTAGATACTTGACTCTAGTCTTTTCTTGTATTGTGTCATTGTCTATCTTTATTTTGTCGAAAATCTTCGTGTTGGTGAATGTTCTATGTAGCGTAATAGTCTCTGTCTTGTCAGTATTGATTTTGGTTTTCGGTCTCAGCGCTTGAACCGATGATGGTACCTGACTTCACATTCATTTGGTACCTCACTTCATTTGCCGGAATATGTTGACTATATCCATAAAATACTACTTTTAAATAAGTTCATCCATTCCTTCTGCATAAACCAGCACAATTATGTAGGAAATGCCAATTACCGAGTGTTAGATCATGTGTTATGTAAAGTAGATTGCAGTGTGCAAACAAAGTGCTATTATGTTAAAAGACAATTTACATCGTCCAGCGCTAAAAATTATATTGAACTTGAATAACATCCAAAATGTTTCTTGCTAAAAAAGTGAATTTTCTTAAATTGTATGAGGCGTTTTTAAACGTCGATTAGAACAGTTCATGTAATTACAAAGACCTCTTGATGTATTTTACTCTATAATTCAGGGGACTTTTGAAAAACTTGTACCTAAAACCCGTCAAGAATTATGTCAACATGCACCATGGTTTAGTAACCATGTAATAACAGAAATAAAGCGTAAAGAAGTACTTGGATACATTATGAAAGGACAAGCGACATACAGCAAAATACATTACTTTTAAAAATATACATATACATTAAAAAAGGAAATTAAGGAATCTCATAAGACAGGTGGGAAATAACTTAATATCTGAGTGAGCGTTATGTGTAAAGTACAAAGAATATCCCGGCTGACGTCAATGAGAGAATGTTAACAGACTGAACTGCTAATGGGACGACTCGGGTTTGAGTCTGGCACTAATTTTTTTTTCTTGTTGTTTTATTATTCTTCTTATAAACTATATATATAATTTTTCCTCACTTTGACAGAAAATATGAGTCTATAATTAATAATGGATACAAATTTTTATATAAAAATTAGTATATAATTAAAATTTAAGGTTAAATATTATTCTTCTTATAAACTATATATGTAATTTTTCCTGACTTTGACAGAAAATATGAGTCTATAATTAATAATGGATACACATTTTTATATAAAAATTAGTATATAATTAAAATTTAAGGTTAATTACTCATAATTTAACATGTAGCTGTCGCGAGAATGAAGTTAATTTGCCCTATTTTGCATAACCCATATTTCCTGCATTTTGTGTACAACAAGAACGATTTTTTTTTCAACAAATTCCTCCTGCTTCAACGAAATTTACTATTTGATGTAATACTTATATGTCTGAAACTGATTTGAAGAAAATATTTGTATTTCGTAAACAATCAGCCCTATAAATGGAATCTTTGGAACGAGGACAAAATCGAAGTTGTCGTTACCCATATTTACACAAGAACTTACAAAAAGTGTGTTTCCCAAATGACACCAAACAAGAAAATAAAAGAATAGGAACTTTCACTAATAGAATTTCAAGTTTCAGTGGAACGAAATTCGCTTATAGCTAAACATTTATTCGATAAAAAGCCGTTGAAACGTTTCCAATTCCAGCATATTTAAAACATATTTACTTTTTCTGAATAGTGTTAAGGGTTAGTTAATTGAAATATTTATTTTGTCTTCATTTAAATAAAATTTAAAACGATACACTACCAATTAATTGTTTTTGGTCTCATGCAGAATTTATAAATAAACTTTGTGTGTTGTGCCATCTTATAAATTAATAATTAATTTTATAATTCCGTAAAACAAAAATTTTAAATGCTATGTATTATACTTTGAAGTAAACGGCTTGACAGCACACGTATTTAACTGGTTATCCAATTAATGAGTATTTTGAATTTATATACATGACTATACACGTAGACTATTTCCAATGAATTCAGTGAAAATGAATTTCAAATTAAACACAGTTCGTTGCATTTCACGATTTTAATTTGAACTAAATTATATTTTGTCTATATAGCTCCGGAAATAATTCCACTGAACAGTTATTAGATACTCACTCAATGGGGTTGTTGGAGCTGGAGAGAACATCTGACGCTATAGGAAAATGAGTAATATCAATTAGTTCTTCATCAATAGCTGATTGATTTTTAATTAATGCCGAGCTTCGAGCTGTTCAATTTTTAGTGTCAGTCTATCCATCATTTCAATTCACAACGTTTTCCGTTTTGCATGTAATAAACCTTTTATTTATATTTCAGGATATGTTTTCTACTATTTTCTAAGTTCTTTATGCTTCTTTGAATCACTGGCAATTTTTCACCTATCGTATATTGGTACTAATGCGGTCAGAAATATTTTATAAGAGAAATATTGCCTTATGCAAATATAACTCTAACATTTATTTTTATATTATAAATTTGCTTCCTTACAACTTACCGTCAAATATAAAATTCATTTAAATTCTGGTAACAATGAAATATTTAACTTGTCAAACATTTGTTGGTTTAACGGTGTTTTTATTGTGTCTTTAACAATTGCTTAAAATTCTTGTTAATTGTGTTCAAAATGTCGCAAATTTATACAACAGATGAAAAAGTGAACATGTTAATGATTTATGGAGAATGTAAAAGAAATACAGTTGCGGCTACCGAATTTTATGCTCAATGATATCCTGATAAACAATGTCCAGCGAAAAATTATTTTAAACGTGTTGAAAACCAATTCCGAAGAGAGCCCAACAATGATCCCGAAGAAAACTTCATTATTGACGACGGAACGGAAATTATTGTTTTGGCTCGAATAGAAGTTGATAAGTGTTTCTTTAAGGCCCGTTGGGTTTGAATTTTTCATCAGTCACTAAAGAGTAAGCCGAATTTTGCACAAATACCACTATAAATCTTTTAAATACCAATTGCACCCGCATTTGTACGAAAGTGATTACGAACGTAGGATGTAATATTGCAATTGGATTTTGTATAATAACTTGCAGCCAAGCAATGATTTTTTGCGACTGATTTTATTTTCGGACGAGTCTAGGTTTACAAATTTGGGAGGACAGGGAATCAACGGCGCTCCTCCCCATAATTCAAAGATACTAATTGATTACCGTCAACGGAGATTCAGAGAAAACGTAATTTCGACGAATGGTTCTGTGAGGTGGCCTCCAAGGTCACCTGATTTAACGCTCTTTGATTTCTTTGATTGGGATCATTTAAAAAAAAATTGTCTATGCAACCGCAGTTACAACCCGTGAAGACCTGGACGAGTAAGACGAGTAATTAATAGCATAACGGCCCAGCAATTGGCGAACGTTCTTCGAGAAACAGCTATGCGAGTTCAGAAGTGCATTGATGTTAATGGACAGAATTTTGAACAATTTTTGTAATGTTTTGTGTTAATTTTTTGTATTCCAAAACAACCTTATGTGTAACAAGGTAATTAGAATAAAATTTATTTTCCTATTTTCTTTTAGCTGTAATTTTATTTGTATTTATCGCACCTCTTAATACGATATATGACTAAATTCCTTATTAATAGTACTAATAAATGATACCACGGTACCGATATGGTTCCATTTGGAAAAATTGAATTTTGCCCCAAAAACAATTTTGGTGAATTTTATTTGCTCATAAATCATGTAATTTAGCGTGTTTAACGGGATTTCGATGTTTGTAGCATTACACGGGTAATTTAGAATAAATCGGAACCATCATGGCACACAAGTGGAAAATTAAAAATTATATTATAAAAAAAAATTGATGTTTGAAATGTCACTTATTTGGCATCGTTGGATTCAGAAGATTATATAGAATTCAAAAGTGTTCCATTTAAAAATAGAAAGTTAGTGTCTCTTCTGGCGAAACCGGAAGTGAAAAAAATCAATTATATGTCAAAAAGTGCCGCTTGCTATATATGTAGTATATCTCAAATTTCAATCAATTATCTTCAAAACTAAAGGAGAAAAGGGGGGTATACCATGATCCTGTGACACCAGGTATACGCCGTTCGAAAAGAAAATTAAAATATTAGTTAATCATCATATAAAGATAAAACCAAATACTGGAGGTATATGCCTAATCGGGAATGCTATAGTTACGCAATAGGGCTTGAATATTTAAAATTAGTATATTATGTGTCTGTCTCAATGACATTGGCTATTGGTAAATTCAAGACCATCTAAAAAAACCACACATTGGTGAAGTTAAATAATAATTATTATGTAAGATAGATCAAAAGTATACCAAGGTATTAAATCCATCTTAAAAACGATATAAACCACGAGTACAACTGAAAGAAAAGAAAGAGATATCGGTTTATAAGAATATTGCAACTTCATGTGCAATTTATTCATAGGAGTTTTGTAAGTAGTTTAAGTGTTATTATTAAAGCCATGTTATTTTGAGGTTTCAAGTAAAAGTATTTGAAGAAAAAAGACGTGAAGTAAAATTGATTTCTGGTGTCTCGGCTCTTCTTTTCCGGCCGTATAGCGTTGCGGCTCCAGGAACGGTCTCCGAGTGGTGCCTGTGGGGGATTTTGTTGTATTTTGACAAAAATAAAGTTGGTTTTCTGTCTTCCTCTCGTATAGTCGGTCAGTCGATGCGAAATGTTAATCAACTGATAACCACGGCAAGTACTTGTATAGGTTGTCCCCAAGGAAACACAGTGTTCTCGCCCCACCTTCCATTTGCTTATATACCACTATATACAGAAAAGCTATGCAATCCTAGGACAGCATTGCATTGTGGATATACTATCCTTCAGGGGAGAAGTCGGTACCTTGTCTATTAAACGTTGGGCAAGTACGAGCTCCCTACTCAGAAGAGGTATACGTTAAATAAGTGTGTTTAAAAGGATGTTTAAACTTTCTTGAGCCCAATGTTGATAATTATAAAAATGATTAGGTCTTAAAAAAAATCTATTTACAAATAAAACTATCAAAAACTATAAGAACATAAAACTGTATTTTATTTTATCTTTAAATTTCCATCGTCATAAAAATTTATTTTTAAATTTTGATGGGCATGCAATCATTTTTTACTGTAATTTGTTAAATCTGAGTAAAACTGAAATAAGTCGTATAACACATCGAAAATAATTTTAGTATAATTTATTACTAGTTACGCTCGTAAAACCATCTACTTTTAAACAAGATAAATTTCAATAGAACTGTAAAAAACCTGAACGTAACTCATATCCGCGCTTTTTAATTTAACATCATCTATTCCCTCAAATGTCTAATTATTATGTCAACAAAGTTCCATATGGCATCTAAAAATAAGTCACATGAAACTCTGTAAAACGTCGCGTGCCATAAATAAATCTGTTGGAATTTAGAATTTAGAGTACCCATTGATAGCGAGCCTGTTACTTTCATTGACGGGTTTATCTTATAGGTTAAGAAAACAAATAGATCGGGCTGGTTTACATGATGTAAATTAATTTGGAAAAGGAATTAAGTTACATAGAACAAGAATAAGAGTTTGAAATGTTTACGTTACTGCGTGTATGGTTTGACAAGCTTTCTCGTAGGGTTAATATAAACTTGATGTACAATCATTTTCCATCAGGATAATAAACGATATTTCAGCGCTTCTAAGAATATACTATACTTTGTCTGCGGCTTTACTCTTATTTTATGATACTTGCTAGAAGTGAAATTGATCAGTACAGTTAATTTGATACATATATCACATCGAGAACAGTGTACGGCATAATTTATAGGTCGACTTCAAATTATCTGCCTTACTTAAAATAAATGGTATAGCTACAGCGGACTTACTGTCTCGAGGGACCAATTTTTTCATCACTAAACTACCCTTATATGTATATTCCGGGAAAATCAATAATGGGGTAGATGTTAAGTTTGTAGTTCAGCGACATTGTATATTGCATATTTAATAGTGAACATTTTTTAATATTTCTTCAAATCTGCATATGTTTCGGAAATAAGGCCGTCAGTAAAAGTGAAGCGTCTCTTAAAGCTTTCAACAACATGCTGATCCATATGCTGAATCAAGGATGTATATTTGCTGATAAAAGTGACACGTTATTTTACCATCTCCAGATCTTAACCCCTCAAATGGATGAGTCGGCGCGCTATTCAATAAAAGCGTAGCTTCTGCAAGTACATTAACATAGGCTCCAAAGCAACTAATTTCGCTGGGGCTAGAATAGGTACAATACTCTGTTCTCACTTCTTCTCTTTTTGCAAAGAGCTGTTTATAAAATTCTCGCAAGAGAGTCAAGGGCGGTGATCGGCTGATTTTTTGACAGTGACTTTCAGTGACGTCGTACATCGAAGTTAGAAGGAAGACAAAGAGAGATGGAAGATCTTATCTACAATGTATCGGAAGGCGAAGAAGCTAAAGAAGCATAGAAAAGTTTGAAGATAGGTAAACATTACTGGCATATTGAAGTAATTGCAATAGATACATGATTCCTAGACATATTGTTAATTAGAAAAATATTTAATCTGAAAAACAATAATCCTAATAAGCAATATGCTGTGGTTATCACCACTTTACTAAATTGAAGCTTTATGGTATGGTAAGGTGTAACATAAACATAATCGAAAAGCCAAAAAATCAATTTCAAAATTGTTAAATCAAAGATGTTAGACAAACGAAACATTGAGTACAGACTGTCCAGAATTTTAATGGGATTGTGTTGGTAACTTATAACTTTATGCAAGTTGCCCTAAATATAATATCCAAATGGTGCTCTTCAGGCCGACTTAGTGTCAATCCGAGCAAAACAGTTATTCCAGCCATTTCACCAAAAGGAAATAACTAAGGCAGCTCCTATGTTGAATGGAACAGTGCTGAATCTTTCCAGTGAGGTTAGGTATCTAGGAATAATTCTGGATCAAAAACTTAACTGGAACTTAAATTTGAAAAGAACTCTTGCATGCAATATCTGCTATTTAAACGTACCGGAGGATGTTTGGTAATACTTGGGGGATCTGAAGTTGAAAATGATATACTGGTCATATCTTTCGATTTTCAGATGAATGATGACCTACCCGTCATGCGTATGGTGGTCAAAAATAGAACAATAGCAAGAATGTAACAAGTGAACAAGCAGATATTCGTGGGTCATAACATTCTAAGAACAATTATTTAAGTTCCAAGAATTTCTCGGTTTATTATCATAAAATTAGTATGTATTATTTGAATTCTTAAGTAGTTAAGTATCATAATATTTGTATATTTTATTAGGCTTTAGAGTATCTATTGTACTAACTGTTATAAAAGTACCAAATAGAAATTTGTAATTCAGTATCTTCTTGCTATTGAAGTTCTAAAAAGCCGAAACACGAGAGTTATAATAAAACTTTGTGAAGCATTTAATTGTCCTTGCACTTTATACTATTTCATTATCTCCAACTTATACCTACTTGATTAATGAAATGTCGGTCATGTGAGTTATTTTTGCTTTTGTGTTGGTATGGTAACTAATTACCTTCTTATTTTTTTCTTATCAATTATTAATTTGATTTTTTGACTTTGTACAAAATATATTTACTATTAGTACCAACATATTAATTTTTTGTAACCCTGTAGAAGTACTTTGGATTATTATTTGCATAGTAAGAAAAGTAAAATTTCCACTAATTCACGCAAAATGAAGCAACAAATGAAGCGGCGTACAAAGTTCCTTTATAAATGTTCGAACGCCAAATCTCGGGCATCATCTGCGTTCTGCAGTTCGGTGTTACACTGAGAATTGATTTATTACAAAGAGGTAATTCATAACTCATTTATTCAAAGCATAGCAGAACGCGAACATCACAGAGTAAAATTTAACAGGATCCATTACGAGCTCTTGTAGAGTAAATACCTAACTGGGATTGGGAAGTGCACCGTTATTGACATTGTTGATTGCTGACTTCTACGAACGTAAAATTGAGTTACTGTTGGAATTCAATTAGTTAATTGTAACAGGAAAAGGGAGCCGTGGAGTTAGTTGTTTCCATAGCTTGATTTTATGATTAATTGAAAAGCTCAAATCTGTTTAAGTTGTCATTGTACTACATCACTTTGTTTGGGTCACTTCTTAGCATTGAATATTACTATTCATTATGTTCACATAATTTTAGTAATGAGTGTAATTAGTGGCTCAACGCTTATGTGTTAGGCTAAGAAGTCCCAGTTTCGAATCCTGACTAGGGTATGGATGTTTTTCATGTGTTACAGATGGTAGAAGTGGACTAGTCGAGGTTGTGTGAGAGACAACACGGGTAGTTGCTGAACCACCCCTGAGTTCGAGTCTCAGCTGCGGCAGATGGCAATGTCGTAGGGAATGGTCGTTGTATAATTGTATACGTGTATGTGTCGTGGTTGAGTGGTGGAATAGCTAAACTCCGCCAGGACGTTAATCTAAATAAGGCATTAAAATAAATAAAAATGTATTTATTATCTTTTAAAAAGAAGTACAGTTTGGAAGTTTTTGAATTGAGATAGCTATACAATATTTACTTTACGTATATATTGGATTCATTAAAGAAAGAAAAATACTTTATTCTTACAGCATACTCAGTGAAATTTTTTATGATATAAAACGAATTTTTACTGAAGATACATAGAGAGATAGATATAAGTGTAGGCGTTGGTTAGTTGGTTGGCCTTTACCACTGTCATCTTTTCAGATTTAATTTGGCCCCCCTATGGAATCTTTCCTTACAATGCCTCAACGAGCTGTGTATCAGACTCCATAACTTTGATAGACGCCTCTTAATATAGTTGTCTGCCCTTGGCTTTTCCTCAAGAAGTAATTGAAATGACTGCCTCACTGGCCTTCACAATGGCTAAGTATATAAGCTGAGGTTTCCTCCTCGCGGCAGAATATGCAAGTTGCGTCCTCTGCCAGGTCCATTAGACTCGTATGTCTATTAAGTCGGATTACCATTATTCTAATGGTCTTTCTGTTCTGGCTTAGTAGGTGTTCCGTAAATTGCCCAATCACTCTTTAATGAACTTTTTGACCTGTCTGTCTTGGGGAGTTCTTCTACCAATCCTGAGGTTTAGTTTGCACCCATTCGTTAATGGCTTTTCATATGCATGGCTTTGCCACGCCGCAGAAGGGTTCCGGTCCTATTAGGGCTTTAAACTCCTCTTCTTTGACAAATTCATCTGCTTTTTCGTTCCTCTTGTATCCTGCTACCTATGCTAGGATCATTTTATTCTGACTTTCTAGTTATATAAGGGCCATCAGCTAGTCTCGAACTGATCTGTATGGAATCCATTACTTTAATTGTCCGTTTGAATATTGTAAAAAATGGCGATCGACTGATTAACTGCATCTTCCTTATTTTCTCCTTCGTACAACCGTGTATAGCGATCACTTCAGCCTGAAATACTGTTGCATATTTTCCTGGACTTATTGGGATACTAAAGTTTGGTCTTATTCCATTTATCCTGGCCCCAACCTCCTGTTCTGCCTTGGAACCGTCCGTGTACCAGACAATTTGTACAGATACTAGGGGACCATTTTTCCAGTCTTCCCTTTTGGTCCATTATCTCTGAATGTAATTTCTGGTGCTCTGTTCCGTGTTGCTGACTAATCGGCCTTGAGTCTTGTATTAGCCTGTGCACCACTGACCGAGCTTCTCCTTGTATACATATATGTAGTAATGTCAGGTCTAAGAGATCCCTCGCAACTGCAGTGTTTTAGTTCATGATTCATGGGTTATTATGGATATTACTATTCTAGTGATAACTGTAGGGTCATTTTGAGGTGTAATTTCTAGTTTTTTTCTACAAATTTGCTTGCGCTTTCCCAGGGCAATTGTCACTTTCTGTGTGACTTTTTGGATGTGGGCATTCTATGTAATTTTTGATAAAAAATGGCTCCTAAGTATTTCGCCTCGCAGGCAAATATTATTTCCACTCCATTGAACATTGGAGGGTTTAGGCCTTCCAGTGCTCTTTTCCGTGTGAAAATGACGACTGTGGTTTTGCGGGATGTTACATGGCCTATGTCCATTTAACAGTTTCATTTAAAAACTAGTCTTTTGTTTATATTTAGCACGAGCTGTGTATCATTTCGATTCAGTTTTTGTAAGTGAAACTGTTTTCAACTAATAGAATTTTACTTGTATAACTGCTAAACCATTTCACACTGTTTTATGTACATATTTTTATATCTTAGGAACTCAGTCATGTTTTTCTAAACTATTATGTATTTCCGTTCTATACAGCATCCCAGGAAACAATTAACAATTTGTCTATAAAACATTTATTTACATCAGATACCTATATTTCAATTTTTATATTTTTGTTTACTATGTAAGTACATATGGTTATTTTCCTTACCTTTTCTCGTTACTATATATGGTATATCCTATAAGATGTAATATATTTACTGAGTTATCACAATACGTTTTAATATTTATTTGCAGCTGTTCATATTGTTGGTTATGTATGAGGCAAAGGCAAATCAGCTGAGCAGTGGTATGGAAGTAATAAAAACTTTTATTATAGATTCCTTTTATTGATCATATGCCACTATTTTAGTTGTGAGTAAAGGAAATTGTAGAATTGTGACCTGCAAGTTGTTGCGCTTAACTCAACCATTGACAGATGGCCATACTTGTACTATTTTTATAGTTTATAGCTCTCAATTCAATTAGGGAATTAGATTTCTCAAGTTTATTTTTTGGTAGCATTATTTCCCAGTAAGTAGGACAAAAAAGTTTACCTTATCAGTAAAACTCACCAGGAAATCATCGGCTTGCAGCCTTTGTACTCATTCGAACGTAATAATTTTTAACTGTGAACTTCAGTAATTGATATTGCATTTTTTAAATCCGCGTTAACAACAACATCCAGTTTTTATGAAATCAGCTTAGATGCTTATATACCTATACATGCTTACATGCTTAGATGCTTATATTTGTATATACTTATATTCTTATATTCTATATATATATGCTTTTATATATTTCTATATATTTATATGTACTTATATGTTTATGCACATATATACTTATACATTTCTGTATACGTTTCTGCATAACTTCTTCATTCCTGCATAGCTTTTGCACAGCATATCTTATATATAGATAAAATCTTTATCTTTTCATAAACAATATAAGTGGTTAATTTTCCTACAACTTTCACTCCATTTCATTAAGAGTCGTAAATTGCCAAGGAGACAATTGTGGGCCTGGATTGCTGTTCCAGAACCAGTCACCTCAACAATAATCAATCTAGGATGCTGGTATAAATTTGTTATTTCTTTGTCTTCTTTTCTCGAACTAAACAGAAATCTGTCGCTTATGCTGTACATATCGAAAAGGGTAAGTTTCTCCACTCTTATGAATACTGTGGACCCACGGCTCTCTACTCCTACTTAAACCAGCTAGTCGTCCGCATATGTTGCCTCAATTCTTTCTCAAAAATAAATAACAAGGGAAAGGAGGTAACAGGGAATTTATAAGAAGGGCCTTCCTTACTACACAATCCGTCGATAATATTTAGGGTAAATAGTAACGGGCATAATACTCCTTTCTAAGGGCAGCCTAAATTCATCTTCGCCCTAATAGTGGAGCGAAAACGATATAAAATTGTGTCAAATTTTTTTTATGAGGTATAACCAGATGAAACCTTCATGACATCACTAGATAGGTCGCTGGACATCTGGAAAGGTCATTTACGACTTTTTTTAATGGTACCGATTTTTTTTTAATCGAAAAATATGTAAAATTTGTAAAAATTAAAAAACGTACTTTTTATTACTCACTTCGCCATATTTGCGAAACCATATGACAAATTTTAATGAACTTTCTTTAGTTTGAAAGCAGATACATAAACGCAGGTGACAGCTAAAGAATTATATATATAAAAACAAATTATTTAAAAAAATAAAAGACAATCTGATAGGTTCGTTCACCTGGTAATGACTTTTTCATGAATTGAAAAACTTTTTTATTTAAAGGAATTTTTCCATGATATCTCCGTATGAATTAAATAAAAAATATTGAAAAAGTTTTTAAAAGAAAAATCAACCATCTATGGCAAATAGTTTTGTACTTATCGTCATTTAAAATTATTAATATCCGCGCGCGCGATGTGCTTGTCGGGGACGCCTTCAAATATCGCACCGTGCCGCGCCCTCAATGTGTTTGAAAAGCATTCTTGGGTTTACTAGGTTTACTCTACACTCAAATTCGTGCATATGATTTTTTTTTAATATTCCTGCAGCTCTATGTAAAACTTGTATTTCATTTTTAAAAACATAATTTAGGTTCACATCGGAATTTGTTTCAGTATTATTGCACGGGAAACAGAACTGATTAAATTAAATTTAATCCTATGCTAGACTAAATCAATTAGCCAGATAAATCCTGGATATAAAATATTCGTAAATATTAAATATTTGTCAATATAAAAAATTAATTAAAAAAATTAATATATTCGTCGACAGAACTACAGGGCAAGGGAAATAAAGAGAAAAAAAAAATATTAACATGTGCTAATTACAGAATAAAGTTGAAATATAAAAATTTAGATTATTAACAGTTAATTAAAATAAATGGATAATAAAGTCTAATTACCTCTCAAATAGATGATTGCACTGATAATTGCGGATATTCAAAGTTGTAAATTATTTTACTAATGTATCTCACGAGAGTGTACTGATTTTGTCGATAAAGAGCAGGAAAATGATTGAGATTTTGAAATTAGTTATAAGGTAAACTTTTATCATTATTAGTATTGCCAACATAAATCCTAAAACTATCTTGAGATAACAGAAATACCTAAAAATTAATAATAGTAAAGTTAACAATTGATAGTGATTGTATATTACACCAAAACTGATTTTCCTAACATGTGACGATAAAAAGAAAAGCCTGTAAAAGTAAGTAAACAAACGTTATTTATAAATCGTTCAGTGATTCGGTTTATCTCTAGATGGCGATACTGCGGTTAGACTGCATGTACTACATTTCTATAGCTCTGTGATGAAGTTAGTTGGCAAATGTCAAATAACAGCTGATTGTGAGAACGACAAAAGCATTGTGCATTGTGCATACAATAATGATTAACAAATGCATACGATTATATAATAATATGTATCTCATATAAAATGAGATTTAATTAAAGGTAAGTTAAAGAAAGTTAATCATATACACTGTTAAGTCAATTAAAGAATAAGAAAATAATGTAGGCTCATCACTAGTTTAGTTTATAAAACAATGTATATTGATTCTTAATATTAATAAAATACAATAAAAAATATAAAACTACTTTAGGGTTTCAGGCAGGAGTCCATGGAGACATGTGTGGAACACCGTTGAGAGCTATAACATAACAAATAACTATCAATAACTAATAATAACAAAATGACAAAGTTCTAAGTGTTTAAATTAAAAATAAATTGGTATAAGAACAATACTCTGAATCATTAAAGGATGAACGGTTATATTATATCTACAAAACTGTCATACGCGTATACAGTGTGAGAAGAAAGTGGAATTTTATAAATTTTTTTAAAAATTCGTAGCAGGAACGCTACACACCCCTCTCCTTAATAAAAAGAAATATTAAGGATATGCTAAATATTTCGCTAGCGCATGAACATTTATTGGAAATCACAAAGAAAAAAATTACAATGGTGAGTATAGTTTATTTTTAGTAAATTTTTCCGTTAGTTATATTAATGAAGTAGCTAATAAATCTTTTACTTTTAGGAAATCGATATTCCCTGAAGTTATACTCCTAGAAAGCAAAAAAATTAATTGATACTATTATACTAAAGAACTATATACGACTAGTTATTTGACATTAAAAAAATATTATTATGCTTGAAGAGCGACAAGCTAAAGAAATGGTAAGCTAGAGGAAATTTTAAACGACGAAGATAAGAGTTCAGCTTAGTTTCGTATCTAAATCCATGAAGAAAACAAAAAGATGAGTAAAGATTTAAATTCTCTAAGTATCGTTAAGCCACAAAAATTTCAGTTACATAAAGAAAACCATTATTTCAGAATACCTTAAAGATACCTCAAAATTATTAAATGTTGAGTGTAAGATACTGACAAATGTGTCCAAATAAAATATAAAAGATAAGGCCATAAGTCATATATGTTTATGTATCCGAAATACTAAAATATGTATACAAATATATATTATTTCCATTTTTAGGTTACGAAAAACAAAACCCTGTTTAGTAAGTTGTCGATACTCTCCGATATTTAGAAAATTTTTATTAATAAGCAAGTAACGGATGTTCTGTACTGCTGATGGCATGCGTTATAGTTGGAGTGTTCGCAGCATTTGTGGCCCTACATCCTTCCACCCAAAAATGTACCCAGTGACACAATCAGAGCTTTGAAGATTGTCGCAATCCTTGCAACTATCGAAGGAAATTTTATGCTCGTCGAAGGTATGTCGCTGGTTAGCAATCACAGTTATGATTGCTAAAAAAAAATAAAATCTTAAAATTAAATATCAATTCACTTTGTGAATCCAAACTATGTACAAACGATCTTGAAACTATTGAGATCATTGAAATGGAGATGCGCATCCCTAAAACTAAATCGTAACCTATTATGTACAACTAAATATAGGCATACCTAAAAATGATAATCACTAGAAGGAAACCAGTTAATTCTCACTAGCTATTTAAAAACTTAAATTAATATTTACAATCTCTAATACTATTTTCGTGAAAAATTATTCAAGAAAAATATCCTATCTAAAAACTAACGCTTAGGCCTAACCTAAAAAAAATTAACTAACCTAATGTATATCATTACAATAATTCTCTCTGAGAATTTCAGAACTTCCTGGTGTTCTGAGGGAGAAAATTACTCGAATACGATGAAATACGCTAGTAGATATCACAAGGCGATATTAATTACTAAGCCTCTCGCATTCGGTTCACTCAAATATCGTTGAAAACAGGAAGAATTTATTTTCCTGTCCACGGCCATTTAATTGAGTTAAATCAAAATAATTTCAGTGATCAGTTTAAAAGAAACTTGTCCCTTAATATGACAAACAATTCAGTAAATGAGTAAATACTCACTATACTGTAAATTTGTACCCACCACAGGAAAAAACTATCCAAACTATAAGCAGGTTAAAAATACTCTGCGTAGTGGTGTTTCATACCAGATAATTTCTGTTTGTTTGGTACCAAACATTATATACTGGGTGTCCCTCAATATAAAAATAAGACGATAAGCGGCAAATGTTTCTATAATACAGAGTAAAACTGTTACGATAACGATATATCAGCCTAAGTAACTAACTGAAAGCTCCTAAAAGGAAACACGGAAGGGTTATTCCAAATTTAAATACCGTTACAAAAAAATTAGTTTTTCTAGTGCTTAATTTTCGGTTTCATTTAAGCGGGCATTTGAACCAAGATATGGTTTGAGTTTCGAAACGTGGTATGTGCCAGCTGGAGAACCGTCTAAATGATTTAACTCATAAGCTACCTTAGACAAAACTTTACTGACTATGCACAGTACAAAACGGTTTGCCAGTTTGGCAGAAAAACCCTCTGCTGCGTCACTTTGAGCGAAATTACGTCGCCATACTTTTTCCCCTACTTTAAAAACTTGTTCACGTTTTCTAAGATTGTAATAATGACAACTACGCTGGTAAGCCGTATTTAACCTTTCTTGGACCTTTTTATAAACTACTGGTAATTTTTCTAACTCATTGGCATAGGACTTACGGTTTTCATCAAGATTATTTAAATCGAAGACTGTTACGTCATCATAATAATCGCCAGTCACGGGTATTTTACGGCCAAAATTAAGAAAGGCTGGTGTGAAACCTGTCACCTCGTGTACTGCTGTGTTTATGGCTGATTGTATGTTAAGAATATTTTCATCCCATTTTTTATGTGCATCTTTGATAAAACACCTAATCGCTGTGCCAATGGTACGGTTGACTCTTTCTACGGGGTTTACCTGTGGATGGTAGTAGCAATTGTACCACACCTTCGAGATTTTATTTTGCTTGACAAACTTGTCAAAATCTTTGCTAGTATGCGCAGAAGCATTGTCCAATAATAAAATCTGTGGCACCCCATAAGTTAAAAATACATTTTCCAAGAAGGTTATAATAGCCTTAGAGGTGGCTTGTCTTGCGGGTTTCATTATTACAAACTTTGAAAAATAATCTACCGCTACCAAAAGAAATCTGTTACCCTTTGAGCTTCTAGGAAATGGACCCATTGTATCGTATGCTAAAACTTGAAATGGAAATTGTGCTTTCCTTTCTGCGCCCATTAACCCGAATCTCTGAGAGTTTAGAGATTTTTCTCTACTACAAATATCACATTTTCGTATTAACTTTAATATTTCTTTACGCATTCCGGGCCAATAGAAATTTTCTGCCACTCTGTGCAGTGTTTTATAGTAACCCAAATGTGCTGAATTTACATTAGCATGGCAGTCAAGAAAAACTTGTTGTCTTTGAGCCAAAGGAACGAGTAATTTCCAGTCGGATATATTAGTTTTCAGAATAATTTTCTTTTTGGTATTCTTAAAAATATATCCGTCTTTAACTATCCATTGCGGATATTTCAATGGACAATTATTAATTTTATCTCTAAATTTCAGGTACCATGGCTCGAGGTTATTTAAAGAAATTCCCAAAATATTAATTTCTGCTTCAGGAAGAGAACGCGATAATGCATCCGGGACCACATTTAAACTACCTTTACGGTGAATTATTTCAAAATCAAACATTGAAAGTCTAAGTGCCCAACGTGACAAACGTCCTGTAGGGTTTGACAGTTTGCTTAAATATTTTAAACTCGCATGGTCTGTGATCACCTTAAAATGCACACCCTGTATATATCCCGCGAAATTTTCACATGCATGAAGTAAACTTAAAATTTCACGTTCACAAGTGGAATAGTTGCGTTCAGCTTTTGACAAGCTTCGGCTGGCATAGGCTATCACTCTTTCTACGCCGTTAATCTTTTGTGTCAGCATTGACCCAACTGCAAATGAACTTGCATCGCAGTGTATGCAAAATTCTTGAGAGAAATCAGGTGCGGCAAGTATAGGAGCAGAAATTAATTTTTGTTTTATTTCATTAAATGCAATCTCGGCCTGATTGTTCCATGGGATCGACTGTTTCTTCTGCCGTCCCCTAAGCAAATCATTAAGCGGACTTATCAATGTACTAAAGTGAGGTATGAAACGTCGATACCACGAACACATGCCTACGAAGCGTCTAATCTGTGTGGTATTTTGAGGTCTTGGGTAATTTAACATTGCCTCCACTTTCTCGCTAGAGGTTCTTAAACCTTTTGAGTCTATTATAAAACCTAGGTACTTAAGAGAATCTCTAAAAAAATTACATTTCTGGAAATTGACAGTTAAATTGGCTTCTGCTAATCTTTTATAAACCTCAGACAAAATAGAAATATGTTCTGAAAAGGTAGATGAGGTTATTATTATGTCATCCAGATAAACAAACACTTTTGGTTGTAATTGTGGAGTAAGTACTCTGTCCATTAACCGTTGTGTAATTTGTGCCGAGTTAGATAAGCCAAAAGGTAAAACTTTAAAATGAAATAGACCTCGACCAGGAATGGAAAAAGCGGTTTTCTCTTTACTTTCCTCATCGAGGGGTATTTGCCAAAAGGCACTTTTTAAATCTATTGAAGAAATGAATTTCGCGTCAGCTAACATTTTTAAGATATCGTCAACTAATGGAAGAGGATAAGAATCTTTTTTTGTAACTTCATTTAAGGCCCTACCGTCAAAACAAAAACGCCATTCCCCACTATTCTTTTTGACAAGCAAGACTGGGCTGTTCCAGGGGCTAAAAGATGACTCAATTACGTCCAAGTCAAGCATTTTGTCTAACTCATTGTTTAAGTGTTGCAACATATAAGGGGATAACTTATACTGACGTTTTTTAAAAGGCCTTGTATCGCCTGTATCTATGTGTGCTTTAATGAAATTAGTACGTCCAAGCTTATCATCAGGTGATAAAGTTTTAAACATATCAACTGTTTTTTCCATTTCTATTTTTTCAGACTCAGAAAATTTTAATTTAAGACCCTCATCTCTGTCACTCTGTTTAGGCAATTCAGAAATTGTACTGATTTCAAAGTTATTTGGCTCACTGTATATTTTCCACGTACCATTATGAAAATCAAGTGTTAACGAAAAAGCTTTACAAAAATCACTGCCCAAAATTAAACTACATTTAAGTGATGGTACTACATTCACTTTAACTAATTTACAAATGTTGTTAATACACAAAGGAAGTTGACAAACTCCAGTAATGTTTTGAGCTTTACCATCTGCAGTCCTAACAATTTTATTTTTACGTTTGCCTAATTTAATTTTATATTTTTCTAGCAAATTTAAAGCAAGTGAACCCAAACATGTAATATTTGCACCGCTATCAATTAATGCTATTACCTCTTCGTCAAACAAAGTGACTGAAATGTACGGCCTATTATCAAGTGGTTTTTCTACGAAAACCGGTGACACACGAGGTAAGATATTGCTGGATTTCAGAAAATTTTTAACTGTCATTTTCCATTTAGTCCACTCTGAAATATCAGTTTTTGGCTTAACGGTACTAGGAGAAGTTTTGAGTTTAATAGAATTTTTCTCTGTCTGTTTTAATTTAGAGTTCGAAAAGATACGGCCTTTAAAGAAAGTGGTCTGAGGTTGGCCTCGAACTTCAGACCTTCTACTTAGTTTTTTGATTCTACATTACAAGTGGTACAAGTCTTAACCGTAACATTAGGATTTCCACATTTAAAGCAAAACATGCTTCTAGGTCTTCGGCAATCTGTATATCCATGTCCTGATTTTTTACAATTCCAACATGTCACTGTTGAAACTTTATTTCGCGGCCTATTTAGGGGTGCTGGCTTAGCGGGTGTACTATTATTAGAGAAATTTATGCTTTTGTTATTATTAATTGCATGATTTTTATTTTTAGGTCTTGAGGGCCCTGGCTCATCAACATATGCAAGATCGGACTCTAGAGAATTGGTGGCCTTGGGAGGCGTATATTTATTTTTAATTTGGGTGGCCTCGTCAATTTTTCTACAATATTTAATCAAATCATTTAAGTTGTTAATGTCAATAAGAGCTAAACGTTCAATATATATAGGCAAAATATTTCTTCTAATAATTTTTAATTGTTCACTGTCATTTAGTGGCATTGCTAAACGACTGAATAAATTTTTCATAGTTGCAACATAAATACATATATTTTCAGTACGACCCTGCTTTCTTGACTTAATTTCATCTAATAGCGTTTCGTTATATTCTAATGGTAAAAATACAGTTTGTAACTCTTTAACTAATTCATTCCATGTGGAAATTTTATCTCTTATCGAACGGTACCAGACTAAGACTGGCCCGTCAAATAAGTCGATTGCTGAATTAAATAACTCTATATCAGATACATTCCTAGCTTTAGATAACTCAGTAACCCTTTCTAGAAAGGCGTTAAGACTAGTATTACCATTAAATTTGACTCCCCACTTGTAAACGGGTACAGACTTATTCTGTGCTGAAGAGGGATAGACTATATCGTTTTTTGTTGAATTTTCAGCTTTTACTACTGTAGAACTTAGTTTTGCCTCTAGTTCAAAACAAGATGCCCTAGCATCTTCTTTATACTCAGAATACAATTCATGTGATTCTTCCGGTTGTTCTGGCACTACGAAACGGTTGACCCTGTATGTAAGACATGCTAAACGAGAGGTTATGACTAAATAAAAACTATCTGCAACAGTGGCTGAAAATTCTGATATTAATGAATCTAAGTCTAAAATTGTCGCATCTATAATTAATTTTTCATCTTCTGCTTTAAAGTCTGGGTCTTTTAGTTCCCGAATATCAATTTTAGATTTTTCTAATTGGTTTTTCAAAATTAATTTTTTAGATTGCAAATTTTTACGTGTGGCTCTAATACCTCTGATGCGTAACTCATAGTCTATCTCTGCTTCTGTCAAATAAGCTGCATTTACAGAAAATGGTGACTCCATTTTGAAAATTAATGAAAAGAAAATATATAGATAAGTACTACTACTAAATTTAACTGTTTAAAAAGTGAAAGCAAAACAGCTATAACTCTAGTCATCAGACAAAGAAAATTCTAGTACTCAGCGCAAAAAGACAACAAAAAAAATATATGAAAATGAGTATGTTCGTTGTTTAAAATATATGGTAGGAATATAGATAAATATAGCATAGAGAAACATAAAACATATCCAATAATAAAATAATATCTTACCAAACCTAAATATATAGAAAGGAATTCAATACCAGGTGATAAGATAAGAAAAAAAATATTTTTTTTTATTTCTTTTTCTAGAGAAGTATTATAAGTAAAATATAATAGAAAGTAGTTGTTTGGTTTTTGTTAAATACCTGTAAAATATGACCAGTTTCATAGATATAAATTTCAAATTAAAATATTTATTAAACATCAGGTTAAAATTTCTGCATGTTTGTCTCCATCCCGGTTTTTCAGAACAGCTATACGAAGTGCTGAAAAATGCACGACACTCCAACTCTGTACTCTACAAACTTTAAAGATTATTTTTCGGTGCTCCACGTTCTAGGCGCCAATTTTTATAGCCTGCTGTTCTTTAATTTACCATTAATTTGGTGTTAATAATAAAGTAAAGCCCACCAGCAAGTGCTAACGGCTAGCTGATCTGGTGCGGGGCGTTGGCGTGAGTTCTTTTAATTTTAATTAAATAGAGGCCAGAATTTGGTGCATCGACATACACTTGACAACACCAGCATAACTGGTCTGTTCTGTTCTCAAGTGGGTTATACAAATAAAATTGATACTATTAAGGGCGCCACCCGCAAGAAAAATTAGTTAATAATTAACCCACTTGAAGACAGAACAAGTTTATGCGGGAAAACCTGAAAAAACTTTATTATTTGGATGGAGATTAATAAAAAAATATAGTTTATTAACAAAATATTTTCAATTTATTTTCTTATGAATTTAGACACAATAAAATAAGGAAAGCTTAAAAGATAGATAGATAGATACTCTCACCACTCATCAGTCACCCAAATAAATTTTGAAGCGAAATTTACAAACAGTCCTACTGTAGCTCCACAAGATGTCTTCCACATGTACACCATGGACCACACCCGCTGCCAAGGAACCCCTATAATTTGCGGTGTAGTTCTGACGTTGAAATATACTTTGTCTCGGAGACAAATATTGAAAGATAGTCACCCAATCCAAAAGTGATAATGATTGACTACGTAGAGTGTAAATCAAATATTTATTATGGTCATCCAGGGTGAAAATTACATTAACTTGACGACAATCACAAAATACCATATACAACGTATTTTGTATTTTACTTACAATAAATCTGAAGAAATATGTATTGCAATTAAAAAATATTGCACGGGAAACAGAACTGATTAAATTAAATTTAATCCTATGCTAGACTAAATCAATTAGCCAGATAAATCCTGGATATAAAATATTCGTAAATATTAAATATTTGTCAATATAAAAATTTAATTAAAAAAATTAATATATTCGTCGACAGAACTACAGGGCAAGGGAAATAAAGAGAAAAAAAAAATATTAACATGTGCTAATTACAGAATAAAGTTGAAATATAAAAATTTAGATTATTAACAGTTAATTAAAATAAATGGATAATAAAGTCTAATTACCTCTCAAATAGATGATTGCACTGATAATTGCGGATATTCAAAGTTGTAAATTATTTTACTAATGTATCTCACGAGAGTGTACTGATTTTGTCGATAAAGAGCAGGAAAATGATTGAGATTTTGAAATTAGTTATAAGGTAAACTTTTATCATTATTAGTATTGCCAACATAAATCCTAAAACTATCTTGAGATAACAGAAATACCTAAAAATTAATAATAGTAAAGTTAACAATTGATAGTGATTGTATATTACACCAAAACTGATTTTCCTAACATGTGACGATAAAAAGAAAAGCCTGTAAAAGTAAGTAAACAAACGTTATTTATAAATCGTTCAGTGATTCGGTTTATCTCTAGATGGCGATACTGCGGTTAGACTGCATGTACTACATTTCTATAGCTCTGTGATGAAGTTAGTTGGCAAATGTCAAATAACAGCTGATTGTGAGAACGACAAAAGCATTGTGCATTGTGCATACAATAATGATTAACAAATGCATACGATTATATAATAATATGTATCTCATATAAAATGAGATTTAATTAAAGGTAAGTTAAAGAAAGTTAATCATATACACTGTTAAGTCAATTAAAGAATAAGAAAATAATGTAGGCTCATCACTAGTTTAGTTTATAAAACAATGTATATTGATTCTTAATATTAATAAAATACAATAAAAAATATAAAACTACTTTAGGGTTTCAGGCAGGAGTCCATGGAGACATGTGTGGAACACCGTTGAGAGCTATAACATAACAAATAACTATCAATAACTAATAATAACAAAATGACAAAGTTCTAAGTGTTTAAATTAAAAATAAATTGGTATAAGAACAATACTCTGAATCATTAAAGGATGAACGGTTATATTATATCTACAAAACTGTCATACGCGTATACAGTGTGAGAAGAAAGTGGAATTTTATAAATTTTTTTAAAAATTCGTAGCAGGAACGCTACAGTATAACTCGACGGATCTGAGTTCTCATTGTCTGAATGCAAAGTTTCTGTTGTGCGCTCGACACTACTGTACAATTTTGACTAATTTTCGACTTATTACAAGCCTTGATATTTCTTGCTGAAATATATTGACTGGGGCAATTTTTATGGTACTTTGCATCATAGGCGAATAAATCATCATAACTATATAGCTTGAAAATCATAGAAATGTCATCTCTTTTTCTTGGCAGCTTTAATTATTTTTTCGTGTGTATTCATACTGGTGCCCGAAGAAGAAATGTTACGATAAAAGAAATAAAGACCGTATTAAAACAATAATTAAGTGTCAATCGATATAATCTTGAAATAAATTGTATTTTGATATGATAGCCTTTGTTAAAAGATTATAAAGAACTATTATCTACTATACTAGAAATATATATCAGTAGTAATGTAACAAGTGCAATAAAAATTATTGGTAATTTTTAGGAAATTTGCTTGAATGCCTTTTTAATTTAAAATGCATAAGCGCAAGTTTGTCAAATATTACCGTTGTATTTTATTAGAGAATTTCAAGAATCAAATTTTAAAGTTATCTAAGAAATAAAAATAAGTATTTTTATACATGTTTGCAAATAAAAATGATATTTACTTTTAAATTGCATCGCAAATATTAAAAAAAGGTATAAAAGACTAGCTTTCCTAAATAAGTCATTTTTGACATAATCAATAAGCATGCACTATATTATCCGATAATTGCATTAATGCGACTAACTAGTGCATGATTATCACGTAATCTTGCTCTGATTGGTTTAAATCGATAATTAAAACTTATCATTTCATTATTGAAATCTTTATTTTGACAGATGAATGAAATCCCAAAGAAAGAAATTTTGAGAAAAAATATGAAATTAAATAAAAAGCCTAATCACTTACCGGTTTGAATAGAAGTTAACTTCTGCCTTTTTCTCACTCCAGATGAATTGCAAATTAAATATATTCTTCGTAATCCAGACGTTTTAGACTTTTGCTGCCAAATTCGTGCTCTAAGAATTTTTTTTTATTGTGTTTATTTGGACGTCCTTAATAACAGTTGGTAGTTACGTTACGATACACCTGGAGTAATTCTTGAAAATCGCTTCGAAAAGTCGCGGAAAACGCGGATTCATGATTAACTCAGTTTTTATGGCCCAAAACGGGAACAACACCTATTATAAAATTTGTACATCTGTAAATTCTCTACTTTAAAGGTCCTATACATTTTTTTCGTACACCTAAACGTTTTGGAGCTACGACGCGGAGTAAGTGAAAAATGCATTGAGTTCCGCCAAACCTCTTTTGCACCACATATTTCGCAATTATCTTGCTTTCTATGTCTCAGAATATATTGCTGTTATAGAGCTCGGTGATCTTTATTCTCCACTAGAATATTTTATACATTTTATTTACATTTATTTACAGTGAATAAGGCAAAAATGCATTCATTTCCGCATCACCTTAGAGTGAGAATGCTCGGCACGCTTTTTTTATGTTATTCAGGACGGCCAAATAGACACAATAAAAAATAATCGTAGAGCACGAATTTAGCATAGAGGTCAATTTTACAGCTAAAACGCGCGCCTGGAGTATCCGTATACCAAAAACAGTGTCACTGTTTCTTGTTTTAGAACAAGAAAGAACATTTTCATTTATATTGTTACTCATTTGACAAGTAGAGGACATATTTTATGCACTAGTATATAATACGCTAGGTGTGCTTTTCTCTCTACCGACAAGCACATCGCGGCCGAATATTAATAATTTTAAATGACGATAAGTACAAAACTGTTTGCCATAGAAGCTTGATTTTTGTTTTAAAAACTTTTCCAATATTTTTTCTTTAATGCATAAGGAGATACCAGGTAAACGAAACTATCAGATTGTCTTTTATTTTTCTAATAATTTTTTTTATACATAATTCTTAGGCTGTCACCTGCGCTTATGTGTCTGCTTTCAACTAAAAAAAGTTCATTAAAGTCATACGGTTTCGAAGATATGACGAAGTGAGTAATAAAAAGTACGTTTTTTCACAAATTTTACACATTTTTTTATTGAAAAAAATCGGTACCGTTAAAAAAAGTCGTGAATGGCCTTTTCACATGTCCAGTGATCCATCCAACGATATCATGAAGATCTCATCTGGTTATACCACAAAAAAAATGTTTTCAAGAAAGAATCGTCTTTTTCTTGACTTTTTACTGTGCTATAATGGTAGCCTCGCTTAGATCCTCTCTTTATTATCCTCTTATCTAGACTAGCTGAGCACTGTTGCAGCCCCTCTGTTTAGCAAAGCATTCGTTGGCAAGTGTATTGCCACGTTATTGAACACTCCTTATATACCTAGAAATGTTAATTTTTTGTCAACCAATGACTGTGTCAGTAGTTTAACTCGTCTGCTGACCTACCTGTTTGGTATGCATATTGGCGCTCAAGGGGGTTTTCTCTTAGCATTTCGTCTATAATCTACCTATCAAACAACCTCTCCAGCGTTCTATTGAAATTAGGCGTTTTTCCAATATTATACCTCTTTCTCGTAGGTTTCGTCGTATATGTTGTATAGTATCACAGAAAAAATAGTCCCTGAGGGATCATTTGCCAGCCCATTTTGATTTGATTTACACTTTAAAGCGTTCACTGTAAGACCCTCAATAATTTATATTACAACCATATCCACGTTTCGTGTGTTTAATACTATCAGGTAAATTTTATTTATTAGTAATTTAAATTTCAATAATTTTCAATTTTGTCCTTATTGCAATTTCAATTTTTTTAAATTAATTTTTTTAATTCAATAAGTAATTAAAATACTACATGGTAATAGAATATTCGTTTCTCTTTCATTTTTTGGCGATTTATAGTTTGCAAATGAGAATTGATTAATTGATTATTTGACTAATTAATTAATTAATTAATTTTGTCTTTATGCATTAATTTATTCCTATGAAGAATTTATTTTTATGCATTAATTGATTCTTATGCATTTACCTGCCTCTATGCATTTAAGTACTTCTATACCGCAGTTATTTCTATGCATTATTTATTTTTACGCATAACTACTTTTACGTAATGAGTACTGTTGCGTATTAAGCAGACTCTTATTAAGAAATCTTTACACATCAACATTCTTTGGAATCAAACGCCTTCTTGCCAAGATAAATGCCAAATTATTTAGATTGGGTGCTCTACCAGACAATGGGATCCTGAACTGCAGTACCAGAGCTTTCCATTTTTATCTATACCGACTGGAAATTCAGGAAATTGGTATCAAATTCATTATTTTTTTTGTATTAAAATTACTCCTTTTTCTCTGATATAATTTTCTTAATATATTTCAAATAACGTACATATTTTTCCCAAGGATTTATTGTGGAAATCAAATTTTACTATTTTATGTGTAACATTATATTATAAAATTTATTTATTTATGTAATATATTTTATCATTCATTTTATTCATATTTTTATTTCCCTAGCCAACAATTTCGGTCTCGTCTATAGGAGACAGGTTTTATGGGGAGAAGAGACAACTCAACTATAGATGGTGCCCACAGAATATCATTTTTTTTTTCATTGTCTCCTTTTCTCGAAAAAAACAAGAATTTGTCTTTTATGTCATACATTCAAAGAGAGTTGGTTTCAAATCTCTTACAAGTGCTCTGAATCCACGACTCTTTGCTCCGCTGAAAACCAGCTAGTCGCTCGCATATGTTGCCTCATTTGTTTCCCAAAAATAAACAATAAGGGAAAGGAGTAACCGGAACCAACCCTTCTATGTGCGCCTTATTTCCCACAGTACTATTCGTTTTAGGAAAAAAGTATAGACACATTTTTGATAGACAATTTTATAAGGAATAATTTTTTATATGAATATTTTTATAAAAAAGTGCACCGTTGCCGAGATAATTTAGATAACCTCAAAATGGGGGTGGAAACGACGTCCTAGGGGATGAAGCACATTATTTAGGGGTGGGAACTTTTCGTATTAGTAATTCTTATTTTATCATTAACATTTCTACCAATTTTCAAAACTTTCTGAATTTTGTTCGATATATTACAATTTTAACTGTTATTTTGCTGCATTATAAAACATACAGTAAAGCAGTTTGTTTATATTTTTTACTTGTAAAGTAAATTTAATAAAAGGTATTTGCTATTCATATTTTCTAAACAAAAATGTAGTAAATCATCCGCATGAGGCCATCTTGCAAAACTGTCGTCAACATATCTCCATGTTTGTTGCTTACTAATAATAATAATAATTTTTATTTAGCACAAGTATTACTTGTATATTACTGAGGTTTAACATACATGTGTAGTACTGTACATTTACCTACATTTAACAATACTAATAATTTATACAACATACCTATAATACGCATAATGAGTAAAATAGAACTAAGTTATTTATACATGAATTTGTATAAATATTTTTTAAACAGAAAGACATTCTTAGCTTGCTTTATAAATTCTGATTTTAAAGTAGCTGCAGTTTAGATATATTGGTGTCATTACACATATATAATATACTTGAGCAATACTCGAAGTGTGGTTTCATTATTGTGTTATAAATAGTTTTCCTTGTATTTGAAGTTAAATGTTTACTAACACGATAGGCGAATCGCAGTTTTTTTTATATCTTTTTACATATGTGGTTTATATGGTCGTTAAATGCTAGTTTGTTATCTATGATTATCCCTAAATATCTCATAGTTATGACCTTTTCAAGATTCTCTCCGTTTTATTTTACATACATATTATCAATGTTTTGATTTAAATATTTGTTGGAACCTATTATCCTATATTTGAATTTTTTGGCGTTTACCATTAATCCGTTCGTTGTAAATCATTCATTAATTAATTCCAGTGTCATGATAATTTCTTTGATAACTTGCTTCACATTAGTTCCAGATCAATATATTATAGTATCGTCTGCAAAGAGATGTATTTTGCACTCCTCTGAGTTGATTAGAAGTAAATCATTAATAAATATCGTGAAAAGCATAGGCCCGTACACTACCTTGTGGAACTCCATTATTATTAAAAAGTTTTTCAAATTTAATTTTATTTACTTTGGTTTGCTGACTCCTTCCATATAGATACGACTTAAACCATTCGTTCGCCGTGCCAATAATCCCAAAATATTGGCATAGTTTTTTTAATAAAAGCTCTCTGTTGACAACTTCGAATGCTCTTTTTAAATCGAGGAAGACGGTTATCACAACTTCACCTTTATCTATGGAATATTTGAAATCATTGATTATTTTTTGTAAAGCCGTTTCACACGAATGATTTTCTCTAAATCCTGATTGGTTTTCATGTAATAATTTGTTATTGCCTATAAACTCAGTGAGTTGGTCATGAACTACTACTTCTAAAAAATTTTCCAGTGAAGGTAATGTATTTATGGGTCAATGCTCTTCTGGGATAGTTCCACTATTTAGCGATGTATTAATAATATGTAATAATGGATAGCCAATGACATCAAACGTATTTTTTATTAATTTAAAGCCAATTTCATCATCAGAAAATTTATTTTGCTGTTTAAAAACAATTTTACGTAATTTAGTGAGGTTTATAATATTCAATTCTTTAAAATATATATCTGGCTGCAATGCCTTGTTCTCAAATAAAGCATATCTATTAAGGTAATACCTATTATTTTTTAACCTATCTACAATTAGATCAACACTAGAAATAAAATATATATTGAGTTCTTTTTCTAAATGCTCATTTTTTTCAATTCCTCCTATTATAAGAGAGGATATATTATGATTGTCTTTTGGTTTTATTATATTTTTCAGCGTCCGCCACATTAATTTTGATTTATGCTTTAAATCTATTTTATTTTCATAATAATTTTGTTTTTCCTTCCTTAACACTTTTACAACCTCATTACGACTATTAGTATAGGTTCTGTTGGTGATAAAGAAGTCCCCATTGCCATACCGAAATCCTGCTAGTAGAAATCGTTTTCCAATTGAAAAGAAGTTGTTTCTATGTGCATCGTTAAGTCTATTAAACAAATAACGTGAGTCATAACTAATTAAATCATTTGTCAGACTCAGAGCGTTCGAACAGGTTTAAATTCTACTTACATTTTTTAACCTTTAATTTTAACAAACAAAATACAGTGAACCATATTTCTTATTTTTTTATCCATCTGTGGTATTATATAATGCATCCTCCCTATTTTATTTTATACTTCATGATACACAATTTTATTCATACGAGGATTTTAATATTAAAATTCATTTATTTAATATATTTATTCAATTAATCGGATAGCGAATGATTGATGTAATAAAACAAACATCAATATGGTATATATTTCAATGGCGTTCATATGAACTTCATTGCATTTAAATTATTCCATTTCACTATTAATAGATAATTGTGTTAACCGAACTACGAAATTTCTATGTCACAAAAAATAATTTTACCGACATAGAATTATCTATCACCCTAATATTTGAACCGTTTATTAAAACTTTTATATCTTGTCCACTCGTTTCGCTTTGTGGAATTGCTTGAGGTTCTTTCTTGTACTCATTAGCATGGACAATTGCCTTCAATTGTTCACCATTCAGTTTGGATAAATCAGTTGGTTTTAAAAATGTTTGATAAAATGTATTTTCTTCACAAATATAAGTCTGTTCAAAAAATGCTTTTTTGATCGTTACAATTTTCGTCGTAAATCGGCAATTTTTTATTGGTATTTCCAATTCCTTTCCAGTATACTCGATTGTCAGGGTATTCTGCGGAACTTTATTTATCTCTAACGGTGAATTATGTATCTTGGTATTCATGTGACATTTTTTTTCGTCAATAATGCATAATACTTTCTCCTCTTCAGATTTTCCTTTCACTGAATTACTTTTTGAATCTTCCAACAAATGTTTAGTAAATGCAGATGTGTAATTCTTCGCAATTACCGAATGAAATTTATCGCCAACACTAGAGGTCAAAGATATTTGGTATTTTCCCTGTATTTTAAAATTTTCGTGGCAATTTTGTTTGTCACAAATACGTAATGGTTTTTTCTTTTCTGATTCATCAACTGATTTACTTTGGGCGTCTTCTAGTAAATACTTAGTACCTGCTAATTTATCATTTTGCTTAGTTAGCGAAGTGTATACCATTATTTCGTTTTTTGATTGTATTTTAAAACTGTCATGATTTTGGTTGTTTTTCAAGTAAATATGCCTCTTCTTTTCAAATTCTTCGTTAACTGATTTGCTGTCGGCATATTTTGATAAGTCTATGGTACTTGTAAATGCGTCATTTTGCTCAGGTATTGAATTAGACTTGTCGTTAACTGTAGAATTCGAAATTGGATCCACTATTTTATCTTTTATCTGTATTTTAATATTTTCACCATAACTTTGATTATCTCTCAAGCTTCTCTTCACTAAAACATAAAATAATACTTGACTCGAGTTATTGGCTAATGTTTCAGCACTGTTGCAAAATAATGGTTCCGAAGTAGGCAGTTATTATTAAATAAAATAGTATATGTAAAGTTGTTCAAATCTGCTTTTAGAGGGCGGAATATTAAAACAATATTTTTAGTCGCAAACTCCTCTATAAAATCCTTGTTTTATTATAAGGAACGTAACCAGACTGCAACCAACAGCTACTCTCCGGGCTATATGCCCCGCCGAGCGCTGAATTATAAGTTACAAGCCTGGCGCGTTAAGTGAAATAATTGCATATTACCATCAAAACGCTAATGCTTCGATTGCAATAAACACCAGCTGAAAGACTGATCCTACTTAAAGGAGCTCTCGTGCCAGTCGTCCCATACCACTTGCGCCATCTAACGGACCGCTAGATGGCGCCTGCAGACTATTTTACATGTCGCTATTCCAAAGATATCGAAATGTACTAAATAGTCAAGTGATCCTCGTGTCGGTCGTCACATGCCTATCTTGCACTGACGAGAGCCAACAGCTCGAAACTGCAGTCTGCAAGTGGTATGGGACGACTGGCACGAGAGCTCTTTTAAGTAAGATCAGTCTTTCAGCTGGTGTTTGTTGCAATCGAAGCATTAGCGTTTGGATGCTAATATGCAATTATTACACTTAACGCGCCTGGCTTGTTACTTGTAATTCAGCGCTCGGTGGGGCACATAGCCCGGAAAGTAGATGTTGGTTGCAGTCTGGTTACGTTCCTTATAGTAAAATAAGGATTTTATAGAGGAGTTTGCGACTAAAATATTATTTTAATATTCCGCCTAAAAGCAGATTTGAACTATGCTAAGCTCAGTCGGCCTATTTATTTTTCGATTGCAACAGACACTGGACCGCTAGATGATGCCTGCTGACTATTTTACATGTCGCTATTCCAAAGATATCGAAATGTACTAAATAGTCAAGTGATCCTCGTGTCGGTCGTCACATGCCTACCTTGCACTGACGAGAGCCAACAGCTCGAAACTGCAGTCTGCAAGTGGTATGGGACGACTGGCACGAGAGCTCCTTTAAGTAGGATCAGTCTTTCGGCTGGTGTTTGTTGCAATCGAAGCATTAGCGGTTTGATGGTAATATACAATTATTACACTTAACGCGCTAGGCTTGTAACTTATAATTCAGCGCTCGGCGGGGCACATAACCCGGAGAGTAGCTGTTGGTGGCAGTCTGCTTACGTTCCTTATAGTAAAATAAGGATTTTATAGAGGAGTTTGCGACTAAAAATATTGTTTTTATATGTAAAGTTGTGTCATAGCCCAATAATTAAAAAAAAGAAAAAATTCTTAGCAGTATATGGATGGTCGGAAAACTTAAGATTAATGATATTATATAAATGGGGGAAAATCTATTGGACCCCAAGAAATAACCAGAAGTAAGTGGGGGTGGAAAAAGGTGTGTTTTTAGGGGTGAAGCGTGGTTTTTTATGATTTCCGGCAAAACTAGACCTCCCACCGAAAAAAGTTAAATACATAAATTGTAGATAATTAAAACATCTACTGCAATTTGGTGAAAATGTACATTTTTGTATCAAGTAAGCTGTAATTTTTTTGAAGTGAAATATTTATTTTTTAATTTTATATGAATTTGTTTTGAAAAAAGGCCTAATTTTCAATGAAAAAAGCTGTTAAACAAAATTTTTATTTTTGAAAATTTCAGGACGGATTTTTTTTCGTTGAAAGCTCTACTTTAAGGCAGTATCAAGAAATTATCTATTACTGTGCAAAAACATTGTCAAAAATGTGAAAAACCAAAACGATAATTTTTTCAAGAACGATTTTTCCGTAAATGTCATGAATTCTTCATTGTCTATTGAAATGAAGTGTTGAGAGTGATTACAATTAATTAAAGAGAACACCCACAATGAATTCAAGAAACTGTGGGATGAAACAAACAGCTGTCAGCTTGCTAGGGAACTACTAAAATAAATCAACAAGAGTACAGCAATGGACTACCTGGCAATGTCCAGAAGGAACCTACGTTTTATAACGGGAATCCAGACTGGACACTGTCCATTAAGGAAACATCTCCATAATATGAGATTAAGCGAAACACCTCTCTGTACAGGTTGTGAACAAGAAGATGAGACGGTCCAACATGTACTCCGTGACTCCGGAGAACGTTGGCCTATTTTGGCTGACGTAAGGGAGATGCCCCTAGGCAGCATCAACACCTATTTCGCGAGATTAGGATAGTTGGAGGCGTAGGAGAGGGTCTGCTTACAGGGAGGATGTACAAGGGGCCAATGGGGCCTAAGTGCTGTGGTTCAATAATTTTTATTGACCACCCTCCCAACCAATTCCAGATTCCAGAGTGATGCAAAATGGTAATTTCAATTTAATATCAAATAAGGGAACTTTGATTAACCGTTTAAGGTTCGGGCTGTTGAAAAACAAATTGTTTAAATAATAATTTTACATAAAAAAATTGCTAATAATGACCGTTTTTGTGCAAGAAAAAATTTTGTTATACTTCATGGACAAAAATAAATTGAAAATAAGTTTATTAAAACAAATATTTAAAATTATTTCAATTCACAAAGTAGGAATATAAAATCCAAATTCTGTTTTACTCTCATCTTTTTGGAAAGCTGCACTACATCATCAGATTCAACATAGTTTTTGGTCTCTTCAGGATCTCCGACAAGGTCTTTGACTTCGTCAAGGTCTTCAAGTTCACCAAAATCTTTATTTCCAATATTAATTAGAAAATTTGCTGTTGCTTCGCTATAAATTTCTTCCGAGTCGCTGAATTTCTCTAACGGTTGTTTTTCAGAGATAACAGTTTTAGGACCTGTGGCAATTGGAGCATGAAATGGAACATTTATACCATGTTTTCGATAGCCCCATCTTTTACTATAACAGCCAATTGCAGCAAATAGTTTTCAGTAAACTTTTAGGAATTAATCATTTTTCTGTTAATTTAGGCATTATCCCGGTTAGATGGTGTTTTCATCCCAATCGATAGCCGTAAGTTTATTACCAAGCCAAGTTTGAATTTGAAAATAGGCCCTGTAGCTGTGTTGTTCAGCCGCTCCTTCAGTTTGTGGTAGCTTTTCTAAATTAAATGAACTTTTAACAGTTGCGGCTTGATACATTTCAAATCTTAATTCGTTCAGAGACATTTTGTTACATTTATAAACAGACGCTATTAGTTTCAATCCATTTTCAGCAATTGTTGATAAATTTGTTTTGCTAGATTTGATAAATTTTGATTAACCAGTAATGATTTTATAATAAGTTTTTTGCTTTTCTGGCGAAACTGGAAGTCGTATCACATCCAGAAAAACAATGTAAAAATGCAACAATGTTTTTTTAAATTGATGTTTGAAGGTGTTTGAGGAGTAGGATGTGTCTTTTGTATTACCCGAACCCGTTTTGTGAAAATAAGTTTAGAAATTATTTGAACCCTCCAAAAGTATGACTAAAAAGTAGAAAATAAAATAAATAAAAAAATTCGTACATTATTATTTTTTTCTTTTTTACTTTTTAGTACGATTTTTTACAGAAAAGCAAGTTTATTTTTTTTATTTTTTAGCAGTCTTTATGCAAAATTATTGTTTAAACAATTTGTTTTTCAACAGCTCGAACCTTAAACGGCTAATTAAAGTCCCCTTATTTGATATTACCCTGAAATTACCACTTTGAATCACACTCAATACTTCATTTCAATAAAAAATGAAGAATTGGTAACATTTACCGAAACATCGATGTTTTGATTTTTCCAATTTTTGACAATGTTTTTCCACAGTATTATTTTTCACACCATCTTAAATTAGAAGTTTCAGTAATAAAAATTCCTTCCTGAAATTTTCAAAAATCAAAATTTTCTTAATCAACTTTTTTGATTGAAAATTAGGCATTTTCTTCAAATTAAATTCGCATAAAATCAAAAAATAAATATTTATCTTTAAAAAATGTACAGCTTATTTGAGACATAAAAATGTACGGTCGTGAGCAAAAAAATAGGACAAGTCTTATAACGGTATTTTGCTAAAATCTAGTTGTGTACATCTAACTTTAATTTTTGTGACATTGTCAGTTGTCATAATTTATTGTAAGTGTGCAAAAAATTAATATATCTCATATAAGCAATTTAGTTAAATCTGGAGTTATTGCTAATGCAGAAGATGGATGGTCAATGGGACAAATTGCACTGCGTTATAATATTGACAAAAATTCGGTGTGTAATATTTTAAGAAAGTGGAGAATAAACGGTACGATTAGCAGAAATCCTGGATCAGGGCGGCGAAGGATATCAACATGCTTTAGTAGAAAATCCATTTTATTCAGTTATTCAGGCTGCTGAAGAAACAAATTTGCCTGGATCGAGTAGCCTGGTCGCCGGCGAGTAAGAGAATCGGAGCTACGCTGTCATGCAGCAGCACAGAAATACTTACTTAAAGCTGAACATAAAGAAGCTCGAGTAGGATTTGCGCTTGAATTTTTAGCGAATGATGTAAATTTTTGGAATAATGTAATCTTTACAGACGAAAAAGTTTCCAGTCAACACACAGCGGTCGTATTCGTGTTTACCGCCCTCCGAATTCTCGATTCGATGAGAAATATATATCTAACAATGATAAAAGTGGTAGAGTTTTCGTCAATATGTGGGCTTGGATGTCGGTATGTGGTCCTGGTGTTTTGTGCCATATTGAGGAACGATTTAATAGTGAAACGTATATTAGGATTTTAGACTATATTATGCTCCCTTCTGTGTCACAATTATTTCCTAATAATGAGTTCATATTTCAACATGACAATTGTTCCGTGCATACTGCTCATACCGTAACTAACTGGTTTCAAGATAACAACATCAATGTTCTTAACTGGCCCAATCATAGTCCAGATCTTAACCCTGTGGAAGAAGTATGGGGACTACTTGTAAGAAGTATCCAAAAATGAAATGTGAGACCACGGAATGCCGAAGAATTACTGGAAATAGTAAACAATGCATGGGAAAATATTATTACTAATGATTATTGTATAAGGTTATTTGATTCTATGGCAAACAGACTTATAGAAGTGATAAATAGAAATGGTGCAATAACGAAATATAAATAGTTAGTTTGTTGTTAAGTAGGATATCCTTTGTCTTTTGATCCAGGATTTCTACTAATCGCACCGTTTATTCTCCACTTTCTTAAAATGTTACACACCAAATTTTTGTTAATGTTATAACGCCAGTGCAATTTGTCTCATTAGCCATCCATTCATTTACTATAGCAATGACTACGGCATTGAAGTATGTCAAATTATGGGTTCATGCTAGTATTTGCAACAACCAATGAACAGGTTGGATTAGATTGGAAACTTTCCATTTCCAATAGAGTGCATAACAGAAATTAATAAATATTTAACTGCTATTATTATTTAACTATATTGTTGTCTTCATCAACAGCAGTTGACGTTACAAAATGGATACATAACTTAAACGTATAATTCGGAACTAAGAAAATGTTCAAATTCCCCGTCAAAAACCTTCGACAATTTATTGCTTTAATATAAAGAGAAATATTTCATACGAATTCTTTAAAGAATGTGATACAAAACCTGAGAAAATGAAGCCAATTTCTCAAGAGAATTAATTTCTGCGATTTCAAGAATTGGGTAGAAAGGCTTATTAGGTTTAAGTGACTATATTCAAGATAAAGTCCATAGGTCAAGATAAGATATGTTACAAAGCCGACTAATAAAAGGTTAAGCGGTATAATGGAGTAATATTAAGCCAAAAATGTTTGAAAATGGATGTAGCTAATAGAAGCGATTTTTCTAAAAGTTTAACATAACTTGAAAAAAACTACAAACATACGTTAATGAGTCATTTTTCAACGTTCTTCTATTGCTCGGGTTCTGTTAAGCCGATTTTGATGAAATTTAGAGAAAAGGACACCTCTTATCAGTGCCAAAGTGTACTTAAAATTTCAAAGAGGGGTATATCAAGGATTAGAAAATATGTAAACTTAAAGGTTTTAGGTTTGACAGACCGATATTTTCGTTCTAAATAAGATATCGACAAAGTCCTTTTTAAGTTTCTGTTTTTTTCTCCTCTTTTAAATGAAAACTTTCTAAAGCTACTCATTACAAAATGGCAGCAATTTTTCTGGAAGAGTATCTGTCTTTCTTAGTTTTTTTTTAAACAGCTTCTATAAAATTGCTCACATAGTGAAACTATAACTACAGTGCATCTTTCAGAGGAAGATATTGCAGATACTATAGAATCAGACATTAAATCAGAAATGAATCAGGAAATAGTAGTGTATCTCAATCTGAGTTAGTTAGTTGCAAGTAGATGAAGACACTGACATTTCTTCCATTATTTTTAGGTAAATTTCTCATCTACCTATTGCAGAGTGCAGCATGTCACGATTTCGGGACAATTCCACTATAGTTTCTTCGATTATGGTCCTTAGACCTCAGAAATGCCTCCCGTTCAAAAATTTTTATTTCGAATCAAATATATACATGTGATACATCGTTGGATAGTACTCGTTTAGACCTATATCGTTTGTCTAAAACATTTCTTGCTGAAACAGATTTTTTTTAAAAAAACCATGACTTATTTATATTTTGAAAACTGTCTACGTGCTAATAGTTCATATATCGATGACAATAAATTGAAGTTGGACAGTTCTAATAAAGATATACTTCATTATTTACTTAATAATATAAGACGAAATCTACCTTTCCGACTGGCCCCTGCCATCGGGGTTTTTATGATGAACACAATGATGACGAAAGCGAAATATCTGTAAAATCCATTTTTTTTTACTATGACGGAACTGAAGCCAGTAATATTGATCACTTCGATTTAAGCATGAAAAAAATTCGGTTCATAAAATTTTGTTAAAACAATAAAATTTGGACTCAAAAAATAAAATGATTTGCAGTTTTAATTAATGCCTCGTTAATTGATGCACGATTCCTTATATTTATGCAAATTTGTTTTGATAGAAACTCAAACCATGTTACGCTTAAAAATATATTTTTTTTAGGTTAGGGAATATTTATGCCCCGGTATGTTATATGCTTGCAAATTGTATTAAATACTCAATAATATATTTTTTAAATTAAAATTATATAGAAGCTGTTTAAAAAAAATAAGAAAGGCTGGTATTTTTCCAGAAAAATATCCGCCATTTTGTAATTACCAGCTTTAAAGAGTTTTCCTTGGTCTCATTTGAAACAAGATAAAAAATTAAAATTAAAAAAATTGCCGATATCTCATCTAGAATCAAAATGTCTGTCAAAATTACGAACCCTTAGAACCTTTAAGGTTATGTATTTTTGTTCAATGATATATGCCGGTTTGAAATTTAAGCACACTTCGTACTGATACAGAGGTGCTTTCTTTTCAAATTTCATTAAAATCGGTTTACTAAAACCAGAATAATAAAAGTAAGTTGAAAAATGACTCGTTATTACATGTTTGTTGTTTTTATGAGGTTATGTTAAATTTTTAAACTTTCTAATCCCTCTAGTTTTGTTGCCCTTTCAAAAACAAAGATTTTGAAACCAACCGCTCTGATAGGACCAATTAAACAGCACATATTTAAAAAAGATTTTAAAAAAACAGGCACGGCTGCCATTTTATATAAAAGTGGTCCCAGATAGTCATCTGGCGGGGCGAGCGTAGGTGCGTCTTTACCATAGTCTAGTATACTTTAACTTGGCGTGTGTATGTATGAGTTGATATTTCCGTACGATTTCATTTTCTCTTGTACACAAAGATCCAGAAATATTGTCCACGTAGACAATGTTTCTGGACTATTGCTTTAACTTTGTGTACAATATGGGAGAAAATGAAATCGTACGGAAATATGAACTCATACATACACACGCCTAGTTAAAGTATACTAGACTATATGTACATACTTCGATATGTAATGTAAGGCAACGTCAGGCGCGGTTAGTAGTTGGATGGGTTACCGTTCCAACGAAGACCGCGTCCTCGCCTCACACATCTTCCAGCGGCTTGTATATCAGTGTATGAGCGGAAGCTATACAACCTTAGGCGAGGGTTGTATAGGGGATACACCATCCTTCGGAGGGGATGTAAAGCCGTCGATCCCTTTCTATTAAATGTTAGGCAAGTAAAAAATCCCTACTCTTCTTAAGAGAAGAGGTTCGGCAAAATTCCTGGTTCGGGGTAGCTCGTCTACAGGCGTCGGTGTTAGGCCTCAGTAGTGGAAATAGGCCGACGTTAAATAAATGTATTAAAAAAATAGTCATCTGGCGATTCCCGATCACAATGAATAGCATTTTCGTAACCATGGGGCGTTGATGACCAGAAACGAAATTTAAAAGTGATTAGTGCGCGAGTTTTTAATTTAGTATGTAATTTTTAGTTTTGTTAAGAAGTGTGTTTTATAGATATATTTTAATGACACCACCTTTTTTAATCTGTTTTTTTGGCAGAAGGTGTTTAGGTTTAAGATTTTAATTGTTGTTTCAACTGAACCAGGCCGCGTAATTCCAAAACATACTTAAGCACAACATCAGACCCGCCCATCCAAACGCTCATTGGTTATTTCAAAAGATACTTGAGCACGACGGATTTCTGCAAAATGTACTGCATTTCAACATTATCTGCCAAAATATACGCCAGCTCAACGGGATCTTACGAAACATATGTGGTTGCAGCGCTTCCCAAATGATTACGCTAATACAGCATAACCTAAACAAACAGTCTATAGTCATTGACAGCGCGATGTTGTCGGTGAACAAGGTAATGTGGAAATATTAAAATTTAATGATGAGTCCGATTATAAAACACGCTTGAGGTTGAAACTGCAAGGATCTGAAGACAATTATTATAATAGCCAGTGTAATGAGTGGGTCCAGAAATTTTCTACCATATCCAAAAGCCAATGGGTTGTGTGAAATACATGGTCTCATTTACAAAGAATGGTATTTAGAAAAATGTATTACTGCCATCACACAAGCGTTAATAAAGTAAAACAAGAACCGCGTAAGAGATAATTTTTTAGGCAAAAAGGACGAGATTGTGATGCTTCAACAGACATAAAGATCAAGAAAGTCAACAAGGATACAATTAGAAATGATCCATTTCTAAAACTAGGACTTGCAACTGGGAGTTGCATTTAAATTTTTAATTTTATGATAATATAAAGTTGCAATACATTGATAAGATTTGGCTTTACAGCCAGTTCCATATTCATTTAAAAGGGAGCTTTTGCTAAAGTTGATGGTACAATGTCACCATTTTACTTCCCATAAAGTATTTTTCATTTTAATTTGACTTTTATTAAAGCCCCCTTTAAAACGGATTATGACATTGGCTGCCAATGTTTTTTATTATTAAAGGTATGTCAAGACGCTTGTCAGGTTTGAGTTGATGTTGCCGCTACCGTTGTGTGCTGGAACCGCATATGTTTCGAAAGGTCTCGTTTTGCTGGTGAATATTTTGGCAGATAATGTTGTATGTTATGAAATGTGTTGAAATGCAATACATTTTGCAGAAATCCGTCGTGTTCAAGTATATTTTGAAATAACCAATGTCTGTTTGGATGGGCGGGTCTGGTGTTCTGCTTAATTTTGTTTTGGAATTACGCAACCAGGCCTACTCCGCCCGGTCCTGCAACCGGCCATCGCAATCAACGCGATGGTTATATGATCGATTCCGGGAGAGGTCCTGGGGAGGTACTTTTATATTGTTAATTTGAATACAGAAGTTTTGGATTGGATTGGGCACTGATGAAAAATCGCTTCCATCAGCTACATCCATTTTCAAAAATGGTTGGCTTAATATTACTCCACTACTAGATTACGATGAAATATTCGCACTCGTAGTTCAGTATACATCAAACAGATGTCTGTTGTGTGTCATTAGCTATTAGATGTGATTTACATATGGACCAGAGAGACGCAGCAACCGCGTCTTTACAAGGTGAGTTAAATGAAGGAATTTATATGGTATCACCAGATGATTCATCGGCAATGTTTGTCATCTAAATAAGGCATTGTGCAGTCGAAACTGTCAGGTCGTGCATGAAATAAACAGTTACATTAAGTGTCATTGGAAATCGGCTTGAAATGTTCCAGAAGACATAATAGAAGTCGCAAACGATCCCGGTTTTCATATAACTCGTGGCAGAAAACAAGTACATATTTGAAGTGACTCAAAGGAATATATTGACAAAACCCTCGCAAGATTTAATATCCGGTTGTAATCCAGTTTTGACACCACTAGATCCAGATCAGAAGTTGTCAAAAGAAATGTCACCGAAAAGCGAGTATGAACGTATAGAAATGCAATAGATGCCATGTCAACAAACAGGTGGTTCATTATTGTATACTGCTTAAGTTACCAGACCGTACGTAACGTTTGTAGAAAGTTTAGTTAAAAGATTTAATAATGCTCCTGGAAAAGCTCACTAGAATACTCTAACAGAATTTTGAAATCTGAAGGGCAGTACGCATTCAAAACTGCAATAGTAGAATAGTTCAAATTCAGAAATTATTGGATATACCGACAAGGAAGCAATGTAGACGAGCTAAAGTCAGTTATAGGATATACTTTCATAACACTAGGTTCGCTAGAATCCAATATCTTCGTACATCAAGAAACAACTAGCAGTCACATTATCAACTACTGAATTCAAATATATATGTTTTTATCTACTAGTCAAGAAGCAACGTGACTAAAAAATTTCGTTATAAAGTTCAACATTAAGAACTTTTTACCATCAGTGATACATTGCGATAAAAATAAAGCTATCGATTTAGCATCAGCTGCAAATTATCCCCCTCTCGAAATATATTGGACATCATTACATTCTCGTTCATGAAAAAAATGGTGCTGGGAAGATTGTTATAAAATGAGGGAGTTTAAATCCCAATGCAGCTGATACCCTAAATAAAGAATTGTTCCGAATGAAAAACATAAATTATTTGAATGGTATGGGGTTAGTTCAGACAACCAACGACTCTAGTGGGAGTGTTAAAAATACTTAATTCGAGTCATGCCTAGTGTTTTATTGACTTAGTATTGCTGTAAAATGATGATTTCTGTACACGCAGTTGCTATCAAATAAAAATATATATAAAAAACTGTGTCAAATTATATTCATAATCAATTCGTTATTTATTATGAAAATACGTGTACTCCAGAATACCTTGATGTTGTTTGCCCATATTAATATCATGGTACCTTTCTTCATCACAACGACATATTACTTTAATATTTTCTGTTCCTTTATTAACTGATTCACTTTTGGCATCTTCCAACAAATCCTTAGTACTTGTTAAAACATCACTTTTCCCAATTTCCAAATTATGCCCAACATCGACAACTATAGAGTTCGAACCTGAATCTACTATTTCGCCTTTTGCTTGTACTTTACAACAATCCCCGTCCAGATTTTCGTTACCTTTAAAGTTTCTCTTTACTGTAAAATGAATCCCTTGGTATTGTTTGAGAATTTTCATGTTATTTTCATATGCCGCCAATTCCATTTTTGAGGTGGTATCCAAAATTTCCTTTCGCTTGTCCTCGTAAACATCTTTTTGGGTATCAAAACTATCTTCATTTATATCAATTTCTATTCGTCCAATTTTATCTGCAGATATTTTTCGGAATATTGGAATTATCCTTTCCTTGTGTCGTTTTTGCTCTTCATCTGATTCTTGTTTTTTCCATAGATATAGCTTTGAATCGTTTTCATGTACTCTTCTTAGTTTTGATCTGAGATAAACTGCTTTGATGGCTTTAGTTTTAGCTTCTCCATCGTGTATACTTTGTTTTGTATTAGTTTTGTCAGGATTTTCCTTGGGCTGTTCATCTTTCGGCATTTGTATTAATTTAATTTTTTCAATTTTTTTATGTTATTTGAAGTATTATATGCTCTTTTGGTTGATTACTTTTTTTACTTTTTTTTAAAACTGATTTTATTATTTATTTATATCATTGTCGTTATAAGTAAAATACCGCTAGGTTGATCTCTTGCTGGAAAGGTTATATAAAGTGAAAGAAACTGAATTCACCTTTTGGTATATTTTGTGGTGCAAATTTGCAATTAACGCCATTGTTTCACTAACAATTTTGATGACATGCAAAGTACAAAATGTATCTTATTTATGGTGCGACAGTGACTGACATGAATGTCACCTTGACATTGTTATCATCATGTTAACTCCATTAATAAACTATTAAAATAATAGTAACCTATACTGAATAACCAAAATCTAGACAGAGATACTTAAATGGTCTTACAAAACTGATTCACTTTTCTCCTAAAATCCAAAACATTTAAGCTCTCTCTAAATTTTCGCTTAAACGTGATATCATATTGTGAGACTGGAATATAATCTGGATCTGTTAATACAAGCGTTTGTTGATTGGCTAGTGGACTTGGTTGATTGACTAAACTTTCGGCAGCTGTTGGTCAACCGATTATATATTTTTTCTGCCAAGGAAATCCTCAAAAATTTTACTAAAATTCTCAAGTAAACCAACAGTTTGTTTTGAATGGTCTTCATTTTCCGAAGGTATGCGACCGATTCTAAGATAGGGCATCTAGCCCTTCAGCATTTCTTTAATAAATCGTGACACCTGTTGGTAAACAGCTTAACTGCTATGGGTTCTCAGTCGTGATTCTTGATGGATTAGAAACCTTTAATTTTATAGTGTTCATCATCATCAACCAGCAATTTGCATCCACTGCTGGACATATGCCTCCCGTAAATATTTCTATTGATTCCTGTCCTGTGCAGTCTGTATCTAATTTCCCTGCAATCGCTTTATGTCGTCCGTCCATCGCGTAGGGGGTCGGTCTCTACTTCGATAAGCCTCTTGTCTAGGTCTCCACTCCACGAACCTCTTAGTCCATCGTCCGTCACTGAACCTTGGCAACATGACCTGCCCAGTTCCACTTTAGGGAAGTTATTATGGCATCTGTTACGCCTGTTCTCTGCCTTATGGTTTCATTTGATACTTGATCCCTCAAGGATATACCCAACATCGATCGTTCTATGGCTCTCTGAGCGACTCGTATTTTGCAGATTGCTTTCTTCGTCAACGTTAAAGTTTCCGCCCCGTAGGTCATTACTGGAAGAACGCATTGGTCATATACCTTTCGTTTAAGGATCTTTGGGATATCTGGCTTAAGAACATCCCTCAATTTACCAAAGGCTGCCGGTGCCAGTCCTATCCTTCTGTAGATTTCGCAGGTTTGGTTATCTCGGCTTATCCGAATTTCATGCCCTAGGTATTTATACGACATTTCTTGTTCGATCTTAGTTCCACCCACAGATATATTGTCGCTGAGGACGAGGTTTGTCATAAACTGGGATTTTTGAAAATTGATTTTTAGACCGACTTCTAGCGATGCTTCGTACATGCTCCTTAGCATGTTTATAGTGTTACAATGTGCAAAATTATTTTCATCGTTTTGAACACACATATTATACTTTTTTGATAATTCAATTCCATGAACTTTTAATGTTGCCTCTATTAATCGCTAAATTTGGTTGTAGACATCAATCATATCTTCAATGCATTATTAAATTACACTTTTTAGACAACATCACAAAAAGAATCCAATAGAGTTAGGTCAGCTGACCAAGCTGGCCATCTGACAACACCATTAGTACCGATCCATCTTTCTTGTAATGTACAATTTAAATAATTCGTCTCGATGCCAGCATTATACGCTGGCGTGTCATCTTGGTGAAAGCAACTATTAGGTAATTGAAACATTATTTAGGAACCGATGTAACTCTTCTTAAAGAATTTAAATATCTGGTCTGGACGATAGCCGAGTGGGTTAAGGCGCGAGGTGGCAATCGCGATTAATCACACGGACATCGCACCACCGGGTTCGAATCCTGGCTCCGGCACTGACACTGTCGGAGGAAATGGTTGTATATCCGCGTTTTTTCAATGTATAACCCCCTTCCGCACAAGCTCTTGCTTCTGGAATTGGAGGTTGGAATTTCTGTGGTGTTTATTTATTTTATTATTGTGGACCAATTAATGTATCACGAAAAAGGATATATTATGTACTCATTGACGATTCCACACCAAATATTTACTACGAAGTTGGTTTGGTGCTTTGTCTGCCTCATCCATCAAGGATTTGCCGCTGCCCAATATCGGCAGTTCTGCTCGAATGCTACACAATTGTTGTGAAACCTGCTGTCGTCGCTCCAGATAATTCTATTTAACAGATTATCGTACTATTTAAACATTATAGAAAAATACAAAGAAAATTCCATTTTACGTTCCTGGTCACCTAACTTTAAATGATGAACCAGATGTACTTTATACGAGAAGTATTTACTTATTTATTTATTTAAACAGATCATCCAATAGTCGTAAGACCAATTAAAGGATGAGAACAATACATATTTGCAATAGAATGAAGAAAAAAGAAAATGTGAGAATAACAACAATAATACAATACAATAGTATAAAATAGGTAAAAACTGCAAAAGTATACAATGGTCGAAACAGTAGTATCGAAAATATTGAACTCATTTTGCAGGTGGTTGTAGGTATTACACGTGAAATGTAAGAGAGAAAAATTCAGTATATTCGTTCGGGGTCTAGCAAGATACAGTGTTGTATAATGTCGTGTATTATTGGCGCGTGGTATATGGAATAAGAGTTTTTCAGTTATTTCAGGGCAACTGATTTTATTATTTCTTAATTTATATATAAATATGACTACTTGCTTCTTTTCTCCGTGTGTTGAGACTCTCAGTTGAGAATCTACCTAAAAGTGTATCATGGGGATATCCAATAGGGGAATATACACCATCCATCTAGGACAGAAATTTCTAGAACCGCCTCTGGATACTTTCGAGCATATTACTATATGTGACATATCCCGGGTACCATATTATTAATGATGCATATTCTAATTTAGACTTAACAAATTAATTAAATAATAAGGTTAACAAATGACTGCCCGTAAAACCTCCGTTTCTGATAACAAAGCCGAGACTTTTGTTTGCCGACAAAACTGTGTCTTCGGCGTATAGGAGGCCTAGGTCTTTGAAGACTTCGACTCTTTTTGGCGATGTGAAGTCAAGTTTATAGTCATAGAAAAATGTTTCTTTTTTTAATAGAAAAAGATATCACATTGCATTTGTCGACATTGAGAAGCAGATCATTATAATCGCACCAAGTTTGTATTTTCAGAAGTTTTTTACAGTCATCTGAAGTATTTATAGCAGAAGAAAGTTTGACATCATCGGCATATAGTAAGACATCGACATTCAGGTCCACCACGATGTGATTAATAAATAGTATGAACAACAGAGGTCCCAAGATAGAGTCCCGCGGTACTCGTGAGGTGGCATTAATTTCAATTGACCTATGACCGCGGTATTTCACATGTAAAATTGAACATCCTAGAAAATATTATGCATATTTTTTAACTTACAAGTCTTCGTGCAACACCGCACGAGAATTTGTAAATTATTTTCGAAAATTCTTAAAAATAACATCTATAAATGGGTTTTTGTTGTTGTTTCAGGACGAAGTGACAATGAAGGTGGCGAGGTAAGAGGTCGGAGTCGAAATACACGTAGGGACGACCCTAGGAGGCACACGTTGGGAGGTGACCAGCAATATTTAGCTATGGCTGGACAGGGAGGTCCACTTTCACGAACTATGGACCTAGAGGTAATTACTTAAGTGTTACTCTTGTGATGAATATATTGTTCTATGTGTGATTAACAACATTATATTCACGTTATAACTAAAAAAACAAGGCTACTGTGTCATTTTCTGGAACATCTATCTCATTAGTCGAAACCTTTACTAGCTAGGGAATCGCAAACACACCCCTTCCTCCTATCGACCAGGTTTACAGCTATTATATCACCAACTTTTCGAGAGAAACTGTAGATCTGAAACATGTTAGTTCAATATGATTTTTTTCTAAAATCTTATATGAATTACGCACCTTATTAATACGTCTCTAGTTGTACATTTTAAAGTAATTTATTAACGTTTTAATCTCTGAAACTTATTCCTTTTGAAAATTAAATTTTTTAACAATTTTTCTAATGGATGTTTAATCAAATTTCGTTCATTCTCAATGTAAGAAATTTTTTTATGTGATTTATTTATGTTTCACTCCCTAAAACTGAACCCATTCAGACTTTTATTTTTTTAACTAAAATTCCCAGTGGATGTTTATTCAAAAAATTTTTTTAGAAATTTATTTGTGTCACTCCCTGAAACTCATCCAATTCAAACATTTAATGTTTTAAAATATTTTTAAATGATTGTGTACAGTTACATTTCATATTTTTGTCCAGTTTTGTGGGTTCTGTCCGTCTGTGCAATTTTATAGATTCTGCACTATACAGGCTGTCAATTAAATCAAATATTTTTACGAAAATTGTGCCGATTTATATAACCTACAAAATGGTTTAAAGACATTCGAAATCCATGGCCTACTTTAAGAGTTATGGCGGAAAATATCGAAAATGCGGAAAACGTCTAGGCCAAATATCTCCGTTATTTGAGGAGTTACAAGAGAAATTCTAAGGCGCAAATTTTTTGCAAAACAGAGTGTCTCAACGAGGTTTCATCTATTTTTTTTTCAAAACCGCTGTATTTTAAGATTTAGGCTGTTAAAAAAATTATTTTGAATCGATCAGGAAATGGCGCCATTAACTAGAGTATTTTCCTCCCTTTTCAACCATATATCACATGCCATATTTATTCATTGGTACTACGTTAGTAATTATAAAAACATTTTTTTAAAGCCAATAATTTTTTTTAACAACCATTATACTTGCCGTGGAGAAGCATGATTAAATAAAACGATAAAATAATTCACTAAGTTGTTCAAATCTTTGCTATAATAAAACATTAACGCAATTAAGAAGAATAAAGTAAATTCAGGTAACAAAAACAAATTAAATAATAAAAAGAATATAGCACACAGAACATTAATATTTATCTAATCCTCAAAATAATTTTTAAGATATCATATCAAGTGTTCAAAGTGTCCGCCGCGATTTCTTATGCACAATCGAGTGCAGTGAGGCACTGCATTTAAAACATTACTCAGCATATCGGGGGTAACTGTAATACATGCCTGTTGAGTTCGAGCTTTTAAGTCCCCTACATTTTGCGGTGTCGTCGAAAACACCTTATCTTTAATATACCCCCATAGAAAAAAATCCATTGGGGTTATATCTTGAGAACGAGGGGGTCATCGAATAAATCCATTGGTACCTATCCAATGTTAAGGCAAAATTTCGTATAAATAATCTAGGCAAATCTGGGAATTGTGGAGACGAACTCCATCTTGTTGAAAATATTGAAAGTTGTGTCGATTCTCTAAAGGTAGATCATCTAAGAAGTCATTAAATTCATTTCTCAAAAAGTTTAGGTACCTTTGACCACTGAGGTGACTATCATAAGAATAAAGACCTATTAAATTGGTGCCTAAAATACCTATCCACACATTTATTGAAAAACGATTTTGAAACCCAGTCGGTCTATGCCAGTGTGTATTTTCAGAAGTCCATTTGTAATGAATATTGCGATTAAAAAATCCATTATTGGAAAAATTTGCCTCGTCGGACCAAAGTATTTTACTACATATTAATGGATCGGCACGCTTCTTTTCCAACAGCCACCTACAAAAAGTCGTCCTCCTTGGATTGTCTCCCGCTTGTAAATTGTGAACTTTTTGGCTTTATAACACCGGTAACCATTTTTCTTTAAATTTTTCTAGCACTTGTTTTATTTATATGACAAGCAATTTCAATTTCTCTTAATGATGTTTCCAAATTTTCTGTATTTTTATTTCTTACATAATTAATAACTCAGTTTACCTTATTTACATTATCAGTAACACTGTTCGACCTTGTCTTCTTCTTTAAAAATGAACCATTATTTTTCAGTTTCGTAGCTAATTTTCTGAACAGAGCTTTATTCGGCTGTAGTGCTTGTGGAAATCTGTTTTTATATTCTACTTGAGCTAATGCAGAGTTAAAATTGCATTGGCAATATGTAACGAACATATTATAACGATCAATGTGAGTGAAAATCATTTTTGAAAATTCTAAATTATTAAACAAGTGTGATTGAGTGAGAGTTTAAGTATTAACTGAGATGATCTGTCAAAAAATTAAATTGTCAAGTTTGTTCATAGCCAACTATTTTAAAATAATTGAAATAATAGTGAAATCATGAAATACAAACAAATAGATAATGTACTTAAATTAATTGGTAAAGACATTTTAACTTTCTGAGCAAGGAGTGACGCTTTTATGGAGGACCTCTATACATTGGCATAACTGCGAATATTCTTTCCATAATTGCTCCATGTTGCTTTCTTGATTATTATTTTGTTTTTAACCTCTCCACAATAAAATTGTGAGAGGTTACTAAAATTGGTTCAAAAACGAAAATTGAGATAACATCAAATCTTTACGTTTTGAGGTCCTAGGAACCCAAAAAAGTGGTTTTTGAAAAATGTCTGTGTGTGTGTATGTGTGTATGTATGTGTGTATGTGTGTTAGCACGATAGCGCCGAAACTACTGAACGGATTTGAATAAAACTTTGCGTGTGCGTTTCTTTAGTGTCCCAGAAGATCTGAAAAGGTTTTGGTTGAGATCGGATTACGTTTAGTGCCATTTTGACGCAACAAGTTGTTTATTTTATATTTACTTTCAATTTACAATGGAACCATTGAAAAGCAGTTAAAATTCTGATTTCAACGATATATCACACTTCCACCCTTTCGATTTGGTTTCCGTGAAAAAAAATAAAAACAAAGCAAATATGGCATAGATCGCATTTCGCATGACATGATCGATGCGCGTAGCGGTTACATCGTGAAACTCGCCACATCACATGTCAATTCACGTGTGAGGGTTTCTTCACTGCTCTAGAAGTAGAGCGGATTACGTTTAGTGCCGTTTTTAAATATATATACAGACAAATCGAAGATTTAAACTACAAATATTCCTCTAAAATCTAGTAAAATTACTGAAATGCTAATGTTTGATTTAGCAAAGACAGCCGCGAGCGACCGGATTGCAATGAGCAAATTTTGATGATTGTCATTGTCATCGTTTGTCATCCGATAACGTTGGTGTCATGTCATGTTAATAAGATTTCGGCACATTTGTAACTTTTAGTGGATTGTCACAAACTTTAAAGGTAGATGTAACAATATCAATATCATATGCTTTCTGTACCTTCGTTGGTGAATTTATTATAGATTATCACTTTACCAATTTTCAGTTTGTTGCTTTACAAATCTGTAGTATTTAGGATAACTAGACTTTCTTAGTCGTTCAAGTGATGTTAAAGTTGTTAATATCCTAATAGTATATTATTCAACGAGCGATAGTGTAGGTAATAACTCGCATAGATGATTGTAAATTCATTAAGTTGAGGGTTTTTAGTGCCCCAGAAGATCTGAAAAGGTTTTGGATGAGATCGGATTACGTTTAGTGCCGTTTTGTTACACAATTTAATGCTCTTTTCGGCTTCAAAGATCCACCGAGTGGGGAGGTTCCAGCTGCTTCCAGTAGCTGCCGATTTTTGTTACCTGAATTTACTTTATTCTTCTTAATTGTGTTAATGTTTTATTATAGCAAATATTTGAACAACTTATTGAATTATTTTATCGTTTTATTTAATCATACTTCTCCACGGCAAGTATAATGCTTGTTAAAAAAAATTTATTGGTTTAAAAAAAATATTTTTATAATTACTAACTAGTACCAATGAATAAATATGGCATGTTATATAACGTTGAAAATGGAGGAAAATACTCTATTTAATGGCGCCATTTCCCGCCAGTTTCAAAATAATTTTTTTAACAGGCTGAAGAGTAAATCTCAAAATACAGTGGTTTTGAAAAAAATTAGATAAAACCTCGTTGAACCACCCTGTTTTGTAAAAAAATTTCGCCTTAGAATTTCTCTTGTATCTCTTCAAATAATGGAGATATTTTGCCTAGACGTTTTCCGCATTTTCAATATTTTCCGAAATAACTCTTAAAGTAGACCATGGATTTCAAATGTCTTTAAACCATTTTGTAGGTTATATAAATTGGCACAATTTCCATAAAAATATTTTTTTTTGTACGACCGATATTAAGTGAGATATTCTCGAGTGCCCTGATAAAATGGACAGCCTGTATAGTCTTTAAAGTTCTAGGATCGGAAATACGGTGATTAAGAAATAGTTGAATGAAGAGCTCACCTGTTTTAATCGTATTATACCGCGACTGCCCATACATCAATGCAACGTCAATTCATTCTCTTCTTGCTATAAGAAAGTTCATCTTCACTTATATAATTAATTTAAATGATTATCTATCTATTCGGAGCCTGATATGCTTCAGTTATTTTCTTTTACTAATTGCAAAATACTGTGTAGGATGCTTGCTAGGTTATATCTTGAAATTAAACTGGCGCAAAATTGGTAATTACTAGTAGTGTTAGCTGCAAATAGATAAAGCCGCCCATGGGCGTCGTGAATGTTTGCATAATAATTTTATAATACATTTTACAAATATCCGCTTAAGATTTTTTTGATCATAAAATAAAGCGGGTACAAATTTTTACTTGTGTTTCAAATATACCCTCTGCACATTATACACATACTGCTACAATCGTATTTTTATAAAAACGTAATAGAACAACTGGGACCTTGTCGTTAAAATAATATACCTAGTGCATACTGGTCGGAAAACAGTGAAGATAAAATGTTAGGTACAGTACATATAATACGAAATATGACGCGTATCTGCACCATATAAAATCTGATATGTGAAATAAAATAGATATCGAAGCGAATTTATGTACTTTTATAAAAATATAAGCATTGTTTTGAAGTTTATTTTGTAAATGGAGATTTTATGTGCAGAGAATGTTATGTTCCTCGCCATTTTTATAAAAATATACATGATCAAAGGACTTATTTGCTTTCCCCTTTCTCGTTTTGCAAATACTTTCCTAACCAATACTGAATTTTACATTATTTATTTTCAATTGAGAATGAGATACTTTTAATTAACTGATAACCTCGTGATTATGTTCCTAAAAGAGTTTAAGTTTGCAAATTACATAGTTATTATGCAGTTTTGTGGGGTTGTAGGGGTCTACCGTAGAGTACAATTTTTTTTATTGAGTTAATTTTTTTTTTTAATCTGGCTTCTGTCCAAAATTGCGTAAAAATTTTGTAAAGTTTGAAGTTATCTTCAATTTTATCCATTGTTCTATTTTCTTATCTGATTAATATGTGTGACGTGTATTATTTTTTATGTCAAACTTAAAAAAATTAAAGTTTTTTCTACTCTTGTTATAGTACTTGTTTGTTATCGCTATGATGCACCGATTTCAGAAAAATCGATTTGAACTTTCCGTGTTTCCTTGAATACGTTCTCTATTGATTAGTAATAATAAAATGTTGGCTTTGGAAGATGTACGAATGCCAAACATGTATTATTTTTTTTTAAATTTTTGCAAAAAAAAATTAAAAAATATGATACGTTACCTCCCACACCTCAAATAATGAGACATTCATAATTCCAATAAATACATCATGTTTACAGCAAATGGTAGACCATATTTAGGTTAATAAGCGCACAAAGACTTTTCTTTTTAGATAAAAGCATTTTTTATAACAAGGTTCCATCTTCCATAGAACTGCAGCCACCCCTGAAAACTGCTCTAGAAATGAAAAAAAAGTGATGAGGTTGAGATAATCGGTTCTAACCAATTGCAATCGGCAGTAGATGCAAAAATGCGTCTATAGTTGATATTAGTTTGGACAATATCAACACATATAAAAACCATAAAAATGAATGTTTCTTCTATGTGCTGTTCATACGGAATTTACACTTTATCTCGCCATATCTTAGCTAACTTTGTAGATATCGATTTGAAATCTTAACAAAGCGCTTTTTAATCTGAAAAAGTTTTTCACAAATTTTTTGTTTCTAATTGATATTAAGAGCTTGGAAAGCTTAGTATTTCGAGACCCTCTTAAACTTAATTTTTTGAAAATTTCAAATCGATATTGTTACATGGCCTATGTCCATTTAACAGTTTTATATAAAAACTAGTGTTTTGCTTATGTTTGGCACAATCTGTGTATCGTTTTGATTCAGTTTTTGTAAGTGAAACTGTTTTCAACTAACAGAATTTTACTTGTATAACTGCTAAACCATTTCACACTGTTTTATGTACATATTTTTATATCTTAGGAACTCAGTCATGTTTTTCTATACAGCATCCCAGGAAACAATTAACAATTGTCTACAAAACATTTATTTACGTCAGATACCTATATTTCAATTTTTATATTTTTGTTTACTATGTAAGTACATATGGTTATTTTTCTTACCTTTTCTCATTACCAACTATATATAGTATATCCTATAAAATGTAATATATTTACTTAGTTCTCACAATATGTTTTACTATTTATTTACAGGTATTCATATTGTTGATTATGTACAAAATAGAAATTACAAACTGAGGCAAAGGCAAATCAGCTGTGGTATGGAAGTAATAAAAACTTTTATTATAGATTCCTTTTATCGATCATATGCCACTATTTTAGTTGTGAGTAAAGGAACTTGTAGAATTTGCGACCTGAAGTTGTTGCGCTTAACTTAACCATTGACAGATGGCCATACCTGTACTATTTTTATATTTTATAACTTTCAATTTAATCAGGGAATTAGATTTCTCAAGTTTATTTGATAGCATTATTTTCCAGTAAGTAGGACAAAAAAATTTACCTTATCAGTAAAACTCACCAGGAAATCATTTGCTTGCAGCCGTTGTACTGATTCGAACGTATATAAATTTTAACTGTAGACTTCAGTAATTGATATTACATTTTTATAGCCGCATTAACAGCAACATCCAGGTAATTTCATTTATTACTCATTTAAAATTTAATTAATTTTCAATTTTTGTCTTTGATGTAATTTCAATTATTCTTAAAATAAATTTAAATTCAAGGTCAATTTAATAAGTAGTTAAAATACTATATGTACCACATGGTTTTTAAATATTTTTGTCCTTTCTTTTTCATTTTTTGGCAATTTATAGTTTATGAAATCAGCTTATATACTTAGATCCTTAGATATTTAGATATTTAAATTCTTAGATATTCTATATATTTATATGTACTTATGTACTTATATGTTTATGCACATATATATTTATACATTTCTGTAGACGTTTCTGCATAGCTTCTTCATTCCTGCATAGCTCTTGCACAGCTTATCTTTCATATAGACAAAATTTCGTTAACTTTTCATAAACCACCTAGTTGGTTAATTTTCCTACGATTTTCACTCCATTTCATTAAGAGACGTAAATTGCCAAGGAAGCCTTTAGAATCCATTCTCGCAACAAGAGGCAATTGTGGGCCTGGATTGCTGTTCCAGAACCAGTTACCTCAATGTCAATCTAGGATCCTGGTATAAATTTGTTACATATATATATATATTTAAATTTCAATTAGTCTTTATAAACCGATTTATCCATTATTCATGTAATATATTTTAACATTCATTTTAAACAATCTTTTTATTTCTCCTATCAACAATTTCAGTCTGATCTACAGTAGACTGGTTCTTCGAGAAAGAGAAACAATTCTACTTATTTTTACTATAGATGATGGTTAAAATATGGTGTATTAATTACGTTTGAACAGAGCACCGAATGAAAATGCATTTTGTGTTTCTTATACATGTTGATATTGTTAAAGCTCCTATCAAAATCAACTGCAGATGCATTTTGCATCTACTATCGATTGTAATTGGTTTGAACCAATTACCTCATCGCTTGGAGGTTAAAATGAGGGTGCGCTGCAGACTTATAAAGGGCTGTAACTCATTATGGAGAGTTTTTGGACGCCCTGTATAAACATTTTATAACACCCCTTTTGTGTTGACTGATTTGAGTTAAAATTTAAGTATCAATCATGTGAGCCCAAATTGCAACAAAATGTCTTCAATATACCGCCACCAGAGAGGTTGCAAAAATATCATGATATTTTACTAAATATATTAATATATAATATATTTATCGTGATATATAGGGTGTTTCAGTTAACATTCCCACAGCCCATATCTCTGAAGCTAAAAAATATATTTTTATTCTGTAAACGGTAATAGATTTCTATAGTTAATGCCTTCTTCATGAAGTACAATTTACTGTTATAACATTATCATCAGAGATGGCGCTGCAGTTTAAAAATATTAATAAGTTGAGACATATGCCATTCGATTAAGAATTAAATTTTAAGCAAAATTCCAAAAAGTCAGATCTACAGTAATTGTTGAGATATTTGAATTTTATTGTCTAGTTTTGTAGTGTTGAATTTTTTTAATTGCTGTAACTTCTTCAATCTTGGTTTTCTCATATAGGTTCTTGATAATTTTTTGCCTGCTATAAGAAAATTATTTACTGGTGGGAAATTTCACTTCTTCTTCCGATTTTACCGAAATTTACTTTAAATTGACAAATTTAAATTAAAATAACTGAAAAATTCTTGCTCGACATCTTCTATCACTTTTGGATGTATTATTTATGTAGCATAAGAACTACATTTAAGTATATACGGACAAAAAACCCACTTTCCTGAACATTCTGTCTACTTGAGCACAACGCAAAAAAACGCAAGAGCAAATGACTAGCTATAATATTAATGATTTTGTGGTCGATTCGGAGAAAGAATAAATTGAACAACAGGACAATAAAAAAGGGAAACTGCACTGTACTGCAACTTTTAAGTCCTCCACTAAGGCGAATCACACCGACACCAAGAATCATGTAACGTAATGTAACAAAAAATGCTTTCCAAAACTTCACCGGTAAAATTAACTCACCTCCAATGTCCACCATTGATCGATATATATTGTCTCTCTCTGTCGATCGGACTGTATAGCCTCAAGGATAGGTACAACAGTGGCGGGACATGGTAAGTAAGGAAAGGTAAATAGATGTGGACGAAACAATTTACATTTTTAGTCTTACCACATTAAATATTATCTGAAAGTTATTTTATTATTATTTTACAGGAAAGAAAATTTACCATGTTACTGCGCAAAATAATAAATCGAAAAATATTGAGCCCCGTCCGATACTCGATCCTCGATCTCTGAACTCTAGCACGAAAAACAGGATTGCTAACCACTTAAGTTAAGTTCTGACTTTTAACTCACGTTAGCCATGAAAAAACTGTAATTATTTATTTATTAACTGTCAGAATTTATATTTTCGTTTGCGTGTGTCATTTTAAAAATACGTTTGTAAAATTTGTCCAAAATATGGCCCATACCAATGTTGATAAAGTTAATATGCTATTAATTTACGGAAAATGCAATAAAAATGTTAAAACAACTTAAATCAAAAATTAATTATGGCTTGTAATAACCAACTGAAACATATTAAAATTGGTCATCTTAATGCACGTTCATTGTGCATAGGATTTGATTTTTTTAAAGATATTATAGTATCGCCTAATTTAGACATTATGTGTGATAGTGAAACCTGGCTGAACGAAAATATCCCTTCAGAAAACTTCTTATCGTATTTTTCGTAAAGTTAGATTGGGTCGTGGTGGAGAAGTGTGTATTTTTATAAGAAATATTTTTAACTGCAAAGTTGTTTTGAATGACTTTGGTACTATAGTCGGTACCGAGCATATTTGGCTCGAAGTTAAAGTACTAAGGCAAACTTTTCTTGTTGGAGTTGTATACGGAGCTCCATAATGTAAAAAATTTTGTTGCACATTTAGATGATATTTTGTCGTTTATATCTCCGCAACATTATATTATTACTATACTGGGTGATGTCAATATTGATCAGACATTTGACAATATTGTTGGTCAAACTATGCACACATATGACTTTAGTCAAATGATTGACGAGCCCACTCGTATTACGCAAACATCAGAAAAAATAATTGAAGTAATTTTTATTAATAAAGCTGAGTTTGTTAAACAATCGGGTACTATAAATGCGGACTTGGTGTCTGATCATAGAGCCGTTTACTGTGAGCTAAATTTGACAGTCCCTCGTATAACACCCAAAATAATAACCTATCGGAATTTTAAAAAGTTCTGTCATGAGAAATTTAACCGGGATTTGGAGTCTATTAATTGGGACTCCTTATTTTATATTAATGATATCAATAAAAAATTCAATTCTTTTCAGACAATATATTAAAACTATTCGATAACCATGCCCCATTTATTACTTCGCGTATTACGAAACCATATGCACCCTGGTTAACAAGCAGTGTTAGGGATCTTAAAAAAGAAGGAAACTTTGCCCGAAGCAAATTTAACAGATCTAAAAATCCTCAAGATTGGCTTTTCTATAAATCTTTACGCAACTTTACTTTAGCAGCAATTAGATCAGAAAAAAAGCATTTTTAAATTCCCAAATGTATAACTTTGATAAAAAGTTATTGTGGAAGGCTGTTAATCTTCTTAATTTAAAGAAAAAACAAGAAATAAATATTCCTAGTAACTTGCGCAATCCTGATGATATAAATAATTATTTTTTGTCCGTGTTCTCTCCTGTCAATAATTGTCCTAACACATGTGTTTTGTTTGACAATACACATCATAATCCGGATATTTCTTTTTCTTTTAAAATGGCAACCATTAATTAAGTTCACGACACGTTATTCAGCTTAAAGTCTTTTGCATATGGCTTTGATGACATCAATGCTAAAATGCTTCAACTATGTTCACCTAAGTTAGACAAATATTTGACTCATATATTTAATTGTTGTTTGGAAACAGGTTTCTTTCCAGAAAATTGGTGTACTACTGTTGTTAAACCTCTTCCTAAAATCAGCAATCCGGCGAATTATAGTGACCTTCGACCAATTAGTCTAATACCGGCTTTATCAAAAATTTTATAGAAAATAGTATACAAACAAAGTGTTGGAATATGTCTTAGCAAATAAAATTATCTCGACTTTACAGTCTGCGTTTAGGAAGGGGTATAGTACTACCACTGTGTTATCAAATGTTGTAGATGATATTCTTAGGACTATAGACGGACGCGATGCAACGGCCTTGGTATTGCTTGACTTTTCTAAGGCCTTTGACACCCTTAACCATGCCCTGCTCTGTTCAAAGCTCAGTTATTATGGATTAGATAATATCTCTCTTAGCTTCTTTAAATCGTATCTTAGTAATCGTCGTCAGACAGTAGTGTTAGATAATGAATATTCTCAGTTTGGGTTTATTATTTTTGGAGTCCCACAGGGCTCAGTACTTGGGCCGTTACTTTTTCTCATATACGCAGCAGATATCTTTCAGACCGTTACGTATACGAATATCTCAGCTTATGCAGATGACACTCAACTTTCCCTGTCTTTTAATTGTAATGATATTCAGTCAGCTAGTACTAAAATTAATATTGACCTGAAATTTATTGCGGATTATTTTAAACAAAATAAAACTAAACGCAAATAAATGCAATTTTGTCTGCTTCTGTCCTAAAAACATGGAGACAAGAGTCCAAGAAGAATAAATTTAAAAATTGATGACAATCAAATAAATCATGTAAATGTTGCAAAAAATCTTGGCCTTTTTTTGGATACTAAGCTTCGTTTACGCGATCATATTACTCGTATGGTAAAAAAATATTATTCTGCATTAAAACTACTTTATTCCAATGTGAGTATAATTAATTTTAAGGTAAGAAAAAAACTTATTGAAACGTTTGTATTATCTATCATAAATTACTGCATTACTGTATATTACTCATGTTTAGACAAAATTACGCAATATCGTCTACAAAAAATACAAAACAGTTGTTGCAGATTCATATTGCGATTAAAAAAATTTGATAGAGTTCCCGAAAGAATTATACAGCTAGGTTGGTTGAATATTAGTAATACTTTTAAACTCCATATGAGTGTATTTGTTCATCGTTTAATTTTTACATCCTGTCCACCCTATTTACGCGACAAATTAATTTACAGAAGAGATACTCATAACGTTAATATAAGATTCCCTAGTACTTTATCTCTCCCTAATTTTCATTCAGCCATATTTACTAGATCTTTCACATATAATGCTTGTACTATTTATAATTCACTAAAAAATTAATTTAAAACATATTCAATAAACGGTTTCCGTAAAAAGGTTAAATCCTACCTTATCGCAAGACAATAATATATGTGTGTCTGCGTACCTGTTTACTAATATTTTTGTTTAATTTTTATTGTAAAATGTATATATATATTTTAAATAATTTTTCTCAATTTTCTCATTCATATTTTTCGTGAATGTAAATTTATAGGGTTAAGTATAAAGTAGCTTTAAGCTAAACTTCACCCTTTCCACATGTATTGTGTTTTTGTATGTACAATACTCTGGAAATAAAGACTTTTTATTATTATTATTAAAAATGCAAAAGCAGCCAAACGTATGTATCAATTACAGTTTCCAAACAGACCACAACCCGGTCGCAAGACTTTTCCAATTTGTGTAACAATTTATTACAAAACGGTAGTTTTAAAAAGTTAAAGCGTGAAACAATACAACGGTAAGAACCCAGTAGAACACGGCTGTAGTTTTACAAACCGTTAACAATGATTCTCACTCATAATTGCGACAAATAAAAGCCACCAATATATCACTATCGTCGTGTCAAAGAAACTTAAAAGAAATTGAGTACTTTCCATATAAACCACACTTTTACATCATTCACTGCCTACGGACTATGATGGTTGGTCGCTTAACATTCATTGCTGAGATTTCTGTTCTTTATGAAGGAAATTGTAATTTCCTTAAAAATGTACATTGCATTGACGAAAGTAAATTTCACAGTAACGGTACAATTGCAAAATATAACTGTAGATATTGTCGGAAAACAGCCCAGGATGGATGATGCTAATCAGAAACCAAACTGCGTTCAGCGTAAATGTATGGTGTGGTTTTATTAAACGGTTATATTATAGGTCCGTTTCTATACCATGAAAATTTAACCGGTGTGCGTTATTTAAGATTTTTAGAAAATGAGTTACTTTTACAAAATATTCCCCACAACAGAGCTGAAACTTGGTTTCAGCAAGATGGCGCACCACCCCATAACACTAATATTGTAGTAGGTTATATGTGAATAACACATTTCCAAGGCGCTGGATTGGCACCTCAAGACCGGTTGATGGCCCGCACGTTCTCCGAACTTGGCCCCTCTGGATTTTTTCTTGTGGGGATATTTAGAAAGTCAAGTATATCAAACGCCAATAGAAGATATGGCAGATTTATACAATAAAATCTACGCTTGCACTGGTGCAATTAATAGATACACATTATTAAGGACATGTAACAAGGAATTGTTACATCGCTTTGATATGTGTATTCAAACAAATGGAAGTAATTTCGCGTATCTGTTGTAAATATTATTGTCAAGATGTATTGCTCAAAAATAAAATTACCTTATTTTTTGTTTTTCCATTTATATTTCTCAATTTAAAGTATTTTCCAGTAAAATCGGAAGTGTTATAAGAAAAATCCTACCAGTAAATAATTCTCTTCTAGCAGGCAAAAAGTTACCAAGAACCTACATCCGATAAACAAGTATAAAAAAGTTACAGCAATTAAAAAAAAATTACAACTTTTTAAAGCTAGACGAAGCTTCCTTGATCGAAAAATATTTTTAAACTGCAGCGCCATCTATAGTGATATTGTTATAATAGTAAATTCTATTTCCCGAAGAAGGCGCTAACCATAGAAATTTATTACCGTTTACAGAATAAAAACATATTTTTTAGTTTCCGAGATATAGGCTGTGGGAATGTTAACTGAGACACCCTGTATATGAGTTATAAAAATACTTCAAAATTTGGTATCTATATTTAAAAAAATTATTTAGTCAATATTTTGAAATTTTATGATAATAATTAAAACGCTTATGTTGAATACTTGGAACGCACTTTAATAATAGCCATTAAACAGCAAACCATAAACACAAAAACCAAACCAAAACGTGAGTAGCTCTTGATCTATAAATTTGCTGTTTGCAAATTAGTAGTTCAGTAGTTTGTTATTAATTATTTTCCAGGCTTTATTTACAAATCGTTAGCAAAAGACTACATCAATGGTGATTCTATAAAATGTTTGCTGTTTGTTAATATATGAGTCGGTGTTTCTACATAAAAGATCAATAATTTTAAATAATAATTTTGACGAATTATGATATTGACAATTAATGAAACCACAAGAATTACTAAAATATTACTTTAAGACCAGTTGCTACTTAGAAAATGAAATAAATTATAAACAAAACCTAAGTATCAATTTTGAGAAAAATTATGTATTATAAAGAAATTTATCACATAGAATTTATTATGTAAAACACGAGAATAAGGGAAATTGAATAAGTCCTCCAGAACCCGCAAATTACATGACCTCATCAATTAAGAGCTTAACTAATGCCGGTCAGTCTATAGTCCCCAACATGTTTTAATTAATTTAGTTCATGTTCAACTTCAGCGAAACGATATTATTAATCTCACTGTTATAAGATAAGTTTGCGCCGTTTTTGATAAATTTGTTGTGCGATGAGGTGTGATTACTGACCCAGTTGCCTTGTGTTGTGTTGTTTTACAATTAATAATACACGTATTATCCGTTGTCCAGTGCCATATTGTTATAAATATCATTACGTCAATGGTATTAAACGTCGCGTCGCAGTAAATTAATAACAAGCAGTCGCTCGGGAAACCGGCAATTTATGATGCAGAATTTACTTCTGTTTAATAAATATAAAAATGTTATCGCCATTTTAAATTAAAGCCGGTTTTTCGATAAATTAAAGTAATTTGAAAGTCCCTTACTTTTATTCTAAGATGAAAACTTTAAAACATACTAATGATGATTTTTTTATCATTCTACCTATTTATTAAATAATTACCATTATGAAATAAATAAGCAATATTTAACAATTAATTTTCGGAACAATTTTTTAAATCTAGAATTTAAAAGTGATACTTGATATGCGTTTTTCTATTAAATATACAGGGTGTTTCACCGGAAACTGAATCGATCGATATAGAGAAAAGTACGCATCAGAAATTTTTTAAAATTTTTATAATTACTAATGTCGGTGTGGCCAATCCAACTAAAACAATTACAAGCAGCTGGCACTTCCGCTTATACTGGAAGTCGATACCAATTTGCTTATTACAAATGTAATACCCTATACCTAAACCGAGCCGTTTCGAAGATATTTGACATTTTATAGAAAATTTGACAGGTGCAACGGTTTGCAAGAACCGTTATAACTTTCTTCGTGTATAAAGATCCTCATTTGCTTCTTGTCACATAAAAATAACACAAGGAGAACTACGTTCTACAACTGAAATAAATTCAATAATATCATACCGAATGTTCCGTTTTTCGCATTACATTTTGTCAACTTCAAACCGCGAAAACTTGTTTAGGTCAAATGGAACACCCTGTATTTTTTTAGGCCAAGTTGTGTAAAATTGAATTCCCTTTTTTCCGATATTAGCATTACGGGTATGAAAGTTACAACTTTTTGAAATATTTGCGATTTTATTAGAAATTCATGAATTGTTGTAATCATTTCATCAAAATAGCCAGATTAGAAACAATCAGTCATTATCTTATGTCAAAAAATGCCAGCACGTTTAAATTACATTCACGAAGACTTTTTAAATTTATTTATTATTTATGGAGAATGTGATAAAGTAATATCAAGAACTTGCAGCACATTTGCTACACGATATCCAGAATAACGGAAACTGTCACCAAACACTCTAAGACGCATACTGGAAAATTTTAAAAAGTATAGCTCTGTCAAGGCAAAAATGCAAAGAAGAAAGCCTACTGTTGACGACGAAAACATTGAAATAGTCATTCTGGGATATTTTCATGCATTTCCAAGGATGTCATTAAGACAAGCTGCTCTGGAATCGGGACTATGCAAGGATTCAATTCACAGAATCTTATTAAAACATAAGTTACACCCGTTTTCATTCCATATGGTTCAAGAATTAAAAGAAACAGATTTCCTAAGAAGACAGAATTTTTGTGAGTTTATTCTAATAAGGTCTGAGGGTCACGATTCTTATTTGGAAAATATTATATGGACAGATGAAGCAAAATTTACTAAAAATGGACTTTTTAATAGACACAATTCGCATTATTGGAGTGACTCAAATCCTCATATGTTCAGAGAGCGAAACTTTCAGGAAAGTTGGCAGTTCAATGCTTACTGTGCCATAAGAAACGATAGAGTGGTGACATTACAATTTTATCCTGAAAATTTAAATGGTAAATTAAATTTTCTCCTGCTAATATGTATAGGTAAATTTTTGTTTTTTTTTTTTAGGTAAAAGATATCTGAATGTCTTATTAAATTTGAATAATAACTATTTAGAAAATTTACCTCTCGCCGAACATAGAAACATTTTTTATCAGCACGAGGGTGCTCCCCCACATAACGCATATTTAATTAATAATTATTTACAAAAAACTTTTTATGATCAATGGATTGCCAATAATGGACCTTTCTTATGGCCTCCTCCCTCGCCCGATTTATCAGTTCTGGATTATTTCATTTGGGGAAATACTAAAAATAAAGTTTATGAGAGCCCATTAACAACCATTGAAGATTGTATGCAAAGAGTAAGAAATGCATTTCAAAACATATCACAGGATTCAATTAGAAGAGCTACGCATGAGGAACTAATCCGAATGTGCGAAAAATGTGTCGAGGTTCGAGGGCGGAATTTTGAGCAATTATTAAATTAAAGTGAAATCATATTTTAAATTAATCCTATTTCTGCTATTTTAGTTCATGCCATATCTTCAATTCGATTAATACGCATGTTACAGTGTTAGTGATATTTTGCGTTTTTGTGGATATCGAGTAGCAAATGTGCTGCAAGTTCTTGATATTACTTTATCACATTCTCCATAAATAATAAACAAATTTAAAAAGTTTTCGTTGGTATAATTTAAACGTGCTGGCATCTTTTGACATAAGATAATGACTGATTGTTTCTAATCATGGCTATTTTGATGAAATGATTACAACAATTCATGAATTTCTAATAAAATCGCAAATATTTCAAAAAGTTGTAACTTTAACCCCACAGTGCTAATATCAGAAAAAAGGGAATTCAATTTTATACAACTTGACGTAATAAAACACAGCGTGTTCCGTTTGACCTAAACAAGTTTTCGTGGTTTGAAGTTTTCTCCTTGTGTTATTTTTAGGTGACAAGAAGCAAATGAGGATCTTTTACACGAAGAAAGTTATAACGGTTCTTGCAAACCGTTGCATCTGTCAAGTTTTCTATATAATGTCAAATATCTCTGAAACGGCTAAGTTTAGGTATAGAATATGCTACATTTTGTCGACTCAGAATTTTATGCTCTTTTCGAAAACCCTAAAATATATAGGGTGTTTCATTTGAAATAAGCAAGTTGGTATCGACGTCCGGTATAAGCGGAAGTGCCAGCTGCTTATAAATATTTTAGTTGGATTGGCCACACCGATATTAGTAATTATCTAAATTTTAAAAATTTTCTGATGCGTACTTTTCTCTATATCGATCGATTCAGTTCCCGGTGAGAGGTCATTTTCTGATTTATATTGACTAATAGGCTATTAATTATGTCATATAGAAAGGAACTAAGACATTGTAAGGGTTTTTATTTCATAAATCGTTCAATTGGTCATTTAAGACGAGAAAACCGCGAAGTGCTGTTAAATTAAAAGGTGCAAATAGAAGATAGGGGCGAAAATGCAACCCTTTCAGTTTTTTAAATATAAATCGAAAACGAAGCAAAATTCAGGTATAGTTAGTAGAAAACTTTTTGTAGAGAATCGAAATTTTCATCGAAATGAAAATTTTTTGTGCGAATAAGTATCCAAAAATATAATAAAAAAAGCAAAAAATCATTTTTTTATTTTTTTTTGCTTATAACTGTTTTTGAGCAGAGATAGGTATAGGCATTACTTTTTGCGTTCTTTAATTGTGCTTTTGGATACTTTTCGCTCAAAAAATTGTTTTTATTTTTTAAAATATATCTCAATTTTGCTTCGTTTTTGAGTTATAATAAAAAAGCATTTTCACACCTATCTCCAATTTGCACCATCTGATTTAATAGCACTCCGCGGTTTTCTCATCTTAAATGACCAATTGAACGATTTATGCAATAAAAATCCTTGAACGTCTTAGTTCCTTATTTCCCTGCCCAGTGGAAGTAAAATAACGAAAAAAAAAATTTTTCTTTGTTGAAATAGGCTTAAAATGGCATGAAACGTTGAGATTTTAAATTTGAGCAAAAAAATTCCTGTCGGTCTGTATGTCTTTAATTTTTTTTGTGCGCACGTTTACTCTGGAACTGTTTATGATATTGACTTGAAATTTGGTACACTTATGTACTGAAACGAGATCTGGAAATAAATTATATCTTGATCTAATTCCGTTGAAGGGTTAAATGGGGTAAATAAGGGTAAATAGGTAAAACAAGCAAGTAAGAGTCCATAAAATTGCAATTTAGGGCATGTACGAAAAGTTAAAGTCTCAAAATTTTGTTGGCATCAGCCACAATACCACCCCCACACTATTATGAAAGGGAGTAAAAAAAATTAAAATGTAATTCAGTGTATATACAAAAACGAAAGGTCTAAAAAATCTTTTTAGCGTCAGCTACCCTATCTACCACCCCTATTGCCACCTCCCACCCTATCATTAAAGGGGATTTGGCGGGAAGTAGTGATTCCTTGGGCAGCGGTTTTTATGACATAATCAATAGCCTATAAAGTAGTATATTTATAATGCATATCAAAAAATTACGTTTCTCCATGTATGTTAGAATACATTAGGTTCTATTAAGTTGAAATATTTATTGTTATTTTTGTACATCTGTGTGACCTTGAAATGTTTTAATCATCGTCTCATCACTTTGGTAGTTAATTCTGCTTTTCAATTGAAGCACCACAATTTTTCATGTTTTTTGGAGTAACTTCTGCATACGACTTTATAAAATTTATTTTATAATCACAATTTCGAATAAAAGCTCTTAATCAAAATAGCAAGAGTGGCAGGAGATTTAAATATCCATCAGATCAACCACAACGAATGTTATTTTGAGCACACAATTTTAATCTCTTCCTAAAAATGGTCCCATATTCGCAAACAACTTCCCATTGCCCTCATTGCACTACCAATTTGAAGTATTATTTTATCTAAGTCTGGATCTGGAATTGGTTGAGACGGTGGTCAATAAAAATTATTGAACCACAGCACATAGGCCCTATTGGACCCCTTGTACATCCTCCCTGTAGGCAGACCCCTCGGCTAGGCCTCCAACCAACCTAATCTTGCGGAATAAGTGGTGATGCTGCCTAGGGGCATCTCCCTTACATCGACCAAAATAGGCCAACGTTTGCCCATCCAGAGCCCATTTATATTGGATTTATAAACTTCTGGAGTATATTCCACATTCTGTCTCATCCTTCTTTTTTGATCCGTTTGTGAAGATGTTGATCACACATTCGCCAGCAGCCTCGTTCTCACTATTCGTCTGTATTATGTAGGGGCAGGAAAAAGACAAACCGGGGAGAAATGCCATCTATGCACGCCTGTAGAAGAGGCGTCTTCCTGAGAGGTTTATCTCCATAGCTTTCGTTGGCGTTGTTCGCATAGCTCCAGTTATGCTTACGCAGGCAACTCTCTGTACATGGCTGAGCTTGACCTTAGCTGTAATCTGTTTGCTCTTAGGCCACCAAACCACAGCTCCATAGGTTATCATTGATCTTATGACGGCAATGTATATCCATATGATTACTTTGGTTTTTCTATACATTTATTTAATGTCGGCCTATTTCCGCTACTGAAGCCTAACACCGACGGCTATAGACGAGCAACCCCCAACCAGGAATTTTGCCGAACCTCTTCTCTTAAGAAGAGTAGGGAACTTTTACTTGCCTAACATTTAATAGACAAGGAACCGACGGCTTTACATCCCCTCCGAAGGATGGTATATCCCCTATACAACCCTTGCCTAAAGTTGTATAGCTTCCACGCATACACTGATATACAAGCCGCTGAAAGACGTGTGAGGCGAGGATGCAACCTTCGTTGGAGCGGTCACTCATCCAACTACTAACCGCGCCTTTGCTTTACATCGCATATCGAAGTATGTGCATAGTAAAGACGCACCTATGCTCGCCCCCAGATTTTCCCCACGGTCCTGAGGCACTGCTCATAAGAAACGAAAGTCTTTGTTAGTCTTCAATTTATGTGAAGATTCCATATTAGTTTGGCATCGAAGGTTACCCCAAGGTATTTCACTTCTGATGCGAAACTTAGTGTTGTATCCAGGGGGGCAGGTGCCTTCAATGCTCCTAGTTTCCTTTTCTTTATGAAGAGAACCATCTCCGTCTTCCTGGGATTGACAGACAGGGAGAGTGTTCCCTGTACCATTTTTCGATTATACTTAGGGCCCCCCGCATTCTTTCACGGAGAACTCCCGAATTTTCCGCTAAGCATTATTGGTAGATCATCTGCGTAGGCAATTGTGTGGAATCCTTCTGAATTGAGGAGGCATAAGGGGCTGTCAAGAACTAGGTTCCATAGCTGTGGTGTTATTACACCTCCCTGCGGACAGTCTCTCGCGACTATTCCTCGTACAGAAGCATCTTCCACACTGATTTGTACAGCTCTCTTCGAGATCATGCTGGTTATCTAAGTCATTATCTGATTCCATACAAATATCATAGAGAGTGGAGGTGGACGGGTCGGCCATTCTGTTCCTCCTCTACATTGCATTCACCTGCTTCCAATATGTAAATAATTTTTAACTCACAAACCTCACCCTGTCAACACCAATTATCATCGTTGCCGCCACGAAAAAGAGCCTCGATTTTAGGAGCAATATTCTATTTTAACAAAGCCAAATATTTCCTAATTAGTAAAGGCCATTACAGGATACGGCATTGAAAAATGCATCCGGAACTGTAACAGTAATACCGTATCCAAATGTTGTGTTTTACAGAGATGACTCATGCTATAAAGTTTTATCCCCATATGACAGTTAAACATGTTAGAGATACTAAAATGCCGGAGTGCCTCATTGACCTTAATTCTTATAGAAAAAGTTGAGTATTGATATACTTAAATACTTTTAATTTTGCTTAAATAACTGTTGTTTTATTTGGAGATTTTAATTTCCGTTGAAATTTTCATTATGATAATTCGGTACAATTCATGCGAAGGGAAATATGCCAAACTCATAAATAAAAAAAATAGTGTGGCTTTTAATAAACAAAATTGATTATCACCGTACCCAAAGTAAAACAGAAAATAATTCAGAATACGTTCTAAACAAATAACAGAAAAGCCTCTATCAAACATTTCTCCATTAATCAACTATTTTAAAAATATGGGCACATATACAATTGTTTTGTTTGAAGATTTTAATTTTGCATGAAATATTCATTGTGGTATCCGCATCATTTTCATTAGGATATTCGTATGAAGAAAATAAGCTAAATTATAAAAAAATAAAATACAAATTGTGTCATTGGAGAAGTCAAAATTGAATGCCACTGCAGAGAGTCTAAATCAGAAGAAATTCAAGGTCACCAGAATATGTACAAAACAAATAAAAAAAAGATATATTTCAAGCATTTCTTTATTAATGAAATATTTTCAAAATACTGACCCTATTCCATACAAATACTAGATGTTGTATACCTATCAATAAAGGTTACATGCAAAACAATGATGCAGTGTTTTCAATGAAATCTTTTTCATAATAATACTAATTATTGTTATTTATCTTTGTTGGTTTTTGCGCTAAATTTCATAATGTAACATCTACATTATTCAGTAGTTTATTTCTATGGCTTTGATAACAAATACCAATAGGATGTATTTATTTGTTCATTCTGACGTCAAAAGAAGAAGCGTCATATTTGTAACAATCCTCAAAGTTTTGTGTGTAATATTTTTCAACGAATGTTTTATTTAACACATTCATGCTTTCGGTTTTTGTCAATGTAAATGCTTTAATATAATTCATTGTCTGATACCTGAAGTAAGTGGTACATGGTAGATCAAGACTGAAGTTCTGAAAAACTGTTTGAAAACCTCATGCAGCTTGCGTGCTACTGTTGTCCTGCAAGGCAACGCTACGTCTGACATTTTTGGAGACATATTCAAACGATGCCTATTATAAACCTAAATCTATTTGTAAAACTACTTAGAGTTGATAGAGGATGACTGACCAGTCCGAGAGTTGCTGTTATTTATTTGTCGTAAAATTCAACGGAGCGAGTGCTGTGGGGCATTAAACTAAGTTTTAAGAAATGTGCAATTTTATTTTATTTTATAAAATTATACTTAGACACACGAATTGGATGATGTTCTTTTTGGAGCTAGGTGTTCCTATGATGTACTTGCACAGCCTACTCTACGATCTGTTATATTTTTTATGCGATTCTTTAGTCATTCATATTAGTTCATCCTCATCGTAGCGTAGATGTAACCGGTCAAGCGGCATTTTCTACGGGAGTGGCAGGAATGCCTACCGTACGTAAGTTAATCAGTCAATCACAATCTGGCAGCGTAGCATTGTTCGGTGCCCACTAAAACAGAAATATCCGGTGTTTCCTGAATTTTTCAGATAAAATAACTTTTACACAGTTTTCAATTCGTGTAATATGGAAATTATTACTGTAAACATTCGGAAGACTTTTGAATAAATGAAAACTGTAAAATTAAATGCAATAGAATACACTGAACTGAATTTGTGGTTGGTTCCTTGTGAAATATCTTAACAATAATTGTTTTTAAGCAAACGCTGCATTTAGATGTACCAAATTACTATGTTTAAAATCCTCTACAAATATTTCTGCTTTTTAGGCCTTTATCAAGAGTACAAAGTATATACTAGAGTAACAGAAGTAGTTATTCCAAATATATACCTAAAAACATTTACGACTTAATTTCTTTACGACTTAAACTTTAGTTATCTGAATTTTTCGGGTAGACCTAACGTAATAATGTAAATCAACAAATAACTGTTAACATTTTATCTAGTATAGGAGTATTTAAGACATTTTGCTGGTCATTCGTGGTAAGAATATTGTTTTTAAGGGATTTTTTAATATCTAATTACTCAAGAAGATTTAGACGTTTACCTTTTCCTTCTGTATGAAGCAAATTTATGTTAGCTGTGTCTATGAAATGGTTAATTTTAATGCAGTGTGTTAACATTCCAGTGTTTTTATTCTTATTTAGAATTAATTTTTTTATGTTCTCTTACCCTGTTCACAATGCTTCTACCACTCTGACTTATATAGACGGCATTACAATATTTACATTTGATTTCATATACACCTGATTTATTAACCTTTCTATTTTATTGACCAATATTTTTCTTAAATTCGTTTTATTCACACTTATTTTAGAGATACCTAAATTATTTATTTTCCTAAAGATTTTGTCACTATATTTTGGGATATAATTAATAAAACTATATTTTGTTGATTTGTTAAGTGCGTTGACAAAGTCCTTTTGAATACAATTAAACAAATTGCAATAAGTAGTGGTGGGAGGTAAGTGAATCCTCTCATGCGGTTAATTGCTACTATACATCATAGATGTCTCCATGGTATATAGCGACTTGCGATACTGCAAGTACCGAGAGCGGCTACCTTTTAGCTTTAGGTGGACGTAACCTACGAGAGAACTAGAGATATTTGCTGAACGCTGAACAATATTATGTTTCCAGATGGTCTATAAAAAAGTCGCTAATATCAATTACTGAAAAATCGTATAGAAAAAAAAGAAAATAAAAGACCACGGAATGGTAACATAATAGTAGCAAAAGGCTATGCAAGTACTTCTTAGGGCTACCAATGTAATTGGAATCGTGTAGCTTTAAAAAATTTTACATAGGTGTGACAACGAGAAGTGAAACAAACTGTAATTAGTTATATCAGCCATATTAAAAAATCCTGCAAACCCGATTCCTTGGCCTTTTTGATTGAAATAAATAAAATGAATTTAAAGCGGTTCTCGTAAGACACATATTTACATGTATTTTAATTGCCCCTCACTATGTCTGCCTCACTAATTTTCCTGCAAATGACCGATCACAGCTCTATCTTGGCTGACCAAATATTCTTTACTTTAAGAGGTACCTTTAAAAAAATGATTTTCGTAAATGCCACCACCCCCACACCGCGACTATTTACCCGCCGGATGCTACGTTCGGCTATTACAAGAATATAAAACCTACAGGAGGCTTTCTAGGCTATTGATTATGTCATATAGAAAGGAACTAAGACGTTTAAGGGTTCTTATTGCATAAAACGTTCAATTTGTCATTTAAGATGAGAAAATCGTGGAGTACTATTAAATTAGAGAGTGCAAATTGGAGATAGGGGTGAAAATGCAACCCTTTCAGTTTTTTAAATACAACTCGAAACCGAAGCAAAATTCAGGTATAGTTAATAGGAAACTTTTTGTAGAGAATTAAATTTCCCATCGAAATGGTTTATTTAAAAAAAAATAAAAAACTATTTTTGTGCGAGAAGTATCTAAGAAACTATTAAAAAAAAGCAAAAAATCCAATTTTGTGTTTTTTTTTTACTTTTTTACCTATAACTTTTTTATTAGCAGAGATAGGTATAGGCATTGCTTTGTAGAAAAAAAATTATGAAATTTCCTTTAAAATGTTGGTCTCAATAAGTTTTTTCGATGAAAATTGACTGAGATTATTCAAACTGCCATCGAAAAGTTTCGTTCTTTTTCTTCAGTGTTTGTTGTTGGAGAAGATGTGAAATAGTCGCTCAAACAGCTATTTTTTTCGATTTTTATCGCGTTTGTCTTGATATTGTTTTAAATCTTATTTTTTATAACAAAATTAATTTTTACTCAACAAAACAATTATTTCAAGTTAATTTGTTAATAATGAATAATTATTTTCACAAATGTATGAAACTGTGATGAGTTTTTAAAAATTGTGAAGTAATTATACTAAAATATTGATTTTTTTATCTATCTGATATATAGAGATTTGTCGTTCTTCCAATAAAATTATTATAATTTTAGTAAATTTGAGGATTTAATTCAATAAAGCTTATTCAGGTAAGAATATTTTATTAAACTATTTGCAAATTTTAAACATTTCATTCCATCTCTTCAATAACATTTTCAAATTGAATATCAATACCTTTATCCACGTCCTCCTCCTCCTACAATCTCTCTGCTTCTTGCACATTATCGCAAGGCATTTTTTTGAGCAATATCTCTGGTGCAAGACGTTGATTCGTGGAATTAACTAGCAATCCATATTTTGATTATTTTCCAACCCCAGTGAAGTGAATTTAAATGCTTACCATTCCATTGCTGTATTTGGCAATATGTCCTTAAGCCGTGCTGTTTAGTGGCATCACGTGTTGGCGGCAATTGGCCCAGAGAAAATTTTGCACCTTTTGATAATTTGCAAAAAAGTTGGAAGCGACAGCTACTAAGGGTCTTATTCAACTTTGCCCCATACAAAGAAGTTGCAATAAATTTTGATGCAGAACCTATGTCTTCTTCAGTTGCAAACTTCATAATTTTTTTTTGTCAATTTGAAAAATGCAGACGTAGTATCTCAGTCGCTAAACTCAGGTATAAACCCAAGATGTTGTTGTTCGGAAAATTAAAATTGTTCCGATTATAAAATTTTGCTGTTACTTTCCTTACACTCTGTTTCACACAGTTACAAAGCAGATGTTCGGTAGAGGCGACGGGCGTGGCAACGGTACAAGGCGATTTTGTAGACTCAAGAACTAACGAGAAAGAAATGAAATAGATTTTAAATTAACTTAATTTCAAATATATTTCACGAATCTCCATATTTTACAGCAATATTTAATTATTTAATAAATATCAATAATCTAATTAATTAATATATTTTAAATTAAATTCGTTTCGAATATACTTTTATAAATTTTCATAGTTAAGATAGTAAAAAAGCAATACTTAAGAATAATTTATTGTTACTTTGTTTAAAAAACTATCGCAGTTTTATACATTTGTGAAAATAATTATTCAATATTAACATGCATTGTTTTATTCTGTAAAAATCAATTTTGTTACAAAAAATAAGATTTAAAACAATATCAAGGTAAACGCGATAAAAATCGAAAAAAAATGACAAAGTTTGGGCGACTATATCTCAGTCAATTTTCATCGGAAACATTTTTTGAGACCACAATTTTAAAGGAAATTTCATCAACTTTTTTTCTATACAGCATTACCTATACTTACCTCCGCTCAAAACAAAGTTATAGGCAAAAAAATTAAAAAAAAAACAAAAAATTGGATATTTGCTTTTTTTTACTCCTTTATTTGATATTTTCCCATAAAAAATTGTTTTTTATTTTTTGCATCGGCTGTATGGATTATGTCCCAATGCCATTAAAAAAAAAAAAAATTTTTTTTGCATCAGTCATTTCAATAGGAAATTTGATTCTCTACAAAAAGTTCCCTATTAACTATACCTGAATTTTGCTTCATTTTCGGGTTATATTTAAAAAACTGACAGGGTGGCATTTTCACCCCTATCTTCAATTTGCACCCTCTAATTTAATAGCACTCCGCGGTTTTCTCATCTTAAATGACCAATTGAACGATTTATGGAATAAAAATCCTTGAACGTCTTAGTTCCTTATTTCCCTGTTTTTTATGCCATATTCAATAGCCTATTCAGGCAGTCTTTCAAAACTTCAGTATTTCGTGGTCTGTAAAGCTTGTAATTTTCAGAAATACTTTCTATAAACAATGTCAACACACAGTATAATATCATTGCCTCCGAAACTGGAGATGACACCTCGTTCGATACCACTGCTCTCAAGACAGAGTAATGACACACAAAACACCGGACATTGTACAAAAACCACCCTTGTGGCTACACAGCAACCTAATTTTAACTCAAGTGGCGCGGTTAACGCAATTTTAAGTACCGGTTCAAATTCAAACTTGACGGCGAGCGTTCCTAATCAAACACGAACTTTATTAAAGTTGACTGAAACTTCTTTCCTGCTTAAAGAGGAGCAACCCCTTAATTTGAGAATTATGTTGCACGCTGCTAATCAGATGAGCTCGACAAGAATAAGAAAGGTAATGGAATTATGTGCGAAGTTGTGATTGTCCCTTTCATGTGTTTGTTATTTTACAAATAGTATAGTAAAAATAGTTTAAAACTTTCAATATAAAGAAATGAATTAGAGGTTAAGTGAAAGTTTGCACAACTGTTGATCTTTACTTACTCATTAAGGAACCGACAATTCTACCTCAGGATTGAGTGGAACAGTATATTATTCAAAGAGCATATAATAGTAACTATTATTCACGGGGGTAAAATTCGCTCCACATTTGAGCTATGATCGATTTTGTGATTTCGCCGCGAGATGCAGCCGTATATTTAATTTACGAGAGGAAAAGGTACACTCTTCTCCCCAGGCTATTTAGTCAAAAGTGTAAAATTTTCGCCTTTCTTGCAAGGTTCGCTTATGTTCATTTATATATTTTGAATGTCGTAACTGAGATAAATAACTAACGTGTACCGCATTTGCAAGGCATCTATTATACTTTAGTGCGTAACGAAGATTTTGAATATTTCATTTGTTTAAGCATGATTCTCTATGAAATAATATAAAAGAAGTATAAAATCTTGCATCCTTTTTCAAAAAATGTTTTATTAAAAAACTGCATAATTATATCACAAAATTCTAATCAAGTAATCAATCGGGTTTTTATTGCAAACCAGTTATTTTGCAACCTTAAATTTTTACGAATATATATATTTTTGACCATATCATGGTTAATTTCTATCAAAAGGAGACATAACGGTCTCAAATTATAAGTTATTCAGAAGCTTTCAACTTTTTGTAGTGCATTTCTGAGCTAGGTTTTTGAAAAAAAAATTGCCTACGATCCCAAGGTAGACTCAGTCATTCCTAAAAGAGTGAATAGAAGTGAAACATTTAGGCACAGATTCTCTAATTTTATCCTTAATATTTTCTTATTTTTATTTAACTAAAATGGGAATATTTTCTTATTTTATTTAACTAAAATGAGAAATAATAAAATTCAATAGTAAAGAAACCATAAGGCATTTTATAAAAATCAAGTTGGTACAAATTCTAATAGTATCATACATGGGGTTGGATCTGTATGTAGCTAACAACTATGCGAAGTAAGAATTTACATGCCTTTTAAATTTATCAGTGTCTTACTGCATGTTACATATTATTTTATTTCGCCCTATAATATTTCAGTATATAATTTATAAGCAGTATAATATCATACCGTTATATTGCAGCGATAGAGTAATGGTTTCTTTTCAGACTACAAACAACTTCAAATGAAATTAAACTTTTTCGTTGCCTTTGTTATTGAGGGCTTTGTGCATAAATATGAACATAAATTGGAAAAGTTACATGCTTTACTTTTATTTTAGATATGTTTCCTAATTTAAAAACTTTATATAACATACCTCATGCAGTTATAGTAGGCCATCTGCTAATTATATTCAAACGATAGGCTGATAGCAGAATTTCGAGAGTACTGATTATGTAATAAACATAGGGTTATTTTAACATTATGCAAAAAAAATCATTAAAGCTGTATTTTATGAACTCAAACATCTAGGGTCTAGAGAAAATTTCGGTTACTTATATTATACAAAGAGATTGACCAGTGAATTAATTTGTGTAGTTGATGTTAGAAAAACTTAACGAAAGACTCCAAAAGGAATCAACTGTCGCTATGAAAGCAAATCAGCTACCTAGTCTATCATTTTCTAACATTATAGTCCAAAATAAATTTTGACTCCAATAAAGGTTATGAAAGAGAATAAAATAATTTCGAAAACAACTAAAAACAATCGAGATGATTAAATAGAAACGAAAAAGAGAATAGGAAAAGTTGAGATGGAGATGTCAGACAATGAAGATATAGCAAGGGGGAGTTGTAGAAGATGAAAGTTTTAGTTTCCGAAAAATGGACAATTCCTGATACGGTGTGTTTTATCCCGAAAGGAGCATTTCGGTGTCTTATTGTGTAACGTTACGGATTAGAGGACTATTGTGGATGATCTATCTACTGCTTGTTAGAGAGACTTGACATATTTTTTTAAGTTAGGGTGTCCGTTGCACCTTCGAAAACGGAGACGCGAGGTTTCCACTCTCAGAGATGTGAATTCCCAGAGAAGGATTTCACCCAGAATCTCCCTGTAGTTGTACACCGCTGTGATACCACCCACGTTCCACTACGCAACCATTGTCTCTGATGGCTCAGAATAAGGAAGGCAAGGAACAACACCACCCCAGCTGGAGCACGCTTAGAGAATTGCATGTCTCTTCGTTACTGGTACTATGTAAATATGCGTACATTCGCTACAGAAACAATACTCTACATTCCTTCTCTGAACATTTATGTATATATGCGATTTGTAAGCCAATAGCATATGAAAGTTACGAAAGACGTCAGTATAATTACAGCAAAAATATCTCTCGTAGGGATAGAGATTGATCCCATTCCTTCTTTGTGTAATCTCAATAAAAACTTCGAAGTAAGTGTAGGCTAGGCTAGGTCACAAGCTAGGCAAATACTGTCTTTAGATGTCCAGGAATAATCTACGTATGCATGTAGGACTATTAATAGGCCACAGTAGCTTAAATATATACCTTAATACACTGAGACGTGTAGATGATACCAAGTGTAGAGAATGCAATCTAGGAGACTAGACTGCTCAGTATTCGTAACGAAAAAAAGAATTCTCGCCCCGTTCGGGCCGTCACTTGGGGAGCTGGCACAATGAATCCATTTTCAAGGTCTGAGTGCATGTGAGCGCAAGCTCACCCCTCATTTAATAATCCAGATCTAATTCAGAATCAATAAATAAATACAACACATATAGTAGACAATCCCCAAATTCAAAACCATGAGCTGCCCGAAAAAACTCAGAGAACATCCATTTACTATGTACTATTTAAAAAGTTTTTATTAATTAATAAGTACATTTCATTTGGTTTGTATTTCAATATCTCATTATTTCATTTTAACAATCAGTAGTAATATTTCCCGACGCATTATATAGTGCCAACACTGAAAAACGACGGACGGCAGATATTATGCCCCAGATATATATATATATATATATATATATATGCTCGGGGTGCTCTCCCGCGTTGATGGTCGACTCCTCCAGGAGTCAGGGTTGTCTGAACGATGTTTCGGCAGAATCTCGAATTGATCAAACGAAAATATCATCCAGAGGAGCACATTCTTAGCCTAATTAAACACTGTTTAAACAACACATACTTTATGTACAATGATCAGCGCTACAAGCAAGCGAAAGGAGCACCAATAGGTTCACCATTATCTCCAGTCATCGCTAATATCTTCATGGAGGACCTAGAAGTTCGTACAATACAAACGGCACCACTCAAACCAAAACTTTGGTTGAGATATGTAGACAACACATTCGTAATCTGGACTCATGGAAGAGAACAACTAAATAGTTTCTTAGACCACCTGAATAGCATTCACGATAAGATCAAATTCACCATGGAGGTAGAAACAGAAGGCAAGCTTCCATTTTTAGACGTATTAGTGAAAAAGAAACAAGACAGGACACTAGGTCACACAGTATACAGAAAACCCACTCACACGGACAGATATCTAAATGCGGCATTACATCACCATCCAGCACAATTAATTTCAGTAGTAAAGACTCTAGTGACATGTTCTGAGAGGTTGGCAGATGTCGACCATATCAACGAAGTCGCAGGGGCCATATAGACAAAAAATCCGAGAAACCAGTGGCGAAAGCATATCTACCTTACGTGAAAGGGACGACAGATAAAATTGGCAAACTTCTACGTAAACATAACATAGAAACAATATTTAAAACAGACCGAAAAATCAGTGCAGTCCTCCGTAATCCAATATCAAATACTACCCTAGAAAACCAAAGAGTATACGAAATCCCGTGCCAATATTGCAATAAATCATACATAGGACCACCAAAGGAAAAACATATGAATGCAGTACGAAAAGAGGAGAAAACATCGTCCCTAGCACAGCATATAAAATCCACAGGACACAAAATAGACTTCGACAACACCAGAACAGTAGTTAATATCGAGCATTATAGGTAAAGAATTACCAGAGAGGCCATATAGATCGAAAAAAGACCACAAAATCTTAATAAACGAGATGATACGCAGAGATTACCCAGTTCCTGGAAGCCCGCTCTTGCGGGAAGATACGTAACAGAAAATACACGACGATCCACCGTGAACGAACCAATCACGAGGAGGTACGTTCAAGCATTGACAAATAGTGAAGAAACACAGCAATCTGCCCGAAATGGACCTATCACGAGGAGTCAGAGCGGAGCGCTGACCAATCAGAGAGAACCTCGACATTCTACGGCAACGATTGGACACGAGGATGCCCAACCACCAACGAGAAGTAACGTGGAGCGTGACGTTTCAGCGAGGCCACTTGTCGGGTTGACTCAGCCGCCCGCTACGCCTCCTACAAGTAGTACGGGACCAGTGACACGTAGCCAGTCGTGCAGGCGCGCCCTAGACCATAGCCTATACAAGAAGCCGCACAACGCGGAGAACGTCAGTTCAGTTCGAGCAACGAGGAGCAGCAGTAGGCAGCTTTCAGTGAGAACCTGAAGATGGCAGATGAGATTCTGCCGAAACGTCGTTCAAACAACCGTGACTCCTGGAGGAGTCGACCATCAACATGGGAGAGCACCCGAAAGTACAATAACACTTCATTTAACACCCGGGAGGGAAGGAGAGGAAGGGATGTTTGTCCGTCTGTTTAATTATGTATGATAATACGTTTTTTGTGTATTCGTAAGGTTATCTCCACTCGTAGTAGATAGGTAATGTTTGGTGTAGCAATTTATGCATAGGTTACCTTGTTCACGTATATTTATCAAGTTCTGTGTCAGGACCGATTCTTGAAGAAGTTTTTTGCACTTTCTTGTATGTAATCTTTGTTTAACATAATATTGTTCTATCTTCTTCTATTTATCAGTGTGTACAATTTACTCATTGTCGCGTACGTCTTATTAATTGTCCGTGTAATATGGGGTCCGAAACGCAGACTTGTATCCAGGTTTATCCCCAGATATTTAACCACGTTTCTTTCCCTGACTGTCTGGTCGTTTAGTAATAGTCTGCGTATTTGTAAATTTTCTGTGTAGAGTTATTCTCTCAGTATTGTCCATATTAATGCGTATTTTCCAAAGTTTGTAGTAGTCTGTCAGTCTTGTGAGATGATACGGGACCTTTTGGGCCGCGGTCTGCGTAAACGACTGAGCTACCGTGCTGATGAATGAATTGAATATATTTAAATTTGACCAGTCACGATTTTTAATTTTATTTGAAATACGAAGTTTGTTATCAATGGAATCCTCAATATATTCGTCAGCATTATTCGATGCTTTCTACTTTCAAACACGAATAACAAATTCAAAAAGTAAGAGCAGGAGCTACTTTTCCTACAAACGTCAAAAAATATGACTTATGACAAATTTCGTTAACTTAAACTGTCGTTTCTCTGATATATCATCTGAGCGGCAGTAAAAGTCTTTTCCTGTCGCTCGCGAGTGGCACTAGAAGTGTCTGAAGAACAAATAACAGTTGTTATTTAGTTCAGATTCGACGTATGAATAAAAAATAGCATGTTACATGTGGAGTAAGGTACATTTTTTTGTTCGATCGTTCTTGTATGTTCTCGGTACCAATAATGTCGCGTTTTCTCCATATAAAACAGTATATTATTATTTTGAAACAAAAGTTTATTTATTTTTTTGCAGACAGTGTAATTTTAGTGTTTTTATTATTATAATTGTTGTATGTACTGTCGTGAGCAGAAAAAAATAGGACAACTTTTTTTTCTAATGTAAATCTGTGTCTATTTGAATATGTAATGAGTAGCCGAAATAAAACAGATATCACTTTTAATTTATTATTTATTTTAATGCTGTAGTTATTGTTATAGTAAATGATGGACGGTTAATGAGACAAATTGCACTGCGTTATAACATTAACAAAAATTTGGTATGTAACATTTTAAGAAAGTGGAGAATAAACGGTACGATTAGTAGAAATCCTGGATCAAAGGACAAAGGATATCCTACTTAACAAGAAAGTAACTATTAATATTTCGTTATTGCACCATTTCCATTTATAACTTCTATAAGTCTATTTGGCAGAGAATTAAATAACCTTACACAATAATCATTAGTAATAATATTTTCCCATGCATTATTTACTTTTTCCAGTCATTCTTCTGCATTCCGTGGTCTCACATTCCGTTTATGGATACTTCTTACGAGTAGTCCCCATACTTCTTCCACAGAGTTAAGATCTGGACTATGATTGGGCCAGTTAAGGACATTGATGTAGTTATCTTGAAACCAGTTAATTACGGTATGAGCAGTATGTCTTGTTGAAATATGAACTCATTATTAGGAAATAATTGTGACACAGAAGGGAGCATAATATTGTCTAAAATCCTAATATACGTTTCACTATTAAGTCGTTCCTCATTATGCCACAAAACACCAGAACTACGTGCCGATATCCAAGACCACATATTGACGGAAAATCTACCATTGTTAAATATATATTTCTCATCGAATCGAGTATTTGGAGGGCGGTAAATACGATTACGACGACTGTGTGTTGACTGCAAAGTTTTTCGTCTGTAAAGATTACATTATTCCAAAAATTTACATCATGCGCTAAAAATTCAAGCGCAAATCCTACTCGAGCTTCTCTATGTTCAGCTTTAAGTAATTATTCCTGTGCTGCCGCATGACAGCGCAGCTCCGATTCTCTTACTCGCCGATGACCAGTACTACTCGATCCAAGAAAATTCGTTTCTTCAGCAGCCTGAATAACTAAGTAAAATGGATTTTCTACTAAAGCATTTACAAATTGCCAATCTTGTTGTTGAGTTAATATCCTTCGTCCCCTGATCCAGGATTTCTACTAATCGTACTGTTTATTCTCCCCTTTCTTAAAATGTTACACACCGAATTTTTGTCAATATTATAACGCAGTGCATTTTGTCTCATTGACCATCAATCTTCTGCTTTAGCAATAACTCCAGATTTAACTAAATCGCTTATACGAGGCATATTAGTTTTTTGCATACTTGCAATAAATTGTAACAACTAACTGACAATGTCACAAAAATTAGATTTTAGCAAAATACCGTTATCCTATTTTTTTGCTCACGACCATACTTGGGTGTGCTATATATTTAACATCCTCAAGTAACTATTTATTTATTGTTGTATTAATTCAATACCAAAATCCCCAATAAGAATTTTCGATCCACCCCATTGACTAATACCAACTTGATTCTTTATTAGATTCAAATACGAATGCCTATAATTGTAATTAAGTCATAAAATATTATTAATACAAAATAACACTTTAAAAAAATACATGTTTGCTTCAATTCCTACTCATTGTTTACACAAGAGCATACATAGACTTCCGTAAAACGCATGGGCACATTCGTAATTCTTTGCGGTAGAGGCATAAGCTTAAATCTTACCGTAATCTACACTATTGAGTTGTATTTGTAGGCCAAACACTACCTTTTCTATTTAAAAATCGTATTTTCATGCATGTAACTGTTCAAACCTTTTTATACTGTGGTCATTTCCATTTGGATTAAATTAATGCATTCGTTTGGTTCAATGCCGTTTAAAACTGTGCTGATGGATGTTTTGTTTAATTAACATTTGTTGTAAATATAATTTAAACTGGTGTTTACAATGCATGTAGGTAATGTGAATTTCATGTATGTGTATTACTTTAAACAATGTAGTACTAATTCTACCCGAATCCTCCACCAATTTATAGAATATTTGTATAATATTAGCGAGCGTCCGTAAAACCTTCACTAAGCTCTTTATGTTTGTTAATTAGATAATTGTATTTATTTGGTTTTGTACCAACTAACAAACAATGTATTATTAAACTTTTAAATTGAAGTTATTATTTTTTATTGCAAACTCTTTCAGATTTAAAGCTGGCTACTAATATTCTTATCATCATAAAATATGCAGGTGTGGTTAAAGAAGAAAAAAAGCTCTAAGTACACAAACAAGTTTCCCATACATTGCAGATTTTGGAAACTACAAAAAGATTGTATAGTTTCCATTTTTCCCCATAACTATTTTGATTGTGATATTTTTTAGATCTGCTGAAAAATATTTTAAGGCAACTTCTTGAAGAGAATAGTCCTGTATAATCCTATATATTTTTCAACGTTTAAATTTTTAGCAACTCGTGATCATTTACGTAACGGATTTTTACGTTATTGGGGCGACCATTTTATTTCCTTTGCAATGATAATAAATTTTCAATCATATTATACGATATAGTGAAAATAGCACAAATAAATATTCTATTTTAATTATACAAAACATTAGGTGAAGGATGCCATTGTACTTTGGGACGATAATATAAAATAATTTTATTTATTCATTTCTTATATTTAACAAAAACAAAATTTGTGGAAAAATTGCACTAACCTCAGGATGTGCTATAAAAGAAATATTTTAATATAAAAATGTTAGAAATTTAATACATGTACTATGTTAAAACAGTAACTTTCACATATGTCCTGAAGTACAAGACAAGGCTTGTTTTTCGAGACACTAGGGTATGTATGTTTGGGCACAAGTTTATTCTACCATTATGCTTACACACGTCTAGATAAAACTTTATGTCCTCACACTTTCTTCAACTATTTGAGGGGTTTCAAGATTCGTGACAATATCCAATTCAGAAAGTTCGCACACGGTATGATTACTACGCAAAAATGCATAGAAGATATCGATCCTTAAATATTTAATGTTGAAGCTGTCGTTCTTGAGTTAAATAATATGAGCTACATGGACTCCTTTCTATCTATTGTTTTCTATCACAGTATTCACTTATTTTTCCCAAAATTTTCTTTCATCTTTTGCCTTTCAGTTACAAAGTCATTTCTTTTAGTCCTGATTTTATTTATATCTGTCAATATCTTTATTAGTCCATTCTGATATTGACATTCGCTTGGATGCTCTGCCAGTTTTAAAAAACCTCCAGAGCACAAAAGTACTACCCTAATATAACAATTTTTTCGAGGTCGGCATTCTGGAAAATTGTAAAAAAATATGGTGGATCAAAGATGGCGGCGAACGAGTTTTTTTAACAAACTATCTCCGTTATTTAAGGGATTTAAAAAACAAAAAAGCAAGTACTCATTTTAAGCATATCTTTTATAAAAAAAATAGTATTATCATATAAAGTTATGACATTTTGTAGATTTCTTAGGTAAATGAAAATATTGGAATTAATTTATTAAGTTATTTACATTTAGCAGAAAATCCATTATAGTACATGACAAACTCTTCAAATATAAGTTGTAAAGAATTTAATGGCGATTTTAAATATGTCCTCACTTTTGCTTTTAATTTAAGTAATGATAGTTTTAAAAGTCAAAAACCTTGCACGTGTTACTTTTCAATCGATAGAACCGGCCACAGTTCAGTAGCTGTTATGGATACTAGTAATTTAAAAACAGAAGTTCTTAACGTTTCAAGACGATAAAATGTTCAGCAGTGTCGTATATGAAAGTTCTTGCAACTGTCAGCCAAACCGAAATTTTTTGGTAGTCTTCTGAAAGAATTTTGCATTCTTACTTGAGCTACTATTTTGTTTTTACCTAAAATATATTGATCTTACCTGATTCACCGTCAGATATATCAAGTTCCGTATCGTCGTCATCATCATTTATGTCAGATATGGGCATTGGTTCAATATTGGAACATTCAAATTCTGTATATGCAGAAGCTTCGGTACAACATAAGAAACTGTTATTGCAAATGCAACTTTTGCTGGCGCATCCCTTTTTACAGCCATATTTTTTTAAAAACAATAGGCTTTCTGGAGCAAGTGGCTTTGTAATTGGAACTGCCGCATATAAAATTCCTTCAATTTTTGCCATCCATATAGGTCTGGATTGGCAAGTTTTTGAATATTGGTATGACTTAACTTCCATACCCTCACTATAAAATTTGTCCTATATAAGAAACCAAATATTACTAAATAGCGCACTATTCGATTAAATTAATATATTTACCTAAGATTATGCTGTTTAAGAGCATTAAGCGTAGGTGGCATATTCTCTCCTTGCTTTCATTTTATAGAATATAATTTTCATCCCTATTCATTTCATCATTTGATGTTTCCGCCGAACCCAGTAAAGAAAACGACTTTGATATACTATAATCTCCAGTTATATCGATTCCAAAGATAGCTTCTGTAATAACCGGCCCTAAAGTAGCGGTGATATGTTTCAGCTAAATCGTTCTTCTTTTTCCACGTCCTATTAATACATTTGTTTCTTGAGATAACACTTTATAATAATTTAATAAAATAATAAGAACGTCTGTATCGAAACTGACTACAGCTAAACTGATGATGTTACCGTATTTTTCTCCAATAAGTATTGTATGATGCACAAGTAAAGTGGTTCCTTCCTCATGGTTATTTAGTGTTTTAATGAGTTTTCTTTATAAACATCGAACACAATATAAATATTGTTATAAGCAGAATAATCATTTTCTATTTTTTTTAAAAACGCTTGTGCAAAGTCTCTATAAAATTTTATCTCATGGATTGAACCAGCGAATAAAGTGCGCTCTGTGTTTCGTATAATAGGTAGCACCAAATTTGTAAGAAATACATATTCATGGTATTAATTATATTCCGCTTGAAATTTTTTATATTTGCTATACTGAACTTTTTATTATTGAATTATAAATATTTAATTTAAGACATTGTAAAAACAATTATTATTTATGTTTTTGTTTAAATATATAATTGATAATACTACATTATGCATAATAACTGTAATAGATAATAATTCATCTGTTAGAAATAATTTGTTTTAAAAAGTTTAGAACCGTTGCTATTAAATTATAACACTAATCCCCAGAGGGATTTATATTTACCTTAATAGGCCACTTAGGTCCACACGTAGGAGAATTGATAAATAAATCAGAGGATGTTTTAAAATATGTTACTTATCAATTCGGCTACTGCAGTGACTGTGAAATGTGATTTCCAAATTTGACAGCAATAAATAATAAAAAAAAATATATGTTGCAAACAGCAAAATCATTGAATTTACTAGCAAACGAAATAAGGGCGCCAGCTGTTAATAACGACCATAGGTCATTATTAGCAACAAATTTATAAAGATACTAATGTTTTCTAGTGAGAGAAAATTCTGTTTAAAAGTTAAAATTCTGCTTAGCCAAAAATAGTTGAGATGAGATATTTTTACTAAACCAAGCAACAAAAATAAAACGTCCAAATAAATATATGTTACAGACTAATAAAAATTACAACATCCAACAATAAATTTACCTATTATCACAATAAGACTTATTAATTAGAATAAAATTTAGCTGGAAGAGCTCAAAATAAATTGAATCAAAATTAAATAATACAATGTGAAGTTATAAAGCCTGAAGGGCTGAAGAATATTAATATGTGAAATGACTAAAAGAAAATGTAAGTTACTCAAATAATAAAAAAAAATAGTAAAAAGCAAGTTATTTTCTTTTCACTCGACCAGTAAGAACACCTTACATTTAGAACAATTTATCTTCACTGGTTTTCGACGATGACAACCATAAGACCTGGTGAGTTGTCGTCGGCAGATAAAAGTTTGTACAAATACCTTGTTCCTAAATCTTACTCAACACTTCCCTGGATTGAATAAAAGTCCTGGCAATATGTCGGCCTAGGAATGGATATATTTCCACTATCCTCTATCCTTCGGAAGGGTGAAGAGAGCTGGAACTGGCAGTACGTATTTCTAGTAAAGTTGCGGGTTACTTAACCGTGAACATCCAAGACAAATCTTCAACAAACTCGCTTCGTGGTCTCGCACATAAGGAAAATATATACCAGTGAATTAGTACAAAATTATATGAAACATGAATTACGTAAGGCTTAGCTTATTAGCAAGGAAAAATAACTACATTAAAAAAACAAAATCCGTGGTAGTTCTGATGGAGTCTACACAGTTAGATAATTGAGTGTGTGACAAATTCCCAAATTATTTAATAAATTGACTTTATTAAATTAAGGCAAGAAAAATGAAGCAATAAATAAAATAATTAAGGTAATAAAACGAAATTTGACAAAATGTCTTAAAGGATAAGTTACGCAATTTAAAGATATGATTGAAAAAATAACAAAAGGTATCTACAAAAAGAAGTTGTAGGTAAAAGTGACTTTAACGACTAAATAATAAAACCTGAAGATTGTTAATAAAATAACCTTGACGAGGTTTTAAAATATTATAGAGAAAAATGAAGGTAAATATGAATTATACGTAATATAATTTCGTAAGATAATGAATCAAACACACTGATTGCAAAAACAGAAATATTAAAGACACGATAAATTGTTTGTTAAAGAAAATGATTTTTTGCAAGACGTGGTCATCGACACTCTTTGCGTATCTTCCGACAACGCAGTGAGCAGGTACAAATCGGTAGGCAAGTATTAAAATTAATTGAAATTTATTATATATATTCAAAGATAAGGTATGGTGAGTTCTCACAATTTACTCCTATACAGCACCCAGTTTGCTTTATTAAATTTTCATGCCTTTTAAATGGACAAATATGGATTTTTACGCCGGCTAATTTACAGCAGGAAATTCCGCGATACAAGCCTACTAATTTCAATCAAGAAGTTAGCAGTTATTTAGCAAACTGAATACAATTCTATTCTATGTAAATCGTCAACCCCCGATATAGATATAAGTATTTTATAAAAGAAAAAGATAATTATTAAATTTTTATTTGCACTCACCACTGCTCTCTCCAAGATCCAAAAAGGTTCTCTCCTATGTATGTACGCGACGGATTCGACATCTTCTCCGATTCCGAGCGCATAGCTCGAGAGCATAACGGTAATTGTGAGAATTATCGTTACAAAATATATCCATAACCGCTACTGCACCGTAAGATTATTTAGCTTTGGAAAACGACACGCGCAAGGTTTTTGACGTTTAAAACAATTATTATTTAAAGTAAACGCAAAGTGAGGACATATTTCAAATCAGCATTAAATTCTTTACAACTTATATTTGAAGACTTTTTCATATACTACAATGGATCTTCCGCTAAAAGTAAATAACTTAATAAATTAATTATATGACAGTACCATTTTCTTTATATAAAAAGTGTACTTAGAATGAGAATGCTTTTTTGTTTTTTAAAATCCGTTAAAAAATAAGGGAGATAATTTGTTTCAAAAAGTCGTGCGCCGCCATTTTTGATTCGCCATATTCTTTCTTACAACATTTTTTCAGAATGCCAACTTCGAAAAATTTGTTATATTAGGGCAGTACTTTCGTGTTCTGGAGGTTTTTTAAAATTGGCAGAGCATCCACGCGACACGAGATTTTTGGCTATATGAGAATGGACTATATCTTTTATGACTAAAAACTAAATCTAAGTAATGGAATCTATAGTTTTCTTTTTTAACATATTATTTCTTATTTGTGAAAGGTATTTTTTATAAAGTTATAGTTCCGGCTCTTTGAAGTACAATGGTATCGGTGTCAGTTTCGCGTAGTCATAAAAATACTGATAGAGACACAATAATAAAAAATCAGGGGTCTATCGTTGCAAAAAGTATATAGCGGTCTCCCACTAAAGTATATTGAAATGTTGACATATTTATGCCCAAAATCAGAAAAATTGTATTGCAAGACATGTATACTAGTTTAGGCCTTAGGATCTGCCATTCGAATTGTAACAAAATTGTATTTTTATTACTTCGTATCGGACAACATGCCCTTCAAGGAAAGGAACATAAAAAACACAAAGATTTGTTCCACAGATATTGTGGAACAAAACGGTCGTTTTGTTATTAATGAATTTTAATCGCTGTTGTATTGTTGTTGGCAGTATTTAATTATTTGACAAACATTTATTATCTATGTCTTTGTGTTTTGTCACTTCTTAAAATTAGTGAAATCATTTGACTTTTATAATTAAGTGCCAGCTATTTTCAATGAAATTCTAAAATATATCTTAAATATCGCTTCATGTTACATTCATTTCATGACATTTTTTAATGTGTCCGTCTACTTGTTGCACATACTAAATAAAAGAAGTTATTTCTGTAACTTTATCAGTATATTTTGATCACAGGGTCAACCAAGAGGATATCCGCCACCCTCGAATGCGATGCTATTCGATGACGATCCCGGCATAATGTCGGAAGTCGAAACTAGCTCAACGGGCTTCCGGAGAGGTGGCAAACAGCGAAGTTCGCTTCCTGTCGTGCGAACCCCTAGTAAAACGTTAGAACGACCATTAGGTAAGTAAATTACATATACTTTTGTGAGTTCGCATTTGTACCGACCGTTTACAAGGATTTTAAATCTTTATTCTTGTGTTAATTGAATTTAACTGTGAAAAGTTCTATCTTTCTGCTAATTTATTCTTTCGTAGGAAATAGACAGTATTCTTTAGGAAAGTTTTCAAAGTGGTATCGAACGTATTAAACTTTTTCGACCATTTTGTTTGGATTTCGTTTTATGTTTTTCGTAATCCCCATATGAATTCCATGAAAAGTTAGTTTGCGCTGAAAAGAAGTTATAAAACATATAATTCAATCTCTTGTTGAATGGCACACTGAAAGATTTTAGCTTCTAACCAATATAGAAACAAAAACCTTGATCCACCAGAGTCCAATTATGTAATAATACATACCGGTATTGCATATCAGCCTTTCTTAAAGAAGAAATTGTTAATTGCTATTCATTTAAAATATTACATAAATGGTTTCTTTATCAGTATTCTTATTGGTAACGTTTCAATGAACACAAAATTCATGAACATTTCTCGAGACGCGTATAAACGTACAAAATATATTGATTGCCTTAAGCCCAGCAGATTTTATTTCATCGTGACTCTTGGTAGAGCTCCATATACCATAATTTTCTACATACTCGTCAATATGATTAGTACTTGTGTTCATCCCCTATATTAACGATTCACTCATTTATATTCTGAAATATATCTCATGGTATCTGAAATGCTACAAGGATCATATTTTAGATGAAGATTAAATAATGTGTGGTGATTTAATACGATGGTAATGTTAAAGAGCGATTTAATTAATTTTCTTCCAAGAAAAAAATTATTAACACGGAAAGTGCTGAAAATTTTCCCATTTCATAAAATAAGAAGAAACAAATTTTTTTATTTGATTATTCTGACTGTAAATATCGAGCCTGTGTCATATACAGGGTGTCTCATAATAACGTGCAAAAAATTTAACTGTACATTCCCTGTCGAAAATTTTTCAAAATCACCCTTTCCTGTCCAGCTACCCCCTTAAAGAGGTATGCCAAAAAACGGTTTTTAATTCCTATCTCAAAATAACGTAATCGGAAAAATACTAAATTTGGCACACCTCGGTTACTCATCAAAAGGCATCTAATGAAATTATTTCATCCACCTAGCGTGTACACAAAGGGGTGACATTAACTACCCTTGTTGAAATTTTGTAAATATCACACTGCCTGCTAATTTTTTTTCAATAAAAAAAAATAACTAAACATTATGATTCATTTAGAAACCTCTTCATCTCTTGAACAACATTTGTAAAATCGAACATTTTTGAGAAAAAAATTAAATTACATTTGCCCAAGTGATCAATCAAAAGCACAAAAATAATAAAAGTAGGCTGGTGTCAAATTATAATTTGACAATATTACGTTGTTTCTTGCCTTTGAAATAATAAGATAATATTCTTACTACTTAATACTTAATATAGTCGAGGTCAGGACTCGGAAGGGGTCCCTCGAGATACTTGACTTCAGTCACCCCTACATCAGGTTTCCACCCCTCTAGGGGGTTGGAAAAGTGAAATTTTTTTGTGGAAAAAAAATTGATATTTTACAGGAGGTGCTTCTGTGAGGAAGATGGAAGGTGACCAGGATTGTGTAACCATCCCCGGGGGTTGTTTTTACCCTTCAATGGAGTGGGAAAAAAATTATATTTTGCAGGAGGCGTACCATTGAGGAAGGCGGTACGCCTACTACAAAATATTTTTTCCACCCCTTCGAAGGATGAAAACAACCCCCGGAGTCACCTGCCACCTCTTCCTTAAAGAAACACCTCCTACGAAATAATTATTTCTTAAAAAAAAATCAAATATCCACCCTTTGAAGAGTGAAAATAACCTCCCGGTGGTGGTTACACAACACCCCCGGGGATGGTTACACAACCGTGGTCATCTGCCACCTTCCTCACAAAAACACCTCCTTGTTACATGGCCTATGTCCATTTAACAGTTTTATTTAAAAACTAGTGTTTTGTGGATAGTTAGCACGACCTGTATATTTTTTGGATTCAGTTCTTGCAGGTAAAACTGTTTTCAACTAACAGAATTTTACATGTATAACTGCTAAACCGTGTCACACTGTTTTATGTACTTAATTTTATATCGTAGGAACTTAGTCCTGTTTTTCTATTAACACTATTATGTATCTCATATCCGTTGTAATACAGCATTATTATCCCAGGAAACAATTTGTCTACAAAATTTAGTTACATCAGATATCTATTTTTCAATTTTTATATTTTTGTTTACTATGGAGTACATATGGTTATTTTCCTTACCTTCTCTCATTCTATATATAGTAAATCCTATAACATGTAATATGTTACTGATTTATCACTAATATCAATACGTTTTACTACTTATTTACATCTGTTAATATTTGTTGTTATGTGTATAAAATAGAAATTGCAAAGGCAAATCAGCTGGCATGGAAAATAAACTATTATTATAGATTCCGTTTATCGATTATATGCCACTACTTTAGTTGAGTATGGGAATCTACAAGGCAAGTTGGTGCGCTTAAATTAACTACTGACAGATGGCCATACTTGTACGATTTCTATATTTTGATTGCTTTCAATTTAAATAGGGAATTAGATTTCTCACATTTTTTTGGTGGCGTTGTTTTCCAGTAAACAGGACAAAAAAGTTTACCTTATCAGTAAAACTCACCAGGAAGTCATTTGCTTGCAGCCTTTGTACTGATTCAAACATTAAAATTTTTAACTGTGGACTTCAGTAATTGATATTACAATTTTTATATCCCAGTTACAAAGTGTTTAACATACAGGTAATTTCATTTCATTATACTCATTAAAATATTTTAATTGATCTTCAAATTTTGCCTTTGATATAATTTCAATTATTTTTAAAATAAATTTTGAATTCAAAGTCAATTCTTTTTAATTTAATAAGTAGCTAAAATGCTATATGTACCACATGGTTTTAAAAATATTTTTTCTCTTTCCTTTTCATTTTTTTGGCAATTTATAGTCTAAGAAATCAGCTTACTAGTGCATAGCTAATAATAACTCGTGCATAGCTAATAATAACCCGTGCATAGCTAATAACAACTCGTGCATAGCTAATAATTACTATTGCATAGCTAAAATTACTTTTGTACTGCTAATCAGATTACTTTTGAATAGCTTAAATTAATTTCCTGCAGCTTTGTATAGCTAGCTTAATGTTTCGTGCAGCTAATTCAAATATATTTTGTACAGCTAACTAGCTTATATTTGCATAGCTAACATTGCTTAAATTCTGCATAAATAACTTGCATAAATTTTGTATGTGCTTATATTTGGTTAAATTTCCTACAATTTTCACCCCATTCATTGAGAGACGTAAATTGCCAAGAAAAATTTAGAATTCTTGCAATAAGAGACAATTGTGGGCCTGGATTGCTGTCCCAGAACCAGCCACCTGACTCATAAACCACCTAGGATACTGGTATCAATTTGTTTTTTATATATATATATATATATTTTTTTTCATTTCAATTTGTCTCAAACCGATTTGTCTAATTTTTTTGTAATATATTTTGTCATTCATTTTAAACATCTTTTTATTTCTCTTACCAACAATTTCAGTCTGATCTATAGCAGACTGGTTATTCGAGAAAAAGAGACTATTTTGCTTATTTTACTATAGATGGTGCCCAATTTAACATCAATTTTTCTTTGTCTCCTTTTCTCGAAATAAACAGAAATCTGTCGCTTATGCTGTACATGTCAGAAAGGGTAAGTTTCTCCACTCTTACGAATGCTCTGGACCCACGGCTCTCTGCTCCGGCTTAAACCAGCTAGTCGTCCGCACATGTTGCCTCAATTCTTTCTCAAAAATAAATAATAAGAGAAAGGAGGTAACATAATTGGCGACCAACGTGTGGGGCCCGAAACAATATAATTGACGACAAATGTGTAGGGCTCAATTCAATAAACATATTTATATAGTAAGAGTAGTAAGAGAGGTGAAACCCCAATTTTTGAATGTATTGCATATGAGACAAATTTTTAAATTTTTGGTAAGAAAATAATTTTTTCTTAAGTCGAGTCATATTTTTGCTTATATTTCATTTTGTCTAAAAATTTTTATTATATATATTTTTATATATATTTTTGCTTACAACAATTGAATTCTATGGTATACAGAAAATTTGCGTCCTTAAATATCAAATATTTTACAAGTCCAAATATTTTCTTAAAATATTCTTTATTAGTGAAAGTGAAGTTGTGGAATTATACCTACCTGAAATATTATTTTGCTGCTTAAAGTGTTTAATTTGATTTATTTCTGGAAAGTTAAAATTGAAACAACAGTTTTTTTATTTGATAGATAAAATTGTTTGTGTTTTTTTTATCTCTTGACAACAGATAAGACTACATTCATTTGCTATTTAAAACATACAATTTATTGCCAGTTGGGTTCTTAATAAAAACTTTTAATTTATTTCTTTAAATTTCTTGTTAACATGGAACTTCCATTTTGTGTAAGATATTTAACGGAATCTGAGGTAGATTATGAACTACGTATTCGAAATGTTAAGGCATCTAATAAAACTTTAGATACAAAACGGATGATATTAGACAATTTATTAAAAAAGCAAAAACGCGAATTTCAATCATTAAAAGATCCTAGCTTCGATGTTGAAACAGAAAAAACTGAAATCACCAACACTATCGCTGAACTACTTGCTTTAGTTCACGATTTTTCAGCATGCAAAGAGGACACATCCTATTTAATAATTTCAAATCGTTTAATATGCCTAACAAATCGAGTGCATAGATTCGTGGTTCCGGAAGAACCAACAGAGTTAAATATTAACCTGCAGGAATTTAAAGATGACTCAGTCGCATCTTGCGAGGAAATTGATGCAAGGTTAGAAATTAAAATTATTCCTAAATTAGAAAATATTTCACCTATTAATTACCCAATTGACAAGAAATATGTCCCAGTTTATAAATGGGGAATTCAGTTTGACGGAAAGTCAAATTTAAAAGCTTTTCTCGAACGAGTCAAGGAACTTGCTGCCGCTAGGAATGTATCGGAACAACAATTATTTGAGTCTAGTATTGATTTATTTACTGACAAGGCCTTAATTGTTTATCGGTCAATCAGATCTATTGTATCCAATTGGCAAGAGCTTGAAGAACAGCTTAAAATCGCTTTTTTAGTATGCGATTATGATGAAAAATTGTTAGATGAGATAAAATCTCGTAGACAGGGACAGTCAGAGTCCATAAATATTTTTGTTGCTACAATGCAAAATTTATTTAATCGTTTAGATACTGTTTTAAGTGAAGAGGAGAAGTTAAAAATAATTAGACGTAATATTTTGCCTAAATATATTCATGCATTAGCTTTAACAGATATTAAAAATACAGCTGAACTATTAACTTTATGCAAGAAAATAGATTTGGCCACACAAATGAAAAATAATTATTATTCTCCAACTCCTAAAGCATGTGTCCTCGAAACTGACTTGGCATATGTAGAAAATCCTCCATCACCTAAAAATAAAAATAATTTCAATTCTAAAAGCAAAAGTAACAAAAATATTAGTCTAAATAATAATTCGAATCAAGAAAATGCTGTTCCGGGTACATCAAATAATAATAAATTTTCTATTTCTTGTTGGAATTGTCAAAAGAAAGGTCATAGCTTTCACGAGTGTAGACAAGCTCGAAATAGGTTTTGTTTCCGATGTGGAAAACCTAATTTTACTTCTAAGACTTGCCCAGAGTGCAATCCAAAAAACTAGAAAGGTTTTCTGCTGTTTTATCAGGCCCACGGCAGAAAAATAACCCTAGAGGCCGAGTAATTTTTAATTCTAAGTTTAAAAAGCATTCCAGAAATGACTCAAATGGACATATTTTCTCAAATTTCAAAGTTAAACCTAAAACTGACATTTTTGATTGGGAGAATTGGAAAAACACAGTTCGTAATTTTTATAAAAATAACTTTTCTGAAATTTCACCTACTTTAGCAAATATACCTGATGTAAATATCAACCTGTTAGATATTTCACTCGATAATCTTGAACCTTGGTACATAAAAATGCGAGAGAACATCAATAAGAGGCCAGAAAAATATCCACAGTGGATGGTTAAAGATGGGTATATTTTTAAACATACGCAAAGGAAATTAATTTTAAAAACTAATATTTCTGACTGGAAATTAGTAGTTCCTCTTGACCAGCGACGTCAAGTAATTCAAGATAGCCATGATGTACCTACAAGTGCACACATGGGTTTTTATAAAACACTTAAAAAAGTCGCAGAAAGTTTTTATTGGCCTAAGATGCGTCAAGATATTTTAAAATATGTTCGTAAGTGTCATATTTGCGGACGAGAAAAACCTCCGAACGATCAAAAATGTGGTTTAATGGGTGCTGAGAAAAAAGCTACGTTTCCCTTTGAACTTGTTTGTTACGACACAAAAGGTCCTTTTCCGCCTAGTTCGAAAGGTAATCGATTTTTATTAGTTGCGGTAGATTATTTTACTAAGTACGTTATAATGAAGCCTGTACGGCGTGCAACGTCTCAAGCTATTGTTTCTTTCTTGGAATCTGTATTTTTAACATATGGTGTCCCAAGGACATTACTTTTAGACAATGCTTCAGCTCATAAAAGCAAAGAATTCGATAAGTTTGTAGCGAAATTTAGTATTCCTCAGGTATTTTTCAACCTATTCTACCACCCCCAAGTTAACCCAGTCGAGCGTGTAAACAGGACGATCGGTACAGCTATCAGGTGTTTCATTAAAGACTCACATAAAAAATGGGATTTACAAATTCCTGAGATTCAGTTTGCCATCAATACAGCTGTACACGAGGTTACTGGTTTCACGCCAGCGTTTCTAAATTTTGGTAGAAAGCTACCTATTCGAGGCAGTTATGGTGATAAAGATTCCGATATAACTTTACCAGATCTAGATAATAATCGCAAACTTTTTGCCAATGAGCTGGACAAATTGCCAGAAATTTATAAATTGGTCCAAGAAAGACTTAACAAAGCTTACCAAAGAAGTAGTAACTACTATAACTTAAGACGAAAAGATCGCGTTTTTCAAATTGGTGACTTAGTCTGGAGGCGCAACTTTGTGAAAAGCGATAAAGAAAATGATTTTTCTGCTAAATTGGCTAATCGTTATGTTTTATGTACAGTCCGAAACGTCATTTCCAATGTTTCATATGAATTGGAACATATGGATGGTAGCCCCGCTGGAAATTACCATATTTCAAAGTTGAAACCATACTTTGGTTCAAATTCTAATATTTCAGTGATACCAGAATAAGGAAATGAATGTTTTTTTCTTAAATCGGATCATCAAAACTAGATAAACATAACGATTCACTTAAATACCTATTTTATGTCTCTTGATTTTTTTTGAGTGTCTATTTTTGGCAAATTTCCTTAAATTATACAATAAGTATAATAATTTTTTTGGTGCAAAGCCACCAAAAACAATTTTTTTGGTATACCAGTAAGCAAAGCCTACGCAATTTCTTTTTGGTACTAGTACGTACCATCGTTTGTCGATATTTTTTTTCTTCGTAAATCTCTAACGAAGGGATGTATTGGATTAACTTTCAAAGTTAACTATATCTGTAGACATGGCTTGCTACCATTTCTACATACTTCATTTTTTTGAGTGAATTGTTTCACTCAACCGGAAATTAAAAAATTTCCTCCCGCTCCTCTTTCGAGGATGATTCTCTTGTAAATTTTGTATATAAAATGGCCACTATTTTTTAAGTCCTTTAAGCATTATTAAGTTAAGTCCCCTATCCATTACTCTTTAAGTCCTTGATGCATTATTCATTAAGTCCTTCGTGCATTTTATTCACTAATAATTCATGCACTCCTTAATTTAAGTATCACTGAATTATATCATATATCACATATGTTTATCATTCATTGCTTAAGTACTGTACATATTGTAAATATTAGTTTAATTAAGTTGTAGATTAGTAAAAATATTTAGCTATATTTTCCTGGAAATATTTTCTAAAAATATTTTCTTCATTAACAATTTTTTTGAGATCTGTTTATCAAAAAGATTTCTTTTTCATATCTTACCTATAAGTTATCTCACTTGTGAGATATACTGCTCTAAATTGTTATTATGTAAATATTTCTTTAACGTTGAGAAAATTTTCTCAAATACTAACCTTTAATAAGTACGTTTCTTCACCATCGCTTGCTAGCCAGACTTTTTCTCCAGTGAGAATGCGCGGGTCAATCTTTTGCATAACGTACAGTGTTCATTATTATCGTACAACGGTAACTTTAGTAAAAAGTTATTTGTCTTTTATGTATTTTCCGGCTGGATCTATAACTTTCTATTTCTACTTTCTTCAGATCCACGAAGGTTCAGGGGTGGGAACAAAATAACATCCGGTAGCTTACGTTACCAGATAATGAGAACCTTTCCTTTGTTCAACTTTTTGAACAGGAGTACTTACCTCTACTTATAATTTTACTTGTGGATTCTCATAACGATAGACAACAACACCGTCTCTTCTCTTCTTTTGTGTTTGTATTTTTCTTCTTTCTTTTGTGCTTTCTGTGAATCCCTATACGATTCTTTACTTCAATTTGGTTTAATCTTTTCCTACCACCTTGGATAAGAAGCCATAACCTCAAAACTTTGACAACTAAAACTTTAAAACCATAAGTTTTATATTTTTACTAGATTATTTTAATTACCTTTTTGAAAACCAGCCTTATGGGTATTCAGTACTTTCCTCTTTCTTTTCTTTCTTGTTTATGTTTCTTCTATTTACCGTAATTAATAAGATTCTCCTACCTAGGTAAATATAATTTTTTTCCTAGCTTTTCTACTTCGCTTCACGAATTTAACTTTGATTTTTGAGAACAATTTTTCTCATTTAACTAGAGTACATCTTACATGCACTATCTGAATTGTTTTGAACTACCAGTTTTAGCACTCAACGGCTATACACTTGAATTATAGGTTAACAATACCACAAGTTTTAACTTCTTGCTAACCTATATTGGCATGTAATATTACATTACATGTATCGTGGTATTAGTTTGATAAACTTCTACCAATTTTAGTACTAGCAACGACTAGACAGTTGCTCAGGCGTTATAATGTCTGTAGGATTTCGACATTAAGTCGTCTTCCTTAAAATTAATTTTATCCATTTTTTTGTCTATTTTTTAAATTTCGCAACACTTAACTTTTCACATTTTTTCATTACTTAGTTCCGAAGATTTCTCCAGTTTAGGTCAAACACTTGCTCCCTGTACGTAGAACTTCTGGTAGAGAATGTATTTTGTCACTCATCCTTCGCTCGCTTTCTCAATTTTGTATTTTATGTTCCCTACGAGGAATTAGTAATATTAAAGTATTGTTTATTTTCACATGTTTACGAGTAAAGCAAAGCAAAAATTTTTATACGTACCTTAAAAAAATTTTTTCGCCAGAAGGGAGGCATTCTGTTACATGGCCTATGTCCATTTAACAGTTTTATTTAAAAACTAGTGTTTTGTGGATAGTTAGCACGACCTGTATATTTTTTGGATTCAGTTCTTGCAGGTAAAACTGTTTTCAACTAACAGAATTTTACATGTATAACTGCTAAACCGTGTCACACTGTTTTATGTACTTAATTTTATATCGTAGGAACTTAGTCCTGTTTTTCTATTAACACTATTATGTATCTCATATCCGTTGTAATACAGCATTATTATCCCAGGAAACAATTTGTCTACAAAATTTAGTTACATCAGATATCTATTTTTCAATTTTTATATTTTTGTTTACTATGGAGTACATATGGTTATTTTCCTTACCTTCTCTCATTCTATATATAGTAAATCCTATAACATGTAATATGTTACTGATTTATCACTAATATCAATACGTTTTACTACTTATTTACATCTGTTAATATTTGTTGTTATGTGTATAAAATAGAAATTGCAAAGGCAAATCAGCTGGCATGGAAAATAAACTATTATTATAGATTCCGTTTATCGATTATATGCCACTACTTTAGTTGAGTATGGGAATCTACAAGGCAAGTTGGTGCGCTTAAATTAACTACTGACAGATGGCCATACTTGTACGATTTCTATATTTTGATTGCTTTCAATTTAAATAGGGAATTAGATTTCTCACATTTTTTTGGTGGCGTTGTTTTCCAGTAAACAGGACAAAAAAGTTTACCTTATCAGTAAAACTCACCAGGAAGTCATTTGCTTGCAGCCTTTGTACTGATTCAAACATTAAAATTTTTAACTGTGGACTTCAGTAATTGATATTACAATTTTTATATCCCAGTTACAAAGTGTTTAACATACAGGTAATTTCATTTCATTATACTCATTAAAATATTTTAATTGATCTTCAAATTTTGCCTTTGATATAATTTCAATTATTTTTAAAATAAATTTTGAATTCAAAGTCAATTCTTTTTAATTTAATAAGTAGCTAAAATGCTATATGTACCACATGGTTTTAAAAATATTTTTTCTCTTTCCTTTTCATTTTTTTGGCAATTTATAGTCTAAGAAATCAGCTTACTAGTGCATAGCTAATAATAACTCGTGCATAGCTAATAATAACCCGTGCATAGCTAATAACAACTCGTGCATAGCTAATAATTACTATTGCATAGCTAAAATTACTTTTGTACTGCTAATCAGATTACTTTTGAATAGCTTAAATTAATTTCCTGCAGCTTTGTATAGCTAGCTTAATGTTTCGTGCAGCTAATTCAAATATATTTTGTACAGCTAACTAGCTTATATTTGCATAGCTAACATTGCTTAAATTCTGCATAAATAACTTGCATAAATTTTGTATGTGCTTATATTTGGTTAAATTTCCTACAATTTTCACCCCATTCATTGAGAGACGTAAATTGCCAAGAAAAATTTAGAATTCTTGCAATAAGAGACAATTGTGGGCCTGGATTGCTGTCCCAGAACCAGCCACCTGACTCATAAACCACCTAGGATACTGGTATCAATTTGTTTTTTATATATATATATATATATATTTTTTTTTCATTTCAATTTGTCTCAAACCGATTTGTCTAATTTTTTTGTAATATATTTTGTCATTCATTTTAAACATCTTTTTATTTCTCTTACCAACAATTTCAGTCTGATCTATAGCAGACTGGTTATTCGAGAAAAAGAGACTATTTTGCTTATTTTACTATAGATGGTGCCCAATTTAACATCAATTTTTCTTTGTCTCCTTTTCTCGAAATAAACAGAAATCTGTCGCTTATGCTGTACATGTCAGAAAGGGTAAGTTTCTCCACTCTTACGAATGCTCTGGACCCACGGCTCTCTGCTCCGGCTTAAACCAGCTAGTCGTCCGCACATGTTGCCTCAATTCTTTCTCAAAAATAAATAATAAGAGAAAGGAGGTAACATCCTGTAAAATATCAATTTGTTTTCCACAACAAAAATTTCAATTTTCCAACCCCCTAGGGGGTTGGCAGCCTGGTGTAGGGGTGGCTGACGTCAAATCCCTCGAGAGACTTTCCGTTCTACTCGAGGGTATAACAGTTAGTCGAAAAACTGGGGAAAATAAACGGGTTCAGGAAAAAGGGCACTTTGGGGGTGGTTCTTGGCCAATTTAAGGGGGTTGCCGAGGAAAAAAATTGCGGGACCCCCACCCTGTTCAGCGACCTCGAAAACGGGGGGATGGTCTCTAGATTGGCGCTCTGATAAAATAAAGCAAAAACCCCAAAAAATCCCGAGTCCTGACATCGACTAATATTAGTAGTTTTCTAATCAGATTTTAAAATACATAGTTTTAGTAATGAGGAATATGCAGACGTACATTTAATTTATGCTGAATGTAAAGGAAATGCTTCAGCGGCAAAAGAATGATATCGTCGTAAGTTGCCTACTCGTACTGTGCCAAATGTTAACACTTTTTCTAATATTCACATGAGGTCCAGAGAAAGAGGGTGTTTTAAAAAAAGAAGTCATGATTGTGGTCGTCGGAGACAAATAGGAGATGCATTGGAGGCACAAATATTACATTATTTTGGTGAACATCGGGAATGTAGTATTAGATAGGCTGCTCTTTAATTCCACATAACAAGAACATCAGTATGGAAGAGTTCCCTTGTGACTTTCCAGTAAGACTTGATTTTTGTAAAATTATACTTAGGAAGCCGTTAGATTTTACAAGGAAAGTACTGTTTACAGATGAATGCTTCTTTACTCGACATGGAGTTTTAAATCTTCGTAACCAGCATTTATGGAGCAACAATAATCCCACGCTGTTGTAAATGGAACCAAACAGATTAAATGGTCCAGCTTATTTAAACTTTTTACAAAATGACCTGTATCAACTTATAGACAAATTACCTCTTGCATTACGTCAAACACTGTGTTTTATGCAGGATGGTGGGCCACCTCATTATTCTTTTGAGGTTCAAAAATGGTTACACTCAACATTAGAAATCGTTGGATTGGAAGTGGGCGAGAGGCCACAATTAAATGGCCCTCTCGGTCCCCAGATACGAATTCATTGGACTTTTACTTTTGGGGCCACTTGAAAAATGCTGTTTACTCGACACCTGTCCCTAACGTCGAAGTTTTAAGAGAGAGAATTTCTAACGCTGCCAATGAAGTTTGAAACTCTCCACATGTCTTAAACGGCTATGGTAATTTTAGAAAACGGTTGCAAACGTGTATTCAAGTTGGAGGTCGCTTTAATATAAAAACACAACAATCGTCTTCATGTTTAAATTTTTTTACTGTTTAAATTCATCTTTTTAGTATTTTGTGTTAGTTTTTTTTTAGTTTGATAATAAATTTGCTTTTCAATACTTTCGTCTTTAATTTGTAATATCTGGCAATTTATAAGCACCAAATTATAAGTTGACACCAGTCTACTTTTAGTATTTTACACTAATATAATTGTGCTCATCGCTTTTGATTGATCACTTAGGCAGATGTAATTTAATTTTTTTTTTCAAAAATGGTCGATTTTACTAAATTTTTTCAAGAGATAAAAAAGTTTCTAAATGAATCATAATATTTAATTTTTTTTATTGAAAAAAAAAATAGCAGGCAGAAAGAAAATTCCAAGAAGGGTAGTTAATTTCACTCCTTTGTGTACTGTGTGTGCTAGGTGGATAAAATGATTTCTTTAGATGCCATTTGATGAGTAACCGAGATTTGCCCAATTTCGTCTTTTTCCGATTACGTTATTTTGAGATAGAAATTAAAAACCGATTTTTTTGGCACGCCTCTTTAAGGGGGCGTAGCTGGACTGAACAGAGTTATTTTGAAAAATTTGATACGAAAAACCCGTCTTAATTTTCGAAAGTTCACTTCGAACATAAATTAGAACATTTTAATCCATGTGCCCGCATTAGTTTTGCAATCACCGCTTTCGCACCTACATGCAATTTTTTTAATATCTTCGGGAATTTTCTGATCAGAACTATATACAGGCAGCAAAGTATTGTCCACGATTTTCCATCTCCATTGTTGTGGATCGTATTCTACAATGACTGATCCTGCGCTGTGCCTGAGAACAGGGACAGAGTCATTGTAGATGTATCCTGAAAACGATGAGTCAGTCTTTCTACTCCCCCCCCCCCCCATCGTCACGCGCATCAACGTGTCGAACCGAGCAAAAAAAAGCCTGCTCATAAAAATTAAGTTTAATGAAAGAAAATGGGACCAATCGTTGCGGACTATTTTTTATATTGAAGTATAGGTATTCAACTATAACATGTGTAAATTTCAGCTCTTAATATTAATAAATGAGGTCGTGGCGATATTAAAAAAAAAAAAAAAATATTCTCGGCCACTGTTGGTCGTAAGACAAACTTTTTTTATTACGTGAAAAAATTTCAGCTTTCGAATGGCAGTATCGACATGTTGATACGAATTGAAATCAAAAAGTTAATCAAAGCTTTATGGCCCCGAGAAAAAAACGATTTTTCGATCGTTCTTTGCAATATTTGAAATCGATTTGAGGCTCGCGCAATATTTTCACATAATAGTGTAACTATTAAAGAAAATTTTAAGCTTAACCCCGTTCCTAAAGATGTGGCGGCCTATGAATTTTGGGGATTTTACAAAAACGTTCTTTTTTCGAAAAACTCGATTGTTTCAAAAAATCATTTTATTTTGCTCACCAAGAGCTATCCTTCCACCAAGTTTCATAAAGAAATATTCATTGTTGAAAGAGATACAGCTATTTGAAGAAATTGCGAATTTTTATCGGTTATTTTACAATAACAAATTAATTTATTTATCGATCAAAACCGGTTTGGGCTTATTCGATCCGTATTAAAAATCCTACAACTTTCGTTAGAAACATTTTTTCTATAATGTTTAGTTTTTTATAAATGAAAAAACTGTTTTGCGTACTTTGAACGCCATTTTGAAAATGAAGCCCAAAAATTTAGGTGGAGTAAAGTAGTTCATTGAATTCTACGGAATTTTTCCTAAGTTTAACATGTTTTCAATTACTGAACTATTTTTTGGCACCTAAAAAGGTAATTTGATTGGATTATGAGGGTATTCTCACCCACAGACGTTGCTTGTTTTCATTCAGCATGCAAAGTGAAGTACCTACATATTATTTACGTGGAATAATGTTTTTAATCGTTTTCAAAATTACTGAAATTCATTCTGGAAAAAAGAGTTTAACAACTTTATGTTGTCATTATTACAAAATACTCGAGACCGTAAAAAGTAAATAATGTCACAGCTGTGAACTGTAAAAATAATCATTGCAGTTTTAGATGTTACTGTAGTAAAGAGTTGGGGGTTGAATGAATAATAGGTTTTATTTGCAGTGCAAGAAAGAAGAGGGAGAACGGCTAAGAGATACAAGGGCCCTATCCGATGCGGTGAGGACTCACTTACTTCTGGACGCCAGGAGCGACAGTATAGCGCCCATGTTCTCCTTAAAACATAATATTTTTAGTCGCAAACTCCTCTATAAAATCCTTATTTTACTATAAGAAACGTAACCAGACTGCAACCAATAGCTACTCTCCGGGCTATGTGCCCGCCGAGCACTGAATTACAAGTTACACGCCTGGCGCGTTAAGTGTAATAATTACATATTACCATTAAGACGCTAATGCTTCGATTGCAACACAAACACCAGCCGAAAAACTGATCCTACTTAAAGGAGCTTTCATGCCAGTTGCAATCGAAGCATTTGAACCATGTTCTCCTTGTCAGTACCTTTTAAGGTCATCATCTCAAAAGGAGGGAATGAAACCTACTCGGGAACATTCTCGGATCTGCCGATATCATCTGGTTCACAGACGGATCTAGATCTGAGGGTGGTTCCGGAGCGGGAATATATGGCGAGAAACCCAGGGCAAAATTTTCCTACGCCCTCTGGGTAATTCGAAACGGTATTTCAGACCAAGATATTCGCTATTTTGGTCTTCGTATAGAAGAATATCCGCAGGAGATATTCTACCAAACACATATACATATGTAATGACAACCAAGCGGCCTTGAAGGCCCTGGTATCAGTTAATACCAAATCTTCTGGTTCGGGACTATAAACAGGCACTGTGCGAACTTGGCTCGCCCAAATAGGTCAATCTTCTTTCGGTACCTGGTCACTTTAACATTGAGGGTAACGAGCAGGCAGATGCTCTGGCCAGAGAAGGCTCTCAGCAGTTCTTGAGGGGCCCTGAGCCAGCACTGGCTTACCCTAAAGCAACCGCCACTCACTCTGAGTTCGTTGACCTGTGAATCTCCCACCCAAGACTTCGGCAAGCGAAGCTGCTCATTTCAAGACCCTTGTCGAAGAGGGCAGAGCAGTTACTGTGTCTAAGCAGAAAGCAAGTTATAGTCAAGGTAAGTCTCTTAACTGGACACGGCTCTTTCACGAAATACCTGCTGCACATAATCGGAGTGGTTAACGACCCCGACTTCAGGTACTGTGGAGGAGTAGAGGAAACTTCCATCTACCTCCTAACCTTCTGCCTCAGTCTCATGAACTTGAGGCATAAACACTTCGGTATTAACTTCCCTATGTCGGAAATAAGGAATGTCCCGCTGAAAAGAATTCTGGCCTTTAGTCTGGAGTCAGGCCTGGATAGTGACATCCACTGTCCAGCTAGCGGATACACAATGGGCCACAGGGCCTGAGTGCCACGATTATTATTGCACCGCTAAGAAGAAGAAGAAGCATGGCAAATTGCGAGTTGCAAATTGGAGGAGGATATCATTGAATAAAATATTTCTTGAACAATATTTGTTTAATTAATGAGAAGTCGTAAGCTTTAGTCATAAGCTCTTCACTTACTCATCGACTTTAACTGCTAATGCAAATATTTTTATCCGATTGTCAAAATTCGATGTTACTTCAATGTTATATTTTTGTCTACAATATTTCAGTACCTCCGAGTAGTTTCTTTTTTATTGAATAAAAGCTAATAACTTTTTTAATTACCATCTTTATCACCATGCATTGTCCAATTTCTGTACAAACTCTTTCTTTGTAGTATTTTTAGTTTTTAAGATATCACGTGTTACCATATTTCATTAAGAACTTGAAAATTTGCATAGCAATAAAAATAAGTTGAATTGCATTGGATCCGTGTATATATTGATCCTTATGTTTTACTCTATTGTCGCCTTAATTATTTTATAATCGTTGTAATTACGATGCTCATAGTTAACAGTGTACATTGGTTATAAATTGGTTAATACATTTGTGTAACTGAATTATTTCAAAACGTACAATTCAAGTTGGAAAAACCTGCGAGCTAAGTAAATTTTACGGTTTTCCCAATTGTTATTCGCCTTGCTTATTCATAATATTATTCTATAATCAGCATTTGTTATTTTATAATTTCTCATCGAAAACAAATTTAAAAATAAACAGTACAAGAAAACGTATGAAACTGGAATTTTAATTTAGTTGTTATATAGTTTACACTTACTCTAGTATTATTCAAATTATTGGTCAAACTTCTGCAAAATTACTAGAATATTATATAATATGTACTTATTTCAGTCATATGGCAAAAGTCTGTGAACAATTGTGTTACAATATTGGGCTTTATGTCTTTTTACTCTTTAGGTGGTAGAGTATCAAGAATATGATGATGAGCACTGAAAGACTTTTTGATAGATAAAATTAATGTACATATTTTCTGATAAAAGAAGAATAAGATCTTGACTATAATATTGGTGCTTTCAACTCAGATAGATGAAATTTTTATAGACGGTGTTGGCTAAAACTTTTCACAATACTATATCGCTTTTTCCGAGTTTCTTATTATTTAATCGCCTTTCTTAAGATTACTGTGACGCTTTTTTTCTCGTACAGTGCGAGAACTAAGGCTGTCACTTTGACTCGAGCTTTCTTATTTGTTACTCGGGCGCCAGTTCAAGTTTCAGGTGGTTGAACAACACTACTCAAAAGTCGATAAGCGAGACTGAGCAACTCAGTGAAGATACAGTCAATTCCATTGGGTCAATAAGGGAACTTAGACTTTCACAAACACAACAGTAAAACCCAGAAATTTGATAATGTTTAAGTATATTACAGTAATCCTATGGTTTACAGTCCTAAATAAAACAGAAAATCAAAATTAGCACAAATGTATATACATAGGTTTAAGCAGTAGAGGGAGAGTAGCAAGCAATAAAACAATATTAGCGGCAAAAGCGCATAAGCGGTGAATTTAGCGAGTTTATAAAAAACAGTTGTTAAGCAGACAGTCAGTGTACGGATACCAGAAAATGCGAAGCAAGCAGAATTATTTACAGTATTACAACAGGTTATAAAACAGACTGGAAATTTGGCTAGTGCTTGGTATCGGAAAATAAATAGTGAAATTTATAAGCTAAATATATAAATTTCAGTCAGTAAGTATAAAATAAATACTAATAATTTTCAAACAGTGTGAAGAAAAAAAATAATATGAGACAGACCTGAAACTTGGCTAGTATTTCTAGATGTTAAATGCGACAGTATGCTAAGTATTAAGTAATGGGCAGTTATTGAGAATTTAATCTAGATAGTTTTACTCCCGGGTTCAATAAAATAACTAGCCCTTAACGAATAGTGTTGTGGCTAAAGATAATTTGGGTTGAGAAGGGTACACCAGCCGAACTATTAAAGTACTTGATCAGGTGTAAAGGAGTGACACCAGCTGACTTTTAAAGTACTTGATCAGGTACCTGGGGAGAAGGCACCAGCCGACTTTTCAAGTTCTTGATCAGGTGTCGGAGCGGAAGGAAGCCACAAAATAAACAAGTTACTATAAGTATCTAATTTAAGTTAAATATCAGAAAATTGTCAATCAGTTTAAGAGAAAATAAAATTTAATAAAAGTAATCTATGATTGTACTAGCCAACTAACAAAGTCTCAATTCAAACAGTTAAGTATAAAAATTTCAGTCAGAAAATATGAAATAATAGAAATAATTATGAAGCATATTCAAACAGTATAAAAATTTTCAATCAGAATAGAGGCAGTAAAATTTCGGTAACTAAGTATAAAATTATCAATCAGTAAATATGAAATAAATACCAAAAATATTCAGACAGGATAAAAATTTCAATCAGTAAATACGGAATAATAAATGCACTAGTCAAATATATATATCAACGTGTTCTTACTCTTTCCTGGTTCGCACTGGGCAGATGGTAGACGTCTGGTAGCTTCGAGAATTGGAACAAATTCTGATTTTACAGGTCTTTACGGTCATTTTTATAGCCAGATTCCCACTCAGGGTATCGCGAGGAACCCCACGTGCTATAGAATAGCGCATGGCCCAGTGTATTGAATACAAGACAGCGAGGAAATTTGTATACTGGTTTTTTTTAAGAAGAAAATGTTATATAAAAAATATAAATCAATTAACATAAAGTTATCATACCTCACATTGTGAGTTGGATAACTTCGTAAAGCGTTGTGTCAAATTACTATTCAACAGTTCATTAGAGCAATCGACTGACAAAAAGATTTAGTTACAAATGTGATATTCACAACTTTGGGGCCTCTATTTGCCTATATATTCGTAATATATTATCACTAATTTAGGTTTGTCCGGGATAGGACTTAAAGTGTTTGAATGGCAAAAAAATATAATTTATGTTCAGGCAAATGCCGCCTTTCACTAGAGATTTTGAATATTTTTATCTTGAAAATATCAAATCGTTGAAGGGGCCTCTAAGAAATTTCTAGAAGAACTATAAATCATCATAACTTTGCGTAAGTTGCAATGTTAAACAACCCCGTGGGAATAATTTATTTTGGAAGTACGAAATCGCTTTTTGGGGTAGTTTTTAAAAAAGTTACTGAAAACTGAGTTTGTGATGTACTTTCTAAAAAGATGTTTAAGCTTTAATTTTGCTGTAGTTCCTAATGGGAAAAACAAAAATTCGAAACAATACTAAAAATCTTTTCGTTTCAGTTCCAAAAGGAAGAGATGTGAACGTGTTTTTGTTGCAGTTTCTAAAGCAGCAACTTTAACAGAATCTTTCCAAATTGATTTTTATTGTACTTCTAAAAATTATTATGAAGGCATTGTGGTTGCAAAATCAGAATTCTTTGCAGATCCTGAAAATCCCTCTGAAAAACATTTCTATGACATATGAGTGGACTTTTAGCTTCGACATGACCCGTAATTGGAAGTTGAAAGGGAGGAGGAGTATGAAATAGAGGCCTCCTTTATGTCTCAGCGTTCAATTTATATTTTCAATTTCCTTTTTTTATGAGGGTTTTTGTAAATAACAATTTTGCTTGTAATCATATTTATCGTAAACATTAATGTTTTTCCGCAAATTCGTCAAATCTGGAAGTTTTTATAAATAAAACCTTTTAGATCGAAATCAAGCCTCTCCCAATGGATCCATATGGATTTCTCTGTAATATAAATATTTGGGATGTTATGTGCAACAAAATCTAATACTTAAAAACTCGTTTGTAATTTGCAGTTGTTTCCCATACTGCCTGGGGAAGTGAACAAAAAATAAGAAAATTAACCACTGGATTTGACAGAAAAATTTAAGAACAAGATATGCCATGCAATGAGAGTTAACATCTTCCAAATTATAACGACTTGAAAATAGAATTGGTACCTCGGAACGGTTTCTCGTAAATAATTTGAAAATTAATACATTCAATGATCAATTTATTATTACTTTATTAAACAATCAAAGCGTACATTTGCAAAAAATCGGCCAACATGATTTTTTTTAATGTGAGAAAAACGGGTATCGATCAGTGGAAAAAAACTAGAAAAATGAATGAGAAAAAGCGATTTGGTGATGAAAATATTAACGAAGCTATGAATAAAGTGTCGCAGTTAAAACGAGAAACTAAAAATTCTATATGGAAACAATTTAAAGCTTTTTGCAAAGAGAAGCATTATTTCCTCGAAAAAGATATGACTACCGATGAACTTGCATTTTGACTAACTGGAGTTATAACATGAAAATATCGAATGGAGAAGTTTATATAGAAGCTGTCGTTAAAATTATGTGGAATGTAACAGCGAAAAATTCTTCGAGAAACATTTTTCGAAAAATATAATAGAAGTTTTAACCCATTTATTGATTTAGAATTTGAAAACACGAGGAATGCAAAAAATGCCAATAGAATAAAGCTTCAAGCTATTCCAGAAAAATGCAAACAAAGCTCAGTTGCCATGAAAAAGAACATTTAAATGAAATGATGCAGGTTTGGGATGAAGAAACGCCTGAAGAATTACAGAGAAAATTTTACCATGTGGCGGCATTTGACCATGCATGAAGAGGAGGAGAAGCTGTTAAATATAAAATTTATCACATCAAATTTGAAACAAAAACTCACGAAACTTTAACTAATAAAATATAATACAATCCTATTTTTTCAAAGACACGGCAAGAAGGTGAAAACAATCTTAGTGATAGTAAATAGTAAATGGCTTAAACTAATTTCGAAAAACCTTTTATCTGTCCGGTCGTTTATTCAAAAAATTAACGAGGTCGAATAAAGTTAAAACAGGTAGATTATTTTTGACATCTAACTGTACCTAAAGCCATAAAAATTCAAGCGGATTGTACAAAAATATGCTCGTGGGAGAGAATACTCTTAGAAAATGGACTAAAGAAGCAACCATGAAAATTGGACTCGATTATGTAAAATAATAAAATAACAAACCCATTCTAACAGGAGCAGTACAGCTTCAAATCTTCAAAGTTCGGAATTGCAGTTTTAGCCGTCTTCCGAGCAGGATATCGTCTAAAACACTTATCTTACGAGGAAAGCCATAGGAGTTGAAGTTGTGAAGCAGTTATTTTTCTTTAATTTATGCACAAGCGGAACAGTGTAGGGCCAATAGTTCCCTTGTTATCTGGAAAGAACTAATAATTGAGGAAATCGGATTTTTCAAGAAATGGAGCCTGACGAATGCAGGACTTTTGAAAAGAATAAGAAAGACAACTCAGTGGAAAATGGTTTATAGAATGCAAAATGAAGTTGATAGTTTGAGGTACCTGGTACGTGAAATGTTTACCGTGAAATGATGGCGGGAGCTCGGCTAACAGAAATAGACAACACAATGTAAATAAGTATGTAATATTAAGACTTACCTTTATGCATTTAGCGAGACAGTCGTATTCTTTTGGAAGGCCCAGGTTCGTCAGATGACTCTTCTTGGGGATCCGGCGACTTCTCTGTTGTCGGATTAGATCTATTCGATACTAGTGATAAAGGGTCGTTGACGTCGTCTTCTTCATCCGACTCAGCCATGGCTAAAGGGGTATTCAGGCAGGTCTTTCCCTGACAAATTTTGCAGAGAGCTTTCTTAACTCTATTACTCATGACTTTGTGTCCTACTTTAAACACAATTGGAGCGACGGATTCTTGTGGCGCGTACTTTTCCTTATAATTTAATTGGAGCTTGACGGGCCTCCTTTACCCTTTCATATCGTGGAAGTGTCTGTTACTTAGCTCTTTCTTGTCTCCATGCATATAAATCCCATTCGTCTCTTTCGGCTGCTTCATAGCCTAACATTATCATGCTAGGTGTTTGACCTGTAGCTGCATTTTTGCGGTTTCTTAAGATGTATGACATCTGATGCACATAACGATCCCATATGTCGTTCGGCTTTATATACAGGGTTACTGGTAATTCGATACATTCCTTTGGGGATGTGATGGGGCATGAGCTAAGGAGTAAATCTAGCCCTAACATACATTATGCAAAACTCAATAGTTTTTGAGATATTTCAATTTTTTTGTTTTTCTCAAAAAAGTAGATCTTAATGTCTTAAAAGTTAATTTCCGAAAAATCTGCTTGACATTTTTAAATTTTTTTTTACTGGATTAATTGTCCTATATTATAGATATCCGTTTGGGATGAAAAATATCCGGAAACATTTCGATCCTGTGAACATTTAAAATAAAAACTTGTAACCATTTTTTTTTTAAATCAGTTATGAAATTTACCTATTAGGTTTTTTCAAAAAAATATTAATGTAGCACGTGTACAAATTATTATAAAAACTTCTTTATTTCAATAGCTATCTAACTAGGTAGAAATGTTTAATGTACCCTTGATAGTTCTAATAAAAAATCAGTAAAGATAATGCTGGTGGCGGTTATTAAACGACTAATCGTTCATTTTCATTTAAGTCAGTCAGTCCTTGACTTTGACGTTTGTGCATATATGTCATTAACTGACATTCTTATCTCCGTTTCCCTTAAGTTTGTTGGTCTTGTTAAATTAGTTATCGAAGATTTTGATTTTGCTCGTAGTTGTTATTAGTTGTTGTTATTGTATTTTCTGTGTCATGACCGCGTATCTTGTTTGTCTATGGATACTGTGGCGGCAACGCTGCTGAAGCTCGTCGAGAATATGGTCTTTGGTACCCTAACCGCCGCTTACCAAATGCACGTGTATTCAGTACGGCATATCGAAATATCGCTGAAACTGGCTCCGTGAAATGTAGAAGAAGTGACGCTGGTGCTCCTCCCGTTTATGAACCAGATGATGAGGAAGAAATATTGAGGTATTTTGAGGAAGACCCAACTATTTCAACTAATAAAGTCGCAAGACTAACCGGAGCGTCACAATGGAAAGTTTGGTCTACGATACGTAGAGTTGGATGTCATCCTTACCACTATACCCCTGTCCAAGGCTTGGAGGAAGGTGATCCTGGAAGGAGAGTGGAATTCTGCTGCTTTATGTTAAATTCAGATGCAGAAAGTGCAAATTTTTTAACAAGTATTTTATGGACTGACGAGTCGAAATTTAATCGCGAGGGTATAACAAATTTCCACAACCTACATTACTGGGCAGAGGAAAATCCCAAGTTAACACGTGAAACTAGTTTCCAAATGAAGTTTTCTATTAATGTGTGGATGGGAGTCATTGGCCACTATTTAATAGGGCCACACTTTCTTCCTCAAAATTTAAACGGGGAAATCTATGAAAATTTTTTAAGAAATGATCTGGCGGTGATTTTAGAAGATGTTCCTCTCGCCGTCAGACAGCGAATGATGTTTCAGAACGACGGTTGTCCAGCACATTATCGGCTGACAGTACGACAGTTACTTGATCAACGTTTCCTTAAGCGTTGGATTGGAAGAGCGGGCCCAATACCTTGGCCAGCGCGAAGCCCTGACTTAAGACCCCTTGATTATTACGCATGGGGCAATATGAAGGAGATGGTCTATGCCACACCAGTCAATACTATAGAAAACCTTAGACAAAGGATAGTCGATGCTGCCCAACACATAAGGCATAATCTGACAACCAGAGTAACAAGGACGGAAATAAGAAGACGCTACCGTGTCTGTATACGGTATAGCGGCTCCCATTTTGAGCAAGACATATAAAAAATAAAGTACAACTTTGAAATTAATGAAGAATTAAACTCTACTTTTAAAATTTTTTTTACTGTTTATCTAAAAATAAAATTCGTACTACTTGTGTTATTTTTACTAGTATTTTCTTAGAACTATTAAGGGTACATTGGTCATTTGTACTTTGTTAGATAGCTATTGAAATAAGGCAGTTTTTATAATAATTTATACGCGTGTTACGTTAATATTTTTTTGAAAAAACCTAATAGGTAAATTTCATAGCTGATTTAAAAAAAAATTATTTTTAAGTTTTTATTTCAGATGTTCACATGATCGAAATGTTTCCAGACATTTTTCATTCCAAACGGATATCTATAATATTGGACAAGTAATCCAGTAAAATAAAATTTAAAAATGTCAAATAGATTTTTCGAAAATTAAGTTTTAGGACATTAAGATCTACTTTTTGAGAAAAACAAAAAAAATTAAATATATCAAAAACTATTGAGTTAGGTAATAGTATATGTTAGGGCTAAATTTACTTCTTAGATCATGCCCCATCACATCTCCAAAGGAATGTATCAAATTACCAGAAACCCTGTATAATGAAGTTTTTAAAATTTTCATATATTCCTGAATCCGTCGTTTCACGGAGCTGGGTTGCTGATGATAAGCAGGAATGAAATATCTTTCAATACCATTTCTTCACAGTACGTTATATATTATCCAGAATTGAAATGATCTCCGTTATCTGAAATTATGACTCGAGAAACTCCGAACTATTTCCTCGTCTATAAATTTGGTGGTCATCGACCTGAATATATGCTTTTGCCTCTATCCACTTGCTGAATATGTCTTCGACGATAATCATATCTCGATTTTCAGCGTCTTTGGTCCTCTGCAGCAGCCAAGTAAGTTGACGCTTAAAGTTTAGAATGCATTCTGCGGTGCATGACTTCTAAGTGGAGCTCGGGGGTTGAGCTTGTCGTGTTTTGACTGATTGGCATATGAGACATTCGTTTATATATTTGCCTACAATTCTAGCCATGTTATTAAAATAGTATTTCTGCGAAATCTTTCTTAGAGTTCCATCTCGCCCTGGATGACATGCTTCGTTTCGATGGTGTTAATGATAAATCAGCTCTTGCATTTTCCGTTTTGGAACTATCAACTTAAAATTTTGATTTATATTTTTCATCAATACACCATCTTGTACTTGAAATTTTTTTAGAAAAATAAGATCCGCTTCGGAACGTTGTTTCCTATTGAAATATATCATTCCAACTGCGGACCTTGTCTTGAATATCTGTTGACTTCTTTTGAGTCTCCACGATATCATCGTATATTTCTGAATGTGTTAAAATAGAAATACGTTCTGGACACTTATAATTTTGTAGGAAGATTTCTTTTTAGTTTTTTAATTTGTAGCTTTGTATAGGACATTTTTTTAATTAACGCAAATGGTATTGATTATATACACATTATGTAAAAAAAGTATAATGCACAGGTACCGCTTATTTTATACTCAATACCAATATATCATTCATGTTTATAAAAAAGATTTCTTCTCTTTTTAAAAACTAGTTTTCAGCCGTAGGTAATAGGTACCTGCCCGAAAGATGAGCCCTAGGTTATTTCACAACTACGAATCTTAAAAATATGTAGGTGTGATACAATGAATAAATCAAATTTATAAATATGTCATTATTATAACATTCTATAGGTAACTGTGCAACATTAATAACAATAATTTTACATTGGGACAATTTTTCGTTCATTCCAGATAACAAGGAAACTATTGACCCTACAGGGTTCCGCTTATGCCCAAATTAAAGAAAAATAACTGCTCCACAACTTCAATTCCCCTGACTTTCCTCGTAAGATGAGTGTTTTAGCAGATATCCTGCTCGAAAGACTGCTAATACTGTAATTTCAAACTTTTTGGAAAAAATTGCCAATTTTTGAAGTGGTGTATCTCGGGATATATAGGCTGTCCATTTTATCAGGGCCTCGAGAATATCTCACTTAATATCGGTTGTACAAAAAAAAAAATTTATACGAAAATTGTGCCGATTTATATAACCTACAAAATGGTTAAAAGACATTTGAAATCCATGGCCTACTTGAAGAGTTATGGCGGAAAATATCGAAAATGCGGAAAACGTCTAGGCCAAATATCTCGGTTATTTGAAGAGATACGAGAATCCTAAGGAGAAATATTTTTGCAAAACAGAGTGTTTCAACGAGGGTTTATCTAATCTTTTTCAAAACCGCTGTATTTTGAGATTTACTCCTCAGGCTTTCAAAAAAATTATTTTGAAACGGGCGGGAAATGGCGCCATTAAATAGAATATTTTCCTCCCTCTTCAACAATCTATCACATGCGATATTTATTTATGGGTACTACGTTAGTAATTATAAAAACATTTTTTAAAAACCAATAATTTTTTTTTAACAAGCATTATACTTGCCGTAAAGAAGTATGATTAAATAAAACGATAAAATCATCCAATAAGTTGTTCAAATCTTTGCTACAATAAAACATTAATACAATTAGGAAGAATAAAATAAATTCAGGTAATAAAAACAAAATAATAATCAAGAAAGCAACATGGAGCAATTATGGAGAGAGTATTCGCAGTTATGCCAATGTATAGAGGTCCTCCATAAAAGCGTCACTCCTTGCTCAGAAAGTTAAAATGTCTTTACCAATTAATTTAAGTATAATATCCATTTGTTTGTATTTCATGATTTCACTATTATTTCAATTATTTTAAAATAGTTGGCTATGAACAAGAATTTAGAATTTTCCAAAATGATTTTCACTCATATTGATTGTTATAATATGTTCGTTACATATTGCCAATGCAATTTTAACTCTGGTTTAACTCTGGATTAGCTCAAGTAGAATATAGAAACAGATTTCCACAAGCACTACAGCCGAATAAAACTCTGTTCAGAAAATTAGTTACGAATCTGAAAAATAATGGTTAATTTTTAAAGAAGAAGACAAGGTTGAACAGTGTTACTGATAATGTAAATAAGGTAAACCGAGTTATTAATTATGTAAGAAATAAAAATACAGAAAATTTTTAAACATCATTAAGAGAAATTCAAATTGCTTGTCATATAAATAAAACAAGTGCTAGAAAAAATTTAAAGGAAAATGGTTCTCGGTCTTATAAAGCCAAAAAAGTTCACAATTTACAAGCGGGGGACAAACCAAAGAGGACGACTTTATGTAGGTGGCTGTTGAAAAAGAAGCGTGCCGATCCATTAATATGTAGTAAAATACTTTGGTGAAAATACACACTGGCATAGACCGACTGGGTTTCAAAATCGTCTTTCAATAAATGTGTGGATAGGTATTTTAGGCACCAATTTAATAGGTTCTTATTTTTATGATGGCCACCTCAGTGATAAAGGGTACCTAAACTTTTTGAGAAATGAATTTAATGAATTCTTAGATGACCTACCTTAGAGAATCAACACAACTTTCAATATTGTCAACAAGATGCAGCTCCTCCCCACAATTCCCAGATTTGCTTAGATTATTTAGACGAAATTTTGCCTCAACATTGGATAGGTACCAACGGATTTATTCGATGGCTCCCTCGTTCTCCAGATATAACCCCAATAGATTTCTTTCTATGGGGGTATATTAAAGATAAGGTGTTTTCGACGACACCGCAAAATGTAGAGGACCTAAAAGCTCGAATTCAACAGACATGTATTACAGTTACTTCTGAAATGCTGAGTAATGTTTTAAATGCAGTGCCTCACCGCGCTCGGTTGTGCATAAGAAATCGCGGTAGACACTTTGAAGACTTGATATGATATCTTAAAAATTATTTTGAGGATTAGATAAATATTAATGTTCTGTGTGCTATATTCTTTTTATTATTAATTTGTTTTTGTTACCTGAATTTACTTTATTTTTCTTAATTGCGTTAATGTTTTATTATAGCAAAGATTTGAACAACTTAATGAATGTTTTTATTGTTTTATTTAATCATACTCTCCACGGCAAGTACAATGCTTGTTAAAAAAAATATTGGTTTTAAAAAATGTTTTTATAATTACTAATGTAGTACCAATGAATAAATATGGCTTGTGATATATCGTTGAAAAGAGAGGAAAATGCTCTATTTAATGGCGCCATTTCCTGCCCGTTTCAAAATAGTTTTTTTAACGGCCTGAAGAGTAAATCTCAAAACACAGTGGTTTTGAAAAAATTTAGATAAAACCTCGTTGAAACACTCTGTTTTGCAAAATATTTTCGCCTTAGAATTTTTCTCGTATCTCTTCAAATAACGGAGATATTTGACCTAGACCTTTTCCGCATTTTCAATATTTTCCCCCATAACTCTTAAAGTAGGCCATGGATTTCAAATGTCTTTAAACCATTTTGTAGGTTATATAAATCGGCACAATTTTCGTAAAAATATTATTTTTTGTACGACCGATATTAAGTGAGATATTCTCGAGGGCCCTGATAAAATGGACAGCTTGTATTGGACCTACGGAGCTGCGATTACGCTCAAATTTTAGCAAATTTTGTCTACTTTAAAAGTATATACTAAGACTTTCTCCGGATGCAAGTTATAGGCCAAAACCTGAAAAAAAGGAAATTTTCATGATTTTTAGCACAGGTCTTTCGAAGCTGCAAACTTGGTTTTATAATAGTGGTATCTATCCTAACAATATACCAAAAAATCAGAACAGTGCAATTTTTTGCGACCTACAATATTTTAAGTCACTGGCCGATTAATCATATATTAATCTTCTGTAATACGCACGAGGTTGTGTAAATTTTTTTGAGCGATTCAAACTTGTTTTCCACGAAAATTTCACCGGAATTAAGGGACATAGGAAAAATCGCTCCACTTTATTTCGCAAATTTTTCCATGTGCTTAATTCTCGAATAATTTTCTTGAAAAGTGATATACAAAAAGGAATACTCTAAGATGATAAACATTTACTTTTTTGATTTATTTCTGTACAACGAATAGGTCTAAAGACGTGATAGTTTAAAAATGGTACTAGAACATTTAAGTCAACGTATAATGTTTATATATTCCAAAAACAGTTTATTACTGATGATAAAATTGCATTTGACGGAAGTTGAATATCTTGAAATTTTCTTTAAAATAATTTTTTTTAGTCTCTAAACCTTAAAAATAATGAAGATAGGAGCGGATCTTCAATTTTTATAAAGATATAATTTTTTATCTTTACTGCTAGAGTGAATTAAAATAAAACTTTCTTAAATGATACTTTAAGAACTGTAATTTTATTAACACTTTTTACTGAGATATTAGAGATTTAAATATCATCTCGATATATAAACGTTCAAGCGATGTTTAAACTGTTATGTCTATAACTATTCATTGTACAGAATTAAAATAAAATAAAAAACATTCGACATTTCGTAATATTCCTTTTTGTATAATACCAATTTTTCATTAAACAAACGAGTTTTTAAGTTATTTGCGGGAAACTGTTTCAAACTACAAACTTCTCTGTTAATTGGATGGAGTAAATCGCAACTTTTAAATCATTATAACTAATCAACAATCAATTTTTATGAGTTGTATGCCACCTTTTTTCTTATAAATTGGTTTTTGTTTTTTTGTCAACCTCTGGAAGAGGTGGAAATTACCCCCAAATTAAAAACAGCTCTATTTAAGTATCAGACTTTGTTACGCTTTGTTGACTGTGATTCATACCGCTTCATTGGGACAAACTGGGTATCGAACTAAAATATTATCGGTATTACTGATAAAAAATTTTCCGTCACATTTTTCAGTTTTGATGATTTTGCGGGAAAATCTTAATGTTTACGGAAGAAGTTAACATAAACAAATTTACAAATATATAAAATAGCTCTAATTTAAAAAAAAAAGAAAGTTGAAATCATATAACAGGGACTCAAAATATAAAGGGGACGTTTCCACTTACATACACACCCTTTCCCCCTCACTCAGTCGTGAATCACGCGTGTTCACCATCACTTTTCTGGTTCTCTACCACCTAAGGAATAAATTGACACCAATTCCAATACTCTATCATAAAGTTGATACGGAATGCCACAAAGAAATTAAATATAATTCTTTAGTTGAAGTTTTAGTCTGGGGTCCGATGCCTCTTTTTTAAAGTGATTACTAACAGGCTGAATTTTCGTGAGTGGCTTTGTTTGGACGAGTCTCCCAATTTTTCCCTTTACGAAAATTCTCGGTAGAGGTAGATAAAGTTCTACGCAGCCGTTAAACATGTTGATCGTGGAACTGACACTATCATGGCGTAGGATTGGAAAACCTGCCAGAACATTTGTAGGACAATTTGACCATTCAATTTCAAAAATATTAATTAAACACTATTGTAAAAATCAACCCGTTAGTATAAAAAAACAGGGAACTACGCTTGTCTTACAAAATCGATGTAAATATGTGAAAATAACGAGGTCGGAAATTTTATTATGGCCAGTCACGAAAACTCAGCCTATTAGTAATCATTTTAAAAAAGGGGCGTCTGACCCCAGACTATTTCTCCAAATTATACCTCTCATTCTGCTTCTTCACAACGTCTTAATAAATGTTGTGTGGCCATTTCAATATTTTAGTTGGTATATGCCTTTCCCATATGGCGCATTTGTCAGTATCATGTCATCTATTGCGGTTACCTGTTAGGTACTCGTTCTTGAAAAACCCCCTCCCAATCAGCTTCCATATCGCACGTCTCATATAAATTCGTAAATTAGTAACGAAAGTGATTATGACATTTTGTTGCAGGATTAGTTTTTCTTCAATATCGTAATGAAACAAAACGAGCTCTACTGCCAAACGAAATTACATCAATAGATACAGTTAAGGCATTATTTGTAAGATCATTTCCAAAACAACTGACCATGGAATATTTAGATTCGCCGAACGTAAAAATTTACATCCACGACTCTTCCAAAGATATGTTCTACGAATTAGAGGACTTAAGGTAAGAATCTTAAACTGATTATACAATTGTTACGAGTGGTATAAATTTATATACGTTTTAAAAATACTAAAAGTACTCTAGATTTTCTATACAAATAATATAATGCATATAGAGGTAGCTTATAAAACATATATTATTAAAAATAATTGTTTGTGTTGATTTTGATTGGTGACTCAGCATCGGTCACTTTTAACATATTTTTTTTAGATTACAATTTTTAGAAAGCACCTTGCTTTGTTACGTGCCTGAGAAATTTATTATTATGAAGTTGGCCACAAATCATATTTCTTTTTCATCTTCAGAGAATAGTTACTTCAAGTACGAAGTTTTCATTCTAGCTCTTTTTTAACGATTATTTGGTAATCAAATATACATCGTTTTTGCCCTTAAACAATGCTAGAAGCCATTGAAATGCGTAACTTCACTAATCATCAGTGGCGGTTCCTCAGTTTTTAAACTGGGGAGGCAGGGGATAGATAGGCCTGGGTGGTTCCGAGGGGCGGGAGGTATACACATGTGCGCCGCGATGAAAATTTTGCGAATATATCGAACTTTTAAACTTTACCATTACACAAATATTAGTAATTTTCTCTTCATGTTAGTCAGTATAATTTGTTTTATGATAAGTATCAAAGTATAAAGTAAAAAACAAATTCTACCGTCCAGCAAGAACCAACGTGGAGGTCTGAATTATATCTTGCCAGGATGGGATTGTGGGGTAGGGGTGCTTTTAATAGGTGAGGGAGTTAATTATTAATATAATAATAGTAATAATAATATGGCACAAATGCTACCACAATCAAAACAATTATATAGTAATATGAAATAAATAATAAACTCTGAAACGATAACATAAATAAAAATATTCTCAAATTAAAAATAGTTAAATAATAACAAACTGAAAAACAACACAAATAAAAATATACTTGGTAGTATACTTACAATCTACAGAAGTAGAATAATTGCTGTGGTGGTTTTTTAAATTTTAAACAAAGAAGAAATTGAACAAAAAAACTACATGTCTAAATGTTCTTGTAAATTAATGAAATCCGTCTATCTTTTTGTTTGGCAAAAATATCTATTACTTCGTCATAAAATGTATTATTCTGTGTTAGTTCCTTAACAAGCCGTTTTTCGATAGAAATGATAGAAATATTTTTTAATCTTTCTTGCTCAATAGTATTTCTAGTAAATGATTTGATTCGTTTGAGGGCGGAAAAACTCCTTTCTACTGAAGCAGACGTAACATGAATTGTGACAGCTAAAGTAAGTAATCTATAAAATTCTGTTAGACAAGAAATTAAGTCATTATTATAAATAAATGAAATCATTTCGGTAGGGGTTTGACAATTTTGAAACAATTCTTTGTCAGCGTATACAGTTGTTAATTCATTTTTTAGTGCTATTGAATCAAAAAGGTTATATTGTTTTAATAATGATTCAAATTTATCATTTGGAAATTCTTTTGAATATGAGAGAAAATTATCTTTTCTTATTAAATCGAAAAATTCTAATTTATCTAAATCGGAAAATCTTATCTGTAGTTGATTAATTATTGTATCCAAAATTTCATTGAAAATCTGTTTATAATTCAGTCTCAAATCTTGAAGATTTAATGTTGTCTTTCTTTTCTTTGGCGCCGGTTCACCACTTTGGAAATCTTCAGACAGTTGGTTGTAAAGATCATTAAAATGAATTTCATTATTTCTAAAATCTTGCAATGTAATAGTTAATGCATTCAAACGTTTCCTGGCGTATGAAATGTCTGTGCTTTTATTTTGTAAAATTGAAAATACAACATCGGTGTGTTTAAAGATAAATTTAAAAGTATGTAAAAGAAAGAGAAAATGAGGATCTTTAAGATGTCTTTTTAAGCCAACAGCTTCTCTTAAAGTTGGCTGATCTTGTTTGAAATCATCATGTGTCAAAATATAATCAAAAACTTCTATTAACTTATCCCTGTTTTTGAATACTGTAAAAACTGCTCTAGATGTAAAATTCCACCTTGTTGCCACATTTGACGGTAAACGGTCAGATCCTATGGTATTAAGTACCTCTGTTCTTTTAGTTGATTTCGAAAAATATGATGAAAATCCAGACAAGTCGGCAAAAAAAATTTTACATTCTTTGATGCTATCTATGCAGGCTTTACTCAATACTAAATTCAACGTATGCGCATAGCAATGTGTAAAAAGTGCCTGAGGGGCCATTGTTTTAATTTTTGCCTGTAAGCCATTTAAGTGACCAGCCATAACTGATGCCCCATCATATGTCTGAGCAACAAGTTTATTTTTTTAGTCATATTTTCCAAATTTTTCTGTTAAAAAATTAAATAAATCATTTGCGGTTCGACCTGAACTAACATTGTAAAAACCTGCAAATCGTTCAACCACTTGCCCTTTAATAACATATCTGAAAACAACCGATAACTGTGAACAGCAGCTGATGTCTGTGGTTTCATCAGCTTGCCAAGAAAAGAAAGGTACTTCATTTAATTCGCTTTCAATTTTTTGTACTACAACACAACTAATTGATTCAATTAAATCGTTTTGAATAGCTTTAGAAGTTCCCGAAAAAACTGTAGCTTCGTTTAAAAATTGTTCCATTTTGCCATCGTATCTGCTCAGAAAAGAAATAAGCTCTTGAAAATTTCCTCTATTATCTGAATGCACATTCTCATCATGTCCCCTAAAAGCCAATTCTTGACAACATAAAAAAATTACCGTATCAATTAGTCTATTTAAGATGTCTCTATTTTCTTTAACCTTTACATTATGATCTACAATTGACTGTTTGTGCCCTTCATCAATAGAATTTAAAATATTCTGTTTGCCAAATAACTTGAATTTTATTGAAGCAGTTAAATGTCCTTTTGACCTAGCATGCCTTTCAATTGATCTGGGTAAGTTTTTTAAATCATTATATCCTAATTTTGACCAAACAGTGTTCTCTGGGTCATTAGAAAAAAGTAAACAATACCAGCAATATAATTTATTTTGTACTGGACATCCAGTTAACCACTCACATTTATCATACCATTGTACACAAAAAGAACGATTATGTTTTGAAGTTACTATGAGATTTTGCATGGTAGGTTGGGGCCTTTTTAAAGTTTTTATTATAAATATCTTGTCATCATATGTTAATTGACTAAAATGAACATTCTTCAAAAGGAAATTTACAATATCATCTACAGATTTAAACACTTCACCGATACTGACATTACCATTGTTATTGCTTGTACTTACGTTTAATTCCATTTTTGACGTTTTATCAATATTTAAACAAAAATTTTAAATGAATTTATTGCACTTAATAAAATGAAAACCACCACAGACACATTTACTTTCAATTAACCTAAACGGTAAACGGTACGACTGTCTGGACTCAGGAAGCGGGAAAATAAAAGTCAGATGTTTATTAATCTTTGTTTCTATTGGTCCGGAGCTTGGCCTCCGGCACGTGGTTTTGAGAGCAGATTTTAATGGGTAGCTTCAAACGTTTCAAATTGAACCATTCTAAACGCGAAAGCTATGTTAGAAGCGTTTGGAGGCCTGCCTCACCAGTCACCATGGATAGAATGTTACAGTTGTGCAGCGTTGCCGGTTATAATAATAATAATAGTTTAAATTCGCAGATTTAGGGAATATTTCTGTTAATTTAAATTTGTCGTTTCATAAAGTATATTTATATTTATAATAATGTAAATATGTAAAGTAACTGTAAAGGCAAATCAGAAGTAGGGAGGCCCGGCCTCCTCTGCCTCCTCAGAGAAACCGCCACTGCTAATCATAGAGACGGAGAAGGAAGAACAGATCATTAGTTTTTACTAAATATTGACATTTAATTTCGCACCAAACTTATTCAATATTTATTTATATCAAAACCTGTTTTCTAAAGAAATAAGAGATGTTGACTTGGTTTTTTTTGTAAGGGCGTAGTCGACGCATTAGCTAATCGAAGCAAGAGGCCCTCCTGAAATCCCCAAAGAGAGACCAGACCGAAACCGCTCTTGCATTACTTCAGTCTGATCCGTGCCGTCCTGTTGACGCCGCCTGTCTTTCTCAATGCCGCTTTCCTACATCCCCCGTTCATCGGTGTGGTTATCGGTTCAGAGGTAAAAGGTCACTTCATTCTTGTTGCTCCTCTTGTTTCTTTTGCCGGAGCACTGTCTATGTGAATTCAACTTCCCAGAAGTGCTTGCTGCATAGAATGTATCCACGATGTTATCGGGCGTTATCCGGTGCATCTAAAAGGAAGCGTTCTCGCATCCATCTGTTGCACTCAAAGAACGAGTGCAGAGTCGTACACAACTTTGGCGGACTCCGGGCAAAGTAACTCTTCCGGGCCCCCTTATTTTGGAAAGGATTTTCAATAAATGGAAAGGATTAAATTGTGTTGTTACCTTCTATTAACACAAATAAATCATATCGGATGGTTGGATATAGTATAGTCCTAGCCTAAGGTCTATCGTCTTACCTTTCTCGCTGCGAAGTCATCAATGACCTCACCCATTCAAGTGTTTTTGCCAGTTGAGCCTCCACTGCTAGAACACCTAGGCTTGAGAGTCTCTGTTGCGTCATTATTGACCATAGCACATTCTTCACTCTCTTCAAAGTTGAGAAAGATCGTTCCGCACTTGCAACAGTTGCAGGGATAGTCAAAAAGATGCGTAGTGCAATACATAAATTAGGGAACATGTTGGCGAAATTAGTTTTGTGCGAGTGATTCAGCAATTCTAAGGGGTTTAGTTGTTCATGCCCAAAGTTAGTAGTATAAACTTTCTTAAGACTTTGTAGCTCATCTACTAAATCTTCTTGCAAATCTTCGTTATATTCCAAAACCAGATCTCCAGATTTTGATTTAATCTCATCATCTGGTATACATTTAAACTCTCAAAGAACTGCGCAGGACGGTAAGAGCGATGTTACGTCATCTCAGCAGTGTTGAAAATAACACGATAATTATTGTTTTTATACGATAAATTCAACTGCTACACAATAAACGACTGACAATATGTTATCGTATCAAAAAGTACGATAATTTTGATAAGATACGATAAATTTAATATAAAAACACGATAATTCTGATGAACATAACAATTATTAGAATTTATTACACAAAAAATAATCGTCTTAAAAATAAATAGAAACCCTGACGGGGCCAGCCAGAATTTTTAATTTTTTTGTAGGCCCGGGCCCTTTATAGGTCCGGATCCCGGACAACTGACTCGAGAAAACCGGTCTGAGTACGGCCCTGAACGTGTGGTATGTATTATCTACGAGTTCCCTCTCACAGTAGACACACTTCGTTTTCCCATCTTGTGCAGAAAACCTTGCCTGGTCAAGAACTGCGTTAGGTAGTAGTTCTCCTTTCGGTGTCGGTGATTTCCCTGTACAGTTATCCATCCTATCAATGTGGCTGTCCATGTTCTTCTGGTTTGCGAGTTCCAGCGTCGCAGCCACTCGTCCATAATGCGAGATCTTTCTTCTCTCTGTATCCTTTTCCTATCCATCTCCAACCTCCTTGAAAAGATTTTCTTGCATTCTTGTGCCAGCAGATCGAGCTGAGGCGTTCCTGCTACCACCAAAACTGCTAATTCTGATACCGTGCGGTAAGCGCTCACTACTCTTAGCAACCCTCTTCGCTGCACCGCAGCCGTCCGCTTTCGGTATCCGCCTAGATCTCCGTCCCATAGAGCAGTATTGATGGCGTCGTGGACATTAGTATATTAATATATATACATATGACTCCACTTACCCCCGACAGGCCAAGCCACACTTATATTAATTGCAGTGGACTATTCGTTCATCTTAATTTTTAACTTAAAAAATTGTGAGAGTAATGCAGATGTTTTATCCGTTGGCGCACATACATACAAATAAACATCGTGTTGAATAGTACGCTAGTGTATCATCATGTATTGTACATACGAATTCTCACTTGACAGATATACATCCACATTAATCATTTGGACGAATACAGAAATGAAGTGTCGCTATGAATATCTAGACAATTTCATCAGTTGCAACGAGATATCGCCATTACAAAAGCTTTTTTAAAAAAATCATTTACTGCACATTCAAATAAACCTTTATTGGAGTTTTTATTCAAAGAGAACGACTGTTTGCGAAATACACGCTCTCTCTTATACATTTATTGGGTTTCGTTGTGAGAGATAACACTAAAACATTTGTTTAATGAAATTAACGAGTTTAAATATTTTATATCCATAGTATCCGTAAGCAATAGAAACTGTATACACAAAATTAAAATGGATCAGGAGCCTACCGTATGAAAATTGTATGTCACAGTCTTTCACTGAAATGTTTTTAAATTTTGGTATATAGTCTAGGCGCCAGTTCATTTTTACATGTACCCTCAATGTGACTACTGACTGTATCATACTTCGATACTATTGCAAAAAATGACTAATGAAGTGGCCCAATTTGGTCGCCACTTTAAAATCAATATAGATGTAGAGTTTTTGTCCTATATTTTTTGACCGATTGTGATACATCCGACAACATCTTCACCTCTCTAGATGAAAGTAAAGGAACTGCTCTGATATTACTCGATTTGTTTAAACCATTCGACACTCTAGGTTCACGTATTATTGGCTGCTAAATTAACTTACTACGGGTTTAACAATAGGGCGACGGATTTTTTAAATCTTACCAGAAATAAGTCGTTACACTTAAAGATAATGATTTTCACAGACCTATAGCATCTGGTGTACCCAGTGCTCGGTTCTTGGACCAGTGCAGTTTTTAACCTACACTGCAGATATATTTAGATGTGTAAACTTCACCGATATATTGTCTTATGTTGCTGACACTCAGTTATCGTACAACACTTTCAAATCAAGAGAAGTAAATACAGCTCGGGACACCATAAATACTGACTTAAACGTCATATCTACATATAGTGCATTTTGTGAGTCGGAAAAAAACCGAAAATCGTAAGCATTTTCAGACACAGACCACCTACCCCCCCCCCCTCCTTCTTCGAGGTTGCTGAAAACGATGGTGGTGGGCAAAATTCTTAAGCATGCACAATCCCCCAACACCCTCAAATTGGGGTGAAACGCAAAGAGGCGCGTTTCCGTTGGACAAACATCGATTTATCCCCGTTTTCGAGGATGCTGAGACCAACGCCAGCCTTGAAAATCATCCCCGATGCAAATCCACCCCCAAACAGCCAAAAAGACCCCGGAAAAGGGGGTGATACGCGAAGGAGCGAACTTCCGTCCGACAAACATTGGTCATTATTGATTAATTTTATTGTGTTACTCCTTTCCGACATATTTTGGTTCCGGTCTGAAAAGTATTATCATCAGGTGGTTGTTTTTTCCTAATTTCATGTGATTTTGTCTACCGATTGGTGATTATCGATTTATTTTATTGTGTTACTGCTTTCCGACATATTTTTGGTCTGAAAAGTATCATCATCAGGTGGTTATTTTTTTTCCTAATTTCATGTTTTTTGTCTACCGATTGGTGATTATCGATTCATTTTATTGTGTTTTTCGACATATTTCGGTTTCGGTTTGAAAATCATCATCATCAGGTGGTTGTGCTTTTCCTAATTTCATGTTTCACTTGATTAATAATGATTGCATTTCGTATTTTATATGTAGTAAATAAGTCACTATGTTCATTTATAAAAGTGTTATGACTGATTTAATGTTATAAATAAAATCTATATGATTTCTTTGCATCTCCTATACTTCGCGTACACAGACATCCGTTAAAGTAACTGTTTTTTTGCCGTTTGATAAATGGACTCATCTCAGGTGAAATTTTCAAGGCTGACGTCGGTCTCAGCATCCTCTAAAACGAGAATAAACCGGTGTTTGTCCGACGGAAACGCGCTCCTTTGCATTTCACCCCAATTTGGGGGTGTTTTTGGCTGTTTTCGGGGGGCAGGTTTGCATCGGCAATAGTTTTCAAGGCTGGTGTCGTCTCAGCATCCTCGAAAACGGAGATAAACCAGTGTTTGTCGGACGGAAGTCCCCTCCTTCGCGTTTCATCCCCATTTCTGAGGTGTTTTTGGCTGTTTGGGGGGTGGGTTTGCATCGGAGATAATTTTCAAGGCTGGGATCGATCTCAGCATCGTCTAAAATGGGGATAAACCGGTGTTTGTCCGACGGAAGCGCGCTCCTTTGTGTTTCACCCCAATTTGGGGGTCTTTTGGCCGATTGGGGAGTTGTGCATGCTGAAAAAGAATTTTGCCCACCACCATCGTTTTCAGCATCCTCGAAAACGGGGAGGGGAGGTGGTCTGGTCGCGTCAGAAAATACTTACATGTTCGTCCGACCCACAAAATCCACTAATATTCCAAGCAAAGCAATGGGAATCATCACCCCAACAAATGTTTATGTATTCTCTTTGCATCTAACTCTATCAGATATGAAATAATATATAGTCTACATCTGAGCATTAATTGTCAATCCTTAGAGATTGTAGATCAAGTAAAAAATTTGGGTCTAATATTTGACAATGAATTGCGATTTAGGAAACATACATCAAAGGTAAAAAATGTTACGTTTTATTAAAATTGCTTTACTTAAATATATTTATTTTAAATTTCAAATTTACAAAGAAATTGTACGAAATATGCACCTGAATCCTATCATCTTCTTCATGCCATGAAATCATGCTAAATTCTTCTTCGACAATCCCTACTTCTCCGAGATGAAAAATTGCTTCCTGTGTTATTGTCTCAGTCCAGGGAACAGTTGTGAAACTGCCATGTTTTTTGGTCCAGTAAACATCTGCATTAACAAAAGCTGGTATTCGATCGTCTTGAGCACCGTACTTAAAAGTAGAATTTTTGATCGCGTAGCCCTTTAGTTCAGATACAATGTCGGCAGTTTTAAAATGTTCAGTCTTGAAGGCATGCTTTCTAAATTTGTTAATGCACATATAAATGAAGATAAAGAAATAAGAGCAAAATAGTTTTTAGTTTGATGACTTAGCTCCACTCTGTACATAATAAACTCCATCCTAAAATATCAAAGTCTAGAAACTTTGAAGTTTGTCTCTTGTACCGATTCCTATTCATGTTTATGTACAAAGAAGCTGCTTGCAATGTAATTCGTGGGAAACGTGCTTGAGAAGCGAATCCCTTAAAATATAATTACAAACGCGAGGATGTGATTTTAGTCTCTCAATTTATAAAAGAATCCACACAACTTGGATATCTTTCCACACCATGCAAATGTATCAAGTGTTTTGGAAAAACCTGTTCGTGCATTATTTTAAAAATTGTACTGCCGCTTACAAAATCGAACAAATACGGCAAGATTGCGGATTGCGACCCAAATTTAATTTAATTTGTTCTTGATAGAATATGTTGCTCTGTAAAAATATCAATGTTTGCTATAATTCAGCTCACCTGGGCCTTTTCCGGAACATTGTCCCTTTTACTCCTGGATTAAGAGTATTATATATGACCATTGTGTGTATTTGGAGATATATTTTTCGCGAGGATGTGATTTTAGTCTCTCAATTTATAAAAGAATCCACACAACTTGGATATCTTTCCACACCATGCAAATGTATCAAGTGTTTTGGAAAAACCTGTTCGTGTATTATTTTAAAAATTGTACTGCCGCTTACAAAATCGAACAAATACGGCAAGATTGCGGATTGCGACCCAAATTTAATTTAATTTGTTCTTGATAGAATATGTTGCTCTGTAAAAATATCAATGTTTGCTATAATTCAGCTCACCTGGGCCTTTTCCGGAACATTGTCCCTTTTACTCCTGGATTAAGAGTATTATATATGACCATTGTGTGTATTTGGAGATATATTTTTCTTGATCTTGGGCATAAATATATCATTATATACAGATATTTCAGTAGGATTAGCTCCTGATCTATAAATAAATTCATAAATATTGTTTGTGCTTTTCTTTACTAGTAGTACAATCTAAATTTCTTTATTCAAGTTTCTTTAACCTTGCATTTTCAGATCTCATCTCCGAGAGATAAGAGACCGTTCAGTCCTTCGATTATTCGAATCCGCGGACGTTTCGGGCGGGTTACCGATGGCCGGTATCGGCATCGCCGGTGGAGTTGGGCATTTTGAGGATCCTAGCTACTTTTCGGAACCAGAATTCGACTCGGAATACCAACATCAGCACATCCATAAGAGCAAGGTAAGACTTTTTGAATAATATTGAATTCTTGGCTAATCACAATTAGTAGTATGTAATTAGTACAAGAAATACGGTGATGAAATTATTTTATAAATTTACCTGATCGTTACTTGTTACTTAAATGTATATATAGGTATTGCTGCTACTTAAAATATCCTTTCTGTTAATGGCGAATTAATCCACCTCGCGTTGGCCTTATATTTTGTTAAATGCAACTTAGTCCGAGTACGTTGCCAACTCAGATTCCAATAAGTCGCCACCAGATGGAGCCATTCGACAAGTTGTGGATGCTTTTCGTCTGCAATTTGATAGGCTGGAGGAACAGTGTAATGTTGTTGTGTATCCCTCGTATGACACCTACAAATTATCTACATAACGCGATCGACATACCGATATTAAACGAACACATCATCCTCCAACTTATCCCATCCTTTTTTCTCTAAATTATCAATTCTTTCCGGCATCACCTAATTCCAAACTAACCACCACCACAACGCGAAAATAAACTTTTGTCTTAAAAAGCTTAATATTACACTCAGAATTGTGTTAGCACGTTGCGTACGGCTGTAAAAAAAAACGTTGACTCAGCCGGCTATAAGATTTAACTTGCGGCATCACGTTGCTACTACGCCGCCTCATGAAGTGATTTTTGTCATTGGGCCGACGTGGAACATGTTTTTTTTTTGGCACACAAGGCTAGCAAGGCTAGTATATCTCCATCCGGCTTATGCGAATTGGTCAGTAGGCCGGCGTTTTATTTTCTACCATATATTTAACATTGTAGCGCAAATCCTGATGAGACACATACCGTCTGAATGTAAATGTTAATAAATCTCCGTCCGGCTTATGCGAATTGGTCAGTAGGCCGGCGTTTTATTTTCTACCATATATTTAACATTGTAGCGCAAATCCTGATGAGACACATACCGTCTGAATGTAAATGTTAATAAATCTCCGTCCGGCTTATGCGAATTGGTCAGTAGGCCGGCGTTTTATTTTCTACCATATATTTAACATTGTAGCGCAAATCCTGATGAGACACATACCGTCTGAATGTAAATGTTAATAAATCTCCGTCCGGCTTATGCGAATTGGTTAGTAGGCCGGGGCTTTTTTTTCTACCATATATTTAACATTGTAGCGCAAATCCTGATGAGACACATACCGTCTGAATGTAAATGTTAATAAATCTCCATCCGGCTTATGCGAATTGGTCAGTAGGCCGGCGTTTTATTTTCTACCATATATTTAACATTGTAGCGCAAATCCTGATGAGACACATACCGTCTGAATGTAAATGTTAATAAATCTCCATCCGGCTTATGCGAATTGGTCAGTAGGCCGGCGTTTTATTTTCTACCATATATTTAACATTGTAGCGCAAATCCTGATGAGACACATACCGTCTGAACGTAAATGTTAATAAATCTCCGTCCGGCTTATGCGAATTGGTCAGTAGGCCGGGGCTTTTTTTTCTACCATATATTTAGCATTGTGGCGCAGACCCTGATGAAGTACATACCGTTTGAGTAAAATATGTTTTGCGGCATTATATTGATAACACGCCGGTCCAGTGGCCGAAAGAGTGCGACATCCGCATCATCTCACACCGTACGCAACGTATTGCATATAGAGGCATCTTGTATAATAACTAAGGTATAATATAATTTATTTGTCTATTTTGTACACTCTTGTATTGCGTTTGCGCCTGTACTTATATGCAAATACCTCATTTGTTTAAATTATGTAAATTAAATTTAAATCAATACATTTTGCCGCTCGTCTGCAAATCATTAATTTGAAAGTTAAATACGAAATTTGTTTACCTACTAAGCCAACACACCTAAGTTTATTTTGCATGGTTAGTTATGTTAATAATTACTCCTATTTCCATCGCAGTCAATAATAATTAAGTTACAGATTTACATGCGTAGAAATTACCTCTTAATAAATTCACTTCATCTGAAAGTTATTTTCTGTTTGTCAATCGATTGGAATTCTATTGTGATAGTTTCATAACTGACATTAGGTATTTTGGGAGGTGATTGCGGTAAAATTTCATTGCAAATATTTCAAATTTTATTAATAAATCGTAACGTAATTATCCTTATTAAATGCTGCATAAATTATCTGAATTTTGTTTATCAGTAGGATTTTTAAATATCAATGTTAATAATTTCGTTTTTCTTCAAACTTCAGAAAAACATGACATTTCTTACTCATTTGATGACATTAAAATTTGACATTTCAGATGGGTGTGCGTTGCCATTAGCAATGGAAGTAAAAGTGCTTTTTCTTCCGCTCGAGCGAACTTTTACTTCCGTTGCTAATGGCAACGCACAGCTATAGTATATTATTTTATTAGGCGTAAAAATGATACTTTTGTGACGAATCTGTAGGTATGCCGGACGAACGAAGTGAGTCCGGAAATACAGACTAGCCACAAAAGTGGCTTTTACTCACAATAACCAACCGCCTTAGTTGCTCAACGCTTACGTGTTAGGCTTGCAACCAAGGAATCCCGAGTTCGAGCTCTGGCTAGGGTATAAATGTTTAGTGGTATTTATCATATGTTATCGACTTAGTAACAGTGGACTAGATGAGGTTGTGTATAAGACAACACGGCTAGTTGCTGTACCACTCTTGAGTTCGAGTTTCAGCTGCGGCAGATGGCAATGCCGCAGGGAATGGTCGTTGTATAATTGTCTATGTGTATGTGTCCTGATTGAGTAGTGGAATGGCTAATGCTAAACTCCGCCACGATGTTAATCTAAATAAGGCGTTAACATAAAAAAATATATATAAGACGTTATTTTTTCTTCAAATGTCGATTAGTTATAAAAAAATTTAAATAAAAAAGTTTGCTGCGCGTTGCCATTAGCAACGGAAGTAAAAGTCCGCTCACAGCGGAAGAAAAAGTACTTTTACCTTCGCTTCCATAGCAACGCACAGCCGCAGCGGGCTGAACGGTCAAACCTTAATGTCACGAAATGAGTTAAGAACCGGCTGAGTGGCTCAACGCTTACGTATTAGGCTTGTAACCAAGGAGTCCCGGGTTCGAATCCTGGCTAGGCTATGGATGTTGAGTGGTGTTTTTCATGTGTTACTGAGTTGGCAGTAGTGGACTAGACGAGGTTGTGTGAGAGACAACACGGCTAGTTGCTGCACCACTCCTGAGTTCGAGTCTCAGCGGCAGATGGCAATGTCGTAGGGAATTATCATTGTATAATTGTCTAGTGTATGTATCCTGATTGAGTGGTGGAATAGCTAATGATAAACTCCGCCAGGACGTTAATATATATAAGGCGTTAAAAAAAGTCGTTTTTTTGTTAAAGAAAAAATTTGTTATCTTTATTTATTTATAGCTGTTCGGCATTTGAAGACAAAACAACTGTCGAACTAAACCAAGTTCATGGTCACTTTGCGACCTGCATCCTCCTTCCTTTAATAAACGTTACATCTATCATAAAAAATAAGCAACGACAAAAAAACGCCAGATAAATGTCACCCGATCTATATTACCACCGTTTTTATGTATCGGAATTTATCACTCCTTTATAAAAAAAAGCGTAAGGATCACCGACTTCTGTCCTTTCAATTAGATTTGTTGTAGAGCCTATCAAACGCGACGAATGTATGTAGTTAACGCTTTGATGCCTTATAGTGTCAAACTACTGGGATATAAAATTTAATTATCATGATAACCAAACTGCGTCATGCTATCCTCTAAACGATAGAGGGATTAACTCAGTTGATAGTATCAACTGTTAGCTGAACTATATTAATATTAATCATCCATCCAGCGTTGTTTTATTGTATTGATCAAATATCGAAACTTTTTCGAAATTTTAGTAGATGTTGATTTTAATGAAGAACTGAAACCGGCGGCCGTACTTCATCTCCAGGACTCTTTAGCCTGACCTAAATATACCTACCTCGAATTCCGACTACTGTTTGAAAGACATGTAACCCTCGTTGTCTACGATCTCTCAAGATTTAACCTGTTCATCTATTATTGCGGTAGAAAAGTTAAGTTACGAATCGAAACTCTATGGAGTCTTGGTTTTTATTTTAATCTACTGTTATTTGAAACAAAACTAAGTATATAAAATCTAACAGTGTTAACACCGCAATATATGATGAAGCAATTCGAGGCTACATACCGGATCTTTTACCAAAGAATAAGTGGCTACTCATATGGTAGTTTGAGATGCTATGTAAGACAACTTATGTTACCCTTCATACGAACAATGAACATTTTTTTCTAACTGACTTCCCATGAGAAAGAGAAGTAGTCAGCCAAATTAGGAATTGAAGAATGCGAAATGTGAATTATTTGATCAAGGCAGTTTCCTTGTTTCTACGTGATCAGGGGGTAGAATTAAGTTCACAGTTTTGCAGTCGAATGATTATCTACTAAAAATTTCTAAACTATGTTGTAATGAGATAATACCATAACTGATGGTAGTTCCAGTAAGATAGCGATATTAATATTCTCTCTCTCTCTTCCATTAAGTAACTTTTAGCTAGACCTCGCAATGGTTGGGGTTGATTATTCTTCTACTTTATTTGAATTTATATTGTTATATATTATATGAGGTGCATATATTATGTACCTTCTATAATGACATTGATGGTTTTATTAGTTTTCATGTAAATCAGTTTTTTAGAAGAATATTTAAAACTAGCAAAGGAATCTGTGAACATACATCCCATTAACTCCATTAGTTATATACTATCTAACGGCTCTTAAGTTTCTTCTTATTGTTCTCTTTTCCTTAAATTTAAACTATATTTACTTATTTATTTCGAATCCAAAGCCAAATTTTGATTTATTTGTAATGGGGGACGGTAGCACAGTAGTTAGCGCGTCCAGCTTTCACTCTAGCTTCACCTAGCTAGGCAGGTTCGAGCCCCACCTACTGCAAAGTAATTTTTAATTATGTAAGAAGAGGTTCGGATCCCATTATAGACTGGAGGGTCCCGTCTCCTTTACTCACACGAGTCTAGGCTTAAGAAGGTCATACAAGTGATCAGGAAGGCGGTTGAATCATTTATTTATTTAAATTTACACTATTAAACCCTGTTTATAAATCAACAAAATAAGATCTAAATTTATTTAGAATACAACATTACATGCAATTTTTTTTATTGAAACAGGAAGTAAAAACGTTATACGCGATCCAGTTTAGTTTAACGTAGTGAACTTTACACTTTACTGTTCTATAGTTTTAGTGTCTTTTATTGTTCTCAAGTGATATTTAGAATAAGTAGTAAATGAAAAATCATGTAGTTACTTCTTATTCATTTTCTATTGTCACTGGTATCTAAGTAATCTTCTTTATAGGTGTCTTCTTAAAAGACTTCAAAACAAAATCCCTTGAGTAAAACGTGTGTCGCTCTTTTAAATCCTGATGTTTATTTTCAGTATCATTTTATGTCAAATCGATCACTTAGAGTGGTTAAAGTCGTGAATCTTTGCAGGGAAAGTGAAATGTGTTGCAATAAATAAGAATATAATGTGTGATCTTTTTTAGGTTGTGTAAAAATTGTATCACAAATTATATGTTTAGATGTGTTCCTTTGTGAATAAAACATAATTACGATATTTAACAACATCTGTAACAATATCTTATGTAATAATATCTTAAAAACAGCTTAAAATATAACACAAAATTGATACCCGCTCATAAAGCAAGTGAAAGTTGCGTTACCACACTGTGACCTATTTAATATTTCTCGAATATAGTGGTTATCTGGTTTTGCTGAATATCTCCGATACACTATTTATGTTTATATTATTTTTGCACAAATATTTTATTTTAATAATATTACATAATTAATTCCTCTACAACATTGTATTCTAAAGTTGAGGTGCCGTCTAATTTATCTAAGTTGTGAGAATTATCTCCAACGTATATGCGTGGACGCACAAGTGATGTGCGCTGGAGAAGATTTCGTACAAGGCAGCGCGGGGCAAAAGCAAATATGGCCATGTCGTAAATAAATTTAGAACCGCTTTTTAATTATCCACCCTTAAAATCAAGATGTAAACAATGGCCAGAAATCACCTAATCACTACTTCTCTGAAAATAAACAAGTGCTGTAATATTACAATAATCATTATTTATTTCCAATAGATATAGTACACCCATTTACAGGAAATATATACAAATAAAGATGTAAACATTTAAAAAAATAAAAATGGAGCATTGCTACAATCAGTATCTAAGCAAGATTTACAAAAATTGGTTTTTCCATTCACTGTGACTATGATATGGTTTATTATAATGTCTACACTATCAAAATTAATATCACAAAATCACCATTATTACTAAAATCATTGCATGTTACATTTATTGAAGATTTTGCCGTAATATTGGTCCTACTGTTATTACAACAAAATATAGCATCATATCTGATTGCGAGCCTAGTTAATTTTATCCAACAAAGAGACATAGTTATGAATTTTATTGAATATATAGATAGACGCAGAAACATACACACAAATATATAGGTAGCTAGACATTTGATGGGTGCAGAGTAAATTTAATGCGCAAGTTGAAGTTAAATGGAGGGCTCGATCGAGGGCGGACGTATACATGCATGTATATAATTTATTCCGCTTTGACTGATACATACACACACATTATTAATTTAATAAAATAGATATTTATCAGCAACATGAGTTCTGAATATTAACTGGTTATCAAATCCTTGCATCTGCTTAGACTTGCTGATTTTAATGCGTAGTCAAATTCTTCAAATTTCTTTCGTCGAGAAAATGTCAATGAAATATTTTTTAACATTAATGTTTAGGTGATTAATTGTAAGACGGCTGTAATATCGTTCTTGAGCGATTTAGTGTCATCTACTGTCTTTATCTCTTTCAAATTATCAGAAAACGTTAACTTTGATCTGTTTATAAATTCGTTTATGACCTTAATGGAGGTGGGAAATAAGAATGGTCCCAAGATTGGCCCTCGAGATACTCCAGAAGTCTTCGAATAATGATTCGAGCGAAAACGATTTGCGTTCAACTAAATATCTAATAAGCAAATTAACCAAGAATTCTAAAAATGCAAAAATAAACAAAAAGTTATAGATCAGTTTAAAAATAGTCGAGTCAATTAATGTTTTTACCTCTAAACCCTCAAAAACAGAACTGATTTTGATTATTTTCTTTTAATGTTTGTTATACTCAGTTATTCATACATTCCAGCTAGGGCACTCAAACATTTATATTGTTTAAACAATAAAATAAATTTTATTAAACAATAGGCAAGTAGACATTTTTTTATTATTATTTTAATAACATTTACACATAAAAACAATTGACCCGTATTTTTTATTTTAGTTTTCTAATAATGCCTTCTATTAAAAGAATCATGAAGCTCAAACTATGTTTAAACGGTTAGATATTGTCGCAAATGTTCGGGCTATTCTATTAGGTATGACATAATAGCGTAATCAACAGAGAAACGAGTGCTAATGGAAAGGCGGAGCCAACAAAGTTGTGCACAACGTATGTGCAGCACTGTCGGCGTTATATTGAATGCGCGGGCATGTTACGCTATTACGTCATGAGATAATCGGCAAACTGCATTATTTTAAATTTACTTTAATCTTAAGCATATTCAGTTAATAATAACCTAAAAATTATATTTATAACATATTGAAGTCATACTATAATGCTATATTATTACTTTTGTCATTTTTGTTATTGTCTACTAGCCCAAGATTGGGATTGCCATGAGTTTATATTTCTTAGATATATTTAGGAAGAGAATAAATAACATTTTGTATGGAAAAAAGATACAAGAACTATTAGTAAATCATATTTGAAGTAAGATTATTGTAATTAAAATTTTGAACTTCAAATTGCCAAGAGCTGTTACCTTTAAGCAACATGCTTGCAGCATTCTCTATTACAAAATTTTGAGCATTTATTAATGTACGAGGTGTATTCGGTAAGAAAATTTTTTGACAATTAAATTAAAATATTTATTTAAAACTATGTATTAATGGAAAAATTATTATCATGATTAAAGTCTGAATTTCCGTAACGCGAATTTGACAGTTTTGATATTTCAAATAATTTGAAAAGAACAAATTTGAAAGACAACGCGATAATCACATGGTAATGATGTATTTGCAGTGTAATGATGATTTCAATGGCTATTTTCGCACACGTAATTAGAAATACATAAATTTGATTGTATTTCAATTTGGCCAAAGAATTTTTAGTAGGGAACGGTCGTGAGCAAAAAAATTAGGACAAGTCTTATAACGATATTTTGCTAAAATCTAGTTGTTAGTTGTCAAATAGTTGTCATAATTTATTGCAAGTGTGCAAAAAACTAATATGCCTCATATAAGCGATTTAGTTAAATCTGGAGTTATTGCTAGAGCAGAAGATGGATGGATGGTCAATAAGAGAAATTGCACTGCGTTACAATATTGAAAAAATTCGGTGAGTAACATTTTAAGAAAGTGGAGAATAAACAGTACGATTAGTAGAAATCCTGAATCAGGGCGACGGAGGATATCAACTCAACAACAAGATTTGCAATTGGTAAATTCTTTAGTAGAAAATCCATTTTACTCAGTTATTCAGGCTACTGAAGAAACGAATTTTTCTGGATCGAGTAGTACTGGTCGCCGGCGAGTAAGAGAATCGAAGCTAGGCTGTTATGCAGCAGCACAGAAATACTTACTTAAAGCTGAACATAAAGAAGCTCGAGTAAGATTTGCGCTTGAATTTTTACCGCATGATGTAAATTTTTGGAACAATGTAATCTTTACATACGAAAACACTTTCCAGTCAACACACAGCGGTCGTATTCGTGTTTACCGCCCTCCGAATATTCAATTCGATGAGAAATATATATTTAACAATGATAAGAGTGGTAGATTTTCCGTCAAAATGTGGGCTTGAATATCGGCACGTGATCCTGGTGTTTTGTGGCATATTGATGAACGATTTAATAGTGAAACTTATGTTAGGATTTTAGACAATATTATGCTCCCTTCTGTGTCACAATTATTTCCTAATAATGAGCTCATATTTCAACAAGACAATTGTTCCGTTCATACTGCTCATACCGTAACTAACTGGTTTCAAGATAACAACATCAATGTTCTTAACTGGCCCAGTCATAGTCCAGATCTTAACCATGTGGAAGAAGTATGGGGACTACTCGTAAGAAGTATCCAAAAACGAAATATGAGACCACGGAATGCCGAAAAATTGCTGGAAATAGTAAATAATGCATGGGAAAATATTATTACTAATGATTATTGTATAAGGTTATTTAATTCTATGCCAAACAGACTTATAGAAGTTATAAATAGAAATGGTGCAATAACGAAATATTAATAGTTAGTTTTTGTTAAGTAGGATATCCTTTGTCCTTTGATCTAAGATTTCTACTAATCGTACCGTTTATACTCCACTTTCTTAAAATGTTACACACCAAATTTTTGTTAATGTTATAACGTAGTGCAATTTGTCTCATTAACCATCCATCATTTACTATAGCAATAACTACAGCATTAAAATAAAAAATAAATTAAAAGTGATATCTGTTTTATTTCAGCCACTCATTACATATTGAAATAGATAGATAGATTTACATTAGGAAAAAAAAAGTTGTCCTATTTCTTTCTGCTCACGACAATACAAAATGCATTGCAATTATGCATTGTTGTTTATGTCACTTTAGTATAGAAATTTTATTCTCAGTGTAGTCAACCAGAAAGTGATGCCGACCGGTTGATTATACAATCAGCTCTAGATTTTCCGACTGAAGAGAGCAATGTGAACTCTTTTTCTTATATGATTGTGGCAGAATTTTATGACGTTCTAGTCTTATTAATGTCTTGATTATCAGTTGATAAAGAAATATATTTTTTTAAATCACCAAAAAATAATATATTACAGAGAGTTTACCCGACTAAGATTAAGTTGATAAATTATCCAAACGTGGGAAAAGAACATCACTTGCTTATTCACGCCTTCACATGATGTGATACTACATCTGTTTTTTTATGGGAAAGACAAAAGTAAATTTGTGAAAATTTGCAACGATGACAAAAAGCAGCAGCAACTTTTGTCACTGAAAATCAAGATAAAGAATTGAACTCTGGTAGGAAATGTAATCTTGCACTCTACGGCGCAAAGACAGCTAAAGATTTAAATGAATTAAGATTCAAAAAATACATCAACTACCATCAACAGAAAATGCGGTCAAACAATATCTTAAACGAGTGTATTTGCAAGTTCAAGACTGAAATCTACTACTAATTCATCAATATCCCCCGGGTAATGGGGATGGAAGAAAGATAATTGTTTATTGCTAATTAACATGACACAGTCCGCAGCACCGGACAAAATTTTGAAAATCATTATCTGCTCTTGCAAAACGTCATGTGATGCGGCATGTGGCTGTAGAAAGAGTAGTCTTTATTGGTCACCTGCATGTATTGTTTGCAGTGGAAATCACTTGCACCAATAATCATGCCATTGAAATTGAAACCAATTTATTTTTTGTTAAATCATTTCTAAAATATATTTGTGCGTAAAAAATATCTATGATTAATAAAAAAATATGTCATGTATTATTACGCTCAAATTCAGTCAAGATTAAATTACTCCACAAATATTTAGTTCAGACGTGTAGTCTCTGACTCCAAAAATTTTTCTATAACTCAACTCCATTTGTGATGATGTATTTTAAGAAGCACCTCTGATAACATTTATATAAAAAATTTCGATAAATACATAATTACAATAAAGAAACCTGTATGTCAGAAAATTTTCGGAAAATTTGGATAAAATCGAATTTGTTTTTGAGTGTTTTGGGGGTTGAGGGAAGATTTCTTCACTTCATTGACTTGGCTACACATAACGCAAATTAGACATAATGTCCCATTTCGGATTAAACACCCCTTACCATACCAGACGTAACTGATTTTCCAGCAACCTCTGTAGCCAAGCTTAAACAACTATAACTTCCGCTTACCCTATCCACCTTTACTAATATTTCATATCTTTGCGTATCTTTAAATCTTTCCTGTTCCCCTCTTCCTTTCTGTTCTTTTTGTCGCGTTTATTATTCTCGTCTCTTTTTGTACACTTTTTCTCTAAATTCACTTCTCGTCACGAATCTTTAGCAAATTAAAACATTATGTAATCAAAATTCTTAAAGCTAAAAGTTTAGGCCAGCCTTGCGCAGGCCGGCGTTCATGCGTTTGACTCCAGTCGAATTGCGGGGAGGTTTGTATTATCAGAAAATATATTTTAAACCAAGTCCTTTCGGAAACACCCCTTTTGGGGCAAAAACACCCCTTTTTGGGGGTTTTTTCGCAATATTCTGAGTGTAATTTTTAAATTATCGTATAAAATGCATTCTACAAGATATATGAAATATTCAAAAAAAAAAAAAATGGGCGCTATAATAAACGGTGTATTACAATTGTATTCTGTTTCTTTTAAGGTCGTTTCGACTGTTCCTTGAGTGAAAATTTGATATAAAAGTTTACAATTTATACCGTCTCCTCTAGAATCATAATATAATACTATACATAACGTTCTAAAATTATTTATCCAGTTTATTTTTGTTCAAAGGGGTATTCGGGGTTGGAATGGATTTTTTCATTGTAAATATCATGAGTTACAAAGTTGAGAACAAAATCATAATTAAATTTTTTTTTATCGTATTATCTTCGTTTTTTTATTTTGGGGTAATTTCAACCCCCTCTAATTAATCTTAATATTAATTTTTTTTAAATTATAACAACACCTAATAAGTTTTTAAATTACAAATACAAAAAAAAACATTTTTTTGATAATTTCATATTATTTGTTCTGTGAATACTGCGAAACAACTCCCTTGTAAGGGGTGTTTTTGCCCATTTAAGGGTGTTTAACCCATTTTATGGGTATGGGACGAAATTCGTGATCAGCGACCCAAAAAACAAATAGGGTACCAGAAAAAACGCATTTTATAAGATAATTTAAAAATTACACTCAGCATATTGCGAAAAACCCTCAAAGAGGGGTGTTTTTTGCCCCAAAGTTTCCGGAATTTCCACTGAGCGAAACTTTTGGGTAGTAAACAGGGACCAGAAGGACTTGGTTTAAAATATATTTTGTTCCGGTAACTGATAATACAATCAACCTCGCAAGCAATTCGACTGGAGTATTTCGCAGAAGGTACCTCGTTTACGCGTCAATTAAAATTTTTTTAAAAAGTGTTATAGTAAACAAGTTGTTTAAAGTATGTGTAATTTTAATTTTTTTAAAAGCTTGTATATTTGATGTTTTTAATGGTATTTATTACCTATTTTTATTTGCTTTGCTAAAAGGTGTTTAGGTTAAGTCTTAAAATTTGTTTTTAACCAAGCCAAATCCGGTCCGCTCGGCCTTGTAATCGACCACTGCGATCAGTGCGGTGGTTGCACGGCCGGTTCCCGGACGGGTTCTGGAGCGGTATTATTGTATTAGAATTTTGAATAAATCTGTTTTGATTTGATTTGACTCGGCTACAAATGCGTTTTGTGTATTGTATCTTTTTGACTTGTCAAAAGTTTCTGACGCAAACTGTATTAGGCGGGTAAATCAGTAATTGTAAATTCTTTAACTAAAAATCCATGTTGATACCAATAATTATAATGTCTAAAATGAAGATATATGTAGCTGCAAATCACTATTTCAAACAATTTCGGAAAGTTACACAAAATGGAAATAGGTCGATAATTTTAATGGATCGATTTGTTTTAATACAGCAGTAACCATTGGGAAATGTAGCAGATAGCAAAGTCAAATTAAAAAGAAAGAGTAAAGGTTCTAAGGTATGCCAACAATGACTCACAAAAAACAAGGAATTACATTAATACTTGAAGCGAGTGATGCCTCAATTACATCGTTCTTGTACATGCATAACTTTTATATCTATGGTTGGTGCATTGCGTTCTAAAAAAAAAAACATCCGAAATGTGACGGACCCTTTGAAAGTACTCATCAAACACTTGGATCGCTGACTGAGGATTATCGATGGTGGGGCTTCTAGAGTTTTAGGAGAAGCTCTTCTTTTGATAATATATGACTGTATTATGTGATTTTAAAAAATATTTTCACATACGAAATTTCATTATTAAAATTCCGTCTATTCATATCCTTAGCAACTCAATCCTAGAGTTTATTTTGTGACATTGGTGACATTTTGGTGTTATATTTGACAGCATCATCAAGCATGATATTTTACTAACACAAACTCCCGCATTTTACCTCTTCTCTTATTACGTGGTTTATACATTTTTCTCGCCTATCTGAGGTCATGCATTTTAAGAATCGGTTAGAAGGACTTCAACGTCTTTTATTTAAATGTGTTATTATTTCATATTTTACGTGAACCCATACTAATTCAAGTTTACAATAGCAAGGTGGTAATCAATTAGTTATTTGATGATTTTCTGCCATTTTAACAATAATGTATTATTTGAAGGGTTTTTTGTTACCATTCAAAATCGCAAATGGTTCTCTTTTTACTATACGGCAATATTTTTACTTCACAGCTACTGAATTATGTCGTCGTTGCGCCAAAAAGCCGAAACATCGTTACATTATGATGACGCCCTCTGTATTTCGCTGTTTCCGTGATATTATGATGCAACACCAATAAAGAATGTAAAGCTAAATAATGGTCTTTAATGAATGTTATTTTATTGTTCAAGGAATTATCTGCAGTGTATACATAATACACAATAGAATTAGTTAATACAAATTGCAATATATACATTCTTAAATATTTCTTATAAGACAGATATTAGTTTCAAGGTAACAATGAAAAAATTGAACTTAGATATAAGCGCATCAGGAGTTTCTAAAAAAATGTGCAAGGACATTTGTTAATTAATTTGAAAAACATAATAAGGAAGAGTATCTAGGAACGTTGTTCAATTTAATGCAGAAGGAAATTGCTATATAAAAGTTGAAACCGTTGATTGTCTAGTTGCAAGTTGAATAAAATGTACTTAAGAATAGATCATTAGTAGTCTGTAGTAATAGTTTTTGTCTTTTATTTAAAAAAGCGCCTAATAAATTGAGCTATATGCAAAATTGTTATCATAAATTGTTATTCATATTCATATATAACAATAATAATATTTATTTTTTATTTACAAACAATGATTAATTGCTAAACAAGTACAGTCGCTTACTGAAAATGTCAACAAACTTATTGATATTTGCAATAGTTTTACACCTAATCAAAATAAATCATATGCAAGCATGGTGCAAAAAAATATTGGTAATGAACCAGTCTTAATAGTAAAATCAACCATAGAAAATCAAGATAGTGCAGTTACCCCAAATGATTCGAGACCAAGAAAAATGTAGAAGAAATTATACTGTATAGCAATCAATTTGTACACCTGTGCTAGTGTTATCAACTATATCTGCTGCTACAAAAGTAAAATGCGATAAAAAGTTACAACTAAAAGTTTGTCATGTTAATATAAGATCCTTAAAATCATGCTTCGATGATTTTTGTAATTTTGTGATAAACAATGATTATGATCTCATTGGTCTGTCTGAAATATGGCTAACAGATAAGGATTCCTCCACAAACTTTACTATTCAGAATTATTCTTTAGTTAGATCGGACAGGCCTACTGGTATATTGTTATATAATTTCTCCTAAAATACATATAATATATAATATAATAACAGACACTTTAGGTACAACAAAATGCTATGTAGCTCATTTATGTATATATATTTTCTATTTCTTATTTTATATATATATATGAAATGTTGTTGTACTACCGGGTGCTCTCCCGCGTCGATGGTCGACTCCTCCAAGAGTCATGGTTGTCTAAACGACGTTTCGGCAGAATCTCATCTGCCATCTTCAGGTTCTCGCTAAAAGCTGCCAACTGCTGCTCCTCGTTGCTCGAACTGAACTGAATAGGGGAGACTGAAAAATGTCTATGTGCAATGTCTTTCCCTTTTGAAATTATATTTATATATTTTTCAATAAATATTATTATTATTATTATTTAAGTAATAATAATAATACACTGACTGTGGCAGTATCAATTATTTGGAATAATACATAGTGAAACTATACATAAATAATTTAAACCTCACGTAAGTTATGAAAATTGTTCGTATGAATACCTAATGTCTAAATATATAATATGTAAAGGTGTACCACGGCACTGAAAATGAAGTTAGTAAATAATGGAATTATGTTGATATAAAAAAAAGAGAGAAAGTATTTAGCTCTTCCCCACAGGGCGCAATCTGATCGCGCGATCCGAACGTTTGCGATCTCGTGTTATAGTAATCATATTTGTACTCCGTATATCCCCTCCACACAGAGCGCAATCTGCGTTTTTGTTCCACCGAGATCGTCACGATCAGTTTCGAATCTTTTGGAGGGGATATACTGAGTACAAATGTGATAATTATAACACGAGATCGCAGGCGTTCGGATCGCGCGATTAGATCACGCCCTGTGGGGAAGAGGCCTAAAAGAGATAAATAAGGGTAATTTGCAGTATATTATTTTTATTTTATTTGTCCAGTATTGGTAAATTTTCCATTTCAATACATGACTCATCTAGTAACCAGGTTTTTATTTCATGTTTGTATTTTTTTTATATTTAGTATTTTTATGTGTATTGGCAGTTTATTAAATATTCTTGATCCTAAATATAAATTAAATTTCATTCCAATTGTTTTTTAGCTCTTTGTGCTTTGATTGTTTATCCCATATTCAATCTTGTTTTATAGATATGTCTTATGCAACACACATTTAATTCTCCGTATATTCATTCTGTTGGATAAAAACTGTTATTACTTAAATAATTAAAATTATATTATAAACTTATAAATTAATAGCCGTAGTCTTTTGACTATTGACATTACATGATGGTCCCATCTTAAATTATTATCTATAAATACATCGAGATATTTGATATTTGTGGTATGATGTATACTTATAATTTGTATTTGCTATTTGAATTTCAGTATACGTTGGTATTTTTCACTATATGACCTAAACGCAAGATATTTGGTTTTGTCTATATTAATTGATACAACATGGTAGCCGAACCAATCTTTTATCATTTTTAAGTTTTTACTTATACGAATATTTAGTTCTTTCCACGTATTTGCTTGGAAAAGCTAGCCATGTCATCAGCGAGTAATATTGTCCTACCTTCTATTTTTAAGTTAAGTAAGTTATTTAAAAATATAGCAAATAATATTGGAGCTAGTACTGTACCGTGTGGTAGGCCGCAAGTAACATTCCTGGAATCACTTCATTCTCTATTTGGACGTGTTGAATCCCATTTTGTAAGTAGCTCTTCATTAATTCATACAGTCTTCCTCTAAATCCTATATTCCATAGCTTCCCCAACACATGCCCATGGTCTATTGTATCAAAGGCCTTTGCAAAATCTACGAACACTGCGATACAGGGCATTTTTGTATCGACGCATTCATAGATTCTGCCTGTTAGTGAAGCTATGGGCATCTCCTATGCTCACACCTTGTCTGAAATCAAACTGATCACATTTAGTAAATAATACTTACTCAAAAAAATTTCAATTTTACTGTTTTCAGATTTTTCGAAAACTTTGGCAAAGTTCGAAAGTGATAATGTAAGTTAATATCTGACTCTTTTACTTGTGTCAAATAAATTGTATTATCAAATGCAGTTTCAACGAATTTTTGTCCTGTTGAAATAATTTTATTAGCCATTTTTGGTCCTATTTGGAAGTAGTGTTTATTGAACTCGTTAGCCATTTCCTTTTTATTTTCGATTTGACTACCATCTACGTTAATTTTGTTGATGGTATTATTTCTTGTTTTTTGGTCATTCATAATATCATTTACTATTTCCCATACTTTCCCATACAATTTAAGTAATAGACACTTTTTTATGCAGAATTTTACTTGGGACATTTTTTGTAAGTTTAACTTTTTTGTAGAACAAACAGTTTTCCATAAAATCGCAAAAACTACCGAATTGCACTTTAGGGGTGGGTTTTAGGGATGAAGCTCCCACTTGTTGCTTGACAACTCTTTTTATTTTGAAAGTACATCCCTTGACAAGTTTAATCTCCAAGTGACAAAACTTTATATATATTTTTTCTATTTATTCCAATATGAATGGCCTAATAGTTAGTTCATTATATACCGGGTGTTAGAAAAGTATGGGAACGTTGGAAGATCTCGAACAATTTGCATCAAATCGAAAAATAAAAAAATACGTGTCAAAAATTTTTCAAAAAACTATCTACTGATACCAAAATGACCTCCCCACCCACCACCCTGTGGGTGGGGCGGGGGCAACTTTGAAATTTGTAATGAAAATCCCAATTTTTTATAGCGGATTCGGATTCTACGGCCAAAAATACGTGAATATTATATTGGGCATTTTTTTCGATTCTCGCATGGTGTCGCTGTAATCCCAAAAAAATTAGTGGAAACATGAAAGTTTTGAACGCATATCTAAAAAAATACGAAAAGTAAAACTACTGATCTCAGAGTGAATGATTTCCCGAGCTGTTTTGAGAACAGTGATTTTACACGGTCGTGCGGAAATTACAAAAACTATTGACATTCTGTAAATTTATTAGCAGCTAGTAATTTTAAATTTACATTTTTTACAGGGCAATAAAAAACTCGATTTTAAAAAAACTAACAGCGGTTTTACCTCTTAATTCAGCCACTTCAGACAAGTTCTTGATCCCAGCCAGTGAAAGCAAGGAGGTAACTCAGCCATTTAAGGCACGGTGAGGATTTCGGCCAGTTGAGGCAATTAGTTTACAGCTTAACTGCTACACTAGCAGGTTATAGCAGGTGTTCAAAATGGTGACCATCGACTTCTTGGCATTGTCCGAGACGAACGTAAAAATTTTCAATAGCACTTCTTATCATTTGAGGTGGTATTTCTGCAAAAATGTTTATTATGCGTTGCCTCAGCTCTTCCAAATCACGAGGTTTAGTGAAATAAACCTTACTTTTCACGTAGCCTCAAACAAAATAATCAAGTGGCGCGAAGTCGGGAGATTTTGCTGGTCATTCAATAATTCCTCTTCGATCTATCCATCGATTTTCGAAAGTACCATTTAAATAGTCCCTAACAATATCCCAATAGTGTGGAGGAGCCCCATCTTGCTGGAACCAAACATTATCGAACTCATCACCAGCAATCTCTTGTATTGCGGGAACTATTTGATTTGTCAACATTTCCAGGTATTTTTCTGCATTCAAATTTCCATCTACGAAAACCGGTCCTATGATTCGATCCCTGAAAACTCCCGCCCAAACATTTAATTTTTGTGGATACTGCGTGTGTGTTTCAAGCATCCAGTGAGGGTTTTCGTCACTCCAATATCTGAAATTATGGCGATTAACTTTTCCACTGAGTTTGAAAGTTGCTTCATCTGAGAAGACAGGTAGAGATGACAAAAAATTTGGGTTTTGGTTACTCCTTCCCATCATTAATTCACTAAATTCAAGTCGCCGATCAAAATCATGTTCATTTAACTCTTGGTGAAGGTGAATTTTGTAATGATGAAATTTCAAAAGTTTCAAATTCTTATGAACTGAAAATGCACTCATATCAAGCTGTTAACTGGCTTTTCTGATTGATAACCTTCGATTTTTAACAAATGCCTGGGCCACTTCCATTTCTCGAGCTTACGATGTTTCAGATTTTGGTCTTCCAGAGTTTGAGCGATTTTTATTTGTCCTTGTATCTAGGAATCGATTTCGAAATTCCCACTTGATCTAGACGGAAAGTTTCGTTGAATTAAATCACAACTTCATCATAGGATCTTTTTTATCGCCCCACCCTCGCATCATTAAAAGAGAAACTCTCTCTTCCTCTGTTAAAGTAGCCATTATGTAGAAAAAAACGCGAGAACTAATGAATAATGAAATAACTTTTTCCGTACAAAAGTGCGCTCCTGCCTCTACAAAAGTTGGAAGGAACTGAAGGTTCTCGTAGAAATTTCACAAAACAAATACTGTTATTAAGAACAACACTTTAAAAAACACATTCATAAAAACCAAGATCTCACAGATATTGTTTTTTAAACTGAATGTTTTTTTGTCAAAACGAGTAGCTAGAGTTTGTAAATATTTACAAACTTATGGACGCTTAAGTTTTATTTCAATTTTGTGCGATTGCAGCGACACCTTGCGAGAATCGAAAAAAATGACCGATATAAAATTCACGTATTTTTGGCCGTAGAATCCGAATCCGTTATAAAAATAGGGATTTTCATTACAAATTTCAAAGTTGTCCCCCGCCCCACCCACTGGATTAGGAGTGGGACAGTCGAATTCAATTCATTGGATAGATTTCGTAAAAATAACAAATACGTGTTTTTCAGCTTTCGAATTGGACGTTTTTTTTATGGGCACAAGACGCTATTCTTGAAACAGTATTGTTTTCTTTTCATTTTTTACGATTACAGAGACACCATGCAAGAATCGAAAAAAATTTCCGGAATAAAATTTACGTATTTTTTGCCGTAGAATCCGATTCCGCAATAAAAAATAGGGTTTCCATTTGAAATTTTAAAGTTGCCCCTCACTCCATGCACAGGGTGGGTGGGTGGGGAGGTCATTTTGGTATCAGTAGATAGTTTTTTAAAAAAATTTTGACACGTATTTTTTATTTTTCGACTGTTTGAGATTTTCCACCGTTCCCATACTTTTCTAACACCCAGTATATATATGGTCCCGAGTAGCTATCTAGGTCAATAAACCATCTGCCATCCATTCTTTTCGTTTTTTATCTTATGCTTGATTTTTATTGCTGATTTATTTAGTATGTCTTTTAATCTATTCATAGAGATATCTGTTGCATGTTCAGAGTCCTCTTAAGAGATATGAACTTTAAAGAAAAGGACAAATTTTACTTCATAAATTAAACAGTTTATTATAAAAAATAACTCCTTAAAATTATTATAAATATTAAGTAGAAAAAATAATACTATTTAAATACAAAAAACAACAAGGGTAATACTAGTAAAATGGCGATGAGATGAAAGATGACAATGAAATGATTTATTTACAGACTTGGATCAGACAAATCTAAAATGATTTACATTCCGGAACGGCTGGTGCGTAAAATGCTCCTGAATATAATTTCTTAGGCACGGTTCTCCATCCAAAAATCAAAGCTTTATCAAACGGTTCGGGATCACAACCAGAACAAACGTTCAATACGGCCTTTACTTCAGCTTCAGCCGGTTCTCGTTCGTCTTCTGTCTGTTTTTGTTGCTGAGAAATTATTTGATTTTGACCCACACCCGCCAACCCGTAAAGCAAACTTTGATCGAAATCATTACCATTTCCTGGTCCAATTAATTGATCATCGAATAAGGTCCCGCCAGAAATGAAAAGCTCGCGTTTCTTCAGTGTGCCATCATCATTATCCGTTGTGCGTTTTTTAATAATTTTATCACCAAACTTCGCCTTGTTATCTTCAACTACTTTTGATTGATCTGCGCCTTTATTTTGCCTTTTAAACAAATTATGTGTTTCTAATATCGGCTGAGTGTTGTCTATGAACTGAATAGTTTCTGTATCGTGGCTTAAACCGCTGTTAACCAAAGGCGTATTGCCCACTGTTAGAAATTGGCTTGAATAAGAGTTGCCGCCTGTTGGTAAAACTGATAACTGTTGCTGGATTTGTGGTTGGAAACCACCTGATTGGAAACTCTGCGGCCCAGTTCCCTGCCGCTGTGATAACTGTTGAGTCACAAGGTTTCCTATAAACTGCCCGTTTAAGTATTGCGCGTCAAAGTTTTGGCCTGGAACAACTTGTGGCTGTCCTCCAGCAACGTTTATTCGTACGTTTCTGTTAATTTGACCGCCGGTTAGCAATGGATGGGTCGGGACTCTTGGTCTAATTCGAGAGGTGGTTGGAGCTGGGGTTGTGATAGCTCTACCGTTGTGGTCATATTGATGAGCGTGGTGGTGTTTGTGGTCTTTGTGCGCCTTTCCCGCTGTTAAGGCAACACTGTAGTATTGCACCATGGTGATTTCACCAAGCATACCACCAGCACCTGAAAAATCAGGTTATTGTAAATAAGTAAATCATATTTTTCTATGACTATTATTAAATGAAAATCTTTAGTGAACCTAATTACTAATGGCATTTTATGGGGAGGCGTACTAAGAGTAGTAATTTTTAACATTAGTTTTAAAATAGCTTATGTACCTAGTGCAAAAGTTTGTGTTTATGACACTCAGTATGAAAATCAACGAGGCGCAGGGTGCAGCCGAGTTGAATAACACGCTAAATGCCATAAACATATTTTACACTTGTTACCCATAATATTTTTTCTACGATCGTTCTAGACTAGGCGGCATGGGCGCTGTCCTTTCGAATTAAATTCGGATTCGTTTCTGTAACCTGGGTCGTTATTGTTTAAAACAATTTTATTTATAACAAACAGGAAATTAATATTTTCTTCAATGAAACATTTTTTTAAATATTTTTTTACGCGCTTTATATTAGCTTTACCTGTATGTTTGTTTGTATTATTGTGTATGTAAACCTTTTGAATCTTTGAACGTGATTCTCGCCCACTTCAAAACATCAGAAACTTTGCACACTTATCAAGGACCAAGGACATTACAATAATTTGACAACTTTGTCCCAATGTCCTCACCAGGATCATCAGGATAAAATAAAAATAAAAAAAAGAGACTAATCTATTGTCGACATTTTGCCGGAGGCGCCGGGATTATTAATATCAGCACTCTGGGAGGGTTGACCGTTTAATTGTCATTTACTCGTGGGAACAACAATGGAAAATTAAACTACAACACAAAACAGAAAAGAGGAGATTGGCGAAAAAAATTTATAGTTTAAAAAACTAAAAAACGCGCTTTAATAGCAAACCGAACTAAAAAGCAAAAAATAATGTTTAAATATTTTGTAAAAAAGCGTGGGGTGCAATAAAAATATATGCAATAAAATATTTAAACATTATTTTTTACTTTTTAGATCGATTTGTAATTAAAGCTTGTTTTTTAGATTTTTAAACCCTAATTTTTTTTCGCCAATCTTTATTATTTCCAACAAGAAATGTTCAATAACGTTTTTTCATATAGATGATATTTTCAGTATAATAATTTTTAAAAATTGAAAAATCGCCAATTTCCCGCTGTTGATGCTCTAAAAGTGGAATAAACAATGTTTTTATTTACAATACATAATCTTCTGTAATATCTTTAGACTTTGTTTATTAACTTCCAAAAACCAAAATTGTCAATTTTCAATTTGTTATATATGTAAAAATTATTTGTTTATACCCGCGCCCACGTGGCCAGCTGTCCTAGTTCTCTCCAAGTACTATGCTGCTGTCTTATGTGCATCGTGCGATTTCTGTTGTTTATGTATCGTGATCATTAATTTATTATTAATTCTATTATTATTATTAATTAATTATTACAAATTTGCTTAATGAATTAAAAATTTAATTTAGTATATGATTTTCATTGAATTATTACTCTCTTCATGAAAGTTTTAAAAATTATTTATATATTTTAAAATTGAATGAATTTGAAAAAATCAATTAAAGATCACGATGCATAAACAACAGAAATCGCCCACACAGTACTTTTGGAGAGAATTAAAATGGCTGGCACATGCGCGCGGGTATAAACAAATAATGTTTACATTTTCACAAATTAAAAATCGACAATTTTCTATTTTAGAAGTTAATATGCAAAGTCTAAAGATATTATAAATAATTATGTATTTTGAAAAAGAAAAAAATTATTACACTTTTAGAGCGTCGAAAAACTGGAAATTGGCGTCTATTAAATTTTTACAAATTAATAACACTGAAAATATCAACTTTACGAAAAAAAGTTATTGAACATTACTTGTTGAAAATCGACCAAAAAATATTAAAAAAAGATTGTTTGACTGAAGAAATGTTATTTTTCTATTTGTTAGAAATAAAATTGTTTTAACCCAGGTTACCCTCTGGTAACATGGATTTTCATAATCGGTATTATACTTTGAATTGATTCCAACAAAAAAAATTACCGAATTTAATTCGAAGCGACAGCGTTCATACATTAAACATAATTTGAAAATCTGTCACTTTTGCCAGGATCATAGAGACATTTACAATAGAAGCTTTCTTTTAACCTTCAAATTACTGTATGAAAAATGAGTATAAAGTGTATGAAAAATGAGCATAAAGTGATTTTATTTTGTTCGAGAGGTTGTTACAATTATTATTGGTAATACCTCGTTCGTTTTCCAAACTCACAAAAGAAAAATGTATTTTTAACACTTGTATCATAATAGCCATTGACAACTGTTAAGGAAATTATAAAAATGACATATATAATAATTTAATTTGTCAAGATTATAAATTATTAATGAAATGTTGTACTCTAACAGCAATAAAAACATGTGAGCTGTCAGCCACTTGTTCTTTTTCACAATATAGTACTGTCGCGAGTTGAAAGAAATAGAACAACTTTTTTTTAATATAAATCTGTCTCTATTTGAATATGTAATGAGTAGCCGAAATAAAACAGATATCACTTTTAATTTATTTTTTATATTAATGCAGTAGTTATTGCTATAGTAAATGATGGATGGTTAATGAGATAAATTACACTGCGTTATGCCATTAACAAAAATTTGGTGTGTAACATTTTAAGAAAGTGGAGAATAAATGGTACGATTAGTAGAATCCTGGATGAAAGGACAAAGGATATCCTACTTAACAAGAAACTAACTATTAATATTTCGTTATTGCACCATTTCTATTTATAACTTCTATAAGTCTGTTTGGCATAGAATTAAATAACCGTATACAATAATTATTAGTAATAATATTTTCCCGTGCATTATTTACTATTTCCAGTAATTCTTCGGCATACCGCGGCCTCACATTTCGTTTTTGGATACTTCTTACGAGTAGTCCTCATACTTCTTCCACAGGGTGAAGATCTGGACTAAGACTGGGCCAGTTAAGAACATCGATGTTGTTATCTTGAAACCAGTTAGTTACGGTATGAGCAGTATGCACGGAACAATTGTCACGTTGAAATATGAACTCATTATTAGCAAATAATTGTGACACAGAAGGGAGCATAATATTGTCTAAAACCCTAATATGCGTTTCACTATTAAATCGTTCCTCAATATGCCACAAAACAGCAGGACCACGTGCCGATATCCAAGCCCACATGTTGACGGAAAATCTACCACTTTTATCATTGTTAGATATATATTTCTCATCGAATCGAGTACTCGGAGGGCGGTAAACACGAAAACGACCGCTGTGTGCTGACTGGAAAGTTTTTTCGTCTGTAAAGGTTACATCATTCCAAAAATTTACATCATGCGCTAAAAATTTAAGCGCAAATCCTACTCAAGCTTCTTTAAGTTCAGCTTTAAGTAAGTATTTCTGTGCTGCTGCATGACAACGTAGCTCCGATTCTCTTACTCGCCGGCGACCAGTACTACTCGATCCAGGAAAATTCGTTTCTTCAGCAGCCTGAATAACTGAGTAAAATGGGATTTCCTACTAAAGCATTTACCAATTGCAAATCTTATTGTTGAGTTGATATCCTTCTTCGCCCTGATCCAGGATTTCTACTAATCGTACCGTCTATTCTCCAATTTCTTAAAATGTTACACACCGAATTTTTGTCAATATTATAACGCAGTTCAATTTGTCTCATTGACTATCCATCTTCTGCTTTAGCAATAACTTCAGATTTAACTAAATCGCTTATATGAGACATATTAGTTTTTTGCACACTTGCAATAAATTATGACAACTAACTGACACAAAAATTAAAGTTAGATGTACACAACTAGATTTTAGCAAAATACCGTTATAAGACTTGTCCTATTTTTTCTTGCTCACGACCGTACAAAAATGTAATTTAATATTAGGACGCGAAAAAGTATTTCATTTCAACAAATGACAGTCGAAGAATTAAGTTTTCATAACGGTTACAGAAAATAACAGTTATGCATATTTAACCACATATTTTCTACTTGAACTTTCAAGATAGTAAAATTTTGAAAACAGGAAAATTTATGAGGCATTTTGAAAATAATGTATATACAGATGAGCACTGTGACCTTGAATAAGATTTCACAGAAGCAAAACGGGGCACAGTATACTAAAGAGCGCTTTCGCCACCCAATTTGGCAACATCGGGAGATGTGTCTGTAACATACCTTTAGGAGCATCTATTCCTTCTTGGAATCCTCCACCAAGTTGACTTTGTTCCTGACCAGTAATAGCTATACCTCCACCTGGTATGGTATGGCCAACCAACTGAAACAGAAATATTAGTTAATTTTAGATTTTGCAAATGTATCCGTACCAAAAGATTTCCAAAAGATTTAGTAATAATAAATAAATAATAAATAACACCACAGGTAATTACGACCCCCTTTATCCCGGAAGGCTCTAGAAGAGCCTTGTGTGGGAGGGGGCTACACATTTAGAGACAAGGGACACACACCCAATATCCGTGTATAGTGGAAAAATCCCTCTCACAGTATTTTCCACTGCCACGACCGGGGATCGAACCCGGAACTTTTGGGTGAGAGGCAAGTGCGCTCACCTCTCGACCACCAGTCATACAAGAATAAGAACAGTTATTTATAAAACGAGCGTGTAAAGTTCTGTTCTAGATATGAATGTGAACTTTGTTCAACAAACTATGCGAAGATCGAAAAAATATTTTACGAACTTGTGTCATATACTGTTTGTTCTATGACAGTTCTGGAATTTAAAAAGTGCAGCGTAATATAAGAAGCAAATTCTAAAGTTAATGAAATGTTAACTACCAATGTTAAAAAAGCAATAGATTCAATTAAGTTTCCTTAATACACAGCTGATTTTCTCTCATGAGTCTTATAAAGACACACTTTACGCACTGGTAGCAATGCGTAAAATGGTAGTTTACGCATTGTCGTAAAAAAAATATTTTCAGTAATTTTACAAATTCTGAGCCAGGAATAATACCAAACCATACCAAATCTGTATGGGAATAATCAATGTTTTTTAATCCTACTTGAAAAGGGGAATACGGCTTCATATTTATATAACTATAATTTTCTGATCATTAATTTATTTAAAATAACAATATTTCTACTTATATTTGTTCTGGAGAGGCCCAAATTAGTAGGGGAGCTGGTAGACATTTTTGGGTAGGTATTTGAGGCACCATGAAAAGTTGTACAGTACTTCTTTTGTAATATCTGAATACAAAAACGCAGACCCTGCTGAAGGGTAGTGGGGCTTAACCGACCCTTAAATTTTTAAATTAGCGAAATTTTTTTTTGCAAAAAATATTCTTGACGCATTTTGGAATTATAATATCTTTAAATTTAGTATTTAAGGAGTTGAAAAATAAAGAACCAGATCACTTAGTCGGGTCTAACACTTTTTCAGATGTTTGCAAAATTATATTTAAAAAAAACCGAAAAAATATATTTGAGGCACGTTGAAATTTATACAGAATAATATTTGTAGGTAACTATAAATAGATATTTTCAAAAAGACAGGTCGTTTCGGTGGGACATTCTAACTGCCAGGTGATCGAGAATGTTCAACATGAGTGCGAGTGAACAGCGTTATGGGTAAGTTGAAGTGTGAGAGACAGCGGATATCTGCAGCTGTCTAAGTTGAAGGACGCTGCGGTACGATTGACTTACAGCACCCTTGAAGTTGTTAGTAAGAATTCCGCTGAAAAAGAAGAAGCCACAAATTCCGACGATGAATAAGACAAAAACATATTTTTATACATTTTTTATAAATTCATTTCAATTGGTTTTATTAATTATGTAATTTTATATTTGTATTCGTTTACTTTTTCAAAATGCTATATTTCATAATAATTAATAATGTTATGTGCTGAAGCTGGCCCTGTGACGACCCCCATGCCGAGCCATGGAAATTACTAGAAAGGACGCGAACTTACGGTGATCGACGAGATGCATGCAGAATGATCTATAACGCCTGTATTTGTATATAAAGGCAGAGCAGGGAAGCCTGGACAGTTTAGTTCATCATACAGTACAGTTCTGGGGCCATATTTTCGAGCTCAATCGGTACTTGTCGCATGTGAAATACTAGGCACCAGACTCGTTTAAAAAATTTCGCTTATAGCTCTGACGTGGCATTTTCGAACACCATCCGAGTTTTGTTTTTCGCACACGTGAAAATGTCGAATGACAAATGTGGCAACGGTATTTTATGCAACCAAATGGACTTGAAACCCCTAGAAAACACTAATGTCACTAATAAGCTGTTGTGTATAATTCGCCGATATTTTCAGATTATTATACTGTATGTTATTATTGAATGCTAGATTTTGGGTTGATTAAATTACAAGACTGAATACTAATACACCAACAATCAACGGATAAGCAGGTGGGACATAATGCTGGGGCCATATTTTCGAGCTCAATCGATATTTGTCAAACGATACAATTTGACAAATTTGTCATCGCTTAAATTCTCAAATGGATTATCATAGGCATGGAATTGTCTTCCATGACCGTTTTCTGCCAAAACTTCTGTCTGTTTCAAGGCGTCGATGGCAGCTAAATGTATTAAGTCACCTAACTCTACCATTGTCCATTTTCACTCACCAAAATTTGTTCAAATAAGTCTACTTTAAAGTCCCTAAATAATAAACAAACTACAGCAAAAACCTAAACTTGAGACATTTCGGTAATGTGGTACGAAATAAAACAAGCCAAAACAATCACTTTGAATACATTCGTACACGAAATCGCTGCATCGTGTATTAAACCCACATCCATTGCATCTCGCCCAAAATCAGTCGCATGCGGAAAGTTCGCATATGACTTCATACTGCTCGAAAATACGAAACGTATATTTTCATGTGACAATCTCACATTTTCGTGCACGGCGTCGTCTCGGTCAAGCTCGGAAATACGGCCCCTGATATACAGAATTAGATATGAGATAAAGAACAGTAACAAGTTATGATTTAAAATAGTGAATTTATACTAGATTAAAGTTATTAGTTGTGTTATTTTTTAAGGATTAATTATTGTAATTTAAGTAATTAATAAAGTAATGGTTTGTGAAAATTGTTGTTGCAATTTATCGAACCTACAGGGTGTTTAGTGGAGGGCGTAAACACGTAACAATAAAAATTAAATTTAGAGCGTAAATAAGAAAATATTTTATTTGCTGAGTAATGTTACACATCAATAAATATACAGGGTGGACCGTAGTTCAGGGGTAGATGCTTTGGGCCAAAATATGAGGATGTAACTAAATATGCTTTAGTAAAATGTTGCCGTGCAAAAAGATACAGGGTGTCAAAATTCAAATTATTTTTTCGTTTTCTTTTTGCAATAACTCAACAGCCTCTTGACTGATCTTCGCGAAATTTGTTAGAGGTACTTTTTTTATTCTAAGAAACAATAATTTATGTATTACATCACGTTAGATCATAGAGGGCGCTGCAGGACCTGTATCTGATGATGAATTTTTTTCATATTTTTTTTTGACGAAACGTGGTAATTCTGATTAGAAAATCTGATGAGGGCGTCATTTCCACGTATAATAGGTACACTTGGTAGAACTTGATAACTCCAACCATTTTCCAGGAAAACAAAAACATTAAAACGTGCCGTTAAACATTTCACTAATTTTTTGAAAGACAAATTCAAATTTAATGAAACAAAGTGTATTTTATTGAAAAAAGTAGAGAACGTAAGGACAAACAAAATCGTAATAACAGCTTAAACTCTTTCTCGCTTTCTTATGAACTAATGAATTATTTTCATGGTATTGAGATAAATACTTAACCCAAAAGATTGTCTAAAATAAGGATCTCATCTTATTAGAAAACCAAAAAATAACGTATAAGTTAACTTAATGACATTATAAACTTTTCCCCCATGCAAAAACCCCATTGCTGCAACTTAGAGTAAATGTTTGATATGGCCTCCACCTACGTCTATGCCCTTTCTAGTTCTATCCATAAAAGATTTTCTTACATTGCAAAATACATTTTCCTGTCCTCTAATAAAATTCGCTGCGTTTTGTATTTTGTCTCACAGTTCTTTTCTTGAGTTGATAGTATTTGCGTAGACTAAGGACTTCATAAGTCCCCACACATTATAGTTCAAAAGATTATAATCAGGACTTCTTGGTGGCTAAGCAAACTCACTTCCTCGACCGATTCATTTGCGTGGGAGAGTCTCACCAAGCTAATTCCTGACTTCAGTGTGGAAATGAGGGGAGCTCCATCTTGCATGGACCACATTCTGTTCCGTATGTCTAGTATGAAAGCATAAAATTTATCAGCAAGAGTATTTTGAAGAAAAACCAGATAGGACTGTGTCCATTTAAATTTGGAGGAAGAACAAATAACGGTCCCAATAATTGATCGCCGATGATCCCACACCAAGTTCTAATCTTAAATTCTTGCTGAAAATGCCTTTCTTTAACGGCCTAAGGATTTTCTACTTCCTAGTAGTGGGTATTTCTCTAGTTAAAAACCCCTCGGCGAGTACAAATTGCTTCATCTGTAAATAAAGTGTTCTTAACGAAATTTCGATCCCTGCTGTGTTTATTTAAAAAAAAAATTGACAAAATTGTAGTCTTTGTGGAAGATCCCTTCGAAGTAAGTTTTGTACAGGAGTGAGATAATATGGGTAGAAGCGTTCTTTACGTAAGACTTTAGGACATATTGTTTACTCGCTCCTGTTGCCGCTGCTAAACGACTTGAGCTGACTTGAGTATCTTCATCCACATGAACTAAAATTTCTAGTTCTTGATTTGGAGTAATTCGTTTCGGTCATCCTACAGCGTTTTTATAACGAAATGAACCCGTTTCTCCCAAACGACGAAACAGATCTTTGAAAATCTTATGGTCTGGCTGTATTCTATTTGGATATTACAATGAGTATCTCCTCGCTGCAGCACGTCCGCTAAAATTATTTTGTGCGTAAACACATGTCATATCCCTCATTTCCCTATTTGAAAAATTATTATGTCTAGGCATTGTAAATAAAGAAGTTAAAGAAATTAGCTCGAGAAACACAAGAACAAAAAAAAAAATTATTAAATGATGTAAATGACAGAACTAAAACGTAACCAAAGCATAACTTTCAATAAATACATTTTGTTTCATTAAATTTGAATTTGTCTTTCAAAAAATTATTGAAATGTTTAACGGCACATTCCTCGAAAACGGTTGGAGTTATCAAGTTCTACCAAGTGTATTTTTTATACCCATAGCGCTGTTCACTCGCACTAATATTGAACATTCTCTTTCACCTGGCAGGTAGAATGTCCCACCGAAACGACCTATCTTTTTGAAAATATCTATTTTTAGTTACCAATATTATGCTGTGTCAATTTCAACGTGCCTCAAATATATTTTTTCGACTTTTTTGAAATATAATTCTGCAAACATCTAGAAAAGTGTTAGACCCGACTAAGTGATCTGGCTTTTTTATTTTTCAACTCCTGAAATACTAAATTTAAAGGTATTACAATTTCAAAATACCTCGAGAATATTTTTTTGCAAAAAAAATTTCGCTGATTTAAAAATTAGAGGGTCGGTTAAGCCCCACTACCCTTCAGTCAGGTCTTCGTTTTTGTATTCAGATATTACAAAAGTAGTATTGTACAAGTTTTCACGATGCCTCAAATACCTACCCAAAAATGTCTACCAGCTCTCGTACTAAATCATTTTATGGAATGAATACGCATATAATGAATATTGAAAAACGTTAATATATGCCGTTTAAATGAATATATGCATCATGTTGCCGAATAAGACTGTTACTTTCATGATAATAAATAACTATAACCCTGCTCATAACATTTTTTGTAAATAACTCAACAGTGGCCCACTTTTCGAATCTTTGACCTTTGCTAATCAGAAAATATATATCAAAGATGGTTATGAAATATTTAGGACATCTTAAGGTCAACGTAACTCCATTAAGCGTCTGAACTAGAATAAATGACCTTACCACTGCGTCTATTGATATACTAAGCAGGCCGAAAATATTTTCACCATTGTAGGACGGTAACTCTGTAGTTGGTGCGTCTAGCTCTATCTCTAAGCGTACCAAGCAAAGTGGGTTCGAATCCGATTTGCTGGGAAGTAATTTTTAACTATAGGTGAACTATCCCCAAGAAGTGATTTGAAATTTACTATAAACTGTATAAATCCGCCTCCATACTCACCAAATCTATATCTTAAAACAGTCATGGAGGTGGAAGACAGTTGCAAATACTTTCATTGTTTATTACAACATATAATTATTTTGAAACTAAAAGTTAAGTTAATTTCACATGTATAAGTAATAAATTATTCCGTGTCAGGAACATATTATTTTTTAGTTGGTAACCAATCACCAGGTGTAAAATAAAATGGACTGAAGCAGTAACAGCAAGTGGTGATAAATCTTGCATTTTTTAGGATTAGTGTCCCAATAAATCAAATTTCCCCTCATATTGTTACAAGAATAAAAATTTACTTTATTACGTAAAAATATAGATTGGTTGTGTTCTTACCCTGTTGTGGAACCCTCTTCCTACTCGTTCGGCATTGACCCAGATTTGCCATTCTCCAGTCTTTCCGTTCCAACTTTGACAAGTGTGATACCATCTGTTCAGGCGAATAGGGTAGTTAAGTCTATAAAACGTGTGTCCTTCCACAGCTAAACTGAAGTAGCTGGAGCGTTCTGTATTGGATACCCAGGAATAAACAGCTCGTGGCTGACCGTCCACTGCAAAAAATTTATGACTTTAATAAATTTCTCAGCGGAAACTCAAATGTACTAGAAAAGTTAAGTATTTTGAATTTTATCTGGTTCTTAAGCTTCTGAGAAGTTATAAAACATAATTGTGTTTTATGACTTCGCTACAGTGTATAGTAGCAAATATTTAGATCAAATGATCGTTATATATTGCGGGATTTGTTAAATTTATTACTAATATTAATTAATACGTTTATATAATGAATAATGTTCATATTTCAACTATTCTAAAATAATTAGCAAGGCTAACTGATCAAATAATGTAAATGTATTAATATATAGTCGCACCATCATACTTGCTCAAAAACTTCGTAAAAAACTGGCCGATGTTTTAAAATATGTCAGTATTGTTCTTATCATCGAATACGTTCATGTTAAATTCCGACGTTATTTTATGACAACATATCATATTCGTGGAAGCGGTCATTCACAGCTTCATTTGAATCACGAATGGTTACTTTTGTCACAAAAGGCATCAAAGTAAATGTCTTTGAAGACTAAAGAGTTTTAAAGAACATCACAATGCTGCATCATTAGTTCGAAAATCATACAATGTTTTACAAATAAACCGATGTTACAATGTTTCGAATAGAAATAATCTTCTTTACCACTTCAATATGGCCTCTTATGGCGTTTTCAACTATTCTGCTTCACCTTTTTTAATGTTTTTTAAATTTTTTAAATTTTTTTCAATAGAAGTAAACTACTCATATCCAATTTTGTTTTAGTTTTAGCATATTTGCAATTTAAAAAAAATTTTGTAGGCAAAAGACAGGTACGTTGGTACCTGATTTTAATATATAACAATTTTATTCCATCAAATAAGTAATTCACAAGTATTTTTATTTAGTATTACTCTCATTAAAAAGAAGACAAAGGCTTAACAACAAAATCATTTAAGGGGATCATGAGGCATGCATAGAGGAACAAATTTACCGAAGTTGCGCTGGATCTATCCTTGGCCCAAAGACCAATCTTAATGACCATCGTCCTATTAAAGATTTACTGTTGCGGACCGAAACACCGCGCAGTATGGTAAATAAAAATTACGGTAATTGGGTCTCATAAATTAAAAGGTTTTGACAGCTAAATTTTTTCTAATATAATATAAGTTTGGTCCACATATTTATTAAATTCGAAATTAAGCATAAAATTATTAAAATTCATACTATCTTTTCTATTGCAAGGATATAACTAGATGACAAGAAGGAACATCATAAAAGTCGCAATTGAAGGTGTTACTATGATAATATTACTCTGTCATGTGTGTACCCTCCAAAAGGCATTCTGCAATATCTCACACGTTACTATCAACAGTTTCAGTTGTAAAGAATCTAAAAATTACTTAAGCAAAAAGTTTTCCAAATCATTTTCTAGCTTACATTTAATCAATATATTTTTCAACATAGTATGACTATGATGGGGCGATTGTACCGAGTAAGATAGTATCGACATATAGATATGTAAAAGTATCTTGATGTTAAAAAATATCTTAATAATATATTCCTAAACTGAAGCATTCCAGTCAATTTAAATGGTGATTTACCTAAAACAAATCCTTGCCCCACGTATTTCATCTACCCAAACTCATTAAAGAATATGTAAAAGTAATGTTTAACCCAAAACAAATTAGGGAACCGCTTTGAGCGAGTTTGTATTCTAAAATGGTCCTATTTATTTTACTAAATATCCTACTGGCCTAACTACCCCAAAACTACCCCATAAGGTAAAATTATATAGTTTTCTGAAATTTTCTCATATTATATCTCCCGGCAAATGTACTACACGGTTTTTTCACAGAGTATAAAATTTCCAACTGATTGATATCCACATAAAATCAAAGACGTAATAATCCATTCCTCCATGTATTGGCAAGTATTTTTAAACTACAGTAATATAATTAGTATCTAGTTGGTTTATTTTGATATTTATTTTAAATCCATAATTTATCTACCACAAACTGCTATCACTCATATTATTATAATAACCCAATAAACTCAATTAAAAAACTAAAGGCAAATATGACTACACGACCTGATGAAATACCCGTGTTTATTATAAGAGATTGCACTAATGTTCTTTACAAACCTCTCTGTATTATATTTAATTTAATCTGAAGTACAGAAACACTCCCTAATAAGTGGAACAATCCAGAATTTATCCAGTGTTTAAAAATGGTAGCAAAAATGAAATAGAGAACCATCGTCCCATTGCAATTTTTTCTAAAATTTTTGAATTTTTGTTACATGATTACGTATCCTTCCATACTAAAAGTTCAACAATTGAAGAACAACATGGCTTTATGGGCGGTCGGTCAACTGTTATAAACCTGGTATGTATCGCTCAATTTATTTCCGAAGTCATAGATCGTCAGGCTCTAAAGCATTCGACAGACTAAACCATGGCATTTTATTGACTAAATTAGAAAGCTTTGGAATTAGTACTTCGCTACTAAATTTATTTATATCTTATTTGTCCTATTGGTCTCAATATGTTCAGCATCGTGGTTATCGGTCCGATCATTACAGCCAATCATCTGGAGTACCACAGGGCTCGGTACTTGGACCATTTTTTGTACTGTTTATCAATGACATTGTTGATGACTTGGATGTTCACTATTTGCTTTATGCTGATGACCTAAAAATATACTTTCCTATAAAATTCCGACTGCGACTGTCGGAGGGTTCAGCGTAACCTGGATCTTCTTAATACTTGGTGCATTAATAACCGGCTTCCTCTTAATGCTGCTAAATGTAATGTCATGTCTTTTATACGTAAAGTAAGTACAATTTCACTCAACTACAAATTAAACGACTGTACTCTAAATAGACCTGAGATTATAAAGAATCTTGGCGTTGTTTTTGAAATTATATTAACTTTTTCTAAACATATCGAGGAATGCACCAGCAGTGCATTTAGAAATTTAGGTTTTGTCTTGAGAAACGGCAAATATTTTACTGAGTTATCTACTCTACGTATGTTATTTGTTACTTTTGTCAGATCCAAACTGGAATATGCGTCCATTGTTTAGAGTCCTAGTTACGATATTCACATAGCGTCCTTGGAAAAAGTACAAATAATATTTTTTAAGTCCGCAACTTTTATTCTGGAGGGCACATATTCAATAAGAGGGACGCAACAAGAATTTTTTTAAAATAAATTTAGCCTGAGGAGCTAAATAAGGAGACGTGTAATGCATTCAATAATGTTCTTACACAAAATTATCAATAATAAAATCAGCTGCACCTGCGTCACCTCACTTCTTAGGTATCGAATTCCGAGATTAAATTCTCGAACAAATAATGTACTCATGCTTCCTACTCCACGCACTAATATATTATCATCTCCCCTACATCAAATGTGTTTAAATTTTAATAGTATTGAGGCTAGCCTGGATATATTTAACTGTAATATTGCTGATATAAAGAACATTTACTTAAACCCCATTTAAACACTATGTTGTCTATATTTCTGTTTTACACCTGTGATATATATTTATTTTACTATATATTTTTTGTTTATAGTTGTTATATTTTATATTTCTGTCATTTGTGTGCCTTTTACTTACACCATATTGTACTGTTTATCGATATTTGATTTAAATCTGTTGTTATTTGTCCTGTAATTGGGTTTCACCCGTTGGATGAATTATTTATAAATAAAATAAAATAAAATAAGAAATAAAATAAGTTTTATACCCTAGCCGTAAATCGGCCGAAAAATGTATCAACCTCAGGTGTCCCACAGGGATCTAATTTGAGCCCACTTTTGTCCATTATGTTTGTCAACGACATTGTTACTGGTAAATGTTTTAAAATGCTAGCGATCTTAAAATATTTTGTAAGATTACTTATATTGAACTGAACTAAACCATTTTGTTAGCTTATAAAAATCGTCACCCTTATAAAATTGACAATCTGTATATCGTTAGAGATGATTTCAAATATAGATTCGATAGTAATATATCACCTTCAACAGCATTTGTAAGCATTGTTTAATTTTTTATTTGGTAATTTTGTATATATATTTTCAAAAGTTTGTGCAAGTATTAGCAGTATTCGGTCTAACTATTATTTCACAGCTTACAAGCGAAGTATTTGTTATAAAGTTTTCGTGTTCTGATTCGGGATAATTTCAAGAACTAAGGCTTGAGGAATGCCATTTTCAACACCTATATAATTATACTTTACGGCGAGCAGGATTTCACATTCCTTTTTTAATGTCCCACTTTTTTTAATTTATCAGTAATTTAAATTCTTGACTAAATCACAGTCTTTTCAAAGTAATTTAGGAACTGATATATCTTATTATATATGACAAAAGCCATCGGTAGCACTATCAATGTTGTTATAACTGTTGATAAAATTCCAATTAAAGAATAGTGTACAAATATAAAATATAGGAATTATAATATTCCAACCTATCTGCATGTGCCTTATATAAATAAGGACCCACCAATTTATATCAAAATAGCTATTCCCCTTACGAGCGCTGAATTATATGGTAATATTTGGGTATTTTGTCTAAACACAGTTAGCACTAAAATACAACAATTTGGAATGCTCAAATGCTACGAGGAAGATGCGAGGCCTCCTTCATCTCAGGATGTCACTAACTGCAGGCCGGTTCCGACCTAGTCTTGGGTGTCGTCAGAGTGATATCTTCAATACCCGGAGTTCGCATCTCATAGACACTGTTAAGACCCACCGCAGTAGAGCGTAACTAGCGCCATCTCTCAGAAGTTTCCAAACAATCCAAATGGAAAATAAAATTGATAATCATCACTGAATAAGCAATTTTATTGCAGAAGGAAATATTATACATATTTCAAGTTGTAAAAATAATTCGTATTTAAATCCAAGGTACTATAGCTTGCAAACCGTTAACATTTAAAGTAGTTTTGCCTGTATTTAAAAGTATGTTCTTATCGAAGTGAATAAACTTATTTACATTCTAAATTCGGATGTTAAATTGGGCTCTAAAATTATTTAAGAATTCAGTACAAATACCTGCAAAAGAATTTATATGTGGATGCGCGAGTAGCAATTACCACATATCAGTTACTTTTCCAAATCTCAATGAAAAAGAAAGCCTGTTGTGCATACATCTCGGTCACATCGTCGTAAATGATCAGAAAACGTAAATTGCGAGCAATAAAATTTAAGGATTTACCCATGGTTATGCTTTAATAACAACAAATTACATCAACTAAATATGTGAAAGGAAAGTCCCATTACAACATACACTTAACAAATGCAAAACAGGCGCTCATACCGTATTATCATAAACATCACAGATGGTTTATTACTCCAATTTTAATTTCACTTTCGATTTGGGCGTATCCAACATTTCTATTATTCTGTCGTATTAATTATATTATTAAATTTAACTTTCCTTTGTAAGCATTAATTTCATACGATTCGTAATGCGTACGATTCCAAAGATAAATGTTTTATTTTAGACGTGAGAATTAACACCAGTTATTGTGTTTCTGTTCTGCGCAACGTTTAAATTTTTCCAAATCCTTCATTCTTAAATCAAAGACATTGCCTTCGTCGAATAACATCTAAAGTGGTACATTTTTATCTTAATGATATTAATTTAAAAAATGTCTTTATTAAAGAAAATACTGTACAGACCGGAATTTAGTCGAAAAGTTACATTTAAATCAATTAAAAAAAAAAAATCTGTAAAGAAATGTTAAGTGAGAGATTTTATGGCGATCATTCAACGATACTAATGAAAATGTCGATTCAAGTTCCGATTGGGGGTAACCAATGGGGAACATTCTTTTTTATTTTATCCGCCAGAGTGCACCAGCTGTGCTCTGTTGTTTGTCCGTCGAAAAAAGAAAATCCGGCGAAAATGTAGAAAAAGGTGTTTCCGAAAAACGGCGTGGAAATGGTCAAAAATGGTCATAGAACCATTTTTCAAAAAGCTATTTGTTCCTGACGAAATTCTCTACAACCATTATCTTTAAATTTTCGTTAAGTTTTCGTTTAATACCTTAAAAACACATTTGAAAATCGCGCTATTTCTGAACTTTGGACGTACGGGCACTCGAGCGGTGGGGAAGGGACGCATGGTGGGGGGAAGCACGATCATTTAGCGGCGCTCCAAGTCCGGCTGCATTTCCTCTCCGCGCGAACGTCCAAAATTCAGAAATAGTCTGATTTTCAAATGCGTTTTTAAGGTACTAAACGAAACCTTACGAAAATTAAAAGACAATAGGGTTGTAGAGAATTTCATCAGAAACAAACGACATTTTGAAAAATGGTTCTATGGCCATCATTGACTATTTCCAGGCCATTTTTCGGAAACACCTTTTTTACATTTTCGCTATTTTCGCTAAAAGTTATTAATAATTTTGCATGAAATTTTTAGAGTATGTAGGTAGCAATAAAAGCTACAATTTAAGCTCCGAAACAACTTCCTACAATAATTACAGTCCCTGTAATTAATTGACAAAAATGGCCATATTTAGCGGTTTTTAATTTTTTATGCAAAAGGTTATTGACCGATTTCAATTGTCAAAAACTCACTTTTTTGTCTTTTTACGAGCTATTTCGTATATTTTTTGTATACAATTTTTTTTTTTTATGACTTAACGACCAACTACCGTAATCATGTTTATCAATTTGGCTCGGAAATCGGGAAATTTAAACTATTTAAAGATTATTATGATACAAGTTGAAAATGACATTAAACCGAGCACGCATGGCGTCATCTATTGGATATATTAGGAACTGGCTTGAATTGTTCCTCATTGGTGGATATGCCTCGTCAACTTTAAATGTTGAATATCTTCGGTGGACATTTTCTAAGTTTTTTATATGTCTTGTAATAAGGAGACCATATCAATGACACATATTCCAAATGAGACCTCACAGGCTTAGTAGTTTAAATAGAAAGTACATTCTTTTCAAACGAGTAATCATATTTTAAAGTATTTTTGTTCGTTGTTATTGATAAGAAATTACATTTTAATGGTTTGAGTAACATTTTGTTGTTTTTAATTGTGATAATGTTTTATTATAATAAGGATTTGAAGAACTTATTGAATTTGTTAATCATTTTATTTAATCATGCTTCTCCACGGCAAGTATGATGCTAGTTAAAAAACCGCTGCCCAAGGAATCACCACTTCCACATCCAGATTTTGTATCCAAGTCTTATACAAACTAAATTCCAATGTAATATTTTACTCCCCTTAAAATTAGGGTGTGGGTGGCAATGGGTATGGTAGAGGAGGTAACCAGTGCCAAAATAAATTTTAGAGGCCCTTGGTATTCGTACACACACTAAATCTCAATTTAATTTTTTACTTCCTTTAATAATAGGGTGGGGGTGTTAAAGGGGGTGGCTAACGCCAAAAAATTTTTTGAGACGTTTCCTTCTTGTACATACACTAAATTAGATTTTATTTTTTACTCCCTTTCACAATAGTGTGGGGGTGGTTGGTATTGGGAGGGTGGCTGATGTCAAAAAAAATTTTGAGACCTTGACTTTTCATAAATGCCCTAAATTGCAATTTTATGGACTTTTACTTGCTTGCTTTGCCTATTTACCCTGATTTACCCCCCCAACGAAATTAGATTAAAATATAATCTACTTCCAGATCTCTTTATAGTACATAAGTGTACCAAATTTCAAGTCGATATCATAAACGGTTCCAGAGTAAACGTGCGCACAAAAAAAAGTTACAGACAGACAGACCGACAGACAGGAAATTTTTTTCGCTCAAATTTAAAATCTCGATGATTCATGACATTTTAAGCCTATGTCAACAAAAAAAAATAATTTTTTTTTTTGCGTTACTATACTTCCACTGGACGTAGAAGTAAAATATATAGGTTTAAAGTTTTTTTTTTTATATTTGTTTAGTTCCAATGAATAAATATGGCATGTGATGTGATATATCGCTGAAAAGGGAGGAAAATATTTTATTTAATGCCGTCATTTCCTGCTCATTAAAAAAAATACTCCCTGAAGAGTAAATCTCAAAATGTAGCGATTGTGAAAACATTTGGATAAAACCTGGTTGAAATAATCTTTTTATAAGAAATTGCCACCTTAAAATTTTCGTCGTATCTCTTCAACTAGCGGAGATATTTGGCTGAGACATATTCCGTATTTTCGACATTTTCCGTCATAACTCTTAAAGTGGGCTATGGATTTCAAATGATTTTAAACCATTTTGTAATTTATAAAAATCAGCACAATTTTTAATGAAACTATTTTTTTTGTGAGACCGATATTAAGTGTAATATTCTTGAGAGCCCTGATAAAACGGACAAATTCTCTATAAAAGCAGTATCTTGTAATTTTCTTGAACCTCCTAGCATTTTTTGAGATTGGATGAGTTCGAGAGATACGACTAGGCAGAGCTGTGTACATACAAGCGGCAAGCGGTGCGGTGCTATTGAAGATTCTTAGCGTGATTTTTTACTCACTTTTCTTAGGAGAACTTTATATACAAAATACGCCAAACTTCATTCGAACATACGGTGTACAGATAAAGATAAGAAACAATTTTAATATACAGGTAATTATAAATATAAATATATATATGCATATATACCATATGTTAGAATGTGATTAAGTTAGATAAATTATGAATTAGAAAGATATTGAAAGTGTAGATATAGAAGAGAAACTTGTGAAACAAATTTTACATAATTTGAGAAATGGAATTATAATTTTCTGCAAACATACAATTCACATGCATTTCTAAATTTTGATACTATCTGCCAGTTTCAATGAAAGCAGATTACAGAATGCAGGACGTAAGTAAATCATGAAATTTTTTTGTATTTTCTTTATATGTATTCACATGATTAATATAATAAGTTCATTGAGTTTAGACGACTTAAAACTCTTAAACATTGTTTTGGAGTAAGTTTTATGTTGTCGTCTATAAACAGAAAAGTACAGGCCTCGTTCAAAGACCTAAATTGTCTATTATGATGACAATCACTAGAAGTTCGAATATGTTATACTAGTAAATATCGCCTTTAAGTTGTACATACTGTACAATTTTTATATACAGATAAAACTTGAAAAGTTAAACTTATCACTCACTAAACTTAATGTGACAATTAAGTAAATAGTAGTTGGCAACGAAACTTAAATCTAAAATACTTTCCCCAGTAACTAAATAATAGGGGGCTACGGCAACGTGGAAAAAACTGATCCATGTTTTTAAAAATTTAATTTAATGTGTAAAAAATTATGAAATATTTTTACCGAGTTGCGAGGTACTTACAAAATTTTTGAACTTTCAAATAAGGAAATTAAATAAACAACAAAGACAAATCATCGTAAAAAAAATTAGTTTCCTTAGAAATATTTACCTTTCACTCCATGATTATGGTTTCCACAACAAAGTTTTCTCAGTCCGCCTCTAGCTTATTTATTCAGTACGCAATTTACTTGAATTACTGTTTTGGAACTAATTTTAAACAAGTTAATAATTAAACAATTAATAAAGAATGAAGAGCTGCAGATCGATCTTTACAGGGTTTCTGAATGTTAGGCCTCCTTTAGACAATCGATTTTTGTCTAACATCGACACAGTCCAGAATTGGATTTAACTGAAAGCTGGCAAAGTCGGTTTTAAAGCACGCCATTCATGACATCAAGAGCATCTATCTCTATTAAGAAGTATTAAAATGACGTATTTAAATAGACTGGAGACGCAATACATTATTTGAGCAATTACTGATACGTACATCAATTTTATAGTACGAGTAGGAACATCATAAAAATATATTTTTTTAAATTTGCTTTTTTGTAAAAAGTCGTACTAAAAAGTAAAACATAATAATGTACGACTGCAAAAAAAGCAAGGTGTGCGCACTTTGTATGATTGATTATACGCATGATTGTATGAAAAAGGTGGAATCGTTGTACACATAAATCATGCATACATAAAGATGAGATATACATTTATATCTCGAGTTCTACGATAGCTAGAATTTTTTTAAAAAATTGCAAGTAAAATAGATAAAAAATTATTATTTTCGAACATACAGGGCGAGCCAAGACGAAATTAAAAGACCAAGTGCCTTTTTTAAATGGAATGCTATGTATATCAGTACATTTCTTGAAGACTCTTTCTAGGCTCTATTCATTCCTATATTAGCATTGAATAACTCCCAACCACTTGGATGTAATGAATTTTTTTGTTGAAATAATACAATCTGCAGATGGATATTAAATAAATCACCAGTCACAGTTATGGGTTTTAAGAAAAACTTATGTGAATACCAGTTGCAAGACATCTAATTAATGTTTTTGGATCATTTTAATTTCCTAAAGATGTACACAATGGGCAAAAATTATTTTTCAATTAAGAACATTTTAAATTGAATTTTCTCAATTTTTTCAAATAGAACACCCTGTATATTTTTCGACGATGTGATGTAGAAATGAATAACGAACATTTTTTGTATGTACTTCCCAATGGCTAATTGCAAAGATTTTCGTTTTAGAAATAAATGTCAAATTAATAAACTTAAGAAAAGAGGTTCCCTCAAATAATTTATTAGAAAAATTTATAGTAGGTGTTCGACGTGTTGCCCATTTTCATTGACACCAGTCTTTATGCAATTTTGAAATGAGGCCATTTAGTGGGACCATTTCTTCCAATCCATTAAAATGAGTAAATAGTATTTAACCGGTCCTTTACTGTATTGTTTTTTTTGTAAAATTATTTGCTGTTCTCGTTATTCGACAAGCAATAAAACCTCAGTTTGGTATAAATTGTCGTGTACAAAGGAGCATTTATCACATTTATCGGTCGTTACAATTTGTATTTGAATTTAAAATATTTGGAATTTTACAATATGAATTTTAATACAGCGAAACTTGTAGACACGCCTTTTGTTTTGGGCGAGTCAGACAGAGATTGTTTACTTATAGAATTTATCCCAACGTTATCCTGAAAAAAGGATTCCTGATGTTAGCAGCTTCCAAAACCTTCTCGATAGATTTCTGGAAACTGGAAATGTTGAATATAAAAAAGTGAGTTTTCTGTGGTGCTGGCAACGGTTGAGAAGTGAGCTCATTAGTAGAAATAAGTAGACGGTCTGTGGCTCGAATCTTAATAAAATCAAAATAAGTTGCATGCATATCATATTCAAACGCACCAGGAATTATCTGATGACCATTTTCAAAAGCGCTTACAATTTTGTAATTGGGCAACATGATGTCAACTTCTTCAATACTGTTTTATTCAGTGATGAGGCAACTTTTTATAAAAATGGATTTGTTAATAGACACAATTTCCATTATTATGCTTCGGAAAATCCCCACTTTTTTATGCAAGTTGATAACCAACACAGATGGTCTATAAACGTTTGGGGAGGAATTATTGGAGAACATGTAATAGGGCCACATTTCCTTGATGGTACATTGACTGGAGCTATTTATCTTCATTTTTTGGAAAATTATCTGCCACAATTATTGGTAAATCTCCCTGAAAGAGTTCAAAATAGGATGTGGTTTCAGCAAGACGGTGCTCCACCACATCATTTAAATTCAGTTAGAGACCACTTAAATATTACCTACCATAATCAATGGATTGGAAGAAATGGATCCACTAAATGGTCTGCTAGATCCTCAGATCTTACAAAAATGGATTTCTTTTTATGGGGATATGTGAAGGAAATTGTTTATAGAGACACACCAACAACAGTACAGAATAATAACTGCCTTTATATCTATCACACCGGTAGGTTTAGGAACAGTGGGAACCTCATTTCGAAAGCGCATAGAAATGTGTGTCAATCAAAATGGGCAACATGTGGAACATTTATTATAATTTTTTCTACTGAGTTATTTGAAGAAATATATAAGTTTATTTTTTGAATATTTAAAGTCACTTTTAGCAGCGCGATGATGAAACGGTTTTCATTATTACTTATTAGTGTCATATGATTATTATTGTTACTACTTATTATTACTTTCTCATTATTACCTCTAATTGCCACTGTTTTCACCTTTTCTTTTTTCTCTTTTATATTATTTTACGCTTTGTTTTTTTTGTATACTTAACTTGTAATTACAGGGTTAAGTGGAGGAATAGCCTTTGGCTAAACTTCGCCCTTTAAATAAAGACGTTTTATTATTATTATTATTAATTTTGTAATTATTGCTCAATAAAACGAAATTGGTTGCAATTAGCCATAGGGAAGGATTTACAACAAATGTTCGTTTTTCCTTTCTACATCATATCGTCGAAAAATATACTAGGTTGTTCCGTTTGAAAAAATTGAGAAAATTCAATTTAAAATGCTCTTAATTGAAAAATAATTTTTGGCCACCCTGTATACTTTTAGGAATGAAAATGATTCAAAAACATTAATTATATGTCTCGTAACTGGTATTCACATAAGAAGCTTCAAAAAATGTACTGATATACATAGCATTCCATTTTAAAAAAGGTACTTGGTCCTGTAATTTCGTCTTGGCTCGCCTTGTATGTTCGAAAATAATTTCCAGTTATAGACTTTTTTATCTAGTTTACTTGTAATTTTTTAAAAAATTTCTAGCTATCGTAGAACACGAGATTTCGAGGTCCGACGCACTATTGACCCACCCTATATACTAATAACAAATTGTCACGCCTTGCTTTCCTTGCGGTACTATATTATTATTTTTTACTTTTTAGTACGACTTTTTACAGAAAAGCAAGTTTAAAAAATGCATTTTTTTATTTTCTACTTTTTAGTCACACTTTAATTAAATTATTATCATACATTGCCTAAGTTTAATTAGCAGTTTAATTTAGATTTCCAAAGATAATATTATATATTTAGGTTAGATTGGGGACGCGGAGGGTCGCAGCGGATTTACCCCCCCCCCCCCCCCAGAGAGCGCTCAATAAAAATTCGTTTCTTAACGATTTGTTTTGATTTCTCGCTCCTTCGTTTTGCAGATTTTTCAATTTTCACCCCCAAACTCCCTATTTGCAAAAGTAAAGGTGGAATATTGTGTCGTCATCCGATCATTAATTGATTAGGTCAGGAAGTGTGTTAAGTAAAGGATGCAAGATTTGAATACAAACATTAACATACATTGTGAGTTAAAGAGAAGTAAGTAAAAATCGCAACATGCGAATATGTTAATATCCATGTACATCTGGGTTTAATTACAATTGATACTACGGGTAACAACAGTAAGTACTACCTTTCTCTTTCTATTAATTACACGTTTTTTTTATATAAATCGCTTTTAACCCAGCCATAAAAAGGGAATTGCTTACAAAACGGCGGAAAAGGATAATAATAATTGGTGGAATTATACAGTCAGATTTTATAATTAAATTGTTAAGTTTGGAACCTCGAGAGGGTAGCGCTCACGTCGCCATCTTGAAAAAATGGGGCCCAAAATAAGTTGTTCGCAAATAGCTCTGTTCCCGTCAATAGTAGCCGCAGAATGACTTAACAAAAATTCTAAAGTATAACAATAAAATTTTATTCATCTTTCGAATAAAATCGTAAACCTACAATAAAAACTAACTTCACTGTTAGGTAGCAAAGTTCAATTAATCGGACGACTGAGTGAAATTTAATTTCATAATTAATTTTTGGCGACTTTCTGAAGGCTGTTTTTACAAAAAAATGGTTTTAATAATTGTTTAATCGAATGTTTTCTTGACAGACTATAAAAATCCTCCTTCATTCATTATTATGAAGTATTCTATTTAATAGTGATAAAAAGCATAACTTACTAAGGCTATTGGATACGTCATTGAACAGTGCCCCTACGTCTATAACAGTAAAACTATATCCAAGTGCTGTATTTTATAGTAGTGCATCATGCTACAAAGCTTAATCCCCATGTGGCATTTAAGAAAGTTGAAATGGCAATTTTACCCCTAAATTGTGATCTGCTTGAAATTGTCTACAAATATTGCTTATACTTAATATAGTTAACTAAAATATCAAGTGTTTAGAACATGAGAAAAAGATTAGAGCAATTTAGATGTAAAATGGCCATTCCAACTGTTTTAGCTGACACACGATGATAGAATTTTGTAACTCTGTAAAATATAACATTTAGTCACAGTTTCGCTGTTATAGCTGTGGGGGCAACTTTCAACGGATTATCCCTTGTCATACCGTGCTGAACAACATTCTGTATGTCTCATAACAAGTCCCATTAAGATATGCTATGTGCCTATTGCATTAGCTATTACCGCTACCGGAGATTTATAATAATTATAGTCAGGACAATCACGGAATTTATCTCGAATCACTCATTTTGTTCTCACTTCATTTTCCCCATAAATTATAAACAGTGCGACGAATACATGCTTGAGCTCTTTTCAGCATGGGATCACGCATATTTTAAAAGGTATGTCGAAGATCTTATGGCTTACTTTTTCACTAACCTGCTTTAATTCTTCTATTATATTTCTCGCCACACCCCCCATACAAAACATATTTGTCCACACAATATTTGTATAATGAACCATTGTTAAAAACGCAAGCTCACAATATTACAACTTACGCCTAAATGTAGTAAACAATATATTGACATTTGGTTGCTAATGTACCTGTTGCATTTCTTTTTGCAGACGAATATCATTAAGAAATGGGCTAGTCACAGATACATTTAGATGATTCTCCATGTTTTAATAATTAATTTTCGCTGTAAATAGTAACGATCAAACAGATACAATAGATAAGCAAACAAAGAGCATGAAGTGGGCACTGAAGATTGAAAAATTCAACAGAATGGGTTCTACCATCAATTTAAATCTCCACTGTAGTTATCTATAAGAAACAACGAGTAGATTGATAGAACGGGCGAGCAAATGACGAGCAAACGGTTCAGGTTAAAAAATATTTCAATTCGAAAAGTTAGGGGAAAAGCAGCTTCTCGAAGGTCTTACATTTGGTAACGAGCTTTGCTAATAGAAATGTTAGATTTTTAAACGTTTCAATTGACATGGGACATATGATACCATCTGTTGGATAACACCGAGTACAGGCTACAGCTGCAATGTGTAATGCAACATGTAATTCAACCTATGTGGATACGAGTTGCATGTTGCAGGTCACATTACATTGTATGCGCGGTGGCAATCCATCAGTTGTCTGTTTTTGTCTTGAGCACAAAGGAATATTCAGTTGCGGATATGACGCGGAAGGATTGTAAACGGAGGTGCGCAAAAACGCGTCCATGTGGCAATACATGTTGCATTACACGTTGCATCTGTAGTCTATACCCGGCTTTATCCAACAGATGGTATAATATGAACAGGCCTAAAGCCCCTTTTCACACTAGGCGACTTAGCAGCGCGATTTCGTAGTGCGGCTGAGTGAAAGGATATGCCACTAAGTCGCGCGGTTCTAATCTAAAGACACGAGCCAGGTGAGTCGTTGCGGCTACCTGCTGCTACACGGTCGATCGCGCTGCTAAATCTCCTAATGTGTAAAGGTATAGGAACATCACGTACAAATGGTATGCACGACTCAGCGGTATTACTAAATCGCGCAGCTAAATCACCCAGAGTGAAAAAGGACAAATTCAAGGCCAACCAACAGTGTTGATTGTATATAAAAAATGTCTTACAAATGACGTCCATTTATTAAAATATTACTTATTCAGCTTTAGATAATATCATATTTTGTATTTATTATGGATAAAGGATTATGAAAATAGAATGAAGACATATTTCTAATTAAATCACTAAATTTTCATGTATTCAAAAAAATTGTTAATACGAATTTTATTGGATTTTTATCGATACAACTGAATTTTATGTGGTATAAATATCTACGATTCATTTTGTAAAAATTACATACTGTAGAAACACACGAAACATAATACAACACAAAAAGTAAAATCACATAGGTACGTACTACGGAAACTAATTATCATCTAAAGTGTTGTTCCATGTTCAAACACTATTGTTAAAGCCACTAATTACTATCGCCACTGAAAAGTGGTGTATTATATTCGCTGAATTAACAATAACATTTCCAACAGTGAAAACCTGTTTACGTTATGGTTAAACGTAAAATTAGCATTATTAAAAGCGGTCGTATATATTTATTTAATTTGCCCTAAATGTTTTTCTTAATTTTTATTATTAATTTCCTGTAGCTATTAGATGAAGTGGCGACAGCCAAAACGATTACCACGTATAAGGAAAAAATATTATACATGTATAAACACTCTGGTCGCCATTAGAATCAATATATCTTTTTGGTATATTTTTTTCTGTATATTTGTACGATTAGTGATATCAGTGTACGGTGGAAATCAATTAGTATTATCAGAAAAACTTACAAATCTAAGTAAGAAGAATATTTACATTATAGATTAAAATTGACACTACTGTCATCGGTAACACGTAAGTGATCCACGTGTGCAATGCTTGACGATAAAATCGTTCTAATGTTCCAGTAGTCTGTACATAATTGGTAATCATCGGAAGCGACCTTGAGCAGAATCCTTTACATATATCTAAAGTTCGGTGAAGGTAGGAAATTAAACGAAGATAAGCAATGAAGCTGAAAGAAGTATTAAATAGCTTCATTAACCAGTCACATAGCCATAAAGATTTCTTACAGCTTCATACAAACCGAAAATTGAGACATCTTTTTGATTATCGAGGCCACAAAATTGGCAATCTATAATACTTTACTGTTTAGTAGAACAAAATGGTTTAGCCAGTTGTGAAAATTTGTATCAGTTATCAGAGTCAAGGAATTTTTGATTTGTCAAAATAATATGTACCTACATAGGAGTGTCCCACTTAACGCGTTATGTGGGTAATATTTAAGATAAATGTTTACATGAAAAGTCAGTTTGACGTTTTTTTCGAGGAATCCGATGCCGCTGAGAAACAAACAATTGAGCATTAAAAAAAGTTATGGACAAAACAAGAGATTTTATAAAAAAAATTGAAGATATCTAATTTCTACTTGCTTTTCTTTAACCACAATGTGTGCACAATGTTTATGTTCAAGTCTTGCGTCCCTTATTTAACACACTTCCTGATATAATCAATTGATGAAATATTTACTAAGATCACATGACAATACAGTATTCCACCATTACTTTTGAAAATGTCTGCACGTAGGGGACGCGGGGGTGAAAATTGTCTTCAAATATTGCATCCTTTATTTAACACGCTTCCTGGTGTAATCAATTGATTAAATTTTGCACAGTTACTAAGGTCGGATGACAAAACAGTATACCACCGTTACTTTTGCAAATATCCGCACATAGGGGTTGTAGGGGTGAAAATCGAAGAATCGAACGAAGAAGCGAGAAAGCGAAAGAGCGGAAAATCAAAACAAATCGTTAAGGGACGAATTTTATAAAAGCGATTTTATAAAAAAATTTCAAAATATCTAATTTTTATATTTACTTAATCGACTATTAAGGTGAAGTAAAAAAATGTGTATAAATTTTAAATGTGGCTTCCAGTTTACAAGAAAATGACGTTCATTCTAAAAACTAAAATCATAATTTTGCAAATATAATAGTAAGGTAAAACGTAAAATTCTCTTTCTGTTATAAATATTCGTTTACACACTTCCCTGCAGATAGAATATATGTGCGTTTTTTAGCGTAGTATCCCCTGTAGGCTTAAGCCCCTACTACCGTTTCTAAATTTCTTAGTCTATCTATTAAAGCTTATAAGGCAAAAAGTATATCTGGAGGATCATAAGCAGACTGACAACTTTACAATCTGATTTATTTTCAGTTTTATAGCGCCGAAAAAAATTGTAAATTTTATTTAATTAAATAGAGAATCATTTTAATACATATTCCTTCACTTTGAAATCGGAGGTTGATTGATACCTGTCTTCAGTATCATCATCCTCATTTTCATGCACTTTATTTTCTAGATCACTTACTTCAACTTGCAATATCTCTTCATCTTCTCTGATAGATAGATATCTTAGTTCATCAGGTGATTCACTTCTATATCTAAATCGGCGTCATTGTCTATTGTTCTGCCAACGTTGGTATGATTGAGCCATGCAATTTACACAAAATGGGGCTCAATATTCCGACAGACGCAAGTGGCTTTACATACTTTCATTTATTTATATCATATTGTTTTTAAAGAAATTTATGGAACTGGATTTTTAAGTGTAATTATAGTGATCAGACCATCTTGTGTGATTCTCCAACCCCAATCTTGTAGAATTTTATAGTATATACGTACCAGTTTGGAACCTGATGGTAGCTTCAAAAATAATGCTAACATGCTGTTGTTTTTGTGGTAGGTAGTGAGGCAAGAGTAAAACGATATTTCGTTGGAAGTTTAGCAAAAATAAACCGCAATTATTCAGCGTAATTCCTAAAATTGTTCGTAAAGAAGTGCAATAAATAGTTGTCCTGTTTTGTCAATGAATCGGGATGGGCTTCTAAGTTTTTAAAAACGTCTATTTTTCTTATAGTTCCCCATCCTTCTATAATAACTTCATAAACTTCATCGTGGATTGTCTAAATTACCTTTAGCGTATTATTGAAGGCAAAATTTTGTCAATAGGGGTTATTTCAGACTCGATCTCTATGGTAAGAGTTATGTCAAATGTGCATGGCTTTGGCATCAATATACGTAATCACAAAACAAAAAACAGCCTTAGACAATGAAGTAGTTTCTTCCGGGTCTTGCCGTGGTCGTCGAATTTGACTTGACGTTTCGCTAATTTCGTGATGATCCCATGGCTGCTACTTGCTACTGCTCATAGAAAGTCTCCATTCCACAGAAAATATGTTGTAGACAGGCGCAATCGGGCCAGATCAAGCATGTCTTCTCTTAATCCTTTAAGTACAAGTTGTTGGCGTATCAGGTTAACTGTTTCCTCAATTGGTATATTGGTGAACAAAGTTTCGGCGTTAAAACTAACCATGATGTCATTACACGTTATTTCTAAGTTTTCTAAAATTTCTACGAAGTGTCCGGAGTTCTTTACGTGGCTACTAGTATTACCTATATAGAGTTGGCCAACTGGATCACCTGGTTTATGAATCTTAGGCAGGCCATAGAGCCGTGGTGGTAAGGTTTCACTTGGCAGCAGGCGGCGTTCTTCTACTGGGATTAATGATTTCTTGATAGCTGTTCTCGTTTGTCTTTCAACCCTTGATGTCGGATCCTTTTTTAATTGTGTGTACTGTTCTGGATTGTATTGTATTTTTTTCCTCATATTCTTCTTTCTTCATTACAACTGTGGCATTGCCTTTATCTGCTTTTAAAACGATGATATCTTTATTTTTGCGAATATCTCTGAGAGCTTCACTTTCCTCTCTAGTAATGTTCCTCCTACGTGGTTTTGATTTACGCAGTATTCGGCATGTTTCGTGCCTCACTTTCTCAGCTTCTTCAACTAGCAGTCCCCTAATGGCGTTCTCAACTTCAGTGATTATATCTTCCTTAGGTACTTTATTCGGCGCCACAGCGCGTCCATTCTTCTGGTTGTGGTTAGTCTGTTAAATTAATTACGGTCTTCTCGACGTCCAGTTTGGGTGTAGTTGATGATAAATGTATCTTACCCTCTCCCTGGTTAATGCTTCTTCCGTTCTGTTGCTTATCCTCCAGGCAGCAGGTGTTTCTAAGTGGTGGTTAATCTTGACGAATTTTGGTGTAACCTTCTTGTCTCTACAGCGTCGTAGAAATGCTATCGATAAAAGTAACTTATTCTTCTCATTTCTTAGTGTGTCCAATCTCCTGGTTTTTGAGTAGATATCCTCCCTGTAGAGGCGTCCAATAATAGTAGACTGCAGGTTTTTACGGCCGTTGTCTAATGAAGTAGTTTCTTCCGGGTCTTGCTGTGGTCGTCGAACTTTACTTGACGTTTCGCTGACCATTCTGTCAGCTTATTTAGAAGAATTCTAAAGACTGAATTTGTTGTGTTACACTCCTCGTTGTACGTATACCTAGGCACTGCTTCGCTTCGCTGGTCATTCGTCGTGCATGGTTCGCTTCGCTGCTCATTCGTCGTATTTGGTTGACCGTGACTTACTATGCGACGACAATAACAAACCCCAGGAACTACAGAATGTCCAACAAGCTTTAGAGAAGAACGGATACAGTCAAAGCAATATACAACGAGTAGTAAATAACCAGCGGAGAACAATAGAAGAAGAACAGCAACAACCAACAACGTATGCATGCCTATCCTACGTCGCGGAAGTCACAGATAGGCTGAAGAAGATTTTATTCAAAAAGAAAATAGGTGTACGGTTTCGAACGGTGAACAAAATACAGCAGATCCTTCTCTCAATCAAAGACCCTGTCCCCAAACTGTTACAAAAAAGTGTTTTCCAGTTGAAGTGCACATGTGGTAAGAGCTACATCTGACAAATGGGATGAAGTATCCAGTGCAGAATCAAAGAACATCAGAGGAATATCAGATGTGGATACACGGATAGCTCGGCGATAGCAGAGCATGTCTATAATAACGAGAACCATAAAATCGACTACGAGGACGTCCATATATTAGACAGGAATACGCGCTATTATCCGCGAATCATGAGGGGATCACTGGAAATTATGAAAACGTGAACAACTTTAACAGAGAGGATGGGTATCGACTTAGTAATACGTGGAGACTGGTATTGCCAAGTACCAGCACCGTAGTAAGTCACGGTCAACGAAACACGACGAATGAACAGCGAAGCGAACCAAGAATGACGAATGACTAGCGAAGCGAAGTAACGCCTAGGTATATAACGAGGAGTATAACACAACAAATTCAGTCTTTAGAATCCTTCTGAAGAAACTGACAGGATGATCAGCGAAACGTCAAGTCAAGTTCGACGACCACGGCAAGACCCGCAATAAACTACTTCATTAGACAACTGCCGTGAAAACCTGCATTCTAGCCTTAGACAAATAATAAATATGTAAAAAAAGCAATTCCCACTAGGGGGTACTCAATTCTATCCAGCAAAGGGTGTCACTTTACCGGTGCAGTCATCAAGAGTTGAGCAAAGGAGCGAAGGTTCAAATTCCAAGAAGGATACACACAAATAAAGCGCCTAGTAAAAGAAAAACACGAATTACTTCGCGAAATATTTTAGGTTGGTATTAAATATATTTACACAGAAAACAAATTAGCTACTTGATTATTTATATTAAAGTATGTGAAAAAATGAGACCAAATGTATTATACGAACCTCTAGCACAGGAACCTTATTGCCGAGACGTTTTTAACTTCGACGTGTTCCAAAGAAAAATACGTAACTAAACGCTTTAAGATGCAAATTCACTTGTAAACAACAAGTAACAATCAACCGTATTGATTTATGACTCTTGGGTGACTTAAACTTTTATCCGTTTTCAACGGGAAAATAACAACTATAATTAGTTTAAAGTCACAGGACACACAAACTAGTCAAATGGACGAACGCTATTTCTCCGGTATCAATTAATTTATCAAAAATGGTTAATGGTATCAATTAATTTATCGAGTACGAGTTTTTTTCTGCAAAAAATTATAACACTCCTACGCATTGAGCGGTAATTGAAATTTGAATATATGCCTACTCGTTTATTTATTAATTATTAATTTAAATACGGATATTAATCTTTTTATTAAAATATTCGTATCATCCGTAATTGTTATTGCGAATGGTTTTTTTAAATATAACAGAAATTACGAACAGATTAAAAATATTGATATTTCATTACAGTCAAAATAAAAAAAATGGTTTGTATGTTTTTTTCATTTTGAAGCATGAGAAATATCAGTACAATCTATGAACTCGCCTATGTCGTGCACTAACGCGGAATTACAAATTTTGGCGATTGTATCCCTACAACAATTGACTTCAAGACAAATAAATGCATATATATTGCAACATTTTAAAATACTACTCTGAAATTGCGGGGCCATGAGTATGCAACCAGACACACTTAAGTGTACCTAGTGTTGCATTAATCATGAAATGACAAGATCAGCCAATAAATGATGCAATACAATTAATTAATTCAATTTCACATTGTTTATTTCTTTAGTATCACTAAATTTTTTGGCAGTAAGGCTTGTTTTCTCTTTTATGTAAACACATTTCCTCATTGGTTGGCAACAGTAAGTCTTCTGAGACAAAATTTAATTTGGCAGCACTAGAAAGACGTCAGGTTTCCGGGGGAAAAATGGCGAATTTCTTGTCCTTGCCAAGGCACGTGTGCGAAGGAAGGAAGTTTCTCTTTTCGTTGGAGAGTTCAACCCAGTTTAGTTTTGGGCATTTTGTGAACCAAACTTTAGTATTTCTTTTGTGTGGAAGCTTGGTCAGCTGTCGCATAAAAATTTTATTTTCGAGTTGGTCAAGGAGAGACTTCCTGAGTTTTTTTATGGAACTCATATGCTACTCTCTACTTATAAGGGTAAGTTTTACTTTTGTGTTTTATTAGGTTGTTTTTATACTCGTAAAACTTACAGAGTGTGAATTTTTTTGATCTGTCGATGTATTAGCCAGCAACTAAATGTACGAAATCATGTGCAGCCAGTGGAGCACCAACTATAACCGTTAGGGTCCGTCATAGTATCAACCTTACTTGGTGTCATGAAGACGACCAGTGCATGTTGTGACGCAGGAACATTCTAGCCATGCTGTAGACGAGCTTCCGATCAGTGTTAGGGCAGGTTTTACTTGAGCAAGTTTTGTTGTTGGAGTAGGTTTAATCTTCTTTCTTTTTTTGTCATGAATCTTAATCTGATTTGATTACTTAAGTTTGTCATTCATTTTTAGTAAAACTTTGACGTCAACATATATTTTTAATTTAATTTTAATTTCAGCTATGGAATCCCTAGCACGAGTAAATTTTTGTATCTTTTTTGAGAATATAAGACTTGTCAGGCAGAGCATGCCATGTAAAGCTATTAATGAATTAACATCGCAGATACACGATACTCTTGGATAAACATTATTTCCATACTATTAAGTTCACTTTTTATTGATTATTAGCATTTAAGTTCATAATTAAACTAAAGCTCTCTAGCCTGTGTATGCATATTTTATATAATAAATGTTCTTTTTGTAGAAATCTTGTTTTTGATACTTGCATCGCCTCTGGTGATATTTGTGCAGTAATGTGCTTTGCTAGCTATTATTTCTTTTTAAGTAAGTAATCACAAATTTTTTATTACTTTCAAGTATTAAGTAAATATGGTTAAACAAATGGCAAGATTTTTTATCAACCAAGTGGCGCCCAGCTGCTGTATGCAACGGGAACCATTTTATACAACTAGGTATAAAGTTGGTTGCAACATTTTTTCATAGGGAATTCAATGGTCAATATAATTTGTACTAATAATGTTCGACAAATAATCAAAGCAAACTAAGTTATTTGAAAAAAGATGTATTTGTGACGAAAGCTTATTGTACACTAAGGAGAAATTTTCTGTAAGATGTTTAAACCTTTCCTAAAATAAAATAAAGCGAATATATTCATTTCCGATCTGACTCTTATTTCTCTTGAGATCTGGCCTAATAAATAAATGTACATAAAATCGACCTGTTTGAGCAATTTTTGTCAGTCGCTTTGTAACGCTTCCATCAAATTTATTGCAACTTTTACGCGCACTGTATACTCTATATGCAATGTAATTATGATATTTTTGTAATATAAGATACATTTCCATTAGGTAATTTAATTAAAAACAAGCTACACGTTACAAGATAAAAGTCAAGTGGAAAGTTAATGTTTGAGATAGACAAACAAATTAAAGAAAGTAATGAAAATTGGTATGTTTAAACAGCAGCCAACGATAGTAAAAAGTTTATATTATGCGAGTTCCTGGTGACTGTAAATTCAATTAAATTCATAGGGCAGCAGAAACTTACCAGCATACGAAAATATAGGATGGTCATTGCTGTGATTATAAAACTTGCTCCAAAAGCACAAAGTAAACTGCTGTGTGTCGGGAATATCAGTCTTGTACTGAATATACTGGAAGTAAAGATCCTGCGTAAATCCCACTTTGTAGACCTCACACTGATCTCTTGCTGGCAGGGCACCATGTTGATACCCTTGATCCAAGATGCCGCTGAAACTCGACGATGAGGAATGGAACGTAGATTTAGATCCTTGGAATAGGTCAGCTTGTTGGAACGGATGCCAGGTGTCAGGTTCATGAACACCTGCCACCGATGTTAAAGCTAGACACAGTCCTAAATATTTGTACATATTGCTACCTCACGTGCTACGGTTTTTGTATGTTTTATTGTATATGTGTCACCAGCATTCAGCAGATGTCATCTGGAAATAAAATATGCTGTTAGTTTTGTGACGTTCTAGCTGGCATTTTACGTGCCAAATTTTAAATTACTGCTATGTAAATGGTGTGAATTTATATAGTCCGGGCGAAATCAGTCATCGACCGAAAAAATTTATTCGGATGAAATATTTTTGAGTCATGTTCAAAATGTGCTTCTTTATAAGAAAGTACAGTTTGCTAGATGGAAATGTGATCAGGAATTGTTTAAACAAAGTTTTTTAAAACAAATTAGAAAAAGTGATTTTTTCGTTTCGAAAAAAATATTTTCGTATTTTTCACACGAAAACAAACAAATAATAGTACAGGAAAATTGTCGAAAGAAGCCTGAATTAAAAGAACTAAATCAAAGTGATCTCGTCTTTTGAGGAGTTGTTGTTCATAATGTTACAAACGTTTTTTTGTCGAATCACCTGCCAGTGGTGCTTTAGAAAAATAGTTATAAACAAAAAGAAAGTTCAGTTTTTTGCTCATATCTATCTCTCTCTAATTTAGCCCATAGCCATATTATTTTACAAGAATTCAATTTTGAAGCTGAGGAAATTCTACACTAATTTCATTACAGAAACATTTTTGTGGGAGCAAACAAAAAATTTAAATGTTTATAACGTATAACTCTGGCGTGGTGGGGAGCAAGGCTAGCGAGCGGGGGCCCGCGCTCGCTTTGTTATAGCATCACAACTTTTGTTTAAATTGGAATATTTTAATTAAACAAAGTGCCTATCGAAAAATGATAGTTTTTCACGTGCGACTATTATGAAATTTGTTTAAGATTTCATTTTGTGTATATTGCACACGAGATGAAATTACAAAAGGCTGTTTTTTTTAAACAATACGCAATTAAATAAACAATTAATTTTATAATAAGCTTTCCCGTATAAATTCATTTTCTAGACCCTTTAGTTGATTACTAGGAAGAATTTAAAAAATTACAAAAATTTAGTTTTTAAGATTCGACATTTTTAAAATCCACTTTATTTGAAAAATCGTAATAACTAAAAAATAACTTTATTTCAAAATATAATTATACAATCAGTGCAATAATTGGGATAATTCTTTTTGGGCTAATTCGAAAGCTTAACTCTTGCTTTTTAAAACAGTTATATCGGGATAATTAATAATAAACTGCGGATACTTGACCCAATCAATCAATCAAAACAACTTTATTCACATTACAGAACAAATATCTAACCAGATATCTACCTCGCATTTGACCCTGTAACCAACGCATATTGTTTGTCACGTTGGTAGTAACAGGGTCCAGCGGAGCAGTGCTGGTTCAATTTATAATCTTCTTGATTGTATCTTGAATACATTTAGTGATGTATTCAAGATACAATCAACACACTCATTCTCCTATTTACAAATAAAATTTAAAATGAGTAATACAATAATTGTACACTACTAAGTAGCTGAAAACAGTTAACAATAAAATTTGATAGTATATCACTTATTTAATTTTATGCTACTGGTGCGGGTATCAAAGTCTATAATAATTGATCCCGTTGCAAGACTTCCAATGGCGAGCAGACGTTACTGCTGAATCTTTTGTACTTTATAATTTCTGGTCTAAATATAATTTTGATTTTACGATGTACTAGAGATAAATTTATATAACAAACAAAACAAACAAGAACAAATAAAACAAAAATGTACATACATAAACCAAGAGTAATTGGAAAGATTTAACAGTTATGAAATATCAGTACAGATAGGTAGGGGAAGAAGAAGTTATAGTTGGTGAAGGTTTGGCTATAGAGAGATTGCCGGAAGATGGGCAGCGTCTGGTAAGGTAAGGTGTGTTTTATTCGAAAGGGGGCATTATGCTGTCTAATTTGTGTTATATTTTGGGTTAGCGGACTATCACCCAGTTTGAAGGTGTAGAATTTTTGAGATATATTCTGGATGTAATCCGTTATTGGCGTTATGTCGTGGCAGCGTGCATAGAGATCTCTGAGGGAGGTGTACCTGTTGGAATTCGAAATGAGGCGCATAAATTTGTGTTCTAACACTTTCAGTTTGTTCATTGTCGTGGCCGACGTGCTGCACCACACCGGCGCCGCGTATGTGATTGCTGGCCTGATCACCATTGTGTAAAATAATTTTTTATTTTGTCTGTTAAGTCTACTACCCCTGACCATGAGCGGATACAGACTCCTGGACAAGGAGTAGACCATCCGTATTGTCTCATTTATATGCGTGTTAAACGTCAGTCTTTGGTCCAGTCTTACCCCCAAGTACTTCACGCACCTTTTGGTTGGAATTTGGTGTCCCCTGATCGAAATTGGCGTCAGAATTTTGTTTTCAGTGAATCGGCGCGTGAAAACTATCGCCTCTGATTTTTCGACGTTTATCCGAATCTTCCACTGACTGTAATAAGCCGTGGCACGAGTCATGTGCGCTTTCAGCAGCATATTAGCCGCTTGTGCGTTATGGGATACTTGACCCGATAGCCACGCGACTCCAAAACTTGCCAAAATGTTGATGCCTGGATAAGTTATAAAAAAATATTTTATTTTTGTGCAACTTTACAGGTGTTGTCGGGAATATTATAATGTCCAAGTAAACATCATTTTTCGGTGTTTACAATAATTAATTTTATTAATTATTTAATAAAATTAAAAAATAAGGCTTGCTTAATCATTCAATTTTATGCTATTAATCGAAGTTGATAATTAAATATACCATTGTAAAATTTATTAAAATTAATGTTTTTGCATTATTGCATAAGGGTAATTTGCAAAAAAATTATCGTTTTTTGCACCAAAAGTGAAATAAAGTTATTTTTTAGTTATTACGATTTTTCAAATAAAGTGGATTTTAAAAATGTCGAATCTTAAAAACTAAATTTTTGTAATTTTTTAAATTTTTGTTCATTATAAAATTAATTGTTTATTTAATCGCGTATTGTTTAAAAAAAACAGCCTTTTGTAATTTCATCTCTTGTGCAATATACACAAAATGAAATCTTAAACAAATTCCATAATAGTCGCATGTGAAAAACTATCATTTTTCGATACGCACTTTGTTTAATTAAAATATTCCAATTTAAACAAGAGTTATGATGTTATTACTGATCGTAATAGGCCGTGGCACGCGCCATGTGTGACTTCAGCTGACATTTTACCAGGATTGTATGCCTTGACCAGTTGTGATAGTACTAGCAAGATAGGCTCGAAAAAAGCATTAGATCTAGTCAAATTATAAAAAACCGTTGATGCTCTGAATCCATTAGTTAGTCGCATACAGTTAAATAGTTATCAATATAGTGTATAAAAAAACTATATTTACAATTATTGTTGGAAAAAAAAGGTGAAACAACTAATGATGCTAGAATAAATATTTTTCGCGTTCGGGTGGAATAAAACATAAATTGAATAATATCCCATCATGCACGTTAGATGCCTTATACTTGCATGTTTTGAGAGCGTCTGCGCAAACATATATTTGGAAAAATGCAATATTTCTACATACATTGAATTAGGTCTAACACGTTTTGATTACAAGTATGAGGATAATATGCTTATACCTTTAACCTTACTTATGACAAAAAATCCTTTGCCACATGGCTTAATAAAAGCGTGCAATTGTAAGAATCATCCATATAGCTGTAGCAAAATAACGTTACTTGTATATCTATATGCGGCTCTGACCTTATCTATTGTAAAAATGTGTAAGTTGTATAATCACTTTAATTGCATTTTAAAATAAATTAAATAAAAAATACTCGTAATTAATTCAGCAAGTTCGAACGGTCAAGTTTATAATATTTATATATTTAATAACGATTAAACATGTACTTCATCAAATAAGAAACCTATTTTTTATAACACATGAAACAGAATGTATAATTCACATAAACAATAAATCCATAATACATTTACAATAACACATCGAATCACAAATTCACAAGTTCAGATGTCAAGATTTCGTCGCTGCCATGATATCAAGGACTTTGTCAGGATCCACTTTGTAGTCTCCATGTATTGAAAATGTGGCAAATGCGCTCAGTCTTTCGTCGCCCATAACACTGCGCGTCTTGATTCGTTTCAAAGTCGAAAAAGATCTTTCTACGCTTGCAGTCGGAACTGGCATCGTAGCAAGGATTGTTAGAAGATGGTTAATGATTGGAAAATAGGCTCCATCACATTTTTCCAACACCTCTAGGACCTCGATGTCTTTCCAGCAATGTAATTCGCTTACACCACATACTGTACTCTATCTTTACCGCGGAAAATGACACTCTATCATCAAACTATAAAGAAAAATTCTTCAAGTCCTCCGCTTTTTCATTCGCAGCCTACCCAGGAAGTAGTATTTGGAAGCTTCGTAGAATCCTTGCATTTTGAATGAATTTCTATGATAAATTCAGAATCAAAGTATCAATGCATGGAATAAAGACTAAAACCCTGTAATATGCTTCAACACAATCAGTTGGATAGTTTGCACGGCCGGTTTGCCTCGACGTTATTCTAGGAACTTTGAATTGCATTCCGAACACATCTTCTGCAAGCTTTTCAGCTGCTGTAAAAATTTCCAGCAAGCAAGATTTAAACGGTGACTGAATCCGATGAAATCTTCATGTATAATCATTTTCTGTACATCGTCATTGAATTCGACATATCTAAGACAAAACGATAATTGTTCTGTCCCCAACAAATCCATAGTTTTATGTCCAGGTAAGGTAAAGCATGCTAAATTGTTAATTTTTTAAACTATTTTTCCGATGATGATGTCAGCACAAATTTGTAGAATTTCATTTTGGATTCGAAGGCTTAAATACATAGCAGTTTTTGGGCTGTTCGAAACATGCTTTTCCAAATTTATATCTCCAAAGTCAATCCTAAACCGCAATATGGCTCGAAATTTTCCATCTTTTTTTCTGGTTGTGTAAGGCATAATAGGCCACTACCATCATCTCATCTAAGAGCTAATTCTTATCAACTGCAAAAAGTAAGGTTTCAATGATTGGCCTCTATTTTCTTCTATTTCTCTTGCTCGCTGAGCATCCAACACAGACATATCCTGACGTTTTCCTGAGGCAACTTCCAGAAAGTTAGTCGCTAATATATCTTTATGGTATTCACTATTTGCATGCCTGGTAAAGATTTCTTTAGCTTTTTCCAATATTTAAAACAGCTGGTGATCAATTTTCCAGGATTTTCATGGCCCCCTTTACCGGCTCCATTGTGAAAGAACATCGAACATAGCTTGCAGTAAACACTATCTTCTTCATTAGAATGGGAAGGGAAATCTTTGAACCATTTTTCTTGAAAACATCTTTGGCTATGCCCTTCTGTCATTGGGTAAAAAGACTGACGTAAGTATAAGTCTTTTAATGTTTGTCCACAATTCGAATGTCAAATGTGTCAGCTTGCCAAAGTGAAAGTGCGGCACAGTACTCGATTCAGATTGCACGGCATTTTTGAGACGAGGGTTTTGTTTTCTGCAAGTAAATTTCATTTCAACTCGTTCATTAGTTTGAAAAAATTATTTACACGCAATTCATTCTACTCCCCGGTATGTAATATACTATTGTTAGCCCATCATTTTATAATACATTTATACTACATGATACGCACCAGAAATTGGCATTGTAGAAGATTGAACGGATGGATGTACTTCTTCCGAGGTTTCACTTTGATAATTTTGTCCATTATTATCTTTTGAAATCAACAGTGAAGTATAAACACTTTTTATTTGCAATTAATTTTAGGCAATTAATATATATTTGTTTTTGATAAAAAATAACCTTTCAAATTATCCTTCATAACATAATTCACAATTACTCGTACGACAAACAATTGATATTATTTACCTTCTGTTTAACTTTTCCTCTGTTTTTTGAAACAAGAGTCAATGCTTTGTTGACCACCAGATCATGTCATTTTGATGAATTTGGAGAAAGATGGCTTGTACACTTAAATACTTGACAGCAGAACAAAATCTATATCATCTATATTAATTATAAAATCGGGTATATTAAAGTCTCAAAGTAGAATAATATCATCTTAGTCTTTTAAAAAGATTAAGTCTCCTAGAGCATCAAATATAGTCTCGTAAATTTCAACGCCAGTGTTAAGAGGAACGGAAATAATGGAAACAAACGCAAACCTAACTGAGAAATAGATTCTGATGTCTATATAAGAAAACTAAATCGTGGCTGGAAAAATATGAAGATCCTATAAACTTTTTAAATATTCTACATTACAATGTACAGTGTATGAGAAACAAAATAATCGAACTCAATATAATTCTTAGTGAAAACAGTCTTGGTATATTATGCATAAATGAACACTAACACTAGCTGTTAGCGAGGAATTTCATCATGTAAAGCTAAACGATTATATTTTAGTTTCGAACTTTGCCAGAAAAGACACCATTCATAGGGACGTAGCTATTTTCCCCTAAAATAAATATAACTTCCATCCTATTATACAGGTAAATAAACTATCTCTTGAACAGCACTACGAAATAGCTGGAATTGTATATAATAATGACTATCAGATTATAACAGTTTACAGAACACCAACAAAAGGGGCAATCTACATTTTTTTACATAAATTTTCCAATGCGTTAACTATACTTTCTCAAAAAAGCATGAACGCAGTTGTTACGGGAGATTTTGATGTCTATTTTCACAACCCAGATAAAAGCTCATAAACTTCTAAACTTGTTTAGGGTTTTTGGATTTTTCCCCTAATAAATTCTGGCAAAAGTAGCTGTCTCAACAACATATTCATTAATTTTTTGAAAAATACCTGCAAAACGAATATTATTTATCTTATGTTATCTAACCATAGCATTAAATTAAAGCACGTACGCCGCCACCATGAGATGACCAATATCACGCCCCCCATGCCACACTTCGATTTTTCGTGTTTCCGATAAGTTTTGAAGTGTAGATGACCATACAATTTTTTTTTCGGTAATTTTGCATTTTTTTGTGTGGCACAGTATATGTGCCTCGATCCCCCAAGGGCAATTGGCAGTGCACCACTTGCTGTAAATCTTATTGCGTAAACTGTTTCTTTCAGTTACATAAATGAATCAAAATAAATAAAGATTAGTTTTTATAAGGTATTTTATGCAATACAAATATTTCAAATAAAGTGTACTTATTTCATAAAAACATGCTATTTATTTTTGATCAAGCTAATTTTTCTTTTCTTGATCATTTGCAAAACTCCTGTTGTCTAAATAGTATCATTTTCGACGTTTCTCTTATATTATCTATGTCATTCCAACACTGCTATATGGATGTGAAAGCTGGGTCACTTACCGTCGTCATGTGAAAGAATTAGAACGTTTTCAGCAAAGACACCTCAGAAGTATGATGAAAATCCGTTGGTTCCATCACATATCAAACGTGGAAGTACTCAGGAGAGCAAACAGCCTTCCAATTGAGGTGCTTATTTCAAGAGCACGCCTAAGATGGGCAGGTCACGTTCATCGTATGCATGATAACCGCCTTCCTAAATGTACACTTTATGGTGAATTGCTAAGCGGTAGAAGAAGGCGTGGCGGTCAACGAAAGAGGTTCAAAGACGCTCTCCATGAAAATCTAAAATCCTGCGGTATTGCAGACGAGCAATGGGAACATCTTGCAGCGGACAGAACCGAATGGCGAGGGGTTGTGGTCGGCTATCAAGGAAATGTTGCTGCAGGAGGGCCGAGTCCAGGACCTAACCAGGTCTATGTTTGTCCTGACTGCGGTCGACATGTGCTCTCCCGAATTGGCCGCTATAGCCATAGTCGTGTGCACCGTAGATGAATGGGAATTACAATGGACTACACCTTTTACTTGTTTTTTATTGTACACAATTTATCGACTGTAACATTTTTATACTCGGACTCGAGTGACGGCTAATAATAATAACTATGTATTATGTAATATAATCGATTACTTCAAACATTTGGTCGTAAAGCCCAAACCAGAAACATTTTTCAAAGGGACATTATATTTTCTGGCCTCCCAGGCCACACATAATATCGGCCCATACAAATACACACACTTCGTGGCACTACGATAGAACCACAGACCGCTAAAGCATGATACATAGTGAGGCACACGTGACGTAACAAGGTTCCTAAAGAGTTTATTTTCTGAGGCACTAAACACAGATCTCATAGCGGCGTACATGTTAAGTATTAATCGTTCCAAAGTCCCCAAAACGAATTAATTACAGACCTATCAACGATTCCTGCTTATTTGAATTAAATAACTTTTTATCTGGTGTTGACTGGAGCTTTATTAACAACCTAAGTCCAGATGTCAATATCAAATTTCTTCTATCAGCTTTCTGTTTCCAATATCTCATATGCTCTGGATGTTAGTTGTCCTATTAAATCTAAAATTATAAACTATATTAATAAAACTATACTAAACTGGTACACAAAGTGCTGAGGCAGATGGGAGCCTTACTTTACTTCTTTCAAGACGTGCATAAAACTCATCCATCAAACGATCTGAGATCTTTAATAGCTAATAAAAAACGAATTTATAGATTGGAATTAAATAAAGCCAGAAAAACTGCCAATGATAATAATATATCCACAAATAACAATTCGTTTCTCCGCATTCTGGAATGGTATCCGCTAAAAAGTTCAATAATTATTTTGTGACCATCCCACTCTATTTAACAGGTACTTTACCGCCTGCACAAATCAGCAGTGATGATTATTTAGATAATTCTGTTGTGCGTAACCTGGACAGGGAATTTGACCTTTCGCAAGTATCATTTTTAAACATTCTAGATATAATTAACAATTTGAAAAAAATTAATAGTAACGACCCACATGATATGGATGTCAGAATCCTAAGCTATATCAAATACATTATTCCCGTACCTCTAACATAATTTTAAAAATCTGTGTATGCAAAGTAATGTATTTTCTAAGACATTAAAACTGTCAAAAGTTGTACCTTTACACACGAATGGCTCTATTGATGATCCTGCCAACCACAGGCCTATCGCAATTATTCCCGTTTTTGCATATATTCTAGAAATTGTATTAAAACTACAAATTACAGTATATTTTAAAAAATTTAGTCAACAATTGCCAGTTTGGTTTTAGAGCGGGAAAAAGGAGTCTTCTAAATTCATATCTTGAAGGTAGTTCCCAGTATGTACAGTACCAAAACATGAAATCGAACTTAATGGATACAAATATTGGGCTACCGCAAGGTTCAGTATTGGGCACAATACTGTTCCTTATCTACATGGATTATTTACCCAACTGTACATCTGTACCTCGTTTTACTCCCTTCGCAGACTATACAACATTAATCTACAATAATGATAAAAACCATCTTCCTACGCCAATGTCTATTCAAGACTGTTTTCTAAGTAACCAACTAGTTTTGAACAACAAAAAAGCACAGTTAATGACTTCCGGTTTAAGGCATCACACAGTGGACATTGCCTCTCCCGACAGCGTAAAGTTTTTAGGGGTTTACTTAGACCACAAGTGTCCTGGGAAAAAAAAACATACCATCCACATCTGTAAAAAAATGTCCAGCAATATTTTTTTGCCACGCAGCCTGACGAGTATTATTTCAAAGTCAACCTTATTAACAGCCTATCATGAGCACATTCACTCAGCATTTTCATGTGCAATTTTGGTCTCCGGACACTCTGTGCATACCAAGAACGTTTTCTCAATGCAACGAAAAGCGATCAAAGTTATTGTAGGCCTAGGATACAGAGACGATTGTAAGGACGGTTTTAAGGAATTATCCATTTAACATTGCCCTGCACATACATATTACTCTGTCTCCTTTGTATCAAAGAATACCAAATCACATACACGAGACGAGACCTGCTCCACAATCATGCAACCAGGAACAATATAAATTTAAACATAATTTTTTACGTCCAACCAAGACCAGAAATGGCACAAGTTACTATAACATAAAAATGTTTACTGTATTGCCGAATAACATAAAAGGACTAGAATTTAATCGTTTTAAAACTGTGACAAAAAAAACGTTTACTAGATAATGCCTTTTATGATTTCAATGATTACTTGTCTTCTGATTTGACATGTATTACCATAGGAAATTGTTCATTACTTTTTTTTATTGTAGTAGCGTATTATATGTTTTATTTGTTTTACTATTTATTATCTAATGGTTTTACCTCTTTTATTGTATATTTTATGACCTGCGTAAATACTAATATGTTGTATAATGCACCAATAAAGATCTATCTATATATCTATGTATTATCATAGGCACCAAGTTGTTAATATTTCTTTATATCTACGCTAATATCGCCCAGAACCCCCATATCTAGTATTTGTTGGGCCACCCTGTATAATTTAAGTCCATGATATGTAATACACTTGCGCGAGTTAAGACTTTTAAATGATGGCTGCTATAATTGTGATTTTTATTGGGCATAGTGCGACGCTCACAATTTGGTCTTTGAGACTTGCAACCCCTGGTCTATATTATGGATAGGTTTCGCATCGAATACCAATTACTATTTTAAAGAATAAATAGTAGTTGTATAAGCACTGTCTGTCATATGGAAGATATTTACTGAAAATTCCAAGCCCAGCAGATGGATCCCATTCATTAAAAAAATGGTCAATAGTTTCTAAAACTTGATTTATCTAAGATTTAAGCAGTACTGGAACTAATATTTCACTGTTTCAATATTGCTTAAAGTAAGAATCTCATTATATGCGTATTTAAATAACTGTTATGTTAATCCTCCGTTTTTTGCCTTTCATTTGATTCGTTTGTGTATCTGCGAAGAGTACAACAATATATAAGAAAGTCTATAAACATTTTGGCTTAGCGATAATGTTATTATGAAACACGTTTTACTGACTACAGTGTATAGACTGGCGTATGGATGTTATAATGATGAAAAGCAATTAACTGTACGTAAAATTCCTTTAGGTACTTAGGTATATTATCTCATTGCTTTTATATCACTTTCGAATTCGAGTTTACATTTTTCCTAGTTGAATATATTTATAACGCAATAACATAAATATTATCCAATCGATACTTCCTAATTAAGATGGAAACTTTCTTAGAAACAAACAAAACAATATTCATAGACGTAAAAGAGTGTTAACACTTACTATCAATAAATGATTGTCAGTGTTATTCGAGAAAAATAAAAGAAAGAAAGGAGAAATTACCGGAACTACTTTATTGATCGATACTAATGTACGATTTCAATAATCTATTAACCTACACTACTTTAATGACAAAAGAGGAGATAAATGTGGATTAACGACGTCTAACTACACACGATATGGCCAGAAGAATATTTTTAATAGACTTATTGGACTTAAGCGGATCTGTGTCTTATAAATTATAATCATGTATGTAAGTTATAGACATTCTTGGTCATTATGGTATGGTATACAAATACAGAAAAATGTAAATTTTCTATATCTGATTGTTTATTAAGTCATAACCGTCTGCCGGCCAGCTATTCGCGTTCGGTAAGAAATTTTGTTTGTTTGTTTTGATTTAATCTATTCTAAACCAGTTATAAACTAGATATGAATATTATTCGCCCGTAATTAATAGATTTGCAATTCTGGTGATCTTTTGATGATACCAGTTTGGTTTGCCAAATGCAGTACAATGTGAGTATTTTTGTTTTGTAGTCTTAATAAAGATGTGGTAGTCCTCATGTGCTTCTCTCCTTCCTAAAATGTTTCATAACTAGATTTTTTCAAAAACAATGCGGTATATAGTCTAGCTAACATTAACTTACTGCCCAAATCTTAATACTTAAAACTTATTTGAGTTACCTTCAAAATCAAAATTATGAAATTATGAAATTATATTGCGGCGAGGAATAGAAAATTTAAATCTAGTTTCCTATCAAATCAATAATATTAGCTAGTTTCCTTATATCTTACAAGATCTAGTTGCTCTCAACAATTATTTTATAAGAACCTTTGGTAATAATGATAACTATGATGATCAATATTATACTATAGCAATAACAGATTTAGCGAAGAGTTCAAATTTAGTTTTACATTCGTTGGATCAAAAGCCGTTATTTACAGCTTACGACCTGATCGATTTTTTTTAAAAGAGGCTTTTTCTTATTTTTTACCTAAACTTCGTATTTAAGGTTTTCCGCATAATTAAAAAAATTTTGTTAAACAATATTTTCATTAAAAACGTAAAAAAGGTAGTTTGTCGATTTTAAAATATCCTGTATAATTTTTTTTTTATAAGTTTGACAACTATTTATGATTTCCAAAGACAAGCAAAACGGTTCATGAAGAATTATTCTTTCTCAGCAAATCAAAAATATGAACGTTTACAAGGGTTGGAGACACACTGTATATAAGCACATAAACACGCCACATATAGTAGACAACTCCCAAATCCAAAGCCAAAGGCTACCCGAAATGGGGTTACACATTTGATAAAACGCAGACAACATTCATTACCCACCAACAATGCCAGTATGGGTGCCAGTGTCGGGATCGAGCTCAGAACACAGTAGAGTCACACGAAAGCGGACTTCCTACATAACTAGCTCTTCTTATTTGGAATTAATCTGTTTGCTCTTGCTTAGTGTGGGTTCAAATTGCTCTGCCTTTAATTTAAAAATGTCATTATTCAATCGACACAGGAAAACTACTTATCACGCTTTATCTTGTATATTGACAACAAGTCTAATAAACAAATAATGAACAATAAAAAACTGTACAAACTAAAATATTTCAAATGTAGACCATTAAAACTTCAGAAAATTTTCTTTTGACAAAAATTTATAAAAATTGAATTGTCTTTTAGGTTATAAAAAATATTTGTCAGTTATTAAAGTTTATTTCAAATGTAATCCTGGTCAGAGAATATAATGTTTTCACCTATAGTATACGACCGTCGTTGCACTGTTATGTCTTCGTCTCTTGACAAACTTGATTACTCCTCGGTTCCCAGGTTCCAAACGGTTTCTCATCCAGACCTCATATCATTTTATTCTTGAACTGTTATTTATCTATGCATAGGTACTCATTCCAAAACTGTTACTTATCAAGTTATAGTTTTCCTGCGGTTATTTGTACCGCCTTCTCTAAATTTTCTCTTCACTAATGGATATTTATTGTCTTCTATTCAAGTTACTTCCCTTTGGTATTATTTGGTAACTTCTATTTGGGTTACTTCCTTCCGGTTATTTAGAGATACGATTTTCTTACCTTATTTCTCTTCTCTTTAATGAATAATTCTTAACTTTTATCTCATTTATTTAGGGGGCGAGCGTAGGTGCGTCTTTACTATGTACATACTTCGGTATGCGATGTAAAGCAGCGTAAGGCGCGGTTAGTAGTTGGATGGGTGACCGTTCCAACGGAAACCGCGTTCTCGCCTCACACATCTTCCAGCGGCTTGTATATCAGTGTATGCGCGGAAGCTATACAACCTTAGGCGAGGGTTGTATAGGAGATATACCATCCTTCGGAGGGGATGTAAAGCCGTCGGTCCCTTGTCTATTAAATATTAGGCAAGTAAAAGATCCCTCTCTTCTTAAGGGAAGAGGTTCGGCAAAATTCCTGGTTGGGGGTGGGTAGCTCGTCTACAGGCGTCGGTGTTAGGCCTCAGTAGCGGAAATAGGCCGACGTTAAATAAATGTATATATTATATATATATATCTCATTTATTTCTTCTCGAATTTTTCATGATTAGGTTTTCTTATTAAAATTTTGATGCGCTTCGTACGCTGAGAATTTTGAAATTGATGTTCTAGAAAATTATTTTTCTATTTATATTACATTTACAAACAACTGAATTTTCTCTGAGTTTTCTACTTCCAGTAGGCGGAAAAACTCCTTTTTTTCGGGGAAAAGAGATAAATTGGTCATATTTAAGGGTGGTTTTTCAATTTTAATTTATTTTGGACTCTTTGAAATGAAACGAGAACAATACCCTTTTATTGTAGATGTTAGTTAAAATTTCGAGAAAATCGGTTCACCGCCTCCACCAATATATATTGGTCGGTTGCAAAACTAAACGTTGCTCATGCAAAACCATTAACGTCACATGCAGCAATTTATGCCACAATGGAAGGAATACTTTGTGTCAAAATGCAGATAATATTGTTGACGAAGCTGTAGATGATGAAGAGCCTGGGAAATTAGAAATTAGTTATATATTTATATATCGACGAAATCAAGAAGATGATAACTATGAAGAAGATGTTGGTACTTCAGAGAATATCTCAGAAGTATACGATTTTAGCGAAATATTGGAGAAATATTCCAAACCCCAGTTACCGACTCGGAAATAGACACTTCTTGTAGTACCACATCTAGTACAACTACTAGAAAATAAAACATTAATAAAATAAAATAATAATCAATAAATGTAAAAAGTTTAATAAAAATCAAGGGAATTTTCGAAAAAAAAATATTTTACCTTCCAAAGTTTTTTCTAATCTAAACTTTTATTATTAATATTGTAATTTTTATAATGAATAATTACACGCATGTGTGCGCGCATACGTATATTAACGAAAATGACGGGAAATCGCCGTGCGCACATATATACTAAAAATTAAAAAAAAGGCTAAATTAATGACAAGGGAGAAAAGTGCATAATTTCCTCCCGAGGATAGTTAGTAGATTGGTTTTACATATATATTATTATATTTTCTTATGCATGACAATCAAAAAACCAAATATGTCGAAATGTCATAATAGGTATTTAGATAGGTAAATATTGTTAAAAATCAAAGTACATGGAACGTTGCTAAGGTTTCTACTTGTTTGCTTCCAGAGGGAGCCAAAGTATTTTCCTCCCTAGGGAGGCAAAGTATTTTCCTCCCGAGCGAGGAAAAGTACTACTTTGCTCGCTGAAATGAGGGAGCAAAATAGTATTTTCTATGTAGGAGTAGAAAAAAGTTATTTTTTAGTTACATCACGTGAAAGTACATAAGAATACCTTTATTTTGGTAAAAAAAAATTCGTTCGACCATTTGGACAAATTGGAGAAAGTTTTGAAAATTCTTTGGAATTTGGACTAAAAATGGGATTGTGACCAAACTGTTGAATATTTTTTGCTAATTTGGCAGGCTATTTCTTGGTTACATAGGTTACTTTCATCTAAAATTTCATCAAATTCGGTTTAATTTTGGCCAAGTTAACCTTAATTAAATTTTTTACGTTATTTCAGTATATTTATATACATATCATGGGAGGCGGTGAACTAATTTTCACGAAATTTGAACTGGCGGTACCTTCATCATCTAGAATAAAAAAAATACCGTTCACGTTTCTTAACTAACATTTTAAAAGGTCCAAAATAGATAAAAACTGAAAAACCACCCTTAAAAATTACCAATTTCCCATTTCTGCGGAAAAAAGAGTTCCCCACGTACTCAAAGTAGAAAACTCTAGGTATTCTTAGTTTCACTAAAACAAACTTATTTTTCTATGTTGCGTTGTTCCATGCAAAATTTTCTCTACCGCCTTATTTTGGGCTATTACTCCACTAATATTTATCGAAAAATTATTTTATGTCAATATCTTACAAATTAAAATGTGCTTTTTCTAATTTTGCCTAAACGGGTTCTTTTCAATATACATTTTATAATGGATAAATGCCATTGGACCTTCTCTGGTGTGTACGACATAAAGTATTCTTAAACAACAATTTTTTAGAGGAAATCCTTTACTTAGATGTTTTTTAGATCAATCCATTTCGAATTCCAAAGCAAAACAGATATTGCTTGAGATGTGATCGTTCAGCAATACATTCTATCCAGTGGATTATTTCCTCAACAAATGCCATTGCCATACAATATTACGAATGTATACGTAGAATAAATACTTATTTCCTTATACCTTTTTTTGTTATTAAAAGTTCAGGTATTATGCTCTATTAATTTTTATTACTGCCATAGATCACTCCACGTTAGATCATTCAATAATACTATTTGATTCACTTATTAAAATATAATTTACAAATTTCTTATTTGCCAATTCCTGTCAAATAGTTGCTTGCAACAACTATATGTTTTAAACCTCTTGAACTGATTTCATAAGAATACAAATTATATACCGAGCATTATAATTTCATATGCGATATTGAGAAATAAAAGCTTCATTTTAGTTTGTCATCTCTTGACTGTAGCCCAAACTTAGAAAATGCCAAGAGTAACGAAGCGTCACTAAACTCAGATCCATAAAATAAATTCCTAGCATTGTTTATCTTAGTAGTTTATTAGCGAACCTTTTGAAACGCCTTGTGTAGTAACTTCAATAATGTAAATTTTTTTATTAAATGAATTATAATGAAATTGTCACCAAAGCGGTGAAATTATCTTAAATGATAATTATAATTGCTTAGCCATATTTCCATACTTGATCAAGACAATATATATAAAATAGTGTTGAATTATGAATCGAACACATCACGGTAGGCCTTTCACTGCGTGGAAGGAATATTCGATAATGAGAAACGCATTAGCTGAACGTAAATAATACGTGAACGTAAGTTGTTCGCTCCGTGCAATAAAGGGTGCACTTAACATGAAAACATAAAAAGTTCTAATGCGTAAGAGTCCCTGCAATGCAGTAGTGGAATAAACAAACTAAAAATATAATGAGCACAGCAGTTTGCAGTGGAACAAGCTTTTATGTGTTTTATAATTATTCTACAATATGTTCAGAGTATTTAAATTCATCAAACAGGCAATAGTTATTTGATGGGTTGTGTTGACTGTTCCAATATAAGTATAGCGAATTATTTATTAACTTCTTCAAGCTGTAGATACTGGTACATGTGTTATTAGGTAATTACAATTACTCAGAGCATAAGAATGAAATTTGAGCTTTGATCAAAATTCGTAATCCAGGCGTTTTAGGCTTTTGTTACCAAATTCGTGACCTAAAAAAATTTATTCCTTTTACTGTGTTTATTTGGACGTCTTGAATGATACTTTGTAGCTACACCACGATACACCTGGAGGATTTTGTGAAAACCGTGTCGGAAAGTCGCGGAAGCCGCGGATAAAAATTAAATATTGCTGTTATAGAACTCGATGATCTTTATTTTCTACCAGAATGTCTTATACATTTTATTTAGATTTAGACACAAGGCTCTTCTAGAGCCTTCCGGGATAAAGGGGGTCGTAATTACCTGTGGTGTTATTGTCTGAAAGTTATTTGTGGCATTCTACGAATATTATTTATTACAGTGAATAAGTCAAAAATGCATTCATTTCCGCACCAACTTAGAGGTAGAATGCTCAGCATGTTTTTTTTACATGACTTCCCCAGGAGGCCTAATCCATGCCGGATCTTAAATTAGTTAATATTCGTTCGGTTGTCATTACTTTCATTCTTATAAGATTCTACGTCGTCCATTTGTTACATGGCCTATGTCCATTTAACAATTTTATATAATAACTGCTATTTTATTTATATTTAACACGATCTGAATAGCATTTTGATTTAGTTTTTGTAAGTAAGACTGTTTCAACTGTCAGAATTTTCTTTGTATAACTGCTAAATTAGCTCATATTGTTTTATGTACCTATTTTTATATCTTAGAAACTCAGTAATGTAATTTTTAACACTAAATTATGTATCAACTCAGTTACATTCATATATATTTCAATTTTTATATTTTTGTTTACTATGTAAGTACATGTGGTTATTTTTCTTACCTTTAACTTTCTCATTAACCTGTTATATAGTATATTCTATAAGATGTAATATATTTACTGAATTCTCACAAAAAAGTTTATAAACAATTAATTACGACAGTTCGTATTGTTGGTTATGTATAGAAATTACAAATTGCAAAGTAAATCTGTGGTATGCAACTAATCTCAAACTATTATTGATTAAAGATTCCTTTTATTGATTGTATACCTGCCACTATTTTAATTGTGAGTAAGAACATCTATCTTAAGGAAAAGAAGTTCTGCGCTTAAGTTGCCCATCAACAGATGGCAGCACTTGTACCATTTTCTGCATTTTACAGCTTTCCATTTCTATTTAGTAAAACTATATTTTTCAAGTTTGTATATTGGTACCGTATTTCAGATTGTGGATAAAAAAGTTTACTTTATTAATTAAAATCACCAAAAAATCATTTGCCTGCTGCTTGTGAACTGATTCAAACCTACTGACCTGAACTGTGCGACCTCAGTAATTCATATACACTTTTGTATCCACGTTATCAGTGTTTAACCAGTTAAATTTTATTTATTAGTAATTTAAAATTTCAGTAATTTTCAATTTTGTCTTTAATGTAATGTCAATTTTTTTAATATAAATTTAAATTCAAATCTTTTTAATTTAATAAGTAATTAAAATACCATGTGTACCGCATGGTTATAAAATATTCTTTTCTTTTCATTTTTTTTTTTTTTGCAATTCATAGTTTGCAAATCAGCTTTATACTTTATGATTTATATTTAAGCTTTATGCTTTATATATTGAAAATTCAGCTTTATATTGAAAATACAGCTTTATATTTAAAAATTGTAGCTTCTCAAGAATTTATATTAATTATAAATTTATATTCAAAACCAAAGGTATATTAATTCTATAGATTGAAATATATAATCATTCCTTTTGTATTTACGTTATTTGTTACGTAAATTCGCATTGACAATTGCGATTATTAGTTTTTCAAAACCATATATTTGGACAATATTTCTACAATCTTCAAGCTTAATTTCCTTTGTGAAACGTATACTGAATTGCCAAGAAAACCCTTAGATTCTATATTCCAAGAGACAATTGGGGCCTGAATTGCCCCAGCTAGTCGTCCGCATATGTTGCATCGATTCTTTCCCAAAAATATATAATAAGGGATAGGTAACAACATTTCGTCATTCATAGCAATTATAGGTGCGGTATTCAAGCCGGAGTGACCGTGGCAATGTCCACAAGCTGTTGAACAATTCAGTCCTACTTTCCTACAGCTACATTTTCCTACACAACCCTTCATACATTTGTAAAAATTGAATTTAACAATATGTCTGCTGTTGGTGGTAACTGCGTTGGTATTGACCGCAAAATATCATTCTTCCTAATCCAGCCCCACTGCTTAGGATCAATGTCTTTTCACAACCATGTTTGAACTTGACAATAAACTCTACACAAATGCTGTTGAGCTGCTGATGTTAAATATTAATGATTGTCTATGGAAATTTCCGTTTTGGTAGCACCATATATTGCAAAAATAATATTCATTCCATTACAGTTCGTCCAAAGGGCATGTGCTGCAGAGTTTAAATCCGGCCGTTTCTCAAACATTTTGTAAAACAAGGCAGAAGTGGTATCGCATTCTGTCAGGGCGTGCAAAAACAAAATATGTTGGCAGTAGAATAATATTTTGTTTCCACTTTTTCTTTTCCTGGTTTTTTGAAAATGGTATTACTGCTAGAAGTTGTGCCCAAGTAAAATGATCAACAAGTCAATATCTTTTCCAACGATGGCGGAGGTGTTTTGAGTTTTTTGTTCAATTGCTGCCTCAACAGTGAGGACATCGGTATCATCCTGGGCTTGTTTGACTCCAATGTTATTTAATTGTCTCATATGCTTTTCAACTAACTGCTTTTTATTCGAGCTATTAACTAGGAACTTCTATTGGTTCATCTGTACAGGATGACGAAACAAGTGCGATTCGTCATCGCTGTTCCATGGCTTTTATATTTTTTGTGTTGTCAGAATAGCTGTCGAATACAACAGCAGTACTGAATCCGTAATGATTTAACGGAACTAAATACATTTTTCGCTTACTCAGCGTCGTATCGCCAAAGCGTTTAGGTGTGCGAAAAAAATGTATAGGAACTTTAAGGTAGAGAAGATACAGATGTACAACTTTTATAATAGGTGTTTTCCCGTTTGGGTCATAAAAACTGAGTTAATCGCGAATCTGCGGTTTCCGTGACTTTCCGACGTGAATTTCACGATATCCTTCAGGTGTATGGTTGCGTAACAACCAACTGTCATTCAAGGTGTCCAAATAAACACAATAAATTTTTTTTGGAGGGCACGAATTTAGCACAGAGGTCAATTTTACAGCTAAAATGCCTGAAGTATTGCCATTTTGAACGTTTGCTATTCATACAGTAACAATAATATTAAATAGCTCAGTTTAATCTAATTTTTTACTGTTTCCCACTGCCAAAAAATTCTTTCGCCAGGAAGACCGCAATTATGTGCAACTCCTTTAGGTACCATATGAGAACCGTATGTTTTAAACAAGACCAAATGGATAACATTGGCTTCTTCATTTGGCAGGCCGATATGATGATAATTACACGAAGTAGTAGTAGTGTAAATATAAGCAGTAGACCTCAATGTGCTCTACTAACTGATTTATTCCTTGCTGAATATTTTTTAAAATTAATAAGACAAGGTTCGAAAAACTAGGTACATTTAGAAGGCTCCTTTCATGATAAACAAATTTCTATTGAAATAAAAATGAATTTGACCCACAGAACTGATCATGCTAAAAATACCCGTGGATAATGATGTAATGCTTCTAACAATGCATTTTCTTTCTGCGTGGATAAAATTCTGTGTACACTCTAAAGAGCTAAAAGATGAAAATATTATTTTAATTATTTTTTGCATGTACCATATCAGCAAATTTTCTATAAGTAATAACCGAGGCAGCATATTTCATCTTACCAAATCATTTATTTTGTTTGTCCAGTATTTACTTTTAGCAAAACCTTGTGTCACAAAAAATTAATTCTGTAATTATTTATTTCTATAATCTTGTCAGCCTCTATTGATTAAAAAAGTGTCAAATACCTTGCGTTAATATTTAAATAAATTAATTCTAAATTTATCGCATGTTTAAAGAAATTGCGGTCGTTATACTTGAATAAAGAAGGAAATATGCGTCTAACGTTTGAACTTGAACTTTTCACAAAATGATAGATCATTCAACAAGTAAATACTGCTTGAAGCAAAATCAAAATACTGATTAGTTGAAGCACAACAAATATTATAATTACTCTTAATACATTTACACATAAAATAAATATTTATACGAAAAATACTCGGAAAATACCACCATAATCACCATTTAGGTACATGATTTTTCTTACAATTTGAAAATCGTTCCGTCGATTGATTAGCTTATAACTATATCATCTAAAATTATCAACTTGTGTCAGACAACAAAATTGCAAAAAAGTAACGAGACAGTATAAAATAATGATTAATAGGCACTTTCTTTGGAAGCCATCCTGAAAGAGAGGGTTCTGGAGTTCTAAAAATCTTCACACAGCATCTACTGATTTTTTTTTAAATTCTTAATGAAACACTGAAATACGAGTTGAAAAGGTTAATAAAGGCAATGAACGAGTTTTTAGTTGTTTTGGTCCAAATTAATTGTCATTTTGCTATAAGAATCCTCTTCATCGATTCCCAAATTGTTTGTATTCAAATCAGATAGTATTTTCGTGAGAGCTGGCGATCTTTTCGTAAGACATCTAGTTTTATTAAACCACAAAATTACTGTCACGATGTGAGCACATACTTCGTTTATCCTCGTTCCATTTATATATGAACAGCAATGCGCCATAATTGCTGTTAGATTAGGTTCTTCAGTGACTGAATTGGCAGTTATTAAATAGACATGATGGAAATTTTCTTAAGCACATGTCAATAATGGATCTTCTTCAATGCTCCGCTGAAGGCTCTGTTGAAGTTGCTTTGGTACAAAAAGTGGTATCATTGCAATAGTAAATTCACTATCGCCTTGGATGCATCATAAAACTAGGCTGATACGTTCCAGCTACAAAGAATACGATGTCATTCTCAGTGGCTTACTGGAAATCAAACGGACCTTCTATTAAAATCTTATGAAGTTGATTAAACCCCATTCACATCCCAATTATGATTTGTTTTTTTTTTAAATAAATAAGATCACAGGTAATTACGACCCCCTTTATCCCGGAAGGCTCTAGAAGAGCCTTGTGTGGGAGGGGGCTACACATTTAGAGACAAGGGACATACACCCAATATCCGTGTATAGTGGAAAAATCCCTCTCACAGTATTTTCCACTGCCACGACTGGGGATCGAACCCGGAACTTTTGGGTGAGAGGCAAGTGCGCTCACCTCTCGACCACCGGTCTGTATAACAAAATGAAAAGTTTTTTTTAACAATATGCAGTGAGATTTTATGTGTCTGAGTTATTATAATTTCCAGCAAAATCTTGTTAAATTAATCCCATCAGGACAAAAACATGTCGAATACATGTTCAAGAGTTTTAACTATGGTGTGTATAAGAATTGCAAGTTTTTTTTAGTGCTGAATTTAACTCAATGTTGATCTGATTGGTGTTCTTGTGACATAATAGTAAGTGAGTTTAGTGAGACTTTACGGTGCTCTGAGTTCGATCCCCGGCACCGACACTGGTAATGTTGTCTGCGTTTTTTTCAAATTTGTAACCGTCTTCCGGACAGCCGTTGGCTTTTGATTTGTCTACTATATATGGTGTGTTATATATTTTTTAATGCGATTTATTTTTATGTTATTAAGTGGATTCAACAAATTAAAAATATCACATACCATATTTTACTTTAAATTCATGTCCTAAAATTGAGAATACTTTCAAGTATAGATACCATGTAGACATGTAGATATCGAAAATAAAAGATTAATATTCTAATTATTTACCAGCGTTTTCTAGCGACTTTCGACTACATAATGCTAAAACCAACTTCGATTTCGTATTCAGCACCTGAAAATACATATTATACACATTACAACTGAATCAAATCAAACCGTATTTAGAGTAAAGTTGAAATTTTGGCCGCTCATGGCTCCTGGGTAAAGATTGAAATGGTTCAGTATCACAAAATAATCATAAAGCTTTTACATAAATGAACAATTTTTTGGTTATCTAAAGCTTTTTTAATTCTATTATTTTGTGATTTTTGGAAAAATATTTTGGTTGATCTAAAGAAACGGATTAGTCATTATAGTACAATAAATGTAGATTTGGTTTTGTAAATTTCTGAAAAACACTCGGGTAAAAGCAGCATTATTTTAGTAGAATTTATATAGAATAATTTCAGGTATGCTCTGTAACATAGCTTAGTAAATGTAGAGCTGGTATTAGATTTTCTATTCCCTCAGTTTCTTAAATTTTCCCCTACTAATACATAAGTAAAGCCTGGTTCACAGAGGTCAGTTATCTTGTAATACGGCTATAACTAATACATAACTACATAACTAATTAATTACTATCGTGATCCATATCTAATTTCGACTGTTAATAAGCGATCGCCATGTCTAGCTTGAAACACCAACTTTACAATTTTGGCAAGTCGTATCCGATTTTATACTACTTAAGGATGCCTGCTAGGGTGTTTTTACTTTGTCATACCATCGATTTATCACTCGGCTGAAAGAGATGTTCACCTTGAGTGCTTCGTGTAACCGATTGTTCAACTGGTTAGAATTGATTATCCTCTTCGTACAGCTCCTATAGAGATATTTCTATCGTGTCTGATGTGACATCATCTAACTTCCAAAATAAGTATAGTAAGATAAATTAGAATTTTGTGTTCTTTTCTTATAATATCTCATATTTCATTTTTGTTAAGTTAATAAACTTACTTCAGTAACTCAGTAATTATCTGTTGAACACTCATTATCAAAGAGGTGCCAATATACAGGGTGTTTTTAAAATTTATCCATTTATTTTATCCCTACAATCGAGATTTTACGTAGCGGGCGTCTCATTACGTAAATTATTCCTTTTTATAACAGCGTTGCTAAATCTGCATAAAATGATGAAATTATAAATAGAATTGAAAATGAACCCACAAAGTTGGTATTTTATTTAAAATAAGTACTTGAAATGCAATCTACCATTACAAATACTTGCTTGAGCTCTATTTATTATGGAATCGCGTACTTTTGGAAACACATTAGCAGTTCACGACTAGGAATTGTTGTCATCTATGCTGTCGTGGTCTTAGTCATTTTCATAGTCAAATTAATATTAGTTACTAGACTTTCTTTATTAAAGCTGTCCAATATTATTTGCTTAATATGTGTATAGTATATATATATAGTATACCGGGTGTTAGAAAAGTATGGGAACGGTGGAAAATCTCGAACAGTTTGCAACAAATCGAAAAATAAAAAAATACGTGTCAAAAATTTTTCAAAAAACTATCTACTGATACCAAAATGACCTCCCCACCCACCACCCTGTGGATGGGGCGAGGGGCAACTTTAAAATTTCAAATGGAATCCCCTATTTTTTATTGCGGAATCGGATTCTACGGCAAAAAATACGTAAATTTTATTCCGGGCATTTTTTTAGATTCTTGCATGGTGTCGCTGTAATCGCAAAAAATGAAAAGAAAACATTACTGTTTCAAGAGTAGCGTCTTGTGCTCATAAAAAACGTCCAATTCAAAAACTGAAAAAAACGTATTTGCTATTTTTACGAAATCTATCCAATGACATTGAATTCGACTCTTCCACCCCTAACCCAGTGTGTGGGGCGGGGGGCAACTTTGAAATTTGTAATGAAAATCCCTATTTTTTTTATAGCGGCCAAAAGTACGTGAATTTTATATCGGGAATTTTTTTCGATTCTCGCAAGGTATCGCTGCAATAGCAAGAAATTGAGTGGAAACATGAAAGTTTTGAACGCATACTAAAAAAAATAAGAAAAGTAAAACTACTGATCTCAGAGTGAATGATTTCCCGAGCTGTTTTGAGAACAGTGATTTTACACGGTCGTGCGGAAATTACAACAACTATTAACATTCTGTAAATTTATTAGCAGCTAGTAATTTTCAATTTACATTTTTTACAGGGCAATAAAAAACTCGATTTAAAAAAAAATAACAGTGGTTTTACCTCTTAGTTCAGCCACTTCAGACAAGTTCTTGATCCCAGCCAGTGAAGGCAAGGAGGTAACTCAGCCCCTTAAGGCAAGGTGACGATTTCGGCCAGTTGAGGCAATTAGTTTACAGCTTAATTGCTGGTGTTCAAAATGGGGCCCATTGACTTCTTAGCATTGTCCGAGACGAACGTAAAAATATTCAGTAGCACTTCTTATGATTTGAGGTGGTATTTCTGCAAAAATGTGTATTATGCGTTGCCTCAGCTCTTCCAAATCACGAGGTTTAGTGAAATAAATCTTACCCTTCACGTAGCCCCAAGCAAAATAATCAAGTGCCGCGAGGTCGGGAGATCTTGCTGGCCATTCAATAGTTCCTCTTCGACCTATCCATCGATTTTCGAAAGTACCATTCAAATAGTCCCTAATAATATCCCGATAGTGTGGAGGTGCCCCATCTTGCTGGAGCCAAACATTATCGAACTCATCACCAGCAATCTCTTGTATTGCAGGAACTATTTGATTTGTCAACATTTCCAGGTATTTTTCTCCATTCAAATTTCCATCTATGAAAAACGGTCCTATGATTCAATCCCTGAAAACTCCTGCCCAAACATATAATTTTTGTAGATACAGCGTGTGTGTTTCAAGCATCCAGTGAGGGTTTTCGTCACTCCAATATCTGAAATTATGGCGATTAACTTCGAAATTTGCTTCATCTGAGAAGACAAGTAGAGATGACAAAACATTTGGGTTTTGGTTACTCCTTTCCATCATTAATTCATTAAATTCAAATCCCCGATCAAAATCATCTTCATATGAACTGAAAATGCACTCATATCAAGCTGTTGATTGGCTTTTCTGATTGATAACCTTCGATTTTCAACAAATGCCTGGGCCACTTCCATTTGTCGAGCTTCCGATGTTTCAGATTTTGGTCTTCCAGATTTTGGGTGATTTTTATTTGTCCTTGTGTCTAGGAATCGTTTGATGGTACGGGACACAGTAGATTTCGAAATTCCCACTTGATCTACACGGAAAGTTTCGTTGAGTAAAATCACAACTTCATCATAGGACCTTTCTTTATCGCCCCACCCTCGCATCATTAAAAGAGAAACTCACTCTTCCTCTGTTAAAGTAGCCATTATGCAGAAAAAAATACGAGAACTAATGAAAAATGAAATAACTTTTTCCGTACAAAAGTGCGCTCCTGTCTCTACAAAAGTTGGAAGGAACTGAACGTTCTCGTAGAAATTTCACAAAACAAATACTGTTATTAAGAACACTTTTAAAAAAACATTCATAAAAACGATATCACAGATATTGTTTTTTAAACTGAATGTTTTTTTGTCGACACGAGTAGCTAGAGTTTGTAAATATTTACAAATTTATGGACGCTTAAGGTTTATTTCAATTTTGTGCGATTGCAGCGACACCTTGCGAGAATCGAAAAAATGCCCGATATAAAATTCACGTATTTTTGGCCGTAGAATCGCAATCCGCTATACAAAATAGGGATTTTCATTACAAATTTCAAAGTTGCCCCCCGCCCCACCCACTGGGTTAGGGGTGGGAAAGTCGAATCCAATGTCATGGGATAGATTTCGTAAAAACAACAAATACGTGTTTTTCAGTTTTTGAATTGGACGTTTTTTTATGGGCACAAGACAAGACGGTAATGTTTTCTTTTCATTTTTTGCGATTACAGCGACACCATGCAAGAATCGAAAAAAATGTCCGCAATAAAATTTACGTATTTTTTACCGTAGAATTCGATTCCGCAATAAAAAATAGGGGTGGTGGTGTTGAGGTCATTTTGATATCAGTAGATAGTTTTTTGAAAAATTTTTGACACGTATTTTTTTATTTTTCGATTTGATGCAAACTGTTCGAAATTTTCCACCGTTCCCATACTTTTCTAATACCCGGTATAGTGTATTATTAATACACAGTTTTACATTTTACTACACTGTAATATTGTTATGTACTATTTGATATATATTTGTAGATACATACATGTAAACAAGTAAATACATACATATGTATTCTTTTATGTCGGGTATCTGAATGTTTGATTTAGTTGGGTTTTACTTTATAAGTATCATAGCTACAGTTATCACGATAATATATATAGTTTATAATTCGTGAATGTTGGTAATTTTTTTATTTAATTGCAAAACTGGAATCAATAAAGATAATAGTGACGAAAATGTACCTTGGGATGAGAAGAAATTAACGTAAAACGTAAAATTTATTATAAGTAATTTAAACACTCATAACCTAGACTGCTCCTGCTACCAGTGTTCTTTTCATTATCTTTAATTAACTTTCCCTATTATTGTTAAAATGATCACAGAAAGGGGCATATAAAGAGTACACTAGTATATCCCTCTATTTTATATTAAGAAGTTGATATACCTGACATACATTTATCGGTAAAATTTATTTTGTTTCTATTTTGGCACTTTCAATTGAAGTTTTTCAAATTAATGTTAATATATTGTCTGAAAGTTATTTGTGGCATTATATGAATATTCTTTCCTATTATTTGGATTTTCTACCACAAGTATTATTATCCTCTTCAAAAACAAATCACCGAATCTACAAAATAATGAATTATTGGAAAAAAGGCTCTACGCCCGTGACGTTTACGCCAAAGGAATAGTCAGAGGTTATGTTTTGCAAATAATATAAATCGGAATAAACACAGAAATAATGTATTTTGCTGACGTTTCGGAAAGTAATCTCTTTCCGTTTTCAAAGCTTTTTTTAGAGGAACTCTTATTTTGCTGTGTATGTCAAGTACACAGCTTTAAGATTCTGCTTGTGTTATTTCCATAGATACTTACTACTTGCACAGAACATAGAACTGATGGTATTTTCTTTTAGATAATGTTGAGTTTGTTAAGTTCTTCTTTTAACATTGGTAGCCAGGTTGTACAAATATCTACAGAACAATTCGATACGCACTTATCGTCATTTAATAGGATTATTGCTGATTTTTAATTTTTCTTCTTTTGGTACCTGCTTCTTTTGTTAAAATTTTTGCCGAGTCCCAGTTTATTCTATGTCCGTTTTCCGAAGCATGTTCACAAATCTTTGATTTCTGAATTTCATTCTTTCTAATGTAATTCTTGTGCTCATCCAACCTCACACTGAAAAGTTTGGATGACTCACCCACATAACATTTATCACATTCGCATGGGATATTGTAAATACAGTTTTTTGAATTCTGCTCCCTGTGTATCGGTTTTGTTTTTGTTAAAATAGATCTTAAAGTGTTCCCCGTTTGAAATACCGTTCTAACATCAAATTAGTCACCTATACGGCGTAGCTTTTCCGATAGTCCGTATACATAAGGAAAAAAGTACACAATCAATATCTTGAAGCCTTTGTTGATAGAGTTTTCATAAATGTTGTAAATAGGGACAATCAGGTACGACAAAAACCTGAACGTCATTGTACAGCAATAATTCCTTATGTATACGGACTATCGGAAAAGCTACGCCGTATAGGTGACAAATTTGATGTTAGGACGATATTTCAAACGGGGAACACTTTAAGATCTATTCTAACAAAAACAAAACCGATAAACAGGGAGCAGAATTTAAAAAACTGTATTTACAATATCCCCTGGGAATGTGATAAATGTTATGTGGGTGAGTCATCCAGACCTTTCAGTGTGAGGTTGGATGAGCACAAGAATTACATTAGAAAGAATGAAATTCTGAAATCAAAGATTTGTGAACATGCTTGGGAAAACGGACGGACGGTATTTGACATACACAGCGAAATAAGAGTTCTTTGAAAACGGAAAGAGATTACTTTCCGAAACGTCAGCAAAATACATTATTTCTGTGTTTATTCCGATTTATATTATTTGCAAAACATAACCTCTGACTATTCCTTTGGCGCAAACATCACGGGCGCAGAGGCTTTTTTCCAATAAGTCTATTATTTTGTAGATTCGGCGATTTGTTTTTGAAGAGGATAATAATACATGTGGTAGAAAACCCAAATAATAGGAAAGAATATTATTGTTAATATCTTATTATTGCACGATGATTTTAATGGTATTAATAATATATTGAACAAATTGTGATACGTACATAATGTACGGAATCCGACTATTGTCAGATTAAGTCCGAACATTACCAATGTACCAAAGGTAGGCAAGTATTTTTGGTTCTATAATGTTATCCTGCGTAAACCTTTCTAACTTGTTCCGGTGTAAAAGTTGTTGTGAATTAGGTAGGATATTCCATTGACTATAAGTCGGTCTTCAACGTCGATACAACCTACATTTTATTGACCAAATTGGTGCAAATGTGGGTTGGCACGACGTTGTCCGTACGTAGCACATCGACTTTTAGTTGGAATTCCTAACGAATCCCTAACGTTCAGGACTTCGAGTACGAAAAATGTAGTCAATTTTGGAACAAAGTGTTACAGAGGTTCTTGATTAAGAATACAAAAGTGAGTGTGGCATGACAGACTGCAAGAAACAAGAAAGATATAAGACGTGTTCTAAATTCAGTAAAAGTGGACGTTTATTTTAAATCATGATTTAAAACATTCTTTTTTAATATATTTATAAAATGTAATTTTTAAACGATAGTTCTAATAGAAAAGATTAACATATATGAATATTTAAATCCACGACCTTGCATTTATATACAATAAAATAGAAATACTTAGCGTAGGTAATGATTTTTCTATTAATTAGTAATTTATAGTTAATGATCAAATTTACAGTACACCTTTCACAGTATAAATATTATGTGATTGCACGATTTTATAAATTACACATACCGTAAATATTATAAACTGCGTAAAACTTGAGGTCATTAGAGGAAAATTAATGTTTATCTAATTAGACTAAAAAGAAAATCCTAAAATTATACGCTATTTGGAATAATTTTAGTCTGACAGATAAGTAACTAAAAGCATCCGCAACATTAAATTAGGCAGTAATAATTACCTATTATATATAGGTACATGTAAACATAAAAATTTGTAATGAATATTACAAAAACTAGGTATTTTAATGGTAGGGCACTCGGGAACTGTTAATTTCTAATTTCTATGCTACTTTCTCCGCTGATCCTGGAAAGTTGCGCCGAATCTAATGAATTCCCGACACCTACCTGCTGAGCTGCTCCCCACTCAGAAAAAGACTACGACAAGATGGTTGAAATGTAAAGCACCCATCGTTCCCAAGACGAAAAAGGACCCAGAAGCTATTAGAGTTACAAAATTTATTAAAATGACGTCTATCAACGTTTAATGATTATTATTTTCGTGACATCTAGAATGGACTTCTTGACCTGAGTATAATGGTGTGACAATGTTGGAACATTTATAAATATTATTAATACATAAATTAAATAGCAGTGGCCTCAGGTAAGAACCTTAAGGCACGCCAGATGTTAGTGTGAAAACATTTGATAAGTGACCGTTAGTTCTTACCTGGTGACTTCTATTCAATAAATTGAGACTAACCACTTCACCAACGTACCCTCAATCCCCAGACAAGGTAGTTTTTGAATTAACAACTCCATATTTACCTTGTCGAAAGCCTTACTGAAGTCATTACTTGTACTTTTTCGTTCGCTTTCAAATAATTTTGAGCATAATTTACTAATAAAACAATGTTTGCTATATTAGACTTATTTGACTGAAACCCATACTAGTCGTTAATAATTACGTTTTTTAACTTGAAAGTTAAGAAAATTGTAATTATCCATACTAGATTTGTGGATTACTAAAAGAATTATTATTTGGCAATGGTTAGCTGGGTTAAATTTATTTCCTGATTTGAAAATAGCCACGACATAAGCCTGTTTCTATTGATCTGGAAAAATCCCTGTAACTTAGAGAATAGTATGTATAAAAGAGTTGATAAAGTATACCTACGTGTTTCAATAGTACACAAGGTACTTTGTCGAGATCAGTCCACATCCAAGTCAATTAAGACGTCACGTATGATTTCGATGCATAAATATGTATTTTTTTATTATTGTATTATAGTAATTTCTTAAATTATTTATAAACAGGTTTGCCACTTTATGCCCTCAGTTATCTCTGTGATCATTATCAATCACTGTGGAGGGATTAAAATTGTTGTTGAATAATCATTTTTAACGAAAAAAAAAAGTGAAAATGAAATATTTCCTCAAAAACCGTTTTAATGGGCTAGTAGACAATAACGAAAATGACAAAAGTAATAATATAGCATTATAGTATGACTCTTCAATATGTTATAAATATAATTTGAAGGTAGTTTTATCGACTATTATTGGTTTTATTGTAAAACGAATAGGCTTAAGATTAGGGCGTATTTAAAATACGGCAGTTTGCCGGTCTCTCGTGACGTAATATCGTCACATACGCGCGTATTTAATATAACCTCGACAGCGCCGCACATACGCTTTGCACAACTTTGTTGGCTCCGCCTTTCCACTAGCGCTCGTTTCTCTGCTGATTATGCTATTACGTCATAGCCAATAGAGTAGCTCGAACATTTGCGGCAATATCTAACCATTTAAACATAGTTTAAACTTCATGATTTTTTTTTACTATAAGGCATTATTATAAAAATAAAATAAAAAATATGGGTCAACTGTTTTTATGCGTAGATGTTATTAAAATAATAATTAAAAAATTGTCTACTTGCCCATTCCCCTTAATTAATTTGACATTCCCAGAGAAGTTGTATACTCAGGTATTAAAAGCTTGTCTATATAATGCATTTACTACTCCTGCGTGGGAGAAAATTATTATATTTGATGAACTATCTCCATAATGGACGTCTAGGGGTGGTATATTGTATCAAAAGTGAGTACCTACATTTATTCATATAAATGTTCGGTATAGATTAACTCTTTTTTGTCATATCATGAATCATCCAGAATCTTGTATTAGTTTCTGTCACCATTTCTCAGGATATTTATGTTATTTTTCGTCTAAAAAGTATAATATTTCTTATCCTCTGACAAGGTTACTTCACAATAAATCTTGCCTGCCAATACAAAAGTTTGAGCTCTTTACTTTAAAAATGTTAAAAGCTTCGAGGCGTACTGTTTAAAGAAATCTAAGGTAGATAGAAGTTTCTTTAATTAGTTCTACTCAAATTTTATAACCTCAGTTATTTAAGATAATTATTTTCATTAATGCATAGCTAAAACAGCAAATTAGTAATCACTCATAAGCAGTTATATAACAAAATCATGTTATACGGACCGATAAACTTTCTAATAGGCAATAAAGTTGCTCTACGATAGATAGTAAATACAAAAATTGTGATATGCGATATTAATACATAAATTTCCAACTTATTGAAACAATGTAATATTACAATACTATTATTTTATAACAGTAGCTTGAATTAAAATCTAATAGCCTCGCATTTATCTTTATTATGATATAGTTAAGGATTGTATGATATTGATAACGGTTTTATTCATAAATTTTTTTATCAAAGTTGAAACATTATATACTGTAACTATAACACATACCTTTATAATTAATACTAGAATAGACGTAGTGTTGCCTACAAAAACCTAAATTAAAATTATTTTTGAGTTAGCCCAAATATGTGGAATTACTGCCAATCTATTATTTTCGAAATTTACAATACACTGGTGTAATAATTTCAAGCTACTTAAATAAAAAAGGAGAATAATTTTTATTTTGAATAAAATATCGTAAATATAATAGTAAAAGTAGAAATGAATATTGGAAAAATATTGAAAAAAAGTCCACAACAATTTTTAATATTTTTTATAACAAAAAAAATGCCTGTTGCCAAATGGTTACATCATGCGTTTGGAACAAAAATAATTTATTACAAAGCGTTTACAATGCGATGGTCTTAGGTTGCATACATGATGAGTGACTTTAGCACGAAATTTAGCTTGATTTATCAGTTTACCATCTTGTTCTTTTTTGTAACTCCCTATGAAACCATCCATCAAGTCGATGCCGCCCATATATCTATTATATTCAGATATCATACGGGGGCAATAATTCCCTTCTTCTTTCGATCAAACCTTTTAACTTTTAAATTTGAATTTCTTCGGGTAAATGACGAAACGAGTGTGGCATATTTATTATCTTTCCAAACGATTGAGGAGATATCCACCCCATCAATGGTTATGACACATTTATGGCAGATGCTGCGATTGGATTCTTTTAGGGAAGCTTCTATAGGTAATTTGTAATTTGGTTTCTTTGCACGGTATCTAAAGAATAAGTACCTTCTTTTGCAAGTTTCACCATAAGGGATGTTGTGTAGTAATCGCCGTGATATAAACGATAATTTTTCTGTCGTGGTATAGCCTTAGCTAATTGTAAAATTATATTTGAGATTGCACTGAGATTATCATATACTTGTTCAAAGTTTTTTCTCTTGATAAAGAGCTAAGAAACCGAAACACTTGTAGAGCTATTGAAGCATTTAAAAAGCACTCTTTAATTGTAGTTGTACTTAAAATATTGTATTTCGTATGACAACTGAATCTATTACATGATTCACTTCTAGTTAAACGTCATCAATGAGATCAATAACTACAGTATATTTTCACGAGAGAAAGTGATGATTCTACATTTATTATAGTTTAGTTTCATGCTTGAATCAAATACCAAATTGTCTGCAAATTTAGTTCCTGTGTTTATGTTTAAGAATAGATATAAGATGTCATCAATAAATAGATACCTACAATGTGTCCAGGACAGAACGGTATTATAGGTCTAAATGACAACTTTTTTTGGATTACAAACACAATTTTTTGTATTATGCTCTTGCTTTACCTAAAAACTAATAAAATTTTTCAATATTTCTCACAGAAAAGGCACGTTACCTAATGTAATTTTTATTTTTAAGGTGTTACCAGCGCCCTCTATAGGTCTAACATACTAAAAATAGTTTTTGGGTGAAGCAAGAGCAGAATACAAAAAATTGTGTTTGTAATCAAGAAAAGTTGTCATTTAGACCTTTATTACCGCTTTGCCGTGGATACATTGTATAATACTTATAGAAATGTCATTAATAAATAATAAAATTAAAGCGGGTCCCAACTGACTACGTTGTGGGACACCTTATGTAACTTGAATTACACGTGATGTGAAGCTACTAATTTTAACAAACTTTGTCATATCCGTCAATGATTTGAGCAATAACAGATAACAGATTGTCGGTTATTATTCTATAACATTGTAGTTTTAGTACCAATAACCTTATGATTTGCTCGATCAAAGACTTTACGAAAGTTATTGTAAACAGCATCAGTCTGCTCTCCATTCTCCATATAATTGACTATAACACTTGTAAATGAAAGTAAACTTGTCTTGGTTCTGCGGTCAAGGTATAAACCACGATGTTCGTAGCAAATTATATTTTTATAATTTAGATGTCAGTCAGCTATTAATCATTGAATTTAATGACGGACAAATAAAATGTATGTCCATAATTTTGGAAAATAGCCGAATTCGGTAGATTCCTAAAAAAATATTGAAATTAATTTGGCCAGCGAGGAACTAGACAGCTTTAAAAAATTAGGAGGAATACTATCAGGTGCATCTTTCTTTTTTTTACAGGTTTTTAAAAAAAATTTCAGTTTTTATTTCCACTGTGGATAATGGGTTACAGTTATTGAGACAATTGATGTTGATATTGATCAGTTAAATCATTATACCATTTACTATTTACTTATTGACAACATTTATATACATAGTAGGTACATTTGAAATCTCACATTTTCATTGTTGAGTAAAGTCCATGAACCCTTGCACAGTGTAAAAACATTGCTGCTTTAATATTTTTTTGTCCGATTGACAAATTGATTGTAGCTCATATTCCTCGTTTCACTAAGATAATTTACAAAGTTGTTATAAATGTGTCTATTTAGTTTAGTTAACTTCGTTGTCCGTATACGTGAATACGACTGCACTAAATTCTCCGCTGTCCTCCTATTATATGCATGAAAGTCAGCGTGCACTGTGAACTTTTCTAAATTTGACTGTATTTGTTGAGGGTTTCAAATATATAGATACAAAGCAGCGGGAGAATTTCTAGCTCTTTAACTATTGGTCTACAGAATGCATTGTACAGTGCTCCATAGAGTATGCGCACACTGTACAGCCTCCCTTTGGTAGACAAATACTTTGCCTGCTTTCACTGAGTTTCCCCAGAGATGAACCCCTTATGCACATTTGCGTAGTACACCATTTTTAAGACGTCACTGTCCTCGCCTCATACATCTTCCAGCGGCTTGTATATCAGTGTATGCGCGGAAGCTATACAACCTTAAGTGAGGGTTGTATGGGGGATATACCATCCTCCGGAGGGGATGTAAAGCCGTCGGTCCCTTGACCATTAAATGTTAGGCAAGTAAAAGATCCCTATTATTCTTAAGGGAAGAGGTTCGGCAAAATTCCTGGTTGGGGGTAGCTCGTCTACAGGTGTCGGTGTTATGCCTCAGTAGCGGAAATAGGCCGACGTTAAATAAATGTATAAAAAAAATACGTCACTGGTTAGACAATGCTTCAACTGTCTCCTTGCAAATACCTGTGAGGCTAGCTTTGAGCAGAGAATAGATAGTCTACGTGTGGTATCCAATTCAAAAAGGTATCCAAGACGATGCTTAAAAGTTTCATTGACTCTGATTTATTTACCCATCTATCCAAGTAGATTAAGTTTTAATTTGTTGGCCGCAAACCACGATTTCGCTCTGTCTGGACTACCTCTATTCAAATCTAGCTCAACTACATTTAACACTGTAGTGTGATCTGCAAATAAGATGCACTTACTATATCCGTTGCTTACTGATAGCAAATCAAAGTAATTCTAGTACATTGCCTCTACTGCCATAATTGTGAGTGGCTCAGCCAGAGATTCGAGGAAGGCTTGAAGTCCGTAGAAATTTAGACAAGACGAGTTTTTGAGGCTCGTTATTGCCATTTTCACATCAGATGACAAGATTGGCGCTATAAAGAAGGAAAAGGGAGGCTTGTTTGTGAGATTTAAAAAGGCTTCAGGAGCTACTAGGCTGTTTCCAATGCTGTCTAGAACACGTTCAGAAACAGAAGTAAAATGTGCATTAAAATCTTCAAAACTAATGGATGTGTGTAATTTTACGTTTTTTTCATTATTGACCAATCTCCATGCCATTTTACTCCTATTTTCTGCATCTTGAATCATTTTACTGTATTTATTTCTTTTCTCATCTCTAAGCGCTTTCCTATAATCTGCTCGATTTTCTATATTCTCTAACTTGTTTTCACATGTTTCTAAGTCTATCGTTGAACCACCAAATTTTCACAGTTTTTTATGTATGTTGTTATGTATAATATGAGGTATAAACAGATGAAAAAAATTCTGTAAATGAATTACCTATATTAAAACTTATTATTAACCATTTTATTATTATAATATAAAGTGATGAAAAACGCAAAACAGAAGGATAACTAATGCCACAATTAACTTTTGATAAAATTATTTATTGATAATAAACCTCACATAGTACTTAAATATATTTTACGGTAAGCATACGAAATCTTTAAGTGAAACAAACTATAAGTAATTAATATCAACAGTATTAATTAACTTATTTTCTAGAAAACAATCATGATTAATATACCAAATTGTAAAAGTAACAAATTGTAATAAGGAAAGTGTATTTATTAACAGTTCATGAAATAAATTAGATAGTATCGAAATTAACATATTGAAAATGAATTGTAATAGATAAAGGTAACCTACTTAGTTATATAACTTGAGTATGAAATTCGACAATAAAGAAATTATGTGCATTCAACCATTCTCAACGGATTAATTAAACTATGTCCTATAGTGTGCAATGGCAAGAAATGCATAAATGCAAACTTACAGATTCTATCGTAGTGGTTGAGGAACTGGGAGAAAGACAAGTAATTGTTTTTGATAATTATCCACGAAATTTAGACTTTGGTGTTGCACGCTTTCTAGGTGTTGAGTCCAATGTTAAATGAATTGGACCAAGAAGATGGATGCGATAAACATATCACGGTAGGTCAAGGCTTTTGCTTTTTATTTGGTAAAAACTGATTGTCAAATCAATCTGAGCCGAATTTCAGTATTATTAGTTCTGTTTCCTTTATTAGTAGCGAAAGTATTTTGCAATCAAGTTTCACATTTTTTAGCATAAAAATCCATACCCTGATTATTATTTTATTTATTTTATTCGATGTTATAGTACTATAAAACGGTTTAATCATCAATACAATTAGAAAAAATTTTGGTAAACACAATGTAAATGAACGTGTATTTAATTTGACACCGCTTTCTTAGACAAGAACGACTTATTTTTTCACTGTACCAATTTCACGACTTTATAAATAAACGTACACATCAGTGTACTATCAACCAATTGTAGATTTAGGGGGCTAAGAGGCTTTAGTAACGTAATTTGATAACGATGTATGAATGAATTTAAAAATCCAAACCCTTTTCAAGGAGACAAGAAAGCATCAAGCCGAAAAATTCTACCAAATGGCAAAAAATTAAATACACAGATTTCTCGACGGATGAATATATTCCATGGGACCTGTGTTATAGCATGTTAAAAATCTTCATAAATTCGTTGGGCGGAAATCGAAAAAAGAAACGACCGCCGTCTTGAATATTGCCACTTTTTACAAACAATTGCCAATAACTTGAACACGAGACAAGTTTTTCGAAAAATATTAACGGTAAAATGTTTGAAAGAAAAAATCCTGAAATAGGTTATTAGCTTTACCTTACCATGTACAGGGTGCTCGTACATGCTGATGCATTAGCCTTCAAAATTAAATATTTAGTCACTTTTTACAAAAATTGTCAATAAACTGTTAGTTAAGTGTGATATTAAAGTAAAAAGTAGAAAAAAGCGGCAACCTTCTGGCAGTTGCGCCAAGTGGTGGGCAGGAACTGGGTATTTAGTCCACGGATCCTGCACTGGGTTTATACGGCGGTAATCAGAACTAGACTCCAATACGGGTCGGTGGTCTGGTGGCCGAGTGTGAACCGCATAACCACGTCTCGAAGACTGGCAAAAGTTCAAAGACTTGCCTGTCTTGGGATAACAGGCGCAATGAGGACGACATCTACAGCTACCTTGGAAGTAATGCTAGGGCTGCCAACGCTTCCAGCCTAGCTCAAGATGGAAGCCATGGCGGTTTATCTAAGAATGCGAGACATAGATAGCTGGCGATATAGTGGAAGGACAGAGGGTCATGCAGCCATCGCCAGCTTGGCGGAGGAGAAAATTCCAATCTCCGCCCTTAAGGTGAGGGAGGCAACTGACCGCTTGAGATTAGAAAGAAAGTACACTCTAACCCTACCTGGTAGAGAAGAGTGGGCAGAAGGATAGATTAATTTTCCCCCGAACTCCCTGGTGTGCTATACAAATGGTTCCCTTTTAGTAGATGGACAGAGGCAGTTACCGGGGGCAGGAATATTCCTGGAAGGCAGGGAAGTACAGGAGAGCTTTGCTCTAGGATCGTACACTACAGTCTTTCAGGCAGAGGTATATGCCATCCTATAAGTGCCATATAAGGAAGAAACGAGGAACGGTATGGAACAAAATATTTGTATCTGTTCCGACAGCAAGGCAGCACTTCGGGCGGTCTGATCTCCCAGGGCGAGGTCCCCCTTCATCCAGGAGTGTGGAGATGCCCTAGAGGAACTTTCCAAGCACAAGAAAGTGAGCCTTATATGGGTTCCGGGACATACCGGGATCCCAGGAAACGAGAGCCTAGCCAATTCATCGGCTGATGAATTGGCTAGGCTCGGAGCCAGGGAGCCCTGTCTTGGCCCGGAGCCCATATTGGGAATTACAAAGAAACATGTCGCTACGGCCCTTAATGAGTAGGCACATGCAACATTGAGGGAACATTGGAGACTGAGCAGTGGCTGCAGACATGCTCAAAACTTCGTAACGGGGCCGAACAAGTCAAGGGCGGCCTGGTTGCTAGGCAGAAGCAGGAGGACTCTGAACCAATTGGTCGGAGTCCTAACTGGTTACTGCAGGCTCAGAAGACACCTATCACTGATAGGGGTTGAGGAAGATTCCACCTGCCCAAGATGCGGAAGTGATGAAGAAACATCGTTTCACTTCTTACGACAATGTGAAGCGTTCGGGCGCCTGAGGTATGAACCCTTCGGCGCCACAACGCTCCCAACATAGGAATAGGACTCTCTCGAATGGAAGCATGTCCAGACCTTCATTGGAAGATCAGGAAGATTTCAAGAGGGAGTAGGAGATCGAGTAGGAGTGAACGGTTGAGGGGATGTCAGGGGGTAGGTTCAATTCAATTCAATTTATTCAACTTCAACTATACATGTTTAACATTACATATTCAAATGCACATAGTGTTTGGTATTGGACATTAAATTAACAACATTATCAGTTTTATATATTACATATTGAAAAACTTAAAATATTGAAAAACTTAAAATAGGTTATATTTAATACCACCCTGGCGAACAAGAAGACTCACCTAAGCACTATACGGTGCTTGTGTTGTGTCGTTCTTCTTATATCGCCGAAGGAAATCTAACTAAAGCAGGCAAATTGAGAAATGAGCAGAAACGAAATTATGACGGCTAGAATACAAAATGAAAACAGTAAAAGAGAATGATGAATACAGCAAATATTAATGACAAAATAGTATACAATATGAAATAAGACGAGGAAGTGGGGAGGACAGAAGCGCACATATGAAATAAAATTTCTTACTGTGGGATTAAAACAACAACAAAAACAACAGTAAGTTTGTCATGATTTTCATTTAAGAAACTTTTTATACCTAGTTTATACTTATTTAATTTCGTTATCTTTTTGAGGGCAGCTGGTAGCTGATTGTACAGTTTAGGACCAAAAAAGAAAACATATCTCTGCGTGTGAGTTTTTCTGAAAATTGGTAAATTAATAGATAAATTCTCCGCAAACCTAGTCTGTCTAATTTCTTGTGGAGGGTTATAGTTTGTTTTGTTAAAAAACATCCATATAAGGCTTTGGTAAATGTATATACTTCTTATGTTAAATAGGCCGCTCTCTTTGTATAAGATTTTAGTTGGATATAGTTTGGTTTTTTTAAAAATTATTTTAATAATTGCATTTTGCACACATTGTAGCCTATCCAGTATATTATTAAACAAACCACCCCATGCACTAATACAGTATCTTAGTATCGACTCAACTAAGGAATAGTAAAGAATGAGTAAATTTTTTTGAGTCAGAATTTCCTCTAGATTATAAAATTTATAAATAAGATGTCTAAGCCTTTTTGTAATATAGAAGGCATGTTCATCCCATCTCAAATGCTGATCCATTATAACACCAAGGTATTTTACTTTATCTGTTTTATCTATTGTTGGACATGTAGTACAATGTGTTTTATCTGCACAGGTTATATTGTGTATTTTTAGTGTGTTTTCTGCAGGTTGATCAGATTGTAATAAAGTGAATGTTATATATTTGGTTTTAGAAACATTTAATGTCAACAAATTGAAGTTTAGCCATATGTGTATGTTATGTATGTTGTATTCAGCTGCATGATATACTTCGTTCCAGGTATCACCTGTGCAAATAATGACAGTATCATCAGCATATGAGATGAGATGACCCTTAAAATTATTTATTCGGCTAATACTGTTGATGTATACGAGAAACAGTATTGGGCCCAATACTGTTCCCTGTGGAACACCGACTGTGACATCACGTGGTTCACTTATACAGTTATCTAACTTTACACGTTGCACTCTGTGTGACAAATAATCTCGCAAAATGTTTAAAGTTGGTCCCCGAATACCGTAGTTATGCAATTTCTTTAATAGTTTATCGTGTGATACTGTATCGAATGCCTTTGCCAAATCAAGAAAAATGGCTAAACATTTCTTCGACTCGTCCAAGGCATCCACGGTTGTTCTGAGAAACTCTACAACAGCGTTTTCGGTGTTAGAGTTGTTGATAAAACCAAATTGTCTTTTAGTTATTACATCGTGAAGGTTAAAGAAGGAAGTTAATCTTTTTTTTATAGTTTGTTCGAAAATTTTTGCGAAATTATTTATCACAGAGATAGGTCGGTAATTTGTTAGCTGTTCTAGATCACCTGATTTATGTACGAGTGTAATAAGTGATTCTTTCAACTGAGCGGGCAGGTTACCGTTTATATATGTTAAATTAATAATGTGAACTAGCAGCTTGACAATGTGTTTATGTATATTTTTTATTAAATCTGTTTTTATTCCGTCTGGACCGGGAGAACATTTATTTTTGAGACATGAGATTATATTAATTATTTCTGTATCTGATACGGGTTCTACAAACAGCGTAGGTGCTACAGATATGTCATTTAGGAAATTATCGGGTAGTTTATCATATTTTTTTTTTTGTAGCATTTCAGGACCTATGTTTGCAAAGAAGTCATTTATAACATTAACTTTTTCCCTATTATCCGATATCATATTACCATTTTTACTTTTAATAGGTATGTTTTTTATTGATTTTTTTGTTGTGTTATTTGATATTTCATTTATTAGATCCCAGGTTTTCTTAGAATTACCTTTCATTGCATTTAGTTTTCCTTTGTAGTATTGATTTTTTGTTTGCTTAATGAGTTTGCTTAATTTATTTCTATATACTTTATAATCCTCATGCAACTTGTCTGTAAAGTTAGTGTTTAGTTTCTTTTTTAGGAGGTCTCTTTTTCTTATCGAGTTTATTAGTCCAACTGTTATCCATGGTTTTATCTTGTAATTTTTGTTATTGTATATCATCCGTTCGCTTGTTGACATTGCTATAAAATTTTTTAATTTATGAATAAAATTATTATAAGATGCTTGTGTGTCATAACAATTGGTAACCTCGGTCCAAGTTTCATTATCACAAAAGGTATTTAATTTATCGTAATCAATTTTTTTTACCGTAAAATTAGTCTTATTAGGATTTTCATTTTTTATGTCATTCGGAAATGTTATATTTAAAAGAATCGTATGATGATCAGATATATTAGTTTGAAAAACACCAGGTGTGAATAGAATGTTTTTTTTACAATTTACTTTGCGAACAAATATTAAATTACTACTACTACTAGAAAAAGGATTTGAATAAAAACCTTAAAACTCTCTTTGCATTGTATAACGGGGACATTGAAAATCCTAGGAGGCAATACTGTCCAGTTGTAAGTGAGAACATTATATTTACAGACACATATGATTAACGGTAACAAGAAATATATGTAGTAAAAATTAAATTTCCATCTTAAAACCTAACAGATTGATTGGAGCTGAAAAAAAATCGAGTTATGCTATGTAAACAATTAAATTTACAAAGACTTACTCACAAGTCTGATTTATCCTCTTAGGCTGTATACTGTATGTCGAATGTCAAGCTCAGACATTCGAAATTAGAACAAAATAGGATTAATACTGTTGCAAAATTGTTTGACCTCAGCATTTTCACTCCAAGAACTCTCCTCGAGTACAACAACAATGTCGATATTGCAAGGCACAAGGATATTGGTACAGCTGAGATCCATCCACACATATTTGTTCAAAATGTGTTAGTCTATTGCGTATTGTTTGTTGCAGCTACAATTTTAAGAATAAATTGAGGTACTGGTGGAATTTCCATACATATAGAAACCAAAAATTCTACTTCATATCTGCAACTCCATTCCTTTGAAGGTAAATTATTACTTGAACAACTTTGAACTTAACAGAAAACTCTTTTATTGTAAAGTTTAAGAAGATTTTCCAGTTCAGAATTATCTTTGAGTTTTTATTTGACCATCACTTTCTTATAAAATATCTATACTCATTTAAATTATTCATATTTTTGGAGGACTCATACAATTTGATGATAAATTTTTCACCAGCATCTACAACGTCTTTCTATGGACTCAGTGGATTGTAAAATACCATTAATAAGTTTCTTAATGTACTTTCAGCTTTTATAATATCAATTTCTGCTTTTTATCCTTTTTAAAGAAACTTCATGTGCTGTTGGTTGCATCCTTTGATGACATAACTTAATGAAACTTTGGGATGTTGTTTGTTGGTATTCAGTAGTGCTACACTCAATTTATCCAACAAAAAAAAAACCGTGTGGAATTTTGGGGAGGGACGAAAATCTCCAATATATTTGCACTTTTTTCAGTCAAATTAATAAATTGTAGCTGATTAAATTTCCTGCAATTTGCATAGTAAAACGCATTATTTTGACTCCATAGGTACCGAGATAGAGTTCCAAAAAAGTGCAAAATTTCTCAATATCGTAAAAAATTGCTGAAAATGCAGGTTTTCGATATTTATTTTTCGTTTTTCAACATATTTAGTGAACTTGTGGTATCTACTTCCATTTGCATAGGTTCAACTACCTCCTCCCCTTCCCCCATAACTGAATCGAATCACCCACGTCACATAATCCAGTTATATCCCAGCCGTTGAAGGCGTGTGCTCGTTCGTTTCAATGTGAACGACATTGACAATGAATAGCCGATACGCATATATGTGACCGTAATAGGACCTCTAATGGTATCTACCACCGACCCAGGACAGTGTTTTATTTGTGAAAGGAGTTTGGCAGGTAATTTATTTTTTAAATATATGAAATTTTTCATTGATTAGCGTGCTCATTATGGTAGTTATTATAATTAAAGTACACGCCATTTATAAGTAGTGTACAATCTTAATACATTCATATATATTTGTATTTTCAGAATCAACTGCATTAACAATGGCTCAAGAGATGTTCTTATCAAACGACACCAACAAAAAGAACTTTATCACAATGCTGATGACAGAAATGACAGCGAAGGGAATTGAGGTGAAACAGACTACTGAAGATATTTCAGATCGTACACACAGCAATATCGAAGCCTACTGAATATGACAGTGTAATTATTACAGGTGAAGATGTAGATCTCCTCGTATCACTGGCAGCTCTAGCCTCCACTTCCCACAAAAACATCTATTTCGATAAGAGTGGGAGAGGTAATGCCGCATCATTATTATATTCAGCAACTTCACATAAGATCGACCCACAATTCTGCATGCAGTAAGTGGGTGCGACACCACTTCAACCCCCTTCGGACAAAGGAAGAGGAAGGTCTGCAGAATTTACGAGAAGAACACTCCCCTACCTGACCTAGTAGCTGTATTCAAGGACCCGGAAGCCACCCCCAATCAGATTTCCGAGGCAGGCGAGAAGTTTCGGGTGGCAATGCAGGGAGGGAACATGGAAACAGATTTCCTCGACAACCTCCGATACCAACTTTTTACTAAGTCGGTGGCCAAACCTAAATTCCAATTGGCCAGACTGCCACCTACCAAAGATGCGGCCACCCACCATGATGGTTTTCGTAAAATATTAAATATTGACACTATCAGTTAAAATTTTTGCGACATGTTATATATCGTTGGAAATAAAAAATAAAAGAAATTAATGGTGTCATGTTTTCAGAACATATCTCCAGGTTCAAACATGGCTGGGTAACGACATTGTACCGTCAGTTTGGGGGTCTTCCCTGACGAGACGAGGGGTCGTCCCCATCAAGACTACACGTAATGCAGCCTCAGACAACATATTGAACATCGTCTTTTGTAAATGCAAGAATGGGTCTAGCAATGCAGCCTGCAGTTTCAAGAACGCTGGACTGCGGTGATCCACTCTTTGCAAGAACTGCTCGGGGCATGCATGCGAAAATCCGCCAGAGCCTGATCTCCAGGACGAAGAAGCAGAAGTAGAGCACGAAGAAGAAATGATTATGGACGCACTGCTAGACGATCAAAAAGATTGTGAAGAAGATAAAACTCGGTACGGTACCAAACGCCTAAAATATTAACTTTACTTCATTAACATTTACATTATATTAAAATTTTCTTTATTAGACAGTAAGAATCACTATAATATACTGCATATAAAAATTCTGTGTTTTAATGTTCTTTTTTTCAACCTAATGAACATCTATTAGATAAACTGATTAAGGGTTCGGATATCCATTCTCGCCCGACGCGCGCCTGTGACTTATATGTGGTCCCCAGGCATAGCTCAGTTCTATTCGAAAGATCTTTAATTTATAATTTGATAAAAAAATTTAACAGCCTGCCTCCTATAATAAAGTCTGCCATCAGTTTCCACATTCAAAAAACATGTCAAAACCCATATTATTTCTTTTCGAAATTAACTTTTAGATTTTATTTCTTTCATACTTTATGTGATTGGTACACTGTACAAGCTTGTGAATTATCCTTTTCTCTTGTATTAATGAATACTTATTTTTCTTTTAGTAGAGATCAATTAGTTGTCAATCTGTTGGTAATATAGAGGTGGTTACGTGGAAGAGCAACAATGTGGTAATCTCCATAAAATTTGTATTTACATAGATAAATAAAGACACATTATTATTATCTACTAGTGGAAAGACGAGCTGTGTTACTTTATGCTCTTTCTAACTTTATATGTTTATATGTATACTGTATAGTAATGAACATCTCAAAGGAGGAGGAGGTAGTGATGGTTGTGGGGGGTAGTTGATTCTCTGCAAATGGAAGTAGATACTACAAGTCCATTAAATATGTTGAAAAATGGAAAATAAATATTGAAAACCAGCCTTTTTAGCAGTTTTTTACGGTTTTGAGAAATTTTGTACGAAACTCTGTATCTTAGTACCTATGGGATCAAAAAATATGTTTTACCGCGCAAGTTGCAGGAAATTCAATCTTCTACAATTTAGTAATTTGAAGTTGTCCACTAAAATCAACCGTTTTCGAAATTTCGAAAAATCCGAAAAAAAATTCTCGCCCCTCCCCAAAATTCCACAGGGTTTCTTTTTGTTGGATATATTGGGTGTAGCACTACTGGATACTCACAAACAAAATCCCAAAGTTTCATTAAGTTCAGAATTTTTCTAAGGTACCCCCCAGATTTAACCCTATGACGACTGGCCTATGTGGGTTTCTTATCCTAAAAATGTTTATTTTTTGAGGCGGTGATGAAGTTTCTGATCGAAGCATATACAGCGGACTAAGTTCGCTATTGGGGTTATGTCGTGGCAAAGTGCGTATAGGTCTCTGAGGGAGGTGTACCTTTCAGAATTTGATAAGAAGCGCATAAATTTGTGCTCGAACACTTTTAGTTTTTTCACTGTCGTAAAGGTGTGTATCGACAGTGTAAGACTGCCTCGCGACGCGTGCCTCGCGATGTGTACACCTCACCTTGGCGAGCTGCTTCAAGTCGAGATTGCCTCCATGCGATCCATGTGTGGTAGCTCGCCATAAATAGACCATCACTGTCAAAAGTTATAATTTGATGTTTAGTAATTTTATGATTTATTTATAATTAGATATGAACAATGAACAATGTTAGAGTTAATAGACCACTATAGACGTCATAGATAAATTGATATATTTTCTCGCTATAAAATTGACTGCTCACTGGATCTACCCATCTAGACATGCCAAGGTTATAAATCGAATTTCTGTACAAGTAATTTTTTCTACGATGACCATTACTAATGTTGGTATGGGTACGATATTGATTTAAGCCTAATAGGTAAAATAAAAGTAATGTCCGGATTTCAGCTTGCTCTTGCACTGAAGATTTAAAGGACTCAAAAGCTCGCCTGCCTATGTCCCCATCTCTTTAATTTCAATTACAAATTAATTGATATAAATGAAGTTTTATTTGTTTCGATGCTTTCTGAGAACAGACGCCCAACTGTTACAGCTTAAACTTTCTTCTACTTTGGTTAGTGCTACGGTGGTATATTTTAAAATTATATGCAAAAAAACATCTAAATACATTAAATAACATATTATAATACATTTGTATTCCTTTACCAACGCTCATCCTGTGTTTTGTAGGAGGCCGTATGATGTAATCTGCAAATCTTATGATTACAAAGGTACTAAACTTTCTTTCGTGATACTCTGATTACAGGTATTTAAAATAAAGCAATACGCTCTTCATATTTCATGTAACAACTTATATGAAGAATGCGACTTATTGTTCTGTATTATTTCAATGCAGAAAATTGGGTAAATCTGCCGGACGTAGTATTTAACTTGAAGAAGACAATTTAATTCACATTAGTTATTAACGCATTCTGGAATTAACAATTTTTTACTTCCGTTGATTTTCACTTTCATTTCTTCATTATATCTATTAAAATTGCCTTAGAGCTATAAATAAATCAGGTCTCAATTTATCGTGAGAAATTTTTTCGTGATCATTAATTTATGTTCATCTTAATATCATACATGTACAGGGTGTCCCACGACGAACTGCGAAGATCGATATCTCGAAAACTAGACATCGGAAAATTTCGAAAATTTGGTAGTAAACTAATGTCGATGGGGGCAACTCGGCTAAAATATTTTCAAGATGGTGGCACTTCCGATTATACCGGAAGTCGATACCAACTTGCTTATTTTAAATAGGACACCCTATATATTATTAAATTTTTGGATTTTACGCAAAATTCTAGGAGGATTTTGTGTATCATGTCCTATACCTAGGTCTCTCCGTTTTTGAGATATTTCAATTTTTATGTCAAAAATGACGTTTGCGGGCCCTAAAAGAATTATCAATTTTTCCTATAAGGAAGCCTTTATTATCTAATTTGGGTTCGATTCTTTGTTGAAAAAACCTACTTTAATAGAGTTTTTATAATACTTTGATAAGTATTAATACAGAGTGTTAAAAAAATAAGAATAAAGATGAAATTGAGAAAACTGTCAAAAATCAATTTTTTCAAATGGAAACTCCCAATTTTTATAATCCTATCTTATTCGCCATTAAAAATAAGGGTAAGTTTGTATATGGATGTCTATTCCGAAAATTGTTAGTTTTCGAGATATTCCCAATTCAATATTTCTATATGAGGATTTTGCTATGGATTTTAAGTTCAATTACTGTTAGTTGGCTATGACGGCGTTGAGTGCTAAACAAATGTATGTAGCTGTCAGTTACCATTTGACAAGTATCAATTATCATGCCGGGGCGCTTAAATTATACGCACGAGGATTACTTAAATTTGTTTATAATCTATGGAGAATGTAACAAAGTTTTATCAAGAACGTGTGAAATATTTGCTGATAGATATCCAGATAAACAAAAACCGTCTCCGAATAATGAAGAATTTCAAAAATTTTGGCACCGTTAAGGCAACAGTTTATAAAATAAAACCAATTGTCGATGATGAAAATATCGAAATTGCTATTTTAGGATATTTTGCGGCATATCCTATGACATCCTTAAGACAAGTGGCCTTACAAAGAGGAATCTCCAAGAACTCTATTCATAGAATTCTTTTGAAACACAAATTCCATCCCTATTCCTTTTCTATGGTTCAACAGGACGCCGATTTGACCAGAAGAGTTCACTTTTGCGCATTTACTTTAACAATGTTACAAGGCGACTTTCGATTTTTAGACAACATAATTTGGACTGACGAGGCAATATTTACGAAAAATGGACTTTTCAACAGACATAATTCCCACTTTTGGTGTGATTCAAATCCCCATGCCGTGAGATTGCGAAATTATCAAGAAACCTGGCAATTTAATGTGTACTGTGCTGTGAGAAATGATGGAGTCGTAAAACTTAATTTTTATGAAGAAAACTTAAATGGTAATGAATTAATACTTAAATAGTTTCTGTTTTTCAAATTACGTATCAACTTTTTTTTTAGGTGAAAGATATTTGAATATATTACAAGATTTAGATAATGAATATTTGAACAATTTACCGCTAGCTGAACATAGGCAAATATTTTACCAGCACGATGGCGTGCCACCACACAGCAGCTTCATAATTAACAACTTCTTGGAAGAAACTTTTTACGATAAGTGGATTGCTAACAATGGATCTTTTCTGTGGCCTCCCCGTTCTCCTGATCTGTCTGTCTTAGACTATTTTATATGGGGAACAATAAAAGATATGGTTTATTTTAATCCAGTCACAACAATGGAAGATTGTCAGGCAAGAGTAAGGAATGCTTTTGAAAGATTACCTCCAGGTTCTATTAGAGCGGCCACCCATGACTAATTATCATCGTATGCATGATAACCGCCTTCCTAAATGTACACTTTATGGTGAATTGCTAAGCGGTAGAAGAAGGCGTGGCGGTCAACGAAAGAGGTTCAAAGACGTTCTCCATGAAAATCTAAAATCCTGCGGTATTGCAGACGAGCAATGGGAACAACTTGCAGTGGACAGAACCGAATGGCGAGGGGTTGTGGCCAGCTATCAAGGAAATGTTGCTGCAAGAAGGCCGAATCCAAGACCTAACCAGGTCTATGTTTGTCCTGACTGTGGTCGACATGTGCTCTCCCGAATTGGCCTCTATAGCCATAGTCGTGCGCACCGTAGATGAATGGGAATTACAATAGACTACACCTTTCACTTGTTTTTTATTACACACGATCTATTGACTGTAACATTTTTTTATACTCGGACTCGAGTAAAGGCTAATAATAATAATAATAATAATAATGACGAACTAATCAAGAGGTGCGAAAAATGTTTGGAAGTTCAGGGTGGACACTTTGAACACTTATTAAAATAAAATATTTTCCTGAGTATAAGTAGTTATACTGTTAGTATTTCATGTAAGAACATTTTGTATCTAAGTTACATTTGTTTAATTATTTTATGAACTGTTGCAGTACCAAATTTGAAACTAACAATACCCTGAGTTTTCTACTTCGAGTAAGTGAGGGAACCATTTTTTCGCGGGGTAAATTGATCATTTTTAAGGGTGGTTTTCAGTTTTAATTTATTTTGGACCCTTTAAAATGCTAGTGAAGAAACTAGAACGTTCAGTCAAATTTCGTGAGAATAGGTTCACCGCCTCCCACGATATGTTTATACATATACTGAAAAAACGTCAAAATTAAATTACGGCTAACTTGGCCAAAATTAAACCGAATTTGATGATATTTTAGCCTGCCAAATTATAGTAATAGTTAATTATAGTAATAATTATATTTTAGATTTTCTATGATAGACGTCTATTTAATAAATTGATATATCTTCCTAGGGGAGCCATCTGTTGGCGGAAAGCCTATAGTTGTAATTTGGATAGAATATTATAGCGTGGTGACATCTATCGCTGAATTGGCGAATTAATTGACTTAAATCCTATTCTTACATGTTATTGTTATAAATTAGTGAATTGACTAAAGCACTTTGTGGAAACCAACGAAAGACGGCCACAGATGATAGAAATACATTTTTTAAAAACCACTTTTTTGGCTTCAGAGGACCTGAAAACGAAAATTCACCAAAAACTTAATATCGATTTTTTGCATGATCACAATATTTTATTAATTAATTAATTAATCAATGTAGATACATTATTTTCTCTATGTTTGAAATTTTATTCAATTTAAATTAATTCCGGTTTAAATTCTTGTTCTTTTTATGATTGGAGAATTTGCACGGCCCCTGAATTGGACTCAAGAAAGATGTTTTATTGTTACTATTAATATTAACAAGATATATTTTCGGATTCAAATATTTCACAACATAAAAGTTTCAAAATTAAATTAGAGGTGTTAAATTGCTTTCATAATTTTGTATATATGAGAATTTACGTGTAAGAAATAAAAGGCGGTCATTATCCGAACTTAAAATTAAAAACGTATAAATAAAATGTACTTCCGGATGCTTTCTAGACAGATGCGTGAATTCTTAAAATTATTTAATCATACATACGCCATAATAATACCTAAGTAAATCATGATATAGAAAGTGATAAACGATAATATTTTGTTTTACTTTCTTTACATCAATTCGTGGCAAATATTTAGCAACCATCGTGAGTTATTTATTACCAGAACATGGTGTTTTATTCTAAATAATCATATACATGCAACTCCAAAATCTAAAAGCTAATGAGGTAATTAAATTATTGTTTTAATTTATGAACTTTAAATCAAACTTAAGAATGAATGTCTTGGTCACTTAATTGAAACAAAGGACTAGTTATAGTAAATTTGCATGAAATCCTAGGTGGTCGTGAGTTCTGGCAATTAGTTTTTTCCTCCATGTTTAATTTTATTGAAACCTTGAAATTTGTGGTTTAAAATACTAGAACAAAATTAAAATCGAAAAATTTGTACCTCAAATAATTCTATTATAATAAATATCGAAAATAGGCATGGCCCGTTCTTTATCGTGTATCAAGAGAGGTCTTAACGTAAAAAATTGTTTAAACTATTTAATCTGCATAATATAAGCACTCCGTAGATTAACATTTACAAGAATTCTCTTTTTGTTAATTGTGATTTCATTGTAAAGTAGTAATTAACCCATTTGTGTAATTTGTTTTGTATGCTTACAACATTCCATCGTAATTCTATTTATACGCCTGTTAAGTATATACAAACTTAGTTTTTATCTTTAGAGATTCCTAGGAACAGCAAGAGTACAAAGGATTTTATAAAAACACGTGCCAGTTAAATACCGTAAAATTAAATTATAGTTAAGTATTGTTTTTCTTAATAATACACATTTTTATTGCTATAAAATATGTAACGATGGCATAACATGTAATTGTTATTTTTATTCTATTGTATTATCTAAATGCCATAACTGTTAATATGCAAGAAATATACTAAGAAATAAGTATCGTGTTCATATGAAAGAAATGTAATTCTATGCAACAGCGAAAACCTTTTCAGTGTGTTATAATATAATAGAATGAGTATTTCTTTCAATTTCATAATATTTGCGAAATTTAATTGTTCCGGAATAATACAAATAGTTTTTAATAATAAAATGAGAAAGAGATCGAATAAGTGTAAATATACTGAAATTCTAAAATGAAGAACCTAGGAAAATATCAACAGAATCTAAACTGGGGTCCCATGTTTTAAATAGACTGCGTTTAATTTATTACAACAATAGTTATTTGTGTATCAAGGTCGTAAAGTTGGTCTTTCTCGGCCGAATCCGAAGTTTGCGGCCGAGCAACAGCCGAGGACAAGCAAATGACCGAGACAGATCATTTGGCCGAGGTCCACACAACATTTTTAGGCAACTGTCTCAAAAAGTAAAATAAAATATTTTTAAAATTGTTTCGTACACATTACTGGAGACATGGATTAAATTTTACAGGAAGCCTACTAGTCTGACCGTTTTAATTCGTTTTCGATTTAACATCGAAAACAAATGAAAACGTCATAGATAGTTTATTGACAAGTCGTACCATTTCTATCATTAGTATCTAAAATAGTTGTTATTTTCCTGCATCTCGGTTTATTAATTTTAATATACGCAATAAAGCTTTGCAACTACTGCTTACTGTTAGTCTTTCTTTAAACCTAAATCCACTTCAAATATTAATGATGATCATGATCAATTAATACATGAAGCCGTGAAGTAAATGCGGCTGTGAAGTAAAAGCGGTCAAAAAATAAGATTGACAAATGAGTATAAAAAAATTACACTTTATGAAGCTGTCAAATCCGTTAAACGTCACTTTTTGTGATGGTTGCCTAAAAAATTTATTAAGCATCCGATGCTATAAAGACGCACTATAGAGAAAAAAACATGAGTCGACTATTTCCAGAACCGGGTATATCTATTTTTAGCGCAAATTGAGTTAGCACTGCCATCTTGTAGTGGGTAGCATAAAGTATCAATGTAGTAGAAATGCTCAGTTCCAAAATTGATTAAAATTCATTGAAATTATCCTGAAAAGTTAAGCTTAGTTTCAGAATCGGCTAAATCCCCTGTCATCTAAAATTCAAAACCATCTATATCCATTCACTTAAAAACGGTGACGGATCGTGGTTTATTCACGTGTTTTCCTATGGTAATTTTAGTTTAAAAGTATTTTACTGTATTCAGCTTTTAGTGAATATGGATGGAATTAAAGAGACAGTGCCTGGCAAGTCACGAAAACGGAAATATGCACCGGAAATATGGAAGAAGAATACAGCCAAAAGAGAGAGGTTAGTTTTACATAATTTCACCATGGTTTATTTTTCGAAGTTTCTCTTTTTAAATTTAGATACACTGCAAAAAACTCTGCGAAAATTCCTCAATGCATACGTCACAATTCAAAAAGATATTACAAAATTTGATGATGATTTTTATAAAGTACCAAACAAAGTTGTTCAAGATTCATTTTATTTTAAAATATACATCAGTTGGGCCAGTTCAAAGAAGTCAGAAGTCAAAACCCCGGACGTAGCCGGTCGATATCTGGGGCATATTTTGGCAAAAAAGTAGATAAATTTTTAGCATCTGTTTGTCGAGCCACATTTTTGGGAATACTAAATTTAACAAATGATAGAGTTGAAGGTGTTTTAAAGAGATTTTACGATAAAAGTGAAATGCCCAAAGAGAATAGAGGAGGAGATCGAAGATCCAATAAAAATGCGAAAAACAAAGAGAACATAAACATTTTTATTAAAAAACTTACGGTGTTGCAAAAACATTATTGTAGAGGTCGATCGGAGAGGCAATACTTAAATAGTGACTTAAGTATCAGAAAAGTGTGAAAAATGTATATTTCAGAACTAGAGGTAAAGGCAAAGAAATTCTTTTTAGACAATTTTTCAATACCAATTTCAATATTTGTTTTAATGCTCCTCAGGTCGATGTGTGTTGATTATCTTTGGAATATCAAGAAAAAATTAAAAGAGAAACGGTGCAATCTAAGAAAGTCAAACTGATGACGTTGTAGAGGATTCATAAGCTTAGAGCCAAAGCATTTTTTGAAAGTCTAAGGAAAGAGAGCGACCATTTATTGATTGTTTCATTTGACTGCGAAAAAAATTTAGTCCTCCCGAAAATTCCAGGTAACTTACTACAAAAGGCAAATGTATCTGTACAATCTGATAGCGGTAGTTGGATCCTCAAAGACAAAGCTCACCAAAGAAAATGTTTTCATACATACTTGGCTCGAAAACCAATTGCCGAAGGGATCCAACGAAATTTCGTCCGCCAGTTTTGACGTTCTCAAAAAACTTGAAATTTCAGAGTCTGTGGAAATGATTAGGTTAATGTGCGATGGATGCAGCGGAGAAAATAAAATCAGCGTACTACTAGGTATATGCGCAAAATGGCTATTGGATGACCCAGCGCACATTAAGGCTGTAGAAATGGTTTTTTCGGTAACAGGAGATTCCTTTATGCCTCCCGATAGAGTTTTCGCATTCATTGAAAGAAAAATAAAAAATTTATCACGATAATACAGCCAGAAGTCTACCATGAAATCTTCCAGACTTACGGTATACATCATAAAATGTTGGGTACAGATTGGCACGTGCAAGATTGGAAGACAGAAACAACGGCTGTTTTGAAACCTACAAATTCTCTCCCCTTTAAAATTCGATCATGTAAGCGATTTATTTTGATAATAATAAATGAAAATATTGTAGTTAGCGGGGAACCGAATTATAAAATTGACGTTAATAATAAAGTAGGGATTTGCAAAAGAGGGAAACGTATACTGCACATCAATCCTCAGGTTGTTCCATTGAATTCAGTGAATGTTAAGGCAAAAAACTATGTAATGTTAATGAATTACTTACGAAGAATTTTGGTGATGATTGGAAGGAAAACAGTGAAAAATTTAATTTGGATTACTATAAAAATATATTTGAAAGTCTTCAGGATACGGAACGCGGCCCACAGGACTCCGAGAAGGAACAAGATGAGTCAGTTTTATATTCCTCTGAAGCCGAGGCTGTGGTCTAAAATTGATTTTTTGTTAAATGTTTTTTCTATTTTATTAATTTGTTAAATTCATTCTTTTTTTAGTAATATAACCTTATTTCATTCAAATTACAAAAATATTTATCAATCATTTTCTATTTTGACCTTTTGATTAGTTTACAAACTGGTGAAAATTCTAGGTTTACTTCCAAAAACGACTAATTACAAAGTTTTTTGCGAATAACTATTTGGTTTTTGGTAAAGCTTTACTGCCGTTAAACTCAGGTAAGTGCACAATTTTTTGTCTATTTTTCAATATAAGTTTAAAATTTTTATGTTTATTCATACATGTACTACAGTTTTTCGGCTCTTCTAAACATTTAGTATCGAAGAATATACCCGGCTATGGAAATAGTTGACTCACATGCGTATAATACAAGACGATCACCCTGGATTTTATCTTTAATTGATGCTAGAAACAAACTAAAAATCCGTTAAATCCCAATTTAAAACATAACTCAATGATATCACAAAAATAATTAAAAAAGCGAAAATAGATTACTATAAATAGATTTTTATGAAAAACAACAAAGACAAATCGGCGAAAAATCCATGAGACTCAATAAATAAAATAACGTATAAAAACAATACGAAAACTACAACAAACAGATAGAATTGAACAAGAAGACAATCTTGAGAGAATAAGTCGTTTTGACATTTGCATTAAACAATTACAGAAGTGATTCAGATCTGCTCCCTCAAATCAGGAAGACCCTAAATGTTCTCGAACAAGGCAAGAGCATCCAACTCTGTCGGGTAAATGAGAAGGCGAACGCCTTAACCCGCAAAGCCTTTGAAGGTACCCTACATGATCCAGAACCTACAACGGCGCTTTCAGACTCGCTTCACAATACTCTGATAAGGTATTACACACTTAAACGTCACGTGGACTGATGGAGCAGTCTAAGCAACTGTAGATACAATAGAATGGCTGTGGCTGATCCCAGTCATAAACTAGGCAAATGCTGCCTCCCGATGTCCAGGAAGAATTTGCGTGCATCATACATTATAAAAATAGGCAGGATTAGTAACAGGATATTGCATACTAAATAAGCACTTTCATACACTGGAAGTTGTAGACAACTCCAAGTATAAAGGTTGCAATCTAGTAGACGAGACTGCTAAACGTGTGCTGTGCCATTGCCTTGCTGTCTCAAGAAAGGGACACGTGCTGGAGGTACTTCGAGGTGATCTGAGTGCATGCAAACGCAACCTCACCCTCCCCCTATAACAATCCAGACATTTGTAAAATATTTGCAAATTAGTCTTAAATTTAAAACATAATATTTTTAGTTGCAAACTCCTCTATAAAATCCTTATTTTACTATAAGGAACGTAACCAGACTGCAACCAACAGCTACTCTCCGGACTATGTGCCCCTCCGAGCGCTGCATTACAAGTTACAAGCCTGGCGCGTTAAGTGTAATAATTGCATATTACCATCAAAACGTGAATGCTTCGATTGCAACAAACAGCAGCCCAAAGGCTGATGATCCTACTTAAAGGAGCTCTCGTGCTAGTCGTCACACACCACTTGCAGACTGCAGTTTCGAGCTGTTGGCTCTCATTAATGCAAGGTAGGCATGTGACAACCGACACGAGGATCACTTGACTATTTAGTAGATTTCGGTATCTTTGGGATAGCGACATGTAAAATGCAGGCGCCATCCAGCGACCCAGTGTTTATTTGTTGCAATCGAAGCATTAGCATTTTGATGGTAATGTGCAATTATTACACTTAACGCGCCAGGCTTGAAACTTGTAATTCAGCGCTCGGCGGGGCACATAGCCCAGAGAGTAGCTGTTGGTTGCAGTCTGGTTACGTTCCTTATAGTAAAATAAAGATTTGTATATAGGAGTTTGCGACTAAAAATATTATGTTTTAATATTCCGCCCCCTAAAAGCACATTTGAGTTAATCTTAAAGTGGCAAACATCAAAAGGAAATGAGAATTATAAATAAAAACTGAGAAGTAACCCAAAATCCCCTATTCACCTAACAGTGGAAGTCTGTTGGCACGCAGGATAATGTGGCGATAATGAGCTGACTTGATTTTTCATGTACAGGTATGGAACTCCCCACTTGTGTGATTGCAAAACTCGCATGCGATAACCTGGCTATCACTGCCTACCTGAACCTCTATTCTGTAAAAGCGTGAAAACACATTCCCGTGAGAAGTGAGCTGAGTTCACTTGAAAAATAATAAAAGTCCATTTTGTAACTATGTGAGTGATCACCTCGTGCGAAAAGTACGTGAACTTACTTCTACTGGTAAATCGTGAGGGAATCCGTCAGTTCCCGGGGAGAACCGTGATCCCAATCGTACTTTTATGACAATTTGCGTCAACCAAACATTATTGTTGTTAAATCTGTGAATCAGAATTTAATCAGGTAATAATATAATTCTTAACAAATATTACAATTACTCTTTTAGATTATTATAGTCATATTTTTTTAAATATAGCCAGTAACGCCCTTATGGAATTTTTTGTGATGCCGAGGAGTGTAACGAAGTTACTATTTTTGTTTGGTTTCAATAGCTAGAAACTACCAATCTAGGATTATTTTCAAAATTGCGGAGAAGTACTTTGTTGTTTTTTTTTATCAACCAGGCATCTTTTCAGAGGGTAACGATCCATTAGGAACAACCGTGGTTTCGAAAATCTAAATTCAAAGAAAAAATTATAACAAAAGTCATTTAAGGACAAGGTGTAAGTAGCTAGTTTATTTTAGTAATAATTAGCAAACCAGAGCCGATTGAATTTGATTCTTTTAGCAACCAGATACAGTTTACGTTTCAAACTGAGTGCAAGTAGAGTAGTTTTAACAGCAGGTGTTAATTGTTTAAGATAGTTACCGCTCGAGACTAACCGTATAAACCAACTTCAAAATTCACCATTTGATTTATAATGATTATTATTATTACCGGGACTATTAAATTCATTGTTTTTTTCAGAAATAATATAAGTAATATATTTACAATAGACCCCAGTTATCTAATTTGTCCAGAAATAATTATTTATATCAATTAACGCTGCCGGTTATAAACATTTTGTCACTCCATCGATTGACGACTGTCCAGCTCACATATGACTGCGCAATGTGCGTTCGGCAGGATGATTTCTAACCCAGCGACTAGTCGATTATTTTGGCAATAATTCATTGTGTCCAATTCACATCTTTTTTTTTTGTCAATTTGGACTATTTTCGGTATTAATTCACATAATTTTAACTGGTCTTTGTTTTAGTTTGATAAATTCTGCCTTCAGCAACCTGTAACAGCTTTGAATTTAACGATCGTATCTAGCTTATCCGGGAAAAATATTTTACCGTGAATAACACCCTTTGAGGACACTGCCTTTAAGTGGGACACTCCAGAGGTGTTACGCCGAAGTTTTGAAGTGTAGATATCAAATTTTTTTATTTTAATTTTGTCTAACGACTATTTAGTCCGTGAAATTCTCAGTCGGGAACGCTGCCTTTAAGTGGGGCACTCCGCCTTAGTCGAACTGTAACAAATTAACAATTTACACGATCGTTCTAAATAAAGACAAATTAATATTCAGTAAAATAAAACTTGACGTTTGATCCTGTTTGTCATTTAGCATTTTTGTGTAATAGTAATTTCACCGGGTTATTGGCCATGCAATTCTCAGTCGGGGACGCTGCCTTTAAGTGGGGCACTTGAAATGAGACGCCCCACCTTAACCTTCCTAAATTAAACTCCGGGTTTTTCACCGCGAAATTCTCAGTCGGGGACGCTGCCTTTAAGTGGGACACTCCACCTGAGATGTACAGCATTCTTTAACAATTAAATATTTCTTCACCAAATTCACCACATCAAGTCCTAAAATCTAGTTATTTTTGTAACAGTAAAGTTATTTGCTTCTGGTCAAAAATTTCTTAAAAATTTGAATAACCGCCTGTCCATGACTAAAGAGCAGTCCCAAATTACTTTTTACTACATTTGCTTTGCTAGTCATATTTACCCTATATTTGTTTTATTTTGCATTTTGCCCTTGCATACCATCGTTTACTTTCTGTCATTTTCTATGAAACCTGGTATATAATAATAATAGAGATTTTGTTTTAAAAACTAAGGATTTAATTATTTCTCGAAATTTGGGTAATTAAAAAATAAAAAATCAGATAGATAGTTAAATTAAATTTAATTAATTGTAAATTCTACGTGATTTGAAATATCAATCGATTTAGTTGTTTGTTTTCTGGTAAATATAAAGGAAAATATCCTACTCTAGTCTACACTGTCCTGAGAAAGTAAAACTGTTACAAGTATAAAATTTTTACAGCTGTCCATTCCTTGAGAACGACGGCCTAAGTCTCGACCCTTGGTAATAAACCGTCTTCACTGACTCTATCTGGGGAGTCTATTATACTCTTAATAGAGAATGTGGTGTTTCTACACTTTAAACAGAAACTGGCGCTCGAGGCAAAAAACCCGGTTATACTAGCTTAAAGTACAAGTTGAAGTGTTGAAATAGCGGCGTTACAGGAGGATTTGGAAGGGGAGCGGCAAGTTCTTCAGAAGATTAAGCCTCTTGTATCATTAAACGACCAAGCATTTATAAGGAGACTCAGGGTCAACAAAGAACTTGCCCGTGATATAATCGAAGTGGTAACTCATTTCATGCAAGCTCCCATACGACATTCAGGAATCGCCATAGAAGATAAAGTAAAGACTATTCAAATTTGTCTATATAAATAATTAATAAATAAATAATAAATAACACCACACGTAATTACGGCCCCCTTTATCCCGGAAGGCTCTAGAAGAGCCTTGTGCGGGAGGAGGTTACACATTTAGAGACAAGGGACACACACCCAATATCCGTGTATAGTGGAAAAATCCCTCTCACAGTATTTTCTGCTGTCAAGACCGGGGATCGAACCCGGAACTTCTGGGTGAGAGGCAAATGCGCTCACCTCTCGACCATCAGTCATACAAAAGTCAGTCATATAGAAGAATACAATAAATAATAACTGGGGATATTTTTTTATCCTCTTGGTGACAATTTTCTGTTCTCCATTAGTCATAGCCGATTACCCTCTATCGTTTCAATGGCACAGGCACCAGGATAACAATTTATTCAGTCACCCTTTACCTAATTAATGATGCCTGATAACTTTTCACTTATATGCTCGAAGCTCGAAGGTGACGACACTAAACTTTAAAAAGCTGTAACCACAATAAACGACAACTGAACACTGAACAGCTGATGCTTTTTCACCAACCTAATTGGTTGCAAATTCGGCTATTCTCGCTGATTCACTTCACGTTCACCACCTATTTACTGCACTTACGGAATGCAGCCTATGACGGTCGAGTGAGATGCGTGTGATGAAAGCTCTCGCTTCGCCCGATGAATGCTTACTCTTCCCATAATTACAGAATGGAGGTCCTGCTACCTTGTTGAATGTACTATACCAACGTATCGTATATAATATACGCAATATCCAATTTTACAGCACCTGAATCATAGAGCATTGATATAATAACCAAATATCGTAAGCATCTCAGATATGATAATGTGACATTTATTCTTTCAAGAAGGGTTCCTTCAAATAATTTATTAACATATTTCGGTTCTGCTCTCACGATTTTTGATCCTGGATCTACAATATTTAATAAAGATAAACCAAGATAAAAAAGAACTTCAAAATGTAGTTTAAATATTTTTTAATAGAGGGAACAAATTTTGAAGAATTTGTAAATACAAAATTCGATTTTGTAAAGATTCATCCTTCTGAAGGAAGAGCTAAATTGTATTCCATGCGAAAACGTCGCCAAATTTAATCGTGGTGGTATTGCATGTGGAAGCTCCACATAGTGGAAAACTTTGTACAATAGTGCATAATTTACTGAATCTAAAGAATGAAAATGATTGAGAATGAGGAATTAAAATTGTTAAAGCAATAGAACAATTACAGACCGTCGAAGAATTTGAAGAAACTTAAAATATAAGTGAGTATAAAGAATCACATAATTTCTATAGAATCGAAGGTGAAGACCTTGATTCTGATGAACGTTAAAGCAAATAACTATTATATTTTAATATAGTTATTAGTATTTTAATAAAGTTTTTTATATTTTTATATTTAATAAGCAGTAAACCTTGCTTTATGTTTTTAATAATTTATTTTTTATTTTTATTTACTAGTCCTGTATTACAAATAACCACATTTTTCTAATTTACTGTTAAACAAAATACTAATTATCATCCTTAACTCAGTAATTAATGTAAAAAAATATAATTAAACTTTCATTCAACAGATATTTGTTTATTATACTTATTTCTTTAATTACTAAAAATATTTTATAATACAAATTTGGTAATTAAATAATTGAAAATTGTTTAATTATTAATAACAATTTTTTATTTTTTATTAAAGGAATGTATTCTTATTTGAACTTTCCCATAGAATGTTTTTGCACACCTGGTTTTTTTTTATATATAATTCAAAGAAAACGATTAATTTAAGAAAATATGATTTTTAGACACTAAAAGAGCCAGGTATCGACATCAGTGAGAGAAAATTTAAAAAATAAACATACGTTTCAAAGAATTGCGCATATGATTACTACAGAAAATAATATTTGTAAAAGGTTAACAGATACAGGCCATTAGGTGTAAAGAAAATAACTCTTTTGAATAGTTAAAGTTTTACTATAATTAATTGGAATTCTAAGGACCATTTATTTTGTCAAAAAAAATTATGGGGAAGCACTGACAACCTATTCAAGAAAGTAGTTTTCTTTATATCTAATAACGTATATAATAATAATAATAATAAACGTCTTTATTACATTAAGATACAGGTATAACATACACAGTAACTTGAGTAAAGGGCGAAGTTTAGCTAGTATATCTAGCTATTCTTACACTTAACTCGAAGGAAAAAAAATAACAAAATTCTTACAAAAGTAAAGAATAAAAAATAAATAGTAAGTAGTAGGAAAAAAGTAATACATGAAATCGTTACATGTCCATGAATATTTCATAGCAAATTCCTTATTGAGAACTAATGCCATGGGTACAAAATAAATAAATAAATTAACAATATATTTAAAAAAAATGATAGCAAGACAACAGTAGAAAAAAAAGAGAGACAAAAACAATAGAATTTGTATTACTACTACGTAATTAAAGAATTAAACAAATGCCTTAATTCAATTAACTTGAACATTGTCTTTAATCGAAGCTAAATACGTTGCTCATTTAACAAGATCTTTTTTAATTTTATCTTAAAAGTACTAGCTGATAGATTTTTCATTTCATCTGGAAATTTATTATAAAGATTAGCAGCACAATAAGAAAAACTTTTTTTGGACAATGCAGACTTATGTCTTGGAATGTGCAGTATATGAGGAGATCTAATATTCCTTGAATGAATAGTGGATCTGGGCTTAAGTCGGTCAAAAAGATAGGGAGGAGTGCGGGATAAAATTATTTTATGAACATAAAGAAGAAAATGTAACTTCCTGCGGTTTTCCATGTTTAACCAGTTAAGACTACTGAATGTATGCGATATGTGATCATATTTTCTCAGGCCATAGATAAAGCTACATCACGAATTTTGCAACTTTGAATGCGTAATTTATCAACACTATTTATACAGTTACCATACACAACGTCACAGTAGTTAAAAACAGACAATACTAAAGATTCGCTCAGCTTTTTCTTTAGGTCCAACTCCAAAATATGTCTACTGGCGTACAGTAGCTTTAATGCACCATAGGCCTTAGACATCATAGAGCTAACATGCTGAGAAAATTTTAAATTACTATCAACATAGAGACCTAGATTTTTTGCACCATACTCAGGCGTTAAAAGTTTGTCATCAATTTTTATTTCAAAATTCTCTGTTTGAGCCAAATAATACAAGTTTACATTTGCTTGGATTTAATTTTAGATAATGCTGTAGGGACTCAGTTTTTAAAATATTAAGGTCGTGATTGAGTTGTCTCTGGGCAGCGGCCGAGTCTCGGTGCGAAAAACTTAAGTAAACCTGAGTATCATCAGCGTATGCCTGAATTTTACACGTATTTGCAGAGCGTAATATGTCAGTGGTGTATATAGAAAACAATAAAGGCCCCAGAACTGACCCCTGAAGTACGCCCGATAGAACTGAAATACTATCTGAACAGACATTATCAAATACAACCTTTTGGGTCCGATTGGCTAGATATGGTTTAATGAAGGAAACCGATAGCTCAGAAAGACCAAGTACTGCAATTTTGCACACAAGAGACAATGACTGATATCGTCAGTTAGTTGAAGAGGGCAAACGTTAAAGTAATGAAATAAAGATATAAATATTTTTCTAAAAACAAGTAAATTTAAACAAATAGAAAAATAATAAAGTAAAAATTGATTAGAAATGTACACCAAAATAGCTATTATTATATGCTCATCCATGCCCTCTTACGAAGAACGGTTTAATCCCTAGTAGCAGAGTAAAAAGAAGCCTACCTAGTTAGGCAGGCGAACTACCATTACCACGGATGGATTAGAAAACTGTAGAATCATCCGAAATGATAGATTAGAAGGATCGACAAGTTGTCCGAAACGGTCTGGAATGAAATGAATGAAAGGAGTATAAACGCTACGGATATATAAGTAGCAAAACCAGTGCGCTGGAATCAGTTCAGTGCAGTTCTGAGACGAGTCTTTAATGTTTCGGTAACGTTTCGTTTGAATAGGGACTTGATTTCGCACGAACGTTTTTACCCCTTTTTTATGAGGTACCAGATATTCATCTCGGCTCGTTTCCGCAATACTGCACAACTTTACGCAATATTGCATCAATTCAATTCAATTCAACAAAGATTTATTAAAATTAAAACATACAAACAATTGCCTAACCAGAGCCTGCCCCGGGACCGACCATGCAACTACCGCGCTCACGCGGTCGCGAATTGCAGGCCGGCCGGAACAGATCTGGGTCGGCGAAAACAAAAATGAATAACTAACCTAAGCACCTTTTGCAACAAGCAAATAAAATTAGGTAATACTATTTCAACATAAAACAATAAAGATTTTTAAAAACAACTTAAAACTACACATATTTTTAATAACTGACTCACTGTAACACTTTTTTTAAAATTTTGTTGACGCAGATACCTTAATCTAAACGAGGCACCTTCTGCGAAATTCATGAACGCCGAGCTGCACATGGCTGGCCTAAACTTTTGGCTTTAATAATTTTGATTTTCAGAATGTTTAATTTATTTGATATTCGTGATGAGAAGTGAATTTAGAAAAACAAAAATGTACAAACAGAAAACAAGAAAAACAACAAACAAAAGAGACACAAACAGAAAGGAAGAGGGGGACAGGAAAGATTTAAAGATAGTCAAAAGGTATGAAATATTAGTAAAGGTGGATAGGGTAAGCGGAAGTTATAGTTGGTGAAGCTTGGCTACAGAGGTTGCCGGAAAATCGGTAACGTCTGGTATGGTAAGGGGTGCAATATTGCATCAAACAATACAAAATTGTAATATTTCGGAAAAGAAAAATATGTAATAATTTTGGCCGTAACAATGACAACATTTTGATATTTAAATGAAGTTTTAATCGATTTGATTTTGGAAGTTATTAATGATAGTTTATATGATTAAATTTATTAAATTTGAAATGGACCCGTAAAGTCCTTTGGAAGGTCTTTCAAGTAGTGTTGATATCATGTGAGAATGTTCCGGTAGGTCTGCATCGAAACGAAGCGAAAGTAAGTTTTGATGGCATTGATGCTAGCACCTTTAAAAGTAAGTTTGATGAATGCTGTGCTAGCACCTCTATGGAATATTGCGAACGGGAATGAATTGTAATTTGATATTAAAGACGTAAAACCGAATGAATAATTGAATTGAAAGGAAAGATAATTTGTAAAAATTTTATGGAAGCGAAATAAAATATTGTGACTGCAGGTATGGAAACTAGTTTTGATATATTTTAAGTTTGTGTGGGGCGGTATTTTTTAGGACGTTAGTTTGTAATGTTTGAGCCGTAAAATAATTAGATTGAATGATTGAGTGATTTTATCAACTAATTTAAGTTATTTGTGAATTATCGGTGATTCGTGAAATTTTTTCAGATTTCTTTTTCGAAAAATTGTGATTTTTGATTGAATTCAGTATCAAGATTACTTCTTTATTATAATTAGATTGTATGAGGTTAAATACTGAATTATTTTGTAAATTTTAAAACTTTTGAAATTTTTTCTGTTGCTTATACATGGAAAGTAATATAACAGAGTAAACGCGTAAAAATATCAACAAAATTTTAATAAACCCTTAAAATGATCAAGTATATTCTCACAGATCTTATACTTTGTGTGCCATAAGTTTTACATTTAATAGCATAAAAATTTTTTCTTCGATCTCTATTACGATACGTTACTTTTATGGGCAAGCCTGTTTCCATATATTATCTACAGTTGCTGCCCTGAAGGAATAGTAAATTTAATGGCATGCAATAAAAAAATATTGGTGTTTGGGTCATTAACCCACATACAATAATTATTTCCATATTAGTTTTCAAACAAAGGTATACATCTATAGTTACAGCACAATCTAATAGTAAATAAATGAACATCCTAGAGAAATAATGTTCCTTAATATTTTCTACATATAATCGTAACACTCCTTTAAATATGTATTATAAATTTATATTATATGTATCGACTAGTTTTCAACAAAAGAAAGTACCTGTAGAACAGGAAATGAAAGGAAATAAGCCTTTTATATTTTTTTGTCTATATTATGATTACTATTAAACGATATATGATAAAAAGGCAACAGATTTTCTAAAAATACATAAATTATCAATAGTCATTAACTAGATGCACAATATTAGCGATAATTTAAACTTGCATCTAATGTGATTAACAAGGCAGATAATTTGACCACATTGATATTTGCCGCAGAAACACAACAAAACGCTTTAGCGAAGGGTTCAAGGCTTTCAAAAACGAGACGATCCATTTCAACAAGGTACATAATTTTTGAGAACGAATTTGAAATGAGGAGCCCAAGGGGCATCAGAAATCTTACAAAAGTTTCCTCTTTTTTTCATAATTTCCAAATGTAAAAGGAAAATTATATTACACGATTTAAATACTTTAGGGCGTCAGATACGCATTACACAGTCAACTGCTTATCTCTCAGTGAATATATCAATGTCGATCATAACATATTGACATGGAATAAATTATGCGATTTTAAAACAAGGGTCACTGAGTCTGTTTCAAGTTCAATTTCAAGTAATAGGTTACGACAGAATTGATTAAGTTGTCAATATAATATGCGAAAAAAAAGATTTAAACTGGTTTATGTCTATAGTTCAAGGTTTTGGGCCTTTATACGTTAATGCAAACGTTTAAAATTAGCATTTTTTATGATTTATATAAATTTAATATGGATATATTTGGACTTACATTTCATCAATTGGAATTAAAAATTTAACATTACGATGAATCCGCTTAAAGTACTTTTAGTATTACAATTCACTCTTTCTTCTATGAAATTTATTTAACTGTAATTCCATGAGTGAAAGAAAAATACTTTTTATGCATGAGTTGCATACAATATGTTTTAGGCAACTGTCACAAAAAATTATGTTGATCGGATCTGACAGCATTCCTAAAGTGCAATCTCTTTGTACTTATTTCTTAATCTTATTTTTTTGGCCGTTTTTATTTCATGTCTGCATTTACTTCACGGCCTCATGTATTAACTGATCATCATTTATATTTGAAATAGATTTAGGCTCAAAGAACATCTAAAAGAAAGAAGTAGTTTCAAAGCTTTATTATGTATATTAAAATTAATAAACTGAGAATCAGGAAAATAACATATCAGAAACTTTATAACTATAATATTTACTAATGACAGAAATGGCATGGCTTGTCAATAAATTATCTAGTGACGTTTTCATTTGTTTTCATTATTAACTTGAAAATGAATTGAACCTAGTAGGCTTCTTGGTATCTATGTTTCCAGTAATTTATACGAAACAATTTTAAGAATACTTTATTTTACTTTTTGAGACAGTTGCCTAAAAAATGTTGTGTGCATCTCGGTCTAATGATCTTCCTCAACCTCGGCTGTGCCTCTGCCGCAAACTTCTAATTCTGACGAGAAAGATCAACTTTACGATTTTGATATACAAATAACCACTTTCCACGACAATATGCAATTACAGAAAATAAATGAACAAAATAAACTTTAGCATTGTGAGATAAATGTCTACACTTTGACGTGTCTAAAGCGAAGATCATCAAAATGAAATAAAGACATCTTTTATCTAAAAAATTGTGAAGATAGTAAAACAATATAAATTTAACTTAAAAGATGGTTTTGAAAATAACGTGAAAAAAGTTGAGATATTATTTTATGTGTTCCTGAATTCGGTACCCTCATTCGGCAACTACTCTTCTCGCATTATCTAATGTCTCTTTTAACGCTTGTAAAATAAAAAACTATTTTCTATAGCTGTCATTGAAAGTAGTGATTTTAATTCTGATAACGCGAATTAAAAAATTAATACTATGGATAAAAGTCTTTTAACACCGCTATTAAAAGCTCAGTGGCGCAGCGCTTATGTGTTAGACCTGAGACAAAAGGCTTTCAGGTTCGAATCTTAACTAGGGTATGGATGTCTTGTGTCATTTTTAATGTATTACCGAGTGATAACTCTAAACGGGGTTATATAAGAGACGAGATAGCTAGTCGCTCCCTTCTCCTAAATTCGTGTCTCAGCTGCGGCAGGTGGAAATGTCGTGGGAGCGGTTGTTGTGTAGTGTACTTGGGTGTGATTGTGTGTAGGTGAGTGGGTGTATAGGTGTTTATGTGTGTTTCTTAGTTGAGTAATGGAATAGTTGTGGATGAACTCCACCAGAACGTTAATATAAATAAAACAATTTAAAAAAAGTTAATTTTTATATTTATTTATATATTAATCACCACTCTACAGGAACAATGTTACCCGTTACAGAATTGTATACACATACAGATAGACAATTACACAAAGATCATCCCCTACGACATTGCCATCTGTTGCAGCTGAGATTCGAACTTAGGAGTGGTAAAGCGACTAGACGTGTTGTTTCTCACACAACCTCGTCTAGGCCACCATTGCCAACTCGGTAACACATGAAAAACACCACTGATCATCCATACCCGAGTCAGGATTTGAACCCGGGACTCCATGATTGCAAATCTAACACGTAAGCACTGAGCCACTTCAAATAATAAATCAACAAAAATTTAAAACTGCATTAAAATAACGCAGAAGATTATAATTATTGTTCAAGCGCCATAGAATATGAAATTGCAATAGCCGAGTGGGTTAAGGCGCGAGGTGGCAATCGCGATTAATCACACGGACATCGCACCACCGGGTTCGAATCCTGGCTCCGGCACTAGCACTGTCGGAGGAAATGGTTGTATGTCCGCGTTTTTTCAATGTGTAACTCCCTTCTGCACAAGCCCCTGACTTCTAGAAATGGGGGTGGTCCAATTTCTGTGATATTTATTTATTTTTATTATTTTTTTTTAATACATTTATTTAACGTCGGCCTATTTCCGCTACTGAGGCCTATCACTGACGCCTGTAGACGAACTACCCCCAACCAGGAATTTTGTCGAACCTCCTCCCTTAAGAAGAGTAGGGATCTTTTACTTGCCTAACATTTAATAAACAAGGGACCGACGGCTTTACATCCCCTCCGAAGGATGGTATACCCCCTATACAACCCTCGCCTAAGGTTGTATAGCTTCCGCGCATACACTGATATACAAGTCGCTGGAAGATGTGTGAGGCGAGGGCGCGGTCTATTTATTATTAATATTTTAAATTTTTCTCATAGGATTGTGAATCAAGGTACTCGCGACCCGCAGTTTTCCCGTTCTAAACTGAAAAGTCTCTTTCAAAATTTGTAACTGTTGAATTCACTGTTGTTCAATTTTGAGCTGTTTTATTCCTGATTTATAATGCTCTCGAGAACGTCAACTGTATTATTTATGATGATGATTCGACTTATCTAATTTCTTATCCGAACTTGAATAACTTAGCGTTAAAGGGTGGGAACGTATTATCAAACGTAAAAAAAAATTATAGTTTAAAAAGCTAAAACAGCACCCCCCCTTTTTATCTTAATATTTAAACATTATTTTTTTGCTTTTTAGTTCGGTTTGCTATTAAAGCGTGTTTTTTTTTAGTTCTTCAAACTATTTTTTTTTTCTCATTATTGTTCCCACAAGTAATGTACAATTAAACGGTTAACCCTCCCAAAGATCCGATAGAAGGGTAAGGCTCTTATACGGGTACTAATCCGGAATTATCTTCCTCTTCGCCACAAGTGACCAGGGAGGTAAATCCGGCATGAGCTTGGGGTTCACGCACCGGTACTGACGCCCTGGGATGTCTGTGTACGTTTGTGGATGGGTATGACATCTATCTACATCTGTGGATGGGTATTACAGGTCGCAACAAGCTCCGTCACAGGCTGCAGTGATGCAGTATGGGAGGTAGCGTTACCCAACGTCCTGGAGCTATACTAGGATCAACAGCGTGGAGACGGGGACTCAGTCGCTCGGGTGCCGGAATCGTCTGATTAAGGTCGGATGGTTCGGGCGCGCGAGAGGCTGGAGCTCTGTCGTGGAAACCTGCCTGGTATAAACCGTGTGGAGCAAGTGGGTGGTTGTTGAGGATTGCTTGCTCCACGTGGGGGTCTGCCTTAACCAGCCGACCAAGTGGATGGGAGCCACAATAAAACTCCCCCCAAGTCAAAGGTGGAACAGCATAAGTCTATGACTGCGTGGCTAAGGGGAAGCTTAGTCGTTATTATGCGGACTCCAGGGCACCTGACGCACCCTGGTTTAAATAAATGTCTGCCTGTGGTATGCGGGGCACTGCCTCAGGTAAACCGCTTTTCCTCCGCTACTCGTGGGACTGTTATGAAGCCCGATTTAATTATCAATAACATGGGCAAAAAGACAGCTAAAAGGGGCCACAAGAATGGCCCCACGCAGTCATAATGGCCCTAAATAATCTGAAGTGCCTCCAAATAAATCTCCGCCATGCAAAAGCAGCCTCGAGTGTGCTCAGCAGGGAATTTATTAGGAGGAAGTTAAATATCGGGCTAATCCAAGAGCCCTGGGCACTTGGAGGACGTATCAAAGGACTCCCTACACAATCATGCAAGTTAATTTATTCAACCTTGCATGACTATCCTAGAACAGCTCTGTTGTTCAACAAGGATACTAACTTTGTTCTCCTTTCAGAGTTCATAACGAGGGACTTAGTGGCAGCAGCTGTGGAAGTGCCTACAGAAAGGGGAAAAAGGCAGGTCGTAGTGGCCTCCGCCTATTTCCCCGGTGAAGAAGGCAATCCACCCCCAGAAGAGGTAAGAAACCTCATTAACTGGTGCAAGAGGAGGAAAAAACCCTACATAATAGGTGGCGACGCTAATGCTCATCATCATATGTGGGGAAGTACTGATACAAACACTACAGGTGAGTGCCTGTTTGAATATTTGTTGGCAAATAATATCGACATTATCAATAAGGGCAATGAACCCACCTTTATGAATGCGATTAGAAAAGAGGTTCTTGACATAACCCTTGCTGATCCACTCATAACCGACTTAATTAAAAATTGGCATGTTTCAGATGAGCCTTCCATGTCGGATCATAGACACATACGATTCGACTTGGAAGCAGCTGTAACAAGCCTCGGGGAATGTAGAATACCTAGACTGACGGACTGGAGTGTTTATAAAGAACACTTGAGGACGGAGGTCGAAGATGTAACGCATTCCATCGACACAATAGAGGAACTGGATATAGCCTCATATCAACTACAAAACATCATGACATCATGTTATGAAAAAAGCTGTCCCATTAAACAAAGGGCAATCCAAAGAGATGTGCCCTGGTGGAACAGAGATCTCAGCCGTCTCAGGGCTGAGACTAGGAAAGCTTTTAACAAAGCCAAAAACACTGGAAACTGGGAGGACTACAAAAAAGCCCTTACGGAGTACAACAAAGAATTGAGAAGGTCTAAAAGAAGATCATGGAGACGGTTCTGCGAAGGGATAGACGAACTAGCCCCAGCAGTCCGCCTACAAAAAGTCCTTGCAAAAGACCACTCAAATGGAATAGGGCTACTCAAAAAGCCCGATGGCGAATACACAGAGAGTCAGCAGGAAAATATAAGAGTGCTTTTAGGTACTCATTTCCCAGGCTGTCGCATAATTCAGGGTGAATTTCCACAGGACTATCTGGATGAGGATGCTCCTCGTCCTACCAGAGAAGGAAGAAGCCTGGCTAGGAAAATATTCACCCCCAATAAAATTAAATGGGCGGTATCTACCTTTAAGCCCTTTAAATCACCGGGCAGAGATGGCATCTTCCCTGCCCTACTTCAACATGGAATTGAGGAGCTTATCCCATGCCTGAGAAGTATATTTATAGCTAGCTATATACTTGGGTATATTCCCCGAGCTTGGAGGGAAGTCAAGGTGGCGTTTATTCCGAAAATAGGCAGACGTCCACCAGACGAGCCTAAGTCGTATCGCCCCATTAGCTTAACCTCATTTCTCCTTAAAACAATGGAGAAACTTTTAGATCAATATATTAGAAGTGAAATCCTTACAGGAACACCGCTTCATGCAAAACAATTTGCCTATCAACCTGGCAAATCAACAATAAATGCTCTACATTGCCTGGTTCAAGGCATTGAAAAGACATTTACAGCAAAAGAAGTGGCTATGTGTGCTTTCATAGATATAGAGGGTGCTTTTGACAACACCTCCTATGAATCCATACAAAAAGCCGCGGAAAAAAGGGGAATACAGTCTCCTACAATTAAATGGATACAATCCATGCTTAGAAGCAGAATTATTACCACAAGTGTGGGGGATGAGTCGGCTACGGTGACTGCAGTCAGAGGTTGTCCACAAGGTGGAGTCCTATCGCCCTTGCTGTGGTCAATGGTGGTCGATGATCTCCTACATAAAATGAGTAATTCAGGCTTCAACATCCAGGGATATGCAGACGACCTGGTTGTCACTGTGAGAGGCAAAAATGAGGTCATGATTTCCAACCTCATGCAAATTGCCTTAAATATAATATCCAAATGGTGCTCGTCAGAGGGGCTCAATGTCAATCCGAGCAAAACAACTATTGTCCCGTTCACTAAAAGGAGAAAACTCAATCTTAGAACTCCTGTACTGAATGGAACAATACTAAATTTTTCCAGTGAAGTCAAGTATCTGGGAGTAATCCTGGATCAAAAACTTACCTGGAACTCACATCTGGAAAGGACTCTTACTAAAGCAACAGCGGCAATATGGACGTGCCGTAGGTTGTTTGGTAAGACTTGGGGTCTAAGACCGAAAATGACACATTGGTCTTATCTTTCGGTTGTCAGACCTATGGTAACCTACGCATCATGCGTATGGTGGCCAAAAACAGAAGAAAAAATAGCACAGGGAAAGTTGCAGAAACTGCAACGCCTTGCCTGTATAGGGACTACAGGAGCAATGCACTCGTGTCCCACAGCAGCTATGGAAGCTATGCTTGACCTACTTCCCTTGCACTTGCATGTAAGGAAGGAGGCAGCACTCAGTGCTTTACGACTGCACCAGGCATATAAATTTAAACCAGGCGATCTGGTTGGTCACTTAAGGATTCTGGAGTTAATCCATTTGAAGTCCATGACCAAACCCACTGATTCAATGCCAATCAAACAAGACTTTGACTGCCCGTTTGACGTGCTAATTGAAAACCGTCAGACGAGCAAGATAGAGGCACTGCGATTGGAACAAGGGTCACTCATCTGGTATACAGATGGATCTAAGATGGTTGAAGGGGTAGGAGTGGGCATAGCAGGGCCTAAATGTAGGCTATCCAAAGCCCTTGGTAACACCCCAACCATCTTCCAGGCAGAAATTTACGCTATAGATCTGTGTGCCCAGGAATGCCTAAATAAAGGCATCCGAAGGGCAAAGATCTATATATTATCTGATAGCCAGGCAGCACTAAAAGCTCTAAGGTCCTATACCTTTGAGTCTAAAATTGCCTGGGAATGTAGACAATCCCTGAAGCAACTGGCCAACAACAACAAGGTTACCTTGATGTGGGTGCCAGGGCATGAGGGAATACAAGGAAATGAACTTGCTGACAGCCTTGCAAAAAAAGGATCTAAAGCACCATTCATTGGACCCGAACCGTTTTGTGGCCTGGCCAAGGGACACATAGCGGAGGAGATCCAAGAATGGGAAAAGGACCAGAAGAAGTCCTACTGGAGGAATACTCCAGGTCAAAGACAAGCGAAAAAGTTTATAACTTATTCGACAAAGAATGCCACAAGGCTTCTCGAACTTGAAAAGTCCGAATTAAGGCTAATCACAGGCCTTCTAACTGGCCACTGCCCCTTGAGATATCATCTCAAGAATATGGGCAAGGCAGTAGACAACAAATGCAGATATTGCAATACTGCAACTGAAACTGCGGAACATATACTTTGTGAATGCAAGGTGTTAGTCCGCATTAGGCTAAAATTCCTAGAACAGGCGGAATTAACGCCTGAAGACATAGGGAAATTAGCCCCCAGGAAAATCACAAGCTTTGTAAAAAGTCTTGGAATCCTGGGCAACAACTAGATGTAGGGTTAATCACAAAAGATCTTTTAGGTCGAAGTGAAGTAAGGCTGTTCGAAGCCAAACGACCCCATAAAACAATCTACAATCTACAAGGCTCTTATACAACAGGGTGTGCCTGGTTATAATAATAATAATAAATGTCTTTATTAATTTAAATATATAACAATAAATAAACGAGTACAAAGTAACACGACAATACAAGAAAAATGTTATATACTAAATTAAAAGGCGCAAGATTCAGACTAAGAATGTCTGCTATTCTTCTTGAACCTGGGGTGGGGCAACATTAGTTAACATCATTAAAGTAATCAAAAAGATTGAATTTTGGCTTTTTATGTATAACATACAGATTTATTTTGCATATTAGAAATCTAGCCGCCAGTGTACACTAGAAACAAGCATTACTGACTCCTCTCTTGTTCTGAAAATAATAAATCATGCACATACTTATAAAATTTCCGCAGCATCATTGACCGAAGGTTTACCGAGAGAGCATTCATATTCTTTGCAATATTAAATGAAAAGGATCGTTGAAACATGGCCATTTTATATTGAGGAATTGTAAGCTGTTCCTTTCTTCTAACATTTACCTTATGAATGTCAGTTCTGTACTTAATTTTTTCGCTTAAATATGGAGGAATTTTTTTAGTTAATATTTTGTAGTAAAGAACATTCGTGTGGAGTTTTCTTCGGTTTGCCATATTTAACCACCTCGTCACAGAAAATGTACGGTTATCTGAGGTTGACGCTAGCAACATTACATTTTTTAGTCACCCTGTTGCCATTCATCCCTCGGCACGTTTCTCACCAATTTTAGAATTAGCATCATGAACACCGATACATATAGAAACCAGCTAATACCCGCAATAATAAAATATATGTTAATAACACCGGCGCCTCCGGCAAAATCTCGACAAAAAATTTAGTTTCTTTTTTTATTTTATCCTGATGATCCTGGTGTGAACAAAGTTGTCAAATTATTATATTATCAGCGGTCCTTAATAAATGTGCCAAGTTTCATTTTAATCTGACGTTTTGAAGTGGGCCAGAATCACGTTCAAAGATTCCATTACATAGAAACATACAGGTGAAGCTAATAAAAACGTGTTAATAATAACAGAAGAAGAAAAAGAACGGTTTATTCCTAACGGTGTTGCACTTAACGGAAAACCATGAAAGGAAACTATAACTACACAAGATCTGAGCAATGTTCCAAATAACCCTATATGTTCTAAGTTGCTAGATGTCTTTATCGACTCATCTTTACGGTGATATAATCACTAGAGGTTAAATTATTTAATATTTTGAAAATATTCTTAAAATACTCATGCACAATAATATGGCAGGCTTGAAAATGTTTTGAAAAAGTTATTTTCTAATTATTTTTTAAAATTTCATTTGAATAAAATTAAATAAGTTTAAAAACACTAAGAAGACCGGTCTCCTCCAAAAAACCCAGGTCCGGGGTAAATCACATCTTCCCCACCCCCCTCTCGACATGCCTGGCTAGCCCTATTTACAGACATATGCACACAACTAAACTATTAAGATTTTCGATTACAAGAGTTTTTGAAATCAACTGTACATTATGAGTCGTTCCGTTCCTCACTATGTGTTGTACACGGGCCAGACTATAGTTTGTCAATACATTTTTCTTGAACGTTTTTGTAAAACATGATTTTTAAAGAGATTTAGTATACATTTTTTGAACTTTATATTGTCTTTTTCTTGTGTTTTCAAAATTCCTTTTCAGGTTTAAATTTAAGAAAGTATTTACTGTGTTAGATTTATAGTGTTAACCATCAGTGAAGCAGTTAAGCATAATAAACGAACAGTAAGTATAGATTTTGTATTATTCTCCGTCTGAAACAGTCGTTTTGAACCCTTCTTTGTGAACGTTTGATATTCATTTTTGAAAAATATAATATAAGTCCTTCAGACGCGAAAAGATGGATGGTTCACATTATCAGTGTAATGTTAAAATAATTGGGTGATTTGTATCACATGACAAAAAATAACGAAATTTAATTGGTTGTTAGAACTATCAAACAATTTTCAGCTGTAATTTACCAAGGGCGCTGATAATCACGCGGTAATTTTCTCTAACATTCTCTGTGACATTTTAAATAATATAAAACTGTCAATAATTTTCCGTTCACATAAGTGATAATCTCCCTGATGAATTTTGGCTTGTGACTAGAAATGGACGTATTCTATTGGATTTTTATTTCGTCAAACAATATCACTATAATGTCTCCAGAGTACCCTGGTAGAAAAAAAAACAAAAAAAAAATACCTTGGTTGTCATGGTGACACTAAAGAAATCCACATTTAATTGATTATAAGACATAACTATCAAAAGGAATATATGCTCTGAGACCGTTGTCTAATTCAGTTTCGTCAGACGTATTAAAAACTTCATATTTTGTAGTGTCATACTCGAATATCTTATGTCATTTACAATTGGGGACATTCTTCTGGTAGACATAGAATTTTTGATCCCCAGGCGAGGTCGATCAGGATTGTGGGTGGTTTGAGATACCGGTATGACATCAAACTTCTCTTTATCTCATTAGCAATATCCACCTTACTTAGCATTTATCCATTACAATGTATTATATTCACGATAACTTATATACTTTTAGCACCCATGCTGACTATAATCAGTATGATACACGCTGTAGTACGAGCCGATTTTGCAAGACTGACAAGAAGGCAAACCGGTGGTAATTTCCTTGGTATTAAATTGTATAAGTAGTTTATAAAGTAACTGTATTAGGATTTACTTAAACAGTAGTTTAAAGTGACAATTAAATATTTTTGATAAATAATGCATTCCTCTCGTACGAAGGTATACGAAAAGAATTAATAAACATTTAGTAAACATTTCATAGAGTTTCATAAACTGTTAATATAATAACTTCTGCGATACGCTAAATACTTAATTTGTATGAGTTTATATGTACCTACCAACTTTTAACATATACCTATACTGTAACTTTGTCTATTTTACATAAATTTTATACCTATTTTATTGTTGCGTACAAATTTGCATGCGCCACTCAACAAATTTTCCAACAACATCAAAAATGCAAAAATAACAATTAACATTAATTATAATATTGTTAAAATAATAGTAAAGAAATTAGAGTAATATATGCCGCATCAAAAAAGTGCATATTCACAGGGGAAGCTCCAATTTAAATTTCCATCTGACCTTTAACTTAATTCAGGATTCCGGATCAAACTAAACTATCTGGCTCCCGTAAGTAGGAACTAAAGCATTTGTAGGTAATCCGTCAGCATTATCCTGGATCTATCCCTGAAAGGTGATGCTCCGTTAAGGTAATCCTTAAATCGAGGATGTAGTAGAACTTTAATGGCTTCTTTAGCATACTTATTTTAGTCGAATGCATCGTCAGTTTCGAGTAAAATTATGTGAAACGACAATGGCATATTCTGAGATGCAACAATAGAGTGGACATCGCAAATATGCGCCGATAAGTACGGCTAAAATATATTTCTGACAAAACCGATTAAATAAAAACTCCTAGAATTTCAAAATCGCTGCAATTTTATTTGCTTCACCGTGCTTAATGACTAAGATCCTCTGAATGTTTCTTTGTAAAAGGAAACTGATTTTCCCTTACGTGCGGAAACATATCCTGTTTCCTTTAATAACAAGTACAATTAATATATTAAATATGAATTTTCGAAAACATAATGTGAAATGTGCATATTAGAGAACTGCGTTTTTCAATCCTCGTTGAGCAGTTAAAACCTTTTTATGAAGTGTACGGTCGTGAGCAAAAAAAAGGACAAGTCTTATAACGGTATTTTGCTAAAATCTAGTTGTGTACATCTAACTTTAATTTTTGTGACATTGTCAGTTAGTTGTCATAATTTATTGCAAGTGTGCAAAAAACTAATATGCCTCATATAAGCAATTTAGTTAAATCTGGAGTTATTGCTAAAGCAGAAGATGGATTGGCAATGAGGCAAATTGCACTGCATTATAATATTGACAAAAATTCGGTGTGTAACATTTTAAGAAAGTGGCAAACAGACTTATAGAAGTTATAAATAGAAATGGTGCAATAACGAAATATTAATAGTTAGTTTGTTCTTAAGTAAGATATCCTTTGTCCTTTAATCCAGGATTTCTACTAATGGTTTTAGTTAATGTTATAACGCAGTGCAAATTGTCTCATTAACCATCCATCATTTACTATAGCAATAACTACAGCATTAAAATAAAAAATAAATTAAAAGTGATATCTGTTTTATTTCGGCTACTCATTACATATTCAAATAGAGACAGATTTACATTAGAAAAAAAAAGTTGTCCTATTTTTTTTTTCTGCTCACGACAGTACTTTACGAATATGATGATCAGAACGCCCACAGCGGAGAAAACTTTTAGTTATTATTAGTATTAATAAAGATGCCTGGGGCGAGCGTAGGTGCGTCTTTACTATGTACATACTTCGGTATGCGATGTAAAGCAACGACAGGCGCAGTTAGTACTTGGATTGGTGACCATTCCAACGGAAACCGCGTTCTCGCCTCACACATCTTCCAGTGGCTTGTATATCAGCGTATGCACGGAAGCTATACAACCTTAGGCGAGGGTTTTATAGGAGATATACCATCCTTCGGAGGGGATGTAAAGCCGTCGGTCCCTTGTCTATTAAATGTTAGGCAAGTAAAAGATCCCTACTCTTCTTAAGGGAAGAGGTTCGGCAAAATTCCTGGTTGGGGGTAGTTCGTCTACAGGCGTCGGTGATAGGCCTCAGTAGCGGAAATAGGCCGACGTTAAATAAATGTATAAAAAAAAAAAAAAAATAAATAAAGATGCCTGACTATCCTCCGCATTTATACAGATTTTTGGACGAAATAATTTCTGATTTAAGGTATTACAAATATTCTTTACTATTATTTGGGTTTTCTACCACATGTCAATCACCGAATCTACAAAATAATAGAATTAAAACTGTCAATAATTTTCCGTTCACATAAGTGATAATCTCCCTGATGAATTTTGGCTTGTGACTAGAAATGGACGTATTCTATTGGATTTTTATTTCGTCAAACAATATCACTATAATGTCTCCAGAGTACCCTGGTAGAAAAAAAAACAAAAAAAAAATACCTTGGTTGTCATGGTGACACTAAAGAAATCCACATTTAATTGATTATAAGACATAACTATCAAAAGGAATATATGCTCTGAGACCGTTGTCTAATTCAGTTTCGTCAGACGTATTAAAAACTTCATATTTTGTAGTGTCATACTCGAATATCTTATGTCATTTACAATTGGGGACATTCTTCTGGTAGACATAGAATTTTTGATCCCCAGGCGAGGTCGATCAGGATTGTGGGTGGTTTGAGATACCGGTATGACATCAAACTTCTCTTTATCTCATTAGCAATATCCACCTTACTTAGCATTTATCCATTACAATGTATTATATTCACGATAACTTATATACTTTTAGCACCCATGCTGACTATAATCAGTATGATACACGCTGTAGTACGAGCCGATTTTGCAAGACTGACAAGAAGGCAAACCGGTGGTAATTTCCTTGGTATTAAATTGTATAAGTAGTTTATAAAGTAACTGTATTAGGATTTACTTAAACAGTAGTTTAAAGTGACAATTAAATATTTTTGATAAATAATGCATTCCTCTCGTACGAAGGTATACGAAAAGAATTAATAAACATTTAGTAAACATTTCATAGAGTTTCATAAACTGTTAATATAATAACTTCTGCGATACGCTAAATACTTAATTTGTATGAGTTTATATGTACCTACCAACTTTTAACATATACCTATACTGTAACTTTGTCTATTTTACATAAATTTTATACCTATTTTATTGTTGCGTACAAATTTGCATGCGCCACTCAACAAATTTTCCAACAACATCAAAAATGCAAAAATAACAATTAACATTAATTATAATATTGTTAAAATAATAGTAAAGAAATTAGAGTAATATATGCCGCATCAAAAAAGTGCATATTCACAGGGGAAGCTCCAATTTAAATTTCCATCTGACCTTTAACTTAATTCAGGATTCCGGATCAAACTAAACTATCTGGCTCCCGTAAGTAGGAACTAAAGCATTTGTAGGTAATCCGTCAGCATTATCCTGGATCTATCCCTGAAAGGTGATGCTCCGTTAAGGTAATCCTTAAATCGAGGATGTAGTAGAACTTTAATGGCTTCTTTAGCATACTTATTTTAGTCGAATGCATCGTCAGTTTCGAGTAAAATTATGTGAAACGACAATGGCATATTCTGAGATGCAACAATAGAGTGGACATCGCAAATATGCGCCGATAAGTACGGCTAAAATATATTTCTGACAAAACCGATTAAATAAAAACTCCTAGAATTTCAAAATCGCTGCAATTTTATTTGCTTCACCGTGCTTAATGACTAAGATCCTCTGAATGTTTCTTTGTAAAAGGAAACTGATTTTCCCTTACGTGCGGAAACATATCCTGTTTCCTTTAATAACAAGTACAATTAATATATTAAATATGAATTTTCGAAAACATAATGTGAAATGTGCATATTAGAGAACTGCGTTTTTCAATCCTCGTTGAGCAGTTAAAACCTTTTTATGAAGTGTACGGTCGTGAGCAAAAAAAAGGACAAGTCTTATAACGGTATTTTGCTAAAATCTAGTTGTGTACATCTAACTTTAATTTTTGTGACATTGTCAGTTAGTTGTCATAATTTATTGCAAGTGTGCAAAAAACTAATATGCCTCATATAAGCAATTTAGTTAAATCTGGAGTTATTGCTAAAGCAGAAGATGGATTGGCAATGAGGCAAATTGCACTGCATTATAATATTGACAAAAATTCGGTGTGTAACATTTTAAGAAAGTGGCAAACAGACTTATAGAAGTTATAAATAGAAATGGTGCAATAACGAAATATTAATAGTTAGTTTGTTCTTAAGTAAGATATCCTTTGTCCTTTAATCCAGGATTTCTACTAATGGTTTTAGTTAATGTTATAACGCAGTGCAAATTGTCTCATTAACCATCCATCATTTACTATAGCAATAACTACAGCATTAAAATAAAAAATAAATTAAAAGTGATATCTGTTTTATTTCGGCTACTCATTACATATTCAAATAGAGACAGATTTACATTAGAAAAAAAAAGTTGTCCTATTTTTTTTTTCTGCTCACGACAGTACTTTACGAATATGATGATCAGAACGCCCACAGCGGAGAAAACTTTTAGTTATTATTAGTATTAATAAAGATGCCTGGGGCGAGCGTAGGTGCGTCTTTACTATGTACATACTTCGGTATGCGATGTAAAGCAACGACAGGCGCAGTTAGTACTTGGATTGGTGACCATTCCAACGGAAACCGCGTTCTCGCCTCACACATCTTCCAGTGGCTTGTATATCAGCGTATGCACGGAAGCTATACAACCTTAGGCGAGGGTTTTATAGGAGATATACCATCCTTCGGAGGGGATGTAAAGCCGTCGGTCCCTTGTCTATTAAATGTTAGGCAAGTAAAAGATCCCTACTCTTCTTAAGGGAAGAGGTTCGGCAAAATTCCTGGTTGGGGGTAGTTCGTCTACAGGCGTCGGTGATAGGCCTCAGTAGCGGAAATAGGCCGACGTTAAATAAATGTATAAAAAAAAAAAAAAAAAAAATAAAGATGCCTGACTATCCTCCGCATTTATACAGATTTTTGGACGAAATAATTTCTGATTTAAGGTATTACAAATATTCTTTACTATTATTTGGGTTTTCTACCACATGTCAATCACCGAATCTACAAAATAATAGAATTATTGGAAAAAAGCCTCTGCGCCCGTGACGTTTACGTGAAAGGAATAGTCGGAGGTTATGTTTTGCAAATAATAAAAATCGGATTAAACACAGAAATAAAAAAACTTCAGCAAAATACACTATTTCTGTGTTTATTCCGATTTATATTATTTGCAAAACATAACCACTGACTATTCCTTTCGCGTAAACGTCACGGGCGCAGAGGCCTTCTTCCAATAATTCTATTATTTTGTAGATTCGGTGATTTGTTTTTGAAGAGGATAATAATACATGTGGTAGAAAACCCAAATAATAGGAAAGAATATTCGTAGAATGCCACAAATAACTTTCAGACAGTGTTACATATGTTTATGTTTTATTATTACATGATATAGTATTATGTATTGTTATATTAATTAAGTTGACCACATCGAAATATTTCGAGAACACACTTTTTGCGAATATGTGACAGAAGTTGTTTGACTTCGAAAGGGAAAGAAAATGTCTTGTTTATCTTTGAGTCAAAGTCATCTTTATGTTTACTAAAGTAAATCTACATTTTTTGTACCTTATGAATTCAGTGAATGAAACTAGGCAACTTTTGTTGAAATATTTTTTTACTGGACAAATATTAAAGAAAATATTTATAGATTATTGAACATTCAAGAATTTCAGCGGATTCAGTGGCTCAGTGCTTATGCATTAGACCTGAAACCGGGTTCTAATCTTGGCTAGGGCATGGATTTTTAGTAACGGTTTTAATATGTTACCGACTTGTACAGTGGACTAGATGGGGTTGTATGAGAGACAACACGGCTAGTCGTTGTACTACTCCAGTTACGTCAGATGACAATGTCGTGAGGAATGGTCCTGGTTGAGTAGTGGAATATCAATTATTCGACCACTAGGCAACTTTTGTTGAAATATTTTTTTACTGGACAAATATTAAAGAAAATATTTATAGATTATTGAACATTCAAGAATTTCAGCGGATTCAGTGGCTCAGTGCTTATGCATTAGACCTGAAACCGGGTTCTAATCTTGGCTAGGGCATGGATTTTTAGTAACGGTTTTAATATGTTACCGACTTGTACGTGGACTAAATGGGGTTGTATGAGAGACAACACGGCTAGTCGTTGTACTACTCCAGTTACGTCAGATGACAATATCTTGAGGAATGGTCCTGGTTGAGTAGTGGAATATCAATTATTCGACCACTCAGCTTACAGCTAAACTCCACCAGGATAGTAATCTAAGTAAGACGGTTAATACAAAAGAGAAATAAAAAAGTTTTTATTCGAAACTTATACTTAAAATACGTTAATTCTGCTAACATTAATTACGATACAGAAAATGTGGACCAATAATGGTGGGAATAAAATATCTTGCAGTTATTCATTAAACACTTGACTATATGGAACATGAGCTATCAATATGAAACTCGCCTCCCCTTGGTAATTTATGACTCACATATTTTTTGTTGGTACTGCCATCTAGTTTAAAGTTTCAGTTGTTTACCTCTTGTCAATTACAGTTAGCCTGTTCCCAAAATTTCAACCCGTTCTGAATTATTTCATCAAAATCGACAAATTTCGTCCCATTTTATTTTGCTAGTATCCCTTAGTATTGTACAAGCAACAGGCGAATGCCCTGTCAGTAACGAGCTGTAATTGTAAGTGATAGTCTTAATGATTTAAGAATAGACATGAATTTTAAATACATTTCTCATTTAGATTTCACTGATAACTTTCCACAACAAACAAAAGAACTGGTAGTGTCGCATCCGGATAATGCATGTATATTCAACATAGCATTGCTCATTGTTACACCTATAGCCCGAGAAATGATGGTGACATAAATGGTACTTCGTTTGTTTCCAGGTCCTATATCAAACAGTAACACGTTTTTAATTTCGTTGGCGTATCTTAACGACAACATAAAAGTATCTGTGTCTGTGTAGTTCCGATAGGCAACTTGTCTTGAAGGATTGAGAAGCATGGAAGCAATGTAATTAATTTTAGTACTCGCTTCCTCTTGTGAAGAGCATAGCTCATCTTGTATAGTATACTTCGCAGTTGAACCGTCTTCGTTAGTATACAGTGTGCCCTGATCATTATGAGATAAGTATAGGTTTGTACCATGAAAGTAGTGGGCATATTTGTCTTGGTTACATTCATTATGTAGAAAGTTGACAAGTTGTTCCTTATTTTTGCCATTACTGAAGAATTTTTTCCAATCCCGAGGAACTTTGCTCTTAGGCCACTTTATTAAGAATGTATCTCCACAACCCTTACTTAATCTCTCCATGTTTTTAATAGATATACCTTTAAGTAAGTATCCGTCACGAAATCTATCCTTTTGCGTTTTGGAAAACGGTTTAAAACAATCTCGGCAAGCTTACCAAAGTGTTCTGGAATGTTAGTGAGAGCCTGAAAGTAAATTCATTAATCATATAAATGCATTCTTCAACCTTAGGAGGTCTATCGTACCCTTAACTTCCAAAGCATGGCGTAGTTTGGCCTTGTCTATTATTGTAGGACACCCATCAGCAGTTGCTAATGCCCATATTACTGAACCTAATAGATGAAACAACAGCATCTCTAGACTAATTTCAGGTTCCTGGGACAGGAGGATTTTTTTGTAAAAAGTTATTTTCTTTGTATTTCTGCGGTTTTTCCGGGTTATACTGTAATTAACAAGGGGCAAACAATTAAAACCTTAAACTACATAGCAATACCAACAAAAAAATATATAAGTCAGAAATTCCCACTGGGAGATGGGGGTATACGCCAGCCTTCGCTCTAATAAGGATATTTCCCTGAGTATTTTGTAAAATTTTACATACACTGACTCAAATAAACTCAAAATTTTGTGTGGATGACATTATTTGTGTTGCTTACATATCCATCCAGATTACTCTACAGAATTTAAATATGGTTATTTGTCCCAACGAATACACTCAATTATTGTTAAAAGCAAATTATGTCTGTTTGTTGCAATAAATATACTTGTTAATGAAAAATGCGACAATTGTCTCAACAAGAAAATAAACGTGCTAAAATATTCTTTATTTTCTATTTGATATTTTATTTTTCAGAAAATAAGTGATATGAAAAATATAAACCTCAAGGATATTTTAATTAAATTTAACTCATTAGCAGTTAATGCCAAAGGAAACGATAATAAATAAAAAAGTGATGAATTTTCTAAATCGAGGAAAATTAATTTCGGCGAATTTCAGGTCTCTCCGATCATGCCACTAAAAAACTAAACGATTATGTAAACTGTCAGTTCTGTGTGTTTCGCTTCTTGTTTAAAAAGCCGATTTATAAATTTCAGAGGGGTGGATTCTGTTTCAGTTTGAACAATAGATTATCTCCAATAATGTATTGTTTGAGTTTTTACTGCATCTGTCGAGCTTGACACAAAAACTTATTCGTTGATTCCGATATTAATATAAAGTAGGAAAGTTCCAGTTTACATAATGTTATAATATGTATTTATCCGACTGTGAATAATAGCACGCGAATGAAATATAATTAAAAAATAACTCTTCTAGATGCCCCTTTTTGGTTTAAATATTCGTTGTAACCAATTGTATTGGGAACTGGGATAGCGCTAAGTTTCATATAGTTTCACACTAACGAAACAATTTTTAAAATTAATGTAAAAACCGAACAATAATCTTTGAAGTTTATAGGAAATATTTTCATTTGCTGTATTATATTATATTATGATTTAATAAAAAGTATTAATTACGTTTTTAACATAAAAATTGCGGAAAACTGTTTATTAAAGATTTATTTAAATAATTTATAATCATTTAATAAATTGAGGTATATAAACTAGAGGTCACACAATGGATATTTTGGTTTTTTGACCTTTACTATGTAACCTGAAAAACTCACGGTTGCATAACATTTACTTAATTTTTTACAGTTCAATGTTTGTTTGTCTGATACTTAATCACGCAAACATAAGTTGACGAATCTATATGAAATTTTGTAAGTAGGTAGACAGAGGATCAGATTAAATATAGACATCCCGAATTTCAAACGCCTTTCCGAGAGCAACGTGAAAAACTGATCTGACAATACTGTTACTCCGATCAAGTTAGATTTTTTAAATTCTGGTAAGGTGCAGCAAAAAATAATAGATGAGTTTTTTTATAAAATTGTCTAGGCCCCATAGCAAAACTTATTTCGGATATTACAGGGTGATAGCCAACCCCTGTGGCCAACGAGTTTCTTCCTTAGATACACACAGTTCCATATAAACCTTACCTAATTTTCTTGCACCGTTGACGATAATAATGGCATCACCGCAAAACCGTCACACTATGGGTTTTGTACTGTTTTACCTCGAAACTGTTTGCTATAATGTAGTTTTCTCAGCGAAAGGCTTCCTATTTTGTCCATTTTGTATGACACATAGAAACTTCAGATAGCGATGGTGAATATTTTCCATGCTATTACAAAATTTATTATAGCTGGGTTTCCAAAGAAATGAAGCACCTTCAAGCATAGATTTAGCAATAGATATAATTAAAATTTCTTGAATATTTGATTACTAAACGCAAACTTTTATACGCAGACAGAACAATACTTTCAATGCGTTTGCTACAATTCAGCTTCAAATTAAAAAAAAAACACCCAAGTATTTAATTTTGCTTCTTATACCTCGCACATTTGAGAACCCACTGCAGCCTGTTACTTTCGCAGTTTAATAGATATCTGTTTACGTTATATTAGTTTTTTTAATGGTTTTGAGTGTTCTGTTTACTATTTTCATTGTTTAAATTTAACAATTAACTACGTTGTATTGTCGTAATTTTATGATCCTCGATTTGCTTGTTGTCTGAATTCCCTTGTTAGTTTTATTTGTTAATTTCACTTAATTTCTTTTCCACGCCATGCTGGACGGAGCTGCGTAAAAACAAAAGAGATAGATTTGTATGAAAACTTTAGGTAACAAAAACTGGACGGCCAATTTTAGCCATAATATTATGTACATATTAACCTGAAAAAGACACAAATATATGATGTAATTACTGCGCGATCTACATACAAATATGAGAATCTTATAACGTGGGGTCTATGGATCACAAGTTTGGATAAAAACAATGAAAATAAATTTCAATGAAATTGGTTGGAAACTTCGGGAATGTTGAGATAGGCTTTTCTTGTTGGTAGTGTTTACAAAGTTATAGTAGACTAAGGAGATATAGCAGAAACTAGAAATTAATAAACTCTGTATAATAAAAGTGCCTTTTATGAAAGGTTTCCAGGTGAGTTTTTTATCGAGTATGACCCCCAAATACTTAATCTCAGAACGAAACGGGAAATGATAGCCAGCTAACTGAATTTCAGGAGTTTGTAAGAGGTTATGTGTATTATGTCTTGTAAAAACGCAAAATGTTGTTTTTTCTGTTGACAGTTCGAAGCCATTTTCAAATGTCCATTGCTTCAAATACGATACACCGGTTTCAAGGGTTTCAAGTGAATTCTGCCATGTTTTATTTTCGGTGTAAAAGCAAAGATCATCCGCATACTGTACAATATTTAAATTTTCGATCTTTGTATATGTAAACTGGTAAAGTCGTCACATTTGTCTGGGTTAAAGCCCACATAGGCTTAAAACATAATGAACACGTTGACATTTTGGCCAAAGACGCCGCCATTAATGGTACTCCATTAGATTACAAACTGTGTCTAACGGATTGCTCCAATTTATATAAGCTTCAATTAAGAAATAAGTGGATTCGCACGTGGGAACAATACGTTTTAAACAGCTCAACAATGTTTTGTAAAATACAGCCAACTATCCCGCTACAGTTCGGGCATGACAGTTTAAACGTTCCACGAAAGTATATTATCATAATTATTAGACTAAGATTTGGTCATGCCTGCTTTCCCGCCCATTTGCATAAAATTGGTGTAGTCACATCGCAACTTTGTGATCTATGTGGTGTTATCGGCGATCTTGATCACCTTTTCTTCGCTTGCGATAAGTACAAGACAGCTACAGATTCACTTATTAAAAATATCTGTTCATGCTTCAATATGATGGCTCCGTTCAACGTAGTCAGTTTACTTGCTATAAGTAGTAATAAAATCTATGAATTAATCATTGGTTTTTTGATAGATGCTAATATCACACTATAGGTTAGATTTGTTTTCCTCTTGTTTTAACCTTATGTTTTTACCTACTCTACCGTGGTCTTTTTTTGTGATGTCAAACTCAATGTCCTGACAGACCCCTCGACGAGAAGCGTGTTTCCCTGTATTTTCCTTCGTTGCTCTTGTTCACTCTTTTTCTCCATTTTGTTTAGGTTAGATAATTTTAACATAGTGTGACTGGCTGCATGGTCTCTGGCCCAAAGCCATTAAAAAAAAAAAAAAAAAGTGCCTTTTTTATAATTTGTGAGCAACATTCACCACACAGTAAGCAAATATGCATCAAATGTTAGTGGAACAAATATATATTTTTTAAATCATTTATTTAACATGGCCTATTTCCGCTACCAAGGGCAATCACCGACGCCAGGGGATAAGCTCATCAGTGTAGGCACTGGGGCCCCTAATCTGGAAATTTTGCCGAACCCCACAGTTTGTCGTAGGAATCTTTAACGTGTTCACATCCATAGATACACGGAACCCACAGTTTTACATCTCTTTAACAAGATGGAAGATGGTGACGCGTGCAGATCCCCTCATCCACTAAATCTCATCGACTTGTTGTGGCCCGGTTTTAAACCTAAGTCAATTTCTTCAAGTCTTCAAAGTATCCTTAGACAAATTTATATGTTTTCTATTTGTCTTGTCATTTCCTACAACCAGTTATTTAATTGCAAAACACTAATTACAAACTGTATATGAAATTTAGCACAAAAAGTGCTAACAACAATAATTTGAAACGCCCTGACTTAGTTTCAATGCATCTCTTGCATTATTAATGGCTTAACATTCTCGCCCCATTGAAGTGTTAGCTTCTTTGTCCCTTTAATACAATTGTAAATGGAAGCCAATTATTATTAGATAGTAACATTAGTAACGTATCTTTATCTGTGTGTCTGAGGGCATATAAAATAATCTAGTCTAGTCAATCAACTAATCAAAATAGAACAGTTGTGTACGTTCTTCTTAAACAGCAATGACACTACCTTGTTTGTTGGAAAGTTCTCTACTATGCCTCCCATCAACTTATCCTACATGTGGGATATGTTGCGTAACCTCCTACTTAGCATATACTAGCCATTTGATGGCCAACTATAAATATTTTTCTGATGTATTAACAATAATAATTTTGAATTTTAATTTTGGAGAGATTTATTAAATAAAACATTTATTTACCAGCAAGGGTTAAATTATGGAATATATCGAAAACTGCGCATGGTCAAGATTTTGGTACAAAAGGGAGACATTTATAAAATGAAAATTTCATCATTTGAATCAGTAATTTTGATTTTTGTAAAAAATATTTGACTTTACAATTTGTGTCAGTTTTGTTTGCAAGTAAATAATAAAGTTCACAATCATCAGATTGAGCGTCTTTCAATAACTGTAAATTGAAATTAATTAAGTCTAGAAAAGAAATTGATCAAATAGTATATTGATGAAGCAAAGAAAAATTATTTAAATGCGATAAAGTATTAGCTATGACGTTTTCTTTACCTTTAATATGATGTATGTCACTTGTAAATTGTAAAGTGTATTCCAGGTGTCGTATTGACGAGGATTTCTTTCTGCATTTGAAAATAACGCTTTGGTCAATGGCTGATGATCAGTATAACGATTAACATAGTGTGACTGGCTGCATGGTCTCTGGCCCAAAGCCATTAAAAAAAAAAAAAAAAAGTGCCTTTTTTATAATTTGTGAGCAACATTCACCACACAGTAAGCAAATATGCATCAAATGTTAGTGGAACAAATATATATTTTTTAAATCATTTATTTAACATGGCCTATTTCCGCTACCAAGGGCAATCACCGACGCCAGGGGATAAGCTCATCAGTGTAGGCACTGGGGCCCCTAATCTGGAAATTTTGCCGAGCCCCACCGTTTGTCGTAGGAATCTTTAACGTGTTCACATCCATAGATACACGGAACCCACAGTTTTACATCTCTTTAACAAGATGGAAGATGGTGACGCGTGCAGATCCCCTCATCCACTAAATCTCGTCGACTTGTTGTGGCCCGGTTTTAAACCTAAGTCAATTTCTTCAAGTCTTCAAAGTATCCTTAGACAAATTTATATGTTTTCTATTTGTCTTGTCATTTCCTACAACCAGTTATTTAATTGCAAAACACTAATTACAAACTGTATATGAAATTTAGCACAAAAAGTGCTAACAACAATAATTTGAGACGCCCTGACTTAGTTTCAATGCATCTCTTGCATTATTAATGGCTTAACATTCTCGCCCCATTGAAGTGTTAGCTTCTTTGTCCCTTTAATACAATTGTAAATTGAAGCCAATTATTATTAGATAGTAACATTAGTAACGTATCTTTATCTGTGTGTCTGAGGGCATATAAAATAATCTAGTCTAGTCAATCAACTAATCAAAATAGAACAGTTGTGTACGTTCTTCTTAAACAGCAATGACACTACCTTGTTTGTTGGAAAGTTCTCTACTATGCCTCCCATCAACTTATCCTACATGTGGGATATGTTGCGTAACCTCCTACTTAGCATATACTAGCCATTTGATGGCCAACTATAAATATTTTTCTGATGTATTAACAATAATAATTTTGAATTTTAATTTTGGAGAGATTTATTAAATAAAACATTTATTTACCAGCAAGGGTTAAATTATGGAATATATCGAAAACTGCGCATGGTCAAGATTTTGGTACAAAAGGGAGACATTTATAAAATGAAAATTTCATCATTTGAATCAGTAATTTTGATTTTTGTAAAAAATATTTGACTTTACAATTTGTGTCAGTTTTGTTTGCAAGTAAATAATAAAGTTCACAATCATCAGATTGAGCGTCTTTCAATAACTGTAAATTGAAATTAATTAAGTCTAGAAAAGAAATTGATCAAATAGTATATTGATGAAGCAAAGAAAAATTATTTAAATGCGATAAAGTATTAGCTATGACGTTTTCTTTACCTTTAATATGATGTATGTCACTTGTAAATTGTAAAGTGTATTACAGGTGTCGTATTGACGAGGATTTCTTTCTGCATTTGAAAATAACGCTTTGGTCAATGGCTGATGATCAGTATAACGATTATATATACGACCGTCTAAAATATGCTTGAAAAATTTTAGTTGATGCGTATAATGCCAGTAATTCTTTTTCGAAAGCAGAATATCTTTTCTGTTCATCATTTAATTTGCAGAAGAAAAAAACTAAAGGTGTACCCAGATTTCCAAATTTTTGAATTAATACAGCATCCATAGGTACATTTGAACAATCAAAGATAAGTAGTTTTTTGTACCGACAAAATTATTACGGTCCTTAAACGTGGGAAGCACTTTACTGTCAGTTTCGACAGTCAATCCTGCGCACTTGTTTGATGGTATTACTAATTCTTCAAAAAAGTCCGTTTCAATGTTGATTATTTTTGCAGGTTGATTTTTTCTATTGCAGGGGGAGTATATGTGGCGTACAGTCCTACCAGCAGCGTATACCAGCCACTTGATGTCCAACTATAAATGTTTCTCGTTAGAACGGTTAAGTAGAAGAGTAAATATTGCTTCTGAACTTCTTCGTTATAACTTATTTATTATTTAGTAAAATCATTACCTATTATTATTAAATTTCAATATATTATAGCGTCCAACAAAGAAACCGATGAAATAGATAAAGTTAGCATTTTGAACAGGTTTCCAATATTTACAATCTATCCTTTGCATGTTAATATAAACTGATGAGTAAACAAGCTGTTTAAAAGGTGATATCAAATGTCTAATAATAAAGAAATACATAATAGTCCAGGAACGGGGTCATCGAAAGAGGGTGATAGTTACTTTAAACGAGGTAGTAGATTTTTTTTAACATCTTATATATATTGTTGAGAGTATGTAGAATTCAAGTTTTAGACGTCCAAAACCCTTGGCTAAGTCACGAATTTGGCAAATTAAAGAGCATTAAATTTCGCTTCGAATGAGTACCTCAAAGTTGAAGTTGTAAAATAAATTTTGATTCTCGAAAGCTGTAGTAAATTAAACAAAAAAATTGTGAATAATAGACTTTTAATTTCTAATATAACTTAAGCATCCACTTCTTTGTACTTTAGCGATAATAAGTTTGTCATAACTTCATACAAAAATCTATTCATGGCCCTTATTTACTAATGACATTACCATATTTCTAAATGTTAATTGTATGCTTTAAGCATATTATGTGAAGTATTTTCCACTGACGAATTAAAATGCTTAATCTAACATAAAATATTCCTCGCGGAGAAATTTAAAACGCACTATAAACGCTTTTTGGCAAAGCACTAAAAAATGTTGGTAGTTGATGCGGGAAAAAGGTACTAGGCAAAAAACCTGCTTCAGACAACTACCATAGGGCATCCAGAACGCCAGTATATGATTTAAAAAGTTAAGACTGAAATAATTTTAAGTTTCTTATTAGATTCTGGAAGGGGTGAATAATTTTGAAACAAAAACAAACAAACATAAACGAAAAGGGGGACAGAAAAAGGTTAAAGGTTTAAAGTTTATGAAAAGTTGAATAAAAGAAGTTCTAGTAGAGGGAAGGTTGGCTACAGAGGTTGCCGGAAATGGGCAGCGCCAGGTACGGTAATTTGTGATTTAATCCGAAACAGGGCATTATGCTCTCTAATTCGTGTAATGTTGCGAGTTAGCGGATAGAATTTTTGTTATATTTCCTGGACGTGTGACACGATCAGTGCACTGTAGATGTTTCTTAATATATTTCTAAAATAAACTGTTCATTTGTAAGAGGAAATACAAATACAATCTTATGTTCTTATAAAATAATTATTCATACACAGAAAATAAACTAATTGTTTTATTCCACGCTCCATTGCTTCTCATTGAACTATATCCTATTTTTTTTCGTTCATATCAATGTCAAGTTGCTGATGGCAAGGAAAAGTTGTTAAGTGCAATTCTGTACAGAATTTAACCGACTTGAAAGAATTGTTCAAGTTCATTGAACAAAAAATTTCTTAATGGTCAGAACTATTTTATTTCAATATTTGGCATAAATTTTGTATTAGCAAATAAATAGGTGTAAATAAATTAGCAAATAACAAACAAAGGTGAATAAATAATATTATTAATACTGATTCTAAAATCATTTGAAATTATTAAATTAGTATATAGAACTGGAATGTGGGTATAGTGTTTTCAGAAGTAATATTATTAATTCACAGCCACACAAAAAATTTTTTTTCTGATCTGGGGGTCTGACCATTTTTACTATATGTTTTTGGGGTCGCCATCATCCCATCATCAAAATTTTGCCATAACCTCAAAACCCATAATTTCAGTTATTAAACGCATATAATCCTAAGAATGAAATTGTAATCTGAAAACCCAAGCTCTTGAACCCCATAACCCACATAAGCAAAAATTTATCAACTCCAATAACCACGTATGTCAGACATTTAACGATATGTACGTATGTAATATTTAGATATGTACGCGAATCTGTCAGGTCTCCAAAAATGCTCTATTTCTATGAACATTCAATCATGAGTCTTTGCATATCAATGAAAAATATCAGTGACGTATTTTGGTACGTGGTTCTAGAAAATATTTTCTGTCAAAGAATTCAAAGCTCAAGGTTCTATTCAGAGCGATTATATCTTGCGTGCGTCTGCATCCAGGACACCTCCATGTGGTGACGGTCGGCAACGGAGCAATTCCATCATCCTTCATTCCTAGGGTTATATGCGTTTAATAGCTGAAATTATGGGTTTTTTGAGGTTATGGCAAAATCTAGATGTTATGGGGTTAAATAGACTTCGGATTTGGATTCAGCGACCACAAAAACATATAGTAAATATGGTCAGACCCCCAAATCATATTTTTTTGTGTGGCTGTGTTATTTAAATTGTTAGTTGATTAGTCGCTGTCTATAATGAATTCCAGCTTTGGCATATGATATTATGGGTAACGATTTGTTTAAAGTTTTCTTCTAAAAGCAACACAACTTCCTCGAGACCATGAATAGATGAAGTTGTAGAGCACCAATAATATCTCGACGTTTAACAGCAAGTTCGTGGTGTACTCACTAAACTTATTTACCCGTTCCTCCGCGGGCAGATCACTGCAATTTCAAGTGACTGTCCATACAATGGGACATTTGCAAGTAAGTCCCCATGGGGAGTGACTGTCTCCTAAACTCTCTCTTTCTCTCGCTCTCTGACTTTTTAGAGTTCTAGAATAAGAGAACTGAACATGTACGGCGATGATATGCGCACTCCCACAACACACAGGCAGTGAACAACTGAACGTGCCTTTAAAAGCGCACATGACCCGTACCATGGCGTACTATTAACTGTGGAAGATCTGGGTAAATGTTGAAAAAAAATTTGCGTATATTTTGATCAGGGGAAACGAAAAGTGCGTGGATTACTTATCAGTGGACCTGCTTATTTTCCCCAGTTTCTCGATTAATTGTTGTTCCCTCGAGTAGAACGGAAGATTCCTCGAGGGATTTGACCTCAGTCACCCCTACCCCAGACTTCTAACACTTGTAGGGGTGGAAAAGTGATATTTGTTTTTGTGAGAAAAAATTAATATTTTGTAGGAGGCGCTTCTTTGAGGAAGGCGATAGGTGACCAGGATTGTGGAACCAGCCGGGGGGTTGTTTCCAAACTTCAAGGGGTGGAAAAAAATTTTCATCTATAATTGAAAAATATTATAAAGAAACATCTTTCTTAAAGTGTTTTTATGAATTGATTTTCCACCCCTTTGAAGGGCGAAAACAACCCACGAGGCCGGTTTCATAACCCTGGTCACCTGCCGCCATTCTCAAAGAAATACCTCCTACCAAATAATAATTGTTTCCTCAGAAAAAAACAATTTTTCACCCCCTTGAAGGGTGAAAACAACCCTCGGGGGTAGTTACACAACCCTGGTGACCTACCACCTTCCTCAAAGAAACGCGTCCTATAAAATATAAATTTTTTTCTCACAAAATCAAATGTCAATTTTCCACCCTCTACAAGGGTTGGTAGCTTGGGTTAGGGTGGTGGATATTGTCTAGTCTGAGGTGCAAACATTCGGTAATTTCGTTATAAATTCCAACTCTTTAAATGAACTATTTATATATCTGGCAAATTTGTGACAATGAAGAGAAGAAAAATCGATCAAAGTGGGTGAAAACGTGGATTCAAGAGGGAAAAAATGTGGACATATACTTTTAATCCGAGAACTAAGGGCGAATGAACAGGATGATTGACAAAAACTATTTACGAATGCCATGTCAAGTTTTTCAAAAAATTAACCAAATCATCATAAGCTTCTCTTTCCATATTTTAATTTACGTACGAACTGTCTTTAATTTTCCACAGACATGTTTTCCCTAAATAAAGCCATGAAATCGGTTAATAATTTCTTTGTCTATTCCATGTTGCACTGACAACTTTAATATTCGAATGGAATTGATATCTCCGTGCATGTGTGCCGACAGGAACTGAACCTGCAACAATCTGCTCTGTCACACATCGGATGTTTTACCAATCAAATCTGTCGCACGCCACTAACGTAAACATCGAACGAAACATCGACAATAGATTTGGTCCGTGACGGGACAAATTCCTTTCCGTGTATGGGCGCCTAATGACCGACGGTCAACGGACACAACAACGAAAGGCTACGGACGGACAGTTTACTTACGTCTATGAGTAGCAGACTCAATTGACAGAACGAGAAAATAATTTACACCATTATTATCAGGCTGGCCATCACGTACACAGCACCGACAGGATGCAGTACAACAATTAAAAGTATCGGAACACAAATTTATGCGCCTCATATAAAATTTTGACAGATACCACCACCACCCTCAGAAACTTCCATGCATGTTATCACAATATTCTCCCAATAGCGGGCTATATCTAGAACATTTCACGAAAGTTTTATACTACCTAACTAGCTGATAGCCCGCTAACCCGTAGCATTACACAAATTAGACACGATAGCGCCCCATAACTTTTTGCTCTACACTCTATCTCATATTTTTAAATATTTTCTGTTGTTCTTTCTGTTTGTTTCTTTTTGTTCTTGTTTGTTTTACATTATTTTTCTTAACCAATCATCTTCGCTAAAATCATGTTGGACTTTAACATTAGAAGATCAAATATTCATGGTTGGGATACCTCGCTCCGATGGTTGTCTCGAATGGGTTTCTGTTCTTTTAACTAATAAGATGTATTTAAGTTTTCGCTTATATTTAACAGTTTAAGTTTTAATTGGTCTGAATCTCTTTTGGTCCATTTAAATTAGATTACTGCTTCTTTGCTTTAAGTCTAACCGGACTTGCCTCGTCCAGCCTTTCAATTTCCATGGCGCCGAACTAAGTTTGGCTGGCTCCGGCCAAGGCCTCGGGGAAGCGTTGCATAATTTAAATTGTCAATAAACTTGTTTATTTCATTTTCTCGGGGGTACTTAGCGAATTGGGTTCGAACCCCAATTATTACCGCATAGTAATTATTGTTTATAAATTACTTTCAAGAAGTGGTTCGAATTTCACTATAAATTGTAGAACGCGGTCTCCTTTATACAGAAAGATCTTGGAAGGTTGTTAAAATCATTTACATTCACATCTGATTTGCAGAGGGTTGGAACCTTCAATGACACTGGCACCAAAGTTTATGCAAATATCAAAACCTCCTAGAGTACTCATCGCGTACTCCACCAATCAAGTTACCATAATCTAGAGATACTTAAAACCATATAATTTAGTATATACATATTATCTTATACTTTCTTGTCTGTCATTTCTCAATGTTTGCTCAAAGCCGTATTCAGATCTAGTAGAGCATTTCTGAACTTGTGATTGCCAACATCAGACGATTCAGAAGTCAGGTGCAAAATTTATAGTAAAGAAAGTGTAAACGGCGTTCTCATATGTCGTAATATATATCTAAATGTATTTTCTAACAGACCTACTGTCTCTAAAATATGTCATGTGTGATAAAGGTTTCCCTCAATGACTTTGAAATTGCTCATTCGATATCTTAATGGTTTAATACAACTTTAGTCAAGGTTAATTTACTGTTAATGGGAATGAATAAAATTAGTTATATTAAAGTGTCATCCGTCACGTTTTCACTTTTGTACCAGTTTTTAAAAAATTAACTTTAATTATAAATACGTACTTGTATTATTGTATTTTATAGTCTGTAAAAAATATGTATTTATTGCTTCAAAACGGCGCTATTAATAACGTGATATGAAGAAATTTGGCGATAATCGTGTAAAAGTTTGTAGTTGTACATTACACTTCTTGTCGCATTGTATGTACTAAAATGTATTTAAAAAAAAACTTATATATGTATCAATATTAAGTGGTTTAAATATTTAATGTCCATTACAATATTATGTCGTTCTACATGTATTCATTATAATTTCTTATATTTGTACATTTTTTGCTGTTCTCGTTATTCGATGTGCAATAAAACCTCAGTTTGCTATAAATTGTCGTGTACAGAGGAACATTTATCACACTTATCGGTCGTTACAATTTGTATTGAATTTAAAATATTTGAGATTTTACAATAGGAATTTTAATAAAGTGGAACTTGTAGACATGATTTTTGTTTTGGGCGAGTCAGACAGAAATTGTTTACTTGCCAATAGAATTTATCACCAACGTTATCCTGAAAGAAGAATTCTTGATGTTAGCGGCTTCCAATCAAAGAGAAATGAGATCATTAGTAGGAATAAGTAGACGGTCTGTGGGTTGAATCTTAAAAACAAATAAGTTGCATGCATATCATATTCAAATGCACTGGGAATTATCTGATGACGATTTTCAAAAGCGCCTACAATTTTGTAATTGGGCCAGAGGTGAAATGCAACATGATGACAACTTCTTCAATACTGTTTTATTCAGTAATGAGGCAACTTTTCATAAAAATGGATTTGTTAATAGGCACAATTTCCATTATTATGCTTCGGAAAATCCTCACTTTTTTATGCAAGTTGATAACCAACACAGATGGTCTATAAACGTTTGGGGGGGAATTATTGGAGAACACGTAATAGGGCTACATTTATTTGAAAGGTACATTAACTGGAGCTATGTATCTTCATTTTTTGGAAAACTATCTGCCACAATTATTGGTAAATCTCCCTGAAACAATTCGAAATAGGATGTGGTTTCAACGAGATGGTGCTCCATCACATTTTTTAAATGCAGCTAGAGACCACTTAAATAATACCTACCTAATCAATGGATTGGAATAAATGGACCAACTATATGGCCTGCTAGATCCCCAAATCTTACAAAAATGGATTTCTTTTTATGGGGATACGTGAAGGAAACTGTTTATAGAGACATACCAACAACGGTACAAAATATGAAGGAAAGAATAATAACTGCATTTACATCTATCACACCGGCAGTTTTAGGGACAGTGGGAACCACATTTCAAAAGCGCATAGAGACGTGTGTCAATCAAAACATGTGGAACATTTATTATAATTTTTGAATTTTGTAATTATTGCTCAATAAAACGAAATTGGTTGCAATTAGCCCTAAGGAAGTACTTACAAAAAATATTCGTTTTTCATTTCTACATCACATCGTCGAAAAATATACAGGGTGTTCCATTTGAAAAATTGAGTAAATTCAATTTAAACTGTTCTTAATTGAAAAATAATGTTTGGCTACCCTGTTCATTTTTAGGAAATGAAAATGATTCAAAAACATTAATTAGATGTCTCGTAACTGACATTCACATAAGTTTTTCTTAAAACCCATAATTGTGACTGTGGTGATTTTTTAATATCCATCTGCAGATTGCATTATTTCAACAAAAAAATTCAATACATCCAAGTGGTTGGGAGATATTCAATGCTAATATAGGAATGAATAGAGCCTAGAAAGAGGCTTCAAATAATGTAGCAAGCACTTGGTCCTGTAATTTCATCTTGGCTCTCCCTGAATGTTCGAAAATAATTTCCATTTATAGACTTTTTTATCTAGTTCAATTTTTTTAAACAATTTCTAGCTATCGTAGAACTCGAGATATCGAGATCCGACGCACTATTGCCCCACCCTGTATAATAAAAGTCGTATATTGTGTACCTTTAATAGTACTAGGAAGTGTGAAGTATGTACGGATAACAATAAAATGAAATGATCATTGGCTTATCGTCTTTTCCATCTTTACTACTTGAGTTTTAATGACGATTTTATACAATATTACGATCATATTGAATATTTAGCTTATGTTTCTTTATGTTGTATACGAAATACTTTATAGAATGATACTTGTTTGATATCACGTAGCACTAATTCTGAAATAGCTACTGTCCTTGTTGTACATTATTTTTGTAAATATTCTTTGTGCCGTTTCTATTTTTTTATATGACCTTTGTAAGGCCCGCCTCAATCTGTTTTGCCATATTACATATGGGACATGACAGGAGAGTGATAGATTATTCTTAATTCTTCTTGATCCTAGACATCCATTAATTATTTGACTTCGTAATTTCTTTGTAGCCGTATCTACATATTTGTACTATTTTAAATGGTTGTCTGTACTCCAAAGTACGTTATATATTCTATATGACCAATAAGGAGGTTTTCTGTCCCTTATTAAATCTCTAGATTTAGATTAGTTAAGGAAGCTTTCTTTACATATGAAAAATAGGAATTTAGTTTTTGAAATGTATCATTAATCCAGAACGTTGCCTTGTTCAGTTCCTGCACTGCAATCATCATCATCAGCAGATGATGAAATAATCCCATCAGCAACCCGCTTATACAATACATACAGAGCAGTATTGCTCCTAGAATCGTGCTTTAAGGTAGTCCATATTTTGATACTTCCGAGTCACCTGTGAAATATTTGTAATTTTTGTGTTCGGATTCTTAAAAAATTTTCTACCAACTGTAAAGCAGTTCCTCGGAACCAAAAACCCACAATAAATTCAAGCAGTGCCATACGACTAACTGTAACGAAAGTTAAATTAGAAACATACACGGTATAGCTTTTCCTTATCAAGTGCATAGTAGATGCTATTGAGTCGATGCTCCTTATTTACAACCAAATTGTTTTTATATTAACTAATGTTTATTTAGGTAACGTATAACTCGTTATTTTATGTTAGTACTCAGAGAAAATATATATATATACGGTTTCTACAATATCTTTCGCCTCAGTTTAAACCGTCTTACGATTTTATTTGCCGTCGCTTCATTTCTATTAGAAATTATTCTTCCTCCGACGCGTATTTCGTTTATCTTTGATATCAGTTTTCTTTATTTGTGAATCTATTTACACTGCCCCATAGCATTCTGCTGCAATTATTATTTTTTCAATAAGTTTTTCATAGCAATTACATTTTATCATTTGGTTAATACACGCACAACTTATATTATATTTCTTATATTCATTATTGATTTACATATTACAGGAATTAATTAACTTCCTTTATATAAGTTTTGTTTATAATTCTTAAGTCCTTGAGTAATTTAAGAATTGCGTTTTCTTTTGTTTCTGTTCAGGTTTAAAGTTTCAAATGCGTGAATGTTAATTGTGGTGAAATTTAAAGATCACAATTTGTATTTCTTTATTCAAATTTTAATTTCGTTGAGTGCTGGTATTACAAATTCCAAGTGTTCTCTCACGGAGCGCTGTAAATGCATGATTAGGAATTTAAAATTTTCTACCGGTTTTATCATTTTTAAACGTGAAGTATTCATGTCCCGTTAAAATCCGTGCATCTTTAAATGCTAAATTGCAAAATGTTGTCAGCAGTAAATATTTTATATACAGGGGGTCGCAAATTTAAATGGACATAGTGAAATGCGAGATACAGCTCACTTTACTGACTTAAATACCTCCTCACTTACCCTTGACAGTCAATGGCTTTCAACATTTATGATTTTTGACCAACTATTTGCCGCCGTATTTTAGGAACAAATTTGAGGAACAAATTTGGGACAAAATTTGGTACAAATATTACACTCTCTTAATCCAATCCAAAACAGAATTACCGGACCGGACTCGTTTTTTCTTTAACGTTGCACTCAGTCCCCCGAACAACACCCTGTATATCATTTATTGGAAAATGTTAGTAAACATTTAAAAAGGCAATAGATCAGTATGTAAAATAATGCCATAATATTAATGGCATATTTATGGTTATTCTTTATTAAATTTTTGAAATTGTCGATTGAACAAATTTTAAATTGTACAAATAAAGTAATCAACTAGCTAACGTCATATTGTTAATTTTACTTGAGTAAACTACAAAATAAATTGTTTGTTTTTTTGTACATAAACCGTGTTTGAACTTCTTTGAGTTGAAATTTCCATTTCATTCATAGGAGAAAATTTATAAGAAGGCTTGTTCTAACATGCACAATTAAAATTAGTTTTGAACACTTTTAGAAAATAATATTAAAATATTGAATTTTATTTTGAGAGAAAGGCAGAAATAATAATAGTAATAAAAAAAAAGGGCTGTAAACAATGTACATATGCAAGCACATTATAAAAAGCGAAATTTAGCCATGGCTATTCTTACACTTAACCTTTCAAATCACTTACCACTAATTATGTAACAAAAAGAAACATAATACATGCATTATTATATAAAAACTTAATAATGTAAATATAATATATAAAGTATATTATACACAAAAAATTTGGAAGATTATGCACTGCAACCAGATGAATATGAAGAAAAAAATGATAATAAAATAATAATAATAATAATAATAATAATAATGAATAAACAAGAATTATAAGCAAAATGCAAAATGGTACCTAGTATTTATTCTAGGTGCTGATGTATATGTAAGGTACAACAGGGGACCTAGAAAGGATCCTTGAGAGACACCTGATGTTACTCAAATGAGAATTTAAAAACTGCAGAGATATCCCATCAAATCCATAATAATTTAGCTTAGCACAGTGAAGAAAGTGATCATGACTGGTGGTCCAGAGGTGAGCGCCCTTGCCTCTCACCTAAAAGTTCCGGGTTCGATCCCCGGCCGTGTCAGTGGAAAATACTGTGAGAGGGATTTTTTCACTATACATGGATATTAGGTGTGTGTCCCTTGTCTCTAAATGTGTGGCCCCCTCCCACACAAGACTCTTCTAGAGCCTTCCGGGATAAAGGGGGTCGTAATTACCTGCGGTGTTATTTATTTATTTATTGGTGTTAAATGCCTTGTAGTAGTCTAGTGAAACAGGAGTAGCTACAACGAATTTATCTAGCACACTGATGATGTTGTTGCTAAGGTTCAGCAAAATTTCGATTGACGTAATAAATATAAGTTATGTGACAACAGATATCCAGGAATCTAATCATGAGCTATTTTTTAAAAAACCAGTAATAGGCCGATAGGCTGCAGATCCTACACGCCTGAAGGATTTTCTATTTTGGTACCGGGCAGATAATTGCATATTTCCATTATATTTACACAGTTTATAATATAAGTGACATAACTTTTAGCTAGTTTTAACATGTTCACTGATACTTTACCTCTTTCGGCAGCACTGGAATTTATACTTCTAATTGCATTATAAACACTATCAGTTTCAACGCGGGTAAAAGGAATGTTAAATTCGTAAAATTCTGTATTAGTGTAGAAGTTTATTGCTCGATTGCTGTTATCTTTCTTGGAAAACATGCTAAAAAAGAAATCAATAATATCTGCAGCATTCTGTAGACAAGGAGGCATTATTACGATTAAGTCGAATATTCAGGTGATGTAGTCGTTTCCAAAATTCAAGATTTGATGTTTGATTTTATAACGAACTTAAATACGCGGTTTTTTCTCTCCGCACCGATGCAAGGACGACATTATTAATATTTTTATAAGCCTTCCAGTTTTCTGCATCTTGTTGTTATTGTAAACGGATAGTGCTCTACTTTTTCTTTTAGAATCAACTTTAATGGAGAGGTTAGCCAAGGTATAGGTAGTTTACCTACTGTCACTGTTTTTATTGTTGCATGTATGCTACATAGTTCCGTAAAGTAATCTGTTAATAACGCGACTTTGTACTCAAAATTGTTGGTGTAGTATATATATAGTAGTATAAGGCATAATGTTTGGATCGAAACAAAATCGATCTTGTTCAAATTGTTTCAAATTTCAATATGTAACAAATTTCTGAGCATTTTTAAAGTATTATAGTATTTATAACACAGTGTAGAGTTATATAACTTTAGTTAAAAACCATTATCTATAAATTTAGAAAATTTATTTCTGTACCAGTCATATGCATTTAATAAAAGTTATTTTTTAATACCGTTGCCAATATATATTGTGACGTTTAGTATTACTTTAAATAAAATTTTTTGGTGAACACAAGATGGTAACGATTCACGAATATTTATAAATATTTACCTACTGTTTGGTATACGGCAAGATTGCCTGTGGTCTTTGCTCTAGCTTCAATGACTAAATTCTCCCGACTTTTCATCAAGTCCTAAGTGAGATGTCAATTAATAACAGCCAAAGGTGGCCCAGAGGTACTGTATTAGCCCAATATATTAAACCTAGGAAAATATCAGTAACAGATTGGAAATGCTCCCCTGGGAGGTTGGTATGGTCCTTCTCAGTATAAATTATTATAGAGGTCCTGAGAACTCTATAGGACAGCCTGCGATCACTAAGAAAATCAGCACCTAAAGTTCCACGTTTGTTTACTACATCAGGGCAGCTGACCAAATAGGATCTAATAAGATAGAAAGAACAATTTTGTGGAATTTGGGTTGAATCTGGGTTGATTTCTTTATAATATCAAATAAACCATTAGGATCAAAAAGCTCTGTAATAGGATTTGTCAAAATAATTAAGTTTATGTTCACGTCGCTTACTATAACCAAGTACTCACAAGATGTTAATAATAACGGAACAGTATTGTCGAGAAGCCTTATTGCCTGATTTACATTTTGCTGTGGAGGTTTATAGAGGGCTCCTAATATTAAGTTGTACTTAACAAACTGCGATTTCACCAAAATATTTTCAAGTGTAATTTCTGCTTCATTGATCTCTGTTTGATAATTTATATTTAATTCAACATATATACCGACGCCTCCATCTATGTCCAACTGACCCTTGAGATGTATACCAAGAGAGAACGAACATTTATATGTGCAATTTTTATAATGTTATCTTTTGTATTATTCATAATTTGTTCAATTAAGACTTCTAGTTTTATTTTATATACATGATAGCTAATGTTGCACACAATTAAATAATTTATTAAGTAACAATTCACAGCGCGCATATAAGAATAAGAAAAAAAAAAGAAAATAGGTAACAAAATTAACTAAAATTACAATAGACTTTTAAAATGAACACCTCTAGCTAAGCAAAAAACCTAAATACGCTCCATGTACAGATCAACAATGATCTATATGTAATGCGATAGTTTCATACTCAAAGACCTAAAAAATTGAATATTTGGTGTAGTATCCTAGGAGATCATGTTATTCAACCCTTCTTTATCGGCGGCATCTAAATGATCTTATTTGGAATTTCTTAGACATGCAGTTGATCCACAAATTACTGAAACATTCCTTGCATTTCAACAAAAAGGAACACCTCCACATTTTTCTGTGATTGTCCGTCATAACAGGAACAATGCATTCCCTGGTCGCGAAGTAGGTGAAAGAGGTTCTATGATGGGGTGGCCACCTCGGCCGCCAGATTTTATTCCTTTAGACTTTTTTATGGGAGTATTCGAAAAAGGAAGTATGTGAAACAACCAGAATCGCTAGATAATAATAATAATGTTTATTATGCGAAAGAAAGAAGAAATACGCACAAAGGACGAGAGTTCGGCTGTACCGTTCTTCCACTCTCCCTATATTAATTACAATGGGTATTCATAAAAATCTTTTATAAAGTTAAGATAGACCATGCAGTTAAAAAGAATAAGATTTGTGGCACACAATAATAATGATAAAATGTACTCTTGAGAAAAATACTGAAATTCTAATGCTTACTAATTATTAATTACCATCAACTAGGTTAATACATTTTCTTTTATCTTATTTTTAAAACTGGTTAGAGACAGATGTAATTTAGTTTACACCTCATTTAGAAGATGATGGGCTCTATACGAAAAGGATTTCTCAACCTTTTTTTGGGTGGTGTTGCGGTGTACTATATGAGTTACATCTAATATTGACATCTTGTGCATCAGATCTTATATTTAGTAAATTAAATAAATATTGAGGATTATTATGTGTTATTAATGTATATAGAAAAATAATGTATTGATATTTTACTCTGTTTGCTACATTAAACACGGTTAGTCTGCTCATTTAGTTCATTTTGTAGATAATATAATATTTCAATTTTAAGTCAAATATTTTCGTAATATGGTTCACATGTTGGTTGAAATTTAACGATTGATCTAAAACTAACCCCAAGTTCTTTGCCGACCCCACCCAGGTAATGACAACGTAATTAATTATTAGTTGATTTTAGCATACTATTCTTCGTTAATTATTACCTGGACACAGTGCAGTAGTTTTATTGGGATTGATTTTAAGTCCATTGCTGGTGCACCACTGTGTTAATGATTCTAAATCTAAATTAATGCAATTGATGACATCTTGGGTTTTTAATAATGTACACGATGTATAAAGTTGAATATCATCTGCGTGTTGATAAATATTACAATATAAAATGGAGTGTATTATGTCGAAAGTGTTCAAAGAGAATAATATGGGTCCGACAATGCTACCTTGAAGTACATCATTTTTAATCGTGCCAATTTGTGAATAATTATCATTTATAACAACTTTTTGTGTACTATCTTTCAAATAGCTGTTAAACTAAGTTAATGTTGTATTATCAAAACCCATAACTTTTCATTTTGGAAATTAACAGATCACTATTTACCAAATCGAATGCTTTACCTTGATGCAAAAGTATCCTTATCGTGCATTTGATTTATCCACTTCCAATGATATGTCATCAATAACCTTTAAAAGTGCAGTTCTTGTACCATGTTTTGTCGAAATCCAGATCGAATACTTGGTAATATTTTATTTGTATTCAAATAATCTTTTACTTGTATGGAGATTATTTTCTCAAATAATTTTGAAAATGTTGGTAGGATTGAGATGCGTCACAAGTCATTCACAGTTGCTGGTAGTGAGACTTTTGGGTAGGAAATTACATTCGCTGATTTCCATACACTGGGAAATATACCAGTTTTTAAAGAATCAAGAATATTACGCAAGGTACTAATGTAATATGGTAACACTAATACTATCATTTTTAAATTAATATCATCGCAGCCAATAGCTTCTGATTTTAAACAGTAGATGATTTATGGCAAAGAATTTTTCAAGAATGTCAACACTTAACGCCACAAGCTTTTATTAATGTTAGCCAGGCATCTGAAATACAACTACATCATTGTCTGGAAGTCAATGAAAGTCAGTTTGAACATCTAATAAAGTAATTTTTGGTATTGAATTGTTTATTATTCTAAAGCTTTTTTTAATTAAAAATAATGTGTACTTACTTCCCAGATTATTTACTGTAGACCCCACATTTATATTTTTGTAATAAGCACTTCACGAGGAAACTAATGACTTTAAAATATGGGGTGTTCCACTTAAAACAATTGTAGGGGTGAATAGGTGTGGAGCTAATCATATGTCGATTCGTAAGATAGTGTATTTCCTTTTACGTTTCTTGAAATAATCAATATATCCAAATTTGTTTAGGGTAGACAGTTTTCATTAAAACTCAGTGTATTCAAGTCACTAAATCTCACTGCTTATACAGTACGCTCAGTTTTAAATATTTTTTAATTACAAGAAGAAATTGAATAGGCACTATGAGAAGTTTACTGTAAATCTTAACTTATCTAAAACAAACACTCGGTTCATTATTAAAATTCATAGAGCTGAACCATATACGGATATATTCAAATAACTGAAGCTTTTGCTTCACAACTAAACTAATTATTAATTAATTGACGGCTGAGAATACCCGTCATTATACAAATTAGGTCCACTCTATTTAATCGTAGGAATTATTTTAAATACAATTTCATTTTTTTCTCAAAAAATGGCAAAAAAATTATACGTTACCAAACAATGTGTCAATAAAGTACTCACATCCAAGTGAAAACACACCCAATAGTACTAGCACAGGGAGAGCACTTTTTAACGCGTTGACCGCACCAAGTAAACGTTATCGAAGAACTAACATAAAAAGACAATTTCCTCCGGTTTCACTCCGGCATGTACGAGTCGCGTGTCCGAGGTAGTTCTTTTGCATTTGCAACAGTATGACAGCTTCCTTGGAGGGGGCTTTCACTTTCACTTGATCTGAGTCTGAGAGTACTTAGTCATGTCTTCAGATCTGCTACACATACTTACTCATAGCAAAGTCGATCAATCGGCTTGCGTGATCCGGTTCCGTTTCTAATTCGAGCAATTTAATCGGTATCTGGAATGAAGTCACCTGTTACTGATTAATGGGCTGTACGTTACTTATTGTCTAGCTAGGTGCTTAATTTTTTATTTCTCCTCATTCTTTAAGATTAATTAATTTATCGTCTGAATTGCGTGATATTTGGGTGTGTTGACTAGCCCCCGAATTTAATTATTGTCAAAAATTACGCTCATTATATAATTAGGACAAGTGTCTCTAGTATGACTGAAAGAAGCTAAACTCACAAATCGTCCCACGAAAGAAATTTAATGATATTATATTTAGGTCACTTTATATAATAATAAATAATTAATACTTTTGCACACACAGGAGGAGTATCAAGTGCCTAACACGACACAAAGACTTTAAAGAACGTATTTTTAGCAACATTATTTTAAACCATCGAAAATACATCTAATTATTTAAAAATTACAAAATATTTAAATCAAGTGAAGAATAATAGGCATCGGCATATCTGGCATCGACGATATAAAATCTGAAACAATAAAAAAATAAATGCATTTGTTGCAAAACCTCTCGCTCACTTAATCAATATAGCAATTAATCAAGGAAGGAAAAGTACCATCCGTATTTAAGGTTGGGATTATTAGACCACTCTATAAAATTGGAGTTAAAGAAGATGATATAACCTTTACATCCAATTTTACTAAAATTTTCGAAAAAATTATTAAAAAAGATTATTGAGTTTTCTAAACAAATATAAACTAATTTCGGAGAGAAAATATTTATTTAGGGAAAATAGGTCTACCCAGGATGCGATATGCGACTTAAAAAAATGTATGAGTCCTTAAATAAAAGCAAACCAGCTTTGGCAATCTTTGTGGATCTTGCCAAGGCGTTTGATACTGTATGCCACTCTCTAAAAACTTGACACAATTGGCATCAGAGGATAGAATCTTCAAGTTCTAAAAAATTATTGGGAAGATAGAACCAATTGTTTCAATACAAGACACACATAGTAATCTTAAAATAGTCAGGTATGGAGTTCCACAGGGGACCGAACTAGGTCCACTGCTATTTTCTGTGTACATCAATGATCTATTAAACTTGAACTACTTGGGAAAATAACAAGCTTTGCTGATATCATGGTAAAATGATATTATTTTACAAATGACCTTTGTAAAATAATAGCGTGGTTTAATAATAATAATAATACCTTAATATTAAACTCGGATAAAACAAAATATGTGGCATCAGTTCTTACAAAGGCGTATAGATATAAATATATATCGATTCAAATAAATGATGACGTTATAAATTTAAAGGAAAGTGATACCATCAAATACCTAGGTCTTATCATGGATTGTCATTTAAGATGGGAGAAACAAATAAATTACATCGTTAAAAAGATAAGAGGCATTATTCCAAAATAAAACGTCTAACCGACTCCTTAGATTTATGCGACTTTAACACAATATATTTCTCACTAATTCAAAGCCACATAAACTATGCAATTTTAGCTTGGGGATAGAATTAATAACAACTACCTACATTTACTAAATACGATACAAAAATGGAGTTTAAAAATAATCTCAAGAAGAGACTATACCGTATACATACCCATCTGGTTTATTATGTAAAGAAGCAAGGGTGCTGGATGCACGCCAGCTATTTGACTTAGCCATATGTACGGAAGTATTTAAAAACAAAAAAACTCCTTATTTTTACCGAACATCATTACGTCACGAAGGCAAAAACTTCATCCACCCCTAGAAACATAAAATGCACTAAAACAGTTTGTCAGAGATGTTACACCTACCTGTGCTGTAAAATGTATTCCATATTACCACAAAATATTAGAAAATTAAATACAATTCATTAATTAAAAGATCACATTAAAAAGTTGATGTTTGATGTTCCCAAAAATGTAATACATGCGATAATAGACAAAACATTACTATAAATAAACTTAACCTGCAACTGTGATAGATGTTATGGTGATATATGTTAGGAAAATCTGCCCTCAAATTATGCTTATCGAAATCCTACAAAAATGAGTATTGCTTGCGTAGTTAAAAAACTAATTATATAATTAAGTGATAAGAAATTGAGTTTTATTATTACAAAAGATTTTGTTATAAATATAATACACAATAAATAACTATTCTAGTATATGAATTGTAACTCACAAACAAGCACTCACAGTTCAGATCAAGTTAGTACTTCATCAGTTTCCTGTAGGTACGTTTGTTTATTGCTATTAAAATGTAGTTAATGTTATTTTATATTTCCTTAGATGAATAAACGTTATTATCATTATTATTATTAAAACCAAGCAAATTTTCGAAGCTCCTCCATTTCAATAAATCCACATTAGGCCAATCAGTTTAAACATTCATAAAAACATTTATTGTAGTAGTAATGATTTTCTAATGATTCATAAAGATGACACTCCCGTACAAGAATACAATAAGTATTAAAAAGGGGAACAAATGGTTTTTGCTTATCGTTCTATTTTTCGTTAAAAATGGCTATTACCAATTTTATAGAGAAAATAAATTATCTACAATTTTTTCCGTTTCGAACTTTTTCTCGAGCGTTGTTGTAAAAGGTGTAATACTAGGAAAATCATTAAAAATATGCATTTTGTATGGAAAATTTAATATTTTGATCTTTTATGAATTGAATATGTAACAGAATACTTCAGGTTTGGTTTTGTAGATCGTATAAGAATCTTCCGTGAAGTTTCTTTGATCCCCACTCCTGTATGTTTACGTCAGCTGTTGTGACTGTGAATGGTTTTTGATCTGCTGAGGTTGAGTGAAGTGTATCTTAAGTCAGCTGCGAATCTGTTGGTGAAAAGCGATTCCTTTACCACCCTGAATGGATTTAGTCTCAGGTAAACTTTGTTCTAATCTCTCTGTTGATGCTTCTGGATCAGCTCCTGATCGCTTTTCAACCAAAGGTGCATTGCAGAACAGAGACAGCTAGCTGCCGATTACTTCTACATTATTCTCCCTGTTAAACCTGCTGTTCAGAATATTACGGAACCTTTTACAAAACTGATACATCCCTTTAACGTTTTATATTACGAAATTTGGGTCTTTAAAAACTATAGCTAAAGTATATTTCATATATTTTGTTGTTTTCTTGAAGGCGTTTCAATATTCTTCATGAAGATTTTATTGACACTAGTGCTAATTATATGCTAATTATATATTGCAATTATTATAATAAAAAAGCAGTGCCACTTATTGCTTTAATTTCATGTTAATATTAGCCAAAATACTTAAAATGTTATATTCTACAGGCAAGTATCTAAAATAGTGGTTCTCCAACTCTAATTAGACAATGCCAAACTATCTCTGTTGTATCTGCAAATTGAATTTTTAATCTACTCTAGTGGCAGTAATAAATGATTCATTTGCTTATGTTCTATTTTTGTGGCAAATGCGCAGAGAGATTGGGACCAAACCCACCACCATCAATCATTAACTTGATATTTGATCCCAGATTAACGAGAGAGAAACGTATTATACAATACAAATAGTAACTAATTACTAATATTCCATGAAGAATCTGTAAAACTTTAGTAATATATATTTAATAAGTAATTTCAAGCACAATAGTTATATCAACATAGGTCCCATCATACAGGGTTACTGGTAATTCGATACATTCCTTTGGAGATGTGATGGGGCATGAGCTAAGGAGTAAATCTAGCTCTAACATACATTATGCAAAACTCAATAGTTTTTGAGATATTTCAATTTTTTTGTTTTTCTCAAAAAAGTAGATCTTAATGTCTTAAAAGCTAATTTCCGAAAAATCTACTTGACATTTTAAATTTTTTTTTACTGGATTACTTGTCCAATATTATAGATATCCGTTTGGAATGAAAAATATCCGGGAACATTTCGATCATGTGAACATTTAAAATAAAAACTTGTAAAAATTTTTTTTTTAAATCAGTTATGAAATTTACCTATTAGGTTTTTTCAAAAAAATATTAATGTAGCAAGCGTACAAATTATTATAAAAACTTCTTTATTTCAATAGCTATCTAACTAGGCAGAAATGTTTAATGTACCCTTGATAGTTCTAATAAAAAATCAGTAAAGATAATGCTGGTGGCGGAATTTATTAAACGACTAATCGTTCATTTTCATTTAAGTCAGTCAGTCCTTGACTTTGACGTTTGTGCATATATGTCATTAACTGACATTCTTATCTCCGTGTCCCTTAAGTTTGTTGATCTTGTTAAATTAGTTATCGAAGATTTTGATTTTGCTCGTAGTTGTTGTTATTGTATTTTCTGTGCCATGGCCGCGTATGCTAACGCAGAATACGCTGATATCTTGTTTGTCTATGGATACTGTGGCGGCAACGCTGCTGAAGCTCGCCGAGAATATGGTCTTTGGTACCCTAACCGCTGCTTACCAAATGCACGTGTATTCAGTACGGCATATCGAAATATCGCTGAAACTGGCTCCGTGAAATGTAGAAGAAGTGACGCTGGTGCTCCTCCCGTTTATGAACCAGATGATGAGGAAGAAATATTGAAGTATTTGAGGAAGACCCAACTATTTCAACTAATAAAGTCGCAAGACTAACCGGAGCGTCACAATGGAAAGTTTGGTCTACGATACGTAGAGTTGGATGTCATCCTTACCACTAGACCCCTGTCCAAGGCTTGGACGAAGGTGATCCTGGAAGGAGAGTGGAATTCTGCCGCTTTATATTAAATTCAGATGCAGAAAGTGCAAATTTTTTAACAAGTATTTTATGGACGGACGAGTCGAAATTTAATAGCGAGGGTATAACAAATTTCCACAACCTACATTATTGGGCAGAGGAAAATCCCAAGTTAACACGTGAAATTAGTTTCCAAATGAAGTTTTCTATTAATGTGTGGATGGGAGCCATTGGCCACTATTTAATAGGGTCACACTTTCTTCCTCAAAATTTAAACGGGGAAATCTATGAAAATTTTTTAATAAATGATCTGGCGGTGATTTTAGAAGATGTTCCTCTCGCCGTCAGACAGCGAATGATGTTTCAGAACGACGGTTGTCCAGCACATTATCGGCTGACAGTACGACAGTTACTTCATCAACGTTTCCCTAACCGTTGGATTGGAAGAGCGGGCCCAATACCTTGGCCAGCGCGAAGCCCTGACTTAACACCCCTTGATTATTACGTATGGGGTCATATGAAGGAGATGGTCTATGCCACACCAGTCAATACTATAGAAAACCTTAGACAAAGGATAGTCGATGCTGCCCAACACATAAGGCATAATCTTACAACCAGAGTAACAAGCACGGAAATAAGAAGACGCTGCCGTGTCTGTATACGGAATAAGGGCTCCCATTTTGAGCAGGACATATAAAAAATAAAGTACAACTTTGAAATTAATGAAGAATTAAACTCTACTTTTAAAATGTTTTTTACTGTTTATCTAAAAATAAAATTCGTACTACTTGTGTTATTTTTACTAGTGTTTTCTTAGAACTATTAAGGGTACATTGAACATTTGACCTTGTTAGATAGCTATTGAAATAAGGCAGTTTTTATAATAATTTATACGCGTGTTACGTTAATATTTTTTTGAAAAAACCTAATAGGTAAATTTCATAGCTGATTTAAAAAAAAAATTTTAAAGTTTTTATTTCAGATGTTCACATGATCGAAATGTTTCCAGATATTTTTCATTCCAAACGAATATCTATAATATTGGACAAGTAATCCAGTAAAAAAAAAATTAAAAATGTCAAATATTTTTCGAAAATTAACTTTTAGGACATTAAGATCTACTTTTTGAGAAAAACAAAAAAAATTAAATATCTCAAAAACTATTGAGTTTTGCATAATATATGTTAGAGCTAAATTTACTTCTTAGATCATGCCCCATCACATCTCCAAAGGAACGTATCGAATTACCAGTAACCCTGTATATTTTTCAAGATAAAAACAGGAAATTTCATAAATAACGCTTTTAATCAGATACAAAATTAATAACCATAGTGCCTTCGTCATCGCTAGTAGGAGGTTTTGCACTACAAAAGGTGAAGTAGAAATGATTTTGATATATGTTGTTTAAGTAGAGACCCTGATGAATAAGCAAGTTCTAGATTTTGGTGGTGAGAGGTGCATACTGCCATCTTGAATGAAATGTGCAATAAATTGGTTTTTACAACATAACTTTCCAACAGCTGATTCTACGAGAAAAAATATTGAGAATAAAGTTGAACACCACAGAATTGATTATATTTATTTAATATATACAAAATGACATATATTGTGACGCGTTTTTCTCCACCTCACTCGGTGATGGGGAGAAAAAGGGCCACTATTTGACATTCGAGCATCGGAAACGAGTTTTTAATTAAAATTCAAGCGCCAGTCCTAGTTTAAGTGAGAAGTCACACTACCCACAAACCGGATACGTGAGGCTGAGTAGCTCAAATGGAGAAACGGTACTCCAGTGGGTCAGTTTGGAAAATTAGACGTTCACACACACAATAAAACTCAGAATTTGATAAATAATATTAGTTTGTTCAACTAAACCTTCTGTATACAAATCTACTTCTTTACTAAATGCAGTTATGAGGGCAAGCGGTGCAACGAAAATACTATATAGTACCAGATGACTCAGATGACAGGGATAGCAAATGGCAAAATTATACAGAAGTTATATACAATACTTGGCTAATACCTTAGTTTACTTACTCCTCCATGAACTTGCTTACTCCTGTGGTACGGTCGGGCATGTCTGCTTCGGTGGAGCGGTCGAAACGGAATGAAATCTGCAGGACTTCTCATGTCTTTTCCTGAAATGAAACAACTTACTATAGTAGCGGGAGTAGACGCCAGACGGGTGCGCTACTGGTCGATAACGTAGTACGGACTTAGCGGTGATATATGACACCAACGGTACCTGGGCTCGGTTCTCGGAATGGGCATGTTGCTCTGGTTGACTGCCAACATGGGATGAATTTAATTATTTCCTTCAAATACTTACAAGGGGAAGAAACGGCGATAATAGATGCGCGGTGGACCGACGTTACTTAGAAAATATTTCGGAATATTTTCGACTAAATTTTCGAAAATAAATCAATCACCTAAATTTCTGGACTTTATTAGAATATTTCTGTCACAGATCGTAGTGAACGGCAGACCCGTCTAATGCAGAGAGTAGCAACTCGCAAACTGCCTATCGGATATATTCAATAATTCCCTTTACTGAAGGGATAACGTTGTACAGGTGACGTCATATCGAAAATATTTTCATCACCTAATTAATAATATGTACTAAATAACTTTTGCTCTGCAGGTCGCGCGACTATACAATTTCCTCTCGTCGCTTTCCCTCTACCCGACTTCATCTGTACTTACAACTGGTATGATTATTCGGTGCTTCTACAAATTAATGCTTTTATTAATTTCAACACAAATTCGCTTACGGCGGTACAATATGTATACAATGACAAATAATTCACCTAAAGGGTATTAACAAATAAAAATTATCCTGTGCATATTTCGGTAACGAAAAACGCTTCGTTACAGTATCATTTTTATTTCTGGCATGACAGATGATATCATTCCGCTACAACAACCAAATCTAGAATACGCTCTATTATCTGGTGCACCCCCTTTCCCCCCCTCCCCACACACACCCACACTGTCGTCTTTCGCGTTATTCAGCTCCTTAAAATACTATTTTTCAATTCTAATTTTTCCTCACGATAAGCGATATCTCGATATGCTAAACTTCTTTCCTCTATTTATTAAAATGAGAATATCCAAAAGAAAGAGGTCCGATAGGGAAATATTTACTGTTTTGACCATAACTTCTTATTCTAAAACACATATTGCAAACAAACTATAAGACTACCTAAGTAGAACTATAACAAGAGTAGTGTTATAAATTTTCACTCAATAATTTCAAACATATGCGAAATAGTTAGATTTAAATTTAGGAAATACAAAAATTTACATAATATTTAAAATTAAATCTAACTATTTTACGAACAACTGAAATTATTGAGTGAAAATTTATATCACTACACCTATCATAGTACTATTTAGGTAGTCCTATACTTTTTTTACCAATATATATATTATTAGTTAGCCGAAGTCTCATTACTTATCTACTTAGATGTATAGTGGTGGGCCATCCAATGCGCTGTACGCTGGCGCTCCTGTGGTTGTTGGCGATGTTATGGATTTATTTACTATTTACTAGAGTCCGTTGGGTTTAGGTCACAGGTAACCTTACGGCATTTAAGTATTATTGAACTCAAAATAATATTAATGTGTTAAAATGGATATTCATTTAACATAAGAGAAAGCACAAATAATTAAATGGTAAATGATGGACATTCACTGCGTGATACAATAAATTTATTTGTTGTAACCTTCGAAAATCGACCCACTCTCATTTATTTTGAGAACGATGCTTTTGATTATTTTGGTTGTTTGTTGACCACCATAATTAATTTCAACAAATTAACATTTTGGGATGACACGTGGTAATTTGTAAATTCCTTATTTGACGACCCGCCACTTACACCTTCCGCCCCAAATACATTTACATTACTAACCGCAGCGGATCGACCATCTGTTATGACTATGCCCCACCATCCATTTCATATCAGCTCTTGATCCTAACCCTTATTGCACATGTAGATAAGTAGGATTTCCTTATACGCCTAATAGCGCTCTCCGTATTGTATATACAGTCTATACTTGATCTAGGAAACATATACTGCAAAAGACAGAATAAAACTTGAAATATTCGCACAGCCAGATACACAAGTTAAATTTAGAAGCGGCTAAAGAGCTAACCCTAATTCTATTTTTCGGGATCTCTATTTAAGTAACGTGTATTAAAAAGGCAAAGCCCTTGTAAGCAGTATTGATATTGATTCATATTGTTTTAAATTCAATTTTGAATGTAAAATATTGAGCATTTAGTTCCTGTGTGCTGTGCTGAATAAATTGTCATACAAACCAATTTTTCTTACAATCCAAAGCCAATTAAGTATAATTTTAATTTACGAGGGAAGATTTAAGACATGTGTGTATCTACCCAGTAAAATAATACATTAGCCAACAAATTGGGGAACCTCGGATTCTTTGCTTTAAATGGTAGTACTTTAGGTATAACATAGACAGAAAAAAGTTTGAGATCTCTGAAGGTTTACTAGTGGACTGTGTGAGTCGAACTTTTGCTATGCAACGAGAGTACCCCCCGTTTTCGAGGATGGTGCTGGGAGAATTTCTATTTGGAGTTGCGCAACTCCCAAACGGCCCAGAAAAGACTCGCTCATCACATCTTTTCCACCGGTGAAATTTAGCATACCTCCCGTTTTTGAGGATATTGAACACAGTGATGATGCTCAATATTTGTCTGACTCCCTCCACCCTCTAACGGCTAATAAACACCCCCGAAAGGAGTGAAAATCGTAGAGGGGGTGGAGGGAGTCGGTAAAGAAATATTCAGCATCACCACCGTGTTCAGCATCCTCGAAAACGGAAGGGAGAGGTATTTATTGCATAGTAGTAAAATACTTACCATTTTCTTTTTTTTTACCGATTCCACACACTCCACTACACCCCCAAACATAATTGGTGAATTATTAGTTAAATTCGTATCCTTAGGACTTTTATTGAGGGATTTTTCGTCGGTAGGATAATAAAAATTCGAAATTTTACACTATTTTGACGTTTCGATTTATTTTTGAATTTTCTTCATGACTAAAACGGACAAATAATGATATAAAAATATGACAAGTATGAATTTTAAGTACAAACTCATTAAAATGCAAATATAAATATATAAAAAACCAATGGATCAAGGTGTGATTAAAATTAAATAAATTGCATAAATAACTAGCTTGTAAACAGGAAGATAAACAAACAAGTGAACTTTCTTACCTAGCGTAAAATATTCTTAGCAAAGAACATAGTCCTTAGTGTTAAAAACGATAAGACATATGAAGAGTTGTAAGCCGTTTCGTGGTTTATGAAACAATGATTGATTTAAAATATAGCGGTACCTTATCAGTATAGAAATAAAAAAGACACACACACACACACACATAGGCAAGACACAGTGGTATATTTTTATCTAAAAAGTAATGAAATTTTTTATTATATGATTGTAAATTATACATACATTTTCTGTGTCTGTTTTTTTATTCACCACACCTGCATTGTGTGCCTGTATGAATGTTTTAATTATTATTTTTTTTAATGGCATTTGGACATAGTCCATACAGTCAGATATACCGTCCTAAAGCTAAATCCAATTCTAACAAGAGAAAGTTTTTAGAAGAGCACAATGGGAATTAAAGAAGGGTACACGCTTCTCGCCTAGGGGCCCGTCAAGGCATTTTCATTTTTCACAACACAGGTAAAGGCCTCGGATTTACACAAAAGATTTAAACACAGGAATGCCAACTCTAACCTAAATTTTTATGCCGCTTTTATATAAAAAAGATATCAGACAGCCTAGAATGTCGTTATTATGTAGTAGGTTGAAACGGGTGTCTATCTTTAAATTTATCAGTTGTTTATACAATTCACCCTCACAAATCGCACAAATTTATATTCTGAAGAGATGTGAAGATGTCCAAATTTTATTCTATTGATAATTGTTATATACTTTCTAGGTAGGTTAAAATTGTCATGCCAGAATTTGGATGGTATTTCAGGATTAATTTTAGTGTACCTTGTGGAGTTGGTAAAAACAAATTCTTGCCACATGTTTTACCACTTTCTTTTTATTAAAAGTTTACAGGAATTCACACTATCATCGTAACTTAATTGTTTTGGAAATTCTAAACCGGATGAAATGCTTTGTTTAGCGATGGAGTCGACTTCTTCTTTAAAATGAATACCGATATGCGCTTTGACCCACATAAAGGCTATGCGACCCCCATTTGCGTATAACTGTCGAATGATTTTTTTAATATTGGTAATATAGGGATTTGATGGAATATTCAGCGGATAACAATGATTAAGAGCTGTTAAAGCTGATAAGGCTGTATGCATGTTATTTTACTAATAAGTCTTTTATTATAATTAATTTCTTTATCTAATATAGATTACTCGGCCAAAGTTAAAATTATGATGTGTAGCTAAGGCAGTTTTCTTTCTTATTTTTATATTTCCTTCTAAGTCTAACGGAAGTTATCGAGTTTACGACAACCAATATACACACACATTCACATACATACATAAACATTTTTATTCTATATTTAAATTCAGTGTCTTACGATACGGATTTTTGTACAACAATTTATTTCTACAGTGCCCGTTTATAAACAAGGTGGACTTTATTCGATTTAATTAATAAATGATCATATAGATTTTATTGCAAATAAGTTAATAATAGCTCAATAATATGAAATTAATTATTGATATATAATTATTGTTTCAGGTAAGCTGAACCACATTCACAAAGTCCACATACGACTCTTATGTAAGTAGCGGTAAACCTTTGTCCTTTGAAACTATTTTAATGTAGCCTTTCTTTCGTTAATAAATAACGTACATTATTTATCTAGACTTCGATCGATATAGTGAATTGTATGGCTCAAAAATTGGGGCAGTACTTACGTAATCACGTAGAGCTACTTTCCACAGTTTAATATGTCTAAACACGCCGAGGCACATGCATCTGGTTACTTGGAACATTAAAGTATTCGACAGTTACTTTCATTTTTAAAGATCTGTAATGAAATCTGAAACTAAACATTTACTCACGTCTTTTTATTTGCAAAAAATTGAATTTAATTATATTAACATTGCAAAATATACAGAAATTTATAATTAAAACGCCCACATATACATTTTCCAGATTTAGTTCACGTTCTTGTAATCCTGATTTTATCTGGTACAAAGTTGTCATTTTTAGCATTACATAATTGTGTGTAACTAAGTATATCAATGTCACTACGTAAATTTTAACAAAAAAAATATAGAAATTATTTAAAAGAGTACTGTAAACAGTTGACTCGTAGAAAATTAAAATAATAATTTTTAATCTTTGCATTTTTCTGAAAACCTAATTGTATAGATATATCAAAAATTAACAGATCGAAATAATAGAATTATTTACATAATAGCTATCGAAATATTTTTGGACTACCAAAATTACACCTTATCAGTGTGTTTTCTACCAACAACATCCATGATTCCAGTGTATTACAGTCATATTGCTAGACAAGTATAGAGGGGTCGACCTGGCGTTAAAATGTTATGAAGTCGGACCCCGGAAAATCAGTTTTTGGACATAACTCGTTTAGTTTGATTAGGATCGAAAAAGTGTGAAAAATGGATAAAATGAAGGGCTCGTGAATGCGCGTAAACTGAATTTTGACTCGTCGAAATCGGTCGAGCGGTTCCCGAGATATTACGATTTGAAAATACAGACTGGTATAGGGATCTTTCGCTACGGCGAGAGCCGTTTTCGCGATTTTTTCGGGGAAGAAAGTGATTTGGTGACGTTTTGTTTCTTCCCCCTGTAGAAGGGCAAAGGAAATGGTTAGGGACTTCGGGCTGAGCTCATTTTCAAGGGCAATGAATTTTTTTTAGAGCATTTTTTACCCCGAAGCTCTAACTTCATTAGGGCTTACACGCGCGCGTGACACATTTATAAAAACGGACGAGCGGAGTGGGACGTGTATTTGTGAAAGAGAAGGGAGAGAAGTGAGAGCTCTGGGCTCCTCCTCGGTATCTCGCTGTACGGCTGCTGAATTGCCGCACTCGTTTTTATAAATGTATCACGCGCGCGTGCAGGCCCTAATGAAGTTAGAGCTTCAGGGTAGCGACTTAAAATTTGGACACAGTACTTAGGTCCTGAGTGTCTATCGGGGGAGGAAACAAGAAGTCGTCAAGTCACTTTCCTCCCCGAAAAAATTGCGAAAACGGCTCTCGCCGCAGCGAATAATCCGTACTTTCAAATCGCAATATCTCAGGAACCGCTCAACCGATTTCGACGACTGAAAATTCAGTTTACTCGCATTCATTTTATCCCTTTTACACTTTTTCGATCCGAATCAAACTAAACGAGTTATGTCCGAAGAACTGATTTTCCCTATCTTTACATATAAATTCTCCCCTCCCCCCCCCCCTTCTTATGAAAAGTTCGACCGGAAAATTTTGCGGTTGATAGAGGGGGTAAATCCAGATCAACCCCACTAGTAGGAACAATTGTGCGGGAATAACTTTGTCGCGCCAGAACAGAAATGTTTCCCACGCGGTTTTGTTTTCTATAGCAATAAAAGTATATGAATATGAGATAAATGATTTTTCCCTGACTTCTTGTCCCGGTTAATCCCTTTGGAAAGAATACGTTTTACTCCTCAAAGAGGAAAGTTTTTTCCTTCCTAGGAAGAAAAAAATACAATACAAAATTTTGTGTAGAAATCTTTATTACAAAATAAACGTCAATATTAATGTAAATTAAATAATTTAAATATAAATCAATAGCATAACCAATTAATTGGCTGAATCGAACTCCATGAAATATTTGATAGGTTTGAAATATCTAACGTTGTATTTGATAATTCTACATTATTTTTTGTTGTATCAGTTTCGTTTACCGCACGTGAACATGCTGACGCGTATGTTTATTGGATACTGAACACATACGAACCTCTTCTTCTTTGAAAAATAAAAGGATTGGTGCGTGGACTATTTAGCTGAGATTCCTGAAGTCGTATATGCACTTAATTTGTAGATTTGAGAAGGTGAGAGGGTTGCACTTGAAGATGTTGGACGGGACCAAAAGTTACGCCCTGTATATCGTCCTGGTGTCTGGAGTTGCACTGACTCTAAATTTGAACGTTTTTGTTGCTCACTGTATTCTTTAAAGTGTCCGGGTGGAAACCAACACCCTCTATATAAAGCTTTTGGTACTTTAGAATAGTTAAAGTTCAATTAGAATGTCAAAATCACTTTAATTTGAATTTTAAAACTTTTTGTACGGTGAATTTAGAACACCCTGTATATTAACTTATGAGGTAGCATTGTTGGATGAAAAGCACTTATTTTTAACGGTTATTACTATCTTGATTTATAGAAATGAAAAAAGTTCGTCGGTTTAAGTTTAACAAATTTATTTCGGTGTTTTGTTACAGTTCCCAAAAATGGCAACTCTCTGACAATAAAAATTCTGGCTTTAGAATTCTGTCTCGGGTTCATGTTATACTCTAAAAATCACTTTTTTATTTAGGCGCGGAGGCGGGGTTGTTTATTTGTGAAGATTTCGTAAAATTAGGGCATTAGGTGCGGATTTGATTTAATGCGCGAAGGCAGAGTAGATAAAAATATAATTAAAAGAAAGGAGTACTAGGTGCGAGAAAGAAATTGGGTTTTTGACTTGGTGTCACCAAGGAAGGCGTTCGGGGAGTTTTGGAATAAAATAAAGCTTGAAAAAATAGAAAGTTAACTCGCAGTAAAAACTGAAAAAATTAATTTCAGCAATTTCCCGGAGGTCACTAATTACAACTTTTTAAACATTATTTTGTTAAAAGAGAAACTATTTCACTCGCGATGCTTTTTAGACACTTAAATCACTTCCGGAACAGAACTTGCATTCGCTCTCTACGAGGGGGCTTTTATATGGTTCGGAATGGTTGTGTTCTTCGCGCCTCGCGAGTCTCGCATCCCATTTTAAGGTCTGTAGAAGGCTGTAAATAGCTCTGTGCGGGCGAGGATGCGTCATCGATTGCGTAATGTTGCGCAACATTGTGCAATCTTATGAAATAATTGATATTTCGAATTGAAACCTATATGACTGTGCGTAGGGCATAAACAGACGAATTTTTTGATACATGTTTAAGAACATTTTCAATTACTATTTTGATACATTATATGATGATAGCTAATGAAAATGTGTTCGTGTTTTATCATCATTACTAATATTATTATTATCATTTCAACCAGTTGGTAGTGCGAATCTTGAAAAAACTCTTCTTTGTAGAAACTCGGAATAATTCTCTGCATAATGGCAATATGAGATTTAGTTGCACAGCCCTAATATTCTACTCCATAAATTTAGATGGGTCTAATAATAGTTTTATATATTAGTATTTTAATTTCTATTGATAGTTTTGATTTATCTCCGATACGCCAATATGTCCCTTTAAATTTTAGATCAATTTGTTTTCTCTTTTTGGTTATATGTTCTTTCCAATTTAGTTTACTATCCAGGTGGAATCCAAGGTCTTTTACTGCATCTACTGGTGGTATCGTCTTTTCATTAAGACTGTAAGACAGCGTTATTTTCTAAGAGTTGATTTCAATTCATTTACCTTTATCTTCCATTTTTTTAACCAGGTTTCAAGTGATCTTCAGTGTTCTTAAAGATTGTATGATGCGGTAATTCGGTCTGTATTTATTGATATTGATGCTGTGTCATCTGCGAATGTACCGGTGATTATATCTTCTGACATTGGTAAGTCAGATGTATATAATGCATACAAGTGTGGACAAAGTATACGTCCCTGGAGCACTCCAGAAGGGATAGGAAATCGGTTGAAAGTTTCTCCTTTGACGTAGGTTAGGAATTCTCGTTAATATAGGCATGATTTCAGTAGGTTGAAGTATTAGGGATGTTTCTTTTAATCTTATACAGCAGACCTGGGTGCCAGACTTTGTCAAAAGCCTGTTACAAAGTAACATTGAATTAAAAATCGCTAATAATAATAATAATAACTTAAAGTGCTGATTTTCGCTATAATAAATATTGTGTTTCGGGACATTGCCGCCCCTCGAATTTATAATGCGGGGACTGATTATTGTGTGGATTTTAGGCGAAACAATAATTTGTTTGTATGGTTAAACCTTAGAAGTCTGACCCCAAGAATTCTAAGAAAAAGTCAGTTGCTGTGGAAGAGGAGAATTTATTGCCCACAGTCGGTGTCGTAAGTTGTGCAAGTTTTATAATTTTTTGAATTTTTTTTTCTCATATTGATTTTGCTATTTTTGCTAAAATTTGTTTTTGCGTCGTAAATACTCCATTCATTTTTCTTATAGCATAACGGCTATCGTAGCCATAACAAATTAGATACGGTTTGAACAAATAGCTTAAAATTCCTTTGATTCACCGCGGAAAAAATATAAAATCCATATATGCAGTTGAATACGTCACGAGCGAGAATTTAATATAGTGTTGCCGTTATTTGTACAATTACACTCACCATTACATAGTGTGATGAAAAATATAGACAGTTAGAGTATAGTCATTGTGCTTAAAAGATTTAGAGATGTTGAATAAATAAGTAATAACTTGCTTTTAGTTTTCAACATTTTGCCACATAATGATTTGCTAGTGCATTATAAAACCGGCATAATATTGTATGTTGTATGTCCACAACCACTATAACGGATTAAGTGGTAAATATGCAGTATTATTACAGAACTTAAAATTAGCCCACTTGTTGCTTTCTGGTGGTAGAAGCATGCAGAATAAGATTCTAAAACGCGTGGAGTATTGAGACAATATGTCGGAGACTGTCGCTGAATGGACGTAGAAAATTATTCGTAACATATTATCACAATTGTAGAAAACTATACTAAAAATTATTGTTCTTAAAATGGTGGCAGAAACAATGTGTGCGAATAATTTTTTTGGAGTTATGATGTGCAAGTTATCCATTAAGATAATCTGAAACATATATAATAATTATTTATGTACCAAGGGAATTAAGTAAATGTTTATATGCTACGATGTCATACTAGTTCGTTATTGCATGCACAATATTATTTTTTAAAATCCGGAATTCAATTTGATTATAACAAAATTTTCATTTTATCATCTCGTTGCTAGGGAAATGATTTATTTATTTGTTGGATAAACAAATTTTGCTAACTGTCAAACTTAAGTCAAAATGCAGAAACGTTTTGAAATTCCTGACGAAATTGCTAAAAAAAGCGGAAAAAGCGACACAAAACTTGCTGCCGAATAAATCGAGAGACGCCTTCAACAGAGAATATGACAAATTACTGAACTGGTTGGCAGAAAACTGTGTCCGCTTGTATACTTCGGCGATAGAAAAATGCTGTTTTTTATACCTGTGCGGGTCATAAAATGCACTTTATGCCCGCACAGGTATAAAGTACACTATTATGTAGTTGGTAACTAAGCAATAAAAACACAATAATAAAATAGTATGACATATTTTCTCTTTAATTATAAATTTTTGCCTTCATATTATCGAAAATATTATTTGGCTTTATTAATATACTAGCGTGATCAGAAATAGATTAACAGTAAGATAAATAGTATAATTAACTTCTTGTTTTTTCTTATTAATATTACATACTGTATATATTAAAGTATGTGGTAAATATGCAAGTAACATCTTTAAGTTGCTTGCATTCGTTTGCTACTTTATTTTTAAAAAAGTTAGACTAACGGCTGCTGTGTACTCATTATTACGATATGTATTCGAACATAAAATAGATATTTGGAATTTCCAGTTTTAACACAAATTAAAAGTAGGCCAAACAACGAAGAGTTTTATCAAACTGATCGTTAGCAGATTTATTTTAAAATTCTTGTTATGTTTATAAACTCTTACTTCAAAGAAATATTTTTATAGCTCTCTGGATGTACAATATTTTAAGGTACCCTAACATACAGTGTCTGCGATTTAATACCGCAACAGCCTATTATTTTGGAACACGCTGCCCGATTTATAATTTTTTTTTTTGGGACATAGTACTCGATGAGCTCGATTTGACAATTTTAAAAAAATGTAATTTTCATATTTTCAAGGCCTACTAAGTTCCCCTCTAAACAGTTAGAAATTTCAAGATCGACTATTAGGCATTTTTTTACTGGAAAAGTAGATATCTCAAACAGTCTTATGTAAAATTTTACCTCAATACCTTATATAGGGTGTTTGTTAGTCAATGGCCATACTTGAAAATTTATCTGTATTAAAGTCTTCAAAGTATTTCAAATTTTTTGTTCTCAATATAACCCCCTTCGCACCTTATGCAATTTTCATAAGGCTGTTTCAAATTTTGACGGGTTCCCATTAATTGTTGTGGTGTTATTTCGCTGCACTCTTGTTCATTTCTTTCTCTTAATTCGTCAGCATTTTGTGATCTCGTGCAGTAAACTTTTTCTTTTAAAATTCCCCATAAAAAAATCTAAAGGTGTTAGATCTGGCGAACATGACGGCTAATGAATAAGAGGACTACTTCGTCCTATCCATCTGTCTGGAAAATTTTCATTATGTCATCTACATACAACCACCGAATAATGTATGGAAGCATTATCTAGTTGAAAAATAACTCGTCTGTTTTTCCTCAGTTAGTGTTTCCATAAAATCTCAAAAATGTTTGAATAATTTAATCGACAAATCCTCAGATAGTGAACCATTCGATGAACTTGACAATAAATTGAGAACGGTTGCCAATCATTGTAGATTTAGGATAATATTTAAAATCGTTTTTTACCTAAGTCTCGTGAAATGGTTATTGAGAATATTGGTTGGGTAACGGCTGGATAAAATAAGAATGAAAATGATTGATCAAACGTTATTACGATATTTCGAAAAAAATCCAACAACTAACTTGAGGTAGGCTACACGAGATTCACATGTACGTAGATGACTTAATGGCCATTTTCAAAGCAGATGGATATGACGAAATAGCCCTCTTATTCATTAGCCGCCACGTTTGCCAGATCTAACATCGTTAGATTTTTTTGTGGGGAATTTTAAATGAAAAGGTTTACCATACGAGACCACAAAATGTTGACGAATTAAGAGACAGAATTGAACGAGAGTGCAGGGAAGTAACACCACAATAATTAATTAGGACCCGTCAAAATTTGAAACGGCGTTATGAAAAATGCATAACGTGTGAAGGAGGTTATATTGTGAACACAAAAATTTTAAATCATCATTCCATCCATTTGTTGGCCAAATTCCGATTGTCCCCAATCTACGAAAGTGTAGAGGAACCACTAGTAGTTTTGTTTTAGTAATTAAAAAAAAAATGTTTTCTTAACTGCCTCTCAAGTTACCGAAGTAACCCCCTGGAAGATCTCAAGGATCTTGTGCTAGGCAAAGAGAGACGAGACCCTACAGTTTAATGTCGATTCCGAACTACTCATGGGGCAATTTTTTTAATGAAAAATTGTTTCGCCTTGCGGCAATCGAACCCATTTCGCTAGGCAACTCAGTTTGCTAGCCAGTAGCTTTAACACACTGAGCTACCATTCCCCATTCCGAGGAAAAAATAGAAATTTTATTAAATTCCGAGATGAAAGTTGGAATTTTATTAAATTCTGAGAAAAAAGAGGGAATAATTATGTATAATACAAAATATTATCACCGTAAAAAATAGAATTTCAGATTGTGTGCAAAAGAATGGTTTGAAGCCCGAAAATTTCAAACATGTTCGAATCATCATGCTGCATTTCCGCGTGACTTTGTGTCTGTAATTGATGCAGTGCATCAGAGTTGGTTCTAGGCAAGGCCAACAAACAATTTTTCGTCGAGTTTAAAAATGTTTCAAATAAAAATTATTTACAATGGCAAATTATCTTTGTGCTTTGCAAATTTCTTGTCAGGAAGCCAGGGCAGGCTTTATGGAGGGCCTAATAACAATTTTCGTCGAATGAAAAGATGTGTCAATTAAAAAATTTTTAGGGAGAAAAATTATATCGAAAAGGTTTTTTACAAATTCCTTGTCAGTACATCAGATAAAGCTCCAAGGAGTGCCCAAAAACAATTTATCATCAAATCAAACCTTTTTTTCAATTAGATATCAAAAAGTTTTTTGCATTTTTTCTCAATGCACTAAGGACTTAAAAACAAGTTTTCAAAAAAAAAATTCAAATAAAACGCTGAACATTACACTCAAATACATGACGCCAAAGATGTTGGCATCATCTGGAGGTAATGCCAACCTCGTTGACGAAACGCGCGTCATGTATTGGAGTATAGTATCAGGTGGTTTTGGTGTTTGTAAAAACTAGTTTTAGGCAGTGTCACAATCTCTCTCCAGAATTATTTATTATAAACATAATAAATAATTTGTCGGGCTTTTTTTATGATTTTCCAACTGAGTTTAGACAAAATATACGGGCGCAGTATACAGTAAAATACATTGACCAACAGATTTACGAGGGATATACTTTTAAAAGTGCGCCAATGCTAACCATCGGCTATATAGTTTGAGGTTGACTGTCGCCTAGAGCCAACTCTGATACACCGCATTAATTATAGATGCTCAGACAGAAAGTCGCACAGAAATACAGCATACCAGTTAGGACATGTTTGCAATTTTTGGGCTTCAAACTGTTCTTTTCAACATAATCTGAAATTTCATTTTTTACGGCGATAATATTTCGTATTATACATACCTAATCCCGACTTTTTTCTCAGAATTTAATAAAATTCCGGCTTTCATCTCGGAATTTAATAAAATTCCGACTTTTTGTCTGAATTGACTAAGATTCCGTCTATTTTCTCGGAATTTAACAAAGTTTCGACATTTTTGTCTGAATTTAATAAAATTTCGAGTTTTATCTCGGATGTTAATAAAATGCCGTATTTTTTCTCGAAATTTAACAAAATTCCAACATTTTTCTCTGAATTTAATAAAATTCCGACTTTTTTCTCAGCATTTAATAAAATTCCTACTTTTTCTCGAAATTACTAAAACAAAATTACTAGTGGCCCCTCTACGCTTTCCTAGTCTTGGCTCTTCCGATGTATTCTAATTGTAGATTTTAGAAAAACCGAAATGTTCCATTTGAAGCTAAGTTAATAGTTATTGTCCGGTTTCACCGGAAGCGGAAAAAATCCTTTATATATAAAAAGTGACGTTTATTACATATATGGGATGTTCCATATGTCAATCGTTTATCTTTGAAACTAAAGGAAAAATGGAGGGTGTACCGTGTTCTTGTTAAACTTGGTATATGCAAAAAGCCATAAATAAGCGAGTAAAATAACTAGGAATTACATGAAAGTTTAAATTTACTATAAAGTTATAATACTTAACTAGAATAATAGCAAAATTAATAATGATTACCTCACTGCGGAATCTTCATGAGTCGGACAACTTTTTCTTGTACGAAAAATTTCGGTAGCGGGGCGTTTTTTCGTGGAAGCGCTTCAAACTTATGGATTTGGTGAAAAAAAAATTATTACCTCAGCATAGTTTTTATTTTAATGGCAGTTTTTTTTATTTAAAAAAAGAAAACATCGTGTCGGAAAAATGTATTGGGTCGTTTGACGCGTCCGACACCCTAACACGGGGAAGTTGTAAAATAAAAATTTATTACCTCACAGCTGATATTTTCAGGATAGCCTATTAAAAATATTTTAAATCAAGTGGCAATATTGTCCGACAAAAATTTTTGGGCAATTTCGTTGTCCGACACCTTAAAGTTAAGGGTTTTATGCAACTCCTATAGTTACTACCTCATATCGGATAAAAGTATAAGTGTATTACATAACTTGATTCTTGATCAATTATATAGTTGTCCGACAAAATTGCTTGGTCTGTTTAATAGTCGGACAAAAAAAGTAAATTTTCAAAAACGAGTACCCTTACGTTATTGCAATTTTAAACACGTAAGTATTATTACTATTACATCTGTAATATTTTTTTGAAAAAATTAAAAATAATGTGACATTATTATTATATTTATTAACATTATAACAATTATTATCATCATTATTAATAAACTGTACTGAAATTTTTAAATTTTTCAAACGATTTTATTGAACTCATTCGTGGTATGTTCGAGTACGTCATTTTTTTGTTGGCTTTTTGTATCGCTTTCTTCCCATACTTCCCGACTTGCTAGGAGTATGAAATATTGGGAAAAAGTTGCCCGTGTATGACAATATAACATAGTAGAAACTTAAGATTCTATTGGAAAATGAAGCATTGAAAACAATAAAATTTAATTTTCGCAAAAATGCTAAAATCGCATCTAATTCAGCTGGAGAGCTGAAATTTGGTATACAAGCATATATAATATATTAATAACAAAATTTTGCAAAAATAATTTGTATATTTTAATTGTTTAAACAAAATGTTTGTTCAATTTTATTGGACTTCCTGATTTCTAAACAAAAACACGTGCAGATGACTAAGACATATTTCATTAATCTTTTTTATTTTGTTTTTTTTTTGAAGTACAATCCTCGTCGTCTTCCGAATCACTTTCCACTTCCGCTTCATCTTCAGTTCCCGATTCGCTGCTGGGGCAACACAAATCAAAAATGTTATCGTAGCTTTTGTATATTGCAGCAATTTTTTAAAAGGCATGTGTATTAATAAATGTTTGTTTACCAGGAATAAAAAAGACTAATTTTTATTCGTAAAATTCTGCAATTTTGTATTTTTAGGCACGACCGCTTGCGGTGCGGCGTGCTAGTTAAGAGAAGGTTTTAAGATTAACAATTTAAATTTATTAATTGTTGTCCCTTTATTTTGAAATCAAAAAAAGGATTCCGATTCAGAAAGACATATCTTGAATATTTGAAAGTGAGATAAAATATAAGCTAAATTGTACTTTATCTGCATCAGATTCTGATATTTCTATAAAGGCAGGACATTGTACTCCATCGTACCAACAATATTCGTATGCTTATCAATCTCCGTCCAACCACAATCCTCTGGGTGCAAATTTATTGGTAACCTCATGTGAGCATTACACCAAATACTGCTTATTATTTCTATACATTGAAATTATCATTGCATTTGAATTATTATTTATTTATTTTTACGCATTTAAATTATTAAAGTCTTGCAACGTTGTATATAACTCTATTTTAGAAAATTTTGTTTTTTCAATTTTTTCCGAAAATCCCCAAAATTTTTGCTGGACACATGGTTCAATACATCATTACAAAAAGTACAATATAAAAGTTAGATGTGAGGTAGTAACTATAGGAGTTGCATAAAACCCTTAACTTGTCGGACAATATCGCCACTTGATTTAAAATATTTTTAATAAGCTATCCTGAAAGGTAATACATTTTTTTTATAACTTCCCCGTGTTGGGAGTGTCGGACGAGTCAAACGACACAATATATTTTTCCGACACAATGTTTTTCTTTTTTAAGCAAGAAAAACTTGCGATTAAAATGTAAAACTATGCTGAGGTAATCATTTTTTTTTTTTTCACCAAATCCATAAGTTTGAAGCGCTTCTACGAAAAAACGCCCCGCTACCGAAATTTTTCGTACAGGAAAAGGTTGTCCGACTGGCTGAGAATAATACGTTCACGAAGTTTCAGCAGTGAGGTAATCATTTTTTATTTTAGACCAGGGCCCGAGGACTATAACGTGACGTTGTCCATGAAATAAATGATTTTGATTTTTTCCTTGACCAATGTTATATAACTTATATACTACATTTGATTCATTTCCTAGAAGTTTTTGAATATTTTGCCTACGATAGTCGACTGACGAAGTGGTCTAAATGATAAACAGGCAGACATCATTGGAAAAAATATGAATGAATATACTACATGAAAATAGTCGCATAAAATGTATGAAGTTCCTGATTATCCTGTATAAATAACCCCTTTCCAAATGAAAACAAATTAATGTATGTAATAATTCCGTAAGTTTAATGGTAAATATATTACAGGTTGTGAATGTTAATCCTGGCATTAGCAAGGAAATGGGCGGCGGTTGGAGGTTCATTCAGTGCATGAATAATCATAAGGTATAAATTTCATCGATACTGTTAAATTCAGCAAGTTCTCAAAGCAACATTTAACTAATTGTTTCTTAATTGAATATTAGATCGTGAATCAGCAAACTTGCTAAACTTGCTTACTAAAGTTGACTTAGAGTAATGCTCTTAAGGAAGAACTTTCGACATCTAACTCGTGTGGAGACATGAAAATTTGCAGGAATATATCGCCGTCAACGTCTATCACGCTTTGTCTTTAATGTATATATAAATTGGAGATAAATGTAGTAACCGTGCGCAATTGAATGCAAATCCGAAACTCTTGAAGGAATATTAAATATATTGGAATCGCATTAAACCTGAAAATATCTTGTTTACCTTTTCATTATCAATTATTTTTATCAACTGTTAGAATTTGAATTATTTAAAAATGTTAAGTATAATAATTATTTATGAAAGCTTTCTTTTTATGGCATTGGAAATGATCCATTAGCCAATTGCATACATTAAAAGCTAACCTAAACAATACAGTAAAGAAATTACAGACGACTCACAATAGGGAAAAAAACAGAGACACCATTTTCAACAAAAACAATCTACAACATTCGACTTCGTGTTCCTAATTTTTGTTGTTTTCTTTCCCGCACTTGTTTACTTCAAGATGCAGATTGGGAAAAAGTAGTTTTATATATCCTGAAGTAGACGAGTGTGAGAAAGAAAACAAAAATCGTTTACGTAAAAGCCAGACAGATGTTCGTTGCATTAGTGGAGCACGAAAGAAAGTTTCTCGACCTCCCGTTTCACCGTTGCCGCGACAATACCAATATTTAACAAAAAACATTCGATCGGTAAGGAAATCTTGAATCCACATGTGCAAACTCCCGTGTTCCAGTTTCTGTAACAGGCGGTTTTTAGGTACTGTATTAAAGCCTTTGCGGAAATCTAGATATACGATGCCAACGAATTTACCACGATCTAACCTGAGAGGCCAATCTGATTCACAACACAGTTAGTGTCAATGTTAAAGAACGCTATAACCCCGATATACTTTTCGACGCTGTAACAAAATCCGACTTAGGAAATACTTCGTAAGAAAAGCGTGCTTCACGTAAAAACGCCGTGGAAGAGGTTTTTTAATTCTTGGAAACATATTTTTGCTCTTCGGAGCATTTTTTATGCCAAATTTTCGCTAACTCTTCAAGGAGCGTTAATTTAGAAAGTAATGTCGCCCCGACCACCCAATTTTAGAAAGTATACTAAAATTGGACTTGAACTTCAAAATTTCCAAGATTAAAAACCCTTTTACGAATCCACGTTGTCAAGCACTGCAACTCTTACGAGGTATTGAATATGAGGATAAGTTAGTCCAACGACTATTCAAAGTATATCGGAAGTTAAAGCGAAAATAGCCCTTAGCGACATGGGACCCCCATCATTTCCTAGCAGTCGGATTTGACGGGGAAATGATGTGTTTTGACGGGGTTTGCCCTAAACCGGTTCCTCAGTGATTCGGAGTCAAAAAAGTATCTATACCATGTACTCACACGTGCATGGGATCTGCCTTGCCTGAACGTAAAAAGTTGTTATTGCATAATACAAACGAAGTAGAGACGCTTCAAGCAATTTTAAGCTCCGAGGAGCGACCAAAATTTATGTGAATTAATAAATACGTTTATAAGACAGGCAAGCAAAAGCCCACCAAAATTTCAGTTACATGAAACTTTTCTTGAATCTTTTTGTGCATCGTTAGCTTATCAAACTGCATATTGGATGGTAGTTCGTACCGTATGAATCGTCCCGTTCCTCACCATGTGTTGTACATGGGTCAGACCATTGTTTGTTAACATTTTCTCTTGAAAGAAGTTGTTGTAAAAGCATAAATTTTTTAAAAGATTTAATATATACATTTTGAACTTTATATTGTCTTTTAGTTGTGTTTTCAAACAAAATTCCTTGTCAGGTTTAATTTTAAGAGAGTGTGATACAGACGGTGTTAGATTTATAGTGTTACGACGTCGTCCAATTGATACCATCAGAGCAGCAGTTAAGGATAAACGACAGTAAGTATGATTTATTATATTATTCTCCGTTTGAAACAGTCGTGTTGAACCCTAAAAATTTTGTGAACGTAATATTTATTAGTTAGAATTAAGAAAAGGTTGAGGAAAAAGAAAATTAATTTTTTCTTTTTCCTATTTTTTTTATTTTTCTAAGTTTTTCGAGCAGAAAATACGTCCTTCAGACATCCATCAAAGCATGGATCGTTCACATGGCGCCCGAACAGGGACCATGCCGTCCCCAAACCCAACTAATCCTTTCTCATTCATGGCGGAAGACTCCGAGGGGTCGACCCCAAGAGAATTTTACGAGCGAGTCACCGCGCGCCGCTCGTCGACGACGGTTCTAGAGGGATAGAACCACAACGACTGTTTCCAGAGGGAAATAATCCAAATTTATCTGCTTCACAGCCACAAACTGCTAATTCGATGGAAAGTATGTTTCTGAAAATGGCAGAGGGCTTCGTGCAGGCGATACAGAACGTGTCGACCTGTACGCCCCATGAGAGACAAAGATGTCCGAACGTGACGTTCCATGGGCTTGATCATGAAGATCCAGAAGCTTTTCTGAAAATTATGGAGGAATATTTCGACAGAGCTCGCATAAGCCACGACTATGATCGCCTCCATAACGTAACCGGCCAACTCAAGGGCGAAGCTCAACGATGGTCCGAACAATTTAGGACGTTGACTACTTCATATGCCTTATTCAAGGAAAGATTCCTTACGAGATTTAATTCTCCCGACATACAGTCACGAGCTATTGCTCAACTGTATGCCACCAAACAAACGTCTTTAGACGACACGGCAGTGTTTATCACAAGGAAAACCTGCCTTTTCGATCGTATTGATCCCTTTAAATCCGAAGCCATCAGAGCTCGGGTCATCATGAACCAATTGCGTCCAGAAATTAGGTCACGCTTGAGAAGCAACCTAATTTCATCCACAGAGATGTTAATAGCAGCGGCTACTAACGTCGAGCGGGATTCAGCTGACGAACAGACGTCGCTAATCCAGCTTATCGATCAACGCCTGTCCCGCGCGTCTTACTATCAAGAGCCGGTACGTTTTAATCAACAAAATTCTAGTAACAGGAGCAATGGAAGCCCAACTCCGACAGCACCGAGGGTGCATTTCCGAGAGGATGTCTCTCGACAGGACGGTCCAGGTAGAGCACCTGGTCGTCCTTTTTTTATGCCTAATTCTTCAAGCGGATCAGTGAATCCTGACCGCAGGCAAAACAATTTTAATGGCGGATCGGGGAAATTCCGAGTACCCGACCGACCGGCTACCCCGTGTCGATACTGCACAGACACAGTGCAGTGGCACTTCCATAGTCAGTGTCCGAATAACCCTCATCTCAACAGGAGACCGGGAAACTTTCGAGGGGCCAGAGACCCAGGCCAGGGTCAATCTGCAAGATCCCCGGCACAATGGCCGATACTCATGACTACTACGACGCTCCTCTGCACAAGACAAAGGAAGCAATAAATTATGTGAGCGAAGCGTTCCCTTTGCCTCGTATAAAAGTTCAAATTAATGAACATGCGGTCGACGCACTGATTGATTCAGGCTCGACACGAAACGTTATCCATCCGAGGATGTTGGATAATTTTAAAAATCTCACGACACGTCGATCATTTGCTATGGCGTGCGGAGATCGAATGGTGGACTCTCTTGGAACGGCAAAATTAAAAGTAATAATTTCAGGCACTTCTTTTGAAATTGATTTTCAAGTAATCGAAAATTTGAACGAAACAATAATATTAGGATCACCATTCTTATACATGAACAATGTCGCATATGATTATGGCCGAAAATACCTATATGCCGGCACGGAAGAGCGTATTACCGTCTTCTGGAATCAAGCTTCTCAGAGGGAGAGACAGCAGGCAGAACTTCCTGAAGAGCTTGTTATTAAAGACAAATTTCTACGGCCGCTGTTCGAAGAATTTGTCGATCTGTTCACTGCGGAACCGACTCAAGCAACCACAGTAACTGTTAAACACAAAATTATAGTAAAAGATACAAAACCATTTAATATCACACCATATCCGATGTCTCCGAGTACGAAGAAAATTATGTACGACCAAATCGAAGAGATGTTGAAAGCTGGCGCCATCGAACCTAGCACTGCCCAATATAGTTCACCACCCGTGATAATAAAACGTTCAGACAAGAAACCACGTTTTTGCATCGACTATCGCCACTTGAACGAAATGACTGAAGACGAGGCTTCCGTCTTACCAAAAATACACGAAAGTATTAAAGATTTAGGAAATTCGAAAAATTTTACTGTGTTGGATTTAAAGAGTGGATATTGGCAAATACCGCTCGATGAAGCATCAAAAGATTTCTCAACTTTTACCACTCCTGATGGGGCAGCTTACAGATTTAATGTCATGCCTTTCGGCCTCAAGACAGCTCCCTGTACCGTTCAGAAATTCATGGCAAAGGACGTTTTAACGGGTTACCTGCACCATTTCTTTAAAGTGTACTTAGATGATATAATCGTTTACAGCGTAAACGTGAAGGAGCATATGTCCCACTTGAGGTTAGTCTTTGAAAGACTACGTCTGCACAATCTAAAAGTGTCACCGGAAAAGTGTGTAATAGCCACGAATGAAATCCAATATTTAGGCCACACAATTAGAACTGATACTTCCCGACCATTAGAAAAACAGGTATTACAAATTCAAAATTATCCCGTTTCAGCCACCAAAAAGCAGCTACAAAGTTTCCTAGGACTTTGCAACTGGGTAAGAGAATATCTACCAAATGTGGCGATGATCACGAAGCCACTAACGAAACTTCTTTCGAAGGAAAATCGTTTTCACTGGAACCATGTATGTGATGAAGCATTTAGAAAATTAAAAGAATTATTATCCGGACCGCTGGAACTCCATCGGCCGGATTTTTCACGTCAGTTCATTTTACAAACAGATGCATCTCTACAAGGCCTTTCGGCCGTATTATATCAATTGGGCGACAACGGCGAAAAATATATCATTTCGTATGCAAGCAACACGTTATCTCCAGCAGAGAGACGTTACCACATAAACGAGCTGGAATGCTTGGCGGTGGTGAACTATATTAAAAAGTACAAGATGTACTTAGCAGACAAACCGTTCTTGGTGAAGACGGACAACAGGGCGTTACTTTGGTTGAACAAGCATAAGGACGACAAAACTAAATTTACACGATGGTCATTACTATTGCAAGAATATGCATTCAAAATTGAACACTGTCCAGGAAAGGAGAATTTATTAGCAGATTTTCTAAGTCGTAACCCACAAAACAAATATATCGAGACAGACGATGAAGAGGAAAGAATGTTCCTACCAAATTACAAGTGTCCAGAACGTATTTCTGTTTTAACACATTCAGAAATATATGAAGATATCGTACAGGCTCAATCGAGTTCACGAGATATTCAAGACAAGATCCGCCGTTGGAATGATCTATTTCAACAGGAACAACGTTCCGATGCGGATCTTATTTTTATGAAAAATTTTCACGTCCAAGACGATGTACTTTTGAAAGATTGCGATCAAAATTTTAAATTGATAGTTCCAAAGAGGAAAATTAAGGAATTGATTTACCATTATCATGACCGAGATGAAGCATGTCATCCAGAAAGAGATGAGACTCTTAGAAAAATAGCAAAACGCTACTATTTTAATAATATGGCCAGGATCGTAGGCAGATATATAAACGACTGTCTGATATGCCAGTCTGTAAAGACAAGACAAGCCCAACCCAATGCTCCACTTAGAAGTCATGCACCACATAATGCATTTGAAACCTTGAGCATCGACGTAATTGGCCCGCTGCAGAGGACTAAAGACGCCGAAAATAGATACATGATTATCGTCGAAGACGTATTCAGTAAATGGATAGAGGCAAAGGCATACATTCAGGTCGATGGCAGAACGATAGCCAAATTTATTGATGAAGAGATAGTAGCGAGATTCGGAGTCCCTCGAGTCATAGTTTCAGACAATGGAGGTCATTTCAATTCCGAATGGTACATCACGTTTTGTGAAAGAAACGGTATCGAACGATACTTAATTCCGGCATATCATCAACAGTCCAACCCCGTGGAACGACGGGTTCAGGAGTGTAAGAAAATTTTAAGCACCCTCTTATTCAAAAAGCCAAACGACACTTGGGATCGCTACGTGCATCAGATGACTTACATCTTAAGAAATCGTAGGAACGCCGCTACAAATCAAACACCTAGCATGATCGTATTAGGATATGACCCAGCCGAAAGAGGCGAATGGGATTTGTATGCCTGGAGGCAAGAAAGAGCCAAGCAACAAACGCTTCCACGATACGAGCGAGTCAAGGAAGCCCGTGAAGCTCAACAAAATTACAAGCAGAAATACGCGCCGAAAGAGGCCGTCACTCCAGTCGTATTCAAAGTAGGAGACAGAGTCATGAGTAAGAGAAAAAGGAAGGTACATACCTTCACGCCGTCTTGGTCAGGCCCAACCAGAATCTTGAAGAAGTTTTCAGACGAAGTATATCTCGTGCAAAAGAGAAATGTAACGACAAGAGTACATGTAAATGATTTGAGACCAGCCCCGCCAGAGGAGCACAATTTGGAAATCGAATCTTCCGATGAAGAAAATGCTAGTCCAGGCGGAACATCACTCGATGGAAATGATTCCCCGTTCTCAGACGATTCCACAGAACCTCCACCGCCGGAGCAAATGGTTGTACAAATCCATGCACCGCCACGAGATGCTTCCTCTTCGGATTCAGAATCAAGTTCTGGAGATTCCATAATATTTTTATAATATTTTTCAACCTAGGCTAAGTTTTAACTTAGTGCTAGGTTTATTTTATATCAAAATTTCCATACCAACTTCTTGTCGCGTCTGGCAAGAGTTGGTATTTTGTATGCATTTTTTTCAAGTCATTTTCATTGAGGATATTGTATCTACGATACAAATCTTCCAAATTCACTGCAGCAACTCTGACCGTGTCCGGCAGAGTTGGTATTTTTTATAATGTTTCTAAGTCCTCATATGTTTAAAACATACACGTCTGTAAGCAGAGTCCGACCCAAAGGGTTCAAACAAATGTTCCATTGGCACGGCATGGAAAGACGACGACTCTGACGCAAGAGCGCGATTCAGATGAGTCTAGCAACTCAAGGGCGAGATGCCGCCACGTCTGCTGGATGGGCAGATGCAACGATCCGACGGATGCAGATTCTGTCGCAGATTTCTCCTAAGAAGAGATTTTAATAAAAACCATTTCAATCAGCATAAGTCTACAAAATTCAGTGTTCCTATTCTCAAAGACGACGATGTGTTATCGGTCGCAGATCCCTAGACGGGATATGAACAATACATTTTACTAAAACTTTGTTTTATATTGTTTCATATAACTGAGCAGAGCCATTGTATAGCTGGAGCCAAGCAGTCCGAGGACCACCTAAGCTGTTCCAGAAGGCAGTTCGACACCGAAGGTGATCGACGAGGCATAGACAAGAGGAGGAGCAGACGCAAGCCCGCATTAGTGGAAGAACACTAAGAAAGATAAGTGCGTCGAAAGTGTTTGTGTTGTGTCATCGAAAATCTGAGGATTTTCGATTTTTTCTTTTTTTTATGCCTTTTTCATATACAATGTTCAATTATTCAATCGAATGCTATGCATCGATATATGTTCAAACTTATTACCATTTTAGATTTGCATCTATGTTATGTTCAGATAGGCCGGTCTGAAATATAACCGAATACAACACATGGGAGACTACATCCAATGATCCATTTTCTTTTCAAAAAAACCAATTTTACCAAACGTTGCACAAAAAGATTCACGGAAAGGAGGGGAGTGTTAAAGAACGCTATAACCCCGATATACTTTTCGACGTTGTAACAAAATCCGACTTAGGAAATACTTCGTAAGAAAAGCGTGCTTCACGTAAAAACGCCGTGGAAGAGGTTTTTAATTCTTGGAAACATATTTTTGCTCTTCGGAGCATTTTTTATGCCAAATTTTCGCTAACTCTTCAAGGAGCGTTAATTTAGAAAGTGTAGTAAATGTCGCTGCACAGGGACGTAATGTCGCCCCGACCACCCAATTTTAGACAGTATACTAAAATTGGACTTGAACTTCAAAATTTCCAAGATTAAAAACCCTTTTACGAATCCACGTTGTCAAGCACTGCAACTCTTACGAGGTATTGAATATGAGGATAAGTTAGTCCAACGGCTATTCAAAGTATATCGGAAGTTATAGCGAAAATAGCCCTTAGCGACATGGGACCCCCATCATTTCCTAGCAGTCGGATTTGACGGGGAAATGGTGTGTTTTGACGGGGTTTGCCCTAAACCGGTTCCTCAGTGATTCGGAGTCAAAAAAGTATCTATACCATGTACTGACACGTGCATGGGATCTGCCTTACCTGAACGTAAAAAGTTGTTATTGCATAATACAAACGAAGTAGAGACGCTTCAAGCAATTTTAAGCTCCGAGGAGCGACCAAAATTTATGTGAATTAATAAATACGTTTATAAGACAGGCAAGCAAAAGCCCACCAAAATTTCAGTTACATGAAACTTTTCTTGAATCTTTTTGTGCATCGTTAGCTTATCAAACTGCATATTGGATGGTAGTTGGTACCGTATGAATCGTCCCGTTCCTCACCATGTGTTGTACACGGGTCAGACCATTGTTTGTTAACATTTTCTCTTGAAAGAAGTTGTTGTAAAAGCATAAATTTTTTAAAAGATTTAATATATACATTTTGAACTTTATATTGTCTTTTAGTTGTGTTTTCTAACAAAATTCCTTTTCAGGTTTAATTTTAAGAGAGTGTGATACAGACAGTGTTAGATTTATAGTGTTACGACGTCGTCCAATTGATACCATCAGAGCAGCAGTTAAGCATAAACGACAGTAAGTATGATTTATTATATTATTCTCCGTTTGAAACAGTCGTGTTGAACCCTAAAAATTTTGTGAACGTAATATTTATTAGTTAGAATTAAGAAAAGGTTGAGGAAAAAGAAAATTAATTTTTTCTTTTTCCTATTTTTTTTAATTTTTCTAAGTTTTTCGAGCAGAAAATACGTCCTTCAGACATCCATCAAAGCATGGATCGTTCACATCAACTGAGCGACCTGGGATGAACCCGTGTTGTTCGGCAGAGATAATTTGATATGCAAGGAGAAAAGATCGCATACTGTCCACAATGATTGATTTCATCATCTTCACAACAACAAATTGGACAAAAATTTTCAGAGCTGAACTGATTCCCTTTCTTAAAAATGGCCTTAACATATGCTTGTTTCCACTCGGAAGGTACTATCCCAGAAGCAAAGAACAATTTCATTATTATACTGAGTGGTTTGCAGATGGAATTGATGCATGCTTTAAGCAATATGGTAAATATTTCATCAATGTCAGGTGCAGTCGACGGGTCTGCTCAAACATTCTCAGCAATTTTCTCCTTTTAGAATGTTGGGCAAAGCATCAAAAGGTTCCACTGCATAGGTGTGAGACATAACAAATAACTAGTTACTTCGCTGTGATTACTAGAAAAGGATCCATCCGCCCTTCTGAGCTTAAGCATAGCGACTGTCGAGTCTAGTTGACAGCGAGCATGCTTTTACAGCCTCTTAGGATCATTGTTAACTGCCAACCCTTGTTCAAATTCATTCTTGGCACGTGATATGCGCAGCAACAGATAATTTGAAAACAGTCAATGAGCATGGAAGTCCTCATCACTTCTGCTGCGCCTAAATCTTTGCCATAGTTCTCTTTTATGCCTAATCATCTTCATATATCTTCATTTATCCAGGGTTTTGATGGAACTGGTACTTCAGTTTTGTAATGGGAATTGATATTGGCAGCGTTAAAGAAGTTCTGTTTAAAAGTGTTCCATCAAAGTTCGATATCATAAAAGCGTATCCCAGTCAACTGTTAATAAGTCACTATCAAGAGGTGTAAAATTTGTGTATTTTTTACAGACTCTTTTCGAGATTTGTTTTCAACACAAATTTGAATGCTAGATTATAGGATTAATGCAAATATAATTCTCATTGCAGTATGTGGGAGCAATAGCAATAAAATATTGATAGCCCTTAAACAGCAATAATTTGAGATACACAAATATATTATTATGACTTTCTATTTGATATTATAAATAAGTAGAAAAATACGAGACATCTAACCTACATCAAAGAAAAAATTGTAATTCGGTTCTCTTTTCTATGATTATATGTATATAATTATAATTTATTATTATATTCATAGCAATTAAAGCTAACATGCTATGGAGAAATAATAAGCTTATTGTCTGCATATTTATTTTAATATGTATATCAAATATTAAAATAACTAATACAAAAAATGATTGATTAAACCTGTTTTATTAAATCAGACATCTAGATTATACTTATAATTAATTTGTTATTAAAAAGTTATCTGTCACCTCAATGCAAATAAATTATTGATGAATTATAAACAGCTTATACCAAAATACTACTAAGGTAGGCAATGCGTTTCAAAATGTATGCTCCAGAATGGTATAAGGACTGTTTTACTAGTAAAATAAACTGTCACAACAGCCAAAAGTCCTAGTGTTATATACTACTACTATTACTATTACTACTGTACTACTATACTACATATTGACAAATATTTTGATAGCACATAAGATTAATAAATGAATGACAAAGTAAAAATAAAATAATAAAAAAATCTATACTCTTTAAGTATAAAAATCAGGATATTTTAAAAGAAATTTTACATAATGTTCGACAAAATAAACTCATATACGACTGTGCAAGACTCAACTGGGATATCACAATTAAGGGAAAGTAGTTGAAATAAGAAATAAATTAATTTAGTTAATAATTGTTAAATATTTATTAATACATTAAGGTTCAAAATAATAAAAAGAGACATTTGTACTTACGAAACACTATAACTATGCTGTATTAAGTTTTTCAATATAAAACTCTAATAAACTTCTGCATAGTGGCATAACAGTGTTTCAAAAAGATAGTTCTAAAACCCCAGTGGAAAGGAAAAAAACTGCCCATTAGTGATAAAACTCCAAAATTTGACCTAAGAAAATAATAAATTAATAATTTATGTCTAAATGTATCAAAAGTGAATCTAAAATCATAAAAGAGACTAATTTTAACTTAAGGAACAATTTAAGTGCAAAATAAACAATGAAATTAGCAAAGTTGAAAATTATAGAAAGTAAGAACGGCCACCGTTACCAAAAAATACTAAAGTTAAAATAATCACAGAAACTCTGACGTAATAATGAAAATAGTGAATAACAGTTAAAATACTTACAAAATAAAGAAACACATCTAGTGTAATCACAAAATCAAGAATAGAAAGAGAGCACTAAAATAGTTTGAGAAGTTGGGATTCATTCTATGCACAGAATTTTTATTAAAAAAATTATTGTAGTGTAACTTCATCCCATGGTCAAACTAGAGGTCATGAGGAACAACTAGTGATAGATTTTAACTAGTTAAGCTCTTCAATAAAGTCTGGAGATACCAATGTTCAAGAAATGTCACCTGAGAAATAAAAAAAGTTGTATAATTATTAATTTATAATTGAAAATTTAAGGCAAAGTTGTATTCTATTTAATATTAAGTGTTCAGGAAAAGATTTAAATGGTAAAATAAATAGAAAATAGCTAATTATGAAGAAGTTTGTAAATATATCTCGGATAATTTAATGTTCAGAAAATTAATTACAAACCTAACAAATAGCATATCAAATTAAAATAGGAATAAAGAGAAATACAGAGATAATATTTATTTTCAGAAAAAGTTAATAATAGTTGTAAAAAGTAAAAATGTAGAAAAATTAATTATTAAAATTTCATATCAAGCAGTGGGATTTGCTTAGAAACGTCAAATTTAGACTATTTTAGACACAGATCGGCAATTTTAGTATGTATCTGAGCATCAGCCAAGCAGTAATTACAAATTTGAAGATAAAATATAACCTCAAAAGAGGAAAACAAAAATTTTGACAAAGACAAAGTAAATGTCAAGTGAATATATTCAAAATATAAATTGAATTTAATTAAATAAGGTAAAATTATTAAATAATCTGAAATAAAATAAATTCGTTGATTATACAAGTCCGTAGATATACGCTTCTATAATATAATATTGTGCTTAAAGAGCAAATAAATAAAAAAAATTAACCTACCTGCATAGTAAATAAATCGGCAGCTACTGGAAGCGGCTGGAACCTCCCCACAAAACTTTTGTGCATAAATCTTTCATTCCATTCGTCAATTTAATTAAACAAAAAGGCCTAACTAGTATTAAATTTCTTTAATGTTATAAAACCGTTGAAATTTAAAAAATATTCAATATCAACTCATTGTACTGTTGAAAAACCATATATATCTTTAATAGATTCATTTCTTATTTCGACTTGTGAGAATTGAAGAATTGTGAGAAAATAAGAAATGAATCTATTAAAGATTTATATTTATATATATATATATATATATTTCTAGTGGAAGCCGAACCTATAACATACCCTGATAAAACAATTCTTAACAAAAATTATTTAATAAAAACTTTTTTTTGGTATTTAATTTATATTACAATATACAATGACTTGCGAACTCTTACGAGTGCTCACGAGCACTTTGTCCGGTTACTAAGCACTAGGCCTTTTCGTGAAGTGCTCGAAGCACTAAGCACCGATTTTAAAAAGTGTTCCTAAACACAGTGCTTAGCAACAGCTCTGATTAGGTTTATACAAAGTGATATAATAGATGGAATTCAATTAATTAATCTAAAGCGTTTTACTATTCATTTTCTTTTATTTCTCATTGAAACTATTTGCCCACTTTCATAACTACTAGGCGAGAAATAAATATTGAAATAATGGCATTAATCGCGAACAAGTTTTACTGTTCAACAATTGCATAATACAACTGCTAAATAACTAATTTGTAATTGTTACACGCCTGAATCGTTGATCGAGAACTGCAACTCCATTAGAATCGGTGGGATGTATGTGGGATTTAATAATTGATACCATTCTTCGTGTACGTACCCATTTAAAGCTGGTTGACTACACATTATATCAACTGCATACCGATAGCTACTTTTATATAAAAAATTAATTATGTACTATATTAAATCTTTGGTGAGGTAAGTTGGTATAACCGATTTTAGATCGATAGAACGATGCTTTCTTTTGATATTTAGTAGTGGCATCGACATATAAAGTTAATAGTTATAATTATTTGTTCTCTTCGTTTGAGGCTAATTGGCATGGATCTCTAAAACTGATGACAGTGACAAAATAAGGTTAATTGTAATATTAATAATAAATAGGTTTGTTTATTCTGTTTCACATCTATTCTAAGCAAACTTCTGTTTGTTAATGTTAGTTCGTTTAGCGGTATTCTTATTTCATAGAAAATGTTTAATCAATTTCTCAAGTTCAATAATATAACCATGGATTAAATACCGTAGAAATAAATGACCTTTAATAAGTCAAAGCAAGTCATATTTATTTATTGAGGCTTTTAAAATAATCTGAATTAAATACCTTTGCAATAAAATTTATAAATTTATTCACGTTATCTAATGCAAATAAAAAAGTATTACTATTTTTAAATTCAAATAAAATTAATATAGGCCATTCAACGAGGGGAAAATATTATCTTTGGCGTGCGAAAGGTAGAATAGTTCCAATTTTCTTTATGCTTTATAGATCTAGACCCTAATGAAGAATCCAAGTTTTCAACATTGAGGGGTTACCGCTCGAGCCATCATCTTGAACTAAAGGTGCAAAAATTTTATTTTTTCACAATTATTCTTCAATGGTTAATCCCACGACAATACAACAACAAACTTAAAGAAGACAAAATTTCCTACATTTTTTTATAAACGTTTTATTCGTAAATCATAGAGGTAACGAGTTACAACGGCGCAAATATGAGAATTTTTCAAAACATTGTTATTTCAGTTTCACGGGCAAATGCAACTTCAACTCCGTTGAGCATTAGGGGTTTTAGGCCTTCCACTGCTCCTCTCCGTGTAAAAGCAACGACCGTGGATTTGTGGGTATTTAGAGAGAGTCCTTCCTTACAACACCATTTGTCAACAATATTTAGGTCTCTTCGCGACGCTTCGATATTGTATCCACAAATCGCCCTTGACTCGTCATTATTGTAGGCAATAAAAGGATTCTGTGAACAATTTTCGAAGGAGTTCATCAACAAGCATTGCCCACAGCAGTGGAGTATTACTTCTCCTTAGGGACAGCATGTGCTCATATTTGCTTCAATGGGGGCCTCGCCTATATTGGATATTATAATCCTGTTGTCTAGACTGGCTTTAATCCACTGGCAGAGCACTGTTGAGAGTCCTCTTGATAGTGCCCTCATTAGTGAGTGCGTTGTCGCGTTACTAAACGCTCCTTCTATATCTGGAAATGTTGCTACTGCTTCTTGCCATCCAAAGACTTTGCTAATAGTCTATTTAGTCCATCCAGCGCAAGGTCAGTCGATTTTCTCGGCTGGCATGCTATTAGCCGTCACTTAGGAGAGTTTTCCCTTAGTAATTCGTGTCTCTAATGTGCATATCCAACAATCTTTCCAGCGTTTTAAATAGGAAAGAAGATGGGCTTATAGGCCTATGTAACTTGGGCGTTTGATCAGATATTCTGCCTATTTTTAGTAGGTAGATGACTCTCACCTCCCGCCATATGTTTGGTATCTATCTCCAGGCCAAGCAGGCTCAGAATGTTTTATAAGATAAGGTGTTAATACTTCAACCCACTTTTGGGCCAAAATTGGACATATTCCATCCATCCGAGGAGATTTGAGTGGCAGGAACTTGCTAATTGCCCATCTGATATTGTCAGATTTTGCTACCTCGGTGGTCAGCCTCCAGTCTGCGGCTTTGGGCCGTCCTGGCCTTCGGTGAGGGTGCAGCGTATCCTCCAAGTCACATGGAGGGTATTACTGAAATTTAAAAGTTGGTACCATTTTCGCTTAAACGGAATGTGGAAAAAATTAATTCATATTATGCTTAAGAACATAAGATGTGCCACGTTTGAAACTCAAATCTAAAGAAAAATAGTGGGGTATATCATGATTGTGTGATAGTAAAAATATTTTCCGGTTATGGCGGCAAGTATTCAATGAGAGACAAACAAATATAGAGACCATGAAAGCAGTACATACTGCTCACTTCCGCTTAAGCCGGAAATTATTTCAACTTTTTATTTTAATTGATACACGCCAAAATTTGGAATTTGGAATTATACATGTTAATACATATAAACAATGGATGAACACTTTTCATGTGATTATTGGTCATTTCTCTACGCATTAGTATTTGAAATATAAAACAATTTCACACAGATTGATGATGATTAACGGTCTTTGCTAATAAAACTTAACAGCATTTAGTTATATCTTAATAATATGCTAATAGTTCCTTGCGTTCTCAACAGGCAGTTATTAATTAAACATTTATAGTTTCATAATGTATACCTAATGGCCAACCCAGGAATTTACATATTATTCTAATTATTAATAGGAGAAGAAAATTAACAACTATTTGGAATGCTTTCGCACCTTTCTGTTTTTATGTCGTCTTAGTTATTTCTTTCAAATACAGTGACGTATGGTATTTTAAATGTCTCGGTTTTCCATTGAATATGTAACTTTTCGATGGCCTAAACAATTATTTAAATTAAGGATCTTTGGATGTTCAATTTATTTTAATAATAGCGTGTTAATAATATAAAGTTACATGCAAATTGTAATTTAAAATTTGAGGAAGAAATATAAAGGAACTCAAATTGACTTTAAATGTTGATTTAACAGATAGCTGCATGCTTTCGAAAGCTTAAGCTAAGGATACACGTAAACACTTAAATGCAGATTACTCTCCAGTACGTTTACAATGTGAAACTAATTTCTACATAGAAAGATGTCTAGACTAGTCTAGAGTAACTCAATACACTGGAGTTCCTAGATTTCTCTACGATTGTAACCACACTATATTCATTTTGCAGTGTAGACTGGGCACTTTACAGCACAGTTTTTAACTATACCAAGAAGGTGACGTAATTTTGCGGCAGCAGTGATTATTGACTGTATTATTAAAAAACGAAGAGAAGAAAACCACGAACGTGCTGGGTTAAAGAGTTGATCGCAAATTGAAATAAGTTAGACGCATATTTTCAATTGCTAATTGATCTTAGGGTGCAAGACACAGAATATTATAAAACATTTCTTTGAATGTGTGCTTCTGATTTCGAATTCCTTCTCAACAAAGTTAAATCAAAAATAGAGGAGCAAAATACAGTAATGCGTGTTGCAATCTCAGTTGGTGAAAGGCGGATTAATTGTTTCGTCTTTTTTTGTGCAGTAAGACGGCTAAGCCATTTTATATTGTCTGAAAGTTATTTGTGGTATTCTACGAATATTCTTTCCTTTTATTTGGGTTTTCTACCACATGTACTATGCTCTTCAAAAACAAATCACCGAGTCTACAAAATAATAGAATTATTGGAAAAAAGCCTGTGACGTTTACGTCAAAACAACAGTCAGAGATTGTTTTTTTACAAATAATATAAATTGGAATAAACACAGAAATAACTTATTTTGCTGACGTTTCGGAAAGTAGTCTCTTTCCGTTTTCAAAGTTTTTTTTTATTAAGGAACTCTTATTTGTTGTGTATGTCAAATACACAACTTTAAGATTCTGTTTATATTATTTCCATAGATACTTACTACTTACGTTTGTTAAGTTCTTCTTTTAACATTAGTAGCCAGGTTGTACAAATATCTACAGAACAATTCGATACGCATTTATCTTCATTTAATAGGATTATTGCCGATTCTTTAATTTTTTTTATCTGCTTCTTTTGTTAAAATTTTTAGCGAGTCTCAGTTTATTCTATGTCCGTTTTCCGAATCATGTTCGCAAATCTTTGATTTCTGAATTTCATTCTTTCTAATGTAATTCTTATGCTCATCCAACCTCACACTGAAAGGTCTGGATGACTCACCCACACAACATTTATCACATTCGCACGGGATACTGTAAATACACTTTTTTGAATTCTGCTCCCAGTTTATCGGTTTTGTTTTTGTTAAAATAGATTTCAAAGTGTTCCCCGTTTGAAATACCGTCCTAACATCAAATTTGTCACCTATACGGCGTAGCTTCTCCGATAGTCCGTATACATAAGGAATTAATATACTGAACTGAGTTTGTTGTTGGTTCCTTGCGAAACATCTCAAAAATAATTGTTTTTAAGTAAATACTGCTTTTAGATGTATCAAATTACTTTGTAGATCAGTATTGAGCCCACTATTGTTTAATATATACACCGCGGACATTCATAGAATCGACACATCAGTTAATGTTATACAATATGCCGATGATTTTTGTATCTATACAGATGCCAGTAAATTGGATCAATGTACATTGAAGTTAAATAGCAGCATAAAACAACTTGAATTTTGGTTTTTTGAAAACGGCTTAGATATTTCTGAATCAAAATCTACGGTGACATTTTTCTCTCGACATAATATAAATAATCTGCAAACAATTAATTTCGGAAAATTCAATTTTCCTATTAAAAACGAAATCAAGTATTTGGGAATTATTTTGGATAAGAAATTGACTTGGAAACCGTTCGTGGAGAATATTATCAATAAATGTGAAAAGGGTATTAATTTTCTCCGAATGACCTGCAAAACATGGTGGGGAGCAGATCAAAAATCTGCTCTCATGCTTTATAAATCTTATATTAGATCCATTCTCGATTATGGTTGTACCTTGTATGGTTCGGCTAGTAAGCAACTATTAAAACGCTTAGACACCACCCAAAATAAATGCTTAAGAATCTGCTTAGGTGCCATGAATTCAACCCCCGTTGAACCCCTACATGTCGAAGCACTAGAGTCTCCTTTACATCTGCGCCGAGAGTTCCTTTCAGAGAAATTTATTATAAAGTCACATCTATTAGATCCCACACTTGTAGAAAAAATATATAAACTAAATAACTTAGATCTGTGTAATAAATATTGGGCAAGAAAAAATTCTCCTCCATTATGCTCTGCCTTCCGTGAAGCAAATAAATATTTTGGCCGTCTGTCTAACCTGTATCCGGCTAGTCCTGAACTTGATTACTTCGACTTAGCTGATAATAACTTGGTTATAATCCCAAATTACAGTGAAAATTGCATTTTGAGCCGTTGTATATTATTACAAACTCTGGAAAACATAACATACCAGGTTACTATATATACTGATGCTTCTAAATCTCACTGTGGCACAGGTTGTGCATATTACATTCCACAAAAAAATTTCCAAGCATTGTATAAACTTCCACCAGACATGTCGATTTTATCCGCTGAAGCTTTTGCTACACTACAAGGCATAGAACACGTTGTAGCTCACAATATAACATTTTCAGTCATCCTTTCGGATTCACTCTCAGTTTTAACAGTAATTAAAAATAGCTATAACCCAAACAGTATCTTAGACCCTTTCATCCAGAAAATTAAAACACTATTAAGCAAATGGAAAGCACAAGGTGGCACTATCACATTTGTATGGATTAAGGGACACAATGGTCTACAATATAATGAAGTAGTTGACAGTCTGGCAAAAGAGAGTATTAATACTGGAATCGATACAACAAAGGATATATCTATGAATGATTGCTTCAATAATTTAAAAATAAATATGAAAAAAAAAATGGACGTTTCTCTGGCAACAATTCTGCAGTACATCTTCCACAAGATACGCATTAATCCATCCGGAAATACCGATAAAACCTTGGCATGCCGACCTTAACATTTCCCGCAAATACATCAGTATTATAAACAGGCTAAAATTCGGACATGGATGTTACCCAACTCATCTTGCCAGACTCAATCTGATTCCATCAAATTTATGCGAATATTGTAACACTGAAGGTAGCCTAGATCATATAATGTTTAGTTGCCAAAAGTATATACACGAATGCAACAATTTATATATAAATTTAATCAGGTGTGGGGTTACAGCTCCATTAAATTTACTACACGTTTTATGTTTAAACAGAATCGATATATTTAAACACATAATTAACTTTTTGAGCAAGACAAAATTAAAAATTTAAATATTTTAGATGTTTGAATGCATAATCCTATTGTTTTACCTCATGTTGTTCTCCCGGTTTTCCGTGGCCTTACCCAGTTTGTACAAAAATGTTTTTTTTAAATAGCCTTGATAGGCCCCTAGGCGAGAAGCGTGTGTCCCTGTTAAATTCCCTTTAATCATAGAAAATTGACAAATATAATGAACGATTTGAATGTGTTTTCCCTATTTGATTTGTGGCTTATAGATTCATAGAAAAAATAGAAGCATACATGTATATTTGAGTATGGATTGTTCCAATTACCTATAATTGTGTTAAGTATTGGCCTTACCATCAACATTTTGTTTTTGGCTGATTGGACTAGATCCATAGTGCCACAAAAAAAAAAAAAATTACTTTGTATAAAATTCTCTACAAATGTTTCGGCTTATTAGGCTTTTATCAAGAAAGTACAAAGTGTATACTAAAGTAACAGAAGTGGTTGTTCCAAAATATAGGTATGTACCTAAAAGCATTTATGACTTAATATCTTTATGACTCAAACCTTAGTCGTGGAAATCTTTCGAGTAGACCCGACGTGGTAATGTAAATCGACAAATAATTATTAACATTTTATCTAGTATAGGAGTATTTAAGAAATTTTGCTGGTTATTCGTGGTAAAAGGATTGTTTTTAAGAGATTTTTTAATTTCTAATTGTTCAAGAAGATTTAGACGTTTACCTTTTCCTTCTGTATGAAGCAAATTTATGTTAACTGTGTCTATGAAATGGTTATTTTCAATACAGTGTGTTGACATTCCCGTACTTTTATTGTTATTTAAAATTGATTTTTTATGTTCTTTTACCCTGTTCTCTATGCTTCTACCACTCTGACCTATATAGGCGGCATTACAATCTTTACATTTGATTTCATATACACCTTATTTATTAAGTTTAGTTAATTCTCCTTTATTATTTTTCCTAAATTTGTTTTATTCATACATATTGTAGAGATACTTAAATTATTTAATTTCCTAGAAAATTTTTCACTATATTTTGGGATATAATTAATAAAACTATATTTTGTTGATTTGTTCGGTAGAAAAATTCGTTCTGAAGCATTTTGCGTCGTTTTTGTCTATAATAAAACTCGCCATTAAACAGAAAATAATTTTGTTCAATACAAACCTTTGACAGATTTTTTTATTCTATTTTTTCGTTTGTGCTAATTTCTGAGTTATCTATTAAATTATCTAAAATTGATTTTAGTTGTGTGAGCGGAACTGAGGTGAACAGGCTTTTAATGTCAAAGTAAACTAATTTTGCGTTATTTGGTACTATTAAATTTTTTATATTTTCTATAGATTCGAGTTTTTTATAGAATATTTGGATTTAAAATTGGTTAATTTTGGTAGGATGTGGTTTAGTTCTTTACACGACTTATAAGACGGAGTATTACTGTAGGATACTACGGGACGTATAGGGTTATTTTCTTTGTGAATTTTCGGAAGGATAAAGGATGGGAGCTGAAGAGTTCATAATCTTCAATTTATGCACCACGTTGTTTTGAATAATACTGCATTTTCTTAAATTAGAGACAATTTCAGATTGATTTTATATTTAATATTATGGCAACTTCTTTTATATTTAATAAAGTAAATAATAGGAAAAACATTAACCTATATACCTCAACAGAATTTCCCTACTGTTACTCTAGGAATAAATTTCCAGTCCAATATTTCCGTATAGTATCCTTTCCATGGAATGGTTCCCTGTTCGTTTGTTTTCAACCTGTGCCATACTTTCGGCACCTCAGTCTGCGCTATTATAATAATAACATTTCCATCATGAAACTAAACTACTATGCTGGTCTTTCCTAGATAGACTTTATAGAGTGCACTATTTGTCTCCCATATTGAGGAAATTTTCCTATTACTAAGATTGGCATAATTGCTTTTGATATCTATAAGGACATATTTCCCATCTGAGTTTACAAAAACTATTTCACGAGCATGCTATTTAAAAAAGTTCAAATGTGCTTTTAGAGGGCGGAATATTGAAATATAATATTTTTAGTCGCAAACTCCTTTATAAAATCCTTATTTTACTATATGGAACGTAACCAGACTGCAACCAACAGCTACTCTCCTGGCTATGTGCCCCGCCGAGCGCTGAATTACAAGTTACAAGCCTGGCGCGTTAAGTGTAATAATTGCATATTACCATCAAGACGCTAATGCTTCGATTGCAACAAACACCAGCCGAAAGACTGATCCTACTTAAAGGAGCTCTCGTGCCAGTCGTGACACACCACTTGCAGACTGCAGTTTCGAGCTGTTGGCTCTCGTCAGTGCAAGGTAGGCATGCGACGACCGACACGAAGATCACTTTACCATTTAGCGTTTTGATGGTAATATGCAATTATTACACTTAACGCGCCAGGCTTGTAACTTGTAATTCAGCGCTCGGTGGGGCACATAGACCGGGGAGTAGCTGTTGGTTGCAGTCCGGTTACGTTCCTTATAGTAAAATAAGGATTTTGTAGAGGAGTTTGCCACTAAATATACTATGTTTTAATATTCCGCCCTCTAAAAGCACATTTGAACTATGCTAAGCCCAGTCAGGCTATTTATTTTTCGATTGCAACAGACACTGGACCGCTAGATGGTGCCTGCTGACTATTTTACATATCGCTATCCCAATGATACCGAAATGTACTAAATGGTCAAGTTATCCTCGTGTCGGTCGTCGCATGCCTACCTTGCATTGACGAGAGCCAACAGCTCGAAACTGCAGTGTGCAAGTGGTGTGTGACGACTGGTACGAGAGCTCCTTTAAGTAGGATCAGTCTTTCAGCTGGTGTTTGTTGCAATCGAAGCATTAGCGTTTTGATGGTAATATGCAATTATTACACCTAACGCGCCAGGCTTGTCACTTGTAATTGAGCGCTCGGCGGGGCACATATCCCGAAGAGTAGCTGTTTGTTGCAGTCTGGTTACGTTCCTTATAGTTAAACAAGGATTTTATAGAGGAGTTTGCGACTAAAAATATTATGTTTTAATGACATTTAACAAGTCCACAAAACTTTTTTTTTTTCCACTTAGATTGAAGGCTTAGCAAAGAAGTCTAGTAGGTGATGGACTTATGTATAAATGCTTTTCTCATCAGCTGAGCCACCCTTGTTAGTTTTTCAAATAATTGGAGAACATAAACATGAACATAAACAACATAGTGAACAATCGATAATTAACAAGCAAACGAGCATTTTACAAAATAAAATTTACACTTGTTTTATATTTTTCGCAGAACTAAAGTATAATAAAAATAAATTGAGGAGTATCTTACTGCAGAATATTATTTAAAAAGGCTAAACTATTCTAAAAGATCTAATGTAACAGGATTATTCAAGTCCAGAACATTTTTAAAAAAGGATAATGTATTTTAAATAATCTAATATAACCATTTTTTCACATATTTAAAATTATTTAACTGAAAATTTCTCGTAATTTCATAGTACAATAGTCAATAGTTCATATTTTATTAATAAAGAAATATAATTAAAAAAACGTATTTTAACATTTTAGATATAAATACTTTCATTGCTAGCTTAATTACCAATTTTTATTTTTAAATAATTAGAACTCCGGAATGTAAATAAAGATAAAAAGGATTGCCTGTAATTAACTGAGAAACTTATGTTGGCTGCTAGTCATTTTCTCTACACATATTTGTTATTTTACATAATGTTTTGTGCAGTAGTGCATTCGTTGCAACATATACTTGCAAATAATCAAATTAAAAAGTATTGCAATTCACAGGTACTAAATAAAAAAATAATGATAATATTTGAAATACAGTGTCAGCAGTAATAAGACGACAAACTCAAAACAATACTGCAGCTGAGGGTGCCCATCATAAAATTAATTATTTCTTTTGAATTTATGGTGAATTTGTAATATAGCTATGAAAAGTCTTTTATTTTGTGATCGACCAATATTCCTCGTCTAAAACTAATAAAATTTTGTTATATAAACATTTGTCATCAGAGCGTACCTTTACAAGATATGGGGCGCTGAAGATGTGCAAATTACAGTTATTTGTAGTTTCTATTGTACATTATTACGTTATTACATTATTACGCTATTACGCTATTATGTTACTACGCTATTACACTATTACGTTAGTACGTCAGTACGTTATTACGTTATTACACTATTACACTATTACATTATTACACTATTACACTATTACACTATTACAGTGTTACGTTGTTATGTTATTACTTTATTGTAATAATGTATTATTGCATTGTTGCATTGTTGCATTGTTGCATCATTACATCATTACATCATACATCATTACAGCATTGCAGCATTCCATCATTACATCATTACATTATTACATCATTACATTACTTATTACATTATTACATCATTACATCATTACATCATTACATCATTACATCATTGCATCATTGAACCATTGCATCATTGAACCATTGCATCATTGAACCATTGCATCATTGAACCATTGCATCATTGCGACATTGACTCATTGACTCATTGCATCATTACATCATTGCATCATTGCATTATTGCATAATTACATCATTACATCATTACATTATTCATTCCATCGTTATTAATGTGAGTAGCACTTATTACTGACTAAATTTTTATTCAAAAGTTAAACACAGGGTTCTTGAGGAAACACGAAAATTTTATTTTTGAAATATTACATCACTCAAATAATCTCCTCCTCACTGCTAACCCTCTCTTGAAGTCTAGCATAAAAGTTTTTCAGGACCTGCTCCAACATTTCAATTCGGATTGTGCTATCATTGTCCGAATATTATATAAGTTGTTCCAAAGTGTGCGGTTGATTAGAAAACACAAAAATTAACGCGTGTTCCAAAATCTTGAGACAGAAGTTTTTGTACGACTTGAATTTTGTAAATAGCATGGTTTCGTCTTGTTGTAATCTGGTAGTGTACATTTATAGTAATGTAATTGTATGGACGGTTTAATAAATGGTGCAGGATCTGGTGGTGTATGGTCGTGAGCAAAAAAATAGGACAAGTCTTATAACGGTATTTTGCTAAAATCTAGTTGTATACATCTAACTTTAGTTTTTGTGACATTGTCAGTTAGTTGTCATAATTTATTGCAAGTGTGCAAAAAACTAATATGCCTCATATAACCGATTTAGTTAAATCTGGAGTTATTGCTAAAGCAGAAGATGGATGGTCAATGAGACAAATTGCACTGCGTTATAATATTGACAAAAACACGGTGTATAACATTCTAAGAAAGTGGAGAATAAACGGTACGATTAGTAGAAATCCTGGATCAGGGCGACGAAAGGTATCAACTCAACGACAAGATTTGCAACTGGTAAATGCTTCATTTCATTTCATTAATTTTACTCTCTTATTCAGGCTGCTGCAGAAACGAACTTTCCTGGATCGAGTAGTACTGGTCGCCGGCGAGTAAGAGAATCGGAGCTATACTGTCATGCAGCAGCACAGAAATACTTACTTAAAGCTGAACATAAAGAAGCTCGAGTAGGATTTGCGCTTGAACTTTTAGCGCATGATGTAAATTTTTGGAACAATGTAATCTTTACAGACGAAAAAACTTTCTAGTCAATACACAGCGGTCGTATTCGTGTTTACCGCCCTCCAAATACTCGATTCGATGAGAAATATGTATCTAACAATGATAAAAGTGGTAGATTTTCCGTGAATATGTTGGCTTGGATATCGGCACGTGGTCCTGGTATTTTGTGGCATATTGAGGAACGATTTAATACTGCAACGTTTATTAGGACTTTAGACAATATTATGCTCCCTTCTGTGTCACAATTATTTCGTAATAATGAGTTCATATTTCAATAAGATAATTATTCCGTTCATACTGCTCATACCGTAACTAACTGGCTTCAAGATAACAACATCAATGTTCTTAACTGGCCCAGTCATAGTCCAGATCTTAACCCTGTGGAAGAAGTATGGAGACTACACGTAAGAAGTATCCAAAAACGAAATGTGAGACCACGGAATGCTGAAGAATTACTGGAAATAGTAAATAATGCTAGGGAAAATATTATTACTAATGATTATTGTATAAGGTTATTTAATTCTATGCCAAACATACTTATAGAAGTTATAAATAGAAATTGTGCAATAACGAAATATTAATAGTTAGTTTCCTGCTAAGTAGGATATCTTTTGTCCTTTAATCCAGGATTTCTACTAATCGTACGGTTTATTCTCCACTTTCTTAAATTGTTACACACCAAATTTTTTTTAATGTTATAACGCAGTGCAATTTGTCTCATTGACCATCCATCATTTACTACAGCAATAACTACAGCATTAAAATAAAAAATAAATTAAAAGTGATATCTGTTTTATTTCGGCTACTCATTTCATATTCAAATAGAGACAGATTTACATTAGAAAAAAAAAGTTGTCCTATTTTTTTCTGCTCACGACAGTACGTCACAAAAATGTATGTTAACAAAAAATAAATAAAATATTAATTAAGAAGTATGCCATGATATGGAATATTATTGAGTTTTCGAAATTTGCCTTCTTATACTCGTGAATATGTCGGGGGCTGCCATAAAATCTTATTTATTATGACTTTGTTTACCTTGATTTTCCACAATTTTTACGATTCATTTATCCAAATAATTAACTTGTGTGTAACATATGTATTGTGTATTAATGATATTAGTTGAAATAATCTCTAAATACCTACTGCTGTTTCTATTTTGAACCAGAACTACCTCGAATACTAAGAGATGAATATTCACAGAAAGTTCAACAGTGCAGAACGTCGCACAACAATTATTAAATAATATACAATCTTATTTTCTAATTACACTTAATTAATTACAGTTTTATTGTTGAAAGCTTTCATTAACAACACAAAATGTACCACCCATAACTTAACAGTGTTGAATTCATGATTATAACTTCCTATTTGTAATAACAGTATTTATTAAATTCATGTTAACAATTGCAATTATTATACATTTCTTTAAAATTTAATTAAAGATGCTTGTAATTAAAAGTTTTATGGCATTGCGTATATAATTGTACGTATTAATTAGCATTATCAGTAGGATTAAAATGTTTTAGTGTGATTGCATAATAACCACACCTGTATTACATATATACATTGTGTTTTAAAATTGAGGCATTTTAAAATCTAAGTTGAAGTCGCGACTTTCCAGGTATAGTGGAAATAACATAAGAAGACTAAATAATCAATAAAACATCAGACGGCTTATTTTGATTTCTTCCAATGCATTAGCATTTTGCTTTAAAGTTTCCAGAAGAATAGCTAGATCATTATGGTGTTCAGATGTAATATATTCAAAGATATATAATTTTGTACTCCGTTGATTTGCTTATGACACTCATTAAAATTACAAATCATGTTTTCAACTTCATTCTCAATCGAATCAAATATCTCTACGGCTGCCATGCCTATATTAAATTTTTTGCCGCAAAAATCGAAAGAAAAGTCAAGGTGTTTTTAGAGGTTCATCTTGAACCATTTCATTAAATGTAATTACGCTTTCTGCCGTTTTCACTTAAATTCTTTCATTTTTGGTTCAAGGGTTTTTAAAGCCATATTTTTCGCATTCCTTATTGTATTTAGATTTTCCGATGTTAAATCTTCTTTATTTATAACCCCTATTCCTTTTTACTCCGTTCAATCCTCTTCTATGTTTACATTTACAAATCTTATCTGTATTAGCCTGTTTTCTGCTCCCTCGGTTTTACTAATTCTTCAACATGTATCGACATCTACCGGATTTAGCTTAATGTGTAATTTACAATTTAAAAATTCTAAAATTACCTCCTGTAATGTTTGTGCTATCCGGGATGCAAATTTTATATAGCAACTTTCAATATCCTCGATGAGATTACAATATTTCTCATAGTCGGGATTCTAAATAAGTGAAGCATATTCAAGACTAGATTTAATAAATACAGTTCAATCATTTGAATTTCTAATCACGAAATTCGAAATTTGTATACGCAGACAGAACAATAATTTCTAAATAAGTAAACCATATTCAAGCTTAAATTTAATAAATGCATTTTAAAGTAAATTTAACGAACTAATATCATTAAAATCATTTGAATTTCTACCTCACAATTAAATTTAGAATAAAAATGGACAGGTGAGTCCCTAAATTCATCAGATCTATTCAAAACAGTCATAATCGAATACTATTGGACCGTTTTTTCTACTGTAAAGCGAGACGTTACATTTAGTGATATTTAAGGGCAGATTTTTTTAAGAAACATCATTTACATCAATAGCTCAGGACTTTTAGGCTTGAAGATGGAAATAATTTTATACAAGCTGTAATTTTTTTTATGAGAAAATTAAGGCCTACTAAATAGTATACTAAAACCATGGTCTCCCATTGTGGGAACTTAAGAAAAGCTGGCCGCCATTTTTCCTCAATAACTTATAAAGGATAGATTTTATTAAAAAATATAAGAGTGCTTTTTTAGATAATATGAAAATACACATTTCTTACATAAACTTTTTTATATCTTTAAAAGTGTAAAAGTTATAGCGTATTTTAAAAATTAAAGTGTTAACTTTAAGCTATTCGAGTACTTATTTGGGTATGAAATGACATATAATATTACAAAATTTTTATTGCACATTATTGTTTCCGAACAAACGACTATTAGAATTTTATTACATAAAATCTTCGCCATCGTCTATCTCTTCCATCTCTATCTTGGAACTGTTATTACAGCTTAGTCCGTAGCACTGTCCCAGTCTCTTGCATGAACAATTTTTTCCGCATGATGCTTTACAGTTACAAAATATAACTTTTAAAATGTCTTGGGGTGCCACATCATCTCTGATTTTAATCGGAACTAATTCATCTCTCTCCTTTTTCCATCCTCAGTCCAACGGATTGACTTTTCTCCCCAACCATTCTTGAACATTAAATTATAGAGAAACCTATAGTTAGTTTTCTTTTTTGTAAATAGAAGTTAATACAATATCTGTACGTAAACTCTAAGAATATGTTCTTGAGCAGCTTTTTCGGTAGGTGTTAGCACAGCCAAATTAAAATTTGAAGTAAGCCCCTGTCTGCTTGAAATTTTGTTATACTTTACATAACGGTATTAATTTATACATTTACTTCTATTTACTCCATACCACTTTAAAATACATTCTAATCCATTTTCTTGTAATTCCTCCTTTGCTGCATTTTCGCTTTGGAACAAACAGACTGACTGGGATAACAAAGGATTCCCGGTCTCACTAAGTAAATATTTGACGTTTTGGCGTGATGTATTAGTAAAACCATGGTATTAATATCTTCGGTAATAACTGTTACGGTATCATAAAATTCACTTCCTTCAACTGCTGTTAAAGCTATTAACACATCTGCATCCCTTGAAGCCTGTAAATAAAATTGTTCTTCGAATATAAACGAAATTTCACCTATTAAGTTCCTAGGGTTATTCCTCCTACTGCTATCCTGCTAATAAAAAATTCATAACTTCTATAATTCTGGAGATACAAAAAAAGTTCATATGAAAAATGAGTGTTTCTTTGTTATCTAAAAAATATATTCTTTACATTTTTTAATAAAAGTTTTTATAAATCAGTTAGAAGGAAAACCTAAACATCCAAAATAGCGGCCACATTTTTTTTTTCAAGTTCCCGTAATGGGAGACCATGGGACTTTTAGTATATTATTTAGTAAGCCTTAATCTTCTCATTAAAAAAATTCCAGCTTGTATAAAATTTTTTCCAATCTCGGCAAAATTTTAAACTATTACTCATGAGCTAGAATTGAATTCCTTTGCAGTAGCAGGCAATCTTCATCTGTATTAGCAGTACAAAATAACTTGATGATAAATAATAGTGGTCCTAGAGTAGAGCCTTGGGACACTCCAGGCGTATCCAGGAAAGGATTTAAAGCCACGATACTCTACATATTGAATATATATATTGAATCCTGCCATATAGAAAAATGAAGAGCACGGTAGTTAACAAATCCGAAAAAAACAAATACCGTAAGCTCTTTAAGGTCATTGTAGCTGAGTATGTCGAAAACTTTAGAAAAGTTAGTGTATCTAACGTATTAATTGGATGTTAGAAAATAAATGTGTAATAGTTAATTTTCCCTTAATAAAACGCGAAAAAATACTTATCCGTTCCGTATATTGTTATGGCCTTTATCATACAAAATAATATCGAAGACAATAGCGAAACTGCAAGTTATAGTAATAGGAAAATAATTTATAAAGTTAAACTTATCTTAAAAATTGGACACAAAAATTGAACAACTTCCGCTGGATTGGAAATACCCAGGCAGGTATGCCATCGAGACCCTTAGTCAATTTAAGCTTTCTCTATACTAAACATTTGTACATATTTAGTTCACTAAAGGTATTTATGCAGGACATTTGTTTCACCGTGGGTAAAGATTAGAGTGATTAGAGGTATATGCTGTTTGGAAAAACAAACCGATATTGTTAATACAATGTTCAGCGGATTACTATATCGAGTATTGTAGAATAGGGCATGTGTTTTATTGCATGAAAGTAGTTTTGTTGTTCTTTAAATCTATGTGTAGGTTTCGAAGCAGCAGATATAGAAAAAAATAGGAGGATGCAAATTTTATTAGTTGTATGACTGAGTTATTTCTACCATTATTGTTAAAGTTGTAAATTTTTTACCTGTCTCTGATTAATGTATGTATATATGTATGTATGTATAAGACATACGAGAATGTATATATTAAATTCTTTTGGTCTTAATTAAGTATATATGTACTAGGAATTATATATTAATAAAGTTAAAGTTAAAGTTAATTCCTACACTTTTTTCTCGTCCAACGAACGGTTTACGAGACAATTGTAAAAAACTAGCGTTAAGTTCCCATTAAGGTAGTTTTTTCGTTCCTGAATGGAGTGGGAACTTTTCGGGTATCTATTTCTAACCCTATCGAGAGAACGCATCTCAAATATTATTTCGTTATAAATTATTTCTTCTAATATATCTAATTTGCGTGGACTATATACTCTTTATAACTATAATTTATATCTACCTAGTTTATACCTAATTTACAGATGCCTTACATCTATTGTATACCTAGTTTTTTAAGTTCAGTACAGCTTACATTATTATTAAGTTTATTAATAAATTGTTATGCTACACCACGGACAGCCTTAGGCTTTATGGTCTTAGATTATTTGTGAATAAAAATTAGTAATTATGTACATAAATTGTAGAAATTGTAATATTACTAAACAAATAAACATTATTATTATTAAAAAAAAAAAAAAAAAAAAAAAGTGCTCTTAATTCTTCTAAATGAACATATCATTAGCATTTGTTGGCGAAATTATAACTGGATAATCTAGAATTGGCAAATTAAGAAGTGGCAGCTTTCTCTTTAAATTGTACATAAAACATTATAATTGCCATTTTAAATTTACTCTAAATCAAATAAATTGCTCATGGATTACTCTGGTCGTTTTTCCATCATCCGTGAATAATATATAACTCATAAAGAATGAAATACCAGAAGTAAATAAAACCTTATCGATCCCCACACCCACACATGTTTACAGACGCCCAATATTCGAGTATTCTAGAATTCATTTCATTTTCCGAACACATTATCTCCGTTCCACGACCAGATTTATAATGTAAGGCTTAGTACTCGATCAAGCAGAGAAAAGTAAACAATAGTGCCCAGTGAAATCGAGAAATTTCTATTATTTATATATGGAAACAATGAAATTTTTGTTACGTTTTATTACAATGTTGTCAACCTCTCCATCACACAATCACTTCATAATTTTTACACGGAAGAATTATTTACACCGTGTTTGTATTAATTTGCTGTTTCAAAATCAGAAAGTACACTACCCCATCAACAGTTTTATTATGATTTAGAAAAACATGAACTCTTCTTTATAATCAACAAAAAAATGTTTTAGAACCAAGATTAGTCTGTATTTTACCTTCATATAGGAATAAAATATTACAATATAACCAATTTCAATGGAATTATTACTGATCAGATTGTGAAATATTATATCCCCATCTAATATTGAACAATATAAGGAATTGAACAATCCTTGCCTATTCCGATATCAACCAGGAGAGTCTGCAGCAGTAAAAAATATTCCATCTTCTAATAACCAACTAAATATTGAAATTTATTAACAGTAACAACTGCTTCAAATCAGATTTTGGCTCTAAATGTCTTGCAAGACTGATGATTTGTGGATTTTTCGTCCTGCGTCGATTTTTTGTATGCTTGCCGTTTCTACCGCCTTATCGTAAATCTTCTTCTGAAGTAAAATGCAGAAAAGTCACTCTGCTACACAAGAAGACCACAAAATAGTAGAAATATTAAATATTCAAAATATTCAACCTGCAAACCATTCTACCAATTTGTCACATCTAAAGAAAAAAATAATAGGCTCACATATAGCCAACTACTGTTACTTAGCAAGATAAACCCACACACTGATTCTATTATTTCTCTTTCATCGGTTTGACGTCACTCTGTGACAAATACTTTCGTTGAGAATGCATTTAAAGTATTTCTTTTATTTACGTTTTTTGCCATAGTATATTATGCAATAGTGGACTGTTCAAATAATAATAAAAAGAACAAGGAATGTTTTCAGTTTTCACACAATCGGTACGCAAAATGTTCTGCTTTCCTATGGCATCGTTGGCTCAAGTTAAGTGTTATAACAACTAGAATGTGTTTTAATCATTTAGCTGAGTTTATTGCCTATAAATTAAATGAAAAAAATTTGGTAGTTTACACACGCCTGCCAATCATAACAACGAAACATAAAAAATTTAGCCATAAACGAAATATAGATTTCAAACTAATGTAATGCTCTATTTTTAAGGTGTGTAAATTTAGTAAAATGTCATTTATAAATCGGAAAAACAAAGCATGTAGCCGCGCGGCATATTCGTATTCAACTCTAAGGGATCGGTACATTTTTGGATCCGATTCTCTGATTGGTTTAAGACATTCACGTTGATGTTATGGTACACCGAGAGCAACAAGTCATAAGGGCGATTAAAAACGGGTAAAGAGAAAGATTACAAGTGGTGTATTACCGCGAATTAATGTGTAAAGTTGTATTAGATAGTTGTTGATTCGTCTTGATGTTAAAGTCTGGTGATATTACGATCATAAGTTTCATTCTAGAGAGAAGTTTTATTTGGTTAGTGGGAGACGCCATTTATTGACGGTGTAAACAGCAAGTACGCCATATTACAAGACACCCAGTTTAAGTTTTGTTGTATTTACGGTGTTGGTCAGTATACTGTACTATTCTATCAAAGTGTAAACCTTAGAAACTTTCCTAGTGTAAAAAAAATTTTTGGTACATAGACCCTTGTCTAGTACGTGCAACCCTTCATGAATTATGGATTAAATTGTAAATTTTCGAACACTGCGCTCTCCAAGTAGGTATTTAGAAGATTTCCGTCAGTCCCAATTATTGGTTCAGGTGACAAAGTGCATCATAAACTTTAGTACGTTCTTGTTAAGTTCACTCAATGGTTTTCGGCTTTTTACAAAAAAATAAAATCCGTGGCACCCAACTTTTTTTAGAGATTTTGACTTTAAAAATTATAATTGTATGTTAATGTCTGGGTATCTAAATGAGTTTTGACTCCAGTTATACTCCGGATTTTGTTCATGTTTGTAAATTACCTTTTGTTACTATAAAAATTCCATGTATTAGTTTAATTATGTACTTATGTATAGTTACGACTTTGATTGCGTATTCGAATACTGTATATTTTAAAGAACTCTTGTTTTTGACATTGACGTTTCATAACCTCAGGGTCATGAGTTCTATTGTTGTAATATTGGATTAAATTTAACATTGTTTGTTTCACTTTAATCCAGTTTTCCCCCACCCCTGATGTTGAGGGCTGTTTAGGTACGAACGTTCTTAAAGAAACTTAAAGTAAAAATTGTTTCACTATGGACACGAAAATTTATAAAAGCGGTTAAATCACCGTGTAACCATTTATTTGTTAAATAAATCATAATCTTTCAGCTTTTTTACTGCCCCGTTTTTTCATTAATATATTTTTTAAGGTGATCTGGTTAATTTTCTATTAACAATATATCAGATTTTAGTATTGAAAGTACTATTGCAATCATATATATACAGGCTATACCTCACATATTTTTCAACCGAGATGCAACAGATTTGTCTACCGGACGGCGCCAGCGTCGGCGCAGCAGTTTAAGCAAAAAAGGCGGTACAATTTTTTTTGTGAAAATTTAGTACAATAAAATTAATCTATCGTTTGGATTTTACCTCTCAGGAGAAAATTTTATGATCAATCGGAAAAATGTCAGGAATAACATATTAAAATGTTTAAGAGCGTTAAATAATTTTTAAAAATTTCAAGAAGAGAGTGATAATTTAATGAGAAACCTATATCAAATTAAATACTTAATTAATTAAATAAATTTATAATAATTAATTAATAACAATAGAATTAATAATTAATTAATGATCACGATTGGTACATAAACAACAGGAATCGCATGATACACATTAGGCACCAACACAGTACTTGGAGAGAATTAGGACGGCTGGCACGTGCGCGCGGGTAAAAACAAACATTTTTTACATATATAACGAACTAAAAATCGATAATTTTCTTTATTGGAAGTTAATAAACGAAGTCTAAAAATATTATAAAAAATTATGCATTGTAAAAAAACATTTTTTTATTACACTTTTAGAGCGTCAAAATACGGGAAATGGGCGATATTTTTAAGTTTTAAAAATTTTTTAAGATATCAACTTTACGAAAAAAAAGTTATTGAACACTTGTTGAAAATCGATCAAAAAATATTTTAAAAAATTGGTTGAACATTTTTTTCTCTTTGTTGTAAATAATTTTTTTTTTTTAAATGACGACCCAGGTTACCATCTGGCAACATGGATTTTCATAATCAGTACTATCTCCTGAACTGAGCAAAAAAATCGATTCCGAATTTAATTCGAAACGACAGCACCCATACCGCCTAGTCTAAAATAACTTAAAAACTATTACATTATTATTTAGTGGAAAAGAGAAGTTTATAATGTGTCAATTTTGATTATTTTCGTCTTCCTGTGAGACGAATCTAAAGATGTGGCAACTTAAAGATAACGTTCGAATTTTAATAGGCCGAAACATATTGTTTAAATCTTAAATATTTGAAAACCAATAAGTCTGACGTTAAAAATGGATATAATGAAATTTAAAGGTAATAAAATTCCCTTTATACTGAAATTTTAAAAATAACAATGTTGAGTAAAAATTTTTTTTAGAAAAGTTTAGTGCCTTCCTGCTGCCATTGGCCGTAGAATGAAAATTTTAAAAATACATATTGCCTTTTGATATTATACTATATCACCTATCATACTCAAATTATTTAGAATTTTTATCGCACTGATTTTATGTAATATTATACTTTAATAAAAGGAACGTTCCTCCATATGCTGAGAACATTCTTTTTTGAAAATAACTCAGAAACTATTACACTGACTGAAAAAAATGACACATACATACATTATTTATCGTTTCCTAAACTTTATTTTAATACTCTAATTTGTTTTCGTTTAACGCAATAGTTTTCGGCAGACTCGCAAAACTCGCTTTCAACTCGTATTGTAATTTTATACACGTGCGGTAAAAACAGCACCACACTTGATACGCAATATACTATTTATTGTATTCCAGCTTTAAGATCTACTCACTGCGGCATTTCAGACACTTTCCAGGAATACATCACAACTCACAGCAGACTCAGAGATAGTGTAAATGAAGACTATTTAAATTGCCGTTTTACATTTTCCTTTGATCCTCTCTATACAAAATATATCCAAGCTCTACGAAAGGTTCGATTGACTCGTATGTGACTTACTCATTAGTAACAGTCTGGTGGTAGTTTACCTAAATTTTCATTTGTACATATTCAAAAGCAAAAAGTAACATTAATCCATATTGGTTACACTTACATAAACGATTGAAGCAAATAAAGGTATTCATTTCAATATTTATGCTATTTACTGTATAAGGATTGTATGTTTTTTAAATAATGATGAAATTAATTATATAAGTAGTGTATTACACTAAATAGACAAGATGAACTGTGTTCCTGGTTTAAAATGGACCGTGATACGTCTCATGCATCTAAGCAGGTGGCTTTCTTGCTAAAGAATAATAAAAAAATTTTTTTTAGTTGTAATACATCTTTGAGAAACATATTAAATAAATATCTTCTTCTTTTAACATTTGTTAACTGTTGTTGTAACATCGCTTTCATTTTCCACAATGAAACCTATATGAGAAGTTAAAGACGAGGATTATACAGAATAATCATTTATTTATCACAATTATTTTAATGAATGTACAACCGGTTTTGGAGAAGTAACTTTACTCAGTCTGGTATCATATTTTAATAAACGAGATTTATACTTTTGATATCTCATTGTACTTTATGGATTTAAAACTTGTCCAAAGAGATATCAATGAAGCAATATGTTATTATTGTTTATATGGAACATGAGAGATTTTGGTCATGTGAAATTTTATAAACATATCAAGTACCTATAATTTTGATAATGTCACACAACATTACATTATACAAATTGCGTATAATTAAAATACCTTTCATAACTCCGCACCGAGTATGTACCTAACCAACGTATATTTTAACACTTACACGTTTGAAAATTCACCTAAAATCTCGGTAATAGAATACCCCTATTGATTCCAGATTATTTTCTGAACTAACCACGTTACGTAAAATATTAAAGTATTATTTGGTCCTGAACTCGTCGGCTTAAGCGCACGATTTATATAAAAACTCATTAAGCTTCCTTTTAAACATGATCATCAACATAAGTATTCTTAATTAGCTAACGTTGTAATGTCTCAGATCTTTCATTTAACCCTGACCTTCCAATTCTTTTATTCAATAATAACATTATTTAATTAATGATATTCTTTAATAATATTAAGCTTGCATCGAGCACGGTTCATAAACAATTATATTAGTTATTATTATCTAATACCTACATTATAAACAATATACCTATTTGTTCAAACATATCAAAATATTCATGGCCGAATCCCCAGGGGTTTCAAGAAATATTGCGTGTAAGAAAAAGTACAATAGTTTCAAAAGCACCTGAAAAAATATCTTGCCAACGTTAATTATTTAGTAAGGTCTATATGGAAATGAAATATTATAGAATCACTGCAAAGGTCAGGACTTGTTACTGTTAGTAAATTAATGATGGTTTAATTTTGCTTATCTACTAAAATGTTAGTATAAGAAATATTATTATAAAGATTATGTAAGTGAAAACCTTCAAAATTTTAAGATACTATACGAATTCAAAAAATTATCTAGCGCAATTTAGTTTTCCTAAAAAAAATTGTTGAATCTCGATAAAACTTATCCTTTTAGAGAAATACACGATTTAAAATTTTCCATACACCAGTTGGTTGGAGGAAAGTTAATATTATAACTAAAAATATATTCAATATATATTTTTGTCTGTAAGGATAGCGTTGCTACAAAACAGAGTGGTTATTAGAGAAATGCATTATTTAAGAATTATTTCTGTCTGGTGTATTTCGAAAAAACCCTTGTGAATACAAAGTGATACATAGTGTAATAATCAAGAACAAGTGATGGAGATACCAAAATATTGGAGATAGGTTCCAAATCTTCCAATTAGTGTGTAGTTTTATAACTTCGGAATGTTGATCAGTGAACATAGAATATTAAAATACAATTTTCCAGTCGCAAACTTCTCGATAAAATCCTTATTTTACTATAAGGAACGTAACCAAACTAAAACCAACAGCTACTCTCTGGACTATGTGTCCCGCCGAGCGCTGAATTACAAGTTACAAGCCTGGAGCGTTAAGTGTAATAATTACAGATTACCCACAGAACGTTAATGCTTCGATTGCAACAAACACCAGCCGAAAGACTGATCCTACTTAAAGGAGCTCTCGTGCCAGTCGTCCCACACCACTTGCAATCTGCAGTTTCGAGCTGTTGGCTCCCGTCAGTGCAAGGTAGGCATGTGACGACCGACATGAGGATCCTTTGACTATTTAGTACATCTCGGTATCTTTAGGATAGCGACATACAAAATAGTCAGCAGGCGCCATCTAGCGGTCCAGTGTCTGTTGCAAACAAAAAACATATAGCATGACTGGGCTTAGCATAGTTCAAATGTGCAGAATATTAAAACATAATTTTTCAGTGGCAAGCGCCTCTATAAAAATCCTTATTTTACTATAAGGAACGTAACCAGACTGCAACCAACAACTACTCTCCGGGATATGTGCCCCGCCGAGCGCTGAATTACAAGTTACAAGCCGGGCGCGTTAAGTGTAATAATTGCATATTACCAACAGAACGCTAATGCTTCGATTGCAAAAAACATCAGCCGAAAGACTGATCCTACTTAAAGGAGCTCTCGTGCCAGTCGTCCCACACCATTTGCAGACTGTAGTTTCGAGCTGTTAGCTCTCGTTAGTTCAAGATAGACATGTGACGAACGACACGAGGATTCTTTGACTATTTGGTACGTCTGGGTATCTTTAGGATAGCGACATGTAAAATAAGGATTTTATAGAGGATTTTGCGACTGAAAAATTATGTTTTAATACGCTGCCCTCTAGAAGCACATTTGAACTATGCTAAGCCCAGTCAGGCTATTTACTTTTCGTTTGCTACAGACATTGCACCGCTAGATGGCGCTTACTGACTATTTTGCATGTCGCTATTCTAAACATACCGAGATGTACCAAATAGTCAAAGGAGCCTCGTGTCGTCACATGCTTACCTTGCACTGACGAGAGCCAACTGCAGTCTGCAAGTGGTGTGGGATGACTGGCACGAAAGCTCATTTACATAGGATCAGTCTTTCGGCTAATTAGTAATTCAGCGTTCGGCGGGGCTCATAGTCCGGAAAGTAGCTGCTGGTTGCAGTCTGGTTACGTTCCTTATAGTAAAATAAGGATTTTATAGTGGGGTTTGCGACTGAAAAATTATGTTTTAATATTCCGCCCTCTAGAAGCATATTTGAAATAGTTAGAATAGCATAACCTCGAAACAAAAATGCAAACTCTGATTTGTCAAAAATGATCAAAATCAATAGTGACAGTTAGCTACAAATAATTGAAACATAACCTACAAACTAAGGACAATTTTGGCGAACATCCTCCTCGTTCGTTATTTGGAACTGGTCATGGGTGCATCTAACCTCAAATCTAACCTTTTTTGTTACTAACAATTCTGGTCGCCAAAAAAGTTTTTTAGCAAAATTTTTCCATAGTTAGTGAATACATTTTTTGACGACACGAAAGAAAAATATTAGCAGAAAAGGAGTGATATCTAATTATATGAATAATAGTGAGAAGAGCAACAAAAAGGGCAATTCTTTAGATCTTTCACAGGGAAGCTATCGCCATCTCTTGACTACACAATGGCAAAACAAGAAGAACAGATTAAAGCAACGCCAAACTTTAGAATCTTAAATGTCAGAGACTGAAAGCGACCGAAGTTGTACCAGCCTCGACGGACAGACTTTTGTCCGAAAGAGGGTAAAAATAACAACGCAACATCAAACCTCAGCCGAAACAGATGCATGAGAGTGGATCTCGTACAACCCCAACACCCCATATAAATGATAGTCAATGAGGAAATCTTCAGATTAGAAGCCAAACGGATAAAATTAGCATTAAGAGATGAGAAAACCCAAAATTTACACACTCTGGGACATCCAAATTAATTAAACCTACACCGAAACCCTGAACTACAGAGATCATAATAGTTATTTGCGTATCAAGGCCTTTTAAAGTTGATATTTCTCGGCTGAATCTGAAGCTTGCAGCCCAGGTCAAGCAAACTTCGGCTAAGGTCGGGATATTTCATTTGGCCGAGGAGCACACAGCATTTTTGAGACAATTGCCTCAAAAAGTAAAATAAACATTTTTAAAATTGCTTCCTACAAATTACTGGAAACATGGGTTAATAACAGTCAATTCAGGTAAAAGATAACGTAAAACTGGGAAGCAATTAATAATTTTTCCAACAAGGCCAAATCGAATATCACACTTATACGCCTAAAGATGCAAAGACCCACGTCTTTATATTGCAAGGATTACATCGCGAAATTTATATGGAAGACGTTAAAGAGGAACTAAGAATCAAGCACAAGATAGAAGCCAAAGAATTTTATACTTTAAAAGGTACGAGGTATCGAACGTATACGGTGCTTAGTATACTATCCAGTATACTAAAAATCGAGGTACCCCAGCAAATTCGTGGAGACCCACATACTGCCGATATCGTTCAATGTATCGTCTACAATAGGAAAATCTGCGAGATTAAGAAGAGGAGTGTATGTGCTAAACCAGCATCCACAATGAAATACGTGACTGTCCCACAGCCGGTATTGGTGGAAAGAGCACGAAAATTACAAGAAAAACAAATACAACAGCGACAACAAACCCAAATAGTTGAGACTGGCATGGCAGCTAACTACTCACATAAGACGCAGTGAGATGAACCAGTGTTATTTCCCACCCCACCTTTAATGAACAGCCAACGACGGATAAAGTAGAACAACTCTTGAGGTGACAACAGAAGAGATTATCAACCCTGGTAGAGTTAGATAAACTGTTGGTGCTGTACGCCAACCTGAACAATGGATTGGTGAGATGTACAAATGCATGTGAAACATTCTACATTATGCACGGTTTTTTTAGAATCTATCCCAGAAACCTCGTTCTAAATTAAATTAAAAATATCGGAACGCCAACGGTATAGGTAACAAAATTTTATTTCTGATTAATTATATAGGGTGGGGAAATAGTGCGTCGGACTTCAATATCTCAAGCTCTACGATAGCTAGAAATTTTTTAAAAAATTGCAAGTAAACTAGATAAAAAAGTCTGTAACTGGAAATTATTTTCGAACATACAGGGCGAGCCAAGACGAAATTACAGGGAGAAGTGTCTTTTTTTTAAATGGAATGCTATGTATATCTGTAAATTTTTTGAAGCCTCTTTCTAGGCTCTATTCATTCCTATCCTATATTAGCATTCAATATCTCCCAACCACTTGGATGTAATAAATTTGTTTGTTGAAATAATGCAATCTGCAGATGGATGTTAACAAAATCACCACAGTCACAATTATGGGTTTTAAGAAAAACTTATGTGAATACCAGTTACGAGACATCTAATTAATGTTCTTGAATCATTTTCATTTCCTAAAAATGTACAGGGTGGCCAAGAATTATTTTTCAATTTAGAATATTTTAAATTGAATATTCTCAATTTTTCAAATTGAACACCCTGTATATGTAATGTAGAAATGAAAAACGAACAATTTTTGTAAGTACTCCCCTAGGGCTAATTGCAACCAATTTCGTTTTATTGAACAATAATCACAAAATTCAAAAATAAGCTTTAAAAAAATGTTTCTTCAAAAACAAAAATTATGATAAATGTTCCACATGTTGCCTATTTTGATTGACATACATCTCTATGCGCTTTTGAAATGAGGTTCCCACTGTTTCTAAAACTGCTGGTGTGATAGATGTAAAGGCAGTTACTATTATTTCCTTCATACTTTGTACACTGTTGTTGGTGTGTCTCTATAAACAATTTCCTTCACGTATCCCCATAAAAAGAAATCCATTTTTGTAAAATCTGGGGATCTAGCAGGCCATTTAGTAGGTCCATGTCTTCCAATCCATTGATTAGGATAGGTATTATTTAAGTGGTCTCTAACTGCATTTAAATAATGTGGTGGAGCACCATCTTGCTGAAACCACATCTTATTTCGCATTCTTTCAGGGAGATTTACCAATAATTGTGGCAGATAGTTTTCCAAAGAATTAAGATAAATAATAATAATAATTCCTCCCCAAGCGTTTATAGACCAACTGTGTTGGTTATCAACTTGCATAAAAAATTGAGGATTTTCCGAAGCATAATAATGGAAATTGTGCCTATTAACAAATCTATTTTTATGAAAAGTTGCCTCATCACTGAATAAAACAGTATTGAAGAAGTTGACATCTTGTTGCATTTCACCTCTGGCCCAATTACAAAATTGTAGGCGCTTTTTGAAATCGGCATCAGATAATTCCTTATGCATTTGAATATGATATGCATGCAACTTATTTGTTTTTAAGATTCGACCCACAGACCGTCTACTTAATAATAATATACACCACAGAAATTAGACAACCCCCAATTCCAGAAGCCAGGGCTTGTGCGGAAGGGTGGTACTAATGACCTCTTCTCTTTGACTAACATGGAGATTCTCAACCGTTGCCAACACCACAGAAAACCCATTTTCTTCGTTCACAACACGTTGTATTCTTTCACTTTTTTATAGTCGACATTTCCAGTTTCCAGAAATCTATCGAAAAGAAAGGTTTTGGAAGCTGCTAACATCAGGAATCCTTCTTTTAGGAAAACGTTGGTGATAAATTCTATTGGCAAGTAAACAATTTCTGTCTGACTCGCCCAAAACAAAAGTCATGTCTACAAGTTCCGCTTTATTAAAATTCCAAATATTTTAAATTCAATACAAATTGTAACGACCGACAAGTGTGATAAATGCTCCTTTGTAAACGACAATTTATACCAAATTGAGGTTTTATTGCTTGCCAAATAACGAAAACAGCAAAAAAATGTACAAAAAAACATTACAGAAAAGGACCGGTTAAATACTGTTTACTCATTTCAATGGATTGGAATAAATGGTCCCACTAAATGGCCTCATTTCAAAATTGCATAAAGACGTATGTCAATCAAAACGGGCAATACGTCGAACACCTATTATAAATTTTCCTAATGAATTATTTAAGGGAATCTCTTTTTTTAAATTTATACTTGAATTTGATACTTGTTTATTTATAGAACGAAAATGGTTGCAATTAGCCATAGGGTACGTAGGTAGGGGTAAGGGTAAGTACTTACAAAAAACGTTCGTTTTTCATTTCTACATCACATCGTCGAAAAATATACAGTGTTCCATTTGGAAAAAATAATTCAATTTAAAAAGTTCCTCATCGAAAAATAAACACTTATTTATTTATAAAACGAAAATGGTTGCAATTAGCCATAGGGAAGTACTTACAGAAAACGTCAGTTTTTCATTTCTACATTACATCGTAGAAAAATATACAGGATATTCTATTTAAAAAATTGAGAAAATTCAATTTAAAATATTCTTAATTGAAAAATCATTTTTGGCCATCCTGTACATTTGTAGGAAACGAAAATGATTCATAAAGATTAATTAGATATCTCATAACTGGTATTCACATAAGTTTTTCTTAAATCCCATAATTGTGACTGGTGATTTTTTTAATATCCATCTGCAGATTGCATTATTTTTATAAAAATTCATTACATCCAAGTGATTGGGAGATATTCAATGCTAATATAGGAATGAATAGAGCCTAGAAAGAGGCTTCAAAAAATGTACTGATTTACATAGCATTCCATTTAAAGAAAGGCACTTGGTCCTGTAATTTCGTCTTGGCTCGCCCTGTATGTTCGAAAATAACTTCCAGTCATATACTCTTTTATCTAGTTTACTTGCAGTTTTTTAAAACATTTCTAGCTGTCGTAGAACTCGAGATATCGAGGTCCGACGCACTATGCCCCACCCTGTGTATTGAGGCACAAAATTGACAATTGACATAATACTTCTAAAAGAGATGAAACTTACCAGACAGACAGATAGACAGACGCAGACGTGACAAGCTGCAGGTCCGAGGATATACTACTATTCGAAGAGATAGGCCCGATCACAGAGGCGGTGAGACAACTGCGCTCATAAAGTAGGATATCACACGCACGCATGGTTCTGTACGGAATACATCCCTGGAGAACTTATATGTCACATTAGAATGCGGCATGAGTATCATCGCCGCATAATATGCATCAGAACGACTTTACAGTGGATTGTTTGGAGAATCTAATGAATGGTGGCCCACGCTGTCTGTTCATTGTAGATTGTACTGTACATTATTTCAGGGGTTACTTGGCTCTGAGTAGCCTTACCTTGCTCCAATCGCAGTGCCTCTATTCTGCTCGTCTGAGGATTTTTAATCAACACGTCAGTCAAAGTCCTACTTGAGTGGCAGTGAGCAAACAGATCGCTTGGTTTGAATTTAAGTGCCTGATGCAGTCTTAAGGGACTAAGTGCTGCCTTCTTCTTTCCATACAAGTGCGGAGGAAGTAGGTCAAGCGTTGTCTGCCTAGCTGTTGTGGGACACGAGAACATTGCTCCTGTAGTCCCTAAGTAGGTAAGGCATTGCAATTTTTGGAACTTTCCTTGTGATAAAAAATAATGTCACACAAGAATTAAAAAATAATGTGTTAATCATAAGCGACGCAAACCAAATCATGCAACTTGGTAACAAAAATAACACATAGCATGTGAAAGTCAACACGTACAAATTCAGTTAATATCTAATAAAACCTCCACACGAAGCCATTCATCATCAAGAAACAGAAATAAACTTAAATATAAAACCACAAAACAAAGGAATCAAAGGCTATTAATAATAATATGATAATTAAAAATAATAAATCCAGTCCAGCAAGAAAAAACAAACAACAAACGCCAAAAACTGATAAAAACTAGCAAACGTTCATGAAATTAAATCGTGAGAGAGGTATTCAAGTAAAACTAATCTAATTTGAAACAATAAATATTTGATTTTAATCTATTTTAAATAAATTCTTTATATTTTATATTAAATAAATTACATTGGTTCATATCGTAATAAATGAAATTACTAAACATGCCAGGTTGAATTAAATTAAATGTATATATTATACAATATGACATAACGTTGTGATTTTGACACCACACCATCGAAATTGTTTTAGTAGCTATGTTATGTAGACACCCTGAAAATTTTGGCTTGTTGTTGAATTGTCGATATTATTAAATGGGCTGCGCTTGCACAACAGTGAAACATTATTTAAACGATTTGCTTATTATGGAAATTAAATACCCTGTTACAGTAAATTTAATTGCACCCCTGGTGCAGTAATTCATGATCCCGTCTAGTATTTATTTACAACCTATTATTAGTAAATTCTTGAATATGGAAACGAATTACCTACAGCAAAGCGCTCATTTAAATTACAGCTTCTAATTAGAATGGCTGCATAAACGTGTGACGATAAAATATTAGCTTTTTATTTGTGTAGTGTAAAAACTCGAATACATTTACAAGCTGACCAAATGCATCATTTTGTTCCGAAGCGAAAGAATCCCATCGCATCGTTTAGAAAACCGTGGCTCCGCGAGGAGCCGATCATCGATGCGGGAAAGCACCAGAAAGTATAACAACACTTCATTTAACACTTGCGAAAACCTAAAAAAACAACATATATTGCTATGAAATTTTCACCTGCTAAAGCTAAAATATCACACAATATAATTTCTAAATTTAATTCTCAAGGTCGAAAGTTCGGAATCAATGAAGAAAACACATATAGAAATACATGAACAATAAAACAAATTCAAATCAAGTGAACAATGTATTGTGATAATAGATATATCATCCAACGAAAAGATAAAATACAATTATCTAGATAAATAAACAGACTCTAAAATTAAAATAATTTGGATACAATTTAGATTTGGATACAAAAATTTGTGAAGTTAATTGTCAAAATTTTCCAATTTCAAATATTTTTAAATATTTCCAAGCTATTAATTTATCGATTCGTTATAATATATACTAAATGGTGAACATAAAATTTTTATACAATTTGTTACAAAATTGTAAGTCCGCGTAGCGAAGTATTAATTCCAGCCGCACAGTGTCATTTATCTGCGAGATTCAGTTAATATCCCCTATGTTTTTTCATCTTCCAAAGGATATACCGTTTTTCACCAGGAATCGTTTTCTTGACTTTAAAATAAATTACTATTAGGTACTCTTCTTTCACGTTACTTTTCAAAATCTTAAATTCGGTTTTTACTATTTCTTTTTTGAAAATTCTTTAAATGCTTTTCTTTCTTCGTTCTACTTTTATCCAATTAAGCCAACATCAATCCATTCTCTATTTTATTCTAATATTCTTTTTTCTCAAAAATTTTCTCTCTCCTTCAGTTTTTTAATTTCTTATTATTTTTCTATCCCCTGGCAACGCCCAGTTGTCAATTTTTCCACTATCTCCTTTATATTTTTCCTCATATAAAAATCGCAAATATCAACTTGAATCTTTCGTGACATAAACTTAACAAGACAAATTGGTTTCTTCTATTGGCATTCACTAATCTCATAATATATAATTTCACTTTTATCAACTTTCCGCACAAATTAATTTAAAATATTATGTCTACTTAAACGTATATGCGTAAACAGTTCAAGATGTTTTAAATGTTTTAATAATTAGTGTAACAATAATTGACTGCATCTATTTAAAATAACTGATTCTATTTATCATTAAATTGTGTTATAAATAGTTGCAAAGATATTTAAAGTCATTCTGTATCTTATAAACATCTCTATGTGTCTTCTGTAATATACCTTGATACTTTATCAAACAGAACAAATAAATGAAAACAGAAAACATGCATGCAACTCTCTACTCAGAATAAAATGCATCTTATTCACAATACACAACTCAAATTAACCTAAATGTGTTCTTTCCTTTAAGTACAAGTGAATATCACATCAATATATATCTATATATATATATTTCATAACGAAATAAGATAGAAATAAAATATATAGCGCTTGAAATGAAATTTGATGTACCTATTTCTATTTTTTCTATCGATTTAATATAAAAAAAACTCTGTCACCACAACCTTTCGCGGTATAATTTAGGTACTAATTTATTAGTTCTTCTCTGTATTTAATGTAGTTCATTTCTTTCTTGTGTAAGTTCTCATCCTGTAAATGGAATTTTTGTGTTTCTGTTGGATGATGTAAAATAAAATAATAGTACATTAAACAACAAGTTTAGAAAAGCAAAGTTTTACGAACGAATGTAGTGTTTGAGAAAGAACGAGCGAGTAACTCAAAAACTATATGAATTTAGTAAAACAGCTTTTCTTACGAGATTTGTTTATACTATTTTTTCGCATTTTGTATTAGTAGGTAATTATATATAAGCAAATAGTGATAGACATGAAAGCCTTACAAAGTTTAAAATTTTAAAAATTTAGGATTTCCATAACCTAGTAACTGGCACAGCTTTGTTTATTTATATAATAACTGTTAGCTATAATTTTTATGAGTATGATTCTAATTTATATGCCGATTACAAAAATGAGTCTTGCCACTGAAAACAATTTAGAAAATTATTCTGAAGACATTTTAAATGCCGCTCGAGATGCATCTTCGAGCTTACTTCCTTTAAAATCCAAGGAAAAATACGAGAAGGTATAAGAAATATATTAAGCGAGCGGAAACCACCCTTAAAATGAGCCCATAGTGACCATGGCAAACAAAATGTGGCGTTCATGTATAAAATCACGTTTTTGTGAAAAATGAAATAAAAGAAAATTCATGCTTTTTCACATTTAACTCGCTATATCTCCGTCAGTTTTAATTGTTTCATTTTGAAATTTGATACACTTATTCCTCAAAGTATGAGCTTGAAAATAAGACCTGTCCGAAATTCCTTCGACATTATTCATTTTGTGACAAATTTTCAAAGTAGCGCTGCCAGGTTTTGCAAATTTTGAGATACCATTGCAAAAGTTGAATGAGGAAGTTTTGAATTTCAAATAAATAATTATCTAACATTAAAATATAATACATTATGAAGTTTATTGGAAAGTTTCAGCCTTTTATATTTACATAAAAAAAAGATATGCGCGTTCAAAGTTCAGCGTAGAGTCCAAGCGCCCGCGATCAACACGCGCTGATTGCTTCGGCGGGAATTGGCTTTGACTATTTTACATTATAAATCACATAGATATGTGTAAATTATTTTTTTAAATGTATCTAGTGCATAAATATTGAATTTTATCCAAATGAAAACTATTTATTGCCAAAATTATTCATTTATTTCATCAATAGTACTACAACAATCTTTACAGATACAAACATCACAGCATTTTAAATGAGATAAAACGCAAGGACAAATCACATTTGAGTAAGCATTTTTCCCACTGCAAGAATAGAAATCTTTTTGTAAAATTTATATTGCAGTGGGTCCTTCGTAGTAATCAAAATTTAATCTTTCGCCTTCTATCGATCATCCAATCTTTGTCACGTCTTCGGAAACCATTATTGATTCATTAGCTTGTTTCCATTCCTTTACTTGCCAAAGAGCTCGCAAAATGTGCTTCAACATAGTCGGTTTAGATGGGGAAATTTAGCGATATTTTGGTTTTTTTCGATTGCTAAATTATAACGCAAGGAGTTAACATCAGTACGCACTGCTTTTGTTTTTTTATTTTAGGATCGTATAAATTCGCTACAAAACGACTAACGATTCCTAGGACAGTATCAATCGGTAAACCATTTATTCGAGCTAAATCTAATAAGTCTTCGTTAGAGATGCTTTTTATAGCCGCATAAACAGTCTTTTTGCCAATATAAAATAATGTTGAAGTTGTATCAGAATAGGTCAAAGCAAGCGCAGCTAACAAAGATGAGCACATACTATTACCTACACACACATTACATGTATAGGAATATACCTTCTCAAATCAGTAGGCACGGCAATTTTTCCTGCAAAAAACTACAGTGGAGGTTCATTCTCAAAATGTTGGAAATGCAAGTGCGCGCGCTCGGACTCGACGCTGAACTTGGAATGCGCATATCTCAAATCAACTCAACTTTTGCGATCGTTTGTAAAAATTTGCAAGCCCTGGCAGTGCAACTTTGAAAATTCGGCGCAAAATAAATAAATGTCGCGGGAATTTCGGAAGTCTTATACTTTGAGAAATAAAAGCTTAAAATTTCAAAATGAAATAATCAATACTGTCGGAAATATCGCGAGATGAATGTGAAAAAGTACGAATTTTTTTTTTCATTTTTCGCAAAAATACCATTTTATATATGGCCTACAGACGCCCCGCCCCTTTTTTTTGCAAAAATAATTTTAGATTCGTATTCACCGACTTCAAAATCATGAAAAAAAACTGGATTCAGCCATTAGAACTGCGTGGTCACTTACTCCTATTTTTAAGCGACTTTCTGGTGGTGTCCCGTTCGCGTATGTAACAATGTTTCTAATATTTAAATAAACAATTTTCTCTCAAACTGTTTTTATTAACGCTGACATTACTATATAGTAAAGTGACACTTTAATGTGGCAAAGTGCTACTTTATTAAACGATTTTGAATCTAGTAAAATAGCTTACATCAGTCAAAATGCGAAAAAATAAATAAATAAACGAAATATTTCAAAAGAGTATAAGAAAATTTTATAATCTACGCTCTGTACTTCTTAACTTAATGAGGTAGTCTAGGTAGTTGGAAATAATCTTAAATGAAACTTGTACATGCCTTATTTACTTATTAATAATGAAGACGGAGGCCGTGACTTGACATAAGCTTTTACGTTTCTTTTACAGAATTTTTTCCATATTTGACGGAAAATGTTTTTAAAACCAGCTCTTTACAATTGAAGGAATTAGAGTAAGCAATTAAAAATGTACAATATAGCGAACCAGAGGAAATACTTTTATTCTGATTAATTGTAAGATTACATGAATATCTAATGAAATACGTAACACGGAATTATGCGTAGGACTTTGAAATATTTTATTAACATCGTTGCACTTTGATTATCTAATAATCTCTAATTAAATCTGATCGATCCTGAGCATAGTTTCTTTTAAGAAAGGTGTGTTTATATTGGCAAATCGAGATCGTTATTTTATCTGACGTTTTTGCAGGCTGGTGCTAATTAATTAATGAGTTAAACTGGATTCTTTCTGTCAAATTATTTCAAATCCCTCAGGCCTTATAACGCAACGATGCTTGGTAAGTTGAATGTAATTATTCATAAGTTGCAATTTAACTTCCTGTTTTCATTTCCCTTTCATACTGATATTTCAGGTGCATAATTTGGTAGGAGAATTTTCATGTTTAAATTTTTTTAAATATGTATTCGCAATCCAATGAGTTAGTAGATTGAGTGTGCCGGACGAACTTGTAAATATTTTGATATGCAACGAGAGTACCTCCCCCCATTCTCGAGGATGCTAAATGCGATGGTGCTAGTAGAACTTCTCTTTGGAGTTACACAACCCCCCAAACGGCCACAAACTACCCCCAAAAGGAGTTAAACGCTAATCACATCTTTTCCACCGGCGAAACTTAGCGTACCCCTGTTTTGGAGGATGCTGAGCAAAATAATCATACTTCTTTTCGCGATTATAATTGACTTTTTTTACCATTTAGCTGAAAAAGATAGTCGAGTACTTACTAAAACAATTCTATTGAATCATTGGTACGTACAATTTATAGTGGATTTTGTGTCGGACGAACATGTAAGTATATTTTGACGCGACCAGACCACCTCCCCTCCCCGTTTTCGAGGATGCTAAAAACGTGGTGGGCAAAATTATCTTTAAGCATGCACAACGCCCCCAAACGGTCAAAAAACGCCCCCAAATTGTCGTGAAACGCAAAGGAGCGCGCTTCCGTCGGACAAACACCGGTTTATCCCCGTTTTCGAGGATGCTGAGACAGACGCCAGCCTTGAAAATCATCCCCGATGTAAACTCACCCCCCCCCCCCAAACAGCCAAAAACGCCCCAGAGAAAGGGGTGAAACGCGAAGGAGCGGACTTCCGTCCAAAAAACATTGGTTTATCCCCGTTTTTGTGGAGCCGGCCTTGAATATGTTCCGCGATGCAAACCCACCCCCCAAACAGCCAAAAACACCCCGGAAAAGGGGGTGAAACGTGAAGGGGCGAACTTCCGTCCATCAAACACTGGTTTATCCCCGTTTTCGAGGATTCCGAGACCTGAAAATCATCCCCAATGCAAACCCACCCCCCCAAACAGCGGTTCGGATGCTGCTTAAGAGAGAAAGTTGCTCTGCCTGAACCTCGGAAACATGTATACGTTGAAGGCAGGCTTTTGTCTTTTCTACCAGGTTTCGTACATATGAAACAAGTACGACTATTGTCATCTTCTTCCATTGCCCTCAATACCAACGAAATTCTAGAAAGAATTTTGAAAATTCAAATGAAAACCGACATATACTATAATGCAATAAAGGTCTGTTGATAATATTCAAGTATACATGAAGCAAATTAAAAAAAAAAACATTGTATTATGTTTTATATTGAACAGAAAAATAGAATAAATATACCGCACTTTGTACTTACTTTTTCAGAATTTATTTACCAGAAATTCACATAATATTATTATATTATAATACACAATACCCAATATCAAATTTATTGGCGTAAAGAAACAGTTTTTGTTATTATAACAGACAGCGAAACAAAGAATTGTTCGACTTGCACGTGTACAAGCTACAGAGCGAGTGGAGGCGCTGCTGCAGTTTTCCGCTCTGACAGATGCGTGGAAGCTGTCATCGGCCTCACCATCCTCGAAAATGGAGGTAAACCAATATCTGTCGGACGGTAGTTCGCTCCTTCGCGTTTCATCCCCTTTTCCGGGGTGTCTTTGACTGTTTGGGGGTGGATTTACATCAGGGATGATTTTCAAGGCTGGCGTGGGTCTCGGCATCCTTGAAAACGGGAATACACCAATGTTTGTCGGACGGAAGTCCGCTCCTTTGCGTTTCACCCCCTTTTTCGGGGCGTGTTTGGCTGTTTGGGGGGTGGGTTTGCATCGGGGATGATTTTCAAGGTTGGCGTCGGTCTCGGCATCCTTTAAAACGGGAATACACCAATGTTTGTCGGACGGAAGTCCGCTCCTTTGCGTTTCACCCCCTTTTCCGGGGCGTGTTTGGGGGGTGGGTTTGCATCGGGGATGATTTTCAAGGCTGGCGTCGGTCTCAGCATCCTCAAAAACTTGGATAAATCAATGTTTGTCGGACGGAAGTCCGCTCCTTTGCGGGGATAAACCTATATGTGTCCGACGGAAGCGCGCTCTTTTGTGTTTTACCCCAATTTGGGGGATTATGCATGCTTAATAAGAATTTTGTCCACCACCATCATTTTCAGCATCCTCAAAAATGGGGGGAGAAGTGGTCTGGTCGCGTCAGAAAATACTTATGTTTTTCGGGGTTTTCTCTGACACAAAATCCACTAAAAAGGTGCTCCAAAGTTGTAATGACAATGTGTATGTGTTTTTTTTAAATTTAAGTGTTTTATGGTTATTTCAAAATAAATTTCAGACATATTAACAGTGCATTTCCTGCATCTAATTAAGTTTTATAAAGAAAATGCAGTTTGTAGAAATTCTTGATATATGGCGTCATAAAATTTTATGTCTATTCAATTGAAATATGGCATATTTCCTGATGCATGCTGCGTGACGTATCTGGATAATAAACTTTCCTGTTGGAAACTACATATTAAATCCCTTTAGAGTGTACAGTGCACAACATTGTTAAACCTGCTTTCGATATTACGCTAGACGTAACAACTAGTATTGTGTCTCCTCCAAATATTTCGTAATGTTCCTGAATGTCTGCAGGAACTGTCCGTTCTGCAACTCCATTAGCTCAACATCCTACCTTGTTAAACAATCGTTAAGTTATAAATAGTCTTTGTTCAGTTGGTAAGTCGATCGGATTTATATTGGCGCATACAAATAAGCTTAACTAAATTGTTAGTGGAAAAACATGCTTACAATACATTTTTTTTTCATTCATACCTTATCTACATTAATTTAACCTACTAAATTACAAGTAGAATTACATGGTTGATATTATTCGAAATGGGCGTTACGTCACAATCATCAACATCACGGCCTTCATCATCCGTTTCCATGTCAGAATCGCTGATGTGAATTTCCGATACAAAATTCAACAACATTTAGTCAATATCATTTTCAGTCAGTCTCGTCCCGCTTCAGGGAAATTTTTCACTCCTTTTCGGGGGTGTTAGCCGTTAGATAGCTTGGAGAGGGTCGGAAGAAACATTCAGCATCACCACATCGTCTTCAGCATCCTCGAAATCGGGGGGTATGCTAAATTTCACCGTTGGAAAAGATCTGTTAAGCGTTTAACTCCTTTTGGGGGTGGTTTTTGGCCGTTTGAGGGATTGCGCAACTTCAAAGAGGAATTCTACCAGCATCGTACTCGGCATCCTTGAAAACGGTGAGGGGAGCAAAATACTTACAATTTTTGGCTTTCCTCCGACTCACACACCCCACTGTGCAGCAGTTTTATCCAATAAATATGTTGCATTGCGTAAATAAGCATACATACTATTATTTACAAAGTGATGATAGCAGTTGATTAGACTGCGATTAGGTGGCTATTACCTCTTCTGAGTTGGGGTCTCATTTGGGGTAGATAGTAGGTAGGTAGTAGTTTGAAGGGAACGGTTGTTGTGTAATTGATTGTGTGTTGGGTCCTGATTGAGGGTAGAATAACAAATGCTAAACTGTTAATAATTAAAATTCAATTCAATTTGAGCATGTTCGCAATCTTCCTAAGTCTGGTACAAGTATATCACCTCTAATTGTAATCTGACAGTCAACTGCCCACAACATGCCCAAGAAAGTACAACTTTTATAAAGGTATGTCTGGTTCAGGAACTATCTGAAGACGATTTTGATTAGTGAATTGAATTCTGAGAGCAACTGCAACAACTATATAAAAATGGCAATAACTTTATAAAGAGAATTGTTTTTGGAATGAAGCTACCTTGTTTTAAATGGCCATATGTGTGAGTAGGATTTTCGTTATTGAGTTGCAGACAATTCCCACTCGACGATGGAGTATTACACTCAGAACCTAAAAATAGTAAATGTGTGCTACGGCGTAGTTGGTGGAAGAATTATTGGTTATTATTTTCTTGTCGAGACCCTAGATTAGATTAGATTAGATTAACAAAGGAGCTAGTTATTTAGCCTTTACCACCGCGGCCTCTTCAGGTCTATTGTGACGCTCCCAGAATATCTTCCTTATAGTACCTCATCCAGCTTTGTCCTTTATACTAGACTCCACAGCTGTAATATAGGCCCTTTTGTATAGCTGCCCGCCCTTGGTTTTTCTTTTCCGAGTACTTGGAATCTCAGGCTCGCCAGGCCTTCACAGTGGCACAATACATGAATTGAGGTTTCCTCTTCCTCTTGGCAGAATCTGCATATTGCGTCCTCTGCCAGGCCCATTAAAGTCATGTGTCTATTGAGCCGGCAGTGGCCAGTTAGAAGGCCTACTATTACTCTGATGGCCTTCCTATTCTGGCTTAGTAGATCTTCCTTAAATTTGGCCAAACGTTCTTTAATAAACTCTTTGGCCTGTCTCTGTCTTGGGAGATTCCTCCACCATTCCAGAGATTTATTTTGCACCCATTCCTTAATGGCTGCTCGTATGCATGGCTTTGCCACGCCACAAAAGGGCTCGGGTCCTATTGGGGCTTCAAGTGCGCCTTCTTTGGCCAGTTGGTCAGCCTTTTCGTTTCCTCTATGTCCCTCGTGTCCTAGTATCCATGCTAGGGTCACTCTGTTCTGACTTCCCAGCTCTGTAAGGGCCGTCAAGCAGTCCCACAACAATCTTGAGTTGATTTGCATGGAACTGATTGCTTTTATTGCCGCTTGGCTATCAGAGAAAATGACAGTCGACTGGTTAACAGTGCCTTGTCCTATTATCTCCCTTGCGCAACAGTGTATGACGATCACTTCAGCCTGAAACACCGTTGCGTATTTCCCTAGACTTATCGGGATATTGGCTTTTGACCTTGTCCCGTAAATCCCGGCTCCGACTCCTTGTTCTCTCTTGGAGCCGTCAGTATACCAGACTGTTTATGTTGTTATGGGAGGACCGTTTTTGCAATCCTCCCTGTCTGGTATAACAGTCTGAAAGTTCTTGTTGAAGTTATACCTTGGGACCATTACATCGGTGGGCATGCCTAGAATGGGATCTGCCCTCATCTCCGAGAATAACTTCTGGTAATCCGTCCCGTGTTGCTGGCTAATTGACGTTTGGCTTTGCATTACCCTGTGCACCACTGACCGAGCTTCGCCTTGTATGAATACGTGTAAGTGTGGCAGGTCCAAGAGGACCTCAAGTGCAGCCGTAGGAGCATTTTTTATAGCCCCCGTGGCGCACAGGCAAGCAAGATTTTGTACGCCACTTAACAGTTTTATTGCTCTCGACTGCACCGTCTTAGTCCACCATACCACTGATCCATAGGTTATCATGGGTCTCACTAACCTGGTGTATAACCACAGGTTCATTTTGGGATTTAACCCCCCCGTTTTTTCCACACATTTGCCTACACCCTCTCAGGGCGATTGTGGCTTTCTGTGTGACTTTTTGGATGTGAGAGTTACATGTTAATTTTTGGTCAAAAATGACTCCTAAATATTTTGCCTCAGAGGCAAATAGAATTTCCACTCCGTTGAGCCTTAGGGGCTTTAGGCCTTGCAGTGCTCTTCTCCGTGTAAAATTGACGACTGTGGTTTTGTGGAGATTTATAGAAAGTCCTTCCTTGCAACATTTAGGGCTCTTTGCGAACGCTCCGTTATTATATTCGCGAATCGCCCCTTAACAACTATTGCTAGATCATCAGCATATCCTAAGCAATAGAAGCCCTCTGTGGAAAGTTTCCAGAGGAGTTCGTCAACCAAGCCCATAGTAGTGGAAATAGTACCCCTCCCTGGGGGCAGTCTGTGCTCACTTTCGCCTCAATGGAGATCTCACCTAGATTGGATATTATAATCCTATTATCTAGGCTGACTTTAATTCACCGGCAGATCGTTGTTGGGACTTCTATGTTTGATAATGCACTCGTTAGTAAGTGTATTGTCGCGTTATTAAACGCTCCTTCTATGTCTAGGAATGTAACTACTGCCATTTCCTTGTCCTCTAAGAACTTTGCTAGTAGTCTGTTTAATTCATCCAGAGCAAGGTCTGTCGACCTCCCTGGCTGGTATGCATATTGACGTTCACTCAGGGGATTTTCCCTTAATAGTTCGTCTCTAATGTACCTATCTATCAGTATTTCCATCGTTTTAAGTAGGAAAAAAGATAAACTTAAAGGCCTGTATGACTTGGGCGTTTGGTCCAATAATCTACCTATTTTTGGTAGGTAGATGACTCTCACCTTCCGCCATATTTTTGGTATGTATTTCCAAGCCAAGCAATCTTTGAATATTTTACATAAGTAAGGTATTAATACCTCTAGCCCCTTTTGGAGCAAAATTGGATATATTCCGTCCATCCCAGGAGATTTGAGTGGTTGGAACTTACTAATTGCCCATCTGATTTTATCAGGTTTTATAACCTCGGTGGCCAACCTCCAGTCCGCGAGTTTGGGCCCTTCTGGCCTTTGGTCTGGATATTGCCTATCCTCTAGGTATGTTAATATCAGTGAGCCCGGAAATTGTGCCTCCATGAGCAATTTGATACTTTCCGTCATTGTTTCTGTGTAGGTTTCATCATCTTCTTTGATAAAACCTACTTCGTGTGCAGTACAACCGTTCTCGGCCAGGACTCTATGGAGTCTGGAAGCTGCGGGGTCATCACTGACCTCTTCGCAAAATCTCTTCCATGAGTCTCTCTTTGCGTTGCGAACCTCTTTATTGTACTGCGTGAGTTTTACTTTGTAGGTATCCCAGTCTTCGTTGGATTTGGCCTTATTAAATATCCTTCTAGCCTCAGCCTTAAGGCCTTCTAGGTGGTTATTCCACCAGACCCTTGGTATTCCTTGTTTTCTCCGGACGGTTTTCCTGGTAAGCAGCTACTATCTCCAAGTCCAGAAGAACCCAACCTTCCAAGAAACGACTATCCTTTTCAAGAAGATGGAGTATTTCCTTGTTACTCATTAACTGTCTGAGCCTATTTAATTGATCTATTTCCTAATTGTTGGAGAGGAAAAACAGGACAATTGAGTCGCCAGCCAAATCGCCAGAGCTAACTTTTCTACTGGTGGAATTATTAATAGTTTCTTCAGTATTATTTACTATACAGTGTGTTTATTCTTCTTGTACTCCCGCTAATGTTGAAAATTAAAAAAAATTAAATTATTTTTACGAAAATTTATAATAAAAACCGACCTATTATGTTAAAATTGTTACAACTTTTGAAAATTAGTGTTTGTTTGCCTGTCTAGCTCTAATCGAAAGCATGTCTTCATTTTTCCTTTTGCTGAAATTTTCAGCCATGATTTAAACATTACAGGCAACACTAAAAGCCACTTCATAAGACACCATCAAAATAATGAATGCAACTGTACTTCTTTCTAAAATAACAGATACGTATTTGTGATTGTATTCAAGGTCACGCTTTAACCCATTAATAGAAATATTAGGTGTCAATAGGATAGAGCTACACCACATTTTACATTGGAAGTGCCTTAGCCCAGTCAGTAGGGGTCAAAAAAAGCCTTTGCCTTATAACTGGTTGGATAGTGATATTTTTTAAATATGTTGTTCAGGACTGGGCCTTGACAGAAAATCCAAATTTTCGACCTTGTTAGCGACCGCTCGAGCAGCCATCTTGAATGAAAGGTACAAAAAAATTTGGTTTTTCAAAATAACTCCGCAGCGGTTGATGCAACGATGAAAATGTCTTCAATAAAGTTAAAGAAGACAAAATTCCTCAGATTTATTGTATATATATTTTTTGTAAGTCTAATATGTAACAAGTTACAGCGGCGGGAAGATGAACAATGAACATGTTTCCTAAAAAAATAGTAAAACCCCATTTTTGATGGTAAATTTAGTAAGAACAAATTACACTTAATTTTAATGTGTTTTCCACACTACAATAAGATTATACAGTGGTATTTATTCAAATTACAGTAATTTTTTTTGTTATATATAAATTTTCTTACCGGAGCAGTGGCGTGATATAAGTTAGTACAGAATATTTATCCATTTGAAGTTTCTTTCTAGTTTGTCGAACAGAAGATTCCTAGAGCAGGTGTAGCAGTATAGACCTTTCCTCGTACGTGTCTTCGTTTCGTTTGCAAAGGATAACCCTCTCTCCACTCCAAAGACCGGGGGGTACGGCAAGATACCGCGCGCTTCTTTACAGTGAATGTTGTTCGCTTGTCCAGAAAACTGCAAGACTCAGTGCCACCATTAGCATCTTTAAAGATCAGGGTGCTAGACCAGAGCACATCGCAGAGGCTGGAACACGCTATCTCGTTGCTTTGTATGGTGACAACATGGAAGAGTAAACCTTGGAAGAAGTCTGATATCGTTAAGCCTACAACAAAAAGCAAATTCAATCTTGTTGCTTTACCACCAACGAAGGACGCTGTGTTGTATCATGCGTTCAGAACGTACCTGCAAGTCCAAAAATGGTATGGGATCCAAAAAAATCCAGAAGACTGGGGCTGGAAACGAGGCAGAAATAGGCTCGCTCCACTCACAATGACAGAGCAAGCAGCACCCGAGAACTTATTGAAATTCATTTCATGCACTTGCCGAAAAGGATACAGCGGAGCATGTGGTTGCAGGAAAGTGGGGTTGAAGTGCTCTGTTGTGTGTGGCTTCTGCAGTTATCAGTCATGTGAAAATGTACCGGAAGTTCATATCGACAGTGAGTACGAAGATAACGAAGATTTATCAATAGAAGAACAATGGATTTTCAGATGCATCGATGATGACGACTTAAAGAACATCAATCGACCAGGACCATCAAAAAAAGGGAAGCACTAAAATATAATTGCGTGGCTCAAGCGTCATTTACAAAATTAATATAACTATTAAATAAATAGCGAGAAACAATTGAAAAATCACAAAAGTGGGGTTTTACAATTTTTTGGGAAAAATGATCATCTTTCCGCCGTTGTAATTCGTTACATATTAGACTTACAAAAAAAACGAAACATTATAAAAAAAATTTGAGGATTTGCGTCTTCTTTAATTTTGTTGGAGATATTTTCGTCGTTGGATCAACCGCTGCGGAGTTATTTTCAAAAAATGCATTTTTCGGCGGCGCGAACGGTTTTCTCTACAGTCGAAAACTTGGATTTTTCAGGCCTTAATAACATATTTAAAAATTATTACTACCCCACCTTTTGCAGGACAAAACTCCCTACTGACTACACTACCTAGCTTAGTCAAGTTTTTCCCAATAGATGGATCAGTAGACGTGGTGAAATTGAGTGGCCAACCCGTTCTCCCGATTTGATCCCGCTTATTTTTATGAAGTTATTAAACCCGAAGATCAACACTCCAATTAACGTCGAAGTCTTAACCTTTGATTTGAACTATTTTATATTATAATTTTATTCACAATAAGATTTGGTAATATCAAATATGTGCTATTTTTCACTAAAAAAATTATAGAAATTGAAAAACTTCGTATTGCTGAATAAATAATTAAAAACCTTTTAAAATGAGGTATCACACGGATTCCTGACCCATTTTTTAAATTTTAAAGGGGTAACTACCACTCTAAGAAAGTTGAAAGGGAGGTATAAAGTTCGAAGGTATAAAATTCTGCTTAAATACTGTCATTTTAGAATAAAAATTCGACGTGTTTCAAGATTTTACTTAAGTCATTAATTACGTAGATAATGAATTTATTCGTTATTTATGGACTCACTGTTTATCTTACTACAAAACTAGTCTTTACATTTTACAGTTAAATGATTCTTAAAAGGATACGTTGCATAAATTATTACAAAATAACCTTGACATCAGATTTCCGCATAGTTGTATATTAAATATTTATTATTGTGGTATACGAAAAAAAAATCGCATAAGATCTACTTTAGGCATATCATATGCATGAACTTTACATACTTGAAGAAAAAAATGAATGTCAAGTTTAGAATAACTCTTTAACAAAGCAAGAAACTACTTAAATTATAATATTTACATTGCCTGCCTCTTGATCAGGAATCAGAAATCAAATTGTGATATCTGATCGACCTTGCTTGAAAGCTTGGCGGTAAATTTGATATTAAAATGCTCACGTGTCGAGAGATAGTAAATCATATGAATTATTTATTGCCTAGATTAAAAAGTAATAAGTAATTATACAGCCACTTAATCGTGTAACTGACTTATTTAAATATAAGTAACTTTCTATTCGAATTTCGTAATTTTTAAGGTATAGCTTTTGGCTTGCCTACCAAGGTTGTAAATTACGTATAGAGTGAATTTGTAACTTAATTTTGAAAGGATATTGGTGTACGTGTGAAAAGCAAACAGTGATCAATACATTTTATGACAAATACATTCTTTGTTATCTAAATAAATTAATTGCCTATGAAAAAATGTATCCGTAATTAGACGTCTACTGTGTGAACTGTTCGTGCCAAAATCAATACCGCACCTTCAATCATGATATACTGACCTAATCCGGTCTGCAATTTATAATAGGTTAATACTTGAAGAAGTTAATTCGCTAATTGTATTATAGTTGTGTTACTCTAGGGAGAACGCACGAAACCCATGCTTTACGTTATGAAGGACAAATGAATCACTATTAATGCGTAACTTTTTTTAACCGGTGACTAGATTCACCCCCAATACTTAATATATCCCTATAAGATAAAAAATATCCAACTTAAATATTTATATGAACAAACTTCATAACTGATTTATTTTCATAGATGTATCTTAAGGTCAAGATTTTTCAAGAAATCGATGGCTCTCGAGTTTATATTGAGGACGCCATCTATGTTTCCGGAAGCACTGCAACTTCATTGGGACTTTTTTGTAACATGGCTTGACTTGAACCTGGTGACTCGCGAATTGGTTTCAATTTTTCCATGACTGAGTGACATCTAGCTTTGAACATTGAGTTGATAGTAGTGCCTTTTTATCAGGTCTGGAACAAAATTTTAAACAGTGATGGGAAACCCAGAAAGTCAAAGAATTTAATTTTGAAGAATTGCCCTGTTCCAATATTTTGGTCCCTTGCGCTAACTTATACTACCCCAACATTGGTCGAGTGCAATTTCGGTGGTCTATAATAGGACCTGTCTTCTTGGATCCAAAGTCTCACATTTGCACAGAATGCAGGAGACTGTCTCCCCGTTATACATCCCTGTTTAATGCAGTTGTTGTTTCAGGTAACAACGTTCAATTAACAGATAGATAGATAGATAGAGCTGGTCGGAACTCTGCCGTCAAATAGACGGAGATCCTTGGGGTCTCCCTATTAAGATAGTCACCAAGAATTTGGTGGGCAGGCAGCAAATTCCTTGTCTATCTTGCCCAAAATGGATGGGCAAGATTGCGGAAAAGCTGTTTCCGAAACACGAAATGAGACCTGAGCGTGTAATACCGAATAGTGACCAGTCGGAAGAGTGCTTCATCATTGAAGAACTGCAGGAAGCGGCGAAACGTCTACAGAAAGGAAACGCCTCCGGCCAGATAACGTCCCGAATGAGATTATTCTCCAGGTAGTTGAAGTGTGGCCACAACTGTTACTTGAAGAATACAATACCTGTCTTTGTAAAGGTGTGTTCCCAAATAGATGGAAGAGACAGCGGCTGGTGTTGCTTAGGAAAGGGAATAAACCCCTAGACTGCTTAGCCTTCTTGGTACTGTGGGGAAACTTTTTGAAAGACTTTTGCTGCAGCGCCAGCGGCTCGAAGCTCACATACAGGAGAATGGGGGGCTATCCCCGAGACAATACGGTTTCTAGAGAGGACGTTCAACGGTCGACGCAATTATGAGTGTTGTCAAGGCGGCAAAAACGGTGGCAAATGGGTCTTGGAGAAGTATGGGATACTGCACGTTGATTACGCTTGACATACGTAATGCGTTCAACGCAGCTAGGTGGGATCAAACGATGAAAGCGTTAGCACAACGGCGGACATCATAGTATTTGCTGAAGATGATTGACAGCTACCTAGCTGAGAGAATACTCATTTACGATACGGAGAACGGAACCAAGGAATACGAAATTACAGGTGGCGTTCCGCAGGGATTAGTTCTTGGACTATTTCTGTGGAACGTTATGTATGATGGATTGCTCAACCAACCTTGATCTATCGGTGTCGTCCATGATTGTAGGTTTTGCAGACGATACGGCAATGATCGTGACTGGATGTATTGGCGAATGAGGCCATCCGACAAACCAGCGTGTGGCTAAAGGCGAACGGACTCGAGATGGCGGTACAGAAAACTGAAGCGGTACTTATAACAGATAAGAGAGGAGTTACACCACCTACGTTGGCGTTGAAAGGTGAGATTGTTCCCTGGAGTAGTTCCGTGAGATACTTAGGTGTGAAAATTGATGGCGGGTTGAAGTATGCAAAATATGTTACCAAAGTCACCGAAAAAGCAGCTACAACAGCCATTGGCACTGGCACGGTTCAAAAGATATGAAGAATGGCAATTTTCAGGGACCAGAAAACATTTCCATTGACTTAAGTAAATATGGACCAGATATTCTCTTGAAAATTCTAACAAAACTCTTAAATGACCATTTGCTCCGAGGAGAAATGACCCCCTCCGATTGGAATTTATTGTATATAAGTATAATTTATGACAAATGAAAATTACAAAGGAATAAGTGTCACTAGCTCAGTGGTGAGGTTTTATGGTAGGATTTTAAAGAAAAGGATTGAATGGGAATATCGTATTTGGATAACATATTTGGGATAACATTTGCATAACATATTTATTCTCCAGCAATTAATCTACCCACGCATCTTATATTTATAGATCTCGAAATAGCATATGATACAGTGCCCTTGATAAATTTTTTTAACATTTTGACAAAGATCGGTTTCAACAAAACTGCAGTTTACTCAATTACTCTCAAAGTGTAGTGTAAGTAGGAAGTAAGATATCTAAACCATTCAAGGTGAAGAAGGGTCTTAAGGTCGCCATATCCAAGAGAGAGAGAGGGAGAGAGAGAGAGATCCGATACGGAAATATTTACTGTTTTTGACCATAACTTCTTATTCTAAAACACATATTGCAAACAAACTATAAGATTACTTAAGTACAACTATAGCAAGAGTAGTGTTACAAATTTTCACTCAATAATTTCGAACATATACGAAATAGTTAGATTTAAATTTAGGAAATACGAAGATTGACATAATTTTTTAAATTAAATTCTACACCTGTTATAGTACTGCTTAGGTAGTCCTATACTTTTTTTTACCAATAAATATATTTAAAAAAATTATGGCCAAAAACAATAAATATTTCCTTATCGGATCTCTCTCTTGGATATGCTCACCTTAAACGGTGTTGTTGCCTATCCCCCATCTTGTTTAAGATATATACATTCAAGAAGCCCTAGGAGTTTGAAGCACTAAATATTTAGGAATGAGGTCACAAGTTGGAGATCACTGATTACCAACCTTTCTAATTTGCTGACCATCAAGTAACCATTGCCAATTATGAGGAATACATTAATTATTATATATGTAAGAGAACTTGTTATAGAAAATGGGGTATGAATGTGAATTTTGAGAAAACAGAATATTTACACAGAGAAGAGGAGAAACACAAGGACCCTAATCTAAAACTGAGTGAAATAAAAAATATCAGAATTATAAACACTTAGATAACTTAACATCAAACGAAGGAACATCAAATGCTGATGTAGGGTTCAGCAGGGTCAGAAATGTATTGAAATATTTAACTCGCTACTTTGGTCGAATAAACATCAAAATAATAATTTACACAACAATTATGGAACCAATTTTTGTATCAGAGTGCTGCCAGTTATCGGTGAGAAATGGGAGAAAAGTGGAGACAGTAGAATAGATTTTATAAGAAGAGCAAATAGAGTCTCCAAGATGAAACATATAACATGCTAGGAAATTAGAGGAAGCACAAAAGGAACATGTACTACTGTAGATAGAACAGAAGCAAGACAACTTCTATGGTATGGACACATAATGATGATAGAGGACATGTAGAAGGAAGACCAGCATTGATATGAGTAAATATAATAAGATAACGATGAGAGATAGGGTTCTTGATGAGAGAGAATGGATCGCGATCAAAATGCGGAATGCTATAGAGGCCATAGAACCCTAAAAAGTTATTTGAGGATAAAACTATGATTTAATCATTACCGCGAATGTTCAAAAACAAATCGATATTGTCTATATCTTGAAAATTATTTAATAAAATAGTAAAAAAATTCAACAGTAATTATTTACGATTACAAATCTCTACCTGAAAGAGGAAACGAAGATGATACCAAAGATAATAGCGATTAGAAGCACTTGAATTTCCCCAATCCGTCTTGACTTAATATCACAAAGAGGTGTCCCCGAAGTCACAAAGAGGACGTGATACTTATCCTGCAGAGCAAGGCCGGACACGACAAAAGATCCGTGTTATGGCCTGTTACTAATCACACGCATGTATTTTTGTAATTCATTAAGGACAAATTTTTTTATACCCTATAAATAGCATACTAGAATATCATATATAAATTTTGTGCACAAAATAATAGTATATACCTAGTACCAAAGAATTTTTTAAATATAAGTGAAGTAAACTTATGAACAATGTCAGTATATTAACCATTTTTCATATACAATTAGTATAAGTTTGCCAATATGTATTATCTTAAACAAAATTTCTAAATATCCATTTGCTGTAAATTAAGATATAATTTAATTTGAATGTGATTGCAAAATAACATGTCAGCTTTGCATAGTTTAGAGACATAACAAATTATACACTTGTAGGTAGCAAATGTGCAAGTCACTGTACATAGTTAACATTTTATAATCTGATATTAATAAATTAAGAGTGATAGAGTGCAATATAGCGAAATTGTGCCGTTTTTCTGCTCAAACAAGTTGAAAGATAGTCATCTGTAAAATTTTATTCAATTTGTTCATGTAAAAAACTTGCAGAAAATGGTGTAATTATAATTAAATACATTAGATAATGATAAAATAATAAAGGTATATCAAAGCCTTTCACTGAAGTAATTTTATTGACTTATAAATTGAAAAATGTTATCCGAAAGCATGTGAAAATAAATATTTTAATATTAATTTTATTTTCACATACTTTCGGTTAATATCATAGATCGTGTTGATCTAGTTATTTAATTATTTACAGTCAAATGGTCGATTTTTAACGGGATTGATCAGATTCTAATACAACAGAATACAATACAATTATAAATCCTAAATCATACAAAACAATAAAGGATACGTCAGCACACATAATTTCGTCAAGTTATTCGTAGTACAACAATAAAAATATTTTACTATTCCAAATTGGAATCAGGTTTCTGATATGATATTATTTTCTGGGCTAAATCTACCTCTGGAAAGTTTTTGTGCTACAAAAAGGCTATTTCCTGTATATTTGGTCTACATTCCAGAGAATCTCGTAAAAGCACATTTACTGAACAAAGAATCTTGATTCTGCCATGTTTATATACAGTATGGCGGAAATGTAAAATATATTCATTATCTCATAGGCATATGGTCTTCGAAATAAATTCAGAGATAGATCAAGTTTTATATTTAAATGTGCATCTCTTCATATAAATATACAATTTGTTACGTGATCGCCATTGTTGTAGTGAAGTCATCGATGATTCTTTTTAAATAGGAACATAGCCCGTTATTTTTTTTTAAGGTATATTAATGGTCTATATAACATTATACTAATATTAATTAAATAAAATATGCAGGGCGGGCAAAAATTTATTTTATGTTATAACAGTAACCGTTAAAATAAATGTTTAAACTGTTCAGCAATATTGAGATAGACGGGAAACAAATTCTTCTTGAACTTTTGCCATTGTTTCTGGAGGTATTTGTGAAATCTTCACTATTATTCGTTCTTTTAAATCTGCGAAACTTTCCGGTCTATTTACATAAACTTTGCTTTTTGTATATGCTTATCGAAAAAAGAACCGTCGCCCCCTCTTATTAATGTTTAGGTTTTCTATACTTATTGGTCTTATTGCTTTTACGATGCCTTTTGAACCTTTCTCAAATATCTTCAAGTGGATGATCTCGTTGTCCCTTTTTTAACCCCGTGCCATGCTAACGTGATGGCTGTGTATATCATCTAGGTGTTGCTTGTTACTTTGTATGCCGTTTTAATATTCTCATCACAGTTTCCTTCCTATTCAATGTGTTTGTAAAATGTTTATCGTACTTTTCGGGTGTGGTTTTCTATTTTGTGTTTCTCCCCGCTGAACAAGCCTTGTTTTCTTGGAGTGTGTCACACTATCATTGGAATTTTGAAGTTTATTTTTAGTCTAAATGTGTATCGATGTGGTTTTTATTTGATAACTTGGAATATCAGTATATTCTCAAAAGCAGGTTCTCCTCCTTGATAATTAGATTATTGGTATATGCTAGTACAATCGATTTCAATATTCCTGTGCCTTTCTTTATTATGCTTTGTATTACTTGATCTAGAATCATGACGAATAGCCGTGGAAGCAGCGGATTTTCTTGCTTAACTTCTGCATTCTTCTGTTTAGTTTCCATCTTCTGTCTAAGCCATTGAATTGCAGTACTTCTGGGATGGCAGGCTTTTATTATCTTGTTTATTGGGTAATGCGGTGTACATTTGCTTTCTTGCATCTTCGTTGGTTACATCAAATATCTTCTGAGGGTTTATCGTAAATATATGTAACTGTGTACATTCTCCCCATGTTTACATGTGGTCGCATGTTGATGTGCATTTGGTGAATTCTGTCTGATAGTCTTCTGTTGTGTTTCTCTGTTGCTCGAGTAATAACCATGCACAGTAATTATTTGTACCTACTTGCAGAACGTTACTTTTCTATAATCATTCATGTAGTTAGTTGATTTTTGGGAGGCGTATCTGTATGACCTCTCTGTCCCACTCCGTAGGTAAAGGTGTGATTCCTATCCATGCCGCTTTGATAATTTCTAATGTTTGCTTCCTTTAGCCTTTCCGCTCCATAGTGCATTAATTCAGTGGTCCATCTCTTGAATTAATTCTGTTCATTCTTTCTTTGCATTCCCTTCGTAAAATACACCAGTCTGACGTATAATGTCTGTCCACCAAAATTCGCCATACTTAAAAAAACTTAAAACACTAATTCACTATACCCTTGTACACGTATAACAACTATCAGTACAACATTACCCGGTGTTTAGTTGTTTACCTATTGTGCGTTGACATTAGCGGACTAGGGATACAAAACATGGTCAAAAGCTCAACCGCAAGCTATCAACCATGCCAAGAACATATCTACCCGATAGGTGTTTGCAACACTCAAAATTTACATGCTCGGTTACTTTTGACCATATTAATAAATAAATGCTTTTGCGTATATCAGAAAAATGTGAGTATTTATAGATCTGAATATATGGATGCACTTCAAAGACGCTTTGTATATATGTTGTCTTATTAATAGTGTTTGAGAAACTAGTTGACGAAGGTCAAGTATTTTATTTTTATTATATAAGTAATTATTACTATTAGATAAATAAATGGTTTATTGAATTTTTAATATATGTTTTTGTATTATTTTCAAATTTTCTATATTTTATAATCTAATTAATATATAAGAACATTGATTTTTCTTTTGTATGCTTAAAGTATAGGTTTTTAGAATATTTCAAAACATATTAAGTAATATGTATATCCAGATAAACAGATTTAATGTGCCTATAATATATTATATTTTAATGTACCTTGATAATACATTTGATTACGCAAAACAATTTCTTATGTCAGTTCAATTATTTTTTTATAATTATCTGGGCCAGTATTTAATCTGATTTTTTAAAGGTTCAGTATTAATTATTTAGTTTGATTCAAACGTGATGTTTGGTGAAACAATCATAGTAACGCCTTGATTAATAAATCACATGAAGTATATTGAAGCTATTTCACCAACAATAAATAATTGTCCTTTGTCCTCAATATGTCAATTTAAGGACTTGGGTGAGGTTTAATTATTAGTTGTACCCACTGGAGATATTACATCAATATAGTTTAATTTAATATTTAATACAATAACAATTAATCTAAATCGATTTTTTTAACTGCATCTAAAGTGACAAGAAGATTATTCAATCCATTTTTCTCTATAACAGTTGACATCTTTCGACGCCATAATTTGAGAGGCTACAAAAAGCTAACACGTATTATTTTTGTCTAATACCTCATATATTAATCTTACTTCCTTTAAATTATTAAAAAAATCGCTATTTTATGGAAAATTTTCCCACAGTTATGAGACCTGTAAAAAGTTAAGTATTTGAGTTGACTAAACATGATTTTCATCCCCCGTAGTTCCAAAAAGAAGTTGTTTTTAAGAAATATATACATATATATGGATTTTAGAGTTTGTTCGCTTTTTTTCAAGTTCGAGAAGCCTTGTGACATTCTTTGTCGAATAAGTTATAAACTTTTTCGCTCGTGTTTGGCCTGGAGTGAAAAAAATCGGTAGTACTTAAATAATCAGTAATACTGAAAAAATCAGTATTATTCTGTAGAACCTAACGTTGTATTATATACAAGTGTGTCTTTTAACATTAAAATATGCATTTAGATTGCAATCGCTTTTAACGAATCTCAAGTTTTTTTTTTTATACATTTATTTAACGTCGGCCTATTTCCGCTACTGAGGTCTAACACCGACGCCTGTAGTCGAGCTACCCCCAACCAGAAATTTTGCCGAACCTCTTCCCTTAAGAAGAGTAGGAATCTTTTACTTGCCTAACATTTAATAGACAAGGGACCGACGGCTTTACATCCCCTCCGAAGGATAGTATATCTCCTATAAAACCCTCGCCTAAGGTTGTATAGCTTCCGCGCATACATTGATATACAAGCCGCTGGAAGATGTGTGAGGCGAGGACGCGGTTTCCGTTGGAATGGTCACCCATCCAAGTACTAACTGCGCCTGTCGTTGCTTTACATCGCATACCGAAGTATGTACATAGTAAAGACGTACCTACGCTCGCCCCCAATCTCAAATTAATATCCTGAGGAAACAAATAAACATTTCTGAAAGCTTGACAAATAACAAAGAGTTTTATTTAGTCTGGGCCTTTATTAGTTGTAAACATGTTTTGTCTGAAAACCCAAACGATTCACCGTTTTTTTGTATATATATACAACGACCTTTCTTTGGACGCTATGCTATGTGTTTATATTACAATTTTTAAAATTAATTAATAATTTCAATCAAACAATATTTAATGTGGAGTGAAAACTGTTTTCAATACAACAAAAGAAAGGCGTTTCGATATTCTTTACAAGTAAATTAAATTAAAGTGCTTTGTTTTCTATTCTACGTGGTAGTTGCAGCGTTGTTTACTGAATATGTAAGTGTGTGCCTAGGGCGTGTACGCATGTGTGCGTGCATGTTTTTCAATTTTAAATAAAAGGATTAGATTGCCCTATAGCGGCGAAACCATGCGGAATTCTGAAAAACAAGTAGGAATAAAATTTGTAGGAAATTTTATGCTCTACAATTATGCTCTCTTGATATTTTTCACCAAAATGCACAATTTTTCCTGAAAATAGAGAAAAATTCTAAAGAACTCTAAAATTCATATATAACCATATATTTCTCAAAAACAACCCATTTTTAGAATTGCGGGGGGTAAAAACCATGTTTAGATAACCCAAATACTTAAATTTTTCCATGTCTTATAACTGTGGGAAAATTTTCTTTAATTTTTCCTAATTTGAAGGGACTAACTACTAACAATTGAAGCAGACCACTCATAAAATACTTCATTACAATACATTACGAATAACTACAAGTTTACAATATAAAGGAAAAGACGATAGGTTTATCACAGAATAGATTATAAAACATTTTTGAGGTGCGAAAAGTGGATGAAATTGTGGTAATTGTAAATATATCTCAACAAATATTGGTATATAGACTTTACGAATATGATGATTCCTATGAATTCATTGTACAAATAATTATAGTAATAAAGTTGTGATATACCCTGTGAATTAAATGTAATTAAAAAAATATTTGTTCATTTATATAATTATTAATTATGTCTTTATATTACAAATTTGAATATTACTCTTATTGCAGCTTTAATTTATTATTATTGCATATCATATCGTTTTCCCATGAGATAAATAAAATATAAATAAGAAAAACTGTTCTGGAAGATTAATTTTAAATGCTAATTTATTGCAAAAGAGTTGCTACATGTGAATTAATATTATGTAACTTTTGATATATCGTTGGGAATAATTCTGCTGCGATTTGCGCATTTTTTTAAACTTCTATTTTTTCCTGGAATTGTACGCTGTAAAACTTAGGCCAGGGCAGTACCTCAATGAGAAGTGTATTTAGACACTCGTAGCGAAATGCACAGGCGGCAAACAGCTGCTGAGGGTCGTCTCGCATCCTATTGAAGACAATATTTCCACACGAAATTTCACTCAGAATTTCACAGAATGAAATAATAACGTCAGTTTTGATCGTGTAAAACTAAACTTCAATAAAAAACTGTTAAATGCTTAATAGAAAACTAACATTTAACAGATATGTAATCAAAACTGTACAGGCCTCCCTGTCCGTGTATCTACACCCCTCATGTCTGGGAAAATAAACTTAGTAGTTTTAGGGAAAAAATGTATTAATTCCATTGCCGGACCTAATATATGCCGCGTAGCGCGTCAACTACAACATTAAAGAAACTAACAACTTTTTAGAATACGTATGCCTGATCATTCTCGTTCATATCTATGTTTTATTTGATTGGCACCTGCTACGGGATTGTACATTGTGGTCTATGTCATGCAGGCAACAACTCTGTTGTAGCCTGTAGTTTAAAATGAAATATTTTTGAACTTTGTTGAATATCATTCAATTATATTGTTGGATAATTGTAATCATACTCGGGTATAAATATAAAAAATAAAATATACGCCACAGAAATTAGACAACCCCCAATTGCAGAAGCCAGAGGCTTGTGCGGAAGGGGGTTACACATTGAAAAAACGGGGACATACAACCATTTCCTCCGACATGCCAGTGCGGGAGCCAGGATTCGAACCCGGTGACTTGATACCCGTGTGATTAATCGCAATTGCCACCTCACGCCTTAACCCACGCGGCCATTGGCCAGGCAATATTCATTATAGCATCGTTGTATATATACTATTACAGAATGGGTAAGCTTATTATATAATCAGATATTTATTGTGCATTTTTTTAATAAAAAGTCGAATATTTATCTGAAATTGGTTGGGAGGATGGTCAATAAAAATTATTAAACTACAGCACTTAGGCATTGGGCCTCTTGTACATCCTTCCTGTAGGCAGACCTTCGCGTAGACCTCCAATCAACATAATCTTGCGAAATTGATGGTGACGCTACCCTTTTTTTTCCTGGGAGAGAAAACCTTCAAAAGGCAGTCCCTGCGCTGTTGTTCTATCGCGTCAGGAGTGTGTGGGATTTTTACCGCACTAAAAACTCTCCATCTTCGTCTCCACAAAACGCTTCGGAACCGCGTGAGCATTACTTCGAAGATGGTGACGCCATCCCTTACATCGGCCAAAGTAGGCCAACGTTCTCCCAAAATGGATTCTCTGATTGATGAGACGGCAGAACAGTACATATTGGACCGTCTCATCTTCTTGTTCACAACCTATACAGAGAGGTGTTTCGCTTAATGTCGAATGTTTAATGTTATGCTTTAAAAAACACAAATATTCATTCAAGTAGTACAACAGTGCCGGTTTTGACTTTTGCTATGTTGCCACATTAATAATTTTCTAATTTTAGTCTTCATAGTCAAATGCCTTTTTGAAAAAACGCAATATAGAAAAGTTATTCCAATAAACTAATATTATCCACCATTATAAGAGGCTTCGGTATTGTACACCTGTCCTCAAATGGTTTCGGCTGTGGTCAACTTATTTTTCAGAGGCGGTCGATGTATCTATCCTTCGGCTACCTGTGTCGATTTCCAGCCTCCATGATATTTTAGGCCTGTTATATCGCCACCCCCGTCAATGTACAATGTAGCCGAAGATCTTCGATAACAGCTTGTTTATCTATCAGGAAAGGTAATTTCAAATGCATTGATATTTGTCTTCCTATGATGGCAAATTTATTTTTACCAATTTGTTGTATAGTGTACTTAGATTTTTGGCAATTAAAAAAAAAAAGAATTTATTACTACATGAAATGGGCGAAGATTCATATACTTTTTCACAATATTATAAAAATGATCACTAATGATAAATTTTCTTATAACCTTAGTTTTTGTTTTAGGTATAGTTATTAATAACGTACTACCGAGATATTTCACATACTCTATTTGCATTTCATAGTAAGCATAATAAATTTACGCTGAAGTCGCTAGTTAAAAATATAAGAATTTTTCATTTATCTAAAATTAAATGTATATTATTGACAAAACACATATACGCATAAACTACTTCCCTAAAGCCTGGAAAGAGGCTTTAATATTTCCTCTGCCTAAAATTAATCAACCTAATCAATTAAGTCACCTAAGATCTATTAGTGTTTTACATGTCTCATCAAGAATGTTTGAAAAAATTTTAAAATTACAAGTTCGAGAAATTTTAAATATGACCTTCTACCTTTAAAATAGTCAGGATTTAAATCTGATTTCAGTTGCCCTTGCTGAAGTAACTGATGACATCATTGAAGCTATTGATAGTAATAAAATCGGTTTTTTAGTATTATTAGACTATACTAAAGCTTTTGATATGATAAATCACCAAGTATTTTATGACAATGTACGTGAATTTGTATGAAGAGACTTTAATATACAGATAGGTAATGACATTATCGCTTCCAATCATAGCTTTAAAAGTCTTGGTCTTATTATTTATCACAAATTAGGGCTTAAGTAGCATATAACGAATAAATTAAGATTAGCATACGCTGCACTAAAAATGATATATACTCGAGACACTTTTTAAGAAGCATTGATGTGAAAAGAATGTTATGTGATTTTTTAGTTTTCGTGCATATAGATCTCTGAGGGAGGTGTACCTTATAGAATTAGAGATGAGGCGCATAAATTTGTATTCAAGAACTTTTAGTTTTCTCATTGTCGTAGCCGACGTGCTGCACCACACCGGCGCCGCGTATTTGATCACCATTGTGTACAACAATTTTTTATTTTGTCTATTAAATCTGCTACTCCTGATCATAAGCGGATACAGACTCCTGGATAGGGAGTAGACTGTCCGTACTGTCTCATTAATGTGCATGTTAAAAGTCAGTCGCTGGTCGAGTCTGACCCCCAAATACTTCACGCACATCTTGGTTGGAATTTTGTTTCGCCGGATCGAGATTGGTGTTATGATTTTGTTTTCGGTGAAACGGCGCATGAAGACTATCGCCTCCGACTTCTCAGCGTTTATCCGAATCTTCCACTGGTCGTAATATGCCGTGGCATGAGACAAGTGCGCCTTGAGTAACATGTTCGCGCTATGGGAATGCGCATACATGGCTGTGTCATCGGCGTATTTGGCCAGTTTCGTATTCGGAAACTCTGGGAAATTGGAGACATATAGGTTGGACAACTTTGGGGACAGGCACGATCCTTGCGGGACCCCCTCGCGAATGTCCGGCCGTGTTGGAAGTTTGTTATTCACTCGAACCTGCAGGGATCGTAAACTAATCGTTGTAAACTTCACATGGCTTGATTTTTTTTTCATAAAATTTTAAAATTTAAGTCATCACCTTATCCCCTCAACAAGCTATCCTTTCGCGCTGATGTTCATAACATTAATATTAGGCTCAACCGTATTCTTACTGTAAATCAACATAGTAAGGAAATTTCCAAAAGGTCATTCTCTTATAACATTGCTACCTATATAAATAAATTACCTTTTGATGGACTAATCCTTACATGTGAAAGTTTTAAAAAGGCATATAAAACATATTTAATACGAAACCAAGAAATCGTTCTTTTTTCCTTCTATCTGCTATTTTATTCTACTTTCCTCTCTTTCCTCTTTCTCTGCTCTAGTTTTCTGTTTTTCTCTTTTTACCCTATCTGCTTTGATGTATTTCTCTAATTTAACTATATTATGCATTTTATGTTTAAGTGATATAAATTGAAAGCCATATTATATTCATTTTTTGTCACATAGTTTAGGTTGTAGTGGAAGAACAGTTGCTAATTGTGTCAGTAGACTGAACTATTCTGCATTTTATTTACCTATCACTTGTGTTGTTATTTATATAATCTATTGTCAATAGTTGTGGGTGTGGGTGAATAATAAATACTTCATTATTATTATTATGAAATCTCGCAATTAATACCAAATGATTATTATTATTATTATTAGCCGTTACTCGAGTCCGAGTATAAAAATGTTAGAGTCGATAAATTGTGTACAATAAAAAACAAGTAAAAGGTGTAGTCTATTGTAATTCCCATTCATCTACGGTGCACACGACTATGGCTATAGAGGCCAATTCGGGAGAGCACATGTCGACCGCAGTCAGGACAAACATAGACCTGGTTAGGTCTTGGATTCGGCCTTCTTGCAGCAACATTTCCTTGATAGCTGGCCACAACCCCTCGCCATTCGGCTCTATCCGCTGCAAGTTGTTCCCATTGCTCGTCTGGAATACCGCAGGATTTTATATTTTCATGGAGAACGTCTTTGAACCTCTTTCGTTGACCGCCACGCCTTCTTCTACCGCTTAGCAATTCTCCATAAAGTGTACATTTAGGAAGGCGGTTATCATGCATACGATGAACGTGACCTGCCCATCTTAGGCGTGCTCTTGAAATAAGGACCTCAATTGGAAGGCTGTTTGCTCTCCTGAGTACTTCCGCGTTTGATATGTGATGGAACCAACGGATTTTCATCATACTTCTGAGGTGTCTTTGCTGAAAACGTTCTAATTCTTTCACATGACGACGGTAAGTGACCCAGCTTTCACATCCATATAGCAGTGTTGGAATGACAACTGCACTGTGGACAGCCATTTTCGTTGACAGAGCAAGGTCGTGGTTGTCAAATACTCTCTCTCTCTAAGTCCCCAGAGTGCTCTAGATGCAGCGTTAATTCTATTGCGAATTTCGCTGTCCATGTTTGCTTTGTCATTAACAACGTTGCCTAAGTAATTGAACTGATCCACCACTTCAAGAGAATTTCCGTTAAGTGTAATGTCTATTTGGTTCACTTGATGAGGAGTTGACATAATCTTAGTCTTTCCAATGTTGATTTTAAGTCCCAAGGAATCATAGCTCTGGGCATACACATCTAAAAGTTCTTGAAGCTCTTCCGGCGTAGAGGCTAAAAGTGCACAGTCATCCGCATACTGGAGATCACAAATGAATCGTGTGCGTGTCTTCGTGAAAGCTCTAAAGCGCCCTATGTTAAAGAGACCACCATCAAAACGGTATCTGAGACCTATTCCTCTGACTGTCAGTTTGCTGTCAACAATAATTGTTAGAGCAGTGGTAAACAAATTAAAGAGTAGGGGTGCCAGGACACATCCCTGCCTAACTCCAGTGAGGGTTTGGAAAGGTTCGGTTGCCTCATTATTATACATAACCTGGGCGTTGTTGTTTGTATGTAGACTGCGACATACTTCCACAAATTTTCTAGGGATACTTAAGCGGAACATAATTTTCCAGAGCACTTCCCTGTCCACCGAGTCAAACGCCTTGGTTAAATCAATGAAGGCCATGTGAATTTCTCCTTGATGTTCGAGTGCTTTTTCTTGAAGCTGTTTAAGTGTGAAGATTAAATCCGATGAGCCTCGGTTTGGTCTAAAGCCACTCTGTGTTTCAGGAAGTAACTTTTCCATAACAGGTGTTAGCCTATTTGCCATCGCTTTAGTGAGTATCTTCCCTCCAACAGCCAGGATAGCTATACCCCTGTAATTTCCACAGTCCGCAGCGCTCCCTTTGTTTTTGAAGAGGTTGATTAAAAGTGTATCACGAAACTCCTGCGGAGCTTGACCACTTTCCCACACCACATAAAACAGTTTTTTGAGGTACGGTATCAGCTCTGACGACACAGCTTTAAAGATCTCAGCTGGGAGTGAGTCGGCGCCGGGAGATTTGTTATTTTTTAGCTGCCCAACGGCGGTTAAGATCTCTTCCGTTGTTAGTGGTTTATCTAAGTCTTCGAAGGTGTCATATTGAGGGATAAGACCAAATGATTAGCACCTTTGTTAAAATGAATTCGGTTAAATTAAAATACAATACAAACAAATCTCATGAACTGTAAGAAATAGATAGAATAGGTTTGTTCAAAAATTAACATATTTGCTTTATCATTTGGAACAACCACTTTCCCCTTCTTGAAGCGTTAATAATCGCTGACAACGAAGACAGTCTTTTGACCGAATACCGATAAAAATGTACTGAATTTAAAAAAGTAACTTAATTGATGGGATAGTCGTTTATCATATTGATGCCCAATCTAGTATCTCTTAAATATCGTAAACATAGAATTCCGGCTTAAATGAAGGTGCGACATAACTAATACTTTTACTGGTATCATTTTTTTCAAGGTCAAATAGGTAGGTAGGTAGGTAGGTTAAAATGTGAGTGGTTTTATGCCAAACCATCCACTGCGACCATCCGGTCTATTGTGGCTTACTCCTAATTTATATTTCACCCAATAAGTTCAGCTTTTCAATAAAGCAGATAACCTTGTTGGGTGAGAGACGGTCCAGGTCCTCAGGTAAAAGTTGTCTCTTGCCAAATAATGAGAACCGGGTTCTTTCTGCAGCGGAACAAGTGCACAGAACATGCCTTGCTGTTTCATCTTCGTCCAGATTCATCTCCTCTGAGAATGGAATGGTTTCACCTAGTAGGGAAGGCAGTTCTAAGTTGCCCAGCTTCCTTTTCCTAGAGTGAATGGTACTATTACAGTTTTGTGGGGGTTGACAGACATCTGTTCCCTCTCACACCATGTATACTGTATCTAGTACCTCTTGAAGGGTATGAGAGAGTCCCTCTTCAGAGTTTCCTCTAACCATAATGACTAGGTCGTCTGCATATGTCTGAACCTCGGCTTCCCATAGGGATAAAATGGCCAGCAGATAATCCACAAGTAGTGACCACAGAAGTGGGGACAGAACCCCACCTTGTGGGCACCCTTTTGCGGCCCTAAAGCTGACCGTTTCTCCCCGTAAGGTAGTCGTTATGATTTTCCAGCATAGCCCAGATCCAGTCAGTTATGGTTGGCTCGATTCCTCTGGCAGCTACAGTTGTATATAAGGTGTCGGGCAGTGCATTATTGAATGCTCCTTCAATGTCAGGAAAAGCAGCCACTGCAATCTCTTTTGCCTGAAGGGATTGAGTGATTTTCCTGACTAGCTTATTAAGTGCTAATTCTGTTGATCTGTCCGGCTGATAAGCGTACTGATGAACTTTAGGGAGGTAAGTGCTCAGGATGTTTCCCCTAATGTATTCATCCAATATTTTTTCCAGGCCTTTCAACACAAATGACGTTAGGCTAATGGGTCTCAGCGATTTAGGGTCTGGTTCTATCCGACCCATTTTTGGTATATATACCACTTTAACCGCCTCCCAGCTGGATGGTATATGATTCCATACCAGACAAGCTCTGTAGAGTCTGATGACGAATGGTAGTAATAGGATCAAATAAACCATCACATATTCTTTTACATATGATATTTTATACAAGCTACAATTGACATGAGGCTTGAATTAAAGTATAACTGTTTAAGCATATAATTATAAAGGAAGTACAATTACATGATTCGGAACAATTGCATCCAGAAATTACAATTATAGTTAATAAATGTAATACCAATTACAACTACAATTAAATTGGTATCAATTACAATTACCACGTAAAATTAATTAATGACAATGATGTAATTGGCTACATAAATACAGGCACAGCGCTGATGATTTCTGTATATTAACTTAGTTTCTTATTTATTTATTAGTAGTAACTAGTACATTATAAGTAATACCCAAATATTTAGAATGTAAATGGCTCCATATATACAATCTTGGTATACGATTATTAATTATACTTATATAGAGAAAATGCAATTATCAAAGCAATAAATTAAATATTAATAGACCTCAGTACGACAATTGATTGATTATTAGTTTAATTAAAGATATTAATGAATTGAAATAATGACAATTAAGTAGTTAATAAAAAAAATTAATAACATAATTAACGTAAAATATTTCTAATGAAGGGAAAAAAATAATTGCAAATTATGATTTACAAAATTATAATGACAATTAAATGATAGCTACTGTGATTGGAATTGTGTAATTTCCATTTAGCATTCAAGCGAGATAACTTTAGCTAAAAATATAATTATCTATCCCATCCACCTTATAATTTTTCTACAACAAAACTAAGGAATCAATTACGGCAATCACCTAGCGGAATAAATCATGAAAGCTGCAAAATATTACCCCAAAAAAGAAGAAATTGAAATTGTCGATAATCCTTAGACATTAATAAGTTAAAGAACATTAATATATTAAATAATAATCAACAGGACATAGTTCAACACTTTTAAATATTTTCTAAAAAGTTTCGATTTTTTTGCATATATTAAATTTTTATAATTTTATAAAATGTAGTTTAGCTTTGTACTCAACCTCTGGATGAAGCTATTGTGTAGTGGAACAATTGCTGTGTTATAATAAAAATAATTGCTAAACAAACATATTTTAGAAAAACATAATATTTTTAGTCGCAAACTCCTCTATAAAATCCTTATTTTACTATAAGGAACGTAACCAGACTGCAACCAACAGCTACTCTCCGAGATATGCCGAGCGAGCGCTGAATTACAAGTTACAAGCCTAGCGCGTTAAGTAAATGTGTATTTAGAGGACGGAATATAATATAGAGGAGATAGAGGAGTTTGCGACTAAAAATATTTCTCCGAAGAATAAGTTTCGTCAAAGGAATTTTTCGTTTTTGGTGTTATTGCAAAAAGTTCTTAAATACTCAAAGTGCCGAAAAATTTGAATTGAAATTATTTTGTGTAAGCATTTGAAAAATTCAATAAAGGTTTAATTTATAGAAAAAAATTTTGCGTATGCAGTGAGAAATTTTGGAATTTAATTGAAAAAATTGGTCTGTGATAACTCGGGCAAACTTTCCCATTTAGAAGTGAATTTTAATTTTAAAATTTCTTGTAAATCTGCCAAACAAACATGCCCCCCTCTTTCACAATAAATTTTTATTTTATCAAATCTTCGTTATTTTTCAACCAATCTTAATAAAATATGTAAAAGACTTAGTTATTAAATCAAAAAATTATTAGCAACGAAAAGATACATTTTTCAAAAAAAAAATCGGACAGAATTTGCATCCGAATGTTCTGGGTCAATCAATCAACACAACCTTATTAAAATTAAATATTATAGACTTCTCCCAAGGGCCCGACCCGGAGCCAGTCAGTTAATCATGCCGCAAAGCGCCGTAATGGATGAACGGCTAGACGGGGTAGTCGATTTGGCAAAAGATAAACAATAATTTCTGGGTGATGATCAAATAGTCTAACCACTAACTCCAGAATAAACACCTATTCAAATAAACCAAGCAAGATGTATTTAGATTCATTTATGTTCTAGTTCTACCAAAAAATATATAATGAAAGTCGGTCAGAAAAACAAGAATTTAATTATTTTAACCTTTATCCATCACAGCCTCAGTCAATCATTTTTTTTTGGTATAGCAGATTGTCCTCTACTAGTATTGAATGAGTATCAATTTGTTAATTTTGATCAAAATGGGAGGAGCAAATAATTATTTAATCCTTTAAATCACACCCCCTACAATATTTCTCCCTGAATTTTCTAGAAGCGCACCATCGTAATTGGCCGGCCATAACATACGCGTCAAGGGTGAGGTGCAGTATGGAAATCGGTAATGACTACGAGAAAATTCAAAACTTTAGAACATAAAATGGACCTCGTGACAAATTCTGGCAGATCATTCTCCCTCAGAGGCCCTTAAGCACGTTAGGACCACATTGCATTCAGGAAATTTTACAGAAATTCTACACGATCAAACTGAATCGTTACACAAAGTAGAGATCATAATACTCCGCTCAGGATTAAACACACCCTACCTTAAAGGCTTTGATCCACGCTGTCACGTCTTTAATACATTCCTGTCTGCTCTCTTCATTTCTGTTATTCCTCTTCACAATCAACTCTACTATCATTAGTTTTGGTCCAGAGCATTAGAAAACGATAGTTTAAGCTGAAATTAGCTGAAATGTTATCATTACAGGAGTTATCTTGAACTGGTGTCTGCGTTGAGGTTTTCCAGTATCAGCTAACCAAACTGATTTAGTGTTTCGCTTACTTTCACTGTTTTGATCATCTTTTTCTGTTTTAATGTTACTACCTTATCGCTTCGACAAAAGAAGTTGGGTCTTCAGTGTGTGGTTGTAATAATAGGAAAAATATTTTAAAACTTCTAGCATAGCCAGATACAGATTTGGAGAGTACTGATGTATTTAAAATTCACACATAGGGTTTTAATGGAATTGACATAAAGTCCATGTTTTGTAGTAAATACTGAATGACATGATCATTTTTTGAGAATTATTCTTGGGCACTCCGGCAAGTGTTAAAGACGCCCATCTGGCCAATTCCCTCTGCTAACTCAAAAAAATAAATTGTGGAACATTGGAATGAAAAGAATATATCTCAAGATGCTTCTGAAATATTAATTTACACAACAAATTTAAATAATTTGTATTTTGTAGAAATCATCTGCATAATACATGATAATCTAAATATATGTACAATTATTTATAACTAAAAAAATTTCCTTAAAAAAACAAAATTTATTGAAATATGGAAATACTATTTACCCGAATTTTACTCCCTATCTTTAATGCGCATAAGGTTCATAGTAACATATGACACATTTTCCAAAAACACACTATGACTCATATATTGTAAATTGCCTACTTTCGACAGATTTATGTATGATACTAATTCCTTATTAGAATCATAGTAATAAGTTATTCAAATGTTAAAGTTAAAAGCAGCCTTAAATAAATTGATCACATTACTTCTTCCTCGCTGTTGCAGAAATAAAAATAATTGAAAATTAGTATTACTTGTTGAGTTTAGTATTAATTCGTCTAAAGGCATTGGTACAGGTATCGTTGGTGGAAGATACACCTTCCTCAGAGACCTATACGCGTATTGCCATGACATAACCACAATAATGGATACGTTCAGGAAATCGCTAAAAAATTCTGCTCTAACAAACTGAGCAATAGTCCGCTAACAAGAAACATAGAACAAATTAGACAGCATATGCCCCATTTCGGATTAAACATCCTCTACCTTAACAGACGTTACCGATCTTCCGACAACCTCTGTAACCAAACTTCACCAACTATAACTTCCGCTTACCTTATCCACCTATATTGAAATTTGATACCTTGTATCTGTAAATCTCTACTGTCCCTCTCTTCCTTCCTGTTTGTATCCTTTTTGTCGCATTTTTGTTTCTTGCTTTCTTTTTGTACATTTTTGTCTCTAAATTAATTTCGCATCCAAATTTTTATCATAATCCAAATTTTGCAAAATTAAAGTTTAAGCCAGCCTTGCGCACCCCAGATTTGATGTACAAATTGAGGTGCTTGCGTCAGATACGAAATTAAAAATAGTTAAAGCGGTTTAAAAACAAAATGTAAGTATAAGCTTTATAAAATTTGTTATTTTTAGATAGTAAATTTTATCACCTGTTTTAATCTGCTTTGCTTAGAAGGAATATAGTTTAGGTTTTCTTTAATTGTCACTTTAACCGAACCAGGCCTATTCCGCCGGGCCTTGCAATCTGCCGCCGCGATCAACGAGGTGGTTGCACGGCCGGGATGGGTTCTGGTGAGGTAATTATTTATAGACAAGCAAATAGACAAACAATAATTTCTTATAAATATAAATATTATTTTGCTCTTAAGTCAGTAATAGTTTATATACTGTTTAATATGTGAATAGTTCAAAATCAAAATTAGATACCACAATTTTATTAATTTGCAAAATATAAATTTTGATCATTTTATAAAAATATTAATTGAGATACGATAATGAATATTTATAGCAATTAATATAACAAGAAAATGTATTTTCAGAACTCTCATTGATTATCGATTAAGAAGTTGTACAATCAATCATTTTAAGTCTGATTTTAAATATGACCTTCCTAAACAGTCTAAAGGAAGAGATAACGAGCGAATTTAACATTGGTTGAAAGAAAAAAAATCAAAATGATCGAATATTGTTTCACATTCAGAACAGGTAATCAATTACTTTTTCCAAAATGTTCTCTTTAATAAATCATTAAACAGCGCAGTTCAGCATTTAATATATTAAACGTAGGTGTTTCTACTTAATTAACGTATTTCCATATCACTTTTACTTCTATTAGTATGGTATAATTAATTGTTAATTAGCTAGTAGTGGGAGATATATTGTTCTTAAAGGCATATTTGATATAGTAATGAAACATTTCTTAATGGCGTCATAATTCACTTAGTTTTTATTGATATTCAATAATAGATTATTAATTTATTTTTTAATTAACCACGTCTTTTCTTCATCGTGAAATCAGTTAATTATTGTATCGGCAACTTGAGATTGACTCGTATTTCTTAAATGATTATTTGAAATTAAATCTGGGCACACACAGTTATGATAAATTATCGGAAGTTAAAACGTATATATGTACCTTGGTTTAATGTTGATATTATTAGATATATAAGGGACGAATGAGAATATGGAAATCGCCACAAACTAACTAGAGATATTTTGCTGGTGAACTTATATTCAAAATCTCTTCATCTAATATAATAATATTCATTTACAAATTTACAGAAATTGTACAATGTGTCTTAACTAAAGATATACTTCAGCATATTGTGACATCCATTTGGACTTAAGTACCTATATGATACAAATATTAATAATGTAGAATACATTTTAGTTTGCAAATAAATATGGGAAACCCATTTAGGCTCATACAGAGCCTGACTATGGTAACGCCTCATGAAATTGCAAAGAAGAAAGTGTAGAATAAAATATAAAATATAAAAAAACCTTCGCTATTTAATGAAACTATAAATCAGAAAAAAACTAATGTAGATAAAATACGGCTGAAAACAGAAGAATTAGTACCTACATATAATTGTGAATATTTCTCTAACTACTGAACTAAACTAAATAAAAGATTGAGCTACTAAATAAAAACGGCATACTTAATAGGAAGTTATATTCATAAAAAAGAGGATTTTTGATATAATCGAAATGTAGATAATTTAATAATTATATGGGATCAATGATATTACAAAGTACATTTCCATCATTTGAAGTGATCCATGCTCTTAGTTTTTTTTTAAGTTGTTTTGTATTTATATTTATAAATGAGTTTGGCAAGATGTTTAATAATTTCGGTCCAAAGTAAACAAAATATCTGTGACCAATACTTTTATGAGTTTTAGGTAAGTATAAGTAAGTGTTCGTCATCTTTTCCCCTAGTATTGCGTTCATGATTTATTTTATTAATGTACTGTTTATTATGAAACAAAAATAACAGAATGCTCTTAGCATAAAGCTGCCTCAAATCGAATATATCAAGTTCTGAATAAAGTTTTTCACTGGGGGGATAACGAAAGGGTTTGAAATAAATGATCTTTAAGATTTTTTTTTAACTATTTCTAAAGGTGACAGATATGTTTTTCTTATTCCTCCCCAACCAATTATACCATACTGCATGATGGATTCGATAAGAGCATAATATAATATTTTAAGGTGACACAAAGGTAGTATCTGTCGTCATTGAAAAATTTGAACATCAAGCCACGAATTTTCTTTACTATATTATTTACGTGTATATCCCATCTTAAGTGTGAATCAATAAAAATACCAAGATATTTGATTGAGCCAGTTAATGAAATTGACAGATTATTGACTGATATAGTGCTGTAATCAGATAAGTATTTTTCGTATGACGTAAAAGGTATAATTTTAGTTTTATTAGCATTTAATGTTAGCAAACTTGCACTAAACTAATCGAAGACATTCTTTAGGTCACTCTCAGCTACACGTTTTACATCATCCCAACAGTTTCCAGTATACAAGATAACTGTATCATCAGCAAAAGATATTATTTTTCCACAGAAGTTTAGCGTAAACAAACTATTAAGATAGATGGTAAATAACACAGGTCCTAAAACTGTACCACAGGTTACAGTTGGTTCTTTACATAGAATATTTTTTATTTCTACTTTTTGCATTCTTAACTCCAAAAAACTTTTAAACAAATTAAGAACATTACCGCTAATTCCAAAGTTTTCAAATTTCTCCAGCAAAAGTCCATTACTAACGGTGTCAAAGGCTTTTGCTAAATCAACAAAAACACCCAGACATATAAACAAATTAATAAATAAACACCACAGAAATTAAACAACTCCCAATTCCAGAAGCCAGAGGCTTGTACGGAAGGAGGTTACACATTGAAAAACGCGGACATACAACCATATCCTCCAACAGTGCAAGAGCCGGGGCTCGAATCTGGTAGCGCGATACCCGTTCGATTAATCTCGATTGCCACCTCGCGTCTTAACCAACGCTGCTATCGGCTAGTTTAACATTAAAACTACTTTTAGAAACATGCTCAAAGTAATATATACATAACCCAAACAAGTGTTGGCTCTATATAAAAACAAAGAAGTAATTAAAGATATGTATTGCACTGACAAACGCTTAGAGAACTTAAAAGATGGTTTTTAAATCAGTCACATTCAACTTTAGAGTCAGTAAAATGTAGTCATATCATTATAGTATAAATAGCAATAGCATCAACCTAATTTACTTTTTACAAAACAAAGTTTCGTTGACGAAAGCTAGCCATGGAACTTGATTTTCAGATGTTTATTGAGAGGTTTTGCTAGAATCTTTGGCCATCTACTATGGCTATTAATTTGCTTATTAAATATTGTTCCTTTCCTGATATTTAGGAACAGCCTGTACGATGTACAAAAATGGCAATAAAAATTAAATAACAAATAACTATAATTATCGGGTTTGTGACTGTAATTTTTACTTATTTTTTCAATGATTATAATTCAAGATTTTCGTAAAATACCCAATTTCAGCACCTCTATATTTTTTAAATCTGAAAACAACTATATTTGAAAATGATATGTTTTATTTTGTCTAGATTTAAGATGGGACAGTACAGTTTTTCTTCGACACATGAGACTTTTTTTATTTATTAATCACCACTCTATAGGAACGATGTTCCCAATTACAGAGTTGTATACACACACACACATAGACAATTATACAACGACTATTTCCTACGACATTGCCATCGTTGCAGTTGAGACACGACTCAGGAGTGGTACAGCGACTAGACGTGTTGTATCTCACACAACCTCATCTAATCCACAACTACCAACTCGGTAACATATAAAAAAACGCCACTAAACATCCATACCCTAACCAGGATTCGAACCCGGGACTCCATGGTTGCGAGCCTAGCAAGCAAGCAAGCAAACAGACTTTATTAAAATTAATACATAACATTGCCTCCCCGGAGACTACCTTGCCACCGACCTTGCAACCACCGCGCTGTTCGCGGTGGCTGGTTGCATGGCCGGGCGGGGTGACTCCGGTTCGGCTAAAAGAAAATGGGGAGAGAAGTCCTGACTCCTTTTGTTAAAAACAAATTAAAAAGGACAATATAGTTAAACAACATTTTAAAAATAAAATTTAACAAAGCATGAAACTAAACACAAACTCGAAGCTGTCGCACTGCACTGAACTAATTTTGCTGCTGACACAGGTACCCAAATCTAAAACGGGGAATCTTCATCGAAATGAGGTACTGCAGGGCTGCGCAAGGCTGCCTAAACTGTGGTTTATCGAAATTTTATGTTTCTTAGAAATTTTATAGTGAAGCTAATTTTGAGTGAAAAAATGCACAAAAAGAGAACGATAACAAGAACAGAGACAAAAAACGCACAAAAAAAGATCAAGAACACGAAACAAAATGAAAGGAAGAAGGGACAGGATAGATTTAAAGATACGAAAGGTATGAAATGTCAGTATAAACGGATAGGGTAAGAGGAAGTTATAGTAGGTGAAGGTTTGGGTATAGTGGTTGCCGGAAGATTCGTAACGTATGGTATGGTAGGGTGTGTTTGATCCGAAAGGGTGCATTATGCTGTCTAATTTGTGTAATGTTTGCGGTAAGCGGACTATCGCCCAGTTTGAAAGAGTAGAATTTTTGGGAGATTTCCTGGACGTAGTCCGCTATTGGGGTTATGTTGTTGCAACGTGCGTAGAGATCTCTGAGGGAGGTGTACGTTCCAGAATTCGAAATGAGGCGCATAAATTTATGCTCAAGCACTTTTAATTTTCTCATTGTCGTGGTCGGTATGCTGCACCACACCGGCGCCGCGTATGTGATGGAAGGCCTGACCACCATCGTGTACAACAACCTTTTGTTTTGTCTGTTAAGTCTGCTACCCCTGACCATCAGCGGATACAGACTTCTGGACAGGGAGTAGACCGTCCGTACAGTTTCGTTTATGTGTGTATTGAACGTAAGTCTCTGGTCTAGTCTGACCCCCAGATACTTCACGCACCGTTTTATGCGAGCCTAGCATGTAAGCATTGCACCACCGAGACGGCATTTTAATTAAATACGAGACTGTCCGTTGAAATAAGAGACAGGTGGCAGCCCTGGGATGGGAGGTCCAAACAATCCAAATCTAAAATTATTGTATCTTTTATTTTAAGATCTAAGCTAGAATATGGGTTCTTTGTTTGGCAAATTCGCTATAACAGCACATTTTAAAGTTAGAAAGCGTGCAGCTGAATATTATTTTATAATCTTCATTACAAATAAAACGGCTACATGAGGAGAAAATGTATAGCAAAGCTAGACCAATTCCACCACACTAATTGTCTCCCACTTTGCTGATTGCGACCAGTCTATGACGTCATAGAAAGTGATGCCAGGAAGTCTATGAAGCTACGTCGCATCTTCAATGATCTCAAATCAGCTAACCATTTTAATTGGTGTATGCTTTGAGCCAGAAATTTAAACTTAGAATAAATTCAGTATTACAGGTTTTTCAGATAATTTAATAGGGACGTCAATTTATTTTGAAAAAAATAAACGAGATGAAATAAAAATAAATGAGCAACTTATAAACTATTTAAAATATAAGGCTTACCATTTTTTACTGGCCTTAAAATCACATTTACACACGCAAAATTGAATTAATTATCGAACCTTCACAAGCAACTAATAATAACATTTCATTATTATGGTAAATGGATAAACTAAAACTAATACATGAGAACAAATAAGTCTTTAATAGTGTTCTACACAAGATAAACAACAGAACGTGCATGAAGCTGGTGTAACTCATAGCCCTTGATCGGAATTTTGTTTGTTTACCGACCAAGTGATTACGTCTGATATTATCTGGTTGCCACATTTCATGTAGTCAGATTTGCAAACTTTCTCTGCATCGAATATTGGAACATTTAAACTGGGGTTTCTAGTGTCTATTTCTCACCTTATTCCCTTGTCGCATCTGGTATAATACATAACTACAGTGTATTTTCTTAGTTATTTTGGGCATTTATATATATATCAAATTAAATATTTTCGTTTTAGATTTGGAAATATTTCAATATTGAATTATTTTAACACTTTTCTTAAAAGGAAGACAAGTTCTAATATTGGCGTTTCACATCTAATTTTTTTCCTATAATGAATATTCTATTTACTATGAACCATCTCAGTATGACGAATAAGCCCCTGAAAGTAGGCAATCTTAAAATACATAGAGTCAAGTTCGTTCAATAAAAATTTGTCATGTCTCAGTGTGAACTTTATGTGCATTACATATAAGGACCAAAATTAAATCGCTTAAACAGTCGTCCCATATTTCATATAAATTCGTATTTGCATGGAATATTTAAAGTGTTTTATTGGCATAATATGATGAATTCTACATAAATTCAGAACATCATAATAGTAGGCAGAAGTATTTAAATATTTTGTGTAAATTTCCATTTCAATAAAACGTTGAGCTATAATTTCATAATTCTAAATCTCAACCTAAACTGCATCCGTCATAAGGTTAGACTTTCCACTACAGTATATATTGAAGTATCCCTGTAATGTACGATTGATACATTTGGGATATTTTTCGCTCCTCTATGATAGTCCTTATAATTTATTCACTACGCAAAATAGCTCATTAGCATATTTTTCCAGTGAAGTTTCTCTCGAATAAATACAATGTCTATCTCTGAGCAAATGTATTAAAATTCACACAATGAAAATACTATGCTATAGTAATAGTAGCTGAATTGCTGTGACCGAAGCAGATTAAGAATGAATTGGTAAATAGCCTTATTTTCTTCCAAAATTATAATTTAGAATACAAAATATATGGAACCAAATATTAATGCCTAGAACAGATTCGTATACATTTATTTAATGGAATATATCTGTTTTAGAAAAAAACACTGTTGTTTTTCCATAATTAATTACTCTCCTTTTATTGTAAAATTGAGTTTCTAAGTTAAACATCACTTTCAAGGTTATTTAGTAACAATAATTATTTTTCAGTTTTTAATTCTTTTTGGGCAGATACTTGAAATTAAAACATAATATTTTTAGTCGCAAACTCCTCTATAAAGTCCTTATTTTACTATAAGGAACGTAACCAGACTGCAACCAACAGATACTCTCTGGGCTATGTGCCCCGCCGAGCGCTGAATTACAAGTTACAAGCCTGGCGCGTTAAGTGTAATAATTGCATATTACTATCAAAACGCTAATGCTTCGATTGCAACAAACACCAGCCGAAAGACTGATCCTACTTAAAGGAGCTCTCGTGCCAACCGTCACACACCACTTGCAGACTGCCGTTTCGAGCTGTTGGCTCTCGTCAGTGCAAGGTAGGCATGTGACGACCGACACGAGGATCACTTGACTATTTAGTACATTTCGGTATCTTGGGGATAGCGAATGTCAAATAGTCAGCAGGCGCCATCTAGCGGTTCAGTGTATGTTGCAATCGAAAAATAAATAGCCTGACTGGGCTTAGCATAGTTCAAATGTGCTTTTAGAGGGCCGAATATTAAAACATAATATTTTTAGCCGCAAATTCCTCTATAAAGTCCTTATTTTACGATAAGGAACATAACCAGACCGCAACCAACAGCTACTCTCCGGGCTATGTGTCCCACTGAGCGCTGAATTACAAATTACAAGCCTGGCGCATTAAGTGTAATAATTGCATATTACTATCAAAACGCTAATGCTTCGATTGCAACAAACACCAGCCGAAAGACTGATCTTACTTAAAGAAGCTCTCGTGCCAGCCATCACACACCACTTGCAGACTGCAGTTTCGAGCTGTTGGCTCTCGTCAGTGCAAGGTAGGCATGTGACGACCGACACGATAGTAAAATATTATGTTTCAATATTCCTCCCTCTAAAAGCACATTTGAAAGATACTTAAAATGTTTAAACACGATTTGTTATACAGCGAGGTCCATAAGTAACGGATAAATGTATTATCTACGTAATTAACAATTTATGAGAAAAATCCCGAATCATGTTAACTTTTAATTCTAAAATGACATTTTTTGGGGATAATTTTATACCTCCCCCTTCAACCCCTTGGAGTGAGGGTGTGTGTGATAGCTCATTTGAAAGGGTTTTTAATTCTCTATCCAGCAATGTAAGATTTTTGAATTTCTCAAATTTTTTTATTGAAAAATATTGCATTTTTAATGTTACTAAGTAAGCAAAAGAACATGAAACAGTTTAAATCAAATGTTCAAACTGGGCGCCCATAGCTTCTTGACAATAATGGAGGCGTTGCAGAAATTCTTCTAAAACATTTTGTATCGTTTCCGGGATGATTTGGTTAATTCCTTGCCTTATTCTGTCTTTTAAATCATTTTTTCAAATTTAGGTTTCTTGATGAAGATTATACAAAATTTAAAAATCTCGCGCCTTAACCAACGCGGCTATCGGCTAGACGAAAACCAAATATAGTTTATCTTTAGTATAGTTAATAGGACAATTTACTATTAAGATATCCTGTATTATCGTTAGTATGTAAGTATGCATTACACATGTATGTATGTTTTCTTTTCTACAGCTTATTCACTAAATAAAGTGATTATTATTATTATAACATTGTAAAATTCTAAACCGGTTTCTAATTTTTTGTTAATTTAAAAAACCTGTACTACAATTAATATGTTAAAAGTAATTAACTCTCCTATCACGAAGATCCTCAAATAGCCTCAGATTTCATCAAAAACCATCTAAACAATCTTCAACAGTGGATGAAGAAGTGGAAGATGAAAGTTATATGAGAGCAAATCTGCTCACGTTACGTTCACCCTTCGGAAATAAATATGCCCTGCAGTCACAATAAACGATGTATAGATACCACAAACACAAACTGTAAAATACCTAGGCCTACACTTAGATAACAAACTGACTTTGAAGTAACATATCACAAAAAAGAGAAAACAAGTAGAAATCAAAACAAGAGAACTACAGTGGCTGATAGGTAGAAAATCACGAGTATCTATAGGAAATAAAATTTTAATATATAAATCTGCCATCAAACCCTTCTGGACATATACATTAGAACTATGGGGATGCGCTTCCAAATCGAACATAGAAATTATTCAAAGATACCAATCAAAGATACTCTGTCAAATTGTAGATGCCCCCTGGTATGTAACAAACCATACGCTACATGTAGATCTTCATGTCCCAACAGTAAAAGAAGTTATCCAAGAAAAAGGCACCACACACCATGAAGTTATAGAAGTCCACCCAAACCAGTTAATGGAAGAACTCCTGGAACCAGTGATCAACAAGAGGCTTAAAAAGCTATGGCCAATAGAACTAATTTAAGTTTATAGAGGTGATATCGTTGGATATCAACCTGATATAAGTAGGGGCTTGTGATACCTCATTTGAAAGGTCTTTTCATTCTCTATTCAAAAATGCTATTGCTTTAATATTTATTGCAAAAATTAACGGTAAAAAAAATTATCCATGTGCTTGGCGTAATTAATTACAGCAAACTAAAAAAAAATTAATTGCAATGTAAGAAATGTTCAAAATGAGTTCCTTGAATGTCTTGGCAGCATCTTAATCGTAAATAGAAATGTCTTCTATCGTTTTTCAATATCTGAGGCGTGACCGACCTAAACACATCCGCTATTCTTCGTCTTAAGTCAGCTATTTCGCGCGGCTTAGTTTTGTATACCATATACTTTTCATATATCCCCATAGAAGGAAATCTAAGGGTGTAAGATCAGGAGAACGTGCTGGCCAATCTAGCGCGATCATTTCTCCCTATCCACCGATTTGGTAATGTTCAGTCGAGGTATTGCCGGTCATCTATTCGGTAATGTGGTGGTGCTCCATCCTGCTGGAACCATATTACATCCGCTGGAACTTGTGAGTTTGCTTGAGCAAGACTTGTAACTCGAAATTTTATTAACCTTCGACTTACAACTCGAAGTTTTCTTAAATTTCGTGTTACAAGTCGAAGTTTTCTTAAATTTCGTGTTACAATTTGAAATGTTCTTAAATTTTGTGTTACAAGTCGAAGATTTGTTAAATTTTGATTTGTAACTCGAAATTTTATTAATCTTCGACTTATAACTTGAAGCTTCCTTAAATTTCGTGTTATAAGTCGAAGTTTTCTTAAATTTCTTGTTACAAGTCGAAGATTTGTTAAATTTCGGCTTATAGCTCGAAATTTTGTTAATCTTCGACTATAACTCGAAGAGTCCTTAAATTTCCTGTTACAAGTCGAAGTTTTCTTAAGTTTGGTGTTACAAGACGAAGAGTTGTTAAATTTCGACTTATAACTCGAAATTTTGTTAATCTTCGACTTACAACTTGAAGTTTAAAAATTATTTTGTGGCCCTTCTACGCCTTCGTAATATTGAAATGAAAGTTTACTTTAAAACTGTTTTTTTTTTGAGTCATGTGAATGCTTGACGTGGAAATTGACAAACTCATTCTATTTTACTATTGTCTATGGCAGGTGCAGATTACAAACTGACCAATACACTAAGCTCTGTTGCTCACTTGCACACCAACATACCAGTCTCATTTAGTCCTATGTATTACACAAGTCGCTGTGAAAACTTCGTTCTATTGTCACTCCATGACTGCGGCATGCGTATAAGCATCCGCTTACGTTCCACTGTAGAAATTATTTACATGACAAATACCGAAATCTTTAGATTGTGTGTGGATGTAAATGTTCACGGCACCACGAAATCTAGGCCTAAGTCCTACAGACAATATGTTTTTATAAATCTATTAAAGGATCCAGTTACAATGATTACCTTGATAAACATTATAATAGGTTTCTGTTAATAAATTTGTTCAACATATAAATTATTTTTCAAGTTAAAATAATATAAAAATGGCTATTACCGGATCTTACACATATTATTTATAATACGTTGAGACTGTCGAGATGAAACCATAACCATATGCTTCGGTCATTAGTCTACTTCCTCAAAATGAAAATCACACTATATATTTGCTGCATTTTATTACTTAAATACGACAAGCACCGTCGCGTCGTCAGAATATATTAATTATTAATGGTTGTCTTCCTAATTGTTTTCCATAACACGTACGATCGTATTTCCTTTTATTTCTGAAACATATGTATGTGTACGTTTTTAAAGCGAAATCATTGTAAATGTATGTTCATGGCAGGTACATGACATATTGATGTATTTGTATAAGAAACCGGATTTTTTTCTATCGGAGTTTCAGTTTTCCAGTTCTTCCGGAATAGATAAGTTTACGTCCAGTAACACCTCCATAAAAATATTTAGATTAATTAAAGATTAAATATTGCATATATTAATCTCGCCAGTGAGAAATGAACATACACATACTTTCCCACACTTATACTCTTCAAGCGAGTGCCCAGGGCAGGATAAGATATTTATTGATTCTTTACATTTCTAGATTTTGATATCAGGGCGGGTATATGTCGTGCCAATTAGAAAGTCCTCATAAATAATAAACGACAGCATAATTATATAAGAAAAAAAATTAAAGGGGTTTTTATTGTAGTTACTAAAAAGGAAAAATTAAAGTACGTTATAATAGAGATAAACATAAGCGTCCCGGTTCTTTTTCATGTAAAATTTCAGCCCCACTTTTTTTATATTAGCATAATAATACAAATGGCAAAATAATGGAAATTTTAAAAGTTTGCTCCTCAGCTATTCTACCATGTATACATACTTATTTATTACGCTACACTATTTATTCATTACACTAGATAATAGAAATGATCGTAAGATGGTTTCGGTTTTATTTAAAGATACAAAGCGTAGTATCAAAATGTCAATGTAAGTATCAAAGAACGGTCATTAATTTTTATCTGTTAATAGTTCTAGGGAAAATCATAAAAACCCTTTTTTCGGCAATATGTTTCTTAATTTTATGATATAATTGCCCATTTAAGATAGTGTGTTAATAAAGTGAAAAGAAGATGCTAGAATATATATGGCCTCTGGGCTACCTATGTGTAAAATAACACAGTACATATAGTAGATACACACTCAAATTTAAAGTTGAAGGCTGTCCGGAAAGGGGTTACACATTTGAAAAAAATGCATATATCGCACTCTAGGCGATTGAACTACCGTGCCGGTATATTCATAAAATTGTGTTGAATGGCGATCCTTGTAGTTTTGACCAATAATGTTAATGCCATAAAATTCAGTCCTTGGAGAATTTGAGTCTATTTTATATTGAGTCAACCTGCTAGTTTGAAGAATATATGCTTGAAAATAGATTAGCTTCAGCCACATCGCAACTTTGAAGCATGAACATAGCTTGCAGGAGCAGTTCCTGCAAAACGAATAGTCATTTTGGCCGATCTATAAAATTCCCGTCGCCTAAACGGGTATACAGTTTAGAAAGTTCCTTGTCGCAGGTGACCAGAACAACATCGAGGGTATTAACTATTGGGGCTAAAGCACCAATTCATTGCGCCTACTGTAGGAAGAGCTTATGGAATGAACGGCAAAAGCATTCTCTTGCGGATCCAAACATTGTTTTGCATTCTGGCTTTGGTTGCAACGCATTGGTTACAACCCCCTTCCGCACAAGCCCTGGCTTCTGGAATTGGGGGTTGTCTAATTTCTGTGGTGTTTATTATTATTGGTTACAACGAGCAGTGGTTAAGTATGGTACTATCAACAGAAACTTGATTCATATGTCACGCATGTGATACGATCCAATCAACGTACATAAAGATGCATAGTATTTTGTGTATATACTCTTTGATCGTACCCAATCCAATCTCCTGCTGTCAGTACAAGAATGACCAAAGGACTGTCAGATATCATGATCGTTATTTAGTAGTGGGGCTATGGTAGAGGCTTGCACAATATTTATTGTAAACTCTACAATGTTACACATGGTGCATACATCGTTCTAAAAACTTTTGATGATGATTAAAAACTAAAATCAATTATTAACACTCACAAATTAATTGGTTAGACTTTAGTTGACTGACCCTGTAAAACTTGAACCAATTAAAAGGCTTGTCCCAGTAACAGTAACTTACCAAAATTATCTGTAAATGCCATTTTAAACCTAAAAAATTGTTCAGTTTTGTCCATTGAATCTGATTAGGTAGATACTTGTACCTTAAGATTGGTTCGGCTAAATGCTAAAATTACAATTTGAGAGAAGTTGATTTATGAAACTGCTTTTATGATCTCAACATAAGCTTAGTATAGTTTTTATTTTTACACAAGGATAGGCCATTTATGACATCCTTCTTTGTCCTCCATTTATATATTTTCGAAAACCATGTTTCGATTTTAAAAATCAACAACCACCCCAGTTCAAATGTTTGTAGAAATCTTGAATCATCGGATTTGTGAGTATACTTTTTATTTCTTTGTTAATAATCATTTGTTCAGAGCTCTTTAATAATTTTTTATTTTGCCATCTAGCGACGACAGGAAGTGAAATGGTACATTCTGGAGCAAGTTTTTGTGTTTTTGTTTATACTTTACCTTTTATACCTTCAACGGGTGAATCGATTTAGGTACGATTTTCTTTATGCGATTTGCTTCTTCTATAGGAAGATTTATCAATATTTAAATCTTTAAATTTGTAGTCTATATTTATTTTGCTGTATTAATATGTCAGAAAATGTTACTATTGAGCTGAAATTAAAAGTGTGTTTGTACTTGAGTACTCCAAATACTAAAATGGTGCCAATGAATTATACGCGGTTTGGCCTCTTATTACGTGACGTGTGAGATGGATACCTCCATATCCCGTGTGGCATTCTGCGATGCTTTGATAAACCCCTCTCCCTCCATTTCTTCCAATTCTTTTTGTTCTTATTATTCGTAATTATGAAGTTATATTTGTTTAAATAAATTATTGCAAATACATTTTTATTCGTTTAAAAATAAATATATTAATATTAAAATTCAAATTTTGTACTGGTTCATGTAAAGTAATTTATTTGAACAAAAATATAGAAAATGAGTCGCATTTAGAAGTCAAGAACAGTTACGGGGAAACAGGATAACTTGAAACTTCTATTACATAAACTTTTTGATTACAACTACTCTGAGTTGACTTAATTTTCGAAAACCTGCAATCTTAAGAAGCATGAAAGTTATAATTCCTGTCCTTATAAGTTTTGTTGAACTCGCAAAAAATTAAGCGTGTTCTAACTCACATTTAGACTAATTTTATGTACGATCTTCAAGAAGAATGGTATTCTAAGGAATAAAAAAATTTAAGTTTTCTGAAATTGCTGTGGAATCTAATAAAACTACAATTTTATATATTTTTTTGATATTAGGTGACATTATATGAACTCCTCTTTCTCTTAGAGCAGTTTTTAATTTAGAACATATTGAAACGGAACAAGTCACTGTTTTGTAATACACCTTTTTCAAATAATGTTTTTGGTTTCTCGACCAACTTAGTATTCATAAACTTAAGGTCTCATACTTTTCTAACATTGTAATTTTTTACTAACTGAAAGGGCAATACTAAATAATACTAGCTTTTTATGATGTTATATGCGTGCCCTGTTTTGTAATTGTATGTAATTAATTTAGATTACGTCCACTTCTTTATTATTATGATTTAGAGAAAGATAATCTGAATTTGTTAAATAATCTGCTTTTATACCAAGTATAATCTGAGAGGCAAAGTAATAAAGTTGATAAATTAATGCAGTTAAATTGGTTATACAACAAAAAATACATAAATATATTTGAAAGAGTATAAAACAATACAAAATTTTAAAAATCGTAAATAACCTTTTGCGCTTATTTATTAGAATATTTTTTCTTGCCATAAGGTAAAGTCGATATTGGTAATACGGACTTTCATCATTGCTCTTACAATTGTAATTGAAGCCAACCGTGTAATTTTTTATTAACACACAAGACTCAAACATTCCTAAATAATGGAGATGTTAGCCAATAATTTAGTAATCTGCATACTTCATATTTACTCTGAAGGAAAAGAGTGGTACTATATAATAACGTTTCTAAACATTTCCTATGTATATAAATATTGAAAATAACCTGATTTCTATAAAATCTATGTGATTAATTAGTTCAAGATCAATTATAACAGTTTAGTTCGATTACATGTATTGTAATATACTGTAAATGATTGCTGATGAAATAAATATTGTAGTTATTTTCAAATTATTATATAACATTTATTACATTTCATTATAATGGAAAGTATTTCAGTTCTTACCATCTTCCAATAGCTAATTCTGTCAAAAAATAAATATTGTTATAATTCAATCTCATTTTTATTTTCTTATGAGCGGTTGTAATGTCCTATATAGGGTGTCCCAGCTTTAATTAGGCAAGCATTATCTCGGAAACGGTTAGACATAGAAACAGATGTTAATAGAAAAGTTATTCTGTTTAAAAACATGCATTTAACTATGTTATTTTCAAATGTACAAGGCGCCTCAAAAAGGCGGCAGGTTATGCAACTTTACTTTTGCATATGGAATATCCTGTATATTTTTGCATTTTCCTTTTATTTCCGAACAAATTTTATTAACCAGGTCCTATATCTATCATTAACCATTGTTGAGGTATTTGCAGTTAGATTTTTGGGATAACATTTTTTTATTAACGTAATTATAATAGTGGAGTCAGACAATCATCAAGTTTTAGTGAAAAAGGAATTTTTTCCAGTGTCCAATTTTTTTTAACATGTTAGTTGTTACATTGAATACTATACAAAAGGGATATTTTCTACCTCTAGCAACCGCCACTTTTGTGAAAAATCGACCATTTTGGTCGTCGTTCTTTCTATATATAAATGAGTATATTTCTGTATGTGTAGGTCCAAAAAAAGGTAAAAAAAATTGAGGCCGTTCGTTATGATATAGGTTATCAGCGGTTATAATATGAAATTTTTATCTGCACACATAACCTCAAAAAAAAATAAGAACTGAATAAACTGCGAAATTTTGGTTATTTGGTTATAACTTCGGGTGTTTTAAGTGAAATTTGATGAAATTTTCAGAAATTCTACTTTAAAATGTGAGCAATAACTGGTTAACATTTCAAGTCAAAATATCTAATATAATTCTCAAAAATTGACTTGAAATTTTAAAATTGTTTGACCAATAATTTTCCATATGAGGTTATTTTTTAAAAATATGTAAGTTTTTACTTATGATGACGAACAAGAAAAATTTTTTAAACTTGGGAAAAGAGAAAAACATAGATTTTTGTGTTTTTGATCAAACTCTTTTTTGTGTATTATTAATTAATTTTTAACATATTCTGATCTAATTTTTCGAAAAAATATTAAAAAATCAATTAATTATAAAAAAATTATACGTATACACATTTATATTTAGGTATAGCTCAATAAAAGCACTATTTGTTATGCAAATATATATTTATTGTATTTAAATACTGTATAAAAAAATGTAAACATTTTACTGGAAATTGAAAAAAATATATACGCGAACAACTATACTAATCGCCTTCGTTTTATCTTACTTGATAAAGAATCATCAGACTGATTTTCAATATCACTTGAAGCATAATTATAAAATGCATCATCATTTTCATTTCTATCAATTTTTTATCAATCGACCTATCAGTAAATGCTAATGAAGAAGCTTCGCTAATACTATCCTCTATCTCTGTATCGGTTCCACATAACTTTCAGTTACAGAACATGTTTCAGAATTATTTTCCAATTCTTCATCTAACTCATGAATTTCTTCTGTTTCAGGTACCAAATCTTTATCTTCGCAGTTAAATATATAAATTGGATTTAAACTCGAACGCAATTTTTCTCTGCAACATATAATGTTGCGGAAAACTTAAAAGTACAAAAATGTTCATTTTGAAATATTATTTCTATTACGTAAGTTTCGACATAATAAAAACTGAGCCCTCAGTGAAGCCACTCCGAGCAGAAATTTGGAAAACATTTTAAATGCAATTTTTCTTTGTTAACAATTTTCATCTAAAGACTTTTTTGATTCGACGTAGTTATTATTAGGCCCTCCCGTGATTCGTTCCTCGTTCCTTGATGAACAATTTTTGTGAGACCATTTTGATATAATTTTCGATCTTAAATATTTTTTATTGAAATATTTTTAGATTTGACGAAAAAACTATTTTTTCACTCTGCCTAGAGCCGTTCTTGGTGTCCGATTTCAAATTCAGTAGGGTTCTTCCTTGAACCTCCTTATACCTATACTTTCAGATTTCCACGTTGAGCCGTCTTTGAGAAAAACGAATCACACATAGACAGACCGACAGTCTGACAGGCCAATTCTGATCAGCTGCTAAGATTATTATGTTACACCATTGAACTGTAAATTGTCATATTTTAATATTTATTGCAATCTGATTGGACCACATCAGCGAATTGATAACTTTTCTGACCCTAAATTCTTTATCATCATCCGCACCACTTGATATTCCTTTACACGATATGGTCCATATATATTTATATTCTTCATATATTTTATGTGTCTTAGTTGTAGATCAAGGTTTTCTTGTTTCTCCCCTATGCGTATATATTCTGGTTATCCTATATTCATGCTCATACTGCGCTTTTTATATTCTTCTATAAGTTTTCTTAACATGTATCAATAGACTCTTAATAATATGAAATCATTACTTGTTCATCAGTGAAGAAAAGGATTCTTAAACAATGATCCCCAATTTAAATCCAATTTCTGAATGTTTTCTACTCGTATTTTCCAAAACGATGATTACTTGATCGCCAATAAAAAGTGGATTATTAAGCAATGATTTCCAATTTCATTCCTCATGCCTGAACATTTCCTCTACCAGTTAAGTTTTTTGAGCATATACCTTGAACAAGGTGGGTGACACAGCATGACTGTCCAACAACCCTTTTAGCCTTCAATGGTTTTAAAATTTTACGAAGATTCGTATGTTGATTTAGAACTGTCCGTTTTACTATGGATTGCTGGGGGACTCATAGAATTTAAACATTATAGTTTAGCCATTACACCTACTGTAAATCCTATCCACGGACATACCGTATATGGAGTTTAAAAATTTTGTCTGGTGGGTTTGTACGTTTTCGTTTATAGATGGTGATGCGTCATTAAAATATGATTAAGCATTTATATTCCGCATAATATTATGCGTCGATGAATTTTGTTTGAATGGCTAAGGTAAATAACGCAGAATGAGCTAGATTGTCAATAATTATATACTATAATTATTAATACGCATAAATACACATTGTAAATGTATATATTGAAATTCCTTGCCAGCTCATTGGCTTATTATTTCTCTCATTTCCAGTATCTGTAAAAAGGTCAGTTTGCCACAGTTATCACTTATAGATATGACGTCGAGTAAGTGTTCATAAACCGCCCTCTACGTTACAAAAGAAGGTTTACATTATTTCCAATTTCAGTCACGAAGGATGTTCAACTTTGAGGTATCTGCATCATTACGACAGATTTGAGTTCTAGGGCTATGTGACGAGATATAAAGGAACGATGGATTCTAACGTAGTATGCCAAAATCCCTAGTAGACACAGAACGTGCACAAAGTGGTGAAATGTTAGATGCAAACTCCTCTATAAAATCCTTATTTTACTATAAAAAACGTAACCAGACTGCAACCAACAGCTACTCTCCGGGCTATGTCCCGCCGAGCGCTGAGTTACAAATTACAAGTCTGGCGCGTTAAGTTTAATAATTGCATATTACCATCAAAACGCTAATGCTTCGATTGCAACAAACACCAGGACTGATCCTACTAAAAGCACATTTGAACTATGTTAGATGGTAGTCTGTCTACAATTTCATTTAAGTCGTCTAATACGTATAATACCTTTCAAAAAAGTATGAAAGCAAGCTGAAAGTTATGCATTTTCTTGATCCGAGATGAAAGGATTGAAAATTGGCGAGGTATAAAAATAAAGCAGTTTTAATCGAACACAGAAATATTTACCGGAAAATGTGTGCCTACTCTTATTAATTTTTTTTTTTGCAAAATCCTGTGAAAAAAATCGATTCGTGATATATTTCTTTATATCAATGCGCACAAATAACTTACTAATATCATACTAACGTCAACATGTATATGCAACCAGTATTACTGAGTACTGTTAAGTAACTCATACTTGCATTTCTCACTAATGGTAAGTCAGTAAATCTGATACATCGCTGCAATAATACACAAAATTTATATATTTTTATTAGAAGTTCATTTAATTTTGTTTTATTTTTTTTCTGAACTTTTGTGCTTTGCATACTTTTTACAATAATAATAAAACTATTTGCATTCAATACTTGCAATAACGTTGATTCTTCAGAGTTCTGCCATATTTAGTGTTAAACATTCAATTTGAAATGCCCACAAGTATATTTCCTATATATTAATTCGAGATATATGGCGAGTCAAAGTTTTCCAAGAATCCTGATAATAATTAAGGATATATTTTGTCGTTTATACTATTTTTACACAAGACATGAGGATACCTTCCATGTTGACTCATCTTACATGCCAAAAACTAAATGGTGGAGTCAAATTCTACACTTACAGATATACAGACAGACCATTTAATTGTCACAAATATGTATAATATAATTAAAAGCATCGCAGCACATCCTCAAAGAATATCTTATACACATATATTTTCCTGTTATGACTAGGAATGTATTTATACCCATCCTGGTATTGAATATGGGCCTTACTGCGGATTATATAGAAAAAACCGCTGCCCAAGGAATCACTACTTCCACATTCAGATTTTGTATCCAAGTCTACATACTAAATCCCAATTTAATTTTTTATTCTCTTAAACATTAGGGTGGGGGTGGTAGAAGGGGTAACTAATGCCAAAATAAATCTTAATGTCCCTTGGTTCTCGTATACATACTAAATCACATTTTATTTTTTTTACTCCATTTCATAATAGTGTGGGGGTGGCACTGGGGGTAATAGTGGGGGGGGGGGGGCTGATACCAAAAAAAATTTGAGAACTTGACTTTTCATACATGACTTAAATTGCGAACCCTTCAACGGAATTAGATCAAAATATAATCTAGTTCCAGATCGTTACAATACAATACAAAATTTACTGTATGAAAATATAACACGACGACGAAAGTGTCCAAGTGCGTTTTACTTGGTTTAAGCAAGGATGTAGCCTAGCGATACTTGGTTATAAGGAAACTTACTTGCGACGACGAGGTCTGGCACAGTAGGAATGGACAGTATATTACAATAGACAACTGATACCGTCAAACTGCACACAATGTTGCACTCGCGACGACGAGATGGTGCCCAAAGCAGAAAAGTGTACTAGGTAGAAGGCACTAAAGTAATATTAGTTAAATTACCCACAAATTCAACTAGTAATTTCACTTATTAATGTAAACTGCTTAAACTGGTAAGCTGGTATGTAAAAATCTCGGCATTATATTTCGCTGGGGACAGTAGTCTTGCACGATCGTTGATCCCTATTTTTTGCTTTCGTTTGCCGTGCCCCGTCCAGTCCTTTCGGCGAGGGAACGTTTTTTGCATTGAAAACAGAACTTTTTGAAAATGAAATTTATATAGAAAGTTGAGCATCAATAAAGTGTATCTGTAGAGGTAAGATTCAGAACTCTACATGAAACGGCTATTGAGTTATTGGAGATTAACTGCGAGACTAAGGCGGACTAACGTTTATGTGATTCGGTAATGTTTCACGAAGGCCTGCACTTCGATATGAACGGTGTTTCGGAGTTTACGCTAGAGCTTTATCGTATCGGAATCTGGTCTGCAATTTGTTGAAGGGAAGTAAGTTTTGATGAAAAAAGTTACACGTCGGGGACGAAACGGTTATGAGTTTATATTGAAATTAAAGCATTTGAAAGAATAGGAAATTGAATTAGACGTTGAATTATATTAATGGGAATTAATATAAATAGAAGTTAAATTATATGAATGGGGTGCAGCAATTTAGACGAAATTGAAGTTATCGTGGGGGCGTTATTTTTTAGGGTTGTATTTTGTAATGTTTCGGCTGTAAAATGGTTAATAGAAAAATTTTAAAAACTATTTCTATGATGTTTCTGCGTGGTTTCAGCGGTGTTTATTATTATCGGTGGTTTCGGTTTATTTATGAATTATGGAGTGTTCGTGATTTTTTTCAGAATTTGATTGGAAAAATGTAGTTCCTGGTAATTTTAAGAAGTTATTGAATGACTTTATTATTATGTTTTGACTTTATGGATGGAAAATGCTGTTTATTTTGAAAGTTCATTAAATTCGTTTATGCCTGAAATGGTCTAAATATTGGTATTGTGTTGTGTGATTTATTTTATTATGCCAATGAGAATTATTAACGGTATTCATATTTACTTCTACTTTAACATATACTAATATATTCAATAATAAAATGCATAGTAATGTCAATATTCCCAATCGTTTAAACGGTGTTTTACAGGTATCTCGTTTATTTAATCCTGTAAGAAAGCTCATGGTTGCATTAGTGGTGTTAATGATTAATAAAATAGTAAACTATAGCCACTCATTTGTAAATACCGTCAATATAAGAACCTAAATATTTGACAATTTTATTCTTGCCTAATAGTTTTATTTCTGTTTTTATCAGAAGACTTTTCCTTAAAGTAATGAAGCTGGAAATATGGATTTTTTATTATTTAAAGTAAGCCTACTTTCGATAAACGTTTGTGAAAGCTTTAGATTAGCTTTATTTACCGTTTGTTCTATTTTTGACTCTGATACTAAAAGAGACGATTCATCGGCAAATAATATAAAGTCATCTATGACAAAGTCGTTTACATAAATAATATATAGTGAGGGATCTAAACTGATCCTTGTGGTAGTCCTATTGAGGCTTCAAGAACATCAGACCTGAAGTTATAAATTCCAACAAGTACCCTCTGCCACATAAATAGATTTTAAATCATTTCTATAGTAGCCTGATTTTCAGCACATTGGCATATTTATAGTTCTTCGAATTTTCTAACAGAGCTTCTATCGCTGTTGTCACGAAGGGCAATTACAAATAGAAAGTTATATCATCTATTTCCCTATAAATGTTACAACATGTTACATCCCTCTGAGGTAATCTAACTGTGCTTTTTGAAACGTTTAATAAAGTTCAGAACAAATAGATGTTATATTTTTATTAATGCTATTAATAAATAAATAACAACCATATGTACTATTTCTATATCACATCACAATTAAGTTTCACAGCTCTAAAAATAGAGCGTATCTAGGAAAGCATAAATGACAAGCTATTATTATTATTATTATTATTGATAATTACATTCATGTATCTAATAATAAAACTAAGCATAATAAAACATCTACAAATAATTAAGTCATGGGATAAAAATACTGATCTGACAGCAGAGAACAGAAAGCATTAGAGTGATTGCAATATACATAATTCTTATTCCTATCAACCAAATCGATAAATTAACTAGGAATAAACGGAAACCGCGATTTGATGTTTGACCTATGTTAAAAAAACCGATAACAAAAAATAACAAGATAAATTTTACAATTTGGAACGACACATTTACAGTATCTTACAATAATTACATCACTATATATTTATTCATTATATAATATTATTAATGGTAATAAATACGTAGCGGGCCAAAATGCATAAAAGTGATTTGATTTGTCATAAAGTAATAAGTACACTTTTATACTTTTTAATTAATGCAACCTCAATAAATAAGGTACGATGCTAAGTTCATTTTGACCTTTTACAACATTTTTCCTATTTAAAATTAAATCTTAATTAGTTGTGGTAAAAGAAGGACAAGTGATGCTCACGTCAGTAAGTTCATCAAAAACATAACTTCGATTAAATAAAAACTTTGCGTCACAGTTATAATCTAAAAGAGAAGCTACACAGTCTACAAATTAACAAAATAAGTACTGATGTGCATGAATTATTTTTTTAACATTAAGTACATTTTACAAACACAATTTGCTTTTAACCAATAAGCTACTGTAATGGAGATCATAATAAATTTTTATAATTCAATTCATTTATTTAGACTACTTTATTAATTAATTTTTACTGCACGGCTAGTCTTGAGTGCTGTAAGTGATATGTTACGGCACATAGTACGGTAAAGTGATTTTACATCATTGATTGGTTCCTATAGTAACAATTACAAGGAAATTTGGCAATAGTAAGTCAAATTACGAGGAGTATTTAAAAAATATTTTTTGTATTTTTATGAATTATTCCACGGTTGTAGTTAAATAATTGTATATAATACGGATGGTACGACTGTATCTTCCTTGAGTAATTGCAATTCTCGCCTAAGGTTCGGTTTACAAATTTCACTCACGTGCCGTAAAGACCTAGTTACCACCTCTATTATATAACGTATTATTATCTACAACCGTGCGGTAATGTTGTGTTTGCCCCATAATTTTGAATGCGGTAAGTCACACTGCGTGTGGTAAAGTAATTATTACCGCACTGGTTCTTTTTAACTGCGGTAAGTAGAACTTCATCGCACGTAAAATTTCATCATTGTGACACACCTCGTGTTATTAGACTCGGTTAATACCTCATGTAATAATCTCTACGACTAGCACCATAATGATTGACGTGTCGGCCAGTATAACTTTAATAACTATTACAAACTGCTACATCAAAGTGTCTTGTAAAAAATATTTCTAAAATAAAATTTTAAAACATCCTATATTCTACATTTCTACATAGGCTCTTATATTAAATGCTAATGACTTACTCAAATGGATCTAACAATATATATTTGATAAAGTGAGTTGTTTTTCTAATTAGTATTATAAGGATTGTGACTTCGCTAATATTTGAAACAAATATATGTACCGGATAGAAATTTATTTCTCACTCAGAATTATATATTTTGGGTAAATTATGCTAAAATATAAGAAATAGAAAACTAATTCGGACCATTACTGGGGACACATAACATAATAAAGAATGAATGTTTCCTTTTCAAACAAATGCGTAAAAGGCGCTCACCGTAACGCAAAATTTGAACCGACCGAACCAATGAATCTGAAATGTAATTTCGTATACGGAAGACATTTATTACGAGGTGGCAAACACCACGTTCAAATAGATAATCTAATTTGAGCCTTTTCAGTAAGAAATGATGGAAGCTGTTTTTTATTGCGACCACAACGATGAACATAATGGTTTTTAAGCTATATTTAACTAATTACTCTAATCCTTGAGATTGCTTATTCAATTATAATCACAATATACATTATTTTAAATATTGTTTGTAAATAATACTTGTTTAAATGAGTTTTCAACAAATACATATGTGGTTTATTTTTTATAGGTAAATGGATGTAAATTAAACTGTAGGTATTTAACTGAATTTGGATACTATACATTATACCATGCACATATCATTTTGTGTTTTGTGTGAATAGAGAAACGTATTCTAAATATTTGTTCATAGTCAGTGTTTGCTGTTCAAAAACAGCAAAGTCATGCAGAGTCATAAAATCATAGCATACTACTTTAATGGTAATACTGTGTTCCAATTAAATACTTCCTGATTCAACAATTAAATCATAATTAGAACATTTTTATATGTATAATATCAACAACCATTATTTTGGGTCTCATCTGCTTCAAAAATTATAATCAATATGTCTTGTTTATGCAAAATAAATACGAAAAAGTATCACGATTCTAATTCAATTCGCGTAATTGTAAAGAATTATATAATAATGAAGTTATAAGAGAGCCAGTTTTTATATAGAAACAAATCGAAAATTTCTTACGTTAAGTTCGACAAGATAATGTTCATTTTCTTATATTAAAAAGAATAGTAAATTTTTAACTACGAGATTGTAACTGAATCCATGTTACCATTTATCTGATGATATTTATGTGAATAATCACTCGAATAGTTGTTTTAGATTTTGTAGGTAACATTAAGTTTGATGAATATTATAACAAAAATAGTATTCTTAAAATTATCTTCCGTTTTATACGGTTATCCGTTAGAATTTTTTCCCCAACAATCCATCTGCTCACTACTAATTTCCCAGCATAGGTGTGGAGGTCAGTATTGTGTGGGCTTTGTCCACTGTTCTTCTCTATATTTCACTTCTGGTCACCCGCTTCGTTTAATAACGCATGGTGAGCTTTGTTAGTTACTTGAGCCATCGAACTATACACATTGGTGTACTACCTTACCCTTCAAGTTTCATTGTCATATAAACTTCACCATACCTTCCCTTCTCATAACGTATGCATAGATCTAGAACTCTGACCCTGGATTGTTGCGGACCGCATTTACTGATAAAGAAATCATATATTACGGGCACGATTGTTCAATGAGTTATTTAGATTATGAGGCAATTTGTGTAAGCAGGACAACTCTGTCGCGTCAATCATCTGCTCTGAGGTATAAGTCAAAACCAGAAACAATGAACCAATTGATTCTCGACTATGATAGAAATAGTTGTCCTTCTGGTGTGTTCATGACATGACTTCTCTATTGCAACCTTGGTTGATTCTAATTTTTGACGGACTTCACCTTCTAGCAAATCTTTGTTGCTTATCAGGTATCTCAGGTATACATATTCATCCACAACTGCAAAGGAGCTTATTCTTGTCAGTTCCTGCTTCGTTAGTTTACCTGTCAACGATAATTGTCCGTGTTTAATTCAAGACCGAGTTTCATGCTATCGTTTTTTATTAGAGTTACAAGATTTAGAAGATCCATTTTTAGATAAAAAGGTTTAAACAAAAATAATTAATAGAATAGAATATAGTATGATATACAGATGGATAATAATGATGTATAAACGTTGCCATAATTTTAAATATGAAACTGCAGATACAAGAAGAATTAGATTTTTCAAAGGTGTTATAACTAATAAGAATAGATCTAAAACTGTGGTTTAATAGAATAACAAACCCCAAGTATTTAATAAAGTTATCAATTCGATTCTAAGTTGTTTGCATTCTGTCGAATATACCAAACCTAATAAAGTAAGTGTTACAAATTCTATATTAAAGACGAGCCCATAGGGGTAAGTCCCAAAATGTTCCTTAATTTGAATAGCAACAACTGAGCTTATTAGGAACAAAGTAGGAAAAACCAAGTTCACTAGAAGCGAACCGCAAGAAAGAAGGAAGAGAAAAGCCAGAATGGAGCATAAACAATTCTTTTTATGACACAATACGGCAACGCATTTCACAAACACCTATACTTCCCATTGCCATAATCCATGTGGCTCTGGCAGATGGCAATAAGATGATCTCAGTTTAATTCATAACTCATCGTCGAAGTAGCCAACTCTGCTCTGCGTTTTCCGGGAGCAATACCTACTGTGCGCTGGTGGATCAAATTATAGTTCAATTTGTGGAACCACGAATTTAGGTTTGTTTTTATTTTTATATTTTGATTCCCACAGCTCGAAGTGCTATTTTAAACACCTTAAATCCTACCTAAAATTTGATTCTCTCTACGGCACAATTTCGTATTAGAAAGGAATGTGCGCTACCACGTCAGATATATTACTTTAATTTCCAATAAGAATTTATAAATTAAATGATAATTAAGATTAGAAACTCCGAAAAGAAAACTATGACCGCAATACCAATATACCACCAAACAAACAAGTTTTAAATGCTTTGAATAATCGACAACTATATCGCGGAAAATAATCAATGATATGTCAATATCAAGGTCATATATATCATAACATTACATCAACCTAGGCTATATATTTTCGAATCCTCTTATATACTTACATGATAAGCAAATTTTTGTAATTATGGAATAGTGTAATTTTATGTAATTAATGTTACGGATAATACTCATTGCAATGTAATGTTTTTAGTTACTGACTAACTTTTTTTAAATATTGACTAATATAATACCTATTTAAACAACCTTAGATAACAATGCCATAATAGCATTTCGTAGAAATAAATAACTAATAATAAAGTATAAATGCTTTAGTCTTAATATATAGAGTATGTTAAAAAACATTTTATTAAAGCTTAATTTCATAGAATTTAAGCCCTCTACGTATTCCGTACAAGCTTTGCCGAAAGTTAAAATTTTACATCATTAATTAAGCACTAGAGGTTTTATGAAGATTGTTGTTGTTTCTCTTTTAAGTTTAAAGCCAATTTGTACCCCAATTCTGGTCTTCTATCGTTTCCTTCTACCATATTCTTCACTCGATCCGAATCCACTACAACGCCGTGGTTTTTTATCACAGTGTTTTTGGTTCTTTCAATGTCCAATAAGTCCACTCCTCGACAGCAATCGTCTAACAAAATTGTACGAAAACCACTGGATATTGCGTCTACGGCTGTAGCACCTAGAACAAGCATCATATTATATTCTGCAAATTTCCATGATGCAAATAATAACAAATATAACAATTTCGTTTCCATTCTACATGTTTATGTTTCCTATACTATAAAAATTGAATATAATTATATTTATAAAAAAACATTGCTATCATATCAAATATTTGTAGTTTCATTTTTTATCAGCAGCTCAAATTTGTAGAAAATATTTCGTCTTTGGGAATAAATCAGAAAAAGAAACCGAGACTTTACGAGCCAAAAATTTGTTTTATAAACATAACGAAAATTTTTGATCGCTATCATATTTTCAAATCTCAAACAAAACAATTATATCGTGTCATCAAGAGAGAATGCTCTTCCGACCACGGAAAGTCCCTTCCGGTCCTTTGCAAATCTATGTAATGTACATACACGTACTTCAAAATACGTTTTTAAAAATATTATACTATTACTTTACCAAGGGAATCCCATTTAGGGTACCTTCACTTTTTTCGAGGATTTTCAATTTACTTTTCTCAAATGTATTTTTAATTGAAGGCCTGTTTTAAATCGCTATAAAAGGCAAGAAAGTTTTCATACAAAAATTACATAAACAAATTATCCGATTCTAACTTTTTCCAAAGGTCAACAAGGTCTATTAATATATCAGTAGCGTCTTTTGCAAAAATTATGAATTCCTATCCCAACTGTATTACCTACCTAGTTACTTGCATAAATATAATCGTAACATAAATCTCTAGTTAAAAGTGTATCATTTCTTGTGTCCGCCACATTAAATTTACAAACCAATGATACATATACTTACCTACACACACATCATAAGCTACTCCACAAACGTATACATCTGTAATATTTCTCATTTTTAGTTGAGCGTCTAGTTTAGTATCAGTCAGTTTGGAATTGTCCCAAAATGCTGAATATGAATCAACCTCTGGATTAGTTCCCTTGTATATTTTTACTGCATTTTCCACTATCTAAAAATAAGCATTACTCAATCATTTTTAATACTCAGTATTGTTATTTATCCATTCATTTTATTTTATCTAGATATCCTCAATACTCTCTTGCATTTGTTCCATTAGATAGTAAACCGATATACGTATATAAAATATGGATTCTAAATTAAATCTGAAATCAACTTCCTAAGGCTTCTGTTATGTTGGACGTCTATTCTTTATGGCCAATAAATACCAACAATTTATTAGGTACTGAGAAATATAAACAATGAAAATGTATGAAGAGTGAGTGATCAGTGGCGGCCCGTCAGGGATGGCAGGGTAGGCAGTGCCCACCCAATTACATAAGCATTAGTTATAAAGGTATATTTATATTTTTATATATTTTTGTTGTTAAATTATATAGTAAAATTTTGCGGTTAATTAATTGTAGTATTAAAATTTAAAAAATAGTTTTATTTATAATATTATTTTTACTACATATTATTCTGCCTCATATAGGTATAGATACGCTTATGAATCCGTTTAGAAACCGGGCGTAATGTTCTCTGGCGTAATACTATCTAAAGTAGTGTCATGCGCCAAGTCAGGGCAGGCAAGCATCGCTCAGAAATCGTGAATTCAATCATAATACGTCTACGTGCATGTTGGTTATTCACTTCGATCTTACGCCTGTAATGTATATCAAAACGAGACGTACGTCGTGCATGCTTAGGCTATTTACAACCTAGAGTGGGCATGCCACCCCTGAACAAAACTTGTAATAAATAGTATGATTATTGAATAGAATATGTTCACAATTGAAAAGATATCAAACAGGAAAAATAACTAATGTGTTAAAATTGATTAATCAATCCTTTATGAATATCAAATATGATAGCAATTTCTAATTTGATAAATTGGGACAAAAAGAAGTTAAAATACATATCGGCGGTGCCATATACTTAGTTAAGTTACCTATATAACTATAATTTTATTTTTCTTTGCATTTCAAGGTATGATGTATTAGAACACATATGGCTCTATATTATCCAAATAGTTCTAAAATAATGTTTAATTTTATTTTAGCAGTTTTAGATGTGAAATTAATATATGTAAATGAATAAATGTATAATATTCAAATATGGGACTTCGCGCTCGGTGGGATGTGGACACTGCCACCCTCATCCCTTCCCTTTTCTTTTACAGTGTCGTGATGTTTCGCCGAGAATCGTTCCATTTTTGGACGTGTGGAGTCAAGCCAGCATTCGCGAATCTCAAATGTTGGAAATTGTTGCTGCTGTTTTAAAATTGGAAGATTTTATTTGATTAGGTTTGTGTAATGTTTTTTTCTCTCAATTTTATGTTTTTTTAAATTTGTAATCTGTGATCTTTGTTGGTATTTAGTAAATAGTAAAGTGTCTACTTTAGCAGAAAAAATAAGTGTGGACAGCTGGCAAATTATTAATATTAAAATATTTGCCATGGCCAACGTAAGACAAACGGTAAGCGATAATTCTGATATTATACATTTTTTATTAGAAAACAGTTTTGCGAGACTAACATACGATGACAAAATTTTTAACTAAATTAGAACGACCTTGCTCCTATGGGAAATCTCATTAATGTAAATTCAAATTCATCACAGAAAATTTTGTGTCACAGGTTATCAAAAATGTTTATGGCTTTCTGGAAGTTAAATAAAAAATAAACTTTATTGCTGGCCTTGCATGTTACTCAGTAAAAATAGTAAAAGTTCGTGAAATTCAACAGGGATAGATAATTTAAAAACATACATGTTGATTGAAGTGGGCAGAGGCATCATTGAATGTTTTTTGCGTGATTTTTTTGTGGAGAAGTGTCATTATTATTCGGTTCTATCTCCCATCCTGCCCACCCAGAGCTAAAAACCACGAGCCGCCACTGTGAGTGATGGTGACATTCGACGACTAGTTATTCTACTATCCATCTTATATAACATATATCAGTAAACTAATCAACACATGAGATCTTACATTAGAAGAAGGTTGTTTTTATTACCAAACGGAATGATAGATCCAAGCAGTGAAACAGATAAATTAAAATTACAAATATATATTTTGTTGTAGAATATTCTTTTTATTTCATGGAATGTTTGAATATTTTATAAACTTGTAGTAAAATAGAAAAAAAAAATATTTGAAACCCTATAGATGTGTGTTTGAGAATGATATTTAAATAGATATCACAGTATCAAATCAAGTTTATTGGTCGTTTATGTTACATAAGGTTACTTGGATCCTCGCACTTTTTCATCCAGCTAAACTTCCAACATTACTTGGGTTATAATTTAAAAAATCGGCCAATAAGGGGTGTTCTTAGTGCTTCTTGTAGTGATGCACAGACTCAGGTCAAGAATACTAAGAATGCATATAAAGTGATTTTTAGATTACATTAGAGACCTTCCATGCTAATTTAGCAACTAATGATTCAGTCACTTTCGTCTTTATACTATGATAATAGTAATGTATAATAATATGCATGCATATTATGCAATATGCATAATAAATAATATGTCATATAGTATAATGATAGAGATTAGTGTGAATGTAATAGGAGAGACCATGAATTCTTCCTTTTAATCTCTTGAATTAACCCTGTTAGTGTAGTGCATTAGAATTGGGACAGGCGTGGATAAGACCAGTGGAAAATCAGGCAAATTCTCGGTAAATCGGTGGTTTATAAGCCCGAAGGTCGTCAAAATAAAAAAAGTATAAAACACAATTAAAAATTTTCAAGATGTTTTAAAAAATTATTATGAAGAAAGGACTTTTTAAGTACGTATTATGCCGATTTTATGCCAAAAGTAATTAAAAGTTTGCATATTTTCCTAAAAAGTTAATCGAACTTAAGAGATTAAGTATGAAATACAAAAGTCCGCAAGACACCACATATTTGTTCAATATCAATAGAGAATGTGAAATATTCTACTACGATAGTTTACATTACACAGAAGAGGTACTCCAAAGTTCAATGACCCAGAAAAAGTTTATAGAAAAGATCCTTTTAAACAAGTTCTTACGTTCTTGAAGGTGCAGTAGTGGTAGCTCCATCCCTAAGAATTCTTATTTAATTTTATTTCAATATAAAATAATTCTTTGATATGTCATTGATATTTTGGGCATAGACACACCTATATTCGACTCATTATCGAGAGTTTCTTAAGGGTATTTATCTCATATCAGCAGCAACTCTCTCGTAGGTCCCACACGTTGTTTCTTCTGCCCCTACATTATTTCATCATCTATTTAATCATATTCCCACCATTTCCCACTGTCTCTCCAATGTTTCTCATTTTCTCACGATCTTCCTACTTTTTCTCATCTTTCCATACCTTCCAAGCACTCTCGCTCATTCTTCCCTCACCTTCCCTACCCTTTCACTGTTTTCACTTTACCACTACATTCGTCGACTTTTCCAGCACCTCGAATATAAGAACATGAAGAAGTCAGTAGCGAAAACATTTCGATGACTCTAATACCATTTCCAACGTTCAAATATAAATGTGTCCCTTGAATAAAATTCTTTAATGTTAATGCGGCGTTATGGAAATTTTTTGATACTTGAATTTCTGAAATTGTTTCGTGTGTAGTTACTTTGCCGGTAGCTAAATCCTTGCCGATCCGGACTTGCGAATGAGCTGACAAAGACAAAATCGAAGATTAACAAAAATCTAATACTCGAGTTAAGAACATAATTATAAATATAATATAATTTTTAGTTTATCATACTTTATAATATTAATAATGTCATTTTTCTTTTATTTTCAGGTAATGATTATTCTCAGTCAAGTTATTTGGTAAGTTGTATAACATATCATGTATGATTTACTCAAAAAATGTTTTCCCTTGTGTAAATGGAAATGTGTATACCTTTTATTGTCTTTCCGAAAATATTGCAATATTTTTCCTGATAATTTTTAAATAATAAAATAATTATCACCTCAACTTTTATGTCAGTGCCGACTTTACTATACCCACCATTAGGAGCTATCGAATAAATGACACACAATATGAAGTACGAGGGACAATTTTGAACCCAAGAAATTAAGAAATATTATTTACTACTACTGTTTGTCTTTTCTCAAATTTCACTGCCGTCAGCTGATATTTCAAAGTTTCCCACCCCTCTCAAAGCTGGCCTAGTCATTTGTTGTGGTGTTTAGGAAACAAAAGATGGTAAACCTTCCTTTGAAACTCATTTTTTACATTATTTTCTTCTTGGGTTTATTGAAGTTTTATATAATAATCGTTGGACATTCAATGGTATACTTTTATCGCTTTCTTGAAAGGTTGTTAATTTATTAAGTATAATGACTATATTTTTAACTCATATGCTCTTCTGATGATGCTAGATTGATTGGCGAAATACTCTTCAATATACAGTATTTTTGTTTTTGTACATTCTTAGGTACAGTTTTCTGTTTCATAACTTACTAATCGATTTAAAAAAAAAACAATAGAGTTTTCTTGTAGCTCACACTGACCCCCCGTATTTTTAAATGGTCCTCTCCCCCCTTTCGACCCTCAGATCTGTGGAACGTGAGTGATAAACAAGACCCGACTTAGTCGATTGGGAAAGAAAATTCTTCAATTTGAGAACTACGAATTGAAGATCTTTTTTTGCCCGATCCACTCCACTATACGGATATTGTAACTAAAATGGTAAAGCAGCAGGGAGGAAATATCGACGACGGTTTCCTAATAGACGACAACCTGCCCATAAAACTTTCGGGTCCGTATATCAGTATTCCAGAGAACATGGAAGGTTCCTGCTAGTGCAGTTGTGGAACGCAATATAGGACAAGAGGCAAACTTAGAAAACAATATTTTACATATGGTTCCAAGTTTAAGTATACGATAAATTAGTACTCTGATTGGTGTTTGTCACACTAGAATATGGAGGACATTGCGAAAAAATTTTTTTTACCCATACCACATTCCATTCCATTAGTACCAGGCGACGACGTCAATCGACTGACTTTTTATCGTTGGCTGTCTGAAAATCGACGGGTAATTTACAGAACCTTATTCACAGCGAGGCGCAATTTACAAGAGACGGAATAATTAATTCGAGAAATGCTCACATATGGGCTCAAGTGAACCCACACATAAAACGCGAGTGTCGTTCACAAAATAAATTTCCATTTCGATGTTTGAATAGAACTTGTAGGCGGTAACTTGTTAGGATCACGTTTTTTTGAAAGTACACTTAATGGTATGGTCTATTTTAATTTTTTACAACATACGTTACCGAATCTTTTAGAAAATTTAAATATTCGAGGTATGTTCTTTCATAATGATGGAGGACAACCACATTTTTCCAACCAAATTAAAAATCATTTAAATGACACATATCCAGACAAATGAATTGGTCGCGGAGGTCTTCATTTATAACCGGCAAGGTCCCCGGATTTGAACTCTGTTGACTATGTTTTATGGGGTCACTTAAAGAGCGAGGCCTACAATATGGACATTAATGACAGGGCTTAATTAATTCAGAGGATTGTTGAATGCCGCAACGAAATTAGAAATAACCCAATTATGATTATGATTAATCTCACGGGCATCGCGCCACCGGGTTCGATTCCTGGCTCCAGCACTGGCACTGTCGGAGGAAATGGTTGTATGTCTGCGTTTTTTCAATGTGTAACCTCCTTCCGCACAAGCCTCTGGCTTCTGGAATTGGGGGTTGTCTAATTTCTGTGGTGTTTATTATTATTATATTATTTATGTTTTTATTTATTTCTCTCCCTCCCTAATATCACACAAGTGATTAATGTTAATTGCAACATAATATTTACTGTTGAAAAAAAAGTAAATGAATAATTTCAATTGTGGAAGCATTTTTAGCAAGTCTCATTCATCGATATTTTGATAAGTCTCATATTGAGGTGTTTAGTGGAATGTATTTCGAGAACGGTGAAAGTGTGGCAAAAAAATTAATGAAGCCATTTTGCTCAGTTTTTTATGTACTATTCGAATTACATATCGAATTTTAAAAAAACATATGCAGGATGTTGTTTCTTTGAAAAACAACAAAAACAACTTTTTTGTCAAGTCCGGACCTGGATATTTTCTTTGTCATATATGTGATCACCAGCGTATTACACGAGCCAAATATAAACTAATTATTCCATTCCATTACAAGTAAAATACAAAAAAACACCCTACGTTTCATCAACGGGTGTCCAACCAGCTTTTTCTATGAGTGATTCTGATTACCCTTGGTGTCGTCTGTCTCTCATTAAACCATATCCGTTTTCTCGCGAAACACCCTGTATACACTAATGTTTACTTCGTCGACTTTTCCAGCACCTCGAATATAAGAACATGAAGAAGTCAGTAGCGAAAACATTTCGATGACTCTAATACCATTTCCAACGTTCAAATATAAATGTGTCCCTTGAATAAAATTCTTTAATGTTAATGCGGCGTTATGGAAATTTTTTGATACTTGAATTTCTGAAATTGTTTCGTGTGTAGTTACTTTGCCGGTAGCTAAATCCTTGCCGATCCGGACTTGCGAATGAGCTGACAAAGACAAAATCGAAGATTAACAAAAATCTAATACTCGAGTTAAGAACATAATTATAAATATAATATAATTTTTAGTTTATCATACTTTATAATATTAATAATGTCATTTTTCTTTTATTTTCAGGTAATGATTATTCTCAGTCAAGTTATTTGGTAAGTTGTATAACATATCATGTATGATTTACTCAAAAAATGTTTTCCCTTGTGTAAATGGAAATGTGTATACCTTTTATTGTCTTTCCGAAAATATTGCAATATTTTTCCTGATAATTTTTAAATAATAAAATAATTATCACCTCAACTTTTATGTCAGTGCCGACTTTACTATACCCACCATTAGGAGCTATCGAATAAATGACACACAATATGAAGTACGAGGGACAATTTTGAACCCAAGAAATTAAGAAATATTATTTACTACTACTGTTTGTCTTTTCTCAAATTTCACTGCCGTCAGCTGATATTTCAAAGTTTCCCACCCCTCTCAAAGCTGGCCTAGTCATTTGTTGTGGTGTTTAGGAAACAAAAGATGGTAAACCTTCCTTTGAAACTCATTTTTTACATTATTTTCTTCTTGGGTTTATTGAAGTTTTATATAATAATCGTTGGACATTCAATGGTATACTTTTATCGCTTTCTTGAAAGGTTGTTAATTTATTAAGTATAATGACTATATTTTTAACTCATATGCTCTTCTGATGATGCTAGATTGATTGGCGAAATACTCTTCAATATACAGTATTTTTGTTTTTGTACATTCTTAGGTACAGTTTTCTGTTTCATAACTTACTAATCGATTTAAAAAAAAAACAATAGAGTTTTCTTGTAGCTCACACTGACCCCCCGTATTTTTAAATGGTCCTCTCCCCCCTTTCGACCCTCAGATCTGTGGAACGTGAGTGATAAACAAGACCCGACTTAGTCGATTGGGAAAGAAAATTCTTCAATTTGAGAACTACGAATTGAAGATCTTTTTTTGCCCGATCCACTCCACTATACGGATATTGTAACTAAAATGGTAAAGCAGCAGGGAGGAAATATCGACGACGGTTTCCTAATAGACGACAACCTGCCCATAAAACTTTCGGGTCCGTATATCAGTATTCCAGAGAACATGGAAGGTTCCTGCTAGTGCAGTTGTGGAACGCAATATAGGACAAGAGGCAAACTTAGAAAACAATATTTTACATATGGTTCCAAGTTTAAGTATACGATAAATTAGTACTCTGATTGGTGTTTGTCACACTAGAATATGGAGGACATTGCGAAAAAATTTTTTTTACCCATACCACATTCCATTCCATTAGTACCAGGCGACGACGTCAATCGACTGACTTTTTATCGTTGGCTGTCTGAAAATCGACGGGTAATTTACAGAACCTTATTCACAGCGAGGCGCAATTTACAAGAGACGGAATAATTAATTCGAGAAATGCTCACATATGGGCTCAAGTGAACCCACACATAAAACGCGAGTGTCGTTCACAAAATAAATTTCCATTTCGATGTTTGAATAGAACTTGTAGGCGGTAACTTGTTAGGATCACGTTTTTTTGAAAGTACACTTAATGGTATGGTCTATTTTAATTTTTTACAACATACGTTACCGAATCTTTTAGAAAATTTAAATATTCGAGGTATGTTCTTTCATAATGATGGAGGACAACCACATTTTTCCAACCAAATTAAAAATCATTTAAATGACACATATCCAGACAAATGAATTGGTCGCGGAGGTCTTCATTTATAACCGGCAAGGTCCCCGGATTTGAACTCTGTTGACTATGTTTTATGGGGTCACTTAAAGAGCGAGGCCTACAATATGGACATTAATGACAGGGCTTAATTAATTCAGAGGATTGTTGAATGCCGCAACGAAATTAGAAATAACCCAATTATGATTATGATTAATCTCACGGGCATCGCGCCACCGGGTTCGATTCCTGGCTCCAGCACTGGCACTGTCGGAGGAAATGGTTGTATGTCTGCGTTTTTTCAATGTGTAACCTCCTTCCGCACAAGCCTCTGGCTTCTGGAATTGGGGGTTGTCTAATTTCTGTGGTGTTTATTATTATTATATTATTTATGTTTTTATTTATTTCTCTCCCTCCCTAATATCACACAAGTGATTAATGTTAATTGCAACATAATATTTACTGTTGAAAAAAAAGTAAATGAATAATTTCAATTGTGGAAGCATTTTTAGCAAGTCTCATTCATCGATATTTTGATAAGTCTCATATTGAGGTGTTTAGTGGAATGTATTTCGAGAACGGTGAAAGTGTGGCAAAAAAATTAATGAAGCCATTTTGCTCAGTTTTTTATGTACTATTCGAATTACATATCGAATTTTAAAAAAACATATGCAGGATGTTGTTTCTTTGAAAAACAACAAAAACAACTTTTTTGTCAAGTCCGGACCTGGATATTTTCTTTGTCATATATGTGATCACCAGCGTATTACACGAGCCAAATATAAACTAATTATTCCATTCCATTACAAGTAAAATACAAAAAAACACCCTACGTTTCATCAACGGGTGTCCAACCAGCTTTTTCTATGAGTGATTCTGATTACCCTTGGTGTCGTCTGTCTCTCATTAAACCATATCCGTTTTCTCGCGAAACACCCTGTATACACTAATGTTTACTGACACTTTTCATACGAAACATGGACACCCCACTACACTTATTTAATACCAATTTGTTAGACTGAAGTTTAGAACAAGACAATTAATTGTCTAAAAAACTTGAAACAAGCCTTTTCGAAACTTATTTCTATTACCTACTCAGGCGATACACGCGACGTTTACAATTTCCAAACTAATTTAACTTTCTCAAGCTATTTACCTTCAGGTCCTTATAAAGTTCACTTCCCCACGTGTTTTGAACGCAATGCCTCGGCCACAGTCGCTGTGTCATAGGTGGGTCCCCCTCGAAGACAACCGTATCGTACAACTGGACTTTGTCGGCCGCAATAGGGCTGGACTCGTGAAGTTTCCTTAAGTTGATATTGTCCAAGAAAGATACGTGGTCACTGGGATGCCAATCAAGTGAATAGAAAACAGCGTCAAATTCTATTTTATCCAGTAAGTGGTTTATGGGTTGAATGATGTCCTCACCGTTGTGCTTCGCTGGACAGTTTCGTATGTCGAGGGCCCCACATATGAAGTCGTTTTGGACATCGATTACTAAAATCGCTGATATTGGACGAACAATCTGATAAAAGAAAATAAAGATTTAAAACTAGTGGAAATAACAGTCCGGGATGGCTGTGAATAACTGTTTGGTTAACATTTTGCTCAAATATGCCACAATTTACTTTTACCTGGTGCTCCTAAGATTAAGTAGATAGCTAATATCATAACAATCTTACTAAGAAACTTAACCTCAGATTTTAAAGTAAAACTGATATATACCTAATTTACGTAACATATCATATGTTACAGTTTTGATATCTTATAAATATTCCTATTTGTTATGCTTATGCAAAAACCTACGTAACATTTTGATCTAAAATCATAATTTTTATAAAACATTACAGTACAGTACAAAAACGGAAGAATTGGAGGAGTGCTGATATGTATTAACCAGGAGTTAAGCACTGAGGTGATTCCTATATAGTTTGGGGTTGTATGTCGATGAATAGAGTGGGGAACTTAGTGGCCATTTCAGAAATTATGGATATAATACACACATCGTGACATGACTCAACATGAGAGATATTTTACAATGACCCAAAACATTCTGCCAAAGTTATTGAACACTTTTGCAGAAATGATTGAAAATTGATTCTGATGTGACAGAAAATTGGTTGAAGCAATTCCTCGACGTCTAAAAGCTGCCATTGAATAAAATAAAACTGATTTGGAATGAATTTTGCAAGGAGAATAATTAAAAGTTGATTCTGATGTGACCAGAAAAATAGGTTAATTCAATGGCACAACACTGAAAGCTATTACTGAATTGAAAGCCTATGGCACAATGTATTAGGATTATCTCTTATTATTTTTGTTTACTATTTGCATTCTGTAGGAATATATTAGTGCTATTACTATTTATTATTTTTGTTAAGGTTATATTATATTTTAGAACTGTAAAATTCTAGTATCATTTTTATACTGTTTTAATACCTAGTAACTGTATGAATACTGTTGCTGGCGACACATACAAAACCACAGACATTCTTTATTCGATACTTGAGTTCAGCGTGTTATAAGGCAAATTTTTGTACATTTTCTACGGTTTTTCTAAGAGAATAATTAGTGTAACACACAACTTTCATTAATATTAAAAAAAGATAAATTGAAGCAATAAGGAACTTTAATTTAAAAAATAGAATACGTAGAACTGAGTATTTTGCAATTGTTACACATCAAGGCTGAATGTGAATCAGTCGTATGAATTCTAACCATTATCGTAAGGGCTTAGAGCTGTTCTTTAACTTTCCAGAGGTCATTAGTGTTCTCCTATTGCACCATTCTCACAACAATGAAATGAAGCTGTTACGACACATTTGGAAATCCTTACAGAAGGTATCATCTTATATTTTATATTCCCTAGTTGTTCAGTTAATAAAATTTTTTTGTATTTTATTCATCTATGTTACCCGAAACATACAAGCCAAGTCAAAAAATGTATGTGTGCATATTATGTTTGTTGATTCAATAAAAAGGCATCAAATTTGGCATCAATATTTTTCAACATCTTAGCGAAATCACTTATAGCTAGTAATGTAAAATAGCACAGGAGCGGTACTATAGAAACAATAGCTAATATTTTTTATTTAGAAAATACTATGGAGACCAATAATATTTGGTATGGAGTTTACACAATTATTTTATCCAGCAAGTCATCTGATATATTTTAAATTGAAAAATATACAGGATAAGTAACATGATGAATAACAATAAAGAGAAAAATATTTAAAAAACTATTTAATATTGCATAGGTATAAATTATAAACTCTATGAATTTAAAATTTGAAAAAGTATTAAGAAAGTAAAAGACTTGAACAATTTTACCAGAGCTCACAGAGGATAATAAATAAAACTAAATCGTACTTCCAGTTCATAGCGTAACTTTTAAATTTGTTAAATTTTTTTCAATCGATTATATTATTTTTATTGAATTACCTGGCTGTGTTGGCCCGTCACGTCAGGAATAACGTCAGAGTAGGCAATGCCCACCCAATTACTTAAGCGATGAGTATTAAGCCCTATTCATACAGTGTGTCCAACTAAGTCGGCACCATATGGGAAACTTTTTTATTATTGGTTTTATGAAAAAAAGTTATTCTTGATAAAAAGTTCTGCATGGCCTAAAACCCAAAATAAAATAATCAGATATCAATTTTTTGCAGTCGTATACGAGATATATCGAAAAATGTAAATTTTGCTCAAGAGTAAAGTACCTTTTTTTATTACAATATCGACAAACGTTATTAAGAAAAGTTGATCCTAATTGAAAATTACGGTCAGATATCCAATATTATCCATCTACCATGAAAAAACGATTTTTAATAATTTTTGGCTATAAATTATACATAATTTAATTTTGCAAATCATAAAACATTTATTGTATTGAAAAACATGATAACCTTTCGGTTCAAAGGTAAGTTATGTAACAATTTGCTATTGCATTTGAATAATTAGTGCATGCATATCATAATAATTTATTTTACAAATGAAAAGTTACATAGAAAACAACAAGTTAACTAATAAGTAACATCCATAGCACTATTGCAAATGAAATAATTTATATTTTGCTTCAATTCACCAAACATATCCACCATCTCTTTCTAAACATTTAATGGTTCGTTTATCAAATTCCCGTAACACATCCTTTATCATATTTGTAATAATTTCCTGGTATGCTTCTGAAATGATCCTCTCCAAATTATCAATATCTTGAAAAGGTCCTTGCTGGTAAACCCTTTGTTTTAAGTAGCCCCATAAGAAATAATCCAGAGGTGTTAAGTCTGGAGATCTAGCCGGCCAAAAAATATCGGAATATCTATGTATCAGTTTGTCATTGAAAATAGTTTCAAGGTAATCCCTAACAGCTACTGTACTATGACATGTAGCACCATCTTGTTGAAACCATATACGTTGACGGTCTTGTAAGGGCAGTTCGTCCATAAAGTCGTTCAATTCATTTTGTGAAAAATGTAGATAGCGTTCGGCATTCATGGTCTGTCGAAAAAAATATGGTCCTATTATTTTATTCTTGTAGATGCCACACCACACGTTTGTCTTAAACGAATATTGGTCATGAGTCTTAATTGTAAAATTGGGATTACTGTCACACCACCAGCGACAATTTTGTGAACTGACAGTTCCATTTGAAGAGAATGTCGCCTCATCAGAAAAAATTATATGTCTTAATAAAAACGGATGCTCTTCTAACTTTTCTTGTATTAAAAAGCAAAAATAAAACCGTCTATCATAATCAGTTTCTTTCAATGTATGAACAAACTGCGGTTTGTATGCATGATATTTATTTCTTTTTAAAATATTTGCGATTGTACGTCTACTTACATTATTTTGTATCAAAGACATTCTTTTTCGCAATGACATTTTTGGATATTCTACGACAGATAGCATCACTTGTAATTCCGTGTTATCATCTGCAATCCGCTTCCGGCGTTTTTTATTAAAATTATTATGAACACTTCCAGAAGTCTTAAATTTATTTACGATTCTTGTAACTGTTGAATGTTGAATATTTCTATTTGGATGTCTGTTGTTAAAAATAACTGCTGCTTCTCGATGAGTTTTATAATGATCTCCCACAATCAAAACTATTTCAATTTTCTCCTCAAAAGTTAATAGAGCTGCCATTTCTTGTATTTTATAAATTCTAACTAGCGTTTTGACGTTTGCTATCAAAAATTCATTGGTTTGTCAGTGCATCCTAGATTAAATGTCAACGTAGAGACAAATTACTACTATACAGAATTTGCCAGTGCATTCTAGATTAAATGTCGATCTGTAGACATAAATTAACAATGCTAATTACAGAGAAGAGTGTGTAAAAATAACAAAATCAGTTTTTTCATGGTAGATGGATAATATTGGATATCTGACCATAATTTTCAATTAGGATCAACTTTTTTTAATAACGTTTGTCGATGTTGTAATAAAAAAAGGTACTTTACTCTTGAGCAAAATTTACATTTTTCGACATACCTCGTATACGACTGCAAAAAATTTATATCTGATTATTTCATTTTGGGTCTTAGGCCATGCAGAACTTTTTATCAAGAATAGCTTTTTTTCATAAAACCAATAATAAAAAAGTTTCCCATATGGTGCCGACTTAGTTGGACACACTGTATATTAATGCATTTTTGCAGTTGAAGTATCAAATAAAATTTTGAGGTTAATTAATTTTGATTAAAATTAAAAAGTTAAATTTATAATAATATTTCTACTCATACAAATCCAAATATGAATTCGCTTAATAGCTAGTCTTTTCTCAGTTTTTGAATTCTCTAAATCGCATAGATGTAAACTACATTACATGTCACTAACAACGACGATAAAATCATATACTTAAATTGTCACTACCTCCCTAGTTAACACTTAAAATGGAAGACTATTTCATAAGCTCTTCTAGCATGTTTAGTTTGTTCCTTATATAATAGTTTTCATTTCATATAAGTAAAGAAAATTGATTAACAATTAAAAACGGGTGGTCCGCAACGTAAGGATGATGTGGTGTTTCTGTACCGCCTTTTTAAATGGTATTTAGGTCGTTAGGGTAGTGCAAATATTGATTTGGCCATTAAGATTCTGAACACAAATTTTAATAGGCTCTAAAACACCCTTTAGTCGGACTAATTGTATTCTATAGGTCAGAGGGCAAGTTTTAGGTTCATGAGAACGTAAAAGCGCTTTGATATAACGTGTCATATAGTGATGTTTGATATTCTTTGTTATTTTAAAAATGTATTTGAACATATATAGGATTTGTATAATGGCCATATTATTAGTTTATCAATACATGTTTTGAATAAACGCTGTTAAATGTTAGTTTATTGGGAGATGTAGTAAATGTAAAAACGCACTGAGAACACTGAATAGTTTAATTCGATGAAGAGGAGTCGAATTGCGGTAGGAGTTATTAAATAAGAAGAGTTTATTGAAACTTTAAGTGAAGCTACACTGATACTGATATTGATTATTTTTATTTGTTATAAAAGATATTTCCCTTCCGCTCTATTTAGTTGTCTCTAACAAAGATACTAGAATTCTTTTTAACAAATATAACAAATTTATAAATATACAGAGATGGGATAGTAAGTACGCTCTACATATCCTACTATTGGAAATTTCTGCCATACATCTAACGAGTCGTTTTTGTGTTACAAAAAATTTCTAGAATCGTACGAAAGATGCCCAAAATATTATAGCGTATTCCAAAACACTTTGTACATCTGAGAAATAAAATATTAATAAACCATCTATTGAGAGTTGATTTCTTAAAAGTTGGATTAAATAACATGACGGGTTTAACCTAGATATTAAAATTTCGTATAATTTTCCCAATTTAATTTTCTCTCTAGAGTTAGTCCAATAAATTCCTCATGTCTAATTGACAAATAATTTAATGATACATGCAATGAGAGACCAACATTAACAGTTGGAGAAAACATAACTAGGGATGTTTTAGTACCATTTAGATTGAGGCCATTTCTCTCACAAAACTGTTCATATCGGAAGCTATACTGATAAGTTTGCTTACGCAAGGGCTGATCGATACCCGCGTGGGTTAAGGCGCGAGGTGGCAATCGCGATTATCACACGGGCATCGCACCACCGGGTTCGAATCCCGGCTCCGGCACTGTCGGAGGAAATGGTTGTATATCCGCGGTTTTTCAATGTGTAACCCCCTTCCGCATAAGTCCCTGGCTACTGGAATTCTGGGTTGTCTAATTTCTGTGGTGTTTATTTATTTATTAATTACATATATTAATTACAACATGTTCAAGTGGCGTCAGTTGCCACATATGAATTGTCATTAGCGTATTGCAATAAATGATTTATTCTTAAGGCTTTCTGTAAATCATTAGTACACAATATAAATAGCAGCGGCTCCAGTATAGACCCCCAGAGGCACCCCTTGTCGTACGGCCACCTTACCAGAAAAGCAAGGTTGTAGTATTCTATTCTTAAAGGCAGATATTGGCGTAACTTGGAATCGATCGGTAAGGTATGATTCAATTAATTGTTACATATTTCCCTAACACCGTAAAACATTTTATCCAGCAAAATTGAGTGATTGATAGTATCGAAAGCTCTTGACATGTCAAAATAGAGACAAGCGACTTTATTATTTAGATCAAATGCTGAAATAATTTCAGAAAGAGAATGATAAATAGCTTGTTCAGTTGAAAAATTTGATAGACAACCAAGCTAACATTCCGTAATACTTTGTGTTCTGTAAAGGGCGGAATCATTCGAAAATAAATAATTAATAGAGAAACGAAGTTTAACTGATATGCCTCTGTAATTTTCTATGTTATCTCTGTCACTCTTTTTTGTATATTGGCATAATGTTGCTAGTTTATAATTTTGACGGAGCTACATTATAGGTATTTATTATATTGGAAAATGGATCGACAATTTCAAAAACAATACTTTTTATTATAGTCATAGGTATCCATCCAATTGGATCATTTCTTAATTGGCATTGCAAAAATAATGTTTTCAATTTCTTGAGCACTAGTTGGATAAAAATATAAGCTTTGATGATTTTTAGAAATTATATTATAATTTCGCTGAATTAATTTACTAGTATTTCTGGGTAGGCTATTTTATTATGCTAGCTATATTTTGACTATTTTTATTTGGTTTTGTTTATATATTTGTTGAAAATTCCCAAGTTGTTTATGGCTTTTCTTAAAACAGATTTAGAAGGCTCTCAATTGATAACTCAGAGACAACGTAATGGTAGAGATTGTTCGTACAATTTATTTTATTTAGATTATCAACCTCCACCACATCATTTAAAAATATCTGCCACCACCCCCTAGCTATGTATTAATACTTGGAATGAATTGTTCATCCTGTTTAGAAACTATTTAAACTACACAGAAGCACTTCCGCCGAAAGATATTTTGTAAATAAATTTATTTTAGAGCACTTTATTTTCCATGATTGCCTGATTTAGATTATCAGAAAAATAAAGATTATAAATTGCTATTCTGATGCACAGATTTTTATTTTTGAAAAATCAAACACAATTTTTCAATTCTTTGCTCTATATGAAGTATAGAAAACTATAAATCTGCAAAAAATGGTTTATATAAAATCATTTTATATTCCCATAACATATACACGTATTATATTTTATAAAACGGTGTAATTTTTGTGATGGTCATCGTCTTCCAGTCGCTTGGAAATCATTGATCTCCAGGCTAGCCCCACAATCTTCATCCACACCTCATAATCTTGATAGCAGCCGTTCTGCTCTGATGCCTCCATCAACATACCCTCAACCCCCCACCACTCTCCCACCCACAGACAGCTTTCGTATAAATAACACTTCGTCAGATACTGCCAGCGAGTTCGTTCTAAGGAGTAGGCAGATTGAGGCCTTAGAGACGGATCGTGGTGAGATCTGGGGAGTAGGCAGATTGAGACCCGGGAATCGACCCAGTTCCACGAACTCCTAGCATTATTTTCTTTAACAATTTTTTCTTGTCCCTCCTTTTTCTCTTGAAAATGGCTCCAAAATGGGAGTCGAAACGTCGAGACATTAACAATCTCTCTTCTATGTAAAGTATGTTGCAACCATCGGTTGCAGCTAACCTTCCCACAGGATTTGTTGTTCAGTGTTTTGTATATTACTAAAACATTTTTTTTATGTAATAGTTTTAGTTTATCCACTTACCATAAAAATGGAATGGTACTGTGAGCATAGATCGAGACGCAATGATATAAATTCGAGAGGTAGCTTTTCCGAAGATATAATAAACCTATTTTAAATATCTAACACATCTAACATTGCTAAACAATATAAAAACGACACAATTATTAAATATTATTCATATCTCATCAGTTTGTATCATTTTGTTCCTCTGATCCTGTACCATACGTAGTATTATTTGTAATATGGCTACCGAAGCTTGAAGTAACAAAGAAATTGGGTTGTGTGGGTCAGCTTGAACGTCGGTGTGTCAAAACAACTAGGGAGAGGTTTAGATTGTTATATGTGCCTATGTTATTCATTCTACAGAAACGAAAATATATCCCAGGTAGAACATAATATTGGCTGGACCGTGGTTCAATATTGAATCCATATAGATACATTGAAATTGTAACAAAAATATTGAACTAATATTAATAAACACTGGTAATAAAATATTGGTATGCCTATGTTGACAGTATATTGTTTTAACTCATTCCAATCCAGATATACGCAGACACTATAGATAAATATCTATTAATATTAATTTTACAATATTTAAAAGTCTATTTTCGCGTTATATTGTCATTACATTTTTAATAATATTGTACAACAATATGTTACAGTAGATGGCTCTCCTTGCAATATGCTTGTACAAATGTACAATTTCTGGCTTAAGGGCTTTAGACTAGGTGCATGATTCAATAATGACGAGGAGAAATTTCACTGTGGTGATTTTCTCCTAATCTGTACTAACAAAGGCCCAACGTAAGATAAAGATGCCTTTAGTAATTTGCAGATGATATAGTTGTACGTACCTACAATATACAGGTTGACTATTTCAGCTGGTGGTTTTACTACAATAATAATAATAGTAATAATAATATGTCTTTATTTATTATTGAATACAATAATAAAAGGGCGAAGTTCAGTAGAGTGAGACACTCTCTGCTCTTCCATTTTTTATTAGTTCAATGTTGGGTTCTTTACATTGAACCAACGTCTTTGTAATATTAACCCAATATTATATATTTTTAGTTTACAAAAACGTGATTCGCTAATGTATTATGCCAGTAATATATCATCGACTTGTATTAAATCGAAAATTAAATAGAAGGAATTAATTTATTATTTTATACTAGTTATCTTACCGTCTTTATCCAATTATTCCAACAGTACGTAAATTCTTCTTTATCTATTTGGTCATCGTTATTACTGTCGAATATCTTAAATATATCTTGCAAATGGTTCTCCGGCATTCCATATGTTTGTCCTTTATTATTTCGGAATAGAGCTTGACAAAGAATTCCAAATTCTTCTATATCTAAGTTTCCATCACTGAAAAGAAATGCATTACTTAAGTTATAAGATAGGTTATAAGTTTTGTTTACAAAGTAAAATATTTCTCATAACATAGATTATGAAAGAAAACGTTTTTAATAATGCAAAATAAAGGATTTTACTAGGTCCAATAAAATGCAGTAAAACCGGATTATTTTAGCGAAACTCCTCAATCTTAATGAGTTCGCGCACAAATAAATATTGTAGCGTCACAGTATTTTTACCAAAGGCACACCACATTTATTAAAGAGGAAGTCGCCTATAACCTTTTTTTTATAATTAACGTATGTGTTCCTTTGCAGAAATTTACCTTTTCCGTGCAAGAACCAATTGGCTGTACCCGAACAGTGAACAGCGTCGCAGTCGCAGATATAAGAACGCGAGTAAATCTGCATGCATTTTAATCGTCGTTCATTTAAATTCAGAGCTATTTAGGACGAGGTTATTAAAACAAAAATATTGGTGCAGAAGTCTCGCTGTAGTAGTTAACAGCTCTGACACTTTTTAAAAAGTCTTTATCTTGCTCTATTGGTATTACAACCCAATTGGACCTCTATCTCCTGCAATTTCTTCTTCCACTTTTCTCGATCTCCCCCTGTTTCCTTCTAATTTAGCATATACTTGACTTCTCCTTGAATAGTATCTCGCCAGCCAGTTCTTGGTCCGGTTCTACCTCTCATTCTAATGATATGTCCTTCCATCATTCTCAGCGTCCACGTTCACATCCATCCTTCCTGCACGTTCTCTCCACCTGAGCCTCTGAACTTTTATATAGGCAACAACTTCTTTCAAAGCTGTATCTAATACATCACACAGCGTTATTTATTACCGGCCCTTAGATTCTTAGATATCCCTCTCAATAACTTTCCTAAACTTTCTTGGCATGGGACCATATTTTGCTGAACGGATCTTGACTCTGATCAAATTTTGATATATTAGAGCTTTAGTCTCCCCTTACATCAATAGGAACCTAAATGCCTTTCCATGAGCATGCATAATCATATTTTCCTTCAATATACGACCTTGAGATATGTCATTACTTACGTTGATCAGTTTTCGTGGTTATTATGATGCTACTTCTATAGTTTTCTTCTTTATTTATTACATATTTGAGTAGGAGGTTGAAAGGTATGCTCACAAAAACACGATAAAGGTAAGGCTAAAACCAATGTTTCCCAACTAGAGTTTCAAATATTAGATGATTATAGCCATATAATATGTATACCTTCATGCACTTACTAGTTACAATTCTACATCAGTTTCCTAGGGTAGCAGTAAAAATTCTTTCATAAAAAATAGTTAATGATCAATTGCAAAATCTCCATTGAGGAACCGTTTAGTAACCACCGTTCCAAGTATTTCTAAAAAAATAGCATAGTAAACTGATCCCTACTGAAAGTACTGTTTTACAAGATAGCTTGCGAGATTATCATTAGTCTCAGTTATCGTAAGGCATTAAGTAACAGCCAGAAAATTGCAGGTGGCAACAGGGAAGTTCTAAATCTACCTAGTTGTATTAGCATTCTCAATAAAACTCAAATTGCAAGTTTTGGAATTAATCTATTTCCCGTTCCTTTTGTTGGAATATCCGTATACTTTATGTCTAAAAAAACTAATATTCTTCGTAATGAAGTACAGTATTTTATATTTTATAAAATAGTTAGTTGAATACAGGCATGGCTATTTAAAAATAACATTTTTAGAAATAAATATGAAATATTAATCAATGAAGTGTTTTTTTCACAGTCTAAATAAACTAACAACACCTTTTCTGCAACTCTGTTGCATATGATGCAGGAGCTGCTCCTTTACCACTACGGATAACTACCCCGTAAGCTAAGGAAATCTCTCCTCTCTCTCTCTCTCTCTCTCTCTCTCTCTCTCTCTCTCTAGCTAGATGAGCAAAGAATACATAACCGAGGTGACGTCCGCAGGTAGCCTGAGAAAACTTCAACCCGCCAACCCACTCTCAGGATTCATAATCCACCCCTATTAGATGAATCGTCGAAAGAAGAATCACAATTGAACCAGCAAACGCAACCCCACAAAGTACAAGAATAGAGCCTGATACGAATAATAACCCAGAGCCAAAGATAATAAGAAGAAAAATGCCACAAAATACGATAATCTCTAAAACCACCAGAATAGAAAGATTTCTAGACTGTTCTGCTATTGCTACAAGAGAAGAGCACATCACTGCGCCGGCTGCCAGCGACCACAGTCAAATCACAGACTTATTTTCAAAAAGTTCACGTACAGAGTTTATGCAGAACAGTAGTAGTGATAAAAAGAAAACTAGAATAGGTAATATATCTAGAACAATAAGCAAAAATGAGGAAAATCGACAAATTCTGATAACAGTCCTGGTATTTGTTATTCTGTTTACATTAATAATCAGCCACTTTGCTCAAATATAATTTTGACGACTCTGTAGAAGACAAAAGAAAAGTACTGACAAAAGCATGAAAGAAATTCGGGGTCTCATTATAAAAAGATAAAAGAAAGAACAATCGAGGTTTATGGACAAATTATAAAGGAAGAAACCCATACTTTTAATGTGCGCCAAAACGGAAAGTACATTATACTAGGAATCAATCAACTATGAGCTAAGAGTATTGCCGGACACCTCCACCACATGTAACGCAATAGTACAGAGACAAAGTGAATGGTTGGATAATAGAAAATAGTAATTCCAAAACTTCAATTTTCAGTTTTATTGAGACTATTCGACTAATATAAGTCGTGTTACAAAACAATGATTCATATGAGTGTATGAAGTCTATTTTAGTTTAATTTTTACATCGCATCGCAATTAATTTTTTTTTTATATTAAAACGATTATAAATAAACAAATATTTTATTCTATTCTCCTTAATTGCAAAAATAGCTAATAATAAGTAGTAAGTAGTATTAATAGTTATTATAATGTGATTATTTTATAAATAACAAAATATATAAGTGAACAGAAAATGGATAAATTATTACAAAAATAATAAAAGTGTAGTAAAGTAAAAATGTACCCACTACGACAGTCCAGTATTCCACTATTTCCTATGAAAGGAAATCGATTCATTGCCACCACCCAAGGTGCACTATGTGCGTTTCCAAATCAATTGAAAATAATGTCCTATAACTTCCGACATACTACGTCTCAAAATAAAATCTGATTGCAATTAGCCCCAGCAGGCAGATTTCCAGTGCAGTGCTGATATTATTTATGTTTATGGATTGTGTGACGGTAATGGTAGACAAACCGCAGCGGAATACCATACTCGTTTTCCTAACAGAAGAACACCATATCGTCAGACATTTTCAATTGTGTATCGCTATGTAAGAGAGTACGGCAGGTTTCCATCATCAACAAGCAAGGAAATATCATTAGTATTGTTCAAGAACACCCTGAAATAAGTACCCGAACAATAAGTGCCCAATTAGGAGTTCGTCATGTGCGGGTTTGGAGGACTCTAAATAAAGAAAGATTACATCCACATCAAATTCAGCAAGCAAATCCAAGTTATTAATATAAGAGGACAATACTTCCAGTATGACGGAGCTCCTACTCATTTTGGTATTGAGGTTAGAAGGCATTTGGATAAGTATCCAAACCTCATCCTTGGCCAGCTAGATCACCTTATTTCAACCTAATCGATAATTTTGTATGGGTATTGCCACCAGCACTTGGTAGTATAGAAAAGATGTTAGGCTGATATCTGCCTGAGGGGCATTGACTTGGGGTAGGCAGCAAAAAGGGGAAAAAAATACTTGACACTACCACACGTATGAGCCCCAAAGTAGAGCGTGCGGCTAGCTCTGCGGGACCCCAGGGTCTAGGTACGCCCAGCGTACTGCCTAGAGTAAATACAAAAGAATGTTCAAATATATTATAGTTTATTAAATGCAGAATCGATATTACATGAGATATACATATATATTTTTTGGGGTGCTTAGACCTTTCCCTCCTCACACAGGAACCGATACAGCAGTGCAAGTCTTATGATTATTAAAACTTAGGCCACATTAACTACTAATTAACGGTATTAAATTTGTCATATACTTACTACTTTCCCAGGTGTAGCTGCAAGTGCTTTACATGTTAAAAAAAGGTGTTTATTTTATGAAGTAAAAAAATTGTTAAATGAGGCAAAAGATTAATACTAAATGGAACAAAGGTTATAAATGGCTGAAGGCCCAACTGCTTGTGTTCCAGGGGTTACGCTCCACAGGTTTCCCAATCGAGGTGGTGTTATGTAAAAAAGTCCATCCAGAACCGGATCTTCTGTTTTTGGCCCAATCCAGAGTGCTAGGCCCATAAGAAGAAATTCCGAGCGAGATCTCCGGTACTTAGCCCATAAGAAATCCCGAATTCTTGGTCCAAAAGGAGAATCCAGAGCCCAAAACAAGAACCCTAATGAGGAGGAAAATAATGTTGTAAATAATGTCTAACATTGTTTATGCTACAGGGAGCAACTGGGTTCGTTACCTTTTTCCTAAGGGTCCTTATAATTCTGTTGTGACTTTTATACACAAATAACCAGGGACACCGACTCACAAAACAGATCGTGGACACCAGGACATACGTGTTAAAACCCAGATTTAAAATCAATTTACATAGAAGAACAGCAGTGCCTGCAGTGAACAATTTCAAGTGCCTAAAAGAAAATAATTGTGTAGAGCTGATTAATGAAGGTGTAGTGGTGGGCATGCCCCTTACCTAGACCATAAAATCCCACGAGGGTAAATTTATCTCCATGTATAAACATCAAAATTCACCAAAAGCAACACACAATGATGGAGAATAACTTCTGAAAGACTATGTACATAAATCCCTTGCGGACAATCAAAAAGATTGGAGCTTAAAGTACAACCAAAATAATACCAGGCACTTTTACCGGTGGTCAGCCGAAAAAAGAAAGATAGGAGCCGCACCCAAGAGAAAAAACTCTCGCCAAAAAAATAAATAGCTTCCGCCGACGCCATGATCACATCAGAAGCCGAATATGTCAGAACACAGTACAGAAACACATGTTCTCATAGCCGTGCAGGATTGATTTTCTTGCAGCTTGAAATAATAACTAGACCATTGCTGGACAATCCAAAAGTTATTTAATAATGTCTCGGGTGTCAATGAAATAATTAGAAATATAAATAAACAAACTTGAAAGGATGACTGATGAAATAATTATTAACAATTACACAGAAATTCAGGCGCGTCCCTGGATAGCCACAGATACTACAGAATTTCACTCAGAGTGTTGGTAAGGTGAACAGAAACTGAAAGTCCCTAAGTGAAGTAGGCAAAACAACAAATTCAATTTATAAATTACAAATTTATAGTGACATAACCCCGAAACTACTCTGCATGGAATAAACTTGTAACAGTATATATCAAAACAGTGTCCCAATAAATAGCAGAGAACAGTTACTTCAGCAAAGTATTCGCTGTATGACCAGATTGGAAACAGTGCTGTGGAAATTAGAAAATCTATTGGCAATTTAAATAAACACCAACAAAAATGTATGGAAGCTGGAGGTTCTCATTTTGAAAATTTGCTCTAAGTATTTGTAATATTTTTAAATATAATTTTCCAAATTATTTGACTATTTTTATTTATTTGGACAATTATTAATGTAAGCAAATGATGCTATTTTTCTTGCCAAATTCAATTGCTTGTAAAAGAATCAATAAAGGTGCAACAAAAAATCTAATTACATGGTTTTGTTTAGTGATATATGGGCTTTTATAATTGGCAACTGAATGTATATATACAGGGTGATCCTTTTTACAGGAATCGGAAAAACAAATTAAAAAAGTCCGGCCCTGGAATTTTAAAAAAAATTATAATAGCAATCTATCATCTGCGATAAGTGTACAAAGTGTCTAAAATTTAAACAAAATCCGATCAATAGTAAGGACGTTCCGGCCAAAATAAATTTAGACCAAAATCAGTTTATCATTCTGTATCTCAGAAATTAAGAGCGAAAGGAAAATTTAAATGGCCGTTCCTGAATACCCAAGTAGTCCTCTACCGCCCCTGGAAGTATGTACAGTTCTTCATGAAACACCCTGTATACCTCTCTAATACCTAACCTTGATAAATGACCACAATTAAGACATCATTGTCTGGAAAATGATTGTAACACTCTACCACTACTCGGTATCAAATATCCCCCCGCCGTCATTTGATAAATATTAATGATAAACATAATGTGCTGAATTGATTTGAGTTGTCATGTTTTCAATCATAACGAAACAGTCTGACCTCGCAAAGGTTAAGAGGTTAAAAGTGCATTTGTTTAATAAATCGCGTGACAACTATTGATTGTCAGGAAATGACCTGCCAGGTAGGTGTTTCCTTTTCGTAACTACGTACAAAGTGACGTTTAAATCTCTGTAGGTGGTGCCTATGAATAACTGCTAAAGAATACATAGCGCGACTCGATGATAATGCTTTTACAAAAGACAGGGTGCTAATAATAATACAACGCATCCGAGTTATTCAACAATGGTAATGTAATGTTGAAAATCATCCAACTTGTTCATGTACAAGATGCGGCATTAGCAGTTTTTCTGAAATTTTTATTGTACCAAGACGGTCTATAGTACAGACCAGCACCAACATTGAATCCATTATCTTGTAGAATAATTACTAGTATCGATGGGTTCAAGTTATATAGTACGAGAAAGAAAATATTAAAAGAAAGTAAAAAAGCGGGTTATTTTAAGCGAATCGATTTGCGTTGCGTGTCAAATTGGGCTCATGGGGTGACTACAATCCTTACCGGTGCGAAACTGAATGCTTAAGGGCATGAAATGTGTTTATTATAATATGCCGGGATGTAATTCAAAGCAGCTTTTTATGACGAAATTCATTGGAATTATTTTATGCTTTATTATTTTAAGAACTATATTTTTTAAGCAACAACATTTTAGTACTCTAGAATTCTACTTAAAATACAATTCTACTTAAGTTAAAATATATATATATATATATATATACAGGGTGTTTCAAGTAGGCGGTCATTAATTTGTAGGGGTGATTATACATTTAACAAATATGAAAAAAAGTTCATAAAAACATGGGTTCGAAAATCCTTCCGAAGGGCGCTACAGGAGGAACCCTTTGAGCTACAGTGACTAGTTTTTGCACATGATTCGATAACAATAATGTTATCCATTAAGGGTAAATTTATCAGGGGTGCGCAAAATTGGAAAGGGGAACTTACTTCTCCCCCAAATTTTTTAATGTGAATTTTCTGTGATTGTGTCATCGCAATATGACTCCTTCGCTATAAGTACACAAAAAAGGTTATCTTCTTCGCCTTAGGAGCAACCGGTTTCGAGAAATTTGAACCTAAAGAAACGCATACAATGCCTAAGATTCAAAAATAAGGATAATGATTTCTCGCTCTTCTGCATAATTTAACAAGAATAAAAACAGTAGGCAGTCAATTTTCTAAAATTAATTGAGCGCCTGGGGGTTTTGACCTCGGAATACAGTTACAATGAATGAATTTATGTGGTCGAAGTGGAATTTTATTTTTTATAGTATAAATCGAAAAGTTTACCAAACATTTTTTTGTGCTCTCGATTTTTCATTATTTAAACAAAAAACTATAAAAAAATTATTATTTGAGCATATAATTTTATTTTAAATAGTATTGTTTTATGTATACGTTGAATTTCATAAATTTCATAAATAGACATAGAAGAAAATCTAAAAAGATGTGTGTATGTATTAAGGGTCATAGGGACCTTGAACAAGCAGTAAAACGTAGAGGAGTGAGCGACAGCGGCAGCTGCAATGTACAAATAAACCAATTTTTTCTGGCTAGTTTAGTTATAAACGGCACGTGTCATGCAAGTGTTGTGTATATTCAACAGTGAAAATTGTGTGATTATGTAGTCCAACGAGAAAATTAGAATGGCGCAAACCGCACCTCTGTACCTCATTCCCATTTCGAAATATCGGCCTCGGAATGTCGGAAAAATCTAAATCTTCATCTTCCGGCGACTTTGAACAGCCGTATCTCGGGAACCGGATGATATACGGAGCTGCGGCTTGCGCCATTCGATGTCTTGTTCAATTTTGTACGATAAAAGATTTTATTTTCGCGCTGGGTCTCGCCATTTACGGCCCTCCAAATGGGGACGTGTCGAAATCCTCGCACTTCCAACTTTGAGGGCTCGTAACTGTCAGGGGCCGCAAAAAAGTTCGTGCCCTCCATCATTCGGTGGGATATTTAATTTCAAATCGATTTTGCGCAAAAAAAGGATGACAATTTTCTCATTCAAATGTTACAGCAGTTCAAGTAAAAAGACGTCAAAATCCGATGAAATTTTTAATAGACCTTCAAAAATTTGCGAAAAAGTCACATGTCTCGCAAAAATCTGAAAAAATTCAGGGTTATGTAGTCCGACGAGAAAATTAGAATGGCACTAACCGAGATATTGGTTTCGGAATGTCGGAAAAATCTAAATTTTCACTTTCCGCCGACTTTGAACGGCCGTATCTCGGAAATCGGATGAGATACGGGGCTGCGGTTTCCGCCATTCAATTTCTTGTTCAATTAAAAAGAGTGTACTTGCAAATCGAGATATGGCTAGGAAATGACGTTGATATTGAAAATTGGGGATGGAAGTATTCCAATAACATATTCATCCCAATAACAATAAATCAATTACCAGTTCCGGATAATCTATTGCAAATGTTATTTTGTAATTGCAAAAAGGGATATGAAGCTGCTTGTGGTTGTCGGAAAAGTAACTTATACTGTAGTACAGCATGTCTACAGTGCAGCGAAAATAGTTGCTTCAATACTTCACCTATCGTCAAATAAAATATTTGATATGGACAAAAATGTAAAATGTTTAAATAAATAAATATTTCATTCATAATTTTCTTTTATATTCAATTTTCCTTCATTTACTTCTTTTTACCGATTTATATCTCTATATAAATATATACTTAACTTAATTTTGATATAAAAAAATATTCTGCAGTCTAATATATATTATACTATTTGAATTATTGCAATTATCATTTTTTTTTGCAAAAACAAGATCATAATTTTTTAATAGGTTAACTTTTTTATATATATTATTAGCTAAACATTCCATATATATTTTTTAAATTTCATTCACTGTAACTGTAGTGAAATTGCATTTGTTATTATTTTAAATGAACTAAGGAAAAATAACAAATTATTACTAAATTAAAAGGCTCAGCAGATTTTAAAAATTAACGAATTAAATTAAATGTTCAAAATGGGGGCCATACATTTCCACAAAAGCTGCTCGATGATTCACTGAAGGAGACCCGTTGAAAAATTCCCGGCATATTCCTGATAATATCTCACCTCTATTGCTACACGTTCACGTAACTCTTCAAAAATTGTCACAGGAGTTGAGTAGACAAGGCTTTTCAAATAATCCCAGACAAAATAGTCAAGAGGATTTAGGTCAGGGGATCGGGAGGGGGGCACTCTACTGGTCCATTTCCGCCAATCCATCTATTGAGATAAACTGCATTTAAATAATTTCGAACAACTACTCTAAAATGGGGAGGTGCACCATCGTGCATGAACCACATTGTCCTTCTGGTCTCATACGGCACATCCTCCAAGAGATCTCTTAAATTGTTTCTTAAAAATCTAAATAATATAATCCATCCAATCTATTAGGCAAAGCGAATGATCCTAATATTCTGTTGCCAAATTTGCGTGCCCAAACGTTGATGGGAAATTTTTCTTGGTACTGGACTCCAAGAAAGCATGAAGATATTCTTCTGTCCATATGCGACTGTTGTGAAAGTTGACAGCACCATCCCACGTAAACTCTGCTTCGTCTGTAAACAAAATTTTTTAAATAAATTCAGCATTTCTTCACATTTTCGCACAAGTCATCGGCAGGCTTCCCTTCTTTATAGATCTTCTGGTTTGAGCGCTTGCACCCTTCCTTGTCTGAATAGAACTTACTCCTTTCTCGTAACGTACGATCTACACTTACAAATAATCTTTCGCAAACTACTCTTCTATTTGGGAAAGTTCTTCGTACAATCTCCAGGCTCGACCGTAAAATAAATGAATATCTGCCTGTTCATTGAAAGTGTCACTCATATCAAATAAAGATTGAAGCTCTCTTATAAAGGGTCGAACGCAGGTGCGTCTTTACTATATACATACTTTGATATGCGATGTAAAGCAACGTCAGGCGCGGTTAGTAGTTGGATGGGTGACCATTCCAAGGAAGACCGCGTCCTCGCCTCACACATCTTCCAGCAGCTTGTATATCAGTGTATGCGCGGAAGTTATACAACCTTAGGCGATGGTTGTATAGGGGATATACCATCCTTCGGAGGGGATGTAAAGCCGTCGGTCCCTTGTCTATTAAATGTTACTCAAGTAAAAGATCCCTACTCTTCTTAAGGGACGAGGTTCGGCAAAATTCCTGGTTTAAGGTAGCTCGTCTACAGACGACGGTGTTAGGCCTCAGTAACGGAAATAGGCCGACGTTAAATAAATGTATAAAAAAAGTTCTCTTATTAAATACTGCGTAATGAGAACCTTAACTTTCATATCATTAATGACAATTCAATATTGGAAACCAATAATGACTAATTAAGTCATAAAAAGCCAAGTAAGTTGATCAGTGGTAAGAAGTTTTTACAAATAAAAAATACAGTGTGAATTCTTGTAAGTGCAGATTAAAAGATGACTTTGTGTCCACGGCACTTGCGAAAATGTAAAGAAAATGATGAATTTATTGAATAAATTCTGTTTGCGCAAGAAGACTGGAAAAATTCTTTTAGCTTCATATTTCCCGAAACTGGTTGGTCCAACGGCGTTACAATAAGATTAACTTTTTTGTATATTTATAGCCAATGAATCATATTCTAGAAAATTAACATTAAAACATTTGGGCGAGGGAGAAGTAAGTCCCCCCCCTTTCTAACTTTGTGCACCCCTAATTGAATTTACCCTTGAGCGAGTCCGCGCTGTCTGCTCATAGGTGATCTTAACGCCAGACATCGTAATTGGAACTGCCATCGCAACAACATAAACGGCAACACTGTTTGATTATGGAAATAGTCATAATGTCATCGTGAAGTATCCGGACGATCCCACACATTTTCAGGACAATGGTACAACACCAACAATCCTTGCCATAGTGGTCAACAAGAGCGTGAGAAACTCCACGCCGCCAGTGGCGCTGGAAGAGCTCACGTCCGACCACAATCCAATCCTTTTAGAATTGAATATATCAAGGGACAACATTACACGAAAAATTACTACTTTTTTTCGAAGGTTCCCCCTATTAGATTTAGGTACCTGTGTCAGCAGCACAATTAGTTCAGTGCAGTGCGACAGCTTCGAGTTTGTGTTTAATTTTTTTTAAATTATATTGTCCTTTTTAATTTGTTTTTAGCAAGAGGAGCCAGGACTTCTCTCCCCATTTTTTTTTAGCCGAACCGAAGCCACCTCGTCCGGCTATGCAACCCTCCACCGCGAACAGCCCAGTGGTTGCACGGTCGGTCGCAAGGTAATCTTCGGGGAAGCAATATTATGTATTAATTTTAATATAGTCTGTTTGGTGGCGATTTAAAATTGAATTTACATCCTGATTTTCAGCGTAGGAACTTACCGATAAGATAAGCAAAGATAATTATACTTAGACAAAACATTTTATTTGAATTTAATAAGAAAGTAAGATTAATTTTATTGCACCAGATAATTTTTTCAACAATTATTTTCAATCAGAATAATGAAGCTAGTCAAAATTTCCTACTTAAATGTTTCATTATGAGAACTTCGTTTATTGATTTGCAATCTCGTATCATCGATGTTAGTGTATGGGCCATGGTTATACAAAGGCCACAGATTTTATCAGTGATTAGTCAACATTAAAGCTTCAATTATTCCTCAGTTAAATAAAGATAAACGACCCACGTGTGCCGGCTGATATGTAAGATTTCGCAAGAATGTGTTGCCTTTCAAACTATTCGATGAGAATTCTCATAGATCATGTATCAGGTTTTTAATGACCGTCCAGTGCATATACTTAACTCTAACTTCAATACAATTTTGACATTCGACGTAGTGTAAAACAGACAGACTAACGTCAGTTCATAGGGCTCTTGTACCGGTGCCTTGCTAGGATTCTTAGGAGGTAACCTTTTTCGTCGGTGTGCTGTACCGGGACGCTTTGTCTGTAAAATACTTCAACGATTCGAATTTAGATTTTTCAACGATCATCCACCATTTGGGAGTTGCCATTTGTTTAATTACTTTAAGGAATTTTTCCCAGCATTCTATGATATTTACTTGAATATTAAAACTTTCTCTAATAAAACCCGCGAACTATAGGTGTCTATAGAAGCGCCATGGAGAATACAGTTCTAATTTCACTTAACCTCCCCATTTGAGCCCCTCCCCTAAAAAGAAATTAGTTTATAAGCAGACACGTTTTTAACAACAAGTTTTTACAGAAATGTCGCAATTGAGGTGCTAATAATACTCATAACGTATTTGCAAAGAGTCACGCTTGATGATCGTTTCGATTGGTATGTAAGGAAATCATGTTATTCATTCACTCCTCAATGGAATTTAACAGATGAGTTACAGAAATCGTTTATAAAATTACATAAATGCAAATTGTAGAAAGTTAAAGAATTATTACAGTGTGGTAAAGAATTGCTTTACACAGAACCAGCGAGAGAAGTTTCAAACAACCAGTTTCCAGTTTCTTCGAGGATGGATCGAGAAGTGAGGTGCAGTGGAGTGACCTACAGTAATACACGAAATCCCTTTGAAAACACACTTAACAACAATGTAGTCAGATGCTAATGAACTTGGTTTTCGAACCATCCCACTATGTTTTCCGGTTTCCAAGACAGAACCTAAACATTTTTGCTTTGGGACACCTCAGCCAGTTTCCTTATATATTTTTGACAATAGTGACATTCTAAATAAAAATGATCTATCTTTCGATTGTCATATCATATCTTATCACACTTATTGAATTCACACTTGTAACTTATATACATAAATAAAGAAAACATATATTTCTCTACGATAAAATAAACGATTTTAGGGGTTTACAAATAGACTTAAAAAACGGGAAAACGCCTTTTAAACTAGAAGTTAAAATTTACATTTAACTCCTGACTTTTACTAGGTTATATTTTTTAATATAACTTTTTCCATACTATTTATTGGTAATTAATCTGTGAATGACATGATATATTTTTTGATACTTTCATAGATAAGATAACCGTTTAATAAGTTTGATCTACAAGGAGAGTGCTTTTATGAAATAAAAATTTCTTATTAAATTATTATTAAAAGCCTAAATATATCGTTTTTAAGTTTTCATATACAGTGTGTAAAAAATAACTACCTTATATTTCTCAACTTTAAATAAATGAAATTATTCCTTATTTCTTTATCACAAAAAATTTGAATGATTGTACTTCTTGAAAAATTAAACAATGAAGTTATTAATTAATTCTAATACATCAAAAAGCGATAGAGATCTGCGTTGGGCATTTACTTCATATCGGCTGTTACTAGTGTAGTGCACATTTGTGTGGCTAGTATTTTTTAAAACAAACTTACAACATGCGCGTACCACTTGTGGACATCAATTATGCCCCACTTCTGGAGAAAGGGGAAAGGTTATAAATGAATTCACAACTCCTGTTTTGGACAGAAATACGTGTAAGTGACAATTAAAATCTGTGCCCACATAACCCACAATAATGGAAATTTTTATAAGTGGATGATCAATATTATTGAGAGTTGCAATATATTGCAAACAGTTTAATGAAAGATAATGTTTTCTGTACTTATCAGTTTTTGTAAGGATTTCTTTTTTGTTATCAAAACGTCTATAGGTACGCACGGGCAGTATATATAGAGGATCCGCGCGCGCTTATGGTATTGTAATTAATAGGCGTATTTGTTATTAAATAGAATAAATGGCATAGTAATTGATCACAATGTTATTAATTTAATAGGTGCCTCTAGTAACAAAGAACATGACAGGTGCCATATTCAAAATTTATTTATTGTAAGATATAAAATAAAAGAGACTATGAGGGAAACATCGAAATAAAACAAGTTATTGAATTTGTGCTCAAAGAATGCATAAAATAATTGAGATAATATATTCTACCACAAAATATAACTTATGCAGATATTGGTTTGATCTTTAGCAAAACTGAAGGACCAACTTTTTTTTATATACATTTATTTAACGTCGGCCTATTTCCGCTACTGAGGCCTAACAACGACGCCTGTAGATGAGCTACCCCCAACCAGGAATTTTGCCGAACTTCTTCCCTTAAGAAGAGTAGGGATCTTTTACTTGCTTAATATTTAATAGACAAGGGACCGACGGCTTTACATCCCCTCCGAAGGTTGGTATATCTCCTATACAACCCTCGCCTAAAGTTCTATACTTTCCGCGAATACACTGATATACAAGCCGCTGGAAGATGTGTGAGGCGAGGACGAGGTTTTCGTTGGGACGGTCACCCATTCAACTACTAACCGCGCCTAACGTTGCTTTACATCGCATATCGAAATATGTACATAGTAAGGACGCACCTACGTTCGCCCCCGACCAACTTTTTAGAAACTATGAATGGGTCGAGATTTTTGCGTCATTTTTTCGTTGCAGTGGGGAAATTACACCGTTTAGACTTAGAGTTTACCTCATAATTCATAGCAAAGTTTCATGTTGCTACTCGAGCAAAATATCGATAACCTCTCCTCAGCTTCTTGAATTTTGTCTCTTTAACATTCAAAAGTTCATGGTCCCCTGACTTCTGCACTATTTCTCTTAATAAAAATATGTATTTCGATAAACAAAGACATTCTTGGTTCTGATTTCCATTGTCATATTCGCCATAATTAAAATTATGTTTTCTTTATTGCACTGTGCTGTGTATACCAAACTGTTTTAATGTTCACGGTAGAAGCAACTTTCAAATCCAAGTCCTCAACTTCGTGATGTCACTGTTACTTCCTCGGTCTTCTTACTTTTTTTATTAAAAAAATTCATTACATATAAGTAGATTTTTCATTTTATTTATATCGTTTGTAAAAAAAATAGTTAATACATTTTAAATCATCGTTTTCAGTGTTGGACTAGGGCACCGAGTTACTGAGCAAATGTCCTGGAGCCAAAAATCTGATAATTTCATCTAACGCTAAATTCGAGCTTATTTATTTCTAAATTTTATGCCCCCTGCGTTGAATGATTTCTCATATATACCCCAAACGATTGCATTCTGAAAGTCTTTTCTTTCATGATCTGTGAGTGTAGCAATTGTGACTGAGTCTTTCATGTACATAATATACGTTGAGGTCCATAAGAAACGGATAATAAATAACACCATAGGTAATTACGACCGAGCCTTGTGTGGGAGAGGGCTACACATTTAGAGACAAGGGACACACACTCAATATCCGTTTATAGTGGAAAAATCCCTCTCACAGTATTTTCCACTGCCACGAACCCGGAAATTTTGGATGAGAGGCAAGTGCGCTCACCTCTCGACCACCAGTCATACCAAAAAGATAAATTCATTATCTATGTAATTAACAATTTATGAGTAAAATACGTCAATTTGGTAGTTCTAAAATGACATTTTTTGAGCATAATTTTATACCTCCCCCTTCAACCTCCTTGGAGTGACAGCTACCCGTTTCAAATATTTAAATGGAATGAGGGTGCGTGTGATAGGTAATTTGAAAGTGAAAGATTTTTTTAATTTCTCTAATTTTTTTATTGAAAAATATTACATGTTTAATGTTACTGAGTAAACAAAAGAACATGAAACAGTTTAAATCAAATGTTCAAACTGAGCGCCCTGACAATAATGGAGGCGTTGCTGAATTTTTTCTGAAATATTTTGTATCGTTCTCGGGGTGAATTGATTAATTTGTTGCCTTATTCTGTCCTTTAAATCATCAACGTTATTCGGTATATTGAAGTAGACTTTCGATTTTAAGTAGCCCCATAAAAAATAGTCAAGCGGGGTCAAACTGGGAGACCAAGCAGGCCAGCCAATTTCACCGCGTCTACCGATTCACCTATTGAGAAAAACTTGATTGAGATCGACTCTACTTCCAATGCAAAATGTGATGTAGCTCCGCCTTGCTGATACCAAATATTTCTATCGATTTCATTAGGGTTGTCTTCATCTGTATTCTTAACTCTGGAAATAAGAAATTTTGCAAGAAATTCAAGTAACGCGCGCCAGTAAATGTGGTATCAAAAAAATATGGTCCGATAATTTGAGAATATAAGTTCCAGCCCAAACGTTCACCTTCTCAGGATATTGAGTATTCGCCTACAGCATCCAATGTGTATTGTTAATTACCTAGATAATGAATTTATCCGTTACTTATAGACCTCACTGTAGATATCCCTTACATCGACTTCTATACGGGGTACAAACAAGAGTTTTAAATGTTTTCCTTTGTATTACCATTATTATCATTTTTTAAATCAATAGCTTCATATTTTTTGTTTTGTTGTTTGTTAAATATTATTTATTATCTTGATCGTGCGATGTACCTAATAAATCAAAAGCTACTGAAAAAGCTTGTAGCTTTTATGTCTTTGTAGGAATAATGAAATCCGAAACGACATAATACATATTTTAAAAAGTAAACAAAAGTATAAGTTACTATTTAAAAAACATTGTTAAAATAACTATACCAGATAAATGAACTATTTAGAATTCTCTTCTTGATATTGGCAATACCAAGAAAACTGCATTATCATTCAATTCTGTTTGCCCACCATGTATAACATTTCTTTACAAAATACAAGTAAAACAATATTTTTCTTTCGCTTTTCTTCCTCGATAATTACACCATGTATTATCGTTGGTTCACACCCGCCAGTACGAAAGGACAACTATACCAGATCAAAGAACAATTTGGAATTATCTTCCTGATATTGGCAATACTGAGAAAACTGCATTATCATCCAATTCTGTTCGCCCACCATGTACAACATTTCTTTACAAAAGACAAGTAAAACTATATTTATTTATGTAATCGCAGTCGATTATGATTTATTACGAACCGGAAACTTGAATGAAATATTGAGAAAATATATGTAATACACATAAATATATATTTCTATTACGTAAACTTGTAAACTATTCATAAACAAGATAAGGTGTTGATAAAATAAAAAATACGAATTCATTTAGATATTGCATGCTTAACGGACTTTTAAATGATACGACTAACAATAAAGCAACTATAACTACTCCGTTCACTTATCGTATGTAAACAAAGCAAACTACACACTAAATAAACTAAAATGTGCGATATCGTGTTCGTAAAAAAATAATAAAACAGCTTGCTCACATTAAACCTAATTAATATTTACCAGTTTTTGTCAAAGGCATTGAAGCACGCTTCCATAGTGCACGTGAAATTGAAATTCACAAAATCGATGAAATTTGTGCTAGACATGACGCTGCAGCTGAGGTGAAACTACGCGCCAAGCGCCAAGTAGTTTGTGAACGGTTGGGAGTCGATATCAACGCGACGGCGTTACTCACAGCCTGTCACGATCATGCAAACGGGGGAACTCCGCAAAAATGCCAGCTGTTAAGTCATACACACATGCCGGCGTTTCGGTTCGTTCTCCATTAGCGCTATTGCCTCTGCAACCTCTGCAGAAAGCCAGCTAAAAATCAAGTTTGTATCAGTTTACAATTATCGGAGATGGACATTTACAAAAATAGTACAATTCAGTGGCGGCACCACGGGTTAGGAGCGCTCCTTCCAAATATATTATACGGTTTTCTTTTTCTTTTTGACGCATAAGTGCAACTGGCATTTTACAAACTATTCAGTAGTATCGAAGATATTTATTTCGGAAATACTGTAACATTGTCTTTTGTGATATAAATAACACCAGATTTTAGAAATGTAATCTTCAGTTTTGATATTTTCCTACTTGTTAATGAATATGACATTAACTCGTATACTCTTATGGTTTTAATAAAGAAACAGGGTCGGACTGGCCCGATCGGCAGGTCGCCAATTGCCGACTGGCCACAAACCATTGTATCAACAAGAACTCTTAGATTTTGCATAATTATTTCTTCTCAAGGAAGACACCATGAATGAAAATGCATATTTGAGCTCATAACACTATACATGGTGGGCCAATAGTGCGTCGGACCTCGATATATCCAATTCTACGTTAGCTAGAAATTTTTTAAAAAATTGCACGTAAACTAGATAAAAAAGTCTGTAACTAAAAATTATTTTCGAACATACAGGGGAGCCAAGACAAAATTACAGTACCAAGTGCCTTTTTTGAAATGGAATGCTATGTATATCAGTACATTTTTTTAAACTTCTTTCTAGGCTCTATTCATTCCTGTATTAGCATTGAATATCTCCCAACCACTTGGATGTAATGAATTCTTTTTGTTGAAATAATGCAATCTGCAGATGGATATTAAAAAAATCACCACAGTCACAATTATGGGTTTTAAGAAAAACTTATATGAATACCAGCTGCGAGACATCCAATGAATGTTTCTGAATCATTTTCACTTCCTAAAAATGTACAGGGTGGCCAAAAATTATTTTTCAATTAAGAACATTTTAAAGTGAAAATATCATCAGTTCTGTGTTCTGTGTAAGTAGTAAGTATCTATGGAAATAACATAAACAGAATCTTAAAGCTGTGTATTTGACATACATAGCAAAATAAGAGTTCTTCCAAAAAAAAAGCTTTGAAAATGGAAAGAGACTACTTTCCGAAACGTCAGCAAAATACATTATTTCTGTGTTTATTAAGATTTATATTATTTGTAAAACATAACCTCTGACTGTTCCTTTGACGTAAACGTCACGGGCGCAGAGACTTTTTCCAATAATTCTATTATGTTGTACATTCGGTGATTTGTTTTTGAAGAGGATAATAATACATGTGGTAGAAAACCCAAATAATAAGAATGAATATTTCAAATTGAATTTTCTCAATTTTTTCAAATGGAACACTCTGTATATTTTTAGACGATGTGATGTAGAAATGAGAAACGAACATTTTTTGAAAATACTTCCCTAGGGCTAATTGCAACCAATTTCGTTTTATTGAGCAATAATTACAAAATTAAACAAAAATCACGTCTTTGGCGTACATATAGAGATACCGGAGACGAAAATGCTCACAGAGATTTTAAATCTTTAAGGAGAAAAATCAAACAGGAAATAGGCGTTGCGCACAAAGACTACCTTAAAAATATTGAAATGCAGATTAAGTCAAACCCGAACAGATTTTGGCCATATATTAATAATATGAGAGATGTTACTAGTATTCCAAGTGTAATGACGCAAGATAATGTACCTTTGAAGGACCCTCAACAAATTTTGAACGGATTTGCATCCTTTTTTCAATCTTCTTTTACACCGTCCACTAACTTTGGTATGGAAGCCACTGACTCAAATAGTAATGTACCACATCTCGCTATTCCAATAATTAACGAAGTAGACGTATTAAATGCGCTTAAATTGGTCAAACCGAAATTAACTACTGGTCCGGATGGAATACCCACGTTTCTTTTGAAAGATTGTGCTGTGCTATTTGCTTTTCCTTTGTCAGTTATTTTTAATTTATCTCTTCAAACCGCTACGTTTCCTGACCTATGGAAACAAGCTAAAATTTGTCCCGTTTATCAAAAGGATAACAAAGCTGCAGTTGAAAACTATAGACCAATTACCATTTTATGTAACTTCAGCAAATTATTTGAAAGTGTCCTTTATAATATTTTATTTTTCCATGTTAAATCCCAAATTTGCTTTAATCAGTACGGGTTTCTCGCTGGTAGATAACTCAATTTATTGCGGATACGTTAGATGGAGGAGGTCAAGTTGACGTCATATATACAGATTTCTCTAAAGCCTTTGACACACTCGATCATGGTATCTTGTTACAAAAATTGTTCAACTTCGGCCTTACCGAAACATTTACTAACTTTTTTTACTGTCCAATACCATGGATTTAAGTCTGATGAAATAACAGCAACGTTTGGCGTTCCTCAAGGGTCCGCTCTTGGACCCTTGTTATTCATAATATTTATAAATGACATTAACTGTGAACTTCTAAATAGCACTCTGCTGTACGTTGACGATTGCAAGCTGTATTCGGCCATTGTATTCCGCCATCAACAATTTAAATGACTGCTTTAACTTGCAAAAAGATTTGCAACAAATTAGTACGTGGTGTGACAAAAATAAACTGCATCTAAATATTAATAAATGTAAATACAATACTTTCACAAGAAAGCTTAATCCAACTGAGTTTACTTACTCTTTAAAAGATATTCAGCTATCTAGATGTAGTCAATTTAAAGATCTTGGGGTCATCTTCGACAGTAAGTTAACCTTTCATAATCACATAAATGCTATCGTGACCAGTTCTTACAGAAACTTACGTTTCATAATCAAAAATACCAAAGACATGGCGATAATAACACCTTGATATTGCTGTTTAATGCATTTGTCAGATCAAAATTAGAGTATGCCTCCATAATCTTGAGTCCAGAATACGCCGTGCATAAACTTAGCGTTGAAAAAACGCAAAGAAACTTCAGTAAATATCTTTGGTATAGAAATGACGGAATTTATCCAGCAAGAGGTACACCTCAATGTGATCTATTAAACAAATATCAAATACATGATTTGGAATCCCGCCGTAAGTATTTTTCGATTGGGTTTTTATATAAAATTTTGAATAGTGTGATTGATTGCCCTGAGTTATGTAGTTATGTCAAATTACATGTACCATCAGTTCATACACGCTCAAATAATTCTTTTTATTTAAATACGCCTCGTACAAATTTACTTAAGTCTTCACCCTTGCATATGACGTGTTCAAACTATGCATATATGCAGGACGATGTTGATATATATTGTACTACTGTTAAAATAATTAAGCAATCTACATTGCATTCAAACTAAAAATATTTACGAGTTTTATGTACAAATATTTTATGTAATTATACTTAAGTTTTTCATATGTATTTATCGTACAAAATTCTGTAACAATGTTTTGTTCTTTCCTACCCTGTAATTGGATTTCTTATCTGTTTGGGTAGTTGTATTCTAAATAAATAACTAAATAAATAAATAAATAAATAAAATTCAGAAATAAACTTAAAAAAGAGATTTCTTCAAATAATTCCCACATATTGCCCATTTTGATTCACACACATCTCTATGCGCTTTTGAAATGAGGTTCCACTGTTCGTAAAACTGCGGGTGTGATAGATGTAAAGGCAGTTATTATTCTTTCCTTCATATTTTGTACTGTTGTTGGTGTGTCTCTATAAACAATTTTCTTCACGGATCCCCATAAAAAGAAATCCATTTTTGTAAGATCTGAGGATCTATCAGGCCGTTTAGTGGGTCCATTTCTTCCAATCCATTGATTAGGGTAGGTATTATTTAAGTGGTCTCTAGCTGCATTTAAAAAATGTGATGGAGCACCATCTTGCTGAAACCACATCCTATTTCGAATTCTTTCAGGGAGTACCAATAATTGTAGCAGATGGTTTTCCAAAAAATGAAGATAAATAGCTCCAGTCAATGCCCTTTCAAAGAAATGTGACCCTATTACATGTTCTTCAATAATTCCTCCCCAAACGTTTATAGACCATCTGTATTGGTTATCAACTTGCATAAAAAAGTGAGGATTTTCCGAAGCATAATAATGGAAATTGTGTCCAATAACAAATTCATTTTTATTAAAAGTTACCTCATCACTGAATAAAACAGTATTAAGTTGGCATCATGTTGCATTTCACTTCTGGCCAAATTACAAAATTGTAGGCGCTTTTGAAAATCGTCATAATTCCTGGTGCATTTGAATATGATATGCATGCGACTAATTTGTTTTTAAGATTCGACCCACAGACCGCCTACTTATTACTGCTAATGAGCTCACTTCTCTTTGATTAACATGGGGATTCTCAACCGTTGCCAGCTCCACACAAAACTCATTTTCTTCGTTCACAACACGTTTTATTCTTTCACTTTTATTATATTCGACATTTTCATTCAGTTTCCAGAAATCTATCGAGAAGGTTTTGGAAGCTGCTAACATCAGGAATTTTTCTTTCAGGATAACGTTGGTGATAAATTCTATTGGCAATTAAACAATCTCTGTCTGACTCGTCCAAAACAAAAGTCGTGTCTACAAGTTCCGCTTTATTAAAATTCATATTGTAAAATTACAAATATTTTAAATTCAATACAAATTGTAACGACCGATAAGTGTGATAAATGTTCCTTTGTACACGACAATTTATACCAAACTGAGGTTTTATTGCTTGTCGAATAACGAAAACAGCAAAAAACAGTACAAAAAGGACCCGGTTAAATACTATTTACTCATTTCAATGGATTGGAAGAAATGGTCACACTAAATGGCCTCATTTCAAAATTGCATAAAGACGTGTGTCAATCGAAATGGGCAACACGTCAAACACCTATTATAAGTTTTTCTAATGAATTATTTGAGGGAACCTCTTTTTTTAAGTTTATTCTTGAATTTGACACTTATTTATTTACAACACGAAAATGGTTGCAATTAGCCATAGGGAAGTGCTTACACAAAATGTTCTTTTCTCATTTCTACATCACATCGTCGAAAAATATACAGGGTGTTCCATTTGAAATAATTGAGAAAATTCAATTTAAAATATTCTTAATTGAAGAATAATTTTTGGCCACCCTGTACATTTTTAGGAAATGAAAATGATTCAAAAACATTAATTAGATGTCTCGTAACTGATATCCACATAAGTTTTTCTTAAAACTCATAATTGTGACTGTGGTAATTTTTTAAATATCCATCTGCAGATTGCATTATTTCAACAAAGAAATTCATTACATCCAAGTGGTTGGGAGATATTCAAGGCTAATATAGGAATGAATAGAGCCTAGAAAGAAGCTTAACAAAATGTACTGATATACATGGCATTCCATTTAAAAAAAAAGTCACTTGATTCTATAATTTCGTCTTGGCTCGCCCTGTATGTTCGAAAATAATTTCCAATTATAGACTTTTTTTATCTAGTTTACTAACAATTTTTCAAATTTCTAGCTACTCGAGATATCTAGGTCCGACGCACTATTGCCCCACCCTGTATATCACACTAAGATATTTTTAAATAATTTCATTTTTATTTTTATATTACACCAATATTTCAGCGCACATAATTTTTTCCTTTTTTTCGTAACGCTTTACGAAATTCTAAGAAATTCTACAAATTTTTTTTGAGAAACTCCAAAATTTTAAGAAATTGAAATCCTAAACTTGTTCATTTCTGTTAAAGTAGAAATAATAATTACATATATCAGACGTTCTATTTTTTTGGATATCGATTACCTGCATCTGGAGCCATGCATTTCAGTAACACAAAAATCGGATTCTACAAAACTTTAGCGATAGCAAATAGGTACCTTGCAGCTTGCTGAACAGTCTCGGAGGTAACAGCAAGGCACACTACTAAGGCGACACAGGATCCCATTCGATTTAAGAGGTGGTGAAATTTATATTTCACACTTTCGTACTTATTTGTTTAATTCTAATTTTTCAGTTTATTAAATATTACAATTTTTATTGATTTTTATAATGATTTTTTGATTTTGGACAACCAAATTTTTCTACAATATTTTTGGCACACCAAAAATATCTGCTGAAAATAAATAGCAATTTTTTATATTATAACATTTGTAAATTATTGCTAGACACTTCTTTTGGATCTACCCGCAGTGATCTGTTCTCTGACTGTAATAAATTTCCCATTTTTATTTTTGCGGGTGGCGCCTAAACCAACTTCATCAAGTTTTTGTCCTCTTAAGTCACAAAACAAATTAGCCTGGCTACGTACTTCGAGAATTTCTAGTTTGATCTCTGAACCCACTAAAACAAAAACTGCGAAAACAGCTCTCCCAACAGATCGGCTAGTCGTTAGCCCTCTTATTTTCCCTCCACTTTAAGTTATTTATAATTTTTAATAGAGAGAAGGCAGAACGGATCAGAAGTGGGGAAAGTAAGGCAATAGGTAGTGCTAATATTGTTAATATATCTCTAGATAGGAAACTTTCAAACCAATTTGATACCTTTCAAACATTTTAGGACAATAATATATACACGGACCATTGATTTGGTTTGGTTTAATTTATCGGCGTACGGTAGACATTGCTGCCACTTCCAGAAAACAGACGGGACAAGAAAGGTCCTCTTTGTTAAATAATATAGAACCAAGCATCACAGGCAGCTTTGCATTTGATAGAGTGGAATAGTTTTTGCGATAAATAGACCATAATGTATTTCACCTTTGTGAAAAATTTGACTTCTCAAGTGGGACGTACTGTATACCCATGAGAATAATAACATTCCATTTATAACTTAAAAGGCAATGCTGCTCTTGTGCTTAGTCTCCAAAATGTTCTATTTATACACTTTATGTGTCATAAACAGACAATCCTGGGATGTTTTGAGGATATCCATAGGCTATTCTGAGTGTCCGCGACAAATATCTCAAGGACATCCTGTGGATGTTTTTTTGTTACCTGGGTTTATGACGGGACTCTTATGTACTATATACTACACACATTCTTGTTTATTTCATAAGAATATTTTATTTCAGAAAAGTTTTGTGTACTTGTGCACATTTCATATTTAAATAGGTAAATATTTCGATAGCTAATGCATATAATATTGTAATAAGATGTGTTTTTTAAATAATACAAATAAAGCATTTAAAGAACATTAGCCTTTCTCTTAATACTCTGTACTAGGATAATCCTCAATTTATATTTATTATACTTAAGAACACATTTATACACTTTGTACTGCTCGTAATTCTAATCGGGTACTGACATCCGAAGAAGCCACCAAGCTGGCGAAACAAATGTCATATATTTATGTTATATAGTATTTAAAACAGCGTGATATGTGACTTTGGGTTCATTTCAAATTATCCTAGAATATCATATTTCAGCTACGTGCTGATAACAAATTCCCTCGTGTCATTTATGGCTTATAAAATATAATTACATTTTAGTTTCTTATAATTTATGTTGAATGCTAAACTTGAAAATCTAAATCTAATATTATTTATGTATTGGAAAAAATATTTGATAGGGAATTAAATTGCGCTTGAAACTTAATGAAAAATTTTGTCTAAAGTCTAACCTCAAAAATGTTATAGTTCTAATTGTCCAAGAAAGGTACAGCACTGGGACTATTTGTAATTTTTTCTAAAGCGTTTGACTATGTCGATCACTTTCTTCTATTAACTAAGTTGGAAAAATATCGGGTTAAGGGTATTGCTCATGAATGGTTCAACTCCTATTTGTCAAATAATCTTCAACAAGTAAAAATGAAAGATTCTCTGTCCAGCTTGGCAGCTGCTATTAATACTGGAGTTCTGCAAGGATCCATATTGGGTCCAATTCTTTTTGTTATTTCTATTAACGATATGATAAATTATTTAGAACATTCATTATGCTCAATCGTACATTTGCAGATGACACTAATATTTTGATTAAGCGTAAGAACTTGCCTTATGAGGAAAATTGTGCCACTTTAATGTATAAAAAAATCAACTAGTGGGTTGAAAAAAACAAATTATGTATAAACCGCGAAAAGGCAAAAGTTGGTTAAGGATCGATTGTCATCTTAAATAGTCAAGTCATATACAGGACGTCTGTATTAAATTGTCTAAAGTATGTTATGTTTTAGCTTTAGCATCCAAACAGTGCAGCTTATCAATTATAAAGCAATTGTATTTTGCATCATTTCATTCTGGCATCAAATATGCCATTGTTGATTGGGGCCAATCACCAACGAGCAGTGCGTATCATGGCTAATTTAAAATACAATAAATCTTCTAGGGATGCTTTCAAATCATTAAATATTTTAACTATGACATCTGTATACATTTATTTGAAAATAGAGCTTAACATCTGTATAATACCAGAAAGAAAGATCTCCTTATACCACATAAATACGAAACAGCGTTGTATCAAAAAAGTATTTTTTAATTGATGTAAATTTTTTGACGCACTACCATCAACAATCTACAAGTTCAAAACTGCAAGATCCTCATTTGCTTCTTGTCACATAAAAATAATACAAGGAGAACTACGTTCTACAACTGAAATAAATTCAATAATATCATACCAAGTCTTCCGTTTTTCGCGTTAGATTTTGTCAACTTCAAACCGCGAAAACTTGTTTAGGTCAAATGGAACACCCTGTATTATTTTACGTCAAGTTGTGTAAAATTCAATTCCCTTTTTTCTGATATTAGCATTGTGGGTGTTAAAGTTACAACTTTTTGAAATATTTGCGATTTTATTAGAAATTCATGAATTGTTGTAATCATTTCATCAAAATAGCCATGATTAGAAACAATCAGTCATTATCTTATGTCAAAAAATGCCAGCACGTTTAAATTTTACCAACGAAAACTTTTTAAATTTGTTTATTATTTATGGAGAATGTGATAAAGTAATATCAAGAACTTGACGGTGCAGTTTCCGATGAGACACCCTGTATATATTTAGTACTTAAGACTTTCTAAAAAAATTTAAGTTCAATGTATCAATTTTAAAACCCATTTTTAGAAAATACAATTTTATTCTATGTATATTTATTATTTTTTTGGACAAAATTTCTTAAACTTCATTAATGTAGTTTTCTGAAATTAATAAAATTATTATTATTAAGAGCTCTCTAATGAGCATGGCCACCATTTTAATTCACGTGTTCAAATCTACCATGATCGATACGTACCATAGTCGCTAAGATAACGACAAAAATAAATAAATAATTTACACTGAAACATTATTTATGTTGACAACGAAAGAAACAGGCCTTAACTTTTTGGGTTAAATTGTCTTCGTTTGACGTCACCGTTAAGTGTTGTCCGAATCTTTCCGAAACACCCGTGTATTAGAATATCTTGCCTTCAATACTTAAATATCAGCTAAAGCACTCTTTGGGTGGCGTCCAAGAATCGCTCCATATATCACCAACTGGAGACGACTATTGTGCTTTTCATTTGCAACAAAGTCATAAATTATAATTTATCGTCACAAGTTTTTAAGTCGAAAAAGAACATTATGTTTCATATAGACTTGATGCAGGCACTGGCACTCTACTTTCTACCCTGCTGTCATCTAAAAATGATTACACTCTTCAAGTTTTAAAACGTTTAGTATGTCTGCATTTTATCAAATGAAAAATTAATGTATGTCTTAACAAACTAAGCTATTATGTTATAGTATTTTTTGTTATACTTTAGTGATATTTTGCTGTAATGTAATTATTTAAATGAGTACACAATGAGTATAATCGGGCGTGTTCACCTAATTTAATGATCCACATTATTTGTGGCAGTCGTTAGATTAAAATTTAATACATTCAGGTTTTTTAGTGATAATGATTCATCCAGAATCATGTAATGCTGTGTTTATTGGTCCAGTTTAAAGATGCTGTGCCAGTACATTAAATAATTTGAAATTTCTATCGTCGATTATGTATCCCGTATATCGTTATAATATTATGATTGTTTAATTTCTTCTATTTCTATTCTACGTTTTAACTAAAGTGTTAATTTACCTGATTTACCTTTTTCAGACTTCAGCCACAATCTAAATCACAATCTCTAAGTCAATAATAGCACTTCCTTTTATATTATTTGTTTATGTGGACTCTTTTACGATACCTACGTCATAGGATATAACGTCACATAGTTTGATCAATAAAAGGATGAAAGGAAATAGAAAAGGCAATTCTTGAATAAATACGTTCCTTGTTCAGGAGTACTTTTCAACTGCGATCAATGGCTTCTGCTTATTCAAGGTTGTCAACAATTTTAAATTTATAATTAAGTTAATTATCAACAAAGAGGGAGGGCTACTATCTTAATCTAAAAATAAAAACTCGCTCGAGTGCTATTATTATTTCACATATAGAAGGTCCCGTAGGAAAATTGGTATAGTGTATTTACATGAGGAGGAAAGCAAAATATCACACATTTTTCTCCACATAGACTGCGTACTTCGTGTCAAATAAATTTGAAAAAAATACCAATGATTTATCACAAGAATATGAAAAAAAGTCTCTAACTTTTGCATTTATTGAATATCCAACGAATCAAAATCAGTAGGCAAAAAAATTCTTTAAATGCATGGAAAAATATAATGGTTTGCTACTCAGCATCAAATTTTACAATCTAACAGTCTACTAGCAAATTGGCATATTTATCTGGGGAAAAACTGAATGAACTGGAAATTAGTTCATTATATCTCAGTAGGTTTAATAAAAACTTTTATGCGGTGGAAATAAAATTTGACTGGAGAGCAAAAACCTATTTAAAAACCTCAAATGAAACTTTCTATTGAAAATATTATTTTCAGTTGTGTCTAAAGGTAATGTTACAACTTTTTATGATATATTATACTGTTGAAATAATTTTTGTTTACAAAATATTGCAAATTTTATTTCTTTAGTGGCATATAGGAGGTTTTAATTGATTTTAAAATGTCTCTTATGTGTTATTATAGAGCACATAGGAGTTTTTTGCCATGAAGATACCACATAGCAGAAATGTTCTATTCGTTGCTATTAGATAAATTGGTAAATTGAAGCATTGTATGTTTTCTATTGAACACGAGAAGAAAAATTTACTTCATTTAAAATGTGATTGCAAGAAAATTAGTAATGTCTAAAGAAATTAGATAAATAAGAACAATAATTCATTCAAAGACTGTTTAATTAACTTTTTAACTTTACAGTATAGTTCAACGTTTGGCTACTATTTTGGTTTTATTTCTTTTTTGTCTTGAACTATAGGGAGTACTTACATCTTCAGAATGTTCCTCAAGACTTTTTCCTTTTCTTGTCCAGAGTTGTAAAGGGAAGACTATCGTAAAATATATGGAAGTTCTCATCTATAACAGTTTTCAATTCTTGAAGATGTTTGTATTTACTGTCCGTAATGGGAATCTCTCGATCATACAGTCTTCCTAGTTCATTAGTTAGTTTTTTATTGTCTTTTTTCCCCTCACCGGCTTATCACTTATTGCTTCTTGCTCTAAAAGTTTAACGTTTTCATCGTCATAATCGAGGTTATATTTAATATCTCCATTAGGTAAATATAATATTTGTCTAAGATCTGTGACACGACTGTCTCCGACAATCTTTCCGGGCCCTAAAGAAGTTAAATTAGTTCCAAAACAAGAATAATTTTTGAAAAACTCATAGTCAACGTTTTTTATCCTACGAGGCTGTTTATCTCGAGCCATTCTCATTCGGCAAACATAATCAGAAGAAGCGTATGGAGGTACGGCAGGTGAAAATGCCCGTCAAGCTCGCATGTTTCCACGGGATGGTATTGCCGATGAGAGGACGTTTATGTCACCTGTGCAACATTTAAGGGACCATGGACATTTTCAACCCGTTACTTATAGAGGTCGTACACGCTCTTGGAAGACACTGGATTCGGAACCACTAATTTTAAATGCTGTTAAAGAAGATCCTGGAGTGGCAAAGTATTCACAAGCTTTCTGCACAAATTGAAGTGTCCGAATATGTAGTGTCGCGCACTTTGATCGATCAGGGTTTTCATCCTTATCACGTGGAGAAAGTGCAAGGCCTATAACCTGAAGATAAACCTCGACTGCAACAATAACTAAATATTAATTTTTTGTGTGTGTTCGTATTCAGTTTTAACTATTTATAATTTGATCATTTTGTGCAAATTTGGCAACACTGTAAACTTGGCTGTATAAGACTGAAGTCTGAAAAAAAAATTTTCTTTGAATTTTTAAATTTAAAAAATGATATTAGCCTTCACATTGTATCGAGAATCACAGAAAAAATATTAACGTGTATTTCAAAAGCACCGCGTATAACACTAAATATCCTCTCCGTCAGTATCATTTTTTTCTACAAAATTTATGCAATCTTTCCCACAACAACTTTTACAAAGTAATGTACAATTCAAATTATAACACGATTCCTTAACTGTCATTTTGCAGCCATAATGCATCACATTCAACAGTCGGTCTGGTGCAGGGCTCATGTCTGTCATAATTGGCTGAAATTCTTCATTTTCTTTTTGCCATCCCTATAGCATAGGATGAGGAGTAGCTATGTCAACGTTTTTCCAAGTGACGCATTGTAAATGAACTCGAAATAGATGGAACTTTGGTGCATATTCAGTTGGAGGTAAACGGAAAATGTGAAATTCCTTATTAGTAGAAACTATTCTCTTCATGTAATTTTCATAAGGAAGCATATTCAGGCTACATATGTTACTATTTTCACCATACAAAGATACTAGAATTTTGCAAGCTATGTCTACCAATTCCTCCTTACTTACGTTTTCTCGTAATCTAAATATGGATGCCCAATTACAAATCGTTTCAGATTTGCTAATATGTTTAAATGCAGAAAATTTACTTTTGCCAAACAACGCACTAATAGCGTCGCACCTTGTTAACGCTTGAGCAAAAAGTAAAGTGTTGCAAATCCTTTTCCCAATTGATTCCTGCATGGCTTGAATATGACGCTGTATCTGGTAAACTGCATTAAAATATTTTTAGATGAAAGAATAACAAAACATAAAAATTAGCATGCACTTTTCAAAAGATATAGCAAATATGAAAATTTTTTATTTTTGCGCAATATCATTGTATATTTTTAATATGTTTAATAGACATGTGTTACATTCGCTTTAAAGCAAGAAGCATTTTTATAGGTACTAGTTCCACCTTTTTATCTAACCTGACTCATCTATACCTCAAAAAAATCATTACAATACAATAAAAAATAAGTCAGAGGTCTCATTTTCTCGATCGAAGTGGGGCCACACTGTATTGACGCAGAAAAATATTTTTACAAGATTTAAATATTTTCCCTTCACTTTTTCTTTCACTTCAATTAATTTCGAGTCCGAACAAATAATAAGGGTAAGAATTTCAACTGCCTCTAAAGTGGGATGTAATAAAATAAATTGTGATACTATGCGGTCATCGTACAGTAAAGAAACACAACATTATGTTGAAGTTTTTATTAACATACTTATCACTAATGACATAAAACACAAATAAATACATAAATTCATATCATTCAATCATTCATGTTATAATTTTCCGTCAAGTATATAAAAGTTTTACTTTTCTTGTGTTTTTCTTTATAGTAATTTTTTCACGCAATTTTCTGTCCGAATCAAAGCCTCTTGCGGTGAAATAACTCGTCTCGTCCGTGGATATATTTAAACCATTTTTAAGATCAAATGTAACGATCTGTCAGAAATAACCTGACACCCACTCCGCCTTGTATATATTTGATTTTTTACCACTATTTAGAAACAATTTTTCTCGTTTATTTTTTCACAGACGAGACTTGTTTTTACCGGAATGATTTTAAAAAATTTAAATGTTTGTTTCAATGGAACTTTATCATTTAACATATTTTTCTACAGCATAACAAATTTATCTTTCAAATACAACGTCTTAGTCTTTATAGAAATCTGATCACATAAACAATATTACTAGTTGGTTATTTTTAACATTCTGTATATCAACATATCTATATATACATACGTACTACCATAGGCAGTATCTCTTTTTGAACATTAAATTTGTACAACTACAGCATTTGAAATTAAACATTATTTTTTAAGATTGATGAAACATTTGGGTACTTCCTCCCAATGGGCCTTAACGCATTAATTTATTTTTGTTGGACAACATGTAAATGTAAACAAATTATTAACTGTAATCTATATATCTGTTTCTCTACAAAATGGCGGTATACTCTTCAAAATGGCACCACCGAACACTCTCACTGGTGATTTAGTCCAATTTATCAGCACTCCTTTTCCACTAAGAGGAGCGCCTTTGTTCAATCCACAGTCGAAACTTAATTCTACCAACTGCAATCCCAAAGACTTTGGATTGTCCTCAATGTAATTTGACAAAATCCTTCTTTCACTTAACTGGTGGTTATAAACTGGCAACGGCGTTAACTTGCGATACACTGGTAATCGAATATTTCTCACTTCAGGTTCAAAGAAATTGAACATACCAAAAATATTTCTTCCTATATCTATTAGTCCTCTAGGATGTCTATTCGGTTGTACGTTAAAGTAACTTAAAACACTGGGAACATCTAATTCGGTAGTTGTTTCCGGATACTTTTCATTACTGTTCAGAAAATCACGGTTATTATTAACAGTAGATAAATCTTTCGACCCGGGTTTAAAGTTAAACTGTTGTGGGGGCAAAGGTTGATAAATATTCAACGGATTTGCGGTGTATAATTGCGGTTTAAACCTCTTCCCATCAAATTGTCTTCTCAAAGGTTGGCTGGCAAGTTTAATTGGATTTATAGGAAGTTTCAAAGAGGTTGACGTCGACGACAGTACAAAGTTAAATCCGAATACATCTCCTTCAATGCCGTCGTCTAGTCCCTTGTCGAAGTCTGTGAATTCTTGACCGACAACTATGTCGCCATCGCCTTTGATCGGGATGCCTTGCAACTGAAAGTAATAACATATTATTGTTTATATACAAGGATTTAAATGTAATAACTGTTATAAACATAAACTTTGTTTAATTTTGTTAGGTATGGAATTTGTGATATGATTGAAGATTCATTGTAGAAATATTGCTGGAAACGATTTATGGCATAATAACTATCCGCTCCGGCTTCTCGTATTTAATTTTAAGCTCCTCATGACAGACCTAAAGTAGTTCTTTATAGATAATATTTGATGTTTGGTCCAATAAAATTAAACGAATTTTAACCCGAACCTAAAGCAAATTTTGGAATAAGCCAATATTACTGGTATTATATTTCTAAATGGTTCTAATTGCTGACCGAAATCCCACTAATTTCCTAATCACCCTAAAATTACTGCCTAGGATATAGTTTCCAGCTTTCTGACATTTTCTTAACAACTTTGAATTTATCGACCTTTTTTATAGAACATATTATTTGCAATTCATTAGTATGATCGCAATTTGTATACTGTAAAAAGTTAAAACTAATAAAGGCCTCCAAAAATAGGAAATACTATTATGCGTATAATCCTTTGCTGACAAAGGCCTCTGTAGGCAGTCCCCTTATCAGAGAGAAGCTAGTAATAGAACACCAGTTCGCCAGTCGATTCAGAGATGGCGCTATCAGTAGCTTTCCTGCCATAGAGGTACTAGATAAGATGAGAATCACGGATTAAAATAAGATGGAATGATATGGAATATGAATTACGGAGTATAAAATAGGAGGAACCAACGCGCTATAGTAGTTATCAGTTGGAGGGCGAAGCAATCAAATCAAGAGAAAGAACAAAGCGATTAGACTAGCAAAAAGTACAGTGACAAGAGTGTATTACAATGGACTAAAAGTAATTAGCGTTGTAATTATAAGAACTAATTATTGTAAATCAATTAGTTGTTGAATAAATCAGTGGTTGGTGTTGTTGGTGTTGCAATTATTGAATCGGTGCTTGGGGTGTTTACTAAAGGGCGAGAAAAGGTAACAATTCGTGTCAGATGCAGAATTGTAAAAGAGGATTTCTGGACTGTTCTATTTGGAAACCACTGTGCATAGTGAAATTCTATCAGCTGGAAAGTGATATAGATCTTAGTTATGATTTATCTGGCTAGTGCTGCTTCGCGAGGTTTTTAAAAGAAACGAGAAGTATGGCTGCTGAAAAACAAATCCAAGACTGTTTTCCGAATTGAGAGAAATTATGCTAGATCAAGAAAAGAGACGTCAAGAAGAACAAGAAAAGTCAAGAAAAAAAGAAAAACAAGAGGCGCCGGCGCCGAGCAAAAAGAAAGAAAAACATTAAGAAGGAAAGGAAGAGCTAGAGCAACGACGTCAGAAAGAATTGAGAAAGATTATAGAATATCTGGAAAGAACACTTCGTGGGGAAAGCAGGAAGAAAGGACACGCCAGAAAAAATTAAGGAAAATTATACAGGTGCAACAAGACACTCTCCTTTTAGCCACTGAAGAAATTAAAAATGAAGTCTAGGAGGATATGAGCAGCGCAAATGCTGATGTAAGTAAAGTAAAAGAGTAATCTAAGGAAAGGTCGAGCGGCTTAAACCACAGTTGAGGGAAAAAGCTAGTAGTATCATCAGGTTCTCGATTATAATATCCCTCCTTAATTGTCAAACATATGATCAACTTATAAACGATCGTTCGAGACAGCTGCATGCGCAAACAACTGGAATAATGAAAACAAGGCTATGACACTAATTCAAGCACTAAGAGGTCAAGCATCAGAATTACTTCAGATAATCCTAGTAGCGCAGCAAAAGGATGTTAAAGTTTTGAAAGCAGCATTAGATTTGAGGCATGTCAAGCAACATCTGGACCGAGTATATTGGACTCAGCTGATCATTCATTCATTCCTGACGGGTAGATCCCTGCAGGTTCGAGTGAATAATAAACTAAAACATGGCTGGATACTCGCGCGGGAGTCCCGCAAAGATCGTGCCTGTCACCGAAGTTGTACAACTTGTATATCTCAGATTTTCCAGAGTTCCCCGATACAAAGCTGGCCAAGTACGCCGATGGCACAGCCATGTACGCTCATTCCCATAACGCACAAGCAGCTAATATGCTGCTGAAGGCGCACATGGCTCGTGCCACGGCTTATTACAACCAGTGAAAGATTCTGATGAATGCTGAGAAGTCCAAGGCGATAGTCTTGACGCGTCGGTTCACTGAGAACAAAATCAAAACACCCATTTCGATCAGGGGAAACAAAATTCCAACCAGGAGATGCGTGAAGTAGTTGAGGTTAGACTCAACCAAAGACTGACGTTCAACACCCACATTAATGAGACAGTACGACATACGCGACGCTGGGGCAATGTTTACTGTTATAATTTGAATAAATTTATTTTGATTGATTGATTGATTGATTGATTGATTGATTGATTGGTTGATTGAACTCAGCTTAAATCACGAACGCAAAAAGTTGGATAAACCACGTGCAATTTGTGTGCAAAAAGTCTATATTGTTTTTACAATATTAAACTCTTACCCAAAATTATCGAAAGGGCAATTAATAAATGTTTATTAAAAATACACATTAAACAAAAATAAATACAGGGTGTTGCATCATGAGAGGGACATAGCTTAATAGGAGGTAGAGAACATCAGTGGTAACCGGAATCTCCCATAGAAATGTCTCATTGGGCCTTCATTACGAAGTTACAGGGTGTTAATTTTTGGCCAAACCTGTTTTTTGTCATAACTTTGACAGGGAATGAAATAACGGATTCATATTTGGTACGGCTAATGTACTAACGAGCCCCAAGAGGTACATGTATAAAAAAATATATATCCAGGTCCGGACTCACTATAATTTATGTTTCTTCTTTGCATCAATAAAACATCACCCTGTATATATTTTTTTGAAATTTCGATACGATATTCGAAAAGAACAAGAAAAAACAAACAAAATGGCCTATTTCATTTTTTTGTTACACCTTCGTGGTTATTTAAATGCGTTGTTAAATGTGCAAGAAAATGGATTACAGAACACTATTAAATGAGAGGCACGTGAAATAAATAGTTTTATAACTAAAATTTGCAAAAATTCTATTGAGCCTAGGTGGTCTGGGTGAATCCTAATTCCGGCACGTTTTAAAGGTCCATTTTGGTAAAAAACTGTGGTCCTAATAAATAATCGGGTCGGGTATGAAATAACAAAATTTTTAATCAATCACAGTAGGCTTGTTCAAAGAATAAAAGTGACAGATAATTTAAACCATTTAGGCCTAAGCAACCAGTTACTTTGATCAAGAAAATCATCAACATTTTATACTTAGTAAACATTGGAAAAGAGAACAAACTAAAATCTAAATAAATAAAATATTTTCCATTCAATTAACAATAAATAACAAAACAATAACTAAATGTGTTTAAAAATAAAACGTAATTGACACTAAAGTAAATTTTCAAAATGTCCTCCCCCACATTCTGTGCATTTTCTTGCGCGTTTAGAAAGGTCACCAATTGCTCGACGTATCATTTCTGGATTATTCCGTATTTCGTCGCAGGTTGTAATGATGCGCTGGATTAAATGTTGTCTACTTTCAATTTCAATGCTATAAACCTCGTTTTTTAAGTGGCCCCATAAAAAGTAATCACAAGGGTTACAATCAGGAGATCTTGGTGGCCATTCATGTGGACCCCCGCGTCCAATCCATCTATTAGGATACACATTGTTTAAGTGTTCTCTTACTTGAAGGTTAAAATGTGGTGGGGCCCCATCATGCTGAAACAACATGCCTCTTATACCGATATTTTCTAACATATTCGGTTAAATGTTTTGAAGAAAATCAAAGTAAATTTCACCATTCAATCTTTCTTCAAAAAAATGTGGCCCTATCAAATGTCTATTTACAAGTCCGACCCAAACATTTACAGAAAACCTGTGTTGCGAACGGCGTTGGCGTACCGCATGTGGGTTTTCCTGTGCCCATTTATGATTATTTCGTGAATTGTTTACTCCATCCCTTGTAAATTGTGCCTCATCCGTAATTAAGGTTCTGTAAATGACTGGGCGATGGTTAGACAACCAATGACAAAATGCCAGGCGGGGGATATCGTCGCCTTGTTGAAGACGCTGTACCTGCTGGATATGATATGGATGGTAACGTTCTCTTTTTAGGGTTCTCCATACTCGCCAGTGAGGAATACCAGTTGCCAAACTGATTCGTCTAGTGCTCATATTTGGGTTTTCTTGAACTACGTTTATAATATTGTTTTGTTCCTGCACACCTTGTTGTAAAACACGCTCCACAACTGCAGAAGTAGGAAACTTTCCGTGTTGTCTTGCATACTGGAACACCGTACTAAAGGTTTTATGATTAGGGCATCGACGACCAGGAAAACGCAGCCGATATTCTCTTTCCGTCGACCTACCATTTCCATTACAGAAACCATAGATGAATATTATGTCAGCATATTCCACGTTTGTAAATTTTACTGGCATAGTTAAAATATTTTCACAAGTTTTCACTAACTAAATGCGGATTATTGACATTAAATTACTAACAAACAATTATTCAACTGTTTAGGAGATTTCTTTTTATTATCTGTCACTTTGAAAAAGCTTACTGTGATTGATTAAAAATTTTGTTATTTCATACCCGATTACTTATTAGGACCACAGTTTTTTACCAAAATGGACTTTTAAAACGTGCCGGAATTAGGATTCACCCAGACCACCTAGGCTCAATAGAATTTTTGCAAATTTTAGTTATAAAAGTATTTATTTCACGTGCCTCTCATTTAATAGGGTTCTGTAATCCATTTTCTTGCACATTTAACAACGTATTTAAATAACCACGAAGGTGTAACAAAAAAATTAAATAGGCCATTTTCTTTGTTTTTTCTTGCTCTTTTCGAATATCGTATCGAAATTTCAAAAAAATATATACAGGGTGATGTTTTATTGATGCAAAGAAGAAACATAAATTATAGTGAGTCCGGACCTGGATATATTTTTTTTTATACATGTACCTCTTGGGGCTCGTTAGTACATTAGCCGTACCAAATATGAATCCGCTATTTCATTCCCTGTCAAAGTTATGACAAAAAACAGGTTTGGCCAAAAATTATTTAACACCCTGTAACTTCGTAATGAAGGCCCAATGAGACATTTCTATGGGAGGTTCCGGTTACCACTGATGTTCTCTACCTCCTATTAAGCTATGTCCCTCTCATGATGCAACACCCTGGATACATACAGCAACCGCGTAGCCAATCAGATATCAATTAGTAAACGTAACCTCTCAATAATTAACTAACTGAACATATTTGCTGCGTCAGTATTTTTAATACACTTCCTGTTGACATAAAAAACTAAAGCACCAACAGAAATTTTCAGGTTTTAGAAATAAACTAAGAAAATATCTAATACATTAATATTTTTATTCTTTGCAATAGGTTTTCTGTAATGGAGGCAACGATTAACTTAAATATTATAAATATAGTTTTAAACTTTTTAACTTTTAGTAATATGTAGTGTTTTTATTCTATTTTTTTTTTTGTTGCATGAAATATATTAATTGTAATGTTTATTAATTTTTTTAGCCACTTTTACAGTAAATCTTGTATATTTTATACGTTTTCTTCATTTACGTGCGTTCAAAATTGACACAAATCTATACTGAAATTGAATATTGGATTTATGATTTTTATTATTAATATTGTAACCAAACATATTGTTCACAATGTTAATATTAAGCAATATGGTCCGTTTAACAGTGTGACTGAGTGAAATTTAATTACGCAACTGTTAGTGACTTTTAATTCATTAAAAAAGATAAATTCATATTTCCAGAATAACTTTACTATTTATAGGAAAAACTAATAATCTATTTTTGTTGCAGGTAATTAACACGCATTCGAAAATTTAAACAAAAAGGTAGGTTATTAATATAAATGTTTTCAAAGTGGGAAATAAAAATTGTCAGTCGAAAGAAAGTCCTTGACCACCTTATTAAGTAAACTTAAAGGCACTGAAATCACGTATGTTCTGTGGTAGCTGTACTGACAAAAGTTACGACCGTTTAATTCTTCCCTCCATCATTAATACGCAAACAGCGCTGGTCTTTTTAATTTTAATATCGTAATCATTGAAGGATAAAAGACATTTATAGTCAATAAAACCAAGTTTCTTGGCTAAGTGACTCAACAACACATTTATATGATTTCTTTTCCTACGAGCAATACCCGCAGTTCCAGAAACTGCCTGCTAAATGTAATATAACGCAGGAGAACATATCCTCTGCGAAGAGCACAATAAGCGATAATTAGACTACGAGATCCTTCAAGGGAAAAGAATAATCCTAAATATACAGTATGGTCCATATGTAGCGAATAAATTCATTTTCTTCGTTATTAATAGTATTTATTCAAAATCCCGAGACAGGTCAATTTTTTATTTTAAAATTACACTTTCACTGCACAAAATTTTTTCGATTTCGTTCACTAGTTATTGAGAAAATCGATCTTGAAATTTCATAATACAAGGAATTTACAATTTATGCAGTAGTCTTTAAAGCACGCTTTGAAGGCTCTCATCAAGTATTATTATGTGACAATTAGTAGTCAAAACTTAAATGGAAATGTCCGATACCTTACTCAATCAGAAAGGAAAAACAAATTGATGAAGAAAAACAATTAGAAATTTTTCTAGGTTTTGAGGAAAATGCACAAAAGTCGACGAGACAAATCAATGCTGAAAATAATGTAAGTAAGTCATCAGTGTTGCGAGTTTTGAAGAAAGAGAAGTATCATCCTTTTAAAGTACATCTGATACATGACTTAAACGAAGATGATGGTGATCGTAGAATTGAATTTGGTGGAACAATGATGAACATGTGTCATGCAAATCCGCAGTTTAGAAATAGAATTCTACTTTCTGATGAAACGACGTTTTGTTTGAACGGTGTCCTTAATAGACGAAACTGTCAATACTGGAGTAGAGAAAATCCTCACTAAATGATGAAGACTCACACTCAATGTCCCAGAAAAGTTTGTTTGGGTTAGGATTGTTGAAAATAAAACCATTGGTCCCTATTTTTTCGAGGGTTCCTTAAATGGTGAACAGTATCTACATTTATTACGTACGTTTTCAGTTCCAATATTAACAGGATTTTATCCAAATAAAATAGTCCAGAATACTTGGTTCCAACAAGATGGAACTCTACCGCAGCATGCCAATGAAGTTAGGGCTTATTTAAATACAGTGCTTCTGACAGATGGATTGTTAGGCGCAGCGCAACAGAGTGGCCTGCCCATTCTCCTGGTAAGACACCACTAGATGTTAATAGACCGCGCAATATTGAAATATTTTCGTCAATTTCCTCCGTAATTGCATAAAAAACCAAATTATTTTTATTTGTATTAAATTCGGGAGAATTGATTCTCTCCTGCATTTCATTTATTTTTTGTTACAATTCTTTGTTTTCTTTCTTTAGTTCAGTAAAGTCCATTCTAACATTAGCCATATCATTTTCAGTTTTTACAACAGTTTTTAAAATTACATCTACTTTTTGCTTCAGTGTAAGACTTTCAAACCCACTTATTTTATATGTTAAATTTTATTTAAAACAATTAGTCAATTATTCCCCGTGTTGTGTAATAACTAGTGAACGAAATCGAAAGAAGCTGATATTCCTGAATAGACAATGAATATATCTTTCAAAGGAGGTATCAATCAAAAGCACCCCCTTCCATTAAAAAAAAATAGGTATTGTAAGTGTCACGGGAAAGGGGTTGAAGTGGAAGGAGTGAAAATTTTGGACCAGAAAATGTAATTTTAAAATCGAAAATTTAACGGTCTCGGGACTTTGCATAAATACTATTAATAACGTAGAAAATGAATTTATTCACTAGATATGGGCGGGTCATTTTTTTAGTTGGTACAGCACCTTTTCCTCGCTTATTATTAAAGATAGTTTTGAAATTTTGCAGGCATACTTAGAGACATTTTTTGCATCTAATGGACTTTCTTTTTATTTTCTTGCTGTTTCCCATCTAAATGGAAGTGATGCCAACTTTCTATTTTCAAATGAAACACTATAGTTTTTCTTTTGGATTTCAAAACTAGATTTCCTCTGAGTTAGAATGCGTAAAAAGTATTAGGTTAGAGAGAAAATTTTTTGAGGTAATGCGATTTTCTGGTTTCAAGTGTTGAGGTGAGATATATACCAAAAATCGAGTTACCCATGGAATGATTTTCAAAACGCGTAGTAGGCGCATATTAAATCAATAGAAGTTTGCGTTGCCGTGTTTGAAATTAACATTTCAAAGTTTTCTGGCGTCAGATCACAAAAAAATAGTGAAGAAAATGAAAAATGATTATACAGACGAATATTTCTTTAACATCCTTATGATTTTTAACCAAAATGGTTGAAGATATTTACCAACTTGTCGCAATTTCAATGTAAAATGTCCCGAGAGAAGAAGACTTGATTGTCGATTTAAAAAAAAATAATTAGAAATTTAAGAATTTCAGGACAATTTAAAGTGAAACGAAACATAACTTGCTATGTGACGAGTCAAGAGAATAATAAATTAAATATTCCATTGGCCGTTACGGAAAATTCAGGTATTTCAACTCGTCAACTAGAAATGCAATTTGACATATCATATTCCTCAATCCAGAAAATATTGTAAGAATACGGGCAGCATCCTTACAAATACTTGATATATCAAAAGTTACTTCCTGGAGACTTTTCCAGACGAACTGCGTTCTGCGAATGGTTCATGCTACAAATTTATTTTGTGCAAGATGGAGCCCCACCTAACAGGTGGACGGTCTTCTAACAGTTATTTTTGAGGACAGGTGGATCGGAACCTCCTGGCCGATTAGATGATCAGCGAGATCTCGGATCTCTATCCATTGGATTTTTTTATGGGATCACATTAACGATAATGTTTATGAATTAGAACGCGAAACAAGAGCGACTTTGTTCGTGAAATATGCTAAGAGATGAAACCCCAGTTTATTGAAAATACAACAAAAAGTGTCAAGAGAAGAGTTGAAAAGTCTTTAGAGCAAAGTGGTGGCTTATTTAAAAATTATTTGTGATAATTTCTTTATTATTGCAGCTTCCTGTTTAAATTTTTGTCACTGTTTGAAATAAAAATGTTTATTGTTTTTTCCTATTTTCTTCACCAATTTTTTGTGAACTGACGCCAAAAAACTTTGAAAAGCTAAATGCAAAAACGACGACACAAACTTGTGCTGACTTGACATGCGCCTACTACTCGTCTTGATGGCAATTTTAATCTGCCAAAAAACCATTCCATGGGTAACACGATTTTTAGTGCTTCGTATGTCTCACCTCAACACCTGAAGCCTTAAAATCGCATCTCAAAAACGTTCCTCTCTAACTTAATACATTTTTTACATATTCTAACTGAGAAAAAATCTAGTTTTGAAATCCAAAAGAAAACCTATAGTGTTTCATTTGAAAGTCGAAAGTTGACAACACTTCTGGTTAGACGGGCAACAGCAGAAAAATAAAAACAAAATGCATTAGATGCAAAAAATCTCTCTAAGTATACCTGCAAAATTTCAAAACCCTATCTTTAATAATATGCGAGAAAAATATGCTGTAGCAACTAAAAAATACACCCGGTATATTAGCAGGCATTAAAGTAGGCATATTTTCTTCACAACTTTGTAAAATAAACAGTTATTTAATTATCCTTCAGATGCGTATTATGTTAAGATTTTGATTAACTTATGACCTCTTAAATTAGTTTATATTCAAACATAATATTTTTAGTCGCAAACTTCTCTATAAAATCCTTATTTTACTATAAAGAACGTAACCAGACTGCAACCAACAGCTACTCTCCGGGCTATGTGCCCCGCCCAGCGCTGAATTACAAGTGGCGCGTTACGTGTAATAATTGCAATTTACCATCAAAATGCCTCGATTGCAACAAACACCAGCCGATAGACTGATCGTAATTAAAGGAGCTCTCGTGCCAGTCGTCACACACCACTTGCAGACTGCAGTTTCGAGCTGTTGGCTCTCGTCAGTGCAAGGTAGGTAGGAAATTTAAATTGGTACACGAATTAAATGAACACGATCCCGATCGTCGGCTTGAATTCTGTGAGATTTTTAGTGAACAATTAAACGGTAATGCCAATCTATTGTACAATACGTGTTTTTCTGATGAATCGACATTTTACTTAAAAGGGGAGGTAAACAGGCACAATTGTAGGTATTGGAATGAAACCAATCCAAATTTGTTCATGGAAAGTCATACCCAAAGGTCTCAGAAGTTAAATGTTTGGGCTGGCATCTTAGGGGATCACATTGTGGGGCCGTTTTTTATTCCTGACAATTTAAATGGCGAAAGGTACATCGATCTGTTAGAAAATAACATCGACCCAATGATTACCCAAATCCTCGAAGAAGACGATAATCTTTTAGAGGGCGAACTGTTTTTTCAACAGAATGGGGCACCCCCACATTTTGCTATAGCAGTCCGTCAATTTTTGGATAATCAATTTCCTGAGCGATGGATTGTAAGAAGAAGCTCTGTGGAGTGGCCCGCTAGGTCACCCGATTTAACTCCCTTGGATTTCTTTCTGTGGGAACATTTGAAATCGAAGGTATTTGCAACAAAACCCGCATCTCTGGAAGAGTTACGTGAAAGAATTTTTCGAGAATGCTGTTTATTAACTCCAGATTTGTTTATAAATGTTCATACATAATTTAAAAACCGATTACTAGTATGGAAGTCGGTGGGGGTCGTTTTGAACAATACATACGATAATTTAAACTGCTTCTTTTATTTTTATTTCCCGAACCTAAAATAATGAAATAATTTATTTCTCAGGAACGAATCGATAAAAGTTAAAAAAAATACACATTTATGTAGAGAATTGAAAAACCTTACAAAAGATGTATCACTCGATCCCCTTTACCATTTGAATTTTTTGAGGGGTGGCCGTGTAGGGTAGAGGGATGATGATAGGAATACAGGTATTACATTAAAATATGTCCCCCTTGGAAACAAGGTCGACGTGTTTCACCAATTTTTCAAACATTTTTTATCTCCAAAGTTATTCAGGGTGCCTACTTTTGGTTGAGCCACCCTGTATTGAATATACCTTACTATAGACACACGTATCCCATTTAAACGTGCATATACATATATTTACCTTTGGAACAAATCCACTAGACTTTAACTTTCCATTAAGGAACAGATCCCAGGCTGCTTGGTGCGACGACCATGATTGACATATGTGATACCAGTGATTTTCTACCAAATTCACCGGCTCCGTGAATATCCGATGGTCCAAAATTTCTAAATTTAAATCTTTTCCCTTTGGTGAAATCCACACTCTAATAAGCCGTTCTTCTTCGTGCTCTGAAAACGTAAATAAGCTGTGAATTAGAAGTAGTCCAAATGGAAACTCCCAAAGAAAACGACTTTAATTTGTGAGAAAACGACTTAGATTTAAAAATGTCATATATTCAACTTGAACCATTAATGAATACTTCAATTTAAACAAATTTACATCGTTTTGTTTGGGAGTTTCAATTTGAAGATACTTTCAACTATACGTGTGTTTAAAATGGGTCGTGGTTATCGTTTTTATTATGTAATGTATTTAATTTGGTTCGCGATTTACAGTCCACTTTCTCAGAAAAAAAATTTAAAATAAAATAACATGTTACGCGTGTGTGGTTCATGGTTATCGGTGTTCCACTTACACATAATTTATAATTTATATGAATTGCCAAAAGAAAGTAAATTAAATTATGTATAAGGGATCTTAAGAATTTTAAATATTTGAAGCAGTTGTTTTAGTAAAAATTCGTATTACTATATTACTGTCTTAATTATATTTTCAATTATTTAGATGGGTTACTAGAAGTCTTGCACTTTAATGTAATGTATTATAATTAGAATAATTAAAATAATATAATTATAAATTGGTAGTTTTGTAACTCTGAAAGAGTGGGTCAAATAATTAATTCGTCTTTTCTGCTACAATATTTAATCTAATTTGCTAAACCACTTGATTCACAGAAGGTTATACAATTTCGCAACACTTTTCTCAAAATTTTTATCTTAACAATATCTGCTCTTTTATTTTTGAGTTCAACGTAAAGGCGTTGAACTACTCCGGGATCAAGGTGTTTAACATGATAACTATTGCGATTTCCATAAGTAAAGAGACAATTTTTCATATATAAATCCTCCATTATCTATGTTGAATGTACTTACTTGAATAAGAAAGAAGAGGATGATTATGAGTTAAATTATTGCTTCGAACCCAAACGCAGAAAGTGTAATCCGTCAAAGTCGGGACTTTGCTAATATATCTCAAAAACTGAAATAAAAAAAATTAAAGTTTATATCATACATTTGCTGCGTAGGTTTTAAGGTGAGTTAGTTTGTAAAATCATGTAAATTGCACAGTGATATTTCTGGACCAGCGACTGACGTTTAACATACATATAAATGAGACAGTACGGACGGTCTACTCCCTGTCCAAGAGTCTGTATCCACTCATGGTCAGGGGTAGCAGACTTAACAGACAAAATAATAAATTGTTGTACACGATGGTGGTCAGGCCATCCATCACATACGCGGCGCCGGTGTGGTGCAGCATACCGGTGACGACAATGAGAAAACTAAAAATGTTGGAACACAAATTCATGCGCCTCATCTGGAAGGTACACCTCCCTCAGAGACCTATACGCACTTTTCCACGACATAACCCCAATAGCGGACTACGTCCAGGATATCTTCCATAAATTCTACTCTTTCAAACTGGGCCATAGTCCGCTAACCAGAAACATAACACAAGTTAGACAGCATAATGCCCAATTTCGGATTAAATACACCCTACCGTACCAGACGTTACCGATCTTCCGGCAACCTCTGTAGCCATACTTCAACAACTATAGCTTTCGCTTACCCTATCCACCTTACTAATATTTCATACCTTTACATCTTTAAATCTTTCCTGTCCCCCTCTTCCTTTCTGTTTGTTTCTTTTTGTCTCGTTTGTTTCTCGTTGTCTCTTTTTGCATTTTTGTCTCTAAATTCATTTTTCATCAAAATTTTATAACAAAATCAAAATTTTCCGAAAACCAAAATTTTTTTAAACCAAAGTTTAGGCCAGCCTATGCGCAACCCGGCATTTGCACGTCTCGCAGATAGTTCCTCGTCCAGACTGAGGTACCAGCGTCAACAGCCAAATTAGAAACAGTGAAGTGGGCGAGCTACCTTATAAAAGTGTAATTTTAAGTTTTGTTGAATCTGTTTTTTTAGATGTTTGTAAATTTGATCACCTTTTTTAATCTGCATTCTGCAGAAGGAGCCTAGGTATAAGTTTGTTTTAAAACCGAACCAGGCCTAGTCCACCCGGTCCTACAATCCGCTACAGCGAATAACGCAGTGGTTGCACGGTCGGCCCCGGGTTAGGCCTTGGGGAGGTACTTTTATAATAAAGAAGTTTTGAATTGAATTGAAATTGATATTTCTAATACATTTAGTTTGTTAGGCACAAAATACCTGATTTTCGACTCTGACCGATGAGTTAGGTTTTTGTTTAATGATAGAGAACAAATACTAAACAGTGTGTTTGATATATCGATGAAAATAAAATTTCAAAAACGTACATAGCCAATATATGAAAAAGGAACGAATTGATCCAAATGGCGTGAAAGCCATTGTTATCAGAAACTCATAAGAGAAATAGGTCCGAACAATCTAAGCTTCTCATCATCCACTCCCATACCATGCGGTATGCGACACAGTGTTGCCAATTTACTGATTTTGGAACCAGATCTGGTGATTTTCAAACGTATTTTACATTTTTTTATGAAGAATAGTGCCGTGTGTAAATTCTGGTTCCTTTGAAATCATCTGGTAACAAATGTGGTGTTATTGTGAATTTATTCCTTGTGTGATAAAGATGTCTGCAAAACACTTTCTTAAAGACCAAAAACTGGTTTATATATTTGCCTCTAGATTACATGTGATATTCCAACATTTATTTTATTTACGTTTATTGCAAGATTTATTTTTTTATGCTTTGCGTTTAATAACAAGTTTCAATTGCCTGTTTTAATAAGTGGTAGCGACACTAGATGGTCTTACTTACGTTGATATCCTAAGGTCAGTATTAATAAATATTACAATAGTCCACTAAATGGAATCTACGTCATAAAGAGACCCTTATCCTGTTAAAATTTCATTTATATTGTTTTTGATCTAGTAGACTGAGCTTTTCAATAGTAAGCAAGTACGTAGTAAGTAAAGTCATTTTCTGGCAATTTAAAAACTGATTTTCTGGTAATTTTAGTCGCTACAGAATTTAGTGATTTCTGGTGATTTGCAGTCGCCTAATTTTACACTTGTCATGAAAAAGTGGCAGTAATGCCCACCGTACGCTAGACCATTAATCAATCAACTGTTTGTCTAAGGAGAACTTTTTTGTGTTATTTTTATTGGAACAAGATATTCAATTCCCAAAATTAGAAAAGACCGAAGAAAATATGTTGAATTAAAAAGAGAGCGTCTGGTTAAGCGAGGATCGAAGAAAAATCACCAACTATGAAACATATTTTCCCACCGTATTTTATAACCAATTCCTATTTTTTTGTGTGAGCACATTGAACCTTAAAAACACGAAGAAAGTCCCTAATAAAAGATTGGTAATAAGCTATTATTGTTTATACTCACGTGTAAAAATTTGGAGAATAATAGATCACAAAATAAAAATAAAATTATTTTATTAACGTACCATTAGAAATGATGCAATTACTACGTTATTTTTAGTAAGTATTACGAGAAGAAATATTCAATAACCTTTATACTTTATATTTCATATACAGGGTGTCCCGAAAATGGTGGGCAATCTCTCGGATTTGGGTAGAACTAGTGAAAATAAGGTCACAAGTTCGTATATTTTTCTTTCCTCCGAGGTACCCCCATATTCGCTCTTGAAGTTGAAGGTTAAGAATCGATTTTTTACGATAACTTTTTTATTGTTCAATCAATTTTAATAATTTTTGGATCAGTATCATATTATTTCAATTCAATTAGGTCAGTGAATTAGAATCTTGAATAACATTTTTGGGGGCTCGGGGGCAAAGCACCCATTGCCTTAATAAGTTGAAAAAAAAATTTCAGCCTATTTTCTTTTATTTCTAAGGATATACTCAAATTTTTGAGCCATTTTTACGTAAAAAACGTATACTTATTTGATGTCGGTAATATGAACCGTTTTCGAGATAAATCCACTTAACAATAAAATTGCGACTTTCAATCGCACAAATGATAGTAATTTTTAAAAATTAAATAAACACGAGGATTATGTACAAAACAATATTTATTTCTCTATGAGGTAGTAAGTACTTACCTACACACAAAACATAAAATTTGAAACCTTACTGTACTAATTAGGGACATGGAAAAATTAAGATTTATGAAATTTCATAACAAATGCTCAATACGAGCACCTCCTTCTCTAATGCATGCTTGTCCACGACGAACTGACGATCGCTAGACTCGCCACAATATTCCTTCGTTTTCTCTAATTGCATTTGAATAGTAAATAATTCTCTCGTATAATTCTGCTCTTGTGTCTACTGGTGTGGCATATACGAGACTCTTTAAATACCCTCACAGGAAGAAATCAAGGGGATTTAAGTCGGGTAATCGAGGAGGCCAAGGAACAGGCCCACCCCGACCTATCCACCGGTTTGGATATACTCTATTCAAATGACCCCTCACTTTAAGCCTAAAATGCGGGGGTATCCCATCATGCATAAACCACATGTTCTCTCGAGATGCAATGTCGACATCTTCTAAAAGTTGTCGTAACTGCTGTTGGAGAAATTCAAGATAAAGTTGCCCATTCAATTGATTTGGTAACACGAATGAGCCCAACAAGTACCGGCCAATAATTCCGGCCCAAACATTAATATGAAATTGCCTTTGATGGCGCGCTTGAATTGTGGCATGTGGGTTTTCCTCGCTCCAAACGTGTAAGTTGTGGGAGTTAATGACTCCATTTCTTCCAAAGCTCGCTTCATCCGTATACAAAACCGATCGAATGAAGGCATGGTTTTGTTCATATTTCTGTATAAACCACTGCGAAAATTACACCCTAGCAGGAAAGTCATCTGGGATAATGGCATGTACTTTCTGTATATGGTACGGATGAAGCAGTTGCTCTTTCAAAATTCTTCCAACGATCTATTTTGGGACATTCATTTGTAATGATAATGATCTGATACTGACATATGAATTCGCAACGACTGGACCCAATACGTTCTCTTCTACTTCAACAGTACGTGTTGTCCGCGGAGCACCCCTGTTCACGTCATTTGGTGCAAATCGACCTAAGTAGAGATATAATTCTTAGAGTTTTAGTTTTCGAAAAAATTATCATATTTTTTACCAATTTCTCTCAGCCGTTGATCAACATGTTCAAAAGTTTTGCGATCAGGAACCCTTCGATGGCGAAACCGTCGAGCGTATAGTCTTCGTGCTTTCGAGGCATTACAAGAAGCCATTCCATACATTAAATGCATATCTGCGTACACATTGTTAGTGTAAGCCATATTTCAACCAATTAAGTACTTAATTAATGTCTGATTAATAATACTGAAAAATTATGTCACTCCAATTATCTGATATTTCGATCCATGGCAACCATAAACTGTCATTATTACTCGTTTAGTTTTGTACATAAACAGCTACATCGTCTTATCTACATAGATAAGACGATGTAGCTGTTTTTTAAAATATTTAAAAAAATTAATATTAACATGTTCAATGCTGACTCCGAAACTTGGGCTTTAGCATGTGCGGCACCATATTTTGTCGTTTTTTTTTCCAAATAATCGACGGGAAGGTCATACATAATATGACAAAGTAATACTAAGTAAATAGTCTTTGTTTATTTATTTTTAAAAATTACTATTATTTGTGCGATTGGAAATCGCAATTTTATCGTTAAGTGCGTTTATCTTGAAAACAGTTCATATTACCGACATCAAACACGTATACGTTTTTTACGTAAAAATGGCTCAAAAATTTGAAAATACCCTTAGAAATAAAAGGAAATAGGCTGAAAATTTTTTTGTTCAACTTATTAAGGCAATGGGTGACCTGCCCCCGAGCCCCCAAGAATGTTATGCAAGGTTCGAATAAACTGGCCTAACTGGATTGAAATAATATGATACTGATCCAAAAATGATTAAAATCGATTGAACAATGAAGAAGTTATCGCGAGAAATCGATTTTTAACCTTCAACTTCAAGAGCGAATATCTTCGTAGGGGTACCTCGGGGGAAAGAAAAATATACGAACTTGTGACCTTATTCTCACTAGTTCTACCCAAATCCGAGAGATTGCCCATCATTTTCGGGACACTCTGTATATTTACTCATTTTCATAAAATTAAGGTGAACAAAATAATTCTTGAGGTGAGCCTAATTTACTAATCATATCACGGTCACAATTGTGAAAAGAAAAGAATCTTATAACATATTATTTATATCACACCCGTGACACTAATAGTACGGATAATTTTCTTATTCTCCTAATTTGAACACCACAATCCCCTCGCTAAATCCAAAATAAACAAATGTTTGTTAAAATCAATACAGAAAGGGATTTCACCATCCGTCACAGCTATTTTGCATCTTTTTTTGTTCGACTATTTGTATCATACAGTTTATATGACAATTTAGAAATGTTTACTCCAGTTTAGAGATTCTTCCTTGGCTGCTGTGTGCTAATGTAGATGATTCAAATAAATGTGAGGAGTTGGTAATTCAACATAAAAAACAACGTCGAGTGGCCTACGCAAATAAGAACGTAGGGCTTAGATTGATGTGTTATCTAACTATTATTGTTATTGTCAGGTAGCTGGCTAATAACTTTGTTATGTTATTTCCTCTAGAGTTTTAGTCATAACTTTGCAATGGTTGAAAGGTTGGTGGACAATAATGATAAAAGACAGTTTAACAGAGTTTAGAAATTAATTTCCTTATTGTTTTTTATTACAAACATTCTGATATACCCTAGACCATTATATTAAATTCGTCTTCTGTGAGACCGGCAGTACGAAACGAAGAGAAGATTGATCAAAGAGAGAAACACTTATCCGGCTTACTGAAAATGTAAAAGACAATTTAACAGAGTTTAGAAACTAATTTCCTTATTGTTTTTGGGTACAATACATTGTGATGAACTCTAGACCCTTATATTAAACTCTTCTGTGAGACCGGCAGTACGAAACGAAGAGAAGATTGATCAAAGAGAGAAACTCTTATCCGGCTTACTGAAAATGGAAAAGAAGTATCGGAAATATTTCTAGAACTTCTGTGTTGTAACTTGGGTAAATGGAGTGTCAGTTAGACACGAACTGTTTTGAAGAAAACTCTTACCTACCTATTTCTATACTGTCTAAATTTCGTTAAGAGGAAGCCTGTTTCTTTCTTAATGTTTATGTTGATTTTCAGAAAATTATTATAACTGACAAAGCCCCCTTTATTTGGACAATGTTGGTGTTTGGTGTACCATTAATATGAATTGAATTGTGTATTTTTTCATGACAGTTTTGATATTTTGAAGAAATTGTAATTACTCTTATTAACAAAAAGCTTTTGTTTATTACCAGCGAGATAGTGTCCGTAGACATACAGCAGCCAAAATGTAACACTGTTCAATTAGTCTTAATGCTGTATATGAATTTCCACCAAAATCATATGACGTGACTCTATGCGGCCTTCTTAAAATAAAAAAACCTTTCACATTCCTCTTCCTGACAGTGATCATTTAAAATCCATAATTATAGAGAAAATTGCATTCCAATCTTCTGCAAAATATTTTTCATTCCTGCAGCAAAGCGCTGGAGATAATAGAAATAAGTTCTAAAATAGCAAAATACTCTCTGGAATACTTAGCAAAATTGGAAACCCAGAATATAAAATTCATATTTCTTTCGTGAATGCTTTTTGAAGGGTACGATCAACATTTTTCACAGTCTCTGAGATAAATCATAGTTTTAAATAAATTTCTAGCGCAATAGAATAGGCAGGTCTTTCTTTACACGCCACTGGTGGTTTTATTTAAATTACAAGTTACATAGTTACAGGTTAGAATCCTGGCTAGGGTATGGATATTTAGTGACCTTTTCCAGGTGTTACCGAGTTGGTAGAAGTGGACTAGACGAGGTTGTGTGAGAGACAACACTGCTAGTTGCTGTACCACTTCTGAGTTCGAGTCTCAGCTGCGGCAGATGGCAATGTCGTAAGGAATGAAAAAAAATAAAAATAATGGTGTTTTTATTTTTTATATCTCATAGAATTTTGAATTATTGGGCCATTTTGAAGTTTTGCCGAACATATATTATTGTATTATTGTTACACAGGAGAAAAGAGTAAAACATAAAATAAAATTCTGTTCCAAACTTGTATGCTCTGTCGAATGACATCCAGATCATTTTTATATCTCGCACTATTTTTGAGAAAAAATACATATGTAAGCAGATGCAAGTAGCTCCTTCGTAGGGGGCAAGGGGAGCTGGCATAATTTCTTTAGGTGGGCTTGTTTTAAGATCACTTATTTTAATGTATTCTATGCGTGGTTCAAAAGCGGAAGGATCAAATACCATAGTAACTAACCTATTATTATGAATCGAACTACTTTTAATGTAGGATAAGTAGAACCAGACAATTCAAGATTTAATTATTTTTTCCATACAGTGCTCGTGAAGGTCATATAATTTTAAAATATTTATCTGACCGATAGCCGCGTTGGTTAACGCGTGAAGTGGCAATCGCGATTAATCACAACGAGTATCGCGCCACCGGGTTCGAATCCCGGCTCCGGCACTGGTACTGTCGGAAGAAATGGTTGTATGTCCGCGTTTTTTCAATGTGTAACCCCCTTCCGCACAAGCCTCTGCCTTCTGGAATTGGGGGTTGTTTAATTTCTGTGGTATTTATTTATTATTTATTTATTTAATAGTTATACAGTAAAAGTAATTTAGTAAAAATTTGCGAATTTAAAAATACTTAACAATAAATAGCATAAAATCAGCGAAAGGGCGAAATGTCGCACGAAGGCTCTTTTATGTTTAGATATTTTTGATATGTAACCGTTTTCCTTTTGTAAGTGAAAACAGCATCAAAATTCAACACAATTTATAGTTTAATGAGTATTTCTGATTGTAAGGAACGTATCCTAAAACAACTGAATGCATTCGCTTTGCGTTACGCTGTTTAAAAAAATCGTGATTTACACATTAATGTGTGCGATAAGTATTGTTGTAGAGTATTTAGGTAGTAGACTCCAGCATTATGAAATCGTATGCGTAGGAGAGGGCATCGTAGAATTAGAAACCGTTTTTACTCTTGAGAACTCGTCGTATTGGGAAGTGTACTCATTTGTATAATGAGCTGCGCTGCAAGCAGGGCCGGTCCAATAACTATTTTCAGCCTAGGCAAAGTTAAATTCTGGCGCCCCCCCTTTCAAATCGTTTTATAAAAGCGAACAAAGAGCAAGGCGTTAACAGTTATAGTTCAAATAAGGACTTCTCTACACTCAAAAAACGCAACAAAAACTTCACAACATAATTATATTGCCGCGGGCCGTGGCGCCATGCCTGTCATCGAATGACCCGACGCACATTAAAAACCTATAAAGGTAAGAGAGTCAATTTGCGAACAGCAGTACAAAGATTACTGGTATTTTAATGAGGTCGTAAAGTTTTTGTTGCGATTACTTCAACTTTTTTTATATACGTGTTACAATTTTAATTTATCGCTCATATTAATTCAAAAGGCATTACAGTAATACTTGTAAAACAAGGCAAGCACTTTGTTTTTATTAAAATTTTATTTGAAATGAACTAAAATAACAAAATAGCTTTAGACTAATTACTATAAATACTAAAATTGCATCCGTCTTGCTTTGCGTCTTGCAAATTCAGTAAGTTATTCAGAAATTAGTTCATCAATATTGACACGACTGAATATGTTATTGTCTATTGCTAAGAGTGAAAGTCCGTCCAATCTCTCCTGAGACAAAGATAATCGAGTATGTTTTAATTAATTTAAGTTTGGAGAATGACTGTTCTTCTGACGCAACGCTAACTGACAACGTCAAAATAATCTGCAAAGAAATTTCTAAATTTGGAAAAGAACCAATCATATGTTTTGTTGACAAGAAATTCATAACATGTCTTGGTTGGTATTCCCTCTGTGTTCTGGTCTTTTATTAATAGCTTTTATTAAACTTGCAATGTTTGTTTGTTTGTTAGTTCGCTTAGGTCAATCTTGCAATCAAAATTTCGATTAGTGCTAATCGATACCTGGGGGTTTTCGGGGTCGCGGATTGCGGATTTGTAGTCAAAAATTTAGTTCAAGATGGCGGGCGACTTTACCGTTTATGATCCGATTCGTCTCAAAATCGATATCTGGGGATTACAGCATATCAAAAGACTAAAAAGTAAAAAATAAAATTATATAAAAAAATATTGTTCTAAAAAGTAGAAAATAAACTTTGAAGTACGTCAAACCCATCATTTTGTTACATTATATAATTTTTTTATGATATAAAAGCTTGTCGCGAGATTTCATTTTCCTGTGTAAAGGAGATTGCTCGCGACAAGATTTTACATAATAAAAAAAATTATATAATGTAACAAAATGATGGGTTTGATTTACTTCAAAGTTTATTTTCTTTTTATATTATTTTTATTATACCTGAGAGAACTGTTACTTCTTCACATAATTCCCTAGGCTCAATATCAGAGCTATCACCAGCGGTTAGTGCAGTTGATAAATTGCTGCAGTATTTCAATAAATTTTCATGTTGGAACGGTATCAAAATATCGTATAGGAAATTAAAAACATCACTGCGCTCCTTTAACTGACAAAACCGTTCAGATAGTGAATTAATTGCTGTGTCTAAGATAATTTGTTTTTTTAAATTTTGAATGATATCTTGCGATCCGCGTCGTACCACACACAGTTGTTACAGCGTGTCGTGATTCATGAAATAAAAACAACTCTCAATTCTCTAGTGCCACGAGAGATTGTTGACAGATATGTAATTAATACCAGAAGTGTTGTAGGATTTTTTATTTTTTCTTAATTAATTGATACATAAAACATTTGTTATTTTTAGTTATCTACTCGAGATAAAAATTTGTTTGCCATTTGGCGCCCCTAATATCGCAGCGCTCTAGGTAGTTGCCTGGGTTGTCTGGGCTATGACCGGCCCTGGCTGTAAGCACTAGATGTTAATACCGTAATTAGAACCATTATCAGAACACCTCAGACTCAGACAGCACGAGAATATCGTAAGGGGTTTTCAAGACCAGACATGCATTGACATGGCTGAGTCTAGATGGTTATTTTTACAAGACGACTATCACAGTCTAGTGAAAGAGAAGTAATGTGTTGTGTTAGTTAAAAATAACGTCTGTACCTATAAAATTTATCTCAAAGAAATAGTAAGATGATATTTTTTGTCAAATAATATAAATCGGAGCAAAACTAAAAATATTGTATTTCACTGGAGCTTCGGAAAAGGAACCTCTTGTCTTTAGGTCTTAAGGTTATGTAACAATATTATACTCATAGATAATTACTAGGAACTTACAGAAAACTATTGATATTTTTATTTTAAGCAGTCTTAATTTTATTCAATTCTTCTTTTAGTTAAAAAGCTTGCACAAAAACTTATAGAACAGTTAGATATGCATTAATTTTTATTTAGTAATGTTACCAATTCTTCATCTTTTGCTGACTTTTCAATTTCTGTAAATTCCTCTTGCTCTATCCCCCATTTCTGAAAGCAGTATTTCTTTAGTTTCCTCCTCTTCATTTGTATTTGTTCATTTTTGTTTTGTTTTGGGTAATTTATTTTTTATATTCTCTTATCAGCATCAAAATTTAACTAAAACACAGGTGTTATCTCCTTCTTCTTACTGGCGTAATAATAAAACGCAGCACTCAGGCCTTGTGGCCCATTGTGCATCCTCAGTGAATGTCCCCATCCAGGCCGGACCCCATACCAAAGGCCAGCGGGGTAATCCTTATTTCCTCCGGCATAGGCATAGCCAATACCGATGTGTTTATGTTTATGCCTCAAGTTCATGAGACTGGGGCAGGAGGTTAGGAAGTGGATGGAAGTTTCCTCTACTTCTCCGCAGAATCTGCAGTCAAGGTTGTTAACCACTCCGATGACATGTAGGTGTTTCCTGAAAGAGCCGTATCCAGTCAAGAAACTTACCACAACTCTAACTGCCTTCTGCTTAGACGCAGATGTTATCTTAGAGTAGTTGTCTCGAATGGGTTTTCTTGACATGTTCCCCAATCAACAACCAATTTTAAATCAGTATTCGATCATCGACCGTTGAACGACATCAAAACCGAGGTTGGCTCTAGGAGCCTGGTCAGAGCTTGAAAATGATCTTGCTGTGTGGCACAATATCTTATTAACGCTATGGTTATTTTGGTACTATATTAATAAAATGTAATATTTTGGCTAAAAGCTCCTCTGTAAATCCTTATTTTCATAGGGAAGAAACATATTGCTATCAACAGCTATTCCTCGGGCTATGTCTCCCGCTGAGCACTAAATTACGAATTGCAATCCTGGCACGTTAAATATAATAATCACATATTACCAACAGAACTCTTAAAGCTTCTGCGTTCTGCTTCCCTGATATCCCCGCGTGCACTCTAATTGTGTGCGGCAACCTTCCGGGATAGCTATTTTCGACTTATGGAATCAATGTTCCCATAAGAAAGTAGACAGAAAAATATTATTATTGTATCGTTAAATGTGACAATGTACCCAAAGGATTGAGAAATTTTAGAGTTCTGTTGGCTATAATTCCTAGAAAATCTTTAAAAACTTAAATACTCATGGAAGAATTGTGTAATTTTTCCTTCAGATTTTAAAAATGAATATCATTGACCAATTTGAGAATACAAAAGATGCAAACGAGCAGGTGGATGTATCGAGAAGAGAAAGTATTTATTAAAAAGCGCAGTCCTTTTTATCTGTTTGGCCGAAAAATTATACCGTATTTCCAGGACAATAGGGTGTTAACATAAAAAAATCCACGCAAACAACAAAAAAGAATATTTGGAATGTATTTTGTATAGGTTTCTGCCCTGTATTTTGCGCCAAAATAAAAATTATATTGCATACCACTGTTGTTATTTGTGGTGTAATTAAAAAACATAAAGCATATAACCCACAAAATGTAAATCTTCCCTTCTGGACGGCCAGTATACCATTCTTAGTTTCAGTCTTCAGGTATAAGCCAATCAATACTTCTACCTACAGGCCTATAAGGGTCGTGTACATTTAGAAACTACTTTGTCTAGATCAGTTTGAAGTAGTCTGGTACTAACACAAATATCTAGTATTTTAATTCATTATCTACCTGTAGTTATATTTTGGTCGAGCTTAAATAGTTGGAGTTTTCTTTCCTTTGTGAAAGTCACCACATTCATTTCTGGATTCGTTCGTGGACTTTTCGCGTTGAGGGCTCTACATTATTTCCCGTACAGCACCGTTAAGTTTCCTCTTGTTGGGTTGATTAGGTCGCTTGCAGATTCTTGTGCATATACTCCTTGCTGTTCCAATTGTGTCAGGAGTTAGTCTATCACCAGGTTTCACATGAGGATACTAAAACATTTGAATAGGTCGAAGTAAAAAAATCTTGTGTTGTACGATCTCTCTGCAATCTTACCAATCCAAATCCAAAACAATCCAAAAGGCCCATTCTTAGTAAATTGAGTTGAGACGATGTTCAGAAGTGATCGAGAAATAAGTTGAAGAAACTAAAGGCCATTTACGCAAACCGAATAAGCAATTGAAAATCTCTCTGAAGAAGTCTGTAATATTGTCTAGTCGATAAACAAAATAATTGTAATTAAATTAATAATACTAATAAATGTGATTCAATGGTTAGGATTCATTATATTTTAATTTGAATTAATTATATATAACTTAAATGTTTTACGTTTCTAGACATCTCATGCCAATAACCAATATTCAATTAAAAATATATGTGCCAAGCTTACTTTATAATCTAACAGATAATCTCCTAAGACCTCATATGTTATACTTTTATATTATTTTAGATTATATTCTGTGGTATACAGCATGCAACAAATAAAATACGATAAAATACGGTCTTATTTTCTTATTAAAGTAAAGCACGTACCTGTATGTAGCCTTTTTGTGTAAGAGAAACCTTATGTATCGTAAAGTCTGGATCCAAATGCTTGTAATTCTTGACGAAACTCTTAGAACCGGAATGTATGACTGTATCGATTTTCTCGAGGAAACACAAAAAGAGGAAGTAAAAGAACAGCGAAATTTGTTGCGACAGTATCATGTTGAGCTGGAAAAGGAAAAAGCATTGAGTCGTAATAAAGTTGCAGAGTCAGTTTAATGAAGGGTGGAAATTTTACATGGTGGAGCACAGTTAATAATAACACACTGTTTATAAATATTTCAAAATGGTAGTAGTTAGTTTTTGTTACAATAATTTTTAAGAACTTTGTTCTTATATTTCCCTAAAAAAATAATACGCGGTATAGTTTCATAAATAATTAGCGATAATAGAAGTTATATATCTTAATTAAAAATGTTTCATTAAATTCAACATCATTTTCATTGTTCATTGACAACAGAATTTTAAAGTAACAACTAACAAAGATCAAATTATTCACAAGAATATACTAAAGCTTATATAGAACATTTTTTACACCTTTTAATTCAATTTAAAATGAATTTCGTATCAAGTGTAAGCTCTCCGCTGGACGCACTATTATTTTGGAGCAACTTAAAGCAGTGTTTACATGAAAAAATATTAATTATAATATTTTATGAGATACTTGCCAAAAACTGTTTTTAAACGCATTTTTAGAAAAAAGCTCAATCATAATCCGTGCAAACTTTTTTATATTATTTCTTATAGATTACCTTCACACTAGGTAATATTTCCGCCATTTTTGTAAGTTTTGAAGCTTTTAATATTTATTGTCCTCTGGCCATTGAACCAATTACTTTATGGAATATATGAATGAAGAAATTCATCCGTGAGTTTTATCAGAAACGAAGAAAACAAAGAATCAGAAGAAAAACTCAATAATCAAAAACACAAAAAGAGCGTGCACATTCCATACCACAACAAGATGCGGCATCGTATTTCACAAATATCTTAATTTTCCACGCCCTAATCTTTTACCGCGGACCGATAGATAAATACTAGTGAGTTATTTTTAGCCAAATTGAATACATTTCATTTACAAATTTTATGTTTGTACAACATTACCATTCTACTCATTATTATTTTAATAATAATAGTTTATTTGTGTTATCACAGAATAGTTTACACAAGTCAAAAGGTAATAGCTCCCGTGGGAGCGTACAAGAGATAAAATTAAACCATACAAAGCATACGATTAAAAATAAAATATAAAAACTAAAAGCAGACATAACACTAAGTACAAATTAAAATATATTAAATAAACATGTATACCTTAAAATTACTATGAGAGCATGTCTGAGAAATTATTTTGGAAGTATTCTTCGAAAGTATAGAGCCTTTGTTTTTAAATAATTTTTTATTTTAGATTTGAAGCCTGTAAACTTCAGGGACTTTATATGGTGGGGCAGTTTATTAAAGAATTAAATACAGTAGTAACCCGCGCCATCTCTGAATCTCGTTAAACGTAAATAATTCTACTGTATGTTATTTCTATGTCTAGTTTGGTATGTATGATTCTGGGAGTGTTTGGAGAACGTATCAACGTTAAGTTTAATATAAATGAGACATTCTAGAATAAAGACACATTTCCAGACTAATAAAATGATTTCTGCAGTCGTGTCTATAACTAATTTGCGCAAAAATTCTAATACATTTGCGTTGGAGACTGGAGATTTTAGTACTGCGAGCTGCATGCCTCCAATTTAACACTGCATACGTCATACTGGCATGGAATAGTCCACAGTAGGCCGTAATCAAAATATTATCACAGACACACTTGGAGAGATTACGTACGAGAAAAATTTGTTTAGATAATTTTTGTGAAAGATTGTCAATGTGTGCCTCCCAGAATCCAGATCTACGCCAATAAATTTAACAGAGTTACTTTTCTTGGAATTATCATTGTTAGCATGTCGCAGAGAAAATATAATACTTTGTGTTTTGCTTACATTTAAGTTTAAGCTGTTTGCGATAAACCATTGCTTAACGTTGTTTTGGGTAATTTCAATATTTTCTGCTAAACTGTCAAGTACTCTATCGCTGTTCACGACCGTGGTATCGTCGGCAAATAAAATTATATTAGAATTTTTATCACAGTTTCCTAAGTCCCAACAACGATCTGCCGGTGGATTAAAGTCAGCCTAGATAATAGGATTATAATATCTAATCTAGGTGAGATTTCCATTGAGGCGAAAGTGAGTACAGGCTGTCCCCAGGGAGGGGTATTATCTCCACTACTATGGGCAACCCTGGTTGACGAACTCCTCCGGAAACTTTCCACAGAGGGCTTCTATTGCTTAGGATATGCTGATGATCTAGCAACAGTCGTTAAGGGGCGATTTGCGAATACAATAACGGAGGGTTCGCAAAGAGCCCTAAATGTTGTCGACAAATGGTGTTGCAAGGAAGGACTTTCTATAAATCCCCACAAAACTACAGTCGTCAATTTTACACGGAAAAGAACATTGCAAGGCCTAAAGCCCCTAAGGCTCAACGGAGTGGAAATTCCATTTGCCTGTGAGGCAAAATATTTAGGAGTCATTTTTGACCAAAAATTAACATGGAATTCTCACATCCAAAAAGTCACACAGAAAGCCACAATCGCCCTGGGAAGGTGTAGGCAAATGTGCGGAAAAAACTGGGGGTTAAATCCCAAAATGAACCTGTGGTTATACACCAGGGTAGTGAGACCCATGATAACCTATGGATCAGTGGTATGGTGGACTAAGACGATGCAGTCGGGAGCAATAAGGCTGTTAAGTGGCGTACAAAGGCTTGCTTGCCTGTGCGCCACGGGGGCTATAAGAACTGCTCCTACGGCTGCACTTGAGGTCCTCTTGGACCTGCCACCCTTACACGTATTCATACAAGGCGAAGCTCGGTCAGTGGTGCACAGGTTAATGCAAGGCCAAACGCCAATTAGCCAGCAACACGGGACGGAGTACCAGAAGTTATACTCGGAGATGAGGGCAGATCCCATTCTAGGCATGCCCACGGATGTAATGGTCCCAAGGTATAACTTCAACAAGAACTTTCAGACTGTTATACCAGACAGGGTGGATTGGAAAAACGGTCCTCCCATAACAGCACAAACAGTCTGGTACACTGACGGCTCCAAGACAGAACAAGGATCGGAGCCGGGATTTTTACGGGACAAGGTCAAAAGCCAATATCCCGATAAGTCTAGGGAAATACGCAACGGTGTTTGAGGCTGAAGTGATCGCCATACACTGTTGCGCAAGGGAGATAATAGGACAAGGCACTGTTAACCAGTCGATTGCCATTTTCTCTGATAGCCAAGCGGCAATAAAAGCAATCAGTTCCATGCAAATCAACTCAAGATTGGTGTGGGACTGCTTGACAGCCCTTACAGAGCTGGGAAGTCAGAACAGAGTGACCCTAGCATGGGTACCAGGACACGAGGGACACAGAGGAAACGAAAAGGCTGACCAACTTTCCAAGGAAGGCGCACTTGAAGCCCCAATAGGACCCGAGCCCTTTTGTGGCGTGGCAAAGCCATGCATACGAGCAGCCATTAAGGAATGGGTGCAAAATAAATCTCTGGAATGGTGGAGGAATCTCCCAAGACAGAGATAGGCCAAGGAGTTCATTAAAGAACGTTCGGCCAAATTTACGGAAGATCTACTAAGCCAGAATAGGAAGGCCATCAGAGTAATGGTAGGCCTTCTAACTGGCCACTGCCGGCTCAATAGACACATGAGTCTAATGGGCCTGGCAGAGGACGCGACATGCAGATTCTGCCAAGAGGAAGAGGAAACCTCAGTTCACGTATTGTGCCACTGTGAAGGCCTGGTGAGGCTGAGATTCCAAGTACTCGGAGGAGAAAAACCAAGGGCGGACAGCTATACAAAAGGGCCTTTATCAAAGCTGTGGAGTCTAGTACAAAGGACAAAGCTGGATGAGGTACTATAAGGAAGATATTCTGGGAGCATCACAATAGACCTGAAAAGGTCGCGGCGGTAAAGGCTAAGCAACCAGCTCCTTCGTTAATCTAATCTAATCTAAGTCATTAATATAGAAAGAGTATAAGGCCAAGGACTGATCCTTGAAGTACTCCGTGTCTGATTAGTGACATGTCAGATGTGTTCTTACTATAGGAAACATATTGCTTCCTGTCAGTTAAATAGGATTTTATTAAGGCTATACTGTTAACATCAAATTTGTAATAACTGAACTTTTCTATCCGGGTATCATAATTAACACAGTCAAATGCTTTTGTGAGGTCGTACAGTGAACCATAACTGAAATTACCGATTTTAATAATCCATATAACAATGAGTTTTGATTATAGATTGGATAGTATCTTCTGTTTTGTTTACAACTTTAATCTCTAACGACAGATTGTTTCTAAAAAAAGGACACTGCCTGAACTTAATCTGTGCTTTATTTATCTCCAAACTAATTAAAAAGCAATTCTACATAAGTTTCTTCAAATTATACATTATACAACAATATCGATAAATTATTTTTATTTTATTTATATATTGCAGTGTGTCAATATAATTTATCTACTTTTATGTATGTGAATTATTGACTCAACAGAGATAATTGTTTCATAACTCAAGTTTGTCAAGGATAGATGAACATGAATGTCGCGGTCACAGAGGAAAAATGTTTTATTTATGCGAAAGCTATTCGTGGGAAAGAGATTACTTCCGTTAATGTATTCCAAAAAAAGTTAGTATGATTAACCGAATTAATTTCGTAATTTAAATGGAAAGTTTCATTAGTTATGGGTATCAATTTGTATAATTTTCACTATTATACAAGTAATGCAATATTCAATTTAAATAAAAAATATTATTGCCTGTATAATGCTAGATAATATAAAAAGCTATTTTATATTTAAGGTGTTGAAAAAAGCTGTACGTTATTTTTTAAATAAATGCCGTCTCTCCATTGCTATTACTATTTTACTTATTATCTGCCAATTAATTGACTAATTACTGAACATTATTACTATGATTACTATAAAACTGTTTACAGTAGTTATGCAAACTATGTTTGATTAAATTAAGAAAAAATTAAATTTAAGATATTGGAAATAGCTTCACAAAGAATCATCTACGATTCAAGTTTATTTTATCTAGAAAAATCAAATACTGCCTAGGAAACTCTAACAATCCAAACTCTCCCCAATAAAGAAGAAAGAAAAAACCTGAAAAAGCCCTTGGATAAATTTGTATTAAACATTCCAGAAAAGACAAAAATTGTTCCAGCTGAGAGCTTGAAAGCAAAAAGGAATTGGAAGAAACCGATAAAGAACTAAAAAGAAATTAAATAATTTCTGTTTGTTTTCATTAAGTTATAATTCTTATTCTTAAACTAGGTTGTTAAAATATTTTTTTGTGTACCTGGGTATAATTAATTATTTTAATAGTACTATGGATTAATATATTAGGGACTTCAACCTAAACCCTGATGAAACATATACTTCATCAAGTTGTAAACAAAAATAATTTTAAATGTAAATGGTAATATGAGCAATTATAAAATACTACATAACAAATTTGGATGAATTCAAAATATTGCTCAAATATTTAGGAACGAACAAACATTGATTGCCTAATTTTAGCGACAGCATGGAAACTTGAAGACTCAAAATTTAACATAAATGACTATGATAAGATATACAACTATGGTGATCTGATTCAAAATGATGGAACAGCGGCATACATTAGATCTAATTTTAATTACAGCTATGAAACAAAACAACTGACGTCACCGATAAGGGGAAAAGCGATCTGCAAGAATATAATAGATTTTAAAGCGGAAAAGGTGCTCATCTACGGTTTTCAAAAACTAGTCCAATGCTTTAAGTATTTGAAAACTTTTGATATCATATTGTATAATATTATTGTATTAAAAGATATATTTACTCTCATAGAAATTTAATGGTGCAATCCACTCAAGTTCTTTAACAGTTATATTTCCGTTGATAATTAATTGTTGTCCGATAAATTCGGATTTATATCGTATTTAAGTAGATTTATGTACACCAAGTATGTATGTGTATTTATATATACCACACAAAGACAACTAACTATACAACAACCATTCCCTACGACATTGCCATCTACCACAGCTGAGATTCGAACTCGGGAATGACATAGCGACTAGACGGATTGTCTTTCACACAACTTCGCCTAGTCCACTGCTGCTATCTCAATAACATATTGAAAATGCCACTAAAAAATTCATACCCTAACCAGGATTCGAAACCAGGAACTCATGGTCTTAAGCCTAAGACGTAAGCGTTCAGCCACTGAGAAACAGCTAAAGAAGCAGACTAACCCCAAAGTTAAAAAAAATAAGTTAGCAGCTACTTAAGGATTTCTTTTGAGTTTTATCATGTGGTTTATTGAAAAGACCATATATATTCTGAGTAGTAGTATAACGGAGTAGAGAGAAAGGGATGGCACCTCCACCATATGTTAACTATTTAATTTTTTGCTGCTCAGAGAATAGGTGTGTTACTGGTGGAGCGATTCACTTATGTTATAGTAGGTACCGGTGTGGTGTATGATTGACTCTGATCTTGATTGATAGCGTCGATTAAAGGGCCCTTGATATGTGGTAGTAGGGGGCACTGGGGCCGTGTTATCATGTCTTGTGCTTGGTGAGTCTTCTCTGCGTGGGCCTCTTGCAAATGAGACTAAGGATCGACTATAGAAGCTGGCATCTGTGCAATCTGCAGAAATAAGGCCCTCTTTTATTACAGCGATGGCAGAAAGGTCTGTCGTCTGGAGTTCAGAGATTCTTGGGACGAATCTGTTACTGTATGTTGGAACTTTTTTTTCGGGTGTAGTAATTGCCTCTTTGTCTGCGTTGGCTCCTCCTCCTTCCTACTTGATCTCGGGAAGCATTAATATGTTGATGGTCAGTTCTTGTTTTTTAGATCCTAAAGTTTCTCGCCGGAGACTTTTCTATATTATTTCTATTACAGGTCAAGTGGTCTCTTCAGGGATAATAATTTCTGGAATCCCTGGTTTAGTTTATTGCTGAATATCTTCCGCTGTACGGATTGCTTATGTCGCAGACATTTCTGGATTGATTTCTTGCTTCGGTAGCTAATCTATATGTGTTGACTATTGGTGTTGGTTATCAAGGAGGCTTAATTTCTTATGCCTTTCATTTCTTTAAAGCTGGGATTCTACATACGATATTCTTAACGACCGTAGCATCCATGTCTTCTTTTGTCAACAGAAAATAAGTTCCTACGTCTTGTGCCAGTAGTTCATCATCGAACTGCTCTTTATATATTCAAAATTCTAAATTCGAACCGAAATCCCCTATTAGACGTTTTATGACGTGATTTTCGCTTCATTCTTATCTTTGTATGAGGAATTTCTTTTTGATTGTTCTTTGGTTCAAGTGTTCTACAAATTCAGTAAGAAAATTTTCTCTTATATTTCTTTAAGTTTTCTATGGCTTTCTCTTTATTCTTGTAATGAGTGTATATATTTGCGCCACTTTCCAATAATGACCTTAGGTCATTAATTCTGTACAAGTCATTCCTGGCATTGGCAATGGGACATCTCTGGTGGTTGATGAAAGTTATTAGGCGAGAATGTCTCCAGAAATGGTGGTGCTTTCTGTTCTAACGACATTAACAATTGTCGTATTCTGCAGCATCTCTTATCTGATATCTGTTTTTGGTTTGCTATTATTTTCAGTTTTTGTTCTTGTCCTTTGCGGGACAATTGTCACTTCGACTATTCATCGATTGGGGGCAGAAAGCGTTTCCCCTGTTTCCTTATGATTCTGGAGAGCGGGGTGACATTACTTCATGTATTTTTTCTTCGTATACCTACTTTATATAGGTTTCACTTTACTGAAGATGGCGTATTTAACTTGTTTTTCAGAAGGGTTGAAGACAGCGCTACTTCTAATTTTTATTTTTCTTTCTTCGTATTTGACTTGCTTTATTCGGAGGGTTGTTGATATTTTTTCTGGCCAGCGCTACCTCGTTATGCATTTTTGCTCATATGCGTTTTTTTTTATATGGTATTCATTTTACTGTTGATGACGTATTTGACTTTTTACAGGAGAATTCAGAACAGTGGCACTTGTAATTTTTGGTTTTCTGTCTTCGTATGTGGCTTTGCTTTATTCGTGGGTTCAGCACAATAGCGGTTTTAGTTATTATTATTTTTTTATGCTTTATTCTTTTTTACTTTCTTCACAACTTGTTGTTGGGAAAAAGAAAGGGGTAAGAAACTTTACTAGGCCGACGGGATAGATGACAATCGGCAGAATAATTCCGAAAGCTAAATTTTGCCTTTTATTTATATATTATTCTTTTGTAATAACACTTGCATTCATCGAATAGTATAAATAAAACCCAAAATGTAAAAGTTCGAACTATTTCTTTTCATTTCCACTTCCATTCGCTACAATACTTACAAAAATCTAACAAAATAACTTGCTGGACTGTATAAAGGCTGAACCTTGATATTACCTTCAGTAACAAAAAATAATTTCCTCGTTGTTTACAGATGTTCGTTAAATTTTATTATATGATTTCATTAAAATTGCCTTAAATAATGGGAGTTATGCCACGAAATCATTTTCTAGAACTTACAAAGGGAGCAGGCCACTCCCAAGTATTGAAAAATTTCTTGGTTATTTACAGATGTCCACTGAAATTTATTGTATAAATTTCTTAAAGCAATTTAACGGACATTTATAGAGAAAGATAAAATTGATTATTTTGTTACTGAGGGGTGGCCTGCATCTTTAGTACGACCCCAAAATTAATTTTGTGCTATGGTTGTTTATGGTTCTTTTTAAAAAATTGTTATACACAGTTCATGCAGGAAAATCTTATTTTATAATAAAAAAGAAATTTTTGCTCATAGCTTTAATCAGCTGTAACTCGTAAACCATTCATCGCATGAAGGTCACTTGGAGCTCATAATTTGGATAATTTAATTCTCTTCAAAAAACCTTTAGTGTCATTATTGCCTAAAGCCAATAAAAAATCGCTATTTGTCAAAATACACTTGAAAATGACAATTCTTCATGTTATTCCCTTTTATCTCCATTTAATCTTTGTCAAAACGATTTTGAACATACACCAACATATTTAAAATTTGATTCTCTTTAACTTTCATAAAATACACTATATGCGCACGATCTATCGTTTTCGAGGTTTTATCGAATTTATCACGAAACAAGTGTTCTGGTAGCGCGCTATAAGGATGTTTAAAAATTCATATCTCCGCCGATATTGATCGAATAGAAGTGAAAAATAAAATAAAACCATTTGTAATCGCATTCTCTACAACTTTCATTTGAAATATTTTGCGATCCGGATGACCATTTTCGAGATTTTAGCGAAAAACATGCGCGTTTCCGTTGCGTCGCAAAACTATGAAAATTTCAAAAAATCTATCTCAGCTCCAATAGGTCTTACGAAGTTAAAAAAAACAAAATTGTGCGGATTTTAATTACCTATAATTTTTATGTGTACATATTTTACAAAAAAATTGATACCACAAAATAAGCCTGTTCCCAAAATTTCAACCCGGTCTGACTTATTTCATTCAAATCGACAAATTTCGTCCCATTTTATTTGGCTAATTAGTTCTCCAGATTTTTCATTACCTTTGTCAAACATTCTGTCAGACATAGAATTGTGACAGAAGGTCATTTGCCATTTTTTCACCCACGTCGATTAGACGCCAATAAATTTAATCTAGAAAAAGAGGAGTTGAGACAAATAGCGAATCTAGGCATTTGCAGGCCCTCTTCATCATCTGTCTCATCACCGCTTCATATGATCTCTAAAAAATTCAAGCGATTGACGACCTTGCGGTGATTACAGGCAATTAAATACTATCACTGTACCACACAGATATCCATTACCTACTTCATATTCATGATTGCAACTCTCAACTACCTAGTCTGTGCATATCATCAAATATCCGTTGCTGAGGAGGATATTCATAAAACTGCCATTACTACACTTTTTGGTTTATATGAGTTTTTACGAATGCCTTTTGGGTTACGTAATACAGAGCAAACATTTTAAAGATTCGTGAATGAATTACTCAAAAATTTTGATTTTATTTTATTTATTTAGATGACATACTTATAGCAAGTAAAAATAGTATGGAACATTACGAACATTTAAAGATTTTATTTGAAAGACTTTGAAAGTTTGAAAGATTAAGGTATTACCATGAAACCATCCAAATGCGTTTTTTGGCGTAGATAATCTGAATTTTCTAAGACATAATATTTCATCAAATGATATACCAACTGAAGAACGAGTAGATATTCAGAAATTTCCCTCGTCCTACTACACTCAAACAGCTACAGCGTGCTCAATTTTTATCATCATTTTATTCTTAATATTGCTGAAATTTTAAACCCTTTGCATATTCTTAGCACTGAATTGCAGCGTAATTATATGAAGGATATCAGCTCCTGGCCAGACGAATATCTTAATAGTTTTATAATGGCAAAAGAAACACTTGCCAATTCAACCGTTCTTACACACCCTAACAGTGGCAATAATACAACTTTGTCCTTTACGATAGATTGTTCAAATGTTGCAATGGGTGCAGTGTTGGAAGAAGTATACAATGGAGAATATAATCCTCAAAAATGATATTCTACTTTTAATAAAGAACTTACGTCTTTTTAGTCAGCCATTAAGAATTTCAGATACCTTTTGGAGGGAAGAAAGTTTATTTGTCTTACGGATCACAAACTTTTGACAACAGCTTTATTCTTCCTCCCAGACGTCATATGGAATTTACATACATAATTATATATATGGTACTTATTTGAATGCAATAAATTGAACCAAATGCTCATATGAATAATCTATCTATATGAATAATTACTACCAATTCTTCATAAACCAATACGATGCGTAAATACTGCAAAATGATTTTTGAACACAGTTTGTATATTTACTAATTACGTTTTTCTATTCATTTCTAAATCTATTATGAAAGTATTTATGGGGCGAAAACATACATTTATATCAATAAAGCCTGGATATTCAGTAATCATTTTATGTAAATCATCGTGGATGTGTTGTGTATTGATTGTTTTAACAGATTTGTCTGGGAATAATTTAAATAATTCTAGGATATCCGGTGGATATCAGAGTGTCTAAAGTTAAATTTGACAACAAATTCTTCACACGATATTGATACTTGATACTTTTAGATGTGCTTAAAGCAACACGAGCTTGACATAGTTTCAGATTTGATAATACCAGTTTATAAATATACTCATCAAATTTTATGGTAATTTTTTATGCAACAAATCTGGTTTGTTTAGATATATATCTGGTGGGTAAGATAAAATTTAAAATACCTATAAATTCGATTCCGTTCAGAATGTTGACAGTATACTGCGTAGTGATTTAATACCTCACACAATATTCACAATATTATTATTAAATAATTTCTTGGAAAGCGCTAAAACACGCCAATGTTAATTTTTAAGAAGGCGCTGGCTAATGTAATTTTTCTTCTGATTTTGTTTTTCAGCTGTACAGTCATAATAATTTTTTTAATTACAACTCCCTACTTTTTTAACTAAAATGAATTCCTGATTGTTTTCTGAATACATTGTTTTCCATTTGTAGGGGTTTCATGTTTACTGTTTACAAGTTACCGCGTGCTTTTGTTTAATTTAGTATATATCACTTTTATTTTCAGTCAACATAAAACCACAACATGTAAAAAATCTGTTTGTGACTGAGAAAAGTAAATTAATGTCTAATAAAATATATTTCGCTCATATAGAGAAATTCTAAATCAAAACAGTTAACATAACACACCATTACACCAATTGATTCTGTTGAGTTGCTGTCAAGTTTGATTTTGCCAGGCACAGTTTTTAATTTTTTTTTTTTTTAATAATTGCTGAAGGGTACAGAATAATTAACTCATTTAACTGGACGGGAGAGAATTGAAGTGTTAATCATGGTTGCATATAGTAACAAATGAAGATCTCACGAGGGGGCTTGTGACTTGTTTAATGAAGACCTATTATCTTTTCTTAACGTGCAACTTTAAACAGAATCCAAAGATTTCAATTTGATGTGTTAAATTTAAACTATATATGTATTCAGGCAACAATTTGAACTAAAAAATTCATCTGAGGAAGAAGAGGTGCATTGTTCTCTTTTACTAAAAGTGGCTGAATTTATTTTCGAGCCACTAACATACATTATTAACTTATCGTTTATAGAGGGCACCTTTCCTTCTATTCTGAAAAAGGCATTAATTATACCAGTGCATAAAAATTAAAATAAATCTCTTATTTCCAATTACAGATGTATTGCACTTCTTTCGGCTTGTTCTAAAGCTTTTTAAAAATCATATCACCTGAGATTGACTAATTACATAACAAAACATAATCTGATATCTCCTTATCAGTTTGGTTTTTATAAAGGTTTATCAACAAAAGATGCAGTCTTGTCTCTTTGCAATTATGTCTTAGATAACTTCGCAAATAAATCGGAAACTGCTTGCTTGTTTTTTGATTTAAGCCGTGCTTTCGATACGATTAACCATAAATTGTTATTAAATACGCTTGAACGCTGTGGCATTCGTGGCACAGGCCTTAGCTGGATAGCGTCCTATCTAAATGGGAGAATTCAGTTCGTTGCAAAAAAAGATCCTAGTTATACCGCAACATCTAATTCTCTGGATGTCTCCACTGGCATGCCGCAAAGCAGTATTTTAGGGCCGTTATTATTTATGATATTCATAAACAATATTGGTGTAATCTTGAAAATGTATTTATATCACTTTTTGCAGACGATACCACTGTTGCAGTTGATTCTAACTCTACTGATGAGCTGTGTTATAAAGCTATTGTAACAGCCAAAACTACGCATAATTATTGTAAGTCTGTGGGTTTAGCTTTAAATAATTTAGAAACTGATTTACTATTATTCTCAACTAGGCCAATTGATTATAGCATACTCGTTAAACATGAACATCTCTCTATAACTCAAAGTAATTATGTTAAATTTCTCGGCGTTTACGTAGATTCTCTATTGAATTGAGGTAATTACGTTGATTGTTTGAACAAAAAAATATGAACCCAGTGCTTTGTTATTTGGCAGTTAAAATCATCCATCAATATTCACATCTCAAAAATGTATTATTTTGCACATGTTCAGTCTCAGTTAAGTTACTGCATAATATGTTGGGGAAATTGCACTCGTTTTAATGAAGCATTTACTCTTCACAAAAAAATTTAACACATTTTATTAGTAGACATGATGCCTTTGTTAGTAGTAGTCAGAATCTTCGGGAAAACTACTCTCTAGATATTCCACCTCACACCTTATCCATTTTGGCAAACAGTCATAAAGTAATGCCTATAAAATTGTTTGATAAGCTACCTTTAAACATAAAGAGAATTAATGTTATTCATATGTTTAAAACAGAAGTGAAATCTTTATTATTAAAATTTTCCTTTTATTCAGTTGAAGAGTATTTACAAGCTGATTTTTAAATTTCATTGTTAGTTATATTTAATTGTTATTTATTTGTTTATTATTTTTATCATTAATTTTTATTATTGTCTTCATTTTGTATTGCTATTTGACTTACTATATGAACTTAATTGTATCATTTTTTAATAGTGAATAAATTATAATTATTATTATCCCGATAGTTATGATCGCAATAGAAAAATCATATTTACAGCAAACGACTGATCATTTTTAGGTTAATAAATGTACCCACGTATCCAGTTTTATCCTGTTAGATAAAAGTGTTTTGGACATATTTAAAAAAAATTGATGACAAAGCCCGTTAAGAAACATTTTTGGATGATATGATTTGCGTCAAATCGTCATATAATTACATCTAGAATTTAAAATTTTCGTTTGTCAAGACAACCCTATATATTGTTAATATCTCGCTTAATTGAAATTAAACATCCTTTGAACTATTTCTTGGCCAAGTTTTAAAATTTCGGAATTCATCATTATTAATTATATTATGGTTGCGGTTGACATCAGAAGTGAGAACAAAGCAATATAGTGACTCTGTTTGAGAATTTCCCGTTTCCCACATTAATGAAATTATTTCGATAAATTAGGTAACTTTGAAATTTATTTAAAGGGTATAAGTAAAACTTTCATAATTTGATAATGTTTATTAGAGTAGACATATTGTAGTATAGTTTTGGATTATTATTCACATAATTGCTATTGTCCATTGTATCATTAGTTATAATAAACGAAAATTAACCATGTGTGTCATGTTTTTTGTATGTTGCTTTATTGTTACTAGTTCTATTCAACATTGGAAAGCACTACGCTTATAATCTTGTTTCCATAGTTATCAAAATCAAATTAATCCATCCAACGGAAATACTGGGCGATCTTGTACATTATATTTTACAGAATTTTGTAAAGGACGCAATCCACCATCCTCAAGAAAATACATATGAAATCTTGCTGGTGCTATAACGAGATGGGCATTTCAGATGAAAATAAATATAAGAAAATTATAGTAAAAGTTTGTTTATATACAAAAAATATGTGTTGTAGATTACCCCTTAAAGATACTATTTGGAAAATCGGTCCTTGACAATTCGGACAACGGTTTTCCATTTAGGAATAGATAATTTTTTATGTTAAAATTATTTGTAAATCTGCCGAACTACCATGGTAGTTCGGGGTAGTACGAGAACGGGGCATGCCCCGTTCCCGTAATAAACTTTTATTTCGTCAAATCTCCGTTGTTTTTCAACCAATCTTAATAAAATAATGTAATTATCTAAACGGAAGGGGGGCGAGCGTGCCCCGTTCTCGTAATAAACTTTTATTTCGTCAAATCTCCGTTGTTTTTCAACCAATCTTAATAAAATAATGTAATTATCTAAACGGAAGGGGGGCGAGCGTAGGTGCGCCTTTAATATGTACATACTTCGGTATGCGATGTAAAGCAACGACAGGCGCACTTGGATGGTGACCATTCCAACGGAAACCGCGTTCTCGCCTCACACATCTTCCAGCGGCTTGTATATCAGTGTATGCGCGGAAGCTATACAACCTTAGGCGAGGGTTGTATAGGAGATATACCATCCTTCGGAGGGGATGTAAAGCCGTCGGTCCCTTGTCTATTAAATGTTGGGGGTAGCTCGTCTACAGGCGTCGGTGTTAGGCCTCAGTAGCGGAAATAGGGCGACGTTAAATAAATGTATAAAAAAAAAATCTAAACGGAAAAAATAATTGACAATGAAAAGAGAAATGAAAAAAAAATCGGATAACATTTGAACCCGGATTATCTGGGTGGTAGTGAATAAATGAATGAACAACACTTTATTAGTATTAAAACGTACAAAATGTTTTCAGAACCCACTTCGGGACCAGTTGTACAAATCAGGTGGGATGAGTCTGGTTTGGGAATTAATAAATACCAGCAAAAATTTAATACACTAATCTTATTATTTAGTGAAACGGGAGTTCCTCTATTACATATAAGAAGATCTCGTCTACTGTTAAATTATGGAACAAATATATGGGCCCAACCTGAACACCCAAATCGTACCGTATTGTTCAATGAAGAAAATGACGAAATATTTGAGGTGAGAGCTACCATCACAAAACCAGCAGGGATACGAATAAAGGAATATCTCAATAAAATTGACCACATCTTTCCACCAGTATATCAGTTAAGTTTTAATCAAATTCCACCTTGGAATTTAGGTTCCCCAGTATTCCATCTAGATAATACAGAACATAAAAAAAGCGATACAAATCCAATAATTTACTTGTCAAAATTTCATAAAATATTAAAGCAGTATCCCAGTTCAATGGTTTTATACCAATGGATCGAAAACCGATCAAGGAATGGGAAGTGCCATCTCAATCCTCGGAGAAACACATGCATGGACTCTCCATCACTGGGCCAGTATCTTCACTGCCGAACTATACGCAATATGACAGGGGCTGATATTTTCTGAACGATCTATACTTAATACGATATTAATATGCACGGACTCTTTCAGCGCCATCCAAGCGATCAAAAATATATTTACATTTGAACCGCTAGTCCAGAAGATTCTTATATAAATAAACAGCTTGCAAGAATTGGGGAAAAATGTATATTCACTTGGATTCCAAGCCATATTGGAATAACTGGCAATGAAAGAGCAGACCACGCAACAAAGAATGTAATAAGTGAAGAGCGAGATGAACACAGAGATAAGCCCAAGTGATATAAAAGCCCACTTTAAAGCCAAACTGAAGGTAATATGCCAAAATGAATGGAACAGGGAAGAATCTAAATTAAAAGAAATTAAACCATCCATAGAACCATGGTTTTTCCCCTGTAAATTAACTCGAAGGGAAGAAGTAGCCATTACGCGAATGAGAATAGGTCATACCCACCTCACATCTAGCCATCTGCTTTTGGGGACAGCACGGCCCAGATGCCAAACCTACCATTGCAGATTAACAGTGAAGCACATACTCTTGAATTGCCCGGACCACAATAATATTCGCGACCAACTCGAAATACAGGGTTCACTAATTGAATGCTTAACCAACGAAGACATATGATAAAGGTGATTAGTTATCTAAGACAAACAAATCTATTGTGCAAAATATAATCATCCAATAGGAGAGTAAAGCGGCTAATGACCAAACTTGTCGATGCCGCTAAAAACAAAAAAATACACTGACTAAAACCGTAGAATATATTGTAGATGCACTAATAAATTTTGATTATTGATGCGGGAATCATCTGATCGACAAAACCTGTTCGAGGCACCTATTATGGGCTGTGTGTTAGCTGCCTATTGTTTTCTACAATTTTGGCCTAAAGCAAGTTTTGACATTAATGAATTTATTGGTTGAGAAGATAAATTTAGAAAAAGAAAAAAAATTCAAACAAACATAGAAACAAATAGTGACAGATGAAAAGGAAGAGAGGAATAGGGCAGAATTAAAGAATGAAAGGTATGAAAATTCAATGAGAGGCGAGAGTCTAAGATGAAGGAATAGTATGTGAAATTTTAGCCATACAGTTTGCCGGAAAATGGTCAGCGTCTGATAAGGAAGGGTGTGTTTTATTCTAAATGCGGCATTATGCTGTCTAATTTGTGGTGTTTTGACCAAAATAAATTCTTTTTTTTTTTTATTAAAATAAAGGTATTAATATTTTCTTTCTGATCTGATAAAAAATGTTTCCAATTTTTCAAAATAGCCGATAAAATTCATTTTTTGTTAATTGGGTTTTAAACAAATGCAAAAAATGGCCAAAATAGGTTTTAAACAAATTTTTTCCCGGCAAGCTGATGTCGAGACCTAACTTTTGGAATAAAATGATCCATTTTGAACTTAATGGCATAAAATGGCGGCCAATTCAAATTTTAAATAACAAATTCAGTTGCGCAAACTGGGTTTAATATTTTTGCACCAAATTGCGAGGGTGTTTTTGTTACAGCAAAAGGTAGATTTTCTGAAAGTTTGAAGCTGGTAGGTTCACCCAGCGGCTCTAGCCAGCAAAATGAAAATAAAAACGTTTTTTGGCCACTTTTTTCACTTTTGTAGGCTATGGTTGCGCTACAGTAAACATAAATTTGGAGAAAATTTCATTACAAGGATTTTGGTTTTTTTGTCCCGATCGAACCTATATATCTTGAGTTATTCACATTTTTATGTTGAAAAACGCGGTTAAAAAAATTAAATTGTTAAAGACAATTGGAGCACAAGGTCTTTGAAGTACGAACACTTTTTGAGTACTTCTGAGCACCTCCCCAACAGGATCCAACTATAAAATTACTTGTGGAAAAAATTCCTTTGTATTCATTTTTTGTGCTCTTTTTACTGCGCTAGAAGCCTTTTACGATAAAACAATGATTTAGAAAATTGCATTTCTTTTGTGTTTTTTAACACACCAATTTTCGAGAAAAATATTTTTGTTTTCGACCACACGTTCTTTTCTAAAATCAACGAATAAATCTAGAAAATAATAAAAAAAACAGGTATATTACTGGGAAATAACTTCTATGCTGTGATTTTTATGTTAAAGGAAGAATCATAGGATAATTTTCGCCAACCAACCAAAAATTAGGAGAAGGTAGAGATATCGTATTTAGCTGATTGTTCCTTTGATATAGAACTCACAGGCCTAGAGATTATTTCTGTTATTTTCTAGATTTTTCAATTAGTTTCTAAAACAATTCTTATGGGATAGAAAACCCAAAAAAAGCAAGAAAAATAGAGGAAATGTCACAATCAACTTTTAGACAATATTAGAGCCTTGCAATACATTTTGATATTAGGAGTTTACTTTTTGAGGTAGATATATATTTTATAATTGAGCAAAATTGATTCATACAGTTTCTATTCTTTCTTGTATTAAAAATATTGTCATATGTACGATGACAAAGTTTTAGTTATTTAGTTACCTTACCTTTTTTATTAAAAGTCACTCTAAGTGCATGATTTACATCTGCTTCAAATTAGTTAATTATAAGAAAATACAATGTTGTTTGTACCGGATTTTTGTTGGTAAATACAAACAATAATTAAAAAATGATTAATAAACAGAGTAACTTTTTCTCATTAACATAAACTATCCACATTCGTTTGTGTTCTATATTATCTTCATTTAATTAAACGAAAACATGCAGATATAATAATCAGTAAAAAAATTTAAAATAAAAGTATTTATTCTCTAGTTAGTAAAAATTTTCAGGCATAGAAACACTTACATCAAAAGTGTAACGATGTTAGTTGGTTACAACAGTAATTGCAAAATATCCAAAAACTCATTATTTATGCACACTAATTGACATCACAAAATTAAATTCACACAATTACTGAGATTCACATCGTCCAGCGTGCGTACTTCGGTTCCTTGCCTCATCACCTGTTGCAGTCTCTAAGTTTACAACCACTGAAATGCAAAGAAACAGTAAACTACTTCTCATACGAGCAACTTATCTTGTACGCAGCGAACGCAAACGAAGCCTCATTTCTACTACCACTCAGCCCTCGTACTCCATACGGCACGAATTCAGTGCATTTATTTTTCCCTTTTAAAATAGGCAAGTCATCACCTCTTTTCATTTTTACGTAATGTTACGGTCTGAACTCGCGCTCTAGACAGGTGGTATGTGCAATACCTCATAACCGTTAAAATATTTATTAAGGTCGCGTGAAGGATGTACATTGTAAAGAGTAATTTTGCAATTAAATTGTACCGGAGCCTGTTGGTCGATATTTTTGCAGTTACGTCCACGGAATGAGGTTTACGAAGATTAAAAGTATTTGTTGTTTTAGGCCGCGCACTTGTATTTTTAATTATGTAATGCCTTAAAATTGTCATTAAGAAGTATTGACTGTTATTTTTTCAGGCAATGTACATTACAAATAGAACATAAAAAGACATCAGTGATGAAATACTAGAATCTTTGACTTATGTAATAAATTAGAGGACCGGCATACTCAGCAGCCCAGATATGTAGAATGAGGTCATTCAGTCAAATTTTATATTGCATTTTTTATTATATTGATGCGATGTAACCATCGAATAGTTATAACACTGAGAATTTGAAATCGATCCAGTATTTAAGTTAACTCTACATGAACGGAGGCACTCGAAGCACTGCCGTTCCTTATTCCCAATACATCCATCTAGTATTCGCAAGTCACTGTTAAGAGGATGTGTTTACTATGCGTGGACCGGATTATTTAAAAGATTGGTCTAGTCTATTACAAGTGGATGTTAGTAGATGTCTAATGAGAGAGGGTCGAAGCCGAAGCCGAGTGTTCAGTTTAAGGGTGGGGGGTAATTAGAGTTGTGGGAGGTAATTAGGGGCAAGGCGTAAGAGGGCAGGGCCTAAGACTGATAGTGGTGGGCAATTGTAGTAGTGGGAGGTAATTAGAGTGGTGGGGGCAATTAGAGAAAAACTAAGGATAATTTAGGTACAAATAAGAGTAATTACAGATAATTTAGGTCAATATAAGGGTAATTAAGTTTATAATAAGTATAATTAAAGGTAATTTATATAGATCACTTGATGGGGTAAGGTAATAGCGTGGTGGGGGCAGAGGTCACGGGGTCAAGGGATTAAGTGGTGGGGGCAATTAAAGCATCATTAAAGATAATTAAGGGTAATTAAGGTAATTATGGTCCATCAGTCTGTCCGCCCATCCATTTGTATGTTCGTCTGCCTATCTGTTCGTCTGTTAGCTAAATAATTGTCTGTGATTTTGTATTTATTATTAGATATTGTGCTATTGCACGATTATAGTATCTGTATTTTTTACAATGAGATGACAAACGTTCATTTTATTACACATTCTTATATTATTCTTATATACCTAAAGTTACATCTGTCTGCCAATTTATTTTAGCTGCCTTATCCTTATGCTGATGAACAATTGTGATAAAAATTATTTTACCTGCCTGTCTCATCTACAGACATTTTTATGGTTTTTAGTTTATCTCTTATATTATTAAAAGGAGTATATACATAGCTTATGTGAACTGTTATTTTTTAGGGAAATATTGCAGTGCATTTCAGTAATACCCTTTCATCTACTACAAAGTCTCTTTTAGCTTGAACGTACTAAGGGCTTTATGTACTTAAGAACTGTATAGAAACATCCTATGATGAGTTTAGAAATAAAACAAAGATTAGAATAATACATTCATTTTATAACCTGTTCTTGATTACATAATTAAGACATTTATATTCAAATCTACAACATATTTGTATAAAAAATGAACATCTGCGAGAGCATAATGGCAATTATTATACTAGTAATGTTCCAGACATTCTGGTATAGTACCTAAATTTCCTTTAATTATTCTCTAATTGCTCCCAACCACTCTAATTACCTCCTACCATTCAATTACCTCCCACTACTACAATTGCCTCCACCACCACTCCTAGGTCCCGCGCTCTTACGCCGCGCCCTCTTATGCCCCCCTAATTACCTCCCACCACTATAATTACCCCCCACCCCTAAACTGAACACTGCCCTGGCTCCAACCCGCTCTCATTAGACATTTACTTCACTGCATATTTTAACACAAATTGCCAATATATAAATGCCCAAGTAGGAGTAAGAAAAATGTAACGTAAGTTTTAATTAAAGTCTTAAATAATGACTGTCGATGTCAAACTTTTCATGATCAAGATATATTATTATTTTACTACCTAACAATAATATTTTATTATAGAGAGTGTTTCTTTTCTAATGACAGTGTAACGAAATAGGTATTGAGTCCCCAGACAGGGGTCTTCAGCCCCTCCGGATCCCTTTTAAGGGTCTTACTGCACCTGTACAGCTCTTAATGGCCCTGCTGCAGGACTATCGCGATTGCCCATTAAAAATGTAGCCCCTATTTAGTTTTTCCGTAACCTTTGATGTTTGCATTATCCGTGAAGTAAACAGTATTTCCAATTCAAGTGGCGATTCTATGGCTTTTCGATCCAGACTGCTACTATACAATTCAGAGAATTAGTACTCATTCAATAATAGAAGAAAAAGAGTATCTAGTTTTTAATAAATTTCATGCAATTTCTTGTAACCAATTTAACTTTCATAGAGAAGACGCTGTTGCTCATTTGACATATTATTTTATATACTGAATTATATGGAAAAATATCAAGCCTTGAAAAATCATTTAACACACTGTCTATACTGATATTGTCACAGTAATTATAATTTATTTATTATTTATTTGAACCACCCGCTACGTTTCCTTACGCTTATTGCCGATTTTGCGATTCAGAATTTCACCCCTAACTACTAAATATTTTGGGTGGGCGTATTTATTTTCTATTGATTCGACAGTTCCTTTTCATTTGGTACAATTTAAAATGATATTTTATAATCTAAAGACATTCAATTTTGCTGTAAGAATGCCCGACAGCAGTAGTAAATAAAACAAGGTAGTAAAAACAATAAGGTATAGGTTTAATAAATTAAAAGCACACTTATAAACAATAGGAGCATACTTACAGATTCGCCCCCTAGCAGAGGGGAGTTAGATTTTTGAAATGTAAAGAAGATCATTCATTTTTGGTGTATGGTGCGTAATCCAACTCCCCTCTGCTAGGGGGTAGCTCCCAGGGGGCGAAATTACAAGTATTCTCCTATTGTCTATAAATGCGTTTTCAGTTTTTGCTCCTTTTTCTTGTGTTTCACCAGTAGGCCTAATCCATGGTTTCCCTTGTTTTAAATGGTACTGAAGAAGTCATACGACCCATAGGAAGCGAGATGTTTGCGAAGAACTGATTTCTGTGACCTTTTACTTTGAATAACTGAAATCGGACATGCGATATCGATGGGAACTTTTAAGGATGTTGCATCTGAGGTCGAAATAAAGGCGTATGCAAAATTTCAGTTTGCTTGGACTTTTTAGGCAAACGGATCCTAATGTGACTGGAGTATTATTAAATAAACTTGTACCTTATTGTTTTTACCACCTTGTCCTATCTACCAAGTATGTCAGTTATTCACTAACGTAACAATATCATAATAAATTACTAAAAAAATATAAGAACTGTGGTATAAGACGAAACGTACATAATATACTAAAGAGTTACCTGTCGAAACGCATACTATAATTAAAATTCAACGATACCCATGGTAGTTTTAGATCTAATAAATATAAAGTCTCTCAGGGCACAGTTCTAGGGCCACTATTAATTTCAGTATACATTAATAATCATAAGAATACTACTGTATATATTCTTAATTTAGCAGATGATACTGTTACACGTTTAAAGATGAAAATTTAGATTAATTGAAAAATAATAGCGGAATATGAATTCAGGCAAATTAAAGAAACGTTCGATTATAACACAGTTAATTACTCACCATATGCCATTTACATCTTACCGTAATAACTTTCCTAACCTCGGGTTAATAAACTAGAAATACTGGAAGCAGAATCACACAAACACAACATTTTCATTGGGTATGTACGTCAAAGATCTTATGAAATAGATGAGGTGTTTATCATCATGTTTTGAGTGCATTATAAATTAACTAGCTTAAATTACTGTACTATGCATTTTTTTAATCTTACCTCAATTGTGGTATTATTGGGTAAGGAAGAGAAAATTATCGCCACCTAGATAACCTAATGTCTGTTTTTTTTTAATTGACGAGCAAACAGAAAAGTACATAAAAAGTGACGAACAGACGACTTGTGTGTAGAAACGGGCTAGCCAGTTCATAGACTGATTACAAGTAGACCTAAAAGTCTGCTGCCTCCAAGTATCCAAATTAATTTTAGCTCTGCCGCATTCCTATACAATGTAAACCGTATCTTCCATCCGTCTTTGGAGTTTTCTTCAGCCCATATGTGCCCTCTCAAAGTCAGCTATCCATTAGTCGGGCATAGTCGAAAAGTCAGATTACCATCTTACGAGTTTATTTAATATAGTTTATCCTCTCTGTTCTTTTCTATAAGCGGTAACGAGCAAACGAAAAACTAACGAGCAATCATAAGAAAGCGATTCGTATTAGCTTTAATTTAAAAAATGGGAACCAACATCTCAGAGTTAAAACTTTAAACTCATTCTCATTGAACTTTCTTTAATCGATCCTTTATATCAATGTGATATACCTAAAATACACCTCATCTACCAAATTACTTGAGCGTCAGGGCATTTTTTGTACCATCACTGCTCATAGTATAAAATAGGCAAACTGAAACTATTTTGCTTGATAGAGTTTACAATGTACTTTTGTAACCATTAAAAGACGGTACCTTTATTTATTTGTTCTTTGACAAATTTTATATTTTCTGTAACCCAAATAATCTGTTGGCCCAAATGTTATAAACCTTCAACCATGAATGATGTCTTTGTAAAACATTTTTTTATGTGACTTGATCAAATAGATAAAAATAGAGTCTGTGTCGAAACGTGGCATTAGGCACATGTGTACAGCTAGTGGTGGTTAAAAGTAAACATTTTTAAATTCAGAAGATATGTAAAAGAATAATATATGTCGTGAGACATTCTCAGTAATTATAATAGGAAATATGGTTCAAGGTGGCCACAATGTAGCTGAAAAAGAGAAAAATAGAGCAGTTATGGCAGATAGCTAGGGGCAGAGGATAATTTTTTTGTTTATTATTAATTTTACTTTCACGTCCAGTGGAAGTATAGTAACGCAAAAAAATATTATTATTATTTTTTAAATAGGCTTAAAATGTCATGAAACGTCTAGATTTTAAATTTGAGCGAAAAAAATGGTCTGTTGGTCTGTCTGTAAATTTGGTACACTTATGTATTGTAATGAATTTTTTCTTGGCATAACCCTCCCCCCCCACTATCACCCCCTACTACGTGGTACTTCACCCCCACGCTATTATTAGAGGGAGTAAACAAATTAAAATGTGGTTTAGTGTATATACAAAAACAAACCGTCTAAAAAATTTTTTTTGCGTTAGCTACCCCCTCTACCACCCCCATTGCCACCCCCCACCCTATTATGAAAGGGGGTAAAAAAATTAAAATGTGATTTAGTGTGTATACAAGAACGAAACGCCTAAAAAAATTTTTTTGGCGTTAGCTACCCCTCTACCACCCCCATTGCCACCCACACCCTATTATTAAAGGGAGTAAAAAATTAAATTGGAATTTGTGTGTGTATACGTGAACCAAGGACTTCTAAATTTTTTTTACATTAGCCACCCCCCCTTAACCCCCACTCTATTACTAAGTGGAATAAAATATTACATTGGAATTTAGTGTGCATAAGACTTGGATACAAAATCTGGATGTGGAAGTAGTGATTTCTTGGGCAGCGGTTTTTTATGTTTTCTTTTTCATTTAGAAACGTATATTTTGTGCTATTGCACCTAATAAAAGTTTGCGGATAATATTGAGGTATATACAGTGTGTCTCAGTTAAGAGTGTAACAGCGTAATAATTCTTTTGGTTTTTGTCCGATTTAAATCAAACTGGTCTCAAAAGATAGAAGTCACTAAGATCTGTTTAAAACGACAAAATCACTTTCCATCTTTAAATGCAAGGCCATCTACGATGTTAAATTATAAGAAGAAAATGAAAAAATCATAGTGGGCATTTTTCCTGAATCCGAAGTTTACTTAAATTCTAAAAAAATGAGGTTTTGAAAAAATTCCAATCCCAAATTTCTCGTTTTGATAACTATACTCTGACTCCTTTGTTTCTGCTGAGACAATTTTGTAAATGTCAGATTAGCTGTCAAGTAAATCTGTTGTTTATATTGTTTCAAAAAAATAAATTTAAAAATAATTTTTATTGAAATGCCTAAAATGATTTTAATATGGTCCGACGGCATGCTTTTCGGGAGCAGCCGCAATAGCTACCGTACATTAGTAAATTAAACCAACTTGAGCGAATAGATAAAGTCAATTCAGGCATTCGCCAAAAAACTAAGCCATTCCAACCTGCTAATAAAATAGGTTTCTTGTAGAAAAAATATTTATGCCCGACCATTATCTTTTTGAACACGTTACATTTGTAAAATATATTTCATTTAAATTTTAAATATTTTTCCAATAATGTAATTGTTCTTTATTGCATTCTTTATTACATAATTTTCCCACTTTGTGGTGAATGAAAAAGCCAGATCAACAAATATAAACAAAACAAGAAAACCAGGAAATTATTAATAACAAGAACAATAAGTATATTTATTCAAGGGTGTAAGAGCAATTATCTAGCTTAAGTTTCACTTTTATAACAATCTTTTTATGTCCCGTGTATAAATCGGCTTTTTACTATAAGCTGACACGTACTTTCGTGAAAGTTTATATTATCTAAATTTTAAATTAATAAGTAGTTACATTTCCAAATATACGTCATTAAATCAAAACTGGAATTGCTCTCGACATTAACAGATTAATATATGATCTTGCTTATGACATATAAACAATAGATTTAAAAACCATTTTAGTATACTGATATTCGAAATACATTTTTTACGATAAACATTTGTATACGTATCATTTCAGTTACATATATTTGAATTTAATATGAAATTCGTTTGATGATTTATTTTTATGAGTTTTTAACAAGCATATCCATTAGTAAAAACCGATTTCTGCAATAAGTTAATTGAAACTTTCTTTTCACAAGAAACTAGAATATATGTTGGTTGTTGTAGGATGACCAAAAAATAGTTGTACTTGTTCATTATACTACTAGTAATAATGTGAAGCTATTCAGAATATTGCCACTTCCCACAATATTAATGTTATTATACAGGGTGTTGCATCATGAGAGGGACATAGCTTAATAGGAGGTAGAGAACATCAGTGGTAACCGGAACCTCCCATAGAAATGTCTCATTGGGCCTTCATTACGAAGTTACAGGGTGTTAAATAATTTTTGGCCAAACCTGTTTTTTGTCATAACTTTGACAGGGAATGAAATAACGGATTCATATTTGGTACGGCTAATGTAATAACGAGCCCCAAGAGGTACATGTATAAAAAAATATATATCCAGGTCCGGACTCACTATAATTTATGTTTCTTTTTTGCATCAATAAAACATCACCCTGTATATATTTTTTTGAAATTTCGATACGATATTCGAAAAGAGCAAGAAAAAACAAACAAAATGGCCTATTTCATTTTTTTGTTACACCTTCGTGGTTATTTAAATACGTTGTTAAATGTGCAAGAAAATGGATTACAGAACCCTATTAAATGAAAGGCACGTGAAATAAATAGTTTTATAACTAAAATTTGCAAAAATTCTATTGAGCCTAGGTGGTCTGGGTGAATCCTAATTCCGGCACGTTTTAAAGGTCCATTTTGGTAAAAAAACTGTGGTCCTAATAAGTAATCGGGTATGAAATAACAGTAGGCTTGTTCAAAGTGACAGATAATAAAAAGAAATCTCCTAAACAGTTGAATAATTGTTTGTTAGTAATTTAATGTGTCAATAATCTGCATTTAGTTAGTGAAAACTTGTGAAAATATTTTAACTAGGCCAGTAAAATTTACAAACGTGGAATATGCTGACATAATATTCATCTATGGTTTCTGTAATGGAAATGGTAGGTCGGCGGAAAGAGAATATCGGCTGCGTTTTCCTGGTCGTCGATGCCCTAATCATAAAACCTTTAGTACGGTGTTCCAGTATGCAAGACAACACGGAAAGTTTCCTAATTCTGCAGTTGTGGAGCGTGTTTTACAACGAGGTGTGCAGGAACAAAACAATATTATAAACGTAGTTCAAGAAAACCCAAATATGAGCACTAGACGAATCAGTTTGGCAACTGGTATTCCTCATTGGCGAGTATGGAGAACCCTAAAAAAGAACGTTACCATCCATATCATATCCAGCAGGTACAGCGTCTTCAACAAGGCGACGATATCCCCCGCCTGGCATTTTGTCATTGGTTGTCTAACCATCGCCCAGTCATTTACAGAACCTTATTTACGGATGAGGCACAATTTACAAGGGATGGAGTAAACAATTCACGAAATAATCATAAATGGGCACAGGAAAACCCACATGCGGTACGCCAACGCCGTTCGCAACACAGGTTTTCTGTAAATGTTTGGGTCGGACTTGTGAATAGACATTTGATAGGGCCACATTTTTTTGAAGAAAGATTGAATGGTGAAATTTACTTTGATTTTCTTCAAAACATTTTACCGAATATGTTAGAAAATATCGGTATAAGAGGCATGTTGTTTCAGCATGATGGGGCTCCACCACATTTTAACCTTCAAGTAAGAGAACACTTAAACAATGTGTATCCTAATAGATGGATTGGACGCGGGGGTCCACATGAATGGCCACCAAGATCTCCTGATTGTAACCCTTGTGATTACTTTTTATGGGGCCACTTAAAAAACGAGGTTTATAGCATTGAAATTGAAAGTAGACAACATTTAATCCAGCGCATCGTTACAACCTGCGACGAAATACGGAATAATGATAATGATACGTCGAGCAATTGGTGACCTTTCTAAACGCGCAAGAAAATGCACAGAATGTGGGGGAGGACATTTTGAAAATTTACTTTAGTGTCAATTACGTTTTATTTTTAAACACATTTAGTTATTGTTTTGTTATTTATTGTTAATTGAATGGAAAATATTTTATTTATTTAGATTTTAGTTTGTTCTCTTTTCCAATTTTTATTAAGTATAAAATGTTGATGATTTTCTTGATCAAAGTAACTGGTTGCTTAGGCCTAAATGGTTTAAATTATCTGTCAACTTTATTCTTTGAACAAGCCTACTGTGATTGATTAAAAATTTTGTTATTTCATACCCGATTACTTATTAGTACCACAGTTTTTTACCAAAATGGACCTTTAAAACGTGCCGGAATTAGGATTCACCCAGACCACCTAGGCTCAATAGAATTTTTGCAAATTTTAGTTATAAAACTATTTATTTCACGTGCCTCTCATTTAATAGGGTTCTGTAATCCATTTTCTTGCACATTTAACAACGTATTTAAATAACCACGAAGGTGTAACAAAAAAATGAAATAGGCCATTTTGTTTGTTTTTTCTTGCTCTTTTCGAATATCGTATCGAAATTTCAAAAAAATATATACAGGGTGATGTTTTATTGATGCAAAGAAGAAACATAAATTATAGTGAGTCCGGACCTGGATATATTTTTTTTTATACATGTACCTCTTGGGGCTCGTTAGTACATTAGCCGTACCAAATATGAATCCGTTATTTCATTCCCTGTCAAAGTTATGACAAAAAACAGGTTTGGCCAAAAATTATTTAACACCCTGTAACTTCGTAATGAAGGCCCAAGGAGACATTTCTATGGGAGGTTCCGGTTACCACTGATGTTCTCTACCTCCTATTAAGCTATGTCCCTCTCATGATGCAACACCCTGTATATGCAAATTCTTACTGTTGCCATAAATACACTGCCATAGAAAACTAATTGAACCGCTAGAAGCGTTAATAACTTCAGGTATAGCATACTTAACAACCAATATATTAATTGCGAAATAAATAAACCTACAATCAAACAAGTGCCTTTTACATCAAGGGAAAATCGACAAATATTAAGCGTCAAGAATGTTTTAATAACTTAATCTATATTGGCTTCAAAGCGAACTTCATAATGCTTGACATTCCAGTGTATATTATTCAACAGAAATTGAGAAAAATTGACGAAACGGGTGACAGAATTTGAAATTGCAAACTACAATATTGTTGTATTGTTAATAATAGTAAAATTTGGTAAAATATTTCCATGATTATAACGGAATACGTATGCGGAAACGTTTCCTCACCTGTTTCGGGGGACTTGGGTTCGGTGTCCGGTTGATCAACTGATTTTTTTTATAAAAGAAAATTTAATCTTTGTGTACCAAGATATAGTGTATAGCAGTGGCGGCTGTTACTATCGGAGCATATGCCCCATAAGCTAATTCAGCCGGCTAGTTAATTTCTATTTATTTTTATCCATTTTAACATTTTTATGGATATAATAAAACCCCAAAACTAATTTCCGACGCTATCGCTGAGTTACAACTTGAGTTTGCCAATATCTACTTCCCAAAGTGCACATGAGGACCTCTATTCCGTAATTATGGGGAGAGTGAGCATTCATCGTGCGAAACGAGAGCTCACATCACACGCATCTCACCTGACCGTCCTATACTGTATTCTGTAAGTGCAGTGAATAGGTGGTGAACGTGAAGGGATTCAGCGAGAATAACCGAATTTACAACCAATTAGGTTGGCACAAAAGCATCAGCTTCAGTGCTGAGTTGTTGTCATTGTCATGTCATTAATTAACTTAGGTAAGAGGTGACAGATAAATTATTATTAATCAAAAATTTCGTAAGGATATACCCTCCTCATTGGTAATACATGTTTTTTTAAATATGATTATAATAAACTAAAAGAGTAATTGTAATATTTGCTAAGAATGATATTATTACCTCGTTGGCGATGAGCAAGTCCGCAATGTCCATTCCGATTCATAGATTTGACAACAACAATTTTTGGCCGACGCAAACTGTCATAAAAGAACGGTTAGGATCGGCGTTCTCCCGGGGAACCCCTCACTATTTACCAGTAGAAGCAAGTTTACGCATTTTTCGCACGATGTGATCACTCCCGTAGTTACAGAATAAACTTTTATACATTTTCAGGTTAACTCCGCCCACTTCTCACGGGAATGTGCTTTCATGCTTTTACAGAATAGAGATGCAGTTGTGTACGGAGACCGTGTCTTGTTCCGCATCTGGCTAGATTTTGTTTACGACGTTGCTATGGCAACGACACGCACCTTATGCTATAATGCGGGCACAGTTCACTTGTGTACACTTTACTGTTATATGCTTAATCCTGCTCTCGCTGCTTAAATTGCTAATTCTGTGTTTTGTTATTTGTTTATTTCGTTTCGTTTAGGCACACATAAGATATTTAAAAATTAATTCAGTATCTTATATTTTAAGTAACAGACCGCTGAGCTACGAAGATAAAGTTAATATAAAAAATAAATAGGAAGGCCTATAAGGCTTTAATAGACAAGGAGAAATTAAGAACTGAATTGAAATTTATTTATGGCAGGGATGATATGTGCCGCAATGGTATTTTACCTCTTCTGACATTTATTAATAAAAATAATTTGGAGGAAGGCTTATCTGAGACGTACAAAATTTTAAGTATTATATGTACTACACCTATGACGACTTGCGAATGTGAAAGAGGTTTTTCTACATTAAAAAGAATAAAATGTTTTCTAAGGAACACTATGGGCTAAGACAGGCTTAATGCACTTTCGATGTTATCAATTGAAAAAAATATGATACAGTTTATTCTTGATTTTGGCAATAAAGTGATAGACATTTTCGCAGTAGAATGGATTTTATGTACAAAAAAATGTTTTTGTTTGTGTGTGTATGTATATGTACTAAATCTTTAAAGTAGGAGGACACATTTGCAATTGCTGGCTTATTTTTTATGCAGCACACGATTTTGAGAACAAAGAATATGGTGAATGGTTCTCTGGTAAGTTAATTTTAATATACTATTTCATAATGTCAAATGTGTGCCCCCCTATAAAATTAACCACGAGCCGCCACTGGTGTATAAGTCACTTTAGGAGTGCAGTGCGTTGTATTCCTTATGGTTTTCAATAAACTGATATATTAGAGTTGCCACATCTTCTAATACAGAATGAAGAAATATTGCAGTATTTTGTGGATTCAACTTCGAGAAAAAACTTAAAATATTTTTCTGAAAAAATAAAAACATTTCAAGTTTTTTCCCGAAGTTGAATTCCCAAAATACTGTAATATTTCTTAAAGAGGAATGAATAAGGAAATGAAGAATGAAGAAACATTGCAGTATTTTGGGGATTCAACTTCGGGAAAAAACTGCTGATAGAAGTTTGTTTTTTATTTTATAAAGTAGTAGGTAGTAAGAGGGCCTTAAAAACTATTGATATAAGATTTTATTTTTCAAGTTTTATATATTTCTAATGCTTCTTAATGCTCAAGAAAAATGTTATTAATCATTTAACCTATGTATTATTAAATTTACATATGGTTTATTAAATTTACTAGAATCCATAAAACACTCAATTTTTTAACATCGGTTTATTCAATTGTAATCATTAATCTACTTTCTGATAAAAGAAAATACAATGTTTATAAAGATAGCTGATTATTTCATATCATTATTTATCTGAAAATAATTAAATTTATTGAAAATTGTGTTCTCTATGTTTGGATTATTCACACCACAAGATTCACTTCAAACCAACGATATTGTAGATGAAAGTGATAGATAGGACTGATGGAATTAACTGCAAATTTATTCAGAACATTTTACAATTAAGTTGACTCTTACTACTCTTATATCCTATAAACAGATTTTAGTAAAAGATATAACTATCAAATTACAGAAACACTTACCATTATAACACCATTGTCACTATACACCAAACAGTTAGTCCTGGAAAGTTGATTATTCTAATATAGCGGTACTATTAAATACTTTAAGTAACAATTAGCATTTTAAGTTTAGAAATATCCACCACATCAATATATAACATTAATCATTTTTTTTATGATTGGAAAAATTTTCATTAGACCAGAAAAATACTTAATCATGATTAAGTAATTTTCATTCAAAGTTTCCTCGACTACTGAGTAAAAATAAAATGTTGACAAGTAAATTATTTAAACCTTGATACGCCTCACTGCTTTCTCTGAAGAATTATAAGTAAGCAGTTACATTTAAGGAATAACGGAATTTCTTGTTTTTCAAATCATATCTTCGTTAATTTATTATATTGCTGTATATAGTAATTATTATCGTAGTGGAAGGGAAAGTAATATTCAAATTATTATAAACGGTCATATTTTTTAGCTAATTTGTCAATAACACACCTTTCAGAGTTATAGATTTTCTGAAGACCTGAACACAAAAGAAAAATTTCATCAATCAAAAATAAACACATTTAAAAAATCAGTGATTTCAAATGAAAACAACAACCATAAAAACAAATAAATAATAACTCGTCAGAATGGATAGAAAATTTAACGAACACAGGAATTTCGAAAATGTTCAGGAAATGAGGTTAAATGGAAGAGCAAAATTTCGTAACTATAAGTTGCGAAGAACTGATCTTTGCCTACTACCATACTCATACTTCTATTTGTTGATGTGTACTATTTTTAATTTGTAAATATATTGTAATTGCTGCTACTTTTTTTACAAAAAACCAGTGACCCTACTCTGTGGCTAAAACACTCAGAGAGGGGAGCTGGTAATAAATACCAATAGCCACTCCCCACGCCCGTGGGGTGAATAACTACCGGGTTCATGAATCGTGTGCTCTGAGTAGACGGAATGAACCGAGGATGACAGCCTTCTGCCTTCAGGCGGCTAAGATCTCTACCGAATCTCGGCATACCGGTATGATCTTTAGTTCCGAAAGCAGCGTCTGTCTCATTCCACCGAGGGCTCCTATAATCAGTACCACTATTTTAACAGAACGGCCTGAATAAAGCCTGCGGAGTTCGAAGAGCAAATCTCGATATTTTGTCCGTTTTCCTCCTCTTTCAAGACAATGTTGCTCTCAGCGGGGGCTGAGAATTTCACGATATACATCGTCTTGAGTTGGTGGTCGAGGAGTACTATGTCAGGCTTTTTGGCTTGTACTTGCCTGACGGTGGGAAACGAGTAGTTCCAATAAATTAGACACTTCTCATTCCCCACAACGGACTCAATATCCCCCGGAGCGTAAGGCAGCACTGGTGTTCCGTCTATCCCATACCTTGCCTTAGATGATAGTAAAGCACTCGTAATGCGGCGTCGTGTCTGTGAATATAGGCCGAGACTGCGTATGTCGGGCAAGCCGACAGTAAGTGCATTACAGTCTCCGGCGCCCTCCGGCGGGCCGTGCAGCTGACATCAGGGACCTCCATGCCCATGACACGACGTCGATAGACGAGGGTGTTAAATACACTATCCTAGCAAGCCATTATGAATCCCTCGGTCTCGGACTTCAGCCCAGCTAACCTTAAAAAGGCGAAGGTCAGCCTTTCAGATAAGCCGAGGTCTTCTATATTTTTATAGAAGACTCCGTGCAATGGCTTATCCTTATGGAGTTGCAGAAGGATGTTGTGTTCTGCAGCTTTAATGTGGGCTTTTAATCGAACGGGTTCCAACTCAGTGATAGAGTCAGCGTTTACTCGCTCGACGTCGAAGATAAGACCAAGTTCATCGGCTGCTCTCCATGCTGCCTTAATGAGAAAAGCTCCCACCTCTGCATATTCATCGCCCCGGACCATGCAGAGGAGGGGATCCGAACCCTGATGACCTTACATACTCCATCCATAATCCTGCTATGGAGACTCTCCAAACTCAAGAGTCCACTGCCTCCCCGATGTCGTGGGAGATATAACCGTGGAACGGACGATTTAGGATGCAAGCTCTTATTGAGATGCATCTTCTTGCGGGTTACTACATCGAGTTGACGCAAGCATATTTGTAGCAGACACCTTGTTCTTCCCGACAGTTCTGAAGACCAGATTCTGTCGGAGTAGGTGCTGATACTTGCCGCGGAGTGCGTTTTTCACTACACTCACTTCTCGGGTGGAGCGTTGCTCGACACCCAAGTAAGTGTACGACTCTCCGGCATATAGATGGTGTAAGATGCTTCCGTCCACGAGCTGCACGACGTCTCCGTAGTCACCGTATTGTCCTCTCTTGAGATGGATCCGTGCACATTTGTCCAACCCGAACTGCATACCGACAACCTGCGTGTACTCTTGTACCACCCTAAGGGACGACTGTTGGAGATCCCTTTCTCCAAAGGCATAAAGTTTAAGGTCATCCATATAAAATAGATGGGTTACCTTATGCCTCCTGTCGCCGGGGATACCGCAGTTGTAGCCACGGGTTTTCCGGAACGAGACGAATAATGGCAGTAATGAGATGCAAAACAGAAGGGGGCTGAGGGAATCTCCCTGAAATACTCTCCTTCTGAATGTTACCGACTCTGTTTGGACTCTATCGTTACCCAATGTTATGGTAAAGCGAGTCCTCCAGAACGGCATCAGTTCTTCAGTAAACTCATTATAAAACCCTATAAATCAAACAGAACAGTAATAATGGACAAAACTAGTACCATGAAGAACTAAACAACTTAGTAAGACGAATCTACATATAATCTTTTAAAAGAAACCTGACAAACCAATTCGAAAGAGAAATAATGACATAATAAAAAAATATAAAAGTAAAGAATACATCTCACCTAACACAGTAAAAAATCTCAAAATACACGACTCTCTACACCTAAAATACATTTTTAAGAACTACCTATCTAACTATTGTTTCACAGTAATCTTAGGGTCGTTGAAAGTTTTTATCCACAATAGGGAGTTCGAATGCTTTGTTAATCCATCAAGTAAAATTATTTTCGCTTGTCGACATATTATGTTCATTTTATATTCGTACATATTCATACTAGCGCACTAAAATTGCACAAAAAAACAATATAAAGGAACTTTTTCCATAAGCAATTTTATGGTTGGATCCTGTTGGGGAGGTGCTCAGGAGCACCCAAAAAATTTTTGTACTTCAAAGACTCTGTGCTGCAATTGTTATTAACACTTTAATTTTTTTAATCGCCTTCTTCAACCTAAAAATGTGAATAACTCGAGATGCATAGGTCCGATCGGGACAACATAAAAGAAACAAAATCTTTGTAATTAAATTCTCTACAAATCTTTGTTTAGTGTTTAGTGTTTAAGTCTTAGGGGTGCAACTATAATCTACAAAAGTGACAAAACTGGCCAGAAATCGTTTTTTCTTCATTTTGCTGCCCAGAGCCGCTGGGTGAACCGATCCCCTTCAAACATTCAGAAAATCTGCCTTTTGCTCTATCAAAAATACCCTGAAATTTTGCTGCAAAAATATTAAATCCAGCGTGCGCAATTGGATTCGTTATTTAAAATTTGAATTGGCCGCCATTTTATGCCATTAAACTACCACCACTATGTCACTAAAAATAGGTTTAAATTTTTTTTCTTATGGCATCAAAAAGCTGGCGTCGAGACCTAACTTTTGGAAAAAAGAATAATCCAGACTTAATGGCATAAAATGGCAACAAATATAAGAGGACGATACATGACGGAGCTCCTCCTCATTTTGGGATTGAGGTTAGAAGATATTTGGATAATGAATATCCAAACAGATGGATTGGACCTGGGGAACGTCATCCTTGGCCGGCTAGATCACCAGATTTCAACTCCGTCGATTGATTTCTATGGGGATATCTCAAAAATGAAGTCTACAGTGTCCCAATAAATAGTAGAGAACCGAATTATCCGCTGCAGTTACCAAATTAGAAACAATCCTGCGCAAATTAGAAAATCAATTGGCAATTTAAATAAACGCCAACAAAATGTATGGAAGCTGAAGATTTACTCTAATATTTGTAATATTTTAAAATATACTTTTATAAATATTAATTTGACCATTTTTATTACTTGCTTTTCTTTAACTCACAATCCGTGCACAATGTTTATGTTCAAATCTTGCGTCCTTTATTTAACACACTTCCTGACATAATCAATTGATGAAATTTTGTACACTTACTAAGATCGGAAGGCACAGTATTCCATTGTTACTTTTATAAATATCCACACGTAGGGAGCGCGGGGGTGAAAATTGTCTTCAAATATTGCATCCTTTGTTTAACAATGTTCCTGACATAATGAATTTATGAAATTTTGCACAGTTACTAAGATCGGATGACAATACAGTATTCCACCGTTACTTTTGCAAATATCCGCACGTAGGGGGCGCGGGAGTGAAAATTGAAAAATCTGCAAAATTAAGGAGCGAGAAAGCGAAGGAGCTAGAAATCAAAAGATATCGTTAACAGACGAATTTTTATTGAGCGCTGTCTGGGGGGTAAACCCCTCAAAAAGTATGACTAACAGGTAGAAAATAAAGAAATATAAAAACATTTTAAAAACTTGCTTTTATGTAAAAAGTCGTACTAAAAAGTAAAAAAATACTAATGTACGACTGCAAGAAAAGCAAGACGTGCGCACTTTGTATATAAGTATATGTATCATCTTTATGTACACATGAGTGAAGGCACCATGTGTACAACGATTCCACCACTTTCATACAATCATACAAAGTGCGGACGCCTTGCTTTTCTTGCAATCGTACATTAGTATTTTTTTATTTTTTACTTTTTAGTACGACCTTTTACAGAAAAGCAAGTTTTTAATATATTTTTTTATTTGTAGAATTAATGTAAGCAAATGAAGCTGCTTTTCTTCAAATTCCCCATTTTGCTAAATTCAACCAAAAAATCTAATTACACATGGTTTTGTTTAGTAATGATAGTCTTTTATAATTGGCAACTGAATGTTAAAAAATACACATACAGGGTGATTTTTTTACAGGAATCGAAAGAAACTAATTAAAAAGTCCGGCCCTTGAATTTAAAAAAAATATAATAGCAATCTATCAACTGTGATAAGTGTATAAAATGTTTAAAATTTAAACGAAATCCGATCAATAGTAAAGACGTTTTGGCCAAAATAAATTTAGATCAAAACCAGTTTATCCTGTATCTCAGAAATTAAGAGCGACAGGAAAATTTCAATGGCCGTTCCTGAATACTCAAGTGGTCTTCTATCGCCCCTAGAAATATGTACAGTTCCTTATGAAACACCCTGTATATTATGACAACTTATAGAGCTAACTGACTATACTGAAGCTTTATTCGGCACTAAATTTTTTATAAAGCATTTTTTTTTATTTTCAACTTTAAAGGATTGTATTTTCACAAGGGCGAGATTTTGGAAAGAGGTTTAGTAGGCTATTCAAATTTTCACGACGCGTTAGGTGAGTGGTTATTTAATGTAATTTTATCTCCAACACAAGTTTGAATTAACGCAAGCCATAACGCGTTTTTAAAATGATTTCTGGCAAGCCCATAACGCGTTTTTCAAATGATTTCTGTAACTAAAACGTTTCCAAGATACTTTCTGTAAGTAAAAATTTTCCATTAAGCCGGTAGTAAGTACAGGTGCTCAATAAATAAATAAATAAATATGTCTAATAAAATACAAAATAATAAAGTGTCATCCTTGACATAAAAAGTGTTTAATAATTGTACTATTCTTTACAGTAGTAAAACAAAGATATTAATATGGTGATAATGAGTGAGTGATTGAGAACCTAACGATTTCTATTTTGTTCATAAATTACCCGCTCTATTTACCACAATCCAGTACAAAGTAGGTACGTTTAAATTTATCGTGTCATAATTTCTATTATGCTTACTGTATTGTTAATGAATTGCAAATGCTCAATGATTAGTCTAGGTACGTTACCAAGAATAATGGTACTCGTCTCTATTCCACGTAAATTTTGATTTACCTATGGAAAATCATCATTATCTGTGCAATGAGCTAGATCCAGAAACTTTCAACGGTAATTTTTTAAATGTAGCTCAAAATATTACCAATAATTTACCTTCTTCTAATACTAGTTTCACTAACTTTTATCCTATTAACACTGAGTATCCGGATTTTAAATTCAAACATGTTAGTCCTAACGAAGTAAGGATATAATTGATAAAATCAAAGTTAAAAGCAGTTTCGATCATTTTGGTATGTCTGTTATTATAATAAAACATATAAAACAAATTATTTTGAAACCGTTAACTAAACTTATAAATGAGTGCATCGACAGTGGTATTTTTCCTGACATATTGAAAATTTTTAAAGTCATTCCTGTTCATAAAGGTGGACCATTAATATCATGTAATTTCATTCCCATATCTCTAACACCTATCATATCAAAAATATTTAAAACTGCATTAAAAAGTCAAATTTGCAACCACTTTGAAAACAATAAATTATTCTATCGTTTTCAGTTCGGGTTCAGATCAAATAAATCCATGCATGACGCTAACCTCCACTTTGCCAATAATATAATTGAAAAACAAGAAAATGGAGAATATGCTGGTGTAACATTTTGTGATTTACAAAAGGCATTTGACTATGTATCGCATCATGTTCTTCTAAATCTCAGTAAGGTTAGAAAACTCATATGACTGATACACAGTCTGCCGCCCAAGACTGGTTTACTGTAAATAAGTTAAGCTTAAATGTAAGAAAAACTTTCAATGTAATTTTCTCTCATAGACCCACGTACGAGTTCAATAATCCGGTTAATGTAAAGTTTTTAGGTGTCATGTTAGATCCAAAGTTGAATTGGGGACAACATATTGAATATGTATCCAAGAAGTTGCCTAAAAATATATTTGTCATAAGAAGTCTCTCGAAATTAGTTCCCACGCAGGTACTACTAACAGCTTATCATAGACTGATAATGTCACAAATATCTTATGGTTTGATAAGTTGGAGTCATATCCCTTGTGCTTGTAGAATTTTTGCACTCCAACTAAAGGTAATCCGTATTATTAACTAATATGGGTTATCAGGATGATGTTAGGCAGATATTTGTTGATTTGCAATTGTTTACTTTTCCCTGTTTGTATATATATACCTGTCTCATGCATGTCAAAAATTGCCAGGATTAATATATAACTCAAAGATCAGTCCAAGACCATAATAACCGTCATGCAAATGATATAAGAATGAGTTATTTAAGATTAAAATCCAGTAGAAATGGCTCTAATTATTATGAACCAAAGTTTTTCAACCATTTACCTTACAGGATAAGATCTCTGCCTATTAATATTTTTAAAGAATGCATTAAAAAAATTTATTATCACGAGCCTTTTATACCATTGGCGAGTTTTTATACTGCAATGTATCTGTTGTCATTGAACGTTAATATTTTAATACTTTTTTGATATGTTATACACATTTGTATGTTGTTATTTTTTTATTTTATATTTTATATCAACTTTTTTACTATTTGTACTATCTTCTAATAGAATGTATTGTTGTTTACATTGTATTTGTATTGTATATGTATATTCATTGTATTTGTATTTTCTTTGACTTGTGTAAAACATTTTGTGTTAGTAACACCAATAAATAATCTATCTATCTATCTATCTATCTATCTATAGTATACCGAATGGAGTGTAAAAAATAATCCGCTATTAAACTTTTAAAAACTGAGCTTTAATCTTCTATTGTACCTTTCCTATTGTCAGTTGATTTTATCCAGAAATAGTTTCAAAACATTTATTGTGGATGAAATTACATTAAATTTTATATATTACTTAGCTACTCAAAAAGTTGAATCAACCTACTTTGCCTCTTTCTAAAATCTCGCTCTTATGAATGTTACCATCGTGTTGAGCGCGCGAAAACGAAGGGGACCCATGTTTCATCCCTGTAACAGAACTTTTGTGTTTTAAGCCTATTTTGCAACTTTTTCAAGGAGTATCATTTAAGAAATCGTTTCGGAATGAAACTAAAAAGAACATATGAAATACAAAACTTCCTTTTTTGTAATTCTTTTATTTGAAGTTACTGGTTAAGAGTTTATAACAGAAATGCATCACTATTATTATAAAAATTAGAAACTGGCTAAACGGGTTTTTAATAAAAAAAAGATTACAAAAGCTAAACAACATCAAAATAAATTAAAGAATATTGAAAATAAAACAACAAATAATATAATTTTAAAACAAAATTGGAAGATATGAACATATTACTAAAATTTTATTTCGGAATGTGCTCAAAGTGATAGCTATTTTCTTATATACAATATCTCGCTCTTTTTAAAAGAGAAAATCTAACATTCTAGAATACAGCAGGAATATATCTAAATTCCTCGGCTGATTACTGAATTCACTGCCAAAGTTATCCAGTTGCTCTCTATTGGAACAGAGTAAATATTGTACTTCATGGCGTCTCAATGACAGAATCAATTGGATTTAAATCAGGACACCGAGTAGCCCAACTGACTGGAGTATCCATTCCTCTCGCTTCCCAACGCTGTACAAAAATAAGCATTACCCGACTTGCAGGTTATAATGGGGTGGAGTACCGACTTGTAAATACCATAAATTTCCTGAATCTGAAAATTCATCATCATCATCATCAAACAGCCTCTCTCAAAATTTCCCATTTATTTCGATCCTAGGCATCCTGGATCCAATTCGTTATGATTCGCTTTGTCATCTGTCCACCTAGTTGATGGACGCCCTCTATTCCTAAGCGCATCTTTCTTGGGTCGCCACTCCACGATTCGTTTTGTCCATTTACATTGGGCATCCTTGACACGTGTCCAGCCCAATTCCACTTCAGAGAGATAATGCGGTCTATTACATCACTGACCCTAGTTCTTTATCGTATTCGTTCATTTGGAACTCTGTATCTTATTGTAATTTCTAGGATGGTATGTTCCATGGCTCATTGAGCTACTCTTACAGTAAACGCCACGAGTGTTGGCGAGCAGTGGGGACTGTAGGGGAACATAGTCGACCCATCGGAGAACAGCGCAATCACGTGCAATAATAATTTATCCCTGACTACGCCAATCATGATAGCGATGCGTACGCTGGGTCTATACCACTATCTACATACAGATTCCCCTACCCTCGCTAAAATTTGTAGTGTTTGCAGTACTCTGTTGGCTGATCTCTGTGTTAGGGTTAAGGGTTCTGATCCATAAGTCAATACAGGTAAAACACATTGATCGCATACTTTTCGCTTGAGGCCTATGGGAATTTCGGATCTAAAGACGTCTTTAAGCTTTCCATACGCTGCTCAGGTCAGCCCAATTCTTCGATCGATCTCACAAGTCTGATTATCCCTGGCAATTTCAATTTCATGGCCTATATATTTGTAGGATGTAACTTGGAAAGTTTCTTCTACTAGAATATTTCAGCTGGGGACTAGATTTGTCATAAATTGGGTTTTAGATGTGTTTGTTTTGGCCCCGACTATATGCGAAGCTGATGTTAGTAGTGTCAGCATTGCCTCTGCCGTATCTAAACTATCCGAAATCAGTATAATATCATTAGCGAACCGGAGGTGGTTAACGTTTCCACCGTTGATACTTATACCCCTAGATTCCAATTGGATATTTTTAAATATATATTCTGAAAGGGTTGTAAATAATTTAGGAGAGATTATATCAACTTGCCGGACACCACGTTCCACTCTAAAACGGCCCGTCTGCTCATACACTCTTGCATTTCTATATATGTTCTGTAACACAGCAGAATATCTGTGGTCTATTCGGCAATCAGCAAGCGCTTTGAACATCTCGCTGTTTTTAACAGAATCAAAAGCCTTTTCGTAATCCAAAATACTAGCACGAGTGGCTTGTTTGACGGTTTTCTCCATCAAAGTTTTAATGACTTGTAGATAGTCGTTAGTCCCATATCCAGAGCGAAAACCAGCCTGTTCCGTTGGTTGATAGAAATCGGGTTTAAGTGGGAGATGTTTGGTTGGGATTTTAGTGAACAATTTATAGAGGTACGAGAGCAAGCTAATTGGTCTTTCAGACCGGCAATATTACCCTTTTCGTGCATAATTATGATGACGACATTATTCCAAACTGTAAGTGTTGTTGCTTCTATAAGGCACTTGTTAAATATAGTTATTAAAGCGTCCAATAGCTCTTCTCCATCTTCCTTAACTGCCTCAATCACAATATCATCTTTACTTATTGTTTTGTTGTTTTTTATCTCTGAGGTTGACTCCCAGACTTCGTCCTTGGTTATCTCAGTCATTTCCTCCGTCCCCTGATTTAGAACTAGGGGTACGTTACGAACATTTTCGGACTGTTCACTTTTGCAGTATAGATTTAAATAAAACTCTTTTACCGTTTGCAATATATCTTGTTTGTTTGTGATAATTTGTCCGTGCGCGTTTTCCAGTTTAGTGAAGTCTTTCATATTGTTAGTTTATTTCTAAGAACTTTCATGCTTTTATTTTCTTCAATGACTTTAGTTACCCAAATTTTGTTGTGATCTCCAATATCCTTCCGAATGGCTTTCGATATGTCTTTGTTCATTTCCCTCAGCTGATCCTTATTTATTGAGCGTTTGGATGTCTTTGCTTTGCTCGTCTTTGTTTCATAAGATGCCGTGTACTTGCGGTCTCTCTTCTTTTTCACTTATTTTCGAACAGTATTTTCTCTGAGCTTCGTGTACTGACTTTAGGATTGTGTCATTTAGCGTTTCTATATTAATTTTCCACAAAATGAAGAAAATTAGTTCCATTTAATAGATTTGGAAACAGGCCTAACCGGTTTCCATATCAAATCTGTCCCCAAACCAAATCAAATTCCGTATCGACCCTTTCAGAACACTTAACCTGAGATTAATTTCTCTATATTTTAATACCATTAACTGGCATAATAGAAGAGTAATGGCGGATTTTGTAGTTTTAGGTTTTTAGCGCAACCCATGCTTATAAGAATCAAAAATGTTGCAATCAATACATCAATCAATCAAGACAATGTTCGTCGTTACACATTTATGTGATTTTTTTTTAAATTCTAACTCGAAATTCAAATTCAAAAATATTTTCATAATTTTGAATGTAATCTTTTCGTTGTTAATGTTGCTGGGTCAAAACAATTTTCTTACTAAAAATGAGTCACTCTAAAATACGCATTATAGATTGTTTTTAGAGCGGGCGAAGAAATTAAAAATTGAAAGTGGTGAAGATTTAATAAAGTTAATAGAATTTAATTCTTCCTCTTCCACTTACACTTAAGTGATGTAAATCTTATTTCACGAAGAAATTAAATACTGAGAAATTTAAAATAATAATATTTAATCCCCGTATCGAAAGCACTTTAAGGCAGTGGCGGCCCGTCAGGGATGACAGGGTAGGCAGTGCCCACCCAGTGTCCACTCAATTACATAAGCGGTAGTTATAAAGGTATATTTATATTTTTGTAGTTAAACTATCAAGTAAAATTTTGCGGTTAATTAATTGTAATATTAACATTAAAAAGTTTTATTTATATTATTTTTACTACATATTAATCTGCATCATATAGGTACACTTATGAATTCGTTTAGAAACCGGGCGTAATACTGTCGAAAGTGTCATGCGCCAAGCCATGGCAGACAAACATCGCTGAGAAATCATGAATTCAATCATACTACGTCTACACGCATGTTGGTTATTCACTTCGATTTTACGCCTGTAATGCATATCAAAACGAGACGTACGTCTTGCATGCTTAGGATATTTACAACCTAGAGTGCGGGCATGCCATCCCTGAGCAAAACTTGTAATAAACAATATGAATATTGAATAGAATATGTTCACAATAATTGAAAAGCTATCAAAATAGGAAAAATAACTAATGTGTTGAAATTGATTAATAAATCCCTTATGAATATCAAGTACGATAGCAATTTCTAATTTGATGAATAGGAACAAAAAGAAGTTAAAATACATATCAGCGGTGTTAAGTTACCTATAACTATAATTTTATTTTTCTTTGCGTTTTAAGGTATATTGTATTGGAACACATATGCCTCTATATTATCCAAAAACTAGTAAAATAATGTTTAATTTTATTTTAGCAGTTTTAGATGTGAAATTAATATAATATGTAAATGAAATAAATGTGTAATATTCAAATATGGGACTTCGCGCTCGGTGGGATGTGGACACTGCCACCCTCATCCCTTCCCTTTTCTTCTACAGTGTCGTGATGTTTCGCCGAGAATCGTTTCATTTCCGGACGTATGGAGTCAAGTCAAGTCAGTATTCGCGAATCTCAAAAGTTGGAAGTTGTTGCTGCTGTTTTAGAATTGGAAGATTTTGATTAGGTTTGTGTTATGTTTTATTCTCTCAATTTTATGTTTTTTAATTTGTAATCTGTGATCTTTGATAGTTTTTAGTAAATAGTAAGTGTCTAGTTTGGCAGAAAAAAGTGTAGTGAATGGACAACTGACAAATTATTATTATTAAAATATTTCCCATGGCCGACGTATGACTTACTTAGTTGGTAAGCGATAATTCTGATATTACATATATTTTATTAGAAAACAGTATTGCGTCCCCAACAACGACGACAAAATTTTTGAAACTAAATTAGAGCGACCTCGCCCCACTATGCAAAATCTCACTAATGTAAATTCAAATTCGTTAAATAGAAAATTTTGTGTCACAGGTTATCAGAAATGTTTCTGGAAGTGAAATAAAAAATAAACTTAATTGCTGGCCTTGCATGTTACTCAGTAAAAATCCGTGGAATTCAACAGGGATAGATAATTTAAAAACATTATACAAGACAATTGAAATGGGCACATGCATCATTCAATGGTTTTTGCGTGATTTTTACACCCACTAAATTTGTGTGAAGAAGTATCGTTATTATTCGGTTCTATCCCCCATCCTGCCCACCCAGAGCTAAAAGCCACGGGCCGCCACTGCTTCAAGGGAATGCTTAACAAAGCTACATATTAAATATATACATAAAATTAAAGGAAGTTTTCTCATGGCATATAAATACACGACAGGTAATGACGACTTCCTTTATCCCGGAAGGCTATAGAAGAGCCTTGTGTGGGAGGGGGCTACACATTTAGAGACAAGGGACACACACCCAATATCCGTGTATAGTGAAAAATTCCCTCTCACAGTATTTTCTCCTGCCACGACCGGGGATCGAACCCGGAACTTTTAGATGAGAGGCAAGTGTGCTCACCTCTCGACCATCAGTCATAAAAAAAACTTCGGAACGACCCATTGATAAAGTTAACCGTTCTCGGAAAAATAGAGGAAATATAGAAATGTACATATTTGTGGGTAGTTTTTGAGTTTTTGGGGTTAAAACTCATTGGCCAGAAGTCCAATAAATATATTATTATTCCGTACTCCATTAGCCATATTCTCTCATAGAGGAATCAAAATTAATGTAAAATAAGCGCAAGCACAGGAATAAAAATCGAACTAAAATTTGAACTAGATTGTAAAATCAAATTACAAAACCATTTTACAGTATATATACTTCTAGCTACCACCGCAATATCGCTATTAAAAAGAAATTATTTGAGGAAATATCCTTCCGTAATGTAATATTAAATTCGAAATCAAATAATTTCGCAAATTATATTTGATCGACTTTAATATACATATCATAGTAGAAAATTAATTATAGCAGCTACTATCGCTATTACTGAAATACTGTAATTTATGAAATTTGAAAATAATTAACGAAAAGATTGAAAACAACTTTACGCATCAAATCAACTTTTACTTTGAGCTCAAATTGCTTTATCCCTCGAAAATTTGACCATACTTTTTAGATTTTATTAATTCTCATTAAATCATGTTAAGGAAATAATAAAAATACTTTAAATTAAACATTCTAAAACATAAAGTGAAAAAATATTTACCAGTTAAGTCCTTTAATAGATTTAACGCTTACGTTACGACATCAAGTAATCACTTTTGTCAATTACTATCAGTACATAAAGAAATATTAATTTATTTTTATAGTAACTTAAATTTACAGTGTGTACATAAAGTATGGAAGAAGTTCATTATTTATAAATTCATAAATATTTTGAAAAAACCTCGGACATTACGTTTTTACAGGCCCTATCTAAACTTCTACGATTTCAGTGTTGAATTAATAATTACTTATTGAGGGGATATTTGCCCCACACTCCTAGGGTATGACTCTGCGCGGGGTGAGAGACGAAGACGTATTAAAATTATAGTAAAGACCGCCTTCGAAGGCCAGGTGCCAGGTTCTTTTGGACGATTTCGTTATACGTTCATAACAACCTAGAGGTCCGTAGTAAATATATTGCACAATAGAGTTGTTGGTTTGCGTATATGATCATGTTTTTAATTTTACCTTTTCTCCTCTCATCTGGCTTTAGGTTGGTTACCCTCAAATGTTGTAATTAATTTTTGACCCACATCCCTATGTCCAATAATTTCCATTTATATATTCTTGGTGAAAATTCAAGAAAAAATTCGATAAGCCCAAAGTTCAAGATGGCGGTTTTAAAATGACGGACGTTTGAAATGACTGACACAGCAAAGCCCAACACAAACCGCAGGACCTAGCTAAGAAGGGATTTTTGAAATTCTACACCTACGCGGTAAAATGTATGTGACAAAGGAAAATAAATAAAATTTGACCAGTATTGCTTAGGAAGAAGTTTGATATATACTTAGTGAAAAAATATACAGGGTGAACATCTTAGAAAATAATTAGTAAAATAATATGAGAGAGGATAATATTTGACATATAGTTGATATAATTGCAAAAAAGAAGAAACTTTCTTTACTTTTAATAAATAATATACTCAAAAATTGAAGGTAGCTGTTTCAAAATGGCTGACGTTTCAAATATGTTTTCCGATTTTAATCAAAATCAGTATCCTGGGGTATATAGAGTTGTTTGATATGAACATGAAATCAGTTTTTACAAATAGCAAATAACAGATTTAAAATACAAATAATAAAGAGGAATTTTAATTTTCACGGTTTTATTTAATAAAGTGCCACCATAGTACATGGGGGAGGAGCATTGCATAAATGAGACGAAGAAACAGACACATAGTTGAATATTTATTACAAAACGGCTAATGCCTAAAAAGTGTAAAATAAAATATTTAAGAAAAATTTCTAAAGGCAAGGTTTTAGCATATACTCTTTCTTATTATTTGGGTTTTCTACCTCATGCATCACTGTCCTCTTCAAAAACAAGTCACCGAATCTACAAAATAATAGAATTATTGGAAAAACGCCTCTGCGCCCGTGACGTTTACGCTAAAGGAATAGTCAGAGGTTATGTTTTTCAAATAATATAAATCGAAATAAACACAGAAATAATGTATTTTGCTGACGTTTCAGAAAGTAATCTCTTTCCGTTTTCAAAGCTTTTTTTGGAAGAACTCTTATTTTGCTGTGTATGTCAAATACACAGCTTTAAGATTCTGTTTATGTTATTTCCATAGATACTTACTATATATTAAAAACTAGAAATTAGTTTTTTTAACTATCACAGTAGATTCAGGTTTATATACAATTAAAATAAAAACATAGGCAATTAAGAAAATGCAAAAATTTTCTCCACAGAGACAGTAAAATATTCCTTACAACACGCTTGTAACGCCCCATGCTTTTATTTTAAACATATAACAGCCTTAAAATGTTGTGATAGTTAAAAATATTATTGTCTATAAATTTTTAATGAAAGCATTTATCGTTAAAAAGGTTTTTCAAATATCGTCTGAATCTAATTTCTTTATTAATTATAAATACAGATACGTTAAATAAAAAAATAAAAAAAGGTAAACCCACAATAAATAAAACCACGCTAACTATTCAACAGTGTTATATTGTAGAAAATTACAAAACTTTTTAAAACCATCATTGAGATTCAAAATATGTAAATAATAAATGAAGTGGATAGATAAAGATTACTGAAAAAATGTAATTAGAAAGTAACGAAGTAATCATTTCAGCATTTTTAAAAATTTTATAGATTTAGCGCCTTTGACATTTATAATGTAATCAGAATTTCTAATTTTCATGTTTTTGCTATGTCTGGGATATATGATTTCAGACAATAAACAATTATGATGAAAATGATTTAGTTTAGGAACCATTTTTAGATGCAGAAAAATTCCACACTCCGAAATAAAACTTTTTAAAATGCCTTCTATTTCAAACTTTCTGTCATTGAAAATTGTCTTTGCAGTACAGAGCCATCTACATTCTAGCATAATAATAAATGATCTGATCGAAAACTGAAGCAATTTACACATTCTAGCAATTGGCTTCTGGAGAACTCAAATACCTATATTATTTGCCAAAATATTACGCCTGGGAGTTTCTATTGGTGCACCCTGTATATTTAGTCAATACTTATTGTTAGTCTTATTTGGTCTATCTACGACTCGAAACTACAATTTTCCTCTAGAATGTACTATTGCGGTCGAATTGAAGTAATTCACCGATTTTTTATCAAGTAATATGTTTTTTCCAAAAAAGTCTGTAGTAGATGGGAATTTTTATATTAGTCATTCCAATTAAATTATTTTAACAAGAAATCATTAGTTGGTATCACACAATGACATTGACACTAATAAGAATAATAAAATATTTTATGTTTGATGCGTCACTGGTCAGAACCATATTTACAACGGAAAAATCAGTCGATTACTTTTTTTCGGCCACAATAGTACCTGCGTATGTAAAATTTCGTCAGTTGCTCAAAACTGATTCTCGAGTTACCATACAGACGAGAGCGAGAGAATTTCCAAGAAGATAATAACCGCTGTTAGTCTATACATAATATTGCTTTAATATGTTCTACCTGTTGAATTCATAATATATATTAGATTTTTTTACGTTTAGCTGAAACCGCAATCTACATTTTTTTCCTTTACGATAGTCCATAGTTCGATCTAACTACATAACTCAAAAATGAATAAATTGTTCAATTTTAAATATCTGCAATTTCACCACCGTTTTATTAAACTATAACGCACGAAACACCACAATAATAAACTGCATAAATCACATAATAGATAAAAAAAACAGAAGCCGTTCCTGAAACTGATCACATCACCACAGGTATTTACAAATAGAGTTAGGAGGGTGTTAGTAGCTAACGATGTCAATGAGGGCACCACTTTCCACTTATAAAATATGTCATATTTGCTAGCAAGACGCCTATAAGTTTGTGTATAGATTAACGGAATACAATATTTTTTTTACTAAAATGTATTTTTTTTAATTACACAAAGCATCAATCTAAGCCCGTCTTGTGGCAGAAATAATTCATTTTGTCATTAAATATACATTTTGAAGAGTACAAAATCAGCCATAATCGCTTTTTTTCCTAAATTCAATCGTATAGAATAATCATTAACTATGAGAAAATTTAAAAAATGTTACTAGGGAGGCATAAAACAATCTTTCTTCTTTCCAGTACATTTTGTTTGATATTTCTATCTTAGTTATTTACATGGAAATTAGGTATTTTCTGATACTCGTTAATACATCATGTGAGCAGGGCAAATATCCTCTTAAATTTGTGTCATCTCCTTTATAACAACGCATTTCTCTATATCTCAGAGTATTCGAATTATTATGATGATTGAATATGGCGACATTGTACGAACACAAGAAGAAGTATGTTTTATTTAACACTATAACACTAAGTACCCACATAGGTCCATAGGCCAATCAACATTGGAAAGAAATATAGAGTAACTGGTTCGGTAGATGATCTACCAAAGAAAGGCTATCCAGATATTGAGGAGGATACCATATTAAATGTTTTTCTGGATCTGAAAGAGAATCCACACAATAACGTTCACCATCAGCTTGGCCGAGATTGTAAAATTCCTTTTACTTATGCACATAAAATATTAAAGTAATAAAAGTGGCATCCTTTTAAGATACATTTGTACAATAGTTATTTGATGATGATTCAGACCGAAGAATTCTGTCAAATATTAATGAATACATGCAATGAATCTCCTTCAAGTAAAAAATATATATCGGATTAGTCAATTTTCACATTAAATGGCGAAGTCAACCGCCAAAATGGAACGGAAAGGCAAAGGAAGACCCTCGATGGATGCGAGAGATACACAGTGTCCACAAAAGGTAAATGTGTGGGCGGGAATAGTTAGAAATAGGATAATCGCTCCCTACATTTTCGATGGCACTATAAATGGACCAAAATATCTACAATTTTTACAAGACTATAATCCTACTTTAATAACCTTATTTCCGACTCCGAGTAGGAACAATTCTAGAACTATTAATGAAACTTATCGTATCAGATAAATGGTGCACCTCCGCATTATGCATTAGCTGTTCAAAGATATCTTGATCAAGTACTTCCAAATGGATGGATTGGAAGGCCTGGTAGTATTGAATTCATTGATCGTCTGGGATACCGTGGGACACAAGAAGGTTTTCAATTTGAACATTTCATTTTAACATCATGCCATCAAGCCTAAAATGTACTTACTAATAGCAAGATTGTATAGCATCTTCAAAAATAAGAGATTTAAACGAAACTATCATATAACTATATTGTTATTAGTAGTTAATAATGTTGAACTTACTATTACCAATTTGTAATATATTTATTTTATCTTGAACTAGCAAATATTCTATTGCCTCGTGCTGATTTACAAAATTAGACAATATTATCACAGTCTAATAATGAGTCTAGGTAATGAGGCTACCATTATAGCAGCCATCACACCATGCTGCTGAAAGTGTAGATTAATTGAAACAAGCGAAACTCATAGAGCACGTGCATCATACTTATGACGTTTGCCTTATTATTTTACAACAGGCAAGTGCAACATACACCCTTTATAATTAATATTTTATAACATGGAGAAGATCAAATTTTACTTTTGAAACTGAGTTGCTATTCAAATTAATGCTTCTGATGATACCGAGAAACCAGTCACGTTCTCATTTTCAGCCGGGACTGAAAACGAACGAACATTTTCTCGAGATAATCCCTTTTCGAAATGAGTTGTAAATTTTCTAAAGAAATGGCACACCAGTTTATGCAACAAAATGACTGAATGAAGAAGCAAATGAGTGAATGAAAAACATGCATTAGATTCCTTCTGCTGGAATTTCTGCTGTTGTAGGTCACTGAGACAAATCGTAATAGAAAGATCCGATACTCCACAGGAAAGTATTGTAGAGTTTCCAGAGATCTTTAATTTTTTTGATAAGGGTAAACTGTGATTCTAAAAATTTAGATATCATTTATTTAAAATTTTAGTGGAAGCGAATTTAGAGACAAAAATGTACAAAAAGGAAACAAGAATATAACAAAAACGCGACAAAAAATTACAAATAGAAAGGAAGATGCGGACTGGAAAAATTTAAAGATACAAAAGGTATGAAATATCAGTAAAGGTGGATAGGGCAAGCGGAAGTTACAACAACTCAAATTCAGGTTTAATACACATAATATTCATAGCAAAACAATGTCCAAATTTTTCAGATTTTATAAATGGCCGTCTAGTCACAAGGTTCAGGTACACTGACATTTCAGAATCGTAGTGTTTGTATTGTTTTGCTGACTCAAATGAAAACTTTTATTTTTGCAAAGGTGAAAAACTTATCTTATGGCTGTATGAATAGCCACTTTAAAATCCGTATAAAAATCTAAATATTGGAATACAATTTTGTAGTTATGTTTCGTATTAAAATGAATTCAAAGAAAGATATCTAGTAATTATTTCATAAACGCGGTACTAATAATTACAAAAAGAATTTTAGACAATACTTAAAGATTCCATCGTCGCCGGCTTTAATTTTAATGGACACAGATTGCAAATTACTTTGACACGTAAAAACTTTGGAAATCGCTATAGTTTCCAATGGAAAGTTTTACCTCTGCTACATTTTCATTTTTATTCTATATTTTCACGCATTTTGGCATAACAGAGCGATGAGCTTGATACAGGATTTTAAAGATTTTTCAATATCTTGAAAAACTACAATTCCTATTCTCCATACAGGTTGACTGAGGATAGAATATTAAAGTATTGAGTAAATGGCAAGATGGAGGAAATAACGAATAACGATAACAATAAAGATCCAATATGCACCGAACACCCGGAAATCCGAACCTATTATCTTCAGCAAACTGCCACGGATTTAGTTAATATTCTCATTTCGCGTATACATGCACAATGCTCCAATGCTAGTAATATGATACTGTTTACTCTGCTGTATTGCATTATTTATATGCTATTAATTTCAAAATCATTTTTATTCACTGCTTACAGCAAGTAATAACACATGTAAACAGACACGTGCGTCTGGGAAATATAATTCAGAGTTTTAGAAAAGTTTACAAATGCACCTTCTAAGCCTAATTGCAATACGAATGGGATATGAGCGTAATTTTAATAATAGGATGCTAATACGAGTGCACAGCGATCCGAAACGACTTGGTAAGAGAGGTGATAGGGAAGAGGGACGTCAGTGCTCCTACTCCCCATTTATTTGCAGTTTCTATACCCAATTGATTTGAAGGCAATCTATACATCAGTTCTATGAATCTTTCAGATGTCTTTGACTGGTCCGTATTTTAAAGTTTCGCCCGCATATTATAATATTATTGATTTTCTACAATTTTCCAATGTCTGTATAATTTTTCTGCCTCGTGTTCCACAAGAGTCCTGCATTTAATTTTTTTATGAGAAGCACATGTACATAGTTTTATTGCACCTTTACTTATTGTTCTGTAAAGTGGATATTTGTAATTGTCAAGTATTATTGTTACGACTTTTTACAATATGTTCGACATTTTTGCATAGCAGCCCATAGAAAGATTACAAGCAAAATAAGTTTTGGAATAATCCAAGTTGTTTTAGGACGAGAGAAAAGTGTGGCAATAATTAGGTATTTGGTTCAACCTAGTCCTAATTAGACTTTATTGCCTCAACGACTTCTTATTTCCTAATAGCAGTCCCTAGGTCTGCAGAGCATTATGTGGAATAGTTAAGATTCGGAATACATAAGCTTTTATTGTCTCTACCAAGACGATAAAGCCCTAGATGGAGGTTTTCTCATTATTTCATATTTAATCAGCATCAAGACTACGAGCAAATTAAAAAATATTGTTAGCGAACGTGGTCAAGAATTACTTCTTTACAAATTTTATTTAGGGTACATTAATACAGAATAAACATTTTGTATGTTTACAATAAAAATATACTAATATAATGAATATATATTTCTCTTCATATTTTCATTACGATAAAAATTAATGGTGATTATTAACAAGTTTTGGAATAACTAACCATGCATTAAAATTTAAATATGGGAAAACAGGGATCACATTCGGTTACCTGTTGGGAATTCTACCTCTCATCTTAAAAAGTATTTCTTTAGTTATATATTTTCGCCTGTTTCTGTCTAGAAAATTTAACAAGTTTTAAATGTTTTTATTTTCCTTAAAGATCATGTGTTTGGGTATTTCAGACGTCAACTATCTAATCCTAAGGTCCTGAATTTTTAGTTTTGGTGTTCTGAAAAGAGTTGTAGCCTTTGGCGTGAGACTATCACTGATGTAATTTCCACAAATACCAAAATACTTGAACACTATGCTCGACGCGAATTTCGCTAACCATGTTAACATCATCGTGAGATAATTAGAACTAGAGGGGCTTGTACCACTAATTTCTACGTTAGTACGAAATTAATATTAATTCATCGTGTCAGGCGAGGGATAGAAATGTCATTTTGAACGACGGTAATGGTTGCCGAACGGTTCAACTGCTCGCGCGCCAGTTTTTCTTTTGAGTTTTAGAATCCCACTACTCTACAGATCAATTAAGCAGGGCTTGAGTAACTACAGTAGAGGCACGGCAATGTCGAATGAGTCGATAAGGGAAACTAGACATTCACATATAACAGCAAAACTCACAATTCGGAAAATAATAAAATTTATTAAAGCTAAAACCTATTATTTAACGAAGGTAGATTGATCCCATGTATAATAATATAATAATTCATTTTTGATGGGAAAAAAATAAGATCTCACAAAATTCCTTTATTGCTACCGGTTTCGTGAACAAAAATTTAGTTCACATCCTCAGACACAAGACTACAAGGAAACCATTTTATAAAAAGAAAGGATTAGTGACTGGATGTGGTCAATATATAGTTAAAAATAAGTTAATGAAAACTTAATAAGAAATCTAAGACAACTGCACTAAAGTGTTATGAATAAAAATTAATGTATCTAAAAAAGGGAAAGTTATGACGAAAAACTAATATATAAATAAAAAGTAAGAAGTTATTGGCATAGGCATTTTTTAAAAAATGTATATAATTCAAACTAATATAGAGAATTAATAGTAAGGCACGAAATACCTGACTAGATATAGTTTAAATATAGAATAAAATAGGTTACTTACATTTACAAGCCTTGTTTATTTGATTTAAAAAAAGATTACTCAAAACTACAGTCTTTATACTGAAATGAAGGTGCCTCGTTCGGTTGAAAAAATAAAATAGTTTGGGCTAGAGAGCTTAAGTTGAGACCCTGGAGGCCGTTCGTGCACTTAATTGTGATTTTGAAAAGGTTAGGGTTGTATGTTCTTAAACAGTTCGAAAGGGCCAAATGCTTCACCCTGTATGTGCTTCAGAGCTTTGCAACAGTTGTATTTTATTGATTGAGTTCGACCAGCACTTTATTTTAGTTTATAGTTTCTGGCAGAGTCAAAAGCTACACCCTGTATATGTTTTTTCTTGAATTAACAAAAGCTGTGAAAGACATAACTTTTCGGCAACTGAAATTTCTGTTTAGAGAAGATTTTATTTAATTTTATTTATATAGATTTTTACGGTCTGAGAAGATTCACTTGTATTATATTTGCGCGATGGGAATTTGTTTTATAAATCTTTTTTATTTGGTTCCGGCCAAGGAAGTAGCACGGCCACTCAATTATGTTGAGATTTAAGCCTTGACCGGATGAGAATTAAACTTGTTGATTTAGAGACTTCACTCACCGAACACAGAAACTAACTTGAAGTACACCGGAAACTGACTTAGCCTGAGCTTGTTTATATGGTTTGTTGGGAACTTCTAGTGCATAGGTCTGGATAGAGCTGGAAAATGTGCCCCGACATTCATGTGGGCGCGAATTATGAAATATTGTGCAATTTTATGGAAATATGAGAATGCAGGACTGAGTTATATATGATAAATACGGCAATGAAATAAAGAATTTTTTGATATATGAAAGAAATTTGAATCTAATTTGGTCTTTGAAATACGGGCGATAACTGTCTGAATAACTTGCTGAAAGTTGAACCGGTCCCGTAAAGTAGTTTTGGAAGTTATTAAGTTATATAAATGTCATATTGAGAATGTTAAAATAGATACGTAACCTGCGTTGAAACGAAGTGGAAGTAAGTTTTGTTATCTGCGGTGCTGGTACCTCGTACGGAACATGCGATGTGAAAATTAGTTTTGATATCAGTGAAGCTGGCAATGCGGTGCGCTGGCATCGCGTACGGAATGGCAATAAGTTTTGATGAATGCAATGTTGTCAAGTTGATAGAACATATGAAATGGAAATAAGTTTTGATGTCGATGAAGCCAGCATGTCGGGAAGGAAGTTTTTGATGAATGCGATGCTAGTACATCAATGGAACATTGTGAATGTGAATGAAGTGTAATTTGATGTACGACTGAAAGATTGAATTGGAAGTTCAATTGAAGAGAAAAATAGTTTATAGAAATTTTATGGAACCGAATTAAAATATTCTGACCGGGGGTGTGGAAAGTACTTTTGATGTGAATTGAGTGTGGGCAGTATTTTTAAGGTAGTAGTTTGTAGTTTGGCCATTTTCAATGATTCTGTTGATGAATTTAGACTATTTGTGAATTATCGGTGTTATCTAATTTTCTCAAGTTTCTTCGTGAAAAATTGTTTTTTTTTTGTGATTTTGAGTGTCTGAAGGACCTTGAAGAATGAATTATTTACCAAATTATACTACTTTTGAACTTGACTACTACTATAACAGTGTACAATACATTTGATAATTTTACAGAAGATCTAGGCATTTTTCACATTGACGAAATTCCTTCATTGCCGGTAACATAAACACAGTTTTATGATTTGAACACTTTAACAAATATGACATAGAAATAGAATATTAATAGTAGAGTAATCGAAATTATAGACCCGTCTCCATAATAAAAAATGTAGAAATTGCCTGATTGACAAATTAAAGAGCATAATAGGATAACATGAACCCTTGGTTTACTAGATAGTTTTTTAGAAAATATAAATAAAAACGAATTTTCTATTAAATTCACTTTAGAAGTAGAAAATATGAACAAATTATCGTTTTTATGACCGTCCTTGCCTCTCATTGCTATTTACAGTTTTAGGGGTGAGTCCTACCACCATTTAAGAGTCAAAGTGGTGCGATTATCCCTCTTGATAGCAAAATCGATGGCTCCGAGTGTTTTACAAAAAAATTATCATACAAGTAGAAAACACGGCTATTTCGATTGACCGCCAGGTATATTGCGATATAAACTCTTGCTGGTATCTCCTTAATATTTTACTCAACAATTCTTGTTTATATATCATAAATTGAACAAATTAAATAAATAGTTATGGTGTTAAACATATGCATGAATATTTATCATCAATGGAAAGTATTCAAGCAATTTGTTTTTATGACTTCCTTTTCGCTGTTATTTTCTTTAATTTATACCAGTTTACTTCCACTGACTTGATTACAGATGTAGGTAGGATTTGAATATGAACATGTAGGTATCCGGATTATTATTATTTGTTATTGTTGTTATATTTTCTTCATATTATTTATAAGAGAGATCTGAAACTTTTTAAATTTTTCCACGACGTTACAAAACATATTATTAGGTGCAAAGATGTTGACTAAATTAAATACATATACAGCGATTAGCAAAGAAAGTTGAGATACAAGTTCGAATAAAGCATAACGTGAAATCACTTGCATTTTTAACTTTTCTTTTAACAGGTCAAGTGATTCAGAAAAAAATTATATAGTTTTTGGAAACAGTGAACCTTTCTTAGACATTAAATGGTGTTTTGCTATTTTTTGGGAAACATGTTCATCTTCTCGTCTCTTTAACTCGTTACATATTAGACTGACAAAAAATATATATGCAAAAAATTTGGGGAATTTTGGCTTCTTTAACTTTATTGAAGACATTTTCGTCGTTGGATCAACCGTTGCGGAGTTATTTTCAAAAAAACTGGCTTTTTGGACCTTTTATTCAAGATGGCGGCTCAAGTGATCCCCTCCAAGGTCGAAAACTTGGATTATTTATCACGGCCCAGTCCTTAACTGCATGTTAAAAAATTATTAATACCCCACCTTTTGCAGGGCAAAACTCCCTACTGGCTGCACTATATCCCCTAAATGGGATAGTTAATACGAGTTGTGTCGAATCAGTTTTTAATATTTTTATCAACACCTAAACCACAATCTATTCGAAAGAACGCTAGAAAAGGCTTAGAGAATGGAACAAGTCTGAAGAACAAGTCTGAAATAATTATGCGGTAAGACATGATCAGGTCAGTCCTAGTCTTTCTTGAACCTCAATAAGCTACAAGTGTAGCGCTAAAAATAATATTTCTACACATATGGAATAATAAACCGACTTTGCCTTTTATCTTTTTACTTTGAAACTTTCATTAAATCGTTAGATAGAGACAAATCAAATTTTATCCGTTGCTATGACATTAGAGCCATTGACGTTAAAAGTTAATGATACAAATACAAATAATATCAATATTTTTTTATTTATATATTTTATAACTACTACTACCACGTAAAAAATTATTCGTACGCTATTGAGCACGTTCATTGGCCACAGTATTATTTTATGGTCATCTTCAATTTTTCATCAGAAGAAACGAAGACGAAATTGTGATATATCATTAGCCACTCCTAATCTCTTAAGAGACGGTGTTTAAATGGTTCGAAAACAGTCATTAAGTTACAACCCACGCACACGCATCAAGTAATTATGCAATGAAATTTCGCCGAACACTGAAATTACATTTTTAAGTTCCACGACACGACAACCTTGATTAGAGAGTTAGAAATTTGTATACTGGTTGAGTTAAATAATGTCTAATCTTTTACAATACACTAATCATTACCATGGGATTTTTGGTTGTTAATATCGCACAAAAGCTCAATTTCTAATCCAGCATCAAAAATACTTATAGTTATACTCATTATTCATTAACACCAATACTAAGGGTCATTTTCTTTTAGCGGCATTCTAATTTGTTAGGAAGGTACTGTAACCAATAAGCGGTGCATTATTTTATTCTGTTTATTTTTGCTAGGTTTTGCGCCTGGTGATTGCTTCCAATAAGAAAAATACAAAATAATGCAAATTATATGGCTATAATGAAAGTTTTGTCCTAGAAAATCGTTGTACACACTTGTACCCATAATTAAAAACTTATTTCGTCAGTGGTCTTCTAGTTTACACTTACTTAACTGTCACTGATTTTTTCTGTATTTACTTTCTGTCGCTTCAGGCAGTTATGTAGTAGTTGTTTATTGGCATTACCAATATTATTCACTTTATAAATTATTAGTCGCAAGGAGACCAGTGAAAAATAAATATTGCAAACTTTTACTATCATTTCTAGCGATTCAGTATCCATTCTCTAATTTGCATACCAATACTTTAAGTTAAAGTTGATCACTTACAATTAGGCATTAATTAAATATATACAAATGAATTTCTTATATATTCAAGAGGGGATACAAGACATAAAACATATATTTTAGGGTATTGGAGAAAAAAGGAAAAATCGTCCAGTAAAAGAATAGGCAATAACAACGGTCATTCATGTTAAGGCCGAATGACATGTAATCATAAAATATAGACACAAGTTGGTAATGGATAGAACGAAATGATAAATAGATGAGTTGCGGTGAAGCATGTACGTACACCTAGGTTAACAGACACGTAAAGTTATTGATGTCAATCAAAAACAAGAAATATAAAAAATTCAAATCTAGTAGGACTGTCGCTAATAGGGAACACTATAAAATATGGCAGAATTATATTAATGTTAGATTAAAAATTGATAAAGGAGCTCAGTATAATTTTAAATTCCTGAAAAACACCTGGATAGAGCTAAAACTAGGAATATCATTAATAAAAATACCGTTGCATCCCTAATGAATTACAAGTTCATGATCATCTCGATTCAATAAGTCAATACAGATTATAAGCAAAATTCGATAAACACTTATAACATGCATGCAAATAGTTCTGTACCTACCTAATAATTTTACATGCTGAAAAGTCAGTAGTCATCATTACTGATTATAACTATAAGAAAAATAATTAATAAAATTTCTACTAAAGCGGCGAGACCTTACGGCTTTAATATTATTTTTTTTAACAGCGTTGCCACTATATAATTACCCACATTGTAAATTTCTGCTTAGATAATAATGTATATCCATCTTGTATGAAAAATTTTAATAAAATCCATTCCTGAAACGTCTAATTCATCAGATTGTAAATGCCATCAGAGCCGTTGAGATCCAGCCCAGGCCCTAGGGAAAATGATTATTAGCAGCTCTAACAAAAATGTTTGAATACTAGTCTTGCAGGCTCCTTCAGGTCTTATGAAAAGGATAATAACTTACGAAGAGTATAATAAAATAACAATGACTCCATTAATACTGTTAATCCCTAGTAGCAGAGTGAAATAAAGCCTGCCTAATTAACTACTAGTAAAACGGTAGTTCGTCAGTTTTACAGAGATGGCGTCAACAACTAGAAATTTCGAGACTATGGTTTTGTTCTAGAATTATTGATCAGAATAACAGAGAGAATTCTGGAATAACGGTCACGGTGTATAAAGAAGCAGAGCCAACGCACGGGAGTCAGTTATATTCTAGAGGAGTCAAGTGATCAGATAAGATAAAGAACACTGAAGAAACTAGTACAATAAGAGGACTTCGGAGTGTATGCGTCATAGTTTTAATTGTAAATAGACTTCACGTCAACAAAATTGCTAGTACAACCCTCATGCATTGCTTGTATACTAGACCTTCCGTTTTAAATAAGTCGTAGGCGTGCAATACTTTATAGAATATATATTAATTCATTTTAGTCGAATTATCATTATTGATAGTTAACATAGAGATAAATTAAATAAAACAATTAAATAATTAGTAAAATTAGTATTTTTATTGTTAGCGTGAAACGGGCGAGATATACATAATACTTTTCTTTAAAAGTTTTGCTTTTACAAATACTTTAAAATAAATGAAAAATAAAGACAGAATAGGGTTGTATACAGGGTGTCCACCTTTTTAATGGGATTGTATTAATTAATAACTTCTAAACTGTAAGAGATAGGAAGTTGATTAAATTAGAGAAAAGTTGTGAAATATAAATAAAGTTTGTTAAGAGTCCCGTTTGCAAAGCACACAACTACTAGGCCGGTAAATTATAATAAAAACACTGTACCGAGGGGTGGAGCTTGCATTGCGGTTATTGTTTTGCTATTGGCGTCAATATAACCTGAGATTTCATCAGAGTTGGAGTCGAGCTCATTGTGCCGTTTGTGGAGTGAATTATCGTCAGAATATTCGGCAGTAAATGAGGCCACAAATAATGTGAACGATTCATCTTTTGGAGTCTGAAGGACTTTATATATATTTCAAAAATGAATGTTAACGTTCACAAAATTAGGGTTCAAGATGACTGTTTCAGACGGAGAATAATATGAAAACTTATACTTACTGTTCGTTTTTGCCTAACTGCTGCTCCGATGGTATCTATTGGACGTCGTAACACTATAAACCTAACACTGGATGTACTAACACTTTCTTAAAATTATACCTGAAAGGGAATTTTGTTAGAAAACACAATTAAAAGACAATATAAAGTTCAAAAATATATATTGAATCTCTTCTAAAATTTATGTTTTTACAACTTTTAACAAATATGTTTAACAAACATTAGTCTGGCCCGTGTACAACACATGGTGAGGAACGGAACAATTTATAATGTATCAACTACCATCCAATATGCAGTTTTGTGAGCTAACGATTACACAAAAAGATTCAAGAAAAGTTCAATGTTTCTGAAATTTGGTGGGCTTTTGCTTGCCTGTCTTATTCACGTATTTTTATTTCAATAACAATTTGGTCGCACCTCGGAGCTTGAAAATGCTTGAATCGCTACTACTTTGAATTGTATTCTGCAATTATAAGTTTATACGTTCAGGCAAGGCGTGTGTCCCATGCACATATGAGTACATGGTAAAGATACTTTTCTGACACCGAATCACTGAGGAACCGGTTTAGGGCAAATCCCGTTAAAACTCATCATTTCCCCGTCAAAATCGACTGCTAGGAAATGATGAGGGTCCCATGCCGATAAGGGCTATTTTCGCTAAAACTCACGATATACTTTGAATAGAAGCTGGATTAACTTGTCCTCATATTTAATACCGCGTATGAGTTGCAGTGCTTAACAACGTGGATTCGGAAAAGGGTTTTTAATTTTGAAATTTCCGAAATTTTGTTATAGTTTCTAAATTTAGGTGGTCGGGGCGACATTACGTCCCTGTGCAGCGACATTTACTACACTTTCTAAAATGACGCTGCTTGAGGAGTTATGGACATTTTTGCATAAAAATCGCTCCGTAGAGCGAAAATATGATTAAAAATATTAAAAACCTCTTCCACGATATTTTTACGTGAAGCACGCTTTTCATGCGAAATATTTCCTAAATCGGATTTTGTTACAACGTCGAAAATTTTACCGTATTCTTTAACAATAACACTGAACACGCGTAAAGACGCGCGGAGATATTGCATATACGAAAATCGAAAAAGAGCCACACAATTAAAAATACTTACAGTTAAGATAATTAATTTTTTATTTGTTTTATAAATGTTATTATATTCTACGTTGCTGTGTTTTTAGTTTTTTGATTTTCACATTTTCAGATTTTGAAAATTCGTAAAGAAAAAAGTAAATTTTTTTTTTCAAAAAATTCCACGCAGCGACACAGATTGAACTTTTATGTATTTACCCTCCAAATTTCGCATTCATGTCTTCTCTAATTATGTCACAGTTATCTGGCTACGATTTCATGTTTTTCGTGAACGCAAACGGAACTTTTAAAGCGGATTTTGAGATTTGAAAAATGTTGAGAAATTTCGCGATATTTAATTTTCTCAAATGATACAGATGATTTAGAAAAAAAATCTATAAATAAAATTTGAATGGAATTCGGTTGCTTCTTTACAAATCTCATATTTACATTTGTATCATTTCAACGCTAGACGTCGTGACGCCCAACTATGGTTTTCCTTATTAACGGCTATCTTTTTTTAGAAAACTGAATTGGCAGCATATTATTTAATACATAATATTATTATAATAGGGAAATATATAGAGGGTGGGGCAATACTGCGTCGGATTTCGGTTTCTTGAGTTCTACGATGGCTAGAAATTTAAAAAAAATACAAGTAGACTAGATAAAATGTCTAAAACCGAAAATTATTTTCCAATAAACAGGGCGAGCCAAGACGAAATTACAGGATCAAGTGGCTTTTTAAAATGGAGTGCTATATATCATCAGCACATTATTTGAGCCTCTTTCTAAACTTTATTCATTCCTATATTATTATTGACTATCTCCCAACCACTTGGATGTAATGAATATTTTTGTTGAAATAATGCCATCTGCAGATAATAATAATAATATCTGCATATTGAAAAAATCAATAGTCACAATTAAGGGATTTAAGAAAAATTATGTGAATACTAGTTATGAGACATCTAATTAATGTTTTTGAATCATTTTTACTTCCTAAATATGTACAGGGCGGCTAAAAATTATTTTTCAGTTAAGAACTTTTTTAATTGACTTTTCTTAGTTTTTTCAAATGGAACACCCTGTATATTTTTCGACAATTTGATGTAGAAATAAAAAACGAACATTTTTTGTAGTACTTTCCTATTGTAATAATACTATGTATTAAATAATATGTTGCCAATTCAATTTCCTTGAAAAAGGATAGCCTTTCATAAGGAAAACCAAAGTTGGGCATCGCGATGCCTAGCGTCGGAACAGCACTCAACTTTTTTCTAAAAATTTGTCTCTAAATCCTATCATTTGCGAGCTTTAAAATGTACAACTTAATTCTAATATAATCGACTTCCTACCTTTTGAAGTTCTGGAATGTTTGGTCGTGAAATCCTGGAGGGAGCTGGAACTTTTGGTGTGAGACTGCTTCTGACGTAAGTTTCAGAAACACCAAAACACTTAAACACTACACTCGAATATACTACTCAACACGCGTTTCGCCAACCATGTTGGCATCATCTGGAGATACAATCCCGTTGAAAAAGTGAACACTCTGTATAATAATATGAATAATATAGGTAAACTGGTAAAAAATATTGCATAAAGGTAAAGTAGATATATTTTTTTCTCGATCTGGGTTTCTTATTTCCAAAGCTTATATATATATATCTACCAAATTTCTCGAAAAATGTTGCTAATTTGGGTAGAATTTTGTTTTTCCAAAATTTATTATTTTCATTTTATTATTTTGGCACTCATTATCACTAACTAGAGAACTGATTCTTTTAATATCAATATTTGGTAGTAAATTGGATGAAACCCCAGTGCATGGTTTTGTTTCCTCTCGTTTTTTGTTAAATAAAGACCTATAACCAATAAATCTGATAATTAAAAATAGTTCAGCTTAAGCGAAAAAATAAATATAATATTACAAATAATAATAATTGACTAGTAATGAATGATTTTCAGCAGCGCAATATTTATTAAGTCTTCGAGCAATTTTTAATTTAAGTAGCGGTTGGCTGCATGGCTAATGGCCGAATGCCAAAAAAAAAAAAAAAAAATTGACTAAAATTTGCAGGTTATTTTGAAACACCCCGTGTATTATAGATGAATATTCTTGTAGAATTGGAATAGATATTTTTCATAAATTTTCAACAGAAATATAAATCGAAGTATTTCTAAAAATTTGTTCCACGTTTTTTACTTTCAGAGATCAGAAAGCAGTAATAATATGTAGTAATTGATAGAAAGGGTTTAAATTCTTTTAGTTAGGATTACAGCAAAAATAATTTGATTAAGATTATTTCTGTTAATAATAATAAAAAGAATTTTTAATCATACCTTTTAATTTTATAAGACTTAATTAACCGTAAACCGTAATTTAACCATCCTTCGAATAAAATCAACTTGCACTTTTACTTTTAACAACTACCTATATAAACTAAGTACGCCAGCTAAAAACTACGAACGAGTCACATAAAACGAAAGAACTTCGAGCGTATTCCTATATGCACAAATAATTAAAAACTACAAATATCACACAACGAGTACAAAATGTACTACTATAATATACTCTGGCATCCACAGATAGATAGATGTAATGTAACTATTGCAACAGAAAACAAAAAGATCCGTTTCATTGCTTTATTGAACAGGCGGCGGATCCCTAAAATAATCCTACTTTCAAAGCGGACGCCTATGACACAGCCGAATGACGGTGTGCTTAGAAAAAGAGAGGTGGATGAAATAGAATATAAGATTCTACAGATTTATTATACATAATTTTTAAATCTGTATCACTTTTTGAGGGCATAGTGTTAATTTTATTTCAGTTCTACAAAAGGGAAAATGTTTATTTTAATAATACCTTGCGGGATGATAAAAATTATTTTTGCAAATCGAAAATAGAAGAAAAAAATTATATTTTTTTATATATACTTTTCATTCTCTCATCGTCCCACATTGTTACATGTTTTTAATTTCTTTTAGTGAAAGCCGTTTTTAAAATAATGATTTATATGGGAGTTAATGAGAGTCTTGTCGGCTTATATCCGGAACATTCATAAGTAATAGTCGCAATAAGTTGAATTTATAGTAGTTAAGAGTTACAGTTGGTGTGTAGTTATATGGACTAATTATTTTATGTTATGTATTAAATAAGTCAGTGGTTAGTAACGGTAGTAGTAGAGATTCGAAGAGAGGTGTCGCTGGCTTCAAGGAGAACATGTTGATCGACAGCTGTGTCACGCAGGATTCCATGCAGTATAAGCGGAACCTCTCTATGGCCTGGATCGACTACCGCAAGGCATTTGATTTGACATCGCATGAGCTTATTGTTCACTTGCTCCGATGTCTTGTGGTGCCCGGTCCCGTAGTGAGATGTATTGAAGAACTGATGCCGCACTGGAGGACTCGCTTTACCATAACATCGGGTAACAATAGAGTCCAAACAGAGTCGGTAACATTCAAAAGAGGAGTATTTCAGGGAGATTCCCTCTGTCCCCTTCTGTTTTGCATCCCACTACTGCCATTATTCGTCTCGCTCCGGAAAACTCGTGGCAGGAGGCATAAGGTAACCCATCTATTTTATATAGATGACCTTAAACTACATGCCTCTGGGGAGAGGGATCTCCAACAGTCGTCCCTTAGGGTGGTACAGGAGTACACGCAGGTTGTCGGTATGCAGTTCGGGTTGGATAAATGCGCACTGATCCATCTCAAGAGAGGACGATGCGGTGACTACGGAAAGGACGTGCAGCTCATGGACGGAATCATCTTACACCATCTAGATGCCGGAGAGTCATACACTTACTTGGGTGTCGAGCAACGCTCCACCCAAAAAGTGAGTGTAGTGAAAAACGTTCTCCGCGGCAAGTATCAGCACCTACTCCGACAGATCTGGTCTTCAGAACTGCCGGGGAAGAACAAGGTGTCTGCTACAAATATGCTTGCCGTTCCGATCCTTCTCTACTATTTCGGAGTAGTGAAATGGACTAGAGAAGAGTTGCGTCAACTCGATGTAGTAACCCGCAATAAGATGTATCTCAATAGGAACTTGCATCCTAAATCGTCCGTTCCACGGTTATATCTCCCACGACATCGGGGAGGCCGTGGACTCTTGCGCTTGGAGAGTCTCCATAGCGGGATGATTCTGGATGGAGCATATAAGGTCATCAGGAGTTCGGATCCCCTCCTCTGCATGGTCCGAGACCATGAGATGCAGAGGTAAGAGGTTTTTGTAAGCAAATTGATGAGCCTGGTTTTGTTGGACTGAAATTAGGTGATATGATCAATTAATATGAACTTTGAACGCCAAAAACATGGTTTTTCATACGTTTCGCATTTTCAAAGAATCATAAACCCTTAACTACTACTCCTAGCGAAAAAATGAATAGAACCGTTTTATAGACAATTTAATTTACTTTTATTTTATATAGAATCACCTTTTCGCTAGGACGCTTAGTTTTCGAGATAATAACGAGAAACCTACAAACCGGCCCTTTCCATTCCCCTCCCGCCTAACGCATGAGGTCCACGGCTGGGGACTTTTGGTAAGGTACTCCTAAGGGTCAACCCTACAACTTAAAACAATAATCCGTTGAGCAGTGTTTATTTCCGAATTGGGGGATTTTTCGGTCTTCGTTTCCTGGCCTATATAAATCATTAATATTTTAGAAATAGTAATGTTACAACAATAAAAGAAAATACTGTCATATATTTAAATTAAAAAAAACGAATTTGCCGGTTGGGTAAGATCTTAATTTTATGGTGCGTGAAAGAGAATAAATTGCTCGAGAAAACCATCATGTTTAATATAAGCGATTAATCATTTTATTCAATTATATAATCGCTTATACTAATATGCTGCACAACTATCGAATTGATCAATTGGTAATAATACCATGATGAATAGTAATGGTTAAACATTACAACAGTAGGGCATTTGTAATGGATTTTGGGTCATATCTTAACATCAATTTTTAGTATGCATATGATCTTTAGTAACACTATTTCAGCAGTATGTAATAATTATAATAATAAGAAACCAGCATATTAGGTTATAGGCTCGCGAATTTTCATCACATGACTGAGAAGATTAATTGCGATTAACTCTTGAATAATGGACTGGAACTAATCAGAGGCATTTTTTTAAACAATAACAGGTGGCAAGTGAGTATGGTACCTCATGGTATTTTTATTATCGATAAAGCTATTCAATCCATTGTTTTTATTCTACCAGGATGTTTGTATAGAATACTTATTACTTATCGGTCATGTTCTTTAGAAGTAATTCATTATTATGTGACTGTATTCTAACACATGTTTCATTACATGGCTTGGGAATTAATTCGAAGACTCCTTGTCGGTGACACGTAGTGAAATTGCAAAGCTTCGTTCTTAACCTCTGACCAAAAGACAAGTTATGCATTTGACCCGTGCATGTTTTTGCATATTTATATGTTCCCATGTTAATACAGTAAGACAGTAAAAAAAAATTGGAAATAAAGGACAAAGCTGATTTTTTTTCAAACTTATCTTGTTGTGCTTACTATTCAGGAAATCAATATTCTTGAAAATCTGTGTGTAATTTTCTATGTCCAATATGAGGTAATATGGACCAAAATATATTATTTTCAGAAAAGCTATTGTTAGCACATATTTAGTGGTTGGTGAATGTAAAATACTTTTATCTACTTTACAAAATTGATTTCAGTGTCATACTGACATACTTCACAGCAGTAGTGTCGTAATAGTATTTTGTGTAACGAGTGTGGTAGCTAGTTTTTTGCCGCACGAGTGTGAATTTGCAAGACGAACTGAAAGTGAGTTTTACAATCACACAATGCGGTAAAAATAAGCCCACCACACATGTCGCACTATATTTTTCCTATACCCGTGTTTTTAAATCAAGGAAATTTCATTTTATTATTTTTATAACCACTGAAAATGATCAAAATTCAGCAATAACAGTTAACATATCTTAAGCGAATTCTATTACCACTGTAAAATTTTGTTTTTTTTATTATCAATATTCTTCAGAATATTCAAAAGTAAATAAAAAAGTACATCATTCTTTTCATGATTTTAAAAAAATAACAATGATGTTAAAAGATTCTTGAAACTAAAACACTTTAAATGAAGTGTCAGCAAAATGTTAAATTGACATATACTTGACAGGTTTCACTTTACCGCCCACACGCGGTAAAGCGGTAGTTACTGCACGGAAATTAATGCGGTAACTAACTAGTTATCACACGCTTGTAGAAAAAGTAATTTAAAAAAAATGCTTAATTAATTTTATTTTTCATTATTAATTGTAAATTTTCTACCGCTAAAAATTTTTAGGTGGGTCAAAAATAGATCAAATAGAGTAAACACAGTGATTCAAGGTTACTTAGTACTCTTATATTCTTATAACAGCAGTTATCTTTTCTGTTAGGTATAGGGATGAAATAACTTTTCGGCATTTTTAATTTGATACATTGATACATTGTTTTCCAAATGAACTTCTTGCCTTCATTCTATAATTTTGTGGGAGTAGATAATAAATAGTATATTATGCAATAAGTGCTGTAGCTAAATTTTACCGAGCGCATGTGAAATTGCAAAACAAGGTAAAAGCGAGTTTTGCAATCACACAAGTGCTGTAAAAACAATTTTGCTACACGTGTTACATGTAATATTTTTTTCTGTAACCGAGTTTTAGGGCAAATAAACTATTGTATTGGCTGGCTCACATACGCATACATAATGTATCATGCGGTATTTTTGGCTACAAAAGAAACAAATGAAATTATTTGCTCTTAATTAAATTTTTGTGCGTTACTCCGTTCAAATTTTGAATATTATTCCTCTTATAGTGGAAATAAATTCTAGTAATTGTGAAGAGGGGATTTCTACAGAAATTACAGATATAACGGAAAGTTCACATTTCAATGTATCGTCAGTATAAAATTTTGCTTTCATTCTTGTTATCAATATTCTTAATAATATTTAATAAAAGTAAATAAACAAGCACATAACTCATTTTGATTATTTAAAAAAGCTTAAATAATAACATTAAAAAATTTCTTGAACCCTTTAAATAAAGTATCGACGGAATGTCAAATTCGGACATATACCGACAGGTTTCACTTTGCCGCGCACTTGCGGTAAAATGGTACTTACCGCACGTAAATTAGTGCACGGTTGTAAAAAAAAGTAATAATATAAATAAATAAACAAATTCATTAAACTTTATTTATGTTATTCATTGAAAATTTTCTACAGTTTGAAATTTATAGACCGTAAGTAGATGAAACAGTAAAAAGAGCGATTCAAGACTACTTAGATCACTTATATTCCTGTAGCAGCGGTTATCCTTTTTCATAGGAAAAATAAATGACGTCATTTTTAATTTGACATATTGACATATTGTTACAGTAACTCACAACAAGTACTAGTTTTGATTGCGACAGTGTCTATTCGAGTATCTATCTTAAAAATGTTTCTTAAATGCTTTCTTAACCGCCTCTCAAGTTACCGAAGTAACCTGGATTGTCTCAAAAATCTTGTGCTAGGAAAAGAGAGACGAGGCCCTACAGTTTATTGTGGAGTCCGAACTACTCTTGGGGCAATTTTTTTAATGAAAAATTGTTTCGCCTTAGAGCCTCGAACCCACTTGCTAGGCATACTCAGTTTGCTAGCCAGATGCTTTAGCACATTGAGCTACCGTCCCCCTATTGGGATAGTTTAATAAAAATGATTTTCGACCGAACTATACATGCTGGTATTCCTGATATAAATATCCGGTGTCCCGACCTACAATATAGGATTCTGAGATACTATGAAACACAAAGGGTGATTATTAAGGCAGGACAGCTTAAAGCACGAATTTTTTAAATGACTCATTTTTACACCATTGACTTTAGAATGAAATTTTACGTTCAGTACTAATTTTTGTTTTGAAAATGTTGCAGCTTTGTCAAGTTACTGATGAAAATTCAACAACTACAATGCATCACAAATGACATCAAAAATTTTTGTTAATGACAGTTAGCATTTGGTTATTGTAAAGATAAGGGTTTACTGAAAAGTTATAGAGAAGAGCGAAGGTTTTTTATGTACAGGGGATTTTAGGCAGGGGCAAAAATTTTAATTTTTTTTTGTTGAAATAGGCTTAAAATGTCATGAAACGTCGAGATTTTAAATTTGAGCGAAAAAAAAATTCCGGTCTGTCGGTCGGTCTGTCTGTAACTTTTTTTGTGCGCACGTTTACTCTGGAACCGTTTATGATATTGACTTGAAATTTGGTACACTTATGTATTATAACGAGACCTGGAACTAGATTATATTTTGATCTAATTCCGTTGGGAGATAAAAATAAAATGTGATTAGTGTGTGTACAAGAACGAAACGTCTCAAACCAATTTTTGGCGTTAGCTCACTATGGAAAATATCGAGCTCACCTTGCAGGGAAAGAAATTGAGTATATTCGTTCGGAGTCTAGCAAGATAAAATATTGTATAATGTCGTTTATTGGCACGTGGTATATGGAATAACAGTTTTTCGGTTATTTTAGGGCAATTAATTTCATTATTTATTAACTTATGTAAAAATATGACTGATTGCTTTTTCTTCTATGTGTTCAGACTTCCGATGTCGGTTGAACATCTATCCAAAAGTATCCAATCCAATAGGGGGATATCCAATAGAAGGATATACACCATCCACCTTATAGACAAGAAATTTCAGATAGCGTCTCTGAATATTCTCGAGCATATTGCTATATATGACATATCCCCGGTGCCATATTAATGATGCATAATCTAATTTAGACTTAACAATTGAGTTAAATAATAAGGTCAACATGTGAGTGTCTGTAAAACCTGACGAGTTTCTCATAACAAACCCGGGACTTCTGTTTACAGACAAAAGTGTGTCTTCAACGTGTCTATCAAATGTCAGTTTGTTGCCAAACAGGACACGCAGGTCTTTGAAGACTTCGACTCTTTTTAGTGAGGTGAAATTAAGTTTATAGTCATAGAGAAATATTTCTTTTTTCCTAGAAAAAGATATCACGTTGCATTTGTCGACGTTGTGAGGCAGATCATTATGGTCGCACCAAGTTTTCAGAAGATTATCCTGAAGTTTTTTACAGTCAGCTGGAGTATTTATATCAGCAATAGTTTGACATTGTCGGCATATAGTAAAACATCGACATTCAGGTCCACCACGATGTTATTAATAAATAGTATAAACAACAGAGATTCCAAGATGGAGCCCTGCGGTACTCTTGATGTGGCATTCATTTCAATTGACCTATGACCTCGGTATTCAACATATTGTGTTCTATTGTTAATAATGCGATAATTTAAAGAAGTTAATAAGCAACTGAGAGAGCTCACAGTTTGAAGTTAATTTAAAAATAAACCATGATCGAGCCTGTCAAAGCCTTTGAGAAGTCTGTATATAGTACGTCAACTTGAATGAGGGTATCGATATCACATTATCTCGTAAATATACTGCGTCATGCACATTAAATTAGTAACGGTGGATTTACTTTTTACAAATCCATGTTGACTGGCTATGATCTCTCCTTCAACGTTTGGGTATATGACTTAATATATAGCAATCTCCAGAACTTTAGCGAAATTGCATATAATTGAAATGGGGCGGTGATTTTCAATTATCTGCCCACACCTTTTTGGGGAAGGTACAAATTCGGGATTTCTTCCAAATATTAGGAACTGTATTCATTTTAATAGATAAATTATAGATTATTTTAAGGGGTCCCACAAGAACAGCAGCGCAGTCTCTAATAATGAAGGGCGGTATCTCGTCTGGGCCTTTTGTACATTTAGGTTTAAGTTGTCGTAGGGCAGTAAAAATATCGTTAGAGCAAAATTTGTTGAAGTTGAGATAAGGGACAGTTATATAAAAAAATCGGCAGCTACTGGAAGCAGCTGGAATCTCCCCACCCGGTGGATCTTTGAAACCGAAAAGAGCATTGAATTGTATGCCAAAACTGTACTAAACGTAATCCGATCTCAACCAAAACCTTTTCAGATTTTCTGGAGCATTAAACTCATGCAATTTTTTATCCAAATTCGTTCAATAGTTTTGGCGCTTTATAATCCACACTATTTGTTTATGGATACTATTACTTGTTCAAAGGCAGTTGATTAGTGAATATATTATAATCAAATAGATAAAGAGATATAATAGTTTTAAATAAATTATAACCATATTAGAAACTAAATCAGTTATTAACTTCTGGATGTGAATGAATTATTATTATTGAGGAAAGGAAGGTGATTTGATATGCTTGATTAGTTTGACGTTTAACTGTTGACATTATTTTGAAAATAATGTTTCTGTATACTTGCAATTTAATATTAATTGTTATAATCGTAGATAAAATATAGTATTCAGTTTGCTACATTATCGCTCGTTGAATAATGTACTATTATCGTATTAATAAGTTTAACATCACTTGAACAACTAAGAAAGTCTAGTTAGGTACCATAAACATTACAGATTCGTAAAGTAACAAACTGAAAATTGGTAAAGTGATAATCTATAATAAAAGCATATGATATTGCTATTGTTACACTTACCTGTAAAGTTTGTGACAATCCACTTGTACACAATCACTAAAAGTTGCAAATATGCCGAAATCTTATATGTGACATGACATCAACGTATCTGATGAGAAACTACTAAAACATAGCGCGGGGAACAAACGACAATCGACAAAATTTGCTCATTGCAAACCTTTGTTAAATAAACATTAGTTAGTTTGCATTTCAGTAATTTTACTAGATTTTAGAGGAATATTTGTAGTGTAATTCTTCGATTTGTCTCTGTATTTATTTAAAAAAACGGCACTAAACCTAATCCGATCTCAACCAAAACCTTTTCAGATCTTGTAGAACATTGATGAAACCCTCATGCAAACTTTTATCCAAATCCGTTCTCCAATTCAAAATTTTTGAAATTAAATGCGACAGTAAAGCTATATAGTTGTTGTTGAATAGGAAACACGTGACGTGACCAGTTTCACGACGTAACGGCTACGCGCATCGATCATGTCACGCGAAATGCGATCTATGCTTCACATTTGCTTTGTTTTTAATTTTTTTTCACAGAAACCAATTCGAAAGAGTGGAAATGTGATATATCGTTGAAATTGGAATTTTAATTGCTTTTCAATGGTTCGATTGAACATTGTAAGTAATTACAAAATAAACAACTTGTTGCGCCAAAACGGCACTAGACGTAATCCGATCTCAACCAAAACCTTTTTCTGGAGCACTAAAGAAACGCACATGAAAAGTTTCATTCAAATCCGTTCAATCCGTTCAATCCGTTCAATCCGTTGAGTAGTTTCGGCGCTATCGTACTAACACACATACCGACATTTTCAAAAACCACTTTCTTGGGTTCCTAGGACCTCTAAACGTAAAGATTTGATGTTATCTCAATTTTCGTTTTTGAACCAATTTTAGTAACCTCTCACAATTTTATTGTGGTGGGGTTAAAATGTTGCCAACGTTTTGGGAGGGTGGTTTATAAAAGGATTTAAAAAATTCAGCAGTCATTTGCAATATTTCTTGGTTCACCGATGTGATCATGATAGGTTACCGCATGCGGTATTGCTCTTGTCCCTTTTGACATATGAACAAAGGAATTTTACATTATTTTTTACATTATTCTGAATATTATTTTCGTACTCTTTCATGGAACGTCTGTATTCCGTTTTATATGCAATCTGAGATTTTTAAATTTGCGGAGAGCATCAGTATCCCCGGTTTGCTTATATTTCTTCAACTGTCTGAATTTCTTTTTAATATCGCGAACTATCGCGTTGTTATACCAGGGCAGGTACTTACTGGGGCGAAGTATAATTTTCGGTACACACGAATCCAAAATACCATACAATATTTCATAAAAATTTTCACATACAGCATTTGCATCGTTAGTAGGTGACCAATCTACAGTACTAATTTTTGCGTACAAAGTGTAAAAGTCAGCTTTGCGAAAGTTATACCTTGGTACACTATTAGTCAAAGTTTTTTTGCTAACGTTATTGCTAGTTATAGTAGGGAATATACTCAAGGCTGGATTGTCTTCTTTGAGCAAGATATCGAGGGATTTCTCAGCGCAACAAGACGTGCTTGAGATTACGAAATCTAGTAATCTGTATAATCTTATATGTGTTGCATCATGAGAGGGACATAGCTTAATAGGAGGTAGAGAACATCATTGGTAACCGGAACCTCCCATAGAAATGTCTAATTGGGCCTTCATTACGAAGTTACAGGGTGTTAAATAATTTTTGACCAAACCTGTTTTTTGTCATAACTTTGACAGGGAATGAGATAACGGATTCATATTTGGTACGGCTAATGTACTAACGAGCCCCAAGAGGTACATGTATAAAAAAAAATATATCCAGGTCCGGACTCACTATAATTTATGTTTCTTCTTTGCATCAATAAAACATCACCCTGTATATATTTTTTGAAATTTCGATACGATATATATTCGAAAAGAGCAAGAAATAATTTCATTTTTTTGTTACACCTTCGTGGTTATTTAAATACGTTGTTAAATGTGCAAGAAAATGGATTACAGAACCCTATTAAATGAGAGGCACGTGAAATAAATAGTTTTATAACTAAAATTTGCAAAAATTCTATTGAGCCTAGGTGGTCTGGGTGAATCCTAATTCCGGCACGTTTTAAAGGTCCATTTTGGTAAAAAACTGTGGTCCTAATAAGTAATCGGGTATGAAATAACAAAATTTTTAATCAATCACAGTAGGCTTGTTCAAAGTGACAGATAATAAAAAGAAATCTCCTAAACAGTTGAATAATTGTTTGTTAGTAATTTAATGTGTCAATAATCCGCATTTAGTTAGTGAAAACTTGTGAAAATATTTTAACTATGCCAGTAAAATTTACAAACGTGGAATATGCTGACATAATATTCATCTATGGTTTCTGTAATGGAAATGGTAGGTCGGCGGAAAGAGAATATCGGCTGCGTTTTCCTGGTCGTCGATGCCCTAATCATAAAACCTTTAGTACGGTGTTCCAGTATGCAAGACAACACGGAAAGTTTCCTACTTCTGCAGTTGTGGAGCGTGTTTTACAACAAGGTGTGCAGGAACAAAACAATATTATAAACGTAGTTCAAGAAAACCCAAATATGAGCACTAGACGAATCAGTTTGGTAACTGGTATTCCTCATTGGCGAGTATGGAGAACCTTAAAAAGAGAACGTTACCATCCATATCATATCCAGCAGGTACAGCGTCTTCAACAAGGCGACGATATCCCCCGCCTGGCATTTTGTCATTGGTTGTCTAACCATCGCCCAGTCATTTACAGAACCTTATTTATGGATGAGGCACAATTTACAAGGGATGGAGTAAACAATTCACGAAATAATCATAAATGGGCACAGGAAAACTCACATGCGGTACGCCAACGCCGTTCGCAACACAGGTTTTCTGTAAATGTTTGGGTCGGACTTGTGAATAGACATTTGATAGGGCCACATTTTTTTGAAGAAAGATTGAATGGTGAAATTTACTTTGATTTTCTTCAAAACATTTTACCGAATATGTTAGAAAATATCGGTATAAGAGGCATGTTGTTTCAGCATGATGGGGCCCCACCACAGTTTAACCTTCAAGTAAGAGAACACTTAAACAATGTGTATCCTAATAGATGGATTGGACGCGGGGGTCCACATGAATGGCCACCAAGATCTCCTGATTGTAACCCTTGTGATTACTTTTTATGGGACCACTTAAAAAACGAGGTTTATAGCATTGAAATTGAAAGTAGACAACATTTAATCCAGCGCATCGTTACACCCTGCGACGAAATACGGAATAATCCAGAAATGATACGTCGAGCAATTGGTGACCTTTCTAAACGCGCAAGAAAATGCACAGAATGTGGGGGAGGACATTTTGAAAATTTACTTTAGTGTCAATTACGTTTTATTTTTAAACACATTTAGTTATTGTTTTGTTATTTATTGTTAATTGAATGGAAAATATTTTATTTATTTAGATTTTAGTTTGTTCTCTTTGCCAATTTTTATTAAGTATAAAATGTTGATGATTTTCTTGATCTGGTTGCTTAGGCCTAAATGGTTTAAATTATCTGTCACTTTTATTCTTTGAACAAGCCTACTGTGATTGATTAAAAATTTTGTTATTTCATACCCGATTACTTATTAGGACCACAGTTTTTTACCAAAATGGACCTTTAAAACGTGCCGGAATTAGGATTCACCCAGACCACCTAGGCTCAATAGAATTTTTGTAAATTTTAGTTATAAAACTATTTATTTCACGTGCCTCTCATTTAATAGGGTTCTGTAATCCATTTTCTTGCACATTTAACAACGTATTTAAATAACCACGAAGGTGTAACAAAAAAATGAAATAGGCCATATTGTTTGTTTTTCTTGCTCTTTTCGAATATCGTATCGAAATTTCAAAAAAATATATACAGGGTGATGTTTTATTGATGCAAAGAAGAAACATAAATTATAGTGAGTCCGGACCTGGATATATTTTTTTAAACATGTACCTCTTGGGGCTCGTTAGTACATTAGCCGTACCAAATATGAATCCGTTATTTCATTCCCTGTCAAAGTAATGACAAAAAACAGGTTTGGCCAAAAATTATTTAACACCCTGTAACTTCGTAATGAAGGCCCAATGAGACATTTCTATGGAAGGTGCCGGTTACCACTGATGTTCTCTACCTCCTATTAAGCTATGTCCCTCTCATGATGCAACACCCTGTATAACTATGAAATACGGATTGGTTTAGACTCGTACTAGTTTACATTTTTGTGTACAAAAATAGTATTAAACAAATTTAACATTTACGAAAACTATACTATTTCGTATAGATTTGAAAAAATGCGTTTGCTGTTTTCCTTAGGATGTAATAATCCCCAATTGCAACCCGTGGTCTATATTTTATGTTTATGCCGCGCAGTTACACTTAGCAGCGCTGCCACATCGTCAATATGTCAAAAACGTTATAGTGTGTGTTATTTCCCTGTATCAAACATCTTCTGATTACAAAAACGGCACGTAATATTCGGCATCTATTTATTTCAACTAATTAAAAAAATTACATAAGTACCCGTTATATTGCTCGCACTCCTTTGTACTTTTAATATTAATTGTTAATGATCTTTAATTGTGAAGAATTAATGTTGTAAATGATTAAAACCATAAATACTCATCATAATCATTTAATTATGTAACGTACTATATTCTCTACCATTTTATATACAATTTTATCCATAGTAGGTAAGTTGTAATTTAGAGAATTTAAATGCCCGAAGCAAATGAAAGTTGTTTTGTACTTAAACTTGAGGATAATGATCATAAAATTCTTCATTATGAACATAGCTAATTAGATATGTACATTTTATGAATTATTTTTATATATGGAAATATACTTTGAAGCAGATGAACCTGTATTGTCCCAGATAAAATGTGGGCTAGTACTAAAACATAATTTATGTGCATACGTTTTTTTATCTAAGCAAGAGTTATGTAATTAAAGTATGCTAAATTAAATATCAATTAATTGAACTTGTCCATGTTGAAATTGACCAAAAATTTACCACTTTATTTAAAACATGCGATCGATTCACTCTTCTTCCAGATTAACAACTAGTGCTACAAATAATCCACTACGAATTCCGACTAGAACTTATTAGAAGACTTTGGAATTTTTTTATTATTATTTTTATTATTATTATAATTTAAATTAAAAATAATTAACAATTTAAATTAAATTAAAAGGCGTACATTTTAAAAATATTTTCAAATATACATGGTGACTCGCTTCGAGTTCATTTCTTTTTTAAATGGAACACCCTATATATTTTCACATTCGTGAATTCAGCGTAAAATTACCTTTTCAACCACCTCCAGATTTTTTGCTTTTGACGTTTCGTTGCCGAGTTATTCGAGAAAATATGAAAATTTTGGTCGAAACAAGGTTTAACAAATTAATTCGCTGTGTATGTGTTACTTATTAATGAAGAAGATTTATTTTGCAATTATGTAGACAAGGGATATATTACAACGACACAGTCACCAAATATTGATTATAATTATATGGGATGTATTTTATACTAGCGCTAATTCAGGACATTTCAACGTAAATTTTCTCAATTTTTTTTCAAATTCAACACTGTACATTATTGTATTTTTGAATTGACAAGTTAGTTGTCTACGATTTTTAAATACTTTTTGATCATCCCCTGTATACTTCAAACCACGTTCCGTGCCTCGAGTCTTAAAGTTCAAATTTAATTTCATCAATTTCTCGCAACCCGATTGCTATTTTAAATTCCATCTTTTTTTATCACTCCTCGTAATATAGCATGCAATATCTCGGTTCAACTTGACTCGTACCCGTTAGGAACATTTTAATATCTTATTTCCAGACACTACGCAGCTATCGGGAACATTATCATTTCATTTCAACTTTTAAACATCGGACCTCCGTTAATACTTTACGGGGTCGTATCAGATTTTACAAATTAAACGTCTAAACCAAAATAGATCCAAATTTCATTCTTATTTCAATAAATTCCTTTTTCATTGCCGATTTCTCTATGTAATTTTCATTTCCAAAATCTAAAATTTTCAGTGTTGCGCAATATGTTGCAATCAATGACTCATCCTCGCCCGCACGGAGCGATTTCCAGCCTTTCCAGACAGTTAAAACGGGATGCGAGACTCGATGGGGCGCGATAAACGAAACTTACACAAACAGTATAAATACCGGTGTGCAGCAAACCGAAGTTAAGTTCAGTTTTGGCAGTGACTCCTATGTTTAGTACTCGCGAAGTGATTCAGTGGAAAAAGTTATTTAAAAGTGATTTTAAGTGTAATAAGCTCATTTGCTAGTGCCTCCGGTCCGGTTACTATTTAACTTAAGTTGTAGATGCCCACCGTCCAGTTAGGCTTTCTTATCCCCTGTCCTAGCATACTTCTCGTGACTAGCTGTCCCGAACTAGCTTCCTAGGCCGAAACCTGGTTAAAAGGAGTAGTTTTAAGGAATCGCCTTAAGTGGCCCCCTTTTAAAATATTTAAGTTCACCTTAAGTGGCCTCTATTTATATTTCGTCTTAAGTGACCCCATATTTATCTTTCGTCTTAAGTGACCCCATTTTGATTCGTCTTTACGGCCCACACAATCTCAAACCAAAGCTAATTTTTTCAGATTAAATCAAATCAAATATTTCAATAAACAATTTTTGGCTAAATTCAACAGTCCGAATTTATGCTGTCGAATAATTACATCCACAAAAAATAAACTCTGTTAAATAAAAAAACTTTACCCCTTATTTTGCAAACTCTGTTCAAAAAATCTTAAATAAATAATTGTTCGTTCCGCTTTAAAAAATAAGTGTTATTTTTTCAAGAATACCATATACAGGGTGTAGCCGTTGACCGTCAGAACTCAAAGACTAAATAAAAAATAAAATTGAAACCACAGTGATTCGACAGATCCAGACTACAATATACAGGGTGTAGTACTTGACCCTAACCATCACTACAGAAATCCAACCAAAAGCCTTCTCAACTCAAAATAAAGTGCACGAACGCCCTCCAGGGTCTCAGCTCTAAACCCCCATTGCTCCTGATTTTATATTTTCACCAACCAGAGGGCTTAATCGTGTTCACAAAGAAGACCGTGTCCTCGCCTCACATATCTTCCAGCGGCTTGTATATCAGTGTATGCGCAGAAGCTATGCAACCTTAGGCGAGGGTTGTGTAGGTGATATACCATCCTTCGGAGGCGATGTAAAGCCGTCGGTCCCTTGTCTATTATATGTTAGGCAAGTAAAAGATCCCTACTCTTCTTAAGGAAAGAGATTCGGCAAAATTCCTGGTTGGAGGTAGCTCGTCTACAGACGTCGGTGATAGGCCTCAGTAGCGAAAATAGACCGACGTTAAATAAATGTTAAAAAAAAGTATTAATTTTTCTTCTGGGTACGTCTTGGTTGCCTCAGTAGTAATTTTTCACAGTTTAATTAAATCACATTTGAGTCTATCTTAAACATTTATAAATAATCGTTTAATATTAAAAAAAGGTGACATAAATAACAGGAACAGAAAATATGGTATTAGGTAATACAAGAATTGGCACTGTTTTAAAAATTCAAAGTTATTTTGAACCTAATTTAGTAAAATAAATAATATCTAGTGTTTATAGGAACTATTCAAAGTGACCTCCCAGTACGTCTATGCATTTCTGTAGACGATTTACGTCGTTTAAATTTGCGAATGATCTACCGACATTTCTTAAAATATCTACAGCAATTTCCCTTAGTCTTTCTTTCATATTTTCTTTTGTAGTTATAGGAGCTTTATACACTTGCTCCTTAACATAGCCCTACAAAAAGAAGTCTATGTTGGCCAAAACAGGGCTTCTGGCAGGACAACTATGGAGTCATCTTCTTCCTATCCAACCATTTGGAAAAGAGTCGTTTAAATGTTTGTGAATAGCTGCACTCCATCATGGAGGTACCACGTTCTCTTCCTAGTATCCCTGGGGACATCTTCCAGTAATTCTTCAAAGCTGTCTTGCAAAAATTCCAAATAAAGGCTATAGCCGGGTAACGGTATAAAAATGATCTCAGCTCGGATATCGCTAATTTTTATTGTGGATTGTGCTTCTATGTATGAGTGTTCTCATACTCAATGAGAGTTTAGAAATTGTCAGTTTTTGAAAAAAAATTATTATTTTAAATGTTTTTTCACAAATAACTTTTTTCTAAGAAATGTTACCTTGTATCAGTTTCAAACTATAATATATTGTAGATGTAGAAATGCTGCATATCAGGTAATACTCCGCACTTACTCTATCAAGCAAAAATATTTGTTTGCAATTTTGAACAAAAAATTGTGTTGGGTTGCAGTTGAGGGACAACTACAAGTATTTCATGAAATAATCTTAATACTTTAGTAATACGCACTAAAAAGTCTCGGAAGAATCGAAGTGATGGAACATAGGTACTTTAAAAAATAAATTAATTAAAAATTAGCAATGGTTGTGCTTTATCTTTTTATATTACATCAAGTCAAAGAAATAATATTATAAAAGCAAGTTTCTCATAAACAGAAATGTTCGTTTTTATAAGGCGAGTGGTTGAAACAGCCGCCTTAAAAGCTCCCTATGCACTAATATTCATCACTGTAGGTCTTTTTCTGTCATTTCTGGGAAGTCAAGTATATCTGTCGATAACACTTTTTGAAAGCGATTCGACACTGAAGATCGGCTTATATCGTTTTCTCTTGCCAGTTCTTTTATACTGTGGATTTTCAATCACGCTCGAAAATATGACTGTTTCATTTTCTTCATTTACTACAGTTTTTGTTCGTTCCCTTTTCTCATATTCCACTTTCCCCGTATTGTCAAATCGTTCCATCAACCTCTCAAATGGTTTTTTAGAGGGCTGTATTCTTTCCAGATACGCTCCTACAAATTCAAGTTGATAGCAGATAATTTTTATCACTCGCACCTAGAACATAACCCATATCGACCATTTCTTCTCTCTAAAAATTCGTTATTGGAAACTGCTAATTTTAAACTAATTTATAACTTAAAATAAGTGTAAATTCTTTGTCACAGTAGTTAATAATTAAACGTCAATAAGGTAACTTTCAATTATTGTCACTTTATGTCAAAATTATGGCTACTAGATCAATCCGAAATGAAAAGTATTGCAATTTAACGGTTTTTAATGAAAAAGTAAAAATATCTCTGAAAATATTGATTTTAGGTATATGATCTTATTCACAGAAATCGTAGACAATTAACGTGCTAATTCAAAAATACAATAATAATAATAAAAAGTCTTTATTTCCAGAGTATTGTACATACAAAAACACAATACATGTGGAAAGGGCGAAGTTTAGCTTAAAGCTACTTTATACTTAACCCTATAAATTTACACTCACGAAAAATATGAATGAGAAAAATTATTTAAAAAATATATATACATTTTACAATAAAAATTAAACAAAAATATTAGTAAACAGGTACGCAGACACACATATATTATTGTCTTGCGATAAGGCAGGATTTAACCTTTTTACGGAAACCGTTTATTGAATATGATTTAAATTCATTTTTTAGTGAATTATAAATAGTACAAGCATTATATGTGAAAAATCTAGTAAACATAGCTGAACGAAAATTAGGGAGAGATAAAGTACTAAGGAATCTTGTATTAACATTATGAATATCTCTTCTGTAAATTAACTTGTCGCGTAAATAGGGTGGAGAGGATGTAAAAATTAAACGATGAACAAATACACTCATATGGAGTTTAAAAGTATTACTAATATTCAACCAACCTAGCTGTTTAATTCTTTCGGAAACTCTATCAATTTTTTTTAATCGAAATATGCATCTGCAACAACTGTTTTGTATTTCTTGTAGGCGATACTGCGTAATTTTGTCTAAACATGGGTAATATACAGTAATGCAGTAATTTATGATAGATAATACAAGCGTTTTAATAAGTTTTTTCTTATCTTAAAATTAATTATACTCACATTGGAATAAAGTAGTTTTAATGCAGTATAACATTTTTTTACCATACGAGTAATATGATCGCAAAAACGAAGCTTAGTATCCGAAAAAAAGTCAAGATTCTTTGCAACATTTACATGATTTATTTGATTATCATCTTCTTGGACTCTTGTCTGCATGTTTTCAGGACAGAAGCAGATAAAATTGCATTTATTTGCGTTTAGTTTTAAGTTATTTTGTTTAGAATAATCCGCAATAGATTTCAGGTCAATATTAATTTTAGTACAAGCTGACTGAATATCATTACAATTAAAAGACAGAGAAAGTTGAGTGTCATCTGCATAAGCTGAGATATTCGTATACGTAACGGTCTGAAAGATATCTGCTGTGTATATGAGAAAAAGCAACGGCCCAATTACTGAGCTCTGTGGGACTCCAGAGGTAATAAACCCAAACTGGGAATATTCATTATCTAACACTACTGTCTGACGACGATTACTAAGATACGATGCGTTGCATCGCCCCCGTCCATAGTCCTAAGAATATCATCTACAACATTTGATAACACAGTGGTAGTACTATACCCCTTCCTAAACCCAGAGTGTAAAGTCGAGATAATTTTATTTGATAAGATATATTCCAACAGTTGTTTGTATACTATTTTCTCTAAACTTTTTTATAAAGCCGGTATTAGACTAATTGGACGAAGGTCACTATAATTGGCTGGATTGCTGGTTTTAGGAAGAGGTTTAACAACAATAGTACTCCAATTTTCTGGGAAGAAACCTGTTTCCAAACAACGATTAAATATATGAGTCAAATATTTGTCTAACTTAGGTGAACATAGTTGAAGCATTTTAGCATTGATGTCATCAAGGCCATATGCAAAAGACTTTAAGCTAAATAACGTGTCGTGAACTTCACTAATGGTTGCCATTTTAAAAGAAAAAAATATCCAGATTATGACGTGTATTGTCAAACAAAACACATGTATTATGATAATTATTGACAGGAGAGAACACGAGCAAAAAATAATTATTTATATCATCAGGATTGCGCAAGTTACTAGGAATATTTATTTCTTGTTTTTTCTTTAAATTAAGAAGATTAACAGCCTTCCACAATAACTTTTTATCAAAGTTATGCATTTGGGAATTTAAAAATGCTTTTTTTTCTGATCTAATTACTGCTATAGTAAAGTTGCGTAAAGATTTATAGTAAAGCCAATCTTGAGGATTTTTAGATCTGGTAAATTTGCTTCGGGCACGGTTTCTTTCTTTTTTAAAATCTCTAACACTGCTGGTTAACCAGGGTGCATACGGTTTCGTAATACGCGAAGCAATAAGTGGGGCATGTTTATCGAATAGTTTTAATATATTGTCTGAAACGAATTGAATTTTTTTATTGATATCATTAAAATAAAATAAGGAGTCCCAATTAATAGACTCCAAATCTCGGTTAAATTCCTCATGACAGAACTCTTAATAATAATATACGTTCCATTTGAAAAAAATAAGAACTTTGAAATGTCCTGAATTAGCCCTAGTATAAAATACACCATGTATAATTATAATCAATATTTGGTGATTGAGTCGTTGTAGGACATCCCTTGTCTACATAATTGCAAAATAAATCTTTTTAATTAATGGTTATACACACAGCGAATTAATTTGTTAAACCTTGTTCCGACCAATATTTTCATATATTTTCGAATAACTCGGCAACGCCACGTCAAAAACAAAAAAATCTGGAGGTCGTTGAAAAGGTAATTTTACGCTGAATTCATACATGTAAAAATATATAGGATGTTCCATTTAAAAAAATGACCTCGAACATGCTCCGCTGTAGCGAGTCACCTTGTATATTTCAAAATATTTTTATAATGTGCGCCTTTTGACACTATAACACTTCCATAAAATGCTGATATTGGCCTTTGACGAACTATTAGGATACCCTGTATGTAAATAACTATTTGGTGAATCGATTGAAACAATCCATGTTTTTTTGTTTTCAGGGAAGTACTGGGAAGAACGCACCATACTACATGGGCTCAACTGCCAGTCTGCCTCGGGGGGCCACCCTTTTAAGGACTTACTCTCCCGCAGTAGCGAACCTGTCTGCAGAACGCATGAAGCCGCTTCCCACCGGTATGCAACTATATTTTCTTCATCGTGCATTGCTGACTGTATGTTTGTATGCGAATGAGGAATGGAATATTTGATATAAATATAATTGCATGGCACTTGTAGACATTTCTGTGCGTAAGGCTTTCTAGAGTTTGGTATCCTTTTGCTAGAAGTTAAAACAATCTGGTCTTTTTCGGAAAGAGTGGCATCTGATTAATTTGACAACCTCTTGGGAATGTCAAGGCTTTTTATATAAAGTTTAAATTAATTTTTGAACTGAATTTAACTAATATATTACGAAGACGGAGCTCATTACTGTCTTAGATAATGAGGAACAGCACCTTTATGGAAATAAAATGGCTCCTATAAATTCCACGAATTGTCTCCAAATGATGACCTCTGAGTGATTCACACTGAATTTATAAACTTGAGATTGCTGTTCACGTTCATATTGCCATTCAAAAATAAAACATATAAAACATTGATGGATATTTATACTACAAATTGCGCAAATGCCCAATTTTTATATTTCTAACGATCATCAATGAAAATTTTTCACGTAATTTATTGTCAAACCCAAATTAATTTTTCGTTGGGATTTTTGATAATATGTGATAATAATAGGATAACTCTTCACAGATACAGAAGGCTTTGTTATAGTCATTCAAACCCATTTAGTGCACATTTACAAAAAGTGATACACGTCGCTTGCTTAATTGCATAACTCAACTTTCAGTTTTCAGATAACAGATGGAAAAGGATTTTATAATAACCATTTCCTGCGACATTCACATTGACAAGCTTTGATTTAAAAGCGCTTTGTTTTGTAATTTTCTGTGTACTATTTTTATAGGTCTTCGTGACTTTCTCCTGTAATTCAAAATGTCTGGTGACTTTCTTTGTAATTAGTTATGGATATCGTTCTAACAAATATAAAATATGGTTTACTTAGTGCGAGAACGAGTTCTTCGACTAATTTAGCAATGCAGGAATACACCAATATTTTGTTGTAAAGTAATGAACAATACAAAGAAATGAGGGAAAGTAGGACACAATGGGTAGCAATGACATTGAAAAAGCAGCCTGTAAGGACTGTTGATCCTGTAGTTAATGTTGAATTTTTTTCCATCGGTACGAACATGCCCTTAAAAAAATAGTGAAAGAAGTATTCAAGTATTTTTTAGGCAACTGTCACAAAAAATGACGTTTATCGGGTTATTAACTTAAAAACGAATTAAAACTGTCAGTGCAAAATATTGTCCTTGTTTCCAGTAAATTGTCCGAAACAATTTTAAAAATATTTTATTCGCCTAAAAAATGTTGTGTGCACCTCGGCCTAATGGTTTATCTCGGCCTTATCCGAAGTTTGCCGCAAACTTCGAATTCGGCCGAGAAAGATCAACTTTACGGCCTTGATGCACAAATTATTGCCGTAAAGTTGATTTTTCTCTGCTGAATCCGAAGATTGCGGCCGAGGCACAGCCGAGGCCAAGCAAATCTTTCAACGGAAACAAATGAAAACGTCACTAGATAGTTTATTGACAAGCCGTGACATGTTTCAAATATTAGCGATGCTCAAGTAATACATGCGGCCGTGAAGTAAAAACGGCCAAAAAAAATAAGATTGACAAATGAGTACGGTCGTGAGCAAAAAAAATAGGACAAGTCTTATAACGGTATTTTGCTAAAATCTAGTTGTGTACATCTAACTTTAATTTTTGTGGCATTGTCATTGTCATTTTCGGCTACTCATTACATATTCAAATAGAGACAGAGTTGCATTAGAAAAAAATAGGTTTTTTTGCTCTCGACAGTACTGTGCATGACGCAACTGAGGATGATGATATAATCATTGTTCATGCAGTAGTCTCATTATCAGAAACTAAAGATACTACTTCTTTATAAGGGGAAACGACTTGCTGAATCTGCTGTTGCACCATGCTGAGAACAGTCGTTTCAAGTTGTACTATGGGCCATCTCCGAAACCTGTGCATAAAATCCTCTGCATCAATTATTATTAAGCCATGTTATCCATAAATTACACCTGATTCGTCCAAAAAGAGCTACAGCTTTGTACATACCATCGAAGAAGAATCTGGAAGTGTATCGAGGAAGAGAGAATCAAGTAAGAAATGTGGGGTTGATATGTAAAGAATAATTCCCACTATCCTACATGCTGTCGCCAACTCCAGATTATCTATTTAAAAATGTTTTGTTGTTTCTGCAAGGCGAAATGTGCCACCTCACGATATGGATGATAACGTAATGAATTATTGTTTTGTTGCAAGTGCTAAGTCACTTACTCCACTACTAACCGTGAATATGATGAGAGTGATGAAAACGGCTAAATCGTAAAAAGTTAGTTTGCACTAAATTCACTTTTGTAATGAACATAATCTAAAAAAAAATGTTATTTTATGTAAATAATTTCTAACTTAAAAATTAAACCAGGAATATTTCTGTTGTAGTATATTGTTGCAAGACAACTTTATTCGAAACATTGCTATATGTAAATAAAAGCATTGTCTTCTCATTTGTCTGATTTTGGATATGTTATTCGGCAATGATTGTTAAGATAGGATTTATTTAAAAAGTCTCTGAAGCAATTTTGCCTAGCCCTAAATATAAATAGGGTGGACTGTCGACATAAATAGATTTTAGTGATGCTTAATAGAATATTTGTCTTCTGTAGCCATCTAGATTCTAGAATCACGTATAATAATTTTGATTGCCTGATACCATAATTGTGATCGTTTTAAACTATGAGGACTTTTACGTAAACTGCAAAAAGCTAGTCTTGAATTCATAATCAGGGACAAAGAACAGCAAAGTTTATTATAAATAGGTAGTTCATTACTGTAAATGGCAACGTAACTTCAAGCGTGAATGGTAACTTTGAACAGCAACATCAAAATTTATCAGTTCACTTTTAAAATAAGTCACTTAATATTTTAGTAGTTCAAGCCTCATACTTCTAAACTACATAAGAAGACATATTATAATTTTTTGAACTTTTGGAACATATTCAATAATCTTTTAACACATTTACATATTTTGAAATGATCTCAGGAGGTAATATAAGATAATAATAAGATTTTTTTATAATTATTCTTGTATTATTAGTTCGCCTTCTTAATAAAGATTAAATCACATTTCTAATTCTTCATTCGATCAGAAGCTTCAAAATAATAGGGGCTTCAAACTTAACAGCATACGATACTCGATACTCCCTGGTATAAGTTTTCGACTTAAACTTAAGTTAAAACTTGAAAACAAGGCCAAACATTTTTTTGTACGTAGTCTTTAGTTCTGCAGTTTTCAACATTTCAACATTTCGTATGGAAATATTTTGCAAAAAATTACTAAATTCGCTTTTTTTCAGTTTAGCAATAAATTTTCTAGTATATTTTTCCTTTATGATTTTGCATGAATCATTAAGAAACTTTCATATCTTCCGGATTAAAATATACATATCAGGAAGAGTACTTCTATCTTAGAATTTGTTAATCAGCCTATTTTAATCTGTTCGTCATATTAGTTCAAAATATCGGACTCAAGAAAGAACTATCCAGATGACAGGATTATCTCATCATTCCATATCTTGAACATATTTTTAATCTCCTGGTAGAACGCAATATTAACCTAAACTAAATGATTTTTCAAAAATTTTTTGATTCGACGAAAAATTTATTTGAGCTCTCCCTAGAGCTGTCGCTTTGATACAATTTTCCATCTATCCTAAACAATGTGTATTTGAAATATTTTTTGTTCTGACCAAAAATTTTTTCGGGCTATGCGAACCGCCCTTGGTGCTCTGGCGAGTTTGCAAATGACCTTATCTATGCAATCTTTTATTTGAAACTAATTTTGATTTGAAGGTATTGAGCATTACATGTAGCCTTCCCTGTTACACTGACAAGAAATTTGCAGAAGATTCTTTCGATATAATTTTCCTTGCTAAACAAGCTTATTTGAAAAAAAAAATTGTTCTTGGATCCTCCATTGGTGACCTCCCTGGAGCCTTCTGATGCACCGGCAAAGGGCGTTTGCGATACAGTTTTCTATCTTAAAATATTTTTATATATTTAGATCCGGCGAAAATTGATTTTTGACCCTCCATGGTGCACTAATTTTACTAATATTCGATAACGTTCTACCTTCTATCTTGGACCTCCCCGGTCTTATGTCCAAAATTTCAGGTTTCTATATCGAGCCGTGTTCGAGAAAACAAACAAACGGATATACACACAGACAGAAATTCTTATTGGGAAATATTTGCTATTATTATGTTTCAAAACGTCCATTTTCATTACATCCTGGAATTTGGATTTCTACACAACAATTCTAATTAAATTGATGATTTCTCTATCTATAAGTTAGGAAAAAATGCAAAATTATACTTTTATCAGCTTCTCATATAAATTTAATTAATCAAGTATTACATTTCTTTAGCACATAGGGCTTCAAATTAGTTTTGTTGTAGGCAGTAACTATTGAATCCTGCATGTATCCTTTTATTTTATATACCATTTAATAGAATGGTGGAAAACCTAATGACCTTAATTTAGGAATATTGCAGAGGCCATTTTAAGTAAGTTCAAATACAGATTTCTTAAAAGAAGTGTAATTTATTTATGTTCAAAATTCATACCATTAAATGACAATCAATCATTATTTAGCACTGCAAGAACTTTTCTATTCGAATGAACACAGTAAACTGTAGAAAATCTCTTTCTGATGTGTTTATATTTCGGATTTTGTATGCCACTATCTCGCCAATATTTCAAGCATTTTGGAGTCAATAAATTACACTATATATGGTAATATAGAAGCAAGAACAACTCAAGTTGTGGTGAGAGCTGATAGAACGTTGTTGTTCAAGGGGTATAAAACAACGAGGAAACGAATAAACGTTCATAAATTTAACAAAAAATGACCCTAAATAATCTCCTAGGTTAAAGTTACTGTTTTCTATTAGTCTATATATGATATTTACTATATCATCCATTTACTTTGTTCAAATTATTTGTCTGGCTTTTTTCATGGTAAGCATTTTCTTTTGTTCGTTTTTTAAAAATTAAATTAGATTCATTAATTAAGAAAATTTCGAAACATTCTAAATATCAGATTTATAAAAAATCAAACCTCCTTATATAGACCGTGGGATAGTGACAGATTTTCTGAAACGTTTGGTTCCTATCTGGCCTTTTGGGAAACTTTTGTGCCTGATTTGTACTAACCATTTTCGTGTTTATCAAACGATTAACCAGGGCCCTTCAGCGGAAAACAAAAAAGAAAATTCCATGAATATGAGCAATTTCAAACGTTTTGTTCCTATCTGGCGTCAAGTTAGACTTACGTTTTAAAGAAAAACATCCGGCGGAAGCTTATCGCCAGACAAATTCCGTGTGCCCTAATGCCCGAAATTTCAATCCAAAGTTGTAAGAAAAATGGTCCAGAATCAAACGATTTGGTTCTTATCTGGGAATTGTATATAATAGATTATAATTATCGCGATATACTAAACGCCAGACCAGTTCCGAATGCCCAACAGTGAAAAAATTATATTTCAAGTTGTCAACTATTCCGTGAGAATCAAACGATTGGTTCTCATATGAAATGATTTTTTTTTGTAAAAATTTACCAAAACGAAAATATATAGTATCATTCACAGACATTTTTAGTGGACCAAACATATTTTAAATCTTAAAAGAAGTGCACGAAAATTAGCCATATTTTCAAACGATTTACTCCTGGCTGGCATTTGGATTTTATAAAGATATGGTATTAAATAAACCATATTTCAAGTCCCAGACAAAAAGCTAAAACAGTCGTGTAAAAATCGATGCATTTTCAAACGATTTACACTCGTCTGGCATTTCATTAGCTTGTCGTTGCAAAAGAGTATTATACACATTTAAACAAATTTGTTTCGCATCACTACTTAAATACCGTTTTTTTCTCATTTGAAACTCATTTGGAATTTGATTTTCTTTATCACTGGAATCACTATAACTCTCACTTTCACATTCATAATCCCTCGATCGAATATTTTTACAATAAATAAGTTACATACTAGCAAAAAGATAAATATAAATTATTACGTATTAATATATAATTTACAACTCTGCACTACATCATATCTGAAACTGTATAAGTCCGTACCTGTTTCATTCTTCCTTGGCGTAGGTAGCCACCCACACAAAAGTGATTTCCTCTCTCATTTTAATGCACGCGACATAAGACACGTAAGATGCGATGTGGTAGAAACATATATGCGGTATGCATTGCTTGCGCGCGACGCTGCTTTTTATACACCCCGCTCGTCCCGGAGAGATTTTCATTTATCGTTTGCTAATCATATAACTATAAAAAACGATAATTCGGAAACCGAGGACGGAGAATAATGTTTTTCTAAAATATAGTTTTGCATAATATATGTCAAATAAATCGCCGGTATTACCTACTACACGACGAAAACTGCATTTCAAATACTAATAATATTCTACAAGAAATGCTTTTTAATACTTTTTAGTTTTGAGAAAGAGTAAGTCATGCACCCCATAATATTTTTTATTTCATATAAAATCCCCTAATTCCCAAATGTACAGTGCGGCAATTCGAAAACGGGGCAAATCTGGAGAAAATCTGTTGAGCATGTTAATTTTGTTTATTTTAGTGTGACCAGTGGCGTAGGAATGGGGCAAGTTTGTTCTTTCAAATAGCAACTACCTTTTTCTATTGCATAATAGCTTAGGTCTTTCTGATTAATTTGGTGTACAACATGTGGTGGATTGGTGATGAAAATTTTCGAAAAAAATCTAAAAACCCATTTACTACGAAATTATCTTTAAAAATTTTCCTCACCAACATTGAACACCAAATGAATCAGAAAGAGCCAAGCTTTCATACGGTGCAATAAAAAAGATGGTTGCTATTAGAAAAAACAATTTCGCCCCCTTCTGCCGCCACTGTAACATTTTTGAGGACTGAACTTTACCAAAGTTTATGCCCCTTGGAAACTAAATTGCCAGTTTCCGATTTTCCCAAAACTTTTGGGACGCACTGTATATGTAAAAATGTTGCTTATAATAATTAGCCTTTTATAAACGTAAATTTTCAACAAACCAAATGTCATACTGGTGTGAATCGTTTTTAAATGCATCGATTTTTGCGCGACTGTTTTTCAATTTGTCAATAGTTTCAGTCAAAATATCTACAGCTGCGCCCCAGATTTTTGTCTGGGGCTTGAAATATGGTTTATTTATTAACATATCTTAATCCAAATGCCAGACAGGAATAAATCGTTTGAAAAAATGGCATTTCTTTGCGCTTTTCTTTTTGTCTGGCTATCTAGGGGACCCAGCCAATTTATCTCGGACTCTTAAATTGAAACTACTTATTGGCTAATATTAACAAAAAAACAAATCATTTGATTTTCGTGGAAAAGTAGACAACTTGAAAAATAATTTTCTCACTGTTGGGCCCTCGGAATTTGTCTGGCGTTTGTTATATCGCGACAATTATAATCTACTTACCTATATATACAATTCGCAGATAAAAACCAAATCGATTGATTCTGGACCATTTTTCTTACAACTTCGGATTGAAATATCGGGTCTTAGGGTCCACGGAATTTGCCTGGCGATAAGTTTCTGCCGAATGTTTTTCTTTAAAACGTAAGTCTAACTTTACGCCAGATAGGAAGAAAATGTTTGAAATTGCTCAGTTTCATGGAATTTTCTTTTTTGTTTCCCGCTGCGGACCCCTGGATAACCATTTAATAAACACGAAAATGGTTAGTACAAATCAGGCACAAAAGCCTCCCAAAAGGCCTGATAGGAATCAAATGTTTCAAAAAATCTGTCGCTATCCCACGGTCTAATATGTTGGCCTCATGCAAAAGCCTTGAATTTAAAAAATTATGATTACATATTGACAAAACATATTAACAAGAGTATAACGAAAATATTAAACAAATCTGAATGTTGATGATGAAAATAAAAATTACGCAAAACGACCATATTAAGTGTATCGTGTAATAGTTTGTATTTATTAGTTTTAATTTAATGTCATATATGTTCCATACCTCGATAATATCATCTCTCTTTTCACTGAAATGCCCCAAAATCCTCTATTCTGTATTCTTCATTAAGACAAATTCTTCCAAACGTGATAAATTAATATTTTTCAGATTTATTTTTTGGCTTTTATTTATTGATCACATTTATTACATTCCTTTTATTTCTCTAGTTCAATATATAATCTAACTATCTTTCTAATAAATGTATATCATGAACAAAGTCATCCATAATTAAAATTTAAAAGCTTTTATAAATAATCAGATGAAATTAAAATTCAGATCGAAATATTGCTAGGCCAGTCATCAGGTAGAATAACATCATTTTAAACCGGACAAGAGATTTTACTGTTGGAACTAGGCCCCTTTTAAACATACTAATTGTAGAGCAGCTTCATTTTTGATAGTAATAAGAAACAGGCCATTTATTTTTCATCCAACCCCAATCTTGAGGGCTTTTGGTATTGCCGTACCACCGCAGCATTTGATAGAATGTTCTAAAAAAGAGTGTTGATGTGCAGCAGAATCAATTGAAGGTAACGCTGCAAGGTTACATGTACTTTTTGTCATTAACTTAATAAAGCAATTAAAAAAAGCTGGTCGGTTCTACTCCGTAAAGGGTTAAGATACTTTTTAGTCGGCTGTATATATCTAATATTGCTTTGCCTTACCTAAAAAACGCAGAAGTTGTGTCACATCCACTGAGTGCGTAGAGGAATAATATGTTATCCGCAACTTCTCTTGGGCATTTTTTTTGGAACTGCTAGTTGCTTACCATCAAATCACTAGGTCAATTCAGTTATTTACGAAATGAAAGATCTCTGTTCTATTCTAGGGATGCCAGTTCAGTTCCCTCTCCTCCACCTCCTTAGCTTTCGTGATGCGAATGATTTCTCCTTCTACCGTCCGCCACACCACCTCATACTCTACCATCATACCTATGATGTCCTCCGTTATAAGAGGTACCCCCCCGATGTGCTGTGTCACTTCTCTACCTATTTCAATAGAATATGGTATATTCCGAGTTGTCAATTCCTTCACAATACACACACTCTCTACTTTCCCTCTTCCCTATATTGTACAGATATTCTGAGAAACTCCCATGTCTCGTCAGGGCCTGCGTGAGGTGGAAGCCCACCTCTCCATGCTTCCTTTCAACCCACGCTCTCATGTCAGGTATGAGACGTCTTGTCCACCTCCCTTTATTGGACTCATCCCATAGTCTCTCCTTAGCCTCTGTCTTCTCGACTCCCTCATATATTTCACGCCGCGCTTTCGCTATTATGTCCAGAGGAGGAATCCCCACTACCACTAACACCACCTCATACGAGACTGTCCTGTACGCACTGCAGACTCTTAGAGCTACGCAGCGCTGTATTCTGGCCATCCTACTTCTCGTTCTATTTACTGCCATTGCGCTATCCCAGACTGGGGCTGCATATAGAAGGGTAGAGTGCATCACACTACACAGTATTGCGCTATTTACTAGCTTTAGGCCCGTATGTATTTCCCATGAGTCTACCCATTAGTTTTCTTTTGGGCATTTAAAAGAGTTCGAAGAATAAATTCGTTCTTTCGGTTTCCACTTGCTTGGCTTCATAAAACGCATATTTGAACAACGTGCGAATAATCCTGTCATTAGGATTAAAAGGTCAACGTCTTTACCAACTATAATTACCGAATCTTAATGAGGTGATATATTTACTCGCTGAATTAATAATAAGAGAATCAGCATCTTTGGCAGCCTGCTCAACAAAGAAACCCGCAGTGGTAAGCTTTTTACGAAACAGTGAGATAAGCCGGCTTTTATTTTGATCGTTTGATAGAAACTTCTCCTGTTGCATTGTTGCTGTCATAGACTCGTCAAAATTTACGGTTGCAGAAACATTTCTTTGAGCTCGTCGTTAACGCTCAGCAGATCTTGTGCTTTTATCAGATGCATCGGTGGGGCACCCATCGAAGACAATGATGTTATTAGCTCTACAATACTTCTGAATATACTCCCCTTACCTAGCTAGGATAGAAGTGACAATTAAACGTAATAGCAAGTAGAAAGCGTAGAAGTGTATAGGAAAGTATCGGTATACAGAGTGAACGTGATGCGGTGCTTGATTTCTCCGGCTTATAACTCCAAGAATATTAATACTACGTAAAAATGTGTCTGAACCATTTCGATAGAGAATTTACTTACCTTTAACTTTGATAACCAGATTTTTTTTCGTAGAATCATTCAAAACCGAAATATTTGCAAAAAAATAATTTTTAAGCGATATTGCCGCGAAATTGGGGCCGTTCCGGGGGACGGGCGAAGGAAAAATTAGTATATCTAAAAAAGGCCTATAACGAACTGATTCCAACAGTAAAATCTTTTGTCCGATTTAAATCGGTATTTACGCATTCTCAACTCCCTGACGACTGGCCTATGCCTGAACATTATAAAAGCAAAGATAGTGTCAAGCTTCTAATAGTCAAGGTAACGTTTTAAAAGGTGCGCCCCCCAAACCCCAACGAGCATACAGCACTGGGGCGCCCCGGTCGAGTGATGGCCCACCTAGACCTCCAGATCGGTTCGTCCCATTCCAAAGGCCTGCCAACCCCCTTTATAATGTACCAGGTGGGTCAACACCACCTAACTATTTACGATAGCAGACTCTTCTGAAAGTAAAAATATCATAATAAAAATATCTTATTAACTTTAAATATAAATAGAAAGATTTCTAGAAATATGTAAAATACAGCATTTAGTCTACAGGGCTTATTGCCTAATTATTATTGTCGTTGAATGTATGTCTGTTATTGTTGTTAATTGCATCTGCGACATCTTTACCATAACCATTTGTTAATAAATTGTGTTTGTTTTGCCCTCGTATGCGTCTCCGTGACATATTTACATCGAAATTATTTATTTAAAATTGGCTTATGTTATCTGATTTATATTTGAAAAAATATTGCTTTTATAGCAACCAAAATGTCTCACTCAATCATCCTGTAGATACTAGCAGCTGTTTATCGTAGTGTTTTCATATTGAAACTTTTAAATAAATAAATAAATAATTATAAAATTGTGTAGAGAAACAAACACTTAGTATATGCTAATAATATATCCATAAATTCATATAGAATTTTAAGTATAAATAAATATTTTTACTTTCAAAGGAGTGACTTTGAACAAATTTTTTGCATTAGTTTGTAAGTGGCTGCTTTGATGTGGCATTCCTAGTATTTTGTAGTTGTCCTAATATTTTTGTAGTATTTAGTGTAACACATCACCCATAGATTTCTTTCCACCATCCACCAAGATTTTTTAACTATAGCTTGAAATAATCTAACCTTGTATTAGTTAAAGTTCATACTAATTATTTAAAATAACGAAATGTACCTACCAGAAAAAAAATTAAATTAATCTTAATTCACATGTAAATTTAAACGGTTTCAAAAATATATATTGTTCACATATAAGTGAATTTTAGGTTAAAAAGCAAGTTATATTAACAACTAATCTTAATAGCAAACATGGTGAGAATAGACACCTACAAATTACATCTATGGGAAAAACCTTTTTAAACGCTTAATTAATAATAATAAAATTACTTTGATTTGACTTTTTTCTAGCTACTTTAGTCTTAGAGATATAATTTTATAATTATAATAAATATAATATTATTTATCATAATCAAAAGGAATACTACTTCAATTGATATTAATAAATCAAATAGTTTAATTACATAAGTGACCCCTTCATAAGACCACAAAAGCTATAATATAAATAGCTAAGCATATAGACGTTACGAAAACGCATTTTTTATATAACTCATAACAAGAAATATTTTTAAATCGTATTTGTTACCTAGATGGATACATGTCTTCACCAGAAAGAGGTTCAAGATATGAAGATCCATATTATAGCCAATACGCATCGAGATCTGGGTCAATTACGCCAGTTATTGATGAAGAAATTAGGTAAGTAGTTATGAGGATTGTTTTTACTTTTTATTTCTTTACCTTTCTTTACTGTAATTTATATATTGGTTACTCAAGTACATAACAGGTTAAAAGACCTAAATAAGTAAAATTTTCATAATTATTCTATGCAAGCGAACTAATTACAGTATAATATTTTTTAACAAGCAATGGATATCAATAACGGCCTAATTGTATAGAAATAATATACTATAAATAATCGAATTGCTAAGTTCAATAATTCATAAGAATCGTTCAGATTGTGACACTAAGATGAAATTTGGTGGACAGGCAGTTCAAAAGGTACTAAAAACAATGGGATATACTGCCAATCAAAAAAATTTCAAGAATGACATTTGTGACCTTGAATCATAAGATGTATATCTAATACTTTTAATAACATACATTTTTATCCTTTTTATAAAATGTTTACAAAAACAAACGGTAAAACTAAAATTTGAAGACATAAAAAAGTAAATAAATCTACAGTGTGTTCCAAAATCTTAGTCATCAATTTATCGAAAGCCAAAGTGATTCCGAAAATTCTGAGATATATGACTATAAAACGTACTCTAAGTGATATTTTAGGTAATTGTCAATTTTATGTGTCCCCTTTTGCATGTTTCTTGTAGGTAAAGACGAGGTCTGAACAAATAATGCTACTGTCTGAACAAATTATGCTAAAAAATGCTATTGTCATAAAGATTACTTTTCAATGTTGCATATCTCAGAGTTCTCAAAATCTTTAAGACTTTCATTTATTGGTATGGAAATGGGACATCTAGACAGACTGCATACATGTACTAAGTGTAATTTTACTGCCAAGTAAACTAGTAAACAAAAAGAACTGTTATTATTAATTTTAATTTAAAATACTATTCACTGTCCGTTCCATAACAGTCGCCATCACATAAACACAATATTGTGCACTTTAACTCGGCTCTAGCACATGAACACTTTTGGCTGCAGGTAATTTTACATTTACAAGAAAGAAGTTTTTGACAAGCTGAAAAAGCTTCTGGCGATGCACTCCTAAGCGGTTGATAAACACTGCAAGACAGCTCTTCTAACGTGTTGCACAAGTAATTCTCTTGTTGGCGGGAGCGACTGAAGTGGCCTTTGCTTTTTCGTAAAAAGATATTTGCGTGCCTCATTAATATCACAGATAGGAGTAGCTTTATCGTAGAGCAGAATGACAAATCTTTTGATGCATTTCAATGCTTTAGAATCCACCCTAAACTGGTTTTTTATATCTAGCAAAGCTTCTGTCAGATCATCAAATTTTGCCCATATTGCCCAAGCTGTGTTTTTTTCCTTTGCCAAGAAATGAGGACATACTGACTTTCGTGGTCCTAGTCTCTTGGCAATGTCATGTGCAGGTATGAAAGAAAAGTTCTTGCCAATGCCAGATGCTGCCCATAAATATTTAGACTTTATTTCATGATAAAACCCTACTGCCAACACTAAAACATCAATGTCAACTGTTCGGATCATTACAGATTCGTGACCCTCCTGAACGGCATGAAACGCATGAAGTAAAATTCTAACATCAGCCTCCTCATGGGAACAGGGAGAAATTAACTTTAGATCTCGGTTAGCAGTGGAATACGCCAAGTTTCCAGAAGTTACGATAATCTCTTTTTCGGTGTCAGTCGTTAGTATTTCTGAATTAATATATGAAAATAATTCTTCCTTATTTTTATCCTCCCTCAAGAAGGCTTGCCACTGAGATGGAGTAGTTGTTGAAGGAGTTACAACATTTCTTGTCCTAGATCCTCGTGCTTGCCGGGTCTGTTGTTTAAGACTGTTCGGTTTGTATACATCCCAAACAATATCAATTCTTTGGGTATTTTGAAGCTGTCTAAGAATGTGGAATGGACACCCTTTATATTTATACCCTAATCGACTAGCAATTTTTTTCTTCTTTCTTTTCTGTTAGTACCACGTTAATCAGCGGAAAAATACTAATAGTTCACTAATTTAACCGACCTCGTAGCTTCAATAATAAAGAAGTTGGCAATATTGTTTGTTCACCCTGTATAAATATATACCGTTGGGTTGTTAGGTTAGTTAGTTTAATTATAAGTTAATCGTGGCTGAATGGACTCTGTCCAAAGCCAAACAATTGTTAAAAAAAAAAAAAAAATATATACATAATGTTTAAGATATATTATTGTTAACATATCTAACAGATATAATATACATTACCTTCAATCTTTCACACATATTATAACAGTAGTTTTTGCTCGTATTATAATCAATCACCTATTTTTTTATTTTTTCAAGGTTGTGACCAAAAAAAAAAAAACTGGCACTATATCACAATCTATTTGGTGCTAAACAAATAAATTAAAACTGCTCTAACTTCCGCAATTTTTGGAGCAAGTAGTACTAATGTGCCTACTTTGACTTGTCATTTTTTTTGTCATAAATAACAAAATGCCGGCGAAAAAACTGGTTTTGGTTTTTGCCTTTTTTAAAGTCATTTTTCGCTAGGAAGGAAGGGGGTGGAAGAAATAATTTTTTCGCCATCGGATGCGAATTTTTTCTCTCTTTGAGTTCGGCCCGATTGCGATCGGATGATTAGGAGGTGAGGGAGGGAAGCGCAAAGTTTTTTGCTAATACAACGGCGAGGGAAAGGGTTAGAGACTTCGAGCCTGGCTCATTTTCAACAGCAGTCAATTCTCTTTCAAAATTTTACCCCGAAGCTTTAACTGCATTAGGGCCTACACGGGCGCGTGATATATTTATAAAAACGATAGTAGCTGTTCACCAGCTCTCGGTAAGTACCAATTTATATTGTTACGTCCTTTTTTCCTTTGCGATGGGCACAACTAAGATATATCCGACTAAAGACTCAGTGGAGTCGAGAGTGGGTTTTTCCTTTTAAAAAAATAATCTGACTGTTGTTAACTTAAGTGAATAGTTAAAGACCTAAGGGCGCCAAGTAATTTTTCATTTGACACACCTTACCTCAGATTCAAATTAGAAAAAGTTTTTGTCAGAAAAAAAAAATAAGAAAAAAAGATACCGGTAATTTTTTTATTGTTCAATAGATTTTAATCAGTTTTGGATCAATACAATATTATTTCAATCCAGTTAGATAAGTGTATTAGAACCTTAGATAACATTCTTGGGAGCTCGGGGGCAGAGCACTCATTGCCTTTATAAGTTGAAAAAAAAATTCAGCCCATTTTCTTTTATTTCTAAGGTTATTTTCAAATTTTTTAGCCATTTTTACGTAGAAAACTTATACTTGTTTGATGTCGGTAATATGAACCGTTTTCGAGATAAATGCGCTTAACGATAACGATTTTAAATCGCACAAATAATAGTAATATACCTAAACTTATAAAAACCTTGGACACACAAAATACAAAATTTGAAACCTTACTGTAGAAAACTGATTAAGGACATGGAAAAATTAAGATTTGTGAAATGTCATAACAAATGCTCAATATGGGCACCTCCTTCTCTAATGCATGCTTGTCCACGACGGTCTGACGATCGCTGGACTCGCCACAACATTCCTTCGTTTTCTCTAATTGCATTTGAATGGTACATAATTCTCTCGTATAATTCTTCTCTTGTCTCTACTGGTGTGGCATATACGAGACTCTTTAAATGCCCTCACAGGAAGAAATCCAGGGGATTTAAATTGGGTGATCGGAGAGGCCAAGGAACACATCCCGACCTATCCAGCGGTTTGGATATACTCTATTCAAATGACCCCTCACTATAAGACTAAAATGCGGAGGCGCCCCATCATGCATAAACCACATGTTCTCTCGAGATGCAATGTCAAGGTCTTCTAAAAGTTGTAGTAACTGCTGTTGGAGAAATTCAAGATAAAGTTGCCCATTCAATCGATTTGGTAACACGAATGGGCCCAACAAGTACCGGCCAATAATTCCGGCCCAAACATTAATAAGAAATAGCGTTTGAATTGTGGCATATAGGTTTTCCTCGCTCCAAACGTGTAAGTTGTGGGAATTAATGACTCCATTTCTTCCAAAGCTCGCTTCATCCGTATACAAAACCGATCGAATGAAGGCATGGTTTTGTTAATATTTCTGTACAAACCACTGCAAAAATTGCACCCTAGCAGGAAAGTCATCTGGGCTAATGGCATGTACTTTCTGTATATAGTACGGATGAAGCAGTTGCTCTTTCAAAATTCTTCCAACGATCGATTTTGGGACATTCATTTGTAATGATAATGATCTGATACTGATGGATGAATTCGCAGCGACTGCATCCAATACGTTCTCCTCTACTTCAACAGTACGTGTTGTCCGCGGAGCACCCCTGTTTACGTCATTTGGCGCAAATCGACCTAAGTAGACATATAATTCTTAGATTTTTAGTTTTCAAAAAAATTATCATATTTTTTACCAGTTACTCTCAGCCGTTGATCAACACGTTCAAAAGTTTTGCGATCAGGAGCCCTTCGATGGCGATACCGTCGAGCGTATAGTCTTCGTGCTTTCGAGGAATTACAGGAAGCCATTCTACACATTAAATGCGTATCTGCGTATTCATTGTCAGTGTAAGCCATATTTCAACTAATTAATTACTTAATTAATGTCGGATTAAGCTAATACTGAAAAATTATGTCACTCCAATTATATGATGTTTTGATCCATGTCAACCATAAACTGTCATTATTACTCGTTCGGCTTTTTACATAAACAGCTGTTTTTTAAAATATTTTAAAAAATTAATATTAACACGTTCAATGCTGACCCCAGAACTTGGGCTTCAGCATGTGCGGCACCATTTTTGTCGTTTTTTTCTTCAAATAATCGACGAGAAGGTCATACATAATAATACAAAATAATACTAAGTAAATAATATTTGTTTATTTATTTTTAAAAGTTACTATTATGTGTGCAATTGAAAATCGCAATTTCATTGTTAGGTGCATTTATCTCGAAAACGGTTCCTATTACCGACATCAAACAAGTATACATTTTTTACGTAAAAATGGCTCAACAATTTGAAAATAACCTTAGATATAAAAGAAAATAGGCTGAAATTTTTTTTTCAATTTATTAAGGCAATGGGTGCTCTGCCCCCGAACTCCCAAGAATGTTATCTAATGTTCTAATACACTTACCTAACTGGATTGAAATAATATTGTATTGATCCAAAACTGACTAAAATCGACTGAACAATAAAAAAGTTATCGCGAAAAATCTATTTTTAACCTTCAACTTCAAGAGCGAACATCTTCGTTGGGGTACCTCGGGGGAAAGAAAAATATACGAACTTGTGACCTTATTTTCACTACTTCTACCCAAATCCGAGAGATTTTCGAGACACCTGTATATTAAAATAGCTTTTGTCATTAAAATCTGCACACTATTTACGAATCGATCCACGTATTTTGTATGCTGTTTTAATTTTCTTGTCTATATATTAATAAAAACTAAAGTCGCTAGTAAATATAACTCCTGGGTAGGCTTCAATACGATTTACTCGAGTCAAAAAAATCATTATATTATAATTATTATTATAATCATTATTTTAAAATAGAGTTGTCAACTGCATGAAGTTGCATAATATGTTCATAATAAATTGGCTTTCTGCTTTAATAAACAATTGGTACGAAGACCTTACTGATCTGGTCTGAGCGTTATCTTGTGCAGCTTTTCCCAAATTGGTTCAATTTACCTAAAATATGATAAGATATATTAAAAGTGTATAAAACTGATAGTTTAGGCAAAAAATTATACCTAAAAAATGATAATTTTCTTTAGCCGTGGTGTTAAACTCTTGTTGTGGTTAGTTTTTTGATACGAGATAATATTAGGTATTTAGACATTTGGAACCCCTCTGAAATATGTAAGCCCTGACCACATATGTGGGTAAACTGCCAAATCAGTACAAAAAGATTTTAAAACTTTCTATATAATATTGGCAACAATTCATCATATAACAATAGATTCTTATTGAAGCTCGACTATACCATCTATAGTGCTCACCCCCTACTCCTTTCTTTGTGTTAAATTGTATACAGCAACTAGCTATTCGCAATCTATAAAACGCTTATATCAACCGTTATATAACTGTTTTAGTGATACCGAACTATTGGATGATTCTTATTCCTTGTATGGTGTTAAGCTGCCACCGGGCGGAGGTCCCAGAGTAACTCCTAGATCACCATTCCCACCTCCAGCGTCCGTTCCTCCATATGATGCAACAAGGTAAGCAACTGCAGAACCGTTTTTTTGTCTTTTATATTCAATACAGAGTTGATTTCCGCAAATTTTCATTAATTTATATAGCTCTTCCATCAGTAGCATATAAAAATTGTTTCCTCAAAACTATTAATAGCATAAAGTGTACGTATATGCGATTGTAAAAATTTTGGAGTGCAGTGAAATATTTTAAAAGTTAAATATTTAAAATACACTTCTCTTAAGCTTTTGCACATACCGTCTGTCCATTTTATGAAGGCCACAGCAAATATATCGCTTAATATCTTTTGTAGAAGAATAAAGTTTTAGAAATAGTTATCCCATTTTTGTGTGGCTATATTTCATTAAAAAGACATTTGAAACCTATAGACTACTTAGTGAGATATATTACAAAAACGTGAAAAATAGGAAAACCACAAGCGGTTATAGCTTCCTTATTTGAGGAGGTACAAAAAAAACTAAAGGGATGAAAGTTGACGGCAAAGACAACAAGAATGATAATGTGTATCAAAAAATTCGAAAAACGCAGTTAGCTTTGATATACGCTCTTGTGCAAAAATGAAAAGAATAAATCTCAAAGTAGGCCATGATATCATTAATTCTGTTTATTTTTTCTCTTTCCAACGATATAAAACATGACACAAAAATTTTAACTGATAGTGTCAATATTTAATATTTTACGAAAACCACAATTCATATCATTGAATCGTAAAAATCAGCTATGCCATGATTAGTGAAAAACAGTGTATTAAGTCATTAACAAATTTGACAGATTTTCACTGTTGTATGTTGCGTTGCCAAGTTCTAAGACAAGTTTTATATCAGTAATTATGGTGTACACCAATAATCACAAAATGTCAGGAACATACTTAATACATACTGGAACATACTGAAATGTTTAAGAATTGGGTGTTGTAGCAATTTTGTAAATAAAAACTATCAACAAATTGGCCTTGCTCGACTTTAACGCGGTATGACAGCCATAACATACTTCTAAAAATTAAAAATATATATATCACATTGTAGAGAAAAAATTCTCTACAATTTTAATACGGGAAATACCCCACTTTGATGCTTAATTTTTTTTTTATCAATTTTTTAAGATTCCTTTGCCAAGTTGTTTTCGTTTGGTCAGCTGACTTTTGTCGCCACGCCCCTTGGCGACATGGGCTGTAGTTTCCGCGTATTCAGGCCTCTTCCCCACAGGGCGCGATCTGATCACATTTGTACTCAGTATATCCCCTCCACATAGAACGCAATCTGCGTTTTCGTTCCACCGAGATCGTCATGATCAGTTTCGAATCTGTTGGAGGGGATATACTGAGTACAAATGTGATAACTATAACACGAGATCGCAAGCGTTCGGATCGCGCCCTGTGGGGAAAAAGCTTCAGTGCTTCTGGATGCGCGCGCAGCACGCGTCGTTCCGCTATGTCGAAAAAGGGCGTGGCGACAACGGTCAGCTGACCAAACGAAAACAACTTTGCAAAAAATCTTGAAAAACCGATTTAAAAAAATATAAACGTCGTAGAGAAAGGGGTATTTCCCGTATCAAAATTGTAGAGAATTTCTTTCTCTATAACGTGATATATATTTTTTTAATTATTAGAAGTATTTTATGGATGTCCTACCGCGTTGAAGTCGAGCAAGGCCAATTTGTTGATAGTTTTTATTTATTTACAAAATTGCTACAACACCCAAGTCTTAATGATTTCAGTATGTTGTTCCTGACCTTTTTCCACATCGATTGATCATAAAAATTATTCCCTGAGAAATAAAATCCATAAGATGTAAAAAATTGGTCTAGATTTATTGTACTATTATGTATGCTAGTTTAAATATTTTTTCCCATTGTCAAGGTGAGGGTGGGGGGCGGCGAAAAATTTCTCAGCACACAGACAACTGTACACCTAGGAACGGCCCTGGTTGTTAAAGAAAAAATGGAATGATTCGTTGATATGTAGCAAAATTCTTTGGTCAGACGAATAAAATTTTTCTAATAATGGAAAATACACATTGGTGCAGAGAGACTGCTTTCCAAGAAAGATTTTTTACGAATGTTTGGGTGGGTCTTTTAGGGACTAAAGTAATTGGACCTTATTTTTATAATGGCAAATTGACCGCTCATAGATACCTTAATTTCCTGCAACACGAATTTCAAGATAGGCAGAAGAGAACAGTGGCAGAAAGATTAAATTATTTATATTTTCAACAAAATGGGGCTCCACCTCACGCAGCTGTAATATGTAAAAATTATTTAAATCAAGTTATGCCAGATAGCTGGATAGGCACCTATGGACCCATTCTATGGCCAGCTCGATCACCAGATATTACTCCCTTGGATTTTTTCGACTGGGGTTACATTAAAGACAAGGCATTTCAAACTGGCCCTGAAAATATTAAGGACATCAAAATCAGAGTTAGCAACGCATGTGAGGCAATTACTCCTGAAATTCTCCACCTCACGCATACATTAATGCATGGGGTCTCTCGTAGAGCACGTTTGTGTATTAGAATCCTTAGTGCACAATTTGAGCATTTATAATTACACACATTTCTTTTCAGTATGGTAGTAGGTAGTACTGTTGTTATACATAGTTTGTCGGGTTTTTTTATGTTCATTTTGTACTTGTATTTTTATTTATGAGATACTTGTTTGTCTGTATTAAATTGTAGTAGTTAATTACTGAATTACAATTATTATAAAGTGAATCTTTACTATTATGGCATAGCTGATTTTTACGATTCAATGATATGAATTGTGGTTTTCGTAAAATATTAAATTTTGACACTCAGTTAAAATGTTTGTGGCATGTTTTATATCGTTGGAAAGAGAAAAAATAAACGAAATTAACGGTGTCATGGCCTACATTGAGATTTGATCTTTCCATTTTTGCACAAGAGCGTATGTCAAAGTCAACTGTGTTTTTCGAATGTTTTTATACATATTAATATTCTTATCGTCTTTGCCGCCAACTTTCATCCCTTTGACTTTTTTCGTGTCTCCTCAAATAAGGAAGTTATGACCGTTTGTGGTTTTCCTATATTTTCAGGTTTTTGTAATATATCTCACAAAGTAGGTTATGGATTTCAAATTTCTTTTTACTGAAATATAGCTTACAAAAAATGGGATAATGTTTCTAACTTTATTCTTCTGCAATAGATATTAAGCGAGATATATGAGGGCAGTAGATACTTATTATTTTCATGTAGAAGATCAATCGTTTGTTTTAAACTTTCATTCTATATTTGTAGATTACGGGTAGAAAATATGGAACGACAATTAGCAAATTTGACTGGTTTGGTACAAAAAGCCCTAACCCAACCTCCCGCAAGCCACCTACAAGTCCCCGGAAGAGAAAATTATCGAGGTATTTGTTTCCTTTTTCAATTATTTCATTTCATTTAGCGTGCTTGTGGTTGTCTTTTGCACTAGCATACAAATAGCATAATTAGATATAGAAATAAAACGTTTTAGCAGATGGAATAGATTGGAACACACAAAACACACGTTTTAGTGGAAGATGATCAAATTCGCACCAAAAAATCACCTTAATTAAATTACTACGAGACCCAAAGGAAACCGGAAATTACTTTTTTTTCTTAGACAGTGTTCGTAAATTTGATTTTATGAAAATGAAAGATAAACGCACAAAAATTCTTCTTGTATCAAGCGCACTTCTTACGAGTTTTATTTCAATGAAAATCTTTACTGAACTGTACAATAATGTGTGTAATTCTTTTGGAATATTTATATTTTATTTTTATTACATTTTGTTTTATTGCACTTTTCAATAAAGACGCCACAGATACTCCAATTACATGAGAAGGCATGTACAAATACACATACAGGGACCGTATTTAGAGATATATTACTTACATATTAAGGTTTTTTATCCATGGATATGTTACAGAGAAAGATGTCGAATAAATCTTGTGAATTCGTTATATTTCTAAGTCGATTAATAATTTTTCTTTTGATCTTAACCTAATAGTTATAAATGAAGCACACCTAGAATTACTATACTGTCAATAAAGTTAAGTATTAATTATTAATTAAGAGACATTGTAACTTTTAAGAGGTAACGAAAAGAATCTGTTTGTAAATATTTAATAGGGTATAGTATTTCTTGAAGTACCTACAAAAATTTACAAATATTTCCTTTAGCTCCTCTCCATTTCATGCAAAGGTAAAAATATCAGCTACATTGATGACAGCTAAATATTTTCTGATGATAGCTTCTGGGAGGACTTAAAATCAAAAGCATTTGGGTAATGGTGGTATTTAACACTGAGAAGTAAAAGAACTAGAGAAAGTTTACACCGACGCCACTTAATTAACATCAACAGCAATATGATTCAGTATCTTGCACGTCTGATATTTTACTTTTACATATTCAACGAGCTTCAGCACAAGTTAACATAAAAGAATATGAATACTACATAATGAGGCAATACACTTTGAGAGACTGTAGTTAAGGATTTTTTTAGAAATTCACATCTGTATCCAAAAAAAATAATGACAGGCCTTGTACGTTGTGACTTATTTAGATCATGTACTGTACTACAAGGCGTCCCATAATAACGTGCAAAAAATGTAACTGTAGATTCCCTATCGAAAATCAAGACGGGTTCTTCATATAAAATTTTTCAAAATAATCCTTTCCTGTCTAGTTACACCCCCTCAAAGGGGTGTGCCAAAAACCAGTTTTTAATTTCTATCCCAAAATAATGTAATTGGAAAATCCGGCCCAAATGTTTATTGAAAAGTTGTATTTATATCTTCCATTTACAACAGCGTGAGGATTATCGTCGCTCCATAAATGCTGGTTACGAAAATTTAAAACTCCATGTCAAGTAAAGCAGCATGCATAGTGAATAGTACTTTTCTTGGAAAATCTAACGGCTTCCTAAGTATAATTCTACAAAAATCAAGTCCTACTGGAAAGTTACGAGGGAACAGCTCTTGTATTCTCTGTAAATGATAAGAGTAAAGTTCTTGCCTTTTCAAAATCCTCCATACTGATGTTCTTGTTACGTGGAATTGAAGAGCAGCCTGTCTAATACTACATTCAGGATGGTCACCAAAATAATGTAATATTTATGCCTCCATTGCATTTCCTATTTGTCTCCGACGACCACAATCATAACTTCTTTTTTTAACCTCAAGTGAATATTAGAAAAAGTGCGAACATTAGGCGCAGTACGAGTAGAGAACTTACGACAATATCGTTCTTTTGCCGCTAAAGCATTTCATTTACATTCACCATAAATTAAATGTATGTCTGCATATTCCTCATTACTAAAACTGTACACTTTGAAATCTAATTGTAAAACTACTAGTATTAAGTAGCAAAGAATCTTATTCTGGTCGATAGCTGAGTGGGTTAAGGCGCGAGGTGGCAATCGCGATTAATCACACTGACATCGCACCACCGAGTTCGAATCCTGGCTCCGGCACTGTCGGAGGAAATGGTTGTATATCCGCGTTTTTTCAATGTGTAACCACCTTCCGCGCAAGCCCTAACTTCTGGAATTGGGGGTTGTCTAATATCTGTGGTGTTATTATATTATTATTTCAAAGGCAAGAAACAACGTAATATTGTCAAATTATAATTTGACACCAGCCTACTTTTAGTATTTTACACTAATGTAATTGTTTTTATCGCTTTTGATTGATCACTTAGGCAGATGTAAATTAATTTTTTTCTCAAAAATGGTCGATTTTACAAAAATGTTTTCAAGAGCTAAAAAGTTTCTAAATAAATCGTAATGTGGTTTATTTTTTTTTATTGAAAAAAATTGCAGGCAGAAAGATATTTACAAAATTTGAAGAAGGGTAGTTAATTTCACACCTTTGTGTACACGCTAGGTGGATGAAACAATTTTTGTTAGATGTCTTTTGATAAGTAACCGAGGTGTGCCAAATTTCGTTTTTTCCGATTACGTTATTTTGAGATAGAAAGTAAAAACCGTTTTTTGGCACACCCCTTTAAGGGAGTGTAGCTGGACAGCAAAGAGTTATTTTGAAAAATTTTATACGAAGAACCTGTCTTAATTTTTGACAGGGAATCTACAGTTAAATGTTTTGCACGTTATTACGGGACACCCTGTATACTTGTAGAAAGATGGATTAATGTTTAAGTAACCTGTGTAACTTTAACGCGCCACGAAAATTTGGTCGAGTAGTAAGAATTTTGAATCAGAATTGTAGTATCCTGTTTTTGTTTACTTCCTTCCATAAAGGAGCTTCAGATACAAGAAAATTAATCTTTGAATTTGTAATGATGTATAGTATACTATTAACGAACAACATTTTGAAAAAATTTACTACTTAAGACTAGACTTCGCCTGAAATAAAGTCGTTATTATTATCGTTATTTTTCTTATTAATAATAATCCAAAGAGACCAGTTTAAAGAGTAACACGGCCTTCTACTATAAAATTTTATTTCGAAGACAAAATTACAAAATTGCTGAAACATACTTATTTTCTTTTATAGAAGAGTACTTGTGAGTCCACAGTTTCAATATGCGAATAAATATTAAATTCGAAACAGATCTTTTAAATTCTAAAGATAATCATACTGTGCCATAAAATAAAGGCTTCACATCTTCCATTTTCATAAAATCTATGTCTATCAATGTTGCTTTCGCTACCCACTGGTTTTAAATATTTCAGCGTTCAGCTTACACTTGTTCAAACATCGCCAAAGCCAAAGATAGCTGTAAATAAAAAAAGAAGATTTATGTTCCCTTGGATAAGTCTCTCTATATTATAGTATTTAAACTTAACTATAATTAATATAGTCTTTTTATAATTCAACAAGTATTTAAGCTATATCCACATTTCATAAAAGGATATAGATTATCATCTAGCATATTAGGCCACTGGTAGTAAAAAGTATGTAGATAGAGCATCAGACTTCATTAAATAATTTTTTTTTAGTGCAAAATTGACTGATTTATTTCAACTTTATAGGAATATTCATATCGTTCAATGACATAAGGTCACTAAGCAAATTAAACGTTTTTTAATTATCTTTTGTTTTCCTACTCTCATACAAAGTGTACCCTAATTATTATTGCCTCTAAAAAGTCATGCGGAATTTTCGGTCAGCAAATTTTATTAAAATTTCAATTTCCGGAAGGAAATATAATTTTCAAAAGGGAAACCCAGTTATTCAGAAGATTAATTAGTAAAATAGTATAAATAGTAACGCCATTATGCAAATTTTAAGCTTAGAAATAAAAGTGTATTAAACTCGTTTGTATTAATTGCACACAGGGTGTCTCACCGGGAACTGAATCGATCGATATAGAGAAAAGCACGCATCAGAAAATTTTGAAAATTTAAATAATCACTAATGTCGGTGTGGCCAATCCAACTAAAATAATTACAAGCAGCTGGCACTTCCGATTATACCGGAAGTCGATACCAACTTGCTTATTTCAAATAGAATACCCTATATATTTTAGGGTTTTCGAAAAGAGCATTAAACTCTGAATCGAAAATATGTAGCATATCCTATACCTAAACCTAGCCGTTTCAGAGATATTTTATATTTTATAGAAAATTTGACAGGTGCAACGGTTTGCAAGAACCGTTATAACTTTCTTCGTGTAAAAGATCCTCATTTGCTTCTTGTCACGTGAAAATAACACTACTATAACTACGTTCTACAACTGAAATAAATTCAATAACATAATACCAAGTGTTCCGTTTTTCGTGTTACATTTTGTCAACTTTAAACCGCGAGAACTTGTTTAGGTCAAATAGAACACCCTGTATTTTTTTACATCAAGTTGTGTAAAATTGAATTTCCTTTTTTCTGATATTAGCATTGTGGGGGTTAAAGTTACAACTTTTTGAAATATTTGCGATTTTACTAGAAATTTATGAATTGTTGTAATCATTTCATCAAAATAGCAATGATTAGAAACAATCAGTCATTATCTTATGTCAAAAATGCCAGCACGTTTAAATTATACCAAAAATTTTTTAAATTCATTTATTATTTATGGAGAATGTGATACAGTAATATCAAGAACTTGCAGCACATTTGCTACTCGATATCCACAAAAACGCAAAATAACACTGTAACATGCGTATTAATCGAATTGAGGATATGGCATGAGATAAGAATACCAGAGATAAGATCAATTTAAAATATGATTTCATTTTAATTTAATAATTGCTCAAAATTCCGCCCTCGAACTTCGACACATTTTTCGCACCTTCGGGTTAGTTCCTCATGGGTAGGTAGCTCTTCTAATTGAATCCTGTGATATGTTTTGAAATGCATTTATTACTCTTTGCATATAATCTTCAATGGTTGTTAGTGGGCTCTCATAAACTTTATTTTTAATAGTTCCCCAAATGAAATTATCTGGAAATTATCTAAGAAAGGTCCATTATTGGCAATCCATTGATCATAAAAAGTTTCTTGTAAATAATTATTAATTAAATATGCGTTATGTAGGGGAGCACCGTCGTGCTGATAAAAAATGTTTCTATGTTCGGCGAAAGGTAAATTTTCTAAGTAGTTATTTTTCAAATTTTGTAACCGTTTAAATTTTCCTGATAAAATTGTAATGCCACCACTCTATTATTTCTTATGGCACAGTAAACATTGAACTGCCAACTTTCCTGAAAGTTTCGCTCTCTGAACATATGAGGATTTGAGTCACTCCAATATTGCGAATTGTGTCTATTAAAAAGTCCATTTTTAGTAAATTTTGCTTCATCTGTCCATATAATATTTCCCAAATAAGAATCGTGACCCTCAGACCTTATTAGAATAAACTCACAAAAATTTTGTCTTCTTAGGAAATCTGTTTCTTTTAATCCTTGAATCATATGGAATGAAAACGGGTGAAACTTATGTTTTAATAAGATTCTGTGAATTAAATCCTTGCATAGTCCTGATTCCAGATCTGCTTGTCTTAATGACACCCTTGGAAATGCATGCAAATATCCCAGAATGACTATTTCAATGTTTTCGTAGTCCACAATAGGCTTTCTTCTTTGCATTTTTGCCTTGACAAAGCCATACTTTTTTTAATTTTTCAGTATGCGTTTTACAGTGTTTGGTGACGGTTTCCGTTTTTCTGGATATCGAGTAGCAAATGTAGGTACTGCAATTTCTTGATATTACTTATTAATAAACAAATTTAAAAAGTCTTCGTGGGTGTAATTCAAACGTGCTGGCATTTTTTGACATAAGATAATGACTGATTGTTTCTAATCATGGCTATTTTGATGAAATGATTACAACAATTCATGAATTTCTAATAAAATCGCAAATATTTCAAAAAGTTGTAACTTTAACCCCCACAATGCTAATATCAGAAAAAAAGGGAATTCAATTTTACACAACTTGACGTAAAAACATACAGGGTGTTCCATTTGACCTAAACAAGTTTTCGCGGTTTGAAGTTGACAAAATGTAATGCGAAAAACGGAACACTTGGTATGATATTATTGAATTTATTTCAGATGCAGAACGTAGTCCTCCTTGTATTCTTTTTATGTGACAAGAGGCAAATGAGGATCTTTTACACGAGGAAAGTTATAACGGTTCTTGTAAACCGTTGCACCTGTCAAATTTTTTATAAAATGTCAAATATCTCTGAAACGGCTGGGCTTAGGTATAGGATATGCTACACATTTTCAACTCAGCATTTTATGCTCTTTTCGAGAACCCTAAAATATATAGGATGTTCCATTTGAAATAAGCAAGTTGGTATCGACTGCTTGTAATTATTTTAGTTGGATTGGCCACACCGACATTAGTAAGTATCTAAATTTTCAAAATTTTCTGATGCGTACTTTTCTCTATATCGATCGATCGATAATACATGGTGTAATAGAAAATACCACTAGGGTGCAAACCTTAATGTTATTGTTAATATGAATTTAGCATATCAAGACGTTTTTCGATGCAATAATACTTATATGTTTTCAATTCAAAATAATAGATGTTTTTAATTTCCATATAAAAATAGTGTTGTATTATTTTCCTTTGCTATTTTTATTTTATTTGTGGTTTATTTTATGTGTTGTACAGGATCATAAATATTCCACGTTCCAGCTTTTTATCTCGAATATGAAGAAAAAACATTATGCAGGTGTGGTAGTAAGCTATAGAACGTGCTTAACTAACCCCAATGAATTGTTGTGGACGCTGATGCCGGCGGTTGTGTGAAAGATTATTTCATGAGTGGGATTTCCACTATCATGGAGATTCTGTGCAACTCATTGAGACTTCGGACCCCGGTCTGTGGATAAATGAATAATTAAAAAATACTTACGTGTGATTGCTGACATGTACTTTTTAAAGAGACAATCGGTAATCAAACAATTTGACAAAACCATCTTGTCCGCTTATTTAATATCTGCTTCAATCTTGCACCAGCGGTTGTTTATTATCTCGGGTTCACCCAAACTAGCCGTTGCATTGAAACAAATTTAAATCTAGAGTCATCAAATTAAAATCAATGTAACTTATCATGCCAGATACCTCCAGAGCATGACAACTTACACAAGCAACTTGCCAGATGCCTCTGCCAAGGCGCTTATTGCTCAATCTGTTTGAATGGTTTCTCTACTAGTTTCCATTTTCCAGATAAATAGCTGGAACTTGGAAATTGATCGCCCTGTGGAAAAATCACATACCGCTCATCGTGAACTTAATTTTTGAAGTCACTTAACGCAAGACACCATTTTTAATAACAAATAATTTTTGTATAAGAAATTATTTTCATGTAGCATTTAACGCCTGCCAAACGGTGTTTACTAATGTTGCAAGCTTGTATATAGTATGTTTGTTGCTAACATCACCTTCATTTGTACCACAGGAGACGAGTTCGATAAGAACTCCAGTTCGAGTTCAGCCTCTCTGCCAGGTTTGTATTCACTTGCTTTGGTTTGCTTTTTTTTACTAACACGACTAAGTCTTCTGCATGATTCACATGAAATTTATAGGGGTTACGAATATACAGGTGCAAACATAAAAAAAAATAATTGTTTGATCATTTCTAGTTCGTGTTGTGTTATAAGTCCATATGTCGTAGAGTGGGTCAAAATTTGTTAACAATTGTTTAAAATTTAACACGGTAATTGGTATCCTTAGAATATCTGAATGAGTTGACCGCAAAAATTATATACCTTACATTAGCTGAATAAAAACGATAGCTGAATACTAGGAATCAGCACGTCGCAAGAACAAATTGCGTTCAATTAAATCCAGTAGAAAAAACCTATCACCTAAATTCTTTATGACATATTTCATGAGAATGCCCCACAACTTCTTGATACCTATAGTAAAGGAATCCAAAAATTGATAATTTTTCATTTGAATTTGTTTTAAATTAATGCATATTACACTATTTTATAAAACCGTCCCATTTTATATTCGTCTCATCAAAAAAATTGAGAAGGTCAAATTTTTGACAATTTAATTTTCTTCAAGTCTAAACGCACATGTTAAATATTACGTCACTTGAAAGAAAACTTTATTTCAAGAATGTTAATGAATTATACCGGAAAGCTAATGCCTCATATAAAAAACATATTCATAGTCATCTCATCTATATGGTAGGTCATAGGATAAGACACCTAGTATAAGTAGCAATTCGATCGCTTAAAATCTCTATCTACATAGGTCTCGACTTTAGATGAAGACACCTTCACTTCGTCTTTGTTTTTAAAGAAATACATTGCATTCATTGGATTTCTCTATAGGCATCATTTTCCTCTTGTTACTTTCAGCTGGATTATGTTTTTGTACATTATGATCTAATTGTCGCGATAAGCCAAATGAAAAACAGGTAGGTCATAAGAACCTCTTGAATAGCCTCCTAGATCACCTAATCTAACACAAATTATTTTTATTTGCGGGGTAAACTAAACAAACCATTTACAAAAGTAAACTTCAGAATAGACACGAACTATGCAAGGGAATTAAGCAGCCTTGCCGAGACATTTCTCGGCATGAATTACCGGAGGTTACAAAAAGAGCAGAAGAAGAATTAAGCACAAATTTTATATGGTATATAATTTGTCCTTTTTCTGTTTTAGTTGTTATTAATCGTTAAACTCACTATCTCATTATAAAATAATTTGTTTTCCTATTGTATCATAGTGAATTTTCTTGCTCAGTTATTCTTAGAAACGAAAAATTGTTTACTTTGTTTTTTTATTCCACAGCACCCTTGCCGCTAAAAATCATAATAATTTTTTTTTGTTAATAAGTCGCTATGTGTTATTTAATTTTTTTACGTCATTTATTCATAATCAAAATTTGCACGTGGCTTAGAGAAATGCGCAGCTGGTAAAAAAGTGCTTATATTTCTTTTAAAACAATGACGGCATGGAGATAATTTCATCTTAAATAACTCACGGTGCATAAAATTTCAGTAACAACATTTTAGTGAATAATTTTCCTACTATAAAGAAACATCTATTAGAAGCATAAGACTGTTATAAAAAATAATTTTAATGCATTATTTTGCAAGTAATTTTTATGTTTGTACCTTATACCTGTACTAAAATGTTTTACAGAGAAAATAGTAGTATAATATTTAGTAGTTATTTAAAATAATAATAATAGCATTTCCATATTTCTTTCTCCTTAACAACTTTAAAAAATAATTATTTCCTCTGTAAATTTTCAAGAACTAGATAATTGGCATAAGGATCACAAACTTTTCGATTTCTTTTAACAATTTAGCCATATATTTATTTTGCGTCAGTTGAGGTACTACTTTGTATAACACACATTGTTTGTCTATGTTGGCAGATGAATCGTACCTCCGATCTGACAGCAAAGCACCCAAATTGGGTAAAAGTGGCTGTCGTAAGTCTAATATTACTTATTAAGCATGTCATATGTGTTTAAAATTACCAGTTGCCAAAACTTTCTTAATTAACCTCTAACGCTAAATTTCTTGTTAAGTATACTTGGTGACACATTTTTGTTGTAAGCTACAACTTAAGCTGAAATTGCTGTTCATGATTTATGATTATCATGTTTCAACTTAGTGATTTAGCTTGACAATAAGTCTGTCAAAATGGTAACAGTAAAGAACCATCCATCTACTATAAGATTGGTATACGAAAATTGAAAGAAACGTCGTATCGTTAATTAATGTTCTCGCAAAAACTTATAGTCCACACGAAAGTGTACCCACAAAAAAATTTTGGAACCCATAAATGCACAGGTACAGATATATACTGATTTCTCAAAGGCTTTTGATGCCATTAGGCACTCTAATATAATACTAAAACTAATTGATTTGGGTTATCGAGCAATTTAATTCATTTATTTATTTCTTATTTGAATAATAGAGTACAATATGTGGCATATAATGGATTTAAGTCGAACATGTATACGGCTGTATCAGGAGTTCCTAAAGGATCCACTCTTGAACCTCTCTTATTTTTGTTATTTATTGATGACCTTACTGACCTGAATCTGTATGTAGGTAGTGATATAGACCCAGCGTACGCATCGCTATCATGATTGGTGTAGTCAGTGATAAATTATTATAGCACGTGATAATTCTGTTATCCGATAGGTCGAATCTGTTCCCCTACAGTCCCCACCGCTCGCCAACACCCGTGTACTGGATAGGTAATACTCTACCAAAGACCTAGGTATCTTATTTGGCAATAAATTATATTTCTCCGCACGTATAAATAACCTAGGACATCACGCATGAAAATATTAGACTATATTATTACGAACTGTAAGTCTTTTAATAACATAATTGCATTCAAAGCATTATATTACTCACTTGTACATTCCAAACTGGAATATGGATCTCTGATTTGGTGTCTAATTTATGAAAATCACTCAACATCTCTGGAATCTATTTTTTAAAATTCTTAGCATTTAAAAATAATGGTGTACATCCTGGCCGTGGTTATAATCATGAATTGCTGTTATCCCAGTTTGATATGTCATCTTTAAACTTCCGCCGAATTATGAATAGTTTGGTCTTTCTCCATAATATACTCCATAGTAAGATTGATTGTTCACTACTGGAACTTATTAACTTTAGAAGAGTTCCACAGTGAAATTCTAGACAAGATAATACTTTTTACTTACCATATGCTAGATCTAATATCTTGAAAAACTTACCCGTTTACGTTACGTGCTACATCTTCACATTCGCTGTATCAAAAACAAATTATATAATTTTTTTGAACGTAATTTTGTTTCACTTGTCTGATTGTTTAAATAGACTGGAACCCCTATTGAGCAGAAATTCGAATATAAAAATGTGTTCGAGTTTGTTACCAGATTGTTAACTCATATGAAAATCAGTAATGAAAAATTGTATTAATGGAAAAATAATATTCCGATATCTCTGAAATGGGGCGAGCGTAGGTGCGTCTTTACTATGTACATACTTCGGTATGCGATGTAAAGCAACGACAGGCGCGGTTAGTACTTGGATGGGTGACCATTCCAACGGAAACCGCGTTCTCGCCTCACACATCTTCCAGCGGCTTGTATATCAGTGTATGCGCGGAAGCTATACAACCTTAGGCGAGGGTTGTATAGGAGATATACCATCCTTCGGAGGGGATGTAAAGCCGTCGGTCCCTTGTCTATTAAATGTTAGGCAAGTAAAAGATCCCTACTCTTCTTAAGGGAAGAGGTTCGGCAAAATTCCTGGTTGGGGGTAGCTCGTCTACAGGCGTCGGTGTTAGGCCTCAGTAGCGGAAATAGGCCGACGTTAAATAAATGTATAAAAAAAAAATATATATATATCTCTGAAATATAACAGAGCATAGAAATTCTGTTTACTCAAATATGATGTTTACGGAAAAAAATAGATACCTTAAGTAGAAAATAATCAAAGTAAATGACTATTCACTAATAAATAAAATCGCCAAACACTAATTCTTCAAGTAGCAGTATCCCCATTGCCAAATTATTTTGCTTCTTTTATGGTATGTAGTGAGTTTCTGCACATAACCCATATTGAGTACTTCTTTGCTGGTCAAAATAAAGTTATCTTTTGAAAATACTGCAAGAAATAATTGAAGTAATTTTAGTGAGAAACTGCTCTAATTCTACTAAGCACATGAACTTAAAATTAGCCAATAATTAGCAAAATGTAGTTACCAAGTATTGCTTAGAAAGAAAATGGAAGCTGCATGTAATTTCATGATTTATCATCGACTAATATAAACCAGTGTAGGTACTCATCTATTACACTAATTGTATAAATACTAACTATGACTAGTTCTGCTTACAAATCATTTCATGAAATTTTTGTTCCTCATTCCTTCCTCATGATTGCCGCTCTTCACGCTCCAAGAAGAACATTACCAATGTATTATCATCTAACATTCCTTTTCAGCAACCATCATCATTTAACAATTTGTGTGTATAATTTTTAGATAAATCCGTATCTTTTGAGAAATCAGTATCATTCAGTGACGAGCCGCCTGATATGAACTCTCCCAAACAACATAGTCCACAGCATGCAGGTAATTTTTTTATTATTATTTTAATATTCAGTCGAAGACAGAAGTCGATAATGCATTTTTTATAAATAACTCATATCACTAATATATTCTTCTTTATTGGAAACAACTAAGCATTAACTCAGATTTATTGTTACGAACCAAGCATAAGTTATTATGTGTTACTACTACTTTTAATTGTGAAGGTATTTCTTGTCAATAACATACCATTCAGTTTATTTTTAAGACAATATCAGATATTTAAAACATATTAAGTGGTAATTGGCGCTAAATGGTTAAAACAATTATAAAATATATTTAAAAAGCTATCGTAAGAGCTAAAAAACTTTATATTTATGTAAAAATTAATTACTAAATTGACACCATTCTTATTTGCTTACATTTTAATATTAGTCAATTTCAACTCTACAGTTTCTCTACAGCAATTTCAGAGAAGATCAAATAATTATAGTCCAATCAAATTAGATTTTATATGAGTAAAAATTTCCACACAAAATATTTGTGTGGGGCATGTTTTTAACATTATAAACAAAATGGCAAAATTAATGGAAATTTAAATGTTACAAGAGATCAAAAGTTTTTTATTGCAAATATCACGGAAACTAGTAGTTTTATGACAAAAATATTTATTATAATACTCGCGTATGCGACTGCGACGAATTGTTGAAGATAGCAAATGTTGATGATCCTGAATGTATCCTACTGAGGGTTTTAAATCATAAATCGTCTGATATTTGTTGTGTTTGCAACAAGCCGCATTTGTATTAAAACAAGTGTCCAAATATATCCTGATACTAAGACCTGTTTTGCTCGGTCTCTTCGTTTATGTAATCACCATTTAGATAGTGATCAGTTTCTTTTAAGATACTTTTACGACATGGAATCCTTAAATAGGCCTATAAAGTTACAAGCAATCGAAGTTTTGAACATCTTTACTTAACTTCTTAATAAGGCGTTGATCAAGAAACAGGGACTATTGCCTGAATCAAATATTTTCTCAGGACTTTCAAACAATAGCTTCATTAACAAAACCTCAACATACAGTTATATTGAAAAATCATCGGCACTTGGAAACCTGCGTTACTAGTTGGAGCGAATTGTTATATTTTAGATAACCAAAGATCCTAGTTGCTGACGGCCAAAATAATCATACAGTAATGCTTATGGTGGAACTAGAAGAGAACATTGGCGGTATCAGAAAATGGGTATCGAGAGCGGGATATATTCCTGTCGACCGTAATATTATTCCTTTTCTCGATGAACTCAATTTTAGCTGCAGAATGCCCACCAGTATGCAATTAGGAGAGCGCCAATTAACAACAGCAGAAGCCAATAAGTAAGAATTGTAACCATTCAGAGATGGATTGCCGAAGCTCGAAATGGACATGACAAATGAATATTTGGCTTTCTCGAGGTATCATCTCAAGAGTGAAAGTCCTTCATCTGAGATATTTGGACAAGGCTTGGTGAAATCCAACTGCAAGACTTCCCATGATATGACTTTGCGTACCTAAGACGTTTAACAACAGGAATATATAAGTTAAGTTGGGCACCGTCTTACGTTCAAGACAAATGAGATCACGACGGGTCGGAAATATTTAAATTTGACGAAAATACGGATGATCCAGGACTGCTTCGCATAAGGATTTCCCAATTTAGAAACGCTACGAAGTGCCAATTGTGAATTTTTTTTGTCCAAAACAATGACAGACATGGAGTGAATCAAGACTCAGAGGGCCCTTCTGCGATTGGGAGATGCACTAGTCCTTGCACCTGTAAGTTCGGATCAAGAACACTGGGGTACTCTGCCCACATAACCAGTGTTCTATGGTATTTGGAATATGCCAGACATCAAGAAACAGCGAAATTCCGACCATTCCTTGCTAAATTGTATTGAAGATGCAAGTAATAGATGGGATCCAATATCGACCAGTTAATAGCTACTATCCATCCACATTTTGTGAGTGTAAGTGGCTATTCTTTCCTATTATTTCGGTTTTCTACCACATGTATTATTGTCCTCTTCAAAAGCAAATCACCGAATCTACAAAATAATAGAATTATTGGAAAAAAGCCTCTGCGCCCGTGACGTTTACGCCAAAGGAATAGTCAGAGGTTATGTTTTGCAAATAATATAAATCGGAATAAACACAGAAATAATGTATTTTGCTGACGTTTCGGAAAGTAATCTCTTTCCGTTTTCAAAGCTTTTTTTGGAAGAACTCTTATTTTGCTGTGTATGTCAAATACACAGCTTTAAGATTCTGTTTATGTTATTTCCATAGATACTTACCACTTACACAGAACATAGAACTGATGATATTTTCTTTTAGATAATGTTGAGTTTGTTAAGTTCTTCTTTTAACATTGGTAGCCAGGTTGTACAAATATCTACAGAACAATTCGATACGCACTTGTCTTCATTTAATAAGACTATTGCTGATTCTTTAATTTTTCTTTTTTTGGTGTCTGCTTCTTTGTTAAAATTTTTGCCGAGTCCCAGTTTATTCTATGTCCGTTTTCCCAAGCATGTTCACAAATCTTTGATTTCTGAATTTCATTCTTTCTAATGTAATTCTTGTGCTCATCCAACCTCACACTGAAAGGTCTGGATGACTCACCAACATAACATTTATCACATTCGCACTAAGTAAGTGGCTACTTACACTCACACCCTCAATCACGTCGGTGATCCTGGACAAGACAGAGAGCGGAACGTAACTCTATATATTTTAAATAAACTTACATACATACATACATACAAAAAAACACTACATAGCCCGGTGTGAATAGAAAAGACAAAATACGTCTCGATCTCCCGTGGTATACGCGAAATCGAATAATCCCCGTTTTGTCAACTTTTTGTGATTTAGTTTAAAAACTGGAGCTTTTCGGGGGCCAATGTTACTAAAACTTTTTATACGGATGATGACTAAACATCACATTAAAAATGCGGTCAATTTGATGGTAGCCATTTTTACCTATAATGTGTGCGAAGTCCTAAAGGAAAAAAATAATTTATCAATAAAATGATAACTATTTTTTTCGTGAAGTTAATAGGTTCGGAGATACTTGTAAAATACTGATTATCTTTACTTTTGGCCTCCTGTGAAATTTTTATTTCCAGTGATATTATTAAAGACCATTGACATCTTGTTTAAACTGCCAAAAACGTGCTTCATTAAAAAATTTTGCTGGATGAAAAGTTTTATTCAGATTAGGCATTTTAAATTTAATTTGACTGAATTTTTAGCAGATTTAAGATTTGAAGTAGTCCTTAATCCTAAACGGTTTCCCCTCTGTGAATATGCGTTGTATGTCATGAATTTACACAAAGAAATACTAATCGAAGACTCTAATTTTACTGGTTAATTTATCTATTTACCTAAAAAAATTCTCCGATGAGCTAATTAATTTTGAATAGGATGGGGATAAATCCTAGGGTCCTTGACTTCTTCCAGATCGATGCATTATGCATTGTTTGGATAAATCACCAAAATTCAGTGTGATTGCATCAAGATGTCTGTAAATAGAGTTCACGTCGCAATTGCAGATTATATTACTATGTTGAACTATTTCTGCTTCCATGTCACAGAATTTGCACATGATGTCTCGCACCAACCCCCATTGTGTACGTAAGTTTCTTGAAGCAACCGTATCCTGTAACAGCACCTATTATGAGTCTCAATTTATATCCAATATTGTTACACTCATTGCAACATCCATCATTTTAAGTATTTTATAATTTATAGAAACGTATAATGGTTCTGGATCTATTAATAAATCTCCAAATTTATGTATATTTTCTTTGCACACCGGCTAATCCTAACTTACTAAACAAAGCCCTGGGTGTATTTTTGGAATTGTGGCCATTCATTATCTACGCTAGCCAACCATTTATTGTACAATAACTGTACAATAAGGTTAGATTTTAAACCGACTAAAGGCTGGAATGAAATCTAATAAGATGTGCTCGTGAATTTCCTTAGTGAACCTTAATAACTAATGCTTGGTATACATATATCTTATTTTTTCCTAAATTAAAGATTGTATCTTCAAGAGGTAATGTAACTCACTAATAAGATGTTTGGTGTGTCAGTTATAGGAAAAACTAAAGTCACCGTTTCACCTTCATATTTTAAGAAATCCTCGATATTATTTAAATTAGTCATTTTAAAATATTGAACATAAATAATAAGACATAAATATGCCAATACCTTAGGCATTCAAGCTCCTATATTAACTAAAATCTAAACCATTCTAGTCTTTATTGATTTATAAAGCAAAATGTCGACTATTTTAAAAAATTATTTTCCTCTGTTATTAACAACAGTCCAACTATTTTACCTGAGAAGTATTATAGGTGAAGCAGACCACCAAACAATATCGAGAGACAAAACAACATTTATAGAGATGTTACTAACAGTTAAGGCATTCATAATTGGACAATAATTTGTTTCTTTTATTTATTTTTAAAACAACTTAATTTAATTGGGCATTAATTTTGTTAAATTAATTTATTGACACATCCTCGTTTTGCTGCATGCGTGTGATTTTGAACTAACTTTGTTTTTGGAATTTTTGCTTTCCCCAGCCGACACTAAACCAGCAAAACCGGCCATAAAGTCTTCTACTCTACCTAGGACCTCGTCACAGGGTAAGTTGTTTTTTTCTACGCCATTTTGCATTATATCATGTTGATTTGGTACAATATTTTTACGCTTTTTATAGTCACACTAAAAGACATGTTACATAATATTATTGTTGGTCCTTAAACTGAGTAATATAGTAGGTACGTTTGATGAAATCAAATTCAATATACAGGGTGAGGCTTCGATAGCTCAAGTTCTACGATAGCTAAAATTTAAAATAAATACGGGTAAACTATATAAAAAAAGTCTATAACTGAAAGTTATTTTCGAAAGAACGGGGCGAATCAAAACAACTTTACAGGATCAAGTGCCATTTTTTAAAAGCTATAAATATCAGTATATTTTTAGAAGCCTCTTTCTAGGTTTCTTTCATTCGTATATTATTATTGTCCATCTCCTAATTATTTGGATGTAGTGATTCTTTTTTGTTGAAATAACGCCATCTACAGATGCATTTTGAGAAAATCACTACGGTCACCATTATGAATTTTAGGAAAAAAATTTGTAAATACTAATTACGAAATATCTGTTTCATGTCTTTGAATCATTCTCACTTCCTAAAAATATACGGGGTGACTAAAAATGATTTTTCAATTTAGAATTTTTTTAATTGAATTTTTTTCAAATGGAAATCCCTGTAGATTTTTCGACCATCTGGATTGAGAAATCAAATGTTTTTGTATTTATGGCTATTTGTAACCTGTTTTGATTTATTAAACAATAAGTAGAGGTTCTTTCAAATAATTGAACAGACATTATAATAAGTGCTCCACGTCTTGCTTCTTTAATTGACACACACCTCTATGCGTTTTTGAAATGAAGTAACTGCTTTCCTTCAAAGGATAATAACCACTTCTATCACACCGGCAGTTTTAATGACCTTGTCACTTCCACTTCCAATCAAATTCATACCTTCTGTCCTATTCCCCCACGAAAACTGGCAAAAATTATTATTTCCCCTACAGACCTACAAAAAATTATCAAATTCACACCAAACTTGAAAGCACCAGGTCCTGATACAATCCCCAACCTTGTGCTTAAAAATGTACCCCAAAAAACCCTTACCCAATTCACTTATATCATAATCTCTATCCTCAAGACGCAGTATTTCCCGGACACCTGGAAGATGGGTATTGTGATCCCAATCTTGAAGCCAAATAAACCTCCACATAAAGTTAGTAGCTATCACCCTATCACCCTATTAAACACCATGGGAAAAATTGTAGAAAAGGTTATTTTACAAATTTTAAATAAATTTTGTAAGAAAAAAGCTTTAATTCCGGTGAGACAATTTGGCTTCAGGGCTGGACACAGTACCATTCTTTCATTAGTACAGGTGGTGAGGGACATTGTTGATGGGTGTAACCGGGAGCAGTGCACCGTCCTATTACTACTGGACATGCAAAGTGCATTCGATCGTGTCTGGCACAACGGTCTTATATATAAATTGAAGGAAACATGTAAGTTACCGTTATATATAGTATCCCTCATTAAAAAAATTCTATTTAACAGACGGATTAGGGTGAATGTAGGAGGGTCACTTTCTGGAATCACGCACATGACGACGGGAGTCCCACAAGGATCCATCCTATCTCCCCTCCTCTACTCCCTCTATACCTCAGACATCCCGACTAACCAGACCGCTAACTTACTACTGTACGCAGACGATACGTTACTTTACGCGACGTCATTTTACGCACAAACGGCAACTTGCAAAATACAATACCACCTACTTAAATTACTGGACTACTACAAAACATGGAAAATTGCGGTGAACGAGGAAAAGTCAGAGACTGCCACGTTTCACCGCAAATTTACAAATATACGTACAATATCTAGACTGAAACTCAACAACAGGGACATCGAGGAAAAGACCACGGTCGATTACCTCGGTGTCACCCTAGACACCCGACTATCTTTTGGACCTCACATTACGAAAAACATACATAAATAAAACATACGCGACTCTCAGCAGGCTCTACCCGATTTGCAATCGGAGGAGCCTGCTGACGACTGACAATAAACTAGTACTCAGACCAATACTGACGTACGCCTGCCCTGTCTGGAACATGGTTTCAGACACGCAGTGCAATAGACTCCAACGAACACAAAATAAATTACTAAGATTACTGACAAACTCCACGAGATACATAACGATTGACGAATTACACAGACAGACGAGACTTCTCAGAGTGCGAGAATACATTGACGAAACTGCGCAAAAATTCTTTAAAACCAAAATTGCCCTCTCCACTCTGACAAACAACATAACAGCGACTAGACGTTACCACAATACTGGACATACACACAGATTAATCTATCAACGACTACCAATATACGACGAACAGATTCCACAAGCACCAGACTGACCACACTATCCTCCCCCTATCTCCACTTTCCCCCCACACCACCTACCCTCTACCACACCACCACATCCCCCTCGCTTAATTATAGTTTACACACTATTGTGTGTGCATAAATTTAAATATTAAATTTAATCTCATGAATGATTGTAATCACACCATTTTTTAAAGTAGGTTTTTTGTATCAGTTTTCCTACACAATCAAATAATATACACATTAGACACAAATGTTTGCATCTTAATTAATTAAAATTACGTGGTAATAAAATCATTGAAACAAAGCATACCGAATACTTCTGTGAGCGGTTATCATTTCCCCTAAAACTTAAATTTGTCTTATGCCTCTTGCGAGAACATCCTGCAGCTGTGGTGGGTCGATGCCATCGGCATGTTGTCACGCCGCAGACTTATATATATTGTTAAATGCAATAAATCGTATAAAGAGTTACATTAAGACAAAATGACCTGTACATATTTTTAATACTGAATAAATTTCTTTTAATTGGTAATTGGTAATTGGCAGTTTTAAAAATAGTAAAAACCTCATTTCAATGACGCATAGAAATGAATTATGAAATATATTGAAAACTGCGCGTCGTAAAAGTTTTGGTACAAAAGGGCTACATTTAGAAAATGAAACATCTAGAATCAGCAATTTTAATTCTTTGTAAATAGTATTTGACTTTACAATTTGTGTCAATTTGGTTTGCAAGGAAAGAGGAAAGTTCACAATCATCAGATTGAGCATCTTTCAATAACTGTAAAATGAAATTAATGGAACCTACAGGAGAAATTGAGGTAGATGATAAAATAGTATGTTGTTAAAGCAAGGAAAAATCATTTATACGCGATAAAATATCAGCTATGACGTTTTCTTTACCTTTAATATGACGTATGTTACTCGGAAATTGTGAAATGTATTCCAAGTGTCGTATTTGACGAGAAGCTTTTCTGCATTTGAAAACAACGCTTTTGTCAATGGTTTATAATCAGTATAACAAATAAATATAATACCTTCTAAAATATGCTTGAAAATAGTTTTAATTGATGTGTATAATGTCAGAAATTCCTTGTTGAAAGTGGAATATCTTTTCTGAACATCATTTAATTTGCGAGAGACAAAGGCTAAAGGTATAGCCAGATGTCCAATTTTTTGTTCTAATACAGCAATACAGCAATCAGCAGATAAAGTTAGGAACAAAACGATGATAGAAATTCACCATTTCTATAAATCGTATAAGTTTATATGTAGCATATTCGCTCACATGTATCAATCAAAATGGGCAACATGTGGAACACTTATTATAATTTCTTCTGTTCAATTATTTGAAAAAACGAATTTTTTAAGTTTGTGAATTTTGTACTCGAAAATGGTTACAAATAGCCATCATAAAGATATGTACATACAAAAGAATGTTGGTTTTTTAATCCTACAGCATATTGTCGAAAAATATACATACTGTTCCATTTGGAAGAATTGAGAAAATTCAATTCAAAAAGTTCTAAATTGAAAATAATTTGTGGCCACCCTGTATATTATTATGAAGTTAAAATGATTCAAAATCATCCCACAGATATTAGTGGATTTTGTGAGTTGGAAAAACGTAAGTATTTTCTGACGCAACCAGACCACCACCTCCACCCCGTTTTCGAGGATGCTGAAAACGATGGTGGTGAGAAAAATTCTTTTTAAGCCTGCACAACCCCCTCATACGGCCAAAAAACACCCCCAAATTTGGGTGAAATGCAAAGAAGCGTGCTTCCGGCGGACAAACACCGGTTTATTCCCATTTGCGAGGATGCTGAGACCGACGCCAGTCTTGAAAATCATCGCCGATGCAAACCCACCCCCCAAACAGCCAAAGACACCACGGAAAAGAGGGTGAAACGCGAAGGAGCGTCCGACAAACATTGGTGATTATTGATTCATTTTATTGTGTTACTGCTTTCCGACATATTTCGATTTCGGTCTGAAAAGTATCATCGTCAGGTGGTTGCTTTTTTCCTAATTTCATGTGTTTTTGTCCACCGATTGGTGATTATCGATTTATTTTATTGCGTTACTGCTTTCCGACATATTTCGGTTTCGGTCTGAAAAGTGTCATCATCAGGTGGTTGTTTTTTCCTAATTTCATGTTTCACTTGATTAATAATGATTGTATTTTTTTCTTGTATTTATAAGATTATATAAGTTATTTCGTATTTTATATGTAGTCACTGTGTTCATTGATAAAAGTGTTATAGCTGATTTAATATTATAAATAAAATCTATGTACCGTTCTATATACATGATTTTTTCACATCAACCCCACAGACGCAGTGTACACCGATTTTTTTCTGTTTGACGTTTAATCCTGAGACATATTAGTTGCATGCAGTACGAAGGAATAGATGATTTCCTTGTATCTTATACTTCGCGTACACAGAATCCGTCAAAGTAACGGTTTTTTTGCCGTTTGATTGATGGACTCATCTCAGGTGAGATTTTCAAGGCTGGCGTCGGTCTCAGCATCCTCAAAAACGGGGATAAACCGGTGTTTATCCGACGGAAGCACGCTCCTTTGCGTTTCTCCCCAATTTGGGAGTATTTTTGGCTGTTTGGGGGATGAGATTGCATCGAGGATGATTTTCAAGGCTGGCGTCGGTCTCAGCATCCTCGGAAACGGGGATAAACCAATGCTTGTCGGACGGAAGTCCGCTCCTTCGCATTTCTCCCACTTTTCTAGGGTGCTTTCGGCTGTTTGGGAGGTGGGTTTGCATCGGGGAGGATTTTCAAGGCTGGCATCGGTCTCAGCATCCTCGAAAATGGGAATAAACCGGTATCTGTCTGACGGAAATGCGCTGCTTTCCATTTCACCCCAATTTGGGAATGTTTTTTGGCCGTTTGGGGGGTTGTGCATGCTTAAAATTAATTTTGCCCACCACCATCGTTTTCAGCATCCTCGAAAATGGGGAAGGGAGGTGGTCTAGTCGCGTCAGAATATACTTATATGTTCGTCCGACTCACAAAATCCACTATATCTCATTGGTATTTACGACATTTTTTCCTAAAATCCATAAAGGTGACTGTAGTGATTTTTCAATATGCATCTGCGGATGAGAATAATAATAACAAATGCCTTTATTTCCCAAGAAAAAAGTTTTCACAACATACAGGATGTCACGCCATCCCTTGGAGGGTTGATAGGCCAGCTCATGACTGGCCACAATATCAATATGGCCTTAGTAAAAAGTTCTTAGTTTTTGAGATATTGGCACTTTTATGAATTGCGTGAAAATCAATACCTTAAATCAGTTCTTCGGGCGCAAAGCTACAAAATTCCATATTTTAAGATTCTTACTTTTGTTACGTAACCCTGAATAGCCGTACCATTGACCACAGTCTATAATAAAATTACTAGTACCTTTGGAGAAAAAATTTTTGCCCAATTTGAGAGTTATATCTTTTTTTTGTTAGATAACTTAGACTCTTCATACTGTAAAAAAAAGACCACACTAACCTGGCAAATCATTTTAAAAAATTGCTCATTTAGCATAGTTTCTAAAATGGTAATCCCAGCAGAAATAATCCTGTGGATTTAAATCCGGAAACCTGGGTGACCACAAAATCGTCATTTTGACGCCACATTACCCTGCATGTGGCCAAAGATGCATCTTCCAAAAGATTTGGCAGTTCGTCTTCTAAAGAATTGTGATAAGTTTCCCCGTTTAGATTTTCAGGTTCAGATTTTAGGCTAATTATTTGGCCGTTCAAGATGCCGGTCCACAGATTTACTTTGAAGCGATACTTATCTTTTGTTCTCGAATTGAATGTTGATTTTCAAGCGCATAACTATGAAGATTGCGCATGTTTATGAAACCATCTTTTTTTTTGGAATGTACTTTCATCTGTCTATAAAATTTTATCTAGAAACTTTGGGTCTTCCCTATGTTTCTGCAGCATTCTTTGGACATGTTTTGCGTAGTCACGAGGACACAATGCTTGCACACGTTGCATGTGATATGGATGGTACTGATACCGTCATGTAATTCTGTTTACAGTGAATTTCGGTATCCCTGTGCGGCTTTCAATTGCACGTGCCGAAGTTGCTGGATCATTTTCAATCTTTTATAAAACTTCTTCACCGTAATCTAGAATAGTTGCAGCAGCACCATTTCGTCTGCATTCCCCATAAACGTAATGCATATTAGCGTATTCTTGAGAAGTATACTGGTTCGGTATAATGAGTATTACTGAATTTCAAACACGCAACACAAGTACAGAGTCTAGAAGAAGGCCAGGTCAGGTCGTTATGATTTCCAATACAATAAGTCCAAATCATAAGGCAACATACAACTCCAAAAAATAAAGCAAAAACCGTTAGTATGAGTTCAAGAATAATACGAATGCGAAACGATGCACAGCAAACGAGGCAGCGTAATGTTACCTTCTTTACCTCATTATATATTTTTGGGAAAGAATTGAGGCAACATATGCAGACGACTAGCTGGTTTAAGCCGGAGCAAAGAGTCGTAGATCCGGAGTATTGGTGAGAGTTGTGAAACTTACCCTTTTCGAATGTACATCATAAATGACCGATTTTTGTTTGGTTCGAGAAAAGGAGACAAAGAGAAATTGATGGTAAATTGGGTACCCTATAGTGAAAATAAGTATAGTTGTCTCTTTTTCTCGACAGTCTCCTATAGATTAGACTGAAATTGTTGGTAAGGGAAATAAAAAGATGTTGTAAAATGAATGATAAAATATATTACATGAATAAATAAATCAATTTGTATAATATGGAATGTGAAATTTTCAAGTTAATTACTAATATCGGCTAACAAGGACTAATTAAATTTTTTTAAAAATTAATAACAAATTTATACCAGGACCCTAGTTTCCGCGATTGAGTATTGTTGAGGTGAATGTTTCTACAACAGCAATTCAAGCCCACAATTGTCTTTTGCAGGTATGAAATCTAAGGTTTTTCTTGGCAATTTAGTTTACGCCTCTTAAGGACGTGAAGTTTGAAGATTGTAGAAGAATATAAATTTATAATTAATATAAATTCGCGGAAGCTCAAATTTTAATTTGAAGAAGCTAAAATTTACAATATAAAATATAAAGCTTAAATATAAAGCATAAAGCATTAGCATAAAATACATATAGCTGAATTTCAATTTTGAAGAAACTCAAATTTTCAATATGCAGAAGAATTTTGACGAAGTTCAAATTATCAATATGCAGAATATGTAGACGCTTGAAATTATCAATATGCAGAAGATCAAATTTTTAAAATGAAGAAAATTTTTAAATTATCAATATGCAGAATAAAGCTTAAATTTTCAATATGCAGAAAAATTTTTAAGAATCAATATACAGAAAAATTTTTAAGAAGTTCATTCGTAAACTATAAATTGCCAAAAAATGAAAAAGAAAGAAAAAATGTTTTATAGCCAGCATGTAGATTTTAGATTGTAGATTGTTTTATGAAGTCGTTTGGCTTCGAACAGCCTTACTTCACTTCGACCTAAAATATCTTTTGTGATTTGCCCTACATCTAGTTGTTGCCCAGGATTCCAAGTCTTTTTACAAAGCTTGTAATTTTCCTGGGACTAATTTCCTTATGTCTTCAGGCGTTAATTCCGCCTGTTCTCGGAATTTTAGCCTAGTGCGGACTAATACCTTGCATTCATAAAGTATATGTTCCGTAGTTATAGTTGCAGTATCGCAATATCTGCATTTGTTGTCTACCGCCTTGCCCATATTCTTGAGATGATATCTCAAGGGGCAGTAGCCAGTTGGAAGGCCTGTGATTAGCCTTAATTCGGACTTTTCAAGTTCGAGAAGCCTTATGGCATTCTTTGTCGAATAAGTTATAACCATGTGGTACATATAGCATTTTAATTACTTGTTAAATTAAAAAGAATTAAATTTGAGTTTAAATTTATTTTTAAAATATTGAAATTACATTAGACAAAAATTGAAAATTACTGAAATTTTAAATTACTAATAAATGAAATTTACCTGGTTGTGAAACACTTGTTAACGCGGATATAAAAATGTAATGTTAATTACTGGTGTCAGACGGCTAAGTTTGTTTGTTAAGTTCTGAATCAGTACAAAAGCTACAGGCAAATGATTTCTTGGTGAGTTTTACTAATAAAGTAAACTATATTTATCCCACTTTCTGCAAAATAATACCAATGGACAAACTTGAAAAAGATAATTTTACTAATAAAATGGAAAGCTGTAAAATATAGAAAATGGTACAGGTATCGCCATCTGTCAGTTGTTGAGTTAAGCGCACAACCTGGATGTAGCCTTATGTAGATTTCCGTACTCAAGCAAATTACATAATCGATAAAAGGAATCTATAATTCTATATAAGCGATGGGTAAATAATGACATTTATTGCAAATTTTAACCTACTAACGAACTGTCGTAATAAATAGTAAAACATATACAAGCCGTTGTATAAGAATTCAGCAAATATATTACATCTTGTAGGATATATAGTATATAACAGGTTAATGAAAAAGGTACGAAAAATAACCATATGTATTTTCATAGTAAACAAGAATATAAACATTGAAATATAGTTACATGAATGTAAATAAATTTTTGTACACTTGAAATCGATAATTGTTTCCTGAGGTGCTGTAATAGAATAGAACAGATACATAAGTTAATGTTAAACAAAAACATGACTGTGTTCCTAAGATATAAAAATATGTACATAAAAGTAAAATGATTTTGCAGCTATACAACGAAAGTTTTGATAGTTGAAAATAGTTTCACTTACAAAAACCGAATCAAAATGCTACACAGATCGTGCTAAATATAAATAAAATACTAATTATTATATAAAAATGTTAAATGGACATAGGCCATGTAACAGTAACTTACTACCAAACACAGTAAGAACCAGAGGTACGCAGTCCATGTTCAACAGCATCACTGCTCATCCCACACTAAGTTATATCGAATGGCGTCACCATCTAACTTAGTCTAAAGGTGTGTTTACACTACTCGAAACCTTAACGAACTGCAAGCCACGCAGATTAATTATTGAAATAATTCATTCATTTCATTTTAGAAACTACAATAAATGAGCAATTTTTTAAAACAATTTGCCAAGTTAGCGCGGTTATTCTATTTACAGTATAAAGAGTTAATTAATAAAAAATAAATTAATCGGTTAAAAATGTTTTATTTTTGCAAAAATATGGCACTAGTAGTTTTATTCTGGACTGTGATCAATAGCACGGCTATACAGGGTTGTGTAACAAAAAGTATAATCTTAAAATATCGATTTTTGTAGCTGTAGCACTTGAAAAACTGATCTAAGGTGTCGATTTTCACGAAATTCATAGAAGTGATAATATCTCAAAAACTAACAACTTTTTACTTAGGCCATATTTTAATATTCCGGTCAGTCATGAGCTAGCCTATAAGCCCTCCAAGGGATGACGTTAACTTTTGGGACACCCTGTATACAATTACAAAAAAAAAAGGAAACACAAGCGGAAATTCACGCGAATGTGTGCGCTACCTCTTAACCCTTGAACTAAAATTAAACTACAATAACATTAAACATAAACGTGAACTCTATACTCCACCTGTCGGCATCGGCATGTCGATGTCAGGGCAACTATAGCTCAGAATTTTGACAAAAGTGCCACCACACCCCAACGCCGACAAAACAGATACACAGAAGGATAATTAAAAACTATAGCGGGAACGGGCAAATAACAAATACTAATTATATAATTATAGTATGATCTCAAGAATACACCGGATTGTGTATACTTAAAATCTAAATTGAACAAACAAGCAACAAACAAGCAAATAACAAATAATAATTAATTATATAAATATAAGAAATAAACGAAACGGTATCAAGTTGCACATTTACGCTATAGTTTAACCCTCAAGAAAGTACCGAACTATGTATTTTAATCTTGCATTACTAAGTGCTATGAAGCTTTCACGGATGAGCTTATACAGTTTGTATATTACGTATTTAAAACACCTCTCGAAAAGTAAAGCTTTGTTTTTGTTTGTTTTGGAGTCGTAATTGGATCGTTTAACATTAGCACAAATTGGTTCACTATAAAAAAAGAAATAAAAATTTTGGGTATCAATTTTTTCGACAACATACAGGAAATGATAGTTAAAAATTGGGAAAAGGTTAAAAACGCTACAGTAGGCTTAATGAATACATACAAATGCAGACCACTTAATTTGTACCAGAAAAACTTTTTTTTTAAAAACGTATACTTTTTTCCAAAATTTGGTATCTTGCACAAATTTTGCCCATAGAAAAAAAAGTCGCAAACGTCTTAGCTTCCCAAGTTGGGTGGTTCCTGTGGAACGGACAAATAAGAAGAATTTCTAGAAATACATTAATCCTAACTAAAGGGATTATTTGATCCATGGTGTAAGGCAACTTGCCTTTTTATTAAGTGATTTCTATTATCATTCAATTTATCTGCGGAATTATATAGTTATATGGAGACAAATTTTGACAATTCCCCAAATAATATAAACGAGCACCTCCTCAAATCAGAGCCTTACTAATGGAAGTACCTTATATTGACAAACACCTTCTAGACTCTATTAATAGTGACCATAGCAATTTGAAAGTATTGTACTGTAATTTGATTAACAAAATGAAACATTGCCCTAACATAATAGAAAAACATCCCAATATTCATTGGGAGAGAGTATGGAAAAATGTTAACAATAAAATACTAAACTCAGATCAACGTGCACTCTGATTTAAAATAATTCATAACTGTGTGCTGACAAAGGAGTACCTACACAAAATAAAAAATGCTGATTCTCCTAATTGTGAAAAGTGTGGTGGTATAGACATAGTGATTCATAGGTTTAAATGCAATTCCAACATCATAAGTGGCTGCAGGAACAAATTTTATCCTTAACTAAGTTTCAGCTGTCTGTAAATGATATAGTTTTTCCATCCGTTAATTTTTTACCAAAGGAGTCAAACACTTTAATTATTTTTATGCTTGCAAACTTTGTAGAATTCACTGATAAAAATGTAGACAATTGTAATATTTTAAGTTTTAAGGATTTTGTTAGAAATAATTACATAAAGCTGTCAGAGGGTAAGCTTAAAATGTTACCTTATAATTAATTCTATTATTCACTTTATTGATTGTGTAACAATTTCTTTTTAGAAAAGAAATTGTTCGCATCCATCTTCCACCTTTTTTGATACATAGTTGTTGCAGATTTGCTTTATATATCTACCGATACAACCAAAGTGTAACTTGTAAACAGTTAGATATTATGTACCTATGTAATTTTAAATTTTGAAAATAAAAATTTAAAAAATACGATATTTTATTATACAGATAAGGCGGTAAAACTTATGAAATAAACAAAGTGCATATACTTTAAACCTATCTTTCATGTTAAGCCATTTTAATTCTTTAACTTGTGAGATATCTGATCATATTTTCGAAAACCGTATATGAAACGAATACAAGAATTCTGAACACGTTGAGTTAGAGCAGTTAACATCCTAGGAAGGTCCATAAACAGGGGCACAATACGTAAACTGTGATAGCACCAATGTTTCACACAACTTTTTTTTATATTTATACTCATGCTCAAGTATGATTTGTGTGGATACAATAATCATAGTGCGGCATATGCCTTTTGAATATTTTTCTCCGTCTGCTCCTGGAATCTTAGTGATCTATTGAAGACATTTTGAACTGGTTGAAATTTCTATTTTGACATCTTCAATTCCAATATTAATATGTTAATGTAAATTAGTATAATCTGTATAAGAACAGCTGACTTAGGGATAGGAATAAGGTCGTCCTCTGATGATATTTTAGAGAGTTTTCTTAAATCATTGATTTTTTCTGCTTCATATTCATGCTCAAGGCGATGGAATGAATGAATTACCTGAATGGCATTATTTCATCAGCAAAAAGCATACATCCAAATGATTTAGTTTTTGCTATAAGGAGCCACAAGTTTTAATATTTATAAATAAGCTGTTTTTGTTTATAGATTACTTATTTTCAACGTTAAAAAACACATCACCAATATATTAATAAGTTACGGGCTTGTTTGAGCATAATATCCTGTATATATGTTTTATGTAACCTATTTTTCCTTTCACGTAAATAAACCAGTTAAACAGAACAGGTATGTTACAACATTGCGTACACTAAAATTTAGCAAGAATAAATAAAGAAATTATTTGTGAATTATATCTTACATAGGCAGTATTATTATAAGAATGAAATCGTGGGAAATAAGAGGATGGGTCCCTATAAGCGTGACATCATTTTTCTGAGGGGGTCCAGCTCAGCTTGACAAAACGTGACAAACGGGGAGTGAGGAGTCCAAAATCACGAAAATTTGCGTGACGTCATTTGTGGTTGACCTTTTATTCTATTTTTTGAGTAGTAGCAAATGATCCCGTCCTTATGCTTTGAAAAGTGTTTAAAAGTGTTTTATTGGATACACGATTTAGGTTATTAAATTGTAAATCTCTATTGAGTTGAAAAATGTTTCATATATTACAAAACACATTCATTCCTTTTTTTGGCACAACTAAGTATTACAGCAAATATTAGGTCTGTTTATTTAGAGTGGTGGATTATATATAGCCCTAAATTAACTATGCTTAATGAAAAATGTGTTCATTTCAGTTAGCTGTATGATGAGACTACTTATTGTAAAAAGCTTTTATTAAAAACTTTAACAACATACTGGCGAACACATCAAAGCACCATTGTCCGTGGTAATTTGCAAATATTGATTTCAGTAGAGCCAGCCTTTCATTTTGTGCATTTAATTGAAGAGAAACACTCCCAACGCGCGTTGGTTTTGGCATTTATTTTAACATAACTTATTTGAAAGGGATATGTAATGAAATTTGTGAATAATTCTAGTAAATCACCGCTTTCGAATCGCAAATACTTGTGTGACGATCATTTTATATATAATAAATTTAGTTATATTCTGAAAGTTAATTGAAATTGAAATTGTATTGTAATGAATTACAATTTTGAATGTCAAATCCTTAAATTTATCGATTCTGAAGAATAATGCCTAAGTTTTAGGGTTTTACATACCTAGTAATTTAAATCTATCTCTTCAAAATTCTGATTTGTTCATAATATCTCATATAAGGAATAGTTAAAATAGTTAATAACTACGCAAAAAATGCTGTTTGGCATTTTTTGGAATATTTTGTATGAAAAAACTTTATATGTACACAGAACACATTAAAGTACGTTTAGATTGGGCACAAGTATCTGTATTTGTGCTGAGATTCATCCATATATAATTAATATACATGTATCAGAAAGGACTTTATTTAAAAACTTGTATATGCATGTATGTCTGAGGTATGATAAAGTGTTCACATTTAAAAAGAAGTTAATCAATGTCGACGATTTTCTCTTTTTAAGTGCCATTCTCTCTTATTACTTATGCAATGAAACGAAAGCGTCAAAAACGCAGATGGTGGCAACGTACATTTTTGAAACCAAAGAAAATCAAGGGGCCTACAACACGTTAAGTTCTGAATTAACGTTGAAGGATAGGACTTGTTTCAGAAAGTATGTGTCCACGACGATATTTTTTAAACGTCATGGCTTCCAAAACCAACACAAACTATAGAAGTATGCGGAGATTTGTTTTATATAATGAATTAATTGCATATACACAGTGTATAAGGGACAATCAATGGCACTGTTGCTGCGCACACAAAATGTATGATATGAAGTGTGAGGATTTGTATCACGATTTTTCAAATAAACAAGTATCTCAAACAAATCCAGATACTTATGCCCAATCTAAACGATGCTTTACATGATAAAATACTCTCCTAATCTGTAGGTTTTACTAACAAAAAATAGTTTAAACTGTCTAAAGAGTGATAGCGTTCGGGAATTATTTTTCTGCAGGAAGGTGATTAAAAACTCTAGGTCCTAGACAGCTGGGTGATTTTAGTGATCATGCCGGAGCGGGGCCTAAACTTCTATCGCACAATACAAATTGATATAAGTAATATATATATTCATTCACAGAAATTTATTTTTCAGAACGCGATCGTTTGAAACCAGCCCCTCCGCCCAAACCGGCGTCGCTATCTCCTGGTCAGTACGATAGCAGAATATACAGGGATCTTCAACTTACCCCTGAAATGTACAATCAGCTTAGAGGGTTGCAAAAGAAAGCCAAGGATCTACGCGCAGAGGTTAGGAATTTAAGGAGAATGTCGCAGGCTCAAGCTCATTCTGTTAAAGAAACTATAAGGGACACTTTCATCAAAATTAGGGCCATGTTGCTCGCTGGTGGTGAACAAGTTTGGCAAGCAGGTAAGACAAATACAAAATTCTTCAATTAGATACAGAATATATTGTTTTTATATCGTTTAATTAGATGTTAAAAACTGTTGTGGTTTATCTTTATAGGCCTTAACAATGAAATCACACAATAGTAGTATTTAGTCTAATCAAAGACATATTTGACAAACTTGATCTCTTAATCATGTTTTGTTATCTTTTCGGTATATACAGGGTGTCCCAATAGTGCGTCAAAGTCCAAAACTATGCTAAGCCAAGTCAGGCTATTTATTTTTCGATTGCAACAGACACTGGACCGCTAGATGGCGCCTGCTGGCTGTTTTACATGTCGCTATTGTAAAAATACCGGGATGTACTATAGTCAAAGGATTCTCATGTCGGTCGTCGCATACCTACCTTGCACTGACGAGAGCCAACAGCTCGAAACTGCAGTCTGCAAGTGGTGTGTGACGACTGGCAAGGCAGCTCCTTTAAGTAGGATCAGTCTTTCGGCTGGTGTTTGTTGCAATCGAAGCATTAGCGTTTTGATGGTAATATGCAATTATTACACTTAACGCGCCAGATTTGTAACTTTGGTTGCAGTCTGGTTACTTTCCTTATAGTAAAATAAGGATTTATAGAGGAGTTTGCGACTAAAAATATTATGTTTAATGTACAGAGTGTTCCATTTAAAAAAATTGAGAAAATTCACTTTGAAATGTCAGGACATTTCAAAGTGAATTTTCCCAATTTTCTCTAATTCAGGAATTAGCGCTAGTATAAATTACATCCTGTATATCTATTTTTTTTTTCGACGGGGTCCTACGGCTCCTGCCGCATTCCACATCTGAGTCTCCATAATAGTTTGTTCTGTGTATCCTCATCTGTCAAGTTCCTTTCTGTCATACTCCTCTTAATACTTTCCCACCATCTGGCTCTGGGTCTTCCTCTTTTCCTTCTTCTATTGGGTATGTAATTGAACACTTTCTTGGGGATTCTCTCATTCCCCATTCTCCTCATATGTCCGTACCAGACAAGTTGTCTTTGTTCAATTACTTGGGTTATTTTTCCTTTTTTTGTTCGTTCTCTCTCTTATTTCCTCATTGCTAATGTGTTCTAATCAGGATACCCTGGATGCTCGTCTGAGAAAGTCCATTTCAGTGGCTTCGATCCTATTTCCGGTTTCTCTCCTTGAGTGTCCAACATTCTGACCCATATATTGTGATTGGCTCTACTATCGATTTGTAGATATTGATTTTAGTTCTTAATCCGATTTTAGTGGGCCAGAGAAGGGGGTTTAGTTTGCGAATTGCTGTTCTCCCTGAATTCACACGATGTGTTATGTCTTCATCGCACGTTCCACCTTCGCTGAGAATACTTGCCAAGTACTTGCACGTATCGCTATTTTTAACGGTAATATCATCTGATACTTGGAGATCAGATGATTGGACTCCTGACGTCAAGTATTCGGTTTTTTTCCTATTATGTTTAATCCCCACTTATTGAATTCCTCTACTAATTTCCTGGCCATGTAAGAAATGTCTGCCCCGTCGCTAGCAATTACTACTTGATCGTCCGCAAATAAGAGAGTGTATAAGCATTCATTATCGATTTGAATCCCTATTCCACTGCATTTGTTCTTCCAATTCTCTAGTGCGGTTTGTATATATACTTTGAATAGGGTGGGCGATAAACATATAGAATGGAATTCGGCCGTACAACTTTCCTATTGCGCTGGTTACGCTAATACCTCTATAGTTATTTCAGTCTTGTTTATTACCCTTTTTGTAAATGGAACTAATTAGAGAGATATTAAAATCTTGTGGTACTTCTTCTCCTAGCAGCAACAATATGTTGAAAATTATCGCCAATATTTCCCACAAAATACTTGGCCCATATTTCACCAGTTCAATAGGAATGTTTCTTGGCCTCGCCAATTAGTTATTTTTCATTCCCTTAACCACCATTTCTACTTCCCTTGGAGAGATCGGGTCCACATTTGCGTATCCATCTATATTTCGTTCTTGATATATTGTTCGTTTATATTCAATTCTATTTTCTGTTAGCAGTTCTCGATAGTGTTCTCTCCACTGGTTCATACTGATTATGGAAATGTTGGATCTTTCAGATCTGTCTGATCGTATACTCTTTATTGTTTTCCAAACCTCTCTAACTTTTGTGCCTCCCAGGTACCTATTGACTTCTTCGCATTTTCTGTCCCACATTTCTTGCTTTAACTTCTATATCGCTTCTTACGTAACCCTTTCTGTCTTCTGCGTCCTGCCTACTCAGCCATCTGTTATATAGCTATTTCTTATCCGTCATCATCCGCTCAATTTCATCGGTCCACCATTCTGGATTTCTCATCTTTGCTGTCTCTAGCATTCCTATAGCCTCTTCTGCTGCATCGTGCATCCTATCTCTAACTTCACTGTATAGGCCTTCCGCAGTGTATTCGTTGATGTTCTGAAGTTGTTCTAGTTTGTGCACTAATCTTATTTTATATAGGAATTTTGTCGAGTCTTGTTGTAAACTTTCCAAGTTGTATTTAATTGTCTCTAGAGCCTCATTCTTTCCTTCTTCGCTCTTCGTTGCATGGCATCTTTTAAACTCAACAAGAACTTTTGCTTTCACCATGAAGTGGTCCGATCCACACTCAGCTCCTCTGTGGAATCGCAAGTGTATTGGTGAATTCTTTTGTGTGTGGAAGGTACCCATTTTGTATTCTAAAGGACTGCGCTTCACAGAGATCTATTAATCTTATCCCACTATCATTTCTGTCTTCTTCTCCATATCTACCTATGACGTAATTATCTGTGGCTTTTGCGTCGTCCGTCGATGCATAAATACCAACTATGATTATGTTATGTCCACCTTTCTGCAGTTCAAGCAGCATAATCCTCTCGTCTATCTCTTACCATTTCTTAATTGATTTCTTTAATCTTTTCTGTATAGCTATTGACACCCCTCTCTTTGCTCTTTCACTTTTGCTTACTCCACTGTAAGAATTTATGCACTGACCTACTATTTCGCTTCCAGATCCCTTCTTCTTTGTTTCCGTTAGCACCCCTTTATCAATTTTCATTCTCTCCAGTTCATCGAAAACCTCCTTTCGTTTTGTAGTGAGACCTTGTATGTTCCATGTCGCCAGATTCATGATCCTTTTCCGCCGCCTAAGCCGTTTACGTGAAGTTCCGTCCAATATCAGAGGCTCATTGCTGAGATTTTTAGTGTATTCATTATTTTTCCGAGTGATGGGTTACTGGTCCAACGCCTCAACCCCTGACCTGGGGGACCAGAAATGCCGATATGCTCCAGTCTTTAGGCGTTGGAGGCTCACCTTTCACCCCCTTCCGTCTGCTACCTAACGTACATCCACTGTACGCTAAGCATTGCCCAGGGGTCACGCGGCGCATGCCTTTGTGGACGTGGAAGTAGGATTTTTTGGTAGAGCTGGTTATCCAGTGAGCATTTCTCAGAGTTTTGATGCCGGCAGCTTACATAGCCCCCGAGACTCCTTACCAAACTTCACTCCTACATCCTGTATAATTACAATCAATAATTGGTGATTGGGTCATTGTAGTGCATGCCTTGTCTACATAATTGCAAATAAATCTTCTTAATTAATAGCAATACACACACAGTGAATTAATTTGTTAAAACTTGTTCCGACCAAAATTTTCATATTTCTTCGAATAATTCAAAACGTCAGAAACCAAAAACCTGAATGTCGTTGGAAAGGTAATTTTATGCTGAATTCATAAATGTAAAAATATATAGGGTGTTCCATTTTAACAAAATGACCTCGAAGATGCTCCGCTGTAGCGAGTCACCCCTGTATATTTCAAATTATTTTTTAAATGTGCACATTTTGAGACTATGCCACTTCCAAAGTCTTGAAAAATACGTGAAACGTGAACGTGAAATATCCAATTAAATATATTGATTAGGTCCTTTAGGCAAAAAATTTAAATTAAATACTGAGTAGAACAAAGAATTGGGTATATAATATATTCACTTCATACTCTGATAAATTCAATTTTAAAGTTTCTTTTTACTTAGGTATGGATCAAGAGCGAGTTCGTTTGACGCGTGAAGAAGATTTATACAAACAGGAAATGTTGAGATTAGAAAAGGACTTAAGTGATTTAGAGTCGACTGTGGAAGAACTTCGAGGGAACGTGATAAATAGGAAAACGAGAGTAAATATGTCTGACGTCGAAAATATGGCCCTAGTGTTGAGTAAAAGTTCTAAAACTGTTGCAGACTTAAAATTAAGGTAATTATGTATATAAGGGCAGAATAACACGATCCTTTCCATGGGTAACATTAAGGATGCATTTGTATTCATAGTTATAAAATTTCTTGTCAATGTTTGTTCATTTACATATTTTTAATACTTGAAGAGTGTTAATGTAATAGGGCATACATGATAAAAACATGTTACTTCTCAATTTGTATTTCTTGTTAGACTTAATACAGGCAATGGATATATAGCCGTTGTTTTCCTTGTTTTGGTTAATTATAAAAATCCAGTTAACTTAAATTTATTAAATCTAATAATAACAGCTCACTAAAGCTAGATTGGGTCTGATAGAGGCATTTTCATTTATTGTATATTACAGAGGACTTTTGTCAAGCTAAATAGCACTTTTTTCAGACGTGTCTTAAAATACATGCTGTTCAAGATGTCGATGAATTTCAAGCAATCATATTTTGCTTTATATGTTAAAGGTGGAGGAAGCAATGTATAGCAAAGTGACATTTTTGCAAAGAAAGAGTCCGCAAATTGGGTACCTGAATTATATATAATAGAGTTCCGCTAATTGCGGATCTATATTATTTATAATAGAGTTCCGTAAATTGCATAATTAAAACCTAACATTATATCAAATTTCAAATTCTTACGTTACATAGTTTTCGAGATAAACCTCTCTGACAGACGGACACGAGAGTGATCTTATAATGGTTCCGTTTTTCCTTTTAAGGTACGGAAGCCTAAAAATGTAAAAGTTAAAATACAAATACAAATTGTTGATTTGTTAATGAATTACATACAAATTCACAAATACCTGAACATAAAAACACAAGAACCTAACCTAAACTAACTTATTTCCATTCCTAATATTTCCATTCAAAGGTTAGTTTGGGTTCTTTAGTAAATATTCCCAATCAACGGTTAGGTCCTTTAGTGAACATTATCAATCAAAGGTTGGGTTAGGTTCTTTGGTGAATATTTCCAATCAAATATTTCGCATCTTTTTGCATTTTTAGCAACAAAAACCTTGCTCCCCCGACTTAAAATCGCCTTTTACGGCAAAAACAAAAAATTTTAGCAAAAAACCCTATTAAATTTTGGCCATTTTCGCAGAAGTCACTAAACTGAACTATTATCTCCTTATTTAATGGTCCATAAGTCTTTTACCTTCAACACTATAACTGCTTTCGTTCGTCTTGAACAAAGTGATTGTGATTAGTAAGCAACCAATAGAAATCAAAAATTTGAAAAATACCTCAACTCAATTGGCCGTTTAGTGATTGTGTTCAGTTTGTTCAAGACGAACGAAAGTACCTTATGAGTCTACAACACACATCAAGCGGTAAAAAGTAGGGTTATGATTTTCGGATCCCTACAAAAATAAGATAGTAGTCCACCATTTGAGGACGTTGAACAAATCGAAATACGGGAACGCAAGTTGCGGAATTGTAACCTACAGAATAGAGGTCTGCAAACTGCCCGTATATTTTACATTTGCGGACTCCAAGTGAACAGGATAGAGATACGCAATTTGCGGACCCCGAGACTTCTTTTTGCAAATATCACACACACAATAGTGTTTTTAACGGAAGGAAGCTGGAGATTCTTAAAATTTATAGGATGAATATTGAGCAGATTTCGAAGAGTTTATTTGCTCATGATTTTCACATTTCACTTAAAAATAAGTTCTAAATAACAATTAATTACTTATGACTAATTGAAAACTTAATTGTCTCTAATTTGATTTTCTCTTTAATTGCTACAGCATAAGAATGTATCATATTATGCTCAAAGTGTCCGAATAGCAAAAGTTTAGGAAAAATCAATATTCATAAATATCAGTTGATGACAAAAACCGAAAATTAGTTTTTATCACTCCCAATGATGTCGACATGGTCGTCGACACGCTCGTTATGTATTGTGTTTGAGCATAGTGTTAGTGTTTAAGTGCTTTGATGTTTTGTTATATCAAGATGAACTTAAAAACGGTTATTTAATAGAAAATCATGCCTTATAATTTTACCAATGTAGTCTTGTCTAGGCATCAATTTAATATCCATCAATCTGTGTAGTAAATAAATTTTCTCTTTTTATGGTTCATTTAAAAAGTGTTTCAAATTTGGAACAGTAATGAAACAATTTAAGTTTGCTAAATTTGAAGCCAAATCGTAATGGATATTCAATTTTTGTTTCAAGTGCAAAATGAAATTAATCGGTAGTTAATTTAAAAAATATGCCTACTTGTTTCTTGCACAATTGACTTTTTCCTCACCTTATTGTCATACTTGACTTAACATAAAAACAAAGAGTATTACCAGTATAGTGTATACGACCAGAATTGAAACCGTATGAAAACTAAAAGCCGGCAAAAACAGTCGGCATCTTTTGCGGAGGTAAACAGAAATGCTTGTCATAAGAAAAACAATAAAGAGATGCCGACTGTTTTTGCCGGTTTTAGTTTTTATACGGTTTCAAATCTGGTCATATACACTATAATTGCTAGGAAGCTGGTGGTAGAAATTTTTATATGATTTTATTTTGTGAGTGAAGTTAAAAAATATAGACATTATAATAAGAAGCCTGAAAATCCATTTCAGTTAGTATAGCGTTGGCTGAGTTTATAATTAGCAGTTAACAATTGAAAATGCAATAAAAAGACATGCTACTGTATAATTGTATTGTCAGCCACTTGTTTTAAATATTCTAATGTTTTTTGTAATTATTCTCTTTTATTTGAAATAATTCTGTAGCAATTCAAAATATTGTAGTAAATATATCCTTAAGTAAATAAGTTTCAAATAGATTTTTGACCTTCCAAATGCCACATACTATTGCGGCTGAGAATAAGTAATCGACTGATTTTTCCCATTGTAAATATGGTTCGCACCAGTGACGCACCACTCATAATATATTTTATTATTTTTATTAGTGCCAATGTCACCCACGAATGATTATTTTTTTTTCAAAATAATTTAATTGGCTAACTGACATAAAGATCCCTATTTACAGCAGATTTTTTTGCAAATATTGTAGTGACATGGACAATGAGTTCAGGCGCTTCGTTTTTGATATTACTATAAGAAGGTCAGCAGCAACCAAGCTCGGTAGTTGCTCTAATCAGTTATATTAATACCTTCATCCCATATCATTGCCAGCTACAATAAAATCATATATCCGTATTACCACCACCTCTCTAGCTATAATTTAATCACGCAAAATAGTTTTAACACGGGATTCATTCAGGTCTCTACGACCAAATTACAGGATTTTTTTTTTTAATGCCTTGAATAAACTTTCGGCTTATGATACATATTGTTATGTATACGACACAATTTTTATGTTGTGCCCACAGTTTTTGAGTGAAATCAATAAAAAACTCAATTCTTATCGCACAACAATAAAATGTTTTTATAAGCTTTAATAATTTTCGAACAGTTTTGCTGAAAACAATAGTTTTTGACCTACTTTTGGTCTATATTACCTCATCTATAATATACAAAGCAACGTTTGGTTATCCAATCTTACTGATTTCATGAAGAGTATTTACCTTATTGCTTGTGAAAAATTGAAATTACTAATTTTAATCTTGATTTAGCGAGTTTTTTACTTTACCGTATTTTATTTAAATAGATTTATTATATATTTTAAGTTAAAATGTATTTCCACAGATTTCCAGGCCTACAAGATGGAATGAAAACATTTTTAAGTACAGAAATGGAAAAAGTTATGCGGGAAGAGAAATTCCTCAAGGAGGAACCAGAAAGACTTGAAAGTGCTTTGAGACGTTGTAAAAAGCTCACCGGAACCCTTGTTACTCTTAAAAGGTAAACAAATTTCATTATATTATCATTTTAAGTTCTTCAATATAAGTCATTACAGCAGTGGTTGACAACGTTTCCTGGTAGCGGTTCCCTAAACGACAACGGCTGTTAATCACCGTTGAAACTTACACCAGTTTTTTCAATTATTATTCGGTGTTTGTTTTTGAAAAGCCCAAGATAAAAAGGCGGTATTAATATTTAATGTTTTTTATATTAACAAGTCTATCTAGACCATGGTTAAAGACGGATGCGTCTTATCCCACTGTCAGATTCAAGTGATTAAAAATAAAAAAAAATTTCAAATACAAAATGTAGAAAATATATACTTTCTAATGCTGTATAAGTGAGTAGCATGTGTCTAGAGAATAACATATTTATTGGGCCATGCACTGCATTTTTATAAGAAATAGCTTTTAAAAATTAATAGTTTTCAATAGTTTAATCAATATGGGATTATTTTTAGTTTCAAAAGAAAATGAGTACCTAGACGTGTTTAGATAAACACGATACTTTTATCGATCCTTAAAGCCCTTAGGTCGGCGGTCACCATGAAACAGTCATTGCCGCTCAAAACTTATGACTAGGAATTAGGCATACAGCAATAAATTCTAAAAAAATTTAGCCTGAATTCACAATAGAAAATATAACTTCATTTATTTGTAATAATTACACCACTGACTGGCATAACATGCATTAAAAAATTAAATTGAGAAATCTCATAAAAGTGGCCTAATACAGATTGAGAAAAACTTAAAATCTAATCCAAAGAAATTTTTGTCGTATATAAATTCTATAGAAAAATCAAGTTCCATTTCGGGTACAATGAAATACAATGAGATCACTTGTAGTGTTTCTGAAACTGTAATTAACATGTTTGTAACTTTTTTCAACTGGTTCTTACGTCATTTAATAATTTAATTGTTCCTTCATAATCTTATTATGAGAAAGTATTTGCCGTGTGATAGATAGTGGAGGACAAACAGACGTTATTTACAGATTTCTAAAAAGTTTTCAACAAAATTAACTATGGTAACGCACATCTTCTTCGGTTTTTCGGTATCACTTACATTTTTCAAATCATAGCTTATTAATATAAATCAATACGTTCGATACCAAGGTTACAAATCGTTATGCTTCATTTCACTGTCGCGTGTACCTCAAGGATCGGTTCTTGGTCCGATGTTGTGCAACATCTTTATAAATGACATTGTGATTTACCTTCATTATCCTGTATTAATATACGCTGACTATCTTTGTTAATGTAAATAATTAGATACAAGGTTACTTTTTTGTTGATTGTATTTCAGGCCCTGTAAATAGGACCTTGGCCCTGTAGAATATTATGTGTAAATAAGTAAATATCTATTTTACCAGAACAAACAATGCAATACCACAAACTGGTATAAAAACTTCTTGTATTATTTCCAGACTTGCTAGTGTTCAAGAGCAAAGACTTCCGTGCTCAAATTCAAGTGATGGTCGACTGTCTCCAACGTCCACGGAAACACCACCCATAACGCCGTCGTCAACGCACAGCAAGGTAGGTGTCATAGAAAAAAAAATATTATGACTGTCTAACCCGCATGTGTTTGTTGTGATGAATCAATTTATATAACCTTGAAATCTGTAGTGAAGATTTTGTACAGGTACCACCCAGCTAAATAAAAATCAAATTATAAATAAGGCTGATCAAATTTCATTTGACTAAAGCAATGACTCACCGCCATCCTATTACTTTAATGAATTGTGAATAACGTAATGTAATTACCTTTAATACAAGTTTAGACTGGCTCAAGGCAGGTATAAGTGGTGGGTCAATTTCAGAAAACGTAAAAGAATAAAGGCTCCTGTTATGCTAGTCTCTTGATTTTTTAATTGTATTATTTTTCTATTGAACCAAGTTAAGGCGATGGACCAAAAGAAAATGTTTCATAGTAACTTGTTTAAATAACAATAAAATTAAATATGTACGCATTGGGTACTTCAAAATATACCGTATTTGAAAAACAAGATTAACTAATTTTTTTTCGAAACAATGCAACATATTTTTTCAAATTTGGAGCAATTGTATAAAGGTTAGTGGTGTACATTTTCGATACGTTGCGAAATTTGTATTAAAAGTTGCTTTAAAACTGATGAAAATAACGAAAACGCTTAATTTTGTCTATCTCCGGTTGGCATGGGCAGTGGAAAAGTGTTAATTTTTTAATATTGTATGCCCTGTCATGTCGAATATATCAAGTAACAAATTATGAATTAAAAAACATATTTAACCAACAAGACTAGTTTGATATTTTATGACAAATATACATCAAAGAAAGAATGTTTAGTAGTAAACAAAATTATCAACAACATATTTTATTTATAGTTAAAATAGAATATAGCTTTTAACAAGAAATAAACAAAAAAAAATGCATTCACATTTGACAATGAAAATTTCAGTTATTTAATAAGTTATTGAGAAACAATGTCTCAAATGCTTTTTGTCCACTATATTTAGAATAAACCAATCAAAGTATTCCTCTTAACTTAACAATTAAAGGTAGATGGTTTGAAAATAATTCTTTATTGGAATCAAAAATTAAAAATTTTCTTTACATTTTGTTTTATTATTCGTAGTTACACTTATTTTTCTTTGCATCTTACACATCAACCAAAATATTCTGTTGAAATTTAGAAGCTTACGAAAACTAATAAATTGATTTTTTACGCTGTATTGGGCAAAATCTATCTATCATCAAGATAAAAAGTAGAAATACCTACAGTTATATGAAAAGTATTTAATGTAAAGTATTTATGTATAGATAATATCAAATTCTTAAATTAATAAATGCAGAAAATAACTAGTAGTACATGTACTGAAAATAATTTTAATATTATATACACAATACGTTTTATAAAAAATAAATTTAACAACAGTGAATTAATGCCACAAATAAAATTCTTAAATTATGCAATCCAACTACTGAGAGGAAATAATAATAAGCTTCAAAAATAATAAATATGCACGTTTTTTCACTTTTGTGAATAACACAATAGTCAATCACAAGAAATATATTATGCTTTATAGCTTAGTTCCTCGTCCTCTTCTAACATTAAGTTGACCAACATTTCTCGACATCTTAAAACTAATACTGTCGATCCAAGTGAAGAAAGAAAACTCATACTAACAGCCATTGAAAATTTAGCTTTAACTGTTGGTTTGATTACTAAGTATAAAATGCATCTACATACTTTTAAGATCTTTGATCGGAGGGAAAACAAATCAAGAAATATCAAAGGTTATAATCTCAAAATTTTTAGTTTATAAAGTAAAATTTAATTTAACTTTTAGGTCTCATTAAAATGTAATCAGATGGAACCAAACTAGCTATTTAAGGGGTAATATTTACTTGCTTTTCTTTAACTCACAATGTTTTCATACACAATGTTTCAAATCTTGCATCCTTTATTTAAAACACACTTAGTTGATGAAATTTTGCACAGTTACTAAGATCGGCTGACAATACAGTATTCCACCGTTACTTTTGCAAATATCCGCACATAGGGGGCGCGGGGGTGAAAATTGAAAAATCTGCAAAACGAAGGAGCGAGAAATCAAAACAAATCGTAAAGAGTCAAATTTTTATTGAGCGATCTCTGGAGGGTAAACCCCCCAAAAAATATGAGTAGAAAATAAAAAAATAAAAAACTTTTTTCTGTAAAAAGTCATACTAAAAAGTAAAAAAAATTAAAAAATACTAATGTGTTAATGCAAGAAAAGCAAGACGTCACACTTTGTATACCGGGTGTAACAGGATCATGGTATACCCCCTTTTCTCCGTTAGTTTTGAAGATAATTGATTGAAATTTAAGATATACTACATACATAATAAGCGGCACTTTTTGACATGCAATTGATTTTCTTCACTTCCGGTTTCGTCGATTTATTCTAAATGACCCGTGTAATGCTACAAAAATCGAAATCCCATTAAAAACACTAAATTACGTGATTTATGAGCAAATAAAATTCACTAAAATTGTTTTTGGGGCAAAACTCAATTTTTCAAATGGAACCATATCGGTACCATGGTACCATTTATTAGTACTATTAATAAGGAATTTATTCATATGTCGGAATGAAATGTGCGATAAATACAAATAAAATTACAGCTAAAAGAAAATAAGAAAATACAATTTTGTTCTAATTAAATGCTAAGAAGTAACTAAGGTGGCTTTGAAAACAATGAAATATTGAGCTTGACAAACATTTGTTGGTTTAACGGTGTTTTTATTATGTCTTTAAAAATTGTTTAAAATTCTTGTTAATTGTGTTCAAAATGCCGCAAATTTATACAAGATATGAAAAAGTGGACGTGTTTCATTATTGACGAAGAAACGGAAATTAATGTTTTGCCTCGAATAGAAGTTGATAAGATTGTTTCTTTAAGGCAAGTTGAATTTGAATTGGACATCGGTCACCAAACAGTAAGCCGAATGAATACCGCTATAAATCTTTTAAATACCAATTTCACCAGCATTTGTACGAAAGTGATGAAATATTGCAATTGGATTTTGTGTAATAACGTGCAGCCAAACAATGATTTTTTGGGACTGATTTTATTTTCGGACGAGTCTAGGTTTACAAATTTGGAATTATTTAACCGACAAAATACAAAATATTGGTCAAAAGAAAATCAAAATTTATTACGGGAAGGTAACTTTCAAGTGCGGTTCGGTTTCAATGTTTGGCTTGGAATAATCGGTAATAGAATCATTGGTCCAATAATATTTGAAGGACCTCTGACTGGTGCCAGATACTTGAGATTCCTGGAAAATGAGATTGAGAACATTTTAGATGAGTTACCTTTAGATTTAGGACATGGAATGTATTTCCAACAAGATGGCGTTCCTCCCCATAATTCAAGGATACCTTCAACGGAGAGATCCTTAGAAAAAATGGTCCTGTGAGGTGGCGTCCAAGGTCACCTGATTTAACGCCCCTTGATTTCTTTGTTTGGGGTCATTTAAAAAATATTATCTATGCAACCGCCGTTACAACCCGTGAAGACCTGGAGCTACGAGTAAGACGAGCAATTAATAACATAATGGCCCATCAATTGGCGAACGTTCTTCGAGAAACAGCTATGCGAGTTCAGTTGTGTTAATTTTTTATATTCCAAAACCATCTTATGTGTAACAAGGTAATTAGAATGAATTTGTATTTTTTTATTTTCTTTTAGCTGTAATTTTATTTGTATTTATCGCACATTTTAATACGACATATGAATAAATTCCTTATTAATAGTACTAATAAATGGTATCACGGTACCGATATGGTTCCATTTGAAAAAAATGAGTTTGGCCCCAAAAACAATTTTGGTGAGTTTTATTTGCTTATAAATCACGTAATTTAGTATTTTTAACGGAATTTTCATTTTTGTAGCATTACACGGGCATTTAGAATAAATCGGAACCGTCATGGCACACTTAAATGGAAATCTAAAAATTATATTATAAAAAAAATTGATGTTTAAAATGTCACTTATTTGGCATCGTCGGATTCAGAAAATTATGCAGAATTCAAAAATGTAATAATATACAGGGTGTTCTATTTAAAAATCGAAAGTTAGTGTCACGTCCGGCGAAACCAGAAATGAAAAAAAATCAATTGTATATCAAAAAGTATCGCTTATTATGTTCGTAGTATATCCTAAATTTCAATCAATTATCTTCAAAACTAAAGGAGAAAAGGGGGGTATACCATGATCCTGTTACACCCGGTATTTATACAGAACATCGTTTCCTCATTTGGCCTTTTGATGCTTTGTGCAAGTATATTTATCAAAAACAAATTATTTATAAATCTTTAAAATAAAAAGTAATGAATTTACGTTAAGTTATGAACTGTATGTTTAGTTATTATCTTCTGTGCCAAAAAGTTTTTGAAGTTGCATCACACCTACTCACTGACAGTTAAACAGACAGGCGGGTGAGTTATTCATCATGTAAATGTGAACATTGACGAAAAACTCTGTGGCTTACATTACTCTCCACCTACTCAATAGCGAAGGAAATAGGAATTGGCAAAATTTAATATGTACCCATTTAAATTTAGATCGAAGAAATCTTCATTAATTATTTGTATGTAGTTCCTTAAAATCGGATAACATATCCAAATAAATGGAATCGTCGTAGAATACATTCAGTTAGTAGGTACATGACAATTCGAAAAAGGAATATTTTGTCTAAAATTTAACTGATTTTTACTCAAATTCGTAATTATTAAGTTAAGAGGATTACATTAGTGCCTACTTGGTTAGATTTCGCTGTACATGTGTAGCCACCCACCAGATGTGTTGATTAAAAATAAATTTATGTCATGCTTTTATTCATATGTACATGATTAATCGTAAATATAAATTGATTCCAGTCTTAGCATTTTTCTTACAGAAGAATGCCTAAAATTAATTGGATTAATAAGGTGATTTTTAAAAAGATGTACACGCATTTCCAATGTTACCTTAGCTATTTACCCTCCTTGAATCGGATAAATCATATTTGTAAAAAAATGTTATGATATTAACGACATGTCGTGATGTTTTTGCAAATATGATAGGATCAATAGTTTAGGCCTTTCCTTGCTGTAGAAAAGCATCTTGTTTATGCTCCCCTTCCCCCTTTTTAAGTTCACAAATTTATTAACCATTTTGCACATTGATTTCAAATCGCCTTTAAGATTAAGTGAGTGTTAACAGTTAAGCGCTTAATATTACTGATAATGTATATACTAAATGTTAGATTTTAGATGAAATATAACAACAAAAACTACTCTTCTTACCATTTCGATATCACAACATTTACTTTTGTTTTCCGCCAACCTCGCCCCGAAAGGTATTTCCAACAATTTTTACAAAGTGATAATTAAAGGAGTACAAACTATATAGTGTAAACTTCAGTTTGAGACATTTTTTTATGTATTTTTCAGTTATATAAATATTTATATTTTTATTTTAAAGAAAATACATATTTATTAATCTAAAATAATTGTATTTAAAATTTAGGATGCTAAGACAAAAAAATCGATTTTTCTAAAAACTATTTTTCAGTATTAACCCCTGCACACGGGGACAGTAGTGGCGGCCAGTCGTACTAGCCAGTAGTGGCCGCTATTAATTGTCCCTCTACTAATTACATCTGGTCGATAGCCGGGTGGGGTTAAGGCGCGAGGTGGTAATCGCGATTAATTACACGGACATCGCACCACCGGGTTCGAATCCTGGCTCTGGCACTGGCACTGTCGGAGAAAATGGTTGTATGTCCGCGTTTTTTCAATGTGTAACCCCCTTCTGCACAAGCCCTGGCTTCTAGAATTAGGGGTTGTCTAATTTCTGTGGTGTTTATCATTATTAACTGCCCCCGTGTGCAGGGGTACTCCAGCTTCAATATCCGGTTGGCTGCTGGCGGCCAGCAAAATTGAGCAGGTTTGAGATTAGTGGACGTCCCCGGGCCAGTAGCAGGGTGACGTGACCTAGTGTCAGCCATTACTGGATGTGTCTTAAAAGGTACTGGCCGCCAGCAGAGCGCTAGACACATCTTCTGACAGTGTTGCATTCACCACGTCATCAAAGGACTGGCTAGTGGCCACCACTAGAACATTTAAAATGGAAGCCATTACTGTTTAGATTATGTCACATAGAAAGGAACTAAAACGTTCAAGGGATGCATATATCGTTCAATTAGTCATTTAAGATGAGAAAACAGCGGAGTGCTATTAAATTAGAGGGTGGAAATTGGAGATAAGGGTGAAAATGTAAACCTTTTAGTTATTTAAAATAATATAACTCGAAAACGAAGCAAAATATGGGAGACTTTTTATAGAAAATCAAATTTCCTATCAAGATAGCTTATTTAAAAATATAAAAAACATTTTTTTGTGCGAAAAGTATCCAGAAAGTAGTTAAAAAAAGCAAAAAATCTAATTTTTTGTTTTTTTTTACTTTTTTTGCCTATAAGAGAGAGATAAGTATTGGAATTGCTTTGCAGGAAAAAAAGGTAGATGATATTTTATTTGAAATGGTGGTCTCAACAAATTTTTTTGATGAAAATTGACTGAAATATAGTCGATAGCCATTTTTTTTCGATTTTTATCATGTTTACCTTGATATTATTTTAAATTTTATTTTATATAACAAAATTGATTGATTGATTTTTTTGTTAATAATGAATAATTATTTTCACAAATATATAAAATTGTGATAGTTTTTTAAACAACGTGATAATTAATTATACTAAAATATTGATTTTTATCTATCTGATATATAGAGATTTATCTTATTTTCCAATAACAATATTATAATTTTAGTAAATTTGAGGATTCTACTCAATAAAGCTTATTCAGGTAAGAATATTTTATCTTAATTTCATATTTGAAATCTGGTCTGGTCGATAACCGAGTGGGTTAAGATGCGAGCTCTACACCTCCGACTTCCCCTCCCACCCAACGACTAACATTTTACTATACGCAGATGATGCAGTCATCTATGAGCAGCCTTTCTACGCTCAGGCAGCTGCCCAGGAGATACGCTATCATCTGATGCGACTATTAGACTATTACACCGACTGGAAAATTGTAATTAACGAGGACAAGACAGAGATGGTAAATTTACGAACATACTGACAATAACGAAACTTAAAATTAACGACAAGGTGATTGAGGAACGGAACTCGGTCAAAGATCTAGGGGTCACCCTGGATAAGAGGCTTAGTTTCGGGCCTCATATCACGAAGACATTTAACTGGACGTACGCTTCGCTGAGCCGCCTCAACCCATTGGTAAATAGGCGAAGCAAGCTGACTACAGACAATAAAATGACACTTTACAAAGTAATACTATGACCTATACTGACATATGCTTGCGTGTCGTGGAATTTTATTTCAGACACGCAGTGCAAAAGACTACAGACAACACAGAATAAAAGACTCCGACCTTTGACAAACTCAAATAGATACATTTCGATCGCTGAACTGCATCAGAAGGCCGGGATTCCTATGATGAAGGATTTCATCGTGGAGGCCTCCGAGAAATTCTTCCGGAACACAATTAAGCGATCGAAACTGACTAGACACATAACAGACATACGGATACATGATAACCCTACTCACGTATATCGACTCATACACCAGAAACTACCGATCTTTCTAGAAAGACGGTAATGACTACATACAGACACATAACATCCTTTCCAGCCAAATTACTTTTCTTCTCATCCACTCCCCCCCCCCCCCTCTAATTACCTCTACCTTTTTACGTCAGCTAATTTTATTTCACAAATAAAAATTATTCAAAAATAAATTCTTCTATTTTTATATAATGTGACTGTTTTGAAGTAGGTTTTAGTAATTTTTTCTACAATAAAACACTAGGAAAACTCAAATCCCACAAAAAAAAATAGTTACTGTAAATGTAAAATTGTCAAATTAATGAAAAAGGAAATTGAATGTTAAATGAAATTCTATGAAAGATCATCAAACAAAAATTTTGCTGATACTATAATATTGCCTCCATCTGCCCCCCGCCACGTTTCTGCGCCACGTGCAATGTAACGCGACGGATATATTAAACATGATTAAATGAAAAACGAAATATTATCTTAAGGCAAAATGAATTGTGAAATATAAGTACTTAAATAAATTATTTTAATGGTTTAATGGTGGCAATCGCGATTAATCACACGGACATGGCACCACCGGGTTCGAATCCTGGCTCCGGCACTGGCACTGTTGGAGGAAATGGTTGTATGTTCGCGTCTCTTCAATTTGTCATGGCTTCTGGAATTGGGGGTTGTCTAATTTCTGTGGTGTTTATTTATTTATTTATATTTATTTATAATATATTTTTACAAATCTTCATATTTAAGATAGATAAAAAAGCAATATTTAAGAATAATTTATTGTTACTCTGTTTAAAAAACCATCGCAGTTTTATACATTTATGAAAATAATCATTCATTATTAACAGATTAACTTGAAATACATTGTTTTATTGAGTAAAATCAATTTTGTTATAAAAAATAAGATTTAAGACAATATCAGGATAAACGCGATAAATATCGAAAAAGATGGCTAAGTTTGAGCGACTATATCTCAGTCAATTTTCATAGAAAAAAACTTTTTGAGACAACCATTTCAAAGGAAGTTTCATCAACTTTTTTTCTACAAAGCAATTCCTACACCTAACTCTGCTCAAAAAAAAGTTATAGGCAAAAAAGTTTTAAAAAGCAAAAAATTGGGTATTTGGCTTTTTTTTTTTTAGATACTTTGCGCAAAAAAAATTGTTTTTACTTTTTAAACAAGCCATTTCGATGGGAATTTGATTCTCTACAAAAAGTTTCCTATTAACTAACTATACCTGAATTTTGCTTTGTTTTCGAGTTATATTTAAAAAACTGAAAGGGTTGTATTTTTACCCCTATCTCCAATTTGCACCCTCTAATTTAATATCACTCCTCGCGGTTTTCTCATCTTAAATGACCAATTGAGCGATTTATGCAATAAAAACCCTTGAACGTCTTAGTTCCTTATTTCCCTGTGTTTTATGACATAATCAATAGCCTATATCATTTATAATAATAATAGTGGTATAACACAGCTAAATTTTCACAAGTAATAGTAAAAAATAAATTCATTTGTAAATTAGTGGAAATTATTCTATTTTACAAAAAGTAATCAAAATAATATGCCAGAATCTCTTGAAATTAAGAAGGCCGTTAGATATAGGAATTAACAGGCATCCAAATTAAATTTGGTATTGTCCTCATTACTGAAATCGTAACATCATCAGTTCAAATCCAAATATCGTAAAGTAAATGTAGGTAATATAATTTGCATAAATATATAAAGTACTCTTTGACAATATCCAGAGGTCCAAACATGTCAAATAAATCTGAATAACTTTTGTAAAACGTAAAAGTAGACATGTTTACGTTTAGTAAAAGGTGATCAGCGGAAACTTCCATAGAAAACATTATTTTCCGAGTGCAATTTTGTTCGTGAAAAGGTGATGAAAAAACAATTAAAAAGAAGTCCCCTAATGTAACAATTAATTTTTATTTGTTTGTCGATTTTAATGAAACTTAACTTATATCTTAAACTTAGACGTATGTGTCACTAATGATTTTTGTTACTATTCTAAATCATATATAGTGGTTTCTCCAAAATTTCAGAATATCCTGAAAATTTAGAGGTATAATATACAAAATGTGACCCATTTCCAACCTTAACACCCTCATAAAAGTTCTATTTATTAGTCGATTTTGACCTGGTCATACAACACAAAAAATACAGTTTTGGACAAAACGTCATATTTTATTTTTTTAAATCATGGCCTACCGCGATTTTTCTAGGGGCTAAAATTTAATAAATCATTAGCGATTTTTTACGTAAAATCTGAATACATCCCTATGTTCAGCTCCCTCCTAAATGGGTGTGTACCAAATTTCGTAACAAAATACGGATTAATAAAATTTTTGCAGATAAATTTAAAAATGAAAATATTAGTTCGCATTTATTATTACAGACATAGTAAGTCATGGAATAACCATCAAAAACAGACAACAAAGTTAAATCTAAAAATATTACTGATTAATTAAAATTAATAAGATTGATAACAGTGACGTACGGTAATCCTCCATTATATTTAATTTGAGGTTAAATTTTCGTGAATGATGAAGTCTTTTACCCTTCAGCGATTTCAGAAAATATTCTTTTTGAGTTTTATCATAAGACAGGTAGATAATGAGTATCAAATAATCCTTTTTTTTTTAAGAAAGCTTAGCTGATTTGTTGTTCTAGACTTGCAAATGAAGTTATTATTTTCTTTATTATGCCTTAAGTTGGTCATGAAAAGGCAATTGTAGAAACAATAAAAAAATATTGTTAATATCATTTAAGGTGTGAATAAGTTTTGTGTGCCAAATATTTGTAAAAATAAGTGATATTTGTTATGGAACAAATAAATTTGATGCACAAAATTGAAATAACGGTCGTTCGATAAGAGAAGCAGCTGATGAATTTAATGTTAGACATCCCAATGGACCAAACGTCAGTAGTACACTGTATACAATATAAATAAAGTTTTCAATGACACAGGTGCCGTATTAAACATATTATCACAGGCAGAAATCACGAACATTTTGTAGGTAGACATAATGATCAAATTTTGGAATATTTTCGTAATATTTCTAATTCCAGCTTAAGAAGTGCCAGTCTAGATTTAAATATTCCAAGAGAAACTATTAGAAGATGTCTTGTAAAGAACCATTTGAAACCATACAAACCAAAGTTTTTGAATACTTTAGAGCCCGGATATGAAGATAGAAGACTGGAATTTTCTTTATGGGTTCAAGCAGAATACCTCAATAATTCTAATTTCATTAAAGAAATATTATATACCGACGAAGCCACTTTCACCACCAACAGTACGGTTTCATCCCAAAATTCTCTGGTCAGTAGAAAATCCAAACTGGGTTATCAATTGTAAAAACAATATTCAGTAAAAGTAAATGTTTGGTGCGGGATACTCCATAATAAAATTTTTGGTCCGTTTTTCTTTGAAGGAAATTCAAATAGATTCCAATTTTTTGTTTTTTTGAGGAATGAATTTTCGGAAGCACTAGACAGTTTACCCATTCGTGACCGAGTTAATTTAAATTTTCAGTTAGATGGGTGTCCTGTACATAATGCAGTAATAGTGAGACAGTGGTTAAATAATCATTTTCAAAATCAGTGGATAGGTCCAAACAGCCCTCTAATTGAATTTTCACCTAGGTCACCGGATCTAACACCAATGGACCTTTTTCTGTGGGGTACTATTAAGGAAAAGGTATATGAATCGAAACCCCCAGACAATTGAAAACCTCCGAGCTAGAATAAGGACCGCATGTCTAGAAATTACCCCTGCACAATTAAGAAGAGTGTCAAATAATATTTAAACAAGATATGAAAAATGTATTGCATTGAACGGTGGTTTCATAAGAGCTTCAAAAATGTAGTTGTTTTTTTACAATCTTCATTTATTACATTACATTTATTGTTGTTAATAAATTTTTTAGTGTTCCCTTGTCACAATTATTTCATGTCATTGTTACTGGTTCCATGTTAATTTTGTAGCGTGATTAGCATCATTGTTTTCATTGCTTATCAGATTTAACTTTGTTGTCTGTTTTTGATGTTTATTCCATGACGTACTATGTCTGCAATAATAAATTCGTACTAATATTTTCATTTTTAAACTTATCTGCAAACATTTTATTAATTCGTATTTTTTTATGAAATTGGGTACATGCCCATTTAGGAGAAAGTTGAATACAGGGATGTATTCAGATTTTACATAAAAAAATCGCTAATACGATTTCTTAAATTTTAGCCCCTAGAGAAATCGCGGTAGGCCATGATTTTTAAATATAAAATATGACGTTTTGTCCAAAAGTGCAGTTTTTGGTATTTTTAAAAACCGGTCAAAATCGATTAATAAGTACAACTTTTATGATGGTGTTAAGATTTGAAATGGGTCATGCTGTATCATTTTTTTTTGCAAATATCGCACATTTTTTAGTTTATAAAATCTACTTTATAAAACAGTACGATCAAATCATATATTGTCAGAAATTATTTTTTCTATGTGATACAACAACAATAAATTTAAATTTGGTATTGACTTTTCCAACATTTCAGAATATCCTAAAAATTTAGTCATATATCTATTTTTGCACGAAAACCGTGTATAAATGAATTTTTACCGATTTTTGAAATTAACAATGACTTTTTTATAATAAACTACTATTGACATTTTTCTTTTTTTTTGTTGTTGTTATCTGCCTCTCTTATTAAAATTTTTGCCTAGTCTCACTTCATTCTGTGTCCTTTTTCCCAAATTCGCAAATGTTCGATTTCTGAATTTAATGTTTTCTTGTGTAATTTTTGTGTTCACTTATTCTTACACTGAAAGGTCTGGACGACTCGCCCACATAATATTTGGTACAACCCCGTGGTTTTTCAACCTTGTTTCTAGTTTCTAGTAGTAACGGTTTTGTTCTTGTCAAAATAGATCTCAGAGTACTTCTCGTTTGAAATATTGCCCTATCATCAAATTTATCACCTCATAATGGAATATTAGACAATGAGAAACAATTTATCAAAGATGGTTGTAAAATCAATGTGCATTGTAAAAATAATAGTTTATGGTATTTTTCATTGGCCAAAGTTTAAATAACACGTGATCGTAGCTAATTTTTACTAAAAATAGACAAGAAATAGCAAATAAATACAATTATTTATGTAATTCCGAGGACGACTCTTTTTTTAAAATTGCCACCTCTTAAAACACTCGTGATATGCAAAAAAGTCGCACTCGGAAAAAGCATTCTTTAACGATTTCCATTAATTATCCTGTACTTAACTGCTATTTTTATTTTGTTTTTTAAATGTGTTTCACCAAGAACACATCTAAAAGTATACAATTCATTAACATATATTTATTATTCACAGATTTCTGAACTGTATCAAGTATATTGGTGACACACAGTAATTAAGTTATAATTAAATTATTACTAATTACACTGCCTGTTCACTGTCGGTATTTGAATAGCTAAATACATTTCATGTATTTAGTGCTGGTCGATAGCAAACCATCATCTGATCAAGCTTGGGGCATTCTACTTGCATTCATGTTCTAAATAACATGCATATTAGAATTCCGTTATGCACATTGTATGAATATTATTGTTTTCGGACCAATGAACGTAATTTACAAAACTACTAATGTCTTTTGCAGTTGTACTCATTAAATATGTTGCTGCCGAGCTATAACAGCGGCAAAAGTATCTACAAAAATAAAAATTGTTGGAAATATATTTCTACACCTTATTTCATATTAATAAAAACCACCGCAAATAATATCACAAAGCTAAATCCCCTACCCATAGTCACATTATGACACTTGCAATGATTTTCTTTCACTGAGCATTGACAAAATGTTTTGTATTTCCATGTAGTACGACTGGAAGTGGAGCTCCAACTTCAAGGAAGCTATAACCACTCACGAGTAAAAAAAAATCTCCGTTTACAATAATGCTTGCATATTTATAATTGAATCGTACGTGATATGTTACTGGATAATGATTTTGGCTTGGATCGGTATTTTTCTTATAATTTATTGGTCTATCTGTTTTGCACCGAAAAGCACCATTTTGCATAAAATTTATCTTGTATTCTCTAATGCACAACATTTATTCCTGTGTACATACAATTGGCTTTGAAATTTTCGTCGTTTTTTGCTGTTGTTTTTCGTCACAAATCTTTATTACCCTCTTTTTTCTCATTTGTTTTACTGTGTTACTGTTTTATGAATGCAAATATTTCACCTCGATACTTTTTTTGTTGACTCAATTCTCACTAAATGTAAACCGTACCTAGAACCGTACTAAGTACTCACCTGAACCATTTCAGGCATCAGCAACACTTTTGAGCACAAGAATTACTTGTAATAATAATAATACTTTTATTGCCCAACAGGTAACACCCAATAACAGGACAATTTTTTAACAATGTTTCACAAAATAAATTCGTAATATAATAACATTACATTAAATTACAGGAAAAAGTACAAAAAAATACTTATCTAGACAAGTGCATTTGAATAATAACAATAATAAACCACAGAAGAATGTACTAAAGAAATAAAAAGATAGGAAATTAATAAATATTTAAAAAGGAAACAGATAGAATACAGTACTAATTACAGTGCACAATTTAGAATTCAATAATGTTTGGTTGAGGTTAAGGTTAAAGATTATTTACAGCCGTATGTAAGATTACTTTTTTTGGACAATTATTAATGTCACATAAAACAAATTTGGTTGAAATTACTACACATCGTATATATGGGCGATTTCAAAAGGAGATTACTCCTGGCATGAGGACAGTAAAATGTGTAATTCTGCTTGACGGGATAATTTGGTACATTAAAGCATAACTGAACCCATAAATCAGGACAGTCAATATTGTTATTTAGTAAATTGTGCAAAAAAGAAATAGAACTGCACTTTCTTCTTAATTCCAAGCTGTTCATTTCAAACCTAGATAAAAGTGTGCTTTGTTCGATACCTCTTTCAGGGTAAATTGCATCAATTTTAAATGATAAAAATTTAAGAAATTTGCATCAAATGTTTCTGTCTCCTAAAAATCCTTCAAGCATGATTTCTTGATCTTTTTGTTCCAAGATAATGTAACCAGTTTTAAGCGATTCTTAAACCATTTTTGTACTCAATTTAGTGACCCATCACTACGCCCGTCCCCTCGGATTTTTCTTCAAATAATTTACCGAAACTCTCCTTCGGCTGACCAATAATTCGTTATAAATATTAAGTGGTATCTGTCGTAAAAGTATCAGTTTTTGTACAGAGCATCATACGAGAACGGCCCCACCGCCAGGACCTGAACCCAGTGTAGGGTCTCTCTAAACAGGACTACAACTTAATTTAGGTTCTTAGACACTCATTGAAAACCTTCAGTAGCTCTCGGTCTTATAGAGAGCACTTGTAAAGTATTGTACAATAAAAGCCTTATATATCACTTGCTACAGGTGGCTAAGTTTATACTACTATTAACTGTACTACTATACTATTAAAATCACCTCGGATTGCTACATTTTTGAAATGTTCAACTTAAAAATGGCAAATTCGAACAATAGTATATTCAATATTTAACAATTTTGACTAAATCGCAACTTTCTATGATTAAAACTAAAAATTAAGAAATCTATATTTTTTCAACATCAAAATAATATTTGAGGGTCAGGTCATATGTATTTTTGCCAGCAAGATCCAAGATGCAAAAATATACAAGTATTCCCATTTAAAAGTTTGATTTTCATGTAGATTGCATTGAAACCGGAAATCGGCTATTCGTTATGCTTCACATAATTGGAAATTTCATTCCATATCACTACACCAAGTTTGAAAAAGATCCAGTCTCTCATTCAAAAGTTACAAGAGTGTCCCTATTGGGTGAGACACTCGGCATATTAACATTGTTTCATTTTGTGATTCAAGTGGTCAGAACTGTTTTGTGGATGTGTAATAATAACAAATTCTTCCGAATCAGGTTTTTGTGTAATATACAAATTATAAAGATCGATAATACATGCGCATAGGCAATCATACAACGACCATTCCCTACGAAATTGCCATTCTGCTGCAGCTGAGACTCGAACTGAGGAATGGTACTGCAACTAGCCGTGTTGTTTCTCACACAACTTGATCTAGTCCACTGCTATCAACTCGATAACACATTAAAAACACCATTAAACATACATACCTAGCCAGGATTCGAACCCGGGACTCCTTGCTTGCAAACCATTTACCATTTAAAAAGCTTTTTATCAATTAAAGAATGCACAATTAATTTGTGTTTCATTTATCTCAATATCGTTTTACAATAATCGCGTTACAAGGTGCTTAAGCACTGAAATGCGGCGAGTAATAGGTGTAATGCTTGAGATATACACAAATTTTTAATTAATGTAGTATTAGACTGGTCTTGCTAATCGTTAAGGCGCGTTATGATTTTTAATCTCTACAGAGTTTCACAGGTTGATTAATAAAGGTTGTGTTAACTTATTTTAACTACCTATTATTTTTCTAGGGAAGCAGAAGAGAAAACCCTCGGGAAAATCCTACTTTAATGTCACTCAGTTATAAAATAAAGGTCTATCTGCTAATGATGTGTCTGTAGCTATTTGTTTGTATGTTTTCTTGTTTATGTGTTTGGGAAAAGGGAAAGGTGTGGGAAGGAAGGAAGGAAGGGAAGGAGAAAAGGATGTCTGTCTAAGTATGTGTTACAGTAAATTATGTGTGTACTCGTGACGTTATCTTCGTTCATTGTATATTGGTAGTGTTTGATGTAATACTTTGTGAATATGTGTACTGTCGTCTTGTTCGCGTATGTCTGTCATTCTGCGTCAGGACCGATTGCTGTATCTTATTTTTGAAGAACTTCTGTGCGTTTTCTTGGATATAATCCGTAATAAGCATGATATTGCAGTTTCTGTGCAGAACAGCAATCGGTTTGTACCAGTCAGCGTCTGTTAGTAATCGAAGTATTTTGTTTTGAATCGTCTGCAGCCTTTTATATGTACCTCCGAGATTGAGTTCCAGGAAGCAGAAGCGTACGTCAGTATGGGTCTTAGTATTACTCTGTATATCGCAAGTTTGTTGTTTGTCGTTAATTTACTTCGTCTGTTAATAAATGGGTATAATTTGCTCATTGTAGCATAATTCCTGTTTAGTCCATGTGATATGGGGTCCAAAACGCAGTCTTGTGTCCACGGCTACCCCCAGATAGTTGACCACGTTTCTTTTTCCAACTCTCTGGTCGCTGATTTTGAGATTAGTTATAGTCTGCGTATTTGTGAATTTTCTGTGTAGGTAATGTTGTTGTCTCTGTCTTGTCCGTATTTATTCGTATTTTCCATATTTTGTAGTAAGCTGTCAGTCTTGTAAGATTATACCGGACCTTTCGGGCCGCGGTCTGCGCATAGAATGATTGCCCATAAATCACGGGTATCGTATCACTCGAGTAGAGTAGAATGTTTGTATTAGAATAGGTAGGGGTGTCGAAGAGGTAGAGGTTATGGTTGCAAGCCTAACACGTTAGCGTTGAGCCACTGAGCCAGTAGTAACTTGTTAATATAGTATTACGATCTAAAGTTCACTAATCCTTATAGTGAGTCAGAAGTAATAAAGTAAAACAGTTCTAATAATACAATTCATTATAGATAGTAGATTTTACAGACAATTAAATATTTAAATGTGGCACTATGCAAAAAATATCTAAGGATTTCTGCTAGTGGAAAATATTATTAATTTGAACTATTATACAAATAAGAAAAATTATAACAGAATAACGAGTACAAAAATTAACTTATCTTTTACATAAAAAGGAGTACAGGCTGCTCCAGTGGTCAGTACTTAAACGTTCACGTTCTCTTGATTCGAGGGCCTCCTGGACAATGTTCTGTTAAAATCTTCACAAGTCTTCCAAAACTCAGTAGCCAAAATAGCGATAGGAATTTTCTCCGATAATCAGACATATATCATATCGAATGATCAGGGCAATATCATCGTATACCAAAATAGTCACCAATCAATCAATCAATAAGAAATATAAAACAGTACATCCCCAGAATCCACACCGGGTCCGACCGTGCAACCACCGCGCTAATGTTGTGGCAGATTGCATGGCCGGGTGGAGTGGGACTGGTTCGGCTAAAAAGAAAATTAAAACAACTAAACCTAGGCTCCTTCCGTCGCAGACGGATTATAAAAGGTGTTAAAATTAGGAACATGTTTAAGGAACAAACTCGGGGGGCGAGCGTGGGTGCGTCTTTACTAGGTACATACTTCGATATGCGATGTAAAGCAACGCCAGGCGCAGTTAGTAGTTGGATGGGTGACCGTTCCAATGAAAACCGCGTCCTCGCCTCAAACATCTTCCAGCGGCTTGTATATCAGTGTATGCACGGAAGCTATACAGCCTTAGGCGAGGGTTGTATAGGGGATATACCATCCTTCGGAGGGGATGTAAAGCCGTCGGTCCCTTGTCTATTAAATGTTAGGCAAATAAAAGATCCCTACTCTTCTTAAGGGAAGAGGTTCGGCAAAATTCCTGGTTGGGGGTAGCTCGTCTACAGGTGTCGGTGTTAGGCCTCAGTAGCGGAAATAGGCCGACGTTAAATAAAGGAAGAAAAAAAGAACAAACTTAACAAAACTGAATAAAAACTACATACTAAATTAAAACACTTGCGCACTGATCACTTTTAATTTCGTATCTAACGCTAGTACCTCAATTTGAACGAGGCGCCTTCCGCGCGCCGCGCCAATATCCATTGGCGGGATGTCGGTCTCGATAACTAGGGCCGAGTAGGACTATTACTCTTTGCACCTAGATTATCTCTGTAGACCTGGACCGGCCTTCGTGATAGGTGGGCCCGCGTACTTCTACCAGACCCAGCTCACAAATGTGAGATGTGTCGTGGTATTTTCTGCGGACCTCCCCTGGTCCTGGCTGTTGAACCTCGCTGGCTGAGGTCTCTTCTGGCGCTCTTCTTGTCTTGATGTTTTCTTTCTTCGCCAGCTTGTCACCCCCGGGGGTAGTCATCGGTCGAGTTGGGTTTAGGAAGTTTTGGCTGGGACTGACTGCCGGTACGTAGGACATCAATTGATATCCTACCCCGGATCGTCGGAAAGGTAAGGATGAGCTGTGTAGCTCGGGAGTGTGGAGACCTAAGTGCTTCTTTTAGCACTTTCGGTCTCCACGGAGCAGGTAGGACAACGGGCGTCGGACGGTATGTTGTCCGACGCCCGCAAGGAGGTTGGGTTAGGGTTGAAAATGTCATGTCTCTGGTAGTGGTGGTCCGTCATGGCGTATCTGAAACAGATCTGTTAGCGGGAAATAAAGGTTATACTTACCCATTGTCCAGTAGCTAAACCCTCGGTCGCTTGTGCCTCGGGGCGTCGGCGGGGTCGTAATCAGTGGCCTGTCTGATCAGCGGGTTCCCATGCTCCTCGGCTTGGGCGTACAGCTTCTTCGCTCGTTCCCGGATGACTTCAGTGACCGTGGTGTACTCCAGGTCTCTGACGATGTTTGCGGTTCTCACGTACCATGGGGCGTTAACTACCGTCCTGAAGGCGATATTCTCCACTGCCTGGATTCTCTTCATGTAGGACTTCGCCTGGTAGCCCCACGCTACCGAGGCGTACGTCAGCTGCGGCCTGATGAGGGTCTTGATAAGCGTGAGCTTGTTCCTCAAGTTAAGTCGGCTCCCATTTCCCGTCATTGGGTAGATGAGGGCTCTCGTACGTCGGGCCTTGGCTGCGATGGCGTCCGTGTTTTGTCTCCATGTTAGGCTTCTGTCCATGACCACGCCAAGGTATTTGACGGTGTCGTGCCATTGGATGTCCTCGCCGTTCATGGAGACGTGTCCTGTGGGAATTTCTTTCCGCACTCGTCTGAAGAGGATGGCTTGGCTCTTGTCGGCGTTGACTGCGACTTTCCACTTCGTGCACCATTCTTCCAGGAGTGTGGCCGCTTCCTGGAGTTTTCTGGTTGCGTCTCTGGCCTTCCAGGATCTGGCAATCAGGGTGGTGTCGTCTGCATACAGGGGTAGGGCTGTATAGTCGGTCCGGGGGAGGTCCGAGGTATAGATGGCGAACAGGTGCGGTGACAGCACCGATCCCTGTGGAACTCTTGCCTCCACGGTCCTGTAGGTGGAGAATTGGTCCGAGATTTTCACCCTTAGCTGTCTGCAGTGTAGGTAGGATCTCACTAGTTTGACGAGTTCGATGGGGTAACCCATATCATTTTAGCTAAGAGACCGTCGTGCCAGACCGTGTCGAATGCTTTGGCGACGTCAAGGAACAGCGCAGCGCCGCGGTGACTTGACGCTGGTTGAACCCCTTGGTGAACTCCTCGGTGAGGCGAAGCACTTGGAGTTCCGTGGAATGTCCTGTTCGGTATGCGAACTGTTCATCCGGGATGATGTTCAGCTCTTCTGTCTTCTCTGTTAGCCTCTTCAAGATGACCCGTTCTGCAACCTTGCTCATGGCTGGGAGGAGGCTGATGGGCCTGTAAGAAGACGGAAAAATTAGTTCTTTCCCTGGTTTAGGGATCATAATGGCGTCGGTCTTTTTTCACCTGGCTGGAAAGTGCCGTAACCTTAACATCGCGTTTACGATGTTGACTAGCGCCGCTACTCCTTTCCTGGGCAGCTTTTTGAGAGCGATGTTTCCTATCTTGTCACATCCCGGAGCTTTTCTCGGCTTTAGGCTCCTCAGGATTTCCTTGACTTCCTCGGGGGTAGTCGGACGGATGTGGTCGTCATCTGGCAGGCGGCGGATCCTTCGTACTCTGCGTTCGACGTCGTCCACCCAGTCCTCGTCCTCGTCATCGAGCTCGTTCTCTCTGCACTGCAGTTCTAAGCTGTCGGCGAACGCCTCGGCTTTTTCCTGGTTAGTGTAGACGATCCCTCGCTCTCCGTGAATCGGGCGCATAGGCTTCCTTCGGTTTCGCAGGGCACGTTGTGTGTTCCACATGCTTCTGTCCTGTGGATCCAGTGACTCAAGGTGGCGTTGCCACCCCTCCTGACGGTGTTCCTGGAGGGCGGCTTTCACTCTTCGGCTGAGGACATTGTACTCCCTTCTGTCGGCGGGGAGCCTGGTCCTCTGAGCCCGTCTCTTGGCGCTCCTTCTGTCCCTTATCAGCTGCCTGGTGACCTCTGGGAGGTTTGCCATCGGTGCTGGGTGCCTTCTTACTTCTATTTCCGTCGTGCTGGCCCTTATCGCTTCCAGGATCTGCTCCTCTAGGGTAATGATGGCCCTCTCAACGTCCTCCACGGTGTCTAGCCTGGGAATTTGTGCGATGTACTGCTGCAGGTGCTGCCGGTACGATTCCCAGTCCGTTCGTCTCTTCGTGAAGGTGGCGTTGTCCTCACTCGCCTGTCCTCCTAGGGTTAGGAAGATCGGGTTGTGCTCGGTAGATCCCTCCGTTCTGGTGGTGATCTCTGCCTCGAAGGTCATCTCCTTTAGGATCGCGATGTCCAGTACGTCTGGCCTGTGTCTGCCGTTGTCGAAGGTGAGCTGGTCCGGTCCTCCCACCATCAGTTCGCCGGCGTGCTGTCCCAGGAACCTCAGCAGCTCTCGTCCTCGAGTGTTGATTATGCCGCTGTTCCATTCCTGGGATTTGGCGTTGAAATCGCCAATTGCGGCGACCTGTGTCCTGGCGGGCAAGATTGCGTCCAGATCCCCCTCGGTAAGCGTGCTGCGGGGTGGCTGGTAGCATGAGACCACTTGTATGTCGCCATTTCGCGCTGTGGACACTACTACGGCGGTGGCGTTCATGTTTTCTAGCTCAGGCAGTACTGTCGGATGGTGGGCTATGGTTTTCTTCACCAATAGGGCCACTCCTCTCGCGGGTCGCTGAGGGTTGTTTACCCAGTCCATCCTGTAGGTGTGGTATCCTGGGAAGTTGATCTCCTTGGCCGGGGTCATCTTGGTTTCCTGCAGTGCCATGACGTCTATGTCGTACCTGATCAGGAGCTCTTCGACTTCAAGTCTCCTTTCTCGCAGGCCGTTGACATTCCAGGTCGCCATCTGCAGGACTTCCGGTTTAACCTGTAAAGGCATTACAGATTAGTTAAATTTGTTGCATCTGTGCGAGCACCGCTGTGACGATGCTTGTTGTTTTGCGGCAGGGACGGTGTTCTGTCCTGCCTTGCCCTGGGCTACTCTGGCGTAGCTTGTGCCTGGCGCTACGCCACCCTTCTGTGTTGAGGTCATCGTTGGCTTCTGTACCGGCCTTTGGGTGGCGCTGGCTGATTGTTTGGGGTACTTTGGACACCCCCTGTAGCTGGCCGGGTGGGCCCCCTGGCAGTTCGCGCACTTGGCCGGTTCGTCTGCCTTCTTTTTGCACTCCGTCGTCCGGTGTGCCTCGCCGCACTTCACGCATTTCGGCTGCGCGGTGCACCTGGATTGGCCGTGGCCGAAACGCTGGCAGCGGTGGCATTGGGATGCCGCTACCTTGGCTCGCTGTCTCTCAGTCCTTACAACTAGAGAACAGCACCTCGTTACTTGGAGTATCTTGTCCTGGTCCTGTGGGACTAGGACAAGCATGAGGGGCACCTCCTGTTTTGTCCGTCTTGACATCATTCGCTGGACCGCGGTAGGTGCGAATCCTTGGTCCTGGAGGTCTTCTGCCACCTCTTTGCAGGTAACGCCGCTCGGGATCCCTCGAATGACCACACGTAGCTGCCGTTCCTCTGGCAGGGCATACGTGTGGTACTCCCTCTTTTCATTTGCGAACATCCTTGTCATCCTCCGATAGTCTTCGGACGTCGCGGGCTCGATGGAGATTCCCTCCCCGGTAACTTTGGCCTTGTTGAAGTTTATACCGGTTTCGGTTAAACGACGGCTCACCGTTGTCCACGTATCTTTGTTTCGCAGCACTACCGGGGGTACACGCTGGCTTCTTGTCCTTGTTTGAGGGGCCTCGGTCTCCTCTTTCCGGGTTTCTTGTTGGGGGACGCTAGCCTCCTGCTGGGGGGCTCTGGAACCCGATCTGCTCTGTCTAGGTGACTCGGACTCAGGGGGGCACTTGAGGGGCTCTTCAGCCACCTTCTTTGCCGCCTTAGGGGCCTCTTCGTCCGAGTCCGTGTTGGCAGCGGGCGGATTTTTTCTTTTCCGTGTTTGCGATTCTCCTCGAATCGCACGCAGAAGCTCTTCATCCTGGGACTTCTGTTCCCTCTGCATCTGCTCCAACCTTTCGGTAAGCTCGTCTATTTTCTTCTTGAGAGCATTGTTCTCCTCTGTGAGACGTTTTATCGTCTCCTTGTAGTCTCTTGGGGTTGGGGGGCCCCTCGAGAGCTACCGCTCTGGGACGTATCATCTTCACTGTACTCCATGTTACCGTCCTCCACGGTAACGTCGTTGTCGGTTTCCTGTAAGGGAATACCTATATTATTATGGGAAAAAGTTATGATTAATAACAGAAAATGGTGTCTTGAAAAAGACGTGTGAACTTCCTCTTCAACACTATCGACGTCACTGTCTGTGGGGTTTCCACTTCACTGTGCACTCTGATGGCTCGGTGTACGCCCGTACACTTTCACTTCTCGATGCACACTGCGCCTTCCGCGAGATAAGTCAATGCTGGGCTGCGCATGGCTGGCCTAAACTTTGATTTTAAAGAGTTTGGGTTGTATATGTTTTGATTTTCTAAAAAATTGTGAAGCGAAATGAATTTAGGGACAAAAATGTACAAAAAGAAAACAAGAAAAAACAAACGCGACAAAAAGGTTACAAACAGAAAGGAAGAGGGGTACAGGAAAGATTTAAAGGTACAAAAGGTATGAAATGTCAATAAACGTGGATAGGGTGAGCGGAAGTTATAGTTGTTGAAGATTGGCTACAGGGGTTGCCGGAAAATTGGAAACGTCTGGTACGGTCAAGGGTGTTTGATCCAAAATGGTGCATTATGCTGCATAATTTGTGTTATGTGTGAGTAGGAATTTTGGGAGATCTGCTGGACGTAATCCGCTATCGGGATTATGTCGTAGCAACGTGCGTATAGGTCTCTGAGGGAGGTGTACCTTCCAGAATTAGAAATGAGGCGCATAAATTTGTGCTCGAGCACTTTTAGTTTTTTCACTGTCGTGGCCGGTATGCTGCACCACACCGGCGCCGCATATGTGATGGACGGCCTAATCACCATTATGTACAACAATTTTTTATTTTGTCTGTTGAGTCTGCTACCCCTGACCATAAGCGGATACAGACTCCTGGACAGGGAATAGACCGTCCGTACAGTCTCATTTATGTGGGTGTTAAACGTCAGTCGTTGGTCCAGTCTAACCCCCAAGTACTTCACGCATCTTTTAGTTGGAATTTTGTTTCCCCTGATCGAAATGGGTGTTATGATTTTATTCTCTGTAAACCGACGCGTGAAGACTATCGCCTCAGATTTCTCAGCGTTCACTCGAATCTTCCACTGGTCGCAATAAGCCGTGGCACGAGCCATGTGCGCCTTCAGCAGCATATTCGCTGCTTGGGCGTTGCGTGAATGCGTATACATGGATGTGTCATCGGCGTACTTGGCCAGCTTCGTATTCGGGAACTCTGGAAAATCGGAGACGTACAGGTTGTACAACTTTGATGACAGGCACGATCCTTGCGGGACTCCCGCGCGAATGCCCCGCCGTGTTGAGAGTTTGTTATTCACTCGAACCTGCAGGGATTTGCCCGTCAAGAAAGAGTGAATGAGCTTAAAAAAGTAGATCGGAAAGTTGTAGTGGCGTAGTTAAAATAGTCACCAGAAAGTCCAAAATATATATCAAAATTACCAATAGAAATATAAAAAATTGTTGGTGTTATTTTCAACACCCTGTCCAAATCGTCTACAATAAAATTATCAAAAATTAATACCGAAATTAACCTCTAAGATAAGCACGTGCCTATTCAAAATTTAAAAAATCTATATCCTACTCAATTTTTCGGCTCTAGTAAAGTTTGAGTACTTCGTAAATTTATCGTTTTTGACACTGTTTTCACTTTATATACATTTAATATGTTGATATCTGTCGATGACTGTTGTATTTTTAATTTATAATAAAGCCTTATTGATTGATTGATTGACGCGTGGGATCGAGGGTTTGAATAAACTTTTATATATTTTTTTACTACATTTTGTACATGTATTTCAGCTCGATTAGTAACTAACATACGTAATGCGAATATTTATTTAGGTTAGGTTGATAGGTTAATATTATTTGATGTATAGTTACTTTATGATAGATAATTTCCCTTGCCCTTGACGGCAGCCAAGATTGGATTTTAACTCGATTAGCAACTAAAATAAGTAATATGAATATTTCTTTAGGTTAGGTTGTTAGGTTAATATTATTTGATGTATAGTTACTTTATGAGTTACTAATGATAAAAAATGTCTCTTGCCGTTGACGGCAGCCAAGATCGGATGTGGCGCGAGACGCTTGTCTATTTGGACAAATAAAATCTTAACGTGTTATACTCCTACAATTTGCGTCAATTCTTATTAAAGTACGTTAGGTTCACTTTCCTATTGCGTTCGTTTGCTTTATTTGAGAGGAAGAGGTTCACAATTTGGTCGTTCTTATACACTTGGATTTCATAAAAAAAAAACAACAATCAATGGTAAATAGACTTTACCGTTAGACAGACAACTATTTTTATATTATTTCCTTACAAAGAATCCTTATGCATTAATTTATTGACAATATTTTATACTTATTATCTTTTAAAGTAAGTATACATTTTATTTAAATATGTTCTAACTTTTCTCGAAACTAAATTCTTGCCATCTCTTGGTGAAAAGTGTGACTATGTAGTTTTCTAAAATTGTTTCGTGTACTATAAATTTTTAATCATAAATCGTGACGCCTGTTGGCGAGCAGTATAATTATTTACTATGGGTTTTCAGTCGTGATTCTTAATGGATTAGACACCTTTAATTTTAGAGTATTACAACAGTAAGGTTACATAATAAGGTTGATATTACGTAGGAAACATAGGATACAGGATGTTATTTTAAAAATGGATCTATTTTCATTATTTACTATATCATTCGCCCTGTTATACAAGTATACTTAAGAATTAAATGCATTATTATTAAAGATGTTATAATAGTTCGACACAATACGAAACACATGGCCAACTATACAAACAGTGAGAATATATCTAAAATTGTTCTAGTAACTGCATTTAATGTGGCCTATCTGTTGTTTAATATTCAATATTTTTTAGAATAACTGTATCCTTACCAAAGCTGTGAAATAAAATATTGTGTGAAACACCAGCGAAAAATCCAATTATTATACAAAATTGTAATAATATTTTAGTTTTTACTTAAAACATACAATTGTATTTTCACATATGTTTGTTCTTTAAACAATAATGCTGTCTGTGTGTAATGTAAAAAGTATATGTGAATTAAATTTTAGTACGTCATAATTATTATTATTTTACTTTTTCTAGAAAAGTTCTTTCTAATTGGCCCTTGTTTTCTATTCTAAAATATATCATTTCGAAATAAATGTTGTGCTAAATAAGACCAATAAATTATATATAAATTTGGATGATGCTTTAAATAAAGAAAAAAAAACACTACCTTTTCCTTATAGTAAGGTCTCATTGGAAATGTCAAGTTCTGGTCACAAGGGCCTTTTTTGTACCAATAACCTAACATAAAATTCATTCAGTTAAAAAATGTCAGAGACAATATATGTTTCTCTATATAACTATTTATTTAAATTATTATTAATTACACACAATGCTTATTTCATATTATTAAATTGTATCTATTTTATTTTATTTTGTAGTTAAATAACGCTTGATTTTTTAGACTTAATACCCGAAATACTTTACTAGTACATTTTGTATTTTGTAGCGAGGTAAAAGGTAGACAGCATTATATATTTATTAATTTAATGAATGTACTTGTAAAGTTGGTAGCTTAGAATGTAGCTTTTTGCTTATATTAACCTTGTAAGAAAAGGTTTCCTAAGTAGTTACGAAATTTTTCGGTTCGCAGACTCTAACCTTACTATAAGGGAAAGATTTTTATACTGCATGTGTACTGCTTTTTATTATCTGTTAGTTTTCGTTGCTTGTTTATTTTAATGTTATCCTTTGCACGATGCACGATTGTTTTTATTTATTTTTAACAGAATGTATGAATTTTTGCCTACATGGCATATTATTATTGGTAAGATTTAACATATCCCATTTCTTTATATTTTCTACACTAGATTTTGAATTGCATGATTGACATGTTGCTTAAAGCTTTTACCATTTTGATGTGTCTAATTTCTATAAATATTAATGGTTTTATTTGGTTTGATTTATTAATTTTTTAGTTGTTGTTTCAGTTGGATTCACCCAGTAATCAGTAGTTGATGTTTTTTTGCACATTAATCTTTTCTTTAAGGTAAACTTTAATTTATTTTTAGTACATTTTGTCCTCCACAATTTCAAATAAATAACGTAGCTCCCACAAACATCTAAACATTTGGACACTACTCGATACCCGTTCCGGCATTATGTGAGGGTGATTAAAACTCAGTTTTAGTCGCGTCCATGAACTGAGTTTTAATCACATCTAGATGATGCCGGCATGATTAGCGAAACACGCGACGAGTATTTTATTCGAGTGCAGTACTCATGTAATTTGAAGTTTGTCGAAACTCGATAATTAATGTCACGACAAAACTTTAAACCCTCCACAGGATCATAACCTGCTGTATATTACGGCCTATTGTATTTATTATAAACATCAAATAATTATTTTTCCAGTGAATGTGTGCCACTCTTACTATACATCTATTGTATTGCTAATTTCGAAGAAAATTTATTACGCGAAATTCTACTTCTGAAGTAATTGGCAAATAGTAACAAATTTCCTCCCTTAAATATTGGCAGCAATACCCATATTAATAGTTGTGACCGAAAATAAGGAATAGTAGATTTAAATATGATTCTATAGTCAGGCCATGAATTCATTTGTAACTTGGCACTCAACGTGGGGCGCTATTTAAAAACACGAATTACAGTTATATAATTAACATCCGCATAGATATACATACAGCTGAATGAATATACATCATATGTGTATCTGTACATTTAAAATCACAACTATTAATACATATGTTACACTTCGGTTTACTTTAAAATTATTTAAAGGATCTGTCTTGATCGGATGTACCTCAACAATATTTTCTCATCATCACATATCTTGGATATATTCTGAACTTTCTAAATCTTTTTCGCAGAATGTATAATCAACCTGCACTCAAATTTTCTCTGAAACATTTAATCTGACAGGAAATTTGCAAAGAAAGTTTTTGAGATTACAAAAATTTTCATTTTAAAATATTTTAGCATTGAAAATACTTCTGGGCGTGGTGTGTATATGGAAGCTGTCTTTAAAAAAAACGTTACGAGTTGCGTTGCTTCGTGCCATGCGACATGCTCGGAATTTGCATATGTTGCAAGGTCTATGGAGACCGGTCGGCCGGAATGGTCACGGAATACAGAGGATAAAGTTACTTATAGGATGACTAACTATTTATGACTTATGGTCGGAGAGACTGAAATTTTAAACGCCGACTGTGAAACGAAATAAAATTAGGTGCGTATTTATTGCAAGCAATATTCGGGTAAACAGTTGCTAAATATGGAGTAATATACGTTGTTACATGAGGAATTGTACCGAAAACCCCCTTTACAAATTTCCCGTCAGATGTTAGAATGAAAATTTTCATTCAGGTTAATTTCACGTTCTGCCAAAAAGTTTCAGAAAGTTCAAAACAAAATATATTCAGATTATGGGATGGTGAGAAAGTATATTCGAGATGTATTCCACTCTAGACCGATTTTTGTAGATTATATGGAAGATTAGTTTTTGGCCCCGCCTAGAGCCGTCCCTGATGTAACAATTTCATCAATATTCATTAGTGTTCTTCCTTGAATCTCCAAGGCCTTATATCTAAAATTCCAGCTTTGCACGTTGAGGCTTCTTCGAGAAACACATATGATACACAGACAGACGGATAAACAGATGGCATGCCGATTCTGATAAATTTGCTGTTTTCTTGCGTCAAAACGTCCAATTTCATCTTATACCAAAATTTGAATTTTTCACGACATCAGTGCTTTATCGATGAGAAAGTAAAATGTATGAAGTATTAGCTGAAATTACGTTTTAATCATTCTCTTCTTATATTTACAAGAAATAAAATTTAGTGATGATATCGAAGCAGGGTTTTATAAGTGGTCACAGAATTAAGCCCCTTCTTACTTTTTCCATCCCCATTGCTCTGCATTTTTTCAACTTCATACTTTAATAAGTCCGGAAGAAATGCTTCTTCTACTTTTATAAAACAATTATTTCTATAATAGTTGTTCTACAACATAATTTCCACGTAGGTGTAATCATACGGTGTGACTTGAAAGTGTCTTTAGCTTTATCAATGGTTTCTGGATAAATATAAAATTAACTGAGCAAACAATTTTAAATGTCTTTTCAAAATATCTCGCAAAATAACATTTCTCCTTAACTGAAAACAGCTGGCGCTATGTCGCAGCCAGTGAAGACATATGGAAATGAATAACAAATAATCTACAGCTGTTTTGTCCACTTCACGTTGAGTTGAATGTACCTATTGCAAGATTTTTCCTTTGAACTTGAACGCATATATAGGACTGTAAAAGGAACAGAGAATCTGCATCTTCACCGAAAGTTATACGGAATAGAATGTTGATGCCAAATCATACAACTGTATGGGTGGCGCATACGTTTTTAATCCTCGAGACAATTGTTTCATATAGATTTTGTTAAGAGGTAAATATCTGCTAATATGCCAAATTTGAACATTTGATAGTTATTGAATATTTTTCCTCCAAGTTTTTGTTTTTCTTGTGATCTAGGGCTCATTTGGCAATGGGTATAGAGTTTGAACTTTTATTTCTCACTTCGAAATAAGATTTGTTTTATTTTGTACATTCGTATTGTATATTATTTGCTTGTGCATTTAACTTCGACTAGGGCTGTTAGATGGATACAAGATTTCTACCCCTATTTCTCATCCTGATGCAAAATTTCCTGGGTTTTGGATTTTCTCTTCCACTTAATAATAATATCTTTAATGTCATTCTAAACTTTCAGTCTCCTAGAAGGGAATTGAAATTTCGGAACATACACATAAATCTTCTCTTTTTAACTGTACATAATATCTTTGCGCAAAGATGGGAATAAAAATTACCGAAAATAGCCTATCACCTATCCGGAAAAATAGTGGATAGTATAACAACCTATTAGAAATAGTAGAAATAGTTCAACCGTTTTCAAGCTATTCACATGCACAAATCAATCTGTTTTTTTTTTTTTAAAGGAACTGAAATAAAAGTTATTGAAAAAATCCGTAGTTCCCTCAATTATTATCATGACACTTCATATATTTAAATAACCAGTAATAGAGGAATACAAAATCGCTTAAAATATTCATGGGATATAATACAAAACTGGAATAAGAACAATATATTATGAAATTGTGGATGAGCATATTTTTTTAATTTTTACACAACTTGTTTTATTTCTATTTTATACAAAGTTAACAATCTAAACGTTTTATTGCTTTTCAAAGTAAATGCACAGTTATTGTATTTTCACTTTTTAATTTGTTACATTTGTATAATTAGTTTTAATGAAAGTTTTATGCTTGTAAGACTGCTAAATGTTCCATGAATAAATTAATGTTTGTTTAATCTATATTTTTTAAATAATGTCTAGTAACTAATATTTGGTGGTATACTTATTTCTTTGAAAAATTGTGGTATATATTTGCTTTACTCAAAAATTTTCAAATATAACTTAAAATCAAATTTAATTAGTTTGTAACTAATTCAGTTTTTACGCTTCTTTTTTGTATGTATATGTTAGCGAAAATAGTTTATCTATCATGGCCTATATGTAAGGTATTGTTAAGCAGAACAATGAAATTGAATTTTACTAGGTTACAAGCACACAAGTTTTCTTGCATTATACTTCCCAACATAAATTACATAAAACTTTAAATTGAAATATTTTCAGTAAAGTAAATAATAACCAAACTTACTTGTGGCAATAATCAACAATTAACTTTTTCATTTCTTTCACAGCCCCCTTCCGCTCCACGTGTGGGGTCGCTCGTCGTCGGGGGAGACTGCAGCCCCTCCGACAGTAGCCAGCGTCCGGAGAACGCACTCGACGCTCTGCTAGATGAGTTACAAACATTTTCCAAACCCCACTCCAATGCTCAACTCCAAGACACCTCCGACCCCCCCGCTATTCCTATCAAAGGCAATCGCCCACCCCAAATGTCGGAGATTGGAAGAAAAGGCAGTATGGACTCAGCTTCATTTCTTCCCACACAAAACTTATCTGTCAGCACTGCTACGGGAAGTTTAAGGCGTTTGCATTCGTATCCCAGTGGGTCTGACACAGACAACAGCCCCCCTATTCAACCTTTGCAGAGAGAGAATAAAACAACTGCCAAACCTCCTATTCCAGAAAGAAATACGGAGCTTATCCAACATCTAGTGACTGGAAAGAGGATACCGCCCCCTCCCCCGCCGAGAACCAGCTCGAAATCGCCATTGGCATCCCCAACGTCGCCAAGTTTACCTCCAAGGTCTCCCGCTACGGCGCTACAACATATCCAGAATGTTCAAAATATGGTGGATAAGCCGATGTCGCAATTTGAACAGGCTACCCAGAATTTGGGATTGCAGACTATGCGAAGAAATGTTCCTAATAGATCCAGTCTTAAAGATAAGTCCCAAACACTACCAAGAAATATAGGATCCAATCTACAAATACCTGTAGAACCTGAAGCAATATCAGCGAGTAATAGCAGCAGTTGTGAAAGCGTCAACTCGCAAGACGGGTCAAAGAAAACGCGTAAGGAAGAACTAGAGCAAAGACATCAAGAGCTGTTGAAGAAGCAAAAAGCACTTCAAGAGCAATATGCTCGTTTACAGCAACTTCAAAGAGGCAATAATACCTTAGCTGTAATTCCGCCAGCTCCAGAGCAACTTTTAAAGAAAACAGGAAGCGAATCGAATTTATTGCAGAAAATGGGCTTACAATTGTCTACATCGCAGATTACCGGATCGCTGACAAACCTACCAAATACTTCTGCAAACGCTATTAGCAAAAGTACACTCACTAGTACCAATTCAAATCCCACCAACCCATCGAATCCAATGACACATAATAACATAGATGACCAAAGTAAAAACTCCAACAATTCGAACACAGCAAATACCCAAACTAACAAAGTTTACGAAACTGACATACTGTGACCTACTAAGACACGACTGCAATCTGTATGTTAAAATTTGCACGATATTCATATCACAATTGGATTGTTATTTTTTCTTGTTGAATGTTAGGTGTTAATACAGTTAAACTATTTCATGGTTTATTGAGGTTTTCGTTTCTTTTTTGCTGTTGCTATTAATTTAATCAACCAAAGTAGGATGCAGTTGGTTAAGTTTTTCCAAGCTATTATACTTTGTATACAATTACATAAGTTTTAATCGTCTGTTGACAAATGATTTCACTTAATTCCGCAAAAACTCAGACAGGAACCAACATTTTTTCCACAGGTATGTCTTAAAGTATTTACCTCGAAAAGAAATCGATGTCTAAAGCAATATTATAGTACTTTTTTTGTTAAAAGTGGGATGACTTCGACTAAAATTAAATTTTAAAGCTTATGAAATACAATTAAATTTTTTTGTCATGGTACGATATAAATTGTTAGACACGGAACAAGTGCAGTAATTATTATTGTTCACTTTTTCGAAAAAGCGCTTTCTTGACATTAATAATTTCATTACGAAATTGAAAAAAGACATGAAAATAAATTAATTTGTGAATTTCGTTCGGGTAAATACCTAATTTTCTTTTACTAAATATAATTAAACATGCTTTAGTTGAACATTAGGGTGGACCGAAAAATTTTAATTTTTTTTTTTTTTTTAAGTCGTAATGCCGCGGAAAAGTTTCTAATTGGGGAGACTAAAAAGTGGTAAAAAAGGAAATAAAATCGGTTCATATCATCTGGTTGCGAGTTTGCCGAAATTTGGAAATATTCACATTCTTGCGATAATTTTTAACATTTTTAAACTATTAGCCACTTCCCGAATGTAGTCGCTCAAATTTTTATGCATTATAACCACAGAAAATAATGTTTAAATATTATTCAAATCCATCAACATATTCCGGTCGCGTATTGCCTTCAAATAAAATTTTGAAAAAAAATTACAAATAACATAACAATATATTTTCAATTTTTTTTTGTTTTCTTTATTGAATACAAGGTTAAATGTTTAAAAACAAATTATTTTAGACCATTAGCAATAGTTATATACAGATTTTTTTATTGAAAAAACTTAAGTTTTTTTGTGAAGAGTCGTAAGTCCAGAAAATTCTTGTTGAATTGTTGAACAATTGAACATCTCCGTTATCACTCATTCTTAGCTGAAGGAAGGTACCTTGAAATCTGATTTATGGGTGAAGTTAGGCATGATTTAACCTTGACAGCAGAGTTGTTCTGTTAAAACTATCCCTTCTGTCACGAGTTTCACACATAATTCAACTGCTTGTGTGTGAGCTGGGAATGCTAATGTCTTAAATGTTATATCCAAATTGGGGACTGAGTCACTTTGAATATGTGATTTAATCTGATCATCACTGATATCTTTTAGTAATGAGGGAGAAGATAAATCACAGTCCATCCATTTAATTATTTCCGAGTAGTGTTAACAATAATTAACTGGATGGACTGTGATTTATCTTCTCCCCCATTATTAAGGGCCAAATTATTAATAGGCTGTTAAAGTGACTGTTAGTTAGCGGGTAGATAAATTTTGTTAATATCATATTAAAATTGGCTTGCATATTAAATACAAACAGCCAGATGAACCGACTGATAAATAATGTTCATGTTAGTACCATTTTATCTTCTAGTTATCTCTAATAGGTTATTTATAATTTTAATTTTTATATTAACTGGGAAATATTTTTATCAGGTACCTTACCAGTTTATTAATAATTTGGTCCTAAAATATATCAGTGACGATGAGATTAAATCACGTATTCAATGTGACTCAGTCTCTAATTGAGATATAACATTCAAGACATTAGCATTTTCATTTCACACAGACAGGCAGTAGAACGATGTGTGAAACTCGTGACAGAAGCCTCGAAAAGTTTGCGGAGCTGAGTCTAGGGATGGTTTTATCAGAACGACTATGCTGCCAAGGTCAACCATGCCTTACTTCGCCTATAAATCAGATTTCAAGGGACCTTCTTTCAGCTAAGAATGAGTAAAAACGAACATGTTCAATTGTTCAACAATTCAACATGAATTTCTTAGGCTTACGACTCTTCACACAAAAACTTAGTTCTTTCAATAAAAAAAATCTGTTTACAAATGTTACCAACGCCAACGGCCTAAAATAATTTGTTTTTAAACATTTAACCTTGTATTCGATAAAGAAAACCAAAAAAAGAGAAAACATGTAAGTTGTTAATTTTTTTTCCTTGGACTGTGATCTACCTTTATTTGTAAATTCTCTTCAAAATTCCATTAACTTTGAAGGCAATGCGTGACCGGAAGATGTTGATGGATTTAAATAATATTTAAATATTATTTTCTGCCTTTATAATACATAAGAATTTGAGCTATTACACTCGGAAAGAGGCTAATTTAAAAATGTTAAAAATTATCGTAAGAATTTCTCTAAATTTCGGCAAACTGTAGAGCACATGCGCGACCGGAAGATATGAACCGATTTTATTTCTTTTTTTTTACCCACCCCTTTCTAGTCTTTCTAATTAGCAACTTTTTTTAGGTATTACGACTTAAAAAAAAATTTAAATTTTTTCGGCCCACCCTATCGAACATGGATCAGAAAAATTCTTAAAAATAAAAAATACTTGAGTACCATTCTAATGAAAATATAATGCTGTATCTATCAAGTTGAGCATTTCAAATGATAACACAAGTGCTGTGTTTATGTTCGTTATTTTAGAAAATAGGAGGTATTAATAAGTCTACCGAAGTAAAAGAATATGCCTACGTTCTAAAATGCACCAAAAAATTAAATTCTCTACATACGAACATTATAATAGGCAGGATCCTGTCCAACTAGCACCAAACAGTAACTGAGGCGGAGATCTCAAATGAGTAAGTACGCCGGTCATTAAATTTGCAACTTAATTTGACACGTCTACACTCACTGCCACGTGGTCGGCACTTTACTTGGTACTTTATAGTTGTATGCGATCGCTAAGTAGATTTTTCGGTATTGGGAATGTCATAATTTCCACTGAGTTTTCAGAAGATGAAGTTGATAAACGATTGTAGCAGTGACTAATTTCAATGACTCAAAAACTTTAGAGTTACAAGCACTTTTAAGTACCTCTTATAGTCACTGAGACAATCTAGGGACCTTCAATAACTTTTTAAAGAAGTAAAACTTGTAGGTAACAGTTATTATTGTTAGTAGGGTTACTACTGCCTACAGAACTCATCGTCACAACTTCCATATGTCATAGTGAAATAAGAATTAAACAGTGTTATTGTCAAAAATAATAATGATGTCTATTTATAAAAAAGTAAGTAATTCATAATTCCTACGAAGTAATCAATCAGAATTTAGTATATATACATATCTTCATCAATAATTTTGCTTATCTACCTTTTCTGCTATATATCTTATTAAATATATAAACACTGAATAAAAAACTTATAGTATAATATGTGAGGTTAAAGACTAGCTAATGGTTAAAGTTGTAACTACGAAATCTTAACAGCAATTTTGAAAAAGGAATTTAAAGTAGTCACAATTTTATGGTCACTTTCAAGTTACTCATTTGGTACTTTGAAGTAATATTAAAGTCGAATACTTGTAGTTTCCAGCATTTCGACGATAGTAAGAATTACTTTTAAGTCGCATTTTTTAACGAAAACGACTTCAAAGTTATTATGTCCGAAGGTGTCATTTTCTTGGACAAACTTAGGACACCATAATTACAAAACATGGGCCTTTACATCACAAAGACTTCTAAGAAATAATTGTTCTTTATTTGAGCATCAAATAAAATAAATTATTGTATAATAATTAGTTTCAATTTAGCTCCAGCGTAATGTATTCTATTTATTTTCTGAGTTAGGTAAACAAACAAGCTCATGGAAGAATTAAATATATCATATATCCTAAATGTTACCTAAATCAGTTAGTAAAGAAAAGTAAGTAAAAAGTTCCGCGAGAGTCGCTGCAACCACGTCGCGACGCCGTTGCCACGTAATCACAAAGTCATTGGAACTTAACCGAGTAAGTTGCAGGAACGTCTCAACAACGTAATGGTTACCGAAAAATTATTCCCCATTTTGGTCACAGACGCGTAACAGAACGTTCCTATTATTTATGTCCGTGACTAGTGACAAAACACTTTAAAGTTCCTACAATAGTTGCCACTGGATTCCAATGCCTAATGGTGTTAGTTAGGATGGACTGTATCCATTTTCATAGTACTTCTCTAGCAAATATAACATTAAATGTGATTTTAATAATATTAATATTTTTAATTTTTCGATCGTTTCCAATGTAATATTTGACTTCTTTATTAAAAAATGCATGAATCAACGCACTATGTCAAAATTAATGTTTAGAATGTAGCGAGAGATATTAAAAAATAGATGTAATAGGAAAAGCACAAAAAATTGTTATTTATACAAAAATTTTATGATCCGTAGTTCAATTTTCGTTGAAGTGAAATTAATAAAACTATTATATAACAAAATTATTATGTTGATGTTTCCTCCTGATTTTAAGAAGGGTTCAGTTTTCAAAAAAAGTAAGCATAAGGAATTGGAATTAAATTGGTAGCAACAGCAATCGCCTAGGCTCCTACGAGATTTAATTTGTGATTTGTTAAATATTATTTAGAGTATACGTCAAATAATTTAATAAAACAATTTTAGAATTATGCACACTTTTTTTTATTATCACAATGTAAATAAAAAATACAAATATAAAATGATTGCAATACATGCACTGTTTAAACACTATATATAAACTTTAATACAGTCATAACGATTAACTAATGTAAATAAATTTTAAAGAATACCAGCTAATAACACCATTTTTTTATAATTATCATTAGTGAAACAATAACTTGCTTTCATTGATATTGATATTAAGAACACAGTTATAAAATCCTATATCCCAAATATTGCTCAAAATATATAAATGTGAAATTAAATTGTTGCTGTTTTAGAATTATTACTTTATTATAGTGTTTTTAAGTGTTTTACTAACGATCATTAAATGTGGAATATACAAATACCTAACATTATTACATTGGCAAAATCATTCAAGCTGGCTATTTTTATTTAGTAGTCTTAATAATTCATTTCAAACAAATACCTACAGTTTTATAGAAATATTTTTCTATGAGAAACTTAAATTGTACTTTGAAATCTGTAATCCTTTGTTGCCTCCTAAAGCAAAATAATAATAATATTTTATTTGTGAAACTGTTCTAAGGCCTAGGTTATGGTCGAATCTATCCACGAAGTGACGATGTAGAAGATGCTTAAAAGAAAAAATATGTACGTCTTTAATCTACAAAAGTGAATACACAACAAAAGTTCACTACACTCTGTTTCACTTAAATGAATATGAATGAATGTATTTATGTCTACATTCAAAAGACAAATATGAATTTTCTTAACTAGCCTTATTGTGAAAGAAAATATATTTTTTATATGCATGCTTATTTTTAAATTACAATTATTCAACATTTTTATATTACCTACTTATCTTTTAAACCAGTTTATTTTTTTTTATTATGCATTTGTAGGTATTATTCATTTGAGTGTAACAAGAAACTTAAAATGTGTTGAAAAATAATTATAGGGTATTTTTACTAAACGAAGGGAATTGCTGATGCCACAATATTTTTTTATATTAACCTGAGTTTTCAGCAAATTTTTTTTATGAAACAATTTAACTACACAGTTCTGTGTTAAATAATTATCAACTTATTGTTAAGGCTTCCATTTTTATGTCGCGTTTATGGTAAATTTATTTCGATTTCTATTAATAAAATAACTTTGCATTCGCAATCCTATGCTCGTGATTAAGTGTTTGCCAATTTTTTTTGTGTTATTGGTGTTTATCAAACTGAAGGATTCTGTTACCTAGCTTATGAAAAGGTACCTACATTAAGTTGAGGATAGAGAGATAGTATCTATTGTACCTTCAATTACCTTTAACTTGCAACCTTCCTGATAGCATAGAGATGGATGCCTGAAAAACATATTCCCTAGACATTCAATGATCTTTAGGAAGTCCATATTAAGGTCAGTGGACATTATGATGATGCCTAAGGGACGTCCAGTGTTATCAGCCAAGACATCCGTAAGCATGCATACATTTTATATCCACTTCAGGTACTAAAGAAGGGTTTATAAACCAACTTAAAGACATCCCTAGGACTTCCATATGCACGACATTTTCCTTTAAATTTGTTCTGCAAAATAAAACTTCTGCAATATTTTGTCATAATTATATGCATTATTACAAAATTTTAATTTGAATAATAAAAGCATAGCACACTGAGCAATTTACCGTATAAGTAATACTGCGGTATCCCAGCCGGGAGCGCATTGTATACTATTTTGAAGATGAAGAATAAGGTTTATCATCCAGTCGCTTTTCTATGGTGAGCCCTTCTTTATTCGATATTTATGCTAGACTATCGTTTTAATCAGTACTGATGGGATAGATAGGTACATCTGTTAATAAAAATGAAAGTATTTTCTTTAACGCAAATTAAATTTACATTCTAAATACGAGTAAAAATTTATATTTCTCTGATAAATTAGAAAATAAAATACTTCGAGTAGGTATATCTGTTTGTGTATAAACATGAACTTTTTCCCTTCATATTAGAACCCAATTTTTTTAGCAAAAACTGTATTTCTTTTCTAAATTAGAAAAAAATTCGCTCCTTCAATTATTATTTGGAACAGACGAGCTGTTTATTGAATCGATATTGAAAAGAAGAAAATTTAAAGAGCTTTTTATTTATTAAGATGTCAAATTAAAAAATGATGTGATGCATACGCCTTGCTTTATCGTACCATTTGTACGAGAAAAAACGGACGTAGAAGTCCCTGGTCAGGTGAAAAACCTTTTATATTCTACGTTTTGCCGGAGGTGACGGCTAGTGTATTTTATCAATTTTCTTCCCCGCGCCCCCTACGTTCGGATATTTGCAAAAGTATCGGTGGAATACTGTATTGACATTCCGATCTTAGTAACTGTGCAAAATTTCATCAATTGATTATTTCAGAAAGTGTGTTAAATAAAGGATGCGAGATTTGATGACAAAGATTATTATTCATTCATAATTATTACTACATTGTGAGTTAAAGAAAAGCAAGTAAAAATAAAATACCGTACTATTAACAAATGTAAATACAATTTCCTTCAAGCAAATGCCAATTAAACCTTTAAATAAAAATTCAAATTTAAAATATTCCGTATATGTTCTTATATTTTCAAATGAAACTAGAGTTTTGTATTAATGATGAATTAAATTTTTATGCCATTTGAGGAAGCCGCAGTGACTTTATATTTCATGACAATTTAATATTTATTGTACCTAATTTTCTATGGTATTATTAATTTTATGCCACATTGATTCTGTGTGTAATTCGTTTTTATTATATTCGTAATAACATTTTAAAATTAAATAAAAATCCATACGAGACATCAAGTAAAAATTAAAATTGTATTTCCATTTTAAATTAGCATGAAAATATACATATATTTCTGTTTAGAATTAAATACATATGCATTTGCATTCTACATTAGAATGTAAATATATTTCGATAATGCAAATCGACGCGTTATGTGCTGCAGAATAGTAAAAGTATTTTTTTTTATACATTTATTTAACGTCGGCCTATTTCCGCTACTGAGGCCTAACACCGACGCCTGTAGACGAGCTACCCCCAACCAGGAATTTTGCCGAACCTCTTCCTTTAAGAAGAGTAGGGATCTTTTACTTGCCTAACATTTAATAGACAAGGGACCGACAGCTTTACATCCCCTCCGAAGGATGGTATATCTCCTATACAACCCTCGCCTAAGGTTGTATAGCTTCCGCGCATACACTGACATACAAGCCGCTGGAAGATGTGTGAGGCGAGGACGCGGTTTCCGTTGGAATGGTCACCATCCAAGTACTAACTGCGCCTGTCGTTGCTTTACATCGCATACCGAAGTATGTACATAGTAGAGACGCACCTACGCTCGCTCCTATAGTAAAAGTAGAAACAGGTGTTTCTGTCGTTTCTTTATCAGCGTCGTATAATAATAATTTTGTTCAATTTCTATATTGTAAAAAGTGAATGTCATAATGTTAATGGTAAGCAACCAATAAATTCAATTCAAAAGATTTTATTAAGCATAAATACAAGAAAACACAACAATGATTCCCGTCCACCAGCTTCAAAATTACCAGCTTGGCCTTTGCCGTTGCAATGTTGCTTTGGAACTTGGAACCATACTACTGAACAATCTGGGTTTCTACATCTACGTCAGCTATTCTGCCACAGGTGGCGCGACCATTTACATTATCCAAATGTATTTAAATTCTAATTCAGAAAAAAAATGCACATATACGTATACTTTATACGAGGATAATTGGAACTAGTCAGTGTTAAAGCACAGGGCCGTGCGCACTGAACTTGATATTTTGTCTTATATATATTTAGCAATGGTATCGAGATTCGAATGATAGTTGAAACTGTGCAGGCGAGTCCGAGACTGGCAATGTAATGAGCCTGAATGAACCATCTACGACTGCACTGGTTTAAAGATAATAAAACGGACAGGTCTACTAGCATAAAAAAAAACTCGTAAATCGCTTCTCAATAGTCAAAGGTGGACTTCTGCTGTGCTGTTAATGTGCCAGTGCAGTGCGTATTTACGCAGGTATTTACCTGTTATAACATCAAGCGTAGGAGTTTAGTTAGTTATTGTTCATATTTATAAATATTTACTACTATATAAAAGGTAAAATATTTTAATTATTTACTAATTTACCATGGCTTTCTGGAGACCATTTGAAACCGAGGATAATATAATAATGCCCGAAAATCTTATTATTTTCTTATGACAAGCACTTCTATATACCTCCGTACAATAAAGAGATGCCGACTGTTTTTGCCGGCTTTTAGTTTTTATACGGTTTCAATTCCAATCGTATATACTTTAACTATGAACATAAATGTAAATATGTAAATGGATTTATTATCTGTAGGTTGTGTATGAAATAAATAAACAAACAAAGAAATATAGATTTTCATTCGTATATGGAATGCAAATTAAATGATTGTTAAGGAAAATGCTTTCATTTTTATTCATGAATGTACCTATGTTATAGTACGGCAGCCCGTAACCGAAATTTTCAACTTATCCCCTAATGAAAAATTCCCGCGTCAATGCTCATTTCTTTGATCAAGGTTCAAAAAAGTTTAGAGCAACGGAAATTTTTAGCGTCGCGAAAGAGTTGAAATGTATCCTTCAACATGTAAAAAATAACGGGTTATCTGAGTAATCTAATGTCAGTTTACTATTTCTTGGTGTTGATAAACATGCATAGTTTGAGGAAAAAGTGAAAACGGAAATTTTTAGTGCTGCGTCAAGATGCAAATTGTTAAATACTGAAAACTGGGAATAGGTGGAAATTCCTGTCGTCGCTTTATGTCCGTTCTGAGACAAAAAAATAAAAACGGACGTTTTAATCGTTGCATATCCCAGTACTTGCATTTCAATTGTGCGTATTTTTTTAGGCTAATTTTGTTACTCCCTAGTGTCCGTTCTCTAATGGAAATGATGTTTTATATCAAAAAACATGTATAAAAAATATGAACGGACAATTTTCAACTTGATGTATTAAAAAAATCATTTTCCGTCGTAATTCAGTAATAAGAGCGTATAATTTCATATGGCAATACCGCTGAGTATGTTTTTTGGGGCACTTAATCGAATGCGAGTAGTCTCAGTACCCCCCACCCACCAGACGCACCCCTATGGGCAAAAAAGCAGCCCTGAAATGAGAGTTTTATTAATGTCGAAGTAAAAACTGATTTTTCGATGTTAGTATAGAACACGGAATCATTTTTTCAACTAAAAAGAAACCGATTCGCGCTTTGATATTCATAAAAATCCCGGTTTATGAGACTTTTCGCCAATAGGGATGTTATCGGTTGGTGAAGGAAACTTTTAATGGGGAATTTTTCATTATTTTTTTGGAGTTCTACTTGTGTTAGAAAACTGAAAAACACCGTCAGAAACGGATAATGGTATACTACCTTGTACCTTCTAGGCTGCGATTGTCGATTGTATATGCAAAAACGGCCGCTTGTATGTACTCCTGCTTTAATTGCAATGAGAAATTACAGGTTGAGGGTATACATGAGGAATAAATGAGAGCTCTTTCGTCATCCTCTTCCCCTTCTTCTTCTTCCTCTTTTTCTGTTCTTCTTCTTTAAGGTCTAAAATTAATGAGAAATAAATTAATAAGTAAATGTAAATAAATCGAAAATATGTTTCCGTAACTCTTACCTGTGGACAGATCTGTTGTAGAACTATCTATTATATGATCAGCGCATACAGGAAGTTGGTTAACTTCTAACCATTTGAATGCGTATTTCCCGTTATCCTCGATCCATCCAGCATCAGTTAGTGATGGGTTGCTCGGTCGGCGCAAGTGAGCCCCTGTTCATATCTTAGAAATATATCTGGTTCGCAATAAATGTTGCCGAAGCTCCGATTTGCAAGGTGCCAATAAACAGGCGTCATAACTCGTAATATCTATTTGCAGCTGTTCGTTCATAGATAAGCTATCCTTTGCAGTTAACAATCCTTGGCATTACATATACAGAATCTCTATGAAATACGCGCGCCACCGCATCAAGATGCGAGCGCACTACAATCCGTGCAGCTGTACAGTATAGAAAATGTCCGTTCACTTTTTTTTTTTTTTCGATTATTTAAACCATATTTTATAATTTAAAAAAGGTTTCAGCCATTAGGGAGAAACTTTTTTATACCATTTTTTAATAAAATTTTGATTTTTATTATTAAAATTATGCTTCATATAAATTTTCGTCCTGTATTTATTCTTGTTTTATTCCACATCTATGACAAGAATTCATCGAGAACGGACATTAGGGAATAAAAAAAATAACGTCTTTTTTTTAACGGATGGAAAATCGTTTTACCGGCTACTGCAGCGTTATGGGAGTGTTTATCGGAGGAAAATCGGTTTTGTATTGTAATAAATTATAGCTTGGTGATCGAAATTAGCATTAGGTAATAACAGTTGATTTTGGTTACGGGCTACCGCACTATGAATACTGATTCAAGTGGTAGTGTAGGCTTCATGTCGAATAAAAATCAGAGCGGCTTGGCATACTTTTCGCAACTGTTGTTTAATAAAAGAGGTGATCCGCATGGCTGCAAATATGTGGGCCTCTACTAATATCACTAGGAAAATACCAACTTTCTTCGATATTTAATTTACTTTGTATGACTTTGTAATAATAGAAGCTTTCGATTGAATTTGATTTACTATATTTTGCAGCATCATCATCATCATCAACCAGCAATTGCCCCCCGTAAATATTTCCATCGATTCCTGTCTTGCGCAGTCTGTATCCAATTTCCCTGCAACCGCTTTATGTCGTCCGTCCATCACGTGGGGGGTTGGCCTCTACTTCGATAAGCCTCTTGTCTAGGTCTCCACTCCACGATCCTCTTGGTCCATCGTCCGTCACTGAACCTTGCAACATGACCTGCCCAGTTCCACTTTAGGGAAGTTATTCTCTTTATGGCATCTGTTACGCCTGTTATTTGGCTTATGGTTTCATTTGATACTCGATCCCTCAGGGATATACCCAACATCGATAGTTCCATGGCTCTCTGAGCGACTCGTAGATTGCTTTCTTCGTCAACGTTAAAGTTTCCGCCCCGTAGGTCATTACTGGAAGAAGGCGTTGGTCATATACCTTTCGTTTAAGGCTCATTGGGATATCTGCCTTAAGAACATCCCTCAATTTACCAAAGGCTGCCCATGCCAGTCCTATCCTTCTGTAGATTTCACAGGTTTGGTTATCTCGGCTTATCCGAATTTCATGCCCTAGGTATTTATACGACATTACTTGTTCGATCTTAGTTCCACCCACAGATATATTGTCGCTGAGGACGAGGTTTGTCATAAACTGGGATTTTTGAAAATTGATTTTTAGACCGACTTCTAGCGATGCTCCTTAGCATTTCACTGGCGTCTTTTGCATTGTCCGCTATCAGTACGATGTCGTCAGCAAAGCGCAAATGAATTAGATATTCTCCATCTATGTTGATGCCTTTTCGATCCCAATTTACTTTTTTGCACATAAGCTCCAGTAGCGCTGTGAATAGCTTTGGTGATAAAGTGTCGCCTTGACGTACCCCTCGACCAATGGGGAATTTGTTGGTGTCTTCATGAAGCCGGACACATGCAGTTTCGCTTTTGTAGATGTTTCCTATCAGTGTTGTGTATCTGTGGTCTATCCTACTTTCCGCTAGAGCTTTTAGCATAAATTTCTGGTCTACCGTGTCGAATGCCTTTCCGTAATCGATGAATATCAGAATGAGCGGTTTATTGTATTCGATAGACTTTTCAATTAGGCTCTTTCTAACTTGAAGATGGTAGTTTGTCCCGTACCCAGTTCGGAAGCAACATACACATTTTTAAATCAAGTTAAAAATTACAATATTACTATTACTAAAAATTCCGACATTAAAAACGTGAATCGAAAATGGGATTCATAATAGGCATATCTAAATAATAATTTTAAAAGGATAAAATATCAAGGTTATGAAGATTACTGCAAATAATGATTAGAAATGTAATGCATATTGTCTGAAAGTTATTTGTGGCGTTCTACGAATATTCTTTCTTATTATTTGGGTTTTCTACCACATGTATTATTATCCTCTTCAAAAAAAAATCACCGAATCTACAAAATAATAGAATTATTGGAAAAAAGCCTCTCTGCCCGTGACGTTTACGTCAAAGGAACAGTCAGAGGTTATGTTTTGCAAATAATATAAATCGGAATAAACACAGAAATAATGTATTTTGCTGACGTTTCGGAAAGTAGTCTCTTTCCGTTTTCAAAGCTTTTTTTGGAAGAACTCTTATTTTGCTGTGTATGTCAAATACACAGCTTTAAGATTGTGTTTAATATTGTCTGAAAGTTATTTGTGGCATTCTACGAATATTCTTTCCTATTATTTGGGTTTTCTACCACATGTACTATTATCCTCTTCAAAACAAATCACCGAATCTACAAAATAATAGAATTATTGGAAAAAAAGCCTCTGCGCCCGTGACGTTTACGCCAAAGGAAAAGTCAGAGGTTATGTTTTGCAAATAATATAAATCGGAATAAACACAAAAAAATACAAAATACATTATTTTTGTGTTTATTCCGATTTATATTATTTGCAAAACATAACCTCTGACTTTTCCTTTGGCGTAAACGTCACGGGCGCAGAGGCTTTTTTTCCAATAATTCTATTATTTTGTAGATTCGGTGATTTGTTTTGAAGAGGATAATAGTACATGTGGTAGAAAACCCAAATAATAGGAAAGAATATTATGTTTAATGTTATTTCCATAGATACTTACTACTTACACAGAACACAGAACTGATGATATTTTCTTTTTAAGTTCTTCTTTTAACATTGGTACTACTGGTAGCCAGGTTGTACAGATATCTACAGAACAATTCGATACGCACTTATCTTCATTTAATAATATTATTGCTGATTCTTTAAATTTTTCTTTCTTTTGCTGTTCAAGTTTTCAAATTATTTGAGATATCGGTTATACACGACCTAAGGATTGATGAATATTGTTATTGGACTGTTATTTTAAAATGATCAATTATTTTTCCACAGGAAAGTCAAGGTAATCCCAAATTTTCAACTTTAATTTTAAAATGGTAGCCTTAACGGTTAAATAAAATATGAACTAGTAAGTTGCTATAAATATAGGTATATATAGTGCCCCTAAAAGATGATAACAAAATAGGCAAATAAATAAATGTTGATCAACATCACATCAGTTTTACATTTTTATATATACTCGTAGTTGAAACACAATTACATTTATCAGTGGTTAGAAACTAGTTCATGTATACATACCAGCATTATAATTTAAGCTACGTTTTCTATTACCTTTTCCAGCATTTCGTACAGTTTATACTGTTATATACAAAAATAGTAACTAAGCAACATTTATATAACGTTAAAAATTAAAGATGACATGCCAAAGACTTGAAGACTTAATATTTTTTAAAAACAAAAACTGTACTGAACAGTATTAAGAAAGTTCATAAATATAATATATAAAATAGACCATAGATAGGAACTTATATGTTAACATACATACTTAATAATTCAAAAAGGATATACCTATATGTAACAGTTATATTTTTGTTTTTTAAGATAGTTCCAATATATGTTGGGAAGATACCTTCAAAATAAATCCATGTATATATATTTTTGTTTCAGTGAGTGAAATGGTGGCTACTATAAAATAGGTGCCAATGTAATTAAAAACTGTAATTGAATAAATAATTATAATTAAATTAAATGTTTTATTAACCCATGTTCTGCACAGAGTAAAAAATACACTAACACAGTTTTTATTCGGTATTTTTTCGGTTCAGTTTTAACACGGCTTTATTATTGAATAAAAACATATATTTTTTTAAACTTGCATTTCTTAAAGTGGTAGGTACTAAAAAGTAAAAAATAATTGCAAGAAAAACAAGGTATGCGCAATTTGTATGATTGTGCGCATGATGCGCACGCCTTGCATTTCTTGCAATTATTTTTTATTTTTTAGTACGACTTTAAGAAAAGCAGGTTTAAAAAAATATATTTTTTTTTATTTTCTACTTTTTAGTCATACTTCAATTATTTATAACGTATAGAACCAATTTATACAAATTCATTCATTGGAGCTGGGTTCCGAGGAAAAAACCTAATGGACTTCCATTATGTCACCGGAATTAATGTCGTACTACTTGTATGGGAAAAAACGGATGTAGAAGTCTTTGATAAGGCGAAAACCTTTTGTATTCTACGTTTTGCCGGAGGTGCCGGTCGGATAGTGTATTTAATCAATTTTTCACCCCAATTCAATTCAACATAACTTTATTAACATTATAATATAATAAGTACCTTCCCAGAACCCATCCCGCGACCGCCGTGCAACCACCGCGTTACGCGATGGCGGATTGCAGGGTCGGACGGAACGGGTCTGGTTCGGTTAAAAAACAATTAAAAACAAGACAAACAGATTAAAAAGGTATTAAGATTACTTACATATAACATAAAAGATTTAACAACACTTAAAACTAGGCATTTTTTAAAAAAATTTCACTTCAATTTTTTTAAATTTCGCAGCTAACGCAGGCACCTCAATTCAAACGAGGAGCCTTCCGCGAGGTGTATAAATGCCGGGCTAAGCAAAGGCAGACCTAAACTTTGATTTTTAAAATTTTGATTTCACAAGGTTTTGATTTTGTCAAAATATGCGATGAGAAATGAATTTAGAGACAAAAATGTACAAAAAGGAGGCAAGAAAAACAAACGCGACAATGCGACAAAAAGATTACAAGCAGAAAGGAAGAGGGGGACAGGAAAGGTTTAAAGATGAAAGGTATGAAATATTAGCAAAGGTGGATAGGGTAAGCTGATGTTATAGTTGGTGAAGTTTGGCTACAGGCATTGCCGGAAAATCGGTAACGTCTGGTACGGAAGGGGTGTTTAATCCGAAATGGAGCATTATGCTGTCTAATTTGTGTAATGTGTCTTGTTAGCGGACTGTCGCCCAGATAGAAAGAGTAAAAGTTTTGAGAGATCTGCTGGACGTAATCCGTTCGGGGTTATTTCGCTACAAGTGCGTATAGGTCTCTGAGGGAGGTGTACCTTCCAGAATTAGAGATGAGGCGCATAGATTTGTGCTCAAGCACTTTTAATTTTTTCACTGTCGTGGTCAGTATGCTGCACCACGCCGGCGCCGCGTATGTGATGGACGGCCTGACCACCAGTGTGTATGTTAAAGAACACGCTATAACCCCGATATACTTTTCGACGTTGTAACAAAATTCGACTTAGGAAATACTTCGTACGAAAAGCGTGCTTCACGTAAAAACGTCGTGGAAGAGGTTTTTAATACTTGTAATCATATTTTCGCTCTTCGGAGCGTTTTTTATGCTAAATTTTCACTAACTCCTCAAGGAGCGTTAATTTAGCAAGTGTAGCAAATGTCGCTGCACAGGGACGTAATGTCGCCCCGACCACCTAAATTTAGAAAGTGTAATAAAATTTGACTTTAACTTCGAAATTTTCAAGATTAAAAACCCTTTTACGAATCCACGTTGTCAAGCACTGCAACTCTTACGAAGTATTGAATATGAGGACGAGTTAGTCCAACGACTATTCAAAGTATATCGGAAGTTATAGCGAAAATAGCCCTTAGCGACATGGGACCCCCATCATTTCCTAGCAGTCGGTTTTGACGGGGAAATGATGAGTTTTGACGGGTTTGCCCTAAACCGGTTCCTCAGTGATTCGGAGTCAAAAAAGTATTATTACCATGTACTTATATACGCCTTGCCTGAAAGTAAAAAGTTGTTATTGTAGAATACAATCGAAGTAGTAGCGCTTCAAGCAATTTTAAGCTCTGAGGAGCGACCAAAATTCATGTGAATTAAAAATACGTTTATAAGACAGGCAAGCAAAAGCCCACCAAAATTTCAGTTACATTGAACTTTTCTTGAATCTTTTTGTGCATCGTTAGCTTATAAAACTGCATATTGGATGGTAGTTGGTACAGTATAAATCGTTCCGTTCCTCACCATGTGTTGTACACGGGCCAGACTAGTGTTTGTTAAACATTTTTCTTGAAATAAAAGTTGTTGTAAAAACATAATTTTTTAAAGATTTAATATATACATTTTTGAACTTTATATTGTCTTTTAGTTGTGTTTTCTAACAAAATTCCCTTTCAGGCTTAATTTTAAGAAAGTGTAGTACATCCAGTGTTAGGTTTATAGTGTTACGACGTCCAATTGATACCATCAAAGCAGCAGTTAAGCATAAACGACAGTAAGTATGATTTTTTGTATTATTCTCCGTCTGAAACAGTCGTGTTGAACCCTAAAAATTTTGTGAACGTAAATATTCATTTTTGAAATAAAATAGACTAGAGGAAAAAGAAAAATTTATTTTTTCTTTTTCCTATTTTTTTTTTATTATTTTTTCTAACTTTTTAAAGTAGAAATAAAAGTCCTTCAGACATCATAAAGATGGATCGTTCACATGTACAACAGTTTTTTATTATGTTGGTTTAGTCTGCTACCCCTGACCATGAGCGGATACAGACTCCTGGACAGGGAGTAGACCGTCCGTATTGTCTCATTTATATGGGTATTAAATTGTCAGTCGTTGATCTAGTCTCACCCCAAGTACTTCACACACCTCTTGGTAGCAATTCTGTTTCCCCGGATCGAGATTGGTGTTAGAATTTTATTTTCTGTGAATCGGCGCATGAAGCTATCGCCTCTGATTTCTCAGCGTTCACCCGAATCTTCCACCGGTCGTAAAGCCGTGGCACCAGCCATGTGCTCCTTCAGCAGTATATTCGCCGCTCACTCAAACCTGCAGAGATCTGCCCATCAAGAATGAGTAAATGAGCTGTATGAAGTAAGTGGGGAAGTTATAGTGGTGTAATTTGTAGAATAACCCCGGGATCCAGACGGTGTCGAACGCCTTCTCAATATCGAGGAGCACCATGGCGGAGTTCTTCCCCAGGTTTTATTGTACTTTAACGTCGTTAACTATCCTATCGGCTTGCTGCACCGTGCCCCTGCCCCTACTGGGACTCATCTCCTCCTAAACAGCATCTTTCTCCCCCACATGTCGGAATTCTGGAACCGCCACCTGTATGTTGACAAAATGATATAAATGTTGGTTTTTGACAGTACTACTTATTGTTATTGTTTTTTTGTTCTATTTTTGACACCAAGTTTTTCGCCTGCGCCGCTATTAATGCTTTCCTAATCCTACGAGGGGGTCCAAATGGTATATGACCCTAAGGCCCACTAGAACAAAAAATAGGCACTGTTCTGTGCATTGTCCTAACGATACAAAAGGCATGAAGAAAACCGGAAATGTAAATAAGCAGACTAGGCAAAAGAAACGGTACAATGAAAATGATGCAACGACATTATTAGCGATGAATTCTCTCAGAGAGAATTCAATATTATCTTTAAGAAATCGCGCTAGTGATACAGGGATAAATCGTTAATTTGTAAAATATTCAATGAAAACGAAGTTTTTCCATTCACAACAAGATTTCGACATAATCTTGAATACGGTGATGAAGATAGGCGCTTATACTTTTGTATGTTGATGGGGGAAAAAATTTGCAGAAGACCGGTTTTTTCATCGACATATCATTTTCTTTGATGAAGCAACTTTTACCACCAATGGTGTTGTGTCTAGTCAGAATTGCCGCCACTGGAGCAATACAAACCCAAATTTTAGAATTGTTACCGGTAATCAATATTCTAAAAGAATTAATGTATTTGGTGTGCAATATCCTACAATGGTTTAATTGGACCATACTTCATTGATGGAAAATTAAATCAGCATAAATATTTAAATCTATTGGAAAATTTTTATCATGAATATTTACAAACTTTGCCATTGGACGAAAGAGCACATTTGTATTTTCAGCAAGATGGTTGTTCAGCCCACAGCACACAAATAGTAAGGAGTTGGCAGAATCATAATTTTCTAAAAAAGTGGATTCGACAATTTGGATATCCTTTCCGTATCCACACAGATAGCCTGATTTGACTATTTGCGATTTTTATTTATGGGATCATCTGAAGCAAATTGTTTATTCCAATGATTTAACAATGGATGCAAATGTATTGAAAGAGAGAACTACAAATGCTATATATTCAATTAACTTTCAAGCCATTCAAAATAGTTACAAAAAATTTAAGAACAGAGTTGAGATGTGTGGTGAAAATGGAAGAACATGGGTAGAGTAAATAAGTTTAAATTATCATTACATTATTTATATTTAATATTAATTAATATTAATATATTAATATTAATATATTTATATTAATATATTTATATTAATATTAATATATTATATTATTTGGTACGTCATATTTTTTAATTCTGAGAAAGTTTTTTTAATAAAATTTTTCAATATTTCGCACAGAAAAGGCATTTTACCTTATGCGATTTTTATTTTTAAGTTGTTACCAGCGCCCTCTATAATTTTTATAAAGTCTAACGTACTAAAAATAATTTTCGGGTGAAGCAAGAGCGGAATACAAAAAATTGTGTTTGTAATCCAGAAAAAGTTGTCATTTAAACCTATTATACTGCTTTGCCATTGGCACATTGTAGAATAAAATATTTTTTCTTCAACTTCAAAAAAGTATTACTTTTATTTAGTAACGTAATCTACAGAAAATTCCAATTTTTGATTACAATCTTAAATCTATTTAAAAATTAAACATTCTTATGTGATTAAGTCATTTATAAGTACACAACACCAATTTACACATAACGAGAAAAGAAAAACAGATAACAAACTTAAAAATATAATACATGTAATATAAACTCATATCCGAAAATAAACTGCTCTTGGATAAAAAGCGCAGAACTGAAAAACCGGGAAGCATAATATATTTAGAATAAAGTGAGGAACCTGATACATCTGCAAAAGAAAGACAAAGGCATGAAAGAAACTAAATAAAGAGAAAAAAATAATCAGAATACGTCCTCTCTATCGATTATAAAAATGAACTTCTGTTTTTTTTTCCTGAATATTGTGAACGAATCAAAAAATATGTCAGCATTCTCTAGACTATTTATAGTTTTAGATATTCTATATTGGGTAATTTCATTTTCATTTTATGACAAATCTCATGAACTTAAACTGTCATTTCTTTGACACTTCCTCTGAGCAGGAGTAAAAATCTTTTACTGCCTCTCACAAGCGGCACTATAGTTATTTGTTTAACTAGGCAGCAAAATGGTAGATTGCTGATTGATATTAGTCACCAAAGTTAGTACTTTGCTGTTAATCGGCGAAAAAAATATTTCAAATCAATAAGACACTATTGAAAGAAAAATTGCTTTAATTCGTTAATAAATTAAACGAATTTAGCACAACCAAAATTATTAATTTAGTTAGCAAATTGTATGTTAAAAATACAATTTTGAAGAGTGATGTGTTTTGAAAATTGAAGCCAGATGAAGTTAATGTAGCCCTCTTTTTTACGTTTCCAATGAATTTCTCCGAATGACTTTCTTTAGTAAATTCATCCAAAGACAGTTGCGCATTTTTTCTAGTGGCTTCAGCTTCTACATTTTTATTTAATATGGTCTTCATAACATATCTGTTTTATTACTCAGTGGTTCTTCTACGTAACCTTCGGCAACATTGCTGAATTTCTACCCTCCGAAGTGTTTTAAATAAACAAGTAATGTCACCTCCTCCATTAACAAGTATTGTAGCCGATATCCTGTAATCCTGTAAATTCCTTCCAATTTGGCAGTTTCAAATAGAATGATACCCCTGTAAGTACAGAACCAATTTTATGAATACCCATTACTGACTGACATTTCCTTTTATTATATTTCAGAAAAACCGTCTATCCGCCATATTTTTTGGGCGCAATGAACATATTTTTTTCTACAATCGTAAAACATCGTATCTTTATATAGCAACCATAACAACGTCGAGCAGGGCAAGGCTGGCTGTTTAAGATTAATGTTTAACGTTAATGCATATCATTCATAATAAAGGTCACTTTTACTCCATATGAAACAATATAGGTACTATTATTGGTTTTAAAAGATATAACACAAGGTATGAAACAAGTCACGTAGAAATTAAGTAATTTTCATAAGAACATACTACACATTAAAATACATTTAAAGTGCAACTACAAAAGAGTAACGACTAATAACATGGTAAATAGATTATATAGAGAGAACCAATCCAAGTTATGGTATAGGCCGTCCTATTAGTAAGATTTTTAAATTTGAGAAGGTGGATTGTTCTTCTATGTTTAAATAAATAAATAAATGCATTTTAACGCCTTCCAAGTTACCTGAATGACCCTCGTAAGTTTAGGAGGTCTAGATTTGCTGAAATAAAGGAGACGGGGCTCTACAGTTTATAGTGGGATTCGAACCAATTCTTGGGGAAAATTTGTATTCGAAAAAACTTCGCAGTAGATGGGGCACGAACCCACTTCGCTAGGTATGCTCAGAAAGAAACCTAGACATGCTAATCCACTAAGGTAATCGATGTTCGTTAGAAATTAGAGGTCATTTTAGGGTTATATTTAGAAAAGTTTGATGTGCACACCGACAGACACCATCTCATATATTATCATAGTTATGTATACTCTATGACACTTTTATTTTTGAATATATAGCAGCAAACTTCTAGAATAGACAACATAGAGCAAGAATGTTGCACTATATGTAAATAGTTGTCTACATGACTCGCTTTTAACTTCTATTTAGCACAGTTTGTATAAATCTTTTTTGAGTAAGAATAATTTTTTTGCTGCTTGCCACAGCATAATTCCGTATAAGAGACTAGATTGTACCTTTATAAAATAGAAGTTCTTCGATACCACAATGTTAAGTAAACAACACATACTCTTCGTTTTTTATTTCAATTACTTTATTATATAATTTATATGACTTATCCAATCAAGAGTGTAAAACACAGCGACCTATATACCATGTAGCAACAATTAGTGGTGGTGGTGCCCTTCCAAACCTGTCAATACCCTCCAAATTTGGAAAATTGTGGGCGTACTTATTTCATTATTACCAGATGACTGACCTTGCGAAGTGTCATGAGAAGCTGTCATAACATGGCATTGGTAAGTCAAATGCTGACAACAATCTCAGCGTATACACATTGTATGCTGACAATCTACTGCAACAGTTAAGTAATTACAAGAACAAAATGTTCAATGAAATGATTTGTATTAAAAAGAATCCCAACAGTACAGACAAACAAACAGATATAGAAAATCTAAATAGTTCTTATTTTAATATTATCAACTATCTAAAAAACACCTGATCTGTAATAAAAAAAAACGCCGAGACTTTTGTGAATATTAAAGGTCTATACATTATCATTCTTCAATTCACCAGAACAAGGTGTACCAGCTTATAGTTATACATTTATGTTGTAATGCACAAGAAACATATTACCTATTACAAAAGCTACATATATACCTAATATATGCTGTGACTTTAAAAAGTTAATGACAAAAAAAAATTTAATTTAACCGTAAGTGCTCATATATTTTTCTTTTATAATTTATTATGCAGCTTTTATGTTTTACACCGAATTTTTAAATAATCTTTAAAGTGTTTGAAAGTGCCTTTTTGTGTTTTTAAAGTTTTAATGTTGTTAACAATGTAATATATAGTTATAATTTTTTGTTTTTAATTCTCCTTAAGTATAAGTAACAATTATTAAATTTTATTTATATCTACATTTATACGTTTTCCTTTAGTGTGCTGAAGAAGTTAATAAATTCGAAACGTCGACAAGTTAAAAAAGGAAATTTTATTCATTTTTTAGATCCCAAAACCCCCCTAAATATACATTATTTTAATATTCATATTGGATCACAAAAAACATTCATGTAAAATTATTGGGGTAACCAATGGAAAGGCGTACAATATAGCATTTTTTAACAATTAATCTTAACAATATATCCTGCTACATCCAAATATATTTATTAAACGTTTGTGTACTACACCATGGTCTGGTCGCAAGCAAAAAAAAAATAGGACAAGTCTTATAACGGTATTTTGCTAAAATCTAATTGTGTACATCTAACTTTAATTTTTGTGACATTGTCAGTTAGTTGTCATAATTTATTGCAAGTGTGCAAAATACTAATATGCCTCATATAAGTGATTTAGTTAAATCTGGAGTTACTGCTAAAGCAGAAGATGGATGGTCAATGAGACAAATTGCACTGCGTTATAATATTGACAAAAATTCGGTACCTATGTAACATTTTAAGAAAGTGGAGAATAAACGGTACGATTAGTAGAAATCCTGGATCAGGGCGACGAAGGATATCAATTCAACAAGATTTGCAATTGGTAAATGCTTTAGTAGAAAATCCATTTTACTCATTTATTCAGGCTGCTGAAGAAACGAATTTTCCTGGATCGAGTAGTACTGGTTGCCGGCGAGTAAGAGAATCGGAGCTACGCTGTCATGCAGCAGCACAGAAATACTTACTTAAAGATTAACATAAAGAAGCTCGAGTAGGATTTGCGCTTGAATTTTTAGCGCATGATGTAAATTTTTGGAACAATGTAACCTTTACAGATGAAAAACTTTCCAGTCAACACACAGTGGTCGTATTCGTGTTTACCGCCCTCCGAATACTCGATTCGATGAGAAATATATATGTAACAATGATAAAAGTGGTAGATTTTCCGTCAATATGTGGGCTTGGATATCGGCACGTGGTCCTGGTGTTTTGTGGCATATTGAGGAACGATTCAATAGTGAAACGTATATTAGGATTTTAGACAATATTATTCTCCCTTCTGTGTCACAATTATTTCCTAATAATGAGTTCATATTTCAACAAGACGATTGTTCCGTTCATACTGCTCATACCGTAACTAACTGGTTTCAAGATAACAACATCAATGTTCTTAACTGGCTCAGTCATAGTCCAGATCTTAACCCTGTTATGTATGGGGACTACTCGTAAGAAGTATCCAAAAACGAAAAGTGAGACCACGGAATGCCGAAGAATTACTGGAAATAGTAAATATGGCATGGGAAAATATTATTACTAATGATTATTGTATAAGGTTATTTAATTCTATGCCAAACAGGCTTATAGAAATGATAAATAGGAATGGTGCAATAACGTAATATTAATAGTTAGTTTCTTGTTAAGTAGGATATCCTTTGTCTTTTGACCCAGGATTTCTACTAATCGTACCGTTTATTCTTCACTTTCTTAAAGTTTTACACACCAAATTTTTGTTAATGTTATAACGCAGTGCAATTTGGCTCATTAACCATCCATCATTTACTATAGCAATAACTACAGCATTAAAATAAAAAATAAATTAAAAGTGATACCTGTTTTATTTTGGCTACTCATTACATATTCAAATAGAGACAAATTTACATTAGAAAAAAAAAGTTGTCCTATTTTTTTTCTGCTCACGACAGTACATGGGCCTACAATTGAAAATTTTTTTATATAGTAAGAATCTTTGTTCATTAAATCACATATACATGAGAGACTGAAATACCTTGTAATTGTCACCATATATAAGTACACAAGTAAAAATTCAATAACTAATTGCCATTATATATAATACAGAAAAACACTACATTATTAAAGTTATCACAATATTTTCATGCTTTAACAATAAGTATTCATATAAAACATAAATATAATTACATAAAAAAATATTACTAGTTTGAAGAATGTGCTATATATTTTTTATTGATCTTGCTGTTTAATGTACTTAGCAATTTCAAAACCATTATTCCATATACACACTTGTGACTTTACCGTCCTCACCACGCCTTCAGCATCAACATGTTGTCCTTTTTTAGCTGACTTCACTATTTCGACACATTTATATTTATCCCTTACACAAGCTACATCATTTTCTCTTAATCTTAAAATGGGGCAAAAATCGTTAAGACCATCCCCACAATAAATAATCGTTTCATAAGTAATGCCACATTCTTTCCGCTTTCTTATAAAATCTTCCATAATCTGCCCCTTACATAAATTTTTTGTACTTAATTTACAAGAATCTTGAAAATGATACATTTGAATTTTCAACAGACTGTTATCAAAATGTGCCGGATTCGAAAACACTTTTAATATATTTTTCTCTAAATTATTGGCCTCAAGCCATAAGTCTATAAAATAAGAGTTCGAGTCACTAATAATAACTACATCAAAATTTAAAACTTCATTAATTTCTCTTATTAACTCGGGCATCCCCTCAACTGGTGGCAAATTTTGTATAAGTTCTCTAATATGTTCTTCTTTTACATTATGTTCGTGTAGAGTATTGAAAACTCCTTGCATAAAAGCAGTCCATCCGTCAGATCTGTGCAAGTTCTTGACTTCCTTTGGATATTTGCTGTGATCTACTAAGTTCATCACAGCAACATCCGAATTGTCATTTATAATGGTATGGTCGAAGTCAAATACAGCTAAGTTTCTTGTCATCTAAAAAATATACATCTATCATCATTTAGGCTGTGCAATATTTTATATAACAAAGCAAGATGTGTGCCATCTTAAATAACAACAGCTCATTTCTTTTACATTATTATTACGGATACTCAAAAAAATTAATCACAATTTTATAACTATCAGGAAATCGAATAACTATGAACTATGAAATAAGAAAACATCTTTATAATATGATTGTCTATTATTAACAATATGGTAATATTATAAAATACTGTTTCTCAGTTTTATTTAAACCAAATAGTTATTTGAAAATTATATCACAAAGAGGTGTATGCCATACATCTCGAGGAATTTGGATTTTAATTTTGAGACTTGCATGAAGATATTACATTTACCTAGACATTTATGTAAATAAAACCTTGATGGATAACAAATTACAATATGCAAATATGATAACAGATAACTGTTAATTTTCTTTGTAAAAATAAAGTAATTTTTATCAATACATATTATACAGTATGTGAAATATGTAAAATTTAACAGAATTATGTTTAAGTACAAACTACAATGAATTAGGAAAGCTTACTTACATTTACAGAAATTCAAACCACACAACTTTCACAAGATATATGGCAATCTTTTTAATACCACTATATGGATCGCTTATATTGTTTAAAACATCCCACACAATGGAAGTATTCCAAATTCCCCATAAAAATACAAAACTACACTTTATTTAATAATGGATTAATGCCAGATTTTTTAAAAAAGAGCTACAACACTATCCAAAAACATGCATGTAAAATTACATACATGTCTTAATCATTGCTTAACTAAATAAAATCTGTTTCTTTACCTTTTTCTTTCGAGTATTGTTCAGTACATGTTTAAATAATATGACTCCTAGTTTAAATATTTGGCTATTTAAACACTTATCAAATAAACCTTTCAACAGCATACAGAAAATTTTGCTTTGATGTTTCTTGACCTTTAAATTTGAATATCCAAAATATGTAGGTTATGTCTGCTTGGCTTGGCCATCGACCGGTACCAACGTACCAACGTTACGAAACGAAACTGAAAGTGTAATACCCAAATAATATACCGGGAATAAAAAAAGTAGCATAATATTGTAAATACTTTCTGTAAATAATAGGCAGAAGAAATAATGGTCTCCTGAGAGTTCTGAATAAAGAATATTTGGTGTGTTTAAAAACCACATTTTAAAAAACGCCAAGGGGCCATTCAAATATTGCGTCACGCTTTTTGGGGGAAGGGGGTATTTGAGAACATGTGACATAGGGGTGAAGGGGGCTGCATCAATTGTTACGTAACAGTGTTCCTCTTTTTACGAATTTTCTATCTTTTGCCCCTAATTAGCCATAAACATCTCCTCGATCCATTTCTTTATAATCAAACATTACGATTCGTCCCTACAGACGAATATGTATGTGCTCTCTATGAGCTAGTGCCTTGTAGAAATTTAGAGTAAATCATTATTTCCATGTTTAGGTATGATTAGCGCAACAAACAACATTTGAAAATCGAAAATTGATGAAAGTAATGGGAAATTTGCATATTTCTTCATTCTTCAATATTTAACCAGCTCAACGCTAACTTAGGCTTGCAACCAAGGAGTCGGTTTGTGACGTAATTTATTAAGGGGGTATCATAAATGTTACAACATGTGACATGGGGGAGAGGGAGGGATTAAAAATAAAAATAGCCAAAATTAGCGTGACGTAATTCGTGAACGGCCCCCACAACATTTTAGCCACTATACTCGACGCGCGTTTCGCTGATCATGTCAACGCGCGCGCGCCAATATCCATTGGCTGGATGTCGGTCTCGATAACTAGGGCCGAGCACTGAACTCTATTACAGTAAATGGAATGCCAATGCCACAAAAATTTCTACGTACAATTGAATATCGCGCAAGTATGGCGGCCACATAGTAGCGCGCAATCGCTCTATGAAATACGTCAGGGCCGGCCTTATTTTTATTGCGTGTTTCATATTTTCAACTTTTTTTAGAAATCGCATAAATAAATATAACAATTTATTTGCCTTGATAGTTATTAAAAAAATCAAAGTTATCGTTATTCCCAAAACAATCATTTTATTTTCAATTTCTTGTAGCAAATGTCGAATATGTATGATCATAAGTTCAATATATAGTTCACAAAAACAGTCATATATTTTCTATCTCTGGGGTCGAAATATGATTTTAAAATTAATAAAAGCTAAAATTGAGGCCTGAAAAAAACCTATACTTTTTTTCTACGATCAATCAGTAAATATATGAGTAGATACTAGTGAATTTTTATTGAAAACTAAAATCATGCATTTTATATTCACAAATATGTTTGAATTGACAAATGAAATGAAGAAAAGGTAATAATTAACTATTTTCAAATACTTGGTGTGGTATTATTATTTGAATTTCAAGATAACTTAGCTTTTTTGTTTAATATCCAGTGCCTTGATATATAAGTGATAGATTGTTTTACTCGTTTGTTTATAAAAATATGACATACTCATGAGACAATGAATTGTAAAAGAATATGTAAAGGTGTTTACGTAAAACTTCCTTCTCTATTTGCAAGAGAAAATTAAAGTATAATGTCCATTTATATTTTGACTAAAAGTATGTGGTTTCATTCCCGGTAGTAGTGTACATATACCAAATGTTTACTTGCTACATTAAATAATTTTTCTGACAAAGTAACTGAATAACTAAAATTCGTAATATACTTCGTCTGAAACGTGGAAAATCTGATAAAATCTTGTACTGTACTTTTGACAAATATAATGTAAACATGAACCAAGGGAAGCAACAATTTTCTTACTTTTTATTAAGTATTTTGCACTGAACTCTATTGCTTTATTTTCCTTGATTTTTTTTAACATCGGGCTATTACCGCCACCAAGGGCAAGAACCAATACTAGGAGACAAGCTACCCTCAAACTGGAAATTTTGCCAAACCTCTATCAAAGAGTAGGGATTTTTTTTACTTGCCTAGTATTTAATGGACAGGGGATTAACTGTTTTACATACTGTCCCAAAGATGGTATATCCACTACACAATCCCCGTCTAGAATTAAATAGCATTTAATACACTGAAATACAAGCCGCTAGAAGGTGAGTCAAGATTGCTGCGTTTCTCTGAAAGTCACCCATTCAAGCACTAACTGCGGCTCCTCTTGCTTTATATTTAGTATCGCAGTACAATGCCATAAAGACAGAGCTGCGCTCATCCTTAACTGTTCTGTTATAATAGATTTCAGTGGTATCTTGCCATGGTGTGCAAAAAATATTTAAAAATTTTAATAAATGAAACTTCTGCTTAAAAATAGCAGAACTTGTTTTTTGAATATTACAAAATGTCTCGCTAGTAAAATATATAAATTAAAACAAAATTTTTAAATAAATTATTACATAATTAAAAATATAAATTAGTTATAAAATTTCAGGAAATTCTCTTTTTATTCACAAAACGCTTTGTTATATGTCAAACATTGTCATTCTATTTGTATTTCCATAAACATTTGGCACATATTTGCATTATTTTTAACCGACTGCGCTAAGCAAAGGAGGGTAATGTGTTCCTTATTTATTTTGCATAATACACAAATAATTGAGATGCCTTACTGCCGCACTCTATTAACTTACTAGTAATATACTTGAGTGTTCCTATTGTCAACTTTACCACGTTGGCTGACTGGACTCATATTTCACAGTTTGAACTTGCTTGTTTCATAAAATTGTAATATTAATTTACAAAAAGTATGATAACATTATGTGTTTTCAAAAAGATCTTGGAATCAGTATTATTATCCCGAATATGTTGAATACGTATTTATATTAATACTATTTAGGTACTCAACAATTCACAAATAATAAACTTAAAAATCGCAGCAATGAAAAAATGTGAGGTTACAATATTTTGCATCCTGATATCTCGGGAAGTATATACAGCCTATTTTTAATAAAAATTCGTGTTTAAGTAGGCAAATGTACTCATTTTAAAAGAAAAAAAAATCCAAAATCGGACTGTCTTGCCAATATTTGGATGGTAGCTTATTTTAATACAACAGACAAAAGTTGAATAGGTATACTTACTTAAAATATAACAAACTCGGGATTTCGTCCCGGTTCTTACAAAACAGTACCATACAAGTGCGCACCTATTGTCTTAATTAAGATAGACATTGTTTATAAGTCACAAAATTATATACAAAATAACCAATATATCTCACAACTTTTCGCAAACGAAAGGATAAAATCACGAAGACCGACTCTGCAATTCGCATTCAATTTAAGACCTACGCTTTAGAAACAAATAAAACACAAACTTGCGTCAGCGCATAACTTCCGTACACAACTGTTTGAGTCAAGTTCCGACATATTTTTAACCTTAGATTTCCTACTGCGTCGGCGCTTGTCTGTGCATTTTAAATCGCATGATTATCACATTTTGTTTACGCGCATATGCCTATAATGGCGTTCCATTTACTGTAATAGAGTTCAGTGGGGCCGAGTAGGACTATTACTCTTTGCACCTAGATTATCTCTGTAGACCTGGACCGGCCTTCGTGATAGGTGGGCCCGCGTACTTCTACCAGACCCAGCTCACAAATGTGAGATGTGTCGTGGTATTTTCTGCGGACCTCCCCTGGTCCTGGCTGTTGAACCTCGCTGGCTGAGGTCTCTTGTGGCGCTCTTCTTGTCTTGATGTTTTCTTTCTTCGCCAGCTTGTCACCCATCATGTCAACATCATCGGGAGACCGCAATAAGACTAGTATTCAATTTTAATCATATCTGACGATTCCAACATGATAAACGGAAATACGCGTCGACTAGTAGAGCGTATTCGAATGTAACTACCTAATATTCAAATATTTAGGGTTTTGTAAAAGTGATTTTTACACACCAAACATATTAATTTGAGAAAAATAGCCCTCATACGAAATGCCCCTACCACCAGGACTGGGGCTTAGCATAGGGTCGTTGTATCCTTAAACAGGACTCACACAATATAAAAGTTGAACGAGATGCTCAGACGCTCACTAAAAAAATTCTGTAGTTTTTTGTTTATTATAGGTGTACTAGTTGACGTGAAACTAATCCAATTTGTTTAGTTTAGTAGATTTGGTACAGGGGAAGTTTTCTTAAAAATCTTTTTTTTTTATTTAATATAGTTTTACAATACATCTGCTTATAAGTTTAAATCTACTTATAAAACTAAATTTTTTGCCTGATGCATGTACACAACAAGTTGATTATATCGAAATCAAAAGTACTTTTCTTTAGAAAAACATTTATGAAATCTATGAATCTATGACGCCTCTTAAAATTTAGGATTTTCTTCCTTGTAGATAGATAATTTCTTAAAAAACAAAAGTTCTATTTAAATTTGATATTTTACCCAGTTTAAGAGTGAAGTATTAATAAAAGCTATTTTTAGTCAATAACCTCAAGGGCTGCACTAATGGAGCAGCAGAAATGCCACAGCAGAACATATTATTTGATATACTTTTGAACCCCATCTACATGCTCCAAAACTATTGGGGTATTCGTAGCTTTCAGTTTTAGACTACCCAAGAAACGTTAGATCATTCTGAGGCTCACTTTCCTCGCTTTTGAAAATATGTGGTGGCAAGATTTTGTATAAAGAAAGTATACATTCAGTCAGAGACAACCCTCAGTGGTCTCAGTTATCGAGCACAGAACATATTTCATCTTCCATTTTACTCATATTTTGATGGATATAAGAAAAGATTCATTTAATAACCGACATCTGGGCAGAGCAACTCTATATTTACTTGCAATTAATAATAAATTACTATTAATGAACAAAAAAATTGGCTAGAATTTTGGGGTTATTTTCGTTGTTGATGATTTAATTTCTAACTTGAGTGTGAACATTTTTCAGTAAGTTTTTTGAACTGTCGTAGATATTTTTTCACACTGGTTGGTATGAATCCTTGATGTGCAATAGTCTGTTACTTTCAATGGGAATATCCAGTGCATTATAACACGTTTATCTGCTTCAGTTGTAGGTAACGGAGAATTTCAAATTCACTTTTATGCAACCACAAACTGCGCTTCGTCCTGTCTTGCAAGAAATAAATTTTAGAAAAGCGGGAGAACCTCGATCTTTTGTATTTTTGATTGGAATAAGTACATCCTTGATTGTTTGCCAACCCGACTTCTCTGGGGATTCGTCCGGAAGAAATTTGTCATACTATTTCTGTTATAGGAAGAAATGTAGCAAGATTTAATTTGTTTTTGTTATGTATCTAGCAAATTACAACGAAGTGAGTCTAGAGTTTGTTTTTATGTCACCTTCAAGCAATGTGGTCGATATGAGTTTTCCAACTGAAGCAGTTCTTCTAGGATCCATGTTTTGTTTCTTAATTGATTCAATTGGAGTCAATTGTTTCCTAACTCTGATAGTGAACTTATTTTTCCCACGCCAAAAATTGCAGACATCGTATCGTAACTGGCGAATGCATGATGATGTTGTTATGTTGTAATAAAATCAAGATAACCGACGAATTGAATTAAATAGCTGTAATTACTATTTTTATTATAAGAGAAAGTTAAAAACAAAGTTAAATATATGAACTGCGGAGTAATCTACAAAAGTTGTTCCTCAAGGAAAAATGTTGCGATAAGCATGATGTCTCCCACGAAATATAAGTATAAATATAACCTATGAAGGCTGTGATACTAAAAGTACCAATAAAATCTCAATAAGAGCATTAAAGTATGAAAACGAATTATTAAATGAGCTTTATTCACAAGCAACCTATTGAATGAAAAAAATACTTACTTCCGAAGAGGAATTAAATCGCCTGAAAAGTAGTAAACACACCAGGATATCAACAAATTGGCAAAGAAGGAAAAAACAATGAACTTGCGAAAATTATGATACAGGAAGAGGCGCAGTAATTTTTTTAGAAAGCCAAAAAACAATGAGTCAAACTGTGGTAACAAAAGTTAATATCCATCATGCCTCTGGATGTAATAAAAAGAAGATTGACAATAAAGAAAACAACAGGCACATGGTAAATTTAACAGATATAAAAGGAAAACAAATATAAATAATGTGATATAAATATGCAGGGAAACAATGAACAGACTGTAGTAAATAACAAATCGTCACTCTTACTAGCAATAAATAGTTACTTGGATATAGAAATTAATGTGTCATCGTATAGTGCCATTTTAAAACAGGAAATCTAAAACTACCTTGCAAATTAGAGATGGAGGCTCTGATAAAGATTTTGAGGGCTATTGTCGACAAAAGTAGTAATTATTTAAATCAGAAACCAAACATCAAAGATGGACAGTAATTGTTGAAAAGCTTCAACTAAAATGTATAAGAACAGAAGCCATTAAAGTAGGATTAGATAATGCATTAAAAGGTAAAAAAAATACACCTATATATTCAATGTTTTTCCAAGGGCTAAAAAATTGACATTAACTGGAGAAAATACTAAGTGCATTAAGGATGCTATCATGTAAAAACTATCTATAAACAATTTTAATAATAGAGTAATCGATTTGTTTGTAAATAAAGAAAAAACCGCAGATTAAACATAAATGTCAAAACATTTGATTTTTCTGGTTTTATCAGTGAGTAATGCCTATTTTTACAATAATATGCTTATAATTTTTGCAATATCAAATTTGCCGACAACTAAAATTATCTGTGCTGAATGTTGAAGCAGTCTTACCTTGGGTCCTTACATGTTTATTGTCAAATAAATATGTAAAGATAATGTCCATCGACCCAAATATTAAATTATTGTAATCCATATTTGTTGTGAAACTCTAGACAACCAACTCCGCAAGTTTAATAACACAATTAATAAATACACATTAGAAAAAACGCAGAGTCAGTCGTTTAGAGGAAGGTCGATGGACATTCGGTGAAAGGACGAGATATTGAAAAGTGTGAGGGTGCCGGAAAAGAGAAGAGGTGGCTGCAGGAAAATATTAAAAGAGAATGTAAGTAGTTTTATTTTATTTAAAATGAAATTGTTGTATTTCTTGCAAACTGTGTGTTTAATTTATTGGTGCACCAAGCGAGTGAATCTACCAGTGTCGCGCCCGCTACGTTCTCCAACACCAATACATACAAATACTGAGGCCCTTTAAGAGGGCTGGGCGTGTGAATAGTTATACAAGCAACACCCCTATTCTGAAATAATTTTCTCGTCTGTTGTGGAATTTCCCTAACTTCTATAAGGTATTTTCTGCCATACAAAACACGAACTGCCACTGATCTGTGGGACGCTGTGTTACACTTTCTAAATGGACTGTTAAGACGTTCAGAGAGGTTCGACAAACGTAAAATACAAAATTTATACTTACTTCGATTTTAGACAGGCGCAGTTAGTACTTGGATGGGTGACCATTCCAACGGAAACCGCGTTCTCGCCTCACACATCTTCCAGCGGCTTGTATATCAGTGTATGCGCGGAAGCTATACAACCTTAGGCGAGGGTTGTATAGGAGATATACCATCCTTCGGAGGGGATGTAAAGCCGTCGGTCCCTTGTCTATTAAATGTTAGGCAAGTAAAAGATCCCTACTCTTCTTAAGGGAAGAGGTTCGGCAAAATTTCTGGTTGGGGGTAGCTCGTCTACAGGCGTCGGTGTTAGGCCTCAGTAGCGGTAATAGGCCGACGTAAAATAAATGTATAAATAAAAAAAAAAAACGATTTTGCTCAACGGTACTCGATCAAATGGTATCAACTAGAACGTCGTTGCACTGTCTTATATCTAACACTTCTTAATTAACCTGAAAGGGAATGTTGTTAGTAATAACTCGGTAAGACACAATAAAAGAGGATAGGACTTAGGAGTTAAAGCTATATATCGGGTCTATTGGAAATATTTGTTAGTAAACAGTTTATGTATATGAAGAGGTATAAAGTTACCAAGAGTCTCGGTCCATACCACACATGATGAGGAAGAGTAACATGTGTACCAAATCACTGTCGAACCACATGTAGTCAAATATGGCGTAAAACATATAAGTTCACCGCCAAAAATCTCTCTCCAAGATCTTTATTGAGGAACTATTAATCCGTTCCCATGTCCCACACCATGTATGAGAGGCAGTGCTACATTTCGGATCATAGGAAAGATTTTTGTTTGGAGGTAAAAGTCCGTTTTCGAGACAGTTGTTAAAATTACGCCTTGCGCATTATGTCCCAGGCATCATACTCCATTGTTGGAAATTTCGTTGTAGTTACACAATTTAGGTTTAGTAGGACGTCATTTGTTGCAGTTACAGAAATTACACCCTATGGGACCCTTTTCATTGCAGTTACTAAACAATTCTTCGTTGTAGTTACAAAAATCGCACCCCGTGGGACGCCATTCATTGCAATTACAAGAATACACTTCATGGAACGTTTTTCGTTGCAGTAAGTCGGATTTCGTTGCAATTCTGCAAAATCGTTTAGAAGGAAACCTTCACTGACTTCATGCAAGATGTTCCTTGATACCTTGTGGTAACTTCTTTAATATGATCACTCTCAACACAAAGCAATTATTATTGTTACAAACGAAGCAATTTAAAAACTAAAAGTTGATATGTTAGTTACTTATATTTTACTCAAATATAATTTATATTTTTGAAATTTTGGAATTTTTTAAATAAAAAATTGGTGAATAGTAGAATGTACAAATTTAATTCAAAATAAATACAGGTAAAATATTCTCCTAACAAGTAACGACAAATGAAATTATATATTGTAAAATCAACGTTAGAATTATGCTTGGCTGATCTCTACTGTGTCTACTTCTCTATATATCATATTTAACATAAAAGCAATCACAGGCATAAATTGCAAAGAAAAATCAACTAACCTGTTTAATATTATTTTATTCAACAAATAGATCAAGATTTTGTTATAAATAAAATGCCAGATGTCATTGGAATTCTGTATTGTGGGCGAAAAAATTAACTGCTGTAGATATATAACTTAATTATTCAGTGGCTTTAACTAGGGCTTCTCCGACTTCCACGGCAATCTCAGCTTCTGCTTTGCCCTGGAAATGAAACAGAAATTAAGATCTATTAGTAGTATGGGACCTAAAATGTGGCCAATTAACACACCGGTAATATTCTAGAAATTTAGCATTATTAGTCAAATTTAATACACAACCATTTAATATGGTTCTAAATTCAGTGGCATAAAATTTCTTATTTAAAGAATCACTAATACAATTTCTTGAATTTCAAAAAATCCTAGTAGCCCAATAAAATGGGACAAAATTTGTCGATTTTGATGAAATAATTCAGAGAGGAAGTTATAGAGAATTCGACTCCTTTTAATTTTCATTTCCATTCGATCAATATTGGCAGAGATATGAATTTTTAAACATCTTTATAGCACGCAATCAGAACACTTATTTCATGATAAAATCGATAAAAACTCGAAATCGTATGCATATAGTGTATCTAATGAAAGTTAAAGAGAATCAAATTTTGAATAATATGCTGAAAATAAGTTATCAAACATGTTTCTTTCACCTAATTTCAAATACTTGTTACATTAATAGCTACAGTCATATATTATTATAATAAAATGTTAGGTCACCTCTGCTGTGGATGCCGATGACAACTGACTTTGGGCTTTACTAAGCAAATCTCTTGCAGCGGCGGGGTCTAGATTTTCAACAGGATGAGCTTCTTCTGCTAAAATCTGAAATAAAAAATGCAATTTTATTTTCTGAAATTCGGACAATATACAGGGTATATGCACATAAAACTCTCCAAGCATTTTCCGTGGCAACGAAAAGAGCCAATCGTTAGATATTCTTGGTGACTTTATTTTTCTTTCAATGTTGCCAATGAATATTTAAGAACTGACTTTTACCACGGAAAGTCTCGGGAGTTTTATGTGAATCACCCTGTATACTGATATTTAATTTTGGTTCAAGTGAAAAAAATGCCCGATGATGTGTTTCTTTGAGGTTTATGGAAATAACTGTCATGTATCAAGTCTTCAAAAGGCATGTCAATTATCAGGCATTCAATGATTGTCACATTACTTTCAAACGCATCCAAAAGTAATCAGATTTCCTCAAAAATGTTATATTGTGTGATGAAACAGTACGAGCCAGAAGTTATAAGGCAATCGATGCGCTGAAATAAATGAGCAAATCGCTGTTGAACACAAAATTAGTGGTATTTCTGAAATCCATGGAGTGCCTTAAAGTCACATGGTGATACAGCAATATTAGGTAAAGATCCTGACAAATCTTCATAACAGAATGAGATTTATGGAAACACAGCTGAAATGATATTAATGAAAAAAAAACAAAGTAGGAAACTGTTTAAAAAAAAATGTATTGTGTATATATGTTGATAGTCTTTTAAATAGCCATGTTGGTTAAAACACGAGGTGGCAATCGCGATTAATCACACGGGTATCGCGCCACCGGGTTTAAATCCCGGCTCCAGCACTGTCGGAGGAAATGGTTTGTATGTCCGCGTTTTCCAATGTATAACCCCCTTCCGCACAAGCCTCTGGCTGTAATAGGAATTAAGTAGCTCCAGACTTCATAACCCACTTCTTGCTTGATGATTTCTTTGTGAGCGACACAAAACCGACCTTGTGGCTCAATTCAATTCTTTATTGATGCTACTACATTATTAAAATGTTTACATATGTTAACGGTTATTAGTAAAATATAATAAAAATATACAAGATAATAATAAAAACAGTCGTGGATATAAAATCATAAACATTGTTAGTATTAGTGCTTATGTGCTACGCTTGAGATCAAGAATAGGCAGGCTCAAATCCTGGTTAAAACATAGATGTTTATTGGCATTTCCAATATGTTGTCGAAATGGTAGCAGTGCAGTTATGTAAGAAACAACACAGCTAATCGCCTTTATCTCTCCAGAATTCGAATGTTAGCTGCGGCAGGTAGCAATATCATCGACAATGGTTATTGCGTGTGTGTGTGTCCTGATCAAATAGCTAATGCTATACTCCGACAGGACGTTCATCTAAGTATGACCATTAAAAAAATATAACAATTCTGGCTGACAGTCTTTGGTGGATAAAGCATTTCAGTACAGTACTCTACAATATTTATTAGATTTTGGCACTGTGTGGAAAGTGAAAACGAAAATTATAGACGTCTTGAAGAAGGTATCATTTAATGAATTAGAGGTAGCTTTGCTTGAGCAATAGAAGACTCTACCGTACAATGGTGTATAGACGGCATAAGAGGTATTCTCTAAGAAATAAATGTTTAGTTGTAAAATATTTTCAACTAAGAACCTGAGTAGTATAGCCAGCAGTACCCGGGCTTATGAAGGGTGGGGACAACCAATTAGATTTTTTTACTTCTATATACACAGATAAACCATATTATCTCAGTGCAATGGAGTTTTTAAATAATATACCTAGTATAATGTAACAACGAAAAAACGTTTAAGTAAATTTTAAAAATAACAAATTAGTAATCCACAATTATTTTACTCATTTCCTACCAAAATTAAGGTTTGAAAAATTCCTACAATTTTAATAAAATTAAATAAATACTTACTTGCACTGAGGAATCGTCATTGATAGTTACAGTTCCGCTGGAAACAAAAATCTTGTTAACTTTGCCATCGTTTTCGAACACTGACACAACTCCGGGTTTGAGGACAGCTAGTGTGGGAACGTGTGCTGGTAAAATACCAAAACTACCAGAAAAAGTTGGTACGTCGACTTGCTTTACAGCTTTGGCATCATAATATACCTAAAATTCAATTATATATTTAGCAAAAATATACATTAATAAATGAGAGAATGTAGAACCTGTATTTTAAACCTGCGAGTATCTAATTACATATTTACTCTAAATTAGTCAAATATTTTCACACAACATTAGCAAGACCAAAAGTTTTGTAAAAAAATGTAATTAGTATTTGCAGAATAACCTTATAAAAAAATATTGACCCCATATTATATTTGCCAAGTTTCTTTTAGAATGAGAAAAATGCACCAACAAATTAAATTTCAAATTAAATGAAACTTCAATTAATTGGATTGAATCTGTGGTAAGTTCTTGATGGAACATATTCAACAGAATAATTATAATACACACTTGGTTTACTGTTTCATGTGTTTTCTTCAATTTTATCTGACATGTTTCGGTTTCACGACCATTATCAAAGAATATTAAAAATTGTTTTAAGACTCTTTGATAATGGTCGCAAGACCGAAACATATGTCAGATAAAACTGAATAAAACTCATGAAACAGTAAACTAACCAGTAATAATATTATTCTATGAAACTTCAATATGTAATTTTTATTTGGCAATTCTGCAGTTCATCCACTTCTCGATTTTTGAGGTTTTTTTTTTTGGATACATTATAAGAGAGTTATATGAAGCGTTCGTGACCAATGAAATGTTGCGCAAATGTTTAATAATTGAAGAAAGTGCAGCGAATAGGGGTACTTGGTGTGTAAAAACGAATGAATATACGACGTTTTTAGGTTACTTTGAAATAATTAGCATTGAATCATTTTAGGGCAAGGGTAAATAAGAGTGATGGCATTTGGCTGCTTATTACGTCGTACCCTAGTAAACATTCAATTTTGTCATGATGCTTATTTTCCGTTGCCCTGAAAGGTCTATTTAAATGCTTTTCATGTGAAAATGACCTGAAATTGTCGTATTTTTACTCCTTTTTGGGTCCTTTATGTATTGGTCATTGCAAACCAAATAGGGTTATAATAGACATAGTAAGTAGACATAATGCTATGTCATAACTCTTATCTTATGTACCCTTGCCCTAAAATGTTTCAATGGTAATCGTTTCAAAGTGACCTAACAACATCGTATTTCACTTGCTTTTACATACCCAGCACCCCTATTCGGTCCACTTTCCCGTCAATTTGGTCGATTATGATACATTTAGGCAACATTTCATTAGTCACAGTTACTTCATATAACTCTCTAATTAATAAATTCACAAAAAAAACTCAAAAATTGGGAAGTGGATAAACTGCAGAATGACCTTTTATTTTTTTATTGACTATATGTCTAATGCAAAAGTTTATGTACTACACAACTTATGTACCTACTTTACATACAGTTGGGGAAAAATGTATTTTTAACATATTACGCAACGGTTTTCAGTGAGAGCGTCCATTTACTAAAAGTTACTAGGCTATATAAAAGTACCTATTATACGTATATTATTATATTCACTTTGTTAATAAGGGTAATTGGTAATACCTATTTTGAATTAAGACTAGTGATATATCACATAAGTATATAAAAAGTTTCTGAATAAATCAAATATTTTAGTTTTCTATATATGAAAACTAGATATATAATAGGCATGAACTAACAACAACCAACTGTCTCACCACGAGTATAAAATGAATATATTATAGATAGGACGTGAAAATATAAATTTAAATTCGTACCTGATTTCCAGCAGCGAAGGTAAAACTCATTTCTTCTGCGTACCCCCTCTTGACTGATGTGTTGAAGGTTCTGCGGGTAAGAAGACGAGAAACAGATCTCATAGCAGCCATATTCTCTGAAATTTCTTGAAAAAGTTAGTAATTATTTTATTTTTTATCTATTTAATGATTATTTTTGGGAAGAATTATAACCTCACTCAATTACATAACATTTTCAATTTACTACCAGGTATCGAAAAGGTTATATCATTGCAAGAATGGAATATAATTGAAGTCGGTAATCTACTTACAACAGTTTATTTCTTATTTTCCCCAAATCGTTAGAAAAGTATTTAGCAAGTCGACCACAAACCGACGTAACAGGGACTGCAAAACGAATGCAGTGATATTAGCACAGCATAGGTAAAATCACATTAGTATTGGTTCTTCTTCTTAATTTCTGTATGAACGTAGTCAAACACGGAGTAGAAAGATGAACGAGCAAATATTTGTCCACTCCAACTAGTGAACAACACAGACTACTGAACAAACTGAACTCAGCTTAAGAAGATGTGAAAGTGTGAGGTTATCTATTCTCTGTGTTTTGACTTGTTTACCTGAGTTTTTAGTCTTTGGTCAAGATTAGTAAAGCAAACTAATCTTACTCTTTGGTTTTGTGTGCATATATTGTTATATTTTATTTTACAGAATTTGGACAAAATTGTGAAATTCCTTCGAAGTCAAACTCACATTTTTACATCTGTTAATTCATTCTCATATTATGAAATGTTTTTAATAGAGTGAAAAATTTTAGGTGTTTACGAAAATTGACTCAAAGCAGTCTTTGTTATTTTTATAGTTTTCGAAAATGAGAATAATTACTTCGAGTGAAATTTGGTTAACCCCTATTAAGTGTTGCTAGGCGAATCGTCTCTCGACAAGTCCTGGCACAAAAAGAAATGCGTCAACAAAAAAATGAAGTACTTTCAGACAATGAGTACATTAAAATCTAAGTCTAAGGAGAGGTTTAACTATTTATCAATTGAACAACCAAATATGCTTTATTGTCAAAAAAAACTACAAATGATTTTTGTTTATAAAGCCAAACCTTAATTCTAGTATGTATTATAAGTATAATAAAACACAAAAACATTTTGTATATAAAACAACCATTTATATCTAACGAATTAAATGATTCTGATTGGAAATATCATATTGAAAATGTTTGAGTATTGAGTGAAATAGTTCTAAAGGATTATCAGAACCTGGGGACGAGCGTGGGTGCGTCTTTACTATATACATATTCGATATGCTATGTAAAGCAACGTAAGGCGCGGTTATTAGTTGGATGGGTGACCGTTCCAACGAAGACCACGTCCTCGCCTCACACACCTTCCAGCGGCTTGTATATCAGTGTATGCACGGAAGCTATACAACCTTAGGCGAGGGTTGTATAGGGGATATACCATCCTTCGGAGGGGATGTAAAGCCATCGGTCCCTTGTCTATTAAATGTTAGGCAAGTAAAAGATCCCTACTCTTCTTAAGGGAAGAGGTTCGGCAAAATTCCTGGTTGGGGGTAGTCCACAGGCGTCGGTGTTACGCCTCAGTAGCGGAAATAGGCCGACGTTAAATAAATGTATAAAAAAAATAAATTATCAGAATCTCTAACTTTACACCAGTCTGCTTCCAAAACATATCTTTAAGAACTTCTCATAGTGAAGAGCCTGCCGCGTCGTTTTATCCCTTCGGGCTTCCTTGTTTCTAATGATACCTTGCATAGCATTACATGATCAGACAGGCGTCCATTACTATTCGAACAGATTACCGCATCCCTATCAATATTAGTACATTATAATCCACAGGCCCAGATGCACAGCGGGGCAACCGGGGCGGGAGCCCAGGGGCCCCCACAAACCTTGGATTAAAAAATTTTATAATAAAATTTTTTAAGAAAGTACTGAGAATAATATCCGAACAAGGCCTAGTCTCTCTTTACCTAGCACAAGATCCTTGACATCTTCCAGGAGGTTACTTCGGTAACTTGAGAGGCGGTTAAGAAAACATTTTTTTAAAGGGATTTTCATCCTATTCAAATATACGTAGCGTCTTTCACTTAAATATAGTAAGCCTAACAATTGTTCCTCATTGCTCCGACAGAAAGTAATAAGGCTTTTTTTTAATTACAAAAAATAGTATGTATCTTAATAGTGGAAATTTATTTTATAATAAATGTAAAAATAAAATTATCAAAAGATAATTATCGATTGAAAGAGCCTTCACTTTCTTCGTTGCTCCGGGCCTCCACACCCCTGCATCCGGCACTGATACAAGATAGCAGAATGAGGGGTGATACCAGGAAGTATTGAATAATACGTGTTGCTTCCTCAATGTGCCTTTCTAGGAAGAAGACAATAAATTATTTAATATTTCAGTGCCTGCTGATATGTTGTCAGAAAATTTATGTTAAAGTCTCCTATCAAAATTAATATTGCTTTTGTGGAAGTTGATTATTTAAAAGTGACTCTAACCTTGGAAGAAAATAATTACATTACTACAAGTCTTGTAACGTAGCTTTATACTTGGGATATGAATGGACAGTAGACTTCCGGTGAAATAGTGGGGATAGATCTGCCGCAGTGGTTACATCTGTACATCCGTTTCATTTGTTGCTTCAGTTATAATCTGGTAAATTTTTTTAATGTTCTTGTTTTTGTAGTAATTATTTGAATACCTTGAATTTGTAAAACATTTTTCCAATTTTTGGTCTTAAGTAGTTGTTTTAGCATTAGATAGTCTGTGCGTTTTAAATAATTGTCTTGATTTGTGGGTTCTACTATATCAATATTATGTTCTTGGGAAATATTTAAGATAATAGGGGAATGATCTGTGATATTAAAATCTATTATAATTGCCTTGTAATTTAGATTGTTTGTTTTTAATTTTTTCGGTACAAAAATGTGATCTATGCATGACGATGTGTTGTGTGTTACCCTAGTGAAGTCGTTAATACAGGAAATGAAACTGTGCGATGCAAGAGTTGATAAATAATTGTTAACTATTGGATTATCATAATCTAAAATGTTTATATTAATGTCACCAACAAATATCTCAATACTTTGTTTAACTAAATTATTATAAAAGTTATCTGTTTGTTAAAAAATTTTCAACATTACTCGGGTTTGGCCTATATAAGCAAGTAATTCCATAATTTATTTTATTTGCTTCAAGAAGCAATCTACTTACTGTAACGCATGACTAAAGCTTATGAATTGGAATGTATTTCTAAAAATACATCCGTTATAGTTTTCTGTGGCATTAACATCATTAATGGTGACAGTAATAATACTGTAATGAATTACAATTTTTTAAATAAGAAATTGTAATGAAAATGAATTACAATTTTTTAAATATGAAATTTTGTACTCCTTCCCTGTAACTAATACACATTTTATTTCAATGTAATTATCAAAATTTGTGGCATTTGATCATACATACTCTTATAATAGCTACTTATTTAAATAAAAAAACTGCTGCCCAAGGAATCATTAATTCCACATTCAAGATTTTGTAGCCAAGTCTTATACACACATTTTACTCCCTTTAATAATAGGGTGGGGGTGGCCAATGTCAAAATTTTTTTAAAGGCCCTTGGTTCTTGTATACACACTAAATCCCAATTTAATTTTTTATTCCCTTAAACAATAGGGTGGGGGTAGCAATGGAGGTGATAGATGGGGTAGCTAATGCCAAAATATATTTGAGAGGCCCTTGGTTCTAGTACACACACTAAATCCCAATTTAATTTTTTACTCCCTTTAATAAGAGGGTGGTAGAGGGTGTAGCTGTCAAAAAATTTTTTTAGACGTTTCGTTCTTGTATACACACTAAATAACATTTTAATTTTTTCTGCTCCCTTTCATAGTGGGGGGTCGCTGATGCCAAAAAAATTTTTGAGGCTTGACTTTTTGTGCATGCCCTAAATTGCAATTTTATGGACTCTTATCTGCTTGCTTTGCCTATTTATCCTTATTTACCCCCGAACCCTTCAACGGAATTAGATCAAAATATAATCTAGTTGCAGATCTCGTTATAATATATGTGTACCAAATTTCAAGTCAATATCATAAACGGTTCCAGAGTAAACGTGAGCACAAAAAAAAAGTTACAGACCGACAGACAGAATTTCTTTCTCTCAAATTTAAAATCTCGACGTTTCATGACATTTTTAGCCTATTTCAACAAAAAAAAATGTTTTTTTGCGTTACTATACTTCCACTGGACCTGGTAGTAATTAGCATAGCACAGAACTTTGGAATAATGCATTTTCAAATTTTCTTTCAAAAACAAAGGTTTTGGTGTGGTAATAAACTAGCCTGGCTAACTCGGAGAAAAGCATTTTATTTATTTTAAAGTGAGAGTAGACCATTTTGAAGGAAAAAAATGAATGTGAATCCTACCTTTAATCGTCCAAATCATGAATCCAATCCAGCTTCCACAGGTCTCTAGGTAATCCAAGAATTGATATTAACAAATACATACCAAAGATCATATGAATATTTGAACAGAGCAGAATTTATGAGAAGTTCATAATGAAGATTCGTTACGGGGGTAAAGAAAAGTCATAAGTAATGTGTTTTTGCCACATCGAAAGCTGCATTGAGCAATAAAATAACAGTTAAATGCATTTTGTTTTTATTTAATTTTGAAAAGTTAATACAAATTAAGAAGTAAATAAAAACAAAACGAAAAAGGATGGAACATGTGATTAATGAGACATATCTGAAATTCAATTAATCAGTTGTTCACCGATCAGTGACTTTAAAACCACATATATTTATTTATCTCTGAACTTACGACAATGTTTTAAATGTTTTTTCAACTGAGAATTAGTTGTAAAAGAAGTCCCACACATGTCACAAGTAAAATGTTTGTATCCATTATGCCTAAACATATGATCCCTGAGATGGACAGCTTGGAAAAAGGCCTTGCCGCACTCTGTGCAGAGATGGTTACGTTTTCCACCATGCGTTTTCTGATGATATCTATAAGTATCATAAGTTCGAAAATTAGCGCCACATAAGTTACAGCTGTATTTGATTGTGTTTGAGTGTGTACGCATATGCTTTTTTAGGAGGTGAAGAAGAAAGAATGACTTTTTACAGTGCTTGATTGGACATATATATTTTCTGACGTTTTCATGCTGTTTCATATGATATCGGAATCCATAGCTAGATGTTAAACTTCGATTACATATATTGCATTGGTAGCGATGAAGTTCTTTATAATGTTGAATGTATTGGAATATATTTAGCTCTACTGGTATTGAGCATTTGTTACAAATAATCATATCTATATCATGTGACACAACATGATCGTTAAATTTTTGCATACGTTGAAGTGTTAAGTTACATACTGGACATGTAAACTCACACCCACTTGAACTGTGAACATCTTTTTGTACAAGTTCTGATTTAGTTATTGAGTTATTTTCTGTACTCATTGACTCACTGACAGATTCATCCCAAATTAAAAGTTCTTTAACGACTTCTAATGAAGGGTTTGTTACAACTTCCGTATCCTCCGATGCATCATCTAGTTTATCGGTATCCTCTACATACTCAATCACCGAACTTGAATATTCTTCAGTTTCGCTTTCACTTGAATCATTGACAATCGTCTGGAGATTAAAAGAATGTTGATTCACACTTTCAAAAAGCATATCGGTTGTATTTGGTGAATCACGTCTTTCTGCATAATTATGAATTGTTTCTAAATCATACCTTATCAAATTTGCTTCATTTGTATCTAAATTATCATTATACTCATTTACAGATTCTGCGATATTTTCCTCATTTAGCTCTGTATCTTCCTCTGTTCCATCCCATACCAGTTCATTCAGATGCTCATCCACTTCCTCTTTGCAATTTTGTTCTTTTAACAATTTTTCTTGTGATTCTTTAAACTGTCGTAGAAAATTGTATGCTATCCGTATCATTTTAAAACATGGTATACAAACACCATTAGGTAAGTCTTCATGTAGATTAAGCTGAAAAAATATCAGTTAATTAAACTAAAAATTAATAAAGATCATCTATTTATTTGCCTACCTCATTTGAAATACAATATGAAATCATTGTAGCAATATTTACATCCACGTTTATAATGGTGCCTACTAAAGGGTACAATTTTTCTGATGATTCCAAACAAGCTCTGCATACTTGATGTCTTCCGGCTTTACTAGTTCTTTCCATTTCATCTAAACGTCTCGCCATACATAAATAAATGTCTATGCATCTACCACCGCACTATTCTAAATACATATGAACAGGCTTCTCTATCTACGGCAAGTAGAATCCGCCTTACCTAGGCGGCAAGATTAGTTAAGGTGAAATCGTACAAACCCCAACTAACTGAAGGAATTAAAACGATAAAATACTGTTTTCCAGTAGAAGTTTCATTAAAACATAACCAATTTCTTTAAAATAAGAAATAAGGGAAGTTCATTTAATGTCTTAATTTGTGCAGGTTCTATTAAAAAACAGTGTTTTATCATTTTGATTCCTTAAAATAATTTGAACATGAATTCACCTCTAGGGAACACAAAATGTAGCATAAATTAAATTTTACTTTTTACAGTTTTTACTCCTCATCTGTCAAACATCGTCTGTAGTCTTCTTCTTCATCTTTATTTCTGTGGCAGTTGCCTCTTGCCACTTGAGTACTCAAGCCTAGTTTAGTGTCAGGCTTTAAAATCAACATTGAAAGCGAGCGAGGCTTGCTTTCAATTAAATTTTTAATTTATGGAAATGTCAAAACATAATTTATAATAAGCAGAAAATTTGCTGGTGTTTGAAGCAGTAGATAAAAATAAATAAAGAAAATTAGTTGCAATGGATGTGAATCGAGGATTGTTGTTTTAGCAGCATTCTTTTTTCTTAAAAAAGAAAGAAAGAGACTTAGTTATCACGTACACCCCATTAATATAAACAGGGAAAATCAGGGTGACTGGAACAATTTGCGGTAGAGCTCTGATTAGATAGTAATAGATATGAAATCTATTACTAACTATTTTCGTACGAGTGTAGAATTGTTTGATAGATTGGTCAGAATTGTTAGACCATCTTTGCAAAAAATTGAGTATCATAGAGCCCGTATTGCACTTACATTAAGATGAGTTGATAAGTACGGAAGCGCTGAGGGGCCAAGATAAACTTCTTTTTTTTAAGTCGCTTGTTAGACGCGTTTAAGTCGACTAACAGAAACGTTACTGTTAGGCGAGTTTAATAACGACTAACAGATGCGCGATTCTTAGGCACGTTTATCTCGACTGTTAGTCGTATTTAATTCGACTAACAGGTGCGTTACTGTTAGGCGAGTTTAATATCGACTAACAGACGCGCGACTCTTAGGCATGTTTATCGCGACTATTAGGCGTGTTCATTGTTCTGTAGGTTCGATTCCCGCAAGGCAAAACAATTTTTCATTAAAACAAAATTGCCCCAAGAGTGGTTCGGAGTCCACATTAAACTGTAGGGCCTCGTCTCTCTTTGCCTAGCACAAGTTCCAGGGGGTTACTTCGGTAACTTGAGAGGCGGTTAAGAAAACATTTTAAGAAAACATTTTTTTAAGAAAACATTTAACGACGGCCTATTTCCACTACTAAGGCCTATCACCGACGCCTGTAGCCGAGTTACCCCCAACCAGAAATTGTGCCAAATTCTTCTCTTTCGAAGAGTATAGGGTTCTTTTACTTGTATAACATTTAGTAGATAAAGGACCAACAGCTTATTTACATCCCTTCCGAAAAATGGTATATTCGCTACGCAATCCTCGCTTAAGATTTTATAGCTTCTGCGCATACATTTATATATAAGCCGCTAAAGGGTGGAGCGATTACACTATATATCCTTGAAACGGGGAAACCATCCAAGTACCCATCAAACTAACACGTCCGTGTTTACTGCGCGGGCGCTAGACATATTATGGTGAAAATAGATTCAACTATGGAGTGGTGCTTAATAGTCGAATTTAAACTCGCCTAACAGTAACGCACCTGTTAGTCGAATTAAACACGTCTAACAGTCGAGATAAACGTGCCTAAGAGTCGCGCGTCTGCTAGTCGATATTAAACTTGTCTAACAGTAATGCATCTGTTAATCGAATTAAACACGTCTAACAGTCGAGATAAACGTGCCTAAGAATCGCGCATCTGTTAGTCGTTATTAAACTCGCCTAACAGTAACGTTTCTGTTAGTCGACTTAAACGCGTCTAACAAGCGACTTAAAAAAAGAAGTTTATCTTGGCCCCTCAGCGCTTCCGTAGATAAGTACAATTGCTAAGTGTTTCTGTATTAATAAATTTCTTTTCACGGATTGTTTCCGCAGTTACTTTTCATCATTTTGTATCTCGGATAAACCGATGTATTAATAAAATACCTAACCTCAATAAACAAAGAACGCCGGCTTCAAACGCGGGAATTCAACAAAAATCAATTCTAGCGTTAAAACGCCTCGTTCTCATAAATGCGGATTGCGAATTTGCGCATGCGGATTTTTTTTTAATTTGACATATGCGTTCCAGGAGAATTTAATTTGCTGATTTAACTTCTAGTTAAAAGTAAACGAATTGTCTTACAAACATTTCGCTACACCTGCAAGAAATTTAGACTGTTTTAGAACAAATTTCATAAAAATCCGCAAGCGGAGATTCGCATTCCTCAACTATCTGAACGGGGCTGAACGCCGACTTTAAATAGCACGTGACTGTCAGCCAATCACAGTTCAGTATTATGCCAAAGCCAAAAAGCATGACACTATGACTACTGTGCTATGACACTATAAACTCGCCTTCAGCCAAACCTGTAACTAACCTATACTTCAACCAGCGGCACGTTGCTATCGAATCGATCAACACCGATACGATACTAGTGATTCTAGGTATACGATTATATCGTAATTTTGGCGCTTACTTGACAGAACTCACTCATTACCGGAGTAGTTATCGTTTCAGTGATAAGATATTATTAAACCATCAAACGAACTTACCTGTGATGTTCGATCGTAATAATATAAAAGCGCCTCGTTCGAACAGATCACAATGACCGCTTTCTTTTTAAGGGCTTGGAGCCCTGGAGGTTTAAAAAATACTGTGCTTGATGCATAATTTTCAGTTTCTAACTTTCTTCAGTCAATCGGCATTCTTATTTTAAAAAACACAGGGCGCAAAGAACTTGAAAAGAAAGCGGTATACCGTGCTGGCAAGTACAGAGCGAGAAATATGCAAGGTAGAAGAGATATATAAAATATGCTGAAAAGAAACAGATGTAAACTGTGCCGCGCTGTTGCCATTTTCCTCCTTAGTGGGCTAAATTCTCAGTTCGAGCAACGAGAAGCAGCAGTAGGCAGCTTTCAGTGAGAACCTGAAGATGGCAGATGAGATTCTGCCGAAACGTCGTTTAGACAACCGTGACTCCTGGAGGAGTCGATCATCGACGCGGGAGAGCACCCGGAAGTACAACAACACTTCATATATATATATATATATATTGTTATTATACATGATTTGCAGGAAACAACTACTCAGCGGGCAAATACCCCGACCTGCATTGAATTACACCTTACAAATCATGAAAAATTGGTAGCCAATGTCATTTGTCAACTCCCTGACCAGACATAGACCGGTTTCGAACTTATTAGTTCTCCTCAGTATGCCATAGGTCATGGAGCAGACAAATGACAGTGGCCAACCTGCTAGTCTTATACAGACTAATGTAAATGGTATAGTGGTGAGAGGTAATTGAATCCTCTCATGTGGTCTAATGCTACTATACACCAGACATCATAGATGCCTCCGTGGTGCATAGCGACTTGCCATTTTGCAAGTACCGAGAGCGGCGACCTTCAGCCCTTGGTGGAATTAACCTATATACTGTTATTATACATGATTTGCAGGAAACAACTACTCAGCGGGCAAATACCCCGACCTGCATTGAATTACACCTTACAAATCATGAAAAATTGGTAGCCAATGTCATTTGTCAACTCCCTGACCAGACATAGACCGGTTTCGAACTTATTAGTTCTCCTCAGTATGCCATAGGTCATGGAGCAGACAAATGACAGTGGCCAACCTGCTAGTCTTATACAGACTAATGTAAATGGTATAGTGGTGAGAGGTAATTGAATCCTCTCATGTGGTCTAATGCTACTATACACCAGACATCATAGATGTCTCCGTGGTGCATAGCGACTTGCCATTTTGCAAGTACCGAGAGCGGCGACCTTCAGCCCTTGGTGGACTTAACCTATATACTGTTATTATACATGATTTGCAGGAAACAACTACTCAGCGGGCAAATACCCCGACCTGCATTGAATTACACCTTACAAATCATGAAAAATTGGTAGCCAATGTCATTTGTCAACTCCCTGACCAGACATAGACCGGTTTCGAACTTATTAGTTCTCCTCAGTATGCCATAGGTCATGGAGCAGACAAATGACAGTGGCCAACCTGCTAGTCTTATACAGACTAATGTAAATGGTATAGTGGTGAGAGGTAATTGAATCCTCTCATGTGGTCTAATGCTACTATACACCAGACATCATAGATGTCTCCGTGGTGCATAGCGACTTGCCATTTTGCAAGTACCGAGAGCGGCGACCTTCAGCCCTTGGTGGACTTAACCTATATACTGTTATTATACATGATTTGCAGGAAACAACTACTTAGCGGGCAAATACCCCGACCTGCATTGAATTACACCTTACAAATCATGAAAAAATTGGTAGCCAATGTCATTTGTCAACTCCCTGACCAGACATAGACCGGTTTCGAACTTATTAGTTCTCCTCAGTATGCCATAGGTCATGGAGCAGACAAATGACAGTGGCCAACCTGCTAGTCTTATACAGACTAATGTAAATGGTATAGTGGTGAGAGGTAATTGAATCCTCTCATGTGGTCTAATGCTACTATACACCAGACATCATAGATGTCTCCGTGGTGCATAGCGACTTGCCATTTTGCAAGTACCGAGAGCGGCGACCTTCAGCCCTTGGTGGACTTAAGCTATATACTGTTATTATACATGATTTGCAGGAAACAACTACTCAGCGGGCAAATACCCCGACCTGCATTGAATTACACCTTACAAATCATGAAAAAGACTAGCAGGTTGGCCACTGTCATTTGTCTGCTCCATGACCTATGGCATACTGAGGAGAACTAATAAGTTCGAAACCGGTCTATGTCTGGTCAGGGAGTTGACAAATGACATTGGCTACCAATTTTTCATGATTTGTAAGGTGTAATTCAATGCAGGTCGGGGTATTTGCCCGCTGAGTAGTTGTTTCCTGCAAATCATGTATAATAACAGTATATAGGTTAATTCCACCAAGGGCTGAAGGTCGCCGCTCTCGGTACTTGCAAAATGGCAAGTCGCTATGCACCACGGAGACATCTATGATGTCTGGTGTATAGTAGCATTAGACCACATGAGAGGATTCAATTACCTCTCACCACTATACCATTTACATTAGTCTGTATAAGACTAGCAGGTTGGCCACTGTCATTTGTCTGCTCCATGACCTACGGCATACTGAGGAGAACTAATAAGTTCGAAACCGGTCTATGTCTGGTCAGGGAGTTGACAAATGACATTGGCTACCAATTCTTCATGATTTGTAAGGTGTAATTCAATGCAGGTCGGGGTATTTGCCCGCTGAGTAGTTGTTTCCTGCAAATCATGTATAATAACAGTATATAGGTTAAGTCCACCAAGGGCTGAAGGTCGCCGCTCTCGGTACTTGCAAAATGGCAAGTCGCTATGCACCACGGAGACATCTATGATGTCTGGTGTATAGTAGCATTAGACCACATGAGAGGATTCAATTACCTCTCACCACTATACCATATATATATATATATATATATATATATATGTGTGTACCGGTGAGAGGTAAGTGAATACCCTCATGTGGCCAAATGCTACTATACACCAGACATCATAGATGTCTCCATGGTGTATAGCGACTTGCTATTTTGCAAGTACCGAGAGCGGTGACCTTCAGCCCTTGGTGGGCTTAACCCATATACTGTTATTATACATGATTTGCAGGAAACAACTACTCAGCGGGCAAATACCCCGACCTGCATTGAATTATACCTTACAAATCATGAAAGATTGGTAGCCAATGTCATTTGTCAATTTCCCGACCAGACATAGACCGGTTTCGAACTTATTAGTTCTCATCAGTATGCTGGTCTATGTCTGGTCGGGGAATTGACAAATGACATTGGCTACCAATCTTTCATGATTTGTAAGGTATAATTCAATGCAGGTCGGGGTATTTGCCCGCTGAGTAGTTGTTTCCTGCAAATCATGTATAATAACAGTATATGGGTTAAGTCCACCAAGGGCTGAAGGTCACCGCTCTCGGTACTTGCAAAATAGCAAGTCGCTATACACCATGGAGACATCTATGATGTCTGGTGTATAGTAGCATTTGACCACATGAGGGTATTCACTTACCTCTCACCGGTACATCATTTACTTAAGTTTGTATAAAACTAACAGGTTGGCCACTGTCATTTGTCTTTTCCATGACCTATGGCATACTGATGAGAACTAATAAGTTCGAAACCGGTCTATGTCTGGTCCGGGAATTGACAAATGACATTGGCTACCAATCTTTCATGATTTGTAAGGTATAATTCAATGCAGGTCGGGGTATTTGCCCGCTGAGTAGTTGTTTCCTGCAAATCATGCATAATAACCATATATATATTGCTACGAGTTACACGTACATAAACAAATAGATACGTTGGATCTTAATGATTATCAGATATTACGTAACGAAATCACTTGGGCTACTGTAGCGTAGCAGATACCGTAGGCACTGACTTACCCGGAAAGTGATGTACGTGCCTACGATAAAATTTCTCTAGCTCAGACTATCTCAGGGCGTTAAGCCCAAGCTTACACAAACTATGATAAATTATTAGTTTACTTACTTAACAAATCACTGAGTTTTTCCATATGTAGTGGTCGCAGACGAAATAATGACACTTTCTTTAAAAATGAAATGCACTATATTGAACAATTTACAAAATTGGTTCTCTAGAATATAACCTGGCGATGTTCACAGTTGTGGCCAATATTTCACGATTAATCAGTTATAACATTCATAAAATGCCTCGTGTAGCTACACATCGGTTTACAATATTATCATGAATTGTCATAAATTCTGCCACAAAGGTTTGATTTAAAGAACCTCCTTAAATATATGTAAATATATGCATAAAATATTTAAAAATGTACAGGTTAAAATGCCAAAAAGTATAAATTGATGTCCAGCGGAACCACTGAAGGTGGTCCCCGGTAAGTAAAAATAAACACAACACAAACACACTTATTCAGGGTGGTACGATACCGAGTCCGGTGGAAGAACTGAAGCCCTGCAGAGATGCCTTCGGGACACAAGAAATGGACCCAAGGATGGGGTTGATCGTGGCCTCACCAGCCCTGGAACCTTCCACTGTTTGTGGATGCCCCGTCCGTGGAACTTCACTGACGTGCGTAGAAGCCCCGTCCGTAGAACCCTAAAGATATCACGATTTAATTCACAGTCAGAAATGCACGTGAAGCGTGCTTAATGTGAGAAATTCTGACATAACCTACAAATGAAACATAATTTACCTCACTGATGAGGGAACAATCCACCAAAACTCCTGGAAACCACAGTCGGATAAATGGGGTCGAGTCCGCCTTTTGAGTTGACACTGTATTTCCAAAGGAAAGCCTGCAAATTTGCGAAACACGTGGGTAGAGAACGGGCAAGATGGCGTGAAGAGGTTAGCTTACCTTGTGTAATTTAATATCCTGCTTCCGCAGATAAAATTTACTCACAAACACAAAATATTCCGCTAAACGGAACAACAACGGATTGAGGAAATTTTCTTGAGTTGGTTATTCTAAAATCCATGCGGATGCCTTGGATAAAATCAAGGTTCACAGAATAACAACTAACCAACAAGCCAAGCCAAGCCAACCAAAAATGTCTGCTTCCGTTTTCCCTGTTGATCACGTGTCACAAATGTGTCGAGCTCCCATGGAGAATAGCGAAATGTGTTACGGACGTGTAGCAGTTGTTATAATGCGGCCCACAAAACGCTAAAGCGTATGGTGGGTCGCATACGCTAGAGGTCCGTAACAATATATATGTATATATATATATTTTTGTGCGGATTTTTATAAAATTTGTTCTAAAACAGTAATTTTCTTGCAGGTGTAGCGAAATTTTCGTAAGACGTTTACTTTTAACTAGAAGTTAAATCAGCAAATTAAGTTCTCCTGGATTCTAGAATGCTACGGAATAGGATTCTGGTACATTCTATGGGTGGATATAAAGAGATGAATCCAGCAGATGGGGGAACAGAATAGTTCAGTTCAGTGAAGTATATACAGTACAGTTCTAGTTTTTTTAGGTTAGACAAGAGTTGACAAGTTTAAGAAGAAAAGTACATAGTGTTTTAAAAGTAGTGAATTTATATTAGATTAAGTTATTATTAGTTGTGTGATTTTTAAGTATTTACTAGTGTAATTTTAGTGATGAATAAAATAGTGGTTAGAGAAGATTCTTGTTGCAAGTTATTTGAACCCACCTAGAGTGTTTACTGAAGACTGTAAACACGTAACAGTACTATGAGCAATTCGTACTGTTGTGTATTGGCCACTTGAGCGGATGAACGAAGCGAGTGCGCTCAACTCTGCTCTCGTGGGCAATAGACGGCTTACAGCACTTATTGCAGAATACACTATTAATGCACACTCCATTTACATACAGTGTATTCTGACACATCTTATAAATGTGGTCTGATACTTTGTTAAAATATTTGCATTTCTTTATTTATTTTCAATGTCCTGAGGAGATATTTAAATAAAGGCAAAACCTTGATTTTAAGTGTTCAGCTTCCTCAACCATACCTTAAATATTTTTCATCTAAAAATAACTGTCAAACTGCAGCGCCAGAATAATTTTGAGTATTTATTATAGTTGTTTTATTGAACAAAATATATCGTATGATTCGTATGCAATACTAGATTTATATCTTCCTAATATCCTTTAACAAAATCTATAGTAGCTGGTATTGGTAAATTCTGTTCAAAAAGAGCCAAGTTTTCACGAAATTGTTCTGCTATATCTTTGGCTCGATTAATTCCAGAGACATGGGGAGATATAAACACCTAGAAAATATATTAGACACATGCTATAATTTCTGTGTGTTATTTACTAAATACTTATCATACATTTGGCATTTTCCATAAAGAACTGTCTTTTCCTAAGGGTTCATTCTCAAAAACATCAAGAATTGCTGCAGATATCCACTTTTCTTCAAGAGCTTCGATAAGGGACTTTTCAGAAATAACGGTTCCTCTACCAACATTCATTAACACTGCTCCCTTTTCTGAAAAATGCAAACATACATTCGTTTTACTAATATAGTTAATATGTTCATCAGCCAATTTCAGACGCAATTAGAATGTTTTCTTTTTTTCCAGTCGACATGGCTCCCGTGGACACTTGCTCACATAAAATATATTTAGGATGCCAATGTTCAACTACCACGATAACTATACTTTGTCATATCTATTTACCTCTGCAGTTTTCCAACATTCTTCCATTCAATAATCCTGTAGTCTCAGCTGTAGTTGGAAGCACATTAATGACATAATCACAGCTTTGCAAAAATCCTACTAAATGTTTATTGTTAAAATATTGATGAATATGGTTATACTTATTTAAATCTAATGTGGGTCTTCGTGCATATGCCAATACTTTTGCACCCATGCAATGTAAAATTTTTGCAACTAAAAGCAGTTAATTAAGTATGGGTTTCTGCAAAGATTATGTTGCTATACTTTTATCGCCAATATTCCCTATGCCCAAAATTCCAATTGTCAGGTCGTAAATAGATCTATGATTACTTATTTTACCTTCAACAACCCATTTCTGTTTATTTTGATTTTCTTTTATTTCAAACATGCTTCTTTCATAGTTAACAATATTTGCCAAAATATATTCACTTATTAGGTGTCCAAAGTGTTTTCCGGAGAATCTAGTAATGGGAAAAGATGGTAAATCATTATTTCTTATATATGGTAGAAGTGCATCTATACCGGCCCAAGTACCTTGCATCCATTTTAGGTTCGGTAAATTATAAATATAAGGTCCAAGCTTGTCGTAATCTCCGATAACAATACGGGACTTTTGAATCGTTTCGTCGTTTTCTGCAATAATTAATAACTTTATTTTACAAAAAGTCTAAGCGAAAATTTTCATAAAGCTACCTATTTCTTGCACCTGATGAAAGACAATGTTCGGTACAGCTCTTTGAAGCTCTTTTAAAATACCGGGAGTTTTACAAAGAACAGATACAATGGTCGACATTTTTATAAATCTTGTTAACAAAAGATCGTATTACTTACTTCATTATGTAATAGGAATAGATAACAATTACTTCATATTCACCTTATATATTGTACATTTTTAAGGTTAGAGGTCAACATTGTTTTGTTATGAAAGTTGCATATTAACAATTTTGGCTGGCGTTTAGGAAGTGATAAACGATTATAATCAAGTTAGGAAAAGGAAAGTAGTTTTACCTCCTGCTGTCATCAGGGATGTTATTTTGCTGTTTTCTGTGTTATTTCTGTATTAGTATTAATTAAACTGCATATTTCCATCTGAAGATAAAGATGAATCTCATAATTATTCTCATATTACTTTTTCGCTACATGAATATGAGTACCTAGTTCATTGCAAACTATAAATGAGTGACTAATGCTGTAGGTATATACATGAGAGTATGAAAATATATTATATATTTCCCGCCTCGTTCTCAAGATCGCAATTTGTAGTACCTCTACTTCATACCACAAGTTTTAAAGTTTAGCTTTAGTTCCGTATTTTACTAGGTCCCGCTTATATCGGCCTTCCCGGGGATTTTCATTCTCTTTATTTTGTGTCAAGGTGAAGTCACGCGATTCACGGGAAAAATATTGAAATCGGAAAAACAGAAGACGAGGCATTTCAAGCTCATTGAGTGATTCTGAAGATTCAAGCAGGCTTTTGGCAGGCAGTTTAAGAAATTTCTTAAACGGCATAAACGCATTAGTAGAAGAACGTAGAACGTCCGGCTCGGAATAATCATATTCAGATAACGTATATGTCGGCCATTATAGAAATGACCGCAGGTAGCGGGGAAGATCACGATCCCGATCTAGTCGTTCAACTTCTTCAAGAAAGGACTTGACTGAAGTTGTGGAGCCTCGACCTGAATTTTTGGAAATCAATGACAAACAGCAAGTCCCTATGATTTTACCATACGAAAGAGTTTTTTGTATGAGGTTCTCAGAGTTTGACAAAATTAATCCAGAGAGTTAAGGACAAGAAAACGTAAATTATATTATAGGGGCGTCAAGGGCGATAACCAAGTTGCCTGTTATTGACATACAAAATAGTTTTTTGTATGAGATTGTCAGAGTATTTGACAATTACATGTCAATGCTGCCCAGAGTTTGGGGAGCCTCAAACAATAGTTATATACAAAAATTACAACTATTACTAAGCTATGTTTTTTGCTATGCAAAGAGTTTTATACGAGATTATCAGAGTTGACAAATATTCATATTAAAAATATATGAACGGCCCCTAAAAGTCAGAGTTTGACATGTTATCATATTCTCCTAATTTTCAAGTTGACAAAATTTTCTAAAATATTAACGTCCACCTATGTTTTAGGCGAGGTACTAGAAAACGGGTCTCAAGAAGAAATCGACCCACTCACTTGTACAAGAAGTTCCAACACTAGCTGAGAAAATCCTCTAAACATTTTTAAACAGGGCCTGAGTGCAGGACACTCCACACCAATCTACTAAATAAATACCCCCCCCCCCCCATTAACAACTGCACATTAGTGGATACACTAAAGTTAAATTTAGAAATAAAAACTTCCATAAACGAGCTAGCCCTGAGGAGAGATACACGGCTGTGTGCAATCCAAAATCAAATTGGTGCCAGCCTGGGAGCAATAGGCAAAGCTCTCACTATATTGATAGGCCAAGGAAATGAGGGGGAGGCAGGGAACCTAGTGCTAATAGAGCTTCCATAAGTGATGCAGGTCGCCTATTAACAGATATGCACCTGTGATATGGTCGAAGGTTTTAGTAACGCTGACATTTGATGACCAGGTCAGTATTATATCGGTAAGTATAGTTTATTATTTGTTACATTGTGTAGTTAGTTACACAACCATGGTATGGAGCCCTCTTTCACTGTTTTGTTTCGAGAATTATTTCAAATCTTTTTGATAATTGTCTTAAATTAGTTTCTTGTGCTTTTTTTTTAAGAGTATTTAAAAGGGCCCAAATATTTAGTCCAATAGGGTTTTCCCAGAAAAAAAATTATTGCTGAAATACTCAACTCACGTAAAAAAATGATTTATGGCATATTTATTATCTTATTAATTTTGCTAATAGTAACAAAAAAAAATGAAGTTTGAAAAATATTGGGTTTATTTTAAACAGCCATAAATTGGCGCGTTGTGACGTCAATACCCTGAAATCCAATCGCAGAATTAACATCACAGAGGTTGTCTCTGTTCAAGATTGTTTATTAATCTTGGTCTTTGTCTCTGTTAACATAACATAACCTCTATTTATTGACAGCACTCAGCACTTTTCTACTTTAGGTAAATTATCAGCGGCACCTTTAACATATCCCTCTTCCACTTTACTCATTTTGATTGTAGAATTAATAAAACATAAACCAGAAACTGATAAAATAATATTTTCACTCCAAACAATACAAACATAAAAATATAAATTTATATAACGTTTTAGGTTAGTTCATCTGATGTGTAATGTTAGTGAAGGTTAAACCTAAACTACATTACAAAATATTAACGTCCAACGCTTTCACGAACTTGTGCGGCATTTATCTGGATTCTGATTGGCCAATATTTACACGTCCACTGCTTTAGACCAATCACAGTACAATCATTACAAATTGAAATTCTGAGAAGTTTTAGAGGAAAGCTTTCTTTAACACACAGTTAGAATGTATTACAAACTAATTATATCCATAATCTCATTGGTTTTGTCTGAAAGTTTTTGGTTTTCCGGGTAGATACGTAATTCTGGCGCATAAAAATGTTGTTTTAACGATATTTTCTTAGAAATAATTCTTATTAGAAAAGTCAATTGTTGTAAATTAATAAAATGTTTTATTATATCATTTTCGCGACACAAATTGTTAAAATAAAATTAGTGGGAAAACCCTATTCTGCTGAGTGAAATCTTATGATATCTGAGGTGGGAGGGGGGAAATGCAGCATGATTAACATAAGTGGACCTGTTCTACCACTGCTCTTGCCCAGAACCGCCAGAACGTTATCAGTCTTAATGTTCGTATTCGTAGCATAAATCACTGGTAGTTGACGACAAGGAGAAGAAGAAGATAACCTTAAAATTTTGAGTAGTGATATTTTCTAATTCTATGTAATTTGTAATTTTACAGGAAGCCAATGGAAATGTATATATGATAACGTAAGTCAACGTGCTATGTGGTCATAGCTTTTTTATATCAAGATATAATAGCTTAATTTTGTATCAATGTTGATTCTAGAGTTGATCATGAATGAAGCCAAATTGAAGGAACATCATAAACAAGAAAAGTTATGTACAACTAGACCAGCTTATAGGCAAGGCAGGAACTTAACTGCGGTGAAAGTAAATACTCTAATCTTAACAGCATTTGACTTAAATGTTTACTAGAGTAGTTAAATTTTAGGTGTACACTGTCAGCGCTGAATCACAACATCTTTTTATATATGGAGTGCCTAAAATAAACTTGCGAAATGAGTTGAAGAGATTGTGCACAAGATACGGTGAAGTACTAAGCTTACATGTTGTGCCTGATGTGCCGACAGAAATATTTACTGAATGTTACCATGTTCAGTATCGTAGAATTCAATCAGCGCGTATAGCCAAGAGATTATTGGATACTAAATCATTTTATGGCGGAATTTTACATGTGTGTTATGCTCCTGAACATGAATCGGTTCAAGAAACAAAAGTTAAGTTATTGCAAAGGAAACGAGACGTTTTGAATAGACTCCCAAAAGGAAAAAGCTTGGATAACACTTAATGATAGTAATCAGAATATTGTATTTTAGAGAATTTTCACTAGGGGAAGAACTGAAGCCAAAATTGGAAATAATTTTTTCCGAACTTTTACCGACAACTTGATATTTTAATTTCACTCTAACTACCATTAATTTCGAACATTTATATGGCAAAATATAAACAAATCATATGGAAGTGACTTATTTCATAATAAAGATTCTATAGTATATGGAGTTATTGTTTCATATTATTTAATAATGACAATACCACCTGCAGGGACAGCGAGAATAGGCCTGCGGTACAAAAGCTTTTTTTTTCATACTTGAGATAACAATTCCATGAAACTTTTAATATGACCATCATGTTATCCGTTTGATTTTTAACACTGATTTATATTATTTTATAACTAAAACTGACTACAAAAATTTATTTTAACTTTGCGAGTTTGTGAAAATATAACAAACAAGCAGATATTTTCCTCGGCTGCAGATGGAAGGAAATGGTGGTGAACTGCACAGTAGGTGTTAAATATTCTGGGCCAATGAATGACGTCATTAATGCAAATTCTGATCTTGGCATTAATATGTATAGTGAGGCAATTTATTATATTAATTAAGGGAAATTTTGGAATTTCAAAACAATTTTAGATTTGTTTATTTTATGCTTTAATCATTGACACCTCAAAATAGTACATAGACAATTTAAATTTTATATTGGATAGGTTATGCCTTTTTTGCCAATAGGTCAATAGCTTATCTTATCTCCGGCCACCTAACAGGTGTAAATTTAGTAATAACATTTATTCAACCAAGAGATCAAATAAAGTTTTGTCAGAATATTTCGCTAGTCAATAGGAGTAAAATTAACATAAACAAAGAATTATTATCATCTACATATACTGTGACATGCGCATTTCGAATATGATAAAGTAATTCTTGTATCTCGTTATTTAGAACTTTGTAAATTGTACATTTTATTTATTTTCCTATATTATGTAAACATAATCAAAATGGACGAATAAATACTTACTTACTAGTAAATCATTTGTATGTACAATGAATAATATGGGGCCCAATATAGATCCTTAGGGAACTCTTATATTAGATCTTGAAATTATTGATAGGGTTTTTTTTATTTATCCCATTTACACAAGGTATAATTTCAACACATTCTTTAAAATATTTTCAGTTTGTTGGCTTTATTATTGATAGACCTCTTTATATATTTCAGCACAAGTTTCAACAGAAAAGCAATATAGTCGAGGCAAGAATTCAAGCGATGCACGTCACGAGTGATCTCATTAAAGAAATTTTAATACTAACATAATTTTTAATCATTAATTACATTAAAAAGGGTAATTCTTGACACCAAATTATTAAGCTCTTTTCAGAAATACGTACAGTTTAATGGGGCTTCATGATTCTTAGCAGTATTGTTTTATTTATAGAATCGATCTGTGACGTGCATCGCTTGAATTCTTGCCTCGACTATAGGTAAAAAGCCTTTTATCGCCTTTGTTAAAGGATCTTTTATAATAGTTATTGCTTCTTGACATTTCTTTCCTTGTTTTCTAATAGTATATATGTACGATGTTGAATCATTACAATTTTGTTATTAATATTTGTGTTAGTGAACAATATATTATCAATTGTGTATGACGTGCCATTGTTAACCCTTGTATCGGTTCTATATGGATGGTACTGAGCTTTCGTGGTAGGTATTTTTACTTTACTACACATTTAATATTTTGTAATAATTTATCCACTTTGTGTTGGCTTATATATTTTGTTAAATATAACTTAGTCTGAGTTTTTCACCAACTTTGATTGCAATAAGTCACCACCAGATGGAGCTTTTCGACAAGTTGCGGACACCTCTTGTCTGTAATTTGATGACTAAAGGAGCAGTGAAATGTTGTGAATTTGCCTGTCGTACTGATGAGAGCTAACAAGCTTGAAACTGGCTGGCGATGCACAACAGCCCTGCACTGTAGTCCTTTCTTTAGGATTAATCTGTCTGCTGGGGGCTTATTACAATCAGATTTTATTTTGCTTTTTCCGATTGAAGGTGTAGTATGTCGCTAGTTATAGGACATTATTTTCAATTGATTTGGAAACGCACATTGTGCACCTTGATTGGTGGCAATGAATCGATTTCCTTTCATAGGAAACAGTGGAATACTGGACTTTCGTAGTAGGTAATTTTACTTTACTACACATTTATTATTTTTGTAATTATTAATTTAATACTGTAGCCGTTTAATTTTAGCTATATAGATAAGTAAAACTGATTTAGCCAATAACGATATCTATACTGCAGAGCTGAACCAAACCAACCACTGACAAAAAGTGCTGGCAAGCACTAAGGACTCAAAAAAGTGCTCTTATCTTTCGAGCAATTACAATTTAATAGTAAAGTGCTCGCAATTACTAAGCACTCCGAAAAAGTGTTTAAAATTCATGACCACTTTTAAAAAATTTAAATAACAGTGTCTATTGGGACTAGAAGGAACTTTGATGAAATTAAATGTTATTTAACACTTTTTCCTATTTCGAAAATGTCATTGTCCCTTTAACAATATAGAATAGTACTCATCTGGTAACATGGACATGGACTGCACTCTATAAAAACGTAGGTTTCTACAACTAAAATATGTGTTACTTGAAGAATTAGTGCTTCCAGACCTGGACTATTATTTGGCAAGTAAAACAACTTAACATAGTTTAAATGTGCTTCTAGAGGGCATGAATATTAAAACAATTTTTCAGTCACAAACTCCTCTATAAAATCCTTATTTTACTATAAGAAACGTAACCAGACTGCAACTAACAGCTACTCTCCGGGTTATGTGCCCCGCCGAGCGCTGAATTACAAATTACAAGCCTGGCGCGTTAAGTGTAATAATTGCATATTACCAACAAAACGCTAATGCTTTGATTGCACCAAACACCACCGAAAGACTGATCCTACTTAAAGGAGATCTCGTGCCAGTTGTCCACACCGCCTGCATGACGCCTGCTGACTATTTTGCATGTCGCTATCCTAAATATACCGAGATGTACCAAATAGTTAAAGGAACCTAGTAACGGTCATCACATGTCTACATTGCACTGACGAGAGCCAACAGCTCGAAACTGCAGTCTGCAAGTGGTGTGGGACGACTGGCACAAGAGCTCCTTTAAGTAGGATCAGTTTTTTGGCTGGTGTTTGTTACAATCGAAACGTTAACATTTTGTTGGTAATATGCAATTATTACACTTAATACGCCAGGTGGGGCACATAGCTTGGAGAGTAGCTGTTGGTTGCAGTCTGGTTACATTCCTTATAGTAAAATAGGGATTTTATAGTGGAGTTTTAGAGTTTCTATAGAGGGTAAAAGTAAGAACACGCATGGTAACTCAACATATTAACCTTGTCAATGGCGAAACTTATTCTGCAAACAACAGAAGTAGAGCATATAATAATATCAACTCTGATCTGGTTGATACTTGACATGCTGCATTACTGTGATTGTTCTTTGCTCATAAAGCTGCCACATACAACAGATGACAAGCTATCAATTTGTACTCACAAAAAGACAAGTCCAGGTCTGGAAGCAGTAATCCCTCATTATATTACACTGAGAAGGTTGCTCGAATTGGAGGTGCAAAATTAAAAAGCAACTGTGTAGTGATTTATTGACATTTTGATTTTCGGTCAATCCTACATATTTTTACTTTCCTCAAATATGCAAACAATAAAATCTGTAATATGACTAAAGCTGTTGTTGTCATAAGGTGTCATAGGTTTTGTTCATTTTACTGTATGCTTACTTGAACAAATTTTCTTGTGAAAACCCTGAAAATCAAAATAAAAGGTTACTGACTAAGGTATAGTATAGAAGAATTTATCCATACAGCCTCAGTTCCGATAATCTTAGTCTGAATAACAAAATTGAGGGACACAATAATTTCTGACTGTTTATTTCACAATTTGAAAGTATTTTGCTCAGGAGCCATAAAGTGCTTGGGAGTGCTTGTGAGCTCTTTTGAATTCTTGCGAGTGCTTTCAAGCACTTTACATGCTTACTAAGAACTAAGCCCTTTCATAAAGCACAGCACGGATTTTAAAAAGTGCTTTTAAGCACAAAAGTGCTTAGATGAGCACCAAGCACAGTGCTTAGGAACAGGTCTGTTATACAGTACTGGCAGGTAAAAATACTGAATCAATGCCTATGTAAGATAGAGAAGAAGAAATGGCCAAATATTGTGCGGGAAAGGAACAGATTTAACGCTGTTCCCATTTTTCTCTTTAGCAAGCAAAACTTAACATACCTGTTGAGCTGCTGGCATCAATGTTAATATATCGCTTTCCTTCACATACATATTACTGTAGGGAAGGATTTAAAATAATAACACCACATACGTACATTTTACTTGTACACATTTGTGTTAACAATAAATCTTTATGTGCTAGAATGATTTCAGCAAAATAATCTAGAAAGGACCTTCAGTTTCTATTTTTATTGAAGCCAATTTTAAAATTCAGTTTGGTTCTAAGATCCCTTTCCCAGACCTAAGACCCCGCTAAGAACTAACCGGGTTACTCACAAGGCATGCACCTATGAAGGAACACCTGCATAAAATGGGACTGTACGAGGCAACCTAAACTGCAGACACTGTGGAGAGGTACCTGGGACAGCAAGCCATATACTATGTGTATGTGAGGCACTGCATTGCAAGAGGCAAAACATTTTTGGGGCCACAAAAGTGGATCCAAAGACACTCGAACATCTGCCAGTGATAAAACTGCTTCAGTTAGTGAGCATTACAGAATTATCACCAGAATCTAAAAACAGGAGGATAGGAGGCGCTATAAGCCAATTCTGGTTGCAGTGCCAACTAGAACCGAATTCGGTAAATAGCCTTAAACACTATCGAGAAAAAAAGCCCTTTTCGACCACTTCGTGCAAGCCCACAAGGCGGATCCCGCACGTGTATGCACATGATATACTTTTAAACAAATATGAAACTCGAATAATAAGTTATTAAATATAGGTACATTTATTGATATATAGTTTTGAGACAACAAAATATAAATTCAGTTTTATACAAATTATCTAACTATCCTACAATTTGTGTAAAATTATAAAAACAGCACCTAATAATGAGATTAATATTAATATATAACATAAAATAAGTTACATAGTGTAAAAATGTATTAGCTTAAAATTCAATATAGAAAAAATAAATTAGATGCCATTTAATAAAAATATAAGGCGTATTATAATATTAACCAAAATACTTGCAATATGATCAATCAACAGAAAAGTAGAGCGGACAATTTCAGATAATTTTATAAATTCCACTTATTCTTCTACTAAAGCTACTTTGACCATTGTCTTGGATCTAAACTTGTTTAGATATGGTACGAACAATATATCTTAAAATGCTAATTACCAACTACATTTTTTAACAGAAAACACAAACTATTTCAACTTTTATGATACCAAAACTAAAGTAAAAATTAACTAATTATTATCAAAAAAGTAAATAAACAGACATACAGAAAAATCTAAAAGTATAGTGTGGTTTAATATTATTTATAAATTATATTAGAAAAATATATATTAGTTCATTAAAGGTAATATTTAATATTTGCATGAGCCATAAATTTGATACACAATATCGTAATTTTATCAAACATTTTCAAAATAATAAGATAACTGCCAATATATTTAAATATGCAAAAAGCACATGTATAGCGCGTATAGAATTAGTACAAATTTTAGCTAATACATTTTTACAATATAAAATATAATTCTAGACTAGACTGCAGTAAGAAGTACAGCTGGATTGTGGTATGTGGTCTTTTTCGCCAATGTGAATATTGTCTCCCGCGTAAGATTCCCAGAGACCAGGAGTTTGAATTATCTAAAAAACAAAAATATTTAAGTGCATGCAATTTCATTAAAAATTAAAATAAAACACTAATCTCTTGCATGCTTTACCCTACATGAAAATTCTCATTTGCTCATACGTTGCATATTAAAAAACTGCAGTACTTATATAAAAATATTACATACTTTATGTACCAATTCTTCAAACGCACACTGTACACCATCTCTTGTTTTGGCGCTAGCCTCAATATAAAGAGTTTGATGTCTCCTAGCAAATTTCATAGCTTCCTCTCTAGACACCTCCCGATTTTCCTAAAAACATTTTAAATAGAACATCAATATATACAATTGTTACAAACTTACAACATCTATTTTGTTGCCAACTATCATTTTTACTATGTTACTTTTGGTTGAGTATGTCTCTAATTCGTTCAGCCACGTTTCAAGTTTAGCAAAAGTTGCATAACTGCTAACATCGAACACAAGAATAGCACCCTGCGCGTCTCTGTAATAAGAAGGCGTTAATGTGCGAAACCTTTCCTGACCAGCAGTGTCCCATATAGCTAATTTTACGGTATTTCCATCCAACGTTACTCTTTTTGTTTTGAAATCTACACCAATGGTCAATGTTTGTTCAGGATCAAAATTATCTTCGGTAAATCGTAATAAAAGACTTGACTTGCCTACACCACTTTCACCAATTATTAATATTTTCAAAGTAGTTAAAATATCTTCATCCATTGTTATTGTTAATTATTTTTGCGTCTTATTTTAATACAATATTTAACCAGCTTAGAACTAAATACATTTACAGTTCTAAAATGAAAATTTTTATAGATTCTTTATCTATACAGTTACAAAAATTCACAATTTTATGCGCAAATCGTTTTAAAACAGATTTTTATAGGTTTATTTTGATAACTGACGTAATGAATGTTATTATATTTCTGACTTGTCAAAATCTTCTTCCCCTATACATAAACAATAGCTCCAATTTAACTAGGGAATTTTTCATCAATACCAGTTGTCCATGGAAACTATTCAATATTCTTCGGTTAATTAATAAGGTAAATGATGACGTCCTCAAGGCTGGCCATATAGAATATTAGTCATAGACATAATAAGTGTTTTCTTTTTACCAACATACTGAGCTAAACTTAAGGAATCTAGATTAGTTGGGCGTTCTATTTGATCTTTTTATCTTCGGTTAGCTCAGTTAAATATTGTCCCCCCCCCCTTACCCATGGCAAGTCTACCGTATTTCTTCCTAAACTTTAGGAATTTATCTAAGGGCCGGTTTATCAGTGCAAAGTTAACTCGTAACTTTAATAGGGTCTCTATACTCGTAACCAAAGGATAAATGTCAAACAAAACAATAGATGCACCTATTGTTTCGTTTGACATTTATCCAATAGTTCAGTGTTAATCCTGTATTGATAAACCTGCTCTAAGTTAATTTCATAGGTGACAAGGTAAACAAACGGAAAATGTCATCAATAATCTTATCAACGCTCATACGCCAAATTTGGTCGGTTTTGATCGTTCTTTTTGCAAATTAGTCAGCCAAGTTTGTCGGTAGAAAGAAAACACCTATTGCCTCATATACTTATTAGATTTGTACTGCTATATTTGGGATCGAATTTCTGTGACTTTACAAATATTCATTATTAAACCATTATGCGCATTATCATATTGTTCTCGAGTACAAGATTCATGGACTATTAAAAATTTCTGAGCATCAAAAGTTTAGTACATGAGTACCTCGAAGGCCTTATTTTAGTGGAAGTTTGCAGTGTTGTTCTATTAATTTTTAATTTTATATTTAAGAGAAATTATATTTATATTTAATACATATCTCGGTTTAATCTGTTGGATTAGGAAATGCAGAGAAATATTAATTATTCTATCTCATGCTAGAGGGTTTCTGGTGTCTTCTGAGAATTACAACTACTAACTGTCGTCACCACAACACACCGTTGAAGCCAGTGCGGATCCACTATACTTTGAATTCTCCTGGAGGAATATACAAAATTCTTAATTTGGTTTGATTTAAACGCCATGTTGCTCAGAAAACTCCCTTTAGCGGCAAACCAATAGTCAGCCGTTTCATAATGTTCTCAATTTACACTACATACATACAAAGAGTAGACATGCTATACTATGGCCTGTTGTAGAGGATGAATATGTTTCATGAGTCATAGCTCGTAGCTTACCACCCCGACGTTTTGTTTTCGTGAAAAGTTCTGCGATGTTCCTGACGTCAGTGACACTCGTAGTTAGTTTGATGTACTTCGACTGTCAAAATGACAATAATAAACAACTTTCTTAATAAATCATAAATATTTAAAATGAGTATGATTAATTAAACATTGTTTGAAGGTTAATTTCGAAATTTGCCGAGGAGAAATTAATTTTTTAAATGGTTTGAACATCTAATTCATTGATTATACACCCCTTTACATTTGCATAATATACAAAGGTAATATCAGCTGGATATTTTATCAAGCAGGTATGTTAACTCCTGGAGTAAGGATAGTAAGAGGCCCGGATTGGTCTTGGGGAAATCAAGGTAAGTACTAGTTTTTCGATTTTTATGATTCAATAGTTTCTGATGAACAAATTTTTGCTAGACGGGGGCGAAGGCCATGTCGGAACAGTGTGTGAAATAGGAAAGTCTGGTACTGTTGGATCTCCGGATAAAACCGTTGTGGTACAATGGGACAACGGAACTCGAACCAACTATAGAGTTGGGTATTTGGGGAAGTATGATCTCCGCGTCATAGACAATGCGCAGATTGGTAAGGAATACTCAAATTTTAGAATGCTAGTTACTTTGTTATGTAAGCATATTTAAACTATATATGCAGGTAGTGAGTCTTTGGTTTTACTATTATTGTGCAAAAGCTACGCGGTGGTGTATGTTTTGTTAAATTTAAAATTCTGTGTTATCAGAACTTCACCCAAAGATTGATTCTCTTGAGTAGAGAAGAGATTTGGTAACATTTCTCTCAAGACTGCAGTGATTGACCTTAGCCAGGCAAATAGGGTGGTGACTCTAAATAAGTCAATAAAGTAAAATATACAGGGTGATTTATGTAAACATACGGAAAATAAAATGGTATACAAGTCTGTTATGTGGGAAAGCCTCTGTAAAATTTTATAGCGATCCGAGGCAATTTATTATACTTTTTTGCATTAAAACCTGCAAAGATACGCTTCTGAACGGGTGAGTTATGCTATCTCGATGCATTCACACACGTGTCGCTTGTCTGTTTAGCAGGTAATAATATCAGCTGTCGTAGTTGTCTGAGGTCAGTGCGCCATGCATTCACTGTTCAGTTCAGTGACTCTTCGACTTCTGTTTAGAGCATTTCCCATTTTTGTTAAATTTTAAACTGTATTCGCAAATATCGATTATGCCAGAGTTCACGCCACAAGAATACTGCGACATGATATTAACCTATGGTGCAATAATGAAAGTGTTGCAGGGCCTGCACGAAAATACGGGAGAAAATTTCCCCATAGGCGCAAACCTAATGAGAGAAAAAATTTAAGTGCAGTGCAACGAGTTCGTGACACCGGGTTTTGTTTACCAGGCAACAGAGAACGTGTAGTAAATGTCCTGTTGAAGTAGATGAAGAAGTTCTAGAATTACTGGAACAAAACCCTTCAATAAGTACCCTATAGGCGAGAATCCTTCTTACCCATACCACATAAGAAAAGAAGTGATTTCGTTGCATTGTATTACGTCAGATTGGTTAGTCATAGGCGGTGGTGCACTTCTACAAAATAATAAGGTAATTTTTTCCAAATTTTTTTATTTCTTAATTTTTTTAACTCCTTTTGGTGGGGACAAGCCACTGAATAATTTTCCGCATGTTTATATAAGTCACCCTGTATAAAATCGAATGGCTATATATGAAATTTTTGATTCGTCAGTTTGTATCATATCTTCTAAGGCTGACTAATATTTTGATAAGTTGTATGTAATGAATTTTAAGACATTTTGAAATTTAGATAAGGATATTGAGATGATCTATATACTTAATTAAGAATCACACAATCATTGCGACTGCCTATTGAGCCTTCACAGTGAATAAATAATTATTTATAATTTTTATATTTATGATAATTATTATCATTGTTATGAAAATAAAAATGTAGTAAATAAAATACTATGATAGACCAAAACTACCACTAATTCCTATAAAAGAAATTTAATTAATTGCCACCCGTCAAGGTGTACAATGTGCGTACGTGCAATTTATTTCTGTACTCTTTGTATTGGTTTTTTTGTCCTTGCCTCGGGCCTTGCAGTTTGAATTCTTTTTTATGTCTTTTGCCATTTTATCCCCATGTCTTTTATTGATTTAATTATTAAACCTTTAGTTATCTATTGCTGTAGTTTTTTTTTAACATTTTTTTATTCTTTTGTGACTTTTTTGATACTTTCAAGGATTCTTGAAACAAGCATAACAAGATTGAATACACAGTACTGAAATTTTGTTGCTGATAAACTAATTGCCAATTTACCTTTTTAAATTTCTTTAAAAAAAAAAATTTCCATCGAATGATATTTGTTCGTTTATTATTTCTGTCTTGTTAATCTCACGTTTAATTTGAGTTCTTTTAAGACCATAAATGGTGTAGAATGATCTGGTACGTTTGTTGGTATAATGCCAGCATATTTTTTCCAATGGGCATTTAAAAAAATAATTTCGATCAATATGTGATGAGACATCAACAACTCTTGTTGGTAGTGATGTAAAAAAACCGTTTTTTTTCTAACTAAAAAAAACCTAGAAAATAAACGTGTTTTTTATAATGAAAAAAAAACCATTTTTAACATTACACAAGTTTCTGGCTGAAACTGTAGCACTAATAAAAGTGATCAGACAATCGCATATTCTACTCTCAGTATTTAAAGAAAAACAAAATAAAGCTACAACTAATCCGCTTAGAGTAAAGTCACTAAAATTACCTGTTGTGACAAGATGGGGATCTATAATTTATTGTCTTGAAAGTGTGCAGGCAAATAAGCAAGCTATCATGTCTCTTGCAAATGAAGATGAAGATACTGTGCAAACGTTAATCAAGAAGCACCCGGACTTAAAGAAAAATGCACTAGTCGATACATTCTGGGACAAGGTGGAAGGTTTCATTCGGTTACTAAAACCTATTGAGAGTGCAATTAAATTCATTGAAAGTGATAAACCACGAATTTCGATGGTGGTCAAAATTTTTCAGCAACTTGAACATTTCAAGAAAGTTTTGCCGACTTGCCCTTTGAGTAAACAAGAAGGCAAAAGTAACACAGATAATTGCCGACAGAAAGGAATTTGCTGTGTGTGATGTTCATAAGATCTGTAATTTGCTAGATCCTTCTATTAGAGGTTCTGATCTTAGTCCAACTGAACAGGTAAGTTATATATAATATTCATAAAACCAGAATTTATTTGAAGTAATTTCTTTCCAGACTGATGCCATTGAACAAATTTTTCAAACGGCAAAAACAATACCTAATTTGAATGAAATAAAGGTTCTATCTGAACTTGCCAGTTTCCAAGCAAAGGAAGGATTCTTCAGTAAACGATTTCTGTGGTTGGCAACCTCTGAAATTTCACCGACTGCTTGGTGGAATGGTTTATGCAAAAGTACGGAATTGTCGATATTAGCAGTAAAATTTCTTCAACTACCAGCTACCTCAGCCGCGTGTGAAAGAACTTTCAGTACATATGCAGCAATACTTACCTCTAAAAGGAATAGACTGAGAAACGACAGGGCGGTCAAGCTTGTGTATATTGGGCATAATTTAAAATTGCAACGTGAACGTCTTAAAGAACAAAACACGAAGACTGCCAGTTTAAAGCTGCCTGAACGTGTTGAAGAAGAACAAAACACTAAGGCTACCACTACCAGTACCAGTACTCCCATCACTAGTAACGCTGACACACCGAATATCAATATTACCAAGCATTTGCCTACTACAAGCACAAGTGGAGTGATATCAACGTCCAAAACAGACGACAATCTAGCAATGGAATGGAACAGTGAGAGTGACGAGTGTGATGACACTGATGACGAATCGTCTAATTCTGGATGTGGCTCCAATTTATCCCATTTTTCTGTGCACGACACAGATTCTTCTGAAGGTTTAGAAGAATTCGAGGAAGAAGAACTATAAGTGAAAATTTAAATGGGGCTAAGACTGCGTTACTAGTTTAGTGTTTAGTACAGTATACAATACAGTACCACAGTACAGTTGCAGTTTGCGGTACTGTCAGTACCGCTTTTAGTTATCTTCTTTTTATTTTCATTTATTTGATGGATTAAAACTTTAAATAGAGTTGAGTTTATTCGATTTGTTAGAAGTCAAGAGAGAAGTTCAGTTTATTTGTTTCATTTTGATCTTTGAGGATGTTTTTATTATAAAAGTTACAATACATGCGTAATGTATACATAAATAGAATTTTTATTTTAATTATGAAAAAAAGCCAATTCAAGTTTTTTCAGTTTGCGTGTTTTTTTTTGTGAAAAAATACACGTTATATGTATTTTTTCACAAAAAAAACACGCAAATTGAAAAAAAAACATTAACGTTTTTTTTCATATACATCACTACTTGATGGTTCTTTAATTAATTTAATTGCTTAAAAGATTGTTTGCTTGACCTAAATAAAAATATGGACTATTTCTATTCGCTACCACTACCACTCTTTGTATGTGTTCAATAGAATTTATATTTTTCCTATAATAAGGAGAATATATTATAGACACAAGCTTACTTCTTACTAGCGAGAAATATAAATTTTTTAAAGCCTCATTACTCTTGAACCCTTTACAGTTCCTAAAGATAAATCCTAGCTAGGAAATGCAATCCCGTAGGATAGTTTCAATCCTGGTATTTGCGGGACTGAATATTCTCAATCTTGAATAATCCAGGTATTTGCGGAATCCCACAGAGTGCTGTAACACTTTGCAAATAAGTCATAAGCATCCAATTCTTTATTAATATTTTTCAGAGAGAACTAGACACTATTATTATAAGAAACTCCCCTAGGAAAATTATTGTCTTATTTCGTCCCTAGGGAGTAAATGCTTTACTTCTGCCACAATTTTAATGCCGTAGAAATCGATTTCTACTCCTATTTTATTAATTTTATGTTGAATGTTTTGTGGTGACTAGTTTACTAAAGTCTGTACATTGTATGTTATATTCTGTATAAACTTTTAAAAACGAATAAAATTATCTTATCTTTATTAGTTCCAGTAACAAAAAAGTTAGATATAAAACCCCTCAGGGTGTGAAACATGTCACACATGAAAAAGATACAGTCTTGTAAACCAAAAAATTGTTTACGGATTACCCTACCACGTTAATGAAAGGGCATTTAAAAAATGTCAGAAACAAATAAAGATTATTAAATTACGAAGGCATAGAAAGGACATAGTTAAAATGTCTTTATAATTACAAGTTTAAAGTTGCAAAACGATAGAGCATGTAAAGGTTGGAACAAATTTCTTAAAATCGTTATCGATAGATGCTTTATTGGAGCCAACATATATAACAAATGGTTATGCAAGTCATAAAAAATCAGGGTCAAAGAAGTGCATAAAACATAATTGCATACAATGTGTGAAGTAGAAAATGTGAGTTAAACACTTAACAAATAGTAAAATACATGATAAAAAAACAATAATTAAACAACTTACAAAAATCTTACAGTGCCTAAGCCTGTTAAGTCAGAGAAGTCACTCTCTAGGAATTCGTTAAACCTGTAGAAGGTCTTAGATGGCATAGTAGTAGCCTGTTCCATTTCTGGATTTAGTGAACCAAAGAAAATTTATTGTATTTTATCACAATTTCTAGTATTGCCGTCATGTAGATGGCTGTGCGTTACGTAAAAGTGTTCATGTTGTTTAAGGTATAATAAACACTAGGATATGGACACAGGGCAAAGTCATAATCTTAAGTTTTATAAATTAATTTTTAGAGTCATCTCTGTACATTAGGCACGAGAGTATCTGAATACATCTGTGTTGCAGACCGAATACTTTAGTGGTATGAATTGAGTGCCCCCAATTTATGATACTATATGACATATTTGCATGAAAAGAGCTATAATTAAAAAAGTTTGGGATAAAGTGTTGACAAGGTTCCTTAAAAACAAATATTTTTTGAGAATTTAGTCGATAATTTTAAAGTGTGTTGCTCCCAGGATAATGTTGAATCTAGTTAAACACCCAAGTCTTTGAATAAATTGGTCTTCATCAAGATTTAATAGCGTGAAGTTTAGTGATTGCGTTTTGTCTTGGTTTAGTTTTAATTGATTAAATAAAAGCCATTCATTAATATTTTCATGTCGAAATAACGCTCTGATTTAGTTCCTGTAGTAAAAGATTTGTGTTTAGTGCAGTTGTATCGTCAACGAAAAATGTGAAATCACTATCACCACTAGAATTAGGAAGGTCATTGATATAAATGGTAAAGAGTAATGTACCTAACACGGATCCCTTGGAACGCAATGGGAAACTCTGCTGGTTTTAGAAGTGCATTGATTATAGTTTACATACTGGCACCTGTTGGTTAAGTAGGTTTTTATGATTTATTGTTACATTATCGTTATTGAAATTATATGGGGCGGTAGTTATTTAGATCCACATATTGAGGCGTTTTTATGAATTGGAATAACTTTTGATAGTTTTAGTACATCGGGAAAGATATTGTTTGCAATACTACAATACATAAATTGATTAGGGTAGTTAAGGGGTTTTACATTGATATCGTAAGAGTTTTTAGTTGTGTTATTTTTAAGATTAGTTATTATAGTGGTAACTTCATCGTGAGTTATCTCTCTGAAACTAAAGTTTATTATGTTATTAAGGTGAGCATATCCAAGAGAGAGAGAGAGAGAGGGATCCGATAAACAAATATTTCTTATTTTTGGCCATAACTTAAAAAACTATAAGACTACCTAAGTATAACTATGACAGATGTAATGGTATGAATGTTTACTCAATAATTTCAGTTGTTTGCAGAATTAGTTGATTTAAGTTTAAAAATAGTGCCAATCTTCATATCTTGTCGTTTTAAATAACTAATTCTGCAAACAACTGAAATTATTGAGTGAAAATTCATATCACTACACCTGTCATAATTTTACTTAGGTAGTTTTACACTTTTTTTACCAATATATGTATTAACACGTTCAATGCCGGTCCTTCCGCTCTCCACTCCACCTAGGTACACACGCGGGCGCCTATAAAACCGCTTTACACCATACACTAAGCAGAAACTAGACACAAATTAAAACCCGCGCACGGAAAATTTTTTCAAAGTACTTTACTTAGGTGCCGACACATACACGCGAACGTATGTGCCGAACCAGACTGAATAATACGCATTAGTATCAGGTTGTTTCGGACTCTTTAAAGCGTCGGCGGCCCTCGCAGTTAAGCACACGCGGCCGCTTATAAGCGTCGCCGGTATTGAACGTGTTAAAAAAAAAGTTATGGCCAAAAGTAATAAATATTTCCTTATCGGATCTTTCTCTCCCCACCGTAACAAATTTCAAATGATTCATGTCATTAGTGTTGCTTATGGGTAGGGTACTAATAATGTTTAGAGGAATGTCAGTAAAATAATTGTTGAAGTGCATTTGTTTGGTTGGGGTTGTTATTTTTAATGATATCTCAGAAGGCTGCTTGGCAATTAGAGGAGTTTCTAACATAATCATCATTGGCTTTTCTTTTTGCGTTAGAAATTTCTAAGCGGTATTGTACTTACAAAGCAAAAATTTCCTCAGATACGGCGATTTTTAAATGGATTTCTAAATTTGTTTATGTAAAAAAATTCTACAAACATTTTTTTAAAAGTTATGACGTCATCGGCAATTTTTTAAATGGCAATATTCATTTTTAAAAATGTCATGTCATGTCAGTGTCTTTACTTGTCACATTGTATTTAAAATTCTGATAATGGAACATTTAAGTGAGGCACAATGAATTAAAATTTCCATGATAATTGGCTATGGAGACAAGCCCTGAATACAAACTCTGGTTTGTGAATGATTTAATGGTAAATACTCTTATCGACATATTACACAATCAACTGGTAGCAAATTAAAAAAGAATTTCCGAAATTGTGGTTATAAAAAAGATTATTGATGAAACCTTTCCCCTAAAATCTAAAATAATAAACACAGAAAATCATCATCAGATCAAATGGTTTAGTAATGAAAATATAGTAAACAAATTGCCACCAAGCAATCAATAATACCTATACGGACTTTCTTGAAAATTTTGTGCCTCTAAATACATTTAACTTCTCTATAGTTTCCACCAAGTCCTTACTTCCAACTATTAATAACCTCAAAAATAAGGAATGCAAAGATGTCTATGATATGAGCATGAGAATAATCAAATCAATCAAATAATCCATATTGTTACCATTAATGGCATTAATAAACATAAGCATTATTGACGAGGTATTTCCCGGATTGCTTGAAAATAGAAAAAGTTGTTCCAATCTATAAAAAGAAAAATAACATAGATGATCCCACCAACCATAGGCCTATTTCTGTCATACCAACTTTAGGTAAAATATACGAGCTTGTCTTAAAATTGCAATTAATTAATTACTTTGAGAGTCGAAACCTATTTAATCCTAATCAATTTGGATTCAAAAACAACTTATCAACTACATTAGTAATAGACAAATTAACCACTATAATCAACTCAGGTTACGAGCATAAACAGTACATTTGCACTAAGTTTTTAGATCTCGCTAAAGCGTTTGATTGTGTATCGCATCAAATCTTGTTAGACAAACTAAAGTTTTATGGCATCACATATGACAGCGTCTTGTTAGTCGAATATTATCTCAAAAATAGGCAACAATATGTTATTTACAACAATGTTAAATCAAACAGACTTAGCGTGAATACCGGCGTCCCTCAAGGATCAGTTCTGGGACCAGTTCTGTTTCTGATGTATATAAACAATCTGCCAGTATCGTTAGATAGTTCAACTTCTACCATTTTATTTGCTGACGATACAAGTATCACTGAATGTAATATGAACCTAGATACACTATTGGAAACAATGTTGGAAACCGAATCAAAGATATATAGCTGGTTTCTGGCAAACAAACTGAGTCTGAATACCGCTAAAACTGAGACGATGGTTTTTAGCCTTAGAAATATGAATGAATTAAAAAACCAAGATTCAATTAAATTTCTTGGCATGTATATAGACTACAAACTATTCTGGGAGAGTCATACTGATTATGTCAATAAAAAAATTGCTAAAAACATATTTCTACTTCGCAGCTTGGCGCATCGCGTATCATCAACAACTCTCATCACTGCCTACCATAGCCTCATTCACTCTGTGATATCCTATGCTCCATGTCTAATGTGTTCGCCATGCAAAGACGAGCAATAAAAATTTATAGTGGTATTTGTGCAAAATTCGGCTTACTGTTTGGTGACTGATGTCTAATTCAAACCCAATTTGTCTTAAGAAACAGTCTTATCAACTTCTATTCGAGCCAAAACATTAATTTCCGTTCCTTCGTCAATAATGAAGTTTTTTTCGGGATCATTGTTAGGCTCTCTTCGGAATTGGTTTTCAACACGTTTAAAATAAATTTTCGCTGGACATTATCTATCAGGATATTGTTGGCCATAAAGGTCGGTAACCGCAACTGTATTCCTTTTACATTCCCTATAAATAATTAACATGTCCACTTTTTCATCTCTTGTATAAATTTGCGGCATTTTGAACACAATTAATAGAAATTTTAAACAATTTTTAAAGACAATAAAAACACTGTTAAACCAACAAATGTTTGGCAAGCTAAATAGTGTTATGTGCTGCCCTTTAACGGGGAAAGATGTGATTAAGTCCCTGGGCAAAGTGAAGGGAAACCTGTATTCTGTTCATGGCCAGTAGGTGGGGTGGCGCCATGTATGAGCCAATTGACGAACAGTCATCTATCACATAGTATAAAACTCTGTAGGATTCCAGAATATTATGGAATACTGTTCTGGTACATTTCTATGGGTGTATATAAAGAGGTGAATCCAGCAGATGGGGGAACAGTTCAGTTTAGTATCCAGTACAGTTCTGGTTACAGAGACAGGTTGTGGGTTGGAACAGTTCAATTGAGTGAAGTATGCAGTACAGTTCAGTGAAGTAAACAGAGAGAGTTTTTAGGTTAGACAAGAGTTAACAAGTTTTTTTTTTTATACATTTATTTAACGTCGGCCTATTTCTGCTACTGAGGCCTAACACCGACGCCTGTAGACGAGCTACCCCCAACCAGGAATTTTGCCGAACCTCTTCCTTTAAGAAGAGTAGGGATCTTTTACTTGCCTAACATTTAATAGACAAGGGACCGACGGCTTTACATCCCCTCCGAAGGATGGTATATCTCCTATACAACCCTCGCCTAAGGTTGTATAGCTTCCGCGCATACACTGATATACAAGCCGCTGGAAGATGTGTGAGGCGAGAACGCGGTTTCCGTTGGAATGGTCACCAATCCAAGTACTAACCGCGCCTGTCGTTGCTTTACATCGCATACCGAAGTATGTACATAGTAAAGACGCACCTGCGCTCGCCCCAGTTGACAAGTTTAAGAAGAAAAGTAAAGTACATAGTGTTTTAAAAGTAGCAAATTTATATTAGATTAAGTTATTATTAGTTGTGTGATTTTTAAGTATTTACTAGTGTAATTTTAGTGATTAATAAAATAGTGGTTAGTGAAAATTCTTGTTGCAAGTTATTTGAATCCACAAAGTGTTTACTGAAGACTGTAAACACGTAACAATATTTCATTGTTTCCAAAGCCACCTTAGTTACTTCTTAACATTTAATTAGAACAAAATTGTATTTTCTTATTTTCTTTCGGCTGTAATTTTGTTTGTATTTATTGCACATTTTAATACGACATATGAATAAATTCCTTATTAATAGTACTAGTAAATGGTACCACGGTACCGATATGGTCCCATTTGAAAAAATTGAGTTTTGCCCCAAAAACAATTTTGATGAATTTCATTTGCTCATAAATCACGTAATTTAATGTTTTTAACGGGATTTCGATTTTTGTAGCATTACACGGGTCATTTAGAATAAATCAGAACCGTCATGGCACACTTAAATGGAAAACTAAAAATTATATTATAAAAAATTAATGAAATGTCACTTATTTGGCATCGTGGGCTTCAGAAAATTGTGCAGAATTCAAAAATGTAATAATATATAGGGTATTCCATTTAAAAATTGAAAGTTACTGTTTCTTGTGGTGAAACCGAAAGTGAAATAAAAATCAATTTATGTCAAAAAGTGCTGCTTATTATGTATGTAGCATATCCTAAATTTCAATCAATTATCTTCAAAACTAAAGGAGAGCATATTATATACTTTTGTATTTACTGTTATATCTTCCCACACTGTATAATTTTAAAGCATAATTTTTTTTATTTGGCAGCCAGGAAAGTAGAGGGCTTGAATTGCTTCCTGGCTCCCTGGTTGGGAAGCTAATTTTTGTTATTTTCATTATTTTTAAGAAAAGACACTGCTAGGAATTAGGAATGTATACAAATTATTCTGCACGCTAGAATATCGATTTCTCTCAATTCTGTATATTTATTAGTAAAACTTGATTATAAAATAAAATTGCTTACATAAAATAATAAATATTTGCTAATAGTTTAATTAAGCAATATTTCATTATTTCCTGACATCCCTAATATTGTCTTTGAGGTCATGAATTAACAACCACTGTGTTTACTAAGAATGTCATGGACAGATTAATAAGTATTAAAAATATTATCTTTTTATTGAACCTTGAATTAAAACAATTATTTAACTTTAAAGAGGTAATTGTATTTAAATAATAATTATATTATTTTAATATGTGAAATTGTAAATATGAATTATGAGAATATCAGCAGTCTAATGCAACATGTTCTAGGTGTCAAACACCCAAACATCGTGTGTGATGGATGTGACAGCCAGGGTATAGGTGGTATGAGATACAAATGCACCATTTGCTACGATTATGATTTGTGTTACATGTGTTACCATGGAGATAAACATGACTTGAGTCATAATTTCAAGAGGTTTGATTCTGCCACTTCGTTAGGGTGAGTAACATTATTTGATTTAAATGTTTTATAATTTGTATAGCCATTTAAGAGGTCATACAAGTCGTTACCAAATTAAAGTAAAAATTCTGAAACTTGATTGATCTTGGTAAAATTCAGCTTGATCGAATGAAGTCTTTGAACTACTTTATACATTTTGTGCCCTAAGTGTGATAATTAATTATATTTAATCCCAGCAGTGCTAAAAATGTTCATTATGTATCAACTTAAATTCAACATAATCACTTTGGGCCAGTCTTAGAAACAAACAATGTTGTTCAAGCTATTAGATTAATTTAAGATTATTATTTGTTGATTATTCACAAGATTCACTTCTTCTGATGTCGAGTCATGTGTTGGCTGTCCTGAAACCCAATTAACTTCAGAATCTCACCATTGAAATTGTTTATCCTAGCGTTTTGCATTTCTAAGGGAGAAATTTCCACATTTCTGCATTCATAACAATGTCAACATTATTAAATAAAAATAATTCAAAAATCTTATATTGCAAAGGACAACTTTTAAAGCTGTGTTCGATAAATACTAGGAAAATAACTTATTAAACAGATCATTGCAGGTACTTGCACTCGATCTTCTCTTGATATAGGCAGTTTTAAAATTAATTATACCAGTATAGATGACAATTTGACTATTTTAATGTGAAATTTGGGGTGGAATTACAGCTCTCAGTTTTCAACAGGTGTATGTAGCTTTCTGCTTTTCTTCTCACACAATGTGTGTAGAAACAGGGATATAATACATTTATATCTATAATACAATCACCTTATACATTCATATCTCCAATTAACCCCAAAAGTTGCAATCATTGGAAATCAATCAGGTTAGGTTTATTTATTACCAATTACACGGAAAGAAGCTACACTAATTTCAAGACTAATACATTTTATCCAAGAATACCACCATCCACCACCTAAAATTTTATTGAAATTACTATATACAGACAAAATTTTAGAGATATATTATGACAAAAAAAGTAACTATATGTGGGGATTGAACCAATTCAATTCAAAAAGTCTTTATTCAAGGTAAAAATGGTATAAACACTGCCTCCCCAGTACCCATCCCGGGGCCGACCCTACGACCACCGCGTTAATGCGGTGGTGCATCGCAAGGCCGGGCCGAGACGAGACTGGTTTGGCGAAAGTAAAAATTGAACAATACAAAAAATAAAACAACCTGAACTCCTTTTGCAAAAGGGCAAATTAAAACAAGTAATATGATAAAAGGTGCTTAAAAAGAAAGCTTAACATAAAAACTGGGCACTTAAACATGGTATTACCGCTGGAGCACTGAACTTTTTAAATTTTTGCACTGGCGCCGACACCATAACTCGTCCGCGAGTTGCTTCAACTACGGATTGCGCAAGGCAGGCCTAAACTGTGATTCTAAATGTTGATTGTTCTGGTATAAAAAAATTGGATACTGTTACAATATTAGTGACGGAAGAAAGAATTTACAGACAAGAATGTACAAACAGAAACGAAGGAACAACAAACGCGACACAAAAATACACAAAAACAAAAGAAGAGGGGGAGAGGAAAGATTTAAAGCGGGTGAAAGGTATGAAATATCAGTGAAAGGTGGATAGTATCAGGGAAGGTATAGTTGGTGAAAGTTTGGCTAGAGTGGCTTCCGGAAGATTGGCAACGTCTGGTAAGGTAAGGGGTGTTTAATCCGAAATGGGGCATTATGCTGTCTAATTTCTGTAATGTGTCTTATTAGCGGACTATCGCCCAGCTTGAACGAATAGAAGTTTTGGGAGATATGCTGGACGTAGTCGGCTATCGGAGTTATGTCGTTGCAGCGTTCGTAGAGGTCTCTGAGGGGGGTGTATCTTCCAGAATTTAATATGAGGTGCATTTATTTATTTATTTATTTATTCATTGTCATGTGGGGATTGAACCTATGATCTCTTGCATTTCGAAGCGTGCATATAACCACTAGGCTACTGAAGCTTTTATAAAATGTTTGCACCTAGAGCATAAGATTAGCAGAAGCTAAGTTTCTATATTAAAATTTGATTAAAACTATTATTTGTAGTTTTTTCTTAATCCGGTCGTAGAAAAAGTATACTGTACAACTCGAGTGGATTATCCATATCCACTCTTGTGGCACAAACTACTATTCTAGTATTATCTTTTCTTGTAGAATGAAATTAGCTTTCTCTAGGACTAACCTACATCATGAAATCAAGAAAATCATGAAAAGCATGGTGGTTGTTTTAAGATAAATATAGATCTCATTCTAACTAGGTATATTTTATTCTTATTCGAATAATAACCACATATTTACTATAATAACTGAGTTATATTTAATTTTCAATTTAAAATTTTAGCTGTATTTCAAATAAATCCCAGCCTAGTTTGACAAAAGTATATAGAATGTGTTGATACAATGAAGTTTCTGTACATGTTGAGCACTTTTTATTCCAATTCTTTGAAACACTAAAAAGTAATAAGTAATGTCAAGCATTGAAATAACCCCTAATTTTTTTTGGTTTATTCCAGAATTTTGTACTTATTGCTCAATAAATCGAAAATGGTTATAAATAGCCATAGAGATGCAGATACAAAAAATGTTGGTTTTTTATTCCTACATCATTTTATGGTCAACAAATATATAGTGTTTTATTTGAAAATATTGAGAAAATTAAATTGAAAAGTTCTAAATTGAAAAATCATTTTTGGCCACCCTGTACATTTTTAGGAAGCAAAAATGATTCAGAAACATTACACATATGTCTCGTAACTGGTATTTACAAAAACTTTTCCTAACATCCATAAGAGAAATGAGTTAGATGTGTTTTAGGGCAAGCGTAGGTGCGTCTTTACTATGTACATACTTCGGTATGCGATGTAAAGCAACGACAGGCGCAGTTAGTACTTGGATGGTGACCATTCCAACGGAAACCGCGTTCTCGCCTGACACATCTTCCAGCGGCTTGTACATCAGTGTATGCGCGGAAGCTATACAACCTTAGGCGAGGGTTGTATAGGAGATATACCATCCTTCGGAGGGGATGTAAAGCCGTCGGTCCCTTGTCTATTAAATGTTAGGCAAGTAAAAGATCCCTACTCTTCTTAAGGGAAGAGGTTCGGCAAAATTCCTGGTTGGGGGTAGCTCGTCTACAGGCGTCGGTGTTAGGCCTCAGTAGCGGAAATAGGCCGACGTTAAATAAATGTATAAAAAAAATAAAAAAAAATAGATGTGGTTTTACAAAAAAATGACTGTAGTGTTTTTATAATGTGCGAACATTAGCTATCCAGTGAAGAAATAAATACCCTAGCTATAAGTGACATGATTGTTGCCTGCCATTTTTGTAGAAGTAAGAAGACTGGGGGAGGAACTGCTATTCTGCTTAATAGGAGTCTTAATTTTGAAAAAATCGGTTTACCTGTGGAACCTACAGAACAGTCTCTTGAGTACTGTGCTTGCTCCCTCAAAATTAATAATAACGAATTTACAATAATATCTATATATCATTCTCCAAATTCTAATATTTTTGTTTTCTTTGAAAAACTGGAGCTATTATTAAGCTCTGCCTATAAATATTCTACAAAAATAATATTAGCTGGAGATTTCAACATTAACCTGTTCACAGAAAATAATCTTAAAAGTAAGTTCCTAGATATATTAGCTGGTTATAACCTTGATCCTATGATATATGAGCTTACACTCTATACTCCAAAAACTCGAATAGTTTAATTGACAACATTTTCACAAACTTCATATTACCGGATAGTAACAATAATTCGGTATCTGAAACGAGATTTTCAGATCATCTAGCCATCCAAATATCAGTGCCGCTAAACCCAACTAATTCTAATTCCAATAATAGTACTCCAAAATATACCTATAAAAGGAACTATAATATTGAAAACAGAAATTATTTCATTAATCTAATATCCCGAAAAAATTGGACAGAAATCTACCAAACTGATAATCTAGACATTAACTTTGAGACGTTTACTAATATAGTAAAATATTATTTTGACTTAGCTTTCCCACTACGAAAAATTACCGTCTACAAAAAATAATAATAATAAAAAATCAAACAAATGGGTTGTTGATGAAATTAAAAAGAGTTCTGGAAAATTGAAAATGTTACATTGGCTAAAACGAACTACTGAGGACGTGAGTGTCATACATTTATATAACAATTTTTTAAAAATGCATAAATTATTAATCAATACGGAAAAAAAGAAGTACTATGACAATATTATTAGTGAGTCGACAAATCCATCAAATACTGTATGGACCATATTAAAAAATGAAACTTCTCATTCAAAGCCGCCAAATGAAATTACACTCCTACATCATGGTAAAGAAACATCAGATCCTCATAAATTAAGTAATATGATCATTTTATTTGCAACTTATCCACATGTATCCTCAAGTATATCCAATATAAAAGGAAAACACTGGGTTCACTTTACTTATATGACGTGGGCGAAAAATAAGTATTAGATATAATATTAATATTATCTGTCTCCACAAAAAACTCCTCAGGTTTGGACAACCTTCCCTGCTTTATTTTTAAAAACATTGCTAAACATATAGTGACACCTTTAACTTATCTAATAAATCAATCATTTAAACAGGGTACATTCCCCACAATACTAAAAACAGCCAAAGTTGTGCCCATACATAAAAAAGGAAAAACAAATGAGGTCGACAATTATAGACCTATTTCTACTATCAATATTTTCGAAAATTTTTGAAAAGGCCATGTATATTAGGCTAGTATCGTATCTTGATAATTCTAAATTATTTAGTGAATCCCAACACGGTTTTAGAGAAAATAGGTCAACCACCACTGCGGTATACAATTTCCTGACTGAAATTTTAGACTCTGGATTATGGTTTGTGCACTCTAGGCATATTTTTCGATTTTTCAAAGGCCTTTGACCTATTGAATCATTCAATATTGTTTGAATAGCTAGAATCCTGTGGCATAACAGGCCTTGCCAAATCTTGGATAGAGTCCTTTTTATCCTACAGGTCACAGGTTGTCGAAATAAAAGACAATAACTCCTACTTATCCGAGAAGAAGACTATAATTAGGGGCGCCCCCCAAAGCGCAATAATAGCTCCACTATTTTCTCTAATATATTGCAATGATTTCATAGAATCTTTTACTCTCTCTCCTAACATAAAGTTGTGTCAATATGCGGATGATGTGTCAATAAATATCCGAGGTCAAATATCGATCAAGTGATTGGACTAGCAAACTCCGCTGTACAAATTATGTGCCAGGTAAATGATCAAATGATCAATACTTCTAAAACTAATTTTATATATTTCAAAAACCATACCAATAAAATAAATTCTAGCCTCCTTGTTAAACATATTGGTACTTCTATTAAACAAGAATCGAACACAAAATTTCTCGGTTTGTACTGTTTAATGAAAAGTGTAGGTGGAAAAACCATTTTAATTCAATAGCATCAAAACCTAACAGCGCGAGTTTCGCCTTATTAAATATTAGAAACTTAGTCAGCTTTACATCATGCAAAGCATATTATTTTGCATATGTACAAAGTCGGCACTGATAGTGAAGTCAGCAGACTATTTATTCTACAAAAAAAAAATTATTAGACTAATGAATCATGCTGATTATAATGATCATTGTTCTCCACTTCTCCAGAAATCTGGTATTATGATAATATATTCTCTATATATCTATAACAGAATATTATTTGTCTCTGACAACTTAAACAAATATACAACAGACAGCTCAACAAACGTTTCACATATCTATAACCGCCAGGCACATTTACTGAGTATTCCAAAACATACTTCCACTTTGTATGAGAAGGGCCCGTATTACATGGGCATTAAGCTATATGACCAGTTACCACAGGAATATAGAAATATTAAAGTAAGAACCATTTAAAAAAATAAAATCAAACATTACTTCCTCAGCCAACCACGTTATAGTATAGCTGAATTCCTTTAATAATTTCTTACACATATATTTCTCATCAGTTTTGTGATTACATTAATGTGATGTGATTTAGACCTACTCGTTTTTATCTGTGCTATCTGTGACTATCTGTCTAGACACGTTGGGTGCCAAAAATATACGACGAGCCCATTTAGTCATTAAACAAAAAGTAATATTTATATAAAAAAAGAAATGAAGTGAATATAAACAGTAGCGTTCGAGTCGCAGAGGCTTGCAACAGGAGCTCAGCTCTAGTCGGTGAGGGGGTAGATTAAGGTTCATACACAAGAAAAAAATAATAAAGCATATACACATTAGTTACTCATGTATATGCATAAGGGCGCCACTAGCTAATAAAATGACTGCAACCTAGTTAGAAGGCTCCTAAAATTTCCAAGGGTACCCAAACGCTACACTATATATATTCGAGGTATGAATTTAAAGAAAACCAGTATGTAAAGTTAGAATTTGGATATCAAATTTATTCAGTAAATGAGTATTCACTTGGAGTAGATATATATATTTACAAACAATAAATATATGTGATATCACGAAGGGTTCACATTAGGTTCACATGAGATAATAAAAGTCGTGCATATGAACTTATTTATATATACTTATATATCATAACATATATAATATACCTCCCCAAATGATAAAAAGTTTGAATTGAATTACCCGACATGTGAGTCTATTTACATTTAACATAAAAAAAGGAATCATATCCAAACTTAAAATTTTGAATAGCCAAAAAAAATTAATTATTTACAAAATACAGGCATAATATGTTTACAAGTCATAGAATAGAATATAGAATATAGAATAGAATAGAATAGTATATTTATCATGTTAGATATACAGAGTATATATATGAACGTCACAACAGTAATAAAAATAATTTCAAATAGTTCAAAAATTTACAAATAATAATCGTAATACACTTGATGCATAAAATAAACAAATAATCACAAACAGGTAAATATACAACATTGAAATAATTACAGATTATGTACATGAATGTTTCAGTATCACTGTGGCTCATAGTTCAGATACTCCTCAACCGAGTAGAAACTGTTTGTAACAAGGAAATTTTTCAGACAAGTAGTAAATTTGTTTAGTGAATATATATAAAAGAAAACTGTGCCCAAATACTTAAAATTTTCAAATAGCCAAAAGTGAAAACAAAAATTATTGGCAGAATGTATCCCGAACTCATACGCTAAGTATAAAAACCTGTATTGCGAGCTGAGTAGCTGCCTCCCAAGAAGTACCACGAATCATTGTCCAAATTGGTCGCATAAGTTGTCGTTGTTAATTCCCATCCATCGAAAATGATCCAGACCACGAATCATTGTTCTATGTCGAAGCCTGCAGTTGTCGATTTAGTTCCATACCTGTTTTCCAAAATCCCAAATCGTTGTCCAAAGTGAAAGCAAAAGGTTGTCAATAAAATTCCAATTAGGGGTCTACAAGTGGAGAACAAGAATAGGTGACCGAAACCCAGGCCTCTCTTGCTCTGGAGGTGGGTAACGCCAGGCTCAATAAATATGTGGGGGGAATTCGTAAAATTCGGGATGAATATTACGAAAACAACAAAAAATAACGTAAACACAAAAAAAGTTGAATAAAATAAAAAAAAGAAGAAGCCCTAAAAAAAATAATTTCATAAGTATACCAAAAAAAATTAAAAGATCTTTATTCCTTACTCAAAGGTGTAGGGCGGCTTAAAATCGGCGATCCAAGAGATCAAACTTGGAAGTAATTCCTCGTGGGACGGCTTTCTACAATTACCACTGAAAATGCGTTAGGGAGACATGTTCTTGCTTCACAAAAAAAAAATATCAAACTTATAGTTCAAGAATCCGAACTAGTCGAGTAAGGAGTGTCGTTCTAAACAACCATAACGTACACAACCAACGATGAATTTCCAATATCCCATGAAAACATCAAATGGAAAGCCCCATTAACGGCAATTAAAAGGAAAATTCACAAAGAACGCCAAGCGCACTGCTATCTACCTAATGGCTACCCGTCTCCAAACTCAACTCCTTCCTTCATCTCGTGACCTTACAAGCGGACCGACGCAACCCCTAATACACCTACGAGATGCCTACTGTATAGCCAAAGGATTGAAATTATGTTGTCTCAGCTACAAAATTTAACAGCGCGGCAACCCTCGATACACCTCTCAGTAATTACTTGCTGTCTACCTAAAAGGCATAAAACAGCATTTAGCATGTAACACTGTTAACTGTATACCTCGCAGATATATGTATGTGCATATATATAATTTTTAAATGTATAATTTTAAATTTAATTATAGAATATTTTATACAGTGTATTAATTATCTTTTAATATACCAAAATTCTGTACAGAATCTGACTGACTGACTGGGAAATAAACTATTTATTTATTTATAATGGTGTGACTGTAGTTATTTTTCAAAATGTATCTTCTGCAGATGGCATTCTTTCAACAACAAAAAAATCACTATATCCGAATAGTTGGGAGATAATCAATAATAATATAAGAGTGGAAGGAGGCTTCTAAAAATGTATTAATATTTATAGCATTAAATTTTTTTTAAAATGGCACTTGTTCCTGTACAATCGTCTTGGTTCACCCTGTATATTCGGAAATAATTTCCCATTATAAATCTTTTTATGTAGTTAACCTGTTGTTTTTTTTTATTTCTAGCCATCATAGAAGTCCCACCCTGTATAATTTTTCTTCAATCAATCAATAATTAACTTAATTATAATAAACGTTCAACAGTTAAAGATTTATAGGTATCTGAATAAATTTAATCAATTTTGAAAAATTCGTTCTTATGCATTACAATCTCAAATTTGACTTTCTTATGTGCATTTTTCTTTGTAAAAAAATGTACTTTAGGAATATGTACATTTTGGGATTAAATAATGTCTTTATCTATGAAGGACAATTATGAAAAAACATAAATTTTCATAAGAAAATCTAAAAAAAACAAGATTTTTGACATTATATGACGTTATGTAAAAAAACAGTTTCCACTATCAAGAAATACATAAAAAATCCTACAATCTGAATCATCTTGATGTTTGGCACACGTTTTCATAACTACAAGCTACTTTATTTCTCGAAATTTCAATAAAATTAGTTAATTCCCTGAAGAGTTATAGATAAAAATAAAAAACTTAAGTTATATGAGTTTTTAGGCTATTTTAAGTGTATATCGTTCGAATCTAAACTGGAAACCAATTCAGGGGGTTAGACAACTTTATTACAAAGAACTTGTTGTTTGGTTTACATCGATCCATCCAATAGAAGCCGAGATATTTCAATAATGGTCATGGAGAACTGCACATTGTCAGAAAAACGTGCGTGGGAGGACGCGCGGATCATTCCGAAACCAAAAAACCATTTTTTTGTTGTTTTTGATGTATACGACAGGTTAAAGAAAAAATTAACATGCCCTAAAAATTTCCCTTACTGATTATAAGAATTTAGTAGATTTACTCTGCTAGTTAATAAAATTTAGGCAAAATGTGTGCACCATCTCGTGATATGTCAATTCAAACACGTATATATGAACTAACTATTGCTAATGAGGCAGCCAAATTAAATATGTATGCTATCTAAGTATAAACGAGATAAGTCATATTAATTAAAACTATAAACTTCTTACTTATCAGTTAAATCATAATTTAGCAGAAATTATTGTATATTACAGGTCTTTGACTTATATATTTATAGCCACAATACCAAGTTGTGGGAATCCTTGATTTCACTTTGCAGTTTCTAATCTAAAATTTCACCAACCTTGAAATTGATTTGGCAAAATCTTCCCATAACGTTACGAAATTAATAGATTTCCAAATTTAAATTTTTAACTTGACCGAGCTATAGCTCCCTAATGAACCAATTTCATATGCAAAATCTTGGGCACAGTGCTAATAATTTTTTGGATGTAGTTGCTAATTATAGTAACTATGAGGCATCTTGTATAATGCTGTAATGAAAATAATATTAATTATATGGCTACATTTTGCTAAATTCCCCACACAAAATATACAGTAAATTAAGTTGTCCTACTATATGTTTTAAATTTTTAGAATTGATCTTCCTCCACGTTTAAATGGTAAAAAGTGTGAACTAAAAGGTATTTATGTTGGAGCCAAAGTTGTTCGTGGATTCAATTGGGAGTGGGGCAATCAAGACGGAGGAGAAGGTAATGAATCATCATGCCAGTATAAATACCATGGAGAGTTGAAATCTTAAATGATAATAACTGTATATTTGTTTTTAAGGAAAAATTGGTCGTGTATTGGACATTAGGGGCTGGGATAATGAGAGCAGTAGGTCAGTAGCGAATGTGCAATGGTTTTCAGGCAATACGAATGTATATAGGTTAGGACATAAGGGAAATTGTGATATAAAATTTTTGGAATCAGCCATAGGCGGTCATTTCTATCCAGAACATCTTCCAGTATTAGGTAAGATATCAGTCATTTTGTCTAATATAGAAGCAACAAAGCTTTAGATACTTTTTATCACAACATTTTTGAAAATCCCATTAGCAATTATTTTCACTACCTTCCGATTCATTTTATTCATCCCTTCTCAAACTTTTTTCGCCCTACAAACAGATAATAACTTGCTCGATCATTACATAACAAGGAAATTGCGGCAAATTGCTCTCAAGTGTCCTTTGATGTGTCAACTACGTTTTCCAATTATTAACAATAGATTAATAATAGTGGAATGCCTTTGGGTTTATTTAATTTATTCAAGACCTTTTGGAATGTGTTCTTATACACTTTATACCGTCTGTCTTTTTTAAGAGGGCCACGCCAAATATTTCGCTTAATATCTATTGTAGAAGAATAAAGTATTAGAAACAGTTATCCCATTTTTTGTGAGCTGTATTTCAATAAAAAGAAATTTGAAATCCATAGCCTACTTTGTGAGATATATTACAAAAACCTGAAAAATAGGCAAATCACTAACGGTGATAGCTTCCTTATTTGAGGAGATATAAAAAAAATTATAGGGATGAAAGTTGACAGCAAAGACAATAAGAATAATAATGTGTATCAAAAAATTCGAAAAACGCAGTTGGCTTTGACATACGCTCTTCTGCAAAAATGAAAAGAGCAAATCTCAAAGTAGGCCATACCATGACACCATTAATTCCGTTTATTTTTTCTCTTTCCAAGGATATAAAACTGATAATTTTAACTGATAGTCTCAATATTTAATATTTTACGAAAACCACAATTCATATCTTTGAATCGTAAAAATCAGCTATGCCATGATTAGTGAAAAGCAATGTATACAGTTATTAAGAAATTTGACAGATTGTCACTGTTGTATGTTGCATTGTCGAGTTCTAAGACAAGTTTTATCTTGGTAATTATGGTGTACACCAATAATAACAAATTCGATATGATTAGCATTTATTGTCAGTGCAATTTTGACGCTGAGGTGGGAGTCCCGGTTTACGGAGATAGATTTCCAGATACTCCGCAGCCAAATCGAACTATGTTTAGGAAGTTAATTCAAAATCTAAAAACGCACGGTTCATTTTCAAAAAAGTAGTAAGGCGAGGGCATGTTGTGGATAATGTAAGAAAAGTGAATAGAGTATTGAATTACGTTAACCAAAATGAAGAAACCTCTTTGAGACAAATTCAGAGGAACCGTCATATGAAAAAAGATACCGCAAGAAAAATATTTTTAAAAAACGGATTTCGATGCTAGAAAATGAGAGAAGTTCAACATTTAAATGAGGGAAATAAGCCGAGGAGAGTAAGATTTTGTGTAGATGGTTGTTAAATAAAAAAAGGAATGGCCCGATGATATGTAGCAAAAGTTTTTGGGTCGAACTCATCAAATTTTTCAATAGAAATATGCATTATAAGTAGTGTACACGAGAAAATACACATTGGTGCAGAGAGACAGAGAGACTGATCTCCAAGAAAGATTTTTTACGAATGTTTGGGTGGGTCTTTTAGGGACTAAAGTAATTGGACCTCTTATTTTTATGATGGCAAATTAACCGCTCGTAGATACCTTAATTTCCTGCAAAACGAATTTCAAGATTTTCTTTATGAATGAACAGTGGCAAAAAGATTAAATTATTCATATTTTCAACAAGATGGGGCTCCATCTCACACTGCTGTCATATGTGTAAATTATTTAAATCAAGTTATGCCAGATAGCCGGATAGGCACCTATGGACCCATTCTATAGCCAGCTCGATCGCCAGATATTATTCCCTTGGATTTTTTCGTCTGGGGTTACATTAAAGACAAGGTATTTCAAACTGCCCCTGAAAATATTGAGGACATCAAAACCAGAATTAGAAATGCTCCAAAATGTAATGCATGAGGTGTCCCGTAGAGCACATTTGTGTATTAGAATGCATGGTGCGCAATTTTAGCATTTGTTGTTAGAAAGAATAAATACACACATTTTCTTTTCAGTATGGTAGTAGGTAGTACTGTTTATACATAGTTTTTCGTTTTATTGGATGTTCATTTTGTACTTGTATTTTTATTAATAATTCATAATAATTACTGAATTATAATTATTATAAAGTGAATTTTTACTATTATGGCATAGCTGATTTTTACGATTCAATGATATGAATTGTGGTTTTCGTAAAATATTAAGGACGTTCCCAACAAAAAAAGTTTTCTTACGATTATCCTGAAAATGTATACATATATTTTTATTAATGTTCTGTATACATGGGAAAAATTTGAGTAGCTGTTGCGGTACTAAATTTATAAATATTAGCACCTAAAATTCCCATTTTAACATATTAATGTCTTATAAATCCCATAGTTTTATTTAAATCTGAGAGCTATTAGAAGAAGGAGAGAGAAATATTTTTCTTAAGAAAAATACTGTAAGTGGTATTCGTATTTCTGTAAAAGATGTTGAAAATTCGTGACTTTCTGTCGCTCTCGGCTTGCCTCAGATAAGTTGGTGAGCAGGAGTTCTGGACTTTATGTCAATAAATGCATGTACTTTACAGATATTAAGAAAATATGGATTATCGTAAAAATATAAGTTGATATTTGTGGGAAATCTACCATAATGCACTCTAAACCAAACCAACAACTCACGTTCTGATGAGTATAAAAACGAGACATTGCCAGATTGAGTCAAGCGACACAGTAGGTTTATTTGTGTGCTTGTGTGCAGAGGGAGTGGAACAAAAAAGTGCAGTGCTTGTCAACAAATTTTTATTATAAGCATGATAGTTTACATAGGGGAGATCCGTTTGTAGGTTGAGAATGACTGCCTTTTGGAAACATCCTTAAATATTGACACTATCAGTTAAAGTTTTTGTGACATATTTTATATCGTTGGAAAGAGAAAAAATAAATGGAATTAATGTGTCATGGCCTACTTTGAGATTTGTTCTTTTCATTTTTGCACAAAAGCGTATGTCAAAGCTAACTGCGTTTCTCGAATTTTTTTTATACATATTATTCTTATTGTCTTTGCCGTCAACTTTCACCCATTTAACTTTTTTCGTATCTCCTCAAATAAGGAAGCTATAGCCGTTTGTGGTTTTCCTATTTTTCAGGTTTTTGTAATATAGTAATAAAGTAGGCTATGGATTTCAAATTTCTTTTTACTGAAATATAGCTCACAAAAAATGGGATAACTGTTTCTAAAACTTTATTCTTCTATAATAGATATTAAGTGATCTATTTGGTGTGGCCCTCGTAAAATAGACAGACGGTATAACAAAGTTTACCACTTAAAAATAGTCAGTTTTTACTTGAGAAGTGGTTTTCACATGGGGTGGACAAGAAATTAAAAAATAATCACTTAATCTGATAGAGAATCATATTCTAAGTAAAAGAACTTTAGAAAGAACTTTAAACTTTAACTTTACTTTAAACTTTAGGGTTTAAACTTTAAAGTTTAGGGTTTTCTTGATATCAAGCCATAAAATGAAAATTAAAAAAAAATCTTATTACTCCCTTATTAATGTATAGTGCTACTAACGTGCTCAAATTTTTTGGGATTTATGAATCACTTATTTTATAAAATATTTTACTTCAAATTGGAGAAATATTTCTTGATTTTACTGGAGAATATCTTTTTTCATCTAACTCAGAAATTTTTTCATTAAACGAAAAAATGATACTACAAAAATCAATCATTTTTTCGTTTAACGTTGCCTTTTGAATTCTTTGTAAGAAGAGAAAGTTTTTCATCATTTCCAGTATTCCCTAATGATTCTGAGTCTGGTCGATAGCCGAGTGGGTTAAGGCACCAGGTGGCAATCGTGATTAATCACACGGACATCGCACCACCGGGTTCGAATCCTGGCTCCGGCACTGGCACTGTCGGAGGAAATGGTTGTATGTCCGCGTTTTTTCAATGTGTAACCCCCTTCCGCACAAGCCCTGGCTTCTGGAATTGGGGGTTGTCTAATTTATGTGGTGTTTATTATTGTCATTATTATTATTCGCGGATAATAGCACGTATTCCTGTCTAATATATAGTTCTTGTTATTATGGACATGCCCTGTTATCGCTGACCTATCCGTGTATCCAAATCTGGTATTCCTCTGATGTTCTTTGATTCTGCACTGGATATTCCGTCCTGTTTGTTTGATGTAGGTCTTACCATACGTGCACTTCAACTGGTAAACACCTTTTGTTAACAGTTTGGGGACAGGATCTTTGATTGAGGGAAGCATCTGCTGCAATCTTCTTCAGCCTATCTGTAACTTCCGCGACGTAGGGTAGGCATGCATACATTGTTAGTTGTTGCTGTTCTTCTGTTGTTCTCCTCTGGTTATTTACTATTCATTGTATATTGCTTTGACTGTATCTGTACAGAATGTCCAACAAGCTTAAGAGAAGAACGGATACAGCCAAAGCAATATACAATGAATAGTAAATAACCAGAGGAGAACAACAGAAGAAGAACAAGGCGAAACGCTTAACACTGCGTCAACGTGCTTTAAAGCTTCGAGCGGTAAAGTAACTAGAAAACATTATTTATGCATTAAATAATTTACAACCCTTTTATTTAATACAGAATTACCTACTTTCTTTGTATTGGTATCTCAGTCTGGTCACGCTAATATACTAGTTAGACAAATACTTATGGGAAAGTTTGTCTGAGTTCTGTCAGACCGATTTTTTCATATTGTGGTAGAGATCAAATTACTGTCAATTTTAATAAATAAAAAGTAATTAGTCCCACAAATATATAATCAGCAATACTTTTAATGACAATGTCATTTCTTATCATTTCTATGAGCAAATAATTAAACCAAGTTTTAAGCGCAATTTCACACTAAAAAAGATAATTTATGAGCCCGACCCTGCTTTGATCCACGTCTAGCAATGGTTATCGCTATGATGTTGCCTCTAGTAGCAAAACGCCCAACTATTTTACACGAAGTTCATATGTGCTTTTAGAGGGCGGAATATTAAACATAATATTTTTAGTCGCAAACTCCTCTATAAATCCTTATTTTACTATAAGGAAAATAACCAGACTGCAACCAAAGTTACAAGTCTGGCGCGTTAAGTGTAATAATTGCATATTACCATCTTGCACTGACGAGAGCCAACAGCTCGAAACTGCAGTCTGCAAGTGGTGTGTGACAACTGGCAAGAGAGCTCCTTTAAGTAGGATCAGTCTTTCGGCTGGTGTTTGTTGCAATCGAAGCATTAGCGTTTTGATGGTAATATGCAATTATTACACTTAACGCGCCAGACTTGTAACTTTGGTTGCAGTCTGGTTATTTTCCTTATAGTAAAATAAGGATTTATAGAGGAGTTTGCGACTAAAAATATTATGTTTAATATTCCGCCCTCTAAAAGCACATTTGAACTATGCTAAGCCAAGTCAGGCTATTTATTTTTCGATTGCAACAGACACTGGACCGCTGGATGGCGCCTGCTGGCTATTTTACATGTCGCTATTGTAGAAATAGCGGGATGTACTAAGTAGTCAAAGGATTCTCGTGCCGGTCGTCGCATGCCTACCTTGCACTGACGAGAGCCAACAGCTCGAAACTGCAGTCTGCAAGTGGTGTGTGACAACTGGCAAGAGAGCTCCTTTAAGTAGGATCAGTCTTTCGGCTGGTGTTTGTTGCAATCGAAGCATTAGCGTTTTGATGGTAATATGCAATTATTACACTTAACGCGCCAGACTTGTAACATTGGTTGCAGTCTGGTTATTTTCCTTATAGTAAAATAAGGATTTATAGAGGAGTTTGCGACTAAAAATATTATGTTTATTTTACACGAAATTTAACAATTTCGTATTCGACATTAAACTTTAATAGGAGCAAATATTATGCAGACTTTTCATGTTATTTTATTTTATACTACATCGTATTATATTTTATTTGAATATTTATATCCCTTTGTAGAATATAAAACAATTTATGGTGATTTGGGACGAATGGCAGGTACGTTCGCGTTGAATAATCAAGGAGGAGAAAGTTTTGGAAACTTAATTTTACCTAGGATTACAATATAAAATATAATAGGTCCTTGTCTTAAGTTTGCTAGTTTACATAATGAAATCAATCCTGAATTCTGTTGGCTCATTTTTAAGATGAGTGTAATATAAGAATGAGGATATTTTACGCACTATTTGACCTTGGTAACGCACCCTTATCTACTGATTTTCTTAACCATAAGATAATTATGACTGAAATTAAACAGACGTGAAACAGATTTTTATAATAAACCGTTACTTAACGACTATAACTATTAAACTGCCCATTTAGTATTCATATTTCAGTCTTAAACACAGAAACCCCTTTCTTTTGAATAATAAATTATTTTTAGGCCAAAACATAGAACAAACAGTAGTGCGCCCAATTAGGTCAGGGCCACCACCATTCGGAGTTGGTGACAAAGTTCAAGTTACTGTTTCTGTCGATCAACTTAAAGCAATGCAGCAGGGACATGGTGGATGGAATCCTAGAATGGCCGAGGTATGTATATTTATTTTTATAGTTGTTTTGTCATTTTAAAGTAACTTAAACTTAAAGTAACTTGACTTGTGAGAAATCATCTTCAATAAACATAACTGGAGATATTTAAAATATGTGAACTTTTGCAAAGACTGCATATTTATGCCACGTCTAAAAAAGTTCATTTCTTTGTCGTTTAAAAGTCTGACTACTACACCTAACATATCACATTGCAAGAAATTCGGGATTCTTTTTAAACCAGTTTCTATTTTTTCTCTCCCAATAATTCAAAAATATATTTGGTTGATTGTCCAGCGTATGGTAGGATTTGCTTTCACTCCCGGAAAACACTGCGACAGGCCGGCTACCTGTAGAAATATTTAATCACACGGTGAAACATGTATTTTAATCGAATCATATGTTACAGAAATATGAGCTAGCAGAAAAATAAAAACTATACACTTTTACCCATTGCATTAGCTAGTCTGTGCAGTCTATGGTAAAAATATATAAATGGAGAAAGAAATCAAAAGATTCGGATTAGATCATGATTTAAAAACAAGTCAAAATTTTGCACTTAAAGCCGACGGATCCCAAGATTTCCACTAAAATATTCAATTTCAGCAGCTGAACAGATTTTGGTAATCCATAAATATAGAAAAAATTCGAAAGGCTCTGAACAGATTATGATTTTAAAATAAACAAAAAATGTGTTCATGAAGCTGATGAATAAGGATTTTCACAAAAATATTCAGCTTTCGCCTCCCCATTACAAATAATCCTTTACATATATATTGGATGCTGTATTTGTATAAATATTGTTTTCTTCATGTTTTTATAGTATATTGGGAAAGTGGGCTCAGTTCATCGTGTGACAGACAAAGGAGATATTAGAGTACAGTACGAAGGATGTAATAACCGTTGGACTTTCAACCCTATAGCCCTACATAAAGTCAACAGTTTTGCAGTAGGTGATATCGTTAGCCTAATAACGGATGTCGAGAAAGTTAAGGAGTTGCAAAAAGGACATGGCGAATGGATAGAAATTATGAGAAATGTAAGTATATTATAGCTTCTGTTGGTGACTTGCAGATTGCTAAACTACTTTCTTTTTTAGTCACTTGGCAAGTTAGGGAAAGTATTAAAAGTTTATTCGGATGGAGACTTGAGAGTACAGTTGGACGGACACGCTTGGACTTTACATCCGCAGTGCGTTAAGATCATACCAGGAAGTGCAGCTGAACTAGCAAATACTATGCACGCAACTCAAAATCAAAGGCAGGAACCTTCAAGTGAGTTATTTAGAGATGTTTGCCGTATTAAGAATAACCATATTTATTTGAAATTATTATTTTATTTATTAAATTTTTTCTGGTCCGATTCTAATCTGGCCCATATTTTTACTTCCACGCAGAGCTGGTCAAATTACTTTGAAAAAGTAATTAATTACAAATTACTTATGTTAAAAAGTAATTTGATTATCATGTACTTAAATTATTGCTAAAAAAATGTAATTAAATTACTAATTATTTGGTAATGGTATTTTAATAAATAAATTACTTTTACAATTACTCTACAGCTTCTAAGCTTGTTATAAAGGAAATGGGAGATATTTAGTAAATCATAATCATTTGTTCCAGAGTAAATGCACACAAAAAAGTTACAGACAGACCGACAAATTTTTTTTTTGTGTTACTATACTTCCACTGGACGTGGAAGTTACACGTCCAGTGGAAGTATAGTATGTTATAGTACGTTCCCCATATTAACAAGGTGGCCGACAAAAAAATTACTAGAATTTGTCAAATAATTCAATCGTTAAGTTCAACTTGGCAAAACACATAAAAAGGTCATTAAGACACTCATGGAACTTAAAAACCCCATTGTTAAAAAAAAAATTCTGAGAAAATTCACGCAACATCGATAATTCCCAAATAATCAACGGAATCATCCCAACATCAAAATTCATCAAAATACACTTACAATTTAATTAAAAAATGCATTTAGATGTTTAGATGCAAAATAAAATTTGACGATATTTTTAAAATATAGAATAGTTTGCATTTGTATATTGTTTATGATCTGCTTTTTATAGGTATTACCACTCTGCCATTATATAGAGACTTGCCGTTTTAACTATTTCACACACAAGTTGTTCGACTTTAGTAAACAAAATAAAACCCTTTTAGGTATAACTATAAGATTCTCAAGGTAATTGAGTCTGCTGCAAGTATATTTTAAATACAAAACGTCAGTTAATATGTTTTAATACATAAATTTAAAGATGCCTTGAAGGGCTTTTTAAGAATATAAAATTAAAACTGAATGGTTTTAATATAGTTTTAAAATTTAGTCTTGAAGATCCTTTTAGGATGGGCCCTTTTTGGCTAGGAGCTGCTTTATGGTGGTCCTAAGGCTGTCTTGAAGATCATTTGGTTTTATTCAAGTTTTATTGTATAGTTAAAAGCTACCTTGGGGATCGCAATAACAGCATTAGTGTTACTTGGGTTGGGCATCGGTTTTTTTTGGAGTTCATTTATGACAGATATATTTCTTCTAAAAATACTACGAGTTGGTGTTTTCAGTTGTAATTTTGCTTTTATTCCCTCATTTTGATACCAATAACCGATAAATTCCAACTTTTGGAGATAATCCCGATAAATCCAACAAACGTATTTTTTAAAACATCAAGAATCGAAGTGTTAGATGAAACTTAGTCATCATTGTCAGAAGACCCAATTACATTGATACATTCAAAAGTTACTTTCTTTGCAATATGTTTATTGTGATTTCCCCCCACACATTTATTCGTTTTTGCATGCGAGCTCCACAATTGTCGTTGTATCTTTAGTTGTTGCTTTTTCTTTATTTGAGATAGCTATAATAGATGACAGACTTGTAATTATCCATGAAATTGAGTTTTCAATTCTGTGAACTTTAGGATAGTTAATATTAATCTTTGTAAGTATGCATTTATTTTCTGTAGTTTTTTAAATCCTTCTGAAGAAATTGACAGTAGATCAGCAAAACATCAAATCAAATTTGACAATGATGGCAAAACCTCTTATATCCTATTTTTGTTTAATTTCTCACAAATATTAACGTTTTTATCTGGATTGTCATTTGTAGCATATGAAATAAAGCTACAAAAATAAAAAATTACAAAATTTTAGTTATGGTTTTAATTTTGGTTGGTTTACATTATATTATTCGATTTGTATTCACTTTGACAGCTAAGATTCTCATCTAATTTAAAAGTTCCTATTAACGTAGCATCTTAATATCCAACTTATCTAGTTTTTAAATTTTTTAGTGAAGAGTTGAAAAAATTATATTATCCTCTCTAAATTTGCAGTTCAGTGGTCACCTGCGAACCAAGCCGATGTACAAACTAATGGTGTGGCAGATCAGTTAGTAAGAGCTGCAGCTCAAGGTCATTTAGAAACCGTACAAAGACTATTAGAGGGGGTACCTCGTAATATGGTTGATATGCGTAGTAGTGGCAAGACGGCATTGCAAGTGGCTGCACATCAGGGGCACTCCCCAGTTGTTAAATTGTTACTTCATGCAGGAGCGTCTGTAAATGCCAGTGATAATGATGGAGATACGTGCTTGCATTATGCAGCATTTGGCAATCAACCTGAGGTAAGTTACCTAAATGTTCATTTTAAAAATATGCGTAATACTAATCTTTAAAATACTGAAGAGTATATGTCTCGCTTTCACAATATCTATTACTAAAAGCTAAGCTATAAACGTTTTCGGAAAATTTACATACAATAATAGCTATGTAAAATATAGAACATATTGTGCATATTTAAATTCTTACTTGCAGGTGTTAGATTTACTCATAAAATCTGGCGTCGAGTTAAATGTCGCCAACCGAAGTGGCTGCACAGCTTTGCACATAGCAGCTCACAAGCAACCAGCCCGATGTATCCAAATACTGCTAGCCGCAGGTGCGAATCCCAATTGTACTGATCTCTATGGGGACACAGCATTGCATGATGCCATTGGCAAAGACAGCTATCAAGTCATTGAATTACTTTGTATGGCACAAGGTAAAACTTATAACTAACGACATAATCAATATCATATCTGATGTCGATTTACATTTTTAGGGACTGATTTTACCCTACGTAACAAACGGGGCTTTAATGTCTTACATCATGCAGCTTTGAAAGGAAAGAACTTTGCAACCAGGAAGTTGTTGAGTGTTGCGAGACAGTTGGTGGACGTGAAGAAAGACGATGGGTTTTCAGCTTTGCACCTTGCAGCTTTAAATGGACATAAAGATGTGGTGGAAACGTTAGTCAGGGCAGGTCAAGCTGACATTGATTTAAGGAATAACAGGAATCAGACTGCGCTTTTGCTCGCTGTGAGTCAAGGTATGAATATTACCTGACGATACAAACTTTACCGTATTTTATCATTTGAAATGTTACCAGGTGATAATAATGATAAAAGTACTTTATGGGTACCATTATAAGTTACAAGTATTTTCAAACTCATTTATATAAACATCATTGTTTATACTATTGAAAAAATTAAAAGGAAAGATGGAGTAAGTTTCATTACAGATTATTCACTGCAGTGATGTTTCCAAAGAGTCAGCTCCGAATATTTTCTTCTGTTAGGTGTTCCTTGTTCTCTAATTTTGCAGAGGGGTTGAATGTTATCTATATTCACCTCTCCACAATAAAATTGTGAGAGGTTACTAAAATTGGTTCAAAAACGAAAATTGAGATAACATCAAACTTTACGTTTTGAGGTCCTAGGAACCCAAAAAAGTGATTTTTGAAAAATGTCTGTGTGTGTGTATGTGTGTTAGCACGATAGCGCCGAAACTACTGAACGGATTTGAATGATACTTTGCGTGTGCGTTTCTTTAGTGCCTCAGAAGAACTGAAAAGGTTTTGGTTGAGATCGGATTACGTTTAGTGCCATTTTGACGCAACAAGTTGTTTATTTTATAATTACTTTCAATTTGCAATGGAGCCATTGAAAAGCAGTTAAAATTCTGATTTCAACGATATATCACACTTCCACCCTTTCAATTTGGTTTCCGTGAAAAAAATTAAAAACAAGGCAAATATGGCATAGAACGCATTTCGCATGATACTAGTAAAATTACTGAAACGCTAATGTTTCATTTAACAAAGACAGCCGCGAGTGATCGGATTGCAATGAGCAAATTTTGACGATTGTCATTGTCATCGTTTGTCATCCGATAACGTTGGTGTCATGTCATGTTAATAAAATTTCGGCATATTTGTAACTTTTAGTGGATTATCACAAATTTTAAAGGTAGATATAACAATATCATATGCTTTCTGTACATTCGTTGGTGAATTTATTATAGATTATCACTTTACCAATTTTTAAATTGTTGCTTTACAATTCTGTAGTATTTAGGATAGCTAGACTTTCTTAGTCGTTCAAGTGATGATTGTAAATTCATTAAGTTGAGGGTTTTTTTAGTGCCCCAGAAGATCTGAAAAGGTTTTGGATGAGATTGGATTATGTTTAGTGCCGTTTTGTCACACAATTTAATGCTCTTTTCGGCTTCAAAGATCCACCGAGTGGGGAGGTTCCAGTCGCTTCCAGTAGCTGCCGATTTTTTTTCCCTTCACTAGCGAATTTTGTGGATAGGGATTACAATCTTTGATTTACTGGTGTTATTTGTGTGATTATTTGATAATGAAGGTTGTTGGGGGAGTTATAAAGGGGATTTCTACTATGTCTGGTTTTGGGTATGGATCACAACGTTGATGTTTTTGCTATTATTAAGTTTTTAGTGACAAATTTCTTTGTATTAAAATTATTATCTGTTTACACCCTTAATGAATAGCCCAAGCGAGGATTCAATAATTGTAACAGGAATAATACTAACCACTTGGATACCCTGTACATTTTCATGAAAAATGAAAGAAAATATTATTTTGAGCATCTTTTCAAATGTAACCATACATCTACCATTAGTAATAATAATAAGGTTAATAAAACAATTAGGTTGATAATTATTTTTTATTCTACATATCCCAAACAAGTGAACAATTATTTCAAGAGGCAAACAGAAATTTAATCTAAAAAGTTAGATTAAATGTTCAAAATTGTTTCTATCATTTTGAACACACATATTGTATCTCTTTAGGAGTTCTACAAGCTTTTAATAACGTCTCTCGGTTAATTGTTTCCGGGGAAGCATAAACTTTGTTATAAAGTTCAGCCATATCTTCAATGGATTCTTCATAAATAGCACTTTTCAAATAACCCCACAAAAAAGTCTAATGGAGTTAGATCATGTGACCGAGCTGGCCACCTGATTACACCATTAGTACCAATACATCTAAATATCGCTGACCACTGACACCAACTTGCTGGAAAAGATGTGGTCCTATTATGTACCTATTGACGATTCCACACCAAATATTTACTTCAAAGATGGTTTGGTGTTTGGTTTGTCTTGTGACATTTATGGTTGGATACTACACCATTGTGAAACATGTTCTCATCGCTCCACATAATTCTATTTTAGCAGATTGTCCTCTTCTAACGTAACAGTAAATTGGGATAAAAAATCCACTCTTCATTGCTGATCACCTGATTTTACGTGATGAACTAGGCGTACTTTGTAAGGGAAATATTTATTTTGTTTTAATATCCTTTGGCAAGAAGTTTCAGAAATATTACATCGAGTCTCTATCTCCCATAAGGAAGTACGGGAATTGTTATTGACTGTTAGTAGTACCAAAGCTGTATTTTCATCGGTTTTTACATTTTTTCTTTCGGGTACGTTTTGGTTTCTAAAATAACAATAGCCTTGGGAGTTGGTTAAGTCTTCTTGGGAAACGTGTTCTGTAAGTATCTATGCTGCATTTTTATGACATTCACCATAAATTATCATCATATTGTACTTATCTTCATTAGTGTGAATAGCCATTTGATAGTTATTAAAATAATAAATGAATTTACAGTATCAGATTCAACCAAATATGACATAAACTCAGCACGTACATTTTTACAATAAACATAAATGTCAAAATCTTTCATTTCAAAATGACAGTTCCAGCCACATTTGTTTTAGTTGAAAGAACGTTTTATTAACTTTATCATTATTACTAAAGCTAGATGTAAATGTTTTCAACCACCTTCCAAATCGCCTGAATGTCCCTCGTAAGTCTAGGAGATATAGATTTGTCTGAGTAAAGCAGATGAGGTCATCTGGCTACATTTTGAAAGACGTTCAAAACAATATTATCTTTAATTTTTCATGAAATTGTAGAGGGTATGCTGATAAGATAGATTTTTTCGGTAATTTTGTTTCACTTTTTCTTCTATTTTGTTTAATCTAAGTTTGTTTCCTTTTCATTTTGGAGAGGGAGGTTAAGAAACTTTAAATCCAATATAAAGTGGTGACGAAACGGCACAGAAGCGGAGTATTGGCAACCAAGGCCGCCAAGAGGAGGTCTTTAGGGGGATAAATCCTCGGAGTCCCAAAAGGAGCCCGCAAGACAAGTATTAAAGTATTTTTACTGAACTCTCTTCTATGGGGGGGAATCTGCCAATAATCATTTTCCCCAGAGCCTGGGCTAGCTTTCAATGGCCCTGTTGTCAACACACAGTATACAGACAGATGTAAAGCATTCAAAATAATCAATGCAGAAAAATTTGGAAACAGTTCCATGATTGAACAATTTTTTATGTTTTCGAGTAAAAACCAAATATAATTTGTTGTTCCCTCCAGTATCTGGTATATACCAAACAGTATTTCGAAGTGTGTAGTAGTATTATCGTACAATTTTTTTTGCAGGTCACAGTGGTGTGATAGAATTACTTGTGAAACTAAAAGCCAACATAAATGCCAAAGACGAGGATGAAGACACAGCCCTACATATTGTCCTTATTAAAAGAAATCATTTGAACGGAGAGGTCAACCAAGATGATAGTCCAGCGATTTATTCAATCTATGAAAATATTATCCATGTTACCGAAAACAAATTGGCAATAGCAATTGCCTGCTATCTCATTCAGATGGGTATCGACTTGGACGCTTTAAATAGTAAAAGCCAGTCTGCTCTTAATCTGTTGCAAGATTCAAATTTACAAGAGTTGCTGAAAAGTTACAAGCCAACAGTAGATAACAATCAGACGCTACAAAATACTCAAGAAACGTACAACCTCGAAAGCCTTACGCTAAACGAAGCTAGAGAGGGATACAATTTAACGGATAACACTCCGAAAAGCAGCCCAGCTAGGAATCTGGTAAATGAGGACCAGAAGAACACTAGACGAAGCCGACAGAAAACTGACAAAGCTTTAGATATAGGAGGTACGTCACAGGAAAACTCCCCTAATCATAAAAACCATTACTATCAAAACGAAATAGTAGCAAGTAAACCAGTGGAATGCTTGGTCTGTTCAGAACTGTCGGAGGAAAATGTTAAGCTGGAACCTTGCAACCATAAGCCTGCATGCGAGGATTGTTCATCCAGAATGAAGAAATGTTTACAATGTGGGGTGCTTGTTCAGAAACGTGTGACAAAAGATGGCCGGATCATTCCCGCTAAAAGTAGACAGCCGAGCGCTGAACGCATGAGGTATTTGGAATGTAAAATAGCCGAGATAGAGGAAAGTCACGCCTGTAGTATTTGCATGGAAAGGAAACGGAATGTAGTATTTCTGTGTGGGCACGGTACTTGCTCCAAGTGTGCCGACACTTTGAAAACATGTCATATGTGTAGGAAAACAATTACAAAGAAAATTCCTATTTATTAGTATTTATTTTTGTCAGTTAGACATTAATCATTTTACTTTATAAGATAACTTAAAATTAAGTTGTAAGATAACTGTGATTCATGTATATTTTTGATTTGATCAATAATCAAATTGTCATTCCTAACATGAAGTTATATATTTGACTGAAATAAAATCATATTATTAGAAATGAGTGTTTTGTTAAATCGTAAAAGGCTTGTAGGTAAAAAAAGGTAGATTTTTTTTACCTACAAGCTTTTTTACCGTTTTAGACAAGTTTTCAAGTGAAAATTTCCTAATGGAAAAAATACCAATGATTTAAAATTTGTTTTTTTTTACCCTGGATACTTCAGAGCATAAAAATTAATCTTAAGGTAAAAACAAGCTATATCTATAAGGATGTCTTTTTTAAAATAGTATTTATTTTATTTAATATTTATGTTTTAATATAGAGTGGAAGAAAATGATAAAGCTCAACTTTCACTTGCAATATATAAGAAATAAGAATTAAAAGTAAGTATACCATTGGAAAGCTGAATTCTTCATCTTTAAAATGCTACCTTTTTTTTTTCGTTTTTAATGGGTACAAATTGTCTTTATTATGTAACGGCGGTCGAGAAATGCTTCATTTCCCTGCGTGGCGCGCTTGAAATATTGAGAGAACTGTAATAATTTCTCATGCTAAGGGAAAAAATCTATTAAAAAAGCTTATATACTATTTTTTGTAAAATTTCCTCCCTCTTTCATGTGGTGCTATCCGTTTTTTTTCATGAATTTTTCCGTTTCGGAGGGTTTTTTATAAGGGTTCGCGGGCGTAAATTTTGGTAAACTTTTTTGAGTCACTTTCTACTAGCAAAAAACTAGCCTTTCATAAAACAATTAGCGAGGTAACAATTAATTCTAACTTTTCATCAAAATTGGTCTGACAATTGGGTTATATTGAAACGGTTAAAAAACTATTCCCACGAAGTAGTGATGAGAGGTAAGTGAATTCTCTCATATGGTCAATTGCCACTATACACATAAATGTCTCAATGGCGTATAGCGACTTGCGATTCTGCAAGTACCTGAGAGCGGCGACCTTTTAGTCCTAGGTGGACTTAACTTACTCTGATAATATATGATTTGCAGGAAACAGCTACTCAGTGTGCAAATACCCCGACCATCATTGTATTATACCTTACAAATCATGAAAGAATGGTAGCCAATATCATTTGTCAATTCCCTGGCCAAACATAGACCGGTTTCGAACTTATTAAATTCTCATCAGTATGCCATAGATCATGGAACAGACAAACAACAGTGGCCAACCCGCTAGTTTTATACAATCTATAGTAAATTGAGTAGTGGTGAGAGATTTCAGATTAGAGCAAAAACCAATGGAGGAACTCTGTGCATAACTATTTTTAAAATCTTTGAGTTGTATCTAAGCCCTGTAATAAAATTATATGCCCCTCCTTTGAAAACAGCCTTTCGATCCTCACTCTCTGTCTCTAAAATATCCGAAATCGATATTTGTACTTTATATATAATAAATACTGTATGACACTATCACGCAAATCTCAGTATTTCATTTTAAAACAATATATTAGGCATAATTTCATACTTGCTCATCATTTTTTATGAAATTACATAACTATCATCAAAACACAATAACTTTCATTCAACAAATTATTTTTTAATAACAAATACTTATATTGCTAATGGCAAAATTTTGTTGTTCACTATATTATATAATTTTTGACATTATTAAAGCGCCATCTATTGATGAGCAGGTTTCACCTATACTGTCTGCTAGATACGATATAAATTGATGAGCAGTTTTCACCTATACTGTCTGCTAAATACGATACACGAGATCGCAAGCGTTCGGAATAGGATCGCGCCCTGTGGGGAAGAGGCCTTGGTACGTTTCAGGGTAAAACATTAGGCAGTTTTTGCCTACTAACGCCTACTACCTCCATTACCGCTAACGTAGAAGGAAGGAGATAATTGCGCATGTGCACAAATAGCGTTCACCTTTTTTCGCTGCAGATAAGGGACGTTAGATTATACCTACCTTAAGTGGACCGTAACGCTTCTGTTCTGAGTGGTCAGAAATCTTAGTAAATCTGGTTTTAGGTTTGTGGTAGTTGAGAGGTTGTTGCACTGGTCATGTAGTTTTGTTCTTGCTAATGGTTGTTTAATGTTGAGACACAGAGTAACTCTGTGGTTGAGAGTCAAAGTCAAACCTGTCATACCTAGTAGATCTCAAGAAAGGGGGTTATCGAGGAGGAATTGGTATTAATAAAGCAATAAAGCCTGTATCAGCGCACCTTCCACTCAATGGAGTGGAAGATGAGATGGAAGAATGTCCAAAATGTACAATACTAAATTTAACACATCTTCCATAGCTGCCGAAAATTTGCTTTAAATTATTATTGTTTATATTGTTAAAAAATATGTTATATATATGCTGACCCGCTATTCAGTCAATGAAATACAATCCTCTTCCAGTTCTCATTTATTAAACCATTAACAACAATAACAATACTTTTTAACATAAATATTCAAATATATAAATCATGCTGACAGTCGTGTCAGAATTTCTTCATAGCTCTCTATTCTCAACTGTATCCACGCACTTGCCTTAACCGTTTGTTTGTCAACCATTTATTCAGAGGATGTTTGCACTGGTCTCCACATCCCTTCTTTTCTTTTTAGTTTCAATGGTTCCACCATTTTCAAGAGAGGAACCGACATTCCAATTGGTTCCTCAACTGGCTTCCGCTGAAAAAACTGATTTCGAATTTGAAGTCCATGGTGTTGATGGCGGTTGGTCGAGAATCAACGACCAGTCCATAGGATCCGTGATGATCTTAGAGTGTGCCCCGCCTGATGGAGAGACGTTTGTAAGATTGATTGCTAATTTCTTCATGAACTCGACACAGTTCAATTATTTCATCTAATGTGCGTTCCTTCTGTAGGAGTTTCTTTTTTATTTCCCCAGAGGCCCAGCAATCGATCAATTTGTCTTTTAAATTAATTTCTATTGCTTCCTGGCTGGTGCTGCCAAATGTACATACATCTTGCTGCTTGTTGACGTATTTTCATTAAGAATTTCTTAAAATTTTCACCATGTGCTACCTTCATATTTCTAAACTGATGGCGTTCAAATGTTGAATTTTGTTTTGGAGAAAAATTTTCGTTTAATTTATCTACCAATATTTTGAAAAGATCATTTTCGTCATTACCATTATATTCCTCTACTGCACCTGGAATGTTATATGCCACCTCTTGTAATTGTGGTCCCCCAAGATGCAATAGTTTATTCATTTTCCTGACTTGGTCCGTAATATCCTCCGCACTCAAATAAGTCATGAACGATCGAACCCATTTTTCCCATTCTCATCGTAATAGAGTTTTATCTAAAGTGTCGCAAAGGAATGGTTTCATCCCAGAGTTCGCCATGTCCAAATCTAAAATTGTTACAATTAAATGTAATTAATCTCTACTCACTTTTCTGAGCAATTTTTTAATTTGAATTTATTTACAATTGAATGTATAACACCAGAGTTTCTTCTAGCACAATGTGCAACTACTTTCTATAAAAGTTTCTCTAAAAATCTTTTACCCACAATTTAATGTGTATCTGGTCCGTTTCTTATTATTTATTTACAATTTAATGTAATCCAATAGTATAATGAAAACGCCAAGATTTCCGCTAGGTACAATTTAATGTACAACCAGGTACCTAATTATTATAATTATAAATATATAATTTTATGTTTGTATAATATTTACAATTTAATGTATGTCAGATTATCCTCGTCGCCGATTGTGCTGACCCGCTATTCAGTCAATGAAATACAATCCTCTTCCAGTGCTCATTTATTAAACCATTAACAACAATAACAATACTTTTTAACATAAATATTCAAATATATAAATCATGCTGACAGTCGTGTCGGAATTTCCTCATAGCTCTCTATTCTCAACTGTATCCACGCACTTGCCTTAACCGTTTGTTTGTCAACCATTTATTCAGAGGATGTTTGCACTGGTCTCCACAATATACATACCCAATTTACAGGTTATAGAGATCGAATCAATTAATCTGTCAAATAGCGTCCATCGTTTGGAGCTCGTGCAAAGGCAAGGGCTGTTAATTGCAAAGGATTGCTCATCTCCATAAAAGCAACGTTCCTCAGTCCCCACTCTGTTTGAACTTTTAGTGACGTATTAAGCGGTTTACTTCTCGGTGCGACGATAGTTGATTGCGCCACGGACTCTACTACTACGATATAATAGGTACGCCATATTTATGTTTTGGTTTCTTTTTATACATATGTATATGATAACTGTGTTAGAAAAAACTAGGACGAAACTTTTGTCGACGTCACAACTGGCCAATCATCGCGTATGACCCTGGGAAAATAAATCGGCACAGATAAGCTATCCTTTGTAGTTAACAATCCTTGGTGCAAAGGCTCTTATACAACAACCCCTTCTTTTGTGGGTCTTATTTGGTCACATGGCATTTAAGGTTAATAACGAGTGGTATTAAAGGTATTGGCAAAAATTCCCTATTTCTTATCTATGCGTAAAACGCTGTCTCATTCTCATTTATCTGAGTTCTTATTACTACTTCTGAAGACGAAGAAGAATAGATTATATTAATATGATATTAATGGTAAAAAGTGACAGATCACTGCCTGTTAATCGTTAATGATCAAAACACTTCGTTATTTTCATTCATGTTCGTTATTTGGAGACAGTCAAATCAAATTTAACACATAGAATGGGTAAGTCTGTTTTTTTTATTATCAAACAATGTACAGCATGTTTTGTTTTAGCGTTCAAGCTAAGTTATAGTTTTGAAGGAAACCCCAAAAACAGACCAGAACAAAACTTGTCTGGTGCAAGCAAAAAGCTAACTAGAGACGTACTTCTCCAGAAAACTCACGAAGAGAGACGAAAACGCCAAGTAAGGGTATATGTAAGATTTCTTAAAAACACGTTTTTACTATGTACTTCCATAGGAACAAAGGGTTAAATTGCAAAGTGCGGAATTACTGCAATCACATATTCGGAGTTATCTAGTTAGAACACACGTGAAGGATCAAGAGAGGCGTCTGTTCGATAGCGAAGAAAATAATGCTTCTATACAGATATTACTTCCAAAGTTGCTATTTTTTTATAATCCTAAAGATGATAAATTAAGACTGGTAAGTTGTTTTGTATGTATGTATAACCACAAGTATACTCTTAATATAGTATGAGTGTAATGAAAAATAAAAACTCAACACAGAGTATGAGATTGATGCCATCTCAGTGCCTTGTCTCACATATAATAGTGGTGTCGTTCGTGAATGACCTGTTCAGAAGATCTGGATCGCAGTACTGAACGAAAGGATCTGGTTCACAAAAATTAAATAAATCTACTCGGTTGGCTCAACGTAACGTATGAATCAGCTGAACTATTAACCGGCTGAACGATGAGCTGGAGTCTGTCATATTGCGCATGTATCACATAACTATAGTTTTATGTCTGTGGCATGTATTGAGAATAGATGAGATGCATAAGTTTTGTTTTGATTCTGACTAGAACGGTTCAGGGACAGTTCCCATCATGCGCAATAAACAATCATTGGCAGTGCATTAAAATTGACAATTTATTAAACTGTGCAAGGTGGGAACGGGCTGAACTGTTCTTAAATTTGAACTAAACAAACCTATAGGAAGTCTGTGGCATAGATTCTCGCATGGCAGGGCCGGAGCTGACATTTTAAAAATGGATAAAGTCACAAGAATGGTTACATAAATTCGTTGTTGGATCGCATGCGACAACGTTTTAACGATTTTCCAAATAAACAGAAAAATTGCCGTATTTATAAACTCCTTTACCAACTAAACAAATAAAATGTCTCATATTATTTATATTATATTGAAAATAAAACAATAACATGTCCAAAACATATAAACAAAATAAACTATAATTCATCACAGATAATGAAACAAATTATATTATTTAAAAAATAAAGCATTAATTTTCAAAAAACTGTTAAGTGTTAAAAAAACGCTTAATATAAAAGACCTTTAAAATCTAAATACATATTCTGGTACATTTCTATGGGTGTATATAAGGAGGTGAATCCAGCAGATGGGGGAACAGTACAGTTTAGTGAAGTATAAAGAAGAATTCAGTTCAGTGAAGTAAACAGACAGAGAGTTTTTAAGGTTAGGCAAGAGTTGACAAGTTTAAGAAGAAAAGTAAAGTACATAGTGTTTTAAAAGTAGTGAATTTATATTAGATTAAGTTATTATTAGTTGTGTAATTGTTAAGTATTTGCTAGTGTAACGGAAAGTGATAAATAAAATAGTGGTTAGTGAAGTGAAGTTATTTGAATCCACAGAGTGTTTACTGAAAACTGTAAGCACGTAACATACCTTCTATAATATTTAATCTTTGAAATTTAAAAATACGGAAAAGTAAGTAGTAAAAATAAATAAATAAATAATACGCTTTCGCAACTACATGTCTTTCCTACATCCCTACTCCAGTTGAGGCAAACGCCGAACGATTACCTTGGAAATGCTGGCAAGAGCCGAGATACATACGAGCCACTAAATTATAATGATTCAATTGAGCCATCCAGACCCCGTGAATCGGATCATTCAGTTGAACGGTTTTGCACACCACTAACATATAGTAGAATCTCATCACCATACTCATATTCATCTATAAATGTGATGGCTGTATATGATGTGTTTCTAGTTACCATAAGTACTATACTTCTCTTTTTTAGTTTAAAATTGCAGATCTTCTTGTCAGTCAACATAAAGATGTAATAAGATATATGGAAATCGACGCATCATTCTGTTGGTTAATTAAACGATTTCTCGTTTTATGTTTAAAAACTCTATATGATGGCGATATGGTTAGAGTTTCGATGAAATCGTTATACATTTTTACAAATAATGCTCATACTTTGGAATATCTAATTAGAAAAGGTAACAAATAAACTGTATATGTAGTTAACAAATATTATTGTATTGTTATTCTTATAGGTTATTATGGATATTTACGTAGTTTCTTAGAGAGCAGTGATAAGGAATTATTAGGTCAAGCATTGATTCTTATTCACAGGCCATTTAAATATCTGCATGAAATGGAAAACTCCAAGGATATTGTTCTATCAGAATTTTGTTCAGGATTCTTAAAGCCACCTTTAACAAACAACATAAAGAATATCCTAATACCGTATTTGAAAAGTAAAAGGGATTTGCCATTTGAGATGATTATTTGCTACTTAAACAGTGGTTTTCACTTTGAAGGTACAAATAGTTTATTCTATTGCATTCTTGCTCTAGAACCGGATGACTATGGTAAGACTTCTTTTTTTATTATAAGAGTGTTCTATAGAAAGTTAAAGTTTGTCTGCTTTAAGTTTACAGTTAGGGGACTATTTGCTTGTATATCATTAATTATTAAATATGAAGCATATACACATTTGAGAACTTTTCTGTATTCTGAGTTGGCTCTTTGGAGCCTGTGGTTCAACTGATGACGATATGATTTTGTAAATCGGTCTTATATACTCTGAACTTAAGGTTGACGATTGATACAATTTTTGTTTGCATCAAATTGATGCTTCCACTATAATGCAGTTATCATTAGATGATTTCCAAAGAAACAATACAGGAATATTTCTATATGTTTTTCTTTCTTTTGGTAATAGGCCAGTCAATGAGGGGAAAATGACCTTTGGCGTGCAAAATTTTTTTTGTGTTGTATAGGTCTAGTAGGCCAGTCATTACGGACTTCGATAATGGAAAGTTCGACAATAATTGTAAAAGTTTTTAAATTTTGAGACGACATTGGAGAAGGTAAAAAATAACAAATCCAGTTTTGCACCCTTTGCAATTTTTACAAGTTCACGTTTTTTGTTAATTTAACAATGTTCCAGGGGGCAGAAAAAGGTGCAAAACCGGATTTGTTATTTTTTTACCTTCTCCAATGTTGTCTCAAAATTTGAAAACTTTTGCAATTTTTCATACCTTTTTTACTCTAATGACTGGGGTATAAGGGTATAACTCCAACTTTTCACAGTTTGAGATGCCACCCACATTCCTAATGCCGAATAATATCGACTCGACACCAACATAAGAGGCTGTAAAAAAATTCAATGAGAAGCTCCAATTCCATTATGACAAATTCACCTATATCCAATAATAAATTAAATAAACCTCTATTTTATTAATCACTAAAATTACAATAGTTAATCCTTAAAACTTACACAACTAATATAAATTCACTACTTTTAAATCACTTATTTATTTATTTATTTATTTATTTCATACACAATCTACAGAAATAAATCCATTTACAGATTGCTTTAAACTAACCCTACACTTAACACTTAGCACACTCAACTATTATCTAACCTAAAACTCTCTCTCTTGCTTGCTCAACTTCAACTTCTTTATATACACCCTTAGAATGTACCAGAATCCCATTTCATAACATTCTAGAATAGGCTGGAGCCCTCCAGAGTTTTCTACTACGTGCTAGATGGCGGTTCGTTAATCGGCCCAGAGATGGCGCCACCCCACCTACCGGCCATCAACAGAATAACAAGTTTCCCTTCCTTTGACCAGGGACTTAATCACATCTCCCCCCCGTTAGAGGGCAGCACATAACAATATCAACAAAGCTTTTGACAGTGTATGAAATATGGGACTAATATACAAACTAAAAATTTTAAAATGCCTTGACTATATAATACATTTAATAATAAGCTTTCTAGATCTGCAACAATTGCAAATTAAAATAAATAACAGTTATTCCGAACATATCGTACCAGAACAGGGGGTCCCACAGGGATCACCTCTCTCTCCTATTTTATATAATATTTATTGCCACGACATATATATTGTTACAGTCATCTGGACCCAAGATATTTTAATAAGAGTACCTACATGCTACAATTCGCTCATGACACCGCCTTAATATCTCACAATTCCAACCCCGCAACACAATCCAACAACTACAACAACTGGTAGCTGACACAGAAAACTGATTCAATATATGGAGACTTAAATCTAACCCTATGAAATCTCAACTCATCATTTTCAATCATATTCCCAAGCCCACAGTACAATTGCTAATCAAATAATAATTCCTAAAACTGCCCTCACAAAGAAAAATATAAATACAAGAACCAAGCACTTCCGAGCTTTGACTTATAAAAATGATGGTATAACCACATTAACAACAAAGATTTACAAAAGTATCTGTAGAGCCATATTGGAATATGGACACATACTCTACCTTACCACAATCAAAAAAGAATTTGGAGGTGGCAGAAGGGACGACCCTCAGGAATAATACCAAATTACTCCATCCACGTAATCTCCTACAAAATATATCCAACACTGTATTATAGCAAAAAACGAAAATAGAAACAATCCAACAGCGTTTCATTAAGCTACAAGCAAAATTCGCCAATGCACAACACAACTTCCAAAAAATTGAAGAATACTGCACAATACGAAACCGTAATATGTGCTAAATTCAAGGCACCCGAACACACCTTAGTTGAGAAGATACAGCTACTGGTTTAGGAAAACAACATAAACCATAGATATACACAATATATTTGTTTCTTTTTTTTTATAACTATAATATACATAAATGCATAAATGGTATTTATCTAATAATAAATCATAAAATCTATGTAAATAATGTACTAATACATGGGCAGAAGGACTTCGGTTGATAGCCCTTTGGATCTTTCCAATAGAGAACATATTTATTTATTTATTTGTCCATCTTTGTGCTGCTGTGTCAGTCCTGAATCCTATGAGACTTACGAAAAAAAGTTCAGACAAAGAATTTAGGTAATTTTGTTTTCTTTAAGTTTGTGGTAAGGTATTTTTATCGCGGGAACGACCGTTGGAAAATAATTTTGAAAAATCAAGATCAAGATGGTGGCTCAAGTGGCAACTCCTCAAGGTCGAAAACTTGAGTTTTTCATTAGGGTCTAGATCTATATAATATAAAAAAAACTGTCCCACTTTTTGCATGGTATAAATCCACACTAAGTGGCCTAAAAAGCATATCTAGATTTAGAATAGAATATTTCTCTGTATTTATGCATTTGGCACGTCAGGATTAGATATATTACAAACATAGTATTACAACGTTAATTAGTAAAGATGATGCGGCATATTTAACGCATTGAGCTTCTCTGTCGACCCGTGGCCGACATAGCTATACATCACTGTACGGCCAGTGCCGACCTGTGATCGACATATTTAGATGGATCCCCCACTAAATCAGCTATTAGAATACATTCTTATTAAACAATAAATTTTTAACTTTTTTTGATCTTTTACTTTCTTATTTTTCCGCTAATATGGTCAATCACCAACGTCTAACTTTCGCGTACATACTAACGAGCTTATCCCCTGGTGCTGGTGACCGATATCATGGTAGCGGAAATAAAAAAAAGATAGACGATGCGTGTATGGTATGTGTCGACCACGGGTCGACACGATGGTATGCCGCATCGGCTAGTGCTCGAAGTCATGCGATAGCGAAGCGGAGCTCAACATGTTAACAGGCACAGATAACATAATACAAGAGATATAAATAAAGCAACGTGTAAACTAACATGTTAAACAATAATTGTAAATACAAACTTGCATAAAAAAAAAATAACATTATACATGGATATACGTATACCTACATTCCATGTGAATATTTCATACATATGCATTCACTAATTGATCCAAAATTTTCCATTTTATAAGCTGGTAGATCATGAGAAAGCTACACCTATCAATTTAAAAACTCATCAACACTATAAAAGGCATTCCGTAGTAGTAAGTTCTTTACTTCTTTTTTATACGATGGTAGATTCATATCTTTGATAGATTTAGGCAAATTATAACCTGGTGGTGGAGGCGTTTTTAATATCTTTGGTGTCTAAGAACCACTTTTACAAAACGCCACTAGAATATATTACTTGATGCGTGTTTCAGTCATCATGTCAACATCATCAGGAGACAAATTAGACTGGTTTGCAGTTTTAATCATCTCCTTATGAACATGGTTTACGAAACGCGCGTCGAGCAGTGTATTCGAGTGTAGTGTTCAAATGTTTTAGTGTTTTACAAAAGTGGTAACCCAATGTAAACTCGACTAAGCACTTTATATGTTGAACTGCTTATTGAAAAATTCAATAGCTCTTGATCTTTTATTGAAATTATATACCTATCTCAAACCGTTATAGGGCAGTAACAGTTGCACGTGACCAGAGAGTACAATAAAGCCTATTGGCGCTTGAATTTGGAGGGTGTGTAAATCAAAGTAAGATTTACAAATGAAAAATCTCTGTTACATGTGCCTTACGACAGATCAGTGATTTTATAGATTAGATCACTCGCAATTGTATCGATACGACTGTAGATTATTAATAAAATAGTTGCTGTTTTTTCTTTAATTATTTTTTGACAAATTACAAATTATGGAGCAAGAGTATTCCAAAAATGATTTCTATTATTTAGCTCTGTCACTCCCAAAGAAATGCGTAAAACATTCCCCTTTCCATAGAAAAGAAGCAATAATGCATCATGAATGTGGCGAAGTATTTTAAAAATAGCCCAGAAATAAATACGGTTCACTTAGTGCAACTCAGTTCAGTAACAACAGGTAATTTAATACATATAATCACTTTATTAATATTTCGTGCTATTTAACAATACAAATTTTGATGATATTTAATTACATGACTGTTGTAATTAAAAAAAATTATGATTGAACCACTCACCTTTGACATGCCAAGCGAACTCTCTGCCGTAGAAATACGTTCGCTCTGCAATATTTTCTGAGTTATACAGATAACTTATCCACAATCCAAATTCCCTCTATACGTAGACATCTCGTTTTTTATCTACGAAGGTAAATATTTTTAGCGGTCTGACACGTTCCTACAATAACGCTCCCATCAACATCATCACTATCCTCCTATAACGGTTTGAGTATATTTACATACATATTGTGAGTTAGATTTTAAATAATAAAAAAGTTAGCTATCCATTTGCGTCAACAAAGCCTTAGTTAACAAAATGAAATTTTGAATAAGGGGAAATGTTTCTATTTAAAATTAATAAAATATTTTATATTTCATTCTATCGGAGGAGAAATAGTATGTGCACCTTGTGGGAAAAGCACAAGCAAGTCCTATGATTGCTGGACTTTGTTTGCGTCTTGTCCAACAATTTCAACCATTGTTCGGAAATGTATTCCTACAAACTACATAATATGTTAACAATATTATTCAAGTGATAATAAAACGTTTAATACAATGCATTTTACAATTACAAAGAGGCAGATACACTCAAGACTGGCTTTTAGGATGTTAATCCTCTTGGTAGTGATATTAAACTATAAATATCAATTTCAGAACCGAATTGCGATAGTATACAAGTCTTGTCAAAGTTAAGTTTAAACATTCATAAACTAAAACCGTCCTGTGATTTAACCGCTGAAGATAGTGAAGATGAAGAGGACATGGAAATATCCGAAGAGCAATTGTTGCTCACCGACTATTTGAATATAATGAACAGACCTGAGAAGGTCAAGAAGTGGTTGCATTTCTTCGACCTCAATACTGACAATGAGCAAGTTTTGACTTCTTTCACCCAACTGTGTCATAATCTTTTGTTGGTTTATAAAGATTCAATAAGGAAGTACTTGTAAGTAAAACCCTTTCATAATTTTTAAGCTTTAGTTAAACCACAGAATATCTCAGCAAGCAGAATTTTTTTGTCATTGAAGACCATAGAGAGTTCAAATTTCATCTAAGCTCCCCTAACTTCACCCTTTCAGTCTCTTTTCTCTAAAAAGGAAATAACAAATTACACAAAAAAATTGACACAACTAACTTTTATTGAACTGTACCAAAAAGAACAAAATAGTATTTGAAAATAAAAACATTTTATATGAATACAAAACCTACAACTACTATACTTTTATTTTTAGTATCATAATTTGAATTACGGTGCTATTGGGCTGGGGCTGTGCTCACGAAAATAGTCATTCAATTGTCATCTTGCATCAAATATTGTCTCACTAGAGAATGTTTAACTCTCATGTATCAAAAAAAAATAAAAAATTCTTTGTTACCTTATAAAATAAAACTCCTTGTTCGATTCGTATTGATGAAAGCTATGAAGTTCAAAACTGGCCCATGAAGCTGGTCTGTCCTCAATGAACACCCTGTGCTAACAAAAACTGATAAGCGGAAAAAGAACCACATCACTATATACTTTGAGCAATTTCTGCATACTTTAAGGATTTTTTTTGACAATTTTTACAACTAATACAGGAAAATTCAAACACAACACACACACAGACACCCCCTGCCCCCCTAAAATCCAACAAACACTCAACTCAAATCAGTTTAGTTTTTGCCAACTCCTGGCTAAGCGTTCATGTTGACACAGAATTTCTATCATATAAGCCAGTGAAAGAATCGAAAATCGCTATTTTTTGCTAAATCCTTCGACCAAGATGAATTTCGATGAAATCTTTTGCATTTTTTGTTTGTTTCATCCTGTCTGTCGGTCAGTCGGTCTGTCTAACTTTTTTTGTGCGCACGTTTACTCTGGAACCGTTTATGATATTGACTTGAAATTTGGTACACTTATGTATTGTAATGAGATCTGGAATTATATTATATTTTGATCTAATTCCGTTGAAGGGTTCGGGGATAAATGGGGTAAATAGGCAAAACAAGCAGGTAAGAGTCCATAAAATTGCAATTTAGGGCGTGTATGAAGAGTCAAGATCTCAAAATTATGTTTTGCTACCAGCAACCCCCCCCCCCCCCCCCCATGTCATCGCCAATACCACCCCCGCACTATTATCAAAGGGAGTAAAAAAATTAAAATGTGATTTAGTGTGTACACGAGAATCAAAGGACTCTTAACATTTTTTTGGCATCAGCTACCTCCTCTACCACCTCCATTGCCACCCTCACCCTATTGTTTAAGGATATAAAAATTAAATTGGGATTTAGTGGGTATACAAGAACCAAGGGCTTCTATTTTTTTTTTTTGCATTTGCCACCCCCTCTATCATCCCCACTCTATTATTAAAGGGAATAAAATATTACATTGGGATTTAGGGTGTATAAGACTGGGCTACAAAATCTGGATGTGGAAGTAGTGATTCCTTGGGCAGCGGTTTTTATATTGAATATAAAATATTCACGACTACAGCTTATGATAAGGTTATTTTTTTCTGTAAATTCAATCATAAATTTCATGCTTTGCAGTTTTTCAGATTACTTTAATTTGCAAGTTTTTGTAAAGTTATATAAGATAAGTTTGTAAAGTTATATAAGACTATTTTTTTAGAACTCCTATTTTCTGTCGCTATTTTGGATTTTCACTTTTTTACCATAAGATTCGTAATTGTCGGTCTTCTCAATTTTTCAACTTTCAATTTTTGGCTCAAATAAGCGAAATGCAAAAGTTTTCATTAAAGTTTGTCTTGACTTGAGGACTTAGCAATGAAAAGTGCTTTTTACTAACCTATTAAATATGTTATTATTATTCTTCACTGACATTCATATTCAACAATTTTGCTAGTATCTCTAATAATAAGTAATAGGGGCGGCGAACGAGGGTGGGTCTTTATTATGTACATACTTCAATATGTGATGTAAAGCAACGTAAGGCGCGGTTAGTAGTTGGATGGGTGACCGTTCCAACGAAGACCGCGTCCTCGCCTCACACATCTTCCAGCGGCTTGTATATCAGTGTATGCGCGGAAGCTATACAACCTCAGGCGAGGGTTGGACTGGACTGCTAGATGGCGCCTGCTGACTATTTTACATGTCGCTATTCCAACGATACCGAAATGTACTAAATGGTCAAGTGATCCTCGTGTCAGTCGTCACATGCCTACCTTGCACTGACGAGAGCCAACAGCTCGAAACTGCAGTCTGCAAGTGGTGTGTGACGAAGTTTTGGAGGGTCGCGGAAATTTTTTTACTGCTAGCTGGGAATTCTGATCTCATCCTATTTTGCGTGCATCCAAGCAAAGAGTATTTGAGGGATATTTCCGTATGCATATTAAATTTTCCCAAGTCGAACTATGCCGCACTTATGTTTACATGAATCCACATCATTCTGAGTATTTTCTTTTTTAAAGGTTGCTGTACAAGCTTGGCTTGAATAGTGTATTCTTAAATAAACTTTGGTTAGTGATAAACAAGAATCAACATGGGGACTTGCAAATGAGGGGGTCCTGCTTCATTTCTTGGAAGGAATGTCATACTACATTATCTGTATTCTGTGATATGTTCACGTTTTATACAGAAACTTTGACAGATAGAGGTTAGTAGACCATAATTATATTTAATTAAAGCTTTTCATTTGAAATTTGCATGTGTTGAAAAAACCCACTTTTTTGTTAACTCTTTTACTGATTTGCAGAGAATTCTGACACTAGTGAAACTTTCACTAAAAATGATTTGCATTACATGTCAAAGTTATTGAAAACTGTCGCAACAGACTTAATAGAAGTGGCTTTTCCAATGTGCCGGTCAAGCGCAGTAAGTACTGTCACTTATATAATATGGCAACAAAATTTTTCCTTACCTTTCACTACCAAATTTTTAGATACCAGCAACACCAGAGATACTGCACTTATACAGATCGTGTTTAAATTGCGTAAAAATGTTATATATGTTGGATATGAGGAAACAGTTTTGCCCGCCCGGTTTTTGGACTGCTAAGAAGATTCATATCTCCCAGGATTTATCCAGAAAGAATTATTTATCCAAAACAATTGTGTCATTCCACGGAGTAGTTAATGACAGGGACGGTAAGAATAAACGTTATTATTTACTTATAGATTTATTTATTTCCAGTTTTTAGGTTTTTCTTTTTTGGTGCTATGAAAATAACTTTTAAAAATATGTATCGGCTGACACTCCTAATATATGTTTGTTCTATCGGAAACAAAAGTATTTCTTTCGTAACTAATTTTATGTGTATAATTTTCATGTATGGTTGATAACAGATGATGAACATCTACCTCCATTATCTACCATTGAGCAGCGTTCTCTGGCCATCCTCGAGGAATTACCATTTCTTATCGCTTTCAATACAAGGGTTTTACTGCTGAGGGACTTGTGTAGGTATAGCTTAGGAGAAAATGATTATCAGCGCATGCATCATGAACTGTTGAATGACAGTACCATTGTTATACGAAGGACACACCTTTATGAAGACGCGTTCGATAAGATCTCTACCAAAAGTGGTAAGTTGTAGATATCTTGGATTTTAACGTTCTTTATAGAAACTAAAAACATAATAAAACGTTATTTAGAAATGAGTAATATATAAGATTCTGATACAATTTAGACTAATAAAGATGTTTCTGTTGCAGAATCTGATCTGAAACACAAAGTACGAATTCAGTTCATTAATAATGTTGGATTGGATGAGGCAGGAATTGACGGCGGAGGAATATTTAAAGAGTTTATTAATGAAGTGCTAAAAACAGCATTCGATCCTAACCGAGGATTTTTCCTGTTGACTGCTGATAATACATTGTATCCAAACCCAAATGTGCATCTTATAATGGACAATTTTGCAGATCATTATCATTTTATTGGACGGTTAGTTGGAAAGGTAAAGTAACCATTTATGTTCCATTTCGAATAGTGTTCAATGTGATATGCATGCCTTCAAAGTGGACACCCATTAAAATGTACACTGAACTTAGTGCTTTTAATGCAAACAGAAGTATAATTGAGTATATTTTTGCTTGGTGGGTGCAAAAGTCTTTTCGTCGTTTGAACTAAGAATGTATTCGACGCGTCAGAAATGACAGTGATTCTCAAACAGTTCTCAAATGATTAAATACCTAACGGATGCTAAATAATAAAATAAAAAATAAAGGTAGCAGGAATTCGTACTACAATCAGATAATTAACCAGACCACTAAAAGGCCAAAAGTAGAGACTAACTCACTCGGAATAATAAAAGAAACTTTTTTAAGGAAAAGAACATTTTAACAAAACTTACGGCATATATTAATCGATCGCAGAGTCGGACGAGGCAGATCCGGTTCCAAGTATCTTATACACTGAGCTACATGAGAACAACAATTTTGCTATAAATCATGTAGTATAATAGAAAATTGTAAAATCTTTAGTGATTTGACAACGCCCGCTTATTGGATGAATATCCACTATTTACCACTAAAAGTAACTTAAACATTTTGTATAAAAACGAATTCAATATGAGAATAAATATACCTATCACCATAATAAAAATTTGTCATCAAACGAAATTCTCTGATTATAAAATTCACTCCCTGAAATTATTTTTCATCTCAGATTAACATACGTTGCAGGCATATGTATCCAAATTTATAACAATTTGTATGCTAAATAAATAAATAATCATAACAACTTGTATTCAATGAAGAATCTGTTTTATGTTTGGAATAATAACTGTGTCCTCAAAATATTAGCTCTGTGACTAAATAAAATTATTCAGAACCCTAACCTTCGAATATGGTTAAGTTTGCTGTTAACAAGTCGCTGACAGATCTATCATTCTAAGAACAAATATAACTATTTGATCACTAATTACATTTTTTGGCGATTGTACATAAATTTTAAGGACGTGAGAGGAAAGCTTGGTGGACATATGCAAACAATGTTCATGGGCTATTGCTTTAAGTTTGTGTGGGGGAGAAAATGAAATCATACGAGTAATATCAATTCATATGCACACCAAACTAAGATACACTAGACTTTAAAATATAAAACAAAAACACATATTATCAGTGTTTCAAAAATTTTCGTCAAGCTGAATTTGAAGCCAAAGAAAATCTGAGAATAATTCCTAAAATAGTAAAGTACGTAAAGTAAATTTTTATTTCCTCAAAACATAACTTACATGTGTAAGGAAAAGAATACATCGTATTCACTAGTTATAAATTTAAATTAATAAATTATATATCAACTGTAACACCCCTTGGCTTAAAACCAGGAAGTGTTTCAATTATGCAAACGGCAGCTCTGGGTTATAGGAAAGCGAGGTCGTGGTTCGATATTTACTCATTTATTAACTTGCAAAAAAAAATATAAAATAGTGAATATATATATAAACAAAAAAATAGATGTTCAGGGCGCCACCTTAACTTACTATATGAACCATGAGTATTGTGAAAGCTAAGGAAAACAATACTGAGTACCTAAGTTATGTAATAAGCTCACCAATAATATATATCCAGCTAAATGAGTAGAAGAAAGGAAACACACATGATAATAATAAGTTGACTTTAATATTTGACAATGGGACAGTTGAATTATTTATTTAGCAATAGCAAAAAATTTAGTTAAGTTGAAATTTGAATGATTGATAAAAAAAATACTAAATTATGACAAGGTTTAACAAGTATTATTTAAGAAAATTTTATGTTAAAATATTTATGTGAAAATGTATGAATATTTGAAAAATGTTAAAATTTAATTAAAATGGTACCATTTCTTACAAGTAAAAAAAAATATACGAAAAGTAGAAATTTAAATCAAACAAAATGTTATAAATAATACCACCCAACAGAAGGCCCTGGTGTAACTTTGTTCCAGAATCAGGTATGACTGCAGGGACCCCTCTACAACACGCTGCCTCCACTCTCAAATTGTCTCCACTGTCTACGTGGTCCAAAAAAAAATCGACGACTCGGATTCTTTCGCTTATTGACCTCTTGCTTCTTAAAATAATACCATCTGTGTGTGGCCGTTACATCGGAAAGATGATATACCAATAATGATATCACACCAAAGAAAATTGCCTCATATGAGGGATACTGGCAACCCTAAGATATAAAAAAATACACCTTACAAAATGAAATTCAAACGAATTCACAAGACTTACCCCAAGTGACCTGTGGGGGCTCAGTATCGATTATAAGCCTAAGCTTATGGCGTGAATAAAAATTATGGCTTGACCAAATTTACTAGTTAGGCTACTGCCCCAAGCCTAAGCACTACCGGCTCCTTCAATGGATCACGCTTAAAAAGGCTGCTAAGATGGCTTAGCTTTCTAACGCGGTCTTGCGAATTTAAAAAAACTAACGATCCCTACACGCAGGTCTTAATTACCAACTCAAATCACAGAATTGTGCTCTTGGCAAAATCGAACGATAAGAAGAAGAAGATGAATTTAAAATATCCAAAATATAACCTTAAAATAGAGAGTGTGCTACTATGTGCTTCTAAAGAAATAAATAAAACAAGTTCATAAGAAACATGCTGTTAAACCAGCCAGGAAGAGAAGACGTCGTGTGTTTACTATATTTCGGTGTTAACTCAAAATGAGGTGTCAAGTGCTTTTCAACCTGAACAAGTTATAATTGCAGTGTTAATTGTCTGAAACGGTGCCGCATTATTTTCATTATTATTTATATATTTAACTGCATGTGAAGCATATTTTTGCAGGAAAGAAAGAATAAAAAAAATATTTATATTTGTCTAATAAATTCCTTTTCAGGAGATTTTTCACTGCAACCAGTAATACATTTATCCACATACTGGGTGGCCTAACTCACTATGCACCAGTTTACTTTTTAAATTGATTACTATGAAAAATGTAGCATATGCAATGCTACACAACACAATACGTTTTGGTTAATTAATATACACATTTTGTTTAAAAAAAAAATTACCTAATTAATTATTATATTAATAACTAGTCAAAATGAACAATTGAAAAATTCTTCTACTGAATAAAATACATTATTTATCAGGTAGTGTCTTAACTTATGCTTGAATACATTTAGACTCGCCGCCATTGTAATGTCCGATGGAAGGTGATGAAATATTTTAACTCCATTATAGAATATGCTTTTTCTCGTGACATTATAATTATATATGGGTAGACGGTATGTATTCTTATGTCATGTTTCATATTTGTGAATATCTGAATGTTTGACTAATTTATTTTTATTTCGAAATATGAGAATGGAAACGCAAAAAATATAAAGATGAGCCAGGGTCATTATTCAAAGGTTTTTAAAATATCCTCTGTATGAGTCTGTTGGTCTTAAATGCCACATTATCCTAATGGCATTTTTTGAATCCTAAATGAAGCATCGACCCCAGTGGAATCTCCCCAAAATTCAATACTGTATTGTAAAATGCCCTGGAAATATGCATAATATACTATCGTCGATGTTTCGAACCCGATATTTTTCCTGATAACAAACTAAGCATACACAGCGCCCGATAGCTTTTTATTAAGCTCCACTAGGTGACTCCTCCATTTAAGATTTTCATCAATATACACCCCCAAAAATTTTACATTATCTACTGCAGTAATGGTTCCCTGTTGAAGCTTAATGTCGTGTTGTGTGTAATTGTAACTCGAATGAAATGTGATATTGTGAGTTTTTGTTACATTTAGTATTAATCTATTCGCAGAGAATCAGTCATTATGTTATTTAATATTTCTGTACATTCAGGCATTGATCCTTTAAAAAATAAATTGATATCATCTGCAAATAGGAAAAACTGTACCATTTTAAAGTTATCAATGAGATCATTTATGTAAATTTAAAAAAGTATAAGGTCAAGGATAGAATGCGGAACACTGCATTTCTTTTGTTCAGTGTTTATTGGTATTATCTCATTGTCTACAATTTCTTTTAATTCCACATACATCATTCGGTTGTCAAGATAAGATTGGAACCAGTTGTAAGATACGCCTCTAAAGCCATAAAAATTTAGTTTTTGCAGTAAATAGTCGAATGCTTTGGTTAGGTCACAGAATACACAAAGTGGGTAGCATTTTCCTTCTAAACAGTCATTTATATTATTAGCCCTTTAACGGATATTGGTCAATATTTAAACCGATAAAGAATAAAATATCAAATCCTAATATACTTGACCCTACGTAATAAGTGGTAGTAATTTCAACCAGTAACTGATTAGTAAAAGACAATGTTTTTATGTGTTTCTGTACAAGCCTACTGTTTTTATGTCTCTTTACTGTGTTTATTTTAGAAAAAAAATGCGAAAACTTTCAGGTAGGTACTTAAATAGTGCAAGATACGTATGCCATAATATTTATGTAGTTTACTAATTGCGCTGAGATGTTATAACTAATTTCCACATAAACCTAACTAAAACCTTGATGACTTCGTTATTTCAAATCGGGTATGGAGAAAAACCTAAAAGATCATCAATTCAGTATATGAAGTGTGAGTTCGCACTATGTTTACTGTGCTTCACACCTTTCCATAATTAATAACATCTTGTTTTTAAAAAATCATGATAATGATTATGGTAATGGTAACGATAATGGTAATGATAATGGTAATATGTAATGGTAATGATAATAGAGAAATTTTTTAGTGTTGAGGCTAATCGGCGGACCATTGAGCCCAAAGGACGAATGCCGTCCGCAAGACCTACCCTATTATATATTAATTATATCGGGTTTTAGCTGTTGGTCAAAATAGACTGGTTAAATTTTCAACCAGCTAAAAAAAAATAAAATAAAATTCTTAATGTATCTTTTAGTTAAAAATAAATATATTTCTATGAATAATATTTTTCTATCTTGACCCTAGTACTATGTCCGTTAAAGGGTTAATTAAAAATAGAATTGCGCCACTTGTGCTGTAACCTTCCCTAAATCAGAACTGTGTAGTTGTGAGTATATTTTTATTGTCTGTGTATCTTAATTATTACTTGCTCCTTGACTAATAGCTCAATAACTTTTGAGGGTGAGATTGGTCGATATTTAGATATATAATAGTCTTATCTTCTCTTATATACTGGTATGATTTTTGCTATTTTAAGGCTATCTGGGAATGTTCCGGTCATAAATGAAAGATTAATTATAAATGTTAATGATTTTTTGAGATAACCAGTATTTTCCTTAAAAAAAGTGATGGGTATTTCATCATAACCAGCGGTTTCTTTTGTTTTCAATTTTTTAACTACCATCTCAATGTCTGACTTTATTATTGGACAAAAATGAAATGAATTTTTTTCTATAATATTCATTATACGTTTTTTTTAGAGGTAAGTTTACATGTTAATTTTATTGGTTCATTTATAAAAAAGTTTTGAAAATATTGCGCCACCATACTACTGTCCTCAATAAAATTGTTTTCATTTGTCTTTAATACGATTTTTTCAATTTTTTTATCCTGATTTGTTGCGGACCTCTAGCGTATGCGACCCACCATATGCTTTAGCGTTTTGTGGGCCGCATAATAACAACTGCTACGTCCGTAACACATTTCGCTATTCTCCACGGGAGGGCGATACATTTGCGGCACGTGATCAGCAGAGAGGAACGGGAGGAACCATTTTTGTTGGCGTGGTAGGTAGTTGATAATTCTGTGAACTTCGGTTTATCCAAGGCATCCTGGTGGATTTTGGAATTATTAACACAAGAAAATTTCCTCAATCTGTTGTTGTTCCGTTTAGCGGAATATTTTGTGGTTGTGAGTAAATTTTATCTGTGGAAGCAGGATATTTAATTACACAAGGCTTTCCCTTTGGAAATACTGTGTCAACTTGAAAGGCGGACTCGACCCCATTCATCCGACTGTGGCTTTCGAGGAGTATTGGTGGATTGTTCCCTCATCAGTGAGGGTTCCACGGACGGGGCTTCTACACACGTCAGTGAAGTTCCATGGACGGGGCATCCACACACAGTAGAAAGTTCCAGGGCTGGAGAGGCTATAATCAACCCCATCCTTGGGTCAATTTCTTTTGTCCCGAAGACACCTCCATAGGGCTACAGTTCTTCCACGTCGAAGTCGGTATCGTACCACCCTAAATAAGTGTGTTGTTGTTTTACTTACTGGTGACCACCTTCAGTGGTTCGACTGGGTTATATCAATTCATACTTTTGCATTTTAACTTGTATATATTTAAAGATTTTATGCATTTATATTTATTTAAGGAGGTTCTTTAAATCAGACCTGTGTGGCAGAATTTATGACCATTTATGAGGACATTGTAAACTGATGTGTAGCTACACGAGGCATTTTATTAACGTTGTAACTTATTAATCGAGAAATTTGCCACACCTTTTGAACATCGCCAGGTTACATGCTAGAGAACCAATATCTGTAAATTGTTTAATATAGTGCATTTCATTTTTAAAGAAAGTGTCATTAATTCGTCTGCGACCACTACGTATGGAAGCCTCAGTGATTTGTTAAGTAAGTAAACTAATAATTTGTCATTTTATGTAAACTTGGGCTTAACGCCCTGAGATAGTCTGAGCTAGAGAAATTTTATCGTAGGCACGTACATCACTTATCCGGGTTAGGTTGTGTCCTACGATATCTGCTACGCTACAGTAGCCCAAGTGATTTCGTTATGTAATATCTTATAATCATTAATATCCAACGTATTTATTTGTTTATGTACGTGTAAATCGTGGCAGATTCTTATTAATATTTTTATTTATGCATTTCGAAGTAGTCTTTATTTTACTATCAGATTTGTTTATAACATTATTAAAATAATTTTGTTTGAATTCAGTTATAGTTCGTAAAATTTGACAATATTTTCTTATAAAGTTTAATATATTTTGGTTTTATGTAATTTTTTAATTTGAACTAAACATTTCTTGATCTTACATGAAATACTAATTCCTTTAGTTATCTGAGGTTTTCTTACTTTATTTTGTGTTTTTATAGATCCAGCAGGGAAAGATAAATCGAAACAGTTTTTTATGTTATAATAGAAAATTTTGTATGACCCATTTGCATTTTTTCTGTATATAAATTTGACCAATCAATATTTTTCAATAAACTTGAATATTTTTGTTTGTTTTTGTTATTAAAGTTCCTTTTATATATTTTTGTTTGTTCATTACTACCATTTGGTTTATTGAAACATATGATTTGGGCAGTGTGGTCAGACATAACGGGCTCTAAGATAGACGTTTTATATTCTGATTTAATATTTGTTATTATGTAGTCTATTTGGGTGGCACTATTTTTGTTTGTACGTGTTGGATTCTCAAGCGTTGATGTTAAATTGAACATTTTAAGTATATTGCCCAGGTTAATCTTATCATTATTATTTATTTGGAAATCTATGTTTAAGTCACCGCATATTATATAATTATGATTTGGATATTTGTTATGAATCTCATACAAAATGTATAATATAATAAATTTAAAATTTTTTCGGACTTACCCTCAATACACAGATTATTATAGTATTTATTTTTTTATTCATAACACACACATATACAAATTCTATTTCCACTACTTTTGTATTTAAATCTGCTATTTCCGCAAAATCTAAATTATTTTTTCCATAAATTAAAACACCTCCATGAATAAACTGCTCTCTACAAAAACAAAATATTAAATTATAGTTTGCTATTTTAAGTCCTATTTTCTCCTCGGCATTTGCCCAATGTTCATTTATACATATCACACTTATATCATTATTGAATTCATTTAAAAATATTTCAAACTCTGGTAATTTGCTTTTAATTGATTGAATATTATAATGTAGGACGGAGAAAGGTTTACTTTCTATATTATTTTGGTCTCTGATTGACTTTTGCGGTTGCCCTCGTTTTTCATCCGGTGGAGTAAAAGTATTCATTGTAGATTCATCATCTATAGACTTCTTGTCATTGTGGCCAATCGTTTCCAAATTTAGTGATTTGCATTGTTCTAAATTGTATAAATTTTTGGGCATGTTTCAAATACCTTTTAATTATTTTGACATTATTTTCTTTTCAATCATGTCTAAATTTGTTTGTGTCTTATTGTTTTATGGATTTTAATTTATTTATTATATTACTATACTAAATATATTATTATACTTAAGGTCAAATAATTTTTATGCAAATTTTAATTTTAGTAATAAGTAATTTAATTTTAGTAATAATTAATGTGAATATGTAATGTAACATCTTTTGATGATGTATATGATTAGGTACTCTCTTTTGACTTGTGAAATGATCTTTAATGTATCAAATGCACCAATAAATTACTATACTATACTATAATTTTTTGTCAATGCAAACAGTTTTATTTATCACCCAAGCAACACCAAATGGTTTAATAAACGTTTTGATTTCATTTATACGACTGGTATATATAATGTGTATCGCAACATATATTCAACGTTCGAATGTCCGCGCTACAAACGTATATATTTGTTTTATCTTATATTAAATATAGACTTTTCATCTATATATAGTACATCATATTCTAAATATATACGTCTTAAGAAAACGTTATATTGTTGTCACATCATATACGAGATATATACTTTTATGTGGAACCTCAAATAAATGTATTCCATATACGTCGATAATACGTATGATGTAAAGATTTTTCTCACGGTTATGAAAAACCTTTTCTCCAGTTGCTGGTATACGTGTAATAAACCTTTATTATCCACTGTAATTCATACATACATAGGGTATCTCTGTATGGAATATCCAATACTTACAAATTTTTTAATTTAAATTTTTTGAGAAAGTCATTTTTTATAGTGTTGCTTCAGCTTATCAAACTTTTTTTGGCAATGCCAAAATTTAGGTAATATATTCAGAGAATATCTGACTTCGCATAAAGTGAACATATTTCAAATTAAAAATATAGAAGTTTCAAAGCCTCATAGAGCTGGGGAACTATATAGTTAAAAGAAAATTAGACGTAATCGTAAATTATAATTATTTTTATTTAATTTTTTTTTCTTTTGAAAATCTGAACTTTTTCTGAAGAATTTAGTTTTTCTCAAAAAATTTAGAATAAAAAGATAGAAAATATCGAGAGATTTTTTAAAGGGAATCCATTCTTGTGTCTTTGTTAATGAATATACGCTATCAGTTCTTTAGACCTTTTTTATATTGTTTTATAAACTAAGAGCTTATTTAATAAATGATTAAATAGTTTCCATCATTTTATTTTTACCAAAATTACCTTAACTTTCAAAATTTAAATGGGAAATTCTGTTATACAGTATATAGACTAATCGATTTCAAATAACTTTGCAAGTCAAATCATGTCCTAAATCAGGAATCATTTGCTATTTATGATAAAATTGTTAATATATATTGCTGCATAACAATAATAAGATGACATTGAAACAAATTAATTTCTAAGTGCCTTATTTTGTAAAATATATTAATTTTTCTTTAATTATAACAGGGAAATTAGAATTAAAGATTTTTTGACTTGCGATACATTTCTCCCTTTGCAAAATTACTTAGAATTGATCGATCTACAACACTATAAAAAATATAGAAGGTACCCGTTTTTAAATTCGAAAGTTAATATTATAATGATCTCCAATTTTTTAAAAGTACATATTGTTATGTGCTGCCCTCTAACAGAGAGGAGAGTTGTAATTACTCCCTGGCCAGAAGTGTGGCGCCATCTGTGGGCCAACTGGCGAACCACCATTTAGTAGTGCCTAAGAAAATTATAGAGAATTCCAGTATTTTTCTGGAAAGTTCTACAATGATATTCTGGACATTCCAAGTGGGTATATAAAGAGGTGAAGCCAGCAGATGGGAGAACAGTACAGTACAGTTTAGTGAAGGATAAACAGTTCAGTTTAGTATCCAGTACAGTTCTGGGTAATCTGTGGTTCTGGTTACAGAAACAGTTTGTAGAAGAAGAGTTCAGTTGAGTGAAGTATGCAGTTTAGTGAAGTAAACAGACAAGAGAGTTTTTAGGTTAGACAAGAGTTGACAAGTTTAAGAAGAAAAGTAAAGTGCTTAGTGTTTTAAAAGTAGTGAAATTATATTAGATTAAGTTATTATTAGTTGTGTGATTTGTAAGTATTTGCTAGTGTAATTTTAGTGATTAAATAAATCAGTGGTTTGTGAAAATTCTTGTTGCAAGTTATTTGGAATCCACAAAGTGTTTACTGAAAATTGTAAACACGTTACAATTGGTGTCAGAAGCGGAATTGCAACAGAATTTCTGAAGAATTCGACGAAGTTCCATAGTGTTCTATTTGGAAACCACTGGAGATATTGAAGTGAATTGAACTGGAAAGTGATATAGACATTAGACAAGATTTATTTGTGCTAGTGTGAGGAAATTTCTGGGACATTCTGTTTAGAAATTAGTGTAGTTTTTAAGTGGTTTCAACTGAGAAGCGATATAGACTTTAAATAAGACTTGTTCGTGCTGTTTCGAGTTAATTGTTTGGATGGAAACAAGAAGCATGGCTGCCAAAAAGCAAATGCAAGACATGTTCGAGCAATTTAGAAAAATGATGCTAGACCAAAAAGAAGAACAAGAGAGACGCGAAGAAGAAAAAGAAAGGAAACGTCAGGCAGAAAAAGAAGAACAAGAGAAACGACGCCAAGAAGAAAAACAAGAACAAGAAAGACGTCAAGAAGAAAAAGAAAGACGACGTCAGAAAGAAAAAGAAGAACAAGAAAAACGACGTTTAGAAGAGAAAGAAGAACAGGAGAGACGTGAAGAAGAAAAAGAAAGAAGACGTCAAGAAGAAAAGAAAGAATTGAGAAAAATTATACAGGTGCAACAAGATGCTATCCTGTCAGCCACTAATGAAGTCAAGGAAAAAGTAGATAAAGTTGAACAAAAAGTTGGTAACGTCGAAGGAGAAATTAGTGACATTAAGGGAAAAGTTACCGACGTTGAAGGAAAAGTGACTACAGTCGAAGAAAAAGTTTCTGGCGTTGAAGAAAAAGTTACTGGCGTCGAAGAAAAAGTTACTGGTGTCGAAGAAAAAGTTACTGGCGTTGAAGGGAAAGTTACCGATATAGAAGGAAAATTTCGTGCAGTTGAAGGAGAGGTAGAGCGACTTAAGCGACTGTTAAGAGAACAAGGAGGCCACCTGGTATTATCATCGTCAGGTCCTCGATTACAACCGCCTTCCTTTGATGGTCAAACTTCTTGGTCAACCTATAAAAGACAATTTGAGGCAGCGGCATACGCAAACAATTGGAGTAACGAAGACAAAGCTATGGCATTGGTGCTAGCATTAAGAGGTCAAGCCTCAGAGTTGCTTCAGACTATCCCAGTAACGCAGCAACGGGATTTTAAAGTTTTGGAGGCTGCACTAGATTTAAGATATGGCAACCAACACCTCGCCCAAGTATACCGCACTCAGCTCAAATCACGCACACAAAAGGCTGGGGAAAGTTTACAAGATTTTGAAGCAGCTGTTGAGCGACTGACATATCTGGCTTACCCGGATGCACCCAAAGAATTCCAGGAACAATTAACAGTTGGTACTTTCATCGATGGCATAAGAGATGAGGAGATCAGGCGAGTCCTTAGATTAACTCGAGCTAAGACTGGTAGCGAAGCCTTGATCCATGCCCTCGAAGTTGAGGCCGCTTATGAAGAGACTCTACATCCGAGAGTACGAGCCATGAAAGTAGAAGAAGAGAACCATTTAGAAAAGTCAAATATGGAATCTTTGATGGCTGACCTGCACAAAATGATAAGCCAGTTGATGAACAAACCAGATGCTCCAAGGAAGCAGGAAAGAGAACAGAGCGATGGACAGCCAAGGAAGGTGATTCGGTGTTATCAGTGCAGCAAACCAGGACATATGATGCGGCAGTGTCGAGAACGGAATCCTGGGGAAGTAAACACTGCAAAGAAAGAGGAAGTTCACTCTGATAAGATGAGATTGATTGTTATGTTAACAGACATACAGAAAATGGTCGCACAATTACTAAACGAATTAAGTTCGCGACCGGAGCTGAAACAGGAACCGCAACCGCCGAAACAGGAGCCGAAGCAGCAGCGAAGTGCTGGAGGTCCGACAAAAGTAATCCGCTGTTATAATTGCGGCAAATTGGGGCATGTCAAGAGGTACTGTCGCCAGAGGAGCCCTAAGGAAGTGAATGCCGAGAATGTAAAAACGCAGCAGGATATAGCAGAAGTGAAGGCAGTTAAGATAGAGGTTCCGAAGGACTGGTCAAAGAAAGTTCTAAGAGAGGAACAACTGAACGACGATGAAATTGGACCAATGTTGAAGGCGAAAGAAAAAGGAATCCGCCCTGAATGGAAGGACGTTTCCAGTAAAAGTGTTGGACTGAAGGCTTTATGGGCGCAATGGGATTCCCTTAGGGTTATAGATGGACTATTACGGAGAGCATGGGAGAGCCCGGATGGGAAAGAAGTTACCATGCGGTTGCTGATACCCAGGTGCCGAGTACCAAAAGTACTTCGGGAAGTGCACGAGGGAATATCCAGAGAGCACTTTAGCAGAAATAAGACTTTGGCTAGAGTACGGGAGCGATTTTACTGGGTAAATAGCTGTCAGGATGTAGAGGCTTGGTGTCGCAGTTGCAAGGTTTGTGCGAATGTGGCTGCCAAGAGGTCACCTACAGGGAGTGGTGATCGAATGAAGGCTAGATATGACCGCAATGCCAGTTCAGCAGGATTCAAGGTGGGGGACTCGGTTTGGCTGTATAACCCACAGCGGAGTGAAGAAGGATTCTCGAAGCCTCGCTCACCTTGGGAAGGACCGTATTCTGTCATCACTCGGATCAACGACGTTGTTTATAGGATTCAACGTAGAAAGAAGTCCAAGATGAAGATCGTGCACCTGGACAGGTTGGCAAAGTATACTGGGGTATCTGAAATGCCTGACCGGGACGTTCAGGCTTAAGGAGGGGGCAGTGTTATGTGCTGCCCTCTAACAGAGAGGAGAGTTGTAATTACTCCCTGGCCAGAAGTGTGGCGCCATCTGTGGGCCAACGGGCGAACCACCATTTAGTAGTGCCTAAGAAAATTATAGAGAATTCCAGTATATTTCTGGAAAGTTCTACAATGATATTCTGGACATTCCAAGTGGGTATATAAAGAGGTGAAGCCAGCAGATGGGAGAACAGTACAGTACAGTTTAGTGAAGGATAAACAGTTCAGTTTAGTATCCAGTAGAGTTCTGGGTAATCTGTGGTTCTGGTTACAGAAACAGTTTGTAGAAGAAGAGTTCAGTTGAGTGAAGTATGCAGTTCAGTGAAGTAAACAGACAAGAGAGTTTTTAGGTTAGACAAGAGTTGACAAGTTTAAGAAGAAAAGTAAAGTGCTTAGTGTTTTAAAAGTAGTGAAATTATATTAGATTAAGTTATTATTAGTTGTGTGATTTTTAAGTATTTGCTAGTGTAATTTTAGTGATTAAATAAATCAGTGGTTTGTGAAAATTCTTGTTGCAAGTTATTCGAATCCACGGAGTGTTTACTGAAAATTGTAAGCACGTAACAATATATTTCCAAGAATTAAAAACCTCCTCCACGGCGTTTTTACGTGAAGCACGCTTTTCTTACGAAGTATTTCCTAAGTCGGATTTTGTTACAACGTCGAAAAGTATATCGGGGTTATAGCGTTCTTTAACACTCCCCTCCTTTCCGTGAATCTTTTTGTGTAACGTTTGGTAAATTGGTTTTTGAAAATAAAATGGATCATTGGATGTAGTCTCCCATGTGTTGTATTCGGTTATATTTCAGACCGGCCTATCTGAACATAACATAGATGCAAATCTAAAAAATGGTTATAAGTTTGAACATATATCGATGCATGGCATTCGATTGAATAATTGAACATTGGGTTTCAAAAATGGCATAAAAAAAGAAAAATTCGAAAATCCTCGGATTCTCGATGACACAACACAAACACTTTCGACGCACTTATCTTTCTTAGTGTTCTTCCACTAATGCGGGCTTGCGTCTGCTCCTCCTCGTGTCTATGCCTCGTCGATCACCTTCGGTGTCGAACTGCCTTCTGGAACAGCTTAGGTGGTCCTCGGACTGCTTGGCTCCAGCTATACTATGGCTCTGCTCAGTTTATATGAAACAATATAAAACGAAATTTTAGTAAAATGTTTGTTCATATCCCGTCTGGGGATCTGCGACCGATAACATATCGTCGTCTTTGAGAATAGGAACACTGAATTTTGTAGACTTATATTGATTGAAATGTTTTCCGTGTAGATAAAAGTCTCTTATTGGGAGAAATCTGCGACCGATATCACATCGTCGTCTTTGAGAATAGGAACACTGATTTTGTAGACTTATGCTGATTGAAATGGTTTTTATTAAAATCTCTTCTTAGGAGAAATCTGCGACAGAATCTGCATCCGTCGGATCGTTGCATCTGCCCCTCCAGCAGACGTGGCGGCATCTCGCCCTTGAGTTGCTAGACTCATCTGAATCGCGCCCTTGCGTCAGAGTCGTCGTCTTTCCATGCCGTGCCAATGGAACATTTGTTTGGACCCTTTGGGTCGGACTCTGCTTACAGATGTATACGTTTTGAACATATGAGGACTTAGAAAAATTATATAAAAAATACCAACTCTGCCGGACACGGTCAGAGTTGCTGCAGTGAATTTTGAAGATTTGTATGGACGATACAATATCCTCGATAGAAATAACTTGTAAAAAATGCATAAAAAATACCAACTCTTGCCTGACACGACAAGAAGTTGGTATGGAAATTTTGATATAAAATAAACCTAGCACTAAGTTAAAACTTAGCCTAGGTTGAAAAATGTTATAAAAATATAATTGAATCTCCAGAACTGGATTCTGAATCAGAAGTGGAAGCATCTCGTGGCGGTGCATGGATTTGTACAACCGTTTGCTCCGGCGGTGGAGGTTCTGTGGAATCGTCTGAGAACGGGGAATCATTTCCATCGAGTGATGTTCCGCCTGGACTAGCATTTTCTTCATCGGAAGATTCGATTTCCAAGTTGTGCTCCTCTGGTGGGGCTGGTCTCAAATCATTCACATGTACTCTTGTCGTTACATTTCCCTTTTGCACGAGATACACTTCGTCTGAAAACTTCTTCAGAATTCTGGTTGGGCCTGACCAAGACGGCGTGAAGGTATGTACCTTCCTTTTTCTTTTACTCATGACTCTGTCTCCTACTTTGAAAACGATCGGAGTGACGGCCTCTTTCGGCGCATATTTTTGTTTATAATTTTGTTGGGCCTGACGGGCTTCCTTGACTCGCTCGTATCGTGGAAGCGTTTGTTGCTTGGCTCTTTCTTGCCTCCAGGCATACAAATCCCATTCGCCTCTTTCGGCTGGATCATATCCTAACACGATCATGCTAGGTGTTTGATTTGTAGCGGCGTTCCTACGATTTCTTAAGATGTATGTCATCTGATGCACGTAGCGATCCCAAGTGTCGTTTAGCTTTTTAAATAAGAGAGTATTTAATATCTTTTTGCACTTCTGAACCCGTCGTTCCACGGGGTTGGATTGTTGATGATATGCCGGAATTAAGTATCGTTCGATACCATTTCTTTCACAAAACGTGATGTACCATTCGGAATTGAAATGACCACCATTGTCGGAAATTATGACTCGAGGGACTCCGAATCTTGCTACTATCTCTTCGTCAATAAATTTGGCTATCGTTCTGCCATCGACCTGAATGTAAGCCTTTGCCTCTATCCATTTACTGAAAACGTCTTCGACGATAATCATGTATCTGTTTTCGGCGTCTTTAGTCCTCTGCAGCGGGCCAATTACGTCGACGCTCAAGGTTTCAAATGCATTCTGTGGTGCATGACTTCTAAGTGGAGCATTGGGTTGGGCTTGTCTTGTCTTTACAGACTGGCATATTAGACAGTCGTTTATGTATCTGCCTACGATCCTGGCCATATTATTGAAATAGTAGCGTTTTGCTATTTTCCTGAGAGTCTCGTCTCTTCCTGGATGACATGCTTCATCTCGGTCATGATAATGGTAAATCAATTCCTTTATTTTCCTCTTTGGAACTATCAATTTAAAATTTCGATCGCAATCTTTAAAAAGTACATCGTCTTGGACGTGAAAATTTTTCATAAAAATAAGATCCGCATCGGAACGTTGTTCCTGTTGAAATAGATCATTCCAACGGCGGATCTTGTCTTGAATATCTCTTGAACTCAATTGAGCCTGTACGATATCTTCGTATATTTCTGAGTGCGTTAAAACAGAAATACGTTCTGGACACTTATAATTTGGTAGGAATATTCTTTCCTCTTCATCGTCTGTCTCGACATACTGATTTTGTGGGTTACGACTTAGAAAATCTGCTAATAAATTCTCCTTTCCTGGACAGTGTTCAATTTTGAATGCATATTCTTGCAATAGTAATGACCATCGCGTAAATTTTGTTTTGTCGTCCTTATGTTTGTTTAACCAAAGTAACGCCCTGTTGTCCGTCTTCACCAAGAACGGTTTGTCTGCTAAGTACATCTTGTACTTTTTAATATAGTTCACCACCGCCAAGCATTCCAGCTCGTTTATGTGGTAACGTCTCTCTGCTGGAGATAACGTGTTGCTTGCATACGAAATTATATATTTCTCGCCGTTGTCGCCTAATTGATATAATACGGCCGAAAGGCCCTGTAGGGATGCATCTGTTTGCAAAATGAACTGACGTGAAAAATCCGGCCGATGGAGTTCCAGCGGTCCGGATAATAATTCTTTTAATTTTCTAAACGCTTCATCGCATATATGGTTCCAGTGAAAACGATTTTCCTTCGAAAGAAGTTTCGTTAGTGGCTTCGTGATCATCGCCACATTTGGTAGATATTCTCGTACCCAGTTGCAAAGTCCTAGGAAACTTTGTAGCTGCTTTTTGGTGACTGGAACGGGATAATTTTGAATTTGTAAGACATGTTTTTCTAATGGTTGGGAAGTATCAGTTCTAATGGTGTGGCCTAAATATTGAATTTCATCCGTCGCTATTACACACTTTTCCGGTGACACTTTTAGATTGTGCAGACGTAGTCTTTCAAAGACTAACCTCAAGTGGGACATATGCTCCTTCACGTTTACGCTGTAAACGATTATATCATCTAAATACACTTTACAGAAATGGTGCAGGTAACCCGTTAAAACGTCCTTTGCCATGAATTTCTGAAAGGTACAGGGAGCTGTCTTGAGGCCGAAAGGCATGACATTGAATCTGTAAGCTGCCCCATCAGGAGTGGTAAAAGTCGAGAAATCTTTTGATGCTTCATCGAGCGGTATTTGTCAATATCCACTTTTTAAATCCAACACAGAAAAAATCTTCGAATTGCCTAAATCTTTAATACTTTCGTGTATTTTTGGTAAGACGGAAGCCTCGTCTTCAGTCATTTCGTTCAAATGGCGATAATCGATGCAAAAACGTGGTTTCTTGTCTGAGCGTTTTATTATCACGGGTGGTGAACTATATTGGGCAGTGCTAGGTTCGATGACGCCAGCTTTCAACATCTCTTCGATTTGGTCGTACATAATTTTCTTAGTACTCGGAGACATCGGATATGGTCTGATATTAAATGGTTTCGTGTCTTTTACTGTAATTTTGTGTTTCAGAGTCACTGTGGTTGCTTGAGTCGGTTCCGCAGTGAACAGATCGACAAATTCTTCGAACAGCGGCCGTAGAAATTTGTCTTTAATAACAAGCTCTTTAGGAAGCTTTGCCTGCTGTCTCTCCCTCTGAGAAGCTTGATTCCAGAAGACGGTAATACGCTCTTCCGTGCCGGCATATAGGCATTTTCGGCCATAATCATATGCGACATTGTTCATATATAAGAATGGTGATCCTAATATTATCGTTTCGTTCAAATTTTCGATTACTTGAAAATCAATTTCAAAAGAAGTGCCTGAAATTATTACTTTTAATTTTGTCGTTCCAAGAGAGTCCACCATTCGATCTCCGCACGCCATAGCAAATGATCGACGTGTCGTGAGATTTTTAAAATTATCCAACATCCTCGGATGGATAACGTTTCGCGTCGAGCCTTAATCAATCAGTGCGTCGACCGCATGTTCATTTATTTGAACTTTTATACGAGGCAAAGGGAACGCTTCGCTCATATAATTTATTGACTCCCTTGTCTTGTGCATGGGAGCGTCGTAGTGGTCATGAGTATTAGAAATGTATAATGGACATTGCTGCCGCCTTGGTTCGGCCGTTGTGCCGGGGATCTTGCAGATGGACCCTGGCCTGGGTCTCTGGCCCCTTGAAAGTTTCCCGGTCTCCTGTTGAGATGAGGGTTATTCGGGCATTGGCTATGGAAGTGCCACTGCACTGTGTCTGTACAGTATCGGCACGGGGTTGCCGGTCGGTCGGGTACTCGGAATTTCCCCGATCCGCCATTGAAATTGGTTTGCCTGCGGTCAGGATTCACTGATCCGCTTGAAGAATTAGGCATAAAAAAAGGACGACCAGGCGCTCTGCCTGGACCGTCCTGTCGAGAGACATCCTCTCGGAAATGCACCCTCGGTGCTGTCGGAGTTGGGCTTCCATTGCTCCTGTTACTAGAATTTTGTTGAATTATGTGTCCCGGCTCTTGATAGTAAGACGCGCGGGACAGACGTTGATCGATAAGCTGGATTAGCGACGTCTGTTCGTCAGCTGAATCCCGCTCGACGTTAGTAGCCGCTGCTATTAACATCTCTGTAGATGAAATTAGGTTGCTTTTCAAGCGTGACCTAATTTCTGGACGCAGTTGGTCCATGATGACCCGAGCTCTGATGGCTTCGGATTTGAAGGGATCAATACGATCGAAAAGACAGGTTTTCCTTGTGATAAACACTGCCGTGTCGTCTAAAGACGTTTGCTTGACGGCATACAGTTGAGCAATAGCTCGTGACTGTATGTCGGGAGAATTAAATCTCGTAAGGAATCTTTCCTTGAATAAGGCATATGAAGTAGTCAACGTCCTAAATTGTTCGGACCATCGTTGAGCTTCGCCCTTGAGTTGGCCGGTTACGTTATGGAGGCGATCATAGTCGTGGCTTATGCGAGCTCTGTCGAAATATTCCTCCATAATTTTCAGAAAAGCTTCTGGATCTTCATGATCAAGCCCATGGAACGTCACGTTCGGACATCTTTGTCTCTCATGGGGCGTACAGGTCGACACGTTCTGTATCGCCTGCACGAAGCCCTCTGCCATTTTCAGAAACATACTTTCCATCGAATTAGCAGTTTGCGGCTGTGAAGCAGATAAATTTACATTATTTCCCTCTGGAAACAGTCGTTGTGGTTCTATCCCTCTAGAACCGTCGTCGACGAGCGGTGCGGTGACTCGCTCGTAAAATTCTCTTGGGGTCGACCCCTCGGAGTCTTCCGCCATGAATGAGAAAGGATTTGTTGGGTTTGGGGACGGCATGGTCCCTGCTCGGGCGCCATGTGAACGATCCATGCTTTGATGGAAGTCTGAAGGACGTATTTTCTGCTCGAAAAACTTAGAAAAATTTAAAAAAATAGGAAAAAGAAAAAATTAATTTTCTTTTTCCTCAACCTTTTCTTAAATTCTAAATAATAATATTACGTTCACAAAATTTTTAGGGTTCAACGTGACTGTTTCAGACGGAGATTAATGGATAAATCATACTTACTGTCGTTTATGCTTAACTGCGGCTCTGATGGTATCAATTGGAAGACGTCGTAACACTATAAATCTAACACTGTCTGTTTCACACTCTCTTAAAATTAAATCTGAAAGGGAATTTTGTTAGAAAACACAAGTAAAAGACAATATAAAGTTCAAAATATATATATTAAATCTTTTAAAAATTTATGTTTTTACAACAACTTCTTCAGAGAAAATGTTAACAAACAATGGTCTGACCCGTGTACAACACATGGTGAGGAACGGGACGATTCATACGGTACCAACTACCATCCAATATGCAGTTTGAAAAGCTAACGATGCACAAAAAGATTCAAGAAAAGTTTCATGTAACTGAAATTTTGGTGGGCTTATGCTTGCCTGTCTTATAAACGTATTTATTAATTCACATAAATTTTGGTCGCTCCTCGGAGCTTAAAATTGCTTGAAGCGTCTCTACTTCGTTTGTATTATGCAATAACAAATTTTACGTTCAGGCAAGGCAGATCCCATGCACGTGTGAGTACATGGTATAGATACTTTTTTGACTCCGAATCACTGAGGAACCGGTTTAGGGCAAACCCCGTCAAAATACATCATTTCCCCGTCAAATCCGACTGCTAGGAAATGATGGGGGTCCCATGTCGCTAAGGGCTATTTTCGCTATAACTTCCGATATACTTTGAATAGTCGTTGGATTAACTTGTCCTCATATTCAATACCTCGTAAGAGTTGCAGTGCTTGACAACGTGGATTCGTAAAAGGGTTTTTAATCTTGGAAATTTGGAAGTTCAAGTCCAATTTTAGTATACTTTCTAAAATTGGGTGGTCGGGGCGACATTACGTCCCTGTGCAGCGACATTTACTACACTTTCTAAATTAACGCTCCTTGAAGAGTTAGCGAAAATTTGGCATAAAAAACGCTCCGAAGAGCAAAAATATATTTCCAAGAATTAAAAACCTCCTCCAGGGCGTTTTTACGTGAAGCACGCTTTTCTTACGAAGTATTTCCTAAGTCGGATTTTGTTACAACGTCGAAAAGTATATCGGGGTTATAGCGTTCTTTAACAATATCAAGGAAAAGATAGTAATTTTTTAAAAATATTTATTATTTAGTACTAGCTTTTTTATATTATATTAAGCTTTACCTATTCTGCAGGATTCGCTAAATACATAAAACTATTTTATCATTTACTATTGCACCCTTGGGGACCTAGGACATTTGACAATGATAACAAAACACAACATTGTTCATTACTCTTTACTAAAATCCAAAAATAGAGTCTATTTATTATTATTATTGTAACTATAGCGGCTTTTGGCAAGCTTCAACGAATCTTGAATCGTCCCTCTAATTTTATTGTCACTGGTCTCACCCACGCCTTCAATGCTAGCCATGCAGAGTTTTACACCGTCTGTGATAAAAAAAATGAAGTTACTATGAAATCGCTCAGATAAACAATAATTCTTACCAATCACAAGTTGGTTCATTTTTGTAATTTTAACGCATTAGAACGTGATAACTCAAGGATAGGCTCATCAACACAACACTTGTTGAATTTAAATCAAATAATATATACACAAAACAAACAAGTAAATATTCTTTGTTTCAATCACAAGACCACACTACTAAACCACTACACGAAACAGCAATTAACACGACGATCCGCGGTTACTCACCAGCTAACTGTTGAGACAATGAAAGAGATGCATATATTTATGAGAAATGCTTATGTATTCTGCAACAATACTAACCCGGTGCTGGCGACTGCGCAATCGATGCAGATTGATATACGTTTAAAAACCGTATATTATAAACTGCAATATTACTGAACAAATATTTTCATTCATCATCTATCCATAACAAATTTTGATTAATGTAAATATTTTACTCATATTTCCAGATATTGTTATAATCTTCGAACTTTTAGTTGCAATTGTTTATGACATGCCTGTAAAAAATGTAGCGCAAATACATATTTATCGTATACGTTTAAAAATCGTATATTAAAAAATATAATATGGCTGAAAAAAATGCCAGTAGTGTCAATTTCACCAATTTACAATTTAAGCATTTGACGGAAGTGTAGTCTCAACTCTCAATTAATTATTTCTCAAATATTCTGCGTTACTCCAAAAATTTTCGGAGAAATGCATTTATGATACGTAGAAAAATCGTTTATGAAATAAACGCTTTTCATAGACGTTGATTAAATATACGTTAACGAAATTTAAACCATAATTTCATATAATAAACGTTTATTAAACCATCATGTGTTGCTTGGGCAGCTTGGCTTCATGTCCCATTTTTTTTGCCTTATCTAGATATGGCTTCAGTAAGTGTCTTTCTTCTATAGCATTTTTCATGTAGTGGAGCGTATATAACAGCATATTTTGTGCTTTTTAGATTTTTTGCATTATGCAATATTATATTTCGTTTTCTTATAGAAACGAATTTTACCTTACATCTTTTTTACTTTGCTTGCTTTTAATGTGCGCCCTTAAAGCTGTATGGGTCTTGATTTTTTCAGAATTTTCAATGTAAACGGAAAAGAGATATTAAATAGAAACTGAGAATCACGTTTCCTTCTGTAACTGCGCCAACACTGTAAAAAGCCATGTGAATTATCTCGTAGTTGATTTTGAATAAACTTTGTATGATTATATTTTCTGTTCATGTAAGCCAACCTTGATTTCTTGTTCTCCTCTCTGAGACCATCTATTTATATTTACACTGTATACTACGAATTTTATTGTAGCTGCACAAATATGGCAAGTAAACAAAATACGAGATAACTCGTAGTTGGTGTCCTAGCAATAGCGCAAACTACGCGTTATCTCGTAGAAGCCAGGCAACGTGTTAAAACTCAACAGAAATTATTTACTTATAGAGAACTCACAAACCATATACACATAGTTCAATTTGATCTTGGGACATCTGTCAATATGTTTATCCATCTAGGTATACCCTTTATCTAAGTTTTAATGCCCTTTATTTTATTTTAATTTTAACGTCAGTTTAAATGAATCTTTTAATTGTATTCTACAACCAATTTTTATGGTAAAATTTTAAAGTTAAATTTTGTTGCTAAAGTAAAAAAATCTAAAGGTTACTTTATAGTATAAGGTAACAGGCTTTAAAATTTTAGTGCTTTAACATCATAGAATACCCACTTAAGTCATTCTAATCAACTATTGATAAGATAATACAGTCATTCTTCCTTTGTCCGCTTCCTAATCACTCATAACCTCGAATTTCAATTTCAATTATTTCCAGCATGGACAGCCTTATTTACAAAATTACTACTCATTTTAGGCTATTTTTGAAAATATCTTGGTCGATTTACCACTAGCAGAATTCTTTTTGGCAAAATTGTTGGTGGATAGAGCAAGTGCACATTACTTAAAATCACTAGATCCTGTGCTATATAGAAACTTGTTATACCTAAGGGATTATTCAGGAGATGTTAGCGACCTGGGTCTGGATTTCACCACAGTCAACAACGATTTAGGAGAAACAAGGGTATGATCTTAATTTTATGTATGACGTTTATAAAATCATTTTAATTCATAGGTTATGGAACTGAAACCAAATGGAAGAAATATTCCAGTAACAAATGAAAATCGTCTTGAATATATCCAAAGGTTGGCAGACCTCAAATTAAATACACAACTGAAGAAGCAGTGTGCAGCTTTTCGGCATGGACTTAACAGCGTTGTACCACTTATGTGGCTACGATTGTTTAACCACAATGAATTGCAGGTCATAATTGGCGGAGACACACAAGAAATAGATCTCAGTGATTTGAGAGCACACACCGTTTATGGAGGTAACATTATGTTGGAATTGTTTTACTATCGAGTACGGATTTTATAATATTTCATTTAAATTTATCTCAAATCTAATCGGAAAAACTTTTAAAGTCGAATGTATCCGGTAACCATCCCGGGGTATGGATACTACAGTCCAATTGGTGTGAATTAATTGTCTTCAGGGACAACTTTCCAGGAGACATTCTACTGTTGATTCTTATGGGGGGACTGTATTTCAGTGGCCGTCTAGCTTTCCTTCTGAGCATACCTAGAGAAGTGCGATCTCCAGATGCATCATATAATTTCTCTGGATCTTCTATATGCTCGCTCAATGAACTGGGATATTCCTCAGTTTCACTTTCTGGAAATTATTTACAATTATCTGGGAGTTAACAGAATCTTAATTGTCTTTTATGCCTCATTTATTTAGTCCACTGTGTATATTACTTTATTTACAGTACCCTTTTTATAGGCCTGTTTTTATCGTGGATAATTTTTTATGGCACTTTTTGTTGCTTTTCATTAAACTTCTATTTATTGTTTATCCCTTTTTAGGCTTTTGGTGTATAATACTAAACTAAACTAGTTGCACTGTTTATTTTATCTCAAAATCTAAACTGTGTTTTAAGAATCATCTTGTTATAGGTTTTGCATTTTATCTCTTAACACGTTGGTGGCTCATGCCGACACTATGTCATTATGAGGATTTGTATGGGAGTGTATTATATATAGAGGCGAATGTCAGAGCACTGCAGTTGAGCTTTCGCCACTGTACTAGTACTTTGGAAGAGGTCAAATTTATTATAAAAATTCGAGCTTGGTTCAGAATTTCAAAAATGCTGATCCCAAATGGCAGTTAATATGGCTGCCGGCCCGTCAGGAACAAAAAGGACAAGAAATCAAATTAAAAAACATTAACTGATGATGAATTGCTTGCACTAGCTTATTTTTCTGATTCGGATGAGGAGCCTTTACCAGACCTCCATCTATGCATCAGTGAGCACTTGACAAGTGCAGTGGTCACAACGCACAGCATGCAGCACCAGGGGTATGTCTCTAATTTCCTATGAGCCGTCAAAGTGTTAAAAAATTCCCACAAAAACTTGATTTGTTAACAGAGCACAAAACACTCACACATCCTTTACTATTATACTCATTTGGAGACTGCAATATTCGGGTTTTCTTCATTTTTCAATTTATAACTCTTCCCGCTAATGGATACAATTTTTCCGATGATTTCAAACACATTCTGCATATTTGAGGTGCCTTACGCATTTTCTCTATTTAATCCAAATCACATTATGTACAGATAAAATAAATGATTTTCTAAAAGTTGATTGAGGGCGCAGTTACTTTGTGATAACTGTAAAAACAAATGAAACTGTCTTTTTTTACCACAAAAATCTGTCATTAGTTTTAATTCTATCAAAGAGGTGAATTAACATAGACTAAGGTCCAATTGAACAAGGAAGTTATATACTGGGCGAAACCTTAACTATTTATTTCTATACCTACATATCGAAATTAAACTAGAGGGTCTAGAATTATCGTTCTGTATTGGCCTGGATCTTGGGTGTTGTCGCCCTTAGGTATTTTTAGTGGGTGATCCCTTATGTCAAGAAATCGGGTATTTGTTGTGGTTGTCGATGTTAAACTTCTGAGCTGAGAATGTACGGGTCGAGGTCAGCCTTTTGTACCAAAAGTTTTGCAGCTTATCGCGTTCTGGGGCCTTCCAATTGAATGTTTTAAAAATGACTTCTTTAACTTAATTGACTGTGATCTCTTTCATTAGCCTAAGATTTTGCTACTTTCTTTGTTCTTGAGCTATCCATGATGAGGCACTGTTGTGTTCTATTTCATTTTCCCTTATCGCTTTCCAGAACCTTTCTATTTCTTTTTTGGAGAAGTTCGATTCTTTCATTCATCTTGCTTTCTAGACTGCGATAGAATTGTATCTAATTTGTTTCAAAGAGAGAGTGGTTTTTTTTCGTCTTTTACTCTTATTGTACCCTTTGATCTGAACGGCATTCACGACTAGCTTCTGTTTTAGAGTATCTAACAGATCTACTGCTTTCTTGTTAAATTTGGTTGTTAGAGCCTCATGAATTTCTTTTGGTAGCTTATTCCATAGGCGTCTGCTTTTTTGACCATTGCAAATCATTGATTTTTTTGCTTCAAATGCCACCCCCATGGAATTAATATGTTTTCCCTGTTGTTTGCCCATCGCTTTGTTTCTGGTTGTCCATTCGATTCAACTATTGTGAGTGCTACGCAATAAGTTTATAGGTGTAATTGCTCCAAACTCATTTCATTTGTAACTTCAACTGCAGCAAACTTTTAAGTTCATATATCACTTGATTAATATTGGGTTTAAAAATGAGTTTTAGTATCTGAAGGCGTAAAGACTAGCCGGTGCCATACCACTCACCAATATGTTGTTCCAGAAGGCGCGGATACTTGCTGACCTTGTCTAATTCCATCAGGAGACTGCAAAGGATATTCATCTTCAGTTCAGACCCGGTGGACTCACTCTCATGAGCTTCAAATTCGTTCTGGACTTCTTGTCTTATTCTACTTATCGTCAATTCCGGTAGTAGTTTCAGTCTAATAATGTTTATTATTATATATTTTTGCCATTTAAACATTAATTTCTGGAATCAAATTCTTACCTAATCCAACAATTGACAGTACTTTGTATGTGTAAAAATATTGTTAACCGTCTGGTCGATAGCCGAGTGGGTTAAGGCGCGAGGTGGCAATCGCGATTAATCACACGGATATCGCACCACCAGGTTCGAATCCTGGTTCCAGCACTGACACTGTCAGAGGAAATGGTTGTATGTCCGCGTTTTTTCAATGTGTAACCCCCTTCCGCACAAGCCCTGGCTTCTGGAATTGGGGGTTGTCTAATTTCTGTGGTGTTTATTTATTTATTTATAATAAAGATGTCCATTCAATATTTTTCAGGTGAATTTAGTGCAGATCATCCAACTATCCTCCTGTTCTGGAAAATTTTACACAAATGTACAGATATCCAGAGAAAACAGTTGCTCAAGTTTGTTACAAGTTGTTCTAGACCACCATTACTTGGATTTAAGGTAATTTTATCTTATCAATTTAAAAAATTGCAAGGAGCTATATTTATCAACTAACATATATGAGCTTTTGCATAAATTCCACAAAAATGGAATTTTTGAAAAATTAACTCTACAATGTTAATTTTGAAAAAAGCTACAGCATGTATCGATATTTTTAGTTAAGTTTTTATTAAAAAAAAAACGATAAAATAGCTTTTTATTAAATTAATGTTAACTCTCAAATAGATTCTGAATAGATGATTGTAAATTTTATGATTCTTCTTTATATTACTCAGAATATGTCATTCAATAAATTTTGTAAGTTAGGTTGGCAATTAATATTATTTTTAATTTGAAAAGTTGACTGCTGTCGAAATTAAATAAATTACTACTTTTTCTATAGGGCGATCGGAAATGAAGATCATAAAAAATGCCCATAGTAACGAGATTTTATTATGAGAAATATTATGGAAAAATAACATGTTTCAATTTATAACACTTTTGCTTACTGTAAAATATATTTTACATGAGGTTCACCACATTTTTCAGCTTTTTCTAAATTCTTGAACAGAATGAATTGTTTCATTAGTTATAGCTATGGCTTCCCTGATATAGGATTTTAAAAGTTCCACGTTATCTCGCATATCAGTTGCATAAACTGTCTGTTCAAGGTATCCTTACAGGAAAAAATCCATAGGAATTAGGTCAGGCGACCGAAGCAGCCAGGTCCAAAACAATCTATTCAATTATCTTCAAAATGTTCATCCAGCCAGCAAGAATATTCCTGTTTTATGTAATGATTAGCTTTATTATTTCAGAGTGCTCTTTTGATCTAAATCATCGACTAAAATAAGAAAATCACTCGATTAAAACCATTGAAAATATATTTAGAAACTTGTTTTAGGAACTAAATCCACAATTTTGCATTCAATCATCCGGTACTGAAAATAGGATGCCAACGGCAAGTACTTGCTTGAATTTATTGAAAATTCCAATCATTAGGGATGAAGACACTTTGAGGACCAAATTACTGGCAGCGATAGAACAGCAGGCAGGTTTCGAATTGTCTTAAGACAATCGTAACTAACAAGATTTTACGTTTATCTTCTTTTTGTAAAAAAATGTATTTATTAAAAATGTACATACATGAAATAGAATATCGTACCATTTAAGAATGTGTTTTAATTCAAGAAATATCCTGAAAATCTCGGTTAGTGGAGAATAAAATCCAGTTCAATTCAACTTATAAGGGGAAGAAATAAAAAATTAAATTTGTTTTTTTATTTATCTATGTATTTTCATATGAGTATTTAAAGTACCGTTTTGAGCAAACTTTTTATGGCAAACATTACATTCATATGGTCGTTCACCAGTGTGAATCCTTAAGTGTATCCTCAAGGTAGAATTTGTACTAAATGCTTTACCACAATCCCCACAAATAAAAGTTTTTTCTCCTGTATGAATTTTCATGTGGCAATCTAAAGTGCTTCTGGTTACGAAACTCTTGTCACACAACTGGCATGGAAAGGGACGTTCGCCTGTAAAAAAAAGAAATCATTAAAAGTGGTTTTGGAGTTATAATCTAAGTAAACGCTTCCCTGCAAATGCAACAAAAACTTTACGATCTCATTAAAATACCATTCCTCTGTGCTACCTCGACCGCAAATCGACTCGCTTACCTTTATAGGTTTTTAATGTGCATCGGGTTGTTTGATGACAGGCATGACCCGCGGCGATAATAATTATATCGTAAAGTTTTTGTTGCGTTTTTGAGTGTTGGGAAGTGCTGACCTGGACAATATATTTTAAAATATGGTCCGGCTCTTTCAAATACACTAGAGAAAACAGAAAAAGCCAATAATTGAAGTAGTAGATCAAAACTTAATACTTATAATTTTATAAAATGTGACTTAATTATACCTTAAGGATGTTCCCAACAAAAAAAAGTTTTCTTACGATTATCTTGAAAATGTATACATATATTTTTATTAATGTTCTGTATACTAAATTTGTAAATATTATCACTTAAAATTCCCATTTTAATATACTAATGCCTTATAAATAAATCCCATATTCACTTACGTTTTATTTAATTCGAATGATAATTTCTTACGATTTTTTTTCTGTATAATATGTTGAAAATTCTTGACTTTTGATCGCTCTCGGCTTGCCTCAGTAAGTTGGTGAGCAGGAGTTCGCAACTTGGCAATGGTGCAATTTCGCGGTAATAATTAAAATGCTGTCAATGTACAGTTTGTGAATAAATGAGAGTACTTTACAGATATTAAGAAAATATAGATTATCATAAGAATAAAAGTTGATATTTATAGCAAATTTCTTAACTTCACAAAATGCGATAATGCACTCTAAACCAAAGCAACAACTCACGTTCTAATGAGTATAAAAACGAGACATTGCCAGATTGAGTCAAGCGACACAGTAAGTTTATTTCTGTGCTTATGCGCAGAGGAAGTGGAGCGAAAAAGTGCAGTGCTTGTCAACAAGTTTTTATTGTAAGCATGATAGTTTACATAGGGGAGATCCTTTTGTAGGTTGAGAATAACTGCCTTTTGGGAACATCCTTAATTAATCTACTAAATAGGTAAATAGATGAATATATAAATAACGAAATAAAATGAAAGGGTTTAGAGAGTTTAAGAACAGTAAAAGTGACATGATTGGTATGTAGCCTATACAGTAGTGGTAACTAGAAATCTTAGGTTGGCCGTATAGAATAGAATAGAATTGTGTGACAATACAAAGATTGCTTACACTCGTCAGGTACAAGTGTGATACATAAATAAAATAAAAACAATGACATAAAGTATATAAAGATCGAGTGTTAATTATAAAATGTAATTAAACTAATTACATTCGATAAAAAGGATCAACAACACAGACAATTTAAAATCTATTAAAATACATGATAAATTCATCGATTTCATAAAACACATTTTCTTTCAGAAAACTACTTTTTTAGCAAATGCGATATCATTAAGTTCTTTCCAATTATTAGGCAGTAGATTGTAAAACTTTATCGATAAATATCTAAATGAATTTATATTTATTTTCTTGATAGATAAAAAAAAGGAGCTACATCAGATTCATTCCTTGTTTTATAGCAATTTTGAACACGATAATTAGATAATTGATTTCTAGCAAATAGAATACATTCCAAGATATATTGATTACTACAAGTGAGAATACACAACTTTTTACATAAAGGTATTTGAAATAATTTTGATAGCTTTGTCTTGCAACTTCGAATTCTGACCCTATGAGCCACCCCACAGTATGATTCCATAACACATTATGCTATGAAATAGCGCATGATATGCAATCAAGATGTGTTCTCGTCAATTTGATTCTTAAGTTTTTTCAGCAAAAATATTTTGCTGGACAAGTTCTTGGTAGTGATGGGTCGTATTCGTACGAATCATATAATAATACGACTCTTTCCGATGAATCATGTGATACGAATCTTTGCAACCGATACGGTTTCGTATTCGTACCATTTGTACCTAGAAGTATACACTGACCGAACGAGAACGCATGCTGTAAAAAAGAAACTTAACAAACTACTGGTTCATATTTCGTATTGATATAATTCGTACCTACTTGAGGTAGACGGTAGTATATTAGTAGTATTTATTTCGTATTTGACTGACCCGTATATTGTTGAGATGAGTCAATGGTGGCGCTGTAGTAATTGTAGTATCGCTATATGATTACTAATAACATTAGATAAATCAGATGTAGATACAGAAAACAACAAATAATGTATGAAGCTCAAACCTCATATTTGTTTTTCATGCATTGTTTAGGATACCTCGAGTTATGATTGACTAATATAAATAACCCAGTCAATACAGATATTTTCATGTTTCGTGTCCGAGAGTACTAGCATCGTGAGATGCGACATGCGCTTAGGTACGTTTAGTACGAAATACGGATACGAATCTTTTTGTATACGGAGTCAGTATGATACGAATCTTTGAAAACAGTCGTATTGCCCATCACTAGTTCTTAGACGCATGGTGAATATGGCTTTCCCATGTCAATTTACTATCTAAAGTGATACCTAAGCATTTAACCGGACTATTGTTGTTAATACAGATTTTTGTGTTCATACTAAATATTAAATTTTGAGTTTTTTGGAGGTTTAGACTTAGTTGTACAAGCCTGGCTTGATGTTGCGCTTCAGCTGCCAAAATGGTAAGATCCTCAATCTTATTATGGGTTGAAAGTAGAGTACTGTCATCAGCATATGCAATAACTCTACCAGAGATATGATCAGATATGGTGTTAATGTAAACAATAAGGGGTTGCAAGGAAGAGATTTCACCATTACAGATAACACACTGATGTCTGTCGGTTATGTAGCTTTTCATAAAAGACAGCACAGATCCTCTTATGCCAAGACTCTAATTTTATTATTATAATATCAGGAGATACACACTCAAATGCTTTGGATAAATCCAAGCAAGAAGCAGCTACTATATGCCCTTCTTCAAGTGCATCAGTTATGAACGTAACCATCTCAGTTAAAGCTTTAGTAGTAGAGGTATTTTTACGGTAACCATATTCACCGGGATTTAATAAATTCTTTTTCTCCAAATAAGACATTATTCATACATTAAAGGCTAGTTCAAGCAATTTAGATAAAATGGGAATAATAGAAATTGGTTTATGATGACTGACTTCATTTTAATTTCTCTTTTTTAGGATTGGAGTCACTTTAGATTTTTTTTAGACAATTAGGAAATAGTCCCTTTTCAACACAGAAATTGATCAAATAAGTTAGGAGAGGCAATAGCTAATCTTTAGCAGTTTTAATCCTATCACTACTTAGACCATAATAGTCTCTAGATTTAGATGTACTTAATGTGTCTATAAGGTGAACGACTTCAATGTCTGATACTTGTTCTAGGGAGAAAGAAAAAGGCACACTGTTATCCCTACATAGATTAATATAATCGGAGTTGTTATGAGTTAAGTTTTCTAGAATTTCATTAGCTACATTAACAAAATAATTATTTAGGTCATCAGCACCAATTTCTTGAGATAGATGGTTGTGATTGGATGTTTGTTTAATAATTGACCATGCTGTTTCTTGTTTGTTGTTGGAATTGGCTTTAAGTTCATTATTGTGCTTAATGGTCTCTTCTTTCAGAGCTTGTTTGTAATCTTTTTAAGTTTATTATACTCAGCTTTCAGATTGTTATTAAATTTGATAAAGTCATATAGCATTATAAGTCTGTTTTTCATAGCCTTTATGGTATTTAATAGAATCTCAGTCATTTGATCAGGATCAATGCTTTGGAATAAATGTGATCAATCACAGTTGGTTAATGATATTTTATAATATAATAAAGCGTGAAATAAAATAGCAAAATAATGTACATTGTATATGAAACAAAGCGATAATTAACACTAATGCCAGACATTTCAGCATGTTGAGAGTTCTGCCCCCTATCCCCTCTTGTTGTCCCTCCTATAGCTTAAGATGTTTATGATGAAAACAGAGTTTCAGGCGACAATTTCTGCAGCCATATTATTTCCAAAATACCATTCAATAATTTGCACTCATTCTTCCATTGTATAAATCGTCATTTTAAAAGAGTTACCTACGATAGCATTAGTTTAATATATACGCAATAGCTCAAATAAAATAAAAATTTGAAAGCTAAAAGCTACTTCTTTTCTAATCCGTCCCCTTTCCAGATCACAGTCATTTTAGGTGGGGATGTCTAGGCGAATCCACTACAGTGATGGGATAAAGTGGAGTAAATAAGAAAATGAAAAATCAGATGAAATTCAATTATTGATTAAGACGGCTTTATTTGTAATTGGTTTCTTGTTAAAATAACTTAATTAAGAGCAGTTTATAGAAACATCATGATGTGTTGTTAAATTTATTTAGATTTATACTGCGTATTTTAATATGCGGTAAAATAATTTACGTTACGCCAATCTCCTCCAATGTCAAATCTCGGCATGCTTTGCCGGCAACAGATCAGAAGCCCCTCCCACAGTCTACATGTGGGCGTACCGTGTTTTTAGTCCACAGTTCCTTATTGTCGTCAAAACATAATCTTTGTCTAATTATGAAGAAATGACAGAAACAGAATGAGTTGATGCAAATGTATTACAAATAAAATTCAGTATAAGAGGAAGGATCATTTAGACGATTAAAAGTAGCTAAGTGGCAACAACGTAGGTTTGAAACAAAATAACGGACTGGCACCTACCTTATTCAACCTAGCGTTAGAGTATGTAATAAGAAAGATGGACATCGGCAGAGAAAACCTACTAACTAATAAAAGTATATAGCTAGCGGCATACGCGGATGATATTAGTATGAGCCGAAGAGCAGAAACAGCAGAGGAAATATACTCAGGAATGAAGAGGCATGGAAATAAACACGACAAAAACAAAAGTACTAACCCAAAAACGAGGAGACAGGGCCAGACACATCGTAGTAGATAAAGACATAGAGGCAGTCGAGCAGTTCGTATATCTGGGGGTGAAACTAAGCAAGGATGGAACGGAAGATAAAGATATACTCAGAAGCATAATGCATATAGTAATCGCTAATTATGAGGAGGCTGCCTACACACAGTAAGCCATACGTCACGTGATTGATGTAGAGGTTTATGCATTATCCACATATCCTGAAATTTTTAATTCTTTATGTTTAAAAGGAGTAAGTCTAGAAGTCATCTTTCGCATAGCTTCGTCATAATTGGCAATTACAGTATATAGTTATTATAGATTTCTGAAATAGTAGCTAGGTTAGGTCATTGATAATAATTGAAAACAGAGTAGGGTCTAAAATTGAACCCTAAGGTTAACCACCCATATACTGGGTGTAATTAAATTCCTATAAAAAAAAATTGGTAATAGAGAATGATCAGACTAACAAAAAACCTTAAACATGGGGTCTAAAAAAACTAGTTTTATATATCCTGAAGTAAATGAGTACAAGAAAAAAAAACAACAAAAATTAGGAAAGTGTCTTTAGAGGGAATGTTACATAGGTTTTTTCTTTGCTTGGTCGTTCCCCATCACCAGCTTTCTTTTTAATGACATAAAACTAACCCTGTATCACAAATAAACTTAGTTAAGAGTATTTATATTGCACTATAAATGTAATGTATTCATTTACACAAAAATGACTAACCTGTATGCTGTGACTTTACGTGAACTTTCAGATGTGTTGTGGTACTGCACTTCTTTCCACAGAATGAACATTCATGTGTCGGTTCCTTTTTTTCTCCTGTATGCGTTCTTAAGTGCTCCTCAAGGGTGTGCTTGGCTGTGAAAGCTCGAGCACAAACATTGCAAATAAAATCCTTTTGTTTCGTGTGTTTGTATTTAATGTGCGAATTCAGTTGGCCTTGCAAAGCAAAAGTTTTTTGGCATTCTGAGCATTGAAAAGGCTTCTCACCTAAAATACAACTATAAGGCTTATTCACCGACTACAAATTTTAGTGTAATTCACGATGGTTTTTGATGAAATCAATTTAAAATGTGTGAGTAATTGTTTGAATTAGCCGTCGACTTTCTAGTTTAAAGATAACAATGCAAACATGAACAGCAATGTATTAAATAATTTAAAAAATATGTTTATACTGGGTGTCCCACAACTTGTCCGAAAAATTTTAACCACTTTGAAATGAGATAAAATTTGTTAAAGGTAGAATGCTATTGAGAGTGATAAAAATGATGATGAAATTTATAGTATTGTTATGTGCTGCCCTCTAACGAGGAAAGATGTGATTAAGTCCGTGTTCAAGGTGAAAGGAAACCTGTATGGTGGCGCCATCTATGAGCCAATTGACGAACAGTCATCTATTACATAGTAGAAAACTCTGTAGGGTTCCAGAAAATTATGGAATACTGTTCTGGTACATTTCTATGGGTGTATATAAAGAGGTGAATCCAGCAGATGGGGGAACAGTACAGTTTAGTGAAGTATAGAGAAACAGTTCAGTATTACAGAGACAGTTTTGTAGGTTAGAAGAGTTCAGTTCAGTGAAGTAAACAGACAGAGAGTTTTTAGGTTAGACAAAAGTTGACAAGTGTATAGGAAGAAAAGTACATAGTGTTTTAAAAGTAGTGAATTCATATTAGATTAAGTTATTATTAGTTGTGTGATTTTTAAGTACTTACTAGTGTAATTTTAGTGATTAAATAAAATAGTGGTTAGTGAAAATTCTTGTTGCAAGTTATTTGAATCCACAAAGTGTTTACTGAAAACTGTAAGCACGTAACAATTGGTGTCGGAAGCGGAATTGCAACAGAATTTCTGAAGAATTCGACGAAGTTCCATAGTGTTCTATTTGGAAACCACTGGAGATAGTGAAGTCAGTCGAACTGGAAAGTAATATAGACATTAGACAAGACTAATTTGTGCCATATAGTGTGAGAAAATTTATAGAACATTCTACTTGTACCTGGCATAGACTTTAAATAAAACTTGTTAGTGTTGTTTGTTAGTTGTTGAATGGAAACAAGAAGCATGGCTGCTGAAAAACAAATGCAAGACATGTTCGAGCAATTTAGAAAAATGATGCTAGACCTCCCTGGTCATCACCGGAAGTTTTAGTTGCCAAGAAGGACGGAACTTTGAGATTTTGTGTCAACTACCGGAAGCTGAATGATGTTACGAAGAAAGACAGCTATCCACTACCACGAATTGACGATACATTAAGTACGCTGGCAGGGTCACGATGGTTTTCAACTCTAGACCTTCGCAGTGGGTATTGGCAGGTGGGACTTCACCCTGACGACAAGGAAAAGACTGCCTTCTCAACAGGTAGTGGTTTATATCAATTCACCGTGATGCCTTTTGGACTTTGCAATGCGCCAGCTACTTTTGAAAGATTGATGGAATTTGTACTCCGAGGACTAACTTGGAAGACGTGCTTAGTTTATCTTGATGACGTAATGGTTATGGGACGAAACTTCAGGGAACATTTGGAAAATCTTCAAGAAGTATTTGGGAGAATCAGAAATGCACACCTAAAGTTGAATCCAAAGAAGTGTCTACTATTCCAAAAAGAAGTGAAATTCCTTGAACATGTCGTATCTTCGGAGGGAATACAGACAGACCCGGACAAGATCTCTGCCGTACGTGATTGGCCAAGACCTTCAAATGTTCACGAATTACGAAGCTTTCTTGGCCTCTGCACTTACTATAGACGTTTTGTGGAAGGATTTGCGGATATAGCAAAGCCACTACACCAGCTAACGGAGGAGAAAGTTAAATATCAGTGGACACCGGAGTGTGAAACATCATGGAAGAAGCTGAAAGCAGCGTTATGCAGTAGTCCTGTGCTAGCATATCCCCAACAAAAGGGCCTCTATATTCTTGACACGGATGCTAGCAACTCCGCAATTGGATGTGTACTATCTCAAGTCCAAAATGGAGAGGAAAAAGTAATCGAGTATTTCAGTAAGGTACTGTCCAAACCAGAGAGGAATTATTGTGTAACAAGGAAGGAACTATTGGCCATTGTTAAGTCCGTGGACCATTTTCACAAGTACCTCTATGGCCAACATTTCAAAATCAGGACCGACCATGCTGCATTAAAATGGCTATTGCAACTGAAAACCCCAGAAGGTCAACTGGCTCGCTGGATAGAAAGACTGCAGCAATATGACCTCACAATCGAACACCGACCTGGAAAGTCTCATAAAAATGCAGATGCTCTGTCAAGAAGGCCGTGCAAAGATGACTGCAAGCACTGCTATCGGGTTGAAAAAGCACAGGGCACGGTAATAGTAAACACAGTTCAGGTAGATGTTCCAGATGATTGGACAAAGGAAGTTCTAAGACGAGAACAAATGGATGACAGCGTAATTGGTCCTATATTAAGGGCAAAAGAAAAAGGAAAGCGACCGGAATGGAAGGATGTTTCGGACAAAAGTGTGGAGCTGAAGGCATTGTGGGCACAATGGGACTCCCTTAAGGTTGTAGATGGACTATTAAAGAGAGCATGGGAAAGTCCAGATGGGAAGGAAGTTACCATGCGTCTAGTGATACCCAGCTGTCGGATCCTAAAAGTACTTCAGGAAATACATGATGGAGTGTCCGGGGGACATTTTGGTATGAATAAGACACTGGCTAAAGTACGGGAACGATTTTATTGGATCAATAGCTGTCAAGATGTGGAGACTTGGTGCCGCAAATGCAAGGCTTGTGCAGCCACCAAAGGGCCACAGACGAAGAGCAGGGGCCAAATGAAGCAATATAACGTCGGAGCTCCTTTTGAGAGGATTGCTATAGATGTAGCGGGCCCATTCCCAGTGACAGATGATGGGAATAAATACATCCTGGTCGCTATGGACTATTTTAGTAAATGGCCGGAAGCCTATGCCATTCCGAATCAGGAAGCAGTTACTGTTGCTCGAGTTCTGGTGGATAACCTTGTATGCCGATTTGGTGTACCCCTGGAGCTACATTCCGATCAAGGGAGAAACTTTGAGTCGGGGGTATTTCAGAAAATTTGTGAGTTGCTGGGCATTCACAAGACTCGGACAACCCCTCTTCATCCCCAGTCAGATGGAATGGTGGAACGACATAATAAAACCATGAAGGAACATCTTTCTAAGGTAGTTCGCAAGAACCAGCGAGATTGGGATCGACATATACCATTTTTCTTAATGGCATACAGGACTGCCATTCATGAGACTACTAAACAGACACCGGCTCGTGTAATATTTGGGCACGAGATCAGACTGCCATGTGATTTGATGTTTGGTACACCAGATAAGAAGCCACTGTTCGTGGATGACTATGCAGACGAAGTTAGTCAACAGCTGAGGAATGTCCACGAATTGGTTCGAAACCAAGTTAGCATAGCTAGTGACAGAATGAAGGCTCGCTATGATCGGAAGGGAACGTCAGCAGGATTCAAGGAGGGCGATCTGGTTTGGCTATATAACCCACAGCGAAAGAAGGGAAGATCTCCGAAGCTTCACCCACCCTGGGAAGGACCGTATTCAGTCATCACTCGGATCAATGACGTTGTTTACCGAATTCAACGTAGTAAGAAGTCCAAGATGAAAATCGTGCACTTGGATAGGTTGGCGAAGTATGAAATATGTTGGGGAATCTGAATTGCCTGACCGGGACGTTCAGGCTTAAGGAGGGGGCAATGTTATGTGCTGCCCTCTAACGAGGAAAGATGTGATTAAGTCCCTGTTCAAGGTGAAAGGAAACCTGTATGGTGGCGCCATCTATGAGCCAATTGACGAACAGTCATCTATTACATAGTAGAAAACTCTGTAGGGTTCCAGAAAATTATGGAATACTGTTCTGGTACATTTCTATGGGTGTATATAAAGAGGTGAATCCAGCAGATGGGGGAACAGTACAGTTTAGTGAAGTATAGAGAAACAGTTCAGTATTACAGAGACAATTTTGTAGGTTAGAAGAGTTCAGTTCAGTGAACAGACAGAGAGTTTTTAGGTTAGACAAAAGTTGACAAGTGTATAGGAAGAAAAGTACATAGTGTTTTAAAAGTAGTGAATTCATATTAGATTAAGTTATTATTAGTTGTGTGATTTTTAAGTACTTACTAGTGTAATTTTAGTGATTAAATAAAATAGTGGTTAGTGAAAATTCTTGTTGCAAGTTATTTGAATCCACAAAGTGTTTACTGAAAACTATAAGCACGTAACAGTATTATTTGATATCTGCTAAATTGTATGCCATAAAGCCTTACATTATGGACCTAAATAGTTACTACATCCAAATTATTGCACATATTATATTGTATAGCAATTTCATGCAGTAAATCGAGGGGTCAACCATCACCGGCAGTCGCTGTACAAATTCTAGGAAGTCTTTCTACAGTCTAATTGGCAATTGTCACGACAGTCATGTCGGCAGTCACAACGCCAGTACTGGCAGATTTGAACAATATAGGCAGTCGCTGTACAAATTCTCACAGGTGGTTTACCCCTCGCAATAAATAAACCTAAATATTTTACAGTCCAGTTTTTTATGCATTTCTAAAGGCACTGTAGGACACAAATGTATCCTAGACTCTTTATTGTAAGATTATCGTGAATAATAAGGCAGAAGAACTTACCAGTATGTGTTCGCATATGTATTTTTAATTGATAACCATCAACAAATGACTTTTTACATATTTCACATATAAATTTCTTATCATTGGTATGTATCTGAAACAGTAAGGAAAATTGTTAAATTAAATAACTGATGTATTTTCTACGATTTAATTCATTTGAAATAAAAAGCTGAATTCACATTTACTATATTTTTATGTTGAGTATTTGGATACAAATTAAATAAATAATACTCAATAGAGCAGTAGCAATTGACGTCACAGCATGCTGACAATGCTGAAGTGTAGACGAGTGTCTTGCATTTGCTATCACTTAAGTAATCCAAAAGTTTTAAGGAATTTCGAAAGGTTTTTTCTGTTTACAATTAATTACTAGTGTTTTCTATCTAAAAAGATTTTAAGCATAAGCTTTAAGAAAACAAAGGGCCCTGCACTGTGACCTAATTGCATAATAAAAAAGTAGCAGTATCTCTATTATCAGCCTCATATTTATATGAGCCGCTTGATAGTTACAAATACTTTGTCAAACGAAGATACCTTTTTAATATGATTCCTTAAAATCAGTGCTCTAGTAAATGTTCTGAAGCAAAGCTCACACTTGAAAGGTCTTTCACCTGTATGTATTCTCATATGTTCATTAACATTATATTGTTTATAGAATGTTTTCCCGCAAATGCTACATGCAAAATTTCTCGAATTATAATGCCTTTTCATATGATCACTTAAAGTTTGAGATCTTTTAAACTGTTTACCACATTTTACACATTCAAAATATTTCTGATTATTGGTCTTATCATTAGGGGCTGGTTGTTCTGACGACAGTCTTACACTGTATTGTTTAGGGCTAATATCTTCTAATTTTACATTATCAATAGCTTCTGTGTTGCTGTCAAATTCACATTCCGAAATCTCGCATGAGCTAGGATTCTCCATGTTGTCAAGATCTTTATAGCTGCTTTTATCAATGGTAATAAGTATATCGTCTGCTTCATTTATGTAGTTTACGATATCGTTAGAAAATAAACTTGGAACACATATTGAATCTTTATTATTTTCAAGCGAACTACTAACGAAAGATATTTCCTGTTTACTACTGTTGTATTCTTTTTGATGTCTTTGTTTCACAAGATTTTGCTGGATTAACCAGTGTCCTATGTTGAACGATTTTATTATTAGTTGGCTAAAGTGATACCATTCATTTAACTTGCTTAAGCAATTAATACATAAGAAATGTAATCTATCCTCTTCCAATAGCTGAAAAAATATATAGAGAATTGGTAGGAATATAAACAAAATAACGCAATTACCTGTACTGATGCACAAGTTAACATATCTTCTATTCCAGATTCATTTATTATAACCATATCATTCTTTTTAGTCAGACAAATTCTACATATTTCATCGATTCTATAATGCTCATATTGACTTAAATCGTCCATTAATTCCAATACTTTCCAAACGAATCACCAAAACGATTAAATGACATAACGACTCAAAGTTCTGATGTGTCAATTGTGTCTGACAAAAGTTTAACGTTTTCTATACATTTGAACTACGAAATATTAAAACTACTGGACAGTTTGTAGTTATCATATACTTTTAGAACCTTATTACAAATTTTATACTGTGCGCTACGAGAGAAAAAACTTATTTCCTATAATAAACCGTCCTGCGTAGGAAATTCTGCAAAGGCATATCAACAAACCCCAGAAATATGAAACGTGCCCAAATCCATGGAAAAAATAATAATCAACTTATGAAAAATGTATGGCTTAATGGCAAATAAGTACCTACTTAATTAACATATAAATTATCTTCTTCAAAATTTGTAGAATTACATTTCATATCGACACAAACAGCAAAGTTTCTTTATAATTCTCTGTCTACAGTTACTTTTAGGATGTTATATTTTCATGTTCAAATTATTATTTCAGCATTACAATGTTCAAACTGTCAATGTGTCGTCAGCATTAAATAGCTGCTTACACATAATCTATGACAAACAAAAATATAAATATGGAGTATAAGTTTTATCCCAAATACATTTGCCTTCAGTAAATGAGGTAAGTAAAATATTGCACCTTACCTCATAATTTGGAAGTTAAACGTTTTAAACACATATATATCTTTCTTAACTCATTGTCAATTACCATAATATATAAAATCACATTAAAATATAGAAACAATGAAAACAATATTAGTTTTATTTCTGTTATATAAAATATTATTTCCTTTATATAAAATATTTTACATAAGATACTTATATTTAAATAATTTTATTTTGGCTGCTCAATTATATTTATTTCATAAAAGTAATTAAATTTAAAAGATATAACAAATTCTTAACGAGTCAAGACAAACACATCAAGTTAAATCATTATGAGTCCTCATATGTTGCTTTAGCCCAGCACTTTGGATAAATGCACTATTGCAAATACTGCAAACAAACGGTCGCTCCCCCGTATGTATCCTCTTGTGTATACTGAATGTAGAGCTGGATCCAAAAGCTTTTCCACAAGATGCACACACGTAAGGCTTTTCTCCAGTGTGATTCCTCATATGTGCTGTTAAATGTTGCTTTCGGACAAACCTGAAATAAGGATATTAATAAGTAATCTGCCCTGTTAATTCAAAGGGACATATCTGCAATTTTTCAATTTTCAGATATAATTTTCCCATCTATTTGTTAAGACAGAAAGTAGATTTTATGTATTTAGACAATAAAATGATTAAATTGTTTGGACATATCTACAAATAGAGCCACTATTTTACAATAAAATGTTGTAATCAGTAGTATCAGTAAAGAAGTATCTGCAGAGATTTTGTGTGCAGGACTTCTTATAGTAACACATGCAAATATAAACCTTTTGTTCTAAAAATTCATATGCATCAATGTTCCTATGCTATTGCTTTCAAAGTTTCCAATGCCAGTATTGTCAGCTTATTAGTTGCAACAGAACATATTAGTTCATATTGGTATTTTTACTGATTGTAAGTAGTACAATAAATGCACCCTTTTTATTACTGCAGCTTTAGGAATAATGTTAAGGTGCAATTATCAAAAGTATGTCTAAAACCAGAGAAGTGAATCACACATCATAAAGAGTCGATAGTTTTATAATTTTGAAAATCCTTTTATAGTTCTAATGTCTGTGACATGAATTAGTACATATCTAAAATATTAAATTACACAGATTTGTTAACTTGTTAGATGCATCCTTTTGAGTTAATAGGGAATTATTATTTTTTTCTAAAAAAGGGTAATCTGTTGATGAATGATGATTCATTTTTCAATGGCTTTTGAAAGTGACATTAAATTATTTTGTTTGGGGATGTGCTAGAGTCAAATAAACTCAAATTTTGTTAAATCTTAGTAAAAAAAAACTATTTGAAGTTGGCAAATCTAAACCTAAAAGCATTCGATATTTTAATAATATATAAAACACAGGTCTTAAAAACTGTTTTACAAACTTTTTTAAAACATTTCAAAATATTTGTAAAAGTATTGCAAAAGGTGAATTCATAATAACAAATGTTTCAAAAATTTGAATATGCAATAAACCAACATTATCTCACAGCATCAAAAATTAAGTACTGGAGAGTTCGTAACAAATATTCTAACCGATAGCCGTGTTGATTAAGGCGCGAGGTGGTAATCGAGATTAATCAAAATGGGTATCGTGCTACCAGGTTCGAGCCTCGGCTCCGCCACTGTCAGAGGATATGGGTATGTCCGTGTTTTTCAATGTGTAACCTCCTTCTGCACAAGCCTTCTGGAATTGGGGGTTGTCTAATTTCTGTGGTGTGGTGTTTAAATATTACTTCATACTTAAGGTAGGTCATGGTCCAATGAATACCTAAAATTTTTTTTGCAATGGTCTTTTGTGGAAGTAGGGCCCTGTTTTCAGGCAAACTTGCTGCTTTAGTGGGTTTACATAAAATTTACATTTATATAAATTACGTTTTAATATAATTATAGAGCAAAATATTATTAAGGTTTATGTTTTAACATACAAAAATACATAAAACGTTAAAACTGTAAGATACAGCGTGTTTCAGGTTCAATCGAACTTTATGTAAATTCTTATTACCTTTTCTGGCAAATTTCACAAGCATATGGTTTTTCTCCAGTATGAGCTGCTCTGATATGGTATTTTAAAGTTGAGGTGCTGTCACATTTCTTACCACAAGTGGGACATTCGTGTCTAGGCGGCTTTCTTTCTCCTACAATTAAAAAATTTCATAGAAAATATAACTAATCCTTCATCATTTAAATATATACCTACCAGTATGCGTCCGCATATGATCATCCAGAGTGTGTTTTGCAGTAAATGCCTTAGCACACATACTGCATATAAAATTCTTTTCGAAAGTATGTTTATAGCGAATATGTGATTGCAAACTGGAAGACACTGCAAAAGCCATATCACAATGAGGACATTTATGTGGTTTCTCGCCAGTATGAGTTCTTATGTGAATTTTCAGTTGCCACCCATCTATGAAACCCTTTCCGCATACTTGGCATATGTACTTCTTATCATTTGTGTGACTCTAGAAATAATGTACGCCTTTGTTATCTGCATTGCAAATAATGTCAAAATATGTTAAAGTGCATCTCCATTAATGTTGCGCAAAATACAATTATTAACTTCTTCTAGTCAAAGAAATAATTCATATTAATATTATTTGGGTAATGCATGTCCGAGAGTTTGTAGAGGTATTTGAACTACTTCCATTTTGAATAACCACAAGCACTTCAATTTTTAAATGTTACATTTATAATATATTTTTAAATATTTAGGATTGGCATTAAAATTATGGCTACAAGAGCATATATTTTGAAAAAGTAGTAAAAGCCGACTTTATTTCATATGTTTCTAATTTAAACCTTACTTATGAGTGATAAAGCAGTAGCTTGTAAAGGTCATGACATCCTTCAACAGCTATGGTATTTTTGTAGATACAATATTAACAAGATGTCACGTGTAGTGCAATATATATAAATACCCTGTATATGACAATTTCGGGAAAAACACTTCAAATTACACTTCATTCAGGGCATGTTATTACCTGTTTTATGTGGTTCCGTAACAACAAAGGCCTGGTAAAAGCTTTATCACATTCTTTGCATTTATAAGGCTTTTCTCCAGTATGCATTCTCAAATGCATAGTCACATTATATTGTTTATAAAATCTTTTACCACAATAGTTACAGACATATTTCTTTAAATCATAGTGTCTCTTCATATGATCAGTAAGAGTCTGTGATTGTTTAAATGCTTTTCCACATTTGGTACAGATATAGTCTTTTGTCTCTTTATGAACTTTCTTATGTCTTAATAAAGCGTTATTAGTGGGGCAGGATCTCTGACAAACATCACAAGTTAAATCCATTGTCCTGGATCGTGAAACATTTTTAAGTTTATCATCCTCATCAGTAGATTCTTCATTATAACAGCTATTTGATTTTTTAGATCTACTAGTTCTCTCAGTAAGTTCTGAATTACTGTTTTTTAAATCTTCACATTCCGCTTTTTCACTAACTTCTGAGCAAGATACATTTTGTTCTGTACTGTTAATATGGTTTGTGACAAGAGCAGCTCCTTGGTAAGGAAAAGAATTTTCGTGTAGGTCCCTTCTCAAATTTTTCTGTTGAATCAGCCATCGTCCTATTTCGAAAGACTGAATTAGTTGTTGTTTAAAAATATACCATCGACTTACTTCATTAGCGCACTCATTGCATACAAAGTGTAAAATGTCGTCATCTGAAACCTTTGCAATTAAAAAACGTCACATATTATGCCCATCAATAATAAAATTTAAATTTAGAAATTCCTGTAAAATTACCTGTATTGAAGCACATTCAAATAACAAATCTGATAAACCAGCTTCTGATATGAAAGACATTTGTTCCTGTTTGGTCAGACATATTCGGCAAACCTCTTCAATATTGACGTTCTCATACTGCAAAAATGAATCCATCAAAATATTTCTAAATGAAAAATACCATAACGGGTAAACAAACAAAATGATAATAACAAGTCAACAAGTCTGAAGATAGGAAGTGATGAAGTGGACTGGTTATGATCAAACCATGACCTTTGTCCATATTTTAGTCGTTTTAGTCTTTGTCTTTAACAAAAATGACCTCTAAACTCTGACCTTTGCCTTAATAAAAATAAACACCAGTGGCGGAGGAAAATATAAAATTTTAGTGTGTCTGTTAACTTTTTACATATAAATAGGTACTACTTGATATTGTGTTTTATGTTTTGTCCATATATATACTTATCAGAGCGCGTCAGAGCATGAACGATTTCCAAAAACTCGTTGCTGTTACATAAAAGCAACATGCTTGAGGAAGTTTTATGGTAAAATTATTATAAGCTATTTATCAACGTTCGACGGGCATTCGTTTAGAAAATTTGTTGCAACAATCATTCAAAACTATTTATGAAAGTCGATAAATGTATTCGACATGTATTTGTATTATATTTTATGTTTTTCCTTCAGTATTTTATTCATTCAGGTGTTATTTGCAGTATCAAGAACTGGACAAGAAGGTTCATTGTGTACGGATAAAAGCACGTACTTATAAAATATAATGAAATTATGGACTCTTAGGCCAAGGAACGCATCAACTCAGGTTTTCCCTCACTTATAAATATATTGTATGTCTGACTCTTTTAACATTTTAAAATCCAGAGAGTTTTTACAATTCCAATCCCACTATATGCACACTTAGGGTCTTACGTACATTTCGCTACACCTGCAAGAAAATTAGACAGAAAAATTGAAATAAAAAAATAAAAATCTGCACAAAAAAAAATTGCATTCCGCAACTATCTGAAAGAGGCTTTATTCATCCTGATATATTTAAATTTTGGCACGAAAATTATGACTCTCCAAGAAAATATATATAACAACTATAATACGCTTCAACTTTTCCTGTTTTCCATCCTCATAAAATAATGTTCTGCCCTCGGATGTGATCTCTGGATCACATTTTCTTCTCAGTGTGCTAAATATAAGCGTCATGTGACAGATTATACATATCCAATAATCTCTTGATAAGCATCATAATCAAGCACCTTTTAATATACCTCTTAGCAGACAGATTTAATAAATCAGTATTTGACTGCATCATTTGCTTCTTGGAGGAAACGAAAATCCTATTGTGAAATTTGCGCCGGAATATTATTTGAATAGGTTAGTTTTGACACGGTGTATAAGTGATGCGACAAGATCCGTACGAATGGCTTCATAAGTGTTTAGTTGTGTATAATGTAATAGATGGCAGAACAAATAAAGTCTCGTGGTTACTTACGCATAGAGGCATAGAAATATTAGAATACAGTTTACATACATACAATTGTTAATGCTCTGTAGATGTTTTATTTATATTTAAAGAGCCTTTTAGATCGTTCTTTTTGTCTTAGTTTTGCCGTTTAGTTGTGTATATATGCAACACTACAATCATCAAAAGAAACCGTCTATCTATGCCATGATCAAAGAGGTTACCATGATCTATGCCTAGGTAATTGCCAAGGATGGTTAACTATAACCATCCTTGGGTAATTGCAAGGGGTATATTCCTGGCGCCATCTACCGAATTAAATAGAAACCAAGCACTTATGAAGCCGTCGATTAACATGGCAAGTGCCGTGTGTCGGGCCACCTAATATACTACAGAGTGGTTTTGTTTTCCCTTTGTAGCATTTTCCTTATTAATTTATAGTGGTCCTCCAAATGTGTGTTATATAAAATAGAATGACTGAATGATGAATAGATAGACCCCAGGCGAAAAGCGTGTATGTCCCCGTTTTTTATTGTTCTTTCTTTATTGCTAATGTTCAGTATTTGCTTTTCTGTACCGTCGTAGGTTATAGTTTGTTTGGATGAACATATGTGTTTATATGTTGTTGTAGAGATTATATTTGTGTGAAGTAGCAGTTGGCTGTATAGCTAATATGGCCTAATGCCAAAATGGTGTCAAATCGTAATTGTTACACTTACAGGGAATTAGTTTTAAATTATTAATCTGTCAAACTGGATGACATAAGTAATAATTCTCCTAGGGAGATTATCAGTGTAATTCAGTTTTGATTGGTTATTTCCGCCCAATTCAATTCAACATAACTTTATTAACATAATATATAATAAGTACCTCCTAAGAGCCCATCCCGGGACCGACCATGCAACCACCGTGTTACGCGATAGCGGATTGCAGGGTCGGGCGCAACGGGTCTGGTTCGCTTAAAATATAATTAAAACTTAAACCTAAACCACAGAAGATTATAGGTTTTATGTGCCTAAACTCCTTCTGAAACAAACAGATTAAAAAAAGTATTAAAATTACTTACACCTAACATAAAAGATTTAAAAACTACACATTTTTTAAAAACTTGTGCACTTATCAGTTTTTAAAATTTCGCAACTGACGCAGGCACCTCAATCCAAACCAGGAACCTTCCGCGGGGTGTATAAATGCCGGGCTGCGCAAAGGCGGGCCTAAACTTTAATTTTAAAAATGTTGATTTCACAATGTTTTGATTTTGTAAAAATGTACGATGAGAAACGAATTTAGAGATTAAAAATGTACAAAAAGAAAGCAAGAAAAACAAATGCGACAAAAACATTACAAACAGAAAAGAAGAGAGGGGGTCAGGAAAGATTTAAAAATACGAAAGGTATGAAATATTAGTAAAGGTGGATAGGGTATAAGCTGGGGTTTTAGTTTGTGAAGTTTGGCTACAGGAGTTGCCGGAAAATCGCTAACGTCTGGTACGGTAAGAGGTGTTTAATGCGAAATGGGGCATTATGTTGTCTAATTTTTGTTGTGTGTCTTGTTAGCGAACTATTTCTCTTTCAAAGTAGAAGTTTTGAGAGATCTGCTAGACGTAATCCGCTATCGGGGATGTCGCTCCAAGTGCGTATAGGTCTCTGAGGGAGGTGTACCTTCCAGAATTACAGATGCGGTGCATAAATTTGTAAAAAAGAGTGCTTCCTTTTAGTTTTTTCATTGTTGTGGTCAATATGCAGCACCACACCGGCGCCGCGTATGCGATGGACGGCCTCACCACCATTGTATACAACAGTTTTTTATTATGTCGGTTAAAGCCCCGTTCAGGTAGTTGCAATATACGATTTTTTTTGTGCGGATTTTTATAAAATTTGTTCTAAAACGGTAATTCTCTCGCATTTGTAGCGAAACATTAGTAAGACAATTCGTTCACTTTTAACTAGAAGTTAAATTAGCAAGTTAACTTCTCCTGAAACGCATATGTCGAATTAAAAAGAAATCCGCAAGCGGAAATTCGTAATCCGCAGCTATGAGAACTAACCCTAAGTCTGCTACTCCTAACCATGAGCGGATACAGACATCTATTTGATCAAAAAATTTTCACTTGGTCACTTGTGATTATTAATTAAGTCATGCTTTAGATCAAACAATTATTATATCTAACATATCTAATTATACGGTATTTAAGAAGGAAGCTAGAATATTACTGACTAAAGGATGCTATTATAGCACTGGCGAGTTTTTAAGTGACATTGCATTAACCACAAATATTTAGTGAATTTTTACAAAACTGTGCATACATATATTTTCTTTCTTTTTCCACTTAATTCACTGTAGCCAAATATGCCCGATTTTGAGTGTATTCACGTATTTATATGATTAACTATGTATATGTATATATATGGCTATACATATGTAGATCTTTAATTAATGACCTAATAGTCAACTTATATGTTAGCTATTTTACGTACTGCTGTATGTTACTATTTTATTACTATTGTTATTATTTCTCTGTATATCTTTTATATATGTTTATATTTTTGTGACTTTTCGTATCTGTATTTTACACGGCTTACATGAATAAAATTTTATTATTATTATTATTATTACTATGATTATGTCAAATAAGATGTCCACTATAATTCTGTCCAATACAAAAAAAAGTCCAAAAAAATAGTTGTTTTATTTTGGCTCAAAAGTTTAAAAATAACATGTCTATCTTTAACTATATTTTTAAAAATGCCTTGATTTTCCAGATAATGTACGTCACTGGTATGTTACTTATTATTTAATTCTCGTAATTTTAAGAAAAATAAGTTCCAAAGAAAATTAAGATACACGCCGATGTAAATATTTATATTATGGAAATTATAATGGATACGAAAATCCAAGAAGAAGAAGAAGATCAATGTTGAGTATAATTTAAGTGGCCCGGTTAGTTATTACGTTGTTTTGTCAATTTCGTGATTATTAAAAGAGAAAACCGTGAACTGAATCTAAATAAGGTGACTGTATAGCTACGTAATAGAAATGTTTCCACATTAGTTCAACAATAAAAACGAGATTTACTTATTTACGGTAAATTGAAATTTGAATATAATATCATATTACCTACTTTAATTTCTTATTTTAGTAATTAAATGTTAAAAGTTTCCATGGAGAACGAAGAACCGCAAATTGCTGTAACTGTACCACTTTTCTTAAAGAAATTGTGGAAAATGGTTAACGACAAAGATGCAGAACATATAATAGGCTGGAACTCTACCGGTGATGGTTTTGTGATATATGATCAATTACAGTTTATAATGAAGTTGCTACCACAGTACTTTAAACACAACAACATGGCAAGTTTCATACGACAACTGAATTTTTACGATTTTCACAAAGTAGCGGGTATTGACAAAGACGAGATACATTTTACACACAACTGTTTCCTAAAAGACCTTCCAGAAACACTGATCTTTATAAGACGAAAATGCACTTCTGTAAAATCTAAAATGGCAAATATTGTTAAAGAAGAAGAGTTGGCAGATCTATTAAATGGTGTTAAAGAAATAAAAACGAAACATTCTATAGTTGACACCGAATTAAAGTTACTGAAGCAGGAAAATGCTGCCTTATGGGGTGAAATCAATAATTTACGTGTTAAACGCACCAAGCAAACCAAGATTATCAATAAAATAATTCATTTTTTGATTTCATACATGCATTCGCATCAGAATTCTTTATCCAAACGAAGTAGCGTTGTTAGTAGAAAGAATAATCAAAATCTAAAGACTGGCCCCACTATTCTAGAAATAGATTATCATAATTCTACTGACCCACAGAAACAAGCCAAACAAAGCTCTTATACTGTTACAGAACCAAGTCAAAGTGATATTACATGCAATGTAGATACTGAAAATATATCTAATATGCAACCAGTTATAGAAAGTTCTTTGGACGATATTTTAAATACCGTTCCAGTTGTTAATCAACAAAGAATGTTACCATCATCTAACAATTTGGAAAGTGGTAATTTGTATGGACAGTTTAAACCTCTTAATACATTGGAAACAACTCAAGCAAATACAATTGGTAATACTTTAGAGGTAACAAAACCTGATACATCAGGAAATTCTTGGGACAATCCTAAGGAGAACTTTTCTAGTCCAGAAAATCCAAAAACTGAAATATTGGAAAATCTAGTTTTTAATACACCAGTTGATACAAAAGAGGGCTTACTAGATAATACATTGGGATATTCAAGTCTTAGTACGTCAAATGATCCTCAAAGAAACTTTGGAGTATACACTTCCAATATTCAAAAAATGCCAATATCATATAAGAATCCACTGAATTATAACATTCTAGAGAACCCCAAAGAAAACCTTGGTACTTACCTTGACAAAACGCATATAGACTTGTTAAACTTACAAGATATGTTAAGCAATTTAAGTTCGAGTGAATTGTCTAATATCTTTAATTCGATAGAAGCCACTGATCCAAATGACCCGAAAGAGAACAGTGCTGGAGAAGATTTGGTAAATTTGTGTGAAGTGATGACAAATGAGGACATGAATAGCAGACTAGGAGGCACTAGTGTGGATAACAGCAAGAAAACATTGCCAAACGATTATACGTTACCCATGCAATCCAGTTCTCAAGATGAAGCAACTGGTCAAAATAATGAAAGTGAAATTTACAGTTTCACCCCAGAAAATATAGTACCTCCTGAAATACTAGTGGATGAGTATTTTAACACTGATTTTTAAATTTATTGAAAAAGCATTTGTTCTGTTATTAGTTTTATCAATTTGTTGTTTATACATACACATATTTATGCAGTACCTATAAGTGCTTTACTAATTAATAGGTTAAAAAATTTGCAGGGACGTGCTCGAAAAGTCTGATACTAGCGAAAGTTATACATTAAGTACCATTTATTTGGGGCTTCTCATACCAATAGTAGTATTTTCAAAGATAGATCATGGAAAGATGTTTTATTGTCAATAAGTGCACATATTTGCTGATGTAAGTCATTTCATGAATTGAAAGTGCTCAAATTTGTTCAGTAATGTTTAAAATTTTATTTTATTCAAAAACTTAACACGTCAAAAATTTTACAGGATTTCAATAGGTTGCTACTTGGTTAGAATATCATATAACCGGCTGATTCTCAAGAGTTACTTGACTATATAGCTCTCAAATGCCCAAAACAATTAACAACTTTGATTAATCTAGCCATTAGCTAAATTTCTTGATGGTAATGAAGAGATATATCCTGACTCCTGTGTTAATAGTCTTATTTACATGGAACAATATCACTACATACACATATCCAGGTAATGTAAGAACTTTAACTTATTATTACTTGGAATAATTTTTCTTAAATATTTTTTATTCAGAATCGATTTAGTAATAAATTGAGACAAAAAGTTAATTATTTTTCAGACTCCTTTTTATTTCGATAATTTTTTCTTCTCTTTTTAAAAAACTACGTTTTAAACATAGCATTTATATGTCTTTCATTTAATATATGGCACTCTTATAATTAGTGAGAAACTTTTTTCCAAAACTAGGGAACATTTATGTACATCGAGTCACGTAGTTTCAATTAATTTATTATATTAGTTTTAACAAACTATTGGTCTGTATTTAATTGATTTGTACTCTATTTATTGCATTTGTCAAGTAAAAGAAAAGTGGTTTTACCGGTAAGGAATGATGTTTACACATAAATTATATTGTTAGTAAAGTAGTCAGTCCACTATGATAATAGAAAAAGCAATTTCACCCTTTGTTGTTTCAGTCGGGCAGTTTTACTAAGGATTTAATTCCGTTTGTATATGTAAAATAAAGGATATTATCAGTATTTTATGATCAAGAAATGGCATGTTACTCAGTAAAAAATTGGTATTGGGAACAATTATTCTTCAAGATCAAAATACATCAGGTTTAAAGATATCAAAATCATCAAGTTATCATCTAATCTTCCTTCCAGCTCTAGTATATCTCAGTGTAACATCTGAAATTTTTTTTTTAATATTAGTTCATACTTTTATGCCAAGTCATCTGAAAAATATACCAGACTAAATCGGCATGTAAGAAGCAATTTGTTAAGGTAGTCTTTGATCGGAGAGCTCAGATAGGTTTTATCTACACTAACTTCTCCAAAGCATTTGGTAGACTGGACCATGTATTGCTATTGTGTAACTTGGAGAATGTAGTTTTCAGCAGCTGTCTGACTGCCATGTTTAAATCGTACAAGACTAATAGATCCCAGTTTGTTCAATGACATGGCTGTTAGTCCGTCAATTTTGTCCGGAATTCCAGGGTTCCCTCGAGCTGGATTTTGAGGCCTCTCGTATTTGCAATGTTCATTAACGACGTTGACCATATTGAATGTGAGATTTACTCTTGCGCAAATGATCTAAAGATATTTTGTATTGTATTGTAGTTGCAAGGAACTTTGGGTTTAATAAACTTTTGGTGTATTGATAAACCTATGTCTCAATATCAAGAAATGCAATAAATGTCCAAAAAATTTTGCTAATATAAAGGAATATGCTCTTGATGGATCCTAAGTCGGCCAGACGTAATAGTAAGTCGTGTTACTTTTGATTCCAAACTATCTTTTACTTACCATATCTACGTCACCGTAGCTAATGCAAATAAGAATCTCGCTTATATAGCTGAGCTTCGGCTTATACGCCTTAGGCTTGAGACCAAGTAGTTCCAGGTCGAATTCTAGCTAAGGTTTGGATGTTTAGTGCATTTTAAATGTGTTATCGAGTTAGTGTCAGGGGGGTAGACGAAGTTGTGTGAGACTCAACATGGCTAGTCACTTTACTGCTTCTAAGTTTGAGTCGTAGCTTCGGAAGATGTCAATGCCATAGGGAATGGTCGTTATGTATTTGTCCAAACTATCTTACCATATTGATGTCACTGTAGCTACTGCATATAAGGATTTTTGGTTATATAGCTGGGACTTGGCTTATACATGTTAGGCTTGACACCAAGGAGTCCCAGGTCGAATCCTGGATAGGGTATGGATGTTTAGTGCATTTTAACTTTGTTACCAAGTTAGTATCAGACGAGCCACTTCTGAGTTTGAATCGTAGCTTCGGCAGATGGCAATGTCGTAGGGAATGGTAGTTTTGTAATTGTTTGTATGTGTGCATCCTAATTGAGTGGTGGAATAGCTAATGATAAAATCTGCCAGGACGTTAATCTAAATAAGACAAGATAAAAAATAAAAATATAATTGTAGATCTCTCTACACTTTGCGCTTGCTGTTGTAATTTTTGTAAGATCTAAGCCTGAGTATGCAATGGTGGTGTGGAGTTCAATATGCTTTATACACATTTCTTCCTTTGAGAAAGTTCAACGGCGTTTTTTTAAAGCCAGCTACCTACATACTAGATAGTTCTTATCCACTCAGAGGCCCCTCACAAGAAGTATTTTAGAAGCGGTTTCAAATGTGCAGACACTTCGAAAGTGTGTGATATTTTTGATAACTTTGTTAAATACATTGTTGGTGTATCATACCAGTTTGGGTCATCGTTTATCCAATAGCTCTCAAAAATTTTCATGCTTTAATTTTTTCTTTCACAACAGGCTGTCTAACTAGAAAATGGCAACAGAACTATGAAACATTGAGGTTAGTTATGTTTGGGATTGTTAACTTAGCAAGATATAATCTCTCAGTCAGTAATAAAGCTGCAAATTGTGATTTTTTTATCAACTGAATGACAGAACAACAGAGTTGAAAAATATACTATCTTCGTTTGTGTCACCATTGAAAAGTGTAAACAGAGTCTTTGATTTTTAAGGACGTTCCCAAAAGGCCGTTGTCAACCTACAAAAGAATCTCCTCTATGTAAACTTTCATGCTCACAATAAAAATTTGTGGAGAAGCACTGCACTTTTTCTCTCCACCCCATCTGCGCATAAGCACAGAAATAAATCTACTTTGCTCGACTCGATCTGGCAATATTTCATTTTTATAATCATCGGAATATGAGTTGTTGCTTTGGTTTAGAGTTCATTAATGTATTTCGTGAGGTTAACAATATATTTGTGGTTTTTTACAAAGTATAAAAATTGTGTTCGAGAACAAAAAATGGTACATTTGCCATAAATATCAACTTTTATTCTTACGATAATCCATATTTTCTTAATATCTGTAAAGCACACACATTTATTGACATAAACTGTGCGTTGATAGCATTTTAAATGTTACCAAGTAATTGCAGCGTTGCCAAGTCGCGAACATCTGCTCACGAACTTATGAGGCAATCCAAGAGTGATCAAAAGTCACGAATTTTCAACATATTTTACAGAGAAACGAATACCTCTTGCAGTAATTTTTTTAGAGAAAAATATTTCTCTCCTAATAGCTCTCAGATTTTTTTGAAGAAAATCGTGACAAAATTATCATTGTAATTAAATAAAACGTAATTGAATATGGGATTTATAAGACATTAGTATGTTACAATGGGAATTTTAGGTGTTAATATTTACAAATTTAGTACCACAACAGCTACTCAAATTTTTCCCACGTATACAGAACAGTAATAAGAATATATGTATATATTTTCAAGATAATCGTAAGAAAATTTTTATTGTTGGGAACGTCCTTAAATAGAATTTATTAGTCGCGAAGAATTTCTTTTTACCTAATCTATATAAATAGCACTGGTCAGATTGCTTTTTCTTTTTGAACAAAAAAATTACTGTAGTTTTTTTTATTAGCCAAATAATTTTTGATATGGTCATTATGCTTTTCCTGTGGAAAATAATACAACTGATTGTATAATTTTTTTACTGGTCAGCTACTGGTTTTGCATGAAAAAATGTTCTGATCGAAGTATATTTTTCAATTAACATTTGAGTAGTTAAATCAACTGTCATTGATCTAACAATTATCAATATACTGTCTGACGATTTTACAAGGGATAAACCAAATATCTCGCTTAATATCGATTGTAGAAGAATAAAGTTACGAGATATGAAAAATGTTAAAGGGATGAAAGTTGATGGCAAATAATTTCAAGGGCAGTTTGAAATACCTTGTCTTTAATGTAATTAGTATCTGGTGAGCGAGCTGGCCATAGATTGGGTCCATAGGTGCATATCCAGCTATCTGGCATAACTTCATTTAAATAATTTGTACACATTACAGCATTGTGAAGTGAGCCCCATTTGAATATGAATAATTTAAACTTTCTGCCACTGTTAATTCATAAAGAAAATCTTGCAGTTCGTTTTGCAGGAAATTAAGGTATCTACGAGCGGTTAATTTCCCATGTCCATTTACTTTAGTCCCTAAAAGACCCACCCAAACATTCGTAAAAAATCTTTCTTGGTAAGCAGTCTCTCTGCATCAATGTGTATTTTCTCGTGTCCACTTATAATGCATATTTCTATTGAAAAACCCATTATTAGAAAAATTTGATTCGTCCGACCAAAGAATTTTGCTACACATCAGTGGGTCATTCTTTTTTTAATTTAACAACCATCTATAAAATATTACTCTCCTCAGCTTATCTCCCTCATTTAAATGTTGAACTTTCCCCATTTTGCAGCATCGAAATTCGTTTTTTTTTTTAAATATCTCTCGTTTTTTATGCAACAGTTTTTCTGAATTTGTCTCAAAGAGGATTCTTCATTTTTTGGTTAACATAATTCAATACTCTATTCGTTTTTCTTACATTATCCGCAACATGTCCTCGCCTTACTACTTTTTTTGAAAATGAACCGTGCGTTTTTAGATTTTGAACTAACTTCCTAAATATAGTTCAATTTGGCTGCAGAGCATCTGGAAATCTATCTTCGTAAACTGTGACTGCCATCTCAGTGTCAAAATTGCACTGATAATAAATACTAATCATATCGAATTTGTTATTATTGGTGTACACCATAATTACTGATATAAAACTTGTCTTAGAACTTGACAATGCAACATACAACAGTGACAATCTGTCAAATTTATTAATAACTGTATACTTTGTTTTTCACTAATCATGGCATAGCTGATTTTTACGATTCAAATATGAATTATTGTTTTTGTAAAATATTAAATATTGACACTATCAGTTAAAATTTTTGTGACATGTTATATATCGTTGGAAATAAAAAATAAAAGGAATTAATGGTGTCATGGCCTACTTTGAGATTTGTTCTTTTTATTTTTGCACAAGAGTGGATGTCAAAGCCAACTGCATTTTTCGAATTTTTTGATACACATTATTATTCTTATTGTCTTTTCCGTCAACTTTCATCCCTTTAACTTTTTTTCGTATCCTCAAATAAGGAAGCTAGCTATAACCGTTTCTGGTTTTCCTATTTTTCAGGCTTTTGTAATATATCTCACAAAAAATGGTATAACTGTTTCTAAAACCTTATTCTTCTACAATAGATATTAAGCGAGATATTTGATGTGGCCCTCATAAAATAGATAGACGGTATGTGCCACAATTTGAAATAATCATCTGTCAAAAACATAGTTTCCAAAGTTATAAAAATTATTGAATTTGTCCTTTTGAGTAATTTCCCATTTTGTTATCGCCTTGTATAAATATGGTTTTTTCCACCTAACATTTTTGTATGATATTTAATTTTTGTGTTTGGACATGACTGAAAATAATAAGTCGATTAGCATCCACTTTTCTGTTTGTGAAAATTCTCAGATTATATTAAATGCCAAAATGTTGTACCAAGATAACAGCTGTGTTGTTACTTTGAAAACCTGCCTACTAGACTAGTTGCATCATTAATCTTCTGAATAGTGATATTGATAAAGTGTATTTTTAATTACATTTATTTTTAAGATAATAATATTGTTGGAATTAATAGCAATTCGATTTATTGCAGTACGAGTATTCATATCCATTTTAAATAAAAGAAAAAGTACTAGAAGAAAAATTACTGATTAGTGGACAAAATCGAAAATGCTACTAATAAAAACGATATCGACTGCCAGCAGGTGTTAAGATAGCCAATCAGCTGTTACCAGAATTTAAAATAGTTGTATCAGTTTATTAAGTAACAGTATTAATATTATAACTACTGTGGTTTTGGGCATTTGGCCATACTGGAAGCCACTGAGCCAAAACAGATCTGTATACATATTATATCCAAATGGACGTTATAAGAAGAGGGAAAGCTAGCCAAGAATGCAACTACTATTTATTGTGAAATAAGTATAAATATTTGAATGTAATAATATATACATTTTACACCTTTTTATTCATGTATCATGGAACTAATAGATTTGTTAACCCTTTCGTGTCCAAAGTAAAAAAAATCAGAAGTATTAATTGAAAATTTAACCTGTAATAATAAACCTAATATTATTTTATGCATAGCATAAAACAGGAAACTTGAAGCTGATAACCATATTATTATTCTATCTATGAAACGCCTACATCCTTAAAGCCACTGAACTAACAGAAATTTAGTTCAGGTGGTTTTACTACAAAGCCATGGTCATGAAAGGGTTTTAATTTTTTAATATTAATCACGCAAATATAAATGATTGTAATTATTAGTTGTTTAATAAATTCTTATATATTTATCTTTTGTATTTACTGAGATAAAGTGAGAAAAATATCTGGTAAAGTAGAGACAGGATGTTTCTCATTAGTTTCATATTATTGATAAAAATTGGTAATGGGGAGTCATTAAACAAACAGAAAACTTTATATAACAAGGGGTACAAAATGTAAATATTGGAAAAGAAATAATTAAAAAAAAATAAATTTGGTTTAAATCTTCTGGACAGCTAGTATACCTAGAGCTTAAGTCAGTAAAGGCTGTCGAACTAACCAAGTTCAAGGTATATCTCTCATTTTTTAATGGTCGTTGCATCAATGATAAGAAATAACTGTGAAAAAGCACTACTAGATAAATGTCATGCAACCTATTTGAATACTGCATAGTTTTTAATGCACTTCTGTTCTTGCAATACCGGCACGCCGGTCGGCATAATTATTTTTGGTCTGGGTAAAAAAAAAAAAAAAAACGGCACTTTGACCGCTGTGTACATTGTACAACAAGCAAATATTCCTTCACAAATATATATCCATTGACCCACAGAGGAGGCAGGGATTCTTAAACTATTTATATTTATTAAAGTGATTGACCTAGATCAAAGTACTCTAGAGGAAAACGTTTTGTTTGTTTGGTGGTTCCCCATTACGAGTTTTTTTAGTGGCATGAAACGTCCCAGTATACAGGTTGGTCTGCTCTACAGCATTGTATAATGTAATGAACAAAGTGTTATTGTCACGAAAAGCTTCCAAATATTTTGCAATCACGATTTTTTCATCGAAAAGGAATGAATAAAAGGATTATAGAACATCGGAAACAAAAACAATTTGGAAAGCACCGAACTAGACGGGTAATTACAAGAGTCTTGTCTTAACCTCCATTTTTTAATACTTAAAATTTTGTTTTAACATCAAATCTGATCATTTTTTGAATATTAATACTAGCAAAACTGTAACAGAACCCTGTATAAAGTTGTTTTTTATGTTTTTCTAAGTTCGTACTGCATAGTGAAAATTATTTTACTATTTATAAATTCTTAAATTTAGTAGTTGCAAGAATACATAATATGTTCCCAAATGGAAATGCTATTGTTATAGTTTTATTTTTTTTCCCCGAATTTCTGTTTAAGCTAAGTTTATAAGCATAAGGTTACGAATAAGTTTTCGTATGTGAAATAAGTTTAACAATTCATTGCGCTTTCTAATAAATTTGAAACCATGACTGTAAACAAACTAAAAATATCGATTTAAATCTTAGTTTTTATTCAAATTTAAAGCATCTTGAATATTGATGAGGTCTTAATTGTTAACGATAAGTAATAAAAAAAAGTTCGCAGTAAAAGATACTTTGCTTTCGTATCGTAATGGAAGTCATTATAAATTTTCCAAATTTCCGTTTTTTTTTTAAATATTTTCCTAATAAAATTGCTATTAATCCTCGCCGAATAATAATCGTTGAAGGTTTCAAATGTGAAAAAATTGAAGGTTTTCAGTTGACATTCTATGAGTAACGAGTCAGTACTGATTATTATTGAAATTATAAACTACAACTTACATAATTTTCTTATCAAAAGTAGGTATTTATTGGAGATGTGAAAATAATGTAAAAACATTTTTTATATTTGTAAAAGACAAGAAATATTTGTTATTAGTAATCAATTAAAGTTGTATTAGTATCAAATTTTTAATATATCAGTGGTCCATATCAAGATTGTTAAAAATAAATAAAAATAACAAGTTGTGTCAATTTTTTTTTTCAGTTATAGTTCTTTATCTAGTAAACAATATTTTAGTGCAATGAATATGCATGCAAAATGTAAAAACTATACTTTAATAAGTATGTCATTAAAATAAACGGTATTCCTAATCAAATGAAGTATCTTTCAATGTTTACAAATATTTTACATTGTAAATTACACTTAGTGAGAAGTATTACAGCTGATGCTCCTCATGAGAGACCAACTTGTATATCCATACACACAGGGTGTCTGAAAATACCTGTCGTTAACTTTATATAGGTGATGGTAATATTTGTAAAAATAGGAAAAAAATTTCTGCAGATGTATCCAAAAATCGTTTTTTAAATGAGCCATGACCTTTTGAATTTGGTGCCCTCCAGTAGGTTTATATTTAATATTTCAGGTACCTATCTTTTGTGCTACAGCAGTAGGTATAATCAAATAGATTTGAGAATTACACAAAATAAAAGTCCACCATAGGATCAACCGTTTTTTTTTAAACGTTTAAAATAGTCATTGCAGCTTAATTTTGAAAGTTGATTTCAATTAATATCCTTTGTGTAACAACAATTACCATTATTATTTTATTTGAGTTTAAATTGGAGCCAGTCTTAAAAATCATTTATTGAAATCAGAGGCCACAAAGTAAACCTGTAACATCTAAGTGTAAAATATGGTTAGCCCTATGCTGTTTCACAGAGGACTTTTTTTGTTTAATTTTGTACCAAAATTGAAAAGAAACTGGAACAAAAAATTTCAGATTAAAAATGAGGACCCCTCCCCCTGGTGAAAGTAGCATCCCCCCGTTTTCTAGGATGGTGAAAACGGTGGTGATGCTGAATGTTTTTTTATCCCTTTCAATCCCGCTAACGCTGATAAACACCCCCGAAAGGGCAGAAAATCTTTTATGATATAAAAAAAAAAGATTTTCACTTCTTTCTCAGTTGTTCGTTAGCCGTTGGAGGGGGTCGGAAGAAATCTTGGCCATCACCACCGTGCTGAGTATCCTTGAAAAGGGGCGTTACATACATTTTGCCGATGATATAAAAAAAACAATTTTCACCCCTTTAGGGAGTGTTCATTAGCCATTGGAGGAGGTCGGAAGAAACATTCAGTATCACCACCGTCCTCGAAAACGGAGGATATGTTAAGTTTCACTGGTGGAAAAGATGTGATAAGTGTTTAACCCCTTCTGGGGTTGGTTTTTGGCCGTTTGGGGGGTTGTATAATGCCAAAGAGAAATTCTACCAGCACTATCGTGTTCAGCATCCTCGAAAACGGGGGAGGAAGGTACTCTCATTGTATAGCAAAATATTCACAAGTTCGTTCGACTCACACACCACTCTACTAACTAAAGTACCAAATCTCATTGCTGTAGCACAAAGGGTTTCTGAAATATTGAATCTAACCTAGGGCACCACCTTCAAAGGTATAGCTAGCTCCCTTAGGAATCATTTCTGGATGCATCTATAGTTTTTTAAATATTTTTGCAAATAGTATAGCATCACCTATATTTCTGAACAGCTTGTATAACAAAATCATTTTTAACACTATACCCAACATTAAATATTATCTAATAAGTATATGACAATAATTTCATGTGTACGTCGAAATAATAAATTGCATTAAGTAAGGAAATCAGTGATGGTACAAAAATGCTTTCATAGTGTCAAATATGTATGGTATGTTAGCATAAATATTTTTTTATTTTTCGTACAGTGTAATAGTATTTTATATTTTGAAAATACACATTTATATCCTAGTTAAAAATATCTACAAAATAAATAAAGTTTAAAAAGATCAATAAGCAATTTTTTTGACCTGTCCCAGCATTTATTATTAAGTTATTAAGTTCTGTAATTTGGTTAGTAGTAAATATTGTTTTAAAAATTATTTACGAAAATATTATCATGAGGATGTCACTTATTTTTATCATGTCATTATTTACCAAAGATAACAAGTGTGTTATAAAATAAATAACTTGGATTGTTTTGACGCGTTCTGAAAATACATTTGTACAATATTTAGTATGAATTAGGTAGGTACATATCTTTTGAATCATACGTAGTCTATTTTTAAATATCAACCAAATAACTTGTTAAATAATATTGTTTTGGCAGCAAAACAAAATGTAAATAAGAGCAAAAAAATAGATATTTATAGTTAAACGTTAAACATAATTGAAATTTGAACGTCATATTGTCATCAAAATGCTTTTGGAAGTTACATTAATTTGGTCGTTAAATACTAATACTTTGATAATTATTGCAAAATTACCTAGATTTTTATTACTAAATTAGTTATGTGTATTAATTATATTCTTCGCAGAAGGGTATTATACAGTATGTCCCCGAATGGGGTACCCCACTCTTGTTAACTTTGTTATTTTTAATTTGCGGAGAAACAACCATTCTTTACAAAAAGTTTTTCGTGTTAGCAAGTCAAACTTAAGATAAATTATACAGGGTACACTAAAAATTAGAAAATATAAAATTGACTTTAAGCAAACTACCTTTTTTACATTTTTAATGAAAATTTTATTTAACAGTTTTTTCAATTAGGAGGTACTTAAATGCGGACTTTAGTTGCAAAATAAGGAAAACGTTTAAACAAAAATAATATTTTATTCAGCCAAGTTGAACATTATTCTACGTGTGTGGACCTTGGCAAATCAAAAATAAATTGACCGCATTGCATCCGGGGTACATACGCACTGTATGTATTGTATTTAATAGATACTTTTTTAAGACCATAGAAATATCGTTCATCGTGTGCAAAATAATTCTATATCGTGTTAGTTATTTAATTTCTACGAATAAGAGATTGGGAAACTCTCGGAAATCTGGAAATTTAAACTAATTGAAGGTTATATATGTTACTAGTGAAGAAAGAAATTAAACCGAGTACGCATGGCGTCATCTATTCTATTGGATATATTAGGAACTGGCTTGGATTGTTCCTCATTCCTTTTATCAATTTAGCTTATTTCTACGAATAAGAGATTTGGAAACTTTCAGAAATCGGGAAATTTAAACAATTTAAAAGTTATAATACAATTTTTAAATTGTTTAATGTTATTCTCAATTTATTATATGATACAAATTGAGAATGACATTAAACCGAGTACGCATGGCGGCGTCATCTATTGGATATATTAGGAACTGGCTTGGATTGTTCCCATTGGCTGTTTAGTATTCTGTTCAGTTTGTTCAAGACGAACGAAAGTACCTGAAGTTTCAGATATAATTTTCGTAAACTCCAAATGTAACATATCACAGATTAAAGATACTATATGCAAAGAATTTAATTCTTTGACTATGTGATGTAACAAATTTTTATTTGCAACTGTGAAGGTACTGTCAAGAAGGTAGTGTCCTGTAAATGTGGTTCATGGAGCTGTTCTTGTTATTATTTACAAGTTTTGTCATTGACATCAAACATCTACAGATTTAACTTATGTTATAATGTCTAAATTGAACGAAAATGATTTATACGGCACTAATTTTTCAATAGAATCGATGAAAGTAATTGCTGAAAGTATTGGAATAGGAAACTTAGTCGATGATGCTGCCAAAGAATTAGCTGAAGATATATCTTTTCGGTTGAAACATGTTATTCAGGATGCTGCAAAATTTATGAATCATGCCAAGCGGATTAAACTAATGCAAACTGATGTAGATGCGGCATTAAAATCCAAAAATATAGAGGTACCTTTTTTTCATATTCGTCTCCTAACCTCACTAACATTATTTTGTAGCCTCAATATGGATTTCAATCATTAGAGCCTCTTCCGTTTCGTTTTGCCTCTGGAGGTGGAAGAGAACTACATTTTATTGAGGAAAAAGAGGTTGATTTGAACGATTTATTGCAAAATTTAACACCCAAGGCACCGCTGGAGTGTACTCTTCGCTCTCATTGGTTATGTATAGACGGAGTTCAGCCGACTATTCCTGAAAATCCACCGCCTGTCGCGAAAAATGTTCAGAAGGTAAGCGTTGAACTTTTCTGGAAATATTTGGAGTTGAGTTGTTTATTTATTTTCAGTTAGAATCTGTTGACCCCATTAACAAAAAACCAGCAAAAGAAACATCAGGGAAACCTACAACAGGAAAACAAAAATTAAGGAATGTTGAAACCGTTCAAATTAAACAATTAGCTACACATGAGTTGTCAGTTGAGCAACAACTCTATTATAAGGAAATTACTGAAGCATGTGTCGGATCGGATGAAGCAAAACGTGCCGTAAGTTATCTCGATAGGGATAGGTACCTTATCTCGATATTTACCCATTTTATTAACTACACTTTTTGTCACGTCGGATTTTATATATTTTATTTGAAATTAATTTTGTTATATTTTTTCTTGTAGGAAGCGTTACAGAGCCTCTCATCGGATCCTGGTCTCCATGAAATGCTTCCCAGAATGTGCACATTTATAATTGAAGGAGTTAGGGTCAATGTGGTTCAAAATAATTTAGCCCTTTTGATATATCTAATGCGAATGGTAAAAGCATTACTGGACAATCAGTCTTTATATTTAGAGAAATATGTAAGTAAATTATAATTAGTTGTACCTATATTAGATAAATTTAAGGGAAAATAAAAATATGATGTTTACTAAGTTGCTGTTAAAGTGGCAATTAAAGAGAATTCTTAAAATAGGATTTTAATTCAAATCCATGATACTAGTTGTAGAATCATGATTCAAATCTACATTTAATAAATACTTAATGATATTATTTTTTGAAGACGATATGAAATTTTATGGTATTAATAATGAAGTATTAAAAAAGCTGCTTTTTAGTTGCACGAGTTAATACCATCCGTAACAACATGTGTCGTATCAAAACAATTATGTATGAGACCAGATGTGGACAATCATTGGGCATTAAGAGATTTTGCTTCGAGATTAATGTCCCAAATATGCAAAAATTTTAATACAAGTACAAACAATATTCAAACCAGGATAACAAGGATGTTTACCAATGCATTGCAACAAGGAGAAAAAATTCCTTTATCTTCTCTATATGGGGCGCTTCAAGGACTATCGGAATTAGGCACTGAAGTTGTGCGGATATTTGTTCTTCCCAAGATTAAAGCTATCGGTGAGTTTGTCTTGCAGTTTTAAAATTTACTTGGTATTTACTTAAAAAAGAAAAATTGTAGGTGCTCGAATAGAAACGCATCTGGAGGGTTCTCTTAATTCGAATATCGATAAAATTGCTGCAGGCCACATAAAGCAACTGCTAGTGAAGGTTTTAGCCCCTGTTATAAAGAATATTCAAAACCCACCAGATAACATTGATGAATATAAACAGGAATATGGTTATTTAGGTATAGCGTTATATAATGCTGTGGTTAAAGCACGTACGCAGCCAAATCCAGTAACCACAGTGCCATCGAATATGACTAACAGCCCCATTACTTGTAGTTCATCTATCACAAGAACTGTGACTACACCTAGTGGAATAATTCAACAGGTAGGATATGTTGATTATATGTAAAATATTGAACTAAAAATTATTGACTTTAATTATTATAGATTTCTTTGTTTTTTAAATATATTTATGGACCAAAAAAATCTAATAGTTATTCTTGAATTTTGATGAAACTGATTTATATATTTGGCTTGGCAAATAATACAGTATCTAAAGGTGGAAGAGATGAAGAAAGACTTAGGAATGATTTCCTAAGTAATGATAATTTTTTTTATGGGTGATTACTATATAAAATGTATCTTCTTTAGTTTCTATATGGTCCCGATACTTACTCTTACTCCCAAGAGATGTAAAACAACACAACATTTCCGGCAGAAATTTTATTATTAATTCTTATGTAACTTTATCTCCTCATTACGAAAAAAATGTTTTCTCTAAAAAGCCAGTAGAGTTTCAAAAGTTGTATAACTCTTTTGTGATGCACACGGAAAAATAATCTAAACTATATTTAGGTTATTATTCTTTCCATAAGAAGTTATTGTTCACATATATCCGCAAGAGTATCTTCTTTTCCATCAAGGAAAACGTTTTTCTTAAAAGCCATTACCGTAGCTTCCTTCTTTCTATTAGAAGAGAATCTAATAATGCAATATTTGAGGTATATTTTTGATATCTACTTAAATTAAGAATTTACACCAAAATATTCTTATACTTATCCCCATGATTAGAAGTGCTTAAAAAAACTGTACTATTAAGAGTAAATGTAATAAATCAAAATAAATTAGCATGTTCATTGCAGACTTTTTACAAAAAAATTACAATTTTAAAGTTTCCAGATCCAATTTCATGTAACTTTCTCTTGTAGCCCAGTCGTCAGGAAGTTGAGAATGCATAAATACCAATTTAAATTGGACAAAAGATTTTACTGTTGGAACCAGTTCATTATAGGCCTCTTTTAGACATGCTAAAGATTTGCAGCAATACTTTCAGTTTGAACTGACGCACCCTATCTGCTTTCACTTTTTGATGAAGGTGGAATGCGAAAAACAAAAAAATCGAGTTTTTATGATTATTTCTCCAATCACTGATAAAATTAATTTTGGCAATAAAATACATGTCGTAGATGGTGGGTTTTTACTTCATCGAGTTGTGTGGAGTCAATAAGAAGACATTTTCTTCTATCCTAGGTATGTAGAGTATATTCAGAACTATTATAGAGTTAATCATCAGCATCATTGCTTCGACGGGTATCCTACTGATGCATCTGATAAAAGCACAAAATCTGCTAAACATCAACGACGAGCTCAAAGAAATGTTTCTGCAACTGTAAATTTTGACGAGTCTATGACAGCAACAATGCAGCAGAGGAAGTCTCTATCAAACAATCAAAGTAAAAATTGGCTTATCTCACTGTTAGGTAAAAAGCTTACCACTGCAGGTTTCCTTGTGGAGCAGGCTACCGAAGATGCTGATTCTCTTATTATTAACTCGGCGATTGATATATCTCCTCATTACTATTTGGTAATTATAGTTGGCGGAAACGTTGACCATTTAATCCTGACGACAGGATTATCCACATGTTGTTTAAACATGCGTTTTATGAAGTGAACCAAGGGGAAAACAATTTATTCTTCGAACTCTTTTAAATACCCAAAAGAAGTTGCAGATAACATATTATTCCTCCAGGGGTTCAGTGTATGTGACACAACTTCTGCATTTTTTAGGCGAGGCAAAGCAACATTCGTTAAATTATTACAAAAATACGTGGAAGGTTTTAATAATCCCAATTCTCACCTTGATGTTATAGATACAGCAGGCTAAAAAGTTATCTTGGCCTTTTAAGGAGCCGAATCTGAACACCGTTCTTTGAATGAATTCAGATACAAATGCTTCAAGTTAATGGCAAAAAGTACATGTAACTTTGCATCGTTACCTCCAACTGAGTCTGCTACATGCCAACACTCTTAGAACATACTATCAAATTCAGCAGTGGTACAATAACCCCTATATTCCTCAAGATTGAACTTGGATGAACAAAAAAAAGGTGTTTCCTATTACTACCAAAAAAGGAAGCCGCTCCTCAAGAATTTTTGAAGTCAATAGGCTGCAAGTGTACAAAGGACTGCAAAGCCGCATGTACTTGTAGGAAAGTTGGTCTAAGATGTTCCGTATTTGTTCTGGATGTCAAGGACAAATGTGCACAAATGTCGAAATACATGTAGACTACTTAGATCAAGCCGAAGAAACCGAATATAAGGGATTAGCTTTTTTGGAAAATTTGACAAAAACAATGCAGACGATTATGAAACCAACACTCGTAGTTTTAGTGAAGCAAGGGAACCGTTTTGAATCTTCAACCTCAAAAAAATTCAAAGTAATGTAATGTACTAGCAGTAGATAATAAAAATGTAAGTTAACCGAATAAAGAAAAAGTGGATTAGGCCTGTTGGAAGTAACCACCGACAGTTGTAGACATTTATAATTTAAAATTGACAATAGATATATTTACGTAAACTTCAAAAGTGACAATTAAATAGAATATTAATACTACATAAAAGTATGTTTGAACCATTTCGATGGAGAATTTACTTATCTTTAACTTTGATAACCATCTTTTCTTTTCATAGGACCGTTCAGAACCGAAATATTTGAAAAAAAATGATTTTTAAACGATATTGCCCCAAAATTGATGGTGTCTCGGGGGGCGGGCGAGAGGGAAAAATTAGTATGTTTAAACGAGGCCCATAATGAACTGGTTCCAACAGTAAAATCTTTTATCCGATTTAAAGCGATGTTAATCTACCTGATGATTGGCCTATTGTTATGTTCCCAATTTATATTATGGAAAAATAATGAATAATATAATATTATTTTTTAGAATTTTTGCATCTTCTCTATTGAGGAAGATATCAACATTTTGTTGTCAAAATGATTCTATTTTTTCTTTTCAGAATACTAACACAGGAAGGACGATCGTGATGAATCCAAGGGTACCAACTCAACAAGGAAATCAAAAGTTTGTTTTTGTCACACAGCGACCACAAACACCTATTGTGGGGACATCGCACCAAAATCAATCGGTTACATCGACACCGCAGAATACCGTTGTTAAATTTGTGTCTAACAACACTAACCAACAGCCTCAACAGAAATTGACAACCCAACAGAAGTTGGTGGTTATGTCAAATCAAATCAACCAAAACAATTTTACAAGTCAGAGTTCTGGAATAATGAGTCCGGGTATCCAGTCGCCTACAACATTAATATCCAAACCGAATTTTACGATACAACAACAGCAGCAGCAGCAACACCAGCAACAGCACCAACAACAGCATCAGCAGCAACAGCAACAAATTCAGCCACCTTCGGTAGATGATCTATCACATCTCGCGTAGATAACTTTTAAGTGTTAAGACTAAAGTTATATTTTCTACTTTTCCCCTTTATGAACATTATGCAATAAATCATATTTTTTAAACCACTTGAATAGCTGTAGAGCTGATATTTATAACAACCAAATATTTTGCAGAGTGAATATCTAGTGAAGTAAATCTACCAGATTTTTATAATCAATAAGGGAAATTTCTAGACCGGGCTAATTTTTGTTTAACTTGTAAACATCAAAAATGCGTTTTTTTACTACAGTCTATATAAATGACCTTTTTAATCAACTGTCACAAAAAAATTATGTTTATCGGATCTGACAGCCCTAAAGTGTAAAATTTATGCCATAGATCTGTGTGCCCAGGTATGCCTAAATAAAGGCATCCGAAGGGCAAAAATCTATATACTATCGGATAACCAGGCTCTAAGGTCCTATACCTTTGAATCTAAAATCGCCTGGGAATGTAGACAATCCCTGAAGCAACTGGCTAATAACAAGGTTACCTTGATGTGGGTGCCAGGGCATGAGGGAGTACCAGGAAATGAACTTGCTGATAGCCTTGCAAAAAAAGGAGCTGAAGCACCGTTCATTGGACCCGAACCGTTTTGTGGTCTAGCCAAGGGACATATAGGGGAGGAGATCCAAGAATGGGAAAAGGATCAGAAAAAGTCCTACTGGAGGAATACTCCAGGCCAAAAACAAGCGAAAAAGTTTATAACTTATTCGACAAAGAATGCCACAAGGCTTCTCGAACTTGAAAAGTCCGAATTAAGGCTAATCACAGGCCTTCTAACTGGCCACTGCCCCTTGAGATACCATCTCAAGAATATGGGCAAGGCGGTAGATAATAAATGCAGGTATTGCGACACTGCAATTGAAAGTGCGGAACACATACTTTGTGAATGCAAGGGGTTAGTCCGCACTAGGCTAAAATTCCTATAACAGGTGGAATTAACGTCTGAAGACATAGGGGAATTAGCTCCCAGAAAAATCTCAAGCTTTGTAAAAGGTCTGGGAATCCTGGATAACCACTAGATGTAGGGTAAATCACAAAAGATCTTTTAGGTCGAAGTGGATTAAGGCTGTTCGAAGCCAGACGACCTCGTAAAATAATCTACAATCCCTAAAGTATCATCACTTTGTACTCATTTGCCAATCTTATTTTTTTGGCTGCTTCTTGGCCGCACTTCACGGCCTCATGTACTGGGTGCTTAGAAATGGATTAACCTTTTTAAACTAGAATAACTTGGCAACAGTGTAACGTAGCGGGGTAGGTTAGAGTTGTTCAATAATGGGTCAATGCGGATTGTTTAGTAATAATTGAATGTTGGTTAGGTGTGCATCATTCGTTCATTATTGAGAGATACTTCAAGAGCAACTAGTCAGACACAGTTGCAGGATTTGTGCTCATTTCAATATTAGGGGTGTGGAGGACTCACCAAGTAAAAATTTGGTGAAATCGTGGGTTAGAAGGTTTAGAGAAACACCGTCAGCTGTAAATGTGAAACCTCGTGGTTGTCCAAGGATTGTGACCGCTCCTGAGAAGTGGTGCGAATGTGCAAATTATCTTTTCACACAATTTTAAAGAGAGATTTGAGGTTTCATCCATATAAGATCCAAATAGTGCAAAAATTAAACCCAAATTGCTTTATAAACCGTCGTTCTTTCGCCAAAACAATGATAGACGGTTTTTTTGCAAACGACCGAATTAACAATATTCTGTTCAGTGATGAGGCGCACTTTCACCTTTCAGGCGCAGTTAACAAGCAGAATTGTCACTATTGGGCACCAGAGAATCCAAAGCAAAAACAGGAAAGGCCCCTACGTAGCCCAACAGTAACTGTGTGGTGTGCAATGTCGGCTTCAGGAATTATTGGTCTGTACTTTTTTGAGAACGGATGCGGCGTAGCCCAGACTGTAAATAGTGATCATTATTGTGCGATGCTTCGGGAGTTTCTGGTGTGTCAGCTACAAGAATTTGATGGCTTTGATCAGGATACATGGTTTCAGTAAGATGGGGCCACTGCACATACAGGCCGAGCATCTATGGAAGTCGTTCGAGAATTATTCCTGGAAAAGTCAGCTCTCTCTTTGGAGACCTACACTGGCCAGCTAGATCTCCCGATTTCACCCCAATGGACTTTTTTTGTGGAGATACCCCAAAAGTAAAGTCTATTATTTTGTAGATTCGGTGATAATACATGTGGTAGAAAACTCAAATAAAAGGAAAAAACAGACCTATGAATTAAAAAAAACAAGAGAATTAAAACAAAAAATACGGGAAGAAATTAATGGAATTCCACCTGTGATGTGTTCAGCAGTTTTTAACAAAATGAAGACGGCATTGCAGGGGCGTTTTGACCGAAATGGAAGGCACCTCGACAATATAATTTTTAAAACATAAAATCCACCTACATTTTGCACATTTTTGCATTAATAAATTTATTTTAAAACTTCAAGATACTTTTTTATTAACTTTTAAAAAGGGAAATCCATTCCTGGACACCCAGTATAACTTGAACATCACTATTATTTGAAATATATGAAACTATCTAGTGACGTTTTCATTTGTTTTTGTTGAAAGTGAATTAAAACTGTCATCTTAGTAGCCTTCTTGCAAAATTTTGTCCATGTCTCCAGTAATTTATAAGAAACAATTTTAAAAATACTTTTATGTTACTTTTCGAGACAGTTGCCTAAAAAATGTTGTGTGCCCCTCGGCCAAATGACCACTTGGCCTCGGCTGTGCCTCGATCGCAAACTTCGAATTCCGCTGAGGAAGATCAACTTTATGACCTTGATACATAAATAACTATTGTAACCCTAGCAACACGCACAATAATGAAGGTAACATTCGAGTTACCTGGTTGCTAAGGTGTTGCTAGAACTTCTGTCGCCAGGACAAGATTGGAAAAAACGAAATGTAACCTTTTATTTGAACGAATGAATGCAACTAAACAATTTTGTATAAAGGTATTATTTTAATGAAAATTTACTAATGACTATTCATTAATATTAAAAGTACTAGTGCAATTTGAACAATTAGAAAACGCAACGTGTGGAATACCACTTGAATTAACTATCGTACTTTGGATTGGATTACTACTAGGTTCAACAACGTTAAAATTAAGAATTTCTCCTGCTACTTCATTAGAGGAAATAGGCATGACAACAGAATTAGTAGGGATATCATGTAATTATTTTAGAAATTCCTACTTTATTAATGTACGATTCACCAACATATCCTTCTGCAACAGTTGAAGACTTACAGCCTCCATGTTGCTTTAAGTCCAAAACATCGACACCTGAAGCATTTACAAGAAACGTAGCTGATGTTCTTCTAAAAGAATGTCCAGTATATTTATTTACGGCCTTAGGTTTTAAAAATTTTGCAATTTCTCTAGAACATTTGAAATAGTGTCCTCTCCAACTACTTGATTCACACATCTAGCACGTTCGTAAAGATAAATAGGCATTCATCTTGAGCATTCTTCGGTCTAAGTTTTATGTAGTCCTGTAATAATTTTACATAAGAAACCTTACCTCCGTCATAAATATCACAAAACTTCTTTTAACGTTGTTTTTGGTTTGTAACTTTTGCTATCGCTAAATCATTTTTAAATTCGAACTCCGTTTTTTTCATTTTATACATCTTGTTCGTTTGCATGCTCCAGCTACTCCCATTATTGTTATAACTTTCATTGCCAATAACTTTGATTTGCAGCTTCAAGTAAAAACTTTGTATTTTATTCCTTTTGGTTTTTACCCTCATGTCCGTTATTCTTTCTTTTGATAAAAGCAATTAGCCTTTTAAATTGGGAAATATCTCCATTTCTATGAACTGAAATTGTCATTTTCAGCATTGAATACACTGACCATTGTGTTCCCAGTGATAAAACTTCCTATCTTTCAAAGAAGTACGCCAACATTACAGTTTCGCTGATTTCTACGCCTCATAAGTTTGCATATACCTTGCTTTGGATTTCTTGGGGTAAAACAAGGCACAAGTGATATTGGCTCTTTCTTGTATTCCATTTTCATCGCCACCAAACATATGAGTTTATTTTAGTTTGAAACCACCAGAAACTAAAATGTTTAACATAAACGTCGATGATAAATGGTAATTGTTTCGTTGGCATAGAAACAATTTTCATAGACAGCTGCTTAAACTATAAAATTTATTAAAAACATCAAATAATCTCATGAAATAATTAGTTTTGAATTATTAAATCTCATAATATCTTTGGATAGTAGGTAAAATATAATACATTACACGATGCGGAAGCCCTTTTAGGTGTTTGATGTTTCTTGAAATCACCTCACACCTAAAAGTAAACTTTTGCATCTAGTAATGCAAATAACTATTTCTAGTTCCGGAATGTTCCGCGCGTTTTTCTGACAATATGGCTGTTTTCTGCCATTTTCCATGACCATTTTTGAAATATCTCGACTTCATTGGACTGATTGACCTGAATCAAATGGTAAATTCTTTGTAAGAATTGTCTAACACCCTCAATAGTTTTCAAGATTAAATTCAAACGACATAACCTTAAAATCACCTAAAAACGCATATAACCTAATTTTTTAAATTTTTATCTATAACTCTCCCGAAGCGACCTTATGTACGGTAAGTAAATTGCATTTTCTTAGAGCTGCAATTTGATTGAATTTATTCACATGCCTCATTAAAATGTGCGATAGCATTTTAATAAGGCATATGAATAAATGCCTTATTAATAGCACTAAGAAAATAAATGGTACTACGGTCGCAGTATGGTGACATTTGAAAAAATTGTGTTTTGTCTCAAAAAGCATTTCGATGAACTTTATTTGCTCATAAATCACATAATTTAGTGGTTTCGACGGAATTTCGAGTTTTCTAGCAATAAACGGGTCAATTAGAATAAACCGGAACAGTCATGACACACTTAAATTCAATTCAATACTCTGTTAACAATTAAAATTTATATCTGCCCACCAAATCCGAGGACCCACCATGCAACTATCGCGTTATCCGTGGTGGCGGATTGCAGGGTCAGCTGAATGGGACTGGTTCAGCTTAAAGACAATTAAAAACAGCTTAACCTAAGCGCCTTCCATCAATTGGGTCATAAATTTGTACATATCTAATTAACTAAACTTACAACCTACACATTTTTTAAAAACTTTTGAATTAAACGCTTTTTTAAATTTTGACACTGACGCAGACACATCAACCTAAACGAGGAGCCTTCCAGAGGTGGGTGTGAAAACTCTGAGCCGCGCATAGGCTGGCCTAACCATTAGTTTTAAAAATTTTGATTTCGAAAAATTTTGATTTTCAAAAAATTTGAATGAAAATGAATTTAGAGACAAAAATGTACAAAGAGAAAACAAGATATATGCAACTTATGCTTCAGCTTGATGTTTTTAATAATATCTGCAGTGTACCACACTGGAAAGGTTCTTTTATTAAATATTGATAGAGGGACACATCTGTCGAGTAGTGGGTAAATAACTCATAAAAAACCGCTGTCCAAGGAATCATTATTTCCACATCCAGATTTTGTAGCCAAGTCTTATACACACTCAATCCCAATATAATATTTTATTCCCTTTAATAATAGAGTGGGTAGCTAATGTAAAAAAAAATTTAGAAGCCCTTAGTTCTCGGATACACACTAAATCTCAATTTAATTTTTTACTGCCTTTATTAATAGGGTGGGAATGGCAAAGGCGGTGGTAGAGGGGCTAGCTGACGTCAGAAAATCTTTTTGGGACGTTTCGTTCTTGTATACACACTAAATTGCATTTAATTTTTTTTTACTCTCTTTCATAATAGTGTGGGGGGGTGGTATTGGGGGTGATAGTGGGGGTGGGGGGAGTGGCTGATGCAAAAATTTTTGAGACCTTGACTTTTCATACATGCCCTAAATTACAATTTGATAGACTCTTATATACCGGCTTGCTTTGCCTACCCCCCCAAGTAACACATGTCACTCTTTTATTACACTTAAAGCTTTATAAATAATACATTATGGCAACTTGTACAGAAAATTAGTTATATTGAAGCTTTATTCAACACTAAACTGCTTATAAAGTAACTCGGTGGAATAAGATTGCTGGTAAAATGCTTTCACAGTATAAATATAAAGCTTCTTTATTAAAGCATCTTATACAGTTTTTTAAAAATTTATAAGTGGCTTAGTAAGCTCTATTATACAGATACACACCATGTATAATTATAACAGGTGTATAAACCCCTATATAACATTTATATATCCGTTTTACAGCTTAGCAATTTCTCCTTAACTGTTTTATAACACTGAGTTCTAAAGGTTTATAAAGCAAAATTATACAGCAATGTAGTTATTTAAGCCAAATACCATTTACGTCAGCCCTAATATAGATTATTTATAAATTCTTTTTACGTATAGTAGAAGGAGTATTTTATAAAGCATTTATTCAGCTGAAACTCTGTTTTGGAGCTATGTAGCTGCAATTTTCCGCCTTTATAGAACTCTTATACATGCAGCTAAACTTACTCCATTTCATAACCTCCAATATTATTTGATTTGCTTTCGAATTTTTCTTCTTATGTATGACTGATGGTAGAGAAGTAAGCGCACTTGCCTCTCACCCAAAAGTTCCGGGTTCGATTCCCGGTCGTGGCAGTCGAAAATACTTTGAGAGGGATTTTTTCACCATACTCGGATATTGGGTGTGTGTTTTGTCTCTAAATGTATAGCCTTCTCCCCCACAAGGCTCTTCTAGAGCCTTCCGGGATAAAAGGGGGCCGTAATTACATGTGGTGTTATTATTATTATTATTATTAAAAAATTATGCAGCCATTTTCTCACTACAAACTACAAAAATCCACCAAAATCATTAAAAAGTTAGGTCTGAAATTCAAACAAAAGTGATAATATCATATCCCTCAAAAACAAAATGATGTTATCATGAATTCAATTATTACACAAAATGTGGATTTCTATCAAAGTAAATTCACCTGTGCGAGGATTTTGTCTTTAACTACTACTTTTACACAGTCAAAGTGCTGCTTTAAGGATTTGTAACTGCTTCTGTAGTGACCTTCTTTGGATACTTATAGGGAACCATATTGTATTTTCTAAAAGTAAATATGACAGGACGGCCATTGTTACCGGTTTGAGGTATAATTAACTTTTTATCACTTGAAAAGGAAAACATTGCAAAATATTCACAGCAATCGTTTATGGGGTGTTTAAAATAGGTGGTTTATCATTTTAAAACAATTCTATGGAAAAAAGTTAAAAAATATATTTTTTTAAATAATTTTCAACTTATCAAATTCAAGGAATTTTGGAGGGGCGTCTATTTATTTCGAAGTAGAATAGCATATTTCAACAGAAAAATTTTCTTCCCATGACAAATTTTACTTTCTACCAACCACAGCATACACTAATTCGCAGGCAATATTCATTCACTTTCCTAATAATTTGTCATAGGAAAGTTATTACATTGAAGTTGCCAGAGACACTGTGATATCGATGCTTTATAACTGCAAACAGTAACTAACATTAAGAGGAATTTTTACTGTATAAGAACTTACTTGCAACAATTATATAACAACTTCTTAGCAGTCATATAACATGATTTTTAACAGCTGGTAAGGCGAAACAAAGAGGTTGCCATAATGTTACTTTAAGCATTTATGTACCTTTTACAGAGTTTACCGAGGCTGTATAAACTGTGCCTATTCTGGGTATATAGATACTTCATTAATACTGGACTATTGTTGTTAACTCTTAATTATAAAGTATTAAGCTTTATAAAAAGGTGGAGTAGATAGTCATAGAGTTTTTAAAAAGCAATTTGTGCTACTTGGGCTTTACTTAAGTCTTTAGAATCCTTCTGAAGAAGCTGACAGGATGATCAGCAAAACGTCAAGTCAAGTTCGACGACCACGGCAAGACCCGGAAGAATCTACTTCATTAGACAACGGGCGTGAAAACCTGCATTCTACTTATTTGATTGTGTTAAGTTGAACAGATTCCTTATTTCCGCCCACATCAAGGATATCGCTAACAAAAATTGGTATATTGTAGTCCCCTACTATGAGCAAATTGCTACCATACCATCTGTAAGAACAGATTCAAAACATTCAAACAATGTTTGATATGCATTGAAATCCAAGTGTGGAGGAATGTATAACACAAAGATTAATAATACAGTGTGTTTGATATAAAGCTTGCAGCCTGTAATATCTACCTTAGGAACACTAGAGCGAAAAATCAGCAAGTCAAGTTAAACTGCTTTATACTCAATTGATCAAAGAGTTCACTATTAAAACCGTTTTCTTGAATCCAAGTCTCTGTGATGGCAATTATAGGATATTCAGCATCTGATGTAGACATGAAAAATTCAATTGTTTTTGTGTTCAATCTGTAAACATTTATAACTACAAACAGTTTATGCTATAACGAATATTCTAAAGTCGTTTTTATCAATTTTATACTCAATGAAAATGATAATACGCATCATGATTTAATCATCTGTCAAGGATCAGTACATGCGCATAAGTTATCGAATACGCTAGAGTCTTGGCTTAACAACATATTATAAACCAGCAGTATTGGTTTAATAAGTATATGGTTAAATGTCAGTCGTTGGTCCAGTTCGACTCCCAAGTGCTTAAGGCACCTATTGGTTGGAATTTTGTTTCCCTGGATCAAGATTGGTGTTATGATTCTGTTTTCGGTGAAACGGCGCGTGAAGAGTATCTCCTCCGACTTCTCAGCATTTACCCGAATATTGCACTGACCGTAATAAGCCGTGGCACGAACCATGTGCGCCTTGAGTAGCATGTTCGCTATTTAGACATTATATTCTTAAATGGATAATTAAAAATTAAATTAATTTCAATAAATTTCAAATGTCATCTATGTGGTATCATGGATTCAGAAAATTATACAGCATTCAAAAGTGCAATAATATACAGGGTGTCAAAAGTTAGTGTCACTTTCGGTGAAACCGGAAGTGGAAGAAAAATCATTTATATGTCAAAAAGTGAGGCATTTAACCACAGAACTTTGACATGTTAAACGAACTCTCTGCCATGGAGATACGCTCGCTCTGCAATATCTTTTGAGTTATGGTATGTGTAGGTAACCTATCCGCAATACACAGAGATCTCGTTTTTGTGAATGTAAATAGTTTTAGCAGCCTGAAATGTTCCTGTAGAAACACTCCACTGTCATCACTATCCTCTTCTAACGAATTGAGTAAAAATTGATAAGAAATACTGGAAGTATGTGCTTTTCTTGAATGAAGAGTTATTTAAGGATGTCTTAAATGACGATACGAGATTACAACCATGAGGCTGAACAAAGGCGGTAGATCATTCGATTTTCCGTAAAAAAGCTCTCTTGATAAATAAACGTAGGACGCACCGCTTAACAGACATACAGTAAAACTCGTTTTGCAAGATAGCGGCTGAAGCAACTCCAAGAGAAAATATTTGTACCGAATATTTGCAATTCCAAATGTACCTAGCGACTGGACTAGTATGGAGAAAACCATTCAGCATCTACCTGGTGCATATTTGCAGTAGATAATTTTCTTGGGGTTAACAACTTGTGCCTTTGAGTAACATAAAATACACGAAAAAGAAAGCCATCTTTAATAAAAAATTCTCATTTATTTTATAAGTTAATTTACAGCATGATTTGGTTACATCAGGTTTGTGATAATTTTTTCCTACAGTTTAAAATTTAACACATTGTTTTCTCTCTCTCTCTCTCTCTCTCTCTCTCTTGGAACTCATCTTTACTAGTTGTTTTTTGAATTACAAAACAGTATGACTTCTTATATAATATTATATACATAGACAGTAGGTACAAATATATCCATGGACTTGACTATTTTAATTCGCCACTCTGTATATCGAAGAATCTATATACAAATATTCTACATACTAATTACAACTTTCATCTTAAACCTAGAAATATGGCATTTTTAAATACAAAATTAAATAAATATTTACACAAAATATTTACAGTACATTGGCAGTGCTTTATAATACATTATGGTATAATACTTTTGTTTATGCTTGAATCAGTTGCCCTTAGATTCCATGTCAGCTGGTTTATTTCTCCTATTCAGTAGACTTCTGTATTTAAGGAATGAGAGTGTAATTGGTAGTGTCCAATTTATCATTAAACTTCTTGGCTTTATGTTGTACTGGACACGAGTTTAATAGAACATTGTTTAAATCTTTCATATCTGTCCAGTCCATCAGTTTGTCATCAATTTTTAATTTCCTTATGCATCCTTTAAAGTTTTCCCTTGATTTGAGAGTGCCTATCGGTGCATTGTCTGTAAAAAAATATAGAATTATAGACCATCAGTTCATACCAAATTTAAGCATATACCTAATTGAAATAATTATAGTGTACATGAATAATCCTATTAATGTGTGTGATAAGTAGTATTGGCTTTTTCCTTTGTTTCATTTGATCAAGGCATTGACCAAATGACCCAATAGCAAACCTCAGCTGGTGGTAAGATTTATATCGGACAAACAGGGCGGAGTATCCAATGCAGAATTAAAAAACACTGATGAAACACCAGAATCAGATATCCAATACATACAATGCCAATGTCTTCTTGTGAAAGATTTACGGCAATAAAGAATTTTTTTTTACATATGAGGCCGTTAAAAAATCATGTGGGGGGGGGGGGACAGGTCCATGAAAACGTGACAGCTTTTATATAATTATCATAACTATAAATTCTCAGAACAAAATATTAACTAACTAATTATTTCATGCGTCCAATATTATTTAGTCATATGAAATTACCCACAATGAATAATTTTTATTTGAAGAATTTGTTGATTCGGCGAAAACTTGTTATTAGGGCCGCCCTGAGGCCGTCCCTGTTCTCCAGGCGAGATTATCCAAAGAGCCAATCCGATACAAGTTTCCATCCTAAAGAATTTTAATTTGAAACATTTATAAATAAATATATGTTTCTTAAAATGAAATGCCCTATATATTATTTCATTTTCGAGAAGCCCTTTTTCAAATATATAATATTATATAGATATGTTCAGTTCGAGCAACGAGAAGCAGCAGTAGGCAGCTTTCAGTGAGAACCTGACGGTGGCAGATGAGATTCTGCCGAAACGTCGTTCAGACAACCGTGACTCCTGGAGGAGTCAACCACCGACGCGGAAGAGCACCCGGAAGGACAATAACACTTTATTGTATAGATCAAAATGGGGTTATATAGTGAGGCTGAGAAGGTCGAAATATTTTCCCTTTATGTGAAAAATAATAAAAATAAGTGTGCTGCAAGAAGAGAATACATGACGTATCCAAATCAAGCGTTTCCTATCCTGGGCCAATAATTCGAATCAGTAATTGTGACCAACAAGAATGGAGCGGACAAGTAAGACGGCCGCGCACGCACTGCCACAAGCATACTAAAAGCATGTGCCGCTCCGCCTATACATGGACCATTTAGCATTCCTTTACTGACCCGAATTATTGGCCCTAGTTTAGTGTAAACAAGTTTTTGAATGTGTATCTTCATGTAAATAGGACCCATAGGTAGAGGAAGGAGATACAGATAAATATTGTTATATTTCGAAGGTAAAGAAATAATTTATTATAAAAATAGATTGATACCTTATTTTAACATCTGTTTTAGAAAATTCGGTTGATAGTTTATTAAATGCTTGTATGAAATGGAAAAAAGTTATTCAAACATTCAAAGAACTTTGAAAGAGCATCAATATAGGCCTTACAAAATATCACTCGCCCAGGAACTGAATGAAGACCAAAAACGTAGAAGACTGGAGTTTTGTCATATATGCTCCATGAATTAGATGAAAATCCAGATTTTTTTAAAGAAATTATGTGGACAGATGAGTCAAGTTCTTTCACGGCTGGAGTTTTTAATAGAAAAAACAGACGTTCCTAGGAGAATAAAAAACAAAGACAGAGAAAGGTCAAACAAATAAAAAAGTCGGGTAGAAAATCAATCCACGTTTGGTGCGGAATTTTTCAAAACAAAGTAGTGGCCTATATTTTATGATTTTATTTTGACAGGACATAGTGTTTTAGAAGTTGGGGAACATTTAAATAATCAATTTCTCATTTGGATAGGCAATGCTAAGACCATTCGATGGCCACCAAAGAGCCCTGATTTGACGCCATTAAATAGTTTTTTATGGGGATTTTTAAAAGACAAAGTCAATTTTAATCATAACCACAATCTTCAGGCCATTAAAGCAAAAATTCAAGAAGAAATTAACAACTTAAACAGAAACCATAATATCGCTATTTGTAATATTTTTCTAAACTTAAGAAGATGCTATGAGCCTTGTATTGAAAATAATGGTGGCCATTTTGAACAATTTCTTTAATTGATTACTTATGTAGTATTATTTTATTATAAAGGATTTTCTCTTGATTTGTTAAATCTGTTTTTTAATAAATTAAATATGAAGTTATTTCTATAATGTCATATTAATTATTGACACGTGATTATAATTAGGTCATATATAATTTACATGTTGAAAATAGTGCTTTTCATACATGAAAGTGTTTTCACATGCTGTTAGCATGCGTTAAAGATTTTTTCGCCTAGCATATATGAAAATGAGTCATATTAACCCTAAAAATTTGACCGAAAATAAAGTTTATCGTCCCTTGGGCCTCTAAACTCATAACAACATGATTTTGTAGTTTTTCACAATCTAGACACATGTTGTCATTTGCATACTTTGACGTTTCACATAATTTTTCATTAAATGTGAATTTAAACCAAAATTTGGAATCAAAACAAACAACAAAAGTGTAGAATAACAATAAGTTGTGAACAATTGTAATTCTGTGGTGCATAAGTTAAAATGAATGACAACTCAGACAGTGACGAAGAATTTACGAATAGTGCAGTCATTCAAGCTTTATACCTCAGAAATATTTTACTACGAACCGATTTACATGAAATTTTGGAATTAGGCTTATCTTACCCTTAACTTCAAAAGTGATATTGACCCGACCTCCGTTCTTACCCTGGGGGTGGTTGCCACCCCTTCTCGTTAGTGGAAATTTTTTTGGTCAAAATAACCTCGGGGATCGATAGAAAACCCAATTTTAAGCAAAAAGTGTCCCATAAAGTTTTTTCAAAAACTCAATACTTTTCAAGTTATTGGCGATTGAAAACTCCGAATTTTCCCAAGTTCTTCAACGGTTTTTTGCAAATATCTCAAAAAATATGCGTTTTAACGATAATTTTATAATAAACAAAATTGTAGAAGGTAAAAAAATGAACAAATTGGTTTTTTAAAGAGTGTTCTAAGTGCAATATTAAGCGAGATATTGAAGATAAAAGCCGTTTTTTTTTTGTCTGAATTTTAATCGATGTATTCAATCCCATCTAGCGGACAACGGATACATTTTATCCATATGACAATGAGAAACATTTTTATAGTGCTTAAAATAATCTTTAAAGTGAGCAGTGTTAAAAGTCTTTTGCACGTAAAGTGAGTGAGTTGTAATGAAAAAAAGAGGGACATCTAATATTTTTTTTTTTAAATCGATGTGTTTCATAAGTGCCATTTCCACCAAAATTAAAATTAATCGTATTCCGTCTAAATTTAACTTTAATATGAAGAGTTTATTGGATTCCAGCCGTTCGGCTGCTTTGGAATGCATACTTTTCAAAAAAATCACGATTTTAAGAAGAAAAATTGTTTTTCATTTTTTAAAATAACACCTTTTTTTCATAATATTTCAAAAATAATGAAAGATACGTAAAAAACTGTAATGATAAAAAATGTAGGTCTTTTTTGACAAAAATTTTGTTTTTTTTTTCTGTCAGACCAAAATTGACGGAGATATGACTGTTTAAGGAGCGCGCGGTAGCGCAATCACAGTCTCTCTCGAGCCCTTTGACCCTTCACCGTTTCAAAATGAAGGGTTTTACACTACATGTCATAATGAAAAAAGTTGTAGCTCTTTCAATTACCTTTAAAATGTTTTTTTTAAAGTTGCGATAGCTTTAAAATTGAAGGAGTTATGGTCCAAAAACTAAACGTTTTTTTTTTTCTATTTAGTAAAATGAAAATTTCGGAGCACAAAAATTTGGAGCAGAGTGAAAGTAAAGAATAATATGAACCCAAAACTATTGTCTTATATATATATATATATATATATATATATATATATGGCATATATATCGGAAACATACGCACGAATACATACAAACGTTCATATATGTATATCCAATAAAATCCAATCCAATAAAAACTGCAGATCCACCTGCACGGCAAGATTTACTTAAAATGATTTTTTGCAACTGCAAAAAAGGTTGCGGAGCCACTTGCGGATGCCGAAGAGTCGGGCTGTTTTGCAATGTAACTTGTGGAACATACAGTGGAGATAACTGCCAGAATAGCCCTCCAATTGACCCAGAAGAAGATCTTGATTACGACAGCAACTCCGATATTGAGTCATGTCATGAACGATTGGTGTAATAGTTTTTTTATGTATTGTAATGCTCTTGTTGCAGAATTTTTTATAATTAATTACTAATTTAATCTAGTGCATTTCCAGATAACTTGTAAGTTTATATTTTATTCAATAAAAAGTGTCGGATTACTTACTCTATAATTAAATTATTTTTAATTATATAAACACATATTTTCAATGTTTTAATTTAGGGGTAGTTTTAAGGGTTGAAAAGCTAAACATATGATAGTCATTTTCGAGAACGTGGAACAACATTTAAATCTTTTTGAGTTCATCAAAAGAAATTTTTTTATACAATTTTTAATTGAGGGGTTGTTTTCAAGGGTTGAAAAGGGGTTAAAAATATGATAATTAAGGTAGAGAACGTAAAACAATATTTACTCTATATTTAAATCTTTTTAAGTTATACAAAAGTATTTTTTGTAATTTTCTTCAATTTAGGGGTCGTTTGCAGGGGTTGTAAAGTTTTTTAGGGTTTGAAAATGGGTTAAACATGAGATAATTGTGTTAGAGAACACTTTACGATTTCACACCTTATTATTAAATACGTTTTCTAGCGATAAAATGGCTCAATGTCAATTTTTTCATTAAGGGGTCGTTTTCACCCCTTAAAAATAAAAAACGGAGGTCGGGTCAATATCACTTTTGAAGTTAAGGGTAAGATAAGCCTAATTCCAAAATTTCATGTAAATCGGTTCGTAGTAAAATATTTCGGAGGTAAAACCATATTTTTCGCTTCAATGACTGCACTAGAATACTCCACCGGACTTGCAAGAAGAAGCTATCAATGTTTCTCTGAATTTGTTACCTACAAACTCAAGACAATGGTACGAAAAGTGCTATGAATTATTCAATAACTGGAAAAAGAATAAAAAAGCAAAAATCGTAACAGAAAATGTACTACTTGCTTATTTATCGGAAAGATCAAAGATTGTAAATGCAGGTACCCTATGGTCTGAATTTTCAATGTTGAAAAGCACTTTTAAAGTCAAGGAAAATATTAATTTTGATAATTTTCATAAAGTTCGAGCATTTTTGAAAAAAAATCTGTAAATTACCTGCCCAAAAAGTCAAAAATTTTGACTCAGGAACAATGCATTGAATTTTTTAAGGAAGCAGATGATTCGGAATATCTTATGATCAAGGTAAACAAATAAACAAAGATGAATTAATTATGTTTTTTTATTAACATTGCATTGTCGGTTTCTCTTATTATGGGACTATATGGAGCTTGTCGTCGAAATGAGTTGTTGAATATGAAACTTGATCATATAGATAATAGAGGAGACATATTGATTGTTACAGTTCCAGAAACAAAAAATAATATTACAAGAAGGTTTACAGTCACAAACAAAACAGTTGATGGATTGAATCTACTTAAAATATACAGCAAATATGTTTGCCTTAGACCTACCCACACTTCTCATAATCGCCTATTTATTTATTACAAGAATAATAAATGCACAGTACAACCAATCGGAAAAAATGCATTTAGCAAAATTCCAAGCAAAATAGCCACTTTTTTGAAACTGCCTGAACCTAATACATACACAGGTCCTTGCTTCCGCCGTAGTTCTGCAACCCTACTAGCTAACTCTGGGAGTGATTTGCTAACACTTAAAAAACATGGAGGTTGGCGTTCTTCTGCAGTTGCAGAAGGATATATCGATAACTGCTTAGCAAATAAGATTGGCATTTCTCAAAAAATCCTGACAAACCAAAAACAACAGTCCAGTACTAGAGAAAATAACACAACTGAAGTGCTAAATATTTCAGACCAAATAAATGAAATACCAGTTAATCTAGACAATTCCAATGAACCATCAACTTCATCTATAGAAATAAGCCACCATGCTACTACCACTTCAAACACTTACCGAATGCCTACAAATTCTGGTATTACTATCCATAACTGTGCTCAAGGGATAATTGATATTAATTACTATAATAAATAAATTCGCAAATTGTTATTCTTAATTTTCTTATTAAATTCTGTTTGTAATTATAAAATTAAAGATTTTTGTTGTACTTTTCCTTTTTTGGTTTTGTTTAATGCTAGGCGAAAAACAGTTGTGTGTCACACATGCAGAAAACGCATTAGCAGCCCTTAGCTATCAGCTAATATCCGCGGGCTACTAATGCTCATTTTCTGTCCTTGTGACACAATATACTATATCACTATGTGAAATCAATAATTTTCAAGCGTAATTAGTAGTTGCATAGTTAGTAGCCCTTTTCAAAGCTGTCGTAGAAAAAAAACTTTTTATTTTACTAATGAATAAACGACTATTTACGGTTGTTGCTATGGATTTAATAATGACGGTTCGAAATGTCAAAATTGAATAAACAATAAAATAATTCTTTTCGTGCCCTAGTTATTTTTGTTTCACTTGTGTTTTGACACGCATGGCTCACTCTTCATGCAATAAAGGAGCTCATTTGCATTTTGAATGTCAAATATGTCAAGAAGTATTTAAAATAGACCTATACATATATTTGAAATCAGAGAAAAAAGGGCTTCTCGAAAATGCAATAATATATAGGATGTTCCATTTAAAAAAACGTATATTTATTTCGTATCACGTGACCTATACATGATATTGTTTTTTTTATCACGTTTCAATAAAATATAGGTAAGATCCTACTATACGAAACTTTTTTTTTCTATTTTCAATAATAACATAAATAAAGGGGAGGTCAATATATAGTGAATAACCCTGCACAACACAAATGTCGATGGTTTAAGAAGAATTAGTTTTCATCAGTATGTGATGGATTGAAATTATATCATAAGTACCAGTGAAATACTAGGTTATATGAGAGAAAATCGAAATGTGGACGTTGGGTATTGACCAGAAATGATCAAAGTACCTCATGTATTAATGTGTAGAGATAACTACCTGGTAATCCTCCAACGTACAGAGGGGCATCAATCTCTTCCATCAGTGAATTGTTGTTTACCCAGCTTTTCCGAATACCATCCACATTGACAGTCAGTTCGGAAATAGAATACATGGCAGTAATGTTGTGCCACATGTTATTGCAGAGGGCAATGTCCGAATCCAGATTATTCGTTACATTAGATACCACTCCATTTCCCATGTCCACTGCCATGACAACAGCTCCATTTTGCAGTTCCACTGAGAGGGCAGGGCTATTTCTAAAGTTGGAGACACTTAGTAATATCCCGTTTTGTTCGGTTGTTCTAAACTCAAAGCCCAACTCCAGGATTTTGTTCACTTGGAAATTTTCTTCTGCAATTAGAATAAGTCATTATGTAAGCTATTTATAATTAATATTGGAGGAATAGACAATGGCAAGAATTTTTGTTAGGGAAGGACCCAAAATGCTTGAAGAATTAAAATACTAAATAATAACCTTTCAATATTTTTTAATAAAATTAGAAGTGGCTATGCCACTGGAAATATAGCACATAGAGACAGGGGCAGATTATATTTTTGGTCACATTAGGTTTTTAATATATGTGATTATTTATTTTATTTATTTCATTAGAATGAATTAAAATTTTTTGAGGTTATATCTTGTTGGGAACTGGCATTAGCTTGATGTTGTGGGGATTTATGCAGAGAGCTTACGTCCATGAAGACATTTAAATTAGTGAGAGGAGTAAAAAGGGATAAAAAGGACCTCTGAGAGCACTTTTTGGGATTAACAACCCTTGTGGAGATCGTTACTGTGCCACGATGGTCTGCCACTATCCTAATATTTTTAATCTGCGCCAGTATACAAAGCACATAATTCAAGTGTTTGATTCTTAAACTGTGTGGTAACTGAGTCTGTGTTCTGTAATGGCAATTGTTACTAAAATGTTAACCCCATTCTATAGTTGTTACTTGTTAGTAATTCCAAGGGTTGTTCATACTATTATAAAAATATTTACTTACTGTATACTGCATATGCATCGCCTCCAAAATATGCACCTTCTTCAATGTTGCGGAAGCATTGCCTGATATTAGAATGAATCACATTCTTATTACTTTTTAACAAAAACTTGTGTTCTTCATTAATAATTAATGATTTCATGCAGCCTCTAAATGGATGCAACTTTTCCTTCTGAAAATAAAATAATACAAATTGAAAACAAATTAATTGATTGGTTAATGATTAATCATACCAAATCCTTAATATCCAAGTAATTTGAATTTAAAGGAATGCCACCTAGATACACCTCATCTCGTACAACGTTTTTGGGAATACGATAAGGTTTTTTTTGTTCCCCGTCCAGAATAATTGTCAGTTTTCTTTTCTTCTTAAAAATCTGAACATTGTGCCATTGACCATCATTCGTTTTATTGTTGATAGTAATAGGTGTGCTCTTTCGTCTTCCTTTAAAACTCATGTGCAATTTACCCTCCCGTAATTCGAGGAAATTATAATGTTGCTGCTTATGGCTACCCTATAATAAAAATGAAAAATGTTAATCTTTTTTACGCATATATCAGTGTTTTAATATAGTTGCAATTACAGTATGCCATGTAAAATTCAATGTTGCATCAGATTATTATGAAAGTTTGCTGATGTACTGTGAGTGTTAATCCACATTCTCCTCTTATTACCTACTTATTACAATGTTTTCTACATGGAAAAAATATTTATTCAAAATGTCTTTTTAACATAAATTCCAGCATTATAGTCTCTAATGTTAACTTGTACTATGCCATCTTTGATCGGGCCTCTTCTGGAACCCAATTTTGGTTGTATAGAGTCCATCTTTTGTGATCCACTGATCCAATCACAGACGGTATGGTAGACTATCTTTGTTCATAGCAATCTCGAAATTCTTGAAAAAATAAAAGTAAGAGGGCGTGTGAAGTGATTTAAAAAGTCAGGGAATATGAAAATTTTTAACGTTTGAAGTATAAAACTATAAATTATAAGTTTCATCATATTATTTATTATTGCATGTTCGTATATTTATGAATTTTAAAAATGTCGGGCGGCTGGTCAGATCACAAACTGGACTCAATTTTCCCGAACTGAAACAGATATCTAGCTTCAAGCATTGCAACTGCAACAGTGTCTCTTTATCAGACCTAGAAACAATTTGAAGCAGTCTTTCAGAGAGTGGTACAATTTTTTATTGATACATAAATGAAAAACAAATACATGATTTTGCACGCGTTTTCATGCTCTACAACTTCTATATTCGCTTCCTCTCAAGCAGAGTGCCCGGGTTTAAAACCGGGTCACAGCAAGTCGGCGAGATATAATGGATGAGCGGATCTGCTCGCGTCACCATGTTTCGAAAGAGACGTAAAACTGTGGGTTCCGTGTATCTATGATGTGAGCACGTTAAAGATCCCTACCCCACGACAAATTGTGGAGGTTCCGCATAATTTCCAGGTTAGGGTCCCAGTGCCTACACAGACACTGATGAGCTTATCCCCTGGCGTCGGTAATTGACCTTGGTAGCGGAAATAGGCCGACGTTAAATAAAAAAAAACCTCTATATTATATTTTTTGCTAGGAGTGTCACTCAAGCAAATAAATATTTTAAACCCCTAAATTTTTTCTTTTCAGTAGAAAATTGCCTTTCTACATTGAAAGTTTTCCCTTTATCATGGACAAGTTTCACCTTCTTGCAAAGATGAAGTAGATAGCAACTGATATTAAAGTGCCCACATTTATACGTTTTATTCTCTGTTCTCTTGAGCTAAACACTGTACAGTTTACAGGCAGATGTTACTAATTGCAATGTGTTGCCCAATAGTAAAAACTAATACTTCCTGTTTCATAGCGGTTGCTTATTGTAACACTTTTATCATAATCACAGCAAACTTTATACTATCTCGCCCTACCATAAATATCAACTCAGTTGCCTGGACTTAAAGTAATTATAATACTTACCATAGATATAAAAATCACTCCATTCGGATAGTAGGTCCTAAACTCGAAACTAATTTTATAATCTTGCTTCCAAAAGTTGGACTTTATGTAAGTGTAACTATTTGGTTTATCTCCAAACTTAACTGCATCTGGATCCGTAACATAGTTTGCGAATGAGGCACAACCCTCGGTGTTTTGCATGGAATTTGTTATATTTGAAGATAGGCTCTTTATGTTTATATTAGGTCTGGCGACTAAGGGAGGCTCCCGTCCGATTTCCACGTTGGAAAACTCCATAACAGTATTCGGATTTAGTGATAATTCTCTAAAAAATATACTGTATTAAAAAGGACGAAGTTACTTTATTAGAAAAATGAGTGGCTGTGGTTCTTACGACTAAGTTCAAATGATTTTTACAATTGATTGTACCAACGACAAATTAAATTAAAAGCCGAAAATAGGAACTAGTTTGAAACAAAGTTTGATGGTTTTTCTAAACAATATGTTATTCAGTTCAAGTGTGCTTCTAGAGGGCAAAATATTAAAACATAATATTTCACTCCCAAACTCCTCTATAAAATTCTTATTTTACTATAAGGAACGAAACCAGACTGCAACAGCTATTCTCCTGGCTATATGCCCCGCCGAGCGCTGAATTACGAGTTACAAGCCTGGCGCGTTAAGTGTAACAATTACATATTACCAAACGGAACGCAAATGCTTCGATTGCAGCATGTAATATGTAATTATTACATTTAACGCGCCAGGCTTGCAACTCGTAATTCAGCGCTCGGTGGGGCACATAGCCCGGAGAGTAGCTGTTGGTTGCAGTCTAGTTACTTCCTTATAGTAAAATAAGGATTTTATAGAGGAGAGTGCGACTGAAATATTATGTTTTAATATTCTGCCCTCTAGAAGTACATTTGAACTCATGCTAAACCCAGTCAGGCTATTTACTTTTCGATTGCAACAGACATTGGACCGCTAGATGGCGCCTGCTGACTATTTTGCATGTTGCTATCCTAAGGATATCGAGATGTACCAAGTAGTCGAAGGATCCTCGTGTCGGTCGTCACAACCTACCTTGGACTGATGAGAGCCAACAGCTCGAAAGTGCAGTCTGGAAGTGGTGTGGGACGACGGGCACGAGAGCTCCTTTAAGTAGGAATTACTCCTTCAGCTGGTGTTTGTTGCAATCGAAGCATTTCCATTCTGTTTGATAATATGTAATTATTACATTTAACGTGCCAGGCTTATAACACGTAATTCAGCGCTCGACGAGGCACATAGCCCGGAGAGTGGCTGTTGGTTGCAGCCTGGTTACGTTCCTTATAGTAAAATAAAGATTTTATAGAGGAGTTTGCGACTGAAATATTATGCTTTAATATATTCTCCTGTCTATTCCATATCCTTATAGTATATAATGTTCATATATACTCACTTGTTGTTTATCAAAATAGTACTTAATCCTCCATTGAATCCACCAGTTGAATTTCCCACTTTAATAATTAGGTCTTTAATATTCATTCTCTCCGAAAATGGCACTGTTTCTTCTTTTTCATTAATAGTCAGAGTGCCAAGCTTCACAGAGAACTGTATGATGTTATATTCATTTCTATTTAATCCACTACCGGATGTGTGACTACTCTTTGGTCCAACTATGTGTAATTTAGAATTGTTTAGATATATCACATACTGAGTAAGGTTCATGATTAAACCATTCTGTTGGATCGGTCTTAAAATAAAACTAATGGCATTCATGTGTTCTTTGGCCAGTTTTATGTTTATTAATCCATTTTTATTCACCCAAGCTTGATGAAACTCTAGGAGCTAGAAAATTTAATATATAGGGTCTAGTATATACTTTAACTTGGCGTGTGTATGTATGAGTGAATATTTCTGTACGATTTCATTTTCTCCCATTTTGTACACAAAGTTAAAGCAATAGTCCAGAAACATTGTCTACGTGGACAATATTTCTGGATCTTTGTGTACAAGAGAAAATGAAATCGTACGGAAATATTAACTCATACATACACAAGCCAAGTTAAAGTATACTAGACTATAGTAACTTGGAACATATTTCACTTTACAAATATACTAAAATATAAAGGTGTGGCAATGTACACTTCCTGAATTTCGGGGACAAGAATTCTTTAGCAGATTAATATGGTTCAATAATTTATAAGAATTTGTTTTAGACCAGACCCAGTAAGTCATGAGAGTGAAGTAACATCAGCATGATTACTACTTAGATGGGTGATCATGATCAAACCATTGCGTGTTGAAACCATTGTAATGTGAGCCAGTAGATTACATACCCTTATACTGATTGGTCATAGAACTGTATCGGCTATAGAAAATGACTAGAAGGGCACAGGTAAAACAATAATCCAATAATCCTCTAGCATGGCCACAATGCATCTCAAGCATAGCACAGCAGACAGAATTGAATGAAAAAAGTATGTATGCACATAATTACAGTAGGTGCAAATTTTAAGTTACTGCTAAATCTCTTGTAACTGGTTTTGCAAAACAGAATTCATCGAAAATTGCCTTTGTTTCATCAAAATTAATTTAGCCTGAAATCGCTACAGAGACAGGTCTTATAAGATCGACAAATATGTTAGGAATATATTTGATAGGTAGAGGAATTCAAGAAAGATGTGCTTTCGAATTAAATCAGAAGACCCACAATCTTCCATGAGAAGATTTATTTGATCTTACTAGTGGCAGATAAATATTGAAATGGAGTAAAAATTGTACAAAGATAGTCACTTGGCATCATGGCATCTAAAACAATCAATATATTTGCTTAGAACCGGCTCACTCCAGTAATAGAAGTACAATAATGTTGCTGAAGAGTTTGCAAGGCATAAAGAGGCAATGTTGTACGGGTATCAGGATGTATTGAGGGTCCAAGAAACGAGGAAACAAATGAACCAACTAAGAGCCAAAGAGCCCTGTCTCAAAGCTGAGCCTACACTGGGCTCTACACAAGGAGACAGTTCAACATAATAAAATGGACAATATTTCTGATCACTCATTAGTCACATGTAATCTAAAAATTCAAAAGGACAGACAAGAGCCTAAATTTTTTTATCTACCGTGATTTTTCTAAATTTAACTACCACGACTTTCTTCAGTATCTGCATTCAGTTAGTTGGGGCCATATTTATTTAATAGAAGATATTGATGAAATGTTACAATTTTGGAATAATAATTTATTGCACTTATTTAACATTCACGCACCTTTTAAAACTGTGAGAGCAACTAAGCAACCTGGTCCCTGGCTAACGGAAAATATTAAACATATGATTAAAATAAAAATGCAGCTCATAGTAGATATAAATAACTTAAAACCAATATCTCCTGGCACAAGTACAAAGAAATGCGTAATTTCATAAACAAATCTATTAAACTAGAAAAAAGGGCTTACTTACAATTTAAATTTAAATCGGATATTAAAATGTTCTGGCGTTCTTTAAGCTCACTTAACATTAATAAAAACACAGACATTTCTTGTGAAACTACTGACCTAATTTACATTAACAGCATACCACAAGTGCAAAATGATGATTTAATTACTGAAAAATATAACGGTTTAATATTTCCAAATTTTGTGAGCGACTTTTCGTTCTCTTCTGTCACTGTTGAAACGGTAAATAGGTTAGTACGGTCGATTAAATCTCAAGCCACAGGTTCTGACGGAATTAACGTTAAAATGCTGTCTTTAGTATTTCCTCAACTAAGTGAATATTTCACATTTATAATTAATTCTTGCTTATCTAAGGGTGTTTTTCTTAATGCTTGGAAAGACGCAAATGTTATCCCCGTTCCGAAAAATACTAACTCTTTAGATATTTCTAATTTCCGTCCTATTAGTATACTGCCCACATTGTCTAAAATCTTGGAAAAAATCGTAGCAGAGCAGTTAAATACGTACTTTGCTAATAATAGATTACTACCAGCACATCAGAGCGGATTCCGTTCCCGTCACAGCACCACTACGGCCCGACTTCAGGTTACTGATGATCTGTATAGAGCTAGCGATGGCAGTAATAATACTTGCTTAATATTATTAGATTTCAGCAAAGCGTTTGATATGTTAAATCATACTATTTTGTGCAAGACATTAATTTATTTTGGCTTAGGTGACATTGCAATAACGTTTTTTCGAAACTACTTAAGTAACCGTCGACAAAGAGTTTGCATTAATAATAAGTTCTCTGAATTTAAACCCGTTAATAAAGGTGTTCCGCAGGGTAGTATCCCTGGACCACTTTTATTTTCTATTTACGCTTCTGATTTTCACACATTCTTAATGCATTGTTCCATTCATCAATATGCGGACGACACCCAATTATATTTTTCTTTTGGTTTCGATGACTATTTACTAGCAAGGGATAAGATTAACTCTGATCTAGCAACAATTGCTGAGGTGTCTAATGCTCATGGATTCGCTCTGAATGAATCTGAAGCCGAGTTATTAGTTTTTGGGAAGAACAGGTCCAAAGTGGTTAGTGATCCCAATTTTGAAATTATACTTAGACACAAAGTTTTGACCCCCGTTGATGAAGCAAAGAGTTTAGGTTTATATGTCGATGTTAACTTAAGATTCTCCACTCAAGTTACCAAATTGGTACAAAAATCTTATGGCAAGTTAAAACTATTAAATATGCATAGAGAGGTACTTAGTTCTGATATTAAGTTGCTATTATGCGATTCTTTAATCCTATCTCAACTAGGGTATTGTGATATTGTATATTGGCCTGCTTTGTTGGGTAGAGATAGAACTACTCTTCAGAAAGTTCAAAATGCCTGCATTAAATTTAGTTTTAACTTGCGTAAATTCGACCACATCTCCATAAGATTTTCAGAAAGTAAATGGTTAAACTTAGATGAAAGGTTTAAATATCATCTAGCCTGTCTAGTTTATAAAGTTGATAAATATCAAACACCTGAATATTTGTATTCTAAACTTATGAGGCAGTGCATGAACGCACTACCCGCCATAGGCATCTGTATAATGTTCCCAAGCATAATACTGTACAGTTTCAAAGGAGTTTCTCATACAATGCCGTTAAAATTTTTAACAAAATACCCTGAATATTAAACTTCTTTCTAATATCTCTTCATTCTGTAAACAAGTCAAAGACTGGTTATTCTCAAGTAGATGTTTTAGTCATATTAATTTTTGGATATTGTTTTTTTTAGCATTAATTTACTTTTTTTCTCCGTTGGTTGTATGGAAGAGCGACCCGAGGTCGAATACCGCCCACATTTTAACTGTATGTTCTTTTTATTATACTGCAATTTTATAAATAAAGGCGATTATTATTAACTGCTAATGATTGGACCTAAAAGGTTTCCAACAAATCCCAGAAATTAATAAAGGACTGTAGTCAAGCTCAGGATTCTTTGACGAGGTTTACCAACATCGGTCTTGTTATTTGGTTGAAGGTGGAAGGCTGATGTAAATTTAGCTTCAGTTTTAACAGATCCCTCAACTTCGGAGACACCTACCATAGACAGTGGCTTAAAAAAACTTACCTACCGAAGGCGTGGCGGCAATTACGAAATATCCCTATTTCTTGGGATAATGCGAGATATCATTGGACAGCTGAGGTATTAAATCGCCTAGGTCTCCTTAAATAGGGAGACATCCTGACTTTCAAACAGATAAATTACTAGTAAATCCTCCCTTCCCGACAAATAACATATACATAACTATGTAAATACAGATATAGATATAATACACTTTTCTAATAACAGTAGGTCCCTCTCTTCTTATTGATGTAATGGAATATGACTGTTCCATCTATAAATTGCAACAAATTTACCTTTTTTTATACATAATAGAACAAAATCACAAGTACTATTATTAAATGAACAGTTAATAAATACATCTTTCATCTAGAGTTAGTTACTTCACCTCATTTAAAGTCTTGCCACCACAGTCAAAAATGCGTCTTTCCTGTAGAGGCTCTTCTCTAATATTTAGAATAAATCTCTTTTTAGAAAAAAAACAACTGGTTTTGAACCACTTACTGGGACAGACAGTTCTAATCTCAAGTGTTATTTTCGAGTAAATAACAACAATTGGGTGAACAATTGGTTTTCCTATGTACAATTAATTGCCGTCGAACATTTAGTTAAAGAGTACCTGATCAGCAAATGGTTTTACAACACCAAAGAGTTTTATAAATATCAGTGATAACACCACCACTAGTTATATTATCTAAAATATCATCTAATTAATCTACAAAAAATACTTGCCCCAAAAACATGGTGTCGTCAGTGAAAAAATCTACAATCTTACCTCTTTACTTGTTTTGGACACTCCATAGGATAGGCTATCGTTTGTTAATTGTGAGGTTAATCCTAAGAAACCCAAGAATGAGGTAGTTTTAACTGGAATACATGTTTTATTAAAAGTTGGGGGAACTCCACCAATATAATGTGTGGCTTGTTTTATTTTGAACACATTCTTTTTATTAAGCGTGTTAGTCGACTGCTTCCTGTCGTCTTGACTAGTATCATTTTTAGCAAAAAGTATGTAATGCTGCAAACTATTCCTTGTGTCATACTCCATTGTAATTTCAGCTTGATACTTTCTTCCATTATTGTACTTATTGTCTAATGTTAGCGTACTGGTTACACCATTAGTGTGGTTGACAGTCAATTTTAGGTAACCGTTTTCCAAAAATAACGAAATGTATGCACAATTATCCTAAAAATATTACAATATATTATTGATTTTAAAAAAATTATACCGTCTGTATATTTCACGAGGGCTGCACCAAATATCTCGCTTAAGAAGAATAAAGTTTTAGAAACAGTTATCCCATTTTTGTGAGCTATATTTTAGTAAAAAGAAATTTAAAATCCATGCCTACTTTGTGAGATATATTACAAAAATCTAAAAAATAGGAAAACCACAAAGGTTATAGCTTCCTTATTTGAGTAGATACGAAAAAAGTTAAAGGGATGAAAGTTGACGGCAAATACAACAATGTATATCAAAAAATTTGAAAATCGCAGTTGGCTTTGACATATGCTCTTGTCAAAAATTTCAAGAGTAGGCCATGACACCATTAATTCCGTTTATTTTTTTCTTTGCAACGATATAAAACATATCACAAAAATTTTAACTGATAGTGTCAAATTTAATATTTTACGAAAACCACAATTCATATCATTGAATCGTAAAAATCAGCTATGCCATGATTAGTGAAAAACAATGTATATGGTTATTAACAAATTTGACAAATTGTCACTGTTGTATGTTGTGTTGTCGAGTTCTAAGACAAGTTTTATATTAGTAATTATGGTGTACACCAATAATAGCAAATTTGATATGATTAGCATTGATTTTTAGTGCAATTTTGACGCTAAGATGACAGTCACGGTTTACGGAGATAGATTTCCAGATGCTCCGCAGCCAAATTGAACTAGGTTTAGGAAGTTAGTCCAAAATATAAAAACGTACTGTTCATTTTCAAAAAAAGTAGTAAGGCGAGGGCATGTTGTGGATAATGTAAGAAAAGTGAATAGAGTATTGAATTATGTTAACCAAAATGAAGAAACCTCTTTGAGACAAATTCAGAGAAACTGTCACATAAAAAGAGACAGTGCAAGAAAAATATTAAAAAAAAAGGAATTCGATGCTACAAAATGAGGAAAGTTCAACATTTAAATGAGGGAGATAAGCCGAGGAGAGTAAGATTTTGTGGATGGTTGTTAAATAAAAAAAGAGATGACCCGCTGATATGTAGCAAAATTCTTTGGTCGGACGAATTAAATTTTTCTAATAGTGGACAAGTGGACAAGAGAAAATACACATTGGTGCAGAGAGACTGCATTCCAAAAAAGATTTTCTACGAATTTTTGGGTGGGTTTTTTAGGGACTACACCTCACACTGTTGTAATATGTACAAATTATTTAAATCAAGTTATACCAGATAGCTAGATAGGCACCTATGGACCCATTCTATGGCCAGCTCGATCACCAGATATTACTCCGTTGGATTTTTTCGTCTGAAGTTAGATTAAAGACAAGGTATTTCACACTGCCCCTGAAAATATTGACATCAAAACCAGAATTAGAAACGCATTTTTAATATATAACTCACAAAGTGGGCTATGGATTTCAAATTTCTTTATACTGAAATATAGCTCACAAAAAATGGGATAACTGTTTCTAACACTTTATTCTTCTACAATAGATATTAAGCGAGATAATTGGTGTTGCCCCCGTAAAATAGACAGACCATATAAATAATTGGTAAAAAACTAGAATTTGTATTTTTACATCATTCGCTTACATAGAGACTCGTTTAAAAAAACAGTTTCTGAGATCTGACTGTTGGTCTGACACGATTATCTTTAGTGGCAATAAGTATACAGGGTTGTTATTCAAAAGTAAAAAATGAACAATGGTAGCGTAATCGGCTTGAGCGTACTGTATGATCAGTACACTTAGTCAGATTGTCTATCATGTTCTGGGCTCAATTCCCACATGAAACTAGCAATATTGACGAGTAATTATATCTGTTTAAATTTTTTCAAACGTAAAACCTCTTTCCAAGTAGCCTTTTTTAGGCTTTAGACTTGAGAAATTAACGTGTGTTTCTCAATGAATATTTAAATTCACTATAATGCTTACTTCTTGGGCTAGATAAATTAAACTATTCTCATCAAAGGTGCTAAAATCAAATCCTAGTGTTAATTTCGAGGGGTTCAGCTTCTTATTTCTGCCATATATGTGGTAGCCTTTGCCATTAAAATATGTGTTAATGTTATCTGCTTGATAATCCGTGGTGTCCCTGAAATTAAATATAACGATTTTAATGTTTTTTAAAAACCTCTAATTTACTTTTTTACCTTTTCTGTCCTGTACAGTGCCCTTCTGTTCGAGTGAATTTCCATAAACCAAAGTTTTTCTCATTCAGCATAACCTTGTATATGTAGGAATTTTCTACAATTGGTTTTGTCATGCTGCCAATTTTAATTTCATCATCGGAATCCATAATATAATAGTAGGAACCAATTTTTTTGTTTATAGCAGGCTCTATGGAGTCAACTTGCAATTTTATTAGAGAACCGAATCTAAAAATGAATAATCTCATTTATCATGCATTAGTTTTTCAAATCCACTTACTTACTTTTGAATGTTAACAGTTCTCTCTCTGTCTTCTATATTATCTATAGTAATTTCTTCATTTTCCACTGATAGTATTGGTTTGAAATCTTTTATTTTTAAAGATAAAGATTGCCGCCCACCCTTGTTAGTCCAATCGAACAAATTACAGTTTTTACATTTGAATGTTATTGACAGGCTCTGGAATATTTCTGTTTGAGGTAATTTGTAGTACATAACACAATTAGTCAAATTCATAGCTACATTTACCTGAAATTGAATATAAAATGAAAATGTAAGATAAAAAGGATCTTTTGTATTTTCCTACCGTATCTGCGGCCTGCTTAGCATAGTTTATCCTGTTCCGTAATCCATCGATCTTCTCTTGAATGGCTTGTAAGTTTTTTATTTTATTTTCGCTATTGTATTTTTTAATACTGTCAAAATAGGTAGAACTGATGTCCAGATCTTCTAACTGCTTTTGGGTGTTCGTTAATTTAGATTTTAATTTATCAATTTCTAAAAAGACAATAAATTGCAAACAAAATAATTCCACCCATTTTTATACATGATACTACATTTGTTCTCGAAAGGTTTTAATATTAAAAATTGAGATTTATCCATCTCCTGACGATGGAAACTTTGTCAGCGAAACGTGCGTCGCGTGTAGGATCTGTATTCTATTTCAGTGCGGACCATTTCATTTTAAAATTATACTTACGAATTACAATTTGATAAACATTACTCCTGTGTAATTCAGTAGAGCAATTAGATTTAATTGGAGTAGTTACTATTAATAACCTCAAAAGAAACTGACTTTGCACCTACGCAGAGTAGTTCTATTCGCTTAGAACTACTCTGCGTAGGTGCAAAGTCAGTTTCTTTGAGGTTGAGGTTATACTTCTCATTCCATGTTTATAGAAGAAGAAGAATAACCTCAAAAACAGACTTTGAACCTACGCAGAGTAGTTCTAATAGCTTGTAATGCAAATGCACCAACAATTGGTGTTTTATTTTTGTTTGATAGTTGATGTTGATAGTGATGTGCGAGTTCGTGTCAGTGAATAGTGAGTAGAAAATAATTAATTGAAAGTGTTTTCTATTGAGTTGTCCATTACGTACTGTATATTCATTTATAACGTTATAGCTAAATAAAACAATTTTATTTATGTACGACACTACAGGAACATTACGATTTTCGGTTGTTTGTTTCTGAGAAAGGATATGTATATTAAATGCAGTAGTTTGAATAATCAGATATAGATAAATATAAATATATAAACAAATACGTTATTGCCTTACACCTCAAAGAGAAACAACAGATAAATATATACAGACATTTGCCCAAACTATAAGTACACAATCAATGCTAGCACGAGAAACAGTAGATTTGAAATATCTCATTAGAAAGAAAACATTGTTCTCTACTTTTTCAGTGAATTAGTTTATTTATTAATCATTAAAAATGACTCAAATATCTATTTAAGCTTAACGATTCCCGTACTTTAAAATGTATGTGGTATCATATAAATTAAGTGAAGTCAGATTGAAGAATGCAGCATCATCAGTATGGATGAAATATGAAATGGGAAGAATAAGAGTGGGATAGTTGCAGACGTTGATAAAGGTAAGGACTGTTTTGTATGCAGTATAATTTAACATCCTAAAATTTGACACTATTAAATTATATATTTTCGATTTTATTGGGTTGTCAAATCGGTTTTAAATGGAACAATAAAACTCGCGAATGTGTAAGACACATGTGTGTAAGCCCTTTTTATTTTTCCATAAAATGCCATCACTACTTGAGTCATTATTCATAATTTAATATTGAAACTGTTTAAATTTATAATGAGATATATTTTCAATAATGTGTTGTCAATAATATATAACATTAAATTTATCATGACAGATGCCTAGTGAGCACCGCCAACTTACACGAGACTTGCCAGATGCCTCTACAGCACTCGGCGTTTCACGGTTTAACAACATCTACTGTTGACATTTTCCTAACGTGTGTGTATTAGAAAAATAACGCCCACGTGAGATACTGTTTAATTTTCTCACTTACGATGTTAAGTAAATATGAACGTTTTCTACAGGGATCGTGAGAAAATAACTATTACCACCTAATCTATTTTTAAGCCCTTAGCAAACTTCGTGAATTTTTTAAATAAAATTCTTATTTACAAAATTTTGTCACAATAAATGGTGTCGATTTACAGACATTATATCAAATAAATTGGTACCAGACATCCGTCTTTTATCTTATAATGAGTTTTATTCAGTGTATCTCTCTACCCGTTTACTTTGCCCGCCTCTCTGTCTGCCTGACCGCCCGTCACGTTTCCTGTAAGCGTGACAGCTGGGGAACCAAAAGCCAATTTACATCGAGATTTGCATTGAAATTTGCACAGTAAGTTACAGTTTGCTAGATGAGGAACCCCATTTTTTTTAAATCGATCAGTACTCTAATACAAAAGATATGATACATTTTAATAAAAAAATATGCACTGAGGGTGTTGCAACCTTTGATAAGAATAGTGCTGAAGAGCATTCCGCTAACCAAGCTGGCATCATTAGAGACGATTAGAATGACAAATGTATCAATTGTAACTGATCATGTTCAATGATTTTATAAAACTTTAATAAACTGGCGGAGAGTATAATGTTTAAGGTTGTTTTGAAATACCAACCTTCCTTGGACGTTAAATTCAAGTATTTGTGGTACTTTTTAAAAAAGTCGTATTGACTTTTCAATTGCATGTCATTAACTTTCTTCTGTATTTGCTGCATCTCATCAGAAATATTTGTACTGTTCCCTATGGCTTCTTCTAATTTTGAAACTCTATCAGACTGGGAAGTTATTTCTGACTCCATTTTGTGTAGGATTTGATTTAAATCGTTATTTGCTTTACCACTCTCCAATATACTGTATCTGAATGTATCTAGTTTACTTTTTATCGAGTTAAGACCTAGAAAACATGTTGAGTTAGAATTATGTATGAGTTTAGTTGTGGGTTTTATCTCACTCTTTGATATATCTTTCAAATTACTTATTCTCTGTTTGAGCCTGTCCGAGTACGCTTGAGCCAGGTTTGCCTTATCAGGGATGCTGTCCGAATCTCCGGGATCTATAATTTTAGTAGCTTTTTCTAGGATCTCTCGGGACAACTCGACGTCTCTCTTTGCTTCGTTGATCCCGGTTATCAGTGCCTCATAGGCCCCGCTCGCGTTAATTTTTTTCCATTCGTCTTTTGTGAAATTGAAGAGACTGAAAATGAGGAGGGATTTTTTAAATAATATTTTTCTAATTTTCTTATTATTTGCACATTTCCAAAATTTTAAATATAATGAATTTAAAAAATAACGCCTGTCCAGTAATTAAAACACGTTTTTTGCAAATATCTGAAAAGATTAGCGTTTTAGTGAAAGAATCAATAGTTCTTTTAAAAAAAAAAGTGTGTAAAATGTCTGTTAATTTCAGAAATTTGACCGAGACAGTGTTTTGAAGCTATGGTCTTTTTTCACCCCCTTTTAATGAGGTCAAATATTTTCGCCTTTTTCTCGCAGTTTTATAAATAACAATCCATTCTACGTCAAAAATATTTTATAATAAGTTGAAAGCTTATATTCGATTACCCTTAATTTGAAATATTTCCATTATTTTATAGAAATGAGCCAAGACTTTGTACAGGGTGTCCCGAAAATGGTGGGCAATCTCTCGGATTTGGGTAGAACTAGTGAAAATAAGGTCACAAGTTCGTATATTTTTCTTTCTCCGAGGTACCTCTACGAAGATATTCGCTCTTGAAGTTGAAGGTTAAAAATCGATTTTTCGTGATAACTTTTTTATTGTTCAATCGACTTTAGTCATTTTTGGATCAGTATCATATTATTTCAATTCAGTTAGGTCAGTGTATTAGAAACTTGGATAACATTCTTGGGGGCTCGGGGGCAGAGCACCCACTGCCTTAATAAGTTGAAAAAAAAATGTCTTTTATTTCTAAGGTTATTTTCAAATTTTTGAGACATTTTTACGTAAAAAACGTATACTTGTTTGATGTCGGTAATATGAACAGTTTTAGAGATAAATGCACTTAACGATGAAATTGCGATTTTCAATCACACAAATAATAGTAATTTTCAAAAATTAAATAAACACGAGGATTATGTGCAAAACAACATTTATTTCTCTATGAGGTAGTAAGTACTTACCTAAACTTATCAAAACAAAAAATCTTGATGACACAAAACACAAAATTTGAAACCTTACTGTAGAAAACTAATTAGGGACACGGAAAAATGCAGATTTATGAAATTTCATAACAAATGCTCAATATGAGCACCTCCTCTAATGCATGCTTGCCCACGACGAACTGACGATCGCTGGACTCGCCACAACATTTCTTTGTTTTCTCTAATTGCATTTGTGTGGCATATACGAGACTCTTTAAAGGCCCCCACAGGAACAAATCAAGGGGATTTAAATCGGGTGTTCGGGGAGGCCAAGGAACAGGCCCACCCCGACCTATCCACCGGTTTGGATATACTCTATCCAAATGACCCCTCACTACAAGACTAAAATGCGGGGGCGTTCCATCAAGCATAAACCACATGTTCTCTCGAGATGCAATGTCAACCAACGTTTTCTAAAAGTTATGGTGACTGCTGTTGGAAAAATTCAAGATAAAGTTGCCCATTCAATCGATTTGTTAACACGAATGGGCCCAACAAGTACCGGCCAATAGTTCTGGCCCAAACATTAATATGAAATTGCCTTTGATGGCGCGTTTGAATCGTGGCATGTGGGTTTTCCTCGCTCCAAACGTGTAAGTTGTGGGAATGATTGACGGGAATTAATGACTCCATTTCTTCCAAAACTCGCTTCATCCGTATACAAAACCGATCGAATGAAGGCATGGTTTTGTTCATATTTCTGTATAAACCACTGTGAAAATTGCACCCTAGCAGGAAAGTCATCTGGGCTAATGGCATGTACTTTCTGTATATTGTACGGATGAAGCAGTTGCTTCAAAATTCTTCCAACGGTCGATTTTGGGACATTCTTTTGTAATGATAATGATCTGATATTGACAGATGAATTCGCAGCGACTGCATCCAATACGTTCTCTTCTACTTCAACAGTACGTGTTGTCCGCGGAGCACCCCTGTTTACGCCATTTGGCGCAAATCGATCTAAGTAGAGATGTAATTATAAGATTTTTAGTTTTCAAAAAAATTATCATATTTTTTACCAGTCTCTCTCAGACATTGGTCAACACGTTCAAAAGTTTTGCGATCAGGAACCCTTCGATGGCGATACCGTCGAGCGTATAGTATTCGTGCTTTCGAGGCATTACAAGAAGCCATTCCATACATTAAATGCATATCTGCGCATTCATTGTTAGTGTAAGCCTTATTTCAACCAATTAATTACTTAATTAATGTCGGATTAAGCTAATACTGAAAAATTATGTCACTCCAATGATCTGATATTTTGATCCATGGCAACCATAAACTGTTATTATTACTCGTTTGGTTTTGTACATAAACAGCTATCTACATAGATAAGACTATGTTGCTGTTTTTTTAAATATTAAAAAAAAATTAATATTAAACGTTCAATGCTGACCCCAGAACTTGGGCTTCAGAATGTGCGGCACCATTTTTTGCTGTTTTTTTTAAATAATCGACGGGAAGGTGATACACAATATGACAAAGAAATACTAAGTAAATAGTCTTTGTTTATTTATTTTTAAAAGTTACTATTATTTGCAACTTCATCGTTAGGTGCAATTATCTCGAAAACGGTTCATATTACCGACATCAAACAAGTATTTGTTTTTTACATAAAAATGGCTCAAAAATTTGAAAATAACCTTAGAAATAAAAGAAAATATGCTGAATCTTTTTTTTCAACTTATTAAGGCAATGGGTGCTCTGCCCTCGAGCCCCCAAGAATGTTATCCAAGGTTCTAATACACTGACCTAACTGATTGAAATAATATGATACTGATCCAAAAATGATTAAAATCGATTAAACAATAAAAAAGTTATCGCGAAAAATCGATTTTTAACCTTCAACTTCAAGAGCGAATATCTTCGTAGGGGTACCTCGGGGGAAAGAAAAATATACGAACTTGTGACCTTATTTTCACTAATTCTACCCAAATCCGAGAGATTGCCCATCATTTTCGGGACACCCTGTATAGTAGCTTATAAAGTAGTATAATAAATATATTCATGACATTCATAATATCAGAAGTATATATTTCAAGATGTGGTAATATTTTTTTTCTCACAGCTCGGTTTCTAAATTTTTTACTAGGGGTGGTAATGAATGGAACTACCAACTGCCAAATTTCCAATATTTGCCACACTCTGACAATAATTGGTTATAGATAGTGACCAATCAGAACTAAGCTCTATGTATATTCTTAAAGTAAACCGTTATTTGTGAGATCTTTCACACGATTAGCAAGTTCTTTTGTTTTCATAAAACCGGTAGTTGCCATGAAACGGCAATTGCTTTTAGTGGTTTCAAGTATGGCAATTATTAGAAAATTCAATTTCAGCGTCATTAAAAAATCAAACGACCAGGCTGAAGTTTGACATGGAAGTTCAGATAAAGCCACCGCAGAGAAGTTTGGTGTTCCCGGGAAGACTTTAGAGGAAGAACCAGAGGAACGAAAAATGAGCCCATCTACCGTATTGACTACCTAAGGAGAAAAACGGTTCTTAGAATGGATTGTCAACGTACCTAGAATTGGATTTCCTTTGGTAGAAGATGGTGTTTTAACAACTGTTAAAAAAAATCATGTTGAATAGCAGAAGAGATAGTCTATTTAACTAACGAAGTCAGGAAGAAAGTGGTTTATACTGTTTATGGAGCGTCATCATTAGGCCTTGTCCAAAAGAAAAGCTGTTATAGAAGAACAAATTCGAAATTGGTTTCAAAAAGTTGTTGTTTGAAAAATGAAAACGTATTTAATGTATTTACTGACTCAAAGAGAATATTTAATTGTGACGAATCGGCATTTTAAATATGCCCTAAAAGCACTAAGAGGTGAATACAATGTATGCAAACTTGCGAAGGAATCAGAAAATGAATCGCTCATTGTATCTAGTTGTATTTCAGCTGATAGAAAATTTTTACCACCTTTCATTGTTTTTTATTTATTTATTGTGTACTGTTATCAACAAGTATCAGCTGAAGCAGTGAGAAACATTCCAGATGATTGGGCAATAGGAAACACAGAAAATGACTGGATGACTGGCGAGTCAATCTTCGAGTACATTACAAACATGTTTTTCCCGTGGTTAAATAAAAAACGGCTATTTCCTGTTAATTTATTTCTAGATGGACCCAAATCCAATCTCAATTTACATTCTGCATCAACAAAATTATTTTCGGTGGTCCCTATCCTAACGCAACTCACATCCTCCAACCATGCGACGTAAGTCTATTCTAGCCAATGAAGACCGCTTGGAGAAAATCCGTACATGATTGGAAATTTAATCATTCAGAAGAAACCCTAAATAAAACTAACTTTCCGCTGCTTTTCAGAGAAATATTTCAAAAAATAAATGAAGATTGTGCGAAATGGCTTTAAAAGGTGTGGTCTGTATCCATGGTTCCCCCAAATGCTGTTGAATACAGAATGTCTGAAAAAGGTCAATAGCAACTGCAGTGAAAGAAGAACGATTTGATAAAGAAGAATAGACTAAAGTAAGCAACTACCTTGGGGTTTTAGGGAGTTATATAGCTGAAGACACGCTAGAAAGATTAAAGATTCATTTGAAGAAATAAGATTATGGAATGGGGAAGAAAGCTTCACTGAATTATACAAGGTTTGGAAAAAATTGAAGAAAGAGTGTGAAGAAAAAACGGAAACAGAACAGTTATAGAATATTGAAGTACAACCAAGCACTTCTTCAGCAGCATCTCCAAGATCATCTTATGATACTGAAAAAACTGAAAATTCCCTAAATTACCACCAAATTCGGTTCAGTATAAAACTCCACAAAAATTGACTACGAGTACTATCATTTCAGCAGATCTCGAAAAAGGTAGCGATTTTAGTAACCAATCTCCATTCTCTAAGGCTATACGATGGCCATCAACTAAAGCATTGGGTACAAAAGCTAAGACGAATATTGAAAAAGTGCCACCAGTTGAGGACATCCAAGGAATGGAAATAATTTTATAAAAAAATAAGAACGGAAACTGAAAAACGAGCAAGAAAGCGAAACTAGAAAACAGTCCAACCTAGTATTAACAATTATATTATATTATATTTTTCCCCCGCCTCCCCTCAGCCGGCGTCTACGGTGAGGATTTTTGATATGTTAAAAAGTACCATAAAATGAGCCTGTTCCCAAAGTTTCAGCCCTCTCTAAATTATTTCATCCAAATTTTCCCATTTTACTGGGCAATTGAGGTTATTTTTTACTGCACTAAGGCATTTAATAACCAGGAAACTTAATACCGTACTAACCTTTGGTAGGACTTAATTTTACTCTCCAGTTCCTGAACGTGATCTAACGCCCTTAGAAAAACGTCATCTATTTCGGAACTCTTCTCCATTTGTCGCTTGACTCGATTTTCTAATACTTTATACTCTTCGAAATTCGATATATTTTTCAGGTCTTCGTATACGGTCTCCAATTGTTGAATTACATCTTGTGTGGCATTTATTTTTGACATTATATCCTCCACGGTACTCTCAACTCTCTCTTTGCCATTTTTAAGTTTTTCAATTTTCTCTTTAACTTTCGCGATACGTTCCTTATTTTTGAGATTCTTGTCTTCTGCCAAATCGCAAATATTTTCAATAGCCGCTGTGATATCAGTAATGTCTTTCAGTTTGTTTTTTAAATCCTCAAGTAATTGCTTTGGGACATTTGAAGGCGGTTTATAAATACTATTTATTTTTTCTGTTATATTGGAACAAAAGTAAAAAGTTTCCTGGTCCTCATGCTCGTTGAACCTTTTTGAAATTTCCTTCGTTTGCCGCAGAATCTCTCGTGCTCGTTTCAATGCATCTTTAAGATTTACGTGCTTGGTTCCAAAATTTTCCAGATTTTCAATGATCTTTTTAAGTTGTTTGCTTAAATTATCAACTTCTTTCGCTAACTCTTCCGAGGAAACATGTAAACTGTCCGTATTGACTATGTTTTCGTCGGCTATTTCATTTTCTTCCTTCAATTTATCTTCCATCGTATTTATTTTTGCTGCGCATTGGTCGAGGTTGGCATTTTGCAGGAGATGCTCAGCACCCTCTTTCTTCTTTTCGAATTCCTCCGAGAGCAGATGATACTTGTCCATGGTATCAATCAATATTTTCCAAGGCGGGGTTACGCCGTCCTTGAATAACTTGAAAGTATCCTCAACAGCAAGCGTTAGGTTATCAATTTCAGAAAACAGTCGTTGCGTACATTCATCACAAGCTGCAAATAGAAAATATAATTTATTTCAATGGGTAAATCGGAAACTGGAAATACACATGTCCCTAATTTTCTCTGTATTAATCCAACAAAGTAGTTCAGTTATTATACCAATTTAGTTTGGAAGTTATAAATAAATGAAAAGTACCCTTTAAGATCTCCTTATGACATACCACCCCACAAAGGGTGAAAAAATACTTTTTGCGAATATCTCCGAAAAACGAATAGTATAGTAACTAATCACGAATTAAATTAGTTTTTTTTTATAATTCAATAGTACGTACATCAAAGAAGAGTTTCTATGTTTTCCGTGGTCTTGCTATTTGATAGGGAATCTGAAAAGGGGTAGCGCCTTAAAAAAACATTGAAACTGGAAGATAATAAAATATTGAGAGAAAAGTGCGTATAAAATATTCTGTATACCTAGTTATGTTAAAAATACTAACGGCCAAAGATAAAAATTATTAATGAAGCTGTCAAACTGTTGTTTGACTCGCACTGCTCCCGAAGAATCCGAGTTGAGCGTTAGCCACCATATTGAAAAAATGCGCGCGCCGCTGAAGAAATTTTTTTTTTCTTGCCCTATCTATTAATCGATTTTAATATTTAAAAAACAAATTAAAGCCAAAGAATGTGTCTTTGATACGAATTTAAGAAACTATAATAAATTGTTTATTAGTAGTGTAACAATTAGTTAATAGTAAAAATTACTTTTTAAGGATTCGTATTTTTTCATTTAAAAATATACTCACTCATCCTATGAAAATATTTTTTAAATAAATGTTGTAGGCCGTTAAAGGACAAACAATACCTTTTTTAAAATTTTTCTCTAGCTTAAAAAATAGCTGAGATATGAGATTTTTAATATTTAGGAACACGCGTAAAGAATGACAGCTATACATATGTTTACAGAAATGTTCATATTGAAGAAAAGAAATAAAGCTGCTCTGGCAGACATATTAGAAGGGGAAGCTGGATATAAGGAAACTCTACCGGCTCAATCTTTTTCTGTAATTGATAGAGGTCATCTTCTTCATAAAGTGGTTTGGCCGACTGAATTTACCTTTGGTCATCTGTATGAAATTTACTTTAAATTCATTACAAAACATTATGGTTTTAATGCAGATGTTGTATTTGATAGTTACAATTCTCCATCCACACAAGATCATGAACATTTACGGAGAAGTAAATCTGTCACTCTAAATATCAAATTTTCATTTTCTACTCCAGTAACTACAAAGCAGACCGACTTTCTCACAAATAATAATAACAAAAAACTGTTCATTGATCAATTGAAACTTTATTTACAGAAAAAAGAAATTATTGCTTTGCAAGCCAGAAATGATGCAGATATTTTAATTGTGAATACCGCAATTTCCCAGTCCAAGAATAAAGACAGCACTGTTGTTGTCGGCGATGACACCGATTTATTAGTTTTACTTGTAGGTAAACAATTTCTGATAAAAATATGTACATGTTGAAACCTGGGAACAGCAGAGTACCGAATAAAGTATTCGATATTAACTTAATACAAAAAAAAAAACTGGGAACAATTCGAGATACTCTTTTAATTCTGCATGCACTTAGTGGTTGTGACACAACGTCGTATCCTTTACAGGGCAAAAAAAGAATATTTAATTGTCTGAGGAAAAATGTTGATCTAAATAAACAATTAATTTTGTGTAATAACGAAAACGCAAATAAGCAGGATTTAATTAAATTAGGAATCAAGTTTTCCCTTTATATATATGGATGCAAGTCAGATGATACAGATATCGAGAGATTTTTCCTATTTAATAAAATTAACAACATATTTTCGTAAACCCTACAGTTTTCTTCTTAATCATATAAATAGAATTTTCAAAAATTTTAATTTTCAGTTGTCAGTTTTTTACCACACAGACAAAGTTTAGTTAAATATGTAAGATATACAGTGTGTTATACATGTCAAATCTTTCAAGCTTAGTGTACGGCATGTTGATGGGTTTTTCAAAGCCCAACTAATAGTTTTTTTATGTTTTCAAGAATTGTTCAACTTGATAGTTCACTCCCACTCTAAGTTGTGCGTCTTATCACTGCTAGCCAAGAATTGAAGTTACCTTCACCCATCACTTACTATACCAGTGCGTATCAAACAGATGCAGTTGTAGTGCAATTTATCACGTTGTACATAGCCTACTTACCATGAAAACAAAAATCGTTGTTTGGTGTCCTAACTAAGAAGCTAAGAACATAAACTATTAGTCTTACACATCAGGAGAACGAGAATTTAATGTAGATTTTAAATCTGTCAAAATCCAATATGGCGCCCATAAGAACATTGAAAATTGTGGGTCGTATCTCAGAAACTAAACGCTTTACAAAAAAAAAAAAAAAAATAACGACAATAACTAAAAATTTCATAAAAAAAGTGCCTCAAAGTTTTATCTTCGCGCGATTGCTCGTTTTTCAGATTTTTGACAAAAACCAAAATACAAAATTTCAGTTTTTTGAAAATAACTCGAAGACGCTCGCAGTAAACTCTGCTTTCTCGACGGATTCAAAATCAGAATTAAAATTGCCACAACTTTTCTAATATAACCGCCTCTCTATATCTTATAGTTACTGATATCCCAATGGTGGGGATCAAATTTGGGACACACTGTATGTTAAAGCCACATCCTTTGACTATAATTATCTGTTTAGAATATTAAAATCGGCTAATAAATAAGCCAAGGAAAAATGTTTTCTCCGGATACGCGCGCGTGCCATTTTTCCAATATGGCGGCTAACGCTCAATTGGGATTCTTCGGAACTTTCAGTATGTTCTTATACGTATCATACGCTACATATTCTGAAAAATTTAGCTCGGCACCTAAAATGTCTAGGTCCAAACAGATTGTGCCGCGACTACTTAGCCAGGGTTGCCAATTTGCCAGTAATACTGTCGTCATTTGCCGGTAATGTGTAGCCCTGCCGGTAAACTTGCCAGGAATAACGCTCTCAGGGATGTTGATCAGCTAGTAACTCTCAACACTTGCATTTTTTATTAACAGAGCGTGATTTACAAAAAAATGCTTTAACCGATTTTTTAAAATTTCCATCCGCAGGCACCATACCATCACTAGTGAATCCCATTTCTGATACTTGGTCATTCTTATCTTAATAATGCACCTATATTGATGGATTTGATGCTGTGAACCTTAGCTCTCCTAAATTCTATTTATTGATTTATTTGTTACTTTGGCACTTAAAAAAGCTGCAAAACAAGAACAAATGCGCATTGGTAGATGGTAGATTGTTTCAGGGCTCGCTTGGCTCCGAACAGCCTTACTTCACTTCGATCTAAAAGATCTTTTGTGATTTACTCTACACCTAGTTGTTGCCCAGGATTCTAATACTTTTTACAAAGTTTGTCATTTTCCTGGGGCTAATTTCCCTATTTCTTCAGGCCTGCTCTCGGAACTTTACCCTAGTGCGGTTTGCATTCACAAAGTATATGTTCCGCAGTTTCAGTTGCAGTATCGCAATATCTGCATTTGTCGTCTACTGCCTTACCCATATTCTTGAGATAATATCTCAAAGGGCAGTGGCCAGTTAGAAGGGCTGTTATTAGCCTTAATTCGAACTTTTCAAATTCAAGAAGCTTTGCGGCATTCTTTGCCTAATAAGTTATAAACTTCTTCGCTTGTCTTTGACCTGGAGTATTCCTCCAGTAGAACTTTTTCTGATCCTTTTCCCATTTCTGGATTTCCTCCATTATGTGTCCCTTGGCCAGGCCTCAAAACGGTTCAGGTCCAATGAATGGTGCTTCAGCTTCTTTTTTCGCAAGGCTGTCAGCAAGTTCATTACCTTGTACTCCCTCATGCCTTGGCACCTACATCAAGGTAACCTTGTTGCTGTTGGCCAGTTGCTTCAGAGATTCCCAGGCAATTTTAGACTCGAAGGTATAGGACCTTAGAGCTTTTAATGCTGCCTGGCTATGTAATAGTATAGAGATCTTTGACCTTCGAATGCCTTTATTTAGGCATTCCTGGACACACAGATCTATAGCATGAATTTCTGCCTAGAAGATGGTTGGGGTGTTACTGAGGGCTCTGGATAGCCCACACTTAGGTCCTGCTATGCCCACTCTTACCCCTTCAGCCGTCTTAGATCAATCTGTATACCAGATGAGTGACCCTTGCTCCAATCGCAGTGCCTCCATCTTGCTCGTCTGACGGCTTTCAATCAGCACGTCAAACGGACAGTCAAAATCCTGTTTGATTGGCATTGGATCAGTCGGTTTGGTCACGGACTCCAAATGGACTAACTCCAGAATCCTTAAGTGACAAACCAGATCGCCTGGTTTAAATTTATGTGCCTGATGCAGTCGTAAGGCTGCCTCCTTCCTCACATGCAAGTGCGTATTGGTATATTTCGTCAGAAAGGAAAACATATTTTTAGTCTCCATAAGTCAGTTTAGTGTCGTCATGTTACTTGCCTCATTTTTTATAGGTTCTGTGTAAGAGGCATATATTGTTCGGTAACTCGAATGCTACCTCAGTGTACCTGCTCAAAACCAAAGTTCTCTAGTTTAACCTATTGCGGACAAATTTTATTTTAGTCAACCCTTGTAAACCAAGTATAGCTACACGAGTAGTATTTATCTTTATTTTATGCTGTAACATGTTTATCAGAATATAGCCACATAATTGAACATCGCCAGGTTCATATTAGAGAACCATAAATTGTAATACTGTAATATAGTACATGTCATGTTGAAAGAAAGTGTCATTATTTCGTTTGGGACCACTACGAATGGAACCCTCAGTATTTTATGTTAAATAAGCAACAAACTTCTAATAGTTTATGTTAAACTTGGGCTTAACGCCCTGAGATTTCTGGGCTAGTGAAATTTTGTCGTGGGCACGTTACATCACTTATCCGGGCCAGGTAGTATCTGCGATCTGCTACGCACAGCAGCCCAAGTGTGTTTTTTTTCTGTATTATCTAACAACCTCTCATAGTTTATGCACTCGTAGCAAGTGGGTCGCCTATTATTGATACAGCGGTATAGTTACGCTCCTGCTTAAAAAAAAAAACAAAACAATACTCCAGTGGCCTCTTCAAAATTTCTTATTGAAATATGCAATTTGTTTTAATTTTATTTGTTTCCAAATATTTTATGATTTTTAAATATTTAGGTTTTTTGTTGACGTTGTTCCTAAGTTTTGCAACTTTTTCACCTCAGATACTGTACTATTAAGTTTTCGATAAAAGATGCGGTATGGGAGTTTTCAAGTAATTTGAGTAAGATACAAAAACAATTTTCTAGTTCTCCATGATAATATGTAACAAATTAAGTTCAAACCAAGTTAAACCCATCAATCATTCGATATTCTTACCAATAACTGTACAAGAGAAAATTGGGGATGCACGTGCTATTATGTAATATAAATTATAAAGGGGGTACTTACGGGTACAAATTCCATCTTTGATATATTCTCTTTCGTTTATGCATTCGCCACATTTCTCCCCTTTAAATCCGTCTTTACACTGACAGATTCCGAATTCATTACATAACCCATTGACGACACCAAACGGGTTGCAGCCGCAGGGTTCGCATGCCACTGAATTTGGGGATGGATCCTTGTCGAAGTAGCTTTCAGCACAACTATCGCAATATTGTCCTTTGTAACCTAAAATACATTTCTAGAACACTATTCTGAAAAATATGCTATTTAATATAAAATATGTATTTTATCCCTACGTTTTTGAAAAATATAAATCGATTTAAGTTTGGAAAAACCATATACGACCATCGAGAGATATACGATATGTTAGGTCACATCTCAGTTCTAGCGAGGCCATATTACTCGACGGGTTTGACCAAGTGATAATCTATTTTTAACTTTAAAAAATTCCCTCTCGCAGAAACTAGAGAGTAGGTGAAAATGGCAAAGGACAATGTTAAAAATAGCCGTGTTTCTGTCCCTAAGGCGGAACGGCCATAAAGTAATGAATTGCTTTGAAAATGGTGCCAAAATAATGGTTATAGACTCTAGAACAATCGGGGTGGCGGAGAAATCTTTTTACAACTTCCTGAAGAGATCGCTTGAAATATATATATTAATATAAAACGATGTTGTAGGCCAACAATATAAGTGATGACAAGAGGCACAAACTATAACACTCAGGGGATTGGGAATATATTTTTATAAGTCTCTTGAGGGCTGAACGACCCCTTGGAATCAACCCGAAGTAATCGTTGACGAAGCAAAAATATCACCTTTAACATCCAACTGCTAACTATCACGCGGAGACCTATTAGCAATTGTTTTTTGAACACTGCAAAATAAAATAAAAACCCCTTTTGAATGCAAAATATTTTATAAAAGTTGCTAATTATCATTTGGTAACCTCACTGAGCATTTCTTAAAAACCTCACCTACGTTGAAGCTGGAAATTGGAGAATAACCTGCGACATAAAATATAAATAGCTTTTGAATGCATGAAAACATATTGTACAATCTATAGCTCATAATTACCACTCAATCAAAAACCCCTGGAAAAAAATATCTAGTTTAGGGTTGGAATGGAGAGCAACATGTTCAAGAAAGTAAATTTAATTTTTAATGAAAGAAAATACACTCAATAATGTAAGTCCTTATTATCATTTACCTGCCGCACTATCATGCATTTTTTAAAAACTACCCTTATTTGAAGGGTAGAAATTGAGACGGTGAACGATCATGGGATCATTTAGTCACTTTCATGTTTCCCAGAATGCATCATTAGAACATTCAATGTTTTTTAATTTTTTGTTTTTTTTGCATTTTGATCTTTTTTGTTTAATAGTATTATAGAGTCTATGCCTGTTATTCTCACTAATATTATTGACCTTCAATCTTCTTTTATTTTGAAATGAATGTTTATGGTTTTTGACCGGTTTACGATTACTCCTCTAGGAGGTTATACAGATATTATCCCGTTTCCCCAATAATCCAGTCGCTATGTACTTTGTACCTTCGAAAAATTCCGAAATTAATGAAACGTTGGGATGTTGTTTGTGGATGTTCAGTAGTGCTACACCCAATTTATCTAACAATAAAACCCTGTGGAATTTTGGGGAGGGACGAAAATCCCCAAAGGTTTTGCACTTTTTTCGGTATTTTCGAAATATTTCGAAAACGGTTGATTTTAGCGGACAACTACAAATTAATAAATTGTAGCTGATTAAATTTCCCGCAATTTGCATGGTAATACGTATTCTTTGACCCCATAGGTACCGAGATATGGAGTTTCAAAAAAGTGCAAAATTTATCAAAATTGTAAAAACTGCCGAAAAGGCTGGTTTTCGATATTTATTTTCCATTTTTCAACATATTTAATGGACTTGTGATATCTTCTATTTGCATAGGTTCAACTACCCCCTTCTTTCCCCTCACCCACTTCACACAGTTCAGTTGTGTCCCAGCCGTTGAAGGCGCGTGCTCGTTCGTTTCAATGTGAATGACATTGAAACAGCCCTAGCCTCCACTTTCCACAAAAACATCTATTTCAAGAAAAGTGGGAGAGATAATGCCTCATCATTATTATATTCAGCAGCTTCATGCAAGATCGACCCACAAGATATTCTCTTTCTGCATGCAGTAAGTGCCCTAGTAGCTGTGTTTGCAAAGACCCGGAAGCCACCCCCTACCGGATTTCCGAGGCAGGCGAGAAGTTTCTGGTGGCACTGTATGGAGGGAACATGGAAACAGATTAACTCAACAACCTCCGATACCAACTTTTTACTAAGTCGGTGGCCACCTAAATTCTAACTGGACAGACTGCCACCTACCAAAGACGCAGCCACCCGGCCACCCACCATGTTTTCCGAACATATCTACAAGTGCAAACTGGGTAACGACATTGTACCATCAGTTTAGTGGTGGTCGCTGACGAGACGGGGGGTCGTTCCTATCAGGACCACACGTAATGCAGCCCCAGACAACATTATTGAACATCGTCTTTTGTAATTGCAAGAAAGGGTGTAGCAATGCAGCCTGCAGCTGCAAGAAAGCAGGACTGCGGTGCTCCACCCTTTGCAAGAACTGCTTGTGGTATGGTATGCATGCGAAAATTCACCAGAGCATGATCTCCAGGACGCCACACACAAGTCCATTAAATATGTTGAAAAATGGAAAATAAATATCGAAAATCTGCCTTTTTAGCAGTTTTTACGATTTTGAGAAATTTTGCAATTTTTCGAAACTCTGTATGTCGGTACCTATGGGGTCACAAAATACGTTTTACCATGCAAATTGCAGGAAATTTAATCCCCTACAATTTATTAATTTGAAATTGTCCACTAAAATCAACCGTTTTCGAAATATTTCGAAAAAACCGAAAAAAGTGCAAAAATTTTGGGGATTTTCGCCCTTCCCCAAAATTCCACAGGTTTTTTTTTGTTGGATAAATTGGGTGTAGCACTACTGGACACTCACAAACAACATCCCAAAGTTTCATTAAGTTCAGAATTTTTCTAAGGTACCCCCCAGATTTGACTCTATGACGACTGGCCTACAAGTGCTCAGGAGGTTTTCCACGGGGGAGAAGCGAAAGGGTTAAATAATGTGGTTACTAAAATTGTGTATTCTTATGCAAAATGACATTTTAAACACTTTTTTACTCTACATATTTTTCAGTAAAATCAATAGTAAATCAGGAATTAATTCTTAAAATCCGCCATTATGAATTTTCCAGTTTTCACTTCGGATTTTTAATCAGCGACCCCAAAAACTCCCAGGTATGAATTTTAGTTGGGAGTGCAAAAAGGGGGCTGCAACCCCTCCGGGCCTAAAACTGATCGCGAAGTTTATAGGCCGTGGAGGCGGCCGTCCTTCTAATCTCAGGGGCTTCCGGTGATCGCCGGTTAGCCCAGTTCGATGCTGTCGGTATTTTGTATAAACATACCTTTTTTACATTTACAAATGAAACTGTCATTCTCTGGTGAACAACTTTCTGCGTGATTTTGTCTTGCAGAGGGGCAAAGACATGCTGAACAATTTCCAACTTTGTCCTTGTAGTAACCCACATCGCACAGATGACAATGGTCGCCTGTCGTATGTACAGTACAGTTCTTAAAAACGAAAAACGAGTTAGTAAACCAAATTGTTTTGTAATTTCTTACCTACCGTGCATTGGCCGGTATTTGGATGGCATTGTTTCGATCGGCCATTGCATTCGCAAGGTTTTGCTTTTCCAATGACTTGATCTATCCAATTGTCTTTGGGACTCTTGGGAAAATGTCTGAAATATCCTTCATTGGGGTTTTGACAGGAGAAACCGGTGTATTCCTTAGGGCATTCACATTTCTCAACGAAATGGCTCGATGGGTATGTAGGTATATCAGATTTTGCTTTATCCAGTAAGACCTCGTGTATCCTAAAACAATTCTTTTGAAATTAGGGCAGCTCAGGAGGAGTCATGAAATTGAAATTTGCTATCGGCAATAAATCGAAAATTAGAAATCGCTTTTAAAAGAATTGTTTATTTTAGGGTCAAATTAATGTACCAAATATTGTCATTTTTACTCGATCTATATGTGTATTGACAGCTCTATCGGAAAGGGCTTGATAAAGACATATTTTGTCACAATAGTAGTTAATTTATAAAGATTGTTATATCAATGAAACTTGATTCTCTCATAACCCCCAATATTTTGGAAACACGTTCAGGTGAATAAAATGAACAAAAATAGCTATATAAAGTAGGTCCGATTCTCACCTGTTACAGAGATAACAACATAAAATGACCGTAATTCTTCATTTGGGAAAACTATTTACTTTTTATCATAAATTCTAACGTCGTTTGATTTAAAAAAGTACTTATTTAAATGTCCAAAGTTACTACTCAGATTCTTTATGGATCATACGTGTAGCTCGTTTGAATGCACTGCGATTTTCTCTTAAGAATGCTGTACAACTGACAATTCGATGCGGCAATGCTTGTCATGCTCGCTTTTGTTGCATTTAACTATTCCCAAAGACAATAATCGAAAAGAGTAAGGTTGGTGATCTTGGTGGTCACTTACGTGGAGCCCATGGCTAACAGAAGAGTTGGAAAAGCGAGGCTAAAATGAGTAGGGGTCCATCATTCTGACATGTTTTGTCTTATATCTAATGGAACATCTTCCAATGGAGCTATTAATTGATTTCGTCAAAATTGTAAATATCTTGCTCCCGTCAGATGTTGGGCAATTACAAAACGGGTAATGTTTCGCGTGGCCTACTTAAAATAAAATAAAAGCTGATTACAAATTAAGTTAAACAAAGCTATGCTAGGTAAGTGCTTGGATATCTCTATAACGGTTGAAAATCGGACCTAACTTTGTGTACCTCTTCATACATAATGGAGCGAAGCAAACGAGTATATAATTATTACAGGCTAAAACTTGCATATATTTCTTCTTCTGTATTTCCAAATTTAAGTCTGCTCATGATACAGCTTTTACTGCCAAGAAGACTTAATAAGATGTATCTACCGAATAAATATTTATTTTGTTGTAAAGTATGAAGTCAAATTGATAAAAAAGAGGGGATTAAATAGAAATTAAAATCATCGAATATTCGGAGAAAGCAATTCATTTTATAGAGAAATTTACACCTTTTCTTTCTTTGTGGCATTGTCAGATCAGCGGCTTATCAGCCAAATTGGTAGGTACAACTTGCTTTACAGCAGATATCGGTCAAGCTCACCTGTATGCCTGTACTGTTAAAATATTATTAGAACTAGATCTTCTTCCTCCTCAATGAAAAATAGCATGTATTTAGTGTATATTATATCTAAGGAAAAATCCTGAATAATTTAGAATCTACGCCCTATTCGCTTATTACAAATTCAGCTAAATATGAATAACTTTATGTATATGCCTTTCAAAACTCAATAATTTCTTTTAATCAATCCGGATTTCGAAAAGGCTTTAGCACTTCTACACTACTAAGTAAACTGACAAATTTTGCAACTTCGAACTGTCTAGTATCGAGAATCTCGAGAAAGAAAATAATGGCAAACCACTTTTTTTCAATACGTCTGCAACTCCTAAAAACTCCAAAAATAAACAATCATAATCTCTTCCAACGTACTGTATTTCATTTTCGCTTTTGCTACCAATTTGGATTCGAGAAACCTGACCTACAAATATTATCAATAGTCTTACCTGTCATTAGCTTCAATCAGAAACGAAGTAACGTTTTGTAAAACTGTCATGAAACAGGCTCTGGTCAAGTTACTTTGACAGTTGATCGGGAAATGTGGATTTCTAGAGGCAATGCTCCAATTAGTTTCAATGAATTGAAGTTCGTTGTGACTTGATGATTGCAGCCTAACACCATTTCCATCTAACTTTACTCGAAAGTAACCTCCTGGAACGTCTATGCTTAGATATCCTCCATACGAAGTTGTCAAATCTCCCATAAATTTATCGGGCAGTTTCCAGTAATCAATACCAACAACCTTCAATCAAGTATAATGTTATCTTATTGTATTGCATTGTCATATTGTTACTGCGTACTTTTATTTCAGATAATGTAGTTGGAGTTCCGTTCGATCATCCAAAAATAAGTCATAAAAATGTGGTAAAAAGTGATCTAATGATCTGATCTAATAATTATTTCTTAATAGGAATTCCATCTTTAGGTGCAGTACCTATACTTCATATCCATATCAAACTTAGACTCGCTTCCATAAAAGTGAATCGAGTTCAGTTTAACTTGATTCAGAATCTAAAGGTGCGTATTCATTAGAGCACTTGTTTCGCATGAGCACTGAATGAGCGCGGAATGAGCAAGTGAATGGACAGTGCGGATGTCAAAGAACCCCCCAAAACATATTTAAACTCATCACACTTGAAATCCGCAAAAAATTTCATTGAAGAAATTTTGCGTAACTATCATGAAATCCGACCGTGCGCCATGTAAAACATCGTCGGAAGATATTTTGTTACAATGAAAAAGAACAAAATTTTATTTTGCTTAACTGCACCGAAAAAACAATATTTTGCAAATTATTATAAAAATCAATTCCAAGAGGGGAATTATAGTAACTGTAATAAACGACGTCCGAGTACATTAGTAGAACGACTTAAGCGACAACTAAGATAATAAGGAGGTCAGCTAGTATTATCATCATCAGGCCCTCGATTACAACCGCCTTCATTTGATGGACAAACTTCTTGGTCAACATATAAAAGAGAGTTTGAGGCAGCTGCATGCGCAAACAACTGGAGTAATGAGGACAAGGCTATGGCATTAGTAAATTGAGAGGGCAAGCTTAGAATTGTACGAGACGATCCCAGTGGCGCATCAAAAGGATTTTAAAGTTTTAGAGGCTGCATTAGATCTAAGATGTGGAGACCAACACTTTGCTCAACTATGTCGGACTCATCTGAAATCATGTTGGGGAGAGCTTAAGAGAATTTGAGGCTCCAGTAGAGAGACTGGTACACTTGGCTTACCCGAATGCACCAAGGCAGTTCCAGGAGCTATTGGCAGTTGACGCGTTTATAGATAGCGTAAAAGACGAGGAGATCAGGCGGGTTCTTAGATTACCTCGGCATAAGATTAGTAGCGAAGCACTGACTCATGCACTTGAGGTACAGGCCGCCTATATTGATTCCTCATCGTACAGCGTAGGAGCCGTCTCCGTGGAATAAGCCCAATCAGAAGAAACGAATTTGGACACCAAACTCAAGGATTTACATAAGATGTTTACTCAATTAATGACCAAGACAAGTTTCCCAGGAAAACAGGAAAATCGGCAAGGAGGTGTATCCAGTGAAGGTATCCGGTGTTACCAGTGCAGCAAACCAGGACATATGATGCGAAATTGTCGATAATGAAACCTTGGGGAAGTAAACGCTGCAAGGAAAGAGGAAATCAGCTCCGAAAGGGTGAAAGTGATGGCTATGCTAAAGAACATACAGAAAATGGTCGCACAAGTATTGAACGAAATAAGTTCGCGACCGGAGCCAAAACGGGGAATCCGCTGTTATAATTGTGGCAAATTGGGGCATATCAAGAGGTACTGTCGTCAGAGACACCTTAAGGAAGTGAATACCGAGGATGTAAAGAAACGGCAGAATGTAGCAGAAGTGAAGCCGGTTAGTTAAGATTGAGGTTCCGAAGGACTGGACAAAGGAAGTTGTAAGGAAGGAACAACTGAGCGATGACTGAATTAGACCTATACTGAAGGCAAAAGAAAAAGGCGCACGACTAGATTGGAAGGATGTATCGAATAAAAGTGTCGAGTTGAAGGCTTTGTGGGCGCAATGGGATTCCCTAAGGCTTGAGGATGGACTATTATGGAGACCATGCGGTTGCTGATACCCAGGTACTGAGTACCAAAAGTACTTCGTGAAGTGCACGAAGGAATATTCGGAGAGCATTTTGACAAAAATAAGACCTTGGCTAGAGTACGGTAACGATTCTACTGGATAAATAGCCGTCAGAACATACAGGCTTGGTGTCACAGTTGCAAGATTTGTGTAGATATGGCTGCCAAGGGGTCACCTACAGCGAGTACTGACCGAATGAAGGCTCGATATGACCATAACGTCAGTTCGGTAGGATTTAAGGTGGGGGACTTGGTTTGGCTGTATAGAAGGAGTCTCGAAGCTTCACCCACCTTGGGAAGGGCCATATTCTATCATCACTCGGATTAATGACATTATATATCGGATTCAACGAAGTAAGAAGTCAAAGATGAAAATCGTGCACTTGGACAGATTGACGAAGTATGTCGAGGAATCTGAATTGACTGACCGGGACGTTCAGGCTTAAGAAGGGAGCAGTGTTATGTGCATGACTACGCCATGGCCTTATAGAAAATTCGAGAACGGCGCCAAAGAATCGCGAATGATAAACCGGAACGAATATCATGTTGTGAATTATAGTAGTGAGATTATAGCAGAAGGAACTTCTTGTTACGACCTACATACAGAGTGTTTACTGGAGATTGTCTACACGCAACACCCACATAGTCGTAAATATTAAACTTTTACATTGAATCTTCATTAGATGGTAATTGGAGACTGCATTGTCCGAGTCGTCCTCACCATGTGTGGTATGGACCGACACTCTTGTTGAACTCATACGCTTGTTAACCTTATAACCTATATTTATTTATATATTTGGAACTTGTAGCACAAAATTATCTGAAAAGACCCAATATACACCATTACCTAAATATCCTCTCTTATAACTGCGTTTTTCCCTCCGTTTTGGCTCTGGATATACTCCTTTAGCTAAGAGACTTTTAACAAATAATATGATTGATCCAAAAGGAAAAAGCATAAAAAAAACCTCCTAACAAACGAACATGAAATATACAACGGATAAAAGGTTTAATTAACAAAGGTTGAAAGGAATCACAGAGGAAACAAATATCTAAAATTCTAACATCGCAAGTTTTATTGTTTGTATATTACATTTTTTGAGAAACTCCTTGGTAATAAAATATATATCCTTAGTTTTAAAACTCAAAACATAATTTACACTTAGTGGCATAATAAGTTTTTTCTCTAATTATTTTTGAATAAAGATATTAATTTCCCGTTCTTCGTATCTGGGTATCATTGTGTTTTACTGAGTCAAATTAATCAAATTTCCCTTTCAGGTTGATTAAGAAAGGGTTATTTATAAGGAGTGTTAGCCTTAAGACAGTGTAACGACGTCCAATCAATACCATTTAGTTCCGACAGTTAAGCAAAACTAAAGAGTAAGTATAGATTTTATTGTATTTTGCGATCTACGAAAGTAGATATCGAAATTCGCTTTTCAAGATATTCTTACAAATTTCATCTAAAATAATCTGATTTTATCAAGAGATTATAGATACGATAGAAAATATTGTATCTGTGTGCAACGACCGGAAGTAAATGATTATGCCTTCCAATCACTTCATAAAAATCTTAAATTTTTTATTTCGATTTTTATAAAGAAATATATTTATTGCATAAGAATGTTTTATAATTTCATCGTTTTTATATTGTTACGTATGCTTATGCACATGTTTACGTTATAATATTTGTACGTAAAAGTCTTCTCTGGAATCTGTCGCTGCGCAGCTACCCAAAAAAATCCTAAACACAGATTTTCATAAGAATTAGAAAACACCCGATTTGGAACTACTTTTAAGTCGTCCGGATGATTCTACCAATACCAATATCGAGACTGAAGTCGGTTAAAAATGCATTTACACTTAGTGGCATAATACGTTTTTTCTCTAATTATTTTTGAATAAAGATATTAATTTCCCGTTCTTCGTATCTGGGTATCATTGTGTTTTACTGAGTCAAATTAATCAAATTTCCCTTTCAGGTTGATTAAGAAAGGGTTATTTATAAGGAGTGTTAGCCTTAAGACAGTGTAACGACGTCCGATCAATACCATTTAGTTCCGACAGTTAAGCAAAACTAAAGAGTAAGTATAGATTTTTTTGTATTTTGCGATCTACGAAAGTAGATATCGAAATTCGCTTTTCAAGATATTCTTACAAATTTCATCTAAAATAATCTGATTTTATCAAGAGATTATAGATACGATAGAAAATATTGTATCTGTGTGCAACGATCGGAAGTAAATGATTATGCCTTCCAATCACTTGATAAAAATCTTAAATTTTTTATTTCGATTTTTATAAAGAAATATATTTATTGCATAAGAATGTTTTATAATTTCATCGTTTTTATATTGTTACGTATGCTTATGCACATGTTTACGTTATAATATTTGTACGTAAAAGTATTCTCTGGAATCTGTCGCTGCGCAGCTACCCAAAAAAATCCTAAACACAGATTTTCATAAGAATTAGAAAACACCCGATTTGGAACTACTTTTAAGTCGTCCGGATGATTCTACCAATACCAATATCGAGACTGAAGTCGGTTAAAAATGCATTTGTTACCGTTATTGCTCGTTATTCACCGACTGCAATATCGATATTAGGTAACAAGTTCCAACTAACCCGACGACTGCGTAAAATTTTATTTCGCAATTTTTGGTAATTCTTTGAAGGCTATCAATTTAAAAAAAAATTTTTTGCTCTTCGGTGATTTTAAGATGGTTCATTTTTTTTGCAAATAATTTCTGTTCACCATTTTTGTTGGCATCTACTACGGTCTATTGGTTTATCACTAGCGCATCCGGCAAATATTCGACTATATTTAAAAATAATTTTTTTAATGACTTCCATTTGAATTATTTAAAAGAAATTTGCTTGGGAACACTAGGAAATTTCAAGTTTGCAAGAAAATCTATCTATCCATCAAGATTTTCGATATGTAACTGTGGCTACATAGTCATTCGCACAACACCAAAGAAAATCTCGATACCTCCATTTCGTTTTGAAAATATTCAAAATTTCTCTACATTATTATAATAGTTAGCTGTTTAGCACGACGTGAGCATCCAGAATCTTGTATTTTCTTTTAAAGCCCTTATTAAGTTATTAGCGAGGGACATTCAGTCCTGAGGTGTTAATGAACCTAAAAGTCAAAGTGCGTTTGGGAGGTTTAATTGGAAAACAGCGACCTTTAAACTAACTCTCATTTTCTAATTATACGCAGTATGATCGATCAGTATTTCAACTACATTCTTACATAAAGAATCGTATACTTACAGCTATTTCATCGTTAGATATCTTTTCTGCCCGTATTTTATCCCAATTGAAATGACCATCCTCACATTTGTTAGTCCTGCCAAAGCAAAAACAAGTTGTGCACCCTATTGGATTTTCTTTCGTCAGACCAAAAGTTTTATTTTTGCACGCGTTACAGTTCTTTCCTCGCACGTTGTCCTGGAATGTATTAATATAAATACCTGAAAATAAATTGTCTAAACTAACTTACCTTGCATCTACAATTTCCGTCACTGTCGCATCTGCATTCGCCACTTTGACATTCTCCTTCTACTGTACCTGGTAAGCTACAATTGCATCGTTTGCAGTCTGGATACCCATAGAAACCAAAGCTGCACCTATTACATTTTTCGCCTTCAAACCCAGTTTTGCAAGCGCATTTGCCACGTGTCTGATCACATTGCAAGTTGGAACTACCACTTTGGGAACAGTTGCACGTCTAAGAACGAAAATCATTTGTCACTGATTAGAAAAACAGCTTGCTCAGCAGTAGTAACGGATCAAAACGTTGCAATCCCTATTAGCTTTATAATTACTTTTCATGAATAATAAGTAATAGGATAATAGCTTTAACGGGAGTATATCGTGTAAAATAAGCTGCACTAATGACAACAAATTGTACAACTTTGACATTTCAAATTAATAAATTGTGGAAAACTAAACTTAGTTAGCATTTTAGTACCGAATGATAGTTTCTTTGAAATTAAGTCTACGTACTGTGCATAATAACTTGTAAAATTGTAAAGAATTCAGTTTATGTGATTTTTAATTCAACATGTTCCGGTCCCTGTCTTGAGAACAATTAGGAATATAATTGTCTAGAGTTATTGTGTAAAATATTACACAAATTTTCCTGTGTGGAATTAAAATATTTTTAATTTCATTGGTAATAATCAGTAAGACAAATTACATAATATGCTCTATATACCCGTATATTTATAAATAAACCTTCACATATGTATAAAACATTATTGTCTATACAGGGTATCCTGTAGTAACGCGCAAAATATTTAATTATAGATTCACTGACGAAAATTAAGACAAAAATAACCCTTTCCTGTCCGGCACACCCCCTTATAGGGGTGAGCCAAAAACGGTTTTTAATTTCCATCTCATAATAATGAAATCGAAAAAAGACGAAATTTGGCAGATCTCGGTTAATCATCAAAAGGCATCTAACTAAATCATTTCATCCACCTAGCATGTACACAAAGGGGTGAAATTAACTACTCTTAGATATTAAAGCATTTGTTCGAAATGATGACCTCCAACTTGAATACACGTTTTGCTTCCTAAAATTGCCATACAAGCTATTTAAAATATGTGGAGAGTTTCGAACTTCATTGGCAATATTAAAAATTGTCTCTCTTAAAACTTCGACGTTAGGGACAGGTGACGAGTAAACAACATTTTTCAAGTAGCCCCAAAATTAAAAGTCCAATGGATTCATATCTGGGGATCGAGGGGGCCATTTAATTGTGGCTTCTCGTCCCTTCCAATGCATCGATTTCTAAATGTTGAGTGTAGTTATTCTCGAACCTCTAAAGAATAATGAGGTGGCGCACCATCCTGCATATATCACACTGTTTGATGTAATGCAAGAGATAAATCGTCTATAAGTTGATACAGGTCATTTTGTAAAAAGTTTAAATAAGCTGGACCATTTAATCTGTTTGGTAACTTAAAAGGCCGTATTAATTTATTGCCTATAACTCCGGCCCAAATATTTATTGAAAAGTTTTATTGATATCTTCCATTTACAGCGTGAGGATTATCGTCGCTCCAAAAACGCTGGTTACGAAAACTTAAAACTCCATATCGAGTAAGGCAGCATTCATTTGTGAATAGTATTTTCTTGTAAAATCTAATGGCTTCCTAAGTATAATTCTACAAAAATCAAATCTTACTGGAAAGTCACGAGGGAACAGCTCTTGTATCCTCTGTAAAGTACTTGCCTTTTCAAAATCCTCCATATTTCTTGTTCTGTGAAATTGAAGAGCAGCCTGTCTAATACTACATTCATAATGTTCACCAAAATAATGTAACATTTGTGCCTCCATTGCATCTCCTATTTGTTTCCGACGACCACAATCATGACTTCTTTTTTTAAAACATCCCCCCGTTTCTCTTAACTTCATAGTACAGTCATTCAACGTTAAAAAGGGGCCAAATCTCCGAAATCTGAAGTACTGCTCCGATCTTCTTGAAAATTTAGAATTAAGTTCATCTTACCCTCCTCTTCAAACCTGACTTGGTTGCAAAGTGTGCTCTTTGTTTTTAAGGGGTGAAAACTACCCTTCACTCCAATAAATTGAATACCAATAAATTAACGCAGTGATGGGTTATAATTATGTTCAAATATGTTAAATATCAATTGTTTTTAATCATGGATCTAATATTTCAATATTTTACTATTTAACTACCCCTCACACGAAAATTAATAAAAAAATGTATTTAAAAATCATGAAACCTTTTTATTTTGGATCGTAATAGGAGAATTTTTCCCTTTAAGTATAAGAAATCTGATACTTCATTTTTTTAATGATACATCCCTCAAAAGCCACCCCTAACAATAAAACTTAGGAAAAATTGAAAACTAATAGATGGAAGCAGTGATAGGTTATCATTATTTTCAAATATGTTAAATATTTGTGGTTTTTTATAATGTAACTAATATTTCGATATTTTACTATGCAACTACCCTTAAAAACTACCCTTACACAATTATTAAAAAAACGGTTTAAAAAACATAAAATCTTTTTATTTTGGATCTTGAATAGAAAAAATATATTCTTTAAGGATAAACGACCTGATACATAATTTTTCAATATGATTCAACCCCTAAAAACCACCCCTTACAATAAAAATTAGGGAAAAAATACTTTTGAAAGCTCCAAGTAGTGAAATGCGTAAAAAAATCAAAATAAATTGCTTATTATGATATAATGAAATTTTTCTAAAATTTTCATCCCTTAAAAACATCCCTTTCAGGGAAATTAAACTCTTAAAACTTCACATTGTAATTATAATAAAAATATTTATTTTACAATATTAAGATGATTTTTAAAGTGAATATTAATAATTTAATTTTAATTTTCAAATTCATCCATTTCTTCACTATCAACTTCCTTTTCTTCTTGGTCGACTGGAGGACAATTTTGGTAACTGTCACCTAAGCAAGTGCCGCAAGTTTCATTGCAATATAACCCAAAAAAAATGTATTTAGTTTTTTAACGATAACTCGGCTTCCTTTTAAGCTTTTTGCATTCATCCACACATCATTTTGTAGGAAATTTCATAAGCTATAAAATCATGATGATTGCAATATTTCTACACCCTTTCGTTCAGAGAATATTAAGGTTAAAGGGCTAAAAAGAGGTTTCCTTCGCATAGAAATCAAAGCTTTAAATGCCCATATCTCGCTTAATTTTTAAGCTACATGAATTTAAAAAAAGCAAAATTTTCAGTATAAAGAAAGCAAAATTTTTGTTGAGAACACTTTTTTTCGTAAAACCATTATTTTTTGAGTTATTTTGAAAAAACAACGTATTTTTTGAAAAATTGAAAAAAAAAAAAATTACTTAAAACAACTTTTTTCAAAATATGCATTCTCTAAACCATTCAAACTTTTGGAACATGTTAATGGGACATAAATAAAGTTAATTTTTCATGGGCTACGATTAATTTTAATTTTGCCGCTCATGGCGCCAATTTTATTGTCAATTTTCTTTCAAAAATTCCAGAGACTTAACTTATTTTCGTCATAACTTCCTTAACTTTTATGCTAGAGGCTTTCATAAAGCTTATTTTAAAGATCTAATAAAGCACTTTAAAGGTTATGAGCATTTTCTCTGAAAAATTACTCATTTTTCCGTTATTTGAGTTTAAATCTTTAGATAAATTTACGACAAACAAAAATTCGTCTTCAATGACTCATAAGTCACTTAATATGACCTAAAACATTTTAAAAAACGACGAGTCACTTTGTTTTTTTATAAGCTTCAATTTTGATAAGAATGGTTTTTTCCAGAAAACGTTTAATTTTCGAGTTATTACGAGAAACTGTTGAAAAACGTGTTTTTTATTGGAATTTTCAATCGCGAATAACTCAGAAATTATTAGGTTGTAGAAAAAACTTTATACTACATTTTCTTCTAAAAATTTGATCCTCTATCGATTCCCGGCGTCATTTTGAATTTTTAAATTTCCACCCCCGAGAAAGGGTGGCATTCACCCCCGGGGTGGAAGCACATATCGGCACTAAATCAGGTTTGTTATTTGCATCATTTTTGAGCTACTGTCAAAATTTCAAACAAATCGATTGAGTTGATCAGATTTTGGAGGTGAATCGGTTCATTGATTGTACTATCAAGTGAATACTAGAAAAAGTACGAACATTTGGCGCAGTACGTGTAGCGAACTTACGACGATGTCGTTCTTTTGCCGCTGAAGCGTTCCCTTTACATTCACCATAAATTAAATATATATCTGCATATTCCTCATTACTAAAAGCATGCAGTTTAAAATTTGGTTAGAAAACTACTAGGTAGTATTAAGTAGTAAGGAATGATTATCTTATCATTTCAAAGGCAAGAAATAATGTAATATTGTCAAATTGTAATTTGACAACAGCCTACTTTTAGTATTTTACAGTAATATAATTGTGCTCATCGCTTTTGATTGATCACTTAGGCAGATGTAATTTAATTTTTTTCTCAAGAATGGATGGATTTTACGAAATTTTTTCAAGAGATAAAAAAGTTTCTAAATGAATCATAATGTTTAGTTTTTTTTTAATTGAAAAAAAAATAGCAGGCAGAAGGATATTTACAAAATTTCAAGAAGGGTAGTAATTTCACCCCTTTGTGTATATGCGAGGTGGATTAAATGATCTCGTTAGGTGCCTTTTGATGAGTAACAGAGATGTGCCAAATTTCGTCTTCTTTCGATTACGTTATTTCGAGATAGAAATTAAAAATCGTTTTTTGGCACACCCCTTTAAGGGAGTGTAGCTGAACAGGAAGCGGTTATTTTGAAAAAATTTACACGAGGAACCCGTCTTAATTTTCGACAGGGAATCTACAGTTAAATTGTTTGTACCTTATTACGGGACGCCCTGTATATGCTGCAAATAGTAAAAAACTCGTTAATTAATAAATTTCATTAAATAGACCGCTGAAAAACTTCTAGCGAAAATTAATATTTCTTAACTCTTGACAAAAGAACAAATACATGAATTAAGTTAGCTCCTACGAAATTAACTTGAAAGTTTGTCAGCAACAACGAAAAACAAGTAAGAGTAAGTATATTCATAGACATTTTTCGAATCCGACTAGGTGTCTAACACCAATGAGTATATAAATAACTTCTTTCCTTGGCAGCCATGCCACTAGGTATATAAAAGTAAATAGACTTGGTTTAATTCATTTCCGGTCTCGGAATGGCTCCTTACAAATAAATAAGAAAAGCTCTTACCTTACAACCGATTCCAGGTTCGTATCCCCATGCGTATTCTGTGCAATATTGACATTCTTCCCCTTCTGTTAATGGGGGACAGATGCATTTTCCGTTCTGAGGATCGCAAATATGTCCTTTCTTGTTACATGGGTCGCACTCTGTAAATTATTTCATAATGTAAATGGGGTAGTTTAACTAAAATTACGATTTTACTGGCTATACAATGTCGATTACTTAAAGGTGGGTAGTACATCGAAATGATAAAAAGTTCCTATATCCGCATTAAATCAACATCTGGCTCGAAAGACCATTATGTTTTCTCACGGTATATCTAGAGAGTTGAAAATTGCCTATAATGACGGCATTTTATAGTTTTTAGTTATTAAGTGAAATTATATATAGTTGTAAATTTCACGTTCATAAGATTTAATGTATTAAAAAATATTAGTTTGGTTAATGTTACCATACTGTGCATATAAATTACAATGGAAGCATTAATACCTTTGCAACCAGATTGTATTGTCCCATAATGGTGAGGTAAGCAAGTATCACAATTGTGTCCTGTAACTCCCGTTTTACAGTAACACCTTCCACTTTCCTTATCACAGTAAGAGCTTTCGATCGATCCGTATTTATTACAGTTGCACTTGACACAATCCTTATTTTGGTTTTTCCAATACCCGTCCTGGCAAATTAAACGAATGATTAACTGTTTCCAAGACTTATACCAAGACTGTTTACCTACCTTACACGTGTTGCATGTGTTTCCAATGTAGTTAGATTTGCAAACGCATATCCCAGTACTGCTGCATGCTGGAAACTTAGACCCGTCCTCATCGCACTTGCAAGCTGAAAAATAATAATATATAAATATGCATTCTTCAATTATTATCACTTGCTGTCACATATGCGGCATATTTGAACATGCGCAATTTATATAAATGACCAGTTCCCTCGAAATTTTGAATAAAAAATCAATGGGAATTGCATTATAAAATTTGAAATTAAATATACAAAACTATCGACTAGGAAGCTACATTTGATTTAGAGATCGTGGAATATAATGAATTTTATTAACCATAAATCTTTATTATATGAGCAATATCGATTTTCTCGGTAAAAGTGCATAAAATGAATAAACAGATATAAAAAATGTATAAAACTTACAATGTTCTACAAAAATATGGAAAGAACGAATATGTAGATATTAACAAAATATAAAGCCAACGCCAAGTGGATTAATTATTACAAAAATAAATGTGTAGTAAAATACATACTATGGTAGACCAAATATTTCACTATTTTCTATAAAAAGAACTAAATCCATTGCCACCCATCAAGGTGCATAATATGTGTTTCCAAAACGATTGAAAATAATGCCCTTAAACTTGCGATATACTACGTCCCCAATCGCAAAACGCAAATAAAAATCTGATTGCAATAAACCCCCAGCAGACAGAACTATTAGTACAATAAAATTAATCTATCGTTTGGATTTTATTTCTCAGGGGATAATTTTATGATCAATCGATATAGAAAAATGTCAGGAACAACATACAATTAAAAAAATATATCACGTTGTAGAGAAAGAAATTTTCTACAATTTTGATACGGGAAATACCCCTCTACGATGCTTAATTTTTTTAAAATCAGTTTTTTAAGATTCTTTTGCTAAGTTCTTTTCGTTTGGTCAGCTGACCTTTGCCACGCCCTGTTTGCTGCATGGACTGTAGTTGTTAATTATTAGTATTTTATGGCTGTCGTACCGCGTTAAAGTCGAGCAAGGCCAATTTGTTGATAGTTTTTACTTATTTACAAAATTGCTACAACACCCAAGTCTTAAACATTTCAGTATTTTGTTCCTGACATTTTTCCACATCGATTGATCATAAAATTATCCTCTGAGAAATAAAATCCAAAAGATGAAAAGATGAAAAATTCTAGATTTATTGTACTATACAGTGCATGGCTGTTTTGTATCACCAGCCGCAGACTAGTTTCGAGCTTGTTAGCTCTCACCAGTACGGCATAGGTTAATACACAACTACCCAACACTATTCCTCCAGTGTATCAAATTACAGACGAAAGGCGTCCACAACTTGTCGAATGGCTCCATCTGGCGGCGACTCATTGCAATGTGAGTTGGCAGCGTACTCGGACTAAGTTATATTTAACAAAATATAAGGCCAACGCGAAGTGGATTAATTATTACAAAAGTCACCTATAATAGAACCCTGAGCTTCAATAATTTCCGTATCAACGGCGATAGATGTTTCCGAGTTCATTGAAACTAATTAGGTAGATTTCTAATCTACCAATTACAGAGTGCAGTTTGTTACGACTTCGGGAAAATTTCTTAATCACTTATTTGCTGAAATAATAGAGACCTAAAGCAGTGCAAAACAATATAGGGCGAAATCTACCTTACCGACTGGCCTCTGCCATCGGTTTTTTTTTAGCAAGATTGGTTAATACCAGTTGATGATAGTGCCACTTATCCCACTACTTGTAACTTAGTGTCTGGAAACTTATGTTTGACTAAATATAAGGCTGCTGTTAAATAAACAAGAGATCATTTACATTTTCAACTTTATCGAAGTAGAAGTAGGTGTAGATTTTTTTAACAAATTTAAAAATTACTATCTATAATAAAATTGACTAAGTAGGATTATGGGTAGATAATTTTGAACTAATTGCGAATTCTCTTTCTTGCACGAGGGAATTATTTTACAGTTTTAATACATCCGGGAACTGATGGAGATTTATTGATAAATTGATAAAGTATGTAGAAAAACTATTAGAACATATTTCCAAAACATCAGAAGTCTCATAGGTATCTCGATAACACTTGTGAACTTTTGTTTTTCATGTTTTCTATTATAATGATAATTTCGTCTTTTGTTGTAGATTAAATATATATATATATATATATATATATATATATATATATATATATATATATTGAGTAGTGGTGAGAGGTAAGTGAAACCTCTCAAATGATCAATTGCTACTATACACCATAGATGTCTCTATGGGCGTATGGCGACTTGCGATTCTGCAAGTACCTGAGAGCGGCGACCTTTCAGTCCTAGGTGGACTTAACCTACTGTTATAATATATGATTTGCAGGAAACAACTACTCAGCGGGCAAATACCCCGACCTGCATTGAATTACACCTTACAAATCATTAAAGAATGGTAACCAATATCATTTGTCAACTCCCTGACCAGACATAGACCGGTTTCGAACTTATTAGTTCTCATCAGTATGCCATAGGTCAGGTGTAATTCAATGCAGGTCGGGGTATTTGCCCGCTGAGTAGTTGTTTCCTGCAAATCATATATTATAACAGTAGGTTAAGTCCACCTAGGACTGAAAGGTCGCCGCTCTCAGGTACTTGCAGAATCGCAAGTCGCTATACGCCCATAGAGACATCTATGGTGTATAGTAGCAATTGATCATTTGAGAGGTTTCACTTACCTCTCACCACTACTCAATTTACTATAGTTTGTATAAAACTAGCAGGTTGGCCACTATCATTTGTCTGCTCCATGACCTATGGCATACTGATGAGAACTAATAAGTTCGAAACCGGTCTATGTCTGGTCAGGGAGTTGACAAATGATATTGGTTACCATTCTTTAATGATTTGTAAGGTGTAATTCAATGCAGGTCGGGGTATTTGCCCGCTGAGTAGTTGTTTCCTGCAAATCATATATTATAATATATATATATATATACATTAGTCTGTATAAGACTAGCAGGTTGGCCACTGTCATTTGTCTGCTCCATGACCTATGGCATACTGAGGAGAACTAATAAGTTCGAAACCGGTCTATGTCTGGTCAGGGAGTAGACAAATGACATTGGCTACCAATTTTTCATGATTTGTAAGGTGTAATTCAATGCAGGTCGGGGTATTTGCCCGCTGAGTAGTTGTTTCCTGCAAATCATGTATAATAACAATATATATATATATATATATATATATATATATGGTTAGCATTTATTGTCAGTGCAATTTTGACTCTGAAGTGGCAGTCACGGTTTACGGAGATAGATTTCCAGATGCTCCACAGCCAAATTGAACTATGTTTAGAGTTAGTTCAAAATCTAAAAACGCACAGTTCATTTTCAAAAAAAGTAGTAAAGCGAGGGAATGTTGCGGATAATGTAAGAAAAGTGAATAGAATATTGAATTATGTTAACCAAAATGAAGAAACCTATTTGATACAAATTCAGAGAAACTGTCGCATAAACAAAGACAGTGCAAGAAAAATATTTTTAGAAACCGGATTTCGATGCCACAAAATAAGGAAAGTTCAACATTTAAATGAGGGAAATAAGCCGAGAAAAGTAAGATTTTGTAGATGGCCGTTAAACAAAAAAAGGAATGACCCGCTGATATGTAGCAAAATTCTTTGATCAAACGAATCAAATTTTTCTAATAATGAATTTTTCAATAGAAATATGCATTATAAGTGGACACGATGATAAAATACACATTGGTGCAGAGAGATTTGTTTTCGAAGAAAGATATTCTACGAATGTTTGGGTGGGTCTTGTAGGAACTAAAATAATGGGACCTTATTTTTATGATGAAAATGAACCGCTCGTAGATACCTTAATTTCCTGCAAAACAAATTTCAAGATTTTCTTTCGTCTCATCGATGAACCTCATAACTAATTTGTATTAGAAATAATAATACTTCTTAGCCATCGACGGCAGCCTCTCTAGTGAAGTAAACTAGAACATATTATAACTTGGGAAAGACTCTTTCATTTCGTTTAACAAAATTACCCAAAAATTAAAAGCCTTTCGATGACTAGCAATATGATCGATACCAGCGAGCAATCACGATTCTATTAAATTAAATCAGGCTATGAAGTTAATTCGAGTTAATGGTCACAAGCGGTGCATACCTGAAACAAGTGCATAGCGTTAAGGAGGCGTGGCTGGAGAGAAATCTGTAGATGAATCGGTAATTCAGTTGGCTTCATCATACTGATCAAGTCATATGATACCCGTAACGGGGTCAGGATATGGGCATAAAGTAAGGCTTTCTGTTTATCCGGTATTTGGTACCGCGAAGACGTTCGTTACTTACGAAAGAACGTCATTCATGATTTTTATCGAGTCACACTATAACAAATCATCTGAATCTAAAGTCTTGTAATCCTTTTAAATTGTAGTTTACCACCCGCCGGCTAGTTCCATTTGAGATATAATACGTTCCGTCTGAAAAGAGATTGAAATTTTAAAGTGCTCTTTTACGAGCTAACTTTGAACTATTACTGAAAACGCTGGAATTTCTTAGTTGTTATTATGATCAGGTTTCTGCCAACTGATTCGATAAGGTTTAATAGATGTATACACTAAAAGCCACATAATTTTTCCTAACGGAATTTCGTGAAAGGAAAAGAACAGAATTAGTTGTTGTCGCTCTCGTTCCTTAATAATACTAATAATAATAATAATAATAAATATTCTTTGTTTGTTAAAGATACCAAATTGTCATTGACCTAAGTCCTTCAGTCATGTTTTAGATTCATATATATTTGTTTATCGTTATTTTCATCGGCGAATAATTACTCTTCTAGTATACCGAGTGACGCAGAAAACACCTGCCCACCCCCCCAATTTTTTCTACAGTTTTAAGAATGAAATTATGAAATTTGGGAAATCAAATATAGGTATCAATGGCCTGATGATCTAGTTATAACAAACACCATTTTCCGACAAAAGGATAAATTTAAAGGCACCTGGCGTCACCCCAGATCAGGTCACTGGCATCTACTGGACTATGTTATCGTACGTAGGAAGCATCTCAAGGACGTCCAAATTACACTGGCGCGCATTGATAGCGAATGTTGGACCGATCATCGTCCTGTTGTCTCTAAAATGAAAATTGTTATGAGGCCCAAACACCGAAGAACTCAAGTAAAACGTAGACTCCGTCTCTGTATTAGTAAATTGCGTGACCAACAAACCGTCGAACAGCTAAAGCAAAAAGTTCAAGAGAATTTGAGTGCACTAGAAGAAACCAATTCTGTAGATGTCGCTGCTAGCTGGACACAAATTAAAGACAGTTTAAAAAGTGCGAGTGAGGAAATTCTTGGCACTGCAACAAGTAAAAAACAGGAGGACTGGTTCAATAATAATGAAGCTTTTATACAAGAACTTCTTGACCGCAAATATATTGCCTTCCAAAACGCTATCAACCGCCCCAACGACTCATCAAAAGCAGAAGCTTTTACCCAATCTAAGTATAAAACGCAACGCGAAATCAGAAGATTAAAGAACGAGTGGTGGGCAAGCAAGGCCAGAGAAATTCAAAGGTACGCCGATTCACACGACTACAGGAATTTCTTTCAAGGAGTAAAAGCAGTGTACGGCCCCAGTCGGAAAAATATGTGCCCTATTAAAGATTTAAATGGAAATCTCCTCAAAGAAGACCAGGAAATAAGAGCCCGATGGAAAGAACACTACTCTAACATTCTTAACCAGCAAAGTCAAGCCGATCACGATATTATAAATCTTATCCCTCAATATGACACCTTCGAAGACTTAGATAAGCCACTAACAACGGAAGAGATCTTAACCGCCATTGGGCAGCTAAAAAATAACAAATCTCCCGGCGTCGACTCACTCCCAGCTGAGATCTTTAAAGCTGTGTCGTCAGAGCTCATACCCTACCTCAAAACACTGTTTGATGTCGTGTGGGAAAGTGGTCAAGCTCCGCAGGAGTTTCGTGATACACTTTTAATCAACCTCTTCAAAAACAAAGGGAGCGCTGCGGACTGTGGAAATTACAGGGGTATAGTTCTCCTGGCTGTTGGAGGGAAGATACTCACTAAAGCGATGGCAAATAGGCTAACACCTGTTATGGAAAAGTTACTTCCTGAAACACAGAGTGGCTTTAGACCAAACCGAGGCACATCGGATTTAATCTTCACACTTAAACAGCTTCAAGAAAAAGCACTCGAACATCAAGGAGAAATTCACATGGCCTTCATTGATTTAACCAAGGCGTTTGACTCGGTGGACAGGGAAGTACTCTGGAAAATTATGTTCCGTTTAGGTATCCCTAGAAAATTTGTGGAAGTATGTCGCACTCTACATACAAACAACAACGCCCAGGTCATGTATAATACTGAGGCAACCGAACCTTTCCAAACCCTCACTGGAGTTAGGCAGGGATGTGTCCTGGCACCTCTACTCTTTAATTTGTTTACCACTACTCTAACAATTATTGTTGACAACAAACTGACAGTCAGAGGAATAGGTCTCAGATACCGTTTTGATGGCGGTCTCTTTAACATAGGGCGCTTTAGAGCTTTCACGAAGACACGCACACGATTCATTTGTGATCTCCAGTATGCGGATGACTGTGCACTTTTAGCCTCTACGCCGGAAGAGCTTCAAGAACTTTTAGATGTGTATGCCCAGAGCTATGATTCCTTGGGACTTAAAATCAACATTGGAAAGACTAAGATTATGTCAACTCCTCATCAAGTGAACCAAATAGACATTACACTTAACGGAAATTCTCTTGAAGTGGTGGATCAGTTCAATTACTTAGGCAACGTTGTTAATGACAAAGCAAACATGGACAGCGAGATTCGCAATAGAATTAACGCTGCATCTAGAGCACTCTGGGGACTTAGAGAGAGAGTATTTGACAACCACGACCTTGCTTTGTCAACGAAAATGGCTGTCTACAGAGCAGTTGTCATTCCAACACTGCTATATGGATGTGAAAGCTGGGTCACTTACCGTCGTCATGTGAAAGAATTAGAAAGTTTTCAGCAAAGACACCTCAGAAGTATGATGAAAATCCGTTGGTTCCATCATATATCAAACGTGGAAGTACTCAGGAGAGCAAACAGCCTTCCAATTGAGGTGCTTATTTCAAGAGCACGCCTAAGATGGGCAGGTCACATTCATCGTATGCATGATAACCGCCTTCCTAAATGTACACTTTATGGTGAATTGCTAAGCGGTAGAAGAAGTCGTGGCGGTCAACGAAAGAGGTTCAAAGATGCTCTCCATGAAAATCTAAAATCCTGCGGTATTGCAGACGAGCAATGGGAACAACTTGCAGCGGACAGAACCGAATGGCGAGGGGTTGTGGCCAGCTATCAAGGAAATGTTGCTGCAAGAAGGCCGAATCCAAGACCTAACCAGGTCTATGTTTGTCCTGACTGCGGTCGACATGTGCTCTCCCGAATTGGTCTCTATAGCCATAGTCGTGTGCACCGTAGATGAATGGGAATTATAATAGACTACACCTTTTACTTGTTTTTTATTGTACACAATCTATCGACTGTAACATTTTTATACTCGGACTCGAGTAACGGCTAATAATAAAAAAAATAATCAATGGCCACATTTTGATCATTAGTGGTAAAAAAAAATCACTTCCGGTATGGCCGGAAATTGCCACAACTTTCTTATTTTAAATAGCGCCCTGTCTATTTAAATCACTTTTCTCTTAAAGCTGCAATTTTCCTTTCCAACGCTTTTTTCAGATTTAAAATCGGATGAAAAATAATCTTGGAAATGGCATTTATTTGTTATTTCTAGTTGGGTTTGGAATTCAGGAACAAATTTAAAAGATTTCGAAGTAGATTTTGAATTTGAATAAAAGGGTATTTCTTAATAAATAAAACGTAAAATTGGCCTATTTTGTTCATTTGCTTGGATTTAGAAATGTTTTTCCCATTTCATGGAAATTGAATTTGTCATAACCCCAATATTTCGAATAGTATCCTGTATGTTTTATTTTATTATCAGATAGAGTGGTAAATTTGCTTTAAACTGGTTTTTCCCGATTAAAAATTGAATGTAAATTAAAATAAATATTAAGCTTTTTGTAGAAGCTTTCCGAATTATGTGTGTCCATATCTTGCAGTAGTCTATGAAAAACATATGATGAGTTATCTGTAATTAGAAAAAATTAATTTTGATAAATATAACAAAAATTTTGATGAATCATTATCAAAAAAACAAAAATTCACACAATTAAAACCAATTTATAAGTTGATACATACCTATCTGGACAGCAACTTACTAAATTTATAAATATTATAATTAGAACAATACAACACAACTAAATGCCAAACCTATAACAAGTGCTCAAAATGACGCCCACCCATTTCAGAACACTTGTTCACTCTTCGAATAGTTTCGCTCAGAACACTTTGTAACATGGCTGGAGTTATGGATTCAAAGGCATATAAAATTTCATTTTGGAGTTCTTCTAATGTTGCAGACTGCGTTGAGTATACTTTGTCCTTCAGATAACCCCAAAGAAAAAAATCAAGTGGAGTTAGGTCTGGTGACCTAGCAGGCCACCTAATAGTTCCATTTCCCATAAAACCAGCATTATGCGGCGGCGGTCCATCTTGTTGGAAGTACATATTTCTGAAATCTTCCAAGGAAAGTTTATCTAGTTCGTTTTCTATTTCATTTTGCAAAAAGCTTAAGTAACGCGCGCTTGTTAGTGGTCCTTGAAATAGTATGGGATTAATAATTTTTGTACCGAATATTCCAGCCCGCACATTCACTCCAAATCGATCCTGATGATTACCTTCAAACATTTAACATTTCGTGTACATTTTCTTTAGACCAATAATGTAGATTATGTCTGTTGAATATGCCATTATTCGTAAAATGAGATTCATCACTAAATAAAATTTTATCGTTTAAGTATACGTGTTGAGTAAACCAATTACAAAAAATGAATCTTCTTTTTCCATCGTTTTCATATAGTTCTTGATGCAATTGGTATTTGTAGCATTTAAAACCATGTTTTTTTAATATACGTCTCGTATACGTCTTACTGTCTCACGGCCAATATCTATCTCTTTTGCCAGCTCTCTTGTAGAAACATTTGGGTACACATGTGTGTAAGCCAATACATTTGTCTCAATTTTTTCGCTTACTATAAATCTGTCCTCTGCCACCTCAATATTTTCTGCATTTCGGAATGACTCTTCTAGAATTTTAAAATACTGCCGGTATAGCTGACGACAATCGGGATATCTTTCATAATATACACGTGCGGCCGCATGGGCATTTTTCTGACATTATCCGTAAATTAAAAGTAAATCTACCTTTTCCTTTTGTGTATATATCATAAACCGTATCTTATTTTGAATAAAGCACCTAATTATAAATTTACAAATAATAAATACGCCCCTGGGGCGAGCGTGGGTGCGTCTTTACTATGTACATACTTCGATATGCGATGTAAAGCAACGTAAGGCGCAGTTAGTAGTTGGATGCGTGACCGTTCCAACGAAGACCGGGTTCTCGCCTCAAACATCTTCCAGCGGCTTGTATATCAGTGTATGCGCGGAAGCTATACAATCTTAGGCGAGGGTTGTATAGGGGATATACCATCCTTCGGAGGGGATGTAAAGCCGTCGGTCCCTTGTCTATGAAATGTTAGGCAAGTAAAAGATCCCTACTCTTCTTAAGGGAAGAGGTTAGGCCTCAGTAGCGGAAATAGGCCGACGCTAAATAAATGTATAAAAGAACGCCTCTATTTCACTCAACAATAATGTTTTGACAGATGCTGTGTGCAATTTTTCATCTGTTTGTCAGGCACAATTCGAAACGCATCTACAAAAAGCTTAATATTTATTTTAATTTATATTCAAATTTAATCTGGAAAAAACCAATCTAAAGCAAATTTATCACTCTATCTGATAAGAAAATAAAACATACACATTGAATTTCCATGAAATGGAAAAATGGGAAGGGCATTTCTAAATACAAGCAAATGAGCAAAATAGGCCAATTTTACATTTAATTTGTTGAGAAATACCCTTTTATTCAAATTCAAAGTCTATTTCGAAATTTTTTAAATTTGTTCCTGAATTCCAAAGCCAACTACATATAGCAAATAAATGCCATTTCCAAGGTTATTTTTCATCCGATTTCAAATCTGAAAAAAGTGCTGAAGAGAGAAATTACAGCTTTATGAGAAAAGTGACTTAAACATACAGGGTGCTATTTAAAATAAGAAAGTTGTGGCAATTTCCAGCCATACCGGAAGTGATTTTTTTACCGCCGTATGATCAAAATGTGGCCATTGAATCTATATTTGATTTCGAAAATTTCAGAATTTCATTTTTAAACTGTAGAAGAAAGTGGGGTGGGTACGTACTTTCTGGGTCACCCTGTATACCAAGCAGTATTGAATTAAGCGGTAGTGAATACGAACGATGGCTTGATTTTCGAAAAAATAAAAAATCTTGAGACTGGTCGAAGCGAGTTCTTGCACTTTTACCAGAGCAAAATGCTTTAGAAAATATTCACACAAAAATAGATTTTTAAAAGGTGTACTTAGGGCTGCAGAAATTCGTGAAAAATTAAATTAAAAAGGTTTTTGCAAAAAATAAAAGCTGAGAAAAATAAAATCACTTGTAGCGAGGTGATGTTAACGTATGAAGAGCAAGCAGAAGAGAACTTGTTGGTCAACATTTGTCGCAATATTTATAAATAGTAGTAGCAAATTTTTGTTTACCCAAAACTTGGCCGCTTCCTGCCACTCCTCTCGGCACAGTTCCGTTTTGTGTCTCTGTTAGTCCCGCGACACGCGGAGGGTGTGGTATAGCAAGAACTTTTCTTAAAAATGAAGTTGCGGAAATAAGAAATTGCTAGAGAAAGACAATATAGTTGCATGCTTTGACTATAATTCGGATTGATTATCCTACTTATTTGCCAGATATTAAATGCGAATTTTGTAAATGTTAACTGCGTTCAAATGTGTCGGATTGAATTTCAAACAGATGTTGTCCACTGAGCTTTGCAAAAGGTTTCCGATTACGTGCTGTTAGAAACGAAATGAGGTGAGCTTTTTAGTACGGTTATGGATTATTGAAATTTAATACATATAAGTGACATTTATTATGAAACAAATGTGAATCATTGAAAATGAACAATAATGATATTTTACAACACTTTAAACGATTGTAGAATTTCTGTAAATTTTCTGAATTTTTGGTAACTGCAAATAAAATCTTGAATTAGGAACTGATATGAAAATATCGTATATGTGTTGGAAAGTGAGTAAAACGATTCTAATTTAGAAAATTTGTGAGAACTGAACTGGTCATTGTGCACATTTGAGCACAGAAATATCTGAGTTAATAATTTTAAAATTTTAGAAAACGCTTCAACTGCATAAAATAACGAAGTATATGAGAATGAGCAACAATTGCAATTATTATTATACACTGTTATGTGGCATAATCAAGGATATTTGGATCTATTACACTTTCATTACATTCAAATTCAGACAATTACACGATATAAACGTAAATAAGTACAATATATTATTTACATTAACTTTATGTACATCATTATATTTCCAGTCAGGAATTCATTGGTATGATAATTTATAGCAAGGAAGATTGCTTTTTGCATATTAAACCACAACAGGAGATGTTTCACGAATGCCGAAGGCGTCGGTTTGTTAGTTAAAGGTAAATAGTTACCCAGCAAACATATTGTTATAAATTACACTTACTTATCGTTTAACTAACAAAAGAAACAATTATTAAGTAAGTATTTTATTAATTTGAATAAAATATTCAGTTGTATTGTTTTAATGGAGAGCTGGTTGTTTCTATTCCTTGTATTGCTGTGAGGCTTTTTGTTTTAAAACATGTAATTAAGGCTTCGGATTAACTTACCGGGTAATAGCTTGGTTAACCGAGCGGCAAATTAGGAAGACAGTAAAGTTGGTGTTTATCTCCAGTACGAATGTTGCTATTGTGCAAAATATTAGCGCTTCGTTAGTGCTCCTTTCGCACTTTTTTCAGTTGCATACAATTTCATTGTAGTTAGAAAGACATGTTGAAGATTTTACGTATTTTACCATGTATAGGGAGTACGACTGTACGCGTGTACGACCTTAAACTTTGTACAATTCCGAGTACAGCTGAGGTAGTGTAGTTATTTGCTTTTAGAAAGGGCTCGATATTTCCGCTTTTGAGTAAAACAAAATTCTTTTAACTATGTATAGAAACTAGTCAAAGTTCATGTTGGCTGCTCCTGCCCCCTCCAAAGGGGGCTACCTGTATCTACCTATATATACAGCATGTCCAGCTGGGAGATTACACGATCCATATCTCGAAAATTACTGAATAATTTTTTGACAAATTACTTATGTATACTAAACTGTGTATGATTTATACAACTAAAATATTTTGAGAGTTCTGTCACTTCCGCTTATACCTGAAGTAGATGTCGACTTTATTATTTTAAATGGAATACCTATATTTTTATTTCCGGAAATGATAGTTTACAAAATTTTAAAGTCAAAATTTATAGTTTTGGGGGATATTAACATTTTTAATGAAAAATTGACAGCTGCAGACCCCTAAAGAAATTCTTCCTGTGAATAACTCATCGAAGAAATTAAACATCTTTTACTGTGGAAGTAATCAGTGCATCCGTAAGTTATACCAAAATATTTTTTTTAACGTCGGTCGGATTCTACAACTGAGGCCTAACATCGACGCCTGTAGACGAGCTACCGCCAACCAGGAATTTTGCCGAACCTCTTCTCTTACTTGCCTAACAGTTAATAGACAAGGGACCGATGGCTTTACAGCCCCTCCGAAGGATGGTATATCCCCTATACAATCCTCGCCTAAGATTGTATGTATAGCTTCCGCGCATACACTGATTTACAAACCACTGGAAGATATGAGGCGAGGACGCGGTCTTTCTTGTGAACACGTATACACTCCCAGTTTGAATAAAAAATATATTTTGGATTGGAAAATTTTACTTCGGGTTAGTAGAGACTCCTTCAAGCTGTTGTGTGCACAAAATTTGATTTTGGAGAATTTGGGGGGGGGGGTGGAGTTGTCTTAAAAATGTTGGACACAATCAACTGCTACGCCCTATATATGTCCAAACTGGTTGATTCACTTTTTTTGATTAATAGTATTAATTATTTCAATTTTTTAGTATTTTTGAGTTACTAGCAAGGTAGAAAATAACAGATAAAACCAGAATATCGTTGATTGCTTGCTGATGTCAGATGAAGATCGTTTTCATCTTTCCGGATATGTTAACAAACGGAACTTCCGCTACTGGGCGATGGAAAATCCTCTGCAATTGCACGAAATACCGCTTCAAAGCAAAAAGGTTACTGTGTGGTGTTCGGTACTAAAGTTTTGGGTCGTTCTTCTTTGAGGAAAATGACTTGACGGTTACTGTTACAATCACAACACTATCAACAGGTATTGCGTAACTTTGAACAACTTCGTAATGTTGGTGGGGATATTCGAAGCATATGGTTTCAGCAGGACGAAGTCACTTCCTGCACTGCCAGGGATTCTATGATAATTGTGCGAAAAATCTTTCCTGGTCATGTCATTTCGAAATTTGGACATCAATTGGCCGGCACGGTCACCGAATCTCTCAATTTATGATTTATTTTTATGGGGCTAGTCTTAAAGCCGTTTATTTTGATGCACTTGTCGAATCGTTTTTTAATATTTTTGACGACACCCTGTAATTGTTACCAGGTAACTTCTGCATAAGCTTGTCTTATTCTTGTACACAAATCTTCTTCATTACTCGGACGTGACCTGTAAACTTTAGATTTCATTAAACCCCATAAAAAGAAGTACATTGGTGTTAAGTCCGGGGGTCGGGGTGGCCATCCAAATACCTCAAAATATTCATCGATTAGGAAAGTTAGCATTAAGCTATTCGGTGACCACTCTGGCATTATGGACAGGGATGTCATCTAATTGAAAGTGTAGATTTACTCTTTTTTCTTTCTTTTTCTGAAAGTTTATGTAGTATATTCCAAAATTTGTTTAGTAGCTGTAAAAATTGCATGCTATTACCTTCAAAAAAGAAAGGACCAATGATTGTTTCATTGAGTAGCTCACACCAAACATTAACTTTTTGGGAACATTGCCGTTTACGATTAATAACCCACTCTGGGTTTTTTGTACTCCAAAACCTAGAATTTTATGACAATACCACCCCGTTTGTAGTAAAAGTAGGCCTCATCGCTGAATAAAATAGCTTTAAAAAGATTTGGAACAACTAAAATATAATATTCGGACAGATATTAACGCAATCCCAATGGAAATGTTGGAGCGGGTGATGAAAAACTTTCGTGCTAGGCTTCAAGAGTGTCAGCAGTCATTTAACTAATGTAATATTTACAAAATAAAACTTCCATGTTTTCTCAAGAAGAGTGTTTAATTTTTGAATAAAAATGTTGCCATTAATAAAAACTATTAAATTTAAAATGGATGCTCATTCTACCGGACTGTTAGTTTTACTATGTATTATCTGCGCTATACTTTGACTATCCATTATTTACGTCCACCATCTATGCTACGATGGCTCTTCGGGTTGAGCTACAGCAGTTTGATCTTTCAATAATTTATACCCTTTAGTAGTCAATGCTGGACGACTATATATAATAACATATACAAAGATAATAGCGTGTGAAACTGATGATGATTTTGCACCCGGGTCATCTAAAAGACGAAGACTATAAGAACGCAAACATTCTAGGGCCAATGTGTAAGCCATGTTAAAACAACGCCCCGGGAAGCCTACCTCCTGGGTGGTGCGAAAACAAGTTCAAGAATATCAAAATGAAAATTATTGAATTATCTACCATTAATTATTTAATCATGCTTCTCTTATAAATATTTTAAATCTATGATGGGCCTTAGCCTACAAAGAACTTACAAAAAGATTTTGAAATAAATTTGTTCACAATTAATAATGCTTAACAAGGTATTTGACTGAGTGCACGGTGATTGGTTTAGAAGATACTATTAAAAACTATTTTTTACACCATAAACTAACTATTACTCGTACGCGTATAAAAGAAAGTTTGAAATAAAGGTTGTAGAAAATTTAGTGCTTTGCAGGATTGTTTTCTATCATTTTAATATCGGTAAACAGTTTACAAAGTTATTCGCAAAAAATATTTCGTATTTCGTACGCGCTGTAATTCATAAATGGATAGTTCTACCAAAAGTACTCTATAAAGAAATTTGTAAAGAATTTACTACTAAACGAAAAAAGTCCTTTTCTTTTTTATCGTTGGATTAACGGTTCACGAAATATTTACATTTCAACTTTTCGCAAAGTTGTCGGTTAATACATACTGCTTCATTACGTGAACTTCATTCACCCCTGAACTCTGCTATTTTTGCCAAAATAGTGCGGTCACCTATTTATGCGTGTGTAGTATAGGTCTCAATGACACTGATTTACCAGTAACTAGCCAGTCATACGGTTCTATTCATTTTGTAATATATATTTAGGTACTAGTATGATGTTTATATTTAATTATTTGTTATGTTGTAAAGGATTTATCAATTGTTATCAGGTATATGGTGTCTGATTAATAGTCCAGTGCCAATAATTATTGTCCAAAAAGAAATTCTTAACAGTATATGGATGTTAAAACATAATATTTTTAGTCGCAAACTCCTGTATAAAATCCTTATTTCACTATAAGGAACGTAACCAGACCAACCAACCAACAGTTACTCTCCGGGTTATGTGCCCCGCCGAGTGCTGAATTACAAGTTACAAGCCTGGCGCGTTAAGTGTAATAATTGCTAATGCTTCGATTGCAACAAACACCAGCCGAAAGACTGATCCTACTTAAAGGAGCTTTCGTGTCAGTCGTCACATACCACTTGCAAACTGCAGTTTCGAGCTGTTAACGCGCCTTACGTTCCTTATAGTAAATGCCTAATTTTCAATCAGAATAGTTCATTAATGAAATTTTGATTTTTGAACATTTCAGGACGGATTTTTTTCATTGAAACCTTTAAGATGGTGTAAAAAATCGTACTGTAACTGTGGAAAAACATTGTCAAATGGGAAAAACCAAAACAAAGATTTTTTCAAGAGGGATTTTTCCGTAATTGACACGAATTCTTCAGTGTTTGTTGAAATGAGGGGTTGAAAGTGATGCAAAATGATAATTTCAACGTAATATCAGATAAGGGGACTTCGGTTAACCGTTTAAGGTTCGGGCAGTTGAGAAATAAATTGTTTAAACAATAGTTTTACATAAAGAAATTGCTAGAAATGACAGTTTTTGTTCAAGAAAAAGTAAACTGAAAATAAATTTATTAAAACCAATATTTAAAATAATTTCAATTCACAAAGTAGGAATATAAAATCAAAAATCTATTTTATTCTCATTTTTTTGGAAAGCTGCACTACATCATCAGATTTAACATAGTTTCCTGTGTCATCAGGATCTTAAAAAAAAAATGTTTTCTTAACCGCCTCTCAAGTTACCGAAGTAATCCCCTAGAAGATCTCAAGGATCTTGTGCTAGGTAAAGAGAGACGAGGCCCTACAGTTTAATGTGGACTCCGAACCACTCTTCTGGCAATTTTTTTATTGAAAAATTGTTTCGCCGTGTGGGTATCGAACCCACTTCGCTAGGCAACTCAGTTTGCTAGCCAGACGCCTTAACCAACTGAGCTACCATTCCCCCTCCATACCATCTCCAACAAGGTCTTCGACATCATCAAAGCCCTCAACAAGTTCATCAAGATCTTTATTTCCAATATTAATATTAAAATTTGTAGTTGCTTTGTGATCACTTTCCTCCGAATCGTTGATTTCCTCTAACGGTTTTGTTTCAGCATTAGAACAATTTTCGGACATGTGGCAATTGGAGCATTTTATTCCATGTTTGCGACAGCCGCATCTTTTACTATCACAACCAGGTTCACAGCTGCAGCATATAGTTTTCAGCAAACTTTCAGGAATTACTTCTCTTTCTGTCAATATAGGCATTATTCCGATTAGATGGTATTTCCATCCCCAATCCGTAGCCGTAAGTTTGTTACCAAGCCAAGTTTGAAACTGAAAATAGGCCCTGTAGCAGTGTTGTCCAAGTGTCAGTTGGTGGTAGCTTTTCTAAGTTAAATGAAATTTTTACCGTTGCGTTGAGAGTCAATGCACATTTTATTTTTTTATCAAGAAAAATAAATATATGTATGTAAAATTGAAAAAGATCACGCACTGACAGGGACCTTTTAATAAAATTTGCAGATAGTTTTACTTGGCGGTTAGGAACAAATACTATGCATGTTTGAAATAGAGGTTAGTAAAAAATATTTTTCCTTGAATTTGATTTGGGTCTTTGGGTAAAAGATAAATTTTCTGATTACAAATCTCTTACTTCGGTTATCGCTGTTAAACGAGTTACCAGGAACCATGTTATTAGGTGGAGGAATCTCCCAAGACATAGACAGGCCAAAGAGTTCATTAAAGAACCAAATTTACGGAAGATCTACTAAGCCAGAATAGGAAGGCCATCAGAGTAATAGTAGGCCTTCTAACTGGTTACTGCCGGCTCAATAGACCCCTGGCAAAGGACCCAACATGCAGTTTCTGCCAAGAGGAAGAGGAAACCTCAGTTCACGTATTGTGCCTGTGAAGGCCTGGCGAGACTGAGATTCCAAGTACTCGGAGAAGAAAAGCCAAGGGCGGACAGCTATACAAAAGGACCTTTATCAAAGCTGTGGAGTCTAGTACAAAGGACAAAGCTGGATGAGATACTATAAGGAAGATAGTCTGGGAGCATCACATAGACCTGAAAAGGTCGCGGTGGTAAAGGCTAAATAACCCGCTCCTTTGTTAATCTAGTCTAATGTTATTAGGGTTCATCAGGTACACCATGACTAAATGGAAATGGAAAAATGGAAATTTGAGACGTACTATGGAAATGCAGCAAATTATATGTGATGAGAAACACAAACTCAATATTGAAAATTACAATCAACAACGACAAAGCACGTATCAGTTGTGCACGCGCGGAAAATTAGGAACAAGTGGGTTGCATGTTGCGTGCGAGCTAGCAGAAATTAACAAAGAAGAGCTGCGCGCGCGATCGAGACCGGAGCTGCCGCGCCATTTCAATAATTTGAAATATTTATTTTAATGACATTGTTTTCAGTTTATTTTTGTCCATGAAGTATAAAAAAATTTTTCTTGAACAAAAACTGTTATTACCAGTAATTTTTTAAATTTAAAACTATTGCTTAAACAATTTGTTTCGCAACGGTCCGAATCTTAAACAGTTAACCAAAGCTCCCTTATTTGATATTACATGGAAATTACCATTTCACATCACTCTCAACACTTCATTTCAATAAACAATGAAGAATTTGTGACAATTACGGAAAAATCGATCTTGAAAAAATCTTTGTTTTGGTATTTCCCATTTTTTACAATGTTTCTACGCTACAATATATGGTTTTTTTACACCATTTTAAAGTAGAGGTTTCAAGGAAAAAAATCCGTTCTGAAATTTTCAAAAATAAAAATTTCGTTCATCAACTTTTTTAACTGAAATTAGGTCTTTTTTTCAAATTAAATTTGCATAAAATCAAAAAATAAATATTTCGCTTCAAAAAAACTACAGCTTATTCGAGACATACCATTGTCCATTCTCACCAAATTTCATTAAAATCGAATCATTCTGTGGGAGATAGAAATTGAAAATCAAAAAAATTGGTTTTTGACGATTCTCTCAATAGTTTTGAGGTTATGTTGGAAAATAAGAGAAAGAGTATATCAATAAAAGTTGTAGATCTTTCAATTATCTACAACTTTTGCATTTAACTTTTTCCGATAGGATGTCTAGTTTTCCCGGAAATCGTAATCATCCCTACAAGCACAACTTTTTCCACCCCCACTTTACTTCCGACTATTTGTTGGGGTCCAATCGATTTTCCCCCATTTATATACCATTAATCCTAAATTTTCCGACCATCCATGTATTGCTAAGAATTTTGTCGATTTTTGGCCTCTGAAAACCGGTTCGGCACTGGACGATAGTAATGAGTATAAAAAAAAATTACGAATTTCTAATATTTTTTGTCTTTGAAAACAGCATCTAAATTTATGTCATTAGGTATATGCGCCTAATTTATATACGATGTAAAGGGTAAGTTAATGGTTAGAATTTAATTATGAAATAATTATGAAAAATCTATATTCAGATACTAATACTATTCTACGTCAATTCTAATACATATTCTATTTTAATACACACTTATTATAATTTCATTAGAAAAATATAATATTCAAGTCGTTTTACCAATTTACAGACAGTTTCGGTAAATTCTTTTGTACATTCAGAATGCGTTCAAGTGGAAGTTCTCACATCGTAATGACTAGCCCTGAAACGGCGCCCATGTCGGATTAAGACTTAAGACAGCTTCTCTTTAAATATGATATATTTATCCTAATCTGATATATGATTGCGTGGGCTTTATTGAGATGACCAATACAAGGTCGAGGTTTTTTCCAAGTCGAGACGAGAGACTGAGAATCACTTTGCCCATTTTGGTCATGCATAAAATTTTATTCTCAGAATAGTGTTTTGAGATATAAACAAAACCAGCTTTCAACATGCTGAAACGCTTGTCTTCGGAATAATGCACAACAGAAGTTTATTTTTAAGTAGTAGGCTCGATACGATCCTACATTGTTGTAGTTGTCCGATGACAGTTACATAAACCATATTATATAATTGTATACATTATGTTATTAGTTTCGAAGTTCCGTTATCATACAGTAAAAAAATTCAATGTTTATAGTGTGGATGTAGCAGATACAGGGTGTTTTAAAAGTCATGACCGCCCATTTGTTGCGGATCAAGTAGAGGAATAAATATCGATAAAAAAAATTATAGACTGATCGACTGCTATGACTTACTGATGTATTGGTCTCCTAAATTGAACAACAATACCTCAAAACAACGAGAAATTCTACAAATAAAAGGTTTCAGTTATAATTAGTGTTTCCGTTTTTTTTTTCAATTAATTTCATGGTCTTTTTAAATGAACATCTTCAGTTGTATACCTGAAGTCCTGAAATGAAAAAAATATTTATCCTGCCCTGCCCGATCTGTCTGCGTCCGCAGCTCCATTCCGCTTCGACTGCGAAGAATCGATGGCATATCGGTGTCGGATCTGATGTTTCTTAAATCTAAGAACCGCTCCTTGGAACAGTTAGCTCGTACCTGTTCCGAAAAAACAAGTTCGGTCATTTTGTATCATCCCTAGTAACCATGCACTGTGACGTTAAATTCTGCAGGTAGCTGTGCCATTATTAACAATAATAAATATTACCTACAAGATAATAAAGGTCCTCAGACCGTCGCGTCAACTATAAAGCGACTTGAAAATGGTTAAAATGGTTTGAAGTCTTTTTCACTGACATAAGCTAGTCTCTGCTACCATAATTTGCCACCTTCATATTCTGAAACCTTTGAGGTAATCTTAGTGGTAACTATGATGTCCCCAATACAGGAAAATCCACCTACAATTCGCATATGACTATAAAGCTCGCTATAAAGTAACAAGCAACGTGGTAATAGATTTGTCAAATAAAGTTGTTTATACATCAAAGTTGAAAATTTAATGGCGGTTACGTAATAGTTGTTTATTCGAGGTGTCCGTCTCAGTTTCTGTTACTTTAGTGCTAGTTGGTCTATTAGACTGCGTACAAGACAATGCAGCAGCAACTGTAAGACAATTTCAAACGTGGTAGATGTTCCTAAAAATGTGCAAATTTGATACCACTTTTACATAAGGTTAGATGGGGTCCTTTATATTTTTTTTTATTAGCCGTTACTCGAGTCCGAGTATAGAAATGTTACAGTCGATAAATTGCGTACAATAAAAAACAAGTAAAAGGTGTAGTTTATTGTAATTCCCATTCATCTACGGTGCACACGACTATGGCTATAGAGGCCAATTCGGGAGAGCACATGTCGACCGCAGTCAGGACAAACATAGACCTGGTTAGGTCTTGGATTCGGCCTTCTTGCAGCAACATTTCCTTGATAGCTGGCTACAACCCCTCGCCATTCGGTTCTGTCCGCTGCAAGTTGTTCCCATTGCTCGTCTGCAATACCGCAGGATTTTAGATTTTCATGGAGAGCGTCTTTGAACCTCTTTTGTTGACCGCCACGCTTTCTTCTACCGCTTAGCAATTCACCATAAAGTGTACATTTAGGAAGGCGGTTATCATGCATACGATGAACGTGACCTGCCCATCTTAGGCGTGCTCTTGAAATAAGCACCTCAATTGGAAGGCTGTTTGCTCTCCTGAGTACTTCCACGTTTGATATGTGATGGAACCAACGGATTTTCATCATACTTCTGAGGTGTCTTTGCTGAAAACATTCTAATTCTTTCACATGACGACGGTAAGTGACCCAGCTTTCACATCCATATAGCAGTGTTGGAATGACAACTGCTCTGTAGACAACCATTTTCGTTGACAAAGCAAGGTCGTGGTTGTCAAATACTCTCTCTCTAAGTCCCCAGAATGCTCTAGATGCAGCGTTAATTCTATTGCGAATCTCGCTGTCCATGTTTGCTTTGTCATTAACAACGTTGCCTAAGTAATTGAACTGATCCACCACTTCAAGAGAATTTCCGTTAAGTGTAATGTCTATTTGGTTCACTTGATGAGGAGTTGACATAATCTTAGTCTTTCCAATGTTGATTTTAAGTCCCAAGGAATCATAGCTCTGGGCATACACATCTAAAAGTTCTTGAAGCTCTTCCGGCGTAGAAGGCTAAAAGTGCACAGTCATCCGCATACTGGAGATCACAAATGAATCGTGTGAGTGTCTTCGTGAAAGCTCTAAAGCGCCCTATGTTAAAGAGACCGCCATCAAAACGGTATCTGAGACCTATTCCTCTGACTGTCAGTTTGTTGTCAACAATAATTGTTAGAGCAGTGGTAAACAAATTAAAGAGTAGGGGTGCCAGGACACATCCCTGCCTAACTCCAGTGAGAGTTTGGAAAGGTTCGGTTGCCTCATTATTATACATAACCTGGGCGTTGTTGTTTGTATGTAGACTGCGACATACTTCCACAAATTTTCTAGGGATACCTAAGCGGAACATAATTTTCCAGAGCACTTCCCTGTCCACCGAGTCAAACGCCTTGGTTAAATCAATGAAGGCCATGTGAATTTCTCCTTGATGTTCGAGTGCTTTTTCTTGAAGCTGTTTAAGTGTGAAGATTAAATCCGATGTGCCTCGGTTTGGTCTAAAGCCACTCTGTGTTTCAGGAAGTAACTTTTCCATAACAGGTGTTAGCCTATTTGCCATCGCTTTAGTGAGTATCTTCCCTCCAACAGCCAGGAGAGCTATACCCCTGTAATTTCCACAGTCCGCAGCGCTCCCTTTGTTTTTGAAGAGGTTGATTAAAAGTGTATCACGAAACTCCTGCGGAGCTTGACCACTTTCCCACACGATATCAAACAGTTTTTTGAGGTAGGGTATGAGCTCTGACGACACAGCTTTAAAGATCTCAGCTGGGAGTGAGTCGGCGCCGGGAGATTTGTTAGTTTTTAGCTGCCCAATGGCGGTTAAGATCTCTTCCGTTGTTAGTGGTTTATCTAAGTCTTCGAAGGTGTCATATTGAGGGATAAGATTTATAATATCGTGATCGGCTTGACTTTGCTGGTTAAGAATGCTAGAGTAGTGTTCTTTCCATCGGGCTCTTATTTCCTGGTCTTCTTTGAGGAGATTTCCATTTAAATCTTTAATAGGGCACATATTTTTCCGACTGGGGCCGTACACTGCTTTTACTCCTTGAAAGAAATTCCTGTAGTCGTGTGAATCGGCGTACCTTTGAATTTCTCTGGCCTTGCTTGCCCACCACTCGTTCTTTATTCTTCTGATTTCGCGTTGCGTTTCATACTTAGATTGGGTAAAAGCTTCTGCTTTTGATGAGTCGTTGGGGTGGTTGCTAGCGTTTTGGAAGGCAGTATGTTTGCGGTCAAGAAGTTCTTGTATAAAAGCTTCATTATCATTGAACCGGTCCTCCTGTTTTTTACTTGCTGCAGTGCCAAGAATTTCCTCACTCGCACTTTTTAAACTGTCTTTAATTTGTGTCCAGGTAGCAGCGACAGAATTGGTTTCTTCTAGTGCACTCAAATTCTCTTGAACTTTTTGCTTTAGCTGTTCGACGGTTTGTTGGTCACGCAATTTACTAATACAGAGACGGAGTCTGCATTTTACTTGAGTTCTTCGGTGTTTGGGTCTCATAACAATTTTCATTTTAAAGACAACAGGACGATGATCGGTCCAACATTCGCTATCAATGCGCGCCTTTGTAATTTGGACGTCCTTGAGATGCTTCCTACGTACGATAACATAGTCCAGTAGATGCCAGTGACCTGATCTGGGGTGACGCCAGGTGCCTTTAAATTTATCCTTTTGTCGGAAAATGGTGTTTGTTATAACTAGATGTTCGGCGCATCCTTTATATTAGCCAAATAATGAAAATGTTCTACGGCCAACCAGATCACCTGATGACCTGATCTCACTTCGTTGGACTATTTTCTTTGAGGGAATGCAATAAACACAGTTTATACATTTGAACCACCAAAAAAATGCAAGTTTTGGAAGAACGTTTAAGAAATACTGAAATATCCTCCACTAGGGCGCTGCTATTCGAAAATAATTCCTATTTTTATTTCAAATTTATGTAAACATTATTTTTATGACAACGATTAAACAGTAATTATCATTACATCCTACAAGAAATTAAATTCAACACAAAATTACAACATATTTTCGAATGTTTTAAAATCTCGAGGCATAAGTTTAGATCTAGATCTAAAATAACGTTAAACATTGACTTCAGCATAAGGTGTTGGTTCTTATCTAAATCGTGTTAAAATAAACAAAACGAGGTTATTGGAATTATCAAAACAATGTTCAGGCGTGAGAAGCTGAAAAGTGGAAATCTCCCTACATAACCAGCGTGTTAAAAGGTAAAAAAGTATCACTCCTTCCCTGCCACTATCTGCCGCTAATCATATAAAACCGCGAGCTGGACTCATTACGGGGTCGTCTTCAAACCACATGCCTGTTGACGAGTGTTTCCTCTCCGGGCTTATGACCAAATTATTTGCTACACAAGATATTCCCATATAACGAATCTTGTACTAACTGGAAATAATCTGCCTAGTCCGGGTATTAGAGGCAACTCTCCGGTGTATTATGATCGAAATTATCCTCCGAATCATCTACAATGAACGTACTTACTTCGGCTTCATTTCAATATCCAAGGCAACTTACGCAAGCATCGATTGAGGACGCCGATAGAACCCGGAGAATGACAGATTTATATTGCCCCAGGTAGTATTATTTCAAACTATGCGTTATTATTGAAAATTGAATTTACATTCTTGTTTTGGGTGGAATATGGTTAATTTGTGTTGTTTGTGGTAGTAAAAGAAACATTAGATTTTTTATGAACTATTAGCTATGTTTTTAACACTAAAGTATGGTAAAATTATATTACAATTTGCTCAGTTATTATCTTCAATAATAATAATGAGAATAGGTAAAAGATCACCTGCTGAATATTTTATTAGGAGGATTTACGTTTAATAAATAACAAGTTTATATTCTAGAACTACATTTTCAGATTTTTGCAATACAAGCTACCTTACCTTGAATTATATTTCAGTTAATGTACTATCAGTGGCTTACCGTGTGCCTTTGACACGTAAGGTTTCACAAAAATGTTTTGCAGTTCAAATTATTGTGTGATATTTCTCACCGCCGATATGCCTAGTTATCTATGATTGTTTAATAACGATCCGCCACTATAATTATTCTACGAACTAAAAACAGTACAGGCCAGCGGTCAGTGCTTGGGCCCATCGGTCCTGTATACCTTGTTCATTTTAGAGAGAGTTACTTTTCGATGAAGCTCTGAACCGGGACATCTGTCTGTTTGAATTACATCGACTAACAGCGTTTATGTTATTAAACAGTCATACACAATTTGGCAGTTGCAGTTTGTGTAATCAATTGAAGAATATTTCTTCAATATTTTATGATATTTTACATGAGTATTTAATTTTCATTTACCGCGTAAATTCTATAATGCACGAACATGACATGATTATTGTCCTCTGTGTTGCTTCAAGTTTTATTTCATCATAGCGATTGCTATTAACTAGTTGCCAATCAGCTTTTTTGCCGCATCTCTAATTACAACCAAAATGACACGGAAGTTCTATTCTATTGCATAACATGGTTCTTGCTACTTGCATAACCAACTCTGAAACATCTACAGTATGTCAGTACTAGAGTAGCGTAAACTTTCCTATACAATATTTAGACTATTGTCCCAATAATTACTGTATTTTCTTTCAACTTTACCTTTCTAGTACTACAAGTAATAAAATAAATAAATGATTTCATTTCAACCAAATAAAATAGAAAAAAAATTTGATCATAAATTCACAGTGCAATCTTGAGTAATAAAATAGTAAATAAAATCAATGATTAACTAGGTTTCTCAATTAACAGACAGTGTGTTCAAATTTACGAGGTATTTAAATTAATAGAGTGATTAATTTTCTCAGGTAAATAATATCAGATAGGAAGCTGTAATGTCAAACTTTGCATAAAGATGCAAAGTTTGACATTACAGCTTCCTATCTGATATTATTTACCTGAGAAAATTATAAACTATAATTATAAACTTGTGTAAATGTAAAAGGTTACTACACACACAACGTAAGTTGGGTCCTAACTTTGTAAAATTAGGCGATCACGAAAATGGGCAATTTGTTTATTTATCTTAACATAAAAATTGAGATAAATAATTACTGGGTGGGATTAATTGGGTTCTTGATTGCTTCACAATTAGGGATTTTTATCAGCAGAGAAGAGCTCCGGAACTCCGGTTTGTCACGTATTTTTACAAACTTATATTCAGTATGACAATTTTTTTTGCTTTATTGGACAGCTTAACTGATTTTTAAACTATATTTTACGTCCAAAAAGGAAAATGTGATTCTTGCTGTTCTTCAACTTCCCCAACGTATCCACTGAAAATATTCAGGTAATATTCTATGTGAATATTCCGCGAAAAGGATATTTCTCATTTAATTGAAATACACTCGGAATATTCTGTACAGTGCGAGATTAACTTCTTTTGCGTTGCGAAATCAGGCAAAGAAAGAATAATTCAAGATTAGGTTTTTTCAGTTTCACTTTCAAGCGATCTCAAGTCACCTAGGCAATTCCGGGTACACTTAGCTGGTAAAATTGATACTATTTGAAATAGTATACTTAATATTATATATATTTGTCGGTGTACCTACGTGTGTGTTGTCCATCCAATGACATAAAAAGTAAACATTTCAGCAAGATCGGTGTAAATGCAAAATTTTTATGGCACGATAACAAAATAAAACGTGCTTAAACACATCTACACTTTCATAATAATTCGTTACAATGTATGGTGGGTAATAAACTAAATTAGTACATTAAGATAATATTTCATTGTGCGGTGCCCTGGTTTTTTAGTGGCGCTTCGTTATCTGAGTTTTATTAGGTAATTCAGAGACTTTTCTTTATATAAAATTTGAATGAGAATTCAGATCATAATATAATAAAAAATATAACTGGCGATTTAACGTTTCTTTTATATGATTATGCCATGTTTTATATATGTAATTTTATTGTCATGATACATTTAGATTTTAAATTCAATACCGATAGTCCAACAATAACGATCTATCGCAAATCTGCTCTTAAAATTAATAATAATGTTCAAGTATATTGTCATTAGTGATTACCACGCCCAACATTTTTTAAACTTCGAAATACCTAGAAGTGTTCTATTAAGAGCCCAGATGATTGATGCATAGTGCGTCGAAATGAAGGTCTAGATCGTCATGATTCTGAAAATTTGGGTATTTTTTTTTTAATTCTAGCAGTGTTGAGAGTAAATTTTGGAAGGTGGAGGAGGGTGCTAACGATATGCAGGTTCAGAGTTATAACAAGGGATTCTTATAAAATGTGTGCTTAGAAATATTAAAAAAATATTTTTGTCCACGACTGTTTGATAATATATCAATTACATCTGTTTTTTGAATTATAATTACATACATTATTCACTACTTGCAGTGATTAATCATTAATGATTTCTAGCAGGTACATCTTCAATTTGAGTGCAATCTCGTAACTTTTTATTAGAATTTATGACCAGTTTCTGAGGCGTTAAATGGAGTTATTCTTGAACAGTCATAGTTGCAATTGTGGGGATAATTTTATTGTTACTGCGGACTTTATCGAGAGATAACTTTATTTAACGTTTCAGAAGCTGGTCCACAATTTCGTTTTAAATATTATTGAGCAGGCCGTTATGTGTCAAAAGAACGGCTTGTCTTAAATTTAATCATCAACGTTGTTTATATTCCACATATCGCTGAAAGTAGTTCAGTTTCATATCCTCAAAATAGTACTTATACTTCAGTAAAAAATATTTAATAGTCGTGGACAAATTGTAGTATTTTACTCGCATATAATGGCTATTGTTCACTCAGGTGATTTACGACACTCGTCTACAGCTCGTGTCGCATACTTCACCCTCGTGAATAATAACCAATAGTGAAGATAGCATTAGTACTCTCAGAAATCGCTTTAAAAAGTGCACAAATATTTTCTTATCATAAACAGAATTTGTTACACTCGATTAATAGCAAAAAATTAATGAAGGGAATATTTTTCTAATAACTTCTGGTAATACGAACTTGATAATCAAGATAGCATTAAAACTCATGAAAAATCACTTTTTATAATAATTAATAAATAAAACGCAATCAAAAAAATCGGCAGCTACTGGAAGCGGCTGGAACCTCCCCACTCGGTGGATCTTTGAAGCCGAAAAGAGCATTAAATTGTGTGACAAAACGGGACTAAACGTAATCCGATTTCATTCAAAACCTTTTCAGATCTTCTGGGGCACTAAAAAAACCCTTAACTTAATGAATTTACAATCATCTATGAGAGTTATTACCTACATTATCGCTCGTTGAATAATATACTATTAGGATATTAACAACTTTAACATCACTTGAACGACTAAGAAAGTCTAGTATCCTAAATAATACAGATTTGTAAAGCAATAAACTGAAAATTGGTAAAGTGATAATCTATAATAAATTCACCAACGAAGGTACAGAAAGCATGTGATATTGATATTGTTACATCTACCTTTAAAGTTTGTGACAATCCACTAAAAGTTACAAATATGCCGAAATCTTATTAACATGACATGGCACCAACGCGCCAATATCCATTGGCTTGATGACGGTCTCGATAACTAGGGCCGAGTAGGACTACTACTCTTTGCTCCTAGATTATCTCTGTAGACCTGGACCGGCCTTCGTGATAGGTGGGCCCGCTTACTTCTACCAGACCCAGCCCGCAAATGCGAGATGTGTCGTGGTATTTTCTGCGGACCTCCCCTGGTCCTGGCTCTTCAACCTCGCTGGCAGAGGTCTCTTCTGGCGCTCTTCTTGTCTTGATATTTTCTTTCTTCGCCAGCTTGTCACCCCCGTGGGTAGTCATCGGTCTAGTTGGGTTTTAGGAAGTTTTGGCTGGGATTGACTGCCGGTACGTAGGACACAGTAAAGGTGTGTCCTACCCCGGATCATCGGAAAGGTAAGGATATGAGCTGTGTAGCTCGGGAGTGTGGAGACCCTAAGTGCTTTTTTAGCACTTTCGGACTCCACGGAGCAGGTAGGACAACGGGCGTTGGACGGTATGTTGTCCGACGCCCGCAAGGAGGTTGGGTTTGGGTAGAAAAACGTCATGTCTCTGGTAGTGGTGGTCTGTCCTGGGGTATCTGAAACAGATCGGTTAGCGGGAAATATAAGTTATACTCACCCGTTGTCCAGAAGCTGTACCCTCGGCCGCTTGTGCCTCGGGGCGTCGGCAGGGTCGTAATCAGTGGCCTGTCTGATTAGCGGGTTCCCGTGCTCCTCTGCTTGGGCGTACAGCTTCTTCGCTCGTTCCCGGATGACTTCAGTGACCGTGGTGTACTCCAGGTCTCTGGCGATGTCTGCGTTTCTCACGTACCATGGTGCGTCGACCGCCGTCCTGAGGGCGATGTTTTCCACTGCCTGGATTTTCTTCATGTAGGACTTTGCCTGGTAACCCCACGCTACCGAGGCGTACGTCAGCTGCGGCCTGATGAGGGTTTTGATAAGCGTGAGCTTATTCCTCAGGTTGAGACGGCTACCGTTTCCCATCATCGGGTAGATGAGGGCTCTTGTGCGCCGCGCCTTGGCTGTAATAGCGTCCGTGTTCTGTCTCCACGTTAGGCTTTTGTCCATGACCACACCAAGGTATTTGACGGTGTCGTGCCATTGGATGTCCTCGCCGTTCATGGAGACGTGTCCTGTGGGAATTTCTTTCCGCACTCGTCTGAAGAGTATGGCTTGGCTTTTGTCGGCGTTGACGGCGACTTTCCACTTCGTGCACCATTCTTCCAGGAGTGTGGCCATTTCCTGGAGTTTTCTGGTTGCGTCCCTGGCTTTCCAGGATCTGGCAATTATTGCTGTGTCGTCTGCATACAGGGCCAGGGCTGTGTGGTCGGTCCTGGGGAGGTCTGAGGTGTAGATAGCGAACAGGTGCGGTGACAGCACCGAACCTTGCGGGACTCCCGCCTCCACGGTCCTGTAAGTGGAGAGTTGGTCCGAGATTTTGACCCTTAGCTGTCTGCGGTGCAGGTAGGACCTCACTAGTTTGACGAGTTCGATGGGGTAACCCATATTCATCATTTTAGCTAGGAGGCCGTCGTGCCAGACCCTGTCGAACGCTTTGGCAACATCTAGGAACAGCGCCGCGGTGACTTGCCGCTGGTTGAACCCCTTAGTAATCTCCTCGGTGAGGCGAAGTACTTGGAGTTCGGTGGAATGTCCTGTTCGGTACGCGAACTGTTCATCCGGGATGATATTCAGCTCTTCTGTCTTTTCTCTGAGCCTCTTCAAGATGACCCGTTCTGCAACCTTGCTCATGGCTGGGAGGAGGCTGATGGGCCTGTAAGAACACGGGAAAATTAGTTCTTTCCCTGGTTTAGGGATCATAATGACGTCGGCCTTTTTCCACCTGGCTGGAAAATGCCGTAACCTTAACATCGCGTTTACGATGTTGGCTAGCGCCGCTACTCCTTTCCTGGGTAGCTTTTTGAGAGCGATGTTTCCTATCTTGTCACATCCCGGAGCCTTTCTCGGCTTTAGGCTCCTAAGGATTTCCTTGACTTCCTCGGGGGTAGTCGGGCGGATGTGGTCGTCATCAGGCAGGCGGTGGATCCTACGTACTCTGCGCTCGACATCGTCCACCCAGTCCTCGTCCTCGTCATCGAGCTCGTTCTCTCTACACTGCAGTTCTAAGCTGTCGGCAAACGCCTCGGCTTTTTCCTGGTTAGTGTAGACGATCCTCCCTCGCTCTCCGTGAATCGGGGGTATAGGTTTCCTCCGGTTTCGCAGGGCACGTTGGGTATTCCACATACTTCTGTCCTGTGGATCGAGTGACTCAAGGTGGCGTTGCCACCCCTCCTGACGGTGTTCTTGGAGGGCGGCTTTCACTCTTCGGCTGAGGACGTTATACTCCCTTCTGTCGGCGGGGAGTCTCGTCCTCTGAGCCCGTCTCTTGGCGCTTCTTCTATCCCTTATCAGCTGCCTGGTGACCTCTGGTAGGTTCGCCATCGGTGCTGGGTGTCTTCTTACTTCTATTTCTGTCGTGCTGGCCCTTATTGCTCCCAGGATCTGCTCCTCTAGGGTAATGACGGCCCTCTCAACGTCCCCCACGGTATCTAGCCTGGGAATTTGTGCAATGTACTGCTGCAGGTGCAGCCGGTACGATTCCCAGTCCGTTCGTCGCTTCGTGAAGGTAGCGTTGTCGTCACCCGCCTGTCCTCCTAGAGTTAGGAAGATCGGGTTGTGCTCGGTAGATCCCTCCGTTCTGGTGGAGATCTCCGCTTCGAGGGTCATCTCCTTTAGGATGGCTATGTCCAGTACGTCTGGCCTGTTTCTACCGTTGTCAAAGGTGGGCTGGACTGGTCCTACCACCAGCAGTTCGCCGGCGTGCTGTCCCAGGAACCGCAGCAGTTCTCGTCCTCGAGTGTTGGTTACGCCGCTGTTCCATTGCTGGGATTTGGCGTTAAAATCGCCAATTGCGACGACCTGTGTCCTAGCGGGTAGAATTGCGTCCAGATCCCCCTCGGTTAGCGTGCTGTGGGGTGGCTGGTAACATGAAACCACTTGGACGTCGCCGTTTCGTGCTGTGGACACTACTACGGCGGTGGCATTCATATTTTCTAGCTCAGGTAGTACCGTCGGATGGTGGGCTATGGTCTTTTTAACGAGTAGAGCCACTCCTCTTGCGGGTCGCCGAGGTATGTTTACCCAGTCCATCCTGTACGTGTGGTATCCTGGGAAGTTGATCTCCTTGGCAGGGGTCATCTTGGTTTCCTGCAGTGCCATGACGTCTATATCGTACCTGGTCAGGAGCTCTTCGACTTCAAGTCTCCTTTGTTGCAGGCCGTTTACATTCCAGGCCGCCATCTGCAGGAATTCCGGTTTAATCTGTAAAGGCATTACGGATTAGTAAAGTTTGGCATTTGAGCAAAAAATGCACTCATCGCTGAGCACATTTGTTGCATCTGTGCTAGCACCGCTGTGAGGTTTTTGGCCTCTGGCGATGCTTGTTGTTTTGAGGCAGGGACAGTGTTCTGTCCTGCCTTGCTCTGGGCTACTTTTGCGTAGCTAGTGCCTGGCGCTACGCCGCCCTTCTTTGTTGAGGTCGTCGTCGGCCTCTGTACCGGCCTTTGAGTGGCGCTGGCTGATTGCTTGGGGTATTTTGGACACCCCTTGTAGCTGGCCGGGTGGGCCCCTTGGCAGTTCGCACACTTGGCCGGTTCGTCTGCCTTCTTCTTGCAGTCAGTCGTCCGGTGTGCCTCGCCGCACTTCACGCATTTCGGCTGCGCGGTACACCTGGATTGTCCGTGGCCGAAACGCTGGCAGCGGTGGCATTGGGATGCCGCTACCTTGGCTCTCTGTCTCTCTGTCCTTACGACTAGAGAGCAGCACCTCGTGACTTGGAGTATCTTGTCCTGGTCCTGTGGGACTAGGACAAGTACGAGTGGCACCTCCTGTTTCGTCCGTCTGGACGTCATCCGTTGCACTGCGGTAGGTGAGAAACCCTGGTCTTGGAGGTCTTCTGCCACCTCTGTACAAGTAACGCCGCTCGGGATCCCCCTGATGACTACACGTAGCAGCCGTTCCTCTGGCAGGGTGTACGTGTGGTACTCCCTTTTCTCGTTTGCGAACATCCTAGTCATCTTGCGATAATCTTCGGATATCGCGGGCTCGATGGAGATTCCCTCCGCGGTAACTTTAGCCTTGCTAAAGTTAATGCCGGTTTCGGTTAGACGACGGCTCACCGTTGTCCATGTCTCCTTGTTCCTCAGCACTACCGGCGGTATGCGCTGGCTTCTTGTTTTTGTTTGAGGGGCCTCAGTCTCCTCTGTCCTGGCGTTTTGTCTGGGGACGTTAGCCTCCTGCTGGGGAGCTCTAGATCCCGATCTGCTTCGTCTGGATGGCTCTGGGGGGCACTTGAGGGGCTCTTCAGCCACCTTCTTTGCCGCCTTAGGGGCCTCTTCGTCAGAGTCCGTATTAGTGGCGGGTGGGTTTTTCCGCTTCCGCGTTTGCGATTCTCCTCGAATCGCACGCAGAAGTTCTTCGTGCTGGGACTTTTGCTCCCTCTGCATTAGCTCCAACCTCTCGGTGTGCTCCTCTATTTTCTTTCTGAGGGTTTCGTTTTCCTCTGTGAGACGTTTTATCGTCTTTTTATCGTCCCTTCTGTCATCCCTTGGGGTTGGGGTATCCCCTCGGGAGCTACCGCACTGGGACGTTTCGTCTTCACTGTAATCCATGCTACCGTCCTCCACGGTAACGTCGCTGTGGGTGTCCTGCAAGGGAATACCTATAATATTATTGGGAAAAGTTATGGTTAGTAACAGTAAAAATGGTGTCTCCAAGTGAGGGAGACTTTATTTATGCCACTTCACTGTGCACTTTCTTGGTTCGGTACGTCTGCACTCGGTCACCTCTCGATGCACACTGTCACTGTCTGTGGGGCTTCCACTTCGCTGTGCTCTCTGATGGCTCGGCACACGTCCGCACGCTTTCACCTCTCGATGCACACTCGTGGCACCAACGTTATCGGATGACAAACGATGACAATGACAATCGTCAAAATTTGCTCATTACAATCCAATCGTTCGCGGCTGTTAAATGAGACATTAGCATTTCAGTAATTTTATTAGATTTTAGAGGAATATTTATGGTTTAATTCTTCGATTTGTCTGTATATATATTTAAAAACGGCACTAAACGTAATCCGCTCTACTTCTAGAGCAGTTAAGAAACCCTTACATGTGAATTGGCACGTGATGTGACGAGTTTCACGACGTAACGGCTACGCGTATCGATCATGTCATGCGAAATGCGATCTATGCTTCATATTTGCTTTGTTTTAAATTTTTTTCACGGAAACCAAATCGAAAGGGTGGAAGTGTGGCATATCGTTGAAATCAGAATTTTAACTGCTTTTCAATAGTTCCATTCCAAATTGAAAGTAATTATAAAATAAGCAACTTGTTGCGTCAAAATAGCACTAAACGTAATCCGATCTCAACCATCCGATCTTCTGGGGCACTAAAGAAACGCACATGCAAAGTTTCATTCAAATCCGTTCAGTGGTTTCGGCGCTATCGTGATAACACACATACACACACAGACATTTTTCAAAAACCACTTTTGGGTTCCTAGAACCTCAAAACGTAAAGATTTGATGTTATCTCAATTTTCGTTTTTGAACCAATTTTAGTAACCTCTAACAATTTTATTGTGGAGAGGTTAAAAATTGTTTAAATATTTTTTAAAGAAGGGCCGGAAATAACAGATAGCTTTAAAAAAGTAAGCATGCTACTGAACGATTCCGGGTGCACCGTATACAAAATGAAACACAAAATTTGAGAGACCAGGTAAGAAGGAAATTTGCAGATAATAGGTTTCAAAAGATTTTGGGAACAAAACGTGGATACTGCAATTTATATTGAAAGGTAATAGCAGTTTACTCATAAAAACAGGTTTTCCATTTTATTGCATAAAATATATTTTATAAGGAACGAAAAAGCACAAATCGCCAGAATTCTAAGGTTGTCATAAAAAGAGAAAAATTTCTCGAAAATAGTTTATTATGTAGAGAAAGCTTTATTTGCAATAAATTAGATCTTGCCGCAACAAATTCTTACATGACACGTAACAAATTCTCTATGGGAAAAACACTCGAAAAAATGCATTTACAACGGTTTTTGCAGGTGGTAGTGCCAGGTTGCACTGGAAATTCATAATTTCATTGAATTTCGCAAACACTTTTTCGCAACAAATCAGGTCTCGTACACGACACGCAAAAACTTGTCGAAGTGAAAAACTCATTGAAAATAATATTTGCAACTGTTTTTGCAGGATGTAGTGTCAAGTTGTGTTGGAAATTGATCGTTTTATACATTTTTGCTAAAACCTGTTTCACAACAAATTAGATCTCGGCGCAACAAATTCGTACACGACACGTAACAAACTCTCTATGCACAAAACCTATGGAAGAATGCACTTGCAACGGTTTTTCGTGGTGACAGTGCCAGGTTGCATTGAGAATTCAACGTTTTATCGATTTTTGCGAAAACTTGTTTCAGGACACATTATATTTCGGCGTAATAAATTCGTACACGACGCGCAACAAATTCTTCAACTGATAAAGACGCAAAAAACTCATTTGGAACAATTTTTCGTGGTGATAGCGCCAAGTTGAGCTAGAAATTCAACATTTTGTCGATTTTTGCGAAAACTTGTTTCGCAACAAATTATGTTTCGGTGCAACAAATTCGTACACCACACGCGACAAATTCTCGAAGTGAGAAACAGATGAAAAAAAGGCAGTTGCAACGATTTTTGCAGTTGGTAGTGCCAGATTACCCTGGAAATTCCAAGTTTTATCCATTTTTGCGAAAACTTGTTTCGCAGCAAAGTATTTCTAGGCATAACAAATTCGTGTCCAGTACGTAATAGATTTTAAAATCAAAATATCATAAAAAATTGCATTGGCAGCGGTCATTCAGTGTGTACTATAGTGCTTGTTCAATATCCTGAAAGAATTGAGTGTTTTGCGCACCAAGGGAACAAGACAGGCGAATCTTGACGAAAGCGATTTTTTTCTGCTCGAGGCATAGCCGAGTGCAACAAATCTCACGAGTTTATCCTGTCCACTACAAATGTATTTATATTTGTTTTGAAACATCAATCTGTCGCCAAAGTATCCGTTTAAATTTTCGATAAAACGCTGCATTTTCAGCCCAACCTGGCACTACCACCTCTAAAAATGGTTGTAAATGCATTTTTTTCATGTGTTTCTCACTTCAACGATTTGTAGCTCATGGTGCATGAATTTGTTGTGCCGAGTAATAATTTGTTACGAAACAAGTTTTCGCAAAAATTGATAATACGCTGCATTTTCACTACCACCACCAAAAATCGTTGCAAATGCATTCTTTCGTGTGTTTTTCGCAATTTGTTGTTTTTCATTCCTTCGAAAACATTTTTGGGTAAAATGCTTATGCAATAAAATGGAATGCATGTTTTTATGAGTAAATTATTACTAATTTTCAATATAAATTACAGTAGTCGACCTCACGAAAGCCTTTCATGTCATTAATAAATCGGTGTTAGCACATAAATTAAGATGTTATGGTATCACAGGTCCACCTCTAAAATGGTTAATTTCTTATGTATCCGATAGATCACAGTACGTTCAAATAACAGCCGAGTCAAATAACATCGCAAATTTCAAATTTTCTTCTGAAATATGTCCAATAAAATACGGCGTACCTCAAGGCGGAATATTACCACCACTTTTATTCCTAATTTTCTCAAATGACCTTAATAACAGTGTATCAAATGACTCTAATTTTCTGATGTGTCAGTTTGCTGATGACACCTCGACTATTATCAGTAGTAAAAATTTGGGAAATGCGCAGGAAAGAGCTAATATAATTTCTAATGAAATAACCGATTGGTGTAGAAATAATGCTCTTATGTTAAACACGCAGAAGACGGTCCTTATGACATTAAAAAATACTCGAGTACTAGAGAAAGAACCAAGATCATTGTTAGTTAGATCAGAGCAAAAGTCGTTATGTAACGCACCAACAACTAAATTCTTAGGAATTCACCTAGATGATCGATTAGCATGGAGCAACCACATTGCCTCCGTTGCCACTAAAATGTGTAGCGCATATTTTGCCATTGGTAATTTAAAAACTTCCCTAAATATTAAAACTATACTGCTATTCTACAACGCTTACAGTAGACTGACATATGGGATTATTGTCTGGGGATCGACAATGGAGATAGATATATTGTTTCTGCTGCAGAAGCGCATCGTCCCTTTAATCGACAAAGATATATTGTTTCTGCTGCAGAAGCGCATCGTCCCTTTAATCGACAACGCTGAATATCGGCAGCACTGTAAGCCTATTTATAAAAAATATAAAATAATGACAGTCTATGCGCTCTACTTCTTTAATTTACTTATTTTCACAAAGAAAAATATTTTGGACTTCGAAAGAAATTCTGATGTTAATAAAAGTATACAAACAAGGTACGGTCACCAATTGAGCATACCGATGCATGAAACAAGTATGTATGAAAGCAGTCCACAATATATGGGAATAAAAGCGTATAATAATTTGCCTGAACACATAAAAAATATCTATAATCCAAAAAGTTTCAAAAAAGAATTAAAAAATATCTTGACAGATAGTGTTTTGTATAGTCACAGTGACTACTTTAATATGTTTTAGGGATTTAGAATTCACATAAAGTTTTAATTCAAGTTTTAAAATGTTTCTTTTATTTATATTGTATCTTGTTGTTTATTTTATTTCTGTTAGTTTGTAAGGCTACTTGTGGCACATCCAATGTTCTTCGGAATCTTATGGGAATAAAGATTATTATTATTATTATTATTATAAGTCCATGTTTTGTTCCCAAAATTTTTGAAACCTGTTACCTGCAAATTTTCTTCCTTACAGCTGTTGCAAATCTTGTGTTTCATTTTTATATACGATGCACCCGAAATCTTTTAGTCGTGATTGCTCACTTTTTTAAAATGGCCCCTTTTCTCGGTTTTTCTTTAAAGAAATATTTAAACAAATTTCTTGATCGTTCTTTATTTATTAATTATTATTAATAGCGATTTTCATGAGTTTTAATGCAATCTTAATTATCAAGTTCGTATCACCAGAAGTTACTAGAAAAAAAACCTTTTTTAAAATTTTTTTTTTTATTAATTGTGAGCAACAAATTCGCAAAAAATTATTTTTATGTTAGGAAAATATTTGCGCATTTTTTAAAGCGATTTCTGTGAGTGGTAATGCTATCTTCACTGTGAAGTTAGCATTGCCGTAGGTTATTTTTTTATTTTTAAAATTAAGAGCTACAGATATTTTTTCACCGTAACAAATTCACAACAAATTCTTTTTATGATAAGAAAATATTTGCGCATTTTTTAAAGCGATTTCTGTGAGTGGTAATGCTATCTTCACTGTGAAGTTACCATTACTATGGGTTATTTTTTTTTAATAAGGGATACAAATGTTTCCTCATCTCAACAAATTGGCAACAAAAAGGTACAATTAATGGGGCCAAAACGATTTCAAAATTTTAAAGTGGTACTGCTAACTTCATAGAGCTGAACTATCTATGGTCCAACCAAATTTTTCTGAATCTATTATGAATATTAGTGAATCTTTTCTTTTAGTCAATTTATACTTTAATATTTCTCTACCAAATTCTAAAGTCTAAAAAAGGTTTTTATAACATAACCTAATATACTCTTAAGGAACTATAATATAAATAATTATCAGTACCACCTATGCGTGAGACAAATTATTGCTAAATCCACCTTTGTTTAAAAATTTAATGATCTTCAAATAATACAACAAATCGAGTCGCCAGTTTTGACCCAACTTTGTTTACATTAGAAGCCATTTGGTAATTTTTTTATGAGCTCAGTTATTTTTCGTACAACTACAATAACTTTTCTTAATTGTCATAAAGGACTGAATGAGAGTAGATATGGTAAGACTCAGACGACATCTGGGCTCTTGACTTATTGCTATTATTACTTTAGTCACAAAAAAGCAAACCGTGCAGGTTTTGGCGTAAATAGCTAGTTATTTGATAAACTTGTTTATTAGATTATTTTAGTTTTAATCATAAATTATAAGAATACAGAAATATTCAAAATTAAATTTTGGATTAAATAGTTTATAAAAAAATATAAGAGAAAACCAAAATCAATGATTTTATTTTTCTAATAATATTTTTGGTTCTTTTATATACTTAAGCTGTGTAAATTTCATCTAATATCAGCTTCTAAAATAATTGCTGAATAATAAGCTGTAACCGACATTTTTGTCACTTCAATAATAAATTTATCGAAGAACCTTAACAGCTCTACTTATAATAATATATGCATCTCCATTTCAATAAACATTAATTTTATAACGTTTTGCCTATAAAATCAGTTCCAAGTTGATTTACTTACGTAAATATAGGTTTTGATCTTTATACAAACTATGCAAATCGATAATTACAAAGTGCGACAAGAAATTGAAATTCTTTGATAATTGCTTAATTTACTTGTGCAGCTATGGCGATGCATATTAAATTAAGCAGTAAATGTATTTGTTTGCATTAGAGCGTAATTAGTTATGTATTTAGTTATTATAATGTTTCTTAGAGTTATAAGAAGTGAACCAGAATAGTTGTTTACTTGCACAGATAAATTTTAAACATAGATAAGATTTTATTAAAATAATAAAGGCATACGTTCGGTTGAAAAGTTCCAATAACCAATATTTACAATTGTTTAGTCCTCGCGTAACAGTTGAATTTGTTCTAATTGTTTGAATTTTTTAGTTATAAGTGCATTTGGCATAGTTATTTGTTCATTTTTTAACCTACTCCAATTTCCATATTGGGTAATAAAATGTTCAATTTCTGGACGACAGCGTGAAATATTATTTCATAATTTTTGTTACTTCTGAAGGCGGTTGAATTTTTTATAAAAAAAAGTGTCACCCTCTTTAGTGGCTTTTTTGAGGTAATAATTTTTTTTGTAAACATTTTCTTTTCACTCTTTTTAAGACACCTCTTACTTATTTTCTATATAGTTAAATAAAAACAAAACTGAAATGGCATCGTATAGTTTTTTTACAAATGGAAAACGGGTTACAGCCCGCTCATTCGCTAATTTGTCGAATATACAAAACAATGTTTTGTCATAACTTCCAAACTACTTTTTTGAATTCATTTCATTCTCGAATTGCAGAATGCCAAACGAAATGCGATTTATTTCATGAAAACTAGTCTTGTAGTTTACAAGAAACTCGAGGAACAAAAATACATACATGCATATGGAATTGATAATCTATTTTGTGTCAATTAACAATTAACTATCATGGACTATAGTTCATGCAAAGTAGCTTTGCCCAACTATCAATAGAAAATAAATTGCTAATATATCAAACTATTATTAGACACATCTGGACCTATGGAGTAGAACTTTGGGGCTGTGCAGCTAAATCTCACATTGCTACTATGCAGAGAGCCCAATAAAAAATTCTCCGTATCATAACAGGTGCACTGTGGTATGTATCTAACCATCCATTACATACAGACTTGAACATTCTCTACATAAGGGAAGTTACCCAGGACAAAATGTACAAGAATCACAATAGACTAGAAGTTCACACCAACTCACTATTAGAGACGCTACTACAACCGATTATGTATAACAGAAGAGTGGCTGGTAATAGGTCTCTTATTTATCAGCTACAGATTTTGTTACATGGCCTATGTCAATTTTACAGTTAACAGTTTTATATAATAACTCATATTTTGCTCATATTCAGCACGATCTGTATAGCATTTTTGTAAGTGAGACTGTTTCAACTATCAGGAATTTTCTTTATATAGCTGCTAAATTGTTTGACATTGTTTTATGTACCTATTTTTATATCTTAGGAACTCAGTCATGTTTTTTTAATACTAAATTATGTATCTCTGTTGTCTATGCCAAGCCTGCAAAACATTTACATTCATTTATATTTCGTCTTTATACTTTGTTTACTATGTACATGTAGTTATTTTCCTTACCTTTGTAACTTTCTCATTAACTTGTTATATAGTGTATCTTATATGATGTAATGTATTTACTGAATTCTCACAAAATAGTTGTAAACAATTTATTATTTACTACGGCAGTTCGCTCTTAGGTTATATGCAAACAGTAAATGCCATTTATTTACTGTCAAGCTTTTATGGCATATTATAGAATCCCTTCATCGATTCTATTAATTGGTTCTGTAATTTGCTTGAGTAAAGAAACCTAACTATCAAAGAAACCAGGTTGTGTCACCTATCAACAGATGGCAATACTCGTACAATTTTACAGCTTTAAATTTTATTAGTAAAAGTAGATTTTTCAAGTTTGTATATTGGTACCATATTTTAGATTGTAAGATAAAAAAGTTTACCTTATTAGTTAAAATCTCGAAGTGATCATTTGCCTGCCGAATTTGATCTGATTGAGACTACAAACGTTCAACTGTGAGATCATCAGTAATTTATATTACATTCATATCCACGTTTCGTTGTGTTTAAGACTACCAGAAAATTTTTATTTATTAGTCGTTTAAATGTAAGTCCTTAATGCAATTTAAATTTTTTTAAATAAATTAAATTCAATTTTCTTAAATGCAATGAGTAATTGAAATACTACATGTTACCACATGGTAATAAAACATTCTTTTCTGTCTCATTTTAGGCAATTTATACGTGTAAATATTATTATGTATTAAGCAGGCTTATTCTTTAAGCAGTCTTATTAGCAGTTATTTAGCAGCATTTAGCATTTATATTTACGAAATTTTGCATTTACGTTTGCGATTATTACTTTCTCCAAGCCGCATGGTTTGATAACAGTTCTCTGATTTTGTCAAGGCGTTTAAGCCTTCGATTTTGTATTAATTATACGAATCAAATAGATTAGAAACTTTTCTTCAATCTTTACACACAAACTTCCTTCGAATCAAACGCCGTCTTGCAAGAATAAATTGCCAAATATATCTAGATTGGATGCTGTACGAGACAATTGGGGCCTGAATAGCAGTATCAGAGCTTTCCCACATTCAACCATATTCAGTCTGGAAATCTAGGAGGTTCACTATTATTTTTTTTTATATTAAATTATTTTTTTTCGCTGATACAATTTTATTAATATAAAATTTCACCTAAAATTATATTTCAATAAACATACATATTTTCTTAAGGATTTACTGTTGAAATCTAATTTACAAGTTTTCCGAATCCACGACTCTGGTCCGACTAAAGCCAGCTAGCCACCCGCATGTGTTGCTTCAATTATTTCCCAAAAATAAATAATAAGGGAAAGTAGGTAACAATTTAAATAAAGAAAAAACTGCAATGTTAGGTTTTTACAAATAGAAAACCGATTCACACCACCGCATTCGCCAATTTGTCGAATAGATAAAATAATTTTTTTTGCCATAATTTCCAAACTACTTAACCAATTCTGAATTTATTTCATTCTCGAATTGCAGAATGCCAAACCAAATGCGATTTTATGAAAACTGGCCTTGTAGTTTACAAGAAACTCGAGGAACAAAAATACATACATGCACATGGAATTGATAATCTTTTGCACATGGAATTGATAAGCTTTTTTTTTAGTCAATTAATAATGAACTATCGTGGACTATAGTTCATACAAAGAGCTTTGCAACCGGCCATTGCGTGCACGGTAGCAATAAGGTGAATTAAAGTGAAAATATCTGTAACTTTTATAAACATATTCAACGGCGTTGAATCTAAACCTCAGAAACGGGAATAATTTTTTTTATGTGGAATTGTTCTCTCATTGCTGTCAATTGGGACACCAAAATACTGGCCTATGGATAATAATAAGATATCTGGTTTGCTACATTTCTTTGTCACCAAAGGTATCTCCTCCACATGCACAGACATAATAGCTAATTACGACCTAACATCTGACCAATCCCCAATAATAGCCACATCTATAATAATGAAAAACCAACACCTTGTTTACACAATTCAAAAATAAATTGGAACAGATACAGATTAATAATTCAGAGTCAAGTAAACCTATCGGTCAGACTCCAGGAACAAGCAAATATAGAAATCGAAACAAACAATTACATCAAATGATTTCAGTTCGCTGCCAAAGAAGCTACTCTAAATAATACTTCTTCAACACCAAATATTCAAATACCAGTTGAAATCAAGAAACTAATTTCCAAAAAAAGAAAAGCAAGATCAACATGCAACAGGTCCTTCGAAAAATACCTATCAAACCTCACTAGACAAGACAACTTAATTTGGAAACCTATAAAGAATGCTAAAAAGCCAAAAACCACATCCTCTCCAATCCGGAAATATTGGGCAAAAAGCAATAAACAAAAAACTGATCTATTTGCAGAACACTTATCACAAGTTTTCACCCCACATGATAATAATGAAGGTCAAGACATAGAAGAATTAAATGCAGCCGCATATGTGCAACAACGCATTAAAGCAATCTCTTTAAGTGAAATAAAGGAAGAAATTAAAATACTTAAACCAAAAAAATCACCAGGACTCCATCTTATTACCACTAGAATGCTTAAAGAATAACCAGAAAAAGGTTTAATACTACTTATGTATTCATACAATGCAATAATTAGATTGGATGGAGTATTGGCCCAAAGCTCTAAAGATTGCACAAATAATTATGATCCCTAAGCCTAGTAAAGACGTTACTAATGTTAGATCCTATCGCCCAATAAGCTTGCTATCAACAATATCAAAATTGCTCGAGGAAATCATTCTTAAACGAATTAATGCGGATATTGATACACAGGACTGGACGCCAGATCATCAATTTGGATTTAGACAGTCACACTCCAATCAACAATAAATAAATCTCTGGAGAATAGTCAATGCTGCACCTCTACATTCCTAGATGTCAGCCAGGCTTTTGACAAAGTCTGGCACCCAGGTCGGCCAGATCAAAAGGAAGCTCCCCAATAAATACTTCAAACTACTGGAGTCATACCTAAATCAACGAGAATTCCTAGCCAAAGTCAATGGAGAAACTTCCAATCGTTTCTCCTATCTTTTTTAGAGTGCCCCAGGGAAGTTTACTTGGCCCATTCTTGTATGTATTATATACATCTGACATACCAACGTCAGGAGATATAACTACCGGTACATTCTCAGATGACATAACATTAATATCAACAAATATAGACCCAATTACCGCATCACACAATCTTCAAGAACACTTAAGATCACTTGAAACCTGATTTAAAAAATGGAATGGTAAATGGGTCAAAATCAACTCACATAACTTTTACTCTTCGAAATGAACGCTGTCCTACAGTCACTCTTAATCAAGAGACGATACCACAAGCAGACGCAGTAAAATACCTTGAACCACCTAGATAGTAAACTAAATTAGAAAGAACATATGATCAAAAGGAGAAAACAAATTGATCTAAAAGTTAAAGAGATACATTGACTTATCGGACATAAATCAGAACTATCAATAGAAAATAAATTGCTAACATATAAAACTATTATTAGACTCATGTGGACCTATGGAGTAGAACTTTGGAGCTGTGCAGCTAAATCCCACATTGCCATTATGTAGAGAATCCAATCAAAAATCCTCTGTATCATAACATATGCACCATGGTATACGAACGAACGCAGATCCCATATGCGAGAGGTTTTATACAAGCACGAAATATTTGTTTAACGACAGAACACAATTTGTCCAAAAATACTTTAATTAAATCAGCTAAATGGAATTAACAGTAAATTAAATAATTAAACCACAACAGTGATATGAATTAATGAATTAATTTTATATTCCCTGGAATCGAACTAGGATTTTCATTAGATTGCGACCAACTTTATACGTAACATTAGATTGTGACTATTGTAAACAACTTTGTACGTAGATTTAGAGTAGATCTTCTTTCTATTTCGATAGAGTTAATAGTTCCCGACATATGGAGGTTTAAAAATTGTGTCTAAAAGATGCGCGGAAATATTCTTTCAGTTGTGTAAAAGCTTGTCTGCCATTTTTCGACTTGGAAGATGTCGTCGATGTTCTTGCACTATGTCATGAAACGAATATTAGCATATCTTGAATTAGAAAATATAGCTGCTACAATGAAAAATTAACCGCATTTTGACGGTTTACAATTTCCTGCCGTTATAACTGTAACAAAATGGTAGTGAACACATTACTGTAAATCAATCTGAATTTCTTGTTCTGTGCTGATGCTTAAATAAATTAAAATTATCAGTTCCATTATTAAAGTGACTTTTTTATGGGAAAACCGTAAATAGGATGGCTCGCTCACACTCACCTTAGATTAAATATATGGATATTTGCAAAAGGAGGATACATTATTATTTTATCTCAAATGCAAAACGAGTTCAGCTGGATTTCCAACAAAGAGAGATCACATCACACCATCAAAAAGGCGCGTTTTGTAATGTAATTGATTGAATTATATTCAACGAATCAAAATGTGTAACATTATGATTGCTTGGTAAATATTGATGTGCTTCCTCAGCAGTGCTCAATAACAGTGTATCTTTTCTACTGTGTTTAAATAACGTTTTTACGTTTAAGTAAAACTAATATCAACATAGGCGGTAACGCATCATTCAATGTCTGCATTTAATGTGGGTTTAAGTGATAATAATACATGACTTCTTGATTGCTATTGTGTTGTTAAAGTGCTTTGAATACAATTAAAAATCCATATTGTATCGTATCGAATACAAAAATAGGCACAGAACGATGTATTCTTCTTAGCTCAACGCAGACGTATTAATCTGATCTGATCTATACAAATCTCTACAATAAAAGTAGACACAATATTGAGCTGAATAATAGAAAGAAGTTAAAAATATTGACAGCTATTATTCCTGAACCTTATGAATGTCTATATGAACTAATAACGAACAACTCCAGTGAACTTTTTACTGCCTATATAATAATTGATGTTATAAGAGCTGTTCTGTGTATGCACTCTGTTTATCCTCTAAAGTTCGAATTGGTATGGTACCTTAAGATTTAATGAAAAAGTAGAATACGTTTTACAATTATTGTGCTAGGTGCTTTTACGGATTCATACGTAACCTTCTGTTCTTAGTGAAGCCTTTAAAAATTGAGTCAAGAAGAGAAGTTTAGATTGTATATTTAAGAATTTGACAAGCCTTTATAAGGGCGCTTACAAAACTTGTATGCTAACCCTAAGAGGGTTAAGTGGAAATTTGACGTAAATGAGACTGATGAAATTTAGAAATCATTCAAAATTATTCTGACTTTTTTAATTGATATTTTAATCGTTTTATTTAAATGACCTTCCTGGCGAAGTTTAGCATTGTCTATTGCACCACTTAACCAGGTCATATACACACAGACAATTACACAACGACCACCCTCTACAACATTGGCATCTGCCATAGCTGCGACTTGAACTCAATGGCAACTAGCCGTGGTGCCTCTCGAGTCCACTGCCATTAACTCACTAACGGATTAAAAACGCCACTAAAAATCCATACCCTAGCAATGATTCAAACCCAGGATTCTTTTGGTTCCAAGCCTAATACGTAGCATTGTAATAAAGCTAATTATAAATGGGAAGTTTAGTATATATTTTCAGTTTAACTTTGTTTCTGAAGTAATATATTTTTATTTCTTTTATAGATAATTATTAAACCAGGGACGATTAAATTCGATTTTTTTCAGTAACTACGTAAAGCTGTAATTTCAAACTGATTCCAAATAGCTTCAACCATGACATATGTGGCCGGACAATCTGCGCTGGACAGGTTGAGTTCTAGCCCAGCGCGGAGATACCCTGAAGCGGCTCGCTGCTAAGGATCTTTATGGTTTTAGCGTCCGAGATAATCAGTCGACCGTTCGGTAAGAGCTCGCTATTTCAAATTTTCATTGTGGTAATTTTTGGACTTATTTTTGTCTTTGTTATATTTTGGTAAATTCCGCCTTCAGCAACTTATAATTTTGAAGTAACCGATCGTGATTAGTGCAATAAGGGGAGGCATACTGTCGCGAATAATACCTTCTGGGCACGCTGTCTTTAAGTGGGACACTTCAGAGGTGTACCGAAATTTTTAACTTTAAATTTCTGTTTTATTTCATTTTTGCCAAACAGATTGTTTTCGCGAAATAATTCCCTTGGGGATGCTGCCTTTAAGTGGGACACTCCAACTGAGTCGAACTGTAGTTTTAAGAGATAAACTGTTAAAGGAATAAATTATTTGCACCTACGATCGCTATATACAAGAACAAATTAACATCTGGTAAAATATTTGAAGTAACTGTTGATTTTCTTGCTTTAATTTTGTTCGAATAAGACTTGACGTCTAAACCTGTTTGCTTGATAGGTTTTCTATGTACTAGTATTTGCATTGGGATATTCTTCGCGAAATATTTCAGTTGGGGATGCTGTCTTTCAGGCACCTTCCACACAAGGCGCGATTTGATAAAACAAGTGGCTGACACAATAAAATTATATAGGATCATGTTTTTGATTGCATTTTTAATTAACTGTTAATTAGAAACTCAGCAGCTGAAATTGTTTTTCCCGGCTTTTTATTATGACATCTTTACACTTTGAATTTCACTAGCATAATAAAATCATATAGAAATTTCTGCCACCAATTCCCAAGCCATTAGGTATATATATTTTTTTGCCAATTTGCTTTTTCAAAATACCATATTTTGAACTTTAGAATCGGTAGTAACCATCACCAAGTATATCGTATTGAAATTAGAGCCAGACCTCTTACTATTAATTTTATATAACGCCAAATTCGAACTTTTAACATTCTAAGTTGCAATTACCAAACTCTACCTCACTTTCAAAATACTCTATTGCGTTTTTCGCAAATATCTCGAATTACAAGCATGTTAGGGAAGAATATAAGGCCATCCATAAAATTTAGGAAATATCCATTAATTGGGAAACCATTTTGTAAAAATACTGACCTAGATACCAACAGCGTTTTGACGTTATCATCTTTTCCGCCCTTTGGAAGAAATCAAAATTTTACGGCTTGTTTTCATGATTTAATGAAAGAGAATGCACACTATGTGAAATATACTCCATATAAAGTTGACAGCTCATTCAATAACCATTACTTTTGCACTTGTCATTTAACCAAAATATGGCCAAAAGTATATACCTATTAGTGAAAGTTCAGTGTTGTTGAGTAACTGGTTTATAATGCATCCAATACAAAATTGAATGGAGGGATCTTCATGAGATGCTATGCAGTATATTACGCAGTTTTTTAAATTTTTCTTTGACCAAATAGCCAATTATTTATGCAGGATAACACATGGTCTTTTCGTAATTTATCATAAATAATCATACCGTCCAAGATATTAATTTCGCATTAAAAATAGTCAACTGGCTAACGTCATTATATTGTTGATTTCACTTAAATAACCCATTAAAGAACTTATTATTTATTTTTCTGCACATGGACCGTATTTAAGCTTTTTTGAGTTTAAATTTCTATTCAAAATAACATATTCCATTTCACTCATTGAAGAAAATTTACTATAAGAAGGCTTGTACTAACATGTACGATTAAAATCAGGTACTGAACATCTTCAGAAAATAATATTAAAATGCTAAATTTTATTTTGATAAAATGATTAACACTGTTAACAACAAAAAGAAGAGTGATAAATAAAGTAAAAGAAATTCTATTAGATAAAGCTATCATAGACGATTCAACAATAATGACCAGCCATTTCAACAACTTTTTATAGATGCACCAAAAAAATTTAATGATAAATTTGTATTTAGTAAAAAAAGAGCAATTTCAATTAAATCTTGGAAAAATATATCCCATAATGTATCTTGAACTTGTATCCGAAACAGCAGTTTACAATTGTATACATAGTTTAAGAAAATCCCTTTCATCTGGAGGTGATCTCATAAACTCAAATATTTTACTGCACATAGTAAGTTCACTTTATTATTAAGCCCTTAACGTACGTAATAAATAAATCTTTAGAGGAAGGTGTATTTCCGAAGATATATTGTTATTGAAAATAGCACACACAATTCCAATATACAAAAAAGGAGATCCAACATGTCTTGAAAATTACCGACTATTTCACTTCTTTCCATCGTATCTAAAGTCTTAGAAAAAATGAGAAAATAATTTCCTTTACAAAAAAATATAATATTTTAACTTCTGTACAACATGGCTTTAGGAAAAAAATGTCCACGCAAACTGTAGTTCTAGAATTTTTGAAAAAAATGTATGATAACCTAAATAATGGCAGTAAAACTTTTGCTATTTTTATGGATTTGAGCAAAGCTTTTGACATTGTCAGTCATGCTTTGCTCTTAGAAAGACAATACTTAGTATGGTCTAAGAGGAAAAATATACAGTTGGGTATCGTCTTATCTTTCAGGAAAACAACAGTTTGTTGATATAAACAACGTAACGTCAGAAAATTTCAAAATAAAATCTGGAGTGCAACAAAGATCAATCCTTGGACCCTTATTATTTATCCTGTTTGTAAACGATTTGTCAAGCATTGATGAATCTGATTCACTAGAATGCTGATGATAATAGTTACTTGTCTACTGATTGGTCCCTTTCTGATGTAACGAAAACAGCACAACTAATGCTAAATAAATTTGTAGCCTGGTTCCAACAAAATAAGTTGTATTTAAATTCATCAAAAACAGTTTTTATTAATTTCACACCGAGAAATAGTCATATTAAAGAAAGTCAATTATTAAAAATCAACGGAAAATCAGTACAACAATTAACTGACGTGAAATTCTTGGATATACACCTTGACAATTCTTGAAACTGAGAAACGCATGTCAACAATTTATATAACAAACTTTCAAAGGTTTGCCATGCAATATATCGTTTAAGGGAATTTACAAATGAGTGCATTGTTAGATCCTATTATTTTCTCAATTAGTGTCAAGATTGTCCTACGGAATCTTTTTTCGGGGATCGTCTAGTTATGGTTGTAGAGTTCTTAGAATCCAGAAACGGGTCATTAGAAATATGGTTGGCGTCCCTCGAAGGACATGTGTAGAAATATATTTAGAGATCTAAAAGTTCTTACTCTGTCATGTTGAAATTTTACTTTATGTAAGACAAAATATGAAGTAATTCACTAAAACCAAATTTTTCCACAACTATTCCATACACAGAGGTAGTGATTTATTAGTTCCCCTTCATCACTTAACAACCTATGAAAAAAATCCGTATTATATGGGTGTCAAGATATTTAATAAATTACCTCTAAATCTAAAAAATATCACAAATATTAAGCTTTTTAAAAAGAATGTCCCAAACTTCCTAATGGAAAATTGTTTTTACAGTCTTGACGAATATTTTAGTTATTGGTAAACGTGTATATTCTTAATATCATTTTATTCGATACCTATACCTGCATGTATATACGCGTGAATAGATTGTTTTATGTATATTTTATTTTAGTGTTTAATATTTAGTATCTTAATGTTATAATATTTATGTTCTTTTCCACGTTCAGGAACGACTTTTTACATGTTACTTGTATTTCTAATATTTACCATGTGGATTCACTTACAATGGATTTCACCTTTTAACGAATTCTATGCCTCTTTTGTTACATTAGCTTCACCTGTTTGTTTGTTTGTATGTATATAACTTTTCAATCTTTGAACGTGATTCTCACCGACTTTAAAATATCAGAGTAAACTGAAACTTTGCACACTTATCAAGGACCGATGATAATACAATCATTTGACAACTTTGTATAAAGAAGATGACTAATCTATTGTCGATATTTTGCCGGAGGCGCCGCAGTTATTAATATAACGTATTTGCCGTTGTATAAGCCCTCGTTAAGCGCTAGTTCCAACTTTAATACATACATTATGATATAATATTAATTATGTACTACAAGCGGATACTGAGCGGTTTCGTAAAGCAGGATGAATGGCAAGAGGGTGACAAAAAAAATTATAGTTGTTTAAAAAACTAAAAAAACACGCTTTAATAGCAAACCGAACTAAAAAGTAAAAAATAATGTTTGCATATTTTAAATATTTTATTGTAAAAAAAGCGTGGGGTGCAATAAAAATATAGTAAAAAGCACTCCACGTTTTTCTTTACAATAAAATATGTAAACATTATTTTTTACTTTTTAGTTCGGTTTGCTATTAAAACGTGTTTTCTTCGTTTTTTTAAACTATAATTTTTACTATTTTGTACTGGTCCAATGAAAAATAAAATTATTATTATTGATTAAGTAACAATTCACGACGCGTATATTATAAAAATAGGTAGCAAAATGAACTAAAATTACAATAGATTTTCAAAATGAACCTCTGCAGCGTTACTCGTTTCAGTAAAGAAATTATCAACGATATCACACTTCATACATTAAGATTAGATTACACTACTATATCTTTTTCATTTTTAATTGGTTTGAAAATTGCAATAAAATGCCACTCTTCTATGTAATAAGATAAGAGTTTAATTTTTTGGTCTTTCGAGCTGGATTAACATTTTAATATTAGATAAATGCAATTAGTATACCCATTTCATTTCTTGACCTTGTACATTGTGTATAATATAAAGCCTTTTTAATATCAGCTACCATTAGAGCCGTGGATATACTGAGGTAGACAACAAGCCGGAGTTAATAAAAACAGGGGGCCGTAAATCACACAGTTCGATTAAGAAAATAAGGTGGTGACACGAGTGCAATAAATTACATACAAAGTGGCTTGCAATCACTTCCTTCTTGCAGTTTGTGGTTTATCTTACGCCCTTTCCTGGTTACCGAACGACCTGAAAATATATTTGAAGGAGATAATCTTATAAGGCCTATAACTTGGCAATTGAAGCCAATTATTCCAATTACAGCGTAATTTTATTAAGTGTCACTAATGAAAATAATTAATGCATGTGTAGATCTTGAATAGATAAAATTTTATTGCTAGGGATGGCTTCATCGCAGCAATCAATTTTATTGTTTAATTGGATTCATTAATGAAGAGAAAAAAGTGTCTCTTATTAGCAAATAAATCATTTAAAACATATTTTTAGTTGTACTGAAAGTATTATTACTGCGATACATACCTCTATTCACACGCGTGACTTAAACTTTATGGCTAATTAAGACTTTTTTAAAAAGCGATAGGCGGATTAAAGCCAATACACCAACAAATTTTGGTGCACATAAACGGCTAATACATGTAATTACATATTTAATAGAAATTTTGGGATTAGTGCACGATGAGAATTCGAATTATTTTAATTATCTATATGTGCTGTGTGGAATTTCGTAGGTCTAATTGGTCGTTAAACGGTTTTATCTCCGGCTTATAAGAATATTTATATGTCGATTAAAATATATCCAGTGATGCATCTTTTGATGTAACTATAAGGTTTTAAAAATAAATGTCATGGGTTTCTAATAAATGGCACAATTAGAATTCTTTTATAAATTGTTAGCTAAAATTGGATTACATTTTATCTTAAACATATAGATACAAAAATAGTTTTCGATGTATATATGTAGATTAGATTAGATTAACAAAGGAGCTGGTTATTTAGCCTTTACCACAGCGACCTTTTCAGGTCTATTGTGATGCTCCCAGAATATCTTCCTTATAGTACCTCATCCAGCTTTGTGCTTTGTACTAGACTCCACAACTTTGGTAAAGGCCCTTTTGTATAGCTGTCCGCTCTTGGTTTTTCTTCTCCGAGTACTTGGAATCTCAGTCTCGCCAGGCCTTCACAGTGGCACAATACGTGAACTGAGGTTTCCTCTTCCTCTTGGCAGAATCTGCATGTTGCGTCCTCTGCCAGGCCCATTAGACTCATGTGCAGTGGCCAGTTAGAAGGCCTACTATTACTTTGATCGCCTTCCTATTCCGGCTTAGTAGATCTTCCGTAAATTTGACCGAAAGTTCTTTAATGAACTCTTTGGCCTGTCTATGTCTTGGGAGATTCCTCCACCATTCTAGAGATTTATTTTGCACCTACTCGTTAATGACTGCTCGTATGCATGGCTTTGCCACGCCACAAAAGGGCTCGGATCCTATTGGGGTATCAAGTGCGCCTTCCTTGGCCAGTTGGTCAGCCTTTTCGTTTCCTCTGTGTCCCTCGTGTCCTGGTACCCATGCTAGGGTCACTCTGTTCTGACTTCCCAGCTCTGTAAGGGCCGTCAAGCAGTCTCACACCAATCTTGAGTTGATTTGCATGGATGCATGTAACTAATTCAAATTATTGAATATGTAGTTCCCCATGGCTCAGTGTTGGACCCATTAATATATTTGTTAAATATTAATGATATGCAGAACCTCATAAGTTTTACTACTACACTTACAGATAATTGGTAATAGTGCGCAGTCCGTAACCAAAATCAACTGTTATCACCTAATGCTAATTTCGATCACCAGGCTATAGTTTATTACAATACAAAACCGATTTTCCTCTGACAAAAACTCCTATAACGCTGCAGTAGTCGGTAAAATGATTTTCCGTTCGTTAAAAAAAACGTTATTTTTTAATCCCCTAATGCATTCTTGTTATAAATGTCGAATAAAATAAGAATCAATACAGAACTGAAATTTTATATGTTGCATAATTTCAATAATAAAAATCAAAATTGTATTAAAAAAATTCTATAAAAAAGTTTCCCCATCATGGCTGGAACTTTTTTAAATTATAAAATAATAAAATTTAAATAATCGAAAAAAGAAGTGAATGGATATTTTCTATACTGTACAACTGCACGGAATGCAGTGCGCTCGCATCTTGACGCGGTGGCGCGCGTACTTCATAGAGATGTTGTATGTAATGTTATTGTTAACTGCAAAGGATAGCTTCTTGGTTAATCAATGGAAAAATGAAGATCCTCCTTTAATCGGTAAAAAGACTGTTTTTGTAAATCATGGCATTTGCTATAGGTGTTCTGTTGTTGCGGACGAAATGGTGAGAACAATTGAAGATAACTTGGATTGCGTAGATCACAAAGAGGCAGATACCAAAATGATTTATGATGTTTGTCAAATCGAAAGAAAATCCAACATTTCTGTAAGATGTAGTGACACAGATGTTTTAGTGTTATTATTGAGCATGCAGCATTTAAGGATAGAAATTCAAATATTTGGCTAAATATTGGTGTTGGAAAATTCAGATGATGGATTTGCTTGATAAGACAATGACCCTTCTCAAGGCACGGTTCGACCATTCAAAATCTTGGACAGATCAGAAAAATATCAAAAAGCCTTTGTTACACTTGGAGAAAGTTCAAGCGAAGAAGCTTTCCAAGTCTTGGAACAGTATGTATGCGATTTATACAACGAGAAAAAAATCAGTAATATCAAAGAAACAAGATTGAGCATTTTCTAACGTACATACGACACTCAGAATATAAACGAACAGCTGTAAATATATATTACGAATTATGACGCCTGTTTATTGCGAACCAGATATTTGCTAAGATATTGGCTGGGGCTCAGTTGCGCCGACCGAGCAACCTATCACCAACCGATGCTGGATGGATCGATCAAAACGGGAAATACGCATTCAAATAGTTTACGGGTGACCAACTTCCTGCATGCGCTGATTTTATAATAAATAGTTCTACAGTAGATCTCCCACAGGTAAAAGTTACGAAAAATGTTTTCGATTTATTTACGCCTAATTATTAATCTGTTTAAGAAGAAGAACGGGAAAAAGAAGAAGAAGAAGGGGAAGAAGATGAAGAAGAAGCGAATTATGGAGACGAGACAGATATTGAAGTCGATATTGAAGAAAACTCGTCAGAGGAGGATGAATTTGAGTGTATCAATAAAACTGATAATTTTTATATTTTATATGAAAAAGCTCTCGTTTATTCCTCATGTAGACCCTCAACCTGGATTTTCTCATTTCAGTTAAAGCAGGAGTACATATAAGCGGTCGTTTTTGCGTATACAATCGACAATCGCAGCGTAGGACGTTCAAGGTAGAGCCCCAAAAAATGATAAAAAATTTCCCGATCAAAACTTTCCTTCAACAACCGAAAAAAGTCTCATAAACTGGGATTTTTATGAATATCAAAGCGCGAATCGGTTTCTTTTTAGTTGAAATGATTCCGCGTGCGTTCTATACTAACATCGAAAAATCGATTTGTACTTCGACATTAATGAAACTCTCATTTCAGGGCCGATTTTTTGCCCGTAGGAGTGCGTCCGGTGGGTGGGGGCTACTGAGACTACTCGCATTCGATTAAGCCCCACAAAAACATAGGGAGAGAAGTTTTTGCCAGCTGTATTGCCATATGAAATTTTGCACTCTTAATACTGAATTACGACGGAAAATGATGTTTTTTTGATATAAAACATAATTTCCATTAGAAAACGGACATTAGGGGGGCGAGCGTAGATACGTCTTTACTATGTACATACTTCGATATGCGATGTAAAGCAACGTTAGGCGCGGTTAGTACTTGGAAGGGCGACCGTTTCAAAGAAGACCGTGTCCTCGCCTCACACATCTTCCAGCGGCTTGTATGTCAGTGTATGCACGGAAGCTATGCAACCTTAGGCGAGGGTTGTGTAAGTGATATACCATCCTTCGGAGGGGATGTAAAGCCGTCGGTCCCTTGCCTATTAAATGTTAGGCAAGTAAAAGATCTCTACTCTTCTTAAGGGAAGAGGTTCGGCAAAATTCCTGGTTCAGGGTAGCTCGTCTACAGGCGTTGGTGATAGGCCTCAGTAGCGGAAATAGACCGACGTTAAATAAATGTTAAAAAAACGGACATTAGGGAGTAACAAAATTAGCCAAAAAAAATACGCGCAATTGAAATGCAAGTACTGGGATATGCAACAATTTTAACTTCCGTTTTTATTTTTTTGTCGTAGAAAAACTTTAGAAATAGACGAGAATTGTCGGAACGGACATTAGGCGACGACAGGAATTTTCTTCTATTCCCAGTTTTCAGTATTTAACCCTTTACATCTAAAAATTTCCGTTCTCATTTTTTCCTCAAACTATGCATATTTATCAACACCAAGAAATAGTAAACGGGCATTAGGTGATTACTCAGATGACCCCTTATTTTTTACATGTTGAAGAATACATTTCAGCCCATTCGCGGGGCTAAAAATTTCCGTTGCCCTAAACTTTTTCATCCTTGTTCAAAGAAATAAGCATTGGCGCGGGAATTTTCCAATAGGGGATAAGACGAAAATTTTGGTTACGAGCTGCCGTACTATAAGATAAAGATCATAGTTTGCGAAACACTGAATATAATCATAAGGCTTATTAAATACTCCGTGGTTAATTATGTTCCTAACATCATGTACCAATATTTTATAAATTATATGTGACCTTTAAAAGTCCATATACACAGCTAATTTTTTGCGTATTAAAAAGTCAAAAGAAACTATTATATCTGATTTGTTCACTAACTTACACGCTTGTTCTCCGTAGTCTAAAGCACTGTCCGGAAGCAAGACACGCTGCACTTTAATCGGCCCACGCAATATCAACTTTTTTTGGCCATTAGAGAAATATAAACAAATTCTGAATGTCGTTTACTAACTATATACAAATAATGTATGTAATATAATTTAATTCTCATATTTTTCTTGTGCCACGAAATGACTTATTTTTTGAACAATCTATGGAATGTTGAAATTAAAACTTGAAAGGAATTATAATTGAAAATATTCACATGTATTTTATATTCACCATGTATACATTCTATAATTAAAGTTTAAATTTATCATGACAAAACTGATCAACCGTCAACTTGATGTTCTACAGAAAAATTTTACTGATTAATGTTTAAGTGTTGGCAATTAAGGTAAGTAAATATATTTTCTAGATGTCGTTTAAGATTACATCTGGCCATGAAAAGTGTGGTCTTGATTATTACTTAGGGATCCTTTTTTCATTTCATTTAATTTCTTTTAGGTTAGAATTGGTATAATGATGTCTGATAAATTTTCTGTTGAGACGTTGAAAAGTGCATCTCAATCGGTCAACTCTAACCGAAGATACAGTGAGAAATCGTGACGAAATTTTCACAGCAGTTTAGTTATTAGGTATTTAGTCGAGGTCAAGGGTCGAAAGTGGTACCTTTTTTTGCCAGAGCGTCAATCTAGAGACCCCCCCCCCATTTTCGAGGTCGCTGAACACGATGGTGGGGGCCCCACAATTTTTCTTCCCCAGCAACCAAATTGGCCGAAAACCACCCCCCAAAGCGCCCTTTTCCGTGAACCCGTTTATTTTCCCCAGTTCTTCGACTAACTGTTATTCCCTCGAGTAGAACGGAAGGTCCCTCGAGGGATTTGACCTCAGCCATCCACACTAGGCTTCCACCGCTCTAGGGAGGTTGGAAAATTGATACTTTTTTGTGGAAAAAAGTTGATATTTTACAGGAGGTGTTTCTGTGAGGAAGGTGGCAGGTGTAACCATCCCAGGGGGTGTTGTCACCCTTCAAAGGGGTGGAATAAAAAAATTTTTTTGGGAGAAAAGTAATATTTTGTAGTAGGCGTTTCTTTGAGGGACCCCCACCACCCTGTTCAGCGACTTCGAAAACGGGGGTATCTAGATTGGCGTTCTGGTAAAAAAAGCAAAAACCCGAAAAAGTCCCGTCTCCTGACCTCGACTAATTAGTTTTATCGCTTATATAAAAATCGTACCTTCTTGTATGAACCAAAATAAAGTTTTTTAAGGTTCAATTTATTCTCGTATGGTACTTATGCTACGTAAACCCGTCTGTATTTTAGTACCGCCTAATATTTATTAGTACATGAATTTAGAGACAAGCTAAATTAAAAAAATGACATGTAAACATCATTAACTACAGAGTTCGCGGCTGTAAGTTATAAACGGCCAACTTCCGAGTTTTTAATCGGCAGTACAAAATTTTGGCTATGTACCAATGCTAACCAGACTGCCAAATATTTCATTTAATGGGCGATACATTATAAAAACATATATGAAGGTCAGTGCCTCGATAAAATATTAGTAATTAAGTTTAGGAAGTTTACAAATGTTAAATCATTAAATCCCACAGTGAAGCCAGACAGGTTAAAAATCTCAATAACGTGTCCAAATAGGGTCACAAGCTTCAAAAAATAATAGTACAATATCATTCATATGTTTTAGTTTTAAAACTTTATCTTCCCTCGAATGTGCTATAATATTTAGGAATAAAGGATAAGAATAATGATAATATGGAAGGATAATTATATATTCAAAACTAGTATATTATATGAAAACAATATACATTATACTACACTCTTTTCCATTTTGAGTATTCTTTATTTTAATTATTTATAGGCAACAATTGCCCATTTACTAGAGTTATATGAAGTTGTCAGAAATGCCTGACGAACAGTCGTTATAAAATAAATTTTTGATTTCAGTTTTGGCTATTACACATTTTTAAAAATTTATAAATGTTACTTCAAAAAACACTTTAGGGAAAAAAGAGGGTTGTATTAAAAGAATTAAAATTTCCTTACTTAAATCAAATAAATTGGAATAACTTACAGATGACAGTTATTTCATCAATGAAATGTTTCTTGTTATAGTATATACTACGTACCATTAGAAAATTGACTCAAAAAAAATATCAAAATTTGTCAATTAAATTCCATCTCATGTCACTAAACTAAAAAAACTACATTTTCCAAAAGTAGTTTCTGAAAAAATTCACTACACTTCAATAATTCCTAAATATGCCCAAAATATCGTCAAATCCTGTATAACATTCAATATGCAAATTTTAGAGCTTTAACTTTATGAAATAATAACTTTAAAATTAAAGCCATATCAAACAACTCTTAAAATACTTTGCATTCCCCCAGGTGTAACATTCGAATTCATTTTGATAAATTTTTTACAAACCATTTTTCGTTCAATCTAACCGTCTATTCGGTTTTACGTCTTAAATAGTAAAATTACCATTTATTTTTATACACGACATTCTACAGCTCCTCGATTAATATCAATATTTACTTTCGTTCCTTCAACATATGTGTATATGCACAAATTCCTTTTATTTCAACTCTACAGCTCGCAGCACAGTACAAACATATTATCAAAACTTATTTCCGTTCGTTCAGCTTTAGACTGAATTCACTGAATGGGTGGTAGCTTTCCAGCTCACAAACAACGATCGTGCAAGACTCGCGGTGCACGATTAACGCAACAGTAACGATAGTATAAAAGGCCGCGAGCGGGAATCTCACGAAAGTCACTTCCGATACGCGTACTTACACCTATCTGCGAATTCTTTCTTGGCTGATCCAAGTAACAAAAGTCCATTCTATTCTGCCCTTACGTATTTAATATAAAGTGAATTTAACAAACACTCAAATTGACCAATCTGGGGATGAGTAGAGGCAGGGTTAAATTTAGTGCTTGCCTCATGTTATGCTCAGGCAGAGGATCGGTATGTAGTGTGTTTAGTATTTTCTTATATATTAGGCATACTGTTTCTAGAATAAAGAAAGATGCATGTAAGCGTTAATATTTTGTGAGCGATAAGAATAGGTTTACAATGATCCCTTGGTTTTTCTTTACCTAAGTTATCTTAGTGCCCTTTTTTGTAACACAAACAAAGGTTCAGAAAATGTTGACTACACATTCCCCAGAAAGGGATTCCGTTTCTTATATGGGACTCAATCAGGGAAAAGTAAGCCGTTATCAGCGATTATGTTAATGTGCTAACGGTTTTCGCTAAAACATTTTACATCACATCTTCGATTCTGATTTCCTAAGGATGTGGTGCAAAATCTGATCATGAAACTGGTAGAAAACGAGCGACGTAAGAGGACAAAAATCAATAATATTCTAAGAAGAGTTGAAAGATCCGAGGAAATATCCAAACAAAGGACCCAACGCACCTACTGAACATAAACAAACTAAAAATAAGGAAGCCTACCCCTTGGGATGTCCGGAAGTGGTAGCAATGCCTACTGTATGCTTGTAAATCAAATTAAAATTAGCACGTTTACACGTAATGACTTTTAGGCTAGGATAAGTGGTAGACAATCATTGTTGTCATCATCCAATACAACAGTTGATCAGCAAATCTTTTAACATAGGACGTTTAAAAAATTGTGGGTTCCCATTGTAGTATAAATTCTCAAACTAGAAGTTATAAAGGATGTAAGTATAACTTTAATTGTACTTTGTGACATTTAAATAAATCTTTTTAGTTTTATATTTTGGTTGTTTTTGTGTAACGTTTCTTTGTTTGGTCCATGAGGCAGATAAGCAGAATATGTACCAAATTCACAATAAGAATAATAATTGAAGAAACTTGTACTCATTTATAAACTTGTATTTTTATTTTCTCACACTGTGTATTATTAAACTACCAGACTGTTGCTGTTTGCAAACTAGGTTATGGCACCTCATAATATCATTCAAAAAGTTGCGGCTACGAAAACATACCGCGCTATATTTAATCCCGAGTTTCCGTGTCTGTTAATATGATATAAACACTGCAAAATATAGAAACGTTTGTAGTTGTTGGCGATTTAGATGATGGCAAAGTTTCTTGGAGCTAAATTATTATGGAAATAAAAGTAATTTGAATACATTTATAGCTGGTCGAATCCAACGGTTATTATAGTTTTCATCGAGCCGCCCACCCAAAAGGTCAACAGTATTTTTAATTGATTGTTCTAACTACATTATACATGATCTTGAGTGTTTCGGTTTTATTGATTTTGTAATTTAACTACCAGTGGATTGATTTTATTAGCATATCTTTGGTAATAAAATGAAGTCTGATTATGTTTTAACACCTACAGTTGGTGCTCGTAAATTCGAAAAGTGTTTTACTTTTTAATCGACTTTATTTATTTTCCACTTCCAGATCTTACCGGAAATGCTTTAATTATAAGGATAATCTTACAGTGTTTTGTTCTCAAGATGTGACTATCCAAATTTCGATTTTGCAATAAATAAAAATTTACTCTACAAAGCGACGAGGAAATTGATAAAAGTGACATTGAATAGTTTCCTCATACACCGCAACATCAAATGCTATAACAACACGCATGTCGCCAGCCAAATTGGCATTTTCAGGAGTTGATTAAATTAATACTAATAATTTCTTGAGGATGTTAACTCGGTTGACGAAACGCATGTTGATTATAGTGTATAAGTAAGTATACTGACTAGTGTTTTGTTGTTTGTGGGAGTTACTTTAGTGTCACACCAAAGACAAAGGTTATAAAAATTATTGCTTATAAAATTAGTTACAAAGGTCATTATAATTTTTTTTGTACAACTATTCGTTTTCAAGTATAACGTGCGGTAAAGTTGCAATATCTGTAGTTCGTAAAAATACGTCCCCATTTCAATTCCACCACCGATAGAGTGCTAATGCGTTATTTTCTTTATGCGGCTGGTCCTGTAGGCCTTCTGCATTGATTTATTCAGCCATTTTCCTTTACATCTATTTTTTTAGAGCTTCCTCAGTGATTTCATCAATATGTTCCTCATCTGTCTCCATGGCTCGAGGCGCTAAATCGGAACGTCTGTCTGTTTGAATGATATCGACCAACCGCGTTTTACGTTGTTGGATAGTCACACACAATTTGGTAGTTGTCGTTTGTGTAATTAAATTAAGGGATATTTTCCCAACATTCTATGATATTTTACACGAGTATTTAATTCTCATTTACTACTTAAATTCTATAATGCACGAACATGACATGATTATTGTCCTCTGTTTTCCATTAAGTTTAATTTTCATCAAAGCGATTGCTGCCATACTAATTGAACCGGCTTATTGGCCGCACCTTTAATTACAACTACAAAATAATACGAAAATGCTATTGTATTACATGGTTCTTGTTATTGCATAACCAACCCTGAAATATGTACAGTTTGGTCATTACTATAGCAGCGTAAGCTTTCCTATATAATATTTAGAGGATTATTTTAAATATTTGGATTGTTGTTATGAAATAAAATGGTTTCTGTGACTATTGCCCCAAGGTTGCTCTCTGCGAAATTTCACAGTGTCAGTCGATAGGTAAAAGCAAGGGATGATGTTTTTTCCGGTTTTCACGACTAAAAATATCAATACTAAAATTATGTATTCATCTAAAGCTAACAAGGGAGTTAAAGACAAATATCATGATCTGATCTGAATTAAATTTGTCGGTGATGGTTAGTAAATAAACAAAATAATGGCTTTTGTGGCCTTCATACTTTTTAATTGGGATGCTATTTTTATCTGTTGCGTTCTGGTGTTTTTAATGAGAGTAATACTTGTCACAGTCGGGCACTAGAAAATCCATATTACGGCGTGATGTCATCAAAGATCACATATTAGGACTTTATGAATTCTCTGATGGTACTACTTGTTTTGTTTTTTCCTCCTATTTTTAGAGTAGCGGTGTAGCTAGCCTGTTTCATCAAATCATCTGTTTAGACTAGAAACATCGAACGATAAAATTACAAATTATTATTAACCTATTACATAAGTTTGAAGATTAGATGCCCCGATGTTAATATCTCTGAATGAGTTCATCGTAAAAATATAGTTACAACAAAATGTCAATAACTGGTAAAGGTTAAAGCTGCCGATGCCGACCAATGGATCCATAATAAATAAATATTTATCGACCTCGGTATATTGTTGAAACACCAATCAAGTGAGTTTAGTTTACTCTGCTAATTTTAATTCCTTATGAAATAATATTAGAGATATTTCATAATTTCTTAGAGGTCAATATCTTCTATTATTTCATTGATGATATCATACCCTGAGTAATAGTCCAGGAAAATTTACCGGTTTTTAGCGAATGTCGGAATTAATATTGTGAGTTATATTTCATGGGAAAATTTGTAAACTTACTTGCATTGTTTATTCTTCATACAGTGGCATGAAAATTCATTTATTTTTTTTTATACTATAATGCAGATAATGATTTGAAACAAACTACAGGATACCAAACTCTTTTTAAATAATTGGAGGAAGGACCAAATATATTGAAGAAGGTTTTATAAAAACAGGAGGCTCTGAGAACAGATCCTGTTATACGTGAAAAAAGAGTATACGCTGTGAGCTTGCGTTTGTATTGGCAATCCAACCGAATTATGGAGAAAGTGTGGTAGGAAAAGATCATGGAGGAAGGGACACACAGAGTGTGTATATTAAAGAGTGTGTTTTATGTATTTCTTGTATGAATTTCAGTAGCTTTGATGTTTTTATTGAGTTGCTGGAAGATGTTATTTAGAAAAATTTAAGGACTTTTTAATTTATGTGGTGATATCAATTCAACTTATCATACAAGCACATTGTCATATGTCCTGAATAATAAGTAATTAACCAAATTACTTTTAAAGCAACTAGAGTTACCAAATACTCGACTGGCAATACCTTTGTGTATTTCGTAATAGTTCAGTTATAAATGTAGGTCTATCTGATTACCATGCCCAAATTGTAAAGACAGGCAGATAGCCTGTCAACAAGAAGAGTCTTCAAAATGCACCTATGCAAGATGACTACCAGTAGCTTCGACAGAAATTGAAGAATTTGAGGAATTTTACAAACTCAGATGAGATAACTCAGGAAGAATCCTAAATTGCTTTTGCTTGCCCTGATAGAAACATAAATCAAGTAATTAATTTATCATTAATCAATCAACGCATTGACTGTATCTTATCAAGTACTAACCAAGTAGAAGTATATAAATATCAAAAATGTAAACAACAGAAAACTTGTAGGAATAGATGACATAATATGCTTACTTCTGTGTTTTAATATTAGTTCTCTTTTTTCAGTCAATCAAAAATTTGCTACACTAAAATATGTTTATAAAAAAGGAGAAGAACTGATTTAATATCATTGCTACCAAACATTAGCAAAAATGCTGGGAAAATTTTATACGCCAATTTAATAAACGTTTTAATTAATTCAACGTTATCTACTTGTTGATATAGAAATCGGCAATATGTAGTGTGTTCCACTTATCAACGTATAGTAAAAATAACAGAATCGATCAAAATTAAGAAGACAATGGACCTTCTAGGGCAATATTGGATACTGTTAACCGTGAAATTCTGTGAAAAAAGTTGAAATTATCTGGAATTAGAAGAGATACGATAAATTTGATAACATATTATTGGGGAAATAGAAAACAGTGCGTGATTGAGTATAACCTTCCCAGGAAATATATCACAATTGAATATAGAAGAATAAAAAAAGTTGTACCTCAATGCTCTCTCCTGGGTCCAATAATTTATATACTATGAACAAATGGGTTAGAATTCATTCATGGATGACAATATACGCCGGGGACACTTCAGTAATTACGCAAATAAGGTATTATTAAACATTGGGAAAACTGATATTATCATCGTCATTAATCGTCAAAGTTATCGTATTAGTAGCAGTTGGTAGAGCTGTACCTGTAGTCTTACTTAACCTGGACTCAATTAGTAAAAGCGTAGCCTCATATCATGACATTGATCAAGACTATCAGTAATAGCCCGCCCCTTATCATATACCTTTAATTTATCTTTAAATATAGATGTTTACCCAGTCTGTTGAAAATATCTGAGATATATCCTGTACAAAAAAAAAGAAAACTTACCGGCCTATTACTATGATTAATAACTTCTCTAAACTATTCGAATTTTCTCTTTACGACTATATTTTTCCTAATGTAGTAAACAAAATGTAAGCTTATCAACATAAGATTATGACAACAAATTTATTATGCTTAACCCAGTTTCTTTCTGGAGCATTGGGTGGAGGTGACCAAGATAATGTTATTACACGGATTTTTTAAAGGCGTTTGACAGGCTTAACCATGATATCTTACTAAATAACTTGACAAATTATGGATTATCGTGGAAGATTGTTTCTTTCTTTACTTTATATTTATCCAATAGATTGCAATATATTTATTACAATGTGCACAAATTTGTTGAATTTAACAGTGAATCGGTGGTTCCTCAAGGGACAGTTCTTGATCCACTTTTATTCAGTGTCTTTATTAATGATATATCGGTGATTTTTAAATAAAAATTTGAATTCCAAGCACAAATATAAAGGTACAAGCAAATAGAAAATCAAATTCCTGGAATTCAAGTTCAAGTTACAGCCATATCTTAAAGACTTTCGGACTCAAATACATATATTTTTAAACCACTTAGAAGATGAACTCCGGGACAATTCTTTTGTCCTCAAAGTTTCAAGTACAAAGAACCAGGAGCAGATAAAATTGTATTTATTCAATCTTTCAGCGTATTTGACACTACGTCTGCCATTTTTGGAATTGGAAAAATAAAGTTCACACAATTGTCCAGAATAGCGAATAATAGGTTAATACATTACGCATTTTCAAAATACAGGACACAGGCCAAAATAAGTGGCTTTAATTTTAGGACGCTTTTCGATTTGTACGGGGATGCATCAAAAGGCACTATAATCTCTACAATATCTCTGACTCACATGATCTATTGCTAATAAGAAATTTAACTTTGCATCACTTACTCCAAAGTAGCTGAGCCATAACATTCGCTGCGGACTTACCGATGAAGTAAGTAATGAAGAAATCTAGACAGACCTTAATTGATGCTTCAGTATTTTGCGAATCAGTATTGCGTAAAACAGAATAAGACATTAAAATAGACGAAGATGATCATCACGAAGAATTTAGTGACGAACAACCAGGACCATCGAATCAAACACGAGGGTCGGTTCGGAACCGGAGCAATGTTCAGTTTAGGGGTTGGGGGGGGGGGTTAATTAGAGTGGTGGGAAGTAATTAGTGTGGTAGGGGGCAACTAGAGTGGCGTGGTAATTAGAGTGGTGGCGTGGTAATTAGAGTGGTGGAACGCAATTAGTGTGGTGGAAGGTAATTTTGGTACAAACAAGAATAATTACATATAATTTAGGTGAAATTAAAGGTAATTATCTTAAAAATAAGGGCAATTGAAAAGGATAATTAGCGTGGTAGTGGCAAAGATCACGGGGTCAACGTCAAAGGGTCAAGTAATGGGGGTAATTACAGAGTAATTTAGGTACATATAATTTAGGAAAATAAGGTTAATTAAGTAAAAAATAAGAATAAGGCATTTACATTGCAAATAAGGATAATTACGGTAAAATGAGGGTAATTAACGATAATTACAGTAACAATAAGGATAATTAAGGTAATTTAAGTAAAAAATAAGGGGGTAATTATAGTAATAATAAGGGTAATGCAGGTAATAATAAGGATAATTGAGGTAATTATGGTCCAACAGTCCGTCCGTATACAGGCAGTTATTGCATTGTCCTATTGCACAATTATATATCGTTTTTACGATGAGATAACCAAGGGTATATTATGGGTTTGAGATGGGCTACTGTCTACACCATAATAAATTTATGCAACAATGTCCAAATAACGTCAATTATGTCACACACTTTTACACTATCGGGTCATCCAAGCGTGCTCAGTGCAGAATTTTATCGACCCATTGAATTAAATATTGGTAGTCGATATGGACTGATATCGATTGAATTCTACTTACAACTCTATATTCAATGTAGACGAGACGAATAATCGATTTCGTTATAAAATTGATCGAAAGTGGCTCTCACATTTCTCCATATACCATGCGGAGCCTATGAAGTTGAAGAAATATATTCCAACTACGAGTCAACAATAAAACGCTGAAGTATGAAATTTGGTCAAAATATGGCATTGATTTTACACAACCAAACTCTATTGGAAGTCTATTGGGATTTGAATCGATATATTTACATCCAAACAAGAACCATGAATCAACACTAATATCATGAAAGTACGAATGATACGGGTGGATTGAGTGGAGCTGCTTAAGTACTCTTCTTAATCCCATACCCTATTCGAATTTGACATAGATGCTAAACCCGGTTACAAACTTACTAGGGAGCCGGCTAACATTATATATTTGCCTGTCACACCTGAAGGGCGTCAGTATGTCGACAGCATCACATTAAGCATGTTGGATGACAAAGGTGATTTAATTAATTTTCGAAGTGAGAAGATTATTGCAAAGCTAAAAACCCTGCTCCGGCTCCGAACCGAGCCTCTGACATTTTCATACTACTTGTCATTATTACATACTCAATTTAAAAACTCCAAAATATGGCATTTTGCCCCAAAAATGGATATTCTCAACAATTTTAGGATTGGACTATTTTGCAACTGCAAGTGATAAGCTGTCTATCGTGCGAATTTTTTCTCTCTACAAGGTTGATTGACGTTTTTAGAGAAAATCAAGCAAAAAAAGCGATATTCCGATCTTTTTAAATCATCAATAATCGATTACTACCCCAATAAGTACATTTAATTATATCTAAACTGATGGCCCTATAATCTCTAAAATTAATTAATGGTAATAATTCTAAACCTCTGAACATAAGGACAACTTGTGTGACCTAAAGGCAAACTTAGCTCCCAGACTATTCTATACTGCTGCCAATTAAACGTTAAAGAATAAAACCGCAGATTGTAAAAAATTAATTTTTGTAATACTAATATATTTTTTCTAACCCGCTCCAAAGAATATTCCTACGTTATCATAAAATTAGGTGGGTGGTTTCACTGTGGATATTATCTAACCTGGAATTATTTCCAGTCATGTGATAATTCATTCTGAGTTATTAAGTTTCAATGCAGTATCGAATTATGCGATAAATATCTCAAAGAAAGCTTTAATAAAAAATAAACCGTTGCATTCGAGTAATAAATCTAATCGATGTTCTTGCGTTTGGTCAGAGTAAACAGTTTTAGAGTTTTATGGATCTCTATTCATCATTGTCTTTCATAAATAATAATTGACAACTTAAACGGTTGGCGAAGGTTCCTCAACGGCTACTTCGTAACGTGACGCGTTCATTGCATTGAGGAAAAAAGTTGATTGAACTATATGAATACTCGGGTTGAATCTTTAAAAACTGATCTTGAATTTTTAATGCCCGATCCATCATTTAAATCATTTAGCGGGCATGTGCGCAGCAAGATATAATACACAGAGCAAATTTCATAATTATGCTGCTTAATCAACAGGCAAGACAATTTAGATGGAAGGTCATTTAATATTCAGTGATATTACTTTCAAAATCCTTGTACGGGAATAAATTACCAGATGAGAAGAAATATGTCTTTAATTCGACTATTAGACAAGTTTTATTTTCGATGGTGTTATTTTTATATTGCACTAATATTCCTCGGATAAGTATGTAATAAAAATTAATTAGTAAGATACTACCTGTGATGAGAAACAGGCTTTCGGTTTAGCAGGTCAACGGAGTTTATTTTCGTGAAGGAATTGAGTAATCAAGTGAACAAAGACAAAAAGGTTTCATTTTGTCTGATTGATTGAAAGAATTGAGAACCTATTAGTCAAGAAACCGACAAGACATTGAAATATAGTATGGTACACTTTATTACAAGTTCAAGTCCCCAAAAGATCTCTGCTTATTTTTATAAGATTTATAAGTTAGTTGGATCACATCTTTCTGCTCGTAATTAATTATCACCTAATCAAACAAGTTCACGAGTAATATATTAAGGGTTACAAATTTATCTGTTTTTACTCAGTATATAATAACGCCTTTCTTTATTGATTTCCACAAAACTAGAAATAAAATTTGGGCGAAGTTTAGCAATTAAAGGCTATCTTACACTTAACCCTTCCTAACCTAGTTTACGTTAATCTAAAATAATTAACTTAAAGCTTTAAAATAAGGTTTTCTTTTAATTTTTTCCTAAATAAAGTAACAGATAGACTCTTAATATCAGCACTTAATTGTACAATCTCACTACATTTAAAGTGAGTAAAGTAAAGTGAGTTGAAAGATGGCTGTCTTATGTTGGGGCATATTTAAGATTGTTTGATAACCAACATTTATATTATGAATGACTTCCCGTGATACAAGCTATTCCAGTAAATATTTTGGTGTTGCTTTATTTAGAAAATTATGTACAAAAACAAGAAAGGGATATTTAAATAAACTATTTAACTTTAACCATCGTACATCCACAAAAGCGTATGAGCATACTTTCTTAGATTATTAATAAACCTACAGTAAGTATTTTGGACTTTTTGTGTCTGTTGTGTGTGATTGCATCAAGACAAGGGTAGTACATGATATTGCAGTAAGCTAATTTAGATATAACTAAACTTTCGCACAATATTTTTTTGATATTTTTATTCAAAATATGCTTAATAGAATAAAGTAACTCTAGTCTTGCATAGCACCGCTTTAAAATATCATTGGTATGATCTATAAATCTCAGGTTTTCGTCAAATATTACTCCCAAAATTTTTGCTATGTGTACAAAAGGTATAATTTGATCATCCATCTTGATGGATATAACTGATTTTAAATTTTCACGTTGTTTTTTTTGAACTAATATTTTATTATTTGTTAATTTTAGGTTATGTTTATTAGCATAGTTATTGATATTTGATAAGTCATTGTTGATAACAGCGGTAGCGTGGTGTATTGTATTAGCTGAAAGATGATGGTAAAGCTGTGTATCGTCTGCAAAAAACTGCACATTACAGTGATTTGTTTGTTCGTGCAAATCAGAAGTGTAAAACAAACATAATAGGGGCCCCAAGACTGACCCCTGGGGTACACTGGATGTAGTAGACAGATCACAAGAGACTTGTTTATAATATCTCTCTGTGTGCGACTTTTTAGATATAAAATATATTATTAAATTATCTGCAAATTAAGGTCTTTAGCTATTTATATACTTCTTAAATTATTACCTGTTTTAGACTATAAATACCTGGTGCTATACTTAGTAATTTTAGTATTATATTCAACATTTGAAAAAGCCACAGTGTTGCGAAACAATTGTCATGTTTTAAGTTATGTTTTTAAGTTGAAATAAATTTGTGAAAATTAAATAACTAGTTTTTTGTGTATTTGCTTTCCAAAATCTTCAGGTCTCGTTTAGTAAGAGAGAAATAAATAATGTATCTAAATAAAAGAATATTAATTACAAATGCCATCCAACTAATAATGTCTTAAACGGATTAAGACTACCTTTAGAAATGATTATTATTAGTTTAACTACATACCGCAATAATAAACTTAAAATGACTACTACAACTGATTTCTTACGTTAGTGACTAATCATGCTGTTAACGCCTTTGACACGCGTGTCTCATTGTGCCACAACATAACATATGCATAAGATAATCATTATGCTTTTACATGCGATTAGGTTTTCTTCGCTAACAAAACACTACTAATTATTTTCGACAAGATTCTACACAAACGCACCAGAGTGACGGCTTTGTTGCTACAACGCTCGTCAGGCTACCAAAGAGACAATTGCGTAATATTTGTCACTGGTTATTTTTTATATACATTTCAAGCATTCCAGTAAAAACGTCCCAGATATATCATTTTAGTCATTATAAAACCTTTAACAACAAACCTTTTCTTTTATTAAATATTTAAACAACAAAAATTCCTCATTAAATAAACAAGATATATACTTAACTGTAAGTACTATATTCATCTAGAGAATTACGAAATAGTTCATTAATTTTTTAATATAGAACATGACTTCCTAATGAAACTGATATTATCATGATGGTTTCAACTTCTCTCTATCTACATCTCTTCAAAAGAGACTGATAGGAGATTAATCAACGTTCATACATAAATTCAATAATGGATAGCACAGTTTTGATGAAAGTAGTAATATAGTCTAGTGGGATTAGCTCCGAAAGTACCCCAATCAGTACCTATATCTGAGTGGATAATTACAAAGTGATAGAACAGGGAGTATCAAAGATTATATGTACATACTTTGTGGATGAAAATTCGGTGGCATTTGTTTATAACAGCACCTTGAATGTTGTAATAAACAGTTTTTTCTTAATAACTTTGATCGTATCGCTCCGCGAGAAAAAGTTTAATATAAAAGATGTAGATTGACAATACGAACATTTTAAGCCATAGTTTATCAAATCGGTTCAACAGTTTATTCGCAAATCGTAAAAAACCGTTGAAAATCAATGATTTTTCGATTGTTCGTATTTGATAGAAAAATAAACAATTTCCGTCTGTAAACTATTTGAAAGTTGAGTCTGTGATATGCTTAAACTACGGTTCAAATTTGATAAAAAAATATTCAGTAGTTTCCGAGATAATTTAATATGTTTATAGAATTACGATGACTTTAACATACAATAACGGCCAACTTTTCAATCATACGATTATAAAAATGGGCTCATTTCATTTGATAAAGGTTGCTACTTCTCAATGCAATTGTTACCCAGTCAAATAATAACTTTTTTGAGTATTTAAAATGACTTTAAAAATGGCGTTATATTTTCCGCATAAAAAAATTGAATTACTCGTTGAATTTTTAACGCAACCTATTGTCAAAGGAGTCAAATTAAAACTAACGTCTTGAACTTTATGTTGCGCCGAAGTAGAAATTTCCAAATTGATTTGGAGCAAAGATACATTTTTTTTTCAAAAAATCATAGCTCCCGTGTTTATTTATTTATATGAAGCTACGAAATTTGACAAGTATGTAGAGGTCTAGTTGAACTACACTTGGATAGTACTTTCAACTTCCCTCGAATAAATATATTAATAATAATGCAAGGGAAAGTATAGCGTTGATGCGCGTCACTGGAGAGGGAGCAGGAGAGGGGATATACGCGCTCCTGGGCTCGCGCTGGTGTATGATAGAAAGAGGATTGGCAAGAATGGTTGTGAAATAGTCCCGCGTATGTACAGTACAAAAAAGACAAAGGATCTTTGCATGAAATTCGTTTCATTAATTACGAAAAGCCTACAATTAGGTCGGCTTTTAAATTGTAATCACTTCCTTTAACAGAAGGAGCAACGATCCAGCATTCATTTCGCGCACATCAACAAATGGCAGCACCACAGAAAACTCATTTTCTTCGTTCACAACACGTTTTGTTCTTTCCCTTTTTTTATATTTGACTTTTCAGTTTCCAGAAATCTAAGAAGGTTTTGGATGCTGCTAACATCAGGAATCCTTCTTTCAGGATAACATTGGTGATAAATTCTATTGGCAAGTAAACAACATCTGTCTGACTCGCCCAAGACAAAAGTCATGTCTACAAGTTCCGTTTTATTAAAATTCATATTGTAAAATTCCAAATATTTTAAATTCAATACAAATTGTAACGACCGATAAGTGTGATATATGGCCCTTTGTACACGACAATTTATACTAAACTGAGGTTTTATTGCTTGCCGAATAACGAAAATAGCAAAAAAATGTACAAATAAACATTACAGTAAAGCACCGGTTAAATACTATTTACTCATTTCAATGGATTGGAAGAAATGGTCCCGCTAAATGGCCTCATTTCAAAATTGCATAAAGACGTGTGTCAGGGTGTTCCATTTGAAAAAATTGAGAAAATTCAATTTAAAAAGTTCTTAATTGAAAAGTAAACACTTATTTATTTATAAAACCAAAATGGTTGCAATTAGCCATAGGGAAGTACTTTCTTAAAACCCATAATTGTGACTGTGGTGATTTTTTTTTAATATCCATCTGCAGATTGCATTATCTCAACAAAAAAATTCATTACATCCAAGTGGTTGAGAGATATTCAATGTAAATATAGGACTGAATAGAGCCTAGAAAGAGGTTTCAAAAAATGTACTGATATACATAGCATCCTATTAAGAAAAAGGCACTTGGTCCTGTAATTTCGTCTTAGCTCACCTTGTATCGAAATAAAAAATAATTTCCAGTTTAGACTTTTTTATCAATTTTACTTGCAATTTTTTTAAAAAATTTCTAGTTATCGTAGAACTCGAGATATCGAGTCCGGCGCACTATTGCCCCACCCTGTATTTAATGTAAAATGAATTGTATTGGCTTAAGTCTTTGTAAATGATTCTCTACCGCTTACATATTGTATTTTCTTAGTTTTGTTGACATCGACAAACGCGAGTTTTTCATAAACTCAGCTGTCGATTAATAATACTTTGTAATTAAGCAAATATTTTATGTAATTTCTCAAATAAATTATTATTCTTATTCTTATTAAATTCAGAATCTAGCTGGAATGAGATTCAAAAAGGTTTTATAATTAATAATTTTAGGTTACAATTAAAATATACAATAACATATAAAGTTAATAGGAGAGCTGATAGTATTATAAAAATAGTGAATGTTACGAAAGTTCACACATATATGTATTTATAACTAGCGATCAGAACAGTAAAAGTATATTATTTTTTTTTTGTAAACGTTCCGGTGGTAATCTCTGGCGCCTCTCATTAAAAATCCATTTGTATCGTGACAAAAGACGTTCAACGTCGACAGATGTAATTGGTGCACGCTTAAAATATAAGAACTATTGCGTTTTGTGTAGGAAAGTCAACTTCTTTGCCGTTGAAAAACTTCACTATACCTGACATCGTAAGAAATCCGGGATTTTCCATCGGAACAGAGTCGAATTTTTGTTTTATTTTCTCACAAACGCTGACCATAATTGAAGAATATTTTGCAGCATATCGTATACAATATTCGTTTCATCAAGTTCATTTTCATAACTCTGAGCTTCATTCGAGGTCGCAGAAGAATTCGTGGAAAATTTCCGTGTAAGAACTTTACATTTTCTTGGACAGTTGGATCCATAAATCGCCGTTGAACCTGTGAAATAGCAATTGCTTCATCTGGATTTAACTGCTGTGATACTGATTTTACGCCATCAAGCAACAACAATAATGCAGTATTGTGTGTCAAGTTGGTAGCAGTGGATTAGGTGGAGGTTGTGTGATAGAGGACGCGACTAGTCACTGCACCACCTCCTGAGTTCGAGTCTTAGCTGCATCAGATGGCAATGCCTTAGGGAATGATCGTTGTGCAAATTGTCTGTGTGCACGTGTCCTGATTGAGGGATGGAATAGCTAATGCTAAACTTCACTAGGAAAAGGCGATAAAATAATAAAATTAAATATCTTATATGTTGACTCCTAACATTTAACTGAAAGTTATTTCAATAATTTTAATGTAAATTGTAAGGAAGAAAGAATTGAATATATCACATCGATCATTCAAGGTATTGTATAAAATATTGCCTTGTAGTTTATATTGGTAATCTGTACTTTTAGAGAAATTTAATTTGAACTACCCGTACTATGACAGTTCTTGGATAAAATTATTTTGTTATTTATATTTCCTTTTACCTTATTATAATGATCGATTCAAGTTTTGTGCCTACTAGTACTGCATATTATTATAATAATAATAGATTTACCGACCGATTAAACAGTTCAAATTGGAAGTTCACTAATTTTAAAACTTGCAGAAATTTTACTAACAATGTTATTATGAAACTTCACTTTCATTTAACAATTTTAAAATTAAGGTCAAGTATCAATATATTGTCGATTACTTATATTTAATAAACGAATGTAAGAATACCTAAAATAGACGTAAAGAAAATTTAAAAATACACGAAGCAGTTATTCTTTGTTGTAATATTTCATTCATGATAGATGACTACAACAGTCGCAACGTGAAGTTTTATAACAATGGAGTGCTGCCTAGTCATCTAATATTATTGCTAGATTTCTTGGAATTTATTGTATGAAGTGTATAAAAAATATGTGGAGACAATATTTTATATTTATATTGTCTGAAAGTTATTTGTGGCATTCTACGAATATTCTTTCCTATTATTTGGGTTTTCTACCACATTTTTCCAATAATTCTATTATTTTGTAGATTCGGTGATTTGTTTTGAAGAGGATAATAGTACATGTGGTAGAAAACCCAAATAATAGGAAAGAATATTTTATATTTATATTTCTACTACTAGAAACCACATTAAACTATTAACCTCTTGTCAGAAATTTTGGAAAGTGGTAACTGTTTTCTACGTAGAATTTTATATAATAGATTAAATACCATTTTTTTAGATAAACATTTTTTTATTACATTCTAGTGTACTTAACCAAAAAGATTTTCCTTCGTTCTCTGTACTTGTTTTTAGCTCTAAAAATGGGAAATATACATTCGATACCATTTCTTTCTTATCTTTCCAGTTTCTTTTTAGGGTTTCGTACCTGAATGGTCCGCCCGTCATTCTGTTTGTAACGAAACTATCTGCTCGATAGTGTGCCCATAAATTTCGCAGCACTGCCTGCCTCAATCAACGCGAATGTTAAAATCAAATGCTCATTACAAGGGTCTTCATACGTGTAGAAGGGCGGCGAAAAAAAAAATACTGTTGATTATAAGTGAATTGGTGAATAGGGTTCGTTGAGTGGAGCACTTTCGCACGTTATATTAGATTATTACACTCAATATGGCAACCGTGAATGTGAAACATATTAAATTTCCTGAATTATCCATTAGTTATTATTATAAACAACTGACTCAATAATTCATAAAAAATCACGAAAATTTTCCGTAATTAACCCAACTTTCTTTTAAAAAACGAAAAATCGGTTTCGGCTTTGAGTGATAGTTTAGGCTCTCTGTGGTATGACTAAAGTAAATTTTTATAACAACTTTTAACAGTTACATGTCTCTCATTCATTGTTTCGATACATTTTGGCCAGCAGGACCTCCATTGCTGCTGTTGGTGTACTGTGTTGTTTTCATAGCTCCCGTTGTCTCTAAACAAGCAAGTCTTTGAACTTTGCTTAGTTCAGCAACAGCGGTGTGCTGTAGTATCTTTGACCACTATACATGCATATGTAATCATGGGTCTAACCACCATGACATCCAGCACATGTAAGTCTAGAATCCAGGTTGGTTCCAGGTAAGTCTAGAATCTAGTATTAGGTAAAATAGGTATCGTAAACTTTAATATTTATTACCGCCACTATAACAGCAAATGAGTGTTGCGTACGACATGGACCTGCATACCATTGATATAATTCTACTGCCACTTACATTGCTTATCAATGCTTGCATTAGTGAAGGTCATTTTCCAGTTGTGCTTAAGGTTGCGAAGGTTTTATTTTACCTCTCTTTAAAAAAGGAGATATTCCCGTCAAATTGAGAAGGGTTTGTTCTCTTCTTTATTGTTTCAGTTATGCCATTAAAAAATATTGTCATTTAATTTTTTTTTGAAAATCCAGAATTACGTCAAAAATAGAAAGATGGATTGACAATTGAAAACCAATTATTAAATTTATGTGTATGTGTGCAAGCAAACATTTTTAGAAGAGTCCATGCCGAGTAAATTGTCAATGAATTTGATGAAATATCGACTTGAAAAAGTAATTTTTAATTAATTAATAACTTGGTCTAACTATTTAAACAATCCGTTACGATAAACAATTTTTGTATTATTGGAGTGTTTTGTAAATAGTTAAAGAAATATATTTTAGCTTCTACATCTGTAATATAAGGAGGGATCAAACTTTGTGAAATAAATTTCAGAAGTTTTATTTAATAAAAATGCATTAGATACTATTTAATTCTTACTTGCCTTTTTGAACATTATAGGAAGCTACATAATTCTCATCAAACATAATTTATACTCAACAAATAGTTTTTTAACGTAACAATGTCTATGGTAACAATGCTTATATAGCTGTCAAATGTTTGTTATTCACTACAATATCCGACATTTCAAATTAGCAGCGCCATCTATTGGTAGACGATTTTCGCCTATGATACCTTAGCATTTATGCTGAAATGTTGAGTTTGATTTTTTTTAATGAATCGTTGGCGGTAGGTCCTTGGGCAGTTGCCTATTTTGCTCTTTCGTAAATCCGGCCCTGGCGCAATGGCTACTCAAACTTGCGTATTCATACAGACAGACAAACATATTCATTTATTTTATTTAATGTAAATAATATTTTTTCTGAAACTAAAATTTTTGTACACTCTGGAAAAGTTCAATGCTTCTGAAATGGGGAGTGGAAATATTAATGTCGTTCAGAGCTCATGCCACTTACTCAATTCTGATGTCATCCATTAAATGAATAGCGTGCATTACTTGATTCATATCTACTTATTATTTTGCTCATGATGGACAATATATCCCCATAAATATGAATAACTTATACAAGGAGTAATATACATACTTGCAGTACAAATAAAGTTGGTACACAACTATGGGTTGTAGACATAAACACGGTCTTGTTTGAAACGGATTACTTTGTACAGTTTACTTCCTACACGTTTAAAATTAAAATTTCAGGTTTTGTTACTGTGTTGTAATATATTATAATATAATAAGTAAGTATCTTCCAGTTTAGGAATAATTTAATTTTAAAAACCGTTAGATGATTATACCGAAAGAGCTGTTTATACTTAATGTTACTAGTTATTGTATTGAAAAAAATACATATGTTTAAGTATATGCTTGTGAGGAAATCAGCTTTTTAATAGATTTTTTAATGGATATACAACTTGTAAAATTGTAGTTTCTGGTTGATAACATCTTTTATTAAACACAAATGTATCGGAGCTTTGCATGTCTTAATGGCATGGCAATAAAGGTGGTAATAATAAGGTAATAAAAGACCAAGCACCAAAGCGACAGAAAAGAACTTTTGGTCAAAGAGTTTGAACCTTTAGGAAATTGTTTCATCAGATGCTGATCAACAGTAATCATGGACACAATACTTAATATTAATCGACGCTACGTTTAGCTATGGTATACTCGCGAGAATTGACATTTAGAAGTTATCAACCAAATCTGCGCCATATATATGCAAAAGTTACCCATTGATAGAATTTAGAATCTATATTATTATGCGAATAGTTTTGACAATAGGCATACATGGCGATATCAAACTACCACGAGTTTCTGGCAGCTAAGATTTTAACGCATGAGTGCACGACCCGCGTTACACTAATTATATTAAAAAATCTGGCTCATTAAAACACCTAATAATGTTATTAGACGCAAAAAAAAATTAGTGATTCCATAAGCGCCACATGAATCGTTAATAAATATAATAAAATAGAGCCTCCAAAATAAGCCCTTGAATTGACTAGATCTAAAATCGTAAAATTATTTTTACCAAAGATATACTATTTTCATCCACTTAAACAGTATTCAAGAGGTGCTCCTTAATGTCATATAAAATTAAGTCTTTTGAATAATATGTTGAGGGGGATAGCTAACAGACAATCGATGGATTTGTCAATTATGACGTATTTCTTTTGCGGGAAACAAATAAATTCTTATTTCAGATTATACCTAATCGTCTGATTATTCAGTGATATTTTTTAGTCTTTATAGGGTCCAACTTGGACGAGGTATGAATATGACAACAGTGGGACAAATTTTCCAATATATTGATTAATTGTGTTACTTTTGTAGGTTCTGTAATTTTTACAACTTTTTTTTCATGTTTCGTATCACCTTCGCAGCGATTCGACTTAAAACTTAATCGATCTACCTGCTCCCTTCCATTGCGTCCTTCTTTTCTATTCCTAAATGAAAACTGGTTGCTTAAATTAAGATTTTTAATCTGAGTCTCACTGCTTTCTGGTACTGAAATGAACATCACTCCCAAAATCAACTAGGTATTTAATTGCAATCATAAACACAAATTCAAATTAATCTAATTAAATTAAAAGAGCATAACTAACATGTAAACCAGCGTATCCTTCGTGTCGTATCTTTCCAGTAAACGTCATCGGCTAAGAGTGCGGTAGAGGAAATTCAGAGCGGGGACCTGTCTTCTACTTCACATGATTTTATTGTCAAAGACTTACCATCAATTATTAAAAGCCATAATATATCATGAAAATCTTCAGAGGGATTTTTAGGAAGTAAAAAAAATCTAACTGAAATTCACGAAAATAAATCACGAAAAGTGCAATAAATGAACAAAAGGTATATTTTCATTATCCGTTCGGATATTTGTTGTACCCGTTAAGAAGAAACAAAATTCAAAATTTTTTTTTTAGAAACTACATCGAAAACTTGTTTAGAAATTGCATCAAAAACTTCCATAGACAAAAAATATTTTTTGGAAACTGCCTCAAATAGTACATTATACACTAAGGGAGAGAAACGTCTTATTTTTCCTGAGGTGTAATTTGAGGCCCGAGGGCAACAAATACATCGAGGGAAAACTGGCGGCCTCTCCCGAGGTGTATATACTATTTTTTCCACGATCGGGAGTAGAAACATTTATTTCGGAAATTATTGTCTTATTTCGTCCCTAGGGAGAAAATGCTTTACTTGTGTCACAATTTTGATGCCATAGAAATCGATTTCTACTCCCGGTCGTGGAAGAAAATGATTTCGTACCTCCAAAATCAATTTTCATTACAGAGCTATGTAGCTTTGCAATTTACACAAGGTATCTGTTAGAAGGAGGCATTTGTAATTATTTAAGCAAGCCCCTGAAGGAAACATTTAAGGTTTCATTTTTCAAAATTTTCTTTGGATTTTAACGGGAATTTAACACGTTTCATGCCTTAAAGGCCCATATGTGGTTTCCCAGTGATTCGAGATCTACTCGTCCTTGAATACCATGTACTACTGTGCACATGGGAATTATCATTTCCCTGGACATAAATTATGATTTGTTGCGATTCAAGCATTTCAAATTCTACTCACGGGTGAATCCAAATCTATAGTAATAATAATTACAAGTATATAGGCCAATAGAAGCCTCAAAGTTGTAAATGCCAAATTTTTAACTTATTATTTTTGTGTAAGTCGAACTGTCGGACTAACGCTTCAAAGGCTCTCCTTACTCACCATGTGTGGTATGAGACCTTTACATAAGTCGATTTACATTTTTTGTATAATCTTTCCGTTTTTAAAAGAACCAATATTCAAACTTACTTACTAAATAGTCGTTCTTTATTTGTGTTTAAGTTCTACTTTACAGGAAGTACTACGAAAATTGTTAGACAATAAGCATATCGCTGAGGCAATATAACTTTTTAGAAAAGTATTGTGACAGAGTTCCAGTTAACACCGACTTCAAGAGTTTCAGTTGAGCTAAAATCGACAATAAACATAAACTTTCTATTTCGTCTATCTGAGTTCAAAGAGCCCAAATATATAGTGAAAGTCTTAATCTTCTTTGAGGAAGTACACCAAATACAATGAATTAACAAACAGTTTTTCAGAGTCAATTTATTGTATTTTAATTTCACTAAAAGCTGTTTGTAATGTCTCTAGTGGCAGGCAATATTAGTCTGTATTAAGGGACGCCTCAAAACTGATGTAGTGGCCTGTTACTCATCACACTTATCACGTAGTAGGTTCGATTGTCACTAACATTAAAAAAGTTCTCCAGAAAAATCTGGCCTAATTGTTCACGACTAGAATCTTTTTATTTATTAATAATGAGAAAATGCAATTATAGCTTTCAAGAAAGGATTCACTGAAATTACCGGAAGATCTTTGACCCAGAGATCGTACTTTTACGGCGTTTAATATTAATAATAATAATAATAAGTTTGGGAATCATGTTGACCAATAATAAAACTAATGAAGTGCAGAAATGTCAGCACATTGCATTGAAAAGAACCATATGTTTTAAGCACTTTGACATTAACATTGGTCCTGTGAGATGGACGACACGTAACCTACATTTTTTTTATATAAGCGTTTTATACTAACATGTAATTTTAATTTTTTTTATCAGAAAATGTCGTTTCTAATTTTTTAAACGACAGAAGTAGACACGCGACGGATTTAATTATCGGTTCCTAGGGAATTATACCGTCTGTCCATTTTACGAGGGCGAGACCAATTATCTCGCTTAATAAGAATAAGAACAATAATGTGTATAAAAAAATACGAAGAATGAAGTTGGCTTTGACATACGTTCTTGTGCAAAAGTGGAAAGAACAGATCTCAAAGTAGGCCATGACACCATTAATCCCGCTAATATTTTTTCTTTCCAACGATATAAAACATGTTACAAAAATTTTAACTGATGTTGTTAATATTTAATATTTTACGAAAATCACAATTCATATAATTGAATGGTAAAAATCAGCTATGCCATGATTAGTGAAAAACAATGTATACAGTTATTAACAAATTTGACAGATTGTCACTGTTATATGTTGCGTTGTCGAGTTCTAAGACAAGTTTTATACCAGTAATAATGGTGTACACCAATAATAACAAATTCGATATGATTAACATTTACTGTCAATGCAATTTTGACGCTGAATGGCATTCGCGGTTTACGGAGAGAGATTTCCAGATGCTCCGCAGCCAAATCGAACTATGTTTAGGAAGTTAGTTCAAAATATAAAAACGTACGGTTCATTTTCAAAAAAGCAGTAAGGCGAGGACAAGTTGCGGATAACGTAAGAAAAGTGAATAAAGTATTGAATTATGTTAACCAAAATGAAGAAACCTTTTTGAGACAAATTTAGAGAAACTGTCGCATAAAAAAAGACAGTACAAGAAAAATATTATATAAAAAACGGATTTCGATGCTACAAAATGAGGAAAGTTCAACATTAAATGAGGGAGATAAGCCGAGGAGAGTAAGATTTTGTAGATGGTTGTTAAATAAAAAAAGAATGACTCGCTGGTATGTAGCAACATTCTTTGGTCGGACGAATCAAATTTTTCTAATAATGAATTTTTCAATAGAAATATGCATTGTAAGTGGACACGAGAAAGTACACATTGGTGCTGAGAGACTGCTTTCCAAGATTTTCTACGAATGTTTGGGTGGGCCTTTTAAGGTCTAAAGTAATTGGACCTTATTTTTATGATGGCATATTAACCTAATTTCCTGCGAAACGAATTTCAAGATTTTCTTTATGAATTAACAGTGGCAGAAAGATTAAATTATTCATATTTTGACTTTCTGTAAAGTCTACCTAAAAGCAGGGAAAGAATCATGTAGAAATTTTGAATTTAGGAATTTAAAAAGCATCGATAAACATGTTCTTCATAATTTTCTTCTAATGTCACCATTTGAAAATATAATGCGTATTGATGACTTAAATGGTAAAGTGGATTATTTTAATACAATGATTTTGAATATTTGTGATGTATTAGCTCCCATTCGTAACATTCAAACAAAAACATATAGACCTCCATGGCTCACTGATAATATCAGATTGATGATGAAGCTTCGCGATAAAGCTTTAGCCAAATTTAAAAAACAAAAAATCCACACCATTGGGATTACTACAAAAATTTAAAAAACATCACTACTAATGCAGTCAGCAGCGAGAAAAAAGGATATTTAGAGTACTGTCTCCAATATTATGGTAGTAATGGTAAAGTTATCTGGCGAAAATTAAATGAACTTAACATTTATAGTAAACCAGCCTCTATTGCCATTCCTGACAATCTCAATAACCCAGACTTCATAAATGATCATTTTCTTCTGCCCTCTGTTAATGTCATTGCTCCGGATCCTAATTTAATTAGTTTTTATAACAATAATCTTAAAGAAAATTTTAACTCTCTTTTTTCTTTCGCTGCCGTTGATGAGACTGTCGTTTATAAATATTTGTTAGAAATAAAATCCTCCGCTACCGGAGCAGATAAAATTGATATTCATATGTTACTTCTTTGTTGTCCTTATATATTACCTTTTATTTCACATATTATTAATGCTTGTCTTATTGAAGGTGTTTTCCTTGATTCATGGAAACTTTCTAATATTTTGCCTTTACCTAAAAAAAATCTATAACTAGCTTAAGCGAACTCCGGCCCATTTCAATTTTGCCAATTTTATCGAAAGTATTAGAGAAAGTTATGAAATTTTAAATTTGCTCACATATTAATGAGTACAATGTTCTTCCGGCAAGGCAATCTGGTTTCAGGCCAGGGCATAGCTGTACCACAATTTTATTAGAGGTTACAGATGATTTATTCAGAGATATTGATAACAACAAGACTGCGGCATTAATATTACTAGACTACTCGAAAGCTTTCGATACCATTAATCATGAGATATTACTGTCAATCTTGCATTTCATAAGATGCTCTGAATCTTCTTTAAAACTTTTTGAAAGTTATCTTCTTAATCGTAAGCAATGTGTGGTCACTAGGAATGGTATTTCTGCCTTAAAACCAATTAGGTGCGGGGTACCTCAGGGTTCGATATTAGGTCCCGTTTTGTTCTCTCTATACACATGTGATTTTATCAAATGTATAAATCATGGCAAGACTTATTTATATGCCGATGACACTCAAATTAAATATTCTTTTGACCATTGTGACTATCTCTTAGCCAATGACATGATTAATCAGGAACTCAAGCGTCTTGTCGCCGTATCTAGTGCTTATCAACTTAAAATCAACCCGCTTAAATCTACTGTACTAATCTTTGATAAATTTCGTCACTCTATTCAAGATCTGTTGAAAATTACTATTAATGATAATGTGTTGCCTTGTATTAAAGTAGCAAGAAATTTAGGTCTAGAGCTTGACACTGATTTGCGCTTTAAAAATCATGTTATTAAATGCTTAGAGAGGGCATATAATAATCTGAAAATGTTATTCCCGAATCGCCATATTATTCCACGTGCTTCTAAAATCTTATTATCAGACACGTTAGTCCTAAGTCATTTTAACTTTTGCGATGTTGTTTATGGTCCGTGCCTTGATTGCGAAGACACAAATAGAATTCAGCGTATTCAAAAGTCTTGCTTAAGATTTAAATGTGGCATTCGTAAATTTGATAGAATTTCACATAAATTAAAAGATGCCAACTGGCTAGATATGAAAATTCAACGGGAATTGCATTCGGCCACTCTCTACCATAATATCATCTGGTACAAAACCGCTCCATATCTCTTTCAGAAAGTTACTTATAGAAGCGATATTCATAATGTTAATGTTCGTTTTCCTGGATTGATCTCACCTCCGGCTCATCGAACTGCTATATTTAAAAGATCATACTCTTTCTCCATTTTTTTACTTTATAATAATTTACCCTCTAATCTAAAATCATTATCTTTATGTCAATTTAAAAGAACTTACAAGAAATTGTTGTATGAAAGATTTACTTGAATTCTTTACTCTCTTTTTTCTATTTTGCGTCCCGTGTTTATTATTGTAGTGTTACTCATTTCTACCTATTTTATTTACTTTGTAATACTCAGATTTTGTTTTTTTCTTCTCTTTGAAAATTTTATTATTTAGGCTATGTACTTTTATTTCGAGTGCTGGTACTTTGCATCTGTTTTTACTGTCTGCCAGCCTTCTTTTGTAGTTTATAACTTATATCTCTTTTTCTTGTGGTTATCTAGATATTATGTCTATATTGTTATAAATTGCAAATAAATTCTTTATTATTATTTATTATTATTATAAGTTATGCCAGATAGCTGGATAAGCACCTATGGACCCATTCTATGGCCAGCTCGATCACCAGATATTACTCCCTTGGACTGGGGTTACATTAAAGACAAGGTATTTCAAACTGCCCCTGAAAATATTGAGGACATCAAAACCAGAACTAGAAACGCATGTGAGGCAATTACTACTGAAATACTCCAAAATGTAATGTGTGAAGTGTCTCGTAGAGCACATTTGTGTATTAGAATGCTTGGTGCATGATTTGAGCATTTGTAGTTAGAAAAATAAATACACACATTTTCTTTTCATTATGGTAGTAAGTAGTATACTGTCATATATACTCTTTCGTTTTTTTGGATGTTCATTTTGTACTTGTATTTTTATTTATGAGATATTTGTTTGCTTATATTAAATTGTAATAAATAATTAGTGAATTATGATTATTATAAAGTGAGTGGCATAGCTGATGCTTACGACTCAATGATATGAATTGCGGTTTTCATAAAATATTAAATATTGACACTATCAGTGAAATTTTGGTGACATATTTTATATCATTGGAAAGAGAAAAATTAAACGGAATTAATGGTGTCACGGCGTACTTTGAGATTTGGTCTTTTCATTTTTTCAAAAGAGCGTATGTCAAAGCCGACTGCGTTTTTCGAATTTTTTGATACACATTATTGTTCTTATTTTCTTTGCCGTCAACTTTCATCCTTTTAACTTTTTCGTATCTCCTCAAATAAGGAAGCTATAACCGTTTGTGGTTTTCCTATTTCTCAGATTTTGCTAACATATCTCACAAAGTAGGCTATGAATTTCAAATTTCTTTTGACTGAAATATTGCTCACAAAAAATGGGATAACTGTTTTTACAACTTTATTCTTCTACAATAGATATTAAGCGAGATAAGATTAAGAGAGTGTGGCCCTCGTAAAATAGACAGACGGTATTATGTGTCTCAATTTTTATTATTTTTACTTTTAGACACTAGTGTTTAAAAGTTACTTTTTTAGGTATTACTACATAAAAGTATGTCACTTACGTAGTAAATTCACAAAGTCACTATTATAAATGGTTTGTCGAAAGACTCTATGCCTTTAACTGGGCCTTGTTAAATCGGCGACTTCTTATGAAGTTATTATTTCTTGCTACGTTTAATCGCGCTAACTTCTTCAAAGTGGTCTTGTCTTAACAGAAATGTTAATAAATGGCGGTTGTAACTGTGCAATGGAGACAGTTTTATTTGTAATGAATCTTTGCGAATTACCGTGTCTGTGCAAGTAGGTTTAAGATGGATATCGGATTCTTAGCAATTTATCTGCTTGGTCGTACGATAGACAGTGGCGCGTCCTTCTATCCTGTGTATAACTCTCATATACTAAACATATTGATTGGTACAATAGTCATTATACGAAAACGCCTACACTGGATTCCGGATCCGGATCCAACATATGATTGTCTTCCTAAATAGAAATCCGGACCTTACAAGTTGAAGCAAGTTCTGGACCACTTTTCAAAGAAGAGTATACCATGGAATCCTTACTTATGATTGCGTAGTTTCTGTATATATGTTGATATACAAGCCCCTGAAAGATGGGCAAGATCGGTGTGTTTCTCTGGACGCCACTCATACAAATACTAACCGCGATTTTGATTTATTCTATAGAGGGATGGGTACTTTGAACACAAAAATACAAATAAACAAAGAAACTCAAAAATGCTCATTTATTCTTTAAATATAATCAATAATCTAACAGCTTAAAATATATCAAGTTATATCAAAGTAATTTCATTGTATCGATGACTTTGGCCTGCAAGGATAATAGTTCATTTAATGTAGCTTACCTACTCATTGACTGAAGGATTCCGCGCTATTTTTATGGAAACTGGCGTTCTGCGAATTTGGCTTAACCTGTGCCAGTTTGTTTTTCTAGTCAGGTTGATCAAGAGTTAACATTGCCACAATGTAGCGTACACGCCTACCTAACGTATACTAGCCATTTAACCAACTTATTGTCTATCTTATCTTTTATTTTTTGTAGTCAAACGACTACAACTTGTGACCCCGACGTGATACACTGCTAGAACTTCTGAGATTCGACGCTCCATAAATTGGTCTGCAACTGTACCTGCCCCAGCCTTTCACTTCCAGAGTCCCCGTACCAGTTTTCCCCAAGAACTTCCCCCATCAACCCCAACTGATCTGCAATGTTTGTCCGTAAATAACTCCGCAGATTAACAAAGTAAGTTCTCTTTGGGCATGGCGCGTAAACTCGATAAAATAATTGGCAATTCATCATACCAGTGAATTGCATTAGCCCTGGCCAACAATGCAGTCTTCAGGGTTCCATGGAATCTCTCAACCATACCATTACTTTGTGGATGATATGTTGTCGTGTGAATCCGATGGAACATAAAAATTTGGAAAATTCGCGAAATAAATTTGATTCGAACTGGACACCTTGATCTGTAGTGACAGTTAACGGAACGCCAAAACGACAGATAAAATTTTGAAGTAAAGTTTTGGCAACGGTTTCAGCAGAGATGTCTTGCAAGAGGTACGCTTCCGGCCAGTGTGTGAATAGTTCGACCACAGTCAAAATGTAACGACACCCGGTTGGACACATCTTAATCTTATGAGTAGTTTTCCTTGTACAGAAGCTCCATAGTCAGTATTAAGAGTTTATTACTGTAATTTATTGGTAATATAGATTTATTGTCTATATTTTCTATAGGTCATTTCTAATGGTAATTTAGATTTTATGGTAAAGGTATCATTTTACCTAATATTTTGTAAAGTGTGTAGGCGATTACACTTGAGTTTTAAAAAGGTGGAAATAAAGAATTAAATTGAAAAATTGCTTATTCAGTTCCTTAGTAGCAGGTCATTCTTATGATCAATTAGGTAAAATATACTTTGCTCTAATATGCCCATGAAATCTGAAGATATTTTTCTAAGTTAAACTTAGATTAATTTGGAGGTTTATAAAGAGAACTTAAATTTGTTTGTCAAAGGAAGGCGTTGTTAGTACTTGAATGAGTTCCAGTTTCAAGGAAATACAGTGTTTTCGCCCCATCTTCTAGCGGCTTGTTATATCAGTGTATATACAGAAGCCATGCAATCTTAGGCGATGATTGCGTAGTGGATATACTATACTTCTAAGGGGATGTAGAGCTGTCGGTCTCTTGTCTATTAAATGTTGTCCAAGTGGCCAGTTCCCTACTCTTCCACAGAGAAAAGGTTCGGCAAAAATCCTTGTTGGTCGTTGATAGGCTTTAGTCGCGCAAATAGGTCGACGTTAAATAAATGTATAAGAAAAATAATCACTTGAGCTTGACAATTTTAAATTAATGACTTCAGAATCAGCTATTAATGTGAAATAATTTCATGGAATTATTCGGTTTCAGTGATCGATTTGATTTGCTTACTTGCTGCTTGGGTATATTCGCCTATTTTTTGTAATACTACCCGCACTGAACATTTGCAGGACAATGAGAAACTCGAGTTGAGTTGACGGAAATGAGATAAACAAAAATTAGCAAATCAATCAGTATGCCTCTATTTTTGATTAATTTTATGTTAGATCACGAATAGTTTATAGCAGTATTTTTTTTAGTGGGGCTAAAATTTTCTGTTAATTCGCAGCATCCTTAAAATATTTTGAAATTCTTTACTTTCCAAATGATCTTTACGTTAATTTAGATAATTATTAATCGAATTAGGTTATTTATTGAATGTGCCTCGTATAACAGATTACTTAACGGTTCACTTAATTGTGGCGTTACTATCGGCCGAGACGTCGATTGCCTAAAAATTTTCTTCGAAAATCTGACGTTTCCCGATAAAGATGATAAATTTAAGTGTTTCAATTAATTAGTTCTAACCTGACAACAAAAAATAAACGCTTCATCCATCAAGACATATCCGCATACATAATTTTAAACGATTATCTATTATCTACTAATTATTTATTTATGTACAAATACATAAATGGCATGTCCAATTGAAGAATTAAATTGGAAAAATTAAATAAACAAGTTCATTGTCAATGATGATGAATGACCAACCGACACGTGCTTATTCCGACAACAATAGCTCCGTGTTTTGCAAAGATAAATTACAATAATTAAAAGAATTCTTGATAAGAAAGCTCATTGTAAAATGAGAACAGGAAGGAAGGAGATAAACCTTGTGCACGATTTACAAGTTATAGGATAAGGAGGTGGAGAAGTTCATTCAATACATTCATTCATACTTTACCGGTTGTCTTTTACTCCTGTCTACACATGTATCGGAATAGTAATAAATTAAGCGAGTTGTTCATTTATTATCTCCGAGAGAACTAAGGTGGGTTACCGTTGTCCTATTATGTGGCTAACTTTCTTGTACGTGCAATTCTCAGTGGCGGTGAAGTCGAGTTTGATATGCAATCAAAGGGACAAAATTATTCAATAATACATATTTTCCGCATTTAAATAAGTTGTTTACATTACAAAGAAATTCTCCTCATGTGATACATAAAAATGTAGTTAAATATGTATATAAGACCCTAAATGCATTCTTTTTAATTATATAATTGTATTTAAATAAATATTTAACAAAGGAAATTATTTAAAATTTATTTAAAGGAATTTCTGAAACGGTAAGGACGTCACGCACACATAAAACGACATCGAAACCAGGGTTGGCTCTAAGTGATACCGTATAAACATTTTCATGCACATATGACACAATACCTACTCCTCGAACAAATTTACTCAAGTAAATATTTTATATATAAAAATTATAATCTTCTGCAACATCGGCTTGATATATTTTACGCACGCATTTTTTCTACACATTTATTTAACGTCGGCCTATTCCCGTAACTGAAGCCTATCACCGATGCCTGGAGACGAGCTAACCTCAAGCAGGAATTTCGTAGAACCTCTTCTCTGTGGAAGAGCCGGATAGTCGGAATCTTTTACTTGCAATGTTTAATATACAAGCGACTGGCTGCTCTATATCCACTTCCAACGATGGTATATCTACTACGCAATACGCGCCTACGATTTCATAGCATCTACATATACACTGATTACAAGCCACTAGAAGGTGTGGCGAGATCGCTGTGTTTCCTTGGTGGTCACCCACCCAAGTACTTAATAAAATTAGATATTGCTTTACTCTTCGTATCGACGATGCTAGTATAGTAGAGTATAGTACGCTCACCCTATTCATGCACTTAAACAGCCTAATTTATAGTATAAAATTATTGCATTTTGAATTAGTCTACTGTAGTTCTATTCCATTAGAATATTATCATATTTATTCACTAATAATACCACCCTGTAATTGGTTACCTGTTTAGTGGCTATATAAAAATAAATCAAAAAGTAAATAAAGTGAAACCCTATACATGGGTGTCTCATTGCTTCAAATGTTTCTTATTTTTATCCAAAATTTAAAGTAAATTCTATTTCTATAATTGAACAGTAATTATTACAACATTACAAGTAATTAAGTTAAATGCAATTTGTAACTGAATGTATGATGCATCTACATAAATAGGGACTCATCATTTTAGTTAAGTATGAAATTTTCTTTGTCAGTATAGTGTAAAGACATTATCAAAATGATCGTTTACGCCGTGTTAACGATGAACTTTTATGATGTCAATGTAAGCAACAAAATTACAAATGGAAGTTGAAATATTTGTAAATATAATCCTCACGGTAACACGAGAATTGATGCTTGAAGCTGTTTATGTTTGCAACCACTAAAGGCCATGTGTAGCGCAAGTACGATTCAAAACGCACGTAAGTTACTCCGACTGTCACGAAAGGGAAGGAAAAACGGGATTGTAGGTCATTTGGCCTTCAAGATTCGACAATCAACAGCCACGTTGGGGATATCGATAGAACGACGTTCTGTACCAGTCAAACTTCAAAGTGAATTTTAAGACAATTTTGTTCAATATTTTCATGGATAAAAGCTGACGGCTCAGTGAGTCGCTTTCAAGCCACTTTAGTCTACGGTTATACCCCCCCGTTATACAAAAACATCGATAGAGACCTGGAGAATAACTTACATATTCATACTCTCCCAGGTAATTTCGTTAATACTACGTTTATCACGATTTCATAAAGTACTAAGTTTCAAAATTAAATTTACATACGTATTTTATTTTGGGGCTTCTTGTAGAAAATTGGCGATATTTCATATTTGTGGTACCAAGATAATAGAAGATAATTAAACTTTGATAAAACATTTCATTTGAATTGAATGACACAGTAAGATAAATGTTAATGTTATTATAATAATCAGATGTTAGTTAAAATTTTATTACTTAAAATTATTGTTTCAACGCATTAATTACAATATTTTATTAGGGGAATTTACGTTTGCTAATTTGACATTTTTTATCACAGATATTGTGTATGGTTCAGAGTTATACAAATACAAGGGATTTTATCAGTAAATAGTTAACACTCATTTTCAGATAAATCAAAAAAATCAACGGCTTCCATGTGCCACTTGTACATCACGTAAGATTTTCTAAGAATGCATTTGCTATTCAAAATGTTAGAGATTTCTCATTAGGCAATTCACCAGGTTTTAACCATTGTCCTCCATACATACATTTACATCTAACTTCAATTTTATATTTCGAATTTCTACGGACTACCAAACAGACAGGCCAACGATCGGTTTTCAGGGACTGTAGTCCTCTCTGCTAGATTCGTAGAGGTTGTATCGACTGGGTGAAGTTGTCTAGCGATGTGTGCCTCGAGGTGTCGATTATTTCCTCACTATAAATCTGACTGCTCGCTGGTTCCCCTGCTTTGTGATCTTATCGCCTGTTGGCATGGTTTGCGAGGCAGCCTCATACAGTCGGTACATACCTCCGAGGGTACCTATTCATCGGTATACTGAATCGGGACGTTTTGCCTGTTCATTATTCGTATTGGAAAATATATCTACGATCCGCGTTTTCAGGTTTTTGGAAATTTTTTTGCATAACAGATTCTTGTTATTTACATAAGCTACTCTAAAGTAGGTATACGCAGCAACATAACCTTTCCTATGTTTCAGTTAGACAATTGTCTTAAATATGCGAATTAACTTCATATTTGGCTTCTTGCTCCAATGATTGTTATATAAAATAAAATTGTTTATGTGACTATTGTCGCAACTTTACAATATATGTATTAAAACGATCTCTGCTTTTTCTTCCAATCTTTACTTTTCAGGAAATTCAATGAGTTTTGCAGGAAATCTTAGAGAATATTTAGATTTTAACTACAGAGATCGATTAGGCCTGAGAAGCAGTACCATAGACTGCAAGGTCGCGCGACCTCGCAGGTATGAAATTTCTTATGGGGCGATATGAAGGACATAGTTTGTCGTGACACTGGCATGAATAATTGGATTACTCTACAGATGCTAAATGCGCGATTCATTTAGAAGGAGAATTCAGATATATCTCAATAAAAATGGCGAACATTTCGAATATTTGTTAAAATAATTGTCTGTTTTTTAAGGTAACAGATTAATGTTCCTACTGCTACGTTCTACAAGTGCATAAATAAATAAATACGTTGGGTCGTGAGGGTTACAAGATATTATAGAAAAAAAACTCACTTGGGCTGCTGTGGCGTAGCAGATCGCAGACACTACCTAGCTCGGATAAGCGATGTAACGTGCCCACGATAAAATTTGACTAGTTCAGACTATCTCAGAGTGTTAGGCCCAAGTTAACATAAATTATTATAAATTATTAGTTTACTTACTTACACAAATCGCTGAGGGTTCCATTCCCAGCGGTCGCACATGAAATAATGACTCTAGCTTTAAACATAAAATGCACTATATTATAGAATTTACAAAATAATGTCTGGTTCTTTAGCATGGAACCTGGCGATGTTCAAAAGGTGTGGCTAATTTTCCGATTGATAGGTAACAGTATAAATAAAGATGCTTCGTGTAACTACACTTGATTTACAACGTAATAAATAAATTAACATAAATCTGGCCACAACGGGTCTGATTAGAGAACCTCTTTAAATAAATATAAATGCGTAAAATCTTTAAATATATGCAAATTAAAAGGAAAAAGTGTAAATATATTTAACCACGCAGAACCACTGAAGGTGGTCCCCGGTAAAGCAAACAACATACTTATCTAGGGTGGTACGATACCCAGACTTCGACAATGCAGATACTGCAGCCCTACGGTGTTGTCTTCGGAAAGAAAGGAATTGACCAGACGATGGGGTCTTCAGCTGTGGAATTTTCTACTTCTGTGGGTGTGTGTGGGCGTTCGGGCCCCGTCCGTAGAACTTTTTACCCCTTGTGTGTGCGTGTGGGCGTTCTAGCCCCATCCGTGGAACCCTAAAGATATACCGATTTAATTTGCACGGTCGGAAATGCACACGTGAAGCGTGCCTAATGAGAGCAATTTAAATCTGACATAACCCACAAAAGAAATATAATTTACCTCTTGCTATTGAGGGAAGCAATCCACCAACACTCCTAGAGAAGGCTACAGCTGAATGAATGGGGTCGAGTTCGTCTTACAAACCAGCGAGATACTTGCAACGGAAATCCTATACACTTAAATCCTGCACCAGCAGTTAAAAATTCGCTCCTAACAACAAAATATTGTGCTCAACAGAACAATAAAAAAACGGACGAAATTATCTTAGTGTTGATAATTCCAAAATCCACAAAGATGCCTTGAATAAATCAAGTTTTTGAGGAATTACCAACCGTGTACACACCGAAAACGTCTTTCTCCCTTTTTACAACAGACGGAAGTCATGTGACCGCTCTTTCCAGCTGGGAGAGGCACGACCACCCACTAGCGGCTGTTAATGATATACGGCCCGCAAAACACACATGTGCATTGCGGGTCGCATATGCAACAGGGCCATAACACTACTAGTGAAAAAATAACCTCCATTTTTTCAATACTTTCAATAAGATAAATATTTATAGCGTTATCTACTCTCTTAGCGGTTAACACAACACAACAGTGCTTTTAGAATTTCCGAAAGATTCTTGGGTATGAAATCAGAGGCACTAAAGAACTCTGCAAACGTCATTTTCTTTAAAACTATTATCAACAGTTTGTTTTAAGTCTAATAGAGCAATGAAAATAAATAAGTGAGATCCGAAAAAGTGAAAAAATATAGGGCGCTCCATTTAAAATAATGAAGTTGATGCCCGGCCAACGAAAATAGAACATCCTGTATAATTCGAAATATTTTTGGACGTTGTAGAATTGAAAACCAAGGAGATATCTTATAGAAAATTTTTCTATTATTTCAAAAACAGCTGTAATCGTCGAAATTCAGAACCTTGGCGCACCCTGCGTACAACATAGTAGTTGTGAGTAATAATTTTGTAATATAAAGTTGCGCTCGAATAAGGAGCAGGCCATACCAAATAACAAATTGCCTTTAGTTACATATGAAATCGCGTACGTTCCACTTTGCTACTTATACATATAGATTTTATGGGCTTTTATGGATTGACCGTATGCACTATGCAGTATATGTAAGTAATACGTATGAATGTGGATATGTACGCACCAACTTATTTCTATCTAATTATCGCGGAAATGCCGTGTTGTAGCAATAACGATTCAAATGTTCATAAATTCTTCGAACGTTTTGTCGTTAAATCGCAGTACGTTATTTATTAGAACAGTTTATAAATTAGCCGCCCGATTGTTCGTGAGAAATATCAAATAAATGCTAAGTACCAGTCCACAGAGCATCTAGCATGACTATATTTCATATTTTAAACCTATCTAATACCAACTGCAGGCGAATTACCTACGATCAGTATTAATAAAATGTATCCCATTACTTAGAGACTTTTTAAGCTTTCGTTTTCTTTTTAGCTTCTAAATAAGAATGTGAAGTATAGTTTTTCCGACTACTAGATTTTAACTTAGACACAGTGTGAGGACTTAGTGGAGGGTAGATTAGGTCAAAATAATGTCAGTATAGTCGAGCTTATTTATTCCCGGCAAACAGATGAGTGCATTAAATTTGATTGTTGAAGTAAGTCTACGTATTTTCAAAGAAATCTGGAACAGACTATGTCCAAGAGTTGACACTCCAATATTTTTACAGGGATATTTTCAACTGCATGCATCATAAGCAGATTTCTCAAACATTTGTCTAAGAAAAAGGCATTCTTGTTTATGTTGCACAAAATTAACGATTTTAGAGAACTATGTGCTTTTATTGGGTAAAGTAGACCATACAGCGCGCCTCCACCATTATTTAAAAGAAAATTGTCTTTAACAATAATGTCGACAATTGCTATTGAATAAAACTGTGTTTAGTCACAAAGAAAGATTTTAAACCTAGGCTATGTACAAAAATTTCGTAAAACAAAAAACGAAAAAAAATAAACTGAACATTTTAGGATATTTTCATCCCTACACACAAGCACTACCAAAGGAGGAGAATCCAATTCCAGTGGTCACTTTATGTTTTCCATTACACCAGGATGCCTTCCAAGTTTGTCGTTTTTAGGAAATACTGTGTCTGTATCAATTAATCTGCTGACATTATTTATGGTGAAGTGAAATATAAGCTCGAGTAGCAGAAGGGAAGATACGTGGCACAATTTCGGAACAGAAGACATCCCTATCGTTCAGAATTTGTAGCCCTTTATCAAAGTTAGAAAGAAACTGAAAAATAATGAAACTGGAAGACATTCTGATGTAAACAGAGAGCAGGATGAGGATATTTTGTTGGAAGTTGAAAAAAAGAAGAAGACTCACTGTTTCCTGAAATTTCAAAATATAATTTATGCAACATTATGCACAAAGAAAACCTTTAGCCTTTTCATTCTCCAAAAGTTCATGCTAGGCTGTAATGCGATTTTCTTGCTCGTGTAGAATTTCCAATTGGATTGACCCAGATCTTGTTCTAATATTTTGTGATGGAGAATGAAATTCTTAATTTACACAACATACATCATTATTTATATGTTAATGAAAATCCCCATGTTGCAAAAAAAATGTACTAAACATCAGCAAAACGTCTGAATAGGTGTAGTTTAATGGAAAAGTTTATTTAAGTTCTCTGGAAGACGCTTTATTCAGTTTGTTAGATGAAATTTTTTTTAACATATCGTTTATGTATGACGGTTGTCAGTCATTTTTTAATAAGATTACTCATCAATTGCTTGACAACACTTACTGATACCACTCAGTTGAAACCTTCGGTTCAGTTGCTTGGTCAATAAGGTTTTCAGATCTAAATCTTTGATTTTTGCATTTGAGGATTAGTTTATTCTGTTTCAATAGAAGCACGTGAGCAGCTTTAAATAAGAATTGAATACACTTGTAATGAATTTAGGAGTAATCACAGAATTCGGCGAACTCTAAGCAAAAAAAAAAATGCAGTAAGATCGAGGCTCAACATGTAGATCATATTTTGTAGATTTAGGTATGCTGTTATATTTTGTTTAAGATACTCTACAATAATGTATAATTTGTGAGATAATGAATAGTTTTGACTTTTATACGAACTTTTACACCTCGAACTTCCCTCACTAATATGCGAGAAAAATCATAAACAAAAAATGTGTGCCATTTTGGCCTGCAGACTAAACTCAGCAAGAATAAATACGTGATCTTCCACTACAAGTGCAAATGGACATATATTTTTAGCTCAATAGAGCTAATAATTATTAAACAGTGACCTTCAGCTGCCATTATAAATTTACTAAGATCTTATCTCATTTATACGAAAACTGGCTGTCTCCGCACCCAGAGAGGGAAAATAGTAGTACGGTTGCGTGTCAACTGCGTATAAATGAATTTTAAAATAAATTAAGTTACTTGTGTAAATAGTAAATAGCAGTGGGCCAAGGATGGATCCTTGAGGCACACCAGATTTTAATGTTAAATAATTTGAGCTTACATTATTGAAGCACACACTTTGCTCCTGGTTTTTCATGAAATTATCAATTAATTCTACTGAATCTTCAGATATGCCTATATAATGAAGTATTGCTGCAAGCATTTCATAATTTATAGTATCGAAGGCTCTACTGAAATCCAGTAGAATGAAACACGTATGTATTCCTCGGTCTGTTGCTTCTATAATGTCATCCACTATATGAAGCAAAGCTGTGGTACAACTATGTCCCGGCCTAAATCCAAAGTAGTAGGAATCAAATTATTTTGCACGAGATGTTGTCTTAGTTATATTTCCGTTATTTTTAAAATAATTTTGGATAGTGTTGGCAGAATGCTTATTGCCCTAAGATCTTTAAATTCATTAGGGTTAGACTTTTTGGGTAACACAGTTATCACAACACTCTTCCACATAGAAGAAAAGACATTTTGCACCAGGCAGAAGTTCATTAAGTGCGTTATGTAAGGTAGTAAACGAGGAGAACATTCATGTTCGTTCAGCTGGACAATGTATCCACAAAAATGGATAGGGAAGAAGTTCTTTAATTTTATGATCGCCCAGATAGTGTATAAAATCAGAAGAACTTCGTGACGGAAGAATCTAATATTGTCAGGAGCTTATACCAGCTGAATTACACAGAGTAGTTATTAACGATGGAAAAAGAATAAAAAATATATATTATTAAATGGTGATTTAGTAGAGAAACCGTTACTTAACCATAATGTTACATATTTAATTTACTTTTTAGTACTGAGACTATTGATAATGAAATTAATTTTTGTTAATCTATTTATTTTTTGGGACGAACTTTTTTGTTTCTTTCTTCAACCAAACTTAGATTGGGGTTTTAAGGCGATTCCGAACAACTTTTCTCAATAAACTTTGTTGAATAAAAATCTCTAATATGTTTTTTATTTTTTTTTACATTTTCTTTCACTTTAATTTTGAATAGAATCGGCTACTTTTTATTTAAGCTAAAATGTTGTTTATCCCTTTAAAAGAGCGTTAAAAGTTACATACAAAGAAAAATTGTTTGTGAAATTAATAAAAAAGTTATTGGGATGTTGCTATTTCAAGTGAAACACACTATATATAAAATCTATTACATTTATGCCAAAAAATATAAATATCGAGCATGGACGAAGAATTAAACCAGAGAGACTATAAAACACGAGATGAAAGATAAGAAAATTCCTCTGCTAATTCTGACTTTATACTTTCTTGTATAGTGGGGCGTATATTTACTGGCCAGTCAAAAAACGCAACAAAAACTTTAAGACCTCATTAAAATACTGTAACTCTCTGTACTATCTCGCCTGCAAATTGAATTACTTATCTTTATAGTTTTTTAATGTACGTCGGCTTGTTTGATATGACCATGCCGAATGGTTCACCGGCATTAGTAATTAGCTCGTTTGTTGCGTTTTTTGACTTCCCAGTAAATACACACCCGACTATACCAACAATTAATTACTATATTTTATTTTAAGTCACCTGTAAATGTTAGCACAATCACGGTGTAGATAGAAAGTATACACTGACCACATTTATGCATTAAAATATTCAAATGCGTTCGTGTAACTTGTTGTATTGGAAAGAGAATTTACAAAGTAAGCCAATTCACCTTATTTTCAATTTACAAAAATACTAATTTGTATTTTTTCTTATCTAATTGAAGTCTACCATAAAAAAAGCGTATGCATGTGTTTCACTTTTCGACTTATTATGTGTCTAAGTTGCAACTTAATTTCCAAAAGGACTGAGCTATATTATCATAAGTAATTAACATTATGAATATATACATAACTTAATCAGTAACGAATGGCAGATGGATTTTTCGCTAACGGTACATTAATAAAAAAGATAACATCAATATATGTATAAAATTAATCCGCATTTACTTATACATGATGTAATAATTTTATAATCTAATTTTTTTATCTGTGTGTTATACAACTCAGGATTTTATCTAAATTCAAAGTAAATCATAACTTTATTGCTATCTAATATTTGTGCTTATCGCCAGATGTTTTTTGGCACAAGTAAAGTTCAACCACACCATGGAACACAAATTAAACTATCAGGAAAAACGAAAGTTGTTTTCAGGAGTGGTCGACTACTAATATTTTGTTAGTTAACTCTGTCATCAATCGGCCGAATTTATAGAAAATGAAACTTTACATTTTACGTTGAATATTAAGCAAGGCTCTAGTGAAGTTTATAAAATTGAAGATAATAATTCTGTCTTTAACAAAAAGTTATGGTGGTTTCCATAACCAACCGACATACATGCATCCACTTTGTTTGTGCATTAATGGGGAGAGGTTCCACATCTATATTAAGAGACATATCGTAATAAAGAAAATGCGAATTTTGCAATTTCGTTTTGTGAATAGTGTTAAATTTTGTAAGTTGGACAAATGAATTACAGTTTGTAATCAATCCAAAGCACAAAATTGAAATATTATTAATTGGATTGAATCTGCGGTAGGTTCTTGATGAAACATATTTAATAGAATAATTATAAATATTCAAAAGAATAGTTACAATACGCACTTGGTTTATTGTTTCATTAGTTTTGTTACTAGCTAGTTTTTGATAATGGTCGCAATGCCGAAACATATGTCAGAGAAATCTGAACAAAACTAATGAAACAATAAACCAAGTGCGTATTGTAACTATTCTTTTGAATATTTATAATTATTCTATTGAAATCTTTTATTTCGAAACTAAGTACCTATATAAGGGCATATTGGACAAACAAAACTAGCAGTTTGAACCAGTTGTAAGGAACACATCACACATTTTAAATACCAGTTGCCGATGTCTTAACGTAACATGTTGCTGCCGATGGATTAAACTTACAGTATCTTAAAGATTCAGTTGGTAAAGAGCTTTAGGTCAGCTTTTGATTACCTAAGTAAATTTGTGAACGCGATATTGTCGGTAATTATTTATGCGCAATACCTATATTCCCTCGTTCAAAATGCATGTTTCTTCTGAAACAACTACTATGTCAGCTATATGCCGCGATGATAAAAGGAGAGTACCAAAAAACAAAGTGTACAAAACCAGAAAAGCTGCGGCAATTTTTATTACAGTTATCCTGTTTAGCAAAATTTAAATGTTAAAGATAACATAATTGCCCGAAAATTAACTGTTTATTAAACCGAAATTTGTGCACGATGCGCGATGAGTAACATAAAATAACTCACTTGCAGCTGTTGAAGTTTTGAGTATAATTTTGGCAGTAGTTCCACCGCTTGTGGTCTTGATTGTAGAGCTTGGAGCGGGAGTAGGACACCTCCTTATGCAGTTTGATGTTGGACAAGAATAACAATAATTGCGGCATTTTGGCGGCACAAACGCAGGCACTATATATTGTGGTGGTAAGTACCTTGGCGGCAAATAACCAGGTTGCGTATAAGGTCTGTTGTAATTTGGCACATATGCCGGGACGTGCTGATATGGTTTATAATACTGCTGGGCGTACCTCCGACACCTCCCTTTTCTTTTGTTTAGGCGTCCATGCGATATCTTTGAACGATTCCCCCGGCGATTGTGGCGTGTTTTATGATACGAACTGTTCGCCAAAAGTAGGTCGCTGTACGTTGATTTTTCAGCAATACTGAGTTTATTTGCGTTCTTATCTTCGATAACGTTTTCTTTACCAAATAATTCGTATCTAGGATATATTTCCTCGGCGCTCCGTTTTCTATGAGAACTGGAGAATGGTTTATCAGATTCTTTGTAAAATAATTTTGACTTATTTTTGTTTTGTTTATCAACTAGTACATGGGAATTGTGCTCGATTTGTGGATTGTATACGTCACCAACAACCAGGAAAATTGTAAGAGCGCCCACGAGTAAAGTAATTTTTTTCCTCATATTTCTTTTCACGTTATGTAAGAGTCCTCAGACAAATCCATATCTGTTGATCACTGTTTCCAACTTGACAAAATAATACAAATAAGCAACTTTATCGGGTCCAGTAACAAGCTACAAGTTGACGTTTATCTTTAGTTTTATTTTTAAATGCCAAAAATGCCTCTTTAAATTTCTTCTACCATTTTCGTTCAAAAATCTTTACAGCCACATCTCAAAAATCATACTTAATAAAATAAATACAAATCTAAAACTATACAGGACAAGATGTAAAAAATTGTTTGCAGAGGAAGATTTTCCATAATTTTTTTTGACATATTTCTAAAAATTTATGTTTTCCTCTGATATTCAGCACCGTTCTGTAAACTATTTAAGTTTAATTAAAGAAACTTCTGTACGAAGAAGAAAATTCTTGATTTCTAATTTTGTAATCTTTGAGTTCTATTCTGATATTATAACTTTCTACGATATTAAGAACAATATTTAGAACTAACGAGAATGATCACAAGGTGGCTTCGATTTAAAACCAATTGGTCATTCATTGGACACGTTATTGGGAGCTACAGCATTTATGCTCACGACATTATAATACTTAATACATAGAACACTTTATTTATTGATTTTATTGGTTTCTGTACAGTGAATTAACAAATTGCAAAGCATTTATCACTTGCAAAGATAAAGTGGCTATAAAGTCAAAAAACAAAGAAAAAGAAATTGAAATAGAGACGACTTCATGCAATTTTATGGTAACCAGTAACGTGAATGGAAATTATTGAGATATGAACCTAAAAACACTTTATTTGAAAGCAATTGTTGTTTGATCAAGTTATTTGCACGTTGTACCATATAATTATATAACGATTAAATAATTCCTTAGAGAATTACACTTTGTTCGATGACAAACTTATATGTGGCATCCCACACAATTTTTTTTGCTATTTATTTCTTTCTCTCTTGACCTCTTTCCATAAACTTATATTTCTATGGCTAAGAAGAACAAAGAGAGGCCATATTTTACATTATTCTAAGGGTAACGGCAAGGGCATATAATTATACAAAAAACTCAGTCAAAATTTAGCTTGTTACCAATCAAGTCTACGACCGCCAAATACTTCCGAGCCAAACTAAAACTATTCCAGATTAGATGCGACGTTCACATATTTTTATTTGCCCGCACATCTCAACAAAAAAACCTGATCGCACAATTTTTAAATCACCTCTTCGAAGCCGGCAATTTCACACGATCTGTCACACGTGTTTGTACACAGTATTTATGAAAGATAGGAATGCATCTTGCCGGCACTGCTCGCGAGATTGAACTGAAGCAGCACTCGCGTGTGTCGCGGGCAAGTCGCGGGTCCTTATCTCCTTCAAAAGCGAAGATCTTCAGGTACTGTTCTTATATGGTACTGAATATTACTTGCAAATTTCGCGATGTTGACGATCCGGTAATGAAACACGGGCCAGTTAATTGACACACGCACCTTCAAGATCTTTCTCAATTTTATTTAAAATAATTTAGAAAACGATAGTGCGTTTTCGCAATAGATTGTCGATTTTATCTATTTAATGAACAAATAGTTTTAAGATAAAGTTGTAAGGTGATACGTTAACAATTAAACAAATAAATGATTTTGGATAGTGGCCTTGGATTTGGAAAAGTAGCCTCGATAGCTAGATATGAACTGCACAAATTCCTGATAAAACAGACAGAAATTAATCTATTTCTTATACAGGGTGATATTAAAATAACCAGCCGTTCTTCACATCATAAATAAGAGGTGCTATATCCTTTCAAATAATCTATGGTTTATGGTTCAAGAAATCTCCAAATTTTTCAAAGTAGTAGAGAAAATAAATAGAAAATTAATCTAGGAATAGATAATTGAAATAGCCCTAACAGTCACACTCTAGTTAGTAAAGTAACGGGCCATAAGATATATCACTTGTAAATTGTTAATTTTCATTAATGTCAATGGTCAATAGACCGTAACTATTGGTAAAGTATCTGATGGCCGAGTGCTGGCCGCCGTTCATTTATTCAATAACCTAGCACTCCTTGTCATTATTATTCTTATGCCTAGTATTAACAAATCAAAAAGTAATTTCTGCTCAGGCTTGCATCATCCTAACCCATAGTTCTTGTACAGCTTGTTTGTAAACTATTAGCGACATTAAACCCCAATGAAAAAAATCGAGTGGCGTCAAGTCTGCGGATCTCAACGGTCACTCAATCAGAAGATTGTTTCGCCCTATCCAACGATTTTCAAAATGTTTATTAACAATCTTCTTACCAAAACAGCGTTAGGAACAGTACTTCCATCTAATTTAAATTTTAAATTAAGGACATTCTGTAGGGATAAATCATCTAATGCGTTCCAAAAGTCGTTCCCAAGGAAATTTAAAAACACATTCGCATTACCCTCAAAGAAGAATGGATCATTTAGTATTCCGCACCAAACGTTAATCTTTTGTATTTATAACGAATTCTGGATTCTCAGCTGACCAGTGACGACAATTTTGACTTGAAACCACCCTATTTGTGGTAAATGTGGCTTCATCGCTAAATAAAATTGCATTAAAAAAAATTAGTATTAGTATTTAGATATTCCCCCTGTAGCCAATAGCAAAACTCTCATCGTCTTTTCTCATCTCCTACTTCGAATGTATGCAAAATTTTTGGACTCTAAGCCTTTATTTTCTTTTTTTCTTGGGCATTTTCTAATTTTTCCTCTCTCCTGAGAAAATCACACAGACTAAGAACGGGTCCTCTGAGCCTTTGCTAGGAATTCTTGGTGGATAGCTTCCTTAAATTCAGTTATAGCCCAATAAAATGGGAACATTTGGATGAAATAGTTCAGAGCGGGCTGAAATTTTAGGAACAGGCTTATTTTGTGGTACTTTCTAACATATTAAAAGCTCCCGCCCGTAGTCGCCGGCGGGGGGGGGGGAGAGAGGGGGGGGTAGAAAAGAAGTAAAAAAACGATTTTTCGCAAAAACTGTAAAATATGTACACATGAAAATTGTAGGTATTAAAAATCCATACAATTTCGTTTCTTTTTAACTTCGTACGACCTATTGGAGCAGAGATAGATTTTTTTGAAATTTGCAACGCAACGGAAACGGGCGCATTTTTCGGTAAAATCTCGAAAATGGTCGTTCGGATCGCACATGTTTCAAATGAAAGTTATAGAGAATTTGATTACGAACAATTTTCTTTTATTTTTCATTTCCATTCGATCAATATTGGCAGAGATATGAATTTTATAGCACGCTATCAGAACACTTGTTTCATGATAAAATCGATAAAAACTCGAAAACGATAGATTGTACGCATATTGTGTATCTAATGAAAGTTAAAGAGAATACAATTTTGAATATGTGTGTGAATATGTTGGTTTTGACCTACTTTTATTAGTTTATATATATATGAAAGTAATGCAGTATCATAAGTCGTTCGGAATGTATATTATTTTCTTTTAATAAAAAGTTCTTGAAAACTGTTTTGTTCAGAAAACTTGAATCAATAGTATTTTTTTAATTCCTTTTAACTTTACGACAAAATTTCATAAGGCCTAATTGAAAGTTTACAAAATCTCCTACAAAAAACGCTTTTTCGTGGATGTTTTGCAATAAGTAGCGACAAGGAACTGACGATTGAAAATGGGGTTGATTTTAAATTTTTAGCAAACAGGCAACTTTCGTCACGTTTGAAGTACAAAAAGGTATATTTAATAATATTTTTTCACTTTCTAAAGTATAAGAAGTTATTCTGTGAGCATTTATGAGTCGTTTCATACTAGGCCTGTATTTAAAAAAAAATTGTTATGCACAGTTATTCCAGGAAAATCTTAATATAATAAAAAATAAATTTTTGATCATAGATTTAAACAGCTGTAACTCATGAACCATTCATCGTATGAAGGTCACTTGGAACTCATTTTACCGATAATTTCATTTTCTTCAAAAAACCTTTAGTGTCATTATTGCCTAAAGCCAACCAAAAAATGGCTATTTGTCAAAATGCACTTGAAAATGACACTTTTTCATGCTTTTCCCTTTTGTCTCCATTCACTCGTTATCAAAACGATTTTGTACATACACCCAACATATTCAAAATTTGATTCTCTTTAACTTTCGTTAGATACACATATGCGTACGATCTATCGTTTTCGACTTTTTATCAATTTTATCATAAAACAAGAGTTCTGATAGCGCGTTATAAAGATGTTTAAAATGCATATGTGCCAATATTGATCGAATGGAAATGAAAAATAAAAGGAAATTGTTCGTAGTCGAATTCTCTACAACTTTCATTTGAAACATTTGCGATCCGAACGGCCATTTTCGAGATTTTAGCGCGTTTCCGTTAGGAATAGGTCGTACGAAGATAAAAAGTTAAAAAAAAAACGATATTGTGCGGATTTTATTACCTATAATTTTCATGTGTACATATTTAACAGTAAAATTGATACTTTTTGAGTTTTTTGCGAAAAACCGATTTTCTTACCTATTTTCTTTACCCTCCCCCCCCCGGCGGCGTCTACGGGCGGGGACGACTTTTAATATGTTAAAAGTATCACAAAATAAGCCTGTTCCCAAAATTTCAGCCCGCTCTGAATTATTTCATCCAAATAGACAAATTTCATTCCATTTTATTGGGCTATTATATTAATGACTGTGTCCAAGGGATTCTTTTTTAAGTTCTAAATCTGAATTTTTGTGTTTTTCTCCAAAAATTGAATGTTTTCATGTTTGAAAAGGTCATATTGTATACGTTTGAGAGTGGTACTTGTATTTAACCTTCTTATATCAAAATGACGCATTATGGTACCTAATTCTGAAAATGTGTACGAATGTAGGAACAAACGAAAGAATTAAATAAATACAACTGTTTCTCTCTAGTAATATCAGAACAAGCGCTATCTAATTAAGGAAACGTATCAGTTTTATAAATAGTCAAAGTGACTCTCAAGTATCCACTTATAAATATATTGTGATATCTTCTATAAATATGTTTCGACCTTAACCCAAATAGAACAAATCTCTTTTTGGCATGGGCCTATTTACTAATTAGAATTAGACGACAAAACTAAACGCAGGTTTAAATTTAAAACATTTTTAATGCACCATACTTGGTATATTTGCAAAATGCGCTCTGCACTTCTGTAAATCAGACACATTAGTTGTTAGTTCTTTAAAATTCACTTAGCTTAATCACCCGAACATATGCGTTCGTGTGTTAATAGTAGAAACTGCATTCGCCGACAAAGCAAACACAGTCGGAGAATCCCACAAACTAACTAAATTCTTATTTATTTTACGCAAATTACACCTAACTAGTGCTGAGGGAAAATAACATTTAAACGGTGTAAATTCTGAGAGAACATAAAAATGTTGAGGTGTATGAAATTAAATTTAATAGAATTTCTGTTCAGTCTATACTATTTACAGACAGGCTATAAATGCCACAGGCTCTAACACTGATTCCGATCGGACAGACAGTAAAATATATGAAGGATCGGCCAGTGGTTACATCTGGTTTCGCTAAGTTTTGATGTAATGCAATATAATTTTTTAAGGTAATGCACATAGAGAGATCAAGTACGTTACAGGAGCGCAGCGAGAGCGGAAAATGATAATTGTCGGTGTACTTCTGATGAAGTAATATCTGAAAATTATATTAATGAAGGACTGTATTTGTTACGTACACGTTTAATTTGAAGTAACTCTATAGAAAAATACCGGTGGAGTTAAGACTATAGCCGCCAATAAGAAGGTGCCTCATTCTCCCTTATAGATTTTGATGACTTAAAACGATTTAAAATATTTCATTAATTTAGTTCAGATAAAAGAGAGCATTTCGTCATCTTTACATCTATAAAAAAGATAGAGAGAAATATTAATACATTAAGAGTGATAAAGAAATAAAATGTTTGTTTTAGTTATTTATTTGTTTATCTATCTAATTATTATTTATGTGTTTTTCTGTTTCTCTTTTCCTGATTTTATGTTTGTCTATTTTTTGTTTCTCTGTTTTTCGGTTTTTTGTTTTCCTGTTTTTGAGTTTTCCGTTTTCCCGTTTTTCTATTTTGCAGTTCTTGTATTTTGTGTTTTCCTCCTTTTCTGTTTTTCTGCTTTTCCACTTTACAGTTTTTGTGTTTTTCTGTATTTCTGTTTCTATGCGTTCTATGTTTTCTATTTTCTATGCTTGTTTTCTGTTATTTCTGTTCTTCTCTATTTCTGTTGTCCTGTTCTGTTTTATTTTCAGTTTTTTTGGTTTCCTGTTCTCCTATTCTTCTAGTTTGTGTTTTCTGTTCTTTGTTTTTCTTTGTTGCTGTGTTTGTACTGCTTTTCTGTGTTTCTGTTTTATGTTTTCTGATTTTGTGTTTTTAGTTTTCTTTCGTTTCTGTTTTGTGTTTTTCTGTATTTCTGCTTTTCTACTTTACTGTTTTTGTCATTTTCTGTATGTCTGTTTCTATGTGTTATGCTATTGTGTTTTCTGTGCTTGTTTCCTGTTATTTCTGTTCTTTTCTTTTTCTGTTGTTCTGTTTTTATTTTCTGGTTTCCTGGTTTCCTGTTTTCCTATCTTTCTATTTTGTGTTTTCTGTTCTTTGTTTTCCTTTGTTTCTGTGTATAGTGTATGTGCTGCTTTTCTGTATTTCTGTTTTATGTTTTTCTGAATTTGTGTTTGTAGTTTTCCTTGGTTTCTTGCGTTTTTCCGTATTTCTGTTTCTGTGTTATTGCGCGTTGCTATTTTTGTTTTTCTGTCTTTCCGTTTTGTTTCCTGTTTCTGTGTTTCTATTTTGTTTTTTCTGTTTTCGTATTTTTATACTTTTTGTTTTCCTGCTTATCTTTTTCCATTTTTTTGTTTTCCTGTTTAATATCTACTATTTACTCATTTGTTATATATACATTGCCCAACGGAACATTCCAATGATTAGACAGGAGATTGATTACAAGTACTTACAAAAATATATGATATTGGCATTTAGAACCATATTGGACATAGAAACAAAAATAAAATCAAAGCAAAGTTTTCATTTATGCGATTAATCAAATTGGTTTTTAAGATATTTATAGTTTTCAAAATTTATATAGTGGAGAGAATTTCTGATTATTAGTTTTGTTATTCGGAAAATAGAATAATGTGCTTTGCCTGGAACGTACGAAAACTTAACAACCCTCTACTCAAATTGCAAGGAGGGTTGAGTGATACATCTTTTGAAAGGTCTTTCAGTTCTCTACATAACTGTGTATTTGTTAAAACTTTTATTGATTCGTTCCTGAGAAATAAATTGTTTCATTATTTTAGGTTCGGGGAATAAAAATAAAAGAAGCAGTTTAAATTATCGTATGTATTGTTCAAAATGACCCCCACCGACTTCCATACAGTAGTGTAATCTGTTTTGAAATTTTGTACGAACATTTCTCAACACATCTGGAGTCAATAAACGGCATTCTCGAACAATTCTTTCATGCAACTCTTCCAGAGATGCGGATTTTGTTACAAATACCTTCGATTTCAAATGTCCCCAAAGAAAGGAATCCAATGGAGTTAAATCGGGTGACCTACCGGGCCATTCCACAGGACCTCTTCTTCCAATCCATCGCTGAAGAAACCGATTATCAAAAAATTGACCGACTGCTATAGCAAAATGTGGGGGTTCCCCATCGTGTTGAAAAAACAGTTCGTCCTCTAAAAGATTATCGTCTTCTTCGAGGATCTGGGTAATCATTGGGTCGATGTTATTTTCTAACAGATCGAGGTACCTTTCGCCATTTAAATTGCCAGGAATAAAAAACTGTCCGACAATATGATCCCCTAAGATGCCAGCCCAAATATTTAACTTCTGTGGCCTTTGGGTATGAGTTTCCATGAACAAATGTTGATTAATTGGTATAAACTGCAATGTTTCGTTTCGTTTCTCAGACAAATCTTTGATATTTTTCTCAATACTGTTCAAACCAGATTGTATTTTGTTGTTACTAATGCACCTGTTTCCTTCTTTGAACAAGAGCTATAGATTACACCATATATTGCTAGACCGTGGCTATTTCTTATCCCTTTTTCTGCACAACAAATGTGAAAAGATGTTACACTTGAAAAATTTAGTACACGCAATCATTCCCTATCAATATTGCCATCTTTCAGAGCTGGGTTTGGACTTAAGGCGCGATAGGTGGCAGTTAGTTGCGTTTGCAACGTAGCTAGCCTTAATGCATTGATTGCATTACGGTGGGTCTATATTACTACTTTCTTTAATATTCTCTGAGGTATACAATGCGTGTCCGTTGCCTCTAAATGTACGAGCTCTTTATTTGGGACACTCTGTATTTAATTTAAACAGTTTATTGCACTATTACGCCACATCTATCACGTGAATATGTTAAAAATTTAACATCGCGGCGATTATAAAAGACTATTGTGTATATTATTCTAAACACGTACAGGAGACCCGATATTCTGCATACGCAAAAATATTTTATGAAAAGCTCACGGCACATTTCAAAATTAAATAGTATTATGCCGTGTAAACGATATAAGTTATGAATACCTACAATTCTAAAATGTAATTTACAATTATTTAACATAAAACGCTACGGTTGTAAAAAGTGTAAAAGTAATTATTTGATACTTCCTCACGTTCTCGCCATGCACACGCCATTTCGCAAGCTTTTTGCTGTGTGCCCCTTTTTTAACCGCAAGGTTTTAGCTAATCTCGGCGCTTCGGGGTTGCGGATTTTCCTGGGTGGTCCATGCATCACAGAATACTTTGTTCTTGCATACGTTAGAGTTCGGCTTGCGGGCATAATCCATGCAAAAATGAATTAGTTTGTGGCTGACAGCATTATACGGTAGTTACAAATTAACCTTTGTGCGATATAGTAAGAAAGTTATCTAAATGTTTTTGTAACATAAAGTTTCCTGCTGATATACCGGGTGACCACGAAATCAGGTACACCCCCATTATATTTTTGAAGATAGAAATTTGAAATTTGGGTACAGGATATTTGATGTCAAAATACATTTTTTGGCCTAATCAGAGCCAAAAATACACTTTTGGGTTAACAGGAAGTGGTACTAACCACTGAATTCTCTTTACAATAGTTTTTTGATGACTAAAATCTAATCATAATTGACCTTGAAGAATGAAATTGTACGGTTTGCCATAGCATTTTAGTCGGTATAAAAATCACGCAAAAAAATACCAATCGCAGCGCTCGCCATTTAATAGGTGCGTGGCCCCGCCTTTCGGTGTTAATGACAGGCAGCGTGACACAGCCTCCTTTGGCGGTAGTTTTAGACTGTTTTATGACTAATAAAATACCACACCTGCTACGAGAGTACAGAATCGGCTTCATGGCGTACATTATATAGCGAATTACGAAGAAACGATGTGATTACTGTTAGTCAGGAAACATTAAGAAGATGGATAGGGGCGAGCGTGGATGCGTCTTTACTATATACATACTTCGATATGCGATGCAAAGCAACGTAAGGCGCGGTTAGTACCGTTTCAAGCAAGACCGTGTCCTCGCCTCACATATCTTCCAGCGGCTTGTATATCAGTGTATGCACGAAAGCTATGCAACCTTAGGCGAGGGTTGTGTAGGTGATATACCATCTTTCGGAGGGGATATAAAGCCGTCGGTTCCTTGTCTATTAAATGTTAGGCAAATAAAAGATTCCTACTCTTCTTAAGGGAAAAGGTTCGGCAAAATTCCTGGTTGGGGGTATCTCGTCTACAGGCGTCGGTGATAGGCCTCAGTAGCGGAAATAGACCGACGTTAAATAAATGTAAAATAAAAGGTTGATAAAAATTGAAGCCAAACCTGTCCCTCCTCAATGTCTAGCTGACTATTGAACGCGGCATCATGGAAAGTTTTTGCCTGATTTTTTATACCGACTAAACTGCTATGGCAAACTATATGATAGAATCGCTTAGTGTAAATACCCACGCAATTTAACGGAAAAGTATTTTTAAATATTTTTTATTCAATACAAGTGACTTCTTTGACAATTTAATTAATTTATAGCGTTTTTATTGTTTTTCTTAAATAGATATTTTATTAAAAAATATGGCTAAACGGCTGCAGTATTAAATTAATAATCCTTAGTTTTTTTCTTTTTTTTAATTTTTCTATTTAATATAAATAAATATTGAATATTGAACTACTAAGTTTGGCTTAAAATTAATTGTCAATATTTTGTAAAAACTAAGCCAGTGTGATTTTTTGAGCCGCGCCAACCGAAGCGGTAAACAATTAATAAGCTTCTTGAAAATGTATAATAATTTCTAATTACAAAATGGACTACAGTATTAAATTGTTATTATTCGATTTTAAGCGATTAGAGAGCACAATCACTTATGTTCTTGTGTAGTCCCTCATAAGCTTCGTGTAGTCATGTAGTTATTTTCACTTTGGAAAACGAGAAAACTGTCGAGGAAAAATTATTCATAAATTTGGATATACCGCTTCACATCACACATTAGCGACGGAAGTAAGTCATAATAATATGTCTATACCTGATTTTTAAAATGATTTTTCCTTTAACACTCATGAAAATGAAGTTGTATTGAAGCCTTTCGAAGAGCATTTAATAAAGTCGAGGAATCAAAGATGAAGTGGCTTCAACTTCAATAGTGAATAATGATGAATTGTTGATAATAGATGCATGCTTTTAGGGAAGCAATGTTGCAGTTGAAAATATCGATACAATCATGAATGTTATTAGAAGTACAACACATGGTTTGAAGTGGGTAAACATTTTTTAATATTTGTTCTGGGCATGGTCAGTTTAAATAGATCTGTCTGGCGCGATCCAGTTCTGTGAGCATGAAAGGGCAGCATATTATTATAATAGTACTGTCTGTGATATTAAGTATCAATCTGTAAAGACATGTAAGGTAAGAGACTTTACGGTGATCTTCTAACGGTACTACTGATAATCTCGATAATAGTTCCGAATGGGGGTAACCAATAGGTGGATATACACCATCAACTAAATGATAATTATTTTAAGAACCTTCGTTGAATGTCTTCTAAGTTATCTATATGCGTCTTGTAATAAGGAAAACATATCAATGACGCACACTCTAGGTTAGAGCTCACAATAGAGATATACATTAGTTTAAGACCAGTGGCATTATTGAAATGAAGAGTATTTCTAATCAGAAAACCTAGCACCTTATAGGATTTTTCAATTATTCGATTAATATGGTGAGTGAATGATAGCTTCCCATCAAATACTAGACCTAAATCAGTGAAAGTATCTGGTCTAGAAAGTACACTGTTTTCAAGCGAGTAATCATATTTTATAGCATTTTTTTTTCGTTGTTATTAATAAGACATTATACTTCAGCGGATTGAGGAGCAATTTATTTTTTACACACCAATTATTTGTTTTATCTAAAGTATGTTGCATTATTAAACAGTCTTCGATGGATGTAATTCTACAAAATATTTTAAGATCGTCAGCATATAAAAGACAGTTCAGGGTAATGTCAGTAACAATGTCGTTGATAAACATAATGAACAAAAGTGGGCTCAAATTAAACCCCTGTGGAACACCTGAGGTTGGTAAAACTTCGACCACAATATAAAACATATTGGGTTCTGTTGTTAAGGTAGGATGAAAAATAACTAACCAGGTCAGCTGAAAATCCAAATATGTGTAATTTTTGGAATAAGATATTATGGTTCAGCTTGTCGAAGGCCTTCAAGTCTGTATAGATTATGTCAACTTGACTACCGTCATCAACCGCATCAGACAAGTATTCTGTTAAGCAGAATAAGTTCGAAATTGTAGATCAACCCTTATAAAAACCACGTTGAAATTCTGTTATTTGAAGTTTCACGTGGCACAATACGTAATCATTTAGTACATGCATTTCAAGCACTTTAGCAAAATTATTCAAAATTACAATGGGTCGGTAATTAAGGTTCACCTTTCTTAGACGGGTAAGATTTTGGACTGTTTCCAACATTGTGGAAATGTTGAGTTTTGGAGAGATAGATTGAAAATTAAACTTAATGTTTTGGCAAAAACTGCGGCACAGTCAAGGACTACAAAAGACGGAATATTGTCAGTCATACTAGTTTAGGCTTTAACTTCTTCAGTGCTTTAAGAACTTCATCTTCAGTGAAATTACGAACGTTTAAGTAAGAAAGAATTATTAAATACATTATGCTCATTATCAACATTACATTGTTCCAGTGCAGAGTACGATTGTTGAGAATATTCAGCAAATGTGTTGCTAATTATTTGGGGATTGGAAATAATATCATCATTATATTTAACACTTTTGGGAAGATTGGCGGCATTTCTTTTCATGTTACCATTTAAACAATATCCAGTATTATTAAATAAATTGTAGTTTCGTATAGTTAATATATGGCCCAATGCAATCTTATGCAGTCACTGTGTCGGTTAATGTAGTTTAGTACCATGTATACTATAGGGAAGGGAATTTTCAAGTGGACGTCCTCTCGGCAATTCCTAACGTTAAAAATAATGTAATTTAGTAAAATAGGGGGAATTAAAAACAGTTTTTCTTTGTGGCATCCAGTCCACTATCTGGTCCCTTGCTGCAGTTTTATTTACAAATATGTATTTTAATTTAATTAAAAAATATAAAATATAGGAATTATAATATTCCAACCTATCTGCCAGTGCCTTATATAAATAAGGACCCACCAATTTATATCAAAATAGCTATTCCCCTTACGAGCGCTGAATTATATGGTAATATTTGGGTATTTTGTCTAAACACAGTTAGCACTAAAATACAATACAATGACTTGGAATGCTCGAATGCTACGAAGAAGATGCGAGGCCTCCTTCTTATCGCAGGATGTCACTAACTGCAGACCGGTTTCGAACTATTTTTGGGTTCGTCAGTGCAGTGCAAGTGATACCTTCAATACTGGAGTTCACATCTCATATACATGTTAAGTTCCACCGCAGTAGAGCGTAACTAGCGCCATCTCTCAATAGTCTCGAAACAATCCAAATCGAAAGTAAAATTGATAATCATCACTGAATAAGTCATTGTATTTTAGTGCTAACTGTGTTAATGTGTTAATTTTACCATATAATTCAGCACTCGTAAGGGGAATAGCTGTTTTGGTTTAATATGTTGAGTCCTTATTTATGTAAAGCACTTGCAGATAGGTTGGAATATTATAATTCCTATATTTTATATTTTTATAAAATTTCCTTCTGCTATAAAATTGCTTATTCAGTGATGATTATTAATTTAATTGTTGTATACCCTTATAATTTTTTAAATTGATGTAAGTAGAACAATAAATCATAAAATAAGTAATATTGTAAATTTTATATTTGTACAAATGTGACTGAAAAATAATCGAGAGTTTATATAGTAGTAATGACACAGTATATATCTCCATTTGAGAGTCAGTTTTGAACTTGATGGTGCTAAAATTAATGAAAGAATAAATAGTGTCCGTATGTAATTCTAATTTGTATTTGAAAATGTATCTGATATAGAGACAATCCTACACACAGTCTTTGTCACGAAGCTAATCTATCTCTCTGACGTTTTTCTGGGAAAACGCTATCTCATAGTAAAAAACCATATGAAACAATGGCAATTAAATAAAGTGATACTTTATCAAAACCTAGACAAACATATCGTCTATTCAACAATGTCGGTATATTTATGATCTACTAATTATTACAAATATAGCGTTGAGAATAATTAAAAATGATTCATCACTGGTGTAGCCCACAATCATAATTTACGAACTGAACAAATGAAAGCTCACGAATATTATTTATAAAAATACTGAAGTTATAGATATCGAATTGGTGAAATTTATTTATTATATTGTGCTCATGTGCATGCAAATATTTAAGGTACTATTTACAGAAATATATTTCACGTAGATTAGACAATCAGTTATCACCGATAACATATGGATAACTAAATATTCATATTTCTGTACGTGTATCCATTTTCACGCCTTTATATGATAAATATTTGTTGTAGGCACTGTTATTGAATCTATATTTGACTTTTAAAATAGTCAGAGGCAAAGGATCAAAAATACCTAAAGTGACTCTTTTCGGCACTACCATGAAATTTGACTGAAAAATAAATTGCCGTCCCGGGCAGCGTCGAGTAACGTCTTTGGAAGTCTGAAATATACTAAACATTGAATTGTACTAGATGTAAAAACACTCCTTGGATGGTTTAAATCGGAACTGCATCAAAAATTAAAAATTTTTGAAGAAATATTTTAGAAACTGCAACGAAATCTAACTATTTCGATAAAATTGAACATTTCGAAACCGATTAATACTTCGATGTCGAGTCGATTGTCGTATGGGTTTCGATTAGAATGTAAAAAATTCGTCGGAACTGCGTTTTACGTCTGAAAGAGCTAACTTAATAACTGATGTTATATGAAGTATATATTTAAGTCAAAACGACGTGCTCTACCGAGTTTGAATGAAGTGGTCATTTTTGGAGAGAATTTGCTAACTATGCCAAAACCTGTGGTGGGGAAAATCAACGTATTTATAGAAATTTTGGCAGAAAAAGTAAAAGTTATAGACCATGTTTGTCAAGGTCAGTTCGAAGATGATTCCCGTGTCAGTAACCTTTATATTCTCACTCCTAAGTCAATAAAAATACGAACTACGAAAGCAGCTAGAATTTCTCTGTAGTAATATTTCTATATATTGCTTTAAAGTTCTAAGTTTATCAAAAATGGGTGGATGCGTGCGGATGTCTCAAAGGCTTTTGAAAAAATTTAACATGATTTGTTGCTAAATAAATTTCGAACTTAACATTTCTGTATTAATACTCTTTACATCACATGTATTAAATAGGCAGCAACATGTATAATCGATCATCGGAGGCTCTCCTAGTTTCTGCAATGGATAACTGTGGTAGCTTGAAGACACAACATTATTGATAGATACTGATACAAATTGATAAAGCTTGATTTGAATATTTTTAAATAGAGGGTTTTATCATTAATATAGCAGGACTTGTGTTATTTGTGATCATACCATAATGGTATTATTTTATTCTTATCGAGTTATAAGAATTTACAAGCCTTGAATTTTGTACAGTGTACTTTTTACTACTACTAATGTACCGGCAAACTCCATATGGTCTCGACAGGATGGCGCACCACCGCATTATTCTTTAATAGTGCGTAATTATTTAAACAATATTCCCACACAAATATATTGGTAGACGCGGATCAGTAGAATGGCCAGCTTGATCTCCGGACCTAACCCTTTTGGATTATTTTTGTGGGGCTTATTTTAATAGACCGAACAATGTTGATGATTTAAAAGACAGAATTTGTTACGAAATTGGGAAAATTGAACCCAAAACAATTTCCAAAGTTTTGCGAGAATTTCAGTATTGTCTTGGATATTACCAAGAAGAAAATGGCACGTAATTTGAATATTTCATTTAATTATTTTTTGCTGTACTTATTAATTCCTGTATTTTGGTTTTATAATTTTGTTATAAGTAGTTAGTAGTTTTCGATTATTTCGTCATGCAACATGCCATAGAATTTAACGTACTCTATGCAGAAAAATGTGCTGTTTCAAATAACATTTAAAAAAATAGGGATTGCCACATAAAAAATTGCGGATGACGTCATAATTTAAAAAAAAAATGTTTATATAAAAAAAATACCTAAAAAATTGAGAAGTGCATTTAAATCGACGTGCCTAGGCGAATTTTTGTTTTTGCTCACTGTATTATTTATTTGTGAGGTCTAAGTAACCATTTGTAAGAGAACCATAAGTGTAAGGTTAACTTCGCCCTTAATAAAGACTACTATTATTATTATTATGATCATCATCATCAATGAACGTCATCATCGTAATAATCGTCATCATCATCATTATGTTTACTATTATTATTATTATTATTTCATGTTTGGGCCGCCAATAAATTTCAAAGTGAGTACTATAACTTTTGCAGGCGCATTTTTCGGAAACCATTCTATAAAGAGATAGAAGGCTTTGAAATACAGAAATTGTGGACACAACATCTGATAATATAAGTTGAAAAAGATCAAAACTACCAATAAATGAGTATTTAGGATCCAAGTCAACTTCCATTTCGCTAGCAGAATTCCCTTTATCGATTTCCGAATGTCATGTCATCATCATCATAGCATATTACCGGGAACGGGGGGGTCCCTCCGTATGATACCTAGCGTTACCGAATCACTCTTACTTCCCTTACCCTAAGCGTGATCTGTATCCGAATTGAGGCCAAGATTTTAGTAGGATACTGTTACCTGTTTACTTTCCTTTTTGTTAAAATGGCTAGTAAACGAAGCAACAAATGCGAATAGCTAGCTGATATGTCGGAGCAAATGGTCGTAGGTTCAGAGAACTTACACGAGAGGTGAAACTTACCATTTTGTGTGTGTGGTATAAAAGAACAATTCTGTTTTGTTTGGTGAAAAGAGGCAATGAAATATTTGATGTTATGAGGGCACCATCTATAGCAAAAATGAGTAGATTTGTCTCTCTATCCCTTAAAACCAGTCTTTTATAGATAAAACTTAAATTTGTTGGTGAGGAAAAGAAATAATTATACATAGTTAATCGGAGAAAATGGACAAAAAGAAATTTAATATAAAAAAAAATAATTTACCAACGTAGTCCTAAGATTACAAAGTGGATATGTGCAAAGTTGAACACGTAATGGTAAGGCAATCCGGACTCCAATTGTCTCACAGGCAATCTGACCGATGTTAGACAATTTAGTTCTAACGCTTTACAGTATATGATTTCGAAGTGTAGGGTCTTGTAGATTTTAAGTATTGTAGAATAGCTTCAAATGAAGTATCATAGATTTATTGGTTATTTCAATAACCAGATATTAATTAATAAAAATTAATAAAAAACTAAAAATATCTTAGCATAAGCTAAAAAATAAGTTATCAAACCTAATGGTTTGATTAAATAATATATTTAATATTATTAGGTAATTATGAAATTTGCTAGATAATTACAACAGTTCCATATAATCATGAAAGTTCTAGGTATTTATGAAAAGTGTGATAATTGCTGATAGTGAACTAAATTACTAAAAAAAAAAAAAAATGGAAAAAGAATATTTTACTACCATGTGATCGCATGTAGAGTTTTAGTTACATTAAAATTAAAGAAATTTGAATCTATTTTTATTTAAATAGTAAAAGCACAATAATAAAATAATCGAAAATGATTGAAATTGAATTTTTTTAATATTATAATCTTAGTTGTGGTACCAACGTGTAAACTTTGAAAATGTTTCCTAATGACGAAAGACAATGAAACAAACATAACCAAATAATTACGAACTGTCCAAATAAAACAAATTGTTTTCAAACTATGTTGTGATGATCCAGTAAATACATTATATATAGTCTAGTATACTTTAACTTGGCGTGTGTATGTATGAGTTAATATTTCCGTACGATTTCATTTTCTCTTGTACACAAAGATCCAGAAATATTGTCCACGTAGACAATGTTTCTGGACTATTGCTTTAACTTTATGTACAATATGGGAGAAAATGAAATCGTACGGAAATATTAACTCATACATACACACGCCAAGTTAAAGTATACTAGACTATATCATACACTATATAACAGGTGTGCCTGGAAGTAGTTTTAGAGGTAAGAAAAATAACTACATGTTGTACAGAGTAAACAAAGTAAACTACGATGGCTCTGAAGGGCCACAGCAAAAAATTTAAAAAGTGGAAATTTCTACTTTAAAAGTAGAAATTTCTAGTTTTAAATTAGGACTTTCTACTTTTCAAAGTAGATATTTCTAGGTTTAAAGTAGAAATTTCTACTTTCAAAAGTAGAAATTTCTAGTTTTAAAATAGAAATTTCTACTTTCCAATTATACAATTTTCAAGACAGAAATGTCTTCTAGTGTTATTTGCCGTCATGCTTTATGTGTTCTTCGTTTTTTAAGTAATTATAACTATAATTGGCTGCTGGGAAACTAAAATACTCTAAGAAATTTTATACCTTATGAACTTTTATCTGAAATTTATTCGAAAAGAGAAACGACGCCAGAAAACATTTTAAATAACATAATTGTGGATGAACATCTCGATTTAGAACAATCGAAAATATTAACAATTATTAAAAAATTCATAAATGAATGCGATGAGAAGGATTTAACAAAATTTTTGAGATTCTGCACTGGCGCGCAGATTTGTTAACAGAAAATCCTCGAACAATAACTTTTAACGAATCGAAGATCAATAGCCCATACCTGCAGCTCTAAATTAGAGTTGTCCCTATCATACATGATAATTATACCGATTTTAGAGCTCAAATGAACTCAGTTTCATGGTCGAATATATCGGTGATAGATTTTGGAACTTCAAGTTTAAAAATAATCATAATTGACCATAATTTGAAATCATTCAGATTCAAATTCATCAATGTGGTCATTGGAGGACAAAAATCCATCTACTATGACCCCTAAATTTCAGTGTGTCAGCATTTATATATTTTATGACTTTTATCCAATCATTTAGTGAGAATAAAAGTATATCTCCTTATCTGCATAAAGGTGAACACGACAATGAGTAAGTATCTTGGGAGATCGATGATAAAAACTGGGAATAATATTTTTGTGAACTTTGTTTCTTCTTTAATCGTTTGCTTAAAATCATATCTTACATAAGGACAGTATTTACGTTTTTTGCCAAGAGGACATATATAATGGGCGCATTACAATTAAAACAGATATATATTACTATCAAAATATTTTAATTTCTAGTACATAAGTTTCGTATCCACAAAATGAATGTTGAGTAGGCCTTTCGTCGGTAATTAGATAAAAAAGCAAACATTATTTCCTCTTTAGAGTCGACGTTTTGAAAATCTTTATTGTTTTTCTCAGGACTAATGAGGTGAAAAGTTATCAGTCATTAAATTCAGACATAATATCATCGTTACTAGTTTAACATAAAACATAAATATATATCCAGTAGCAAAACTTAGTCTATGAATTTTTTTTTTAATATGCTATGAGTTTCGTTGTTTAAAATATATTTTTTTTATCCAATTACCGACGAAAGACCTATTTTAACTTTGAGTGGAAATTTTCTAAATTAAGTGTATTTTCCCAAAAAGTGTTATAGATGGCATCATATGTAACGGCACTTATGTTAAAAAACTGTAATTCCTATAATAAATTGTATCTGGACTTACTTTTTCCTCCTCACATAATACAAACATATGATCTTTTATACAGTGTGTATCCATATACCACAGCTTTTTACATCTATCAGATACTACAAGTTTTCAGTAATCTAGTAAAATTTCTAGTTATGTGACATATCAAAATAGTAAATTATTGAAATATTTAGTTCCAGCAGAATCTACATTTAAATTGATTTTGATGCCCATAAATATAGCCAATTTGAACTGTCCTTTTAAAATGTATAGGTTACCGTCTTGTAAAGATATAAATACTGACTTTAAATGTTTAGGTTTACTAAAACATTTTTCGAAATTATACTAAAATAAATAAAACAGAAAATGTGTAAAACAACACTTAAAATTGCAATGTAGTATAAAAAACGGCAGCATAAAAGTTTGATGTAAAAAGTAAAAATAGTTAGATATTTTTTATTTAATATCTTGTTGTGTAGTTGCAACTGAAATTTATTAACATTCATCAAATTCATTAAATATTACTAACTACTCTAAATTTAACAATCATTTTATCTCGTTTCTTAAACAAACGTAAATATCAACTGTATCGAATGGATCTGCCTTAACTCCATTTTTTCTCTTCTAAAATTAATTCACATAATTGATAGACATCCTTGTCGACCTTGTCACAGGAAAATCGTAGAAATTTAGTCTCATTTTTACAAGCCTCAAGGGACACCATATTTTTAATGGGAATAAGATCATCTATCTACCTATCTACTTATGATCAATCTACCTTACACCACAAGAGAAGTCGTTTACCACCACAGGAGAAATTGTAGTCTTAAAGTAGAAATTTCCAATTTAAAGTAGAAATTTCTACTTTTGAAAGTAGAAATTTCTACTTAAAACTAGAAATATCTACTTTGAAAAGTAGACATTTCTACTTTAAAAGTAGAGATTTCTAGCTTTAAAGTAAAAATTTCTACTTTTTTATTTTTTGCTGTGGCCCTTCAGAACCATCATAGTAAACAAATGAAAATTGAAACGAATGTAAATATTTACAGGTATGGTAGAGATAATTAGTGACCTGAAGTGCTGTAATAGAAGTACATAATTTAGTACAAAAAACATGACTCCGATTAGCTTATGGTTGACAATAATAAATAAAGTTTGGAACAAACTCTTGGTTTCTGTGGGGTCTTTCTCTCATAGCAGTTTCCGCAGGACTGATGGGAAATCTAAAAACCTAGTTTATGAGGAGGTTTTGTAAATCGTTACTTTTCTAATTTTTGACTCTGACGTTTCCACAAACACCAGAACACTTGAACACTACAGTAGAATACCCTATAGATGCGCATTGTGTTAACCATGTTACTTAATCGGGATGAGGTTAAGAATAAAATAGTTAGTGTCATACCAAAGGTTCCAACTCTCTCCAGGTTTCCAGGATTAAGAAATACAGGACCCAGGATTTTAATTTTTAATAATGCGAGAATGATGTCGTGTGAACTAATCGGTTATTTCATAAATAAACAACGTAGCGGGCATAGACCTTTTTTAAAAGTAAAAAGAAATACATTGAAATATTCGCTATGGTGAGAGTATGAAGAATGTATTTGTTCTCTTAAATAGGTTTAACTTGTAGTGTGTGTGCGACACTGAAATTGAATTATACGTTTCAAGATAAAAATGAATGTACGCAATCGGCATTAATACGATTATGTATTTACATACAATCGATGGAACAGTTCTGAAAATAAGAGAGGCGTGAATAATTTTTTAATTGGTTTTTCCAATACGTGCTTATATTAATTGCGATCACTTCAATTTATATTCTGACCGTAGGAAATAATGCTCGAGTATAATTTGGTTAATGGAATGGTAAATGTATTAGTTGAACAAGATGTATAATAATTAAGCTTAGTTTACGAACCTACCGGATGTTTCTGAAGATCGTTGCATCATTGTTACTTTTGATTTTGTCCCTTTTTGGTTGGACTTGGAATATCAAACATCCAATACTCCAGTTATACTGGAGTAAAATTAGATTTTCAGAGAAAACTTTACATGGGGCAACGCGACATAAAAAAATAAGTTCGTTTTGGTTAAACTAAGAATACCCTGAGTTTTGCGCTTCGAGTAACTGGGGGACCTTTTTTTCTTCGCGAGAAAAGGGTAAATTGGTCATTTTTAAGGGTGGCTTTTCAGTTTTAATTTATTTTGGGCCCTTTAAAATGCCAGTGAAGAAATTAAAATGGCGCCCTTTTATTGTCGATGGTCAAGAAAGCTTCAGTTCAAATTTTGTGAAAATCGGTTTACCGCCTCCCACGATAAATATGCTGAAAAAACGTCAAAAATTGAATTACCTCTAACTTGGCCAAAATTGAACCGAATTTGATAAAATTTTAGACAAAAGTAACCTATATAACCAAAAAATAGCTCACCAAATTTTAGCAAAAAATATCCAACAGTTTGGACGCAATTCCATTTTTAGTCCAAATTCCACAAAATTTTCAAAACTTCCCCGAATTTGTCCAAATGATCGAACGAAATTTTTATTTTACCAAAATGAAAGTATTCTTATGTACTTTCACGTGATGTAACTAAAAATATAACTTTTTTTAATTTAGCCGATTGTTTGTCATTTTTGTTATACACATGCGGCGGGGATTTCCCTCCATTTTAGGTATTATACGTATGCGCGCACAAGTACACGTGTAATTATCCATTATAAAAATTTCAATATTAATAATAAAAAGTGTTTGTGAGCAGGTTTTAAATATTTAGATAAAATAATACTCCCGAAGATATTTTTTTTTTCGAAAATTCACTTGAATTTTATTAAACTTTTTACATATATTGATTATTATATTATTTTATTCATGTTTTCTTTTCCTAGTAGTTGCACTAGATGCGCTACTACAAGAAGTATCTACTTCCGAATCGGTAACTGAAGTTTGGAATATTTCTTCACTCCCGTCATGGCTAAAATCGTATACATCTGAGATATTCTCTGAAGTACAAACATCTTCTTCATAATTACCTCTTCGAATTCTTCAATATCATAAATATCAGGATTCATTTCTAATTGCTCGTCAAAAATATTATCTGCATTTTGACACAAAGTATTTCTTCCATTGTGACTTAAATTGCTGCATGTCACGCCAATGCTTTTGCATGAGAAACGTTTAGTTTTGCAAACGATCTTACAATCACAAGCAATTATATTGAGTAATAAAGAGAAATAAATTCAAATAAAAACTGTGCCAAACATGTATGGAGAACTATAAACGAGGCTTGTACAAATAAAACAATTAAGAAAACTGAAATTAGAGAGAATATGACAGAAAACAACTTAATAATAACAAATCCATTGGATATTGCAAACAATTTTGTTAATCACTACACCTCAGTGGGGGCTAAATTAGCAAGCAACATTTGTAAAACACAAGATTTTAGGGAAAACCAAATCAACTTTGAAAATTCTATTTATTTAAAGGAAACCGACATCAAAGAAATAAAGACTATTATTTTAAACTTAAAAAATAACAAAGCCCCTGGCTTAGATAATATCCAAGCAGTTACTTTAAAGAACATAGTTGATTTCATCTCCCCGCCTTTATGTTTTTTAATAAACAACATACTTACATCTGGTCTAGTGCCGCCTCAATTTAAGACTGCCGTGATCAAACCATTATATAAAAGTGGTGATAAGAAAAAATGTTCGAATTACAGGCCGATTTATTTAATTTCTACTTTGGCAAAAATTTTCGAAACTGTTTTAAAGAATAGAATAATCAACTATCTTGACAAGTATAGTATCTTGTCACCGCGTCAATTTGGATTCAGGGAAGGCAAATCCACGCAAGATGCAATAGATTTCTTAACATCTAACATATGTAAGACTCTTGATAATGGAAAACCATCTCTTTGCATCTTCGTGGATCTAGCCAAGGCCTTCGATACGGTAAGCCACTCAAAACTATTAGATACCCTAGAAAAAATCGGTGTCCGTGGTATCTGTCATACTGTATTAAAGAATTACTTAACGAATAGGACACAGTGTGTAAGTGTCAATGATACTATGAGTGAATTTAGAACGATTGAGTATGGTGTCCCCCAGGGGACAGTTCTCGGGCCAATCCTTTTCAATATATATCTTAACAACTTATTTTCATTACCAATAGAGGGTTCACTCATAAGTTTTGCTGATGACACTGCAGTTTTGTACACGGCGGAAAACTGGGGTATACTAATTGACAAGGCACAGAAAGATATGAAAAACATAAAAAACTGGTTTGACTCACGGTTGTTAACAATTAATTTGGAAAAAAACAAACTTTTACCCTTCGCTATCAGTAAAAATAATTTACCTGCTTTTACTCCACTTAAAATAGCGAAAGGGAACACTTCAACTGAGATTCAACCTGCAAGACAAATCAAATATCTTGGAATCACCATAGACTGTTTACTAAAGTGGGATGTTCATATCAGTAATTTAGTCAAAAAAATTAGAAGTCTGTTAGCAAAATTTAAATACCTAAGAAATTTTTTAGACGTTAAAGTATTGCAAACAGTTTATTATGCGTTAGCAGAGTCTCAGTTGAAGTACGGTATAATTGCATGGGGGGGTGCATATAACGCACATGTAAAAAATTTGGAAAATATACAAAAATGGTTGTTAAAAATAATATATAGGAAGGAAATGACATACCCTAGTGAGGCTCTATTTCAGTTGGCCAAAGTTACTACCGTAAGGCAGCTTTTTGCGCTTACTGTAATGGTAGAACAAAAGAAAAATAAATCAATACAGTAATAGCACACAATTATCAAACAAGGTATAAAGATATGTCTGTCATTGTTCCAAAGGTCGACAAAACTTTTACCCAAAGGTCCTCTTATTTCTTAGGCCCTAGAATTTATAATGAATTAATTCCTGAAATTAAGAAGATTAATTCTTTGCAATTATTTTAAAAAAAAGTTAAATATTGGTTGTTGTCTAAACCTCCTACACATGCCAGCTAATAGACCTAAAAAATACACTATAATACGTAAAATGTTTTTATCAACACATATGTTATATGTAATACCAAACCATCGTTTTGTTGTACTCACCTCTATAGAAGATTAAATAAAAGAAATTAGGATGAAATCATGAGAAATAAATTATAACGTTGAAATAATACATAAAAATGTCTCTTATTGTGCAAATTAGATCATATGTTGTTATTCGTTATTGTAGAATAATTACTCACCACAAACTTTTGTTTTTGTGAGTAAGCTAAACTTTCTTGCACTAAATATATGTATACATATTTATATATTTTTTATAATGAAAATTTTTTTTTAAATTTTTTTTTAAGAAATTGTTATTGTATTTGTTCAATTCTAGGAAAATGAATTCGTTTATCACTCTTATTATATTTTTCTAAATTACATATATGCTATATACCATCATTTATGCATTTGTTATTAATGTTTCTTTGTATTTATATATTCTTATATACATATAATTGATATAGTGATATATATTTCTTGCAAATAAATTAAATTATTATTAATTCGTTAGGAAGAGGAGCTTTATCAGTTCATCCGAAATCCTGTCAATTTTGGTACTTCAGAGAATATCTCAGATGTATATGACTGTGTCCAAAATAAATTAAAACTGAAAAGCCAGCCACCTTTAAAAATGACCAATTTACCCCTTTCTCACGAAGAAAAAAGGGTTCCCCACCTACTCGAAGCGTAAAACTCAGGGTATTCTTAGTTTCACCAAAACAAACTTACTTTTCTATGTCGCGTTGCTCCATGTAAAATTTTCTCTATCGCCTTATTTTGGGCTATTTTTACTCCTCTAAACGAGGTACAAGAAAGGCCAAAACATCAAAAGTTTGTAGGATCTTTTGCAATACGTTTCTCCCCCTGTTTTTGAGGGTGAGAAAAACTACGGTGATGGTTTCGAGTTCTGAAACCCTTGCGTACTACCCCTAACAAGGAAAAACCACCCCAATTTCCGGCTTCTCGGTTTTGGACTTGCGAGGGGTTGTCGGATTGGGTTCTTTTTGGGGAATAATAATAAACTCAGTTAATTTACATTAGAGTGCCCCGGAGCGCCCCACAGGGGTTGAACCTACCCCCGACCGTAATAGCAATATCCCCAAAAATAAGAAAATACGGACTCGACAAAGTTTTCGAGGGCAGGGATCACGATGGCGGTATTATTTTTCACCCTACTCAACCGCAGCTACCCCAACGTATATAAGCCACCCCCTCTTCCATAATGTCGGTCCTAGGTATGCGGGAATTTGTCGGGCCGGGGTTTTTATGAGAATATCAGGGAAACTAACCATTACTTAACCACAGTTGACCTAAGCATCCCCCGGGGATTGAAACTACCCTGCTCGCAACATCGAAATCCCTCGAAAAACGGGAAAACGAACTTGTCACGGGTTTTCGAGGGCGGTAATCACTATGTTGGTATTCCACTTTACCCTCCCGGAATTACGCCCTACGTATAAAACCAACCCCTTTTCCATGCTATCAGTCCTAGGCATGCGGGAATTCATCGGGTTGGGGTTTCTATGAGAATACCAGGGAAACTAACCATTACTCAACCATAGTTGACCTAAGCAACTCCCGGGGGTTGATCTACCCTGCCCGCAACACCGAAATCACCCACGGGTTTTCGAGGGCGGGAATCATGATGGTTGTGTTATTTTTCACCCTAGCCTCCCGCAACTACTCCCAATGTATAAAAATGCCCCTTTTCCTATAAACTATATGTGTAGTTATATATGTTTTATATAAGGGGTATTTTTATACATTGGTGACAGTTGCGGGAGGGTAGGGTGAAAAATAACTCTACCATTGTGATTTCCGCCCTCGAAAACTAAGTGAGCGATTTCGGCGTTACCAGCAAGGTAGTTTCAACCCTGTGATTGACTAATGGTTAGTTTCCCTAATATTCTCATATAAACCCCAATCGGACGAATCCCCACATGCCTAAGATCGAAAGCATAGAAGAAGGGGTTTTTATACGTAAGGGATAGTTTCGAGAAGGTAGACTGAAAAATATATCGTAATTACCGGCCTCGAAAGCCTGTAAGAAGCCTGTTTTCCCGTTTTTTCGAGGGATTTCGGTGTTGTGAGTAGGGTAGTTTCAATTACCCTGGGGTTGCTTAGGTCAACTGTGATTAAGTAATGGTTAGTTTCCCTGATATTCTCATAAAAACCCTGACCGGACAAATCCCGCATGCCTAGAATCGGCAGCATAGAAGAGGGGGGTTTATACGTAGGGGGAGTTTCGAGGGGGTAGACTGAAAAAAATATCACCATGATTACCCCCCTCGAAAACCTGTGAGAAGCCCGTTTTCCCGTTTCTCCAGGTATTTTGGTGTTGCGAGCAGGGTAGTTTCAACCTCCGGGGGTTGCTTAAGTCAACTATGGTTGAATAATGGTTAATTTCCATGATAGCTTACACCAACAAATTTTTTTTAGACGTTTCGTTCTTGTATACACACTAAATCAGATTTAAATTTTTTATACCCACTTTAATAATAGTGTGAGGGTAACAATGGGGGTGGTAGGGGGGGTTAGCTTATGCCAAAAAAAATTTTTCGTTCTTGTATACACACTAAATCACATTAAAATTTTTTTTACCCCCTTTTAATAATAGGGTGCGAGTGGTAGAGGGGGAGCTAACGCAAAAAATTTTTTTTATATGTTTCGTTTTTGTATATACACTAAATCATATTTTAATTTCTTTACTCTTTTTCATAATAGTGTGGGGGTGGTGATAGTGGAGGCGGTGGCTGATGCCAAAAAAATTTTTGAGACCTTAACTTTTCGTACATGCCCTAAATTGCAATTTTATGGACTCTTACTTGCTTGTTTTGCCAATTTACCCTTATTTACCCCATTTACCCCCGAACCCTTCAACGGAATTCGATCAAAATATAATCTAGTTCCAGATCTCATTACGATACATAAGAGTACCAAATTTCAAGTCAATATCGTAAACGGTTCCAGAGTAAACGTGCGCACAAAAAAGTTACAGACAGACTGACAGACAGGAAATTTTTTCGCTCAAATTTAAAATCTCGACGTTTCATGACATTTTAAGCCTATTTCAACAAAAAGAAAATTTTTTTTGCGTTATTATACTTAAACTGGACGTGGAAGTAAAAATTATGATAACTCAGAAACGGTTGAGAATCGGGGTAAGGTTGTATCATCAAACCTACCTTTAATTTTGATAAGGAATTCAAAAATGTAAGAAACATGGGGACTTTTCGTTTAAAATAACAAAGTTCCGGTTTAACTGGAAGTAATAAAAATTCGAAAATATTTTAGAATGGTAGCTCTTTTCTAGAAACCCACTCGCCAAAAATTTCAAAACTATATTCCAATTCAGTTTCGGGATACGTTAAGGGAGTAGGCTGAAAACGAACACCCTGTATATAACGGTTGACAGGTCTAGCTGTAATATTTTTTTGAAATATCGGACATAACACCAACAAATATGCTTTTTTGGATTTTTGATGAAAGCACAGTAATTAATTACTAAGCAGTAGACTGTGACTTATGATAGCATAACACTGTTTTTTTTTTATACATTTATTTAACGTCGGCCTATTTCCGCTACTGAGGCCTAGCACCGACGCCTGTAGACGAGCTACCCCCAACCAGGAATTTTGCCGAACCTCTTCCCTTAAGAAGAGTAGGGATCTTTTACTTGCCTAACATTTAATAGACAAGGGACCGACGGCTTTACATCCCCTCCGAAGGATGGTATATCTCCTATACAACCCTCGCCTAAGGTTGTATAGCTTCCGCGCATACACTGATATACAAGCCGCTGGAAGATGTGTGAGGCGAGAACGCGGTTTCCGTTGGAATGGTCACCCATCCAAGTACTAACTACGCCTGTCGTTGCTTTACATCGCATACCGAAGTATGTACATAGTAAAGACGCACCTACGCTCGCCCCCATAACACTGTTATTGTTTGACATTTTGTAATATTATTTGATCAAAATACACTACATTTGATACATTTTGCCTTTATGTTAAAAATGACAAAAATATAAAGTTGCAAGACTCAAATCGTCCGGCTCCTAATGATGTTTTCATTAGGAGCCGGACGATTTCTAAATACTTATCAACATATGAGAAAAATTGATAGTTTTAAAAGAGAGAGCAACGTAATAAGAGAGCAAACGAAAGTGAAGAACGTTACATTTTGAATTTTTTCAAGGTAATCTTAATATAATTTATATTAACAATGTAAGAACTTTAAGAACAGTTTAAGTAATACTTTTGAAATAAAACAGAATAAATCAAAATCGGTTGAGAAATAAAGGAGATGTATAGAATTTAATAGAATGCCATATTGCACATAAAATGGCGGAAAAATGCTTAAGATCTGGACCACGTGAACGGTATAATAAAGTCGAGTAATCAGATTGAGGGTATACAACAGTGCACAATTGATAATGTCTAGACTAATTTTAAAATAAAATAATGAAACAAACGTGCAAAAGGAATGTATTAGTTCACAATACATTTACCAGTTTTCATTGATTCCCCAGTAGCCCAGTTACCAGGGATTTTAAGTCGAAATTAATTGTTACCTCGCTAGTTTTCTCATGAAAGGCTAGTTTTTTGCTAGTAGAAAGTGACTCAAAAAAGTTTACCGAAATTTACCCCCTCAAACCCTCATAAACAACCCTCTGAAACGGCAAAATTCAGTTTTTTGCTAATATCTCGAAAAATAATGAAAAAAGAAAAAGCGGATAGCATCAAGTGAAAGATTGGGAAATTTTACAAAAAAATAGTATAAAAGTTTTCGATAAGTTTTCAAGTTAAAATTTCCTAACCTTAAAAAATGGAAAAAATACCAATGATTTAAATTTGTGTAAACTTAGCAGAGCAACTTTGCAGAATTAAAAAACAATAGGCCTATTATTTGCCGCTAATTAATCGTGAAAGTAACAATTTTACCGCTGTTAATTTTTTAAAAAATTTCGGATGTTCTGCTAACTTCACATGGAAGTTAGCAGAACATCTACAAAAAACCTTTTTTTAATTAAAAGAAGGTGGCTCATACTTTGCCGTTTATTAACCGTAAACGAATGGTAAAAATGAAATTTTAAAAAAATAAAAATTAAGGCGGAAAAACCAAAAAAATCATTTTTTAAAATCAGTAAAAACTTTCAGAATGAAAAACCCATAGGCCTATTATTTGCCGTTAATTAGCTGCTAATTAATCGTGAAAGTATCAATTTTACCGTTGTTATTTTTTAAAAAATTTCCGAGTGTTCTGCTAACTTCACATGGAAGCTAATTTAAAGTAGGTAGCTCAGAATTTGCCGTTTTTTACCCGTAAATAAATGGGGCAAATGAAATTTTAAAAAAATAAAAATTAAGGCGGTAAAACCAAAAAATCATTTTTTAGAATCGGCAAAAACTTTTCAAAATTAAAAAAACTATAGGCCTATTATTTGCCGCTAATTAATCGTAAAGTAACAATTTTACCGTTCTTAATTTTTTTAAATTTTCACATGGAAGTTAACAGAACATCTACCAAAAGTAGATAGTTCAGAATTTGCCCTTTTTTAACCGTAAACGAATGGTGAAAATTAAATTAAAAAAAAAAAAAGAAATTAAGGTGGTAAAATCAAAAAAGGGAATTAAGTTTGACTATTCCTTCTATTCCCGCTTTTATAATTAATAATAACATTTTCAAAAATTTGTCTTGTGAATTTTGCCATTTTTTATTAAGAATTTTTAATTTTTTTCCCCAAAACTCACCAGAACAGCTATTAAGCTCGTTTGAAAATGGTTTTTGGGACTCAGTTTTCGTTCAAGAATTTACCGTTCCCCTTTCTATAATTAATTGTGTCGTTCTCGAGTTCGCAGTGTGCATCGAGAAGTGAAAGCGTACGGACGTACACCGAGCCATCAGAGTGCACAGTGAAGTGGAAGCCCCACAGACAGTGACGTCGATAGTGTTGAAGAGGAAGTTCACACGTCTTTTTCAAGACACCATTTTCTGTTATTAATCATAACTTTTTCCCATAATAATATAGGTATTCCCTTACAGGAAACCGACAACGACGTTACCGTGGAGGACGGTAACATGGAGTACAGTGAAGACGAAACATCCCAGAGCGGTAGCTTCCGAGGGGGCCCCCCAACCCCAAGGGACGACAAGGAGACGATAAAACGTCTCACAGAGGAGAACAATGCTCTCAAGAAGAAAATAGACGAGCTCACCGAAAGGTTGGAGCAGATGCAGAGGGAACAGAAGTCCCAGCATGAAGAGCTTCTGCGTGCGATTCGGGGAGAATCGCAAACACGGAAAAGAAAAAATTCGCCCGCTGCCAACACGGACTCAGACGAAGAGGCCCCTAAGGCGGCAAAGAAGGTGGCCGAAGAGCCCCTCAAGTGCCCCCCCGAGTCCGAGTCACCTAGACAGAGCAGAACGGGATCCAGAGCCCCCCAGCAGGAGGCTAGCGTCCCCCAACAAGAAACCCGGAAAGAGGAGACCGAGGCCCCTCAAACAAGGACAAGAAGCCAGCGTGTACCCCCGGTAGTGCTGTGAAACAAAGAGACGTGGACAACGGTGAGCCGTCGTTTAACCGAAACCGGTATAAACTTCAACAAGGCCAAAGTTACCGGGGAGGGAATCTCCATCGAGCCCGCGACGTCCGAGGACTATCGGAGGATGACAAGGATGTTCGCAAATGAAAAGAGGGAGTACCACATGTATGCCCTGCCAGAGGAACGGCAGCTACGTGTGGTCATTCGAGGGATCCCGAGCGGCGTTACCTGCAAAGAGGTGGCAGAAGACCTCCAGGACCAAGGATTCGCACCTACCGCGGTCCAGCGAATGATGTCAAGACGGACAAAACAGGAGGTGCCCCTCATGCTTGTCCTAGTCCCACAGGACCAGGACAAGATACTCCAAGTAACGAGGTGCTGTTCTCTAGTTGTAAGGACTGAGAGACAGCGAGCCAAGGTAGCGGCATCCCAATGCCACCGCTGCCAGCGTTTCGGCCACGGCCAAACCAGGTGCACCGCGCAGCCGAAATGCGTGAAGTGCGGCGAGGCACACCGGACGACGGAGTGCAAAAAGAAGGCAGACGAACTGGCCAAGTGCGCGAACTGCCAGGGGGCCCACCCGGCCAGCTATAGGGGATGTCCAAAGTACCCCAAACAATCAGCCAGCGCCACCCAAAGGCCGGTACAGAGGCCAACGATGACCTCAACACAGAAGGGCGGCGTAGCGCCAGGCACAAGCTACGCCAGAGTAGCCCAGGGCAAGGCAGGACAGAAGACCGTCCCTGCCGCAAAACAACAAGCATCGCCAGAGGCCAAAAACCTCACAGCGGTGCTCGCACAGATGCAACAAATGTGCTCAGCGATGAGCGCATTTTTTGCACAAATGCCAAATTTAACTAATCTGTAATGCCTTTACAGGTTAAACCGAAAGTCCTGCAGATGGCGGCCTGGAATGTCAATGGCCTGCGAGAAAGGAGACTTGAAGTCGAAGAGCTCCTGACCAGGTACGACATAGACGTCATGGCACTGCAGGAAACCAAGATGACCCCGGCCAAGGAGATAAACTTCCCAGGATACCACACCTACAGGATGGACTGGGTAAACAACCCTCAGCGACCCGCGAGAGGAGTGGCCCTATTGGTGAAGAAAACCATAGCCCACCATCCGACAGTACTGCCTGAGCTAGAAAACATGAACGCCACCGCCGTAGTAGTGTCCACAGCACGAAATGGCGACATACAAGTGGTCTCATGCTACCAGCCACCCCGCAGCACGCTTACCGAGGGGGATCTGGACGCAATCTTGCCCGCCAGGACACAGGTCGTCGCAATTGGCGATTTCAACGCCAAATCCCAGGAATGGAACAGCGGCATAACCAACACTCGAGGACGAGAGCTGCTGAGGTTCCTGGGACAGCACGCCGGCGAACTGATGGTGGTAGGACCGGACCAGCCCACCTTCGACAACGGCAGACACAGGCCAGACGTACTGGACATCGCGATCCTAAAGGAGATGACCTTCGAGGCAGAGATCACCACCAGAACGGAGGGATCTACCGAGCACAACCCGATCTTCCTAACCCTAGGAGGACAGGCGAGTGAGGACAACGCCACCTTCACGAAGAGACGAACGGTCTGGGAATCGTACCGGCAGCACCTGCAGCAGTACATCGCACAAATTCCCAGGCTAGAAACCGTGGAGGACGTTGAGAGGGCCATCATTACCCTAGAGGAGCAGATCCTGGAAGCGATAAGGGCCAGCACGACGGAAATAGAAGTAAGAAGGCACCCAGCACCGATGGCAAACCTCCCAGAGGTCACCAGACAGCTGATAAGGGACAGAAGGAGCGCCAAGAGACGGGCTCAGAGGACCAGGCTCCCCGCCGACAGAAGGGAGTACAATGTCCTCAGCCGAAGAGTGAAAGCCGCCCTCCAGGAACACCGTCAGGAGGGGTGGCAACGCCACCTTGAGTCACTGGATCCACAGGACAGAAGCATGTGGAACACACAACGTGCCCTGCGAAACCGAAGGAAGCCTATGCGCCCGATTCACGGAGAGCGAGGGATCGTCTACACTAACCAGGAAAAAGCCGAGGCGTTCGCCGACAGCTTAGAACTGCAGTGCAGAGGGAACGAGCTCGATGACGAGGACGAGGACTGGGTGGACGACGTCGAACGCAGAGTACGAAGGATCCGTCGCCTACCAGATGACAACCACATCCGTCCGACTACCCCCGAGGAAGTCAAGGAAATCCTGAGGAGCCTAAAGCCGAGAAAAGCTCCGGGATGTGACAAGATAGGAAACATCGCTCTCAAAAAGCTGCCCAGGAAAGGAGTAGCGGCGCTAGTCAACATCGTAAACGCGATGTTAAGGTTACGGCACTTTCCAGCCAGGTGGAAAAAGGCCGACGTCATTATGATCCCTAAACCAGAGAAAGACCTAATTTTCCCGTCTTCTTACAGGCCCATCAGCCTCCTCCCAGCCATGAGCAAGGTTGCAGAACGGGTCATCTTGAAGAGGCTAACAGAGAAGACAGAAGAGCTGAACATCATCCCGGATGAACAGTTCGCATACCGAACAGGACATTCCACGGAACTCCAAGTGCTTCGCCTCACTGAGGAGATCACCAAGGGGTTCAACCAGCGTCAAGTCACCGCGGCGCTGTTCCTAGACGTCGCCAAAGCATTCGACACGGTCTGGCACGACGGTCTCTTAGCTAAAATGATGAGTATGGGTTACCCCATCGAACTCGTTAAACTAGTGAGATCCTACCTACACTGCAGACAGCTAAGGGTGAAAATCTCGGACCAACTCTCCACCTACAGGACCGTGGAGGCGGGAGTTCCACAGGGATCGGTGCTGTCACCGCACCTGTTCGCCATCTATACCTCGGACCTCCCCCGGACCGACCATACAGCCCTAGCCCTGTATGCAGACGATACCGCCCTGATTGCCAGATCCTGGAAGGCCAGAGACGCAACCAGAAAACTCCAGGAAGCGGCCACACTCCTGGAAGAATGGTGCACGATGTGGAAAGTCGCAGTCAACGCCGACAAGAGCCAAGCCATCCTCTTCAGACGAGTGCGGAAAGAAATTCCCACAGGACACGTCTCCATGAACGGCGAGGACATCCAATGGCACGACACCGTCAAATACCTTGGCGTGGTCATGGACAGAAGCCTAACATGGAGACAAAACACGGACGCCATCACAGCTAAGGCCCGACGTACGAGAGCCCTAATCTACCCAATGACGGGAAATGGGAGCCGACTTAACTTGAGGAACAAGCTCACGCTTATCAAGACCCTCATCAGGCCGCAGCTGACGTACGCCTCGGTAGCGTGGGGCTACCAGGCGAAGTCCTACATGAAGAGAATCCAGGCAGTGGAGAACATCGCCCTCAGGACGGTAGTTGACGCCCCATGGTACGTGAGAACCGCAGACATCGTCAGAGACCTGGAGTACACCACGGTCACTGAAGTCATCCGGGAACGAGCGAAGAAGCTGTACGCCCAAGCCGAGGAGCATGGGAACCCGCTGATCAGACAGGCCACTGATTACGACCCCGCCGACGCCCCGAGGCACAAGCGACCGAGGGTTCAGCTACTGGACAACGGGTAAGTATAACCTTTATTTCCCGCTAACAGATCTGTTTCAGATACGCCAGGACGGACCACCACTACCAGAGACATGACGTTTTCAACCCTAACCCAACCTCCTTGCGGGCGTCGGACAACATACCGTCCAACGCCCGTTGTCCTACCTGCTCCGTGGAGACCGAAAGTGCTAAAAGAAGCACTTAGGTCTCCACACTCCCGAGCTACACAGCTCATCCTTACCTTTCCGACGATCCGGGGTAGGATATCAATTGATGTCCTACGTACCGGCAGTCAGTCCCAGCCAAAACTTCCTAAACCCAACTCGACCGATGACCACCCCCGGGGGTGACAAGCTGGCGAAGAAAGAAAACATCAAGACAAGAAGAGCGCCAGAAGAGACCTCAGCCAGCGAGGTTCAACAGCCAGGACCAGGGGAGGTCCGCAGAAAATACCACGACACATCTCACATTTGTGAGCTGGGTCTGGTAGAAGTACGCGGGCCCACCTATCACGAAGGCCGGTCCAGGTCTACAGAGATAATCTAGGTGCAAAGAGTAATAGTCCTACTCGGCCCTAGTTATCGAGACCGACATCCAGCCAATGGATATTGGCGCGTTCTCGAATTTTCCGTGATGTCTTTACAATTTCTTTTGACATTTTTTTTTTATTTGTTTTCTCTGGAACTCAGCAGAACAGCCATTAAGCTAGTTTGATAATGGCTTTTGGCGCTCAGTATTCCTTCAGAAATTTACCAATCCCGTTCTTTAATTAATCGTGCCGTGATAATTTTGCAATTTTCTTGGACATTAATAGATTTTTCTTTCCCCGAAATTCAATAAAAAGGCCATTAAGCTCGTTTGAAAATGGCTTTTGGGAGTCAGTTTTCCTTCGCCCTAGTTATAATTGACGTTTTAAAATTTGCTTCTCCTTTTTCAAGTATCGCTTCAAAAATTTTTTTACTCTGCATGTTATTCAGTTTTGTCTCATTCAATCATTTGTTTCTGATTTCACGATGTTTCGCCTGTCTCATTAATGTTCTTCTTTTAAAAATCTTTTATTTCACCCTTGAGTCTGTTGCGAAGACTTTGATTATCATTTTTCTCTCGTGTTTATGTGTTTTCTTTCGTAACTTTCAATTCTGAATTTGTTTGCCGATTCTAAAAAATTATTTTTTTGGTTTTATCGCCTTAATTTTTATTTTTTTTAAATTTCATTTGCACCATTGGTTTACAGTTAAAAAACGGCAAATTCTGAGCTACTTAATTTTAATTAAAAAAAAAAATTGGTAGATGTTCTGCTACTTCCATGTGAAGTTAGCAGAACATCCGAAATTTTTTAAAAAATTAACAACGGTAAAATTGTTACTTTCACGATTAATTTGCGGCAAATTTACGGCAAATAATTGACCTATGTGTTTTTCATTCTGAAAGTTTTTGCTGATTTTAAAAAATGTTTTTTTTGGTTTTACCGCCTTAATTTTTATTTTTTAAAAATTTCATTTTCACCATTCGTTTACGGTTAAAAAGTCGCAAATTCTGAGCTACCTGCTTTTAATTAAAAAAAGTTTTTGGTAGATGTTCTGCTAACTTCCATGTGAAGTTAGCAGAACACCCGAAAATGTTTTCAAAATTAACAACGGTAAAATTGTTACTTTCACGATTAATTAGCGGCTAATTAGCGGTAAATAATAGGGCTATAGTTTTTTTAATTCTGCAAAGTTGTTCTGCTAAGTTCACACAAATATGATTTAAAAGTTATTTTTTTTACCCTGGAGTTTAGAGCATAAAAATTAATCTTAGATTGAAGTTTAAGGTATAAACAAGCTATATCTACAAGGATTTTTAAAAAAATAGTATTTTATTTAATATTTATGTTTTAATGTACAGTGAAAAAAATGATAAAGCTTAACTTTCACGTGCAATTTATAAGAAATAAAAATTAAAAGTATGTATACCATTGGAAAGTTGAATTCTTCCCCTTTAAAATGCTACCTTTTTTTCGGTTTTAATGACTACAAATTGTCTTTATTATGTAGCAGCGGTCGAGCAACGCTTCATTTCCCTTTGCGACGCGCTTGAAATATTGAGCGAATTGTAGTAATTTCTCATGCTAAGGGAAAAATTTATTTAATAAAACTTTTATAGTAAGTAGTAGTAGTAGTAGTAGTAGTTTTTTTGTAAAATTTCCCGCTATTTTTTGAGATATCAGCAAAAAACTTAATTTTTCCGTTTCAGAGGGTTGTTTATAAGGGTTCGCGGGGTTAAACTTTGGTAAACTTTTTTGAGTCATTTTCTAATAGCAAAAACTAGCCTTTAATGAAAAAATCAGCGAGGTAACAATTAATTCTAACTTTTCATTAAAATTAGTCTCGACAACTGAGCTACAGAGGAATAAAGATAACTTATTTATAACACATAGGTAGCTAAATTTATTCATGCTTATATAACTCTTTTACTAATTCCAGCAGCATAGAATTACTTGTTTTACTAAAAGTTTGTTGGACATGTCTCCATGCTGGATTGTCTTTACAATGACTTTACCAAACTTCTAATTTTGTGCGTGCTTTTACCAATTGCCAATACGCCACAGATATGCGTTTTAGTTTAATATTGGCGAATTTGAAAATATACTTTTGCCATATACTTCTTTATAGCAGATGTACAATATTAACAATTGGGTAGCTGGTAGTGACACCTGATAAGCCACGGAAAAAGGGAATCGAATCGAAACTGGTCGATGATGATTATAAAGAAACGATTATGGAAATGCAATTAAGCTCTTCAGTTGCAGTAGTATTTAGTAAAGTACGACAAGAAATAAATGAATTAGGCAATAGCGATGTACGAAAAAAATGTGCGACTCATACATAAAGAAAACGGATATTCTCACTGCTCGTGTTATTCTACTTCTTAAGTAGCAGTGGAAGATTTAACGTATATAGGTATTCCAATAATTAAAAAATAGTTCTAAACCCTTTTGCTCGATGCCAATGACTTTTAGTAAATTCATTTGATGAGCGCTTATATGCTTTTCCAACTGAGATAGGAAATACTATACTCATATATTTCATAAATAAAGGCCAGTTGTATTTATTTAACAGTTTTATATTTTCTTCTCTATTTTTATTACGGTTATTGAGATTTCTAAACATTATACTGTATAGTTGAGTGGAAGAGCACCTTAATTATTTTCTTAAGTGATCTCCGCCAATAACTATAATTATATTACGTATATTTTGTATTGGCATCGCCTTTGTGCAATTACGGTTAATAAAGACATTATTATAATTATATTCAGCCGAGTGAACATCTGTACATTCTGTGGCATAGTGAAACTTTACGAGTGTAATAATGGAAATATTGATAATCGGATTCCAGTCAAGCTGGCAATCAATGCTTCCGACTAATATGTTCGCAAACTGGGTGCCAGGAGGGCGCACATAATGAGAGGATATGAACTAGGTTCTGATCTTCCAGATGATGCTGGCTAGGTTGGTGTAGGGTGTGACGAACGTCTAGCATAATTTTCACTGTAATAATACTTGTGATAAATATGAGTTATTTACCTCTCACACATTTTAACTATTACAACTAATGTATATACGTCAGTGATACATTTATTTTTAATCATTGGTCCAATCTACACCATGGCCCACGAAGCAGGCATATTTTCTGTTTATTGATCGTTTTTTTTTTTTTCGAAAAATGCCTATTTTATTATCAAGGGGGACATTCTTATTGAACATTTCCGATCGCGCCACTTCAACCCTTAAGCGGTGCTAGGACTTACGCCTAAAATATTGAAGTCCATAGGTTTGTTCACCAGTGCAATACTGTTGTAGAAGGATTCCACTTAATAATATCTGATAAAATAGCTTTGCACTTATAATGAATCGCTAGAGGCGCATCATATAATAATCTGATGGTTTGCGAGAGCAATTAGTATCATACCTGCGCTGGTTTTACTGCATCAGAAGTTAGATGCTTCAACGCAAAAAAACCAAGGTGTATCTTGGACATGAAGAATTGCTCTCAAGTAGGAACCGATATTTTGGCCTTAAACGCTGTTATTATTAAATTGCAAAATGATATTCAGAAGCTAAAAAATTATTGAAGGGCTGAGATTAATGATGTATTTTATTTATTCATTTATTTAAAGGTACAACTGCCCAGACATATGAAAATCCAGTTAAAGGGCAGGAAGATACAAGTAATAAAGAAAAGAACAATGTGTATCCTTACACGTATAGCAATTATGAAAGAACAAAAAAAATGATATTTACAACAAACCGGTAAACTTTTAACTTACTAAATTAAAAAATCATAGTTTAAAAAATAATAGAAAATCGAACTAAAAAGTAAAAAATAATGTTCAAATATTAAGATTTTGTTCAACAGCGATAGAAAGTCCACTAACTCAATATGATAAAATGATTTTTAATAAGTTTAAAATAAGAATGATAAAAAAAATCATTTTATTGTAAAAAGCGCGGGGTGTTTGATATCAATTGTTGGTAGCTATTGATAAAAGTAGAATTATAAAAATATAGTAAAAAGCACAAACAAACAAACAGACAAATAAAAAACCATACAGGTGAAGCTAATAAAAGCGTGTTAATTAAAGTTAATAAATAAATTAATACTTATAACAATCACATCAATTTATTAGTCAAATATGTAAGTTATCTAACCGATATACATCCTCAAAAATTACAATATAATCCATAATAGCAATTGAGAATAACGAAAAAACAATCTTAAAATCCCACATATTTACATATAAAATGCTATCTATGTATTCGCATATTGGACGATTACGAAGATTGTATGTTTGTGTTATTTGCTGAATCAGGGTTTGAATTTGTTTGTTTCCTTTAGATGGTTTTCAAAATTTATTTAAATTAGCTAAAGATCCGAAAGGTATGTGTTTTAGAATGTTAATACTTGTTTAGAGTTGTTTTAATAGTTTTTAAGTTTTTATTTGATGTCAACAGTAAGTTTGATACTGACATCTATGTTAGTGGTTATTAAGTTGTAGTTGAAATAATTTCTGACATTTAAGTCATTATGCCATTTCTTTTAAGTAGGAAATTTTATTTTTATAGTTGGTAAATGTTTTCCTGGAGAAAGACAAAGAAGTTTAAGTTAGGTTATGTTTGGAATGAAATTAATCAAAATTCATATGGTGTTTTGTTTTCTTTATTTTGGGTACTTTGATATTTAGTGAGATAGAAGAAAACAACAGATAAAATAAAGGTTGTAAAATTGAAAAAAACAGATTCAAAGGAAAAAAGAACAAGTGAAAATTAGGGAGTGAAGGAAAAAAATAAAAACAAAAAGATTAATAATTTGAAATTGAATTAAAAAGTCAGAAATTGTGGAGATCAGCGTAGAAGAGTAAAAATAGACTGTAAATAAGAAGCAAGAGGTGTTATTGTGGATAGGAATTGCAGAGGAGATAAGGACGAGATAAGGTGAAAAATTAATGAAAGGAGAATTGTTGGATTTGGAAAAAGAAGAGTATAGCTACGAAGAAGGAAGGTTTTTGTGTGTTTAATTTTGGACAAGGTTGTATATTAAAATTTAAATAGTGTATTAGACTTTCGAACCTGTTATAAAACTGCTAAATTATCTAAATATCAAGGAAAATAAATTACTTATATCAGATAAAAAATTTTACTTTAATAAAATTTCATTTTAAAACAGGAACTGAATTTGAACCTGCTCCTGAAGGAAAAGATAAGCTAGCCGGCCCATTAAATAAATTTGACATACTTTCGTATCAAAAGGTAAGAGATTTTAATTTGATCTTTTTGGTTTTAAAGTTTTTTTTTTGGATTTATCTATTGGAAATGAACAAGTTAAAGTTTGATTAGTACTGCAAATTATTAAGTTCAATACTAGTAGAACAGTACAATACACATATATACACATACGTATACACACATATACATAAATGCTGATAATTTCTATTCTCTCCTGAAGGGTATAAACCATTTTGAGAACTCACTCTGGTAAAATGTATCTCGATTTAAAATTGGTTATGAACAAATTAATGTTCAAGGACTATCAAACACTTATGAGTCTTTTATTATTCTAAAACTAAACGGACAAGGAAAGCGTTTTTTTGTCGAAAAAACTCGTGTTGATTTGACAGCACTAAAAAATGTAGTTTATAAATTCCAATACCCAGTGGCGTGTATTTTAGATTTTTTAAACGATTTCGATTGTGTGTAATCATCAAAAATAAACTTTATTTTCCTTAAAAACGAATCGATAAAAGTTTAAAAAAACACAATTATGTAAGGAATTGAAAGACCTTTCAAAAGATGTATCAATCGACCCCCCTTGCCATTTGATATTTTTGAGGGGGTCGCTGGGTAGAGGGATGATGATAGGTATACAAATATTACATTAAAATATGTCCCCCTTGGAAACAAGATCGACGTATTTCACAAATTTTTCAAAAAGTTTTGATCTCGAAAGTTACTTTTAGCTCCCACTTTTCTTTTAACTTGGCATCCTATGGAAAATTAACATCCACTTTTATTAGTATGATCACATTCAGGAACAAAACATAAACCCATAGTTCAAACAATTTAAAAATAATACGAAGAAAGATTAGATTTTGAACTGTAAATGTAAAATCGAACAAGAGTATTAGCTGTTAGCTGAAATTGCATTGCTTTCCGCCCACATAATTTAAATTTTCACATTCATTCCCATTGGAGGAAGCTTATTAAATTTTTCATAAATACATATATTTTAACATATCTTGTGTATATATCTTGGTACCCGAAGTTCTTAAATATTTCTTTCAATCGAGAAATTCAATAAAATGTATAGCAATGTTTTAGCATTATATTTTATAGTCTTCATGAACAAGGTAATAACGCTCAAATTCCAATGTTATTCAACGGGATCAAATTGTGAATATTTCAGATTTACTTCATTTGATAAAATGATTAGATTATACTACTCTGTAACCGAGAAAACCCATTTATATTGCGTAAAATCACTAGATTCCCCATTACTTATTTATTCGTTAACGATATGGAAATACTCATTATGCGTATTTTGTTTAACAGTTATAAATGGAGTTTATTGAAATATGCGTACTTTTATGTATTAAGCAAACACTTAAGAATAAGAACTGACATTAATAAGTATAGTACTTACTCGTAATATATTATAGGATATTCAAACAAATATGCTAATTAATTGCTGGTATAAATACGAAATGTTTATGAAATGTATCAAAACGTAAACGTTTTGATGTATAATTTAAATTGGTGCTAATAGAATTATGTTTAGATGTTGCCATAATTTATTTCAAAAATAAATTTAATGCCTACTCTATGAAAGAAGGAAATTTATATCAGATACATCTGGTATGACACTAATTATAATTCTTATTAAATCATATTTTATCCCTGTCGAGTATAATTTTTCTAATTAAATGAACTCTTAACTAGATGTGGGATATAGATACAGTCGGGTCATAAAATGCTGATATTTAATGCATCTTTTCCTACCAGGGGGGCGATAGAATTAGAAAAATTGAATTTCTTATACAGGGTGTTATTAATTTCCTATCATTAAAAAGACTAATAATGGAGAACGATCAGACAAACAAAAAAACCTAAATAATACTGAATCGAAAGACCATAATTTTCAAGAAAAAATATAAAGAAATTTAAAAAAAATTGCTTGAGAACTTCGGGTATAATAGTGATGAGGTCAGTAATAACTGTCGAACTAAACCGAATTTAGTGTCTCTGCGATCTACATCTGCCTTTCTTTAATAGACATGTAATTGATGATAAAAAATAATAACGAGAAAAAATACTCCAGACAAATTCACCCTCGTATCTTTGCTGCTCGCGCCGCCATATTGGAAAAGTGGCGCCTTAAATAATTTTTTTGACAATGTCTCCTTTCCGACTCATTTTACGATAAAAACAGTTATATAATAAATTAGCCTAGAGAAAATTTCCTATAGTTCATGTATTAACCTTTTTTTTGTAAAATGAATAGTTTTAGCGTACGAGCGCCGCAAAATCTATCCAACATGCGTTTTGGCAAAAAAACTCATTTCCACACCACCATGAGGTATAGTAAGTGGCGCGAAGATGAAGAAGAATATTTAATGATGAGCATGAACCACAGAATCTTGACCATGTAGAACCCTTAATTCTAAAAGAAACGAAAAAATTATAGCAAAACTTAAAACCGACAAGTCTCCTGATAGCGATGGCCTTTTAGCAGATATGTTTAAAAAAAGGCAGATGCAATCTAACCAATATCATCCACGCTAAGTTTTGGTATGGGTATGGTAAGTAGAACATTTGCCAGAACAATGGAGGGTTGGACTCTATTTGCTAGCTTCACAAAAAGGAAAAACTTCACTGGGAAAAATATAGAAGAACAATAACACTACTCAGTAGTACTCAATTGAGGTGCCAACGAGAATAAAGCTTATACTTTGCCCATGCTTATGGCACAAAAATATACATAATGTATCTATCTTATATATACTAATTATCATTCTACTGTATCAATCATTCATATTTCGGGAAATAAACTAACTATACAGAATATTATCAAATATTTTTGAAAAAAAATTGAGTATATACACGGAGATGAATATCAAAGTGGCTTTGGACTAAGCCGGTCAACAACAAACCAAATACTCACCGACAACAAATCCTGAAATGAATTTAATATTGACGCCTTTCGCATATTTAACGGCTTTAAAGGACAAAGTTAAACGGAACCACAAACCCACTGAGAGTACCTGACAAAAACATAAAACTGGTAAAATAAGCTATGTCAACAATTATGGGCAAAATGAAAATTCAAAATGAAACTTCAAACCAATTCTAAACTATTCAATGACTCAGGCAGGTAATGCGCTGGCCTATCTCGTTTTCAATCTCGTGTTGAGAAAAGCGATTCAATATGCTGAAATCGATAAAATAGGAACAATCTTTTACCAAGGTACACAAGTTTTAGCTTACGCAGATGATATGGACATAATATTCGGAACTCCTAGAAATATAATACCTTTACCAGATTCTCCCATGCACTCAAAAGTACTGGGCTAACAGTCAATAAAAACAAAATTATAATCATGGCTCTCCAACTAGACTTTATACCCTCGTTAGGAAACAACAACTTCGAAATAGTAAGCTATTTTACATATTTGGGATCATCAGTCAACTGCAATAACAACATTACAGATGAGATTCAGAGGAGGTTGGTTTTGGTAAATAGATTATACTTTCTACTGTGCAAACGTCTACGCAGCCGAAGCATTTCTCGGAAATCTCACTGCCATGCGAAAACGAAGGGATTCATATACAGCAAGATTCTGCTTTCTGTGCCATCTGGATATTTCTTTTCTTTTATAAAAAAGACATAATTATTTAACATTGGTAATTACATGCGAAATGAGTTGTTTATCGGTTCATCTTTCAAATAAATGCCTGTCTTTAACTTGATCTTATTATGGCATTGCTATTGATGTTCGAATTTTGAGATATGTCATTCCGGTTATATTTGTATACTAGATGGAACTACGTCTTCAAAAACGGAAGTATGACGTCGACGGATACGGAAGTCGCTTAGTTTAATCCTGTGACAGTGACATTTATGAATTACGTGAATATAGACACAAACAAATTAGTATAAACAATTTTTTAAAGATATAGTGAAGTTAGGCGCGAGTGGGTTCTCTAACCTAAAAATCGAACATTTAAGTGGAATTTTTTTAGAGAAAGACGGTCCGATTACAGGACGGGACATTATCTACGGAGACTCGAGGGCGAACAAGGTCGGGTGGGGTAAAATTTTCGACTATACCGACCACGTGGAATCGATTACGATGGTTATCGATTCGATCCAATGACTCCCGAGGGCGTTGTTCATCGTTTTATCAACAACTTGGGGAATTGACAAACTGAAACAAGTTTCAGGGGAATTCACACGTGTGGAAGTTAGGATTTGAAGCAAAAATCCGAACTTCGCACGAACACTTCTGAAATATCCCGAAGACACATGAAGGCGAGGGAGGAATCGATTCCGACCATTGCCGAATCGATCCGACCAACGGTTCCGGAAAAAAGTGTGCTGTGATCAAACTAAAGGTCAGAAATAAGTAGAACGTTACTGAAGGACAACTAGGATCTCAATACACCTTTTGCATCACTTTTGACTGACCGCCCAAATTTTGATCGGGATACTTAATGACTCTGGAAAAAGAAGTTAAAGGTAACGCGACCCCTCGTTTTCGAGTAACTTGAGATCATAGAATCGATTGCCACCAGTTTCAGCTCGACGCGACCAACCGTTCCGGGAAAAGTGTGCTGTGACCAAACTAAACGTCAGAAATAAGTAAAACGTTACTGGAGGATAACTAGGACATCAATACAGCTTTTTCACAACTTTTGGTCGACCGCCCAAATTTTGAACAGGATACTTAGTGACTTAGGGTAAAAGATTCAAAGGCAACGCGACCTGGGAGGTCAAAAAGTGCTAAAACCGAAATCAGTAAGTTCCTAGACACCATTGAGACAAGTTAGTAGTAAGGCACTCACCGATTTTCTGTACTCCTATCTCAAAAAAACTTAAGTTGATTCAACTACGGAGGATATCATGAAAAAATAAGTAAAATCCCCCCCCCCCCACAATACTTTCAATGTATAATACTACAAGCTAATTTTCTATGTGGCTTCCCCGCACCCCCTGATCATCCATCATGTTTATCTTTTTGGCTATATAATTTACGATGAGAAACATAACCGTTGCTTAAACCAAACTGGAAGACAATAACAAAAAGCGCTTTAGCATTATCGTAGTCCCCTGCACCTTTTGATCAGGTATAGTTTCTGATACAGAATAAAAATTTATGAAATCGTGTAAAGCTAATTTTTACCCCTATTTATTTTATTTTAACAGACTAAAATTTCTCCTTTAAATGTGAATTGATGATAGAGAATAAAATATATCAAAAATCCCTTTACTGTTACTATAACAAAATACAGATTAGAAATTTATGAAATCGTGTAGAGCTGATTTTTACTATTATGCATTTTAACAGCTTAATTTTTTTTCCATTTTTCCTATCAATATACAGGGTGTTGCATCATGAGAGGGACATAGCTTAATAGGAGGTAGAGAACATCAGTGGTAACCGGAACCTCCCATAGAAATGTCTCATTGGGCCTTCATTACGAAGTTACAGGGTGTTAAATAATTTGTGGCCAAACCTGTTTTTTGTCATAACTTTGACAGGGAATGAAATAACGGATTCATATTTGGTACGGCTAATGTACTAACGAGCCCCAAGAGGTACATGTATAAAAAAAAATATATCCAGGTCCGGACTCACTATAATTTATGTTTCTTCTTTGCATCAATAAAACATCACCCTGTATATATTTTTTTGAAATTTCGATACGATATTCGAAAAGAGCAAGAAAAAACAAACAAAATGGCCTATTTCATTTTTTTGTTACACCTTCGTGGTTATTTAAATACGTTGTTAAATGTGCAAGAAAATGGATTACAGAACCCTATTAAATGAGAGGCACGTGAAACAAATAGTTTTATAACTAAAATTTGCAAAAATTCTATTGAGCCTAGGTGGTCTGGGTGAATCCTAATTCCGGCACGTTTTAAATGTCCATTTTGGTAAAAAACTGTGGTCCTAATAAGTAATCGGGAAATAACAAAATTTTTAATCAATCACAGTAGGCTTGTTCAAAGAATAAAAGTGACAGATAATTTAAACCATTTAGGCCTAAGCAACCAGTTACTTTGATCAAGAAAATCATCAACATTTTATACTTAATAAAAATTGGAAAAGAGAACAAACTAAAATCTAAATAAATAAAATATTTTCCATTCAATTAACAATAAATAACAAAACAATAACTAAATGTGTTTAAAAATAAAACGTAATTGACACTAAAGTAAATTTTCAAAATGTCCTCCCCACATTCTGTGCATTTTCTTGCGCGTTTAGAAAGGTCACCAATTGCTCGACGTATCATTTCTGGATTATTCCGTATTTCGTCGCAGGTTGTAACGATGCGCTAGATTAAATGTTGTCTACTTTCAATTTCAATGCTATAAACCTCGTTTTTTAAGTGGCCCCATAAAAAGTAATCACAAGGGTTACAATCAGGAGATCTTGGTGGCCATTCATGTGGACCCCCGCGTCCAATCCATCTATTAGGATACACATTGTTTAAGTGTTCTCTTGAAGGTTAAAATGTGGTGGGGCCCCATCATGCTGAAACAACATGCCTCTTATACCGATATTTTCTAACATATTCGGTAAAATGTTTTGAAGAAAATCAAAGTAAATTTCACCATTCAATCTTTCTTCAAAAAAATGTGGCCCTATCAAATGTCTATTCACAAGTCCGACCCAAACATTTACAGAAAACCTGTGTTGCGAACGGCGTTGGCGTACCGCATGTGGGTTTTCCTGTGCCCATTTATGATTATTTCGTGAATTGTTTACTCCATCCCTTGTAAATTGTGCCTCATCCGTAAATAAGGTTCTGTAAATGACTGGGCGATGGTTAGACAACCAATGACAAAATGCCAGGCGGGGGATATCGTCGCCTTGTTGAAGACGCTGTACCTGCTGGATATGATATGGATGGTAACGTTCTCTTTTTAGGGTTCTCCGTACTCGCCAATGAGGAATACCAGTTGCCAAACTGATTCGTCTAGTGCTCATATTTGGGTTTTCTTGAACTACGTTTATAATATTGTTTTGTTCCTGCACACCTTGTTGTAAAACACGCTCCACAACTGCAGAAGTAGGAAACTTTCCGTGTTGTCTTACATACTGGAACACCGTACTAAAGGTTTTATGATTAGGGCATCGACGACCAGGAAAACGCAGCCGATATTCTCTTTCCGCCGACCTACCATTTCCATTACAGAAACCATAGATGAATATTATGTCAGCATATTCCACGTTTGTAAATTTTACTGGCATAGTTAAAATATTTTCACAAGTTTTCACTAACTAAATGCGGATTATTGACACATTAAATTACTAACAAACAATTATTCAACTGTTTAGGAGATTTCTTTTTATTATCTGTCACTTTGAACAAGCCTACTGTGATTGATTAAAAATTTTGTTATTTCATACCCGATTACTTATTAGGACCACAGTTTTTTTACCAAAATGGACCTTTAAAACGTGCCGGAATTAGGATTCACCCAGACCACCTAGGCTCAATAGAATTTTTGCAAATTTTAGTTATAAAACTATTTATTTCACGTGCCTCTCATTTAATAGGGTTCTGTAATCCATTTTCTTGCACATTTAACAACGTATTTAAATAACCATGAAGGTGTAACAAAAAAATGAAATAGGCCATTTTGTTTGTTTTTTCTTGCTCTTTTCGAATATCGTATCGAAATTTAAAAAAAATATATACAGGGTGATGTTTTATTGATGCAAAGAAGAAACATAAATTATAGTGAGTCCGGACCTGGATATATATTTTTTTATACATGTACCTCTTGGGGCTCGTTAGTACATTAGCCGTACCAAATATGAATCCGTTATTTCATTCCCTGTCAAAGTTATGACAAAAAACAGGTTTGGCCAAAAATTATTTAACACCCTGTAACTTCGTAATGAAGGCCCAATGAGACATTTCTATGGGAGGTTCCGGTTACCACTGATGTTCTCTACCTCCTATTAAGCTATGTCCCTCTCATGATGCAACACCCTGTATACTGATTGATGGTAAGGAATAAAATATTACCGATCAGAAATTTCTAAAATCGTGTAGAGCTTATTTTAAAATTGATTATTGTGAAATACATTTTTTAAATACATATAACGATAGCCAAAAGCAGAATATTGCAGGTTATAAATTGTTGAAATCATGTATAAATAAAGATTTTTTGTGGTATTGTTATGAAAACAATGTTGACATTGTTATCATAACAATACCACAAAAAATCTGAAGCTGGATTCCACAGTTGGAATCTAACACGGGACTTGTTGGAGAAAAACTTTATTTTCCAAACGTAAATAATTGATTACTTTACTTGAAATTCTATTTTGTCTTTACTTCTGGTAGTACTACCGTAGTAGGGGTACCTTTTTCGCTGGCTGGGATATCCATTGAATTATGCAAGAAAAGCAGCAGCACAAAACACATTCTATATGTAATAGAAAAAATTAGCGCTACTCATTTTTTCCGTGTAATTGTTGATTGGCTTAAAGTATTATTTTTGTTTTTAATATTATTAACGCCGCTGAACCATTAGGCATGGTCTTCAAACAAACCGACGTACATTAAAAACCTATATAGATAAGTGATTCAATTTGCAGGCGAGATAGTACAGAGAGTAACGGTATTTTAATGAGGTCCTAAAATTTTTGTTGCGTTTTTTGACTGCCCAGTAAATATACACTCGACTATAATCTGCCAGTCTACGATGTCAACTCAACTGTTCTGCGAAGGAAGTCATAATTTTGTAAAATATTATGGCACATGGTTTATATTTTATAAAGAATAGATTTTTTGTATTCCCCAAGTCCATGTAAAAGTAAATATTTTTTATTTAAAAAAATAGAAATCCCACAGGAAATATTATCATTTTTGGCGAAAATAAGCCTCATAATTGACTCTATCAGATGGTATGGTTAGAAAAATTTAGACATAGTACGGGGGACATAAACAATAACTTTCAAGTCATGTATTTTAATATAAAAGTGTCATGGGATCGAAAACCAAATGACTTTTCTTAACGCTAGCACTCTACTATAAATGATAAACGCGCAGTAGTCTGCCGTCCAGGCGTGTAAATGTGGCATAAATTTCTGACACCTCCTAGAAAAAAAAAATGCCCCGATTGTGTCTATTTTTAGAAAATTATGCTATTTATAAATAGCGCTTCTAACAATCTTTAAGACACTTTACAAGAAACTCTTTTCTATGCAATATTTCGACTTCTGAATTGTGTTTTTCTATAATATAGTTATTCCTACTTAAAGAACTTTTCTTGTGCACTCTTACTGCTGTTATAGAAAAAGAGAAAAGTGCCAATATATAAATTTATAAATTAAAATTTTATCATGCCACTTAAAATATTTACATTTATTGCTTGAATCATTTCCGTTAAAAACAAATATTTATGACAGGATCCATCTCCCTAAATTCCAAGTTCATTAGTTCCTTAAGATTATTTTTATTACCTTACTTTATCACAGATGTCTTAATAAATTTTAATTAACATATTAAGTTTTAAGTAATTCTGTACATCTATATTTGCTTCGAATTTGAAACACGTGCCATTAGTTTATATCATTAAGTGCTGTTTCATAAATAAAAATAATTAATCTTCGTAAATGAAGAAAAGCGTATATACTAAGTATTGACCTAATTAAATCTTATAAACATATACGAAAAAATGTGTTAAAAGAAGGTGCGTGTTTCCTCCAAGATGTTTCAAGTTATTGACCTGATGAGTGGAATATAAATTGTGCTACCAAATACCTCTCAGATATACGAGATTAAAGCACAGTTTGGAAAATTAGCTTTGGTTGACATGAGTCCGAGCTAGAATTATCTGTTTCTTGAGTGACAAAGTAGTACAAAGTTATTTTTTCATTCGTTAAAAGAAAGCAATTGATTCGACCGCTCGTATATAAAAGTACATGTACATTTAAACAAAGAAATAGATGTGTTTAATTGATTTTCACAAAATGTTTATTGATTACAATTGTTTAGCCACCAGTGATTTCATCCGACGTTGGGTAGCACAAGACTAATATGCTTACAGAACGTCTACCGAAGAAATATGCAACATTATGCTTAAAATAAATAATCAACAAATAACACTATCGAATTAATAATCAAAATAATAAAGATAAAAATAAAAAAGAAAATGAATGTGTAATTTGTAATATCGTAAGGGATATATACAGGGTGGCTAATTTTTATTAGTCACAAAGTCGGTTAAACGAGAGAAAATTTCGTATTTTGAAGGCCAATGAAATGGATTATAGAAAATGAAAGTATTGCGAGCAATTCCGGAGATATTAGTCCGGTTGAAATCTTGTTCAAAATGTGCTCCTTTATAAGAACGTACAGTCTTCCAGATGGAAACATGGTCAGAAATTGTTTAAATAAAGTTTATCAAAAATAAATTAGAAAAACTGATTTTTTCGTTTCGAAAAAAATATTTTCGTATTTTTCACACCAAAACAAACAAAAGATATTCTTAGATATTTTTCTCTGAAGTTGATAGATTTCGAGAAAAAAATTCTTCAAATCTCAAAAACAGGGTTCAAGAACTATATAAAGATTGATGTTTCTCAATGTAAGAAAAAGTTGCATCTATTCTTTAGTTTAACTACTTGTATTTTAATTGTTAAGAAGTGCACGCGCGATCCTCACTATGATATATACATGTATGGGTATTTTTATAGAACATACGCTTGCATTAGCTCGTCGTGCATCCACTGAAGTATAAAACAATTTGTATAAAATACGAGACGTTACAAATATTTAATATAAGTAGAATATTTATAAGTAGAGTAGAGAATATCATATACAGGGTACGTAAAGTACCAGCTGCTACGGGACAAGCTACGCCGACTGACGTGCGCGCGCACTTCTTAGCGATTAAAAAAACAAGCACTTAAGCTAAAGAATAACATAATATATCTACAGTATATTGTGCTATAAGCTTGAAAAAATAAATACAAATTTTCTTACATTAAAAAACATTAATTTTCATATAGTTCTTGAACCCTCAAAATCGCAAATTTTGCGTTTTTTTTGAGAATTCAAGAATTTTTTCTCGAAATCTATCAACTTTAGAGAAAAATATCTATTTTGGTGTGAAAAATACAAAAATATTTTTTCGAAACAAAAAAATAAATTTTTATAATATGTTTAAAAAAACTTTGTTCAAATAATTCCTAATCAAATTTCCATCTGGCAAACTGTACTTTCTTATAATGGAGCACATTTTGAACAAGATGGCACAAAACAAATTCCATCCGAATAAATTTTCCCGGTTGATGACTGATTTTGGCCGGAATATAGGGTATAGTCGGGTACAATTTTGCTGAGCAGTCAAAAACGCAACAAAAAATTATGAGCTAAATATTAACGCCGGTGAACCATTCGGCATGTTCTCATCAAACAAACCTACAAAAATAAGTGATTCAATTTGCAGTCGAGATAGTACAGAGAAACGGCACTTTAATGAGGCTGTAAAGTTTTTGTTGCGTTTTTTGACTAATCAGCAAAACTGTGCCCGACTATAACTCGGAAATTGCTCGTTTTCTTTTTTTTACGTAGCGCTGTTATATAAAATATTAAAAAACTTTATAGGCATATTTTGTTATACATTAATAATTTTTATTTGGTCGTTTCGTCTCTTCGGGGCCACAAATTTGCAGCAATTTATTGTCTTTATACTTAACGTATTTTTATGTATTGGTCACAAAAATCGTCATTGGTCATAAAAATGTTATTGCTCAAAGAACTCTTCTAACTACGATCTCTAACGCTGTATCAAACTTCGAAACCTCATCAACTTTACTGCAAGAATTCTAGCAGTAAAGAAATTGGCAATTCAAGCAGCACAAGTACGTTACGATGCTCTTTATCTTTCCGAGGCATTAACATTAGAAACATTCTTTTAATGCACTTCCATGTAAATAGTTATTTTTGATGCTAGATTTCGAAATGCCATTTTTGCAATCGAGAATGAAAATCATTCGACTCAAAACGTCAACGTCAACCCAAAACCTACCCTTGCAATAAATAATCTTTATGTGTACGCTAATGTACTTGATATAAGACAATTATTTTAATGCAGTATAATTATAAATTAATAAATTTAACAACAAAAAAATATTAAAACCTGTTTATCAAAATTATCAGACAAGAACTAAAGCATCATCATACTGAACTCCCTTCTCTATCAAGAAATTTTGCTTACTTTTCCCCCGTTTATACAATTTTCCTCCAGATGAGATAAAAAATATAAATTCTATTAGATTATTTAAAAAAATCAACTATTTATTTTAGAAATTAATGAATGTTAGTTAGGCCCAAAAGGGTCTTTGACTTTGCTCGATTTTAAACGAAGGAACATTAAAATTCTTTAAAAAATTAATTAAACAAAATCATAAGAGAATAAATTAAAAAATTTGACCACTTAATGATGTCTAAATATCGAAACTATATTCACTTGAAAATGAATTGAAATATGGATCTGATGATGCCTACTGAATAGGCGAAGCGAATTGGTCTCATGAAAAGGCAATATTTCAATTTCACCATGTCCAAAAGGTGTTAAATTTTTTCAATAACACAAATTATAATTTAGGTTATTTTTAACAGGCTCAAACATTGTTTTTCAGTAAACTGTATCATTCTGTGACTGAAATATATATCTTTATTACAACACAATGCGCGGCCTTAGGGACGCCAAAGTTGTGTGTTCCCTCTGATACTAAATAAGCAAAATGCAGTAAGGTATGTTTTATACAAATTGCGTAATGGAGATATTCTCACACCACCTACATATTGTTCCGCGAATTGGAAATTATTGGGAACACATATCGAATTCACCCACAGTTATGCCGGGTTTGTTTCGGAATATTTGTAATTATAATTATGCAAATGACAAAATATGCCTGCAATCCATCCAGCGCAGCGGCTAATTACAATAATTATGATGACCCTCATTTTTATCGTTTGAGGTTACATCTTCCTTATGTAGGTAATATCGAAATAATGTTACCTTATAAATTGTACATTATGCTAAATTATAGGTTACAACGCATCGAATCCGTACTATTACTACTTGTATTAATTTTATTAAATTACCATTCATTTAAATTAATTAGCCATTTTAATATCGACCAGTATGAATGATTCTCCGATCCTAGGTGACCCCGTGCAATTTGCCGATATCTTGAGAACTAGTACAATCTATTTACTGAATAACTTCACACTTTGGACAAGGTGGGCTCATGGCACAGCGCGTTGTGAATGCGTAAGATTGGAGAGGGCGTCTTGTTCATTTCGTCTTTGTTTAAGCACATTCAGGAAATGTAATTTTGACTATTCAAGGTACCTATCGACTCCAGATAACTACAACGGTTGATACAAATTTTTCGTTATCAATTACATACGAACTCCGATTTACCAGGGGTTTAAGTAAAATTTTTAAAAGCTTGCATATGGCAGTTGTCCATCCGTCTGGAAATAAGTTACAACGACTTCTCGTTAACCCAAAAGATAAAATTGAGTTAATCGAAAGGCTGTAATTGAAGTATGTTGGATAAACGAAACGACCAGTTATAATTAGATTCAAGAAGTATATGGCCCACCTCAAATACGGTAGAACAGAAAAATCTAGTGCTGTGCAACATGATTTTGATAACAATCATAAAATAGTATTAATAACTTAAGATTAATTAGAATTGTAGGAAATAATAGACGGCTGGATGCATTTGAAAGCTTAGAAATTGCAAAATGTGAAAATAGTATGAGCAGTGGCAAAAGACCTATCCCAAATAGTCCTCTTTATTGGTTATAGGTCACGATTCGTCGAACACATCAAGAATTTAGGTAGAGGCAGGGACCATCGTGAATCATGACATTAATATGTGTAATTCTAGGATACTTTGATGAGGCGAGCGTAGGCGCGTCTGTACTATGTACATTTTTTGATATGCGATGTAAAGCAACGTAAGGCGCGGTTAGTACTTGGATGGGTGACCGTTTCAAGTGTTATAGGGTATTTCCCCAACAAGTCAAAAAATCAAAACAAAAAATTTTATAATCAACAAAAAAATCATATCGATTCCAGATACCATTTATACCAAAAAACCACATTCAAGGTCAGAAAAATCTGAAAAAATTCACGAACATTCGATAATTCAAAAATAACCTAAATTCACTGATATCAAACTTTCAACATTCATACTAATCATTTTACAAAAGTCACATTACAAAAAACATCCCTAAAAAAGACAGCCCCCGTATAATCATCAACAAGACCTAAACTACTATCCGTACCTAAAATTACAACGTTTTACTTCATTTCGTTAACTTTCTATAAACCATTTCACATTTTAAATTTCACCACTTTTTGACAACCCCTCGTATACATCAAACTTCTTTCCGTACCTCAAGTCTTAACATTCTATTTAGTTTCATCAATTTCTTGCAATCCAATTACTATTTCAAATTTCATCACTTTTTGATCACCCCTCGTATCATAAACAATATCTCGATTCCCCTTGCAACCGCTATTCAAACTCAGCTCGCGTCTATTAGGAACATTCTCATATCTTATTTCGAGTCACCTCGCATCTATCGGGAACATTCTCATATCTTTTTAACCGTGAAACGTCGGACCTTCGAGTCGACTTTACGGGGTCATCTCAAATTGTTAAATTTTCAATCAATCAAACTTCAATAACTCCCAAACTCGAATAGATTCAAACTTCGTTTTCATACTAAAAAATTCCCCTTTTCTTTGCTGATTTTTCTATATAATTTTTATTTTCGAAATTTAATTTTTTGCAAAACTATTGCGCAATATTGCGTAATATTTCACAACGTGCTGATCCAGACTTGACGGTACCATTTCCAGCTCTAAATAATAGGGGGAACGTTCGTGCTTGACTCAAGGGCACGAAAACGCAACACACGGATAGTATAAATACCGTTACACCGCCAACCCAAGGCAAGTTCATATTTTGACAGTGACTACTATGTTAAGTATTCGCGAGTGGTAACCCAAGTAGTTGTTTTAAAAGTGATTCTAAAGTGTAATAAGCTTATATGCTAGTGTAATCGGTCCGGTTCTATTTAACTTAAGTTGTAGCTTTCTACCGTCTAGTTAGGCTTCCCTATTTTCGGTCCCAGCATACTTTTCGTGACAAGCTGTCGAGCTCTAGCTTCCCCGTCCGAAACCTGGTTCAAAAGAGTTAGTTTTAAGTCTTCGCCTTCGCGGTCCCACAAAGAAGTGAATTTTTTCAGACAAACTTTTCAATAAACATTTTTTTTCGCAGAATTCAGCTAGACTGAATTTATGCCGTCGAATAGTTACCTATTCTAAAAGTGGCTCGTTCTAATACTCTGTTATAAAAAAACATAAATAAATAATTTGTTCGTTCCATTTAAATCCAAGTGTTGTTATTTCAAAAATATCATATACAGGGTGTAGCCTTCGACTCTATCAGAACTATGAAAGACTAATCAGTGCTAAATAGATTAACATTTTAAAACAAAGTGCTTCAACAGTTTCAGACGATATTATACAGGGTGTAGCAATTGACCCTAACCATCACTACAGAATTCGAACCCCAAGGCTTCTCACAACGAAATTAAATGCACGAACAGTCTCTAGGGTCTCAGCTCTTACTCTCCACATCAATTTTTTTTATTTTCCAATCACAGAGGGTTTTCTCATGTTCACAAGTGTTATAGTACTGTTCGGGCATAAGTGAAAAAATAAAATTAATAGATTTCATAATTCTTAAAATAAACATCATTTTCCACCCGTAAAGTCAAAACACAATAAAGACGTCATTCAGTAACCTTAATTTACAAAAAAAACTGCATTTCTAATCAAATTCTGAAAAAATTCACAAACACTATAATTTTCAAATAAACCAAAATTACCGATATTTTTTAAACTCTTCAATTACCCATTTTACAGCCAACAACAATACAGCCCTAAAAAATAACTCTCCCACTGTGGTTTCCATCTCGTCTAAATTGTCTCATAAATCCCCATTCACATTAGTTAACTTCTATTTCTATTAATTTCCATTCATATAATTCAGCGTCTAATTTAGTTTCCTATTCCTTCAAATTATTTAATTTCAATAGTAAACTCATATACCCGACGTATAATTTTTTTCATCAAAACTTAATTCCCTTCACCAAAATGCAGACCAGATGCCTATACGCTAAAGCTCTCGCGTAAACTCCGAATGCTCCGATACACACATTTGCCATTCTGATCGAAGTGGAAGCCTTCGTAAAATATTACTGAACCACATAAACGTCAGTTCGCATCAGTTTCGGTTAATTTTCAATAACTCAATAGCCGTTTCATGTAGAGTTCTGCATCTTACTTCAAAAGATGCCCCTTAATTCCCAATCTTTTATATAATTTTCATTTTAAAAAAAATTCATTTTTAATCCAAAAAACGCTACCTCGCTGAAAGATTGGACGGGGCACGGCAAACGAAAACAAGAAATAGGGATCAACGATCGTGCAAGACTACTGTCCCCGGCGAAACGAAACGCTTCTGGCACTATATAAGGCCGAGATTTTTACACACCAGCATATCAGTTCTCCATCCTTCGGAGAGGATGTAAAGTTGTCGGTCCTTTGTTTATGTTAGGCAAGTAAAAGATCCCTACTCTTCGGAAGAGAAGAGGTTAGCACAATTGCTAGTTGGAAGTAGCTCATTTACAGGCGTCAGTGTTAGGTCTTAGTAGCGGCAATAGGCCGACGTTAAATAAATGTATAAGAAAAGGATACATTGTTAGGCTCATATAGTTTTAATAATCTCCCGATGAAGCTAACGTGGTTAGCGAAATGCGCGTCGAATGTTTAAGTGTAGTGTCCAGTGCAATGTTCAAGCTTAGTGTTCAATGCAGAGTTTTGGTGTTTGTGAAAAATATATCAAAGTTAGGGTTGTATGAATTATATGGAGATATATTTATTTTGATATTTATTTTATATTGTACTTAAATTATTTTTGCTTAACATATTATTTGCAAAACATTATTTTCAACTATGAGCCTTAACAGAAACAAAAAATATAAAAAATATACAATAACACAATGTATTGTGGCAAATGATAACAATACATAAATGTTATTTAGGTTTTTCTTACAATAGAAAAAAATTTATGTTCCTGAATTGCAATACCAAACCTCGTGTCTTTTCATTCGTTTTTATTTTATGTATGTTTAGAAGTTTTTGGGTACTATTCATACATAACAGGATGATAAAAAAATTCTGTATTATATATTTTTCTTTTGTACAGTGACGTTCATAAGTAACGGATACAACTCCTAAATTGTTAATTACGTAGATAATGAGTTTATCCCTTGTTTATGGACCTCACTGTATATAAAATGTTATTAGTGTGGATGTTCCTGTTAGAGTATCTTTTATAAATAGGCGAAAGGGAAAATTTTGAGAGCTTCAAAAATCACAAAATAATTCAATATTTCACTTCAGAAAATCAAACAATAATAAAACAGTCGTTCAGACACTTAAATTTACGAAGAAACTATGATTCTGAAAAACAAATCTGAAAAAATTTACAATTCATCGATAAGTCATAAATATTCTAAATTCATCAATAGTAATATTTAAACTTACCAATTAACAACATGGCAGCACCTTATAAATAATTGTTCTAAGAAATACCGCCCCCGCACCATCTCGATCGACATCAAAACTACTTTCATTCCCCCAGTCGAAACAGTCGTTTCCTGAAATTTTTTACAAATCATTTTCTTCTTCGATTCAACTGTTCATCCACCTTTAATATCAAAACAAACTTCGGTTCCATTCAAATGTTCGATTATAGTATCGGTACTTTCGCTGTATCAAAACTCACTTCCCGGTACTTCTATTCTCCGTTGATATCAAAACTTATTTCCGAACGCGCAAGCAGTATCTCGATTTAAATTGAATCCACGTCGTTCACCGCAGACCAATAGGCACAAATCCATATAATTTCAACTCTTTGTGCAGAACCTTCGGGACGAATTTACACGGGATCGTTTCGAAATTGATAAATTATTTCAAACAATTTCCTTCAATAACTTAAAAGTAATATTGATTCAAACTTCGTTTTAATTTCAAAAAATTCCCCGCACTGAATGGCTGGGATATTTCCAGAACTTTTCCAGCCTTCCGCACGACGTCCCAACGAACCGTATAAAAGGACGAGCTGAGCACGCTCAGTACCTATGTACATCAAGTTGGGTGTGCGAAGTGTTTAATATAACTTCCCCGACGCTTAAATTAACAAAATCGAGTGGCCGCGTTGCTGCCTTGATTGTCCAAGTAAAAAAAAGCTAACAACTCAATTTGCCCTCGCGCATTAAATAAAAAACGATTTTTTTCAGACTTTTAAACCAATACTAAATAAAATAAACTTTTTCCTAAACCGGAATTTCCGTATCGCAACGTTATTATTTTCACAACTCGTGTAAAAAATTAAATATTTAAGTTTTAAAAAAGGAATTTCGTACTTTGTTAATTTTCCTAAATAAATATTCTTAATTTCGTTTAAAACAAAAGTGTTTTAATTCAAGAGACTCATATACATGGTGTCTAAAGAGTCCTGTAACAGACATTAATTAAATCAGTGTTTTTAAACTAAAAATTTAAAATCAAGTATACGTAAAGGTCAAAAAGCTTCATATACTGGGTGTAGCGATTGCCAGAATTATTAAAATAAAAAATTAGAAAACCAGTGCTTCCCGACGCAGACAACCCAAAGTGTAAACGAAGATCCAGAGGGACTTATACAGGGTGTAGCATTCGACTATGTCCGACATTTTAGGCGTCACTCTCTCGAATCTTCAAATTAAAAAATAAAGTGCACTGAGGCCTCCAGAGTCTCATTTAATCTCTAAAGCACAATCTAATTTTTTTGTTTCTCAATCTACGGGGCACATTCGTGTTCATTCCCAACAGGTTTCCATGTTATTTTGTTCCTATCTTAAAAAAAAACTAATTCAATGATCGTGCATTGCAAGGAATACTTATTATGAAACATTGAGCCCGATTCACATTAAAATATTTAAAAATAATGTATTTATTCTGTAATTGGGTTAAATACCCGTTGGACATTTCATTAATTATATAAATAAAAATAAATAAGAGTTTTTATTTTTTTGTAAGCGGCAATTTACTACAGTAGCTTTACGGCATTACGGTTGTATATCCGTAGAAGCTTCTAAATTTTTTTTATAAAAATTATATAAGGTTTTAAATATCTCAGTATATTTACTTTAAAATGGACTTAAGATTTCTAAAATTTTTATTAAGTTTCAAATCAAAGAACCATCAGCTATGTGGGGTATTTTCAATACGTATCATACTTACATATTAGGTCTAGCCAAAGAGGCTGCATTTTGAATTTTATTCGCTTGCTGTACGCTCTATGTAATAGCCCAGGAATATTAATAAAAATTTTACAAGTATACCCTAAACAAATTTCTTGCAAAGCAATTTTTACTGTGGTATGTCAAGTAGGTGTTCCCATATAACATACCAAAAGTCTCTATGTTTCGACTGGAACTTTAATGCGTCACATCGATTTTCTTTAAAGTGGCCTAAGTAAATAGATAAGATATATGAAATTCTGTTGTAACAACAACACTTATTTGTAAATCAGTGTGACAATATTTTAACTTCCGTACTGGTTGACACACTGTAGTTTATTTCATAATAGATGGCGGATTCTTACTTCATAATTGCCTATGGCCAGAAAAGGGAACAACATACGGTGACATCTGTAATAGATATAAGTTGCATATATCATGTCCCGAGGAGCGAGTGTAATATTTGATGGCTATGATGGCCCACCCAATACAAAATATGAAGGGCAGAAGCGTCGATGCTCTAAAAAGACGTCTGTAGATTTGACAATTGACGAAAACATGCCATCGACGACTAGTCAGGAAGATTTTTAGGAAATGCAAGAAACAAGGTCCAGCTGATATCAATTTTATCCACGAAGTTAAAGGAGGCTAACATGGACGTTCGACAAGAAATAGGAGATGCTGATAATTTGATATTTTCAACGGCCCTATCGAAGTCTCTGGAAAGCAGTTCGGTAACTGTTTGTCGCAAATGATACTGATATTTTGGTTGCTCTGATTGCTTTAGCTGACAACAACAATACTCTGTGTGTCCTACAACCTGCAAATGTTAAGACACCACTGAAGGTCTTTAACATTCAACAACTGCAAACCACTCTCGGCAATGTGAAGAACGTTATTTTATTCCTACATGCCGCAACTGGTTCATATACAACATGTGCAATATTCGGGAAAGGGAAGAAACTCGCTTACAAGGTTTTAAATTCCAATCCTGAACTGTGTAGAAAAGTTAAACTTTTTCCTAACCGTTGACAGCCCGAGATGATATTACATCAGTTGGAGAAGAATTCTTGCTCGCACAATACAATTCCAGGAGGTGCAACAACTTAAATGAGTTGCGGTACTTCATGTACAGCAAAAGGGCCGCTTCAAAACAGAGAAGAAAGAGTCCACTAGATATATCCAACCTTCTACCAACAAGTGGTGCAGCAAGGCAACACTCTTTTCGAATGTATTTTCAAGTGCAAGATTGGTTGGGGAATGAAATGGTGGCTACTGAGTGGGAATGACAGAAAATAAATGGCGCCCTAGTTCCTGTCCCTAGCGTTTTGCCTCCTGCGCCAGATGAACTTCTACACCTCATACCATAAAATTGCAAAACAAGTTGCCAAAGAGAGTGTCAGAGCTGGATGGCAGGTCTTAACTGTACCTCTATGTGCGGACATTGCAGAGGAATCTCATGCAATAATATACCTGTCGTGGCAGACGAACTAGATGATCCATGCAGTCAGGAAGATGATGGTGACGATGATCTTATCATGGATGAAGAGGTATTATAAGTATGTGGATTTTCTTTTAAAGGTAATAAAATGTTACACTGATGACGACAAATTTATTTTAATGTTCCAGGCTTGAAGAGACCAACCGAAAGGATTTATTTTTGTTTTGTTCATTCTATTTTTATTATTTTGTTACAAAATGTACATTATTTTTTAATACACTTTTTTAAATATTTTCTTTTAAATATTAATCTTTCAAGTGTTGGAGTGAATTTTAATCGGTTCTCAAAATATTTTCTACGCATTACGATATGAATTCGGTCACTATCGACCTCTTTGACTAGAACAAAATGAAGCTCCAGTCAGATCACTAGAGAGTTTTCATTGGTTAATGAGAGACATCAAATAAACACTTTCCGCAAAAATTAGCTTGCAAGGAATTTGTTTAGTGTTGGAACTTAATTTTCCTGAGCTATAATGACATGTATGCATATACGTGAGTTATTGCTCCAAGTTCAATTTTGTACGCATGAAACGCCTCGTGGACGGAAGGCTTTATGGTTCACTAAACAATAATATTTAGTAATACCATCAACACGGTATAATAGATAACCTCCCCTCCTGCCAGTAATATTATTATAAAAACTCTGCAATGTCTCACTTACTTTAGTCACAACATGTTTGAGAACAGTAACACCTGTTATAACAACTAGAATGGGCATCCACACAAATATGGAGATATTACGTAAAAAGCTCGCCTACAACCGGGTGTGGTCATATTTACAAAGATAATTGATTAATAATGAAAATAATTAGCATTAATTACATAATATCCTAAAATATTAATTAAATCATGTTTTTTATATCTTTTATTCAGTACTGAAGACACTTTATCATTTATTAACGATGTTTCATTATACATTCATTACTATAAGACTATTATTTGTTAATTAGGTAATAATTAATAACCCATAAACTATACCGTTAATTGTTCTACATGTTAGATTTTACTACAGGTTTATGTATTGTTTTGTGTTTGTGTTTGATACACCTGATGTGAAGAATTTAAATCTCGCAGTTTCTTATCTTAAGCTCGGTATTTGACATAGAAAATATTTGAAAGTATTTTTTTTTACTTGTCAATGTTCATGTCTAACTGATAACCTAGTAAAATATTACATGTGTAGTGTTGTAAAATGTCGTGACATTTATTTTTTCGGACATATCCGATTGAATTGGACATTTATAGTACAACTATAATAGAAATTGAAAAACCACCTGTAATCGATTGTATATGTCAAGAGCTTCAAAATGTATATAATATATTACAGGAACAAAGCCAGTACAGAAAAACGACAAAAAAAATGTTTTTTTACGATAATATTTCGAATAGTTTTACTTTACCATTATGATCTATTACTGAATATAACTTAACAAAAATCATTGATTTTAAAAGTCACTTCATTGTCTAACATTTCAATTAAACATGTTATAGATAATGAACGTTTCATAGAAATAAAATGGAACGAAACGAAATTTATGTAACCTTCGGCAACACTGGAAGATTTTCCAAAAGTCTTCAAAACTTTCTTTAAATTTCAGAATCAGAAATCTTATTGTTAAAAGCTTTTATTTAACTTGCAATGTTTGTTTGTTACTTTGTTTGCAATCAAAATTTCGATTAGTTCTAATTAAGCTAGAGCTTGGAAATTTTGCACATGAGTATAAGTCTGGCGACAATACACTTTAACATTTTCATATAAGAAAAAACAAGATGGCGGCTTCAAGATGGTGGACGACTTTACCGTTTATGATCTGATTCGACTTAAAATCGATATCTGGGGGTTTTCGAGATCGCCAATTATGAATTATTGGTCAAAGTTTAGAGATTCGAAATGCCGGCGCCAATATGGCAGACGACTTTTATCATTTATGGTCTAAATCGATCAAAATCGGTATCTGGGGGTTTTCGGGTTCGCCGATTACAAATTTCTAGTAAAAAATTTAGTTCAGGATGGCGACTTCAAGATGGCGGCCGATTCAACTCACAATCGATATCTGGGGATTTTCTAGGTCGCGGATTATGAATTTTTAGTCAAAATTCGGACATTCAAATTGGCGGTGCCAATATGGTTGACGACTTTTGTCATTTTTGTAATTTTTTTATGATATAAAAGCTTGTCGCGAGCAATCTCCTTTACACAGGAAAATCTCGCGACAAGCTTTTATATTATAAAAAAAAATTATATAATATAACAAAATGATGGGTTTGATTTACTTAAAAGTGTATTTTATACTGTTTAGACCATTTTAATAAAGGATTTTTTTAAAATCTTTTTTATAAAACATTATTTTTTACTTTTTAGTCCTTTGACATGTTGTAATGACCCGATATCGATTTTGAGACGAATCGGATCATAAATGGTAAAGTCGTCTGCCATATTGAACTAAATTTTTTACTAGAAATTCATTATCCGCGACCCTGAAAACCCCCAGATATTGATTTTGATCGATTTCGACCTAAATGACAAAAGTTGTCAGCCATATTGGCGCCGCCATTTTGGATTTCCGAATTTTGACTAAAAATTCATAATCCGCGTTTATTTTCTACTTTTTAGAGCATTTAAATAAAAGCCTTTTTTAAAAATATCTTTTTACATAACTTTATTTTTCAGTAAAGGGCAGTTTATTCATTTCCATTATTTTCGAATTCTTACGAAAAGTACAAACTGTCTTTCTTTTGCTTCTGTCGTTTGTGAGGCATTTAATCTAGTAGTAATCCCTAGCTAGGTCCCCTTTTAACAATTTGCTGCTTGAAAGTGTTGTTATGAAACAAAATGCAACTGCCCAAAATTTTTAGGGTATGACACTATAAAATTTTAAAATATTTGGGCATTTTTTTTTAAATCAGATATTTTTCAATATGTCTTGTTTAATTTGTCCTGAAAGTGTCGGACAAATATCGGACACGAATGAATGTCCAACAATACTACACATTTGTAAATTTTTTTCTGGAGACTTAGGTTTTTTTTTATTTAACTGGTAGCACTTTGGATATTTATAAGCAGAAAAAGTCCTACAAATAAATTTTGTGTTTGTTGCTTTATTTGAGTTATTACATATTACGTGGTTTTGAAGTCGAAAATGGTTGATACAGATTTGGGTATTCCATATTATTATGATATAGAAGAATTGACTAATTTAGCAGTAAATTCAATAATACGTGGAAAATCAGAAAGCAGATATGAAAAAGTATACACAAATTTGGTTGGTGTCAACAAAAAGGAGTAAAAAATATTTGTGAAAAGGTTCTGTTCGTACTTCCAAACTATGAAAAACTATAAAGCATCTACAATATGGAGTACCTGCTCAATGTTAAAAGTAGAATGAAATGTCAAAGGAAACATTGACATAAAACAATATATCATATTAATAGCATTTTTGAAGAGAAAATCTGCAATCTGAGCGTTTTATTAGAAATGCTGATGCGAAGCTTTTATTTGCAAAGGTTTAATTGGTATTTGAAACCGATCGCACCACCGGGTTCGAATCCTGGCTCCGGCACTGTCGGAGGAAATGGTAGCTCCCATCCGCACAAGGCCCGGCTTCTGGAATTGAGGGTTGTCTAATTTCTGTGGTGTTTATTTATTATTTATTTATATTTATCGCCATAATATCAAGGTAAGAGCAATCTATTCGCTTGCCATGATAGCCAAGAGTATCGGGTTCAATTCCTGGCTGGGTACGAAGTGGCGTATTGAATGTATTACCGAGTTGGTAGCAATGAACTAGACAGGGTTGTTTGAAGGGCAACATGGTTAATCGTTGTACCACTTCTGAGTTAGAGTCTTAGCTGTGACAGATGATAATGTCGTAGGAAATGCTTGTTGTGTAATTGTCTGTGTATATGTGTCCTGGCTGAATGGTGCAATAGCTAAATAAGCCGATTAAAAAACACAATTTAACCTAAAATTAGTGATTTATTTGTTTCTTGTCCATAATACACAACAATTCTTCACACGCGACAACCGGTATACTATTCTAAATAATACAAATTAAGAGCCAATTAACATGTCAGAAACGCATAACGAAGATTAGGACTGGTGGTCGAGAACGATTAGTCAAATTTGTATTTGAAATATCGATGTTTGTATTCGGTGAAACTAAGCAGTAGTTTATCTTAAGCTAATCGTTACAACAGCAAACAACATATTTAACAATTTTGTTTGAGAGCAGGCTGGAAATTGATTATTGGTTTTAAAAGCAGATTGCCTGTGGTTGGCTTAAAAACCGAGCTTCTGTGCTGTCACTTACTCTAAAAATATATGTCGACAAACCAACATCTGACAGATAACAGACCGGATGAGAAGGCAGTCAGCACGCGCTCTCAGCGCTTAATCCGTAGAAATCCCCACGACCATGAATTAACTAATCGAACAGTTTACATTTTCTCTTAATTCCGTAAAGCTCAGGATTTGGAATAATATTTATTGAGTTTATTTTTAAACAGAATCCAAGTAAGCTGAAGCAATACTTATAAGTAGTAGGTAGCCGTTTTTATAAAATTTATGGTTTTGTTAATTTTGGTATTTTTTTACTGCTCCTAATAAGGAAGAGTGTTGGACTGGATCGGAGGCTGACTGGCGCATAGTGGGTAATTTGCAGGTTTTGGGTGATCAAAATTCTACAAATTCCTTAGTATTTATTAAAATCTGAAAATCTAAGTACTTGAAGGTGGTTTGAAAGGTTGAAAAATTAATATCGTTTTAAAATCTGATAATATTTACCTAAGATTACGCTAAAAATAGTAAAAAAAATACAAACAAAAGAAATAATTTTTGAGGGTGTTGAAAATTAAATATTGTTTGAAAATTATTTATTTGAGAATAAAATTATACCTACCTAGAAGCCACGAAAATATAATGCAATAAATATAAACTACAAGGGGTGGTTCTTGAAAGGGCGTGCAGTAACACCTCACGAAAAATATAGAATTATAAATTTTCAGCTTCTGTATTCTATTCTAATAGATTTTTTATTAAAAAACAATTGGGTTTTTTCTCTAGTTACCACTGATGTACTGCCCAGATTATCATGCTTACAAGAAACATGATAGACGGACAGACAAACAGATATTTTGAAGTTTATTAAGAATTCGACGAGTAACATAATGATATAACGATATTACGGTTTTAGAAAAGTACCTGCCAAATACTATGTAGGAGAGTGAGTTATTATGGATTGTGCTTCACAATAATTTGCCGCCGCTCCGTCTCTTTTGTAACTGAAAAATGTGCAAGTGATCCAGAATAGGTTACTTCTTTTGGGGCACAATGATTCCACACAACCGATGTTTCTATTTCCTTTGTTAATTTTAGGGAAAAATGGTGCGGAACTGTAATGAAGCGTTTTTCATTACCGAAAATATGCCCAGGATCTAACATTTATTTTATACACTCTATATAAATAAACTATCCTTTTATATTTTATTACTGTATATAAACTATCCTTTTATATTTTATTACTGTATATACTGTATATAAACTATCCTTTTATATTTTATATATGTATATATATATATTATACCGCCTTAAGCGCAAGCTTGAAAAATTAATAAAATTATTAATTTATAGATGCACCAGATAACTTTACCAATTGTATGTACAGGTGAACTCGGGTGACGGGGAAGCGACGAGAGGGGATTTTCACGCAAGCTAAGCAGCGAGTTTTTCAGTATGTACCGAACGGTCTCGCATGTTAGATGTGTGGAGCTCTCCGTGCTGTACCGATCTATACGAAATATTCAAGTATTAAAGTAAGGTATAGTCTAGTATACTTTAACTTGGCGTGTGTATGTATGAGTTAATATTTCCGTACGATTTCATTTTCTCCCATATTGTACACAAAGTTAAAGCAATAGTCCAGAAAAATTGTCTACCTGGACAATATTTCTGGATCTTTGTGTACAAGAGAAAATGAAATCGTACGGAAATATTAACTCATACATACACACGCCAAGTTAAAGTATACTAGACTTTAATTGAAATATTTTCTACGTCGATCTGACGCCATCCGTACAACGTCATCCTCTCGGTAAAGAGAAAGGGGATAATTGAAAATATCCTATAGTCAGCTCACCAGTAGCCGCTCCAAGCATTAGATGTGCCGCCTGCCGTATGTTCCGATCTGCGAGAAAAATATTACAGGTCCCAAAATTTAGGTGATTCAGTTATTTTAAGTCGAAAATATTCCGAAATATTTTTCTTTTGACGCCACGTTGATACATCGCGCATTCACTACCACCGTTTCCCACGCCTGTAAGTATTTGAAGGAGATAATTGAATTCGTCCCGTGTAGTCAGTCAGCCAGAGCGACTCATCGGCAGCAGACGTGTCCACTCCGAAATCTGAACCCAGGTACAGTTATTGCCATATATTATTTGTGAGCAAAGTCCGTACTACTCCATTGACCAGCAGCGCACCCGTTTGGTGACTACTTCGAGAACACCGTTCAGTTCCATTCCGTTCCGACCGCCCCACCACAGCAGACGTACTCGACCGTAACCACAGGAAGTAAGTTCATGGAGGAGTAACTAAACTGAAGTACTGGCCAAATATTGTATATAACTTCTCTATAATTTAGCCGCTTGCTATCCCTGCCACTTGAGTCATCTGGTCTAGTCTCAAAAAATGACCATTTTTCTCCTCGTCACCAACTGGGGCAGAGAAAAACGCGTCACAGAACCCAAAACAAAAATCAACAAAAGCAGCTTTTACGGAAGAACAAATAAAAAGAGAGATTAATTTCTTTGCGAATTAATTTAACTAATTTATAATTACTTTTATAATGGAGAAAATAAACTAAATGGAAATAAAAGAATATGAAAACATACCTAAGATACTACGTTTATAATGTCAAAAACAGACTTTTAGTTTTCCCTATATGAGCTGAACGGGAAAAATATGCACGAATGCTGAGAAATAAGAAATTATGATAATAATAAACAAGCGAGAATGTAGCAATGTGTGTGTTCATATACGTAAACAAAACAGCGTATCGAGCGCCTGGTAAAACTCACTGACTGTGGTAGCGCAAAAACAGGTGCGGTTATTTATTTCCTATGAATTCTAAGCGAGTTCTTAACTTAGCAATAAGAGCCTTAAATATAATATAATCTGATGGGAATAATTAATTATAAAGTGTTAAATTCAAATCCGGCTCGAAGGACCAAAATCAGATGATGCACCAAGGGCCAAAGTAGGCATAAAAGAAAAATTTTGCGCTTACCTTCGAACCGAACGTTTGGGGTTCCAATTGGCTGCAGTGGACTGTAGCTTTCTGGTTCGTAGCACTAGAACTTTGATTTAATGCACACTCATTCAACGTGTTTTTGTCAGGTCGGTTCCCCTTTTTATATTTCTTAATGCTTTGGACAGTCATGAAGTTTAAAATTTTAGGTGATCCGCTTTATTTTGCCTTATAGGTATGTTGCAAAAGGGCAAAAACAGAAATAGAAACCGTTCGAATGGCCTCCGGGTTGAAAATATTTAGGTGAAATAACAGAAACTAAACTTCATTTTATATATCCAGTACTAATTTGTTAATAGTAAATTAACACACCTTGTGTCAAATTTTCTGTATTTCTTGCTCTTGAAAATGACGGAGGATATATTTAATAATTTTTATTTACAATTCACTAAGAATTTAGATATTTGTAAGAGACTGTGATTCCGATTGATTAAACAATTTGAAAAGCACAAGTATACTATAAATATCGAGATTATTAATAAACAAAGGGAGGCGAGCGTAGGTGCGTCTTTACTATGTACATACTTCGATATGCGATGTAAAGCAACGTCAGGCGCGGTTAGTAGTTGGATGGGTGACCATTCCAACGAAGACCGCGTCCTCGCCTCACACATCTTCCAGCGGCTTGTATATCAGTGTATGCGCGGAAGCTATACAACCTTAGGCGAGGGTTGTATAGAAGATATACCATCCTTCGGAGGGGATGTAAAGCCGTCGGTCCCTTGTCTATTAAATGTTAGGCAAGTAAAAGATCCCTACTCTTCTTAAGGGAAGAGGCTCGGCAAAATTCCTGGTTGGGGGTAGCTCGTCTACAGGCGTCGGTGTTAGGCCTCAGTAGCGGAAATAGGCCGACGTTAAATAAATGTATAAAAAAAAATAACCAAAGGACTACGATTAGATTGTAAGATTTATAGAAATCTGCATATAATATTCTCTCTTATTCAGAAGAAGCTGTCTAGTTAATTCACAATGTAATAATTGTGGTTCGGAAATTGGCTCAGAGATAGCGTTGCTGCTGTGTAAAGAATTTTACAGAAGAATTGAGTACGTTCCTGAATGCTAGAGGTATAAAACAGCGAAACTGTTACACCAGAATAAGTGAAGTAACAAGATTTGAAAAGGAGCAAAGTGAACAAAGTAATTTTGGAACAACCTTTATATCAGCTAAAAATCTGGTAGGTGAATAAAAAAGATGCTGATTTGAGTTTAAAATTGTTAGAAGTTTAATATTATTTCTACCAGTTTCTCGTTTTCTAGTGAAAGATAATAAAGCGGCGTTTTTCACAGCAGAGGTAGTATACAAATCCAATTTATTCAAAAGTTGATGTCTCTATCCGATGTTATTAACCATAAAGCTGTTTGGAATAATCAATAGTAGAAATCGTATAGATAATTGGATGTGTTTATTTAAATGTCCCTTTTCTCGGAGTTGGTATAAAATTTGCACGCTATAAATTCTAGTTTTATGTGTTTATTTCGTTCTAGTCTTTTAATTAATGGTATCCAGGATTTTTCTGACACTAAAAACTACTTTACAATGTTTACTAAGTTTAATGCAAATGTACATAATACATACATAGTTGCAGTCCGGAATGTTGGCGAATAAACTCCGGAGAGCTATTTGCATATGAATTTTCTCACTTATTTTACGCTGATGGTCAAAAGGAATGCACCACCCAAAAATTACATGATTTTGATGTTTTTTTCAAACTGTTTGTCCGCTTTTAATGATTTCCTGTTTTGTTTTGTAGGTTATGTAACATTTTGAGTAAAAATATGTTTTTTAAAGCACAGGGTTATAACAAATTTATTCAGTCTTGTGGAGCACGATAACGAAATTTGATTTATTAACAGAGTTTGACACAGTATTTTACAACCTGATAATAGCAACAAACAACAACATCTGGAATTTGAAAGTAGTGACTGAAGCGGGTACTGTCCTCAATCGAATTTTTATCTTTATAGCAACGACTGACGCAGTGCGTCAAATTGAGGATCTATATGGTCAAGGGACCTCGTATTGTGAACGAATATCTGGAGGGAGTTAATATTAAGACTATACGTTGGCCAGCTCACCGACCTGATCTTATCCCAAAAGAGTATTTATGAGTTATCCATTGCAGGCAACTTAGCAATGGGCAATCACCACCTGATTTGCGAAACGATGTAAAGCAAATGTTATTACAAATGTAGAAACTGATCAGAGCCAATTTGCGTGCAGTTTTATTGTGAAGCAGTGATAAGGAGTTAATAATACGATATGTTAATTATTTGGTATTATTGTCATTAATATGTGCAAAAATCCGTCAATAAATCTAGTTTTGTTATTCTGCTTCACCAAACTGAATAAAACTGTTTTATTGATTGTGTACACCTTCCATAAGAATGAAATTTTTTTCATTGTTTCAAGACTCCATCGACCTGCATAAATGTGTCCAACAGTCATGTCATTACTACCAGCTGGAAAATTGTCTATTCTCCCAGTTTTTACATATGAGGGGGGCTGGGATTAAAAGCGCCAAAAGACATTGTTTAACTGATCTTCTTTTAACTAGTTGACCAATTAAGCTCAACTAGCTCTTGAAATAAAGAGAGAAGATAATTTTCGTAGAATATGTCATTATATAACTAATCTTTAAAAAATCCAGACACGAGAATAGAAAAATCATCATCATGCCTGTCTGCCATCTTGAGCTACATGTTTTGTAGGCTACTAAGTTGCCTAAAGTTCAAATCATGAATGTTGTCATTCACGTCATCATTTTTTAATTTCCGAATCAAATCATCTCAAGGTCACACAGAATGGCACGTGTGTGCGTATCAACGTATGCAATAGAGAAGTATTTTGCAATGAAAATACAATGAATTCTAACATCCGCTGCCGCCATTTGGAAGATAGTTTATTTTCAAACAGTAAAATAAAGCACTAACAAACTATTTATCTAATTACAGGAAACTTAAAATATCACAGTAAGAAACATTAAAAACTTATAAAAACAAAAAGCAATATGCAATTAATACATTTGATATGTGTTCACGGTACGCTACTGAATTGATAGGGAACTGACAGAGTGCTGAACGTTGGTTGCGGCTACGACTAACGGTTGTATTATTCATTCGTAAAACGCGTTGTTACGCTTTGAACTTTTGTCGTAGCCTCAGTAGACGTGACTTTCTATTATTTACATCTTATGCGCTTTGTATTTACAAAAATAGAATATTCGCATGTTGTTGATAAATGCATAAATTGACGACGTGAATGACAACATTCGTGATTTCAACTGTACCTAATAACGCCAACTTTATCCGAATTGGTTAGCTAGCAAGAAATATGCCAATCAAACAATAGATGTTTCGATTTTTTTTCCTCTCGGTATATGTCTCTTAATAGCAAATTTCATTCTGTCGTTGATTTGGTTTATCGAAATTTATTTTACTTAAAATAACAATGTTTTATGTGAAAATGGATGTTCTCTTAGAATTTGCAATTAATGATATTAAATAATAAAATAATTTCTCGAAAGGAGTAGCGGGATATTTTGAACTTCCTAGAAAACCTAATACCGCCCACATGTGAGCACATATAGTCTTAGGAAAAGTCACTATTGGATTTTGTGAAAAGTCTAGTCAGCGAAGCAGAATATAAAATAGCCAATTACACCCAAAAAAATGAAGTATCTGGGAACATATCTGACAAACCAACCGGAAAGGAAGAAATTGTAAAGGGAAGAATTAAAATGGTATACGGAGTTACAATAGTAATTTTACGTAGACCAACATGGGGCCTGATCAAGAGTGTACAGCCATCATATATATATAGAAGAATCCTCTAAGGAGCTGAAAGGGACATCGACCAACTATTTGCAAAACCAATGAGACTAAAGAAAGACAGATAACGTCAAGAAATGAATAGTAGGAAAAGCAACATAAAAGGATACAAACATGCGCAATTAGTAATCGGGGCATGTACAAAAAAACAGACCCAACGCAGTGAATATCGTCAGTAATTGAGTGGATCATCGACAAACTAGGAAAGAACCAGTTACACTGAGAACGAACAATAAAAAAATAAAATACATGAATCCAATAATATATTTTCCGCAGAAATCAAAAACGGAGGAAATTAAAGACTCAGAAGAACAGCTCTAGAAGCAAAAAGACAAAAAGAAGAACTTAGACACTCTGTATCACGACACAGTGGCAACGTAACTCACAAATCCTTTACTTTTCACCCTGTATCATGCCTCATGTTGCTTTCGTTTTTGATAACAAACATAGGCCCAAGCCAACCTAGCTAGACGTAGTCGGGCCAGAGCCAGCGGTGTGTTTTTCGGGAGTGACAGCGGTAAATCAATTAATATATCATTAATTGGATTGAATCTGTGGTAGGTTCTTGATGAAACATATTCAATAGAATAATTATAAATATTCAAAAGAATAGTTATAATACCACTTACTTTACCAGAGTTGATCAAGTGTCAATCCCCTTACAGTATAAAAAATTCTTTAGAACTTGTGACCAAATTGGAAAGCATAACCTTACCTGAAAATGCCAAATTAGTTTATTTACCTCTATCCCTATTCATGAGATTAAGGATGATATATTACAACATCTTATCTCCAATAGTGAATTGGAGATATGTTGACGATGTGTTTTGTATATGGATCGTTACTGAGAGACAATTGTCACATTTCATCCATTTTATTAACTCCCTAAACAACAAAATTCAGTCTACAGTTGAAATGGAAAAAGAACGGTCAATAAACTTTTTAGATATTACGCTGACACGTAAAGAACATGGGCTAGAACTTGGTATTTACAGAAAGCCAACTTTTACTGACACTCTTACACATGTAAATTGTAATCAATCTTGGAAGATAAAAATGTCACCGTTACATAGCTATGTACAGAGACTATTATCTCTAAATTTAAATAGGGTTAACTTTGAAGAAAAAGTTAGAACTCTTAAAATACTAGCAAAAAACAATGGCCATGATGAGTTACTTATTGACAAATTAATTAAAAATAAACAGAGGAAATTATTACAAAAACATTTTTTTAACGTGCCAAATATAGAAAACAAAAAGTGGCATAGTATAAATTATGTAAATAAGGTTAGCAACTCACTATGTAATAGATTAAATAAATTAAGTATCAACGAATAGAAATAATTTAGGTCGCTTGTTGGTTAATAATAAAGAAAAGACAGAAGATATTAAAAAATCGGGGGTATATGAAATAACGTGTGACGACTGTGATGCCTTATATATAGGTCAGAGTGGCCGTAGCATAGCATAGATGTGAGGTTAAGAGAACACAAAAAGTCTATTTTATACAATAAAAAATCAACTGGTTTCGCCGAACATTGCATTGAGCAAAATCACGTTTTTAACGGTAGTAGTGTTAAACTTTTGCATAATACAAACAAAGGAAAAATCCTAGACATGCTTGAAATTTTTGAAATTAAGAAGGCCCTAAGAAACCATAAAAACGTTACAAATACACAAACAGAATTTATGAACAACCCTGTACTAGACACAGTAATAAAATTAAATTCGTAGTTCCGGCCTGTATTGTTAAATTTAAAGAAATAGCAAATCAAGTTATTATCCCCCTCTAGGTAGATAGAATATTTCTATGATATATACTGTGAACTACCACTTTCAGGTCAGTTTTTAAGATTCTTTGATAATGGTCGCAAGGCCGAAACATATGTCAGAGAAATTTGAAGAAAACTAATGAAACAATAAACCAAGTGCGTATTGTAACTATTCTTTTGAATATTTATAATTATTCAATTAATATCAGCTTAAATGGCAAAACGCCTGTTTAGCTTAGTTTATAGTGTTTTGCCGTTTTCCGAGTATCACAGAACCCAGCGCAAATTTTTATAATTATTCAAACCAGTGGGATCTGTTTCGTTTACAATTTGCGAAACCATTTTTCTTCTTTGTAAACAAACTATTTTAATATATCTAAGGATAATATTTTTCTCCATAACATTTTCTCGTTCCACGCTGTTTATTGTTGATATGACGTCTTCTAAATAAAAACAATATAAAACAATAAATGCATATAAAAATAAACGAAATCCACCTCCCACGAGTTTTAAATGCGATTTGAGAGTTGAGTGGGCTGTTTGCAAGCTAGTGAATGAAATCACGTGACTGCGACCAATAAATAACAAGCACAAGTGGTTTTTTCTGTGCCGACACGTTGCACTTTTGTGTGTACATGTGACCACGAGTGCGTGTTTTCTTGTTATGGCTTGTACAGAATTAAATAATGTGGGATGAAGGTTTCCCAACAAGCTAGTAAAGTAGAATGTTTGCATGCTAATCATCTGCAGATACGATTTTAATTCCAGCTGAAATATCATCAAGAAACCTTACAAAACGGCTAATGGAAATAAAGACGCTTTCATTAACGGCCGCTATATTATAAGGTACTTAATGCACTGCTTGTTATAGCCCTTGTTTATCGATGTAATAAACTATTGCAGAATGCGTAATGAGCATTTGCAATATTTGCATGTATCTATTATACTTGATTTCTGCAAAAATTATCGTTTAGATTTGTTAATAAGATTTGTTCTCTAGATTGCACTTCCATTAGGTTTTTATTTTCTTCGGAAAGTATCCAATTAGCACGGTTTACATTTTGCATTACAAGTAGTTAATAGAATTTGAAATTAAAGGGAAATCAACAAATTAAAGACAAAAGCTCTTATATGAACATGGATAATGTGATTCTAAATATTACAAAATTCCAAAATATTCACAAAGGGTACTGTAGACTTTTATAAGTGAATTTGGCCTCTTACCAAATCGGTTGATTATATGTATTGCAGTCGAAGTTATTCTTAACGAAAATTTTAATTGCCTCAACTTCCATTATAGGCTGGTTTCGACGCTAGAGAGCGCACAAAGCTTGATCTTTCTTTTTTTAAGAACTATAATTTTTGCATGGTAAACTATCATTCCATTACTTTTTTAATTTAAAACGTTGTAAGATATTTAATTTTAATGATTTTGAGGTGTGAAACTTATGTAAGGTGGTAAATGCTACAAGTTTCAAATAATGTAACGTACATAATCCAAGAAGAAGGAAATAACAGTCCCGCAGGCCGGCAGCAAACAGCGAACGCGAACTCGAGAACGCATTGGTAATAATAGAATGTTTTACCCACTAATGCTATACCTCCGTTACCGCTAACGTAGAAGGAAGGAGATGTGCCCATGTGCAGAAATATCGTTCACTTTATTCTAATTGCGTGTCACCCTATTTCGCTGCGGTAAGGACGTTCGGTTACGCACCTTAAATGAACCGTAAGGCTTTTAATTCGCCAGAAATCCTAGTGTCTTGGGTTTTAGGTTTGTGGTAGTTATGCGGTGGTCACACTGGTTGTTACATGGCCTATGTCCATTTAACAGTTTTATTTAAAAACTAGTGTTTTGTGGATAGTTAGTACGACCTGTATAACATTTTCTCGATTCTTGTAGGTGAAACTGCTTTCAACTAACAGAATTTAACTTGTATAACTGCTAAACCATTTCACACTGTTTTATGTTTCTATATATAGTATATCCTATAAGATGTAATATATTTACGGATTTATCAATACGTTTTACTACTTATTTACATCTGTTAATATTTGTGGTTATGTATAAAATAGAAATTGCAAAGGCAAATCAGCTGGTCTGGAAATAATAAAATAAACTATTATTATAGATTACTTTTATAGATTATATGCCACTACTTTAGTTGAGTACGGGAATCTACAAGGCAAGTTGGTACGCTTAACGCAACCACTGACAGATGGCCATACTGGTACTATTTTTATATTTTATAGCTTTCAATTTCAATAGGGAATTAGATTTCTCACATTTTTTTGGTAGCGTTGTTTTCCAGTAAACAGGACAAAAAGTTTACCTTATCAGTAAAACTCACCAGGAAGTCATTTGCTTGCAGCCTTTGTACTGATTCATACGTTCATAATTTTTAACTGCGGACTTCAGTAATTGATATTACAATTTTTATATCCCAGTTACAAAGTGTTTAACATACAGGTAATTTCATTATACTTATTTAAAATGTAATTAATCTTAAAATTTTGCCTTTGATGTAATTTCAATTATTTTTAAAATAAATTTTGAATTCAAAGTCAATTCTTTTTAATTTAGTAAGTAATTAAAATACTATATGTACCACATGGGTTTAAAAATATTTTTCTCTTTCCTTTTAATTTTTTTGGCAATTTATAGTCTAAGAAATCAGCTTACTTTTGTATAGCTTAAATAACTTTTGTATAGCTTAAATAAATTTGGATAGCTTAAATAAATTTCATGCAGCTAACTTAAATATTCGTGCATAGCTAATTAATTAATTTTGCACAGCTAACTTGCTTATATTTTGAATAGCTAACTTGCTTAATTTTGTACAGCTAACTTGCTTAGATGCTTATATATTCTTAGATATTTAAATTCTGAGATACGTCTTCTACATTCCTGCATAGTTTTTGCACAGTTTATCTTTCATAGATAAACTTTGGTTATCTTTTCATTAAACCACATAGTTGATTAATTTTCCTACAACTTTCATCCCATTTCATTGAGAGACGTAAATTGCCAAGGAAAATTTAGAATTCTTGCAACAAGAGACAATTGTGGGCCTGGACTGCTGTCCCAGAACCAGTCACCTGAACCATAAACCATCTAGGATACTGGTATCAATTTGTCTTTTATATATATATTTTTTTACATTTCAATTTGTCTCAAATCGATTTGTCTATTTTTTTTCATGTAATATATTTTGTCATTCATTTTAAACTATCTTTTTATTTGTCTTACCAACAATTTCAGTCTGATCTATAGCAGACTGGTTATTCGAGAAAAAGAGACAATTTTGCTTATTTTACTATAGATGGTGCCCAATTTAACATCAATTTTTCTTTGTCTCCTTTTCTCGAAATAAACAGAAATCTGTCGCTTATGCTGAACATGTCAGAAAGGGTAAGTTTCTCCACTCTTACGAATGCTCTGGACCCACGGCTCTCTGCTCCGACTTAAACCAGCTAGTCGTCCGCACATGTTGCCTCAATTCTTTCTCAAAAATAAATAATAAGAGAAAGGAGGTAACATGGTCACGTAGTTTTGTTCTTGATAATGGCTGTTTGATGTTGAGAGTCAAAGTCAAATCTGTCATACACAGTAGATCGCAAGAAAGGGGGTTGTCGACGAGGATTTGGTATTAATAAAGCCTGTATCAGCGCGTCTTCCACTTTCACCTCATTCTTCAAATGCACAACTAAATTTAATACATCCACCGTAGCTGCAGAGAATTTGCTTTAAATTATGGTTGTATTGTTCAAAAATGTGTTATATGCATACCCAATTATGCAGGTTATCCATCTTCTTCTTACACGTTTATGGCTTTACAGGTTATAGAAAGCGAACTGTTAATTATTTATACACCAAATCTGTCAAATAGCGTCCACCACTCGTGCAAAGCTCTTATACAACAATCCCCTTATTTTGTTGACCGTATTTGGTCACGTGACATTTAAGATTAACGCGAATGGTATTAAAGGAATTGGCAAAACTTCCTAATATGCCCGTTACAAGCCAAAACCAGCGCCACATCTAGCTTGTATAGCAGGAGGATTATTTGTTTGAACTGACATGTAGACGCAAATGGTCGAGTTATCTCTGTACTCAAATACTCAGGTCCAGTTTATCAATACATGGTTAACTCATAACTAGAGGATAAATGTCATATGAAACAATAGGTATCTATTGTTTTATTTGACATTTATCATCTAGTTACGAATTAACCCTGCATTGATAAACCGTACCTCAAGATTGGGCAGCAACTGACCAGGTGTGCGTCCCGTAGGTCCACTGGTCTCTCAGATGGGATCGGTTCCAGATCCTAAAGTGGTCCAATTTCGAGCTATTCACGAGAATGTATCAAAATAGTATATTAGTATCCGCCAATATTAATGTGAGAATGTTATCTTCTATATATTTTGATATTTTGGATTGATTGCAGTGGGTTACAGAATACAGATTCCAACAATGGATACTAATCTATAAATGTTTCTGTATAAGATTTTAAAAAAATGCTTTAGGTAATCATCATTTTTGATAGTTTCTCACGAATAAATTGGATAATGTTCTGGATATGGAACCAGCGCCAATTGATCCAATTTAATTCAATAAGACTTTATTTCTTATTATAATACAGAAAAATACCCCCCCTTAGCCCATACCAAACTTTGATTTTAAAAATTTGGATTGTATATAATGTTTTGACTTTTTAAAAAATGTATGAAGCGAAATGAATTTAGAGACAAAAATGTACAAAAAGAAACCAAGAAAAAATAAACGCGACAAAAAGGCTACAAACAGAAAGGAAGAGGGGGACAGGAAAGATTTAAAGATACAAAGGGTATGAAATATCAGTAAAGTTAGATAGGGTAAGCGGAAGTTATGGTTGTTGAAGTTTGGCTGCCGGAAAATCGGTAACGTCTGGTACGGAAAGGGTGTTTAACCCGAAATGGGGCATTATGCTGTCTAATTTGTTTAATGTGTCTTGTTAGCGGACCATCGCCCAGCTTAAAGGAGTACAAGTTTTGGGAGATCTGCTGGACGTAATCCGCTATCGGCGTTATGTTATTGCAAAGAGCGTATAGGAGTATAGGTCTCTGAGGGAGGTGTACCTTCCAGAATTTGAAATGAGGCGCATACATTTGTGCTCGAACATTTTCAGTTTTTCCATTGTCTTGGCCGGTATGCTGCACCACACCGACGCAGCGCCGCGTATCTGATGGACGGCCTGACCACCATTGTGTAAAACAATTTTTTTATTTTGTCTGTTGAGTCTGCTATCCCTGAACATGAGCGGATACAGATTCCTGGAGAGTAGAGTAGATCGCCCGTACAGTCTCATTTAAGTGGGTGTTAAACGTCAGTCGTTGGTCCAGTCTAACCCCCAAGTACTTCACGAATATTTCAGTTGGAACTTTGTTTTCCCTGATCAAAATGGGCGTTATGATTTTATTCTCTGTAAACCGAGGCCTGAAGAATATCGCCTCGGCATTCATCCAAATCTTCCACTCGTGGTACGAGTCATGTGCGCCTTCGGCAGCATCTTCGTTGCTTGGGCGTTGTGTGAATACGCGTACAAGGCTGTATCATCGGCGTACTTGGTCTGCTTCTTATTTGGGAACTATGGAAAATCGGAGACGTACAGGGTGTATAACTTTGGTGACAGACATGATGCTTGCGGGACCCCCGCGAGAATGTCCCGACGTGTTGACAGTTTGTCATTCAGTCGAAACTGCAGGCATCTGTCCGTCAAGAATCAGTGAATGAGCTTAAAGTAGGTCGGAAAGTTGTAGTGGCGTAGTTTGTAGAGTACTCCGGAATCAAGATGGTGTCGAACGCCTTCTCAATATCAAGGAGTACCATGGCGATGCTCTCCCCGAGGTTGTATTATACTTTGACGTCGTTAACTATCTTAACGACCTGTTGAGCCGTGCTCCTGCCTCTCCTGAAGCCAAACTGAGACTCACCGTCAATGTGGAGCTCCTCCCGAACAGCATCTAGTCTAGTCAGCACGAGCTTCTCCACCAACTTGGAGATCGCCGACAGCAACGAGATGGGCGTAGCTGCCGGCGAACTTCGCGTTCTTATTTCGCTTGAGGATGGAAACGACCACGGCGCATTTCCACTGGCTATGCTGTAAGCCACAGGATCGCGTTAACGATGTACAACTGCACAATACCTTCCTCGGGAGATATTTGAGCAGTTTGTACTCGATGTCATCCTTTCTAGGGGCTTTATTGTTTGATGCCAGTCGCTCCACTCCGGTGTATTAAAATAGAAATTTATTTATCCAGTTTCAATATTACAATATAATTTTTGCAGAACGCCTAAGCATACAGGGAGCTTGTGTTGGTTATGCACAATAATTATTAAAATACAGAATTTTATGTATACATAAATACTAAATAATAAATACAACAGAATAAGGAATATGAATGGATTATCTGGCGATATTAGTTGGAGAGACGACAGATGAGAAAATTTATCTAATAATATATTTATTATGCTACAAGTACGTAAAACATATGCTATTTAAAACAGTTTTGAAACGAGAAGATAATTTGTGTTTGGAAATTTAAACTCTACCTTATATTTTCCTTCCTTTTTTATATGTTTTATATTTTTAGGTAACATATTGTAAAAAAAATAAACCTTTAAAAATATAAACCTTTGCGAATGAGATTTATAAAAGAGAGACATTTCTACTGGAATGTTTTCATTCCACCTAGTATTATAGCAATGTTGTGGAGTTATGCATTTGAACTTCGACGTAAGAACTCATAAGTATATAATTTTCTCTAACACTATTTTAGAAAGTACACATTCCACAACTAAAAATTATGTTGGAATGTATGTCATTCAAACACACTGTGTTAGAATGTCATTCCAACACACTGTGTTGGAATATCATATTCCACACTTTTCGCTTTTGTGGAATAAGGGCCATTCCACAACTTGTAGAATATACTATTCTAATGCTAATTAGATCCATTGTCTTTCCTTTTTACAAATTATCTTTACGATCGTGTTTTGCATAACCTCAGGATTTCTTAGAGTAATGTTATATAACCCACCCCAGATTATAATATTTCCATACCTAACAATGGATTCAGCTAAAGTTCTATATATGGTAATCAAGGTTTTTTTTGTTTAATATGTCCCTTAATTGATAAAAATTTGTATATTAATCGTCCTTTTCGCGACATTCTCTATATGTTTGTTCCATCTTAGAAGTTGATCGACAGCTATACCTAAATATTTTATTTCATTCATTCTATCTATCGATGGACAATCACATGGTTTATTATTGCATGAGTTGTTATGGATAAACAACTTATCTTTGTCTGGTTGGCCACTATCTGTTAGGGTGAATGTCATATATGTAGTTTTTTTTACATTTAGGTCAAGACAATTAGCATTCAACCAAATTTTCATTTTCTTAAGGTAGATTTCGGCACTGGCGTATATTTCCTCCCAAGATTTTCCCTGAAATAGCAGTGCTGTGTCATCAGCATAGGAGAAAATATCATTATCAGGTCCCATTATATCTAATATGCTGTTAATATAATATATAATAAAAATAGCATAGGTCCTAATACAGTTCCTTGGGGGACGCCAGTATTTATGATTTCTGAATTACTGAGAGTTCCATTTATCTTTGCCTTTTATTTCCTATTTGCTAAGCGATCTTCAAATATCTCTAGCCCATACCCCCTGATTTCTATTTTTGTGAGTTTACCTGTTAGAATCTCTTGATCAACCGTATCAAACGCTTTAGCCAAATCCAGAAATATAGCAAAACATTTATGATCATCATCCATACCCTAAACAACTTTTTTTCACTAACCCTACAACATCATCTTCTGCATTTAAATTTGGTTTAAATCAAAATTGCCTATTATTTAGTATTATCCCATAATTTTACAAAATTGTTTCAATGTAAACTGTACTTGGGCATACGCAAACGATATGCCATCTTTTTCTCCAGCAGTTAAGAACTTCTGTACTTATTTTTGGCAGCCTGTTTAGAAATGCCGAAAAAAAAAAACTATACAAATACAACTCTAACAGCTCTTTGGGCCCACGCTAACAGTATGCCTATGGTTTTCCTTGAATTTTTTTATCTTGAACTTCACTTAAAAAGACATGGCAGCCTGGCTAAAATCGTACCAAAAGTATAGTTTACGGACAACTGGAGACACATTTGTCCATAGGAAGAACCCAGGATGACGCTTTGATTCATATCACTTATTATCATGAGAATTAACGTAGCATAATGCCTTCTGAAAGGCATACTGACTAAAATCACGGCCAAAAATCTGTCGCTAACCTCCGATCTATAACGGTTCCACTAAATATATGTGATACTTTTTATAAATTCGGCTGGAATTTCATCTGGTCCAGGTGCATAATGGTTTTTTAATTCTGATATATGTATTATTATTTCATTGTCTGTTGTAGGGTCTAAGCTTTTTAGGTTTCAGTTATGTGCCTCAGTTATATTTGGACTATTATCAGTGTTACTTGAAGTTTTTACCTACATTTATGAAATAATCATTAAACAAATTAGCTTTTAATTTATTATCTGTTATAATATTATAGTATTTATTATATCGTTTATTGTTTGCCACTTTCTTTATAGTTTCGTTTGGCGATATATAAAAAATAATCTTAATTTTTTAATATTTGTGAGTATATCAACAGAAAATGCGAAAGAATACTATTTTCGACAATAACTCAAAATTGTCCAATTCATGGGATCTGGGATGAACTCCATTTGATCTAAAGTATCAATGTATGTAAAAGAGAACACTAGTATTTTAATGTCTCCGTATACTTCGAAAAAATTGCCAAATAAACACCATTTTTGACATTATCTCGTGAATAACTCGAAATTATACCACTTTTGGGATCTGAAAACTACGATTTTATGGAAAAACAAATATCTAAAACGATTTCAGAGATAGAGCTCCAACTGAGCACTTAAACTGTAATTTTGTTACTGTGCTTAATCTTATGAGGCTTGAGTATAAATTGTCCACTTATTTTATTGTTACCTTCCGAGCCCAAAGTGATTTTCAGTTCATCATATTTCATTATTTATTGTTTCACACTGTGTATCTGACATACCTCTATTATATTACCTATGAGAAATATATAAGAACATGCAATATTCGAAATATAATAATTTCTAATCATGTAACTTCTGGCTGTTATTCAACTTAGGTTATTGTTTAATGTGATTGATTATTGATTTTTGAAGAAAATACAAGTGACTAGGCGATGTTGTTGACAAAAGATTAATAGAAGATATTATGCGTATATAATGTCGAGAGTGTGTTTGAAGACCAAATTTGGAAGTACGACTTTTAGATTTCAAATTAGGAAAACGCATGTCTCCTCTTCGCTTGTCAAGCTGTACTCTCTCACCTTTATTACAATAGTTATTTAAATAATAATATAAAATTAAGATAATTCATAATATAAAAACAGGTTTCTGTTTACAGCACAGTACAGTTATTATGAAAATAGTATTGTTTGAATTTTTCAACTTTCTGAGGAGGGTAGCGACCATTTGCTGGTAGTTTATTGTAAGCTAAATATTTAGTGCAAATGTTAAACCTTTGAGCAGATTTTTTTCTTTCTTTTATAAATTTAGAAATAACCGATAGAACTGAAGAAACAATATTTTCACATCGGCTTTTATGCTGAATGTTTTTATTTTGGAACATTGTTTTATATGATGCAAAATAGCTATTATGGTTATAGGTTTTATTTTTTAAGTGGAGAAGATCGCGAAAAACACGTAGCGAGTTGAGCTAATCTAAGAACAAAATAAAATCATTTTTAACGGATATATCATGCACCTTTTCTTGTACAACTGTCCTATGCAATTACCTAGATTTAGTAATAAAATAGATAAATCGAAATTGTATAGTTTGAAATTTCTTGAGTTGATAAATGTTTCATTTTCAACAACCTGATATGATAACAAATTGATCAAATGAAATTGTATAGCTTGACATTTCTTGACAGTTTATGATTTTTATATAAGCATCGCCTGATGTGAAACTGTAGCTAAATGACGTTGTGTTTACAAATTGTAACGAAACGTTTTTCGTTTTGCAGAAAATATGCCCAGGATATTTGTATTTATTTTTACCCTTTATAGGAATTATCCCTTTTATATTTATTATTGTATATATATATATATATATATATATATATATATATATATATATATATGTATATATATATAATTTTTCATGATTTGTAAGGTGTAATTCAATGCAGGTCGGGGTATTTGCCCGCTGAGTAGTTGTTTCCTGCAAATCATGTATAATAACCATATATATATATATATATATATATATATATATATATATATATATATATATATATATATATATGGTGTAGTGGTGAGAGGTAAGTGAATCCTCTCATGTGGTCTAATGCTACTATACACCAGATATCATGGATGTCTCCATGGTGCATAGCGACTTGCCATTTTGCAAGTACCGAGAGCGGTGACCTTCAGCCCTTGGTGGGCTTAACCCATATACTGTTATTATACATGATTTGCAGGAAACAACTACTCAGCGGGCAAATACCCCGACCTGCATTGAATCATGAATTTTTCATGATTTGTAAGGTATAATTCAATGCAGGTCGGGGTATTTGCCCGCTGAGTAGTTGTTTCCTGCAAATCATGTATAATAACCATATATATATACAGATAATGAATAAATTATTAATTTATAGATGCCCCCAAGTAACTTTACCAGTTGTAGTACAGATGAATTGGGGTGACAGGGGAGCGAGGAGAAGGGATTTTACAATCACACGGGCCAATGTTTCAGACGTACCCATCTGTCTCGTGTGTTAGATGTGTGTAGCTCTCCGTCCTGTATCGATCTATACAAAATATTATAAGTCGATCTGACGTAACGTCATCCCCCCTGTAAAGTGAATAATTGAAGCCGCTCAACAGTAAGTTCAGCAGTTGCCGCTCCCTGTATTAGACGTGCCTGGTGTTTGCTCCGATCTGCGAGAAAATATTCTAAATCCCAAAATTGAGGTGATTGAATCATTTTTACTAATTTTAAAATATTCCAAAATATGTATATCTTCAGTTAAGTAGTAATACCTCCTATCATACAAAAATTGGGATATCTCCTATCGTCATTACATTTCATGTAAATGTGAAATATTATGAAAACAATATTTTCTTATAATTCCTAAATTTATTTTAAGTGTAAAATGTTAAAATTGTAATTTCGTATAAAGATCTAAATAGTTTTTACTGTCTCCTGTAAAATTAGGTTCAAATCAGATAGGAGGTATTGCTACTTCACTGACGATATATATCCTTTTGACGTCACGTTGACGCTTGCGCATCCACTACCCCCCCCCCCCTTAAGGATTTGAAGGAAATAATTGAATTCGTCCCGTGTTAGTAATCGTTAGTAATCACCCAGAGCGATTCATCTACAACAGACGTGTCCACACAAAGAACCGAACCCAGGTACCGTTAGTGTAGCACATCTTTCCTAGAAGCAGAATTTTAGCAAAGTCCGTACTACATCGTCAATCAGCCGCGCATTTATCTGGCGCCTACTCCCGCTCCTTTAATCATCGTTTCATTTCAAAAGAGAACCTGAGAAGTCGTGTAATGTATCATTCCGTTCCGACCGCTCCACCGCAGTAGACGTGCCCGACCGTAACTACAGGAAATAAGTAAGTCCATGGAGGAGTAAGTGAACTGAAGTATGAGCCTAGTGTTGTATATAACTTCTCTTTAATTTTACCGCTTGCTATCCCTGTCATTTGAATCATCTGATACTACTATTTTCGTTGGGTCACTTGCCCTTCTCACGGTATTTAGAATCTGTAGATTTTGGTAGAAGGTAACCAATTATTAGTAAACAAGTAGATTTGTATATAGTAGGTTAATTTGAAAAAAAACTAACAATTTTTAGAAAATTATGGATTGCTGTTTGTGTGTGAACGTCTAATTTCCCAAATTGACCCATTGGAGTACCGTTTCTCCACTTGAGTTACTCAGTCTCGCGTGTCCGGCTTGTGGGTTCCGTGTCTGTCATTTAAACTAGAGTTGGCGCTCGAGCTTAAATCGAAAATTCGTTTACGGAGCTCGAGAGTCAAAGGGTGAAACTTTTTCTCCTCCTCACCAGCTGGGGTGTAGAGAAATTCGTCACAAAATAAACCGATGCTTAGAAAAAAAAACGTGTCTAATTTAAATTTGTGTACTTTGTGGCCTAGATTTTCTATAGTAAAATCAAGTCTACTCATTGAAAATGATGTTGATATAACCAAATATCACAAGGTAATTGCACTGTTGTATCCGAATTAATAGAGAACTTTATAAATGAGGCTCCACATGACAAATACTTCGTGGTTAAAGTTGCATCCATTTTTTTATTATTTGGAGCATGCCGGTGGGAAGAGCTTATTAGTGGAAAACATTGAAGAAATGGACATCTCTGCTCATACGAATTCCAAAAACTAAAGAGAAAATTCATCGCAATTTCTGTATTGTCAGGAGGTAGTAAGTATGCTGTATTACACTCGTCTTCTGTTAGTCATCGCCGTTTCTTCCTGCAATACTTGAATGTGCTCTATAATCAATGGATTATATCCATTGGTTGTAGAGCACATTCCTCATTCACATATTCAAAACGGCAATGGCGTGTTTATAACACGTTTGAAAAATTATTTTTTATTAGAAGTAAAAGTGATACTTTTGTGACGAGTCTGTAGGTGTGCTGGGCAAATTGAGTTATTTTTTCTTCAAACGTTGATTAGCTATAAAAAAATAAATCTAAACAATTTAGCTGCGCGTTGCCATTAGCAACGGAAGTAAAAGTCCGCTTGAGGGGAAGAGAAAGTAATTTTACTTCTGTTGCTAATGGCAATGCACATTGCACAGCCGTCTGAAATATCAAACTTTGATGTCATGAAATGAGTATGAAATGTCATGATTTTCTGAGGTTTCGTAAAAAAGTAATTTTTTGTGTCTCGGACACCATAATTACTAATATAAAACTTGTCTTAGAACTCGCCAACGCAACATACAACAGTGACAATCTGTCAAATTTGTTAATAACTGTATACATTGTTCTTCACTAATCACGGCATAGCTGATTTTTACGAGTCAATGATATGAATTGTGGTTTTCGTAAAATATTAAATATTGACACTATCAACTAAAATTTTTTTGACATGTTTTATATCGTTGGAAAGAGATAAAATGAACGGAATTAATGGTGTTATGGCCTACTTTGAGATTTGCTCTTTTCATTTTTGCGCAAGAGCGTATGTCAAAGCCAACTGCGTTTTTCGATTTTTTTGATAAACATTATTATTCTTATTGTTTTTGCTGTCAATTTTCATCCCTTTAACTTTTTTCGTAGCTCCTCAAATAAGGAAGCTATTATTATTATTAGCCGTTACTCGAGTCCGAGTATAAAAATGATACAGTCGATAGATTGTGTACAATAAAAAACAAGTAAAAGGTGTAGTCTATTGTAATTCCCATTCATCTACGGTGCACACGACTATGGCTATAGAGGCCAATTCGGGAGAGCACATGTCGACCGCAGTCAGGACAAACATAGACCTGGTTAGGTCTTGGATTCGGCCTTCTTGCAGCAACATTTCCTTGATAGCTGGCCACAACCCCTCGCCATTCGGTTCTGTCCGCTGCAAGTTGTTCCCATTGCTCGTCTGCAATACCGCAGGATTTTAGATTTTCATGGAGAGCGTCTTTGAACCTCTTTCGTTGACCGCCACGCCTTCTTCTACCGCTTAGCAATTCACCATAAAGTGTACATTTAGGAAGGCGGTTATCATGCATACGATGAACGTGACCTGCCCATCTTAGGCGTGCTCTTGAAATAAGCACCTCAATTGGAAGGCTGTTTGCTCTCCTGAGTACTTCCACGTTTGATATGTGATGGAACCAACGGATTTTTATCATACTTCTGAGGTGTCTTTGCTGAAAACGTTCTAATTCTTTCACATGACGACGGTAAGTGACCCAGCTTTCACATTCATATAGCAGTGTTGGAATGACAGCCATTTTCGTTGACAAAGCAAGGTCGTGGCTGTCAAATACTCTCTCTCTATGTCCCCAGAGTGCTCTAGATGCAGCGTTAATTCTATTGCGAATCTCGCTGTCCATGTTTGCTTTGTCATTAACAACTTTGCCTAAGTAATTGAACTGATCCACCACTTCAAGAAAATTTCCGTTAAGTGTAATGCCTATTTGGTTCACGTGATGAGGAGTTGACATAATCTTAGTCTTTCCAATGTTGATTTTAAGTCCCAAGGAATCATAGCTCTGGGCATACACATCTAGAAGTTCTTGAAGCTCTTCCGGTGTAGAGGCTAAAAGTGCAGTCATCCGCATACTGGAGATCACAAATGAATCGTGTGCGTGTCTTCGTGAAAGCTCTAAAGCGCCCTATGTTAAAGAGACCGCCATCAAAACGGTATCTGAGACCTATTCCTCTGACTGTCAGTTTGTTGTCAACAATAATTGTTAGAGCAGTGGTAAACAAATTAAAGAGTAGGGGTGCCAGGACACATCCCTGCCTAACTCCAGTGAGGGTTTGGAAAGGTTCGGTTGCCTCATTATTATACATAATCTGGGCGTTGTTGTTTGTATGTAGACTGCGACATACTTCCACAAATTTTCTAGGGATACCTAAGCGGAACATAATTTTCCAGAGCACTTCCCTATCCACCGAGTCAAACGCCTTGGTTAAATCAATGAAGGCCATGTGAATTTCTCCTTGATGTTCGAGTGCTTTTTCTTGAAGCTGTTTAAGTGTGAAGATTAAATCCGATGTGCCTCGGTTTGGTCTAAAGCCACTCTGTGTTTCAGGAAGTAACTTTTCCATAACAGGTGTTAGCCTATTTGCCATCGCTTTAGTGAGTATCTTCCCTCCAACAGCCAGGAGAGCTATACCCCTGTAATTTCCACAGTCCGCAGCGCTCCCTTTGTTTTTTAAGAGGTTGATTAAGAGTGTATCACAAAATTCCAGCGGAGCTTGACCACTTTCCCACACGGCATCAAACAGTTTTTTGAGGTAGGGTATGAGCTCTGACGACACAGCTTTAAAGATCTCAGCTGGGAGTGAGTCGACGCCGGGGGATTTGTTATTTTTTAGCTGCCCAATGGCGGTTAAGATCTCTTCCGTTGTTAGTGGTTTATCTAAGTCTTCGAAGGTGTCATATTGAGGGATAAGATTTATAATATCGTGATCGGCTTGACTTTGCTGGTTAAGAATGTTAGAGTAGTGTTCCTTCCATCGGGCTCTTATTTCCTGGTCTTCTTTGAGGAGATTTCCATTTAAATCTTTAATAGGGCACATATTTTTCGGACTGGGGCCGTACACTGCTTTTACCCCTTGAAAGAAATTCCTGTAGTCGTGTGAATCGGCGTACCTTTGAATTTCTCTGGCCTTGCTTGCCCACCACTCGTTCTTTATTCTTCTGATTTCGCGTTGCGTTTCATACTTAGATCGTGTAAAAGCTTCTGCTTTTGATGAGTCGTTGGGGTGGTTGATAGCGTTTTGGAAGGCAATATGTTTGCGGTCAAGAAGTTCTTGTATAAAAGCTTCATTATCATTGAACCAGTCCTCCTGTTTTTTACTTGCTGCAGTGCCAAGAATTTCCTCACTCGCACTTTTTAAACTGTCTTTAATTTGTGTCCAGGTAGCAGCGACATCTACAGAATTGGTTCCTTCTAGTGCACTCAAATTCCCTTGAACTTTTTGCTTTAGCTGTTCGACGGTCTGTTGGTCACGCAATTTACTAATACAGAGACGGAGTCTACGTTTTACTTGAGTTCTTCGGTGTTTGGGTCTCATAACAATTTTCATTTTAGAGACAACAGGACGATGATCGGTCCAACATTCGCTATCAATGCGCGCCTTTGTAATTTGGACGTCCTTGAGATGCTTCCTACGAACGATAACATAGTCCAGTAGATGCCAGTGACCTGATCTGGGGTGACGCCAGGTGCCTTTAAGCTATAACCGTTTGTGGTTTTCCTATTTTTCAGGTTTTTGTAATATATCTCACAAAGTAGGCTATGAATTTCAAATTTCTTTTTACTGAAATATACCTCACAAAAAATGGAATAACTGTTTCTAAAACTTTATTCTTCTAAAATAGATATTAAGCGAGATATTTGGTATGGCCCCTGTAAAATAGATCGATGGTATATGTGTTATGGAAGAATATGCGCAAATGCGATATTGAATCAAGAAACTGGAGGAAGCAGGAAAATGCAGAATATTTTCTAAAATGTACAAACTCTCCCAGCGGGACAGCAACTAATCCAGACGTTTAGATACCCAAGAGAAGAAGAACATACAGGGTGTATACGTGTATATATGTATATGGAAGGAACTGTAACATACTCAGGAGGAGACGCACATGATTGCAACACTGAACCAAGAAACTGGAGGAGACAGGAAATCAATGGAAAGAAAAACAGAATAAGTACAAAAAACGGCTCTTCGATAAGTCTCTATTAGAGCATAAATGAAATCACGCTCTACCTACGGAGATGGAACGTAACCAGTAACCATGCATGTTATATTAGAAATATACTATGATATATAATATTATCGAGACAGGCTTAACCTTCTCAAACATATCGTATTACATACTGCGTAACAGCTCTCCTCAATAACCGCTCACGCTGCATGAGCATTGTATTTCAATTCTAAGTAATCCTGATTGTTCTGAATCAGCAACACTGTTTCCTTTGTTCTCAAAACATTATAAATATTACCAACAACCTTTTTGTAATCAGTCTTATACTCACTTTCGAATAAACCTCATCTAAATTATTATTGTATTTTTCTAAAGAGTCAACGTAGACTCCAGTGTAACAAATAAAGCTCCTTTTTAAAAAGTTATTCAAACAATCCACTATCTAACATTGGCGCAGTCGTGGCGGATCTGAAAAACACGCACAGTTCGGGAGCCTAACCAGTAGCAAACATATCCGAGGGAACAAGGAGTCCATCTGAAAAAGGTGCCTAACCGGACGAAAAGAGCTTCTGGAACAAGGAGAACTTCTTAGCTGTGGTGGTGGATCCCAATCCTTCGTTCAGAAGAACCTACATGCTCAAAAGCAAAAGAAGCAAAACAATAATAATTATCAAGAAATACAAGCAACAAAGCAACATTTCAAATCAACACGATTCAACAATTAGCAAGTAAGAATTTCATCCCGTCCCATCGTTGGTGTCTTCGGCATCAAAGGCAACCCTGTGGAAGGAACACCCAGTGACGCCCCTGGCAGAGAGAGACCTTTGGTGAAGCTAAGCTCACGAAGTCGCATTCAACTGGACCACGAGGAATGAAAAATTTAGGGTAAGTCATTTTTGAATCATCTCGCAAACATTTATTTGCAATTTTACATTCTATTTTATCAAAATACATTGCATTGCTACATACAGTTCTAATATCTAAAATAGTAATTTTATTTAAACTTGAAACAAAATATCTTGATTATAATTTGTGTGACCTATATAAATAACCGTAATCATACACTGTTCCTATCGTAACATTATTTTTATGGTAATATCATATACTCCTTAAGTGCGAATTTATCTAATTAACTACAATCACATACCATTTTTATCTTAACATTATTTTTATCATAATATCATATATCATATAAAGGTTAAGTTTACGCCTTACTTGACTGTGAAATAAAATAAAACCCACATGTTCTATACTGTTTAAATGCACATTAGTATATAAAATTTCAGTGACATTATTCCCAACTAAAAACACTTTTTAAATTAATCCAATTATCCTTGTAATTAAATTTTGAAATATTATAAAATAAACAGCACATTGTTTTACATATAATAAAAAAATTGCCAATTATCAGTAGCGTACTAGCTCAAATTGAAAAGGTGTTTTAAGTTATTCGATTATCTAAATAATATAAATAAAATGGCTACAAACGTAAGCAATTCCAATGCAAACAATTCAATCACGGCGAACGAAACAATAAATATTGAACCTTATAGGTTAAGCGAAATATTTTCCATAGTGCCCGAATTTGACGGCAACCCCATATTCTTGCAAACATTTATTTCAGCTTGCATAACCGCTCAGGGGATCGCTGTTGATGATCAGCGCGTCTTATTAACGCTTCACATAAAAAATAAATTACGCGGAAAAGCCGCAGAATTAATAAATTCCCGAAACCCTGCTACATGGGCAGAAATCAAAAGCTTACTTGAAGCTCATTTTGGCGACTCTCGCGACCTGACAGCTCTGATTCAGGATCTGCAGAGGATTCGTCAGTTACCCAACGAAACCGCACTAATATTTGTATCAAGACTACAAACGCACAACGCGAAAATGCACGCAGCAGTGCAAAAGCAGACTCTAACTCTAGAGGAAAAAACTGCTCAATGTAACCTCATTGAAAATATGACATTGACTACTTTATTAACCGGATTAGAACCCAAATTAGGTCAAATCATTAGGGCTGGTAACCCTGGCGACATGTTAGACGCAATAAACCGCATTAAACGTGAATTGCAATTATCCTATTTTGAATCACAAAAATTTTCTAATAGAGTTCCAAATAAAAATCCCATTCAAAACCCACAAAGACGTCCAAACTCCCCACAATTTTGCACCTTCTGCAAAAGAAGCGGACACCATGTTAATGAATGCCGCACAAGGCAAAACTATCAATCCCCATCTCCCAATTTCACACCAAATGCTTATTCTAATCAAGCACAGCTTCCAAGGCAACATTTCACATCTAATCATAGACCGCAAAATTTCCAAAATTTCTCTAACCAGCAGCAAAATTATTCTCAACAGAACAGGCCCTCAGCTATCAGGCCAAATCCAAACTTCAACCAACAAAGACCTTCTGCCATCCAACCAAACCCAAATTTCAACAGGTTCAATCAACAAAAAACGCATCATTTGAACCAAGAATTTTACGATAGCTCAAATCAATATGAAGACTATTCTACAAGTTATTCTCCCAATTACCAATACCAAAATAATTTCGAAATTAATGAAAACAATTATGATTACGATTTTGGAACCCGACAATGTGAGAATTATACTGCTAATTCTCAACCTCAACAGTACGAGAATTATACTGCTAATTCTCAACCTCAACAGCACGAGGATTATACTGCTAATCCTCCGGATTTTTGCATAGGCCCGGAGTATTCCACGAGTACTCCAACACAGCAAACGGACGAACTAGACCAAATTTCTCATCAAGTCCAAGCGATAAACCTCCAGGACAGTTTCGACCCAGACCTGAACTTCCCGGAAAATCAATTCATGTAAAAACACCCCGCTACAAACTAAATATCGTAAACTCCAAAAATTTATTTTACATAGAAGACATCACTAAACGTTTCAAAATCTTGATAGACACAGGCGCAGGTATCTCTATATTCAAACCCGAAACGGCAGAAAACTATAAACGTCGATCCCACGAAAATGTAATTATACAAGGTATAACAGACGAAAAAATTAATATCACTGAATCTGCTCTCATACCTTTCAATCCGAATGATCCATACAAAGTTTACATTCATAATCTAGATATAGAATTTGACGGACTTTTAGGTGCCGACTTTTTGGACCATTACGATTGCTTAATAGACATTAAAAACAGACAATTAATCACTAATTTCAAAACCGTACCATTGTATCAAGTTACCGATAATATATTAACTACACTCTGGAGCCCGATTAAAAATCAAAATTTAAACGAAACAAAAAACCAAAATGTAATTTCTATCGAACCACGCACAGAAAAGATTTTTAAGCTTAAATGTAATTTACAAAATACCGAAGCTATACTAATAGCCCAGGAAAACGAAAAGGTACGTTTACCGAACGCCATTGTCAAAGTAGACAACAATGGTGAATTTTTGACGACAGTAATAAACTCAAATGCAATTCCGAAAACAATAAAATTTTCAAATCTTAAACTTGAACCCGTCCAAAAATTTAGGTCAATATTTAATGTAAATCTTCAAAATCCGGATTCCCAATATATAGACAGAAATTACGAAATAAGAAACCAATTACGCTTAGACCACTTGAACGATGAGGAGAGTGAATTAATTACTCAACTCTGTTTAGACTTTTCAGACATATTCTATTTAGAAGGTGACAACTTGACATTTACTAATGAAATCAAACATTCAATAGACACTAACGATTCCAAACCAATTTTCACTAAATCTTATCGTTACCCCCAAATTCATAAACAAGAGGTAAAATCACAAGTTTCAAAAATGCTCGACCAAGGCATTATCCAGCCTTCAATTTCTCCCTGGTCCTCCCCAGTTTGGGTAGTCCCCAAAAAACTAGACGCTTCTGGTAAACAGAAATGGCGCGTCGTAGTTGACTATCGAAAATTAAACGAAGTAACGATAGGTGATAAATATCCTCTACCTAACATTTCCGACCTTTTAGATCAATTAGGTAAATGCCAATATTTCACAACTTTAGACTTGGCCTCTGGCTTCCACCAAATTGAAATCGATCCCAAAGGCATTCAAAAAACCGATTTCACAGTCGAAAATGGTCATTTTGAATTCGTACGAATGCCTTTTGGACTCAAAAATGCTCCATCAACATTTCAAAGGGTGATGGACAACATTTTACTAGGAATCCAAAACGAAAGGTGTCTCGTCTATATGGACGATATCATTATCTACTCCCCTACTATCCATGAACATATTTCTCGATTAACAGAAGTCTTCAAACGTTTACAAAAAGCCAACCTCAAAATTCAGCCAGACAAATGCGAATTCCTTCGCAAAGAAGTTGCCTATTTAGGACATCTTATTACAAAGGATGGTGTAAAACCGAACCCTGCCAAAGTCGAAGCAATTCTAAATTTTCCTCAACCCAAAAATCAGAAAGAAATTAAATCTTTTCTAGGTTTAGCAGGCTATTATAGACGTTTCATTCCTAATTTTTCCAAAATTTCAAAACCCTTGACTAAATTGCTACAAAAAGATATACCTTTCAATTTCGACAATGACTGTACAAATTCATTCGAAACCCTAAAACAAACTTTGACAACTACCCCGATATTGATCTACCCCAACTTTGATGAACCTTTTGTCCTAACTACAGACGCTAGTGCATTTGCAATAGGTTCTGTACTTTCACAAGGAAGTATAGGAAAAGATTTGCCAATCGCATACGCATCTCGAACTTTATGCGGCGCGGAAACTAAGTATTCAACCATTGAGCGTGAACTTTTATCTTTGGTCTGGAGTGTAAAGCATTTTAGGCCATATCTATTCGGAAGGAAGTTCAAACTCGTCACCGACCACCGACCACTCACTTGGTTATTTTCCATAAAAGACCCAGGTAGTAGACTAGCGCGTTGGCGCTTAAAACTCGAAGAATACGATTACGAAATAATATACAAACCCGGAAAGATCAATAAAAACGCGGACGCGTTGTCCAGAATAAAAATCAATCACTTTTCAGAATGTTCCAAATTTTATTCAAAAATTCTAGCCGCAAACGAAGACTCAGATGAAGACGAAATTTCAGACAATGACGACGAAATTACCGACGAACAAATCGCCCGAGAATTTGACACATTTTCCCGACTTTACAAAACCAAATCTCTAATAGATTATTCCAAAATTCAAATTACAAATAAACAACTATTAGATCGAGAAAATAAAAATATCATAACGTTCTTCCAACAAAACAACTTGACAGATCTTCACCATCAAATTATCGAAGATATTTTCGAGGAAAACCCAGAGTTTTATAACAACACAATTAATATCGTTTCCAGTAAATCAACCCGACAAAGAAACTATTACATTATCGCTCTACCCTTCGACCCAGAGTCTGTGGTAGAACACCTATTTCTAACACTGTACAAACATCGAAACAAATTAGACCTTTCCAAAACTTATCATGTTGAAAATAACTTAGACTTTCCAATTCTCGAAATCCTATGATTTATTTTTGCAGAAAAAGACTTAAAACTAATTATTTGTCAAAATTTAGTACGAACTCCCGATGAAGACCAACGTCCGATCATTCTCGACCAGCATCACACCGGAAAAAATAATTTACATCGTGGAATAAATGAAACGATACGTAGAATCAAAAATAAATATAATTGGCAAGGCTTAACAAAAGACGTCGAAAATTTTATAAAAAATTTTGAAACATGTCAAAGAACAAAAGTCTGTCGTAAAAACCTCAACAATCCCTTAGTGATTACTGAAACCCCTAAAACTCCATTTGAGAGAGTTAATATTGATCTATTCGAATTTCCCACGCGAAACTATGCATTAACTATCCGCGACGAGTTAACCAAATTTACTCAAGCTTACGCAGTCCCAGACAAGAGCGCAAAATCAGTCGTAAATACCCTGTTGCTTTATTTTCAGCATTATGGTACCCCACTAAGAATTCATTGCGATTATGGCGGTGAATTTGATAATAATTTATTAAAAGACCTTTGCACCCTTTACGACATAAAACTAACATACTCAAGCGTAGGACATCCTCAATCCAACGGATCTATCGAACGATTCCATGCCACCCTAGCAGAAATGATAAGAATACACAAAACCGAAAATCCCAACGAACATCCCTTTACTATATTACCCTATGCGGTGATATGTTACAATAACTCGGTAAACAAAACTCATGGCTTTACGCCATACGAGCTTATTTTCGGACATACAGCTAACCGACCACCTGAAACTCTTTACAACCAAAAAGACCTGATCACCAAATACGTTAGAGACCTAAATAATCGAATATCCCATTATTACAAAATTACAAAACAGAAGCACAAAAACAAAAAGCCAAAGTTCGATTCGACAAGAACATTCCCGAAAATAGACACACATATAATATTGGCGACAAAGTGTACGTCAAAGAATCACAAATAAAAAATAAACTACAAAATAAATTCAACGGTCCCTTTGAAATTACAGAAATCTTTCAAAATTCCGCTACATTACTAAATCTCGAAACAAACCAAACAACCAAAGTAAATTTTGATCGAATGAAACCATATACTGAAGATTAAATTTATTTTCAGGTTTCTCCTGCTGATCGGATCAGCACTTGCTCAATTTAAAATAACACCTATTAACAATACGATCGGAGTATATTATCACCAAGACACGGACATTGTGATTTCTCACAAGAAATGGACTCTACTGGTACACAAAAACATATCTACCTTTAAGACAGCTTTCGACAAAAACGACAAGATCTTACAGACACTATACAACACACTCGACCCAGCATATCATTACATGAACGTCTTTTCAGGAGATGTAAAAACTCACCTTAGCTTATTGACGCAAATTTCCCAATCAATAAAATCAAAATTTGACGAAATTTACCTTGACACGAAACGATACAAACGAGGAATACTAAATGGCATCGGAACGATTTTCAAATCAATAACCGGAAATTTAGACGCAGAAGACGGTCAGTATTATTCTGATTGTATCAACAAATTGAATAATGACGAACACCAACTCGAAAACCTAATTAAAAACCAAATATCCGTTACAACTTCAGTAATCAAAAATTTCAACGCAACTATTCAAAAATTGCAAGTTGACGAAGAAACTTTCAATAAGGATATTAAAGAAATTGAAACCTCAATTTTAGACATGACTAAGGACATAGAAAACGTCCATGCAAAACTGAAATTTATCGAAATCTGCGAACAACTTATGGCAAGTTATTTATTTATCGAGGATAACCTAAATGACATCCTAAATTCCATCACTTTCGCGAGGCTTAAAATAATTCACACGTCAATTATAAATCCAAAAGACTTAGTAAATTCTCTACAGGAAATTTCGCAAAACCTACAAAGGAACAATTTACCGCTTCCAATCAAACTATCAAAGGTTGCACAGTACTTAGACATTATAGAACTAAAAGCTTTTCAAACAAATTCGGATCTAATATTTGTGTTAGACATACCTTTAATAGACCCTCAAACATATTCAGTATTTCAATTATACCCTATTCCTATTTTGGATAATAGAACTGGTTTATATCATGTATTATCAACTTCTCAAAAATATATCGCGAGAGATGATGATTCATTAATGTACATACCTATCTCGAACCTTGAAGGATGCAAACCACTTTATTTCAACACCAAATTATGTCCAAATTTATTTGCATATCCTATTGACAACAATGCCATATGCGAAGCCCGTCTCTTCAAGAACCTCAAAACTCTGCCAGAAAACTGCCAGACGTCATTTATCATCAGCCAAGGCTACAACGTCCAAAAAATAGACGAAAACACATGGTTAGTTATTAACGCAGAACCTCTACAAACAACCATCAACTGTCCAGAAAGAAATTCAAAAACTGAAGTCATCTACAAAAATTCAATAGTAAAATTACAACCAAATTGTTACGCCTTCATAGGCATCACAAAAATTCAAGCCAGTACCAATGAAGTAACCGATGTAAAAGACGACACTCATCCAATCCAAATTCCATTTGAATGTTGTAAACATATTCCAGACAAAATCCGAGCTCCAAATCTTAAACCACTAAAATTAAACAATATCAATACGGAAGACCTCGAAGTTGCCAAACACAAGTTGGACCAATACTCCAGAGATTTAGATGATTTGATCAACGAACCCTTTATAACAAAACACATATCCTGGTTCACCTATTTTATCATTGTGCTAATAATTGGACTGTTATTTCTGTACCTATTTTGTAAGTGCAGAACAAAAAGACGAAGACTAGCCATCGATGTTTCTGCATCACCCCCATCTCCACCGAGGCCTAGCAAACCCTACAGGACATTTGCTAACCTATTTCCTTCACGAAGACGACCTACCTTAAGAAGAGAAGACAACGAAGCCGAAGACATAGAACTTACATAAAGACAAACTGTTTTGTGCCTTTTTACTGACTTTCAGTGCTGGACTCTTCAGTGAATTTTATTTCATTTGTTTAATCATTATATTTCATTATTTTTCTATCATTTGTTAATTTCAATTTTATTAACATTTTTACGTCATTTTCATTCAAACCCATCATGCTTATATTTTATGCTTTCACAGTAAAGCTATATTTTAACCTTAGGAATATTTTATCCTATTTTACAATTCAAACCTAGTATGTTTGTATTTTACGCTTTCTTGCCAAAGCTATATTTTAACTCTAACATTTTTATGTTATTTTATTTTATGAATCAAGCTTATTGTGCTTGCATTTCATATTTTAGACGCTAAGGTTATATTCTGTGTTTTAAACCTTACGATTTAACATTTTTGTATCTTTTATATTTTCCAAATTGTACCATTACCTTTTATATACATTTTATATTCATTTCAAAAGTTGCTGCATAAAACACCAACTTTTTTTATAAGGGGGAAGCTGTTATATTAGAAATATACTATGATATATAATATTATCGAGACAGGCTTAACCTTCTCAAACATATCGTATTACATACTGCGTAACAGCTCTCCTCAATAACCGCTCACGCTGCATGAGCATTGTATTTCAATTCTAAGTAATCCTGATTGTTCTGAATCAGCAACACTGTTTCCTTTGTTCTCAAAACATTATAAATATTACCAACAACCTTTTTGTAATCAGTCTTATACTCACTTTCGAATAAACCTCATCTAAATTATTATTGTATTTTTCTAAAGAGTCAACGTAGACTCCAGTGTAACAAATAAAGTTCCTTTTTAAAAAGTTATTCAAACAATCCACTATCTAACATGCATACATCTCAAACTACTACAAAAATAATAAGACTAAAGGAACAACAGCAAGTAATGTGAACTTTAATATAAATAAAATTTAAGAGAGGATACAAACTTATATAATGAAGAACTGGGAATCTGAAAAAAAGCCCCTTCGCGTTTCAAAAAGTTCTCTTCCACTTCAATCTGGAGATTTTTACTACATCACTCACCGCTCTCATTGCGCCATTTAAGCCTAATGGTTGTAGATTCGAGAATCGTTTGGCCCAGTAAACGAGGGACCTGGGAATGATTGCCTTCTGTAATTGATCTACCAATTAAGAGGTTAACATATATGATTTTTAGCTGACCCTATCTTCAGTTGAGAGCATGTAGACTAATACACTGTTATGATCGAGAAAAGTGTAGGTAAATTTGCAAAAAATGCAATTTTTGACATAATTTTACAGCAGTGGGTGTTAACTGAGATGCTATATAGAATGTGAAAAAAAGGCTTTTGACTTCTTGTTGTCTAAGCACGAAAATATTCGAACCCATAAAGAAACATTGCGTGCAGAGGTAGCATTTTTCATGTTTCCAAGATTTCCTTATTCCCTAAGTAATACACGGAAAACCAAAAACTACAAAATGTTTTATTCCAATGTACCAGATTTTCTTCGAAGGAGAATGAAAAATCTCACATGATGTTTGCTGACATGAATGATTTTATGCCAACTCCTACGCTTCATGGTCTTTAATTAACCGCAGATATAGGCGCTCCTGAGATGGGGATAGGCTATACTCAGTCAGTATTGTCTGCCATCTATGAACATACAGATTCGGCAAAAAGTAGTTTTACATATCCCGAAATGAACGAATGCGAGAAAGAAAACAAACGAAAGATGGATATACGCCTGCTACCTAGTTCATCCTTTACATCGCTTACGTGAAAGCGAGACAGATGGATATTATATTATTAGTGCACCAATGAGAGTTTTTCTACCTTCCGTCCCACCGCGACTGCATTCTACTATACCATCTGTAGCGATAATACCGCTGCCTTGCGTTGGTACACGATAAGGTGATAAAAATAAGATTTCACGAAGCGTGATTCGTGTTGGGTAGAGTATATTCGACTTTCTGGTTCTAATTTTTGTTTTCTTTCTCGCACTCGTTTATTTCTCAGTCACCACATTGATCTTGATGCAATCCATCTATCATCATTTATCCACTCCAAAGGAGTAGAGCAGAATCGGATGGGCAAATCGTTTAGTAATCGTTAGTTGTATAAGATGTATGTTTTAATTTTAATTTCTTTGATTGTAACTATCATTTAAACAATTTACATAAATAGCAAAACAATAAACGCCACAGTCGACAGGTTTCGCCAACTAAGTTTCCATCATCCGGTGATGACTAATGTTTCCTTGTTGGTTTCAAGGATGCACTGCTCACCTAGCTCTCGTGAAATCAACGCCACTGCCTATATGCACGTAATTTTGGGCGCGTCATTGATTTAATGATAACGCTGTTACCAATCATCTGAAAAATAATCACACAATCGTAGAAATGGCGCGCCTAAGCCGTCACATATTCAGTAAGTTCAATCGGGTTTTATTATTTCAATATATTCTAGATTTGATGTCGTTTCAAAGGCACAAGTTGGCTCTGTCTCTCCCGATTTAATCTCGTACGCTTACGATTACCCACTTTACATTCAAACTGACATTTATGATAAATTTGCATATATTTAGTTCAGAGAACGGCATATATTTCCACTTAATACCTTTGTATTGTGTACATTTATTACCACCAACCATTTTACACAACAAAAATGTTAACATAAGCGGATTTGAATGTCTATATTATCGTTCAAATGTTTTTTGTAAAGTGGAAATGGTTCATTGTTTTCTAAAATTGTAGGCCGATAATCACCTGTGAGCCATGTATAGAATACACAGCTCTTTGTACAATAATGAACTACTTTTTTAGTTGTTGGTTGGTATTTACTAGTGTTACCAAATTTAATATAAAGAAACTTTAGGATAAATGTAAATGAACATAAATTCTTCGTGGATTGTTAACCCAAATTTATTCTTAATTTATAATCTGGAATTGAAATTTGCCAATTTTTTTATACATGAACTTATATAAATAAATGCATTATCTCTTGGTAAGATTTCATGGTTTTATAACTCGTATGAAGTAAAATGTTCATCCAGGATAGAGAATTTGGCAGCAACAAATAACTAAAAATGCGCTTACGTAATTTTCAAACGCTATCAAAACTGACATAATATTTGTTGAATAATATTGTTGAATCTCTGTGTCCCGTGCGATTTGTTTACGTTTAGAGTGCGTTTTGTTTACAATATGTAAAATTCAACTTAGTGTATTTTTTTACTATTTGCAGTAGTGATCGTAGGTGAAGGCAGGTCCTTTAATAAATATTTTTCCATATCGATGCCTAATTACTTTGTCGCAGTATCTTCTGTGCTAATTTTTAACTAATTTTCTTATTTTTTTACGTATAGTAATTTTACATACATCTAAGGTCGGTTCTGGGTCAACGTATAAAACCAATGATCTTTTTTGCTAGCTTGTTAGATTGTGTGGTATAGCTGCTAGCTGCCTGCCGTACCTCTGCTCAGTCCTTGACCTGCCAGTATATCACGTAAGTTTTTCTGGCGTGCTGTTGTAATCGGTTTCTTTTTATTCTGTTTAATTAACCGCATTTATTTCGAAGTTCCTATTAAAAGTATATTTAGAAGATAAGAGTGTTTAAAAATTTTTTGCAATTAAATCAAAAAGAGAAATTGTATCTAACGAAACTATGTACATCCTACGACATTTTCGACTTTCCTTGATCTATACTTTTCAAAACAAAAAATAATATGGAACGTTGCATCCAGAACACCCAAGCGGCTTTATGTTTGTTATTAATGTAAGTTATGTAAATTATTGATGGTATGCACCTGGGACATGCCTGTAGCGTATACAACACCGCAGAGTCAAGAGCCTTGAGTATTACATACATAACGGGCTGCATAATGCGCAAAGGAATTAATCATTCGGTAGTTTAATTTTCTGTGATTATTGAACTATTTAAATGTTTTTAGAAACTGTAAACATACAATGAAACATTCAGTTATTTTACGCATGTAGGTATTGATTTAAAGAAGAATCCAAGTAAAATTAAAATAGGTAGTTCTAAGCCACACGTTTTGAGCATACTTTTTTAACGTAAAAAAACATATAATAACTCATATATAAATTGAATATCATCTAAATCCAAGAAGTAGAATCTGTGCGGATTGCATTATTAAGGAATGTGGACAATGATCAGGCCTTCGGGTATTTCTATCTGTTAGAGCTGGGACTCCAGATCAAGACAGTCGCATTTTTCAGACGATATAATTTAAACAGCCTATTCTAGGATAGCCTAACATCAACCAAATATTGCCACTGATTTGAATTAAACTAAACAAATCAGACAATCATTAAGTCAAGATGACCAATATATGCTTTACTTTCATTATGTATCCTTTTATTTAAAAGTAGTATCTTGTTCCAGAGGAAAACGATTATATGGTGTAACAAACAATGAAGCAAACATGGGACAGCCTTCCTAGATCAACTAAAAAGCTAACTAGGTAGGAAACGTTTTTTTAACATTTATTTAACGTCGGTTTATTTCCGCTACTGAGGCCTAACACCGACGCCTGTAGACGAACTACCCCAACCAGGAATTTTGCCGAAGCTCTTCCCTTAAGAAGAGTATGGATCTTTTACTTGCCTAACATTTAATGGACAAGGGACCGTTGGCTTTACATCCCCTCCAAAGGATGGTATATCACCTACACAACCCTCGCCTAAGGTTGCATAGCTTCCGCGCATACACTTATATACAAGCCGCTGGAAGATACGTGGGGCGAGGACACGGTCTTCTTTGAAACGGTCGCCCATCCAAGTACTAACCGCGCCTAACGTTGCTTTACATCGCATATCGAAGTATGTACATAGTAGAGACGCATCTTTGCTCGCCCCCATAGGTAGAAAACGTCTGAATTTATAGAAAACAACACGCCGATTTACCTCTTATTACTCACGTTTACTCCTTTCAATCATGCATTTTCGATATTCACTGTAAATTTTTTATAGTCCGAGTACAGAATATTTCATTATTTGCGTGCTGTAGAGTCTTTGCAATGAACGAGAAATATTTTTCATCGTCAAATAGCGGTAAATTTGACGTGATTTTGCGGTACTGCAATGTAATCCGAATATCTCGAATGAACCGCGTGCGACACGTAAAGATGACGCCGGGAAGATATTTTGGAAGTGCAATGAAAGTTCTCGAGACGTGATTACAAAGCGTCATTCTTGTAACTGCAATGAAATTTCACAAGACGACACGGAATGCCTGACACGACGTCATTTTTGGAACTGTAATGAAATTTTACACGACGGGAGTGATGCCCGAGTCGCAATGGCGCCATTTTAGAAACTGTCTCGAAATATAAATCTTTCACGACCCGATGCTGTGTAACACTGCAACTGATGCGAGGTACGGCTTATGAGGACGGATTAGTTAGTAGATCCTCCAGAACGTTCCAGAAGAGAGATTTTTCCAGGACGTCGAAATTTTCAAAATTCATTTTACAAACTTACCAATCGTTTTTGGCGGTAAACTAATATTTTTACGCCGAATTTGCCTACATGTGGTTCCTCAGTGATTCAGATTACATGTCATTGTTTTATCATGTATTGTGGACACTACATGGAACTAGTGCTTCGCTCTCGGCGAGGGAGGGACACCGAGACTGGGACAATCTCGTATCGGACTCGCGACCGTACGTAAAGTAGAGAATCTCGGGCCTCGGTGCCCGTAACTTTAAACATCGCATATACTCGGCAATAGTACAACACCAGCGCACAGGTGTCGCAGTTCAACAGACAGTTCAAACCGCAATCAAAACAAACAATTTGTACAATAATTTTAAGTGTCTTTTTTAATTGATAAAAATCAAGAATATTAAGATGCCAAAACGCAAACGCTGTAAAGTTTTAAAATGCGTGAGCCCACAAGAGAGTGATGTGGAAATAAATCCACCGAAAACGCCAGGAAGCGAAAGTGACGATGAGGTTGAGGTCATAGTGTTGGATGTTGAGAATGAAGTGCCGGTGGATCACAACAGCGTTGACAGTGACACCTCGAATATTTTAAATATGAAAAAGTCGAAGGTGATAAACATGGCCAATGTTTAACTTTTGAACGAAATAAAAAACCAAATATATTAAAATGAAAGACCATAACACATCTAGCCTAAAAAACATCTGAAGAGTTGTTTTCGCAAGAATTTGGATCAAGCTATTATTTATAAACGTTTCATATTCTTAATGAATCTCAAAATGGCCGCCCGTCTGTCTCGTTTCATGAAAAATAATTTAAGAATGGAAAGTATGATCGTTTTTAAATTTGGACAGTGAGTTAGGGACGTTAGGGTTGGTTAGAGGTAAAAACCTTATTGTTTTTGAAAAAGTCGGCCTGTAAATAAGAACGTTATTTAACATTTTAATTCAACAAATAAAGAGGATTTCACGTTTAAATGAGATTTAAAAAAAGTAAAATACTACATATTATACTTAGGAGCATTTCGATAACTAAGATGGCATCATCAGGTAATTAACGATGATCCGATGATTAAATCGCCATAAATTAATCAGATCATTAAAATTAAGAAAATCTAAACCTTAAAAATTACTTTATTTTTTAAAATATGCGAAGGGTGAATGTGCAACAATTATATGGAAATATTAATTTAATTTACATGTAGTTTTTAAACTGATTTAGTAGCAGATATTAAACTATTTTGTTTTATTATTTCAGATGAGTGGATCAAGCGGCATTAGCAGTAGTATTGTAAACTCAAATGAACTTTGATTGTCAAATGGGTGGCCATAAAATACTTACCCTTCATTTTTTTTGACGACAGTGAAACAAGAGTTCCTTGCAGTTTTAAATAGTAAGATATCTATGTCAAAAAAGGATTCGTTGCGAATAAGGTGCTTAGTAAATTTGAGACTACAAAAGCAAAAGTCAGAGATATTTTACAGGCCAATTCTTCGAAAATTTCATTTACGATGGATTTCTGGACATCCGTGGCTGCCAATAAACCTTTTTATGGCATCACAGCACATTTCGTGGATGAAAATTGGGATCTACAATCAGTTGTTTTGGATTTTGTTCCATCATATGTCAACCATACCGGTAAGGACATTGCTGTAATATTTTTTAACGTGCTTATTGACTTTGGGATAGAAAAGAAGATCCAAGGCATAACAGTTGACAATGTTTCTTCTAACACCACGTTTATGATAGAACTGGGAAAACTGATGAAGGAAAACAATATTGAATTTGATCCAGTATCACAACATTTTCATTGTTTTGGTCATAATCATTAATTTGGGCCTTCAAGACGTTTTAAAACTTTTGCGTTTAGAAAATTTGGTAGATAATTTTGATATTGTTGACAGCGATAGTGAAATCCAAGATGGGGAATATCTAAGCGAAGAAAATGGCGATGGCACAAATGAAATCAACCAATCTGAACGGACACTACAGGAAGTTGACGCTATTGCGAATACAAGCGAAAGAGATTGTGTTAAAAAACTGAGAATTGTTTTAAAAAAAGTACGAAAGTCTGAACAGTGTAAAAATAGGTTAGTCAATTGTTGTCAAATAACAAATAGCAAATGTAAATCCCCGGCAGTTGATGTTTCCACACGCTGGAATAGTACCTGCTTTATGCTGGAAACTAGTGTCCATTTGAAAGATGCCTTTTTGAAAGTTTCAACGGCTCTTGGAGTTGATAAATATGTAAATTTACCACTTGTAATTGTATACTTCAATATGTTGATTAACAATATCGAAAGCTAAATTTTTGAGTTAGATGGTAAACAGGACAGAGATTCGGTTGAAGAAGCACTTTTATTAGCCTTCCAGATAGGAAGTGACAAAATTCTAAAACACTACCAAATGACCAATTGGGTGTACTGTGCCTCGTTAGTATTAGATCCACGTCATAAAGTAGAAACTTTTGACATGAGTGATTGGGGAATGGAAATAAAAGCTAAATCACTGCAAACTTTTCATGATATTCTCAAAAAATACATAGGAAATGATGTTATTACAAATCCAATTACAAAAAAAATATATGGAAGACAATGAGGGCAGTAAAATATTCAAATAGTCGATGTACTGTACGGAAACAATAAAAAATTTACATATGCTGAACAATTTGAGGCATACACAACCGGACATAGAGCTGAAAAAGAAACAGATATATTGTTATGGTGGAAAATGCACCAAACAAATTTCCCTCATATGTCTAAGATGGCACGAGATATTTTCAGCGTGACATCTACGTCAGTTCCTTCAGAGAGATTATTCTCCAAAGCAGCCCTAATAATACAGAAGTACTGTTTAAATAAAGATTCTGCCAGAAGTCTTCTTTGTTTGAATTTATGGGCAACTTGTGGAGTTACAGAAAAGCTCTATTTTTTTTTATAATATATTTTGTTATTACTTACTAAAATTATTTACGTATTAGATACATTATTTTTTGTTTTTATTTTATAACTGCGAGCATTAATAAACTCTTTTATTTCTCTTCCATAATTCTACTATAAAAAAATTATTTAATGGACAGATTATACTGTTCTTACAATGCAATGTGAAAAACTGTAAGTATCTTCCTCTATATTTCCTTTAATTTACCACTATATTGTTAGGAAAATATACTTGACGCATACACGTACTCACCGCACTTTCAACATGCTAAAGAAACACATTTCTAAATGGGAGTGTAAAAGTATCTCACATTGACCTCTCTGAATCTCGGTTAATTATAATAGTTCAGAAATCAGTAAAATATCAAATTGAACGCATTTGACATAGGTATCTGTCAAATTAGACAATTTAATTTAAAAAAATTATAAGGAAAAGTTCAGAATTTGATCCTCTACAACTTTTATTAAGGTAATTTTTTTGTAAAAACATGTTTACAAGACGACCCCTGCAGCGTGCGCAATTTTTGTCACATAATGCGCAGTAACTCGTTAAGTATTAGAGATGCAAAAAAGTTTTATAAGAAAGAGTGTTTAGAATTTGATCCTCTACAACTTTTATTAAGGTCATTTTGCTCTAAAGAAATGTTTAGGAAGCCACCCCTATAGCGCAAATCGTACCAGGAGTTGGAGTGTGCTCTTTTGGTTGGATACTCAGGAGGTAGTCCCCAGGCAACCCTAAAAAATCATCCTGTTTGGAATAAAAAAAAAATGACAATCGCGTTCTGTTGCAACCGAAAATCTTAATAAATGCTGATTTGACGTTAATTTTCTAAACATGCCTCCGACTGCACGTTATGCACGTGTTCACTGCATTATTTAACAATCACATTATAGTTCTAGATTCAAATAAATTTTAAATATACTAATGATCAATTCTTTCTCGTAGGTATCGTCTGGAAATAAGATTCATGTCAAATATATGCCCAAATATATGACAGCAAACTTTTGTTATAGACATTTCGTCAGTAAGTGAAATGAAATATATATTTTTTGGTACTTACGCTTGCACCCATCTTCTGAAAACCCATAATACAAGTTTTGACAGGCGTCACAGTGAAAACCGTCCACACCTGGTTGGCATTGGCATGTTCCAGAATGAGTGTCGCAAACTTCCGATTTGGATCCAATCGGGTTGCAAGTACAAGGTGTGCACAGTGCCGTAACGTTTCCATATCCAACCTAAAGTTTTATGATTATTTTGTAACATATTTAAATCTAATGTATCTCTTTTTACCTCGCATCGATCGCAAGTTCGGCCAGTAAACTTTTCGTTGCATAAACATTGTCCAGTTACGTTGTCACATTGCTTAGATATGGAGCCGATGGGGTCACATTCACACGCTCTGCAATTTAATAGCATGGGTTCACCATAATGCTCTTGTTTGCATTGATCGCACTTCCAACCTAAAACATGAGGCTAAGGTATTTATTCAGAAAAAAAACAACTAGATTTTATTATTTATGGAATATATCTTTGGTCAAGAATACCAACTGAAAATTTGGTGGAAAGACGAGGTAATAGAAGGATTTACAAAATACCAGGGTGCCTAATTCCACCCCCTACTCTCTCTACTAAATTTATGAACCCTCCAAAATGGGATGTCGAGGGGTTTTTCTCAAAAATCTTGAGAACTATAACATATACAAAAAAGGGATATTTGTTCCTCGCTTAATTATCTCTATATGTGTTGTCCTCAATCACCGATTCGCTCAAATGCCGAAATTTTATTTGGGTCATAAGATTGAGCAGGTCAATATTTATAATCGGCGAAATATGTTCGTGTTTCTCAGGTTGAGCTTGAAATAATAATCTAATCCCGATTTGGGTAATCATTCATTACGAAATTCTCGATTAATTCGTTCCTTTGGTATTTAATGAGTTTAACTTTGCCGTTAACACAAAGTAGCTTGATCGTGCTGCGATTGTAGCTAGATGGACGGCAGATCTCTCCCTACTTGTATTTGCATTTTGTACTGTCAGATGCAGAGAAAAATTCCTACTGTCTAGAAAATGAAAAGCCGCAAATTTCAGACATGCCTCATCAGAATATATTTTATTATACAGTAAGCGGCAAGCAAGTGCGTACGTTGGGCCTTGTTTACATGCAGAATAAATGGGAAAACGACTTGTAGCGCACGCAGATGTGATCCCAGCGTTTATGGGTATTTATTAGTCAGGGAATCACGGACTCAGTACTACGTTGTTGTTTGTTGGGGGTGGACGCATGTTCAATTATTCAATTCACAATGTATACGTATGACACAGCTTAATTAAACATTATAATTACTCTCAAAAGTTTATAAAGGGCTGAATGGGTCGGCCCTAAGAAGCGCTATAAAAGGATGTTTTTAATATAAAATACATTCTTAAAATAACAAAATAATTTTAAAAGGAAAAATAAAGAATTATAATAAATGTTCTAATAGGGAGCCTTCTTGATTTGAACAATAACTTAATCCGCCTAATCGATCAGAAAAACTTCTTCGGACATTTAACAACATAGTTGCTAATTTGTTCGAAAGCGTTTGCGCTTTTTAACCACAATTCCTCGAGATTATTAGCTCTATTCTTCTGGAAGCCACAAATTTGAGATTTTGTGGCCCCGTTATCAAAGTCATCAGGGGATTTAGCTTGTGTGCACTTTTGCTCAGAGTGGAATAAATGTAAATACTTTCATATAGCATGCGATAAGTCGCGGCCGTCTCGGTCGAGCCCCCATCATATATATTCCTCTGTATCTTTGTTTAATCTGCGTAGCACCTGTGAATATGAAATCTCTAGATACCCACAAGTTCGTCCGTGTACGTACTTGGCTGCCGCTATTTGTATATACAAGATGTTGTCAACTGAATTATTTTGTTCGTCCAGTGCCGTTACAAGATAGCACAGGTATTTTATCAGGATCACGAATTTTTTAAAACTGTTTCTCATCTGGTTTTAACCATTATGGTGTTTTGACTATAATTTATGCTTTTAACCATTTTATATATTAAATACTTAGCATATCTGCATTGTATTTGTTTATCTCATGCCGGGATTCGTTGCAATAAATAAATTATCATTATTAAAAGCGGTGAGGGAAAAATCAAATTCAATATTTTGCATTTCGTAAAATGCTCTTAAAACACGTCCTGAGACTTACAGCTTGGAGCGGTTAAAAATCTCACAAAAATTACTAATTAAAAGGTTTCTGCAAAAGAACAAAATATATTCAACTGACCAAACATTTGCTGAATTTGATGTTTTAAGTATAGTTCTACTTTATACAAAATCTGCCCTTATATTCTCCCATAAACATAAAAACATTAAACTTAAATACAGAACATGATTATAATACGAGAAATAAAACAGAATTTAATAGTCGACCGAAAAAACGAGAAAAACGTTTAAAATTTTTTTTTTAAGATACAACCTCATGGGACCTTCACAGAATAATAGATTAGGTCCTTGGCCATCTGAAATGGCCAATTAAAACATTTTTTGGGAGGTCCAACTTTTTTATAATTCTGTCGAAATAAATATTTACTACTTTTTCTCACATCCCTCACGATATCTCCGGAACCCATTGAGATAATCAAGATTTTTTTTTCAGTCGATATAGGAAATGTGAGCGGAGGTCACTGAGTTAATTTAGTCTATAAAAAACCTAGTTTTTTTTGTAAAATTAGATAAAATTTTAACGTTTACTTTTCTTACAGCACTTTTTTCAGTAAGCGAAAAACTTCTTTGTTTTAAGAAATTTTGATATAGTGTATGCTTATGAAATGAAGTTAACACATCCAGGAAGTTTTTGAAAAAAAATGCAGTACTCTACGACTTATACGTTGCAAGTTATTGTTATTTGAAGTTAAGTTTCTGCGGGCAGAATACTTCATGAAGCCTCGCTCGCCCGGTTCTACTGTGCTTTAATCGGTGTGCAATGGGTGATGTGCGTAATATATTATTTTTAACATATCTTTAATATAAATTTTATTTTCAGAAGGACTTAGCAGGTTTTACTTATCATTATTTACGTTGCACATTATTTAAATTCCATATATATTTATACATTAAAACTTAATATTGGAATAAAAAAACCGAGATATTTATCTATTTTATAATATCATGATACAAATTTTAGTAACTCATTAGGAACTTGATTTTCAAACTCTCTCTGGTTTATATCACCTGGAGTAGGAAAACAACTTGCTGGGGTTTTAAATTCTTTAATTTCCCTTTAAGATACCCGGCGCTTTGTATACAATTAGAATTTCGTTTTCTTCAAAAGCCTGGGAATGTTCACTTGATTTTATTTTGATAGAAGGTTGATAGTTAGAGCTGATTGTCTCTGATTCTGATGTATCACCGTGGACTTTATTGATTGGAGAGAGTTGTAGTAGCAGCAGACTTATTTTGACAATTCGTTTGCCTATGTACCGACAATAAGAGTTTTTGTGATATTTAGCATTATAGGCAAATAAATCTTTGTAACAGGCTTATTTACAAACCATGTCAATATCTTGTCGCTTTTGGGCAGCTTTGATTATTTTAGAGTACGTGTGTTTTCCCCCGTCCCTAAATAAGAATAAAAATTTTAATAATAGCGCTATACATTATTATTAAAAAGAATTGAGCAAATTAGAAGATACCAATGTCATCAAAAGATGCGCTTTAATTAAAAAAATCATCTGGCAAAATTTTTTTTGCTTAAATAGTGATGTATGTCAAATATTATTCATTATTTTCAGTAAAGAATTCATCGCTATAAATATATAAAATACGTGGTCATAGTGAGATTTTTTCCGCATTTTTTTCTCTCTTTTTTTTAAATAAGTCCTATATTTATTAAGAAATGAAAACGTCCACTCTGAAGGAATTCTGTAGGATAAAAATGTACTGGCCGCTTGTCAACAATATATCGACTGGACTGATAATAAGGTGGTAAAGAAATAGAGAAATAAATAATGTCTCCAGAGAAAAATCGTACTATATTACGTAAAATTACCTATTCAAATAAGAGACTAAAATACACGTCAACAACTTAATAAACTAAAAAATGTACATTAATTACTTATAGTCGGGTGGTTATATTTACTGGCAGTCAAAAAACGCAACAAACACTTCACGTGCTACTTATTAACGCCAGTGAACCATTCGGCATGGTTTTATCAAACAAGCCGACGTAGCATTTAAAAATTTATTAAACGATTCAATTTGCACGCGAGATAGTACAGAGGGTAACGGTATTTTAATGCGGTCGTAAAATTTTTTGTTGCATTTTTGACTGCCCAGTAAATATACATCCGACTATACCTGTCTGCGCAGATATTAAAGGCTTTTTGGCCTTTCTTTCTTAATTCATTACATATTAAGCACATTGCCCGAATATTGAATTTCTCTTTATTGCATCTTAACCAAGATAGGGAAACATTTTTGAGATTTTGCAAACTAATCAACAAGACTTTACCAAATTTTAAAATACTCTTAATATCATATAGATATTAAAAACGATCATATAGTTTCCACAAATGCAGAATAAACTTTGTTTTATGAAAAGTAAAAATAGTGTACACGCAGGTCATTTCTCTTGGCGGTTAGGTGTACAAAAATGCGTACCAAATAAGGATACATTGTAAAAATTTGTTGTATGTTAAAATTATTAATAAAAATATTTTGATTTCATTGTCCCTTTTTATTTAACTGCGTAGTATATTTATAAGAAATAAATTGATGGGAATTTGCATAATGAACCACTACTCAAATCGAAATTATAAATAATGGCTTGATCAATCCTAGGGTATGAACAAAATTTCGGCACTTGAGGAACTTATTTTCTTGTGAATATAAAACACACGCACTGCTACAGTTACTGATCATCTCATTTCGGTTACGGTTGTTGCTAATGAAGATGTATATCTTCTCCTACTGTTATTGTGGCTTTGACACCTCAGGAGACATCCTGTCCACTGTCCAAAACCTGGAGGAAAACAGCAAGAGAGGCCTTGAGTTTATTACTATTACATATTTAAAGTAAAGCGGAAAATATTCTTAGCTAGAAACATCGTCCTTATTGTTAAATAAAACAAATAAGTCACATAGGGTTGCAGCCGTTTCGTTGTTTAGGAACTATTTCCTAATAGGCTAAATTATTTATTTCATTTTAGGTTTGAACGTTGAAGTATGTGCGCAGCTTGTGTTGGACCATCATGCTTACTTAAATACTGCCGGAATGAACATCAAGGATGTAAATAACGATGATATTATAAAAGAAAATATTAATATACTGTAAAATACTTTATTAGACTTTTATAGTGGCGATTTTTAAGCCTTTCTTCTGGCCTTATGTGTTGAGTATTAAGTGAGGAACAATGTTTGCCTTAAAATACTTTTCCTATCTCCGGCATCTTCTGAGATTTTAGGAAAAAACACTTTTGGGTGTTCCCAAAGCATTTAGCTGAGGGAGTGAGGGGCTGAATGGAAATTATTTGCAAAATTCCTTTTATTTTTTCGTTTTTCTGCTATATTTTCCTAGATTAATTTTCATATACGGGAAAATTAATTTTGGGTTTAAAATATGAAACATCATACGCCAACTGAAAGAATAGCAGAGCTTCTCTTTGACTTATGCAGGGTGGCAACTTCTTAGATTAAACGTTATTGCTATCCCGCAAACCATAACAGTTACAAAGTCAGAAGGAAAAAAGTTTTATAAAAATTTAAAGTTGGTTCCGAAGATATACGACAAAATCGGAAATAACTCATATTAGAATGTGTCCAGTAAGATCTCAGCGCCTCACTGCACGTTGCAGAGAGTATAGGCGATTTTTTGGCTAATGGTAGGTTGACTGTATGTCACTTATTTTGAGCATTAACAACTTCCGGGCGAATTTTCAAGGCCTATCATGATTCGATATGTAATACCAAAAGTAATTAGGCATCTTCTTATCGAAAACGTTATAAGAAAGACTATTACAGTTTGGGAGTAAAAAGATACCATCCTGTGGAGTTTTGATTTGATATGCTAGAATATATCTCATCAAAAATATGATTATTTCAAAAAAATCAGCGAAAATTAAATAGTTGTTGAATTTACACAAGTTTATATTGGAACCTAAATATACCTTACCTTCAGTGTTTCCTCTGCAGCTAAGACACTGCCCCGTTATTCTATCACATGGGCCACCATTGCAGTCACACTTTTGGCAGCTATTACCTACTTCCAACGGATTTCCATAATATCCATCGTCACAACTAAAATTGTTAACATCATTAATAATTAGGAGACATAGTAGTGAAATTATAATTTTTGTCTGATTTCTTCCGACTAAATCAAAGGTGATGGAAAACAATTGGATATATAACAAGTTGAATTGTATAGTAGATTACCAAGTCGGTATGTTAAAAATTTAAAAAGTGTAATGAATGACTTAGTGATTGTGTAAACAACTGTGCATTTCGTAAGTTATAAAATGCCTTGTTTTATTTGGTTTACATGAGAAACAGAATTAATAATAATGGGTAAAATCCGGTAAGTTTTTCCATAAAACCACTTATTTTCGTGGATATATCACATGAGTGTAATACAAGATAGTAATTGATGTATTATTAACTACTTCTTTGTTATAATGCTAGAAATAAAATCAGTACCACATCAGTATTGTTGCATGTCTACGCCACTGTTTCATGGAACGTGCGAGAAAGTCTAGAATGATCGAGTGAATTCGACGCTGGTATACATACAGTGGATCTAAACGCGAGGAAGACAGTTTGATATTAGACGAGCAGGTGATAAGATGAAATAAGAAACAGTATCAAGTTGTGAGACTATAGTAGATGGAAATTGTAATTAGTGTGTACTAATGTGTATAAGTTCTTAATTATTGTAACACCCCGTCTCGATAGTAACCTTTATCTAAATATAACCATATGTGCTGTCAGATGCCCAAGCAGAGGTTGCATGAAATTTTGTTATTTCAGTTAGATACTGGCCTTTCAACTCTAGACGAGATCATAAAGATTATCCGTATATACGTTTGAAATAACCACATAAGAAAACATCGATTGGGGATAGGTTTCAGGGACCAGGGGAAGTGACTACAACAGAATATGTCTTTCTCAGATGGGAATTAATTTGCCTTGTTCCATATAAGTAAAATCCTGTGTCAGCTTGGTACGGTACATAAGATTTGACTTGTGGAGTGTGGGTACTAAAATGTGTCACCCAGCCCAATATAGCGAATTTTATCCACGTAGTTAACCAAGTAAAAACAGGCCTCATCACTAAAAAGGACACTGTTGGACGTGTTCACATTGAACGAAATATCGAGATATAATTGGCAGTAATTTTTGTTATGTAGATAATTCTTATATCAATATTTTATGGGATGTATGTGCAAGTCTTTGATTGCAATTCGCTGTAGAGTTGAATGATGAGGCTGTAAAACCGTTGCATATTTCTAAACGAACGGAATTTTCTGACACGGTCGACATTTTCTAAAGTTATGGTAACTTGTGGTTTTACATTTGTAGCGAAACCTGTTTTCCTAAACATTTATGCTAAAGAACGAACTAACATTGCACGCGAAGCATTTTATATATTATATATTTTAGAAGTGCGGACTCTTCTCTCCCCACTCCTGTGACTTCAAAATTTATTGTATCATTCTGTTTTAAAAATTTAACTAATCTAAAATTATGATTGTTAAGTTACAAATACTTAAGTCATCAAGTACTTCGTAAGGAAATAATTCAAAACTGGGTTATTCCTTAAATTCTTTAATTGGTTTCTCAAAAAAGATTCAATTTGTAAATTGGTTGGGCTTTTTTTTCAAAAAGGTAAAAAAAAATCTCATGTGTTAGATTATTCTGTTCTACTTCGTCTTATGTTGAAAGCAGCTCTAGGGAAAATAACAAGCTCCGATAAAATTCTACGCAAACCAAAAAGTGTCTTGGTTCTAGTAGTTTCGAAAACACACCTGTTTTGCCATTTCTTTATCAAAAATTATATTTTTCAGTTTTCTCATAGTTGTTCTTGATAATTATGTTTAAAAGTGGTTCAAAGTTGAATCAAAATACACACCCAATGTCCTATTAATTTAAAAGACAACCCCCGAACTCCAACAATTCGTGAGCTTTGATGTCTCAAATATCAGTCGTCTTCACTCTTGTTTTGCAGAATTGCAGTACATCATTAGTATAATAGTGGAGAGTTAAGTCTTCTAATCCGGAAGATGTATTTTTAAAAACAATCGAAAAACTTAAAAATTCACAAAAATTACTTTATTACAATAAAATGTTACAAATGACGGTTAGTTCAAGAGTTGTTAAAAATCTGGAGGATTGATCCCATATTACTATTATTTATAAACTTTGCTTTATCATAATGGTCAGAAATAGTACATCATTAAGCCATGTCAGCAAAGACGGGGATGCTCACATAACTGGAGTAAGTCTACTATATTTCTATAATCAAAAGGAAAATTTTTAGGGCACACTAATTTTTCTTTTAACTTGTAAACATCAAAAACAAAAAAAAAATGCGTTTTTTCCTTAGCCGAAAAACGCATTCTTTTGGTTGTATTTGATATTTACATTAAACGCGAAGTGGGCAAGATAAAAAGTTCTGCTTAATAGTATATATGAGCCAACTGGCCAAATTAGAGTATTCGGTAATATGGAGGTACTGATTTTCCTTTAAGCCACAGCTATATGGGTGTACAGAGTTAGCAAAAAACTATGATTGTCATCTGAAAGTGGTAGCTAACAAAAATGGAGGCCAATCCAAGATGGCGAATATAGACGTTTAAAAAAACGACCGTATCCTCTGTAAGGTACTGTCCGATTTCTGTGTTCTTTTTTTAAATGACAGCTTCAATTGTAAGCTTTTTTTAAGTTCCCCTTAATTTTTTCGATATAAGCAACCGTTAATTAGCAAATCATAAATTAGTGAAAAATATATGAGTTTTTATAGATAATCTGCTTCTTTACCATAAATTTTCTTAAAACGTAGACGTTTTAGAAAAAAAAAATTCCAACGTATATTATAGCACAAACGATCAGCTTTAATTTGGTGTATTACACTTAATAAACTCCACAGAAATTAGACAACCCCCAATTCCAGAAGCCAGGGGCTTGTGCGGAAGGAGGTTACACATTGAAATAAAGCGGACATTCAACAATTTCCTCCGACAGTGCCTGAGCCAGGATTCGAACCCGGTGGTGCGATACCCGTGTCATTAATGGCGATTGCCACCTGGCGCCTTAACCCACGCGGCTACCGACCAGACTTATTTAAAATGTCTGCACAACGAGTCAATTCTGTAGAATATGTAAATGAATTTTGGCATGCTGATGTTCCATTCTTCGTATTACAAAATAAAGCTATATTATAAATAGTATGAACTATTGAATACATGTTGTAAGTTATTTTTCACTACTAGTAATAATAATGACTACTTCTTACAGATATCTATTGAAGACCATTAGAGCCTAATCGTATCTTGTAACAGTTATTATACCTGAAATAGCTGCAATAAAGACGGGAAAATTTGTAGTAAACACGGAACAGAGATCATCCATTGAAAGACAGACATTTTTGGACCATTTTGTACAATGGCACAGTAGCAAAAAATTTTCAACCAATCAAAAAACTGTATGATGAATTGTTAGCAACTGTAAAATTTCATCGCCACTGTCGAGCCAATTTTACCAACATCAAAGCTTTAAGAAAATTAGAAGCAGAAGCTTCATCTTCCCATGCGTCATCTGAAAGTCCTAATTCCTTAAGGCAGGCTGAGAAGCATTTAAAACGGACAATGCCTGGTAAAGAAGTTGTACACGTGAAGACTTGCGTTTTCTGTTACAAAGAAAGCAAGTATAAGAAAGGGAGTAGAATAAGGGAATCACTTACTCAAGTTGTTGAACTGAGAACTGATTAAGTAACTGCGGGGGACTGCAAATGAGAAGGTCGATACAAAAATAATTATAGCAATCACATCAAGGGATATCGTTGCTGCAGATACATAATATCATACATCTTGTTACCTTGCCGATACCAGACTGAGATCAGATAAACCTAAAAATAGGGACGAATATATTGAAACGGAAAAAATGCCATATAAAAGTTATATGATTTTATTCGGGAAGATATACTTTTGAACTCACGAGTCTAACCTCAAAAGTACTTACTATCAAAACTAATTCAATACCTAAAAGATAATGTTGATGAAATAAAAGAATCCACAAAAAACTTCAAAACACGTCCTTCTAGCAATGACACTAAACACTCTGACTGGATAATTCAGATGATTTCCATTTTAAATCGTTTGGGTCATGGATGTAGCCACTCTAGATTTTTGGAAATTGATACAGCATTGTGTTTGGAGAAACTAAACAGTGTCATGGAGGGTGAAATACCTCTACCAAGCAACATACATGTCGATATACCTACTGTAGTAGCCTATGACAATATAGACCGTATGAAAGAAACGTTAACTGGCGTTGGCACTTCCCATCGAGTTAATGGTATTATAGTTCAAAAAACTTTGATTACATGCTTATCGGTAATAGGCAAAGAAGATTTCAGTGTCAGTTCGACGTATTCAAGATTACATATTTGGGAAAAGGAAAAGACCGGCTGCCATAACTACCGCTCAACTTCCCGCTGACTGTTTTAAAACCGTCCAAGAATCCGGACACAAAAATTTCTTTTGGCTTCTTAGTAGGCTATACAATCCAGAAAATCAGTCGGTTACTTCATGGACTGGATTGAATATAACTATTAGAAATAATGTTTCTGTTGAAGCTGACACCGTTGCTTACTTTTCGTGTATAAATAAACCTACAGTACTCTGCATCAACTGGGTGACGGGAGCACCCGCACCTGAAGCAGTTTTAGAACTTTGAGTTGTTCTTGTGCAAGGTCATGCCAACTACCATCGTGCAGTTGTATGATGAATCAGTTGAAATGACCAACGCATGTAAGCTGACTAAATGTGAAAATATGCATGAGTCCGAGGAAACCACAGAAGATGTAGTTTTTGATGAACCGTATGAACGTAGTGACAGCGAAGACGAGACGATTTGTGAAAGTTTAGCAGAAACGACATGGTTAAGAAATATTCCAAAAGGAATAATAAGCCATTGCGGATGTTTATAAAATCTGTATAATCTGCCACGAATAAAAATTTTCATTAAAAATTGTAAAACTTGTATCGATATTGATTATTGTCGGTCATATATTTTTCCATGACAAAATAATCGAATTCAAAATTGGCTTTAATTAAGGCTACATTTGATTGTGACAGATCCCTCACTTACTATCACAGTCAAATGTAATTTTATCGAAAGCTCATTTTAAATTCGATTATGATATTGGCCCATACTGTTATTCTTATCACGCAGCATTATTCCAGTGCGCATTGTCCAAACGCACAAATGTAATACATCAAATTAAAGTTAATCGTCTGTGCTACAATATTTGTTGGACACATTTTTTTTAAATGTCTACGTTTTAAGAAAATTATGATAAACAAACAAATTATCTGTAAAAACGAATGTATTTTTACTAATCAACGAATTACTAATTAATGGTTGCTTATATGGAACAAATTAATGGGAATATTGTCTAAAAGTTATTTGTAGCATTCTACGAATATTCTTTCCTATTATTTTGGTTTTCTACCACATGTATTATTTTCCTCTTCAAAAACAAATCACCGAATCTACAAAATAATAGAATTATTGGAAAAAGCCTCTGCGCCCGTGACGTTTACGTCAAAGGAACAGTCAGAGGTTATGTTTTGCAAATAATATAAATCGGAATGTATAATAATGTATTTTGCTGACGTTTCGAAATTAATGGGAACTTACAAAAAGCTCAAAATTTAAGCTGTCATTTTTAAAAAAAGAACATTGAAATCGGATAATAACTTACTGTCGCTTTTTTAAAAGTCTACATCAGCCATCTTGTATTGGCCACCATTTTATTAGCTACCACTTTCAGATGGCAATCATAGTTTTTTTACTGTCTCTTTACACCCATATAAATGCGGTATGAAGGAAAATTAGTAACCCCAAATTATACCCATCTTGGCTGGCCCATATACTATAAGACTCCAGACGTCGCCACACAGGCGAAAAAATCGAAATTCCTGGACAAAATTCAGATTTTCATTTATAGACTTTTTTTATAAATTTACTTTAATATAATTAGAAAAAATATTGTTCTCAACAATTTTTTTTTGTTTTAACTTTATATTTCGTCCACGAATTTCGATTTTTTTCGCCTGTGTGGCGTCGTCGAGATCAAGCATCGATTTTCACTCAGCTGTTTATGAAAATGAAGAAAAGTCAGTTGGTATACTTTAAACGAGGATAATTGAAATTGGTCAGTGTTAAAGCACAGGTCCGTGCGCACTGAACTTGATATTTTGTCCTATATATTTAGCAATGGTATCGAGATTCGAATGGTAGTTGAAACTGTGCAGGCGAGTCCGAGACTGGCAATGTAATGAGCCTGAATGAACTATCTACGACTGCACTGGTTTAAAGATAATAAAACGGACAGGCCTACTAGCATAAACTCGTAAATCGTTTCAACGGCGAACTTAGAGATGTGCTGCCTGTGCCAGTGCAGTGCGTAAATACCTGTTATAATATCAAGCGTAGGGGTTTAGTTAGTTATTGTTCATATTTATAAATATTTACTACTATATAAAAGGTAAAATATTTTAATTATTTACTAATTTATCATGGCTTTCTGGAGACCATTTGAAACAGAGGATAATATAATAACGCCCGAAAATCTTATCATTCTCTTATGACAAGCATTTCTATTTACCTCCTATTTACTGTTTTTGCCGGCTTTTAGTTTTTATACGGTTTCAATTAAGTTTGTTTATACTTTACAAAGATTAAGAAAACAATAGTTGTGTATATTTATTTAATTTTTCTTTTTTAATTTCATTTTATCTATTGTATAAAAGGTCAAAATGGGCAACAACTAGATCACTTATTAAATTTTTTTTCTGTTGAATTATTTGAAAAAAAAAATAATTATTTAAGTGCATTTTTGAATAGCTCAACAAATCGAGAACGGTTACAAATAGCCCATAGGAACATACGAAAATATCCGATCTCCATTTCTACATTACATCGTGCAAAAATTGATAAAATCCAACTAACAAAGTTCTAAACTTAAAAATTGTATATTAGTAATGTATACTTATTTTTAGGAAGATGAATGATTCAAAATCATCACAAATGATTTATTACCACGAGGTGTTTAGGAGATAGGAGTACATGGCACTCCATTTAAAAAATGGCACTGCCCTTTACAGTCATATTGGCTCGCCCTGTATATTCGAAAATAATTTCAGGTTGCACATTTTTTTATCTAGTTATGTACTTTTTTTAATTTTTAGCCATCATAGAACTCAAAGTATCAAAGTATGATACGCTATTGCCCCCACCTTGTATAATATGATCTGACGGGATTTATATTTTAATATTTTTATTATTATTTTTAAAACGGAACCCAATTTAATTTACACAATCGAGAAAAAGGAGGAAACATTTTAAATCAGTGTACTAAAACCACTGAAATCAACAGATTCGTTTATCGGTGATTTCTTGTCAGGTTCAATTTAAGCGTACTTTAAAATATAATCTGAATCGCAGAATAAATTATAGAAAACGAATACGTTTACTTACATTTCGCAATGATCCCCGGTGTATCCCCTGGGACACTGCGTGCAAACATAATTTCCTTCGTCCTCCTCATTTTGAACGAAGTAATCAAGCTGACAACTAGGGCTGAAGTTATTTTCCTCGTTCTCTAGTGGACATGCACATTTTTTACAGTCTCCAGGAGTTCCGCGCAAAGGATTTCCGTAGAAACCCGGCGCGCATCGTTCGCATTTTTCGCCGATGCTGTTGTGCTGACAAAAGCATTCTCCGGTGTTCGGATTACAGGTCTCGGAATGGCCGTTGCAGTCGCACTTGCCGCAAAATCCTTGCTCTTCGTTCGAGGTATTGGCGTAGATCCTTACGTAACCAAACGAGCAACTTTCGCAGGACAAGCCGGTGTAACCTAGGCGGAAGGAATCACTTAATGTACTACTATAACAGCATATTATGAATAAATTAATTTAAATCTACGTGTAGACTAGGCGGTTTCGAATTAAATTCGGATTCGATTTTTTTGCCGGAATCAATTCAAGAGATTAGTACTGATTATGAAAATTCATGTGACCAGACGGTAACCTGGGTATTATTTTTTAAAACAATTTTATTTATGACAAATAGAAAAAAAATCATGAAATAGTTTTTTTTCATATTTTTTTATCGATTTCCAACAAGAAATGTTCAATAACTTTTCTTTCGTAAAGTTGATTTCTTCAGTGTTATTAATTTTTTAAAAATTGAAAAATGGCCAATTTCCCGTTCTTTGACGCTCTAAAAGTGTAATAATTTTTTTTACAATACATAATTTTTCATAATATCTTTAGACTTTGTATATTAACTTCCAATAAAAAAATTTGCCTATTATTGATTCGTTATATATGTAAAAATTATATGTTTTTACCCGCGCGCACGTGCGAGCCGTCCTAAGTCTCTCCAAGTACTGTGTTGCTGTCTTATGCGGATCGTGCGATTTCTGTTTATGTACTTATTGTGATCATTAATCTATTGTTAATTCCATTATTGTTAATTATTTATTATAAATTTATTTGATTAATTAAGTTTTTCATTAAATTGTTACTCTCTAGATGAAATTTTTAAAAATCATTTATTGAAATAAATTATTTATGCATATATATTTATATATTTATATACAGGGTGTCTCACCGGGAACTGAATCGATCGATATAGAGAAAAGTACGCATCAGAAAATTTTGAAAATGTAGATAATTACTAACGTCGGTGTGGCCAATCCAACTAAAATAATTACAAGCAGTTGGCACTTCCGCTTATACCGGAAGTCGATACCAACTTGTTTATTTCAAATGAAACACCCTATATATTTTAGAGTTTTCGAAAAGAGCACAAAATTCTGAGACGAAAATATGTAGCATATCCTATGCCTAAACCTTGCAGTTTCAGAGATATTTGACATTTTATAGAGAATTTGACAGGTGCAACGGTTTGTAAGAACCGTTATAACTTTCTTCGTGTAAAAGATCCTCATTTGCTTCTTGTCACGTAAAAAGAACACAAGGTGAACTACGTTTTACAACTGAAATAAATGCAATAATATCATACCAAGTGTTCCGTTTTTCGCGTTACATTTTGTCAACTTCAAGCCGCGAAAACTTGTTTAGGTCAAATCGAACACCCTGTATTTTTTTACGTCAAGTTGGGTAAAACTGAATTCCCTTTTTTCTGATATTAGCATTGTGGGGGTTAAAGTTACAACTTTTTGAAATACTTGCGATTTTATTAGAAATTCATGAATTGTTGTAATTATTTCATCAAAATAGGCATGATTAGAAACAATCAGTCATTATCTTATGTCAAAAAATGCTAGCACGTTTAAATTATACCAACTAAATCTTTTTAAATTTGTTTATTATTTATGGAGAATGTGATAAAGTAATATCAAGAACTTGCAGCACATTTGCTACTCGATATCCACAAAAACGCAAAATAACACCAACACTGTAACATGCGTATTAATCGAATTGAAGATATGGCATGAACTAAAATAGCAGAGATAAGATCAATTTAAAATATGACTTCGTTTTAACTTAATAATTGCTCAAAATTCTGCCTTCGAACCTCGACACATTTTTCGCACCTTCGGATTAGTTCCTCATGGGTAGCTCTTCTAATTGAATCCTGTGATATGTTTTGAAATGCATTCCTTATTCTTTGCATACAATCTTCAATGGTTGTTAATGTGCTCTCATAAACTTTATTTTTAATACTTCCCCAAATGAAATAATCCAGAACTGATAAATCGGGCGAGCGAGGCCATAAGAAAGGTCCATTATTGGCATTCCATTGATCATAAAAATTTCTTGTAAATAATTATTAATTAAATATTGCGTTATGTAGGGGAGCACCGTCGTGCTGATGAAAAATATTTCTATGTTCGGGAGAGGTAAATTTTCTAAATAGTTATTATTCAAATATTGTAAGATATTCAGATATTACCTATATATATTAGCAGAAGAGAAAATTTAATTTACCGTTTAAATTTTCCTGATAAAATTGTAATGCCACCACTCTATCGTTTCTTATGGCACAGTAAACATTGAACTGCCAACTTTCCTGAAAGTTTCGCTCTCTGAACATACGAGGATTTGAATCACTCCAGTAATGCGAATTCTGTCTATTAAAAAGTCCATTTTTAGTTAATTTTGCTTCATATGTCCATATAATATTTCCCAAATAAGAATCGTGACCCTCAGACCTTATTGGAATAAACTCACAAAAATTCTGTCTTCTTGGGAAATCTGTTTCTTTTAATCCTGGAACCATATGGAATGAAAACGGGTGAAACTTATGTTTTAATAAGATTCTGTGAATTGAATCCTTGCATAGTCCCGATTCCAGAGCAGCTTGTCTTAATGACATCCTTGGAAATGCACGAAAATATCCCAGATTGACTATTTCAATGTATTCGTCATCAACAATAGGCTTTCTTCTTTGTATTTTTGCCTTGACAGAGCCATAATTCTTAAAATTTTCCAGTATGTGTTTTACAGTGTTTGGTGACGGTTTCCGTTTTTCTGGATATCGAGTAGCAAATGTGGTGCAAGTTCTTGATATTACTTTATCACATTCTCCATAAATAATAAACAAATTTGAAAAGTCTTCGTGGGTGTAATTTAAACGTGCTGGAATTTTTTGACATGAGATAATGACTGATTGTTTCTAATTATGGCTATTTTGATGAAATGATTACAACAATTCATGAATTTCTAATAAAATCGCAAATATTTCAAAAAGTTGTAACTTTAACCCCCCTGCAGAAAAAAGGGAATTCAATTTTACACAACTGGACGTAAAAAAACACAGTGTGTTCCATTTGAACTAAACAAGTTTTCGCGGTTTGAAGTTGACAAAATGTAACGCGAAAAACTGAACACTTGGTGTGATATTATTGAATTTATTTCAGTTGTATAACGTAGTTCTCCTTGTGTTCTTTTTACGTGACAAGAAGCAAATGGGGATCTTTTACACGAAGAAGGTTGTAACGGTTCTTCGCAAACCGTTGCACCTGTCATATTTTCTATAAAATGTCAAATATCTCTGAAACGGCTAGGTTTAGGTATAGGATATGCTACATATTTTCGACTCAGAATTTTATGCTCTTTTCGAAAACCCTAAAATATATAGGGTGTTCCATTTGAAATAAGCAAGTTGGTATCGACTTCCGGTATAAGCGGAAGTGCCAGCTGCTTGTAATTATTTTAGTTGGATTGGCCACACCGACATTAGTAATTATCTAAATTTTTCAAAATTTTCTGATGCATACTTTTCTCTATATCGATCGATTCAGTTCCCGGTGAGACACCCTGTATTTTTTAATACATAAATATACTGTGAATACATGCAATAGGAAATATTCTAGTTATAGTTTTTAGAATTTTTTTTTATAAAGAAAGCGAGCCTAACACTAATAAAAAAATATATAATAAAAAATGCGGTAAACTGACAAAAAATCTTTTACCATTGCGAAAACGAATCCAAAGTGTAACGTTGTTTTTTCCCCACTTGGTAGTCTCTTAAATTGCTTTGTCATGCGACAGATGTTTTTCTTGACTATGTTAATGTAAGGGTACACGCAGACACTTAAGTGTCTAGATCAGATATATAGATCGAATATCGCCGTCTATACGCCATCTATAGCAGTGTCACTAGATCGAACATTAGGTGCGAAAAAGAAGGCGTTAGAATTTATAGGTCCTTCCCTTTTGTAGAAAACTGGGTCTCAGTCAAATGTGAAGTAAGTATACTAATCTCAGTGAATATATTACTGCTAAATTGTACAAAAGAAACGATCTTCTCCTGCACACTTAACCTAAATGTTTGCGACGAAAAGTCTTTGTGTTCTACTAAAATTTCTGTAGATTTTTCATTTTTACGAACTGTGCATAAAATTAAAACTAATCACTCACTGATATACAAACATATAGATAAAACAAACAAACAAACATTAATTTTCAACTGAGTACAAAGTAAGTTTGCTCCCGAGCTAGTGCAGTTGAGTTAGAAGTGGGGGTAAAAAATCTCACTTTAGACTCACTTGCAGGAACTAATAGAAACGTACCAACAACTGAGTAATGATGTCAAATGTAAGAATTAATTGAGATTTCGTGCAAGAGGGAAGCACCTTATAAGAAATGTAGAAAATCGGGAAGCTTCAGATGTCTAGGTACTGGTTTCGAATTGAACAGTTGAAAAAAATTTTTTTTTATTACAAATATTAGAAAACAAGGTAATAATGCAGATGAAGCCAGTGCTATTATTTTGTCTCAATCTTTTGGGAATCTATAAAAAATTCCATGCAGTTCTAATGCTTTGCGTCTGCATGCATTACGGGCTTCTGCACAAACATACATTTGGAAGGATGCAATATATCCTTACTATCAAATTCAAGGTTATACACGATTTGGTTACAAAATCGAAATAGGTGCGCATTGTTACCTTTATTCCTGACTAAATATGCATTACCTGAAAACTTGCTAAAGCCATGTAATTGCCAAATGCACGTTTTTGTAAGAAGAATAATGTCAATTGCATTCCTTTATGCACCTATAATTCACAAGACTGTACCAATATGTATATTACTTGACTTTGTTTTAAAGTGTAAAAAATAATATAGAATGATTCTGTTTGTTTTCATGTTTAATCCTTTATATGTAGTAGAACTAAAATTATGGCTTCAAAATGTATTGTGTTCTCCACCACTTTTTTATTAAAATTAGTTATAATTTAAATACCCTGTTGTAGTTTATAATTTTATTTATATACAGTATGACCCATTTCAAACATTAACACTCTCATAAAGGTTGTATTTACTAATCTATTTTGACAGGTTTTTTTAAAAGATACAACATCAAAAACTGCACTTTTCGATAAAACGTCATATTTTATTTTTTTAAATCTTGGCCTACCGGCATTTTTCTAGGGGCTAAAATTTTCGTAAAATCTGAATACATCCTTGTATTCAGCTCCCTCCTAAATTTGATAAAAAAATGCGAAATAATAAAATCTTTGCAGATAAATTTAAAAATTAAAATATTATTACGCATTTATTATGGCAGACATAGTAAGTCATGGAATAAACGTCAAAAAACAGAGAACAAAGTTAAATCTAATAAGCAATGAAAACATAATGATGCTAATCACGCCGCAAAATTAACATGAAACCAATAACAATGACATGAAATAATTGTAACAAGGAAACATTAAAAAAATGTATTAACCACAATAAATATAATGTAACAAATGAAGATTGTAAAGAAACAACTAAATTTTTTAAGCTTCCACCAAACCACCGTTCAATGTAATACATTTTTCATATCTTTTTTAAATATTATTTGACACTCTTCTTAATTGTGTAGGGGTAGTTTCTAGACATGCGTTCCTTATTCTAGCTCGGAGGTCTTCACTTGTCTGGGTCCATTGGTGTTAGATCCGGTGACCTAGGTGGAAATTCAATTAGAGGAGTGTTGGGACCTATCCATTGATTTCGAAAATGATTATTTAACCACTGTATTATGTAGAGGACACCTATCTAATCGATATTTTAAATTAACTCTGTCACGAATGGGTAAACTGTCTAGTGCTTTCGAAAATTTATTCCTCAAAAAATTGGAATCTATTTGAATTTCCTTCAAAGAAGAATGGACTAATAATTTTATTATGGAGTATCCCGCACCAAACATTTACTTTTAGTGAATATTGTATTTTACAATTGATTTTCTACTGACCAGTACCGAGAATTTTGGGATGAAACAGTGCCGTTGGTGGTGAAAGTGGCTTCGTCGGTATATAATATTTCTTTAATGAAATTAGAATTATTGAGGTATTCTCCTTGAGCTTATAAACGAAATTCCAGCCTTCTATCTTTATCTCCGGCTCGAAAGTATTCAAAAACTTTGGTTTGTATGGCTTCAAATGGTTCTTTACAAGACAACTTCTAATAGTTTTTCTTGGAATATTTAAATCTAGACTGACACTTCTTACACTGGAATTAGGAATATTATGAAAATTTCCAAAATTTGATCATTATGTCTACCTACTATATGTTCGTGATTTCTGCCTCTGATAATATGTTTTGATACGGCACCTGTGTCATTGAAAACTATATTTATATTGTATACTGTGGTACTACTGAAGTTTGGTCCATTGGGATGTCTAACATTAAATTCATCAGCTGCTTCTCTTATCAAACGAGCTTTATCACCAACCACACGAATTATTTAAATTTTGTGTCTCAAATTTATTTGTTCCATAACAAATATCACTTGCTTTTAGAAATATTTAGCACACAAAATTTATTCACATCTTAAATGACAGTTAACAATACTTTTTTATTGGTTCTACAATTGTCTTTTCGTGGCCAACTTAAGGCACAATAAAGAAAATAATAACTTCGCTTGCAAGTCTGGAACAACAAATCTGCAGAATTTTCTTAAACAAAAGGATTATTTGATACTCATTATCTACCGGTTTCATGATAAAGATCAAAAAAATTAATTTCTGAAATCGGTGAAGTGGTTATGAAGGGTAAAAGACTGATCATCATTCACGAAAATTGAACTTCAAATTAAATATAATGGAGGATTACCATACGTCACTGTTATCAATCTTTTTAATTTTAATTAACCAGTAATATTCTTAGATTTAACTTTGTTCTTTGTTTTTGATGTTTATTCCATGACTTACTGTGTTTGCAATAATAAATGCCTACTAATATTTTCATTTTTAAATATATCTGGAAAATTTTTATTAATTTCTATTTTTTTATGAAATTTGATACATACCCATTTAGGAGGGAGCTGAATACAGGGATGTATTTACGTAAAAAATTGCTAATACGATTTCTTAAATTTTAGCCCCTAGAAAAATCACGGTAGGCCATGATTTAAAAAAGTAAAATATGACGGTTTGACCAAAAGTACAGTTTTTGATGTTGTATCTTTAAAAAAACCCGGTCAAAATGGATTAATAAATACAACTTTTATGCGGGTGTTCATGTTTGAAATGGGTCACACTGTATTCACAGAACATGTATGTATTAAAAAATGCATAAATATATATGCATAAATAATTTATATCAATAAATAATTTTTAAAAATTTCACGAAGAGAATTTAATGAATAATCTATATTAAATTAAATAATTATTTAATTAAATAAATGTATAATAGTTAATTAACGATAATAGAATTAACAATAAGTTAACGATCACGATAGGTACATAAACAACAGAAACACAATACGCATAAGACAGCAACACAATAAATACTTGGAGAGAATTAGGACGGCTGGCACGTGCGCGCGAGTAAAAACAAATAATTTTTACATATGTAACGAATTAAAAATCAACAATTTTGTTTATTGGAAGTTAATATACAAAGTCTAAGGATGTTATAAAAAAATATTTATTATAAAAATACATTTTTTCTTACACTTTTAGTGCCAAAAAACGGGAAATTGGCGATTTTTCAATTTTTATAAATTAATAACACTGAAAATATAAACTTTACGAAAAAAGTGACTAAAATTTCTTGTTGGAAATCGATAAAAAAATATTTAAAAAATGTGTTTAATGATTTTTTTTTCTATTTGTTATAAATAAAATTGTTTTAAAAAATAACGACCCATGTTTCATAATCTGTACTATCTCCTGTACTGATTCCAGCAAAAAAATCCGAATTTAATTCCAAATGACAGCGCCCATACCGCCTAGTCTAGTTCAAAAGCTTCCTCTCGAAACTTGTGTCGGAAAAATTACAGCTCAGGGTGTTTATTAAAATGGCGTAAAACAAAACTGAGAATCATGTTAAGAAGAAAGCAAATATAAAATCTTTTGATACAGTGTGTCTCACCCGGATATTTTCGTCATTTTTTGAAATCCAGATTTGAACTTTGGCACAATAATAGTTCTGTATAAGACTTACATTTCGAGGGAACCAACTTAATCTAATTAACAAACTGACACAACGGCAGCCCCCCAAATGGAGCCCATTTCCGATATTTTGTTTCGTGTTGACGATATCGTAAAAAGTTATTAGAAAAAGTTGTTCAGAATCAATGTACAATTTTAATTATTACATAAGTCATACATAACTAAAAATAGTTATTGGATGAATATATCGATATAAAAATATCGATATATTCCTCCAATATTATATCAGTGTTATGCATATATCACAAGAATGTTTACTTGGAATTATAAAACTGTGTAGTATAAGTGCTGTAGAAGCAAATCGTTAAAAAATTTCTAATATGACTGTCAATATGCGGTAATATTATTTTTCTAAATGTGATCGCCAACTTCACCAGCTGAAGATTAGAACGAACAGGAGGACTAAAGATTATAGAGATATTCGAATAAGATTACTTCGTTTGACAACGATTCTCAAAGAGGATCGTTGTCAGGAAGATACTATGATGGTATGAGGAGAGATTAGCATCGACTGCCGCATCGTACAGATTTTGTTTTTGTGAAGGCTTTTTATTCGAAGTTTCTTGTGGTTTAAACCAACATGTTCTGTTTCAGCCCAAGAAACAATTTCGCGGGTGCTTTTTGCAAGAACGACAGTGGATTGATGAAGAAGACATTGCTAACCTTAAGCAAACTAAGATTCCGACTAAGACATAACCTTCACCCATCTGTTTACCGAACGAAAAGTATTCTTCAGAAATCATAATACATAAACAAATATATCGCGAATTGGTTGTCTAATGCAATTAGGTCAAGGCTATCCTTAATTAAAATTAATGTAATTAATGTTTTTTTAATTTCTTCACTCATTTATTTACTATACGAATTCAATACTGATTGAGAGTACAAAGCATAAGGAACAAGGAAAAGTTAGGTTGTCTATCTTTTCTGGTCCGTTTTACCGGGTTGCCAGGCATAAACAGGTGAGCTGATACTATATATTTACACTCATCTGTTTTCTTATTGTCAATAATTGTACTGCAAACACGGTGGATTAGCTTGCCTACGTAAAATCGGTCACGAGTCACGGTTGTCGTGATTTAAAATTCGAAAATTCAACAAGCGAACATTGCACGTACTATTCTGTGCAATAGAGAAAGAAAGAAAATAATAATACTGCTACATATAAGTGACATATAAATAATATATAAGTAATTTATAGTTATCTTTCAAATTTCTTCTATTTTATAAAGGAAACAGAGTAAATAAATGAAAAAATAATAAATATTTTAGAAAACAACAGAAAATCAATAACACATTATTGTAGTATAAAAATGTTTTATTATATAACACTGATGTCATCATTTATATACAAAAAATTATTCAGTATCAGATTCATCAAAAGTTTTTATAGTTACTGAAGTTCTAAGGAATCGTCATCATTGTCACTGTTTGCCTTTTGTAATCGTCAATTTGTAAGGATGCTTGGTCCCCCAACGAACCCTGTTGGTTTCATATAGCCATCCATGAACCAACCGAAATTTTCAGGACTTAGTTTCACACAGTCAAGATCAGTTGCATTAAGCCACATAGAATTGATATATATATTGTGCGTATAATTTATTGTTTTAGCGATTCCCAGCATGGTGGGATCATGTTTGAGTCAAAGCCTTTAATCTTTCTCGTGAACTATTCATTATCTTTCTCAGCCGCATAATTTTTTTGCAAAATGCGATATCTCGCATCGTTTACACTGGTACAGTGCTTGATGTCATACATAAGAACAGTAAACTCCTGAACAACGTCCATTTTTTTGTGGCCGATGAAAATATCGGCTTCATCAGTTAATGAAGCAGAAATTTTTTGGTATGTCTTGTTTTTTGAAAAGATTTTGAAAGGTCTGACTTTTCCTTCGTTGTAAAAAGCTGCCGTGTAATCACAACCTGTAAAGGCGTGGAAGGCGGGTCGTCTTAGACATATCGTGGATCCCAACTTCATTGCTAATTCTGTGCAATTAATACAATCTCAGTTTTTTTTAAATTTCTTTTCTTGTTGAAGCTACTAACCAAATTTGCAGGTGCATCCACGTTGTGTCTTCCTCTATAGCATAGATAGTACGTCCAATGCTTCTCTCTCGTGCGCCGTTTGCTTGCTCGAATTTTTGAATTTTAAATCGCGACAACCATGACCCTTGACCGATTTTACCTAGGCAACCTAATACCACCGTGTTCGCAATAAAATTATCTGTATTTTAATATCTATGATAATGAGAACACAGATGAGAGTATAAATATATAGTATCAACTCACATGTTTATACCTGGCAACCCGGTAATAGGGACCAGAAAAAGATAGTCAACCTAACTTGCTCTTGTTCCTTATGCTTTGTACTCTCAACCAGTATTCAATTCCTCTAGTAAACAAATGAGAAAAGAAATTGAAAAAGAACAGTAATTTCATTAATTTTAATTAAGGATAGTCTTGACCTAATTGCATTAGACAACCCATTCGCGATATATTTGTTTATGTATTATGATTGCTAAAAAATACTTTTCATTCGGTAAACAGATAAGTGAAGGTCGTTCTTAGTCGGGATCTTGTACTATATAGAGCCATCATTAATAACACAATTGGCCATACGATAATATTTTTTCCTGCTCTTTACTACGACATGTATATAACTGTATATCACTACCGACCTACCTGAAGGACATGAACATCTTTCCACGCTGCTATAGATGTCATTCTCATCTCCCAAATTGAGAGTAGCTTCCTCTAACAGCGCTTCAATCTGGTCTGTGTGAAAAGTCGATCGAAGTAAAATGTGTTTAATATCAGCTAAAACGCTTAAAAATTCACGCCTGCTTACTGGCCTCAGATGATATTCAGCCTCATCCAAACCTGTGATATCTTTCACGTCATCTGGTATAACATACCAATCGACTTCGTTAAGTTTGATTTGAGAAGTCATCTTAGCCGAGGTATAAACCTCGTCGCCGTAAGCTACCTTTACACCGTTACTGCCTATGAGAATAATGTTTGGTCCTGCGGTCGGTTCACCGCTAGTATCTCCCCGCATTACCACCCATTCAACTTTAAACAGAAAGTTTGAGTTGTAAGCTTCGAGTTTGTTCCCTAAATATTCTTCAGGTGCCAGCCAGTAAAGGGACTTAACCCCTGGAAACTCGTAGTTTCCCAGTGAAAATACGCTTTGTCCGTTCCAGTTGGGTTTTACAACTCTGGTTACTTTTAAGTCTGTAATAAGCCAGTTCTCCAAAGATTGAATCTGAAATTAAATACATATTTTCTTTTAAAAGCAGGCACAGGAAAATTGTGGTCTTTTTAATAAGAGAAATGAATGTTTGGGCATTTATCGTTGTAAAGAGGCTTATCGAAGGTTTATTTATTAAATGGAGATAAAATTAAAAATACGAATTTTATTTACAACAGCAATCATAGTGGGGCATTATTTTTTGGGTGAATTTATAAAAAAAACTGTAATTCTCATTTGCAGTTATTAAATATAGATAGCTGCTATAAAGTGTTGGCCTATGATTCTTTCTTCTTTTGATATTTCTTGCAATTTCTTATATTTGACAATTGATACAAATGAAAACCTGTCATCAGAAACGGATAATCTTAAAATTTCTTCTCGAGAACTCACCAATATGGAATCAGATATTAAGGCAATCAGTATTAAATATTCTTAAAAACAATAAAAACAGGAAGCGTTATACAGGACAGGCTATTTCAATTTTTAATCCCAGGACCTTAGGGGGTTGTAGAAAAAGTTATTTTTTGCAGAATTGTAGTAAACTTATACTTAGAATCATCTAAGAGCTCGGCTAACGTGTGAGGTACAAAGGCTAAAATTTTGTGTATACTGGATTTAATACTATAATCCAGGCGTTTTAGATTCTTGCTGCCAAATTCGTGCTCTACGAGTTTTTTTATATTGTGTTTATTTGGACGTCCTGGATAACACTTGGTAGTTACGCCACGATACACCTGGAGGAATTTGTGAAAATCGCTTCGAAAGGTCGCGGAAATCGCGGATTCGCGAGTAACTTTTATGGCCCAAAACGGGAACAACACCTATTATGAAAATTGTAAATCTGTAAATTCTCTACCTTATAGGTCCTATATATTTTTTTTCGTACGCCTAAACGTTTTGAAGATATGACGCGAAATAAGTGAAAAATATTTCTTTCTCTTATATTTTTTAAATATTTTTGTTATATTGGACAGCATAGAATCGTTGAGACGTTCAAACATGGTTGGAAAAAGACACTGATCCTGAGTAGTGGGGCTGGATTAGGAAGAATGATATTTTGCAGTCAGTACCAACGCAGTTACCACCAGGACCAGACATATTGCTAAATTCAATTTTTTGCAACTGTACGAAGGGTTGTCAGGAAAATGTAGCCGTAGGAAAGTAGGACTGAATTGTTCAACAGCTTGTGGACATTTTCACGGTTACTCCTGCTCGAATACCGCACCTATAAATGCTATGAATGAGGAAATGGACGACGTAGAACCTTATCAGAATGACAGTAATGACAACGATTTGTCATTGGACAATAACATTTCAGATACCAAAAAAGTAGCAAATATTAACTAATGTAAGATCCGTCATGGATTAGGGGTCCTGGGAAACCATGTAAAAAAGGCATGCCGAGCATTCTACCTCTAAGATGGTGCGGAAATGAATGCATTTTTTTACCTTATCCACTGTAAATAAATGTAAATAAAATGTATAAAATATTCTAGTGGAGAATAAAGATCACCGAGCTCTATAACAGCAATATTTATTATTCATTCTGAGACATAGAAAGCAAGATAATTGCGAAATATATGGTGCAAAAGACGTTTGGCGGAACTAAATGGATTTTTCACTTAGTTCGCGTCGTATCTCCAAAACGTTTAAGGTAGAGAATTTACAGATGTACAACTTTTATAATAGGTGTTGTTCCCGTTTGAGCCATAAAAACTGAGTTAATCGCGAATCCGTAATTTCCCCGACGTTCCGAAGCGAATTTCACGAATTCCTCCAGGTGTATCGTGGCGTAACTACCAAGTGGTATTCAGGACGTCCAAATAAACACAATAATCGTAGAGCACCAATTTAGGACAGAGGTCAATTTTACAGCTAAAACGTCTGGAGTACTAGTGAGGTAAGAAAATCATAGTCTGGCAGAATTGGCGCGGTTGCAATAGTACTAAATAATAATGATAGTATAGTATAGTGAATCGGAATTGAAACAGCAACTTTTACAGACAAGTATGTATGGCGTAACGCGAATTTAAAATGCCCTGCAACCCTCAAACCAGAAGATCATGGATGAGTAATAGAAGACGACCAATATAGTTTTAAGTGGCAAAAGGAAAATGTTGTACCATCGTCTATAATACGATGATTTGTTAAAATTAAGTCAACCAGATGACTCCGTGTCAGGTAAAAAAAATTTAAAATTAACTTGATGTATTTGATTCGCATCTATATATATATATATATACATATGTCTGTAAAACAATTTTTTTCATATTTTTTTCTTTTTCAGAGTGAAGAAACGATCGATGGAGACCATTAAAATTCAGAATATGAGATTATTTACGATGAAAAGACGAACGAGTTGTAACTACTAACTACCCAAATCGTCTGGCTATCAATATACTTTCTTAAGGTATCTCGAAGAATATTTACTCCAAATCTCAGCTTTGTAAAAGTACATTATGGAATACTACCTTTCTTAACAACTTTAGGCTCACCTGATAGGTATTTGTAACCAATGGAATCATCTGGAAATTCTTTTATATATTTAAGAATGTATAAATTAAGATATATTTGAACGCCAGATTTGTAAGAGTATATTAATTTTTATAATTATTTTGCACTTAAAAAAATTTAGGGGTTACTATTATTATTATTATTTAGTACAGTTACAACTGCGCCAATTCTGCCAGAATATGATTTTCTTACTTTACTAGTATTAAATCTAGTATACACAAAATTTTAAGCTTGTACCTAACACGTTAGTAGAGGTAGCTACCAGCTCTCCTACTATAAGGGAGCTACACCCCAATAAAGAATTAGGGGGAGAAACCATTTTTTCTCATAAACATCTCAAAAACTGTTGACCGTATACTAATATACCTTTATATGATGATTGATTTACCAAATACCTTTGATTATATTGTACTTTGGTTTCCCTGGTGTGCTACACAAATGGTTCCCTTCTAGTAGATGGACAGAGGCAGTCATCGGGGATAGGAATATTCCTGGAAGGCAGGGAAGTACAGGAGAGCTTTGCTCTAGGATCGTACACTACTGTCTTTCAGGCAGAGGTATATGCCATCCTAAAAGTGGCATAAAGGGAAGAAACGAGGAACGGTACGGAACAAAATATTTGTATCTGTTCAGACAGCCAGGCAGCACTTTGGGCGGTCTGCTCTCCCAGGACGAGGTCCCCCCTCGTCCAAGAGTGCGGAGATGCTCTAGAGGAACTTGCCAGGCACAAGGAAGTGAGTCTGATATGGGTTCCGGGACATACCGGGGTCCCAGGAAACGAGAGAGCCGATGAATTGGCCAGGCTCGGAGCCAGGGAGCCCTGTCTTGGCCTGGAACCCATGTTGGGAATTACAAGGAAACATGTCACTACGGCCCTTAATGAGTGGGCACAAGCAACATTGAGGGAACATTGGAGGCTGAGCAGTGGCTGCAGACAGGCTCGAGACTTCGTAACGGGGCCGAACAACAAGGGCGGCCTGGTTGCTAGGTAGAAACCGGAGGACTCTGAACCAATTGGTCGGAGTCTTAACTGGTCACTGCAGGCTCAGAAGACACCTATCACTGATAGGGGTTGAGGTAGATCCCACCTGCCCAAGATGCGGAAGTGATGAAGAAACATCGTTTCACTTCTTGGGACAATGTGAAGCGTTCGGGCGCCTGAGGTATGAACTCTTCGGCGCCACAACACTCCCAAAAGAGGAAATGGACTCTCTCGAATGGAAACATGTCCTGACCTTCATTGGAAGATCAGGAAGGTTTCAAGAGGGAGTAGGAGGCCGAGTAGTAGTGAATGGTTGAGGGGACGTCAGGGGGTTTGTGGCCTACTTGCCAGGCACTAGGCCTCCCCCAACAATTACTACTACTTCTACTACTTGTACTTTGGTTTATGTAAAATAAACAGAGGCGTCTCGTTTGGGGGGGTTCTTTAATAAAATACAAGCAACTACATTAAAAAATGATTTTTAATTTAAGCAATAATAACATCATAGAAAACCGTAAAACGGTAATTTCTTTAAAAACTTGGTCAAAAACAAAAAAAGGGAAACAACAATAAATCTACAAAAGTTGCTCAAAGTAAGTTCTCTTTTCAATATACAGTTCACATAACTGAATTAATGACCGTCGAACCAAGGCCAATTGATCCTGATTTTGACGTATCGCACGCAATATTTATGCGATCGATTCATTCATCTCTTGTATTGACTGGACTAGAATACATACCTTTTCTTCAAAAATCCCCATGCAAAAAAAACGTTGTAATGTCAGGTGAACGTGCTGGCCATGCTACAGGCCCACCACGCCCAATTCACCGTCTTGGATAATTAGCACTCAACCAGCTCCTAACCTGTATTCCTTAATGTGCTGGAGCACCATCCAATTGGAGCCAACTATTATGCCTCACGTGTAAAGGTAAAATATCTGGAATATTTTTATCAAGGAATTAAAAAATTTATACGATCTGGGTGGTAAGATGTGAGGACCGCAAATGTTATCTCCAATAATTCAGAGCCATACATTTATGCTAAACTCGTGTTGAAAATGCGTTGGTCTTATTGCACGAGGATTTTCATGTGCCCAAACATGATAATTATGAAAATTTACAACACGTTGGCGGGTAAACATTGCCGCAACTGTCCAAAAAATGTTCAACAAAAAATTGCCATTTTTTTTTCTAAATACATTTAGCAACCACTGACAAAAATTTATACGATGGCCATAATCACCTGGCATTATGGACTCCTGAAGCCCTCCATATGGAAGTAGGGTTAATATTAATGTATCGTGAGGCCCTTCTAACACTTGTAGTAGTATTCTGTTGAATAGAGAGTTCCAACAGAATACTACAGAATTCGCATAATTCTCCTGCTGTTATTATTGAAATTCATGATTATTCCTTCCAATACCATATCCCATAAAATGTAAATGAATTCGGATGAAAACGCTTGGGTCTAGACTCCTTCTCTCAGGATAACGTCGATGATATTCTCCCGATGTCTCTCCTGAACCACCATCATATAATCCATAAACAAAATGGATATCGGTGTATTCGCGACTAAGAGTCCATCATTTATGTGTTATTGTATGTAGATTATAAATTCTCTATTGATTTGATGAAATTTCTATCAGAGAAAAATTATTGACAAAAAATCAAGAACCCCCCAAACGAGGCGCCTCTGTTTATTTTACATAAGCCAAAGTACAATGTAATCCAAGGTATTTGTTGAAACAATAATTATCATATTATTATAAAAATATATTAGAATACATTCAACATTTTTTGAAATATTTATTTAAAAAATTGTTTCCCCCCTTTATTGGGGTGTAGCTCCCTTAGGAAGCGATCTGAGTATAAGTTTACTAGAATTGTTCTGCATAAAATAACTTTTTCGACAACCTCATAAAAGTCCTGGGATTAAAGACTGAAACTCCCTGTATAATTATACAAGGTGGTCCAAAATTATCTCCCAATATTTCCGCGGCTGATAGTACTGTCATGAGCAGAAAAAATACGACAACTTTTTTTTCTAATGTAAATCTGTCTCTATTTAAATATGTAATGAGTAGCCGAAATAAAACAGATTTCACTTGTAATTTATTTTTTATTTTAATGCTGTAGTTATTGCTATAGTAAATAATGGATGGTTAATGAGACAAATTGCACTGCGTTATAACATTAATAAAAATTTGGTGTGTAATGTAACATTTTAAGAAAGTGAGAATAAACGGTACGATTAGTAGAAATCCTGGATCAAAGCACAAAGAATATCCTACTTAACAAGAAACTAACTATTAATATTTCATTATTGCACCATTTCTATTTATATCTTCTATAAGTCTGTTTGGCATAGAATTAAATAACCTTATACACTAGTCATTAGTAATAATATTTTCCCAAGCATTAATCATTGTTTCCAGTAATTCTTCGGCATTCCGTGGTCTCACATTTCGTTTTTGGATACTTCTTGCGAGTAGTCCCCATACTTCTTCTATAGGGTTAAGATCTGGACTATGACGCCAGTTAAGAACATTGATGTTGTTATCTTGAAACCCGTTAGTTACGGTATGAGCTGTATGAAGGGAACAATTGTCTTGTTGAAATATGAACTAGTTATTAGGAAATAATTGTGACACAGAAGGGAGCATAATATTGTCTAAAATCCTAATATACATTTCACTATTAAATCGTTCCTCAGTATGCCACAAAACACCAGGATCACGTGCTGATATCCAAGCCCACATATTGACGGAAAATCTACCACTTTTACCATTGTTAGATATATATTTCTCATGGAATCGAGTATTCGGAGGGCGGTAAGCACGAATACGAGCGTTGTGTGTTGACTGGAAAGTTTTTTCGCCTGTAAAGATTACATTGTTCCAAAAATTTACATCATGCGCTAAAAATTCAAGCGCAAGTCCTACTCGATCTTTTTTATGTTCAGCTTTAAGTAAGTATTTCTGTACTGCTGCATGACAGCGTAGCTCCGATTCTCTTACTCGCCGGCGACCAGTACTATTCGATCCAGGAAAATTCGTTTCTTCAGCAGCCTCAATAACTGAGTAAAATGGATTTTCTACTAAAGCATTTACCAATTGCAAATCTTGTTGTTGAGTTGATATTCTTCGTCGCCCTGATCCAGGATTTCTACTAATCGTACCGTTTATTCTCCACTTTCTTAAAATGTTACACACCGAATTTTTGTCAATATTATAACGCAATGCAATTTGTCTCATTGACCATCCATCTTCTGCTTTAGCAATAACTCCAGATTTAAATAAATTGCTTATATGAGGCATATTAGTGTTTTGCACACTTGCAATAAATTATGACAACTAACTGACAATGTCACAAAATTTAAAGTTAGATGTACACAACTAGATTTTAGCAAAATACCGTTATAGGACGTCCTATTTTTTTTTACTCACGACCGTACATTCAAAAATAATGCTAGTCTTTTATATAAACTAATTTCCGAAAATAAATAATAAGGGAGATAATATATGCCCCTTAAAAGGAGGATAATCAGTTACTCTGCAATATCTTCCGACGCCCTTAAAATATCAAATTCATATATTAAACTTAGTCATAGGCCATCCGTACATTAGTTTACATGGTATCAGTCAAACCCTGTACTCTGCTTAAGGGGTATTTTTAGGGGATGACTGTCAGTATTTTCTTCACAACTAACTGAATACCTTGTAAAAGTCCCCAGAAAATGAGGCGTATACACATTTTGCATTCAAAGTTTTTTGATATTACCTATTAATGATAAAATATTACAAAGGACTCACCCTGTATATACAAAACACGTAAAATAATCTCTTACCCGTTTAATATTCTCGTTTCAGAAACAATGAATAATCTTCGTATAAGGGAAAATATACTTACTTTTTGTGGTTTTATGATGGCGGACTCACATAATGTGGTTACACCGGAGCAATAACACGGGATGCAGCCTTCGATGTAGTCGTTTCTTAAACCAAAATAGCCTGGTTTGCAGCGATCACAGTATTTTCCTTCCACGTTAGCCTTCAATGAAATTTTAAAAAGATTAGTTGTTTATTAAAGTTTAGTAGCAGGTATATTGGCTGTAAATGCCTGTAGAAATAATAATCTTTTGAGTTATTAATGTACTTGTAGACACGGAGGTTGCATTTTCACCAAACATCCAATTAAGTATAAGGACTAGGCCATTTTTGATTTCATAACAATATGACAAGTTGTATCTCTTGTTTTAAATTGTGTAACTTCAGGAATCGAATTGATACATCTCGATAAAATAATTGGTGTTTGTTATGTAAACATTTGTTTTGTCGTCTATATGTGGCGTATTTTGTTTGTCTTAAATTGCTTCCTTAAGAGATACAGCGTCGTATTTTGGCAATGTCTAATATATTATTTTACTCGTATTTTTCTAAATATTGAGGCATGGAATTTTCTCGTTGTTTTTTGCTTGTCTGAAACCTGATAGGGAACTATGCTAAATAATAATTAAAAAGAATGCCACAATATATCAAATTCCTATAAAAAGAAAAAAAAATAACTCCTTGTAGCGCAGTTAAAATAGCACAAAAAATCAATACAATGGAACTTCTCCCATAAGCAATTTTATGGTTGGATCTTGTTGAGGAGAGGTGCTCAGGAGTACCTTTTGCTCAAATTGTTATTAATAATTAAATTGTGAATAACTCGAGATATACAGGGTGTCTCACCGGGAACTGAATCGATCGATATAGAAAAAAGTACGCATCAGAAAATTTAGATAATTACTAATGTCGGTGTGGCCAATCCAACTAAAATAATTACAAGCAGCTGGCACTTCCGCTTATACCGGAAGTCGATACTAACTTGCTTATTTCAAATGGAATACCCTATATATTTTAGAGTTTTCGAAAAGAGCATAAAATTCTGAGTCGAAAATACGTAGCATATCCTATACCTAAACCTAGCCGTTTCAGAGATATTTGACATTTTATAGAAAATTTGACAGGTGCAACGGCTTGCAAGAACCGTTATAACTTTCTTCGTGTAAAAGATCCTCATTTGCTTTTTGTCACATAAAAAGAGCACAAGGAGAACTACGTTCTATAACTGAAATAAATTCAATAGTATCATACCAAGTGTTCCGTTTTTCGCGTTACATTTTGTCAAATTCAAACCGCGAAAAGTTGTTTAGGTCAAATGGAACACCCTATATTATTCTTAGTAATTTTTCAATCTATTTTTATTAAGCTGACTTACATCACTTGCCTTCGGTCATATACCGCCACCTACTTTTCCCTAGGTATACTCCATATAGATCGATTCTTCTTTACTTTGTCATCTGTACAATAGTACTTTAGCATTTCAAGAGTAAACCGGTAGAGGGCACCATCCTTCTGTTTTTATCTTTATTTTATATTTTCTAGATCATTTCTTGTAATTTTATTCTATTTATTGGTCGCAAGATAGTCGGTTGTGAAAATTAATTTTGACGTTACAAAATTTTTATTTATTAGACTATTTTACAAATTTTTCCTTTTTACAAATTACATGACTATGTTGAAAAACATTGAATACCTTAACAATCCTTGTTTATTTAAAAAAATGTAAGTATCCTATTATATCATATGTTTAAACTATACCTAGTCAGATTTTTAATACGCTACCAATAATTTTCGATACCTATTAATTTGATTTATATAAAGTTTTCAAAATTCCAATACCAATTACTCTTTACTTTTTATTTAGATATGAGTTTTTGTTATAACTTCCTCCTTTTTTAGACATATTGATTTTAACACTGTCACATTAGATTTTCTATTAAGTTTCTATTAACTTATTTTAAATATATATTGACAACATGCAGTCACTAACCCTCTTTTTTAAATTGTTTCCTTGTAGTCTTGTGTCTGAAGATGTGAAGTAAGTTTTTGTTCACGAAACCGGTAACACAATAAAAAGAATTTTGTGAGATATGATTCTTTTTTCCCACCAAAAATGAAATACACCCTATACGTCAAGTTGTGTAAAATTGAATTCCCTTTTTTCTGATATTAGCATTGTGGGGGTTAAAGTTACAACTTTTTGAAATATTTGCGATTTTATTAGAAATTCATGGATTGTTGTAATCATTTCATCAAAATAGCCATGATTAGAAACAATCAGTCATTATCTTATGTCAAAAAATACCAGCACGTTTAAATTAAACCCGCGAAGACTTTTTAAATTTGTTTATTATTTATGGAGAATGTGAAAAAGTAATATCAAGAACTTGCAGCAATTGGCTACTCGATATCCAGATAAACGGAAGCCGTCACCAAACACTGTAAAACGCATACTGGAAAATTTTAAAAATTATGGCTCTGTCAAGGCAAAAATGCAAAGAAGAAAGCATATTGTTGATGAAGAAAACATTGAAATAGTCATTCTGGAATATTTTCATGCATTTCCAAGGATGTCATTAAGACAAGCTGCTTTGGAATCGGGATTATGCAAGGCTTCAATTCACAGAATCTTATTAAAACATAAATTTCACCCGTTTTCATTCCTTATGGTTCAAGGATTAAAAGAAACAGATTTCCTAAGAAGACAGAATTTGTGTGAGTTTATTCTAATAAGGTCTGAGGGTCACGATTCTTATTTAGGAAATATTATATGGACAGATGAAGCAAAATTTACTAAAAATGGACTTTTTAATAGACACAAATCGCATTATGGGAGTGACTCAAATCCTCATATGTTCAGAGAGCGAAACTTTCAGGAAAGTTGGCAGTTCAATGTTTACTGTGCCATAAGAAACGATATAGTGGTGGCATTTACAATTTTATCAGAAAAATTTAAATTCAGGTAAATTAAATTTTCTCTTCTGCTAATATGTATAGGTAATTATTTTTTTTTAGGTGAAAGATCTGAATATCTTACAAAATTTGAATAATAACTATTTAGAAAATTTACCTCTCGCCGAACATAGAAACATTTTTTATCAGCACGACGGTGCTCCCCCACATAACGCATATTTAATTAATAATTATTTACAAGAAACTTTTTATGACCAATGGATTGCCAATAATGGACCTTTCTTATGGCCTCCTTGCTCACCCGATTTATCAGTTCTGGATTATTCCATTTGGGGAACTATTAAAAATAAAGTTTATGAGAGCCCATTAACAACCATTGAAGATTGCATGCAAAGAGTAAGAAATGCATTTCAAAACATATCACAGGATTCAATTAGAAGGGATACCCATGAGGAACTAATGTGTCGAGGTTCGAGGGCGGAATTTTGAGCAATTATTACATTAAAATGAAATCGTATTTTAAATTGATCTTATCTTTGCTATTTTAGTTCGTGCCATATCTTCAACTCGATTAATACGCATGTTACAGTGTTAGTGTTATTTTGCGTTTTTGTGGATATCGAGTAGCAAATGTGCTGCAAGTTCTTGATATTACTTTGTCACATTCTCCATAAATAATAAACAAATTTAAAAAGTTTTCGTTGGTATAATTTAAACGTGCTGGCATTTTTTGACATAAGATAATGACTGATTGTTTCTAACCATGGCTATTTTGATGAAATGATTACAACAATTCATGAATTTCTAATAAAATCGCAAATATTTCAAAAAGTTGTAACTTTAACCCCTACAATACTAATATCAGAAAAAAAGGAATTCAATTTCACACAACTTGACGTAAAAAAATACAGGGTGTTCCATTTGACCTAAACGAGTTTTCGCGGTTTGAAGTTGACAAAATGTAACGCGAAAAACGGAACACTTGTTATGATATTATTGAATTTATTTCAGTTGTAGAACGTAGTTCTCCTTGTGTCTTTTTTATGTGACAAGAACCAAATGAGGATCTTTTACACGAAGAAAGTTATAACGGTTCTTGCAAACCGTTGCACCTGTCAAATTTTCTATAAAATGTCAAATATCTCTAAAACGGCTAGGTTTAGGTATAGGATATGCTACATATTTTCGACTCAGAATTTTATGCTCTTCTCGAAAACCCTAAAATATATAGGGTGTTCCATTTGAAATAAGCAAGTTGGTATCAACTTCCGGTATAAGCGGAAGTGCCAGCTGCTTGTAATTATTTCAGTTGGATTGGCCACACCGACATTAGTGATTATCTAAATTTTCAAAATTTTCTAATGCGTACTTTTCTCTATATCGATCGATTCAGTTCCCGGTGAGTCCGATCGGGACAAGAAAAAAAAAACGAAATCTTCGTAATTAAATTTTCTACAAATCTATGCTTACTGGAGGTCTTAGGAGCGCAACCATAACCTGCAAAAGTGAAAAATCTGACCAAATTTTTTTTTTTTTTTTCATTTTGATGCTCAGAGCCGCTGGGTTAACCGATCAGCTTCAAACTTTCAGAAAAACTACCTTTAAAGTACTCTGAAAATTTGGTGCAAAAATATTAAACCCAGTGTGCACAAGTGAACTTGTTATTTATAATTTAAATTGGCCGCCATTTTATGCCATTAAGTCCAAAACGGATCATTTTTTTTCAAAAGTTAGGTCTCGATGCCCAGCTCTTTGACTCCTTAAAAAAATTTGTAATTTGTATTTTTTTTTACATTTGTTTAAAACCCAATTAAGAAAAAATGAATTTTATCGGCCATTTTGAAATTTCTTTTATCAAATTATACAGAAAATTCAATTGCGCACACTGGGTTCAATATTTTTGCACCAAATTTTTAAGTTGTTTTTGTTAGAGCAAAAGTCAGCTTTCTGAAAGATTGAAGCTGGTTCATCCAGCGGCTCTGGGCATCAAAATAAAAAAAAACGATTTTAGGTTTTTTCACTTTTGTAGGTTATGGCTCCACTCCTAAGACCTGCACTAAACGTAGATTTGTTGAAATAATTACAAAGATTTTGGTTTTTTTTGTCCCGATCAGACCTGCATTCGAGTTATTCACATTTTTAGATTGAAAAACGCGGTTAAAAAAATCAAATTGTTAATAACAATTGAAGTTTTTGGAGTACGAAAATTGTTTGGGTACTCTGCAACAGAATTCAATCATAAAATTGCTTATGGAAAAAGTTCCACTTCAAATCCTATTTTGACTGCATTATTGTCAATCATTTGCTATTTTCGAAAGTTAGAACAATTTTTCAATAAGATATAAGTTCCCGAAATTACATAAGCTAAAGTGGTCTCACCGTGTATGCATATATTCTGGTTAATAAATTATTTGATTTGATTAGCTCTTTATGGTTCGAGGTAAGCAAAATGTTTTTCAGTCTTATCAAAAGATCTCCTCACCACTAGATTAAATCAGTCTCCATCAGGCGTACGTAAAATTAAATAGAAACATATATCTACCTGTGTTGGAAATGCTAACTGTAAATTTACCTTGCATATGCATTCTCCTTCACAGTCGCCCATCTGAACGACCCCCTTTGAATCGCAAGGGCACGCCTCGCATTTAGGATATCCTCTGTAACCCAGAGCACATGCTTCACATCTTTCTCCGGAGTAGCCCGGTCGACACTCGCAGGTTCCGGCCTTTTCCCCGTACTGTACACATGTTCCTGTCGACCCCACGGGGTCGCACTTGCACTTTAAACAGGGCTGTTTAGCATCAGGAGAGGTTCCTACAGGGCGGAAGTATCCAGTCATGCACTGCTCGCAGTTTATACCGGTAGTATAATCCTGGAATATTAAACAGCAGATGAATTATACGCCGGGAATAGGTGGGTAAATAATGCATTTATAACACAGCCTTTTTGGCAGCATGCGAGACTGACTTTCTAATTAAAACGCAAGCTATTAGTGGTCGATGTTGCCACATTACTTTGGGAATAATAATCTGGTTTTGTTTAAAACTGAAATAATACATTGAAACTAATAAAAAAGATTTGTTCATTAAAGTGAAAGAATAATAAATTTCATTAGTTGTTTCATACTGGAAAAGAAACAATATTAAAAATTTATTTATTTATTTATTTAGGTACACCACCCCACAGTAAAAACCAATTACGGGGTGGGAAATATACAAGATAAGATCAAAACAATATAAAATCATACAATACAATGCTATAAGTTTAATATAATATGAGAACAACACATTAAGTACAAAAAAAGGTATAATATACAATATCTCTCTCTTCTCTTCTCTCTTTCTTTTCTTAACCTGACTCTGGCCCTGCGGCGACAACAGGTTCTTTCTTTTCCTAACCTGACTCTGGCCCTACGGCGACAACAGGTTCTTTCTTTTCTGTCCACCTTTATCTACGCCTAGTCACGTTACTGTCAATTTCGCGCCCTTACATATTTTCTTGAGTCCTGGATTAAAACCGTGTGACAAAATATTTGCTCGTCGATATTTAGTTCTCCGTACTGTTAACGTCGTAAAACACTAGCCAAGTTTCCGGTCTGTTTTATAACCTGTCTGTTTTTTTAACACTGTAAATAATTCTGTTTGCTTCGCATTTTCTGGTATCCGTACACTGTCTGCTTAATAACCATTTTATTATATATAAACTCGCTAACTTTACCGCTTATACGCTTTTGCCGCTAATATTATTATATTGCTTGCTACTCTCCCTCTACTCACTAAATATATGTAAATAAATTTGTGTTAATTTTGCTTTCTGTTCTGTTTAGGATTGTAACCATAGGATTACAGTAATATACACAAATATTATTGAACTTCTGTGTTTTACTGTTGTGTTTGTGAAAGTCTAATTTCCCTTATTTGACCCACTGGAACTGACTGATTCTTCACTGAGCTGCTCAGTCTCGCTTATCGACTTTTGGGTAGTGTTGTTCAACCACTGTTAACTTGAACTGGCGCCCGAGTAACAAATAAAGCTCGAGTGTCAAAGTAACAGCCTTATTTCTTGCACTGTTCGAGAAAAAGAGCGTCACATTCTATAATAGAGTGAAATATATCCAACTGATCCTCTATAGATATGTAATTGTAGCACATAAAGTACAAAAGTGAGAACTTCAGTACGGTTATCCGAGGGTGGGGAGATGAAAAGTAGGTATTATGATTACGTGTTTCAAATGTAGGGGCATGAAAATTTAACATACACAAGATATTTAGGCAGTCAACTAGGCCATGAATTAATTTGTGTAAAAACAAAAGACAGAAGAGTTTCCTGCTGTCGAGTAAGCTACAAAAACCGAATATGTTTAGCAACTGACCATAGTCAAAACCTATCGCGGGATATACATTATCCAATTTGTATGACGCAAATTTTAGATAACGACATTGAATATTCTCGAGACTATTACCATATTTATTATAGCCAGGAAACCAAATAAGTAAAACATACTCTAGCCTAGATTTAACAAAAGCTGTATATAACAGATTCAACAAATCAATGTCATTAAAATCAGTTGAATTTCTAATCACAAAACCTAAGTTTTTATACGCAGACAGAAGCATATTTTCTATATGTTTGTTAAAATTTAGTTTCGAGTCAAAATCTGTTCAGGACAGTATCATCTAGTTCATAATCGATTATTAATGGTAGTTTTTTCTTGCTGAAAGACAAGACGTTACATTTGGTGATGTTTAAAGGCCGATTCCTTTAGAGAAGCATGCATTCCTCGACGGTATCGGCAGTACAGGACAATTTCATGTCATCGGCATAAAGCAAACAGTTGACATCAACACTTGTAACTATATCGTTAATAAACAAAATAAATAATAAAGGTCCCAGTATTGAGCCTTGGGGCACTCTAGATGTAGACAAGAAATTCACAGATTTAAAACCACGGTACTCTCTACATATTGATTCCTGCCAGTTAAAAAAGAGGAAAGCAGGGAGGTTAAAAAATTCGGAAAACCAAATTCTTTAAGCTTATGAAGAAGGATATCATGGTTAAGCCTGTCAAAGGCTTTGGAAAAATCGGTGTATATAGTGCCAACTTGTTTACCCGTATCAATAGCCTCAGATATGAATTGGGTGACAGTCAATAAATTTGTAACGGTTGATCTACCCTTAACAAACCCGTGCTGAGAAATACTGACACACCTTAGATAACTTCCATTGATTTAGACATAAATAAAAAATTATCGTCAGAGGGTAGACAAAAGTATAAGCACGATCGCAGGTATATCATCAGGACCCTTAGTGAACTTCATCTTTAGAAAGCTATGTAATATTTTTACTTCACTGAACATATTAATATTCTTGAAAGTCGCACCAAGTTTATTACCGGGGTGGGTAGTTGTTGTTAGGTATGTATGCAGTTTGAAAAATCGAAGCAAAAGCGTTAACAATGTCAAACGGGCTTCTATGTTCAAGGTCATTTTTTATTTTTGCTCTCAATTGTTTAAACTCGTTGTAGGAATCTACATTATTATGTTTTTTATATTCCCTCAATAGAATCATTTTTCTCTTGATATTCAAGATAATACTGTTTGTATACCAGGGTGGATACTTCCTGGGACGTGACATGCATTTTAGGACATATAATTCAAAAACACTAATCAGCTGATCGTAAAACTCGTCACTCGCTAAGTTACTATTCTTCAGATAAAAAGGTCCAGTCAAGTACATTTAGATGATTATATAAATTTTAAAAATCTGCTTTTCTAAAAAGACTCATTATTGTTTAAAGGAAACACATTATTTTTCTCGGATATTTTTCATGGTATACCTATGATCAGTGCAGGATGATGAGAGTCCTCGGAGAGTAATATATCGCTGGATTTGGCGACATCACAACATTTATTAGAGAAGACAAGATCCAGCATCCTCTTGTTTATATTAACTATATGAATATATTGTTCCAGCTCATAATAAGTAGAGAAAGCCTTCAATAGCAATGAATGATAGTAAAAACTTTGTGTTCCTAGCAATCTCAATATTCGGAAATATTAAAGTCGCCAATAAAGAACACATCATCTTCACAGGTGTGTTCCAGAGTTTCAAGACATTCAAATAATTGATTATAAAGAGTTACATTCAAACCTGGAGGTATATAAACTACAAAAATAAAAAATGTATAGAAGTCTGATTTGATTCTAGCTCTAGATTGAATATGATATGAATAAAAGTTGGATTTTTTAATTTAATATACAAGGTTGCAAAATTTTTACTGACAGGAAAGTGATGAATATAAAAAATTAAGGGAAATTCTTAAAGCATCAAGAGTTCTGCAAGCTTTTGGAGTTAAGTTCATTCTAAAAAAAGATATCAAAATAATTTTTATCTGTAATATTTCGTTTACAAATATCTCTGAATTTACTGAAATTTTAATTACTATTTATTATTTAAAAAAAATGACTTCGTTTGTTTTAGTGAAAATTATACAGGGTTGATACCCTAAACAATAATCAGGGGTTATATCCCGAGTCCATTAAACTTAGTTGGTTAAACTGTGTACGTCCCATAATTTAAAAAAAAAATTGATTAGCAGATGATTTAAGTGTATAATGATTTGATAAAATCTCGAGGCCGTAGGTCGAGGGATTTTTATTTACAATATCCAATTATAGGATAAAGTTACAAATTACAAAAGCTTTTACGAGAAATACAAAAAAGAACAAAACAAATAAAGAAAATAAAAATACTTATAAATATAAGACAAATTATGTAAATGTTTAAGACTAGATTACAAATTAGTATCATAGTGGTATATCAGATCACATGTTTATTGATAAAAACGTTAAATGCTCCCAATATTATAAAATAAAATATCTAGATCAACTACAGTGTTTAAATAATTACACAGGGCGTTTTATATGCATTTGTGTTATGATTTATTATACAGTAGTGGCATAAAGAAATCTTGGTTCGGTACCTATAATAAGATAGATTGAAATATAAATAGCAAAGTAATGCACGCGAAAGAGAGCGATATATTAACATTGACGCCAGCAGTTCACCAGGCATGTTAGAGTTTAGTCCGCTATAGAGAAAAATGGCAATGGCGTAGTTTATATCTGTTTCTTTTCGGCATATTATTTGGCAAATTATCTTCTCTTCTATCTTGCATAGACCTTGATTCAAATTTTATACTTGCCAGCACTATATAAAGCAGCTCCTTGTGTCGAGCATTTATTCTTGGTACATAAAAGTCTAATATTTTAAGTAATAATTCACACTTATATGTATATATTTTTTAACATTTATTTCACGTCGGTCTATTTCCGCTACTGAGGCCTAACACCGACACCTGTAGACGAGCTACCCCCAACCAGGAATTCTACCGAAGCTCTTCTCTTAAAAAGAAGAGAAGAGGAATCTTTTACTTGCCTAACATTCAATAGACAAGGGACCGACGGCTTTACATCCCCTTCGAAGGATGGTATATCCCCTATACAATCCTCGCCTAAGATTGTACAACTTTGGCGCGTACACTGATATACAAACTGAATTATATTATTAATAATAGTTAACTGTTTTATATAAGATAACGACATAATGCATAGCACGGCGTTTAATATAGTTGCTTATATCAAATCTGTCGTAGAAAACTTCTTACGGAGTGACTCTTTGAGGATATTGATTGTCAAAATGATATGTTGCTATTAAAAAAACTTGCTCAATATTGGTATTGTGACTATTGTGCATACAATTCCAAACTCATTGAACCGTATGAACCTTTATTTGTAAACCGTTTCATTTTACTAAAATTCACTTATCAATTTGAAAATAATTCCCCCAAACGAGAGCTGAAGACGTCATTTATGCTACAGATACCCAAAATACCTTTTGACGATTTTAATAACCCAAAATTTAGAACAACCATTTCTAATAGGAAAGACAGAAAAACTATACTATGAATTCTACGAGAAGGAAAACAAACAGTTCGAATTGTACCTTCATTCAATATGAGTAATTGTAACTATTTATTATAACTATTATAATTAATAAAATGGTGTTCATAGTTCATACAACTATGATAAATAAATGTTTTACTCGTTTTTCAGTAAAGTTAACAACACGAATTGCTCAATTTAATTTGTAGTCATTATTAAATAATATGAAATGCTCTTAGCGTAAGAAAATGTCTATTGTTTTGACTTCATGCTTCATTACCAAGGTAACTATTTACGCCCTAGGACTTAAATGTTTGGTCCAACTTCCAGGACCTTTAGTAGCACTTTCAGCTCGAACGCAGTCGTAGAAGCAAAGCTCACGTGCAGCTTTTACTAGGATACGTAACTTAAGTTTATCGGTTAATCTTTATTGCTTTGTTGAAGTGTTAAAGGAAGAGAACATTACGCTGGACAAATATATCGCCATAATACATCTGCGATCTAACTATGCCTCCTTTTAATTCGGATTGATGGTGAAAACAAATATTAATCTCGCCATCAATAATTATCACGGTTGCCAGATGTTCATTATATATAACTCCACATAAAAACAACCCACAAACTGTATTCATGTTTATTGAGTATTCCATTTCGTACAGAAAATATATAGAAAATGGTGCAATTAATTACCTGGTAGCTTAAGACGCAGCTGAATATATTGCCATTGGTTTAATTCCATTTCGCGGTTTACACTTTCCCAGAGATACTGTTTGCCTTACATTTGTTGCTTGCCATTTTGCTCGAACTCGAACTTTCATTCAGAATATACAGAATATGCGCAAATTGCAAAGTACCATTGGAAAACCTCATTTTTTCCCTATATATTGGAATTTGAAAAACTATCGTAACGTTTATTTCATTTATTGATTGATCATAAATTACGTAGTGAAATAAAAATATTAAAAAACAAACTCGGAAATTTAAGTAAATCGGATATGTCTCGTTTGACTTAACAGAAAATAAAATCTAGCCGAAGAGATACTAATTTTTTTGTAAATTACTGAAATTATGAACTACCTCAGGTAATTTTCAAACATTCAAGAAATTTTGAGGCATTCATTGCGTATAAAACGGAGATAGCTGGAAGACTGAGCGGCATCACGTTGGAAAAAGGAAGGATTCCGTTTTATACATAACGTGAATTGCTATTTGCCTAATGCCATTCACTGCATTACCATTTATGCAACGAGAAGTAAAATTAATACATTTTATCAACACGCCTTGTAATGAAAGGACACTTTTACGTCTTGTTCCATATAAACATTTTTTTAGTCCTCTTGCAAAGTATCGCCAAAATAAAATGTGATCTGTGAAGTCATGATTATTATCGGAGTTGGATTGAATAAATATTTGTATAAAAATGAAATTAATACATCTTGCTCTAAATATTTATATTGAATAATAGACAATACGGAAAAAATCGCGTATCTGCCCGGTTTACAAAAAGCGTGACAAAAATAATGTAGAGAAATATCGATAAATTATTATAAATTGCAATCGTGCTCTATTCTCATATATTAGTGTGCATCAACATGGTTTCGTTAAGAGTTGATCCACGGTATCAAACTTATTCTGTGTTATTGCAGTATATCACTCAATATATGGATCTAAATGACCAAGTCGATGTTCTTTATATACGAACTTCTTCAAAGCCTTTGATCGAGTTGACCCTAATCTACCTACATAAGCTAGATTTCGCTGGGCTTTCTACGCTACTGTTAAATTTGTTTATTTTCTATCTAAGCCAAAGAACGCAATAAGTTGAATGTCGTGATGTAAAATTATTTCAAGTAGCAGTAACGCTAGGAGTTCCCCAGGACTCCGTTCGGGGGCTTCTCCTTTTCCTACAGTTTACTAATGATATTGTAGATAATTCAGATGTATGCTATATATTTCACGCGAGTGTCATGAAGTTGTTCTGTAGTATTAGTTCTAACGCAGACTGCGAAAAATTATAAAACGATTTGAAGAAGGTGAAATATTGGTGCACATTCAATCATGCTCCACTAAATGTTGAAAAGTGCAATGCGATTCCTTACTAGAGAAAACAAAGTTTAATACTGAAAGAGTATCAAATTGCAACACATTTTCAACACAAAATTATTTCGATTCGAGACTGAATTGAAACTGCATAATTCTGAATAACCAGAACTGATTTTATATTTATGTTTTTTATATGTATCGTAAGTTATAATCCTGTTTGTATGTTTTTTTCTATAATTAATTGGTTTTACCTAATTACATATTTTTTTCTCATTCTTTTTATTCTTTTAATTAATTTAAGATAATTACTCCATTGTTATTACTTTAATTTATTACAAAATCAATTTTCCGAGGACTTGCGTCATGTTAATAAACTTAATTTTTACCTTCTAATTTATATTTGTTGTATGTAAATACATTAATTTATTAATTTAAGCAAATTTGTAGATAATGACTTACATATTATCTTTTTTTTGTACTATTTGGCTTTACCTGTAATGTACAACCACTACCAATAAATAAATAAATAATAATTTGTAGTGAAAGATTGCTATAATACTGTTCTGAAATTTAAAAGACTATATTTCATCCTTCATGTTTATTTTGTAAGTCACTCTGTATGTTCTATATATATGTTCACTCTGTATGTCAGATATATTCAACTTTTAAGCAATGGTATTACTCAACAACTTTTATATCATTAATGTGCAAGTAACGTTTAATGCGTTTGATTTATCGCCTGAATGTGTAATATTATCTTACATTACGACCTATAAATTTACAATTTAGGAATGGAATTTTACGCTTACCGTACAGTTATCGCAAACACCTCCTCCTTGGTAATTCCCATGTATGTCCATGCTAAGACCTGATTTATCTACATTTTCATCATAGTGACAACTGGTAGCATGATCGTGACAGTTACAGGGCAGGCACTGCCGGGCATCTCGAGACGATCCCTGTCCCCATTGGCGTTGGTTGTACATCGGACAACACCTGTCACAATTCGGACCGCACGTATGGTGGCCGCATTCGCATTCGGGGTGCTGAAATTGACACAGTCGTCATGAAATATTCGCTTTGCAATAAACAATTATACGTTCGACGCAGTAATTAAACTGCAAATCTACATTATCGAGATTCAATTCCAGTAAATTTGTGAGCCGTTTGGTATAGGAATGTGGAATGTTAACAGTCCTTTTAATATAAGAGAGCATAATGGTCTCGTAGGTCAATGTGTTTATTGCATTTTACCTACCATCTATCGCTTCCGCATGGTACAATTTCGTACAAATATTTTTTATGACCATGTTATGGTGGGTTGTTGCCTAACATACATACTTTATCGTTTTTGACGTTTTTTAATCTATAATTTCATCGCTGCTTTGGTTATGATGTCATCTACTTTTTTTTAAATGGAACTTCCTGCATATTTTTTTCATATTTAGAATCCCTATGGAAAGATGATTTCCATGATCTTACTATTTAAACTCTAAAGTTCATAAGTTTGCAGCTGCAGACATTTGATGTTATTATTTTTGAAATTTAATAATTCTTGTTCCCTTGTGATATTTTACAATAAAATAACAAATGATAAGTAAATAATAATGTAAACAATGAACTAATCTGTCTGACTGTTTGAGGGAGACTTCATATCTCTTCAATTGAGAATCCAGTTTTGCGGTTTTCTTTATTTGAAAGATAATTTTGTCGAGTAGGTTTCTAGCAAGGTATCATCTTGCTGTAGTTTAGTGTTTCAATTTTAGTGTTGTAGTGTATCTAAGAAATGGCGGAGGATTCGGTTATACTTAAGACCTGTGTGCATGTTTATTATTTTAAAAACTATATGTAATAAGTATATATAATAAAAGTATAAGTATGTATAATAAAATTAGATTGCAAATTTCAAAAACCTCGGCACAAAAACATTGACTAAATAATTAATACAAAAATAAAAAACGAAACATTAATTAATATGAAGTAATATGGAGCATTATAGTCCGGGAGATAGAGTCAATATTGTAAGCGTCATTTCAGCACAACTTGTTTGTTTTTTAATGTTAGTATTCGTTCTAAAAACAACTCAAATAAGTGTCAACTGACGTGACCATGAAGATGAAGAGCGTGGGAGGCTACGCGTTTGGTAAAATAATTTTGTTTTTTGCGTCAATCCAAAACAAATAGCAAATAGTTTATTTATGTCATATAAATGAAAAAAAAAGTGTCAGCTGCATAGGATAAGGAGTGAAGTTTGTCATCTGCCGTAGTCAATATGTATGGTGAAAATTTCAACAGAGCTGAAATTTATTTATATGATAGTTAACGATACAAAAAACAATTAAAAAGTGTCAGCTAACAATACCATGGGACAAGACCTATCAGCTAAGCCTTTTAAGTGTACCGCAGCGTCCAGGCGCTCACCACGCGCAGTATCTCTAATGCCCCAGTTAACGTACTATTAGCAATAGCTCATATAAAACAAAACGTCAATCCATTTTCTGAAGAGCTTGACAAGGATTTCTTATACATCTCCACTGATCAAGCTGTATCTGAAAAAATTTAACACTTTTTACTCAATGCACAAATTTTAGGCGATCAACAACAATTTATTACACAATGTTCTGAAGACAATAACATATTCGAATGGGCTATAAAAAAGAATATCGTTTCAACATTTTTTGATGCAGTTGTTAAAAAAAAATTGTCTGTCAACGGAAAGGTGGTGGAAGTGAAAATGCAGCGTAATTTAGTTTGGAGTTTGGAAAATTACTGCGACTGTCACTCGAAAATGATCTAAATATCGATTCTGTGCTGTCATACCCTTTGACGCCGATTCCGTTATCTTTGTGTCACGTAGAAGGAATTATTTGCAAAACGGATAAATCTGTATTATTCAAAGCGTTGGAAAAGGAAATTAAGATATCTGTGATGTCATAATTTACGATGGATTTTTCATTTTCCATCAATTGAAAGATGTTCCTGGAATGTTCGAAAGAATTTCTCAAAAACTACTTCAAATATTTACAATGAACCAAGCACGCATTGCAACTATTGCATTCGATCGTTACTTTTTCTCACCCATCAAAGATAATGAGCACTTATTAAAAGGAAGAGTGCAAGGCAACAGATTTACTATCAGTGGACCAGAGCAGAAACGTCCTTCAAATTTCGCTAATGAATTGACAAACGGTTATTTCAAGGAAGCATTGGTGAAATTGATTTGCGATCATTGGGCAGAAGATTACATGGCATCTTTCTTCTCCAGAAAACCCGTTGGCATAAATTATGATTTATGCTATAAATTCGAAGTAATCGATTGCAAGGCTGTGAAAACAGTTGTACAAAATCCTCCTTATCCTCCACACGAAGAAGCTGACAGCAAAATCGTTTTCCATGTGTGTCAAGTAGATTTTATGCTCAAGTCACAATAAGATGTTCCGACACAGATATAATAGTCATGCCCGGGAACATGCCTGCCCTCCAAAGAAATTTACATATAAGAATTCTCACTGGTACTGGAATCGATCAACGATACGTTGACGTTAATAAAATATATGAGAAATTAGGTCACCAGTTGTGTCTAGCACTCCCAGGCTTTCACGCCTTACCCCCGACTGTGACTTCAATCCACCTTTTTATAGGAAAGGAAAAAAGAAACCTCTAGAATTATTACGGAAACGTCCGTCGTATATACAAGCTTTCATTGACATTTCTCAACAGGTACCTGAAAACTTGGAAGAGAATTTTACTATTCTGGAAGAATTTATTTGTCATATGTAAGGTTCTACAAGAATCAAGAATATTAATCTCTTACGCGTAGCTAATTTCATTGAAGGCGTATAATGGCGATCAGAAAGAAGATGTCTTGAAGATTGAACATAATTTCGAAGGATCTATGTTACCTATATGTAAGACAGAATTGAAACAGCAATTTTTGCGAACTTCTTACATTGCTCAATTGTGGAGTCATGCACAACTTCATACGCCAAGTTTGTCTTTGCCAACTGATTATGAATGGGAAGATCACGACGAGAAGTATATTTTCAAGTGGTTTGAAGGCGATCAATTACCGAAAATTGAAAATATCATAAATGAGAGCGAGGAAATTCCAGGTATTCTATACACGAATTCTCTTTTATTCACTTTAACGATTTTCAATATTTTTCGGCAGATATTTGTGATGACGAAAATGAGAACGATGACGCTCGAGAATCTGAGGAAAATCTAGATTTGGAAAGCCATTCAGATAGCACTTCCGAAGAGGAAGATAATTTAGAATACAGCAGTGAGTATGATTCAGATTAGAATTTATTTGTTTTATTCGTATTGAATGTGCCAAAATAATAGAAATATTAATATTTTTATATTGATTTTCATCATTTAATGCTCACTATTTTCAATCAATGATTGCAATCTCTAAGTATTCTGTAATATGTATGTCTAATATATCATACAAATATGATTTTCTTTAAAGTCACATACGTTAACTGGTGCATTAGAGAAACCGCGCGCGGTGAGCGCCTGGACACTGCGGTACACTTAAAAGGCCTAGCTGACAGGTTTTGTCCTATGGTATTGTCAGCTGTCACTTTTGAATTGTTTTTTTATATCGTAAACTATCATAGAAATGAATTTCAGTTTTGTTGAAATAACGAATTTCCGCGTGTTTTTCATACATATTGACTAGGGTAGCTGATAACCTTCGCTTCTTACCCTATGCAGCTGACGCTTTTTAAAAAATTTATACTACATAAATAAACTGTTTATAGTTTTGTAGCTTTGTTGGATTGACGCAAAAAAGAAAATTATTTTCCCAAACGCGCAGCCTTCCACGTCCTTCATCTCCACGGTCGTCAGCTAACACTTATTTTAGTTGTTTTTCGAACGAAAACTAATATTAGAAAAACAAAGAAATCGTATTGAAATGATGCATAAAATATTGACGCTATCTCCCGGACTATTATTATATCCACGAGATTTGCCTTCTTATATGTGTGATATGTAGGGGGCTATTGTGAAATGCCAGGAAACAAAAATCAAGGAGACGCATACGAGTATAGTAGTGAACTATTCATAATGGTAAAAATAATAATAGTACTATATTTACGGAAAAGATATAAATAAATATTGTTACAAATATATATACAATCAATTCGTGAGGATGTACACTTCTATGCAATGAAATCCAATTCAATTCAATTTAACACTTCTTTATTATCTATTATGAGTACAATACATGTGCCGCCCCAAAACCTATTCCGGGGACGAGCCATGCAACCACCGCGTGGTTCGCGGTGGCGGGTTGCAGGGTCGGGCGGAATAGAACTGGTTTGGCTAAAACACAATTTAAAAGTTAACCTAGACACCTTTCACATAAAAGATTAATTAAAATAGGTGGTAACATTTTCTATATCTAACAAAAACAGATTTTAAAAAACATATAAACTAAACTTGGTTTTAGGTATTCTCACATTTTTTTTAAATTTTGATGCTGACGTAAGTACTTCAATCTGAACGAGGAACTTTCTGCGAAACGTGTAAATGCAGGGCTGCATAGAGGCTGGCCTAAACTTTGGTTCTGATAATTTTGATTTTTCGAAAATTTTGATTTTTGTTGAAAAATTCTGATGGGAAATTGATTTAGAAACAAAAATGTACAAAAGGAATACAAGAAACAAATGGAACAAACATGAACAAACATAAAGGCAGAAAGGGATAGAAAAGATATAAAGATTCAAAGGTATGAAGTTATTGTTGGTGAAGTTTGGCTACAGAGGTTGCCAGAAGATCGGCAACGTCTGGTATGGTAGAGAGTGTTTTATCCGAAATGGGGCATTATGCTGTATAATTTGTGTTATGCTTCTTGTTAGCGGACTATCGTCCAGTTTGAAAGAGTAGAATTTTTGGGAGATGTCGCGGACGTAGTCCGCTATTGGGGTTATGTCGTGGCAAAGTGCGTATAGGTCTCTGGGGGAGGTGTACCTCCCAGAATTATAAATGAGACGCATAAACTTGTGTTCGAGCACTTTTAGTTTTCTCATTGTCGTGGTCGGTATGCTGCACCACACCGGCGCCGCGTATGTGATGGACGGCCTGAACACCATCAAATGAAATGAAATCCTGTACATTTGAAAAATAAAGTAATCCAATTTTTACTGATATTGAGTGGTGTGAATCAGTCTCTTTGGAATTTAGATTTTTATTATATAGTTTGTAAAAAATTAACACTGATTGTGAAACGTCATAAGTAAGGTATTTGAATCCAGAAGAAAAACATACGTATTTTTGTGATTTTTACTTTTTTACACCATTCGATGGGAATGCTTTAGATTTATAACAAATATAAAAATTGACGGTAAAAAATTCACAGATACGACTGCACGTGACTGCGATTGTATTTATTGCGTAAATAATGTAAGGTAATGTTTTATGGCTCCGTTTCCTTCCATGATTCCGTGATTAAACCTTATTGGCATGGAAGCAATTAGTCTACGACAATAGGTTTCTTTTTCTCTTAGCTCCTCTAGCAATTTTCAATGACCGATCACAATTCTTCTTCATTTCTTGATCTGAAGTTCCGTCCACATTTTTTTTACTAGCAAACCCCAGACGTTCTTAATTGGGTTTATATCGGGACTGTGCGAAAGCCACGGTAATAATTCTGTATTATTGTTCCCAAATACGCTATGCCAGGCACACTTAGCCATACCCAAACATTAACAGAAAATGGCTCGGACCTGTTTAAAGCGAGAAAAGCGGCTATCGATCAGTGGAAAAAATCGAGAAAAATGTATGTTGTTTTTTTCGTTGTAGCCATGTGTCAAACCAAAATGAGAAAAAGCAATTGGGTGGTGTTTCACAAGAAAATAATAATAAAGCTATCAATGAAATTGTCCCAGTTAAAACGAGAAACCCGCGTTCTCGCCTCACACATCTTCCAGCGGCTTGTATATCAGTGTATGCGCGGAAGCTATACAACCTTAGGCGAGGGTTGTATAGGAGATATACCATCCTTCGGAGGGGATGTAAAGCCGTCGGTCCCTTGTCTATTAAATGTTAGGCAAGTAAAAGATCCCTACTCTTCTTAAGGGAAGAGGTTCGGCAAAATTCCTGGTTGGGGGTAGCTCGTCTACAGGCGTCGGTGTTAGGCCTCAGTAGCGGAAATAGGCCGACGTTAAATAAATGTATAAAAAAAAAAAAATAAAACGAGAAACAAGAAATTCTATATGGGAATAATTTAGAGCCTTTTGCAAAGAGAAGCATTATTCCCTCGAAAAAGATACAACTACCGACGAAAAACACGAAAAAATCGAATGGGGAAAGATAAAGAAGCTGCCGTGAAAACAATGTGAAATGTAACAGCAATAATTCTTCGAGAAACATATTTCGAAATATATAATAGAAGTTTTAACACGTTTATTGATTTAGAATTTAAAAACTGGAGGAATGAAAGAAATGCCAATAGAAGAAGGCTCAAGCTATTCCAGAAAAACGCAAATAAAGCTCAGTTGTCATTGAAAAAGAACATTTAAATGAAATGATGCAGGTTTGGGATGAAGAAACGCCTGAAGCGTTACAGAGAAAATTGTATGGTGGGAAGAGACTATTAAAAGTAAAATCGACGGAAGTGCAACTAATAGAATAGAATACAATCCTATTTTGTTCAAAGGAGGTGAAAACTAGCTTAGCGATACTAAGTGGCTTATAACTAATTTAGAAAAATCATCTGTTCGCACGTATGTATATAATGAGTAAACAGTCGAATTCAATTAAAACAGACAGATTATTTTTGAAAATGAAAAGTATCAGAAATTATGTATTGTGATGTACAATTATTTAAAAGTCAAATTATGATACGCTTGTTTTTCTAAATGGTGGGAAATCATGTAATTATATACAGAGTGGACCATTAATAATAGGCCATAGTTCAGGGGTAGTCTTTGAACCAAAATATGAGGATATAATCAAATATACTTTAGTAAAATGTTGCTGTGGAAAAAGATACAGGGTGTCAAAGTTCAAATTATTTTTTCGTTTTTTTGCAATAACTCAATAGCTTCTTGACCGATCTTCGCCAAATTTGTTAGAGGAACTTTTTTTATTCTAAGAAACAATAATGTATGTATTACATTACGTTAGATCATAGAGGGCGCCGCAGGACCTGTATCTGATGATGCATTTTTTAAATATTTTTTTTGACGAAACGGTACTTCTGATAAGAAAATCTGCAAACGTTTTCGAGGAAAGTGCCGTTAAGCATTTCAATAATAAGACAAATTCAAATTAAATGAAAAAAGTGTATTTATTCAAAAAAGTACAAAACATAAGGGAAAACAAAATCGTAATAACAGCGTCCTCTAATTAAATTGCTGCGTTTTGTATTTTGTCCCACAGTTCTTCTCTTGAGTTGATAGTATCTTCATATGTCTCCACACATAATAATCTAAAGCATTATAATGAGGACTCCTTGTTGGCCAAGCAAACTCACTTCCTCGACCGATCCATCTGCGTGGGAAAGTCTTATCAAGAAAATTCCTGACTTCAATGGAGAAATGAGGAGGAGCTCCATCTTGCATGAACCACATTCTGTTCCGTATGTCTAGCATGAAAGCATGTAATATATCAGCAAGAGTATTTTGAAGAAATAACAGATAAGACTGTCCATTTAAATTTGAAGGAAGGACAGATGGTTCCAATAATTGATCGCCGATGATACCACACCAAACGTTAATCTTAAATTCTTGCTGAAAATGCCTTTCTTTAACGGCATGAGGTTTTTCTACTTACCAGTAATGGGTATTGCTCCAGTTAAAAACGCCTCGGCGACTAAAAGTTGCTGCGTCTGTAAATAAAGTGTTCTTAACAAAATTTCGATCCTGTTGTGTTTACTTAGAATAAATTGATGAAATTGTAGCCTTTGTGGAAGATCCCTTCGAAGTAAATTTTGTACAAGAGTGAGATGATATGGGTAGAAGCGCTCTTTACGTAAGACTCTTAGGACAGATTGTTTACTCACCCCTGTTGCTGCTGCTAAACAACTTGAGCTGACTTGAGGATCTTCATCCACACTAACTAGAATTTCTAGTTCTTGATCTGGAGTAATTCGTTTCGGTCGTTCTACATCGTTTTTATGGCGAAATGAACCCGTTTCTCTCAAACGACGAAACAGATCTTTGAAAATCTTATGGTCTGGCTGTATTCTATTTGGATATTGCATGCCATATCCCTCATTTCCCTTTTTTTAAAAATTATTATGTCTAAGCATTGTAAATAAGGAAGTTAAAGAAATTAACTCGGGGAACATAAGAACAAAATAAAATGATTAAATGACTTAAATAACAGAACTAAAATGTAACCAAGGCACACTTTTCAATAAATACACATCATTAAATTTGAATTCGTCTTTCAAAAAATTATTGAAATGCTTAACGGCATTTTCCTCGAAAACGGTTGGAGTTATCAAGTTCTACCAAGTGTATCTTTTATACGCGGAAATGACGCCCTCATCAGATTTTCTAGTCAGAAGTACTACAACGTTTCGTCAAAAAAAATATGAAAAAAATTCATCATCAGATACGAGCGGCGCCCTCTATGATCTAACGTGATCTAATACATAAATTATTGATTCTTAGAATAAAAAAAGGTCCTCTAGCAAATTTGACGAAGAGTTATTTCAAAACAACGAAAACATATTTTGACCTGTATCTTTGTCCACAGCAACATTTTGCGGTTATATCCTCACATTTTGGTCCAAAGAATCTACCCCTGAACTATGGCATATTATTAATGGTCCACCCTATATATCGTCTTGTAGCAATAATAAAAAATAAATTAGTTTCTAATGTTTTTTTATAACTAAATAATGATTGATAATAATGATTTTTTTCTATTAAGTAGATAGGTATATTTTTTTAAATCAGCTTTTCTAAAAAAATGTGCAAATTTACGCACATGCGTCTCTTCCTTTAGTGAAAAAAATATCAATATCAAAATAGTAAATAAAAGAAAATGATTTTCAGTTACGGAATTACCTTTATCTAACCCCGTTATGAAATGTTAAATTTTGAATGCATTTGTGACATTATCTTATTATTTTATACGTAAAATTCGTCACTGGAATTTACCGCTACTTCCCAACCACTGCTGATAAATGATTCTCTCAAAGTTAATTGGATCGTAATACAATACCGCCAAATTACATTTAAAAAGAACAATCCCAACACATTTATTTATGTAAACATGGCATACTATTTAGCTCTGCATTAACATATAAGAAGTGAAAAGGAAGTAAATCGTAAGAAACAATGGCACAAGATAGAAGTACCCCGATTTAGACGCAGAACATTCGATAATTTACTGCGTTCATTGCTTATGCATTCGTTTCTTTCAACTATTTACCATTCGTGGTAACTAACAAGTCTCATAGCCAGAAGTTGTAGTATGATTTCATGTTTATCAAGTATCCAACAACAATTATGGACATCCGAGTACGAAGAAGGCCTTTGGATTGATAGGATTCCCACACGATAACTATCAAATAATACCAAATACAGATTGTAGTTGTTGTGTTCGCCGTCGCAGTCGGTTCTCAGAAAGGCAGTGGCGCTGTGTTGATCTTATATGGTATGTCTGCGACTTTTCGCTTCTTTTGCTCTTGAGCCGTGCAGAAATTTTGATCGCGAACGATTAATTTAACAAGTTGAACGTATTTCATTGCCCGTCAAAAAATTTTGTCCCTGGACACATTTCACTCCGAATTTGGTCCGATCCGTATCAGACAAAGTTATTTAGTAGGAAGCGAAAAGTACACATTTTTTAACGTTCTCTTCAAAAATTTTAAAGGGCATAGACCGTTTTCATGGTTCCAGAATTATCAATCATCATTTCATTTATTTAATTATAAATATTTGTTTCAATAAAACTAACCAATAGATTTATAATTAAGTATATAGACTACAAGCCCATGCTAAATTTTTAGGGGGTCATAAACAATTATATACTTAACAAAACAAAAAAATATAAAGGAAGGAGAAGAAGGCATACTATGTCAAGAATTATGATACCGCTTGAAAAGGTATAATTTTTGTAGTCCTACAGAAATAAATCACTTTGAGCCCTACGCCGTACATTTTAGGTGGGATATGGGAAAGCCGCGGAAAAGTGAAAATCGTAACCCACGGGGGTCAAATGCTCCTGTCTGGCTTTTTTTGGACTGTATTTATATCTGTGACTCTTAAAAAGAGAATGCCGTACAAAAATAATGGAACAGAAGTATAGGAATAATTTTAGTTTCCCGAAAACTGACCTCTATGTACTAAGGCGATACGATACCGTACGGCTTTTATGAAATTAGATTTTTATATTAACAAGGATGAATTTTTTTGCTATGCCGTACAAATCAGTTGGACCATGGGATGGCAAACGCGAGATCAACCCCCTTCCTTCTATTAAAGGTGGTGATTTGATCCTGTACGGCATCAATTCCAAAATATTATACATTTAGAATCTTAAAAAAATGACCCGTCTAAAAAGAATGGGTATTATCAATGTAAATAAAAGAATCACCCCCAAGAAAGGGAAAACTCACGTTTCTTGGGTAAGTTTATTTGATATTGTACGGCTATTTATTTTTTGGATTAATATAGGTTAGAATTTTTATTTTATTTAGTAGCCGTACAAAAAATAATGGATTAATAATAAAATTAGAAAATTGCAAAACAAGTGAAATTTTTTAGAAATTATGCAAATCAAAAAATTCTCTATTTTTTAATACAATGGATAGATTTTCAACTTTACATCGTTTTTCCTTTCCTTAACTATAAAAGAATACCAATGTGTCCATGCCGTACATTTTCATTGTTGGGATTTTAGACACTAGATGCAATTTACACGACCCTTAATGATCATTAGATACCGTACGGCGTTTGAAAAATATCATTGAAAATAGCAAAAGTTGATAAACAACCACAGTGCCGTACATTTTAGATTGGCCGCAATGAAATACCAGAACCAAATATATATTTCAGAGACGAATTTTTCTTGAAGTAAAGTAAGAAATTGGTATATATCACTTTTAAACTTTAAAGTACAATGCAACGTAATTAATTATGAAAAATATGTACAAATTACCCACTATTTTCTTTTTTTGGTTAACCTATTTGGAAACTTTATGAAAAAATTATGTGTTACAGTCTTTGCAATGTAAAAAAATTTAATATGTTTCACAAGTTTGTTTTTAGGAAAACATTTTTTCCAATATTTTTAATTTTACAACATACTACATTTGGTAAACTTAAAAAAGAATATGCATAAATTAATTACTGATCTATTGTAATGGATTTAAAAAAACTTTCAATTTCGAGTGATGGTTTCTTATACAGTAAATTATAAAATACTATGTTTTATACATTTTTATAGTTAATTTCAGGTGGAATCGAGACATACTAGTTTTTTAATGTTTAATATTAATAGGGGTGTGAGTGGTTATAATAAAAGAACACAATTTTCTATAATTGAGCTATATTTTATTTTGAAAAATTTATGAAATCTTTACTTCATTTTTAAAAGATTACCTTGCAATTTGTAAATGATTAGAAAAAAGTAAATAAATTGCAAGTATTTATAAACTTAATTTTTACGAAACAAGCCTTCCAATAAATGAATGTGGATAACATAGAAAGAGAAGTGGGGATGTGAAAGTAAGCAAGATGCTCTTCTTTTTTACTGAATCACCTTTGTTTCAAGTACATAGAAAATAATATTTTTCAGCTTTTGTATTTCATCTTTTGATAAATATTAATTTTTATAAAGTATAATTTATTTACGCACTGCTTCGATATAATATAGCGGAAAATTTTATTTTGAATAATTAGTTTCGAATAATTATAACATCAAGTATTGCTCGAATGTAATAAAGTTTTACAATAATTTTTTATTCAGAAAAGCTCAGTCTGGTACGTAAAATTCAATTTTCCAGACACATGTACCAACTAAAATGTACGGCATGATAATAAAAATTATTATTATATAAAATAGTATTAAAATAATCAACCTTGAAGTGGTATCAAATCACCACCCTTAATTGAGGTCTAGGAAGGAGGTTGATCTCGCGTTTGCCACTTCATGGTCCAACTGATTTGTACGGCATAGCAAAAAAGTACATCCTTGTTAATATTAAAATCGAATATTATAAAAGCCGTAGGATATCGTATCACCTTAGAACATAGAGGTCACTTTTCGGAAAATGAAAATAATTTCTGTACTCTGCTCCATTATTTTTGTACGCCATTCTCTTTTTAAGAGTCACAGATAAAAATACAGCCCAAATAAACGTAAGCTGTACAGAATCGTTTGAAAAAATGCAACCCCCATGGGTTACAATTTTCAGTTTTCCGCGGCTTTCCCATGTTACACCTAAAATGTATGGCATAGGGCTCAAAGTGATTTGTTTCTGTAGGACTACAAAAATTATAATATGCCCCCCTAAAAATTTAGGGCTTGTGGTCTAATAGGAATGCAATAATATACATAAAAATTAAGTCAAATAAAACAATATCACCTTCCGCGTGTGAATCTTGACACATAGCTCTGTAAATTGTTTAGTCCAATTAATTATAGTTATTTACATTATATGAAATAAACTCTATTATAATAACTCTCTCAACAAAAACAAAAAGTATAAACACAGTTACTATATAGTTAATTTCTCATTCCTAATATTATAAAGCATAGTTTATAATAAACATGACAGTTTGACGAATTTGGCGATTATTGTGTACGACGTATAGCCAGTGGTGTAAGCGAGTCTGGTGAAGCCCCGGTACAAAATATTCACTGGGGCCCCGCTGGATAAAGTAAATAGTAAAAATTAATAAGGTATATTTATATTTGAAAAATATACCTGATGAATAATCCTTGATATTTTCATTCAAATGGTGGTGTGGAGATGGCTTCACGACTTTGTGCCCCTTACCGAAATGTTTTACCATTGCTATGTCGCTGGATATGACTCAGTTTCAATATATAACATTCTATCATGTTACTTCACATAACTTAAAATAAAAATTTTCGCTCTAGGGCCGCTCGTAAACGAACATGAAACATGCAGCATAAGGTATAGACCGCAAATAGACATGTTTCATAAACTGTTTTAAATTGCTTGTAAATCCTCAGAATGTCTATAAACTTGTGATCATTATTACTGAATCCTCATAAACCATGGCTTATGGAGATTATAGGCCTAACAGCGCACACCACTCAAATTAAAGGACTGCCGTAAAAACATGAGTAATTGAAAGCAAAACTAAAATAATGGCAACAACTCCAAACAACAGATGCAAAAATTTCAGCATGACAGCTTTAACTTTGAGGTAGAACGCAAATGTACATAGAAAACAACTTGTAACAAATGAGAACTCTGTCACGGCAGAAATAAAATGAAGGGCAGCATTAGCTAGCAAATGATAATTTGGACTAAGTAAACACCTTATGAACAGATATCTTGGCCAAAGAACTAAATTCACAATCAGTAAGCTTCTTATGATATCAGTACTGATATACGGATCAGAGGCGTAGATCATCTCCAAAGCAAATGGAAACCTTTTACTTACCTTCGAAATCCTGAGAAGAATTCTTGGCGTAATCCGCGAAAATAGTGTAAAGAAGGTGATGAAATTTATGACAAATACAAACAAATAGCAGATGGTAGAAACGTTGTATGATTTATACAAATAGGAATATTGAGATGAGCAGGACTTCTGGAAAGGACGCGTGAAAACAACCCTTCCAGATTAATTGCTATGCCACAACCTGTGAGAAGTAGGTATAGGGGCAGGCCAAAGTAACAGTAGAAAAGTGGTGCGATTAGAAAGATGGCGCGATAAATTCGCAGCGGTTGGCAGTGGACAGAGCCGACTGGCAAAAAGGCTAAAAACGTCGAGACTCAGTTAGGGCTGTAGAACCAATAGAACATGCCCTATACCTATATATCAATATTAGATCGGACATGAGATGACCTGACATTAATGTGAAAGCAGTAAAAAAGTTTCAACTTGTAAAGTAAATCTTAACCATGTGTTTCAGTGTACATATTGTACGGTAAAATTAAGGTAAATCGTTTCTCTTTATGTAACTTGTAACTTCATCAACAACTTTCCTGGTAGTACGACTTTACGAGTAATGAAAAGTAAATTTTTATTAAAAATATAACGTGTGAAAAACAAAATGTTCATTTGCTCTTAATTTGAATAAAATTTATTGGTTGGTATTTATTAATGAATAGTAATAAGTCAGCTTTATTAACATTATATAGAGAGACCACCAATAATCAAAACGAAAGATAATGACGGTCTTTACCAACAAAATAAATCAGTATATTTTGTGTACACTTTTATGAGTTTACGCCCAAATTGCAGAGCTATTTGCGGCAATAAAAATTCATTATGTTAATTTATTGGTGGGTATTTAGTAATTTAAGTCGTGAAATGTTTTTTGCTTTTCATTCCAACCACACCAGAAGCAATGCCCTAGATTTATACATTTCATAACTTTAATCATATTTATTTAGCGAGGTTATTGTTTTATTACATTATATTTCTGTAGCATTTTGCTGTAGTATATGCATCGAAACTGAGTATTAAAGCATTCCAGAGGAAAACCGAATAAATACCCTTATAAATATTTTTCTGGAAAATCTCTAGAGGTTTAATTAATATATTAATACTACGAATAACAAAGATAAAGAGATATAAGAAATACTTATCCAATGTAAAATGTACGTTCCACAAAAATGATGAAACAACTTTTACAAAATGAGACCAAGTGCTCCGAGAAACCAAATTTCTGCTTCCTTCATAATATTGAAGGGGTTGCGATAGCCGCAGTGAATTACATGTTAGTATGAAATTTCCTAGCGCCTCAGATTTTCAGAGTTAGATAGAAACCTCTTGACGGGTTAAGATATAAAAAGGACTGATAGCTTAAAATCTAAATAAACCAATAACTTGGGCAAATATTGAAAGTGACAAAATAACATCTAATATTATGCCGTACTAGAAGCTCTTAGGTAATGAAAATGATTTTATTTTTTAAATTTTATTACACGCTAACCCACGGATAAAAATTACATTTGCAGGTGTACATAAAATCGGTGTATTAATATAGTAATATAATTTTACATTATTTATCAAATTTATAGTGTTATTAAGTATATCAGAATTATTGATAAATAATAATAAGTTTTATTGTTGTAGAAACCCACATCAGGATTTGTATTACGTGATAAATAAAACAGACAGGTAGATGATTGCATATGTAGAGGTACAAGTTGTTAAATAATTCTAAAATAGACAAAGCTTAGGTATTTGTTTTTAAACAATACAATATATTATAATTAAATTTAAAATGGCGAGGATATTAACAAGTGATAATATTATTGACTAATACCTACCTACATTAACGTTAACAATTACTAGCTATTTATATCAGTCTCCAAGAATTCATCAATTCTGAATATGAAAATTTCTTCACGGAGGTTTTGAATTTGTTCAAGTTAAAAAAGTCAGACATTTCGAAAAGTGATAAACAAAAGTTAGTGCCTGAGTTGAGGCTATATTGGCGCATATGAACAAACAGCTGCTGTCGTTTCATTCATCCATCGACAAACGATTTCGCAAGACGTAATCTACGTGAATAACAAGGGCTGTGTCTTCAACACAAGCTTTTTTGCATATTTGCTTGCGAGGTATGTCAATTACAGGCTAATTGTTTGTTGCACTTTATGGAACACTGTGTATTTTATTCATCATAAGTGCTTATAATCTAGCTCAATATCCTAGAACGTTTCTGTACCCAATACATATAATTGTCCAAAAGACACTGCTACTACTTTTCCTGATGTTATTATTATTAGCCGTTACTCGAGTCCGAGTATAAAAATGTTACAGTCGATAAATTGTGTACAATAAAAAACAAGTAAAAGGTGTAGTCTATTGTAATTCCCATTCATCTACGATGCACACGACTATGGCTATAGAGGCCAATTCGGGAGAGCACATGTCGACCACAGTCAGGACAAACATAGACCTGGTTAGGAGCAACTTTTCCTTGATAGCTGGCCACAACCCCTCGCCATTCGGTTCTGTCCGCTGCAAGTTGTTCCCATTGCTCCTCTGCAATACCGCAGGATTTTAGATTTTCATGGAGAGCGTCTTTGAACCTCTTTCGTTGACCGCCATGCCTTCTTCTACCGGTTAGCAATTCACCATAAAGTGTACATTTTGGAAGGCGGTTATCATGCATACGATGAACGTGACCTGCCCATCTTAGGCGTGCTCTTGAAATAAGCACCTCAATTGGAAGGCTGTTTGCTCTCCTGAGTACTTCTACGTTTGATATGTGATGGAACCAACGGATTTTCATCATACTTCTGAGGTGTCTTTGCTGAAAACGTTCCAATTCTTTCACATGACGACAGTAAGTGACCCAGCTTTCACATCCATATAGCAGTGTTGGAATGACAACTGCTCTGTAGACAGCCATTTTCGTTGACAAAGCAAAGTCGTGGTTGTCAAATACTCTCTCTCTAAGTCCCCAGAGTGCTCTAGATGCAGCGTTAATTCTATTGCGAATCTCGCTGTCCATGTTTGCTTTGTCATTAACAACGTTGCCTAAGTAATTGAACTGATCCACCACTTCAAGAGAATTTCCGTTAAGTGTAATGTCTATTTGGTTCACTTGATGAGGAGTTGACATAATCTTAGTCTTTCCAATGTTGATTTTAAGTCCCAAGGAATCATAGTTCTGGGCATACACATCTAAAAGTTCTTGAAGCCCTTCCGGCGTAGAGGCTAAAAGTGCACAGTCATCCGCATACTGGAGATCACAAATGAATCGTGTGCGTGTCGTCGTGAAAGCTCTAAAGCGCCCTATGTTAAAGAGACCGCCATCAAAACGGTATCTGCGACCTATTCCTCTGACTGTCAGTTTGTTGTCAACAATAATTGTTAGAGCAGTGGTAAACAAATTAAAGAGTAGGGGTGCCAGGACACATCCCTGCCTAACTCCAGTGAGGGTTTGGAAAGGTTCGGTTGCCTCAATTATTATACATAACCTGGGCGTTGTTATTTGTATGTAGACTGCGACATACTTCCACAAATTTTCTAGGGATACCTAAGCGGAACATAATTTTCCAGAGCACTTCCCTGTCCACCGAGTCAAACGCCTTGGTTAAATCAATGAAGGCCATGTGAATTTCTCCTTGATGTTCGAGTGCTTTTTCTTGAAGCTGTTTAAGTGTGAAGATTAAATCCGATGCGCCTCGGTTTGGTCTAAAGCCACTCTGTGTTTCAGGAAGTAACTTTTCCATAACAGGTGTTAGCCTATTTGCCATCGCTTTAGTGAGTATCTTCCCTCCAACAGCCAGGAGAGCTATACCCCTGTAATTTCCACAGTCCGCAGCGCTCCCTTTGTTTTTGAAAAGGTTGATTAAAAGTGTATCACGAAACTGCTGCGGAGCTTGACCGCTTTCCCACACGACATCAAACAGTTTTTTGAAGTAGGGTATAGACTGACGACACAGCTTTAAAGATCTCAGCTGGGAGTGAGTCGGCGCCGGGAGATTTGTTATTTTTTAGCTGCCCAATGGCGGTTAAGATCTCTTCCGTTGTTAGTGGTTTATCTAAGTCTTCAAAGGTGTCATATTGAGGGATAAGATTTATAATATTGTGATCGGCTTGACTTTGCTGGTTAAGAATGTTAGAGTAGTGTTCTTTCCATCGGGCTCTTATTTCCTGGTCTTCTTTGAGGAGATTTCCATTTAAATCTTTAATAGGGCACATATTTTTCCGACTGGGGCCGTACACTGCTTTTACTCCTTGAGAGAAATTCCTGTAGTCGTGTGAATCGGCGTACCTTTGAATTTCTCTGGCCTTGCTTGCCCACCACTCGTTCTTTATTCTTCTGATTTCGCGTTGCGTTTCATACTTAGATTGGGTAAAAGCTTCTGCTTTTGATGAGTCGTTGGGGTGGTTGATAGCGTTTTGGAAGGCAGTATGTTTGCGGTCAAGAAGTTCTTGTATAAAAGCTTCATTATCATTGAACCAGTCCTCCTGTTTTTTACTTGCTGCACTGCCAAGAATTTCCTCACTCGCACTTTTTAAACTGTCTTTAATTTGTGTCCAGGTAGCAGCGACATCTACAGAATTGGTTTCTTCTAGTGCACTCAAATTCTCTTGAACTTTTTGCTTTAGCTGTTCGACGGTTTGTTGGTCACGCAATTTACTAATACAGAGACGGAGTCTACGTTTTACTTGAGTTCTTCGGTGTTTGGGTCTCATAACAATTTTCATTTTAGAGACAACAGGACGATGATCGGTCCAACATTCGCTATCAATGCGCGCCTTTGTAATTTGGACGTCCTTGAGATGTTTCCTACGTACGATAACATAGTCCAGTAGATGCCAGTGACCTGATCTGGGGTGACGCCAGGTGCCTTTAAATTTATCCTTTTGTCGGAAAATGGTGTTTGTTATAACTAGATCATGTTCGGCGCATTTAGTTAGGAGTAGTTGACCGTTAGCGTTCATGTTGCCCAAATCGTTCTTGCTTATGATGCCTGGCCAGGTGTCTGCATCTCTCCCTACTCTAGCGTTAAAGTCGCCAAGAATAACGAGTCGTTCCGTTTTAGGTATTCTACAGAGGGTTTCTTCCAGCTGTTGATAGAAGCTTTCCTTGGTTTCGTGACTTGCATCCAGAGTGGGAGCGTAGGCGCTTATTAGATTTACCGCGTTGCCATCTGATAGCTCATAGCGTAGCAGCATTAGACGCTCGGATAGGCCTTGTGGTACTTGTGTTAAGTTGGATACAAGTTGATTCCGAACGGCAAATCCTACTCCATGTTGTCTTCTTGAATTGGTGGGAAGACCTTTCCAATAGAAGGTGTAGTACTTTTCTGTGAGAGAGCCTTCCTCCAAAAATCGAGTTTCGCTGAGAGCTGCAACGTCAACATTGAGTCGGTGAAGTTCTCTATCTATTAGAGCAGTTCTTCTTTCAGGCCGATCGGTGCGAGTGCTGTCGTTCAAAGTACGAACATTTCAAGCGCCGTAGATGAAAGAATTAGTTTTGTTGGATTTAACTTGTCGGTGGTTTTTCGACATTCGATGAGGTGTCCCTGTGAGCACCCTCCCCCGGAGATCCGATCTGGAGGGTATTTTACCTCCGGATGATTTTGTACCACTTGAACGCTCCATCATTTTTTTAAAGCCTTAAACGACTGAAAACGAAGCTGCATTTGAAGTTTTAGCTGGAGCAGGTATGCAACTGACCAGCTCGGTTGCGGAAGGCGAGTGGTGTGGTCCCATGGCACAGAAGGAGACTGCGACGATGGGGTAACCAAACGATTCCAAAAGCAACCTTTGTGTGCGGTGGGTTATTTTTACCGCACTCTTCGTGAGAAGGTGGATGTGCTCACGGCAAAAAGTAAGGGTTATTCCGCCCTTACTCGGTCGTTAGAGCCTCGTTAGTAAAAACAGGGTGCACCAAGTTCAAATTGAACTTAAACTGAACTCAACTTTTCCTGATGTGATGATTAAATAAAACACGAAAACATACTATATTCACAAATTGACAGGAAAGACAAGAAACTGACTATTATATACACAACATAAATGAGATGTGGTACTTGATTTGTTCAAAATGGTAGATTACATTAACTAATATGATATATTGATATGATATCACTTGTACTTAAGCTCTAGAATACATTCGGATCAATTCGAGTTGTGTATTGCGAATAAAGTGCATTTTATTTTATCTGAGTAAAGAGTTGCATGCATGTTTTATGTTTTCTGTCTTCGTTCATTTGTTCTGTTTGATAAAATATCAAAGTATTTAATAGAAGACAGATATTTTTATTAAGTACATGCAATTTTTATATTTCAGCCTTTAAAAACAGTTAGAGATATTTATAATATAACTTAATGATGATTAGAATCAGTGGTTATTTTAATTCGCTTAGTTATTGTCATACTAATTATCAAAACGTTTATAACATTTCGAACTGTTTATGCCTTTATTATGTTCGTGTAGATATAAGATTTTTAATTCAATTTGTGCGGGAAAGTGATAAAAAAGCTCAATAACACGTGATGAGAACCAATTTCGTTTTATCAAGTTGATGTCAAGAAAGATTCAAGTTGGTATCGGCGATTTTATTATTTGTGGAAAATAAAAGGGAGAGTCTGCAAAAATTGGAAAATTACAAGTTGCTAGGGGATGAAAAATAAATAACAAGAAAATTATAGAAGTGAAAAGGGGTTGAAAATTTTTAGAGAAAGTAAATATTAAAAGATACGGGAGAAAATAGATTGTTGTTGGTGCAAGTAAAGTATAGTAATTACATTAAATTACAAATTATTTTAAGGCGCAGAAAACGATTCCTACGGTAACCGAGATATCACTTAAATTGTGTAGGAGTTTCGCAGATTGCAGCTGAACATTGAATTAAGTGATACAGTGCAGTTGGATGTTTTTTATTTGAGCTACGCGTAGTAATCTTAAGCGTAATGTAAACAATAGCCTATCAAAAGCAGAAACGAAAATCCCACAGAGAGGCCTAAAATAGTGAACACATGTTAAATGACGAAGAAGAAAATGGAAGACGACCTTACTATTTGTGTTGATCTATATCCCACTAAGTGGCAACAGGTTTCCTCAATAACAATATTAAAACGACAATAAGTAACAACAATTGGGAAAACTTAATACGGCTGTCTCAATCCTCAAATCCCAAAACGATGGTATGGAATTTAATAGTTCATCAGCACAAAGACGGCCGCAGTGAACTCTTCAAAAGCAAAAAGTAAAATGACAGAAGGAAGTCAACACGAATATCCGTCAAAGTTAAGATATGCCTGATCATATACATGACCTATGCATAATGAGTTTCCAGTCTTTAAAAATGGGAATAATAATGACATTGAGAACTATACGCATTTATTAAGTTTATTTTCTAAGCTTAAACTTAAAAATATACTTACACTATGCCAACATGGTTTCAGACCTGGTAAATCTACGGAAACTGTGTCTTTTTACTTTACTATGTCTACAAAAAATTTGGATCAGGGCAAATATGTTGCATCTATTTTATTTTACTTAACTAGTGCATTTGACACTGTTAATAACGCATTTTTAGCGACTAAGTTAGAGAATATTGGAATTCGAGGGTAATTTTTAGACTGGATAATGTCTTATATGAGTAACCGAAAACTAACTGTTAAAGGTCAAAATGTAGCTTCTGATTTAAATGACGTTAACTTGGGTGCTCCTCAAGGATCTGTTTCAGGTCCGCTGTTATTCTTCATGTATATAAATGACCTTGCTACATATGTAAATGGAGGTAATATCACAATGTATTCAGATGATACAGTGGTATTAGTTTGTGTTTCGTCTCCGGAGGAACTCTATATAAAGATTAGCTATGTTTGAGACCATGAGTGCATGGTGTCAGCGCAATAGACTCATATTAAATAAAAACAATCTAAATATATTAATTTTAATCTTAGAAGGCCTTTGACTCAGAATTTGATACCTTTTTCAACAGGTTTTAAATATATTTAGGAACATACCTTGACAGTAACGTCAGTTGGATATGCCATGTCCTATGTATATTGCCATGTATATTGCAAATGAAAAATATGCTCGGACAATAAAGTTTGTTAAATATTTACTATTCGTTGGCCTAACATCTCTTCTTATATAATTTTGTGGGGTAAAACCAGGGACATTAATAGAGTGTTTATATTATATTGCAGAAGAGGATACTAAGACTCATATTTAATACGAAACACAATGACACGTGCGGAAGAGTATTTAAAGACAATGAAATCCTTACATTACCAGCTTTTTGCGAGGGATAATATGACATTATTTGACACTGTCGATATATCTCATAGTTATGATACAAAACATGGTAATTTATATGCAATGCCTCTCCATAAAACGTCATCATTTAAAGATTCTCCGTACTATAATTGCATAATTTGCTAAAACAGCTTACCAAAAAACGTGCCTGACTTACCGTTCAGATGAATATAAACAGATGGTAAGAAAGCTGTTAGTAGAGAAGAATTGTTACTCAATTAATGAGTTTTTAAATTCTAACTAGAATTTCTGGCATATATACCTGCATGTGAACTTTGTGTACGTAATTTTACTTATATTTTTAAGTGTGATTTTTCAACCTAATCGCTATAGGCACGTAAATTTAGTTACGTTTTAAATTGCTATATTTTCAAAATAAATATTTAGTAACACAAGGACAGAGGGGCATTTTGTAGCCTCTCTTGGGGCGACAACAAATCTAGAACCACCTGGTAGATATAGAATATACGAAAATATATGGTAATAATATACCCATTTCGGAAAAGTCACGATAGGTATATTGAACAGGAGTAAATTTGTATAATAAAAGCAATAACATTTTAGCATTTAATAAATTTTAATAAGCATAATAGAAGTTATATAATAACTGTACATGTCGTAAAACTAATGGCTAAGTTAACTAATAAAATTGCTAGTCCGTAAAATTTTTATTAAACATTAGTTATCACAGTTTCCCTATTTTAATGGTTGCTTCCTGTTTGGTTTGTGTGGTTTTATCTATCAGGCGTAGAATAGCCTCTTGTATTTTTCTTCAAAATGCATTTCAATTTAAAGATAATAATCGACTCAGATTAAAATCCGCCCCTTTTAATTAAAATTCACACTTTATGTACATCCAACGTGGTAATGGGTGGATACTTACTTAACACTTGATGTTTTCCTACATTACTTACAAATAGGTAGGAAATTGCGTTTCCTCACGGGGTGAGCCATCACAAGTAATCCCTTAGCAAATTAACTACAAGACTTACTGTGTTAGAGTACTACATTATTTTTCAATTATTTCAACTTGAATTAAATAAAGTATAGTTTTTGGTGTTATATCTTTAAGAACCCGGTCGAAATCGACCAATAAATACAAGTTTTATCAACGTGTTCAAGTTTGAAATGGATCACACTATATATTGATATATTACTTGTACTAAAGCTTTAGAACAGATTCGGATCAATTCGAGTTGTGTATTGCGAATAAAAATGCATTTTATTCTATTTAAATTGAGAGTTGCATGCATGTTTTTGTTTTCTGTTTTCATTCATTTGTTTTGTTTGATAAAATACCAAAGTATTTTAAATAAAATACCAAAGTATTTTATAGAAGACAGATATTTTTATAAATTACATGCAATTTTTATATTCCAGCTTTTAAAAACAGTTAAAGATATTTATAAAACAATATAATGGTAATTAGAATCAGTTATGTTATTTTAATTCACTTAGTTATTGTTAAACTAATTATCAAAACGCTTATAACATTTCGAACTGTTTAAGAATGTATTATGTTCATTATATATAAGTTTTTTAATTTAATTTGTACAGGAAAGCGATAAAACTCGAAAAAAGGTCAATACCACGAACACGTGATAAGAATCAATTCGTTTTATCAGGTTGATGTCAAGGAACATTCAAGTTGGTATCGGCAATTTTATTATTTGCGGAGAAATAAGGGAGAGTTTGAATAAATTGGAAAATTACAAGTTGCTAGGGGATGAAAAATAAATAACAATAAGAAAATTATTGAAAATTGTAGGGGTGCAAATTTTTAGACAAAGTAAATATCCAGAATACGAGAAAAAATTGACTGTTGTTGGTGAAAGTTAGTTCTAGTAAAAAAAAGGAACACAACTAGTTTACAAATTTGAAACGAAAGAAAAATAAATTTTTTTTTTTCAAAATTAAGTTGGTGAGAAAAGATAATTTTAAATTATTTTAAGGTGCTGAAAACGATTCCTAGTGGAACCGAGATATCACTTCAATTGTGTAGGAGTTTAGCAATTGTATGGGAGCTTGGCAGGTTGCAGGTGATCATCGAATTAAGTATAGTGCGTTTGGAGGTAGGTTTATTTGAGCTACGCGGACTAAAGGTTGTAATGAACTTAATTCTATTTTTCATTAACAAATTTGATTTGAACGATAATTATCCAAATTACATTATTTTTAGTCTCGTATTTATATTTTAGCTAGGGAATCTTATTTCATTTTTTTATGTGTATCGTATTTATTGTTCTCACAATACACTGTTACAATTGATCTGAATTTGTTTTATTGCTGTGTGTTTCCTAGAATGTTTTCAATATCAATGATCAGAACTTGCGACTTTGAGAGTTAAATTAGAAATTACTTACTGTGATATTTATTTTTTTAACGACCGTCAGTCGAATATCATAGCAATATACATATATATGAAGTGTTATTGTATTTCCGGGTGCTCTCCCGCGTCGATGGTCGACTCCTCCAGGAGCCATAGTTGAATAAACGACGTTTCGGCAGAATCTCATCTGCCATCTTTAGGTTCTCACTGAAAGCTGCCTACTGCCGCTCCTCGTTGCTCGAACTGTACTGACTGACTGACTGACCAATCAAGAAGAACCACGGCATTCTGCGGTATCAATTGGACACGAGGATGCCCGACCACCAGCGAGAAGTCACGTGGAGCATGACGTTTCAGCGAGACCACTTGTCGGGTTGGCTCAGGCGCCCGCTACGCCTATCACAGGGGGTGGGGGACCGGTAGCCCTAGACGACAGCATATATAAGGAGCCGCATAACGCGGGGAATGTCAGTTCAGTTCGAGCAACGAGGAGCAGCAGTAGGCAGCTTTCAGTGAGAACCTGAAAATGGCAGATGAGATTCTACTGAAACGTCGTTTAGACAACCGTGACTCCTGGAGGAGTCGACCATCGACGCAGGAGAGTACCCGGAAATACAATAACACTTCATTTAACATCCGCGGAAACCTAAAAAACAACATATATATATATATATATATATATATATATATATAACTGTACCATCGACATTAAAAGTGATGACATTTCAGTGATAATATTAAGTTATGTCTTTGCTCAAGGAACAACCAATTGGAAAGGATCAAACCGCCTCAGCAGAGGTCCACAAAATTTAACACAAATGAAAAGTTAGGCAGTTAAGTATTTCAGTTTAGTTGTATTCAAATGCCAAGTGTAAAAAAATACTTTTCAAAGAATAACATTTGTTAATGCAAGCAATTGTGAATGCTGTTGCAACTATAGAATTGAGAAAAATATTAGAAAAATGCGTACTAGCAGAAGATCTACATGAAGGAGTGTTTAACTCTTCAAAATATTTTGTTTCACTCACAATTTATTTTATAAATTATCTTTAATTTCGATTCCACCGTTCATTCGATTTCGCGTCTTAGATATCAAAATGCAATCAATCTTCATTCTCTCTCCATGTTCCAATAGAGTGCCGGTACTTTCGTTCCCCATTGTCATCAAAACTTACTTCCATTTAGTTCACCGCAGATCTATCGGAACATCAACTTTACGCGCAGAACCTTCGGGACAACTTTACGGGGTCGTTACAAAATTAATTAATTTATTCGAGAAACTATCGCCAATAATTTCAAAAATCAAATCGATTCAAACTTCGTTGATACATCAAACGATTGATCATTTTAAGGCCGAGACAGTCATATAATTTTCATTTCCAACATTTTCTGATGCAATATTGCGCAATCGAGCCGAGGTGAATGTCGGGGGACCTTTTCCAGATCTGTGCAAGGTTAAGTCCCCGACGAAACACATAAAAGGCTGAGCTCAGTGCGCTCAAGGTAAGTAGTGGAAAGTGTCCAGTTCTATGCGTGTGCTGCGAACGTTATCTCTATAACCGTGCTACTGCAGCTGCTTTCTTGGCTGTACCAAGTTAAAAAGCTCTAAACCATTTTGCCATCGCGTATTTAACAAAAAGTGAAGTTCGAACAGTCTACAGCTCTCGTTCAACGTATCAACTTCTGTCCCTAGTGACTTAACCTATCATTACACAGTCCGCCGCGATTATTTAACCACGACATCCTAAGTAGTAACGCGTTTTAGCTACAAAATAGTGATTGCTGAAATACAACCGCAAACTAAATAAAAAATAATAATAAATCGTTTTTTCGTTTTTAAATAATTTAGAGTGTTAATATACTAGCTTTTGGAAAAGGTGACTTTCATTCCATTGGCACTCGTCTACATCTAGGAACACCTACCCTGGCAGAGACTCCTTCTCTGAATATCTTATGAAGAATTCGCATTACCAACCAACGCATTACCATTCCCTAGCACAGCTAATTTCCCTGAATATAAAGTAGTCATCATCAGGGATTCCTTACCTGTCCATCATCTAAAAACAAACTCTCTCTACACAGAACAAAACCCTGGTCTCTCTCATGAACCCGATTCAAAGGGAAAAAGCCCTAAGATACAATGCAGCTCAATACTGGTGCTTCTGCAAACCACTGGAGTCGGTGCTGGCGCCCACATACCTATCTAAGAAATTTGTATCGGGCTCCTGATGATGTCCGTCATAAGGGCGAAATCTACATCAACCCAACACTAGTCCTGTTGACAGTACCCTATTCGGAGACATATTGTATAAAAACTTCTATGAACCGTAGAAGATTGTAAAATTTACATCTGCTCCTCTTTTTAACACGTTTTTGTTAGCTCGACATATATCATCATCATCACTTTGTATGTGAGCAAATTTTGTAACACAAATTTGATCCACTTACACATAACCAATTGACTTCAATTTTCGTCCGCGCATGCAGTTCCAGTAACAATATAATAAAATAAATTAATACTTCAAAAGGACTAATGCAAAAAATTTATAGTTTTCAAAAGAATTTAAAAAGACACGTTTTTATAATAACGAACTAAAAAGTATAAAATAATTTTTAATGCTCAGTTGTTATTGTTTCATCTAATATACGCAGAAAGCTTGGGGAAATCAACTAAATGATAATTTAGTTAAAACTTTTGATACCCATAATGGGCGCTATCGTTTCGAATTAAACTCGGACTCAATTTTTTTGTTGAAATCAGTTCAGGAGATAGTACCGATTACGAAAATCCACATTAACAGACGGTAACTTGGGTGGTTATTTTTTAAAACTATTTTATTTATGATAAATAGAAAAAAGAATTTTTTCATCAAACAATTTTTTCTATTTTTTGTTCGATTTCAACAAGAAATAAATGTTCAATAACTTTTTTCGTAAAGTTGATATTTTCAGAGGTATTAATTTTTAAAAATTGAGAAATAATTTCTCGTTTGTTGACGCTCTAAAAGTGTAATAAAAAACTGTTTCTTTAGAATACATAATTTTTAATAACATCATTAGACTTTGTACGTTAACTTACGATAAAGAAAATTGTTATTTATTGTTATTAGTTTGTTATATATGTAAAAATTATTTGTGTTACCCGCGCGCACGTACCAGCCGTCCTAATTCTCTACAAGTACTGTGTAGCGGTCTTATGCGTATCGTGCGATTTCTGTTGTTTACGTACCTATCGTGATCATTAATTTATTATCAGGAAGCTCTTAGATGTTTAGGTACTGGTTTTGAATTGAATTCAGAATAGCTTGGAAAAGTGAAAAAACTTTATTTACAAATATTAGGGAAACAAGGTAATAATGCAGATGAAGCCAGAGCTATTATTTTGTCTCAATCTTTTGGGATAGGACAAATTTATCAAAAATTCCATGCACTTTTAATGCTTTGCCGTCTGTATGCATTACGGGCTTCTGCACAAATATACTTTGGAAGAATGCAATATATCCTCACTATCAAATTCTAGATTATACACGCTTTGGTTAAAAAATCAAAACAGGTGCATTATTATCTTTATTTCTGACTAAATCTGCATTGCCTGAAAACTTGCTAAAGCTATGTAATTGCTAGAAAGCTTGTAAGACAAAAGCATGCTTTGTAAGAAGAGTAATGCCAATTGCATTCCTTTATGCACCTGTAATTCACAAGACTGTACCAATATGTATATTAACTGACTTGTTTTAGAGTGTAACAAAAAATAATATGGAATGATTCTGTTTGTTTTCATATTTAATTTTTATATGTTGTAGAACTAAATGTATGGCTTCAAAATGTATTGTATTTTTTAATTAAAATTAGTTATAATTTAAATACACCGTTCTAGTTTACAATTTTATTTATATGTATATAAAACAAATACTATTGCATGTATTCACAGAATATTTATGTATTAAAAATATATAAATATATATGCATAAATAATTTATATCAATAAATAATTTTTAATATCGTGAAGAGAGTAATAATTTAATGATAAGCCTATATTAAAGTAAATACTTATTTAACTAAATAAATTTATAATAGTTAATTAATAATAATAGAATTAATAATAAATTAATGATCACGATAGGTAGATAAACAACAGAAATCGCACGATACGCATACGACAACAACACAGTACTTGGAGAGAATTAGGCGCGCGGGTTAAAGACAAATAATTTTTACATATGTAACGAATAATCTCTTTCCAAGAAGCCTTAAATTGTCAAAGGTGTTACCTTTCTTCAAAAAAAACTTTGTCGACGATCCTACAAACTATAGACCGATTTGTATTGTGTCTTTATTTGTAAAAATCTTGGAGGTAATTTTGAAAATTCAAATTAGTAATTATTTTGAAAGTTCCAACCTATTTAATAGTTGTCAATATGGATCTAGAGCAAAATTGTCGACAACTTTAGTAATTAATTCGTTAATAAACGTCATAAATAAGGGCTTTGAAGCCAAAGAGTCTGTACACGTGCAATTTTTAGATCTCACTAAGGCTTTTGACTGTGTGTCCCATAATATATTAGTCAGCAAATTGAAATTATATCAATTTTCTCAGACCAGCCAAAAATTGGTTATATCCTACTTGACTGATAGATCTCAGTTTGTTCATTTTAATAACATCAATTCAGATCCAATTAACACTAAATTTGGCGTACCCGAGGGTTCTATTTTGGGTCCATTTCTATTTCTTATTTATGCAAATGACTTGCCCAACAGTACACCCCTAGCAAAGTTGACTGTTTTTGCAGATGACACAACTTAGCCAATGCCCATAATGATAACGAAATTTTGTTATCTGAGGCACAAAATAGTCTTTCTACAGTACATTAATGGTTTTCAAGTAATCAGTACACCCTAAATAAAGATAAGACAGATACAATGATATTTAGTTTAAAACATATTTCCTCACAGTCGAACTACCCTCACTCCGTAAAATTTTTGGGTGTAAGCTTAGACAGTAAGTTAACATGGGAATAACACACGGTTTTTGTCTGCAAGAATGTATCCTGTAACATCTTCCTACTGCACAATCTAAAAAGTTGCTTGCCACAATCAACTGTGGTAATGGCATATCATGCACTAGTTCACTCCTCTATAACGTATGTTATCTTGGTCTGGGGCCACTCGGCACATACTCCTACAATTTTTTGCGATGCAACGAAAAGCTGGTTTACTAAACAGATGTGATTGTAGAAATTTTTTTAAAAAGCTTGGTATACTTACCTTACCTTACGCATAAATATTGCAATGTCTTGTGCATATAAAAGCCAATTTATATAACTACAAAAAAAAATGAGAGCACACATAATTATGCAACGCGCAATAAGGGTAACATAAGCGTGGATTTTTCACGTCTTTCGAAAACCAGAAATGGGATTAGTATATAGTTACTATGCAATAAAGTTTTTCAATGTGTTACCGAATGCTATACAGGTACTTGACTGTATACGTTTTAAATCCATAATTAAACGTTTCTTACTTGAGAATGCATTTAATGATTTTGACGAATTCCTGCTGTCCGATTTTTCTCATTTGAAATTATAAGCATTATTAATGTCATAATTTTAAATTTTGTTTGTTATGATTGTTTGCACTTTTACAACTGTTATTTAATATATGTGTGTGTATATACAGGGTGTCTCACCGGGAACTGAATCGATTGATATAGAGAAAAGTACGCATCAGAAAATTTTGAAAATTTAGATAATCACTAATATCGGTGTGGCCAATCCAACTGAAATAATTACAAGCAGCTGGCACTTCCGCTTATACCGGAAGTCGATACCAACTTGATTGTTTCAAATGGAACACCCTATATATTTTAGGGTTTTCGAAAAGAGCATAAAATTCTGAGTCGAAAATATGTAGCATATCCTATACCTAAACCTAGCCGTTTCAGAGATATTTGACAATTTATAGAAAATTTGACAGGTGCAACGGTATGCAAGAACCGTCATAACTTTCTTCGTGTAAAAGATCCTCATTTGCTTCTTGTCACGCAAAAAGAACACAAGGAGAACTACGTTCTACAATTGAAATAAATTCAATAATATCATACCAAGTGTTCCGTTTTTCGTGTTACATTTTGTCAACTTCAAACCACGAGAACTTGTTTAGGTCAAACGGAACGGAGCTGTATTTTTTTACGTCAAGTTGTGTAAAATTAAATTCCCTTTTTTCTGATATTAGCATTGTGGGGGTTAAAGTTACAACTTTTTGAAATATTTGCGATTTTATTAGAAATTCATGAATTGTTGTAATCATGTCATCAAAATAGCCATGATTAGAAATAATCAGTCATTATCTTATGTCAAAAAATGCCTGCATGTTTAAATTATACCAAGGAAAACTTTTGTTTATTATTTATGGAGAATGTGATAAAGTAATATCAAGAACTTGCAGCACATTTGCTACTCGATATCCACAAAAACGCAAAATAACACTAACACTGTAACATGCGTGTTAATCAAATTGAAGATATGGCATGAACTAAAATAGCAGATATAAGATCAATTTAAAATATGATTTCATTTTAATTTAATAATTGCTCAAAATTCCGCCCTCGAACCTCGACACATTTTTCGCACCTTCGGATTAGTTCCTCATGGGTAGCTCTTCTAATTGAATCCTCTGATATGTTTTGAAATGCATTTCTTACTCTTTGCGTACAATTTTCAATGGTTGTTAATGGGCTCTCATAAACTTTATTTTTAATAGTTCCCCAAATGAAATAATCCGGAACTGATAAATCGGGCGAGCGAGGAGACCATAAGACCTTCCATTATTTGCAATCCATTGATCATAAAAAGTTTCTTGTAAATAATTATTAATTAAATATGCGTTATGCGGGGGAGCACCATCGTGCTGATAAAAAATGTTTCTATGTTCGGCGAGAAGTAAATTTTCTAAATAGTTATTATTCAAATTTTGTAAGATATTCAGATATCTTTCAGCTAAAAAAAAACAAACATTTACCTATACATATTAGCAGAAGAGAAAATATAATTTACCGTTTAAATTTTCCTGATAAAATTGTAATGCCACCACTCTATCGTTCCTTATGGCACAGTAAACATTGAACTGCCAACTTTCCTGAAAGTTCCGCTCTCTGAACATATGAGGATTTGAGTCTTCTTAGGAAATCTGTTTCTTTTAATCCTTGAACCATATGGAATAAAAACAGGTGAAACTTATGTTTTAATAAGATTCTGTGAATTGAATCCTTGAATAGTCCCGATTCCAGATCAGCTTGTCTTAATAACATCCTTGGAAAAGCATGAAAATAACCCAGAATGACTATTTCAATGTTTTCGATATCAACAATAGGCTTTCTTCTTTGCATTTTTGCCTTGACAGAGCCATAATTTTTAAAATTTTCCACTATGCGTTTTACAGTGTTTGGTGACGGTTTCCGTTTTTCTGGATATCGAGTAGGAAATGTGCTGCAAGTTCTTAATATTACTTTATCACATTCTCCATAAATAATAAACAAATTTAAAAAGTCTTCGTGGGTGTAATTTAAACGTGCTGGCATTTTTTGACATAAGATAATGACTGATTGTTTCTAATCATGGCTATTTTGATGAAATGATTAAAACAATTCAAGAATTTCTAATAAAATCGCAAATAGGTACTTCAAAAAGTTGTAACTTTAACCCCCACAATGCTAATATCAGAAAAAAGGGAATTCAATTTTACACAACTTGACGTAAAAAAATACAGGGTGTTCCATTTGATCTAAACAAGTTTTCGCGGTTTGAAGTTGACAAAATGTAACGCGGAAAACGGAACACTTGGTATGATATTATTGCATTTATTTCAGTTGTAGAACGTATTTCTCCTTGTGTTATTTTTATGTGACAAGAAGCAAATGAGGATCTTTTAGACGAAGAAAGTTATAACGGTTCTTGCAAACCGTTGCACCTGTCAAATTTTCTATAAAATGTCAAATATCTCTGAAACGGCTAGGTTTAGGTTTAGGAATTTTATGCTCTTTTCGAAAACTCTAAAATATATAGGGTGTTCCATTTGAAATAAGCAAGTTGGTATCGACTTCCGGTATAAGCGGAAGTGTGAGCTGCTTGTAATTATTTTAGTTGGATTAGCCACACCGACATTAGTAATTATCTAAATTTTCAAAATTTTCTGATGCGTACTTTTCTCTATATCGATCGATACAGTTCCCGGCGAGACACCCTGTATACGTGTATGCCTATATATATATATATTTTTTTTTTTTGCTGTTATTTATTGTTTACTGTTGTAATATGTTATTTACTTGCTACTTGTACTTTATTTTTATTATTCCATGACAAATATTGTTATTTTGTAATATGTTTTACTATTATACACCTGATGACTTACCAAAGCACAATTTTTGTGCATATATGACCAATGAAGATATATCTAATTGAAAATCGACAACTTTCATCATTGGGAGTTAATATACAAAGTTTAAAGATATTATAAAAAATTATGTATTGTAAAATGAAAATTTTTTATTACACTTTTAGTGCATCAAGAAATGGGAAATTGGCGATTTTTCAATTTTAAAAAAATAATAACACTGAAAATATCAACTTTACGAGAAAAATTATTGATCCTTTCTTGTTGGAAGTCGGTCAAAAAAAAATTGTTTGATGACAAATTTTTTCTTTTTCTATTTGTCATAAATAAAATTGCTTTAAAAAATAACGGCCCAGGTTACCGTTTGGTAACATGAATTTTCATAATCGATACTCTGAACAGATTCCAGTAAAAAAATCGAATCCGAGTTTAATTCGAAACGACAGCGCCCATACTGCTTGGTCTAACTATGTAGAGTTAGGAAGTTAATAAAATAATATAGGTACAATGAGCATCCCACGCTTTTTACGATATCGGATGAAACAATAGCAACTCTAGTTCATTGTATTGTTTAAACATCTATTAATATTTTACTTATTCTCTGTGTTGCAATCTTGTAAGTAATCACTAAAATAAAATAAAAAAAATGATGATACCAACACAGGATCACGCTCTCGAGCTCTTGAAAAATAAGCCAAAGGAAGCGGTATTTTTGCACCACCGTTAATCCTTTGACAAGTAATTAAACGTTGCAGGAAAAATTCTACTTACTCCAGATGCGACGTTGTGTCGGCAATTTTCAGCATGTCCATTACACACGCACTGACCCCCAATACTTATATCTCTGATTGAGTAGAAAAGCCTTTTATCCTTGGAGATATCCTGTGTAAACCAACGTGGCAGTGGTTCCTGAGTGCCTCTTAAACCCATTAACCGAAGACGTACGTATCGGGCTTTCGTAAACTCCAATAATTCCGGACTCGTCTCGTTCGCTCCGGGACGACCATGTATCAAAGAGGTATGAATCTAAAACAAATAAAAGTTGAGGCGGTGATTCCTTTCAAAATTCATTGGTCGGATTATAAGATTTTTAAAAAATGAAGTGATGGGATAAATCTGAAGAGCTTGGGGATTGCGATAGGAAATCGGATTGAATATTAATGTAATACTAAAGTAGGGCTTTAGTTGCACTTTTGCACTTTACTGATAATATAATAAATATATAGAAAGAGTGGTTTGTGTAGAAAGTGAACTTTTTAGATATTTTATTATAAAAAAACTTTTAATCTTAAATGTTTTGTATTTATACAGGGCGTTCTTTTACAAACCGTTGCTTCAGATTTTAGATTCAAAAATATGAAGTAGCAACATACGTCCTAAAGGTGAGCTCTTTGAAGATGATACCCGAAAACTGATTTCTATTTAATATCTCAGCAACCCTTCGAAATTGTAAGTACATAAAATCAGTATTACATAGGAAAAATATTTTTTTATTGTTTTATTGTTTATTTATCTAATTTGTGGTTCTCCGACGATGCTTATTAAAATCGAAACGTAAGAAAATATAATAACCTTTGATTTAACGAGAAATCCTAAAAATATACATTAGCCCAACAAAATGGGACGAAATTGGTCGATTTGGACGAAATAATTCAGGACATATCAAGAGTCCCCACCCGTAGATGCCGGCGGAGGGGAGGGGGAGCAAATAGTTAAAAAAAAATATATCAATTTCACTGTAAAATATGTACACATGAAAATTACAAGTAATAAAAATCAGCACAATTTCGTGTTTTTTTAAAATTCGTACGAGCTATTAGAGCCGAGATACATTTTTTTGAAATTTTGACAGTTTTGCGATGCAACGGAAACGCGCGCGTTCTTCGCTAAAATCTCAAAAATGGTCGTTCGGATCGCAAAATGTTTCAAATGAAAGTTGTAGACAATTTGATTACGAACAATTTCCTTTTATTTTTCATTTCCATTCGATCAATATTGGCAGAGATATGAATTTTTAAACATCTTTATAGCGCGCTATTAGAACACTTGTTTCTTGATAAAATCAATAAAAACTCGAAAACGATAGATCGTACGAATATAGTGTATCTAATGAAAATTAAAGAGAATCAAATTTTGAATATGTCTGTGCATGTATAAAATCGTTTTGATAACGAGTGAATGGAGATAAAAGAGAAAAACATGAAAAATGTCATTTTCAAATGCATTTAGACAAATAGCTATTTTTTGATTGGCTTTAGGTAATAATGACACTAAAGGTTTTTTGAAGAGAATTAAGTTAACTGTAAAATGAGCTCCAAGTGACCTTCATACAATGAATGGTTCAAAAACCGTTAGTGTCATTATTGCCTAAAGCCAATTAAAAAATAGCTATTTGTCAGAAGTGCACTTGAAAATGGGAATTTTTCATGTTTTTCCCTTTTATCTCCATTTACTTGTTATCAAAATGATTTTGTACATACACCATCACATTCAAAATTAGACTTTCTTTAACTTTCATTGGATACACTGTAGGCGTACGATCTATCGTTTTCGAGTTCTTATCGATTTTATCATGAAACAAGTGTTCTGATATAAAGATGTTTAAAAATTCATATCTGTGAAGTGAAGTAAGTAAATTGAGGTATTAGCTAAGTATTGTATATAACTTCTCTATAATTTTGACGCTTGCTATTCCTACCACTTGAGTCATCTGATACCACTCTCTTCCTTACACCGCTTGCATTCATAACTGCATTTAGTAAACAAGTAGATTTATACATAGTAGGTTTAGTTGAATAAACTAACATTATTTATCAAATTCTGAGTTGGCCCACTGGAGTACCGTTTCTCCACTTGAGCTACTCAGCCTCGCGTATCCAGCTTGTGGGTAGTGTGTCCTATTACTTAAAACTAGGACTGGTGCCCGAGCTTAAACTGAAAAATCGTTTCCGGTGCTCGAGTGTCACAGAGTGGCCCTTTTTCTTCTCGTCACCAGCTGAGGTGGAGAAAAAAGCGTCACATATATGTATTTCTAGGGGCGAGCGTGGGTGCATCTTTACTATGTACATACTTCGATATGCGATGTAAAGCAACTTAAGGCGCGGTTTGTAGTTGGATGGGTGACCGTTCCAACGAAGACCGCGTCCTCGTCTCACACATCTTCCAGCGGCTTGTATATCAGTGTATGCGCGGAAGCTATACAACGTTAGGCGAGGGTTGTATAGGGGATATACCATCCTTCGGAGGGGATGTAAAGCCGTCGGTCCATTGTCTATTAAATGTTAGGCAAGTAAAAGATCCCTACTCTTCTTAAGGGAAGAGGTTCGGCAAAATTCCTGGTTGGGTGTAGCTCGTTTACAGGCGGTCGGTGTTAGGCCTCAGTAGCGGAAATGGGCCGACGTTAAATAAATGTATAATAAAAATATGTATTTCTTGGATTAAACGTATTATTTAAAGTGATTTAACGGTTTGAAGCTTTAGATAATCTGTCCCTCCTTTTTAACCATATCTTAGCCAATTTTGGAGGTACCGTAGTAAGAAAAAATGAGATCTATAATGATCAATTCAATTTTCAATCAAAAAGGTTGAATTAAATTTTAAGACAATATGTTATAATTATATAATTAAATTGCAAAGCACTTGCTTCAAAAGAATTTTCATATTTTTTCATCTCCAAATGTAGGGCCACAAAAGTTCTAAAAATTTTAAACTTTTTTTTAAATTTTGCGGGTGCACCCTTAAAGGCATATCCTCAAACTTTTTAGTTATTCATTATTACTATAATTACCTTTAAGTTGTCGGACAATATTTATTTTAAAAATTTTATTTAGCTTTTAAGATAATTTATTTTCTATTCTTAATTTTTGGAGGATATTTTTTAGAGTTATATAAAAGAAATAATGTGTTAAATGTTTAACTTTTTATTTAATGAATAAAAAAAATCGTTTATCAAATTTGAAAAAAAATTAGGAATAGAAAAATACCTTTTGAATATATATTTGAAAATGAGTATACATATCTCTCCAAATTTCAAAACTTCAGCTTTAAGGGCCTTTAAATTTTAACTTTCAATTAAATTTTCGAATTTTTTTAATAGATTAATTCCAGCATTTAAGCAATATTTTTATACTTTAAGGTTCTAGCTTAGCTTGGCCGTTTTCTTTTATGTTTTTATCCCCTATCTTACACTTCGAAGAAACCCTTTCAATGGATGACTATGTTGCAAAATGAGAATCCCTATCAAATTTTACTTTCGTAGGTGGAAGCGTCTAAAAAAAAAAATAAATCGCCATTCGGCCCCTCGAAAAAATCTTTTCCTAGTGGGCAGTGCTGGCCATATCTATTTAAAATTTCAATGTTGTAGCTTTTTTGGTTTGGGCTGTGTATTGTTCGCGCCCACTCCCTCTTACGAAGGTTTAGTCCGTGGGAGCAGAGTAAAAGGAGGCCAGCCTAGTTAGCTATTGGTAAAAAGGGCCAACTGACGAACTACCATTACCACGGATGGAATAGAAAACAGTAGAAAGAATGAGCGCCACGGATATATAAGAATCGGATCCAACGCACATAGTCAGTTATGTATTAGATGAGCAAGTTGTGAATTAAAGTAGTGAATCTATAGTAGATTAAAGTTATAATTAGTGTGTTATTATAAGGACTAATATTATTGTAATTTCGTGATTAATAAATCAGTGGCTAGTGAGAGTTTTTGTTTTGCAATATATAGAACCCACATTCGAGGCGTTTATTGGAGGGTGTAAACACGTAAGGATTGGTGTCAGAAGTGGGATTACAATAGGATTTCTCAAGAATTCAAGGTAGTTCGAGAATGTTCTACTTGGAAAACACTAGAGACAGTAAAGTGCTTTGAACTGAAAAGTGATTACTTATTTGTGCTAGTGTGAGGAAATTTCCATAACATTCTATTTAGAAACTACTGCATTTAGATAAGTTCTGTTAGCTGGAAAGTGATATAGACATTAAATAAGACCTATTTGTGATATTTTGAGAAAGTTTCTAGAACATTTTATTTAGAAATATTAGTGTAGTTATTAAAGTGGTTACAACTGAGAAGTGATATAGACACTAAATAAGACCTATTTGTGGCCATTTTGAGAAAATTTCTAGGACAATTTATTCCGGACTTTGTGGAAATATTTGACTTGTACCTCATATAGTCTTTAAACAAGAGTTATTAGTGCTGTTTCGAGAACTTTTTAATGAAAACAAGAAGTATGGCTGCAGAAAAACAAATGGAAGACATGTTCGCAGAACTAAGGAAATTATGTTAGATCAGGAAAAGAGACGTCAAGAAGAAAAAGAATTCGAGAAAGAAGAACAAGAAAGACAACGTCAATAAAAAAGAAGAACAAGAAAGAAGACACCAAGAAGAAAAAGAAAAGCAAGAAAAGAAACGTATAGAAGAGAAAGAGAAAAATAGCAACAGCGACGCCGTTAGGAAGAATTGAGCAAAATGATGGAAGTTTTGGAAATAAGACTTCATGAAGAAAAACAAAAAGAGATCACATGTCAGAAAAAATTGAGGAGAGAAATTATACAGATGCAACAAGATGTTATCCTTTCAACCACTGAAGATCTCAAAAGTGAAATTAAAGAGGATATGGGTAACATGACGGCTGAAGTAAGCGAAATCAAAGGAAAAGTAAATAAAGGTAAAGAAGAAGTAAGTGAACTCAAAGAGTAAGTTGGTGATAAGGAACGAAAATTTCGTGTAGTTGCAGGAAAAGTAGAATGACTTAAACGGCAGGTGAAGGAAAAAGGAGGCCAGTTAGTAGTATCATCAAGTTCTCGATTTCAACCTCCCTCCTTTGACAGACAAACTTCTTGGTCAACAGTTTGAGGCTGCTGCGTTTGCCAACAACTGCCACTTCGGGCAGGAACGTATGCCTTCATCATTCAGATTAATGACGTTGTTGTTGACGTTGTAATAAGTCCAAGATGAAAATCGTGCACCTGGACAGACTGGCGAAGTATGTTGGGAACTCTGAATAGCCTGACTAGGACGTTGAGGCTTAAGGAGAGGGCGGAGTTATGTGCACGTCTACGCTCTCTTACCAACAGAGCTTTAGTCCCTGGTAGCAGAGTGAAAGGAGGCCTGCCTAGTTAGCCATGGAATAGAAAATGGTAGAAACATCTGGAATGACAGATTAGAAGGATCGAGAAGTTGTCCAGAACGATCTAAAAGCACATTTGAACTATGCAGGCTATTTATTTTTCGATTGTAACAGACACTGGACCGCTAGATGGCGCCTGCTGACTATTTTACATGTCGCTATTATAAAAATACCGGGATGTACCAAATAGTCAAAGGATCCTCGTGCTGGTCGTCACAGACGAGAGCCAACAGCTCGAAACTGCAGTCTGCAAGTGATGTGTGGCGGCTGGCAAGAGAGCTCCTTTAAGTAGGATCAGTCTTTCGGCTGGTGTTTGTTGCAATCGAAGCATTAGCGTTTTGATGGTAATATGCAATTATTACACTTAACGCGCCAGACTTGTAACTTGTAATTCAGCGCTCGGCGGGGCACATAGCCCGGAGAGTAGCTGTTGGTTGCAGTCTGGTTACGTTCCTTATAGTAAAATAAGGATTTTATAGAGGAGTTTGCGACTAAAAATAATATGTTTAATATTCCGCCCTCTAAAAGCACATTTGAACTAAACTTGATTAATGTCGTCTTGCTGTGGTTAAACGCGAATTGTTTATTACGTCGACTACAATGCTGAATATATGACCTGATGTATAGGCTGGCAATAAAGGCGACGTAAATAAATCAAAGTGCCGCTTAATAACTTCGATCTACGCACTTGCATAAAGCCTCGTAATAACTTGATATTAATCAACGCACATATCGGCCCGACCAGTTCAGTTTCTTTTTTTTATTAAATTCAGGTTTTTTCTTTATACAGTACCTTCTTCCGCATTCTTATTAATCTCTACTTTTAGTCTTTAACAAGATCAATCATGCTGGAAGTTATATTGATGATTTTATTATGAGATAATTGATTCTTCTCGATGATTTAGATGACTGGCCATTAACGTAATATTTCACTCTGGTATCTTTCGATTCTTTACATTAATCCGATTTGTACTCTGCAGGTAACTTCTACTGAATAATAAAATTTGATTGAGCACTTCAATTACACAATATATATCATCCCGAGTTCAATCAAGATGTTAGATATTTCAAAAAAGGTGACATTAAAGAAAAGTCAAAAATCGAATAGAAATAGTATGGTCGTATTCAGTAGCGATACAATCTATAAAGTAGAAGGCTGAATTAAATATTCTGTTCAACTTATTCAGTTCTAAATATGCCAAGGTACAAGTGTATATTTTCAATATGAAAATAGCTTTATCTGAAAGGGAATAAACTGTGGATAGTAGTCCAGTGCAATTAGTCATTGTAAATTAAAAATGGCAAAACCCAGGTACAATGAATGGATTTGAATTTTTTTTCTTTGGATTTCCAATGCCATAAACCAAAAAGTTTATCCATTTAAAATTATCACAATTTCGAAAATCAGTAAATTAAAAAAAAAATAAAATTTTTAGAAATCTCAACGAAAAATACAATTATCGGATTTTTTAAATATTTCTTTTAAGAAAATATTGATTGTTCTAGTTCTCCAGTTTGTTTATAAAGAATTTGTAAAAAATGAAGATTTTTAAAATTAGTTTGAAGACGACAGAAGCTCCAAAAGTCAAAATAAATTAAAAGAGACATCAAATAATACAAGTACATTAGTTTTTTATAAAAAAATAATTTACTAACAACTTATGCTGAATAATAATTATAAATTTTAATGACAAATAATTATAAATTTTTATTAAAATTATAATCATATCTAATTGTCTCCGACGTTTTCGTTTTCGGTGTCATTCATGAGAATCATTGATGGAGCATTTATGCAGTTAACTCCTTTGCATGGTAAACTTGCTATAGAATAATTTAAGTCACTTTTTCTGCATCCAAAAGTAGAGCTAATAAATTTTCAGAAGAGGATGGTTGGTTCATTGTAATTGGTACTAGTGAATTATCTTTTTCTTCCCATCCCCATTCTTTTGGCAACCTAATCTGTCCCATCCACAGCTTGTAAATACATTCTTTTTATTTGTTCCGAACTAGCATCGAGTGTAGGTATCAATGAAGCCAAGTTGACACATGTATTTTTACTTGTAGCTTTAAGAAACGATTGGTATCGAAAATTATTTATATTTTCTTGATTTTCAGGAGGACCATATAATGCTAAAATGCATAAAATACCCGGACTGCAAGATATTAGTAACGTCAGCATTTTCATCAATAAAAATAGAAGCAGTATCTTTTAAATTTGTACAATTTTCTAATAATTCAGCAAAGTTATTTTTACTCTTTTTGTAAAACGCTGAAGTTGTATCACATCCAGTTAATGCATGTAAAAACAAAATATGATTCTTACACATTTGTAATGTTTGTTCAAGGCTTTTCTTAGAATAAATTTTTGCGGATACCGTGCCTTTTGCTGGATTGGGAAAATATATTTCTCTATGAGGAGAGCTGTTAATAAACCTAACACATCAATATCTTCAGTAACAACAACAACATTTTCTGATTCAATATTAATTGCCGTTTGTATAGTTGTCTTTCGCATTAAACCTTGATCGTTTGCTGTCTTTCTTTATACTTTATATATAAATTAAATAATTTTCGAGAGAAAAAATGAATATAGCTGTAAAAGGGATATTCTATACTAGAAGTAACGTCATCTTCATTTCAAAATCATTAGCGGAAAGTTTCAAAGGGTAAACTTTTTACTTTTTAGAATTAGAAATTCAAAAAACCCGGAAACATTCAAATCCATTCATTATAGCTGTGTTCCGAGGTATAAACTAACAACACTGAACTATAGATCCATCCTAGAGTACAAGCAATAAAGTGTTCTTACCTTGTGGAATTAAATAGGCCACTATGAGCATTAAATTTTCATAATACCATAATCAGTCGTCTAATCTGAATATTTTCTAAGATATTATTATTTGAAAAATAGATAATGATGACGTTCAACTTAAGATTCAAATTTGATTGACTTAGTTCACCTGAGTAGAAATGGAGGCTGATGCATTCAAGGAGTAATCTCTAATTTATTCCGTAACCGCGGTATCGCTAATATTCGCTCACTAAAAGTACCACTATTGAGGAAATATGGCTTTTGAATTTTGTCACCATATTAATACCTCTAATTAGAGACGTGTATAGAACGTGGCTGAATACAGATGCGCCTTGTGTCTCTCTTGCTCTGTCTTAAGTGGTTACAGATAAATTTTAGTCTCAAACACAAAGTGTAAAAGATATACCAGGTGATAAGTAGTGGCTCAGCCCTGTCCATTTTTTATTTTGTACATATCAAAAATAATCTAGTAGGTCTAGGATCACTCAAAAACTCCATTATTTGACATAGGAAGAAATTTTATACGACTTCTGGTTTTGTCAGATGTGATCCTAATTTTGATTTTCAAATGGAATATACTGCTTATTTATATTGTATTTTTGGATTCAGAGTGAATTTTTGAACATGTGTGGGGATTCTCATAAATTTTCAACCACTTGTAATCTTTTATGAGCAATTAAAAATTTTGATCTAGACTGCTATGAAATAGAAAAATCACCAGCTACTGTTTTTAATTTTTTCACGGAAACCAAATCGAAGGGGTGCAAGTGTGATATATTGTTGAAATCTCGGAATTTTAATTGCTTTTCAATAGTTCGATTGCAAATTGTAAGTAATTATAAAAATAAACAACTTGCTGTACCAAAACGGCACTAAACGTAATCCAATCTCAACCAAAACTTTTTCAGATCTTCTGGAGTACTAAAGAAATCCGCAAAGTTTCTTCCAAATCCGTTCAGTAGTTTCGGCGCTACCGTGCTAACATACGTACATATATAAACATACATTTTCAAAAGCCACTCTGGGACCTCAAAACGTAAATATTTGATGTTACCTCAATTTTTTGATTTTGGATCAATTTTAGTAACCTCCCACAATTTTGTGATGAGGATAAAAACGTACTTTATCACTTAAGTTTATACAAAAAAATAATGCATAGTTACTATTATGAAGCATTTTGTAGGCCTTTTAATGTAAGTAATTTTGTATTTTTGAAATAACTGATCAATTTTGAGCTTTCGGTGAATTTACACGTTTTCAGGTCCTCTGAAGCCAAAGAAGTGGTTTTTAAAAAATGTCTGTTTGTAGTCTGCTATTTGTGGTCGCACTTAGAGCCCAAAATACTCGATCGATTTTGTCCAAAATTTGTATACGTATTCAGGACGGCCACACATCGAGGCGAAATCGATCCTAGCTCAAATGTGGGTGGGAGTGAAACCCTAAGAGTAAAATAACTATAGGCCATTACAAATGAATATAGTAGTTTGTGCAACAAGAGTGGATATGATACCCATATCGCACGAGAAAGAAGTTTGAGCACGACGCCGTAGGCGGAGAAAAAACTACAAATAATAGTTTTAATCAAATTTTAATATACAAACTTAGCTTCTGCTAAATCTTATGCTCTAGGTGCAAACATTTTATAAAAGCTATAGTAGCCTAGCGGTTATATGCACGCTTCGATTCAATGACAAGCGATCATAGGTTCAATCCCCACATATAGCTACTTTTCTAAAATTTTTTCTGTATATAATAATTTCAATAAAATTTTAGGTGGTATACCGTTTATCGATTCTTCACTGGAATCACTCATTTTAAACTATTTTCTAGCTCAAACTGCGCGAATACACACTGACAATTACATTGACAGCTTACGCACTAACTTGAATTTTTTAAAACGAATAGTTGCCTATGTACTTAATACACGAACTGTGATTGGTCGATTTCATATCCAACCTAGAACGTATATGAAATATATCCGTTCAGTTAACTGGAATGGCCCACTTATCCATTCTACAGACTGTACGGCAAATTTACATAAGGGAGTAGAAAAAATATAAAGAATAATGAACATTAACGATGTCAGAACACCAGGGCTTACCGAAGTATGAACTTGACCTCAGGCGTCTATCAGTGTAATCTATAACGTTCGGTCTATCACATTAAATAAGTCCTCATTAGTTGTTCTGTTGGTCAATATTTACCCAGATATGGGCGCTTATTCCTCATCAATTAGGTATATTTAAATGCTCATTAAGTCATAATAAAATTCATCTCAATTTTATTGGTAATTCCGACGACTGATCAATAAATATATTTTTTTAACATATATCACGAATATGATGCAAGCTTAAAACTGGATACGTTCATTCGGGCGGGCAACGTCTGTCCATAGGAAGACTTGCGCCTAAATCCCATGCAATGATTACATTACTGAGCATTCTCAATAGTATCAGCAAATTACATTTTACCACCAAAGTTTGAATGAGAACGAAATAATTTACATTATTCCGTTGGCATTGGCGGCATCACCGACAATGAATAAAAATAATACTTATAAAGACAAAACATATTATAGAGAATTGGCCTTTAAAATTTGCACAGAACTTTATTATTTTGGAGGGTGCCCAATATCAATCTATTATAAGTTAATTAATTATTATTATTAGCCGTTACTCGAATCCGAGTATAAAAATGTTACAGTCGATAAATTGTGTACAATAAAAAGACAAGTAAAAGGTGTAGTCTATTGTAATTCCCATTCATCTACGGTGCACACGACTATGGCTATAGAGGCCAATTCGGGAGAGCACATGTCGACCGCAGTCAGGACAAACATAGACCTCGTTAGGTCTTGGATTCGGCCTTCTTGCAGCAACATTTCCTTGATAGCTGGCCACAACCCCTCGCCATTCGGTTCTGTCTGCTGCAAGTTGTTCCCATTGCTCGTCTGCAATACCGCAGGATTTTAGATTTTCATGGAGAGCGTCTTTGAACCTCTTTCGTTGACCGCCATGCCTTCTTCTACCGCTTAGCAATTCACCATAAAGTGTACATTTAGGAAGGCGGTTATCATGCATACGATGAACGTGACCTGCCCATCTTAGGCGTGCTCTTGAAATAAGCACCTCAATTGGAAGGCTGTTCGCTCTCCTGAGCACTTCCACGTTTGATATGTGATGGAACCAACGGATTTTCATCATACTTCTGAGGTGTCTTTGCTGAAAACGTTCTAATTCTTTCACATGACGACGGTAAGTGACCCAGCTTTCACATCCATATAGCAGTGTTGGAATGACAACTGCTCTGTAGACAGCCATTTTCGTTGACAAAGCAAGGTCGTGGTTGTCAAATACTCTCTCTCTAAGTCCCCAGAGTGCTCTAGATGCAGCGTTAATTCTATTGCGAATCTCGCTGTCCATGTTTGCTTTGTCATTAACAACGTTGCCTAAGTAATTGAACTGATCCACCACTTCAAGAGAATTTCCGTTAAGTGTAATCTCTATTTGGTTCACTTGATGAGGAGTTGACATAATCTTAGTCTTTCCAATGTTGATTTTAAGTCCCAAGGAATCATAGCTCTGGGCATACACATCTAAAAGTTCTTGAAGTTCTTCCGGTGTAGAGGCTAAAAGTGCACAGTCATCCGCATACTGGAGATCACAAATGAATCGCGTGCGTGTCTTCGTGAAAGCTCTAAAGCGCCCTATGTTAAAGAGACCGCCATCAAAACGGTATCTGAGACCTATTCCTCTGACTGACAGTTTGTTGTCAACAATAATTGTTAGAGCAGTGGTAAACAAATTAAAGAGTAGGGGTGCCAGAACACATCCCTGCCTAACTCCAGTGAGGGTTTGGAAAGGTTCGGTTGCCTCATTATTATACATAACCTGGGCGTTGTTGTTTGTATGTAGACTGCGACATACTTCCACAAATTTTCTAGGGATACCTAAGCGGAACATAATTTTCCAGAGCACTTCCCTGTCCACCGAGTCAAACGCCTTGGTTAAATCAATGAAGGCCATGTGAATTTCTCCTTGATGTTCGAGTGCTTTTTCTTGAAGCTGTTTAAGTGTGAAGATTAAATCCGATGTGCCTCGGTTTGGTCTAAAGCCACTCTGTGTTTCAGGAAGTAACTTTTCCATAACAGGTGTTAGCCTATTTGCCATCGCTTTAGTGAGTATCTTCCCTCCAACAGCCAGGAGAGCTATACCCCTGTAATTTCCACAGTCCGCAGCGCTCCCTTTGTTTTTGAAGAGGTTGATTAAAAGTGTATCACGAAACTCCTGCGGAGCTTGACCACTTTCCCACACGACATCAAACAATTTTTTGAGGTAGGGTATGAGCTCTGACGACACAGCTTTAAAGATCTCAGCTGGGAGTGAGTCGGCGCCGGGAGATTTGTTATTTTTTAGCTGCCCAATGGCGGTTAAGATCTCTTCCGTTGTTAGTGGTTTATCTAAGTCTTCGAAGGTGTCATATTGAGGGATAAGATTTATAATATCGTGATCGGCTTGACTTTGCTGGTTAAGAATGTTAGAGTAGTGTTCTTTCCATCGGGCTCTTATTTCCTGGTCTTCTTTGAGGAGATTTCCATTTAAATCTTTAATAGGGCACATATTTTTCCGACTGGGGCCGTACACTGCTTTTACTCCTTGAAAGAAATTCCTGTAGTCGTGTGAATCGGCGTACCTTTGAATTTCTCTGGCCTTGCTTGCCCACCACTCGTTCTTGATTCTTCTGATTTCGCGTTGCGTTTCATACTTAGATTGGGTAAAAGCTTCTGCTTTTGATGAGTCGTTGGGGTGGTTGATAGCGTTTTGGAAGGCAGTATGTTTGCGGTCAAGAAGTTCTTGTATAAAAGCTTCATTATCATTGAACCAGTCCTCCTGTTTTTTACTTGCTGCAGTGCCAAGAATTTCCTCACTCGCACTTTTTAAACTGTCTTTAATTTGTGTCCAGGTAGCAGCGACATCTACAGAATTGGTTTCTTCTAGTGCACTCAAATTCTCTTGAACTTTTTGCTTTAGCTGTTCGACGGTTTGTTGGTCACGCAATTTACTAATACAGAGACGGAGTCTACGTTTTACTTGAGTTCTTCGGTGTTTGGGTCTCATAACAATTTTCATTTTAGAGACAACAGGACGATGATCGGTCCAACATTCGCTATCAATGCGCGCCTTTGTAATTTGGACGTCCTTGAGATGCTTCCTACGTACGATAACATAGTCCAGTAGATGCCAGTGACCTGATCTGGGGTGACGCCAGGTGCCTTTAAAGTTAATTAATAATAATTAATAATTATACTTTTTATTACTAAGGTTAGATCTACCGAAAATGGCCCAACCAATTTTTTCTCAGTCTATTATCTACGGATGCTTTATTGTAAAAAAAAATTCTTTTACTGAATGTAATATTTTAATATTCCATTACCAAATGTTAAAATTAAATCCTTAAGAATATTTTTATAATCTAATCTAATACACTCTTAAGGATCTATAATACAAATAATTGTCAACACCACATATGTATGCGACAAATTATTTCTGAAGCCACCCCCGTTAAATAATTTAATGATTTTCAAGTACAACACACAAAGACGCCACTTTTGACTCCACTTTGTTTACATTAGAAGTCATTTGGTCAATTTTTTATGAACTCAGTTATTTCTCGTACAACTATACACCGAAAATATTTCCCTGAAATAAAAAAATCTACCAAGAAACGTGTCCTGCCTGTACAACTTGCCGATGTCGTATGCCGCATAGTAAACAAATGTTATTTAAGGGCAAATGGATCAGATATATTGTTGAGGTATTTTTATCTGAAAGCTTACTATTTACCTAATTCTTATCAGATACGAGTTGAAGTACTTAATACATTAAATATAGTTATACAGAGTGGGGCAATAGTGCATCGGACGTCGATATCTCGTGTTTTACTGTAGCTAGAAATTTTTTTAAAAATTGCAAGTAAACTAGATAAAAAGTGTATAACTGGAAATTATTTTCGAACATACAGTTTTTCTTAAAACCCATAATTGTGACTGTGGTATTTTTTTAAACATCCATCTGCAGATTGCATTATTTCAACAAAAAAATTCATTATATCCAAGTGGTTGGGAGATATTCAATGCTAATATAGGAATGAATAGAGCCTAGAAAGAGACTTCATAAAATGTACTGATATCATACCATTCCATTAAAAAAAAGGCACTTGGCCCTGTAATTTCGTCTTGGCTCTCCCTGTATGTTCGAAAATAATTTCCAGTTATAGACTTTTTCATCCGGTTTATTTGCAATTTTTTAAAAAATTTCTAGCTATCGCGAGAACTCGAGATATTGAGGTCCGACGCACTATTGCCCTACCGTATATATAGTAGGAAGCCCTAGGGCATTTCGCTTGCACAAAAATGCCGATGGTTGGCAACCCATATGGTGTTATTAAGAGTGACTTCCTAATCACAAAAATGCATCTTGCCACCCCCACTCCCGCGACGTTTTCCCCCACCCTTCCTTAAATGGTTAAAATTTTGTTCATCTATGTCTCAGGAACGGAATGACCTAGGATCAAAATTCTTTTACCGTTGCATAGGGAGTATCACACAAAATTAAACACCTTATAACAGTTTTTGTAATATCTCAAACACTAAACGAGATATCTGTACCCGAAGATAATATTAGGTTTTTTTAATATCGTGACATTTTGCTTCAAAAATATAAGTTAAGGTTTTATCGTTTTCTGTCAACGGAAAACGGTTATATTCTGGTTTCTTCTTTCGGTCAATTGTACATGGCATCGGGCAATCCAATTCTGGTGGGATTTCCTTTAATATTTTATCACGAGAAGCGTTACTTAAAAGTCCATCGGTTTTCTTTTGTCAGAACGTTCAATGGCTTGATATACAACCATACTGGTCGCACGAAGTGTATTTTTTCCATCAAAAGTGTCCTCCGTGAAGTCGACGTTATCAGACACGCACCACCAGGTCTAGTGGAATATAGATATTGTCTCTCCCAAACATCTGTTTGATGGTTGATTGTGCGATTTGAGTTTCGAGTCTTATTATTTTGGCATTCGACACGGAGCAAGCCAGAGGATGTAATGTTTCTATTTCTTGCCTGTTTCTAGCTCTATGATAAGCGCTTAAACTAGTGCAATTTGAAGGGGATAATATCGCTTCTTTCTCTCGCGGTCTTTGTCTTGGTACATCTGTTTCGAAGACTTCATTTCGTATATAAGAATTTGAGATATTCTCAGTGAGGCACTAGACAGGTCGAGATTTTTTTCTTTGTATACACCATGAAGAAAGAGGTGTATAACTTTTATGGAACAATATTGCTGTTTTCTAATTGTAAGGAGCCAGTAAAATTCCAAATACATGTAGCATCCCGAAACAAATTTTTTGAGCTTCTCTCAATTTAGCTGAATCGAATGAACTTACTTCTTCACCAAATTTTTCTAAAATATATTTCTTTAAAATTCTTCGAGAAACAATATGGCTCTCAGGTATATTCTCATTTGTGCAAATATCTAGGTACCGGTCATGGACCTCTTTGAGACAAGTGATCAGTTTTCAATACAAATCCACATAATTTAATTTTTAGTTTAAAGTCATCTTTTAGATATATCGCCCCGTATTTTTTTACCAATTTCATCGGTTTCCACTTTATGCAAGCGATATTTTTTTGTTTCGGGTTTATCGCAGTAAAAACAAAGCAACTGCAACTCCTCTTTGGAGAGCTGTTTGGTTTTGTTATCGGATCTTAACAATTTTGGCTCGTTCGATGTAGATTGATTTTCGATGTGTTTTTTCTTTAATGTTTCTATTTTATTCTTATGTATCACTTTGTTGTAGCAGGTGGAGTGCCACCCAGTATGGGTTTCAAAAGCGTGGATACTTATTTGGTTATGAAAGACACTGAGATGTTGAATTGTGGATTTTCTACGTCTAAGTGAATTTTCATACACTTCACTAAACGACCATATTTAGACGTATTCCTTACCAGTTTTCTTTGCTCTTAGTCTGACAAACAACACAGTTTGTAAAATTCACTTCTGCACTCATTTTAATATGTAATTTTAATATGTTTATATGTTTTAATATGTAATTAAATCCATTCCAGATACAAAAAAATAAAAAATAAAAATTATAAGTATAATTTTACACGTTTAGTTTTTGAAATATGGAATAAAGCAATATAACATTTTTTAGTGTTTGATGTCTTCTAGACAACGACGAAAGATTTTTTTCTACGTGTTTCCGTTGCTCAGATATGACCGATAGATTTTTTTTATAGAAACGAGTGGTGGGGGTAAACGACGCGGGAGTGGCAAGATGGGTTTTCGTGAATCGGAAGTCACTCTTATTAACCCCATATATGTTGCAAATCATCAGCATTTTGGTGCAAGCGAACCCATTTTTTTCGCCCTAGGGCTTCCTACTAATATGTCTGGCCGATAGTCGTGTTGATTAAGGCGCGAGGTGACAATCGCGATTAATCACATGAGTATCGAGCCACCGGGTTCGAATCCCTGCTCCGGCACTGTCGGAGGAAATGGTTGTATGTCCTCGTTTTCTCAATGTGTAACCCCCTTCTGCACAAACCTCTGACTTCTGGAATTGGGGGTTGTCTAATTTCTGTGGTGTTTATTTATCTATATTATTTATTTATATATTCAAATACACTATCACATGTATTTGATTTTTATATATCTCTTGTATAATATCTTATGTGTTTGCGCCGACCACCCCTACGTATCCGGTTACCAACTTTGACTTTCTACAGTAATAAATGCAGAGGTGGACTTAAAAATGTAATTAATTCTTGGGAACCTGACTATATAGGTATAATTTTATAAGAATGTGGAATCTACCAGTTAATGGAACATAAGCAACAAGTAAATTAATGTGCCAATTAAAATGCTTTCAATTATTTTTATCTTCCATACATTTTATCCATAACGTAATAGATTACGCGTCCTACCCTGGATATGCTATTTGCTGGCCTTGCTAATTTTTGTATTTCTGATCTGTTCATTTCGTTCTACTATATGTATTTACATACATACTTGTTATTTTTAAAACTATTTAAAATATTCAATAGAATTTTAAAATCACTAGTAAGTTCAATTCGTTGTGACATCCACTCTACTTTTACAGTATGGCTACTAAGAAATGGAGCATTATGTGAACTCGATAAGTATTATCACACCTGTGTGATTTGGATTTCACTCAATACTAGAAATTTTGTGCACTATATGGTACATCTAGTTCCAGAGGAAATGAAATATATTTATCCACGGTAATAAATAAATAACAGAAGAGGAACATCACAGTATTATTGATTCGATCATTGTTCATAGAAATATAATCTTTTAATATTTAGAATACTGTTTTTCAGTGTCGTTCTTTTTCTATATGTTTTTTTTTTTGTAAAAGGTCTAGCACTGATGAATGATACCAAGAAATAGTATAAGTAATGTAGATTTTTCACTTTTATGGATTATTATTATTAAAAATTAGAAATTATAATATTCCAACCTATCTGTAAGTGTCTTATATATAATGACTAAAGCAAATTAAACCAAAACAGCTATTCTCCCAGCTACATGCCGACGACGAGCGCTGAATTAAATGGTGAAATTTGCCATATTTTGTCTAACACGGTTAGCACTACAATACAATAGCTTGGATTGCTCAGATGCTACGAGGAAGATGCGAAGCCTCCTTCATATCAGGATGTCACAAACTGCAGACTGGTGTCACCCTATTTTTGGGTCTCATCAGTGCAGCGCAAGTAAGCATACCTTCGATAAACCTGGGTCACATGCAATAGACACTGTTAAGTTCCACAGTAGTAGAGCGTAACTAGCGCCATCTCTCGGTAGTGTCGAAACAATCCAAATAGAAAATAAAATAGATGATCATCACAGAATAAATAATTTTACAGCAGAAGGAAATTTTATAAAAACATAAAAATAGGCATTATAATATTCCAACATATCTGCAAGTGCCTTATATAATAAGGACTAAAACGAATCTAACCAAAACAGCTATTCTTCCAGCTACATGCCGATGATGAGTGCTGAATTAAATGGCGATTCGCATCTTCCTCGTAGCATTCGAGCAATCCAAGTTATTGTATTTTAGTGCTAAATGTATTAGACAAAATACGGCAAATTTCATCATTTAATTCAGCGCTCGTCATCAGCATGTAGCTGGGAGAATGGCTGTTTTGTGTTAATTTGTTTTAGTCCTTATTATATATAAGGCACTGGCAAATAGGTTGGGATATTATAATTGGTATTTTTGTATTCTTATAAAATTTCCTTCTGCTGTAAAATTGATTATTCATTTATGGTTATGATTATGATTATTACTACAACAGAAATTAAAGAAATCTTCAAATATCAAAGTTATAGTTCATCTCTAGATTTTATCCGTTTGGGCAATAAATGACATTCAAAAGTATTTAAAGGTTTTTAATATCGATATAACAAACGATCCGTCGGAATGAAAATCTACACAAAATACAAGTGGAAACCAAGCAGCAACAACTCTAAGCATTGGATCCTAAGGGATCAGAATAAAAATTGGCTTAACCTGAACCCGATTAGATCTGTAGAGAATTTTATTAAAGCAAGCCTAGATCCCTTTAAAGCATAATGTATCACATACTTAAACTCTTTAAACACTTAGTCATGATTTACATACCTCTCCATTTTCCATGGGCGTCAGCCTCGAATAAAATGAAGTACAGATGACCTCCGAGTCGGTGAAATAGTGCGGTTTTCCCTTCGTCGCAGAAATCCCAAATCGTTCGACACATTCCTTGTCATTCCTGGCAAAGTATTGCCAAGGTTCGAAATATTCGCCGTCGACAGATCTTTCAAGTATCCACGTGCCTGGCCTAGGTGAATTTGCTGCCTTGATGATGATATATGCAATCTGATACACCTGAAATTAAGATGTGATGTTAAGATTAATCAGATAAAGTTCCCGAATGGGGTCCTCCCGCATTTCCAAATATTGATATTCTAATTCACATGGTCAACGGTTTAGAGGTTTTAATTAATAAATATATGGATTAAATCTTAGTTCATCGTCTACTACGATAATAATAATAAACTTTGTATACTACAAATCAATGTAAATAGGATACGTCAACAGCGAATACAGAAAGTGCACAAACTATATATAGTCCAGCACCCTTTCGCACCCATCCTTCTCACCCTTTGGGGAAAATAATCTCAGTCGGTTTTTTTGCATAATCTTATGCAAAACTGTCCCCTGAAAACAAATCTGCATGTTGCCAGGTCTAAAAATGGGTCAAAAATTGTTTGAACAATTTTTTTTAAGCAAATTGCAAAAATTGTTTATTTTGCTCCGGACAATTTTTTTTGGGTCGATTTTGTATAATACGCCGCGGTCTCTTGCAACTTTTCTCTAAAGCTGATAGTTTTCGAGATATTAATTATTTAAAGTTCGAAAAAACGCAAAAATGGCCATTTTCAACCCTGAAGAACGATATGAAAAACAAAAAAATGTAATGTTGCTAAAATCGTTAAATATTCTTTAAACACTCCTTAACAAAGTTCAAATGTACTTTTAGAGGGCGGAATATTAAAACATAATATTTTTAGTCGCAAACTCCTCTATAAAATCCTTATTTTATTATGAGGAACGTAACCAGGCTGCAACCAACAGCTACTCTCCGGACTACGTGCCCCGCCGAGCGCTGAATTACAAGTTACAAGCCTGGCGCGTTAAGTGTAATAATTGCATATTACCATCAAAACGCTAATGCTTCGATTGCAACAAACACCAGCCGAAAGACTGATTCTACTTAAAGGAGCTCTCGTGCCAGTCATCAATATGACTTCCAGCATGATTGATCTTGTTAAAGACTAAAAGTAGAGATTAATAAGAATGCGGTATAAAGAAAAAACCTGAATTTAATAAAAAAAGAAACTGGACTGGTCGGGCCGATATGTGCGTTGATTAATATCAAGTTATTACGAGGCTTTATGCAAGTGCGTAGATCAAAGTTATTAAGCGGCGCTTTGATTTATTTACGTCGCCTATATTGTCAGCCTATACATCAGGTCATATATTCAGCATTGTAGGTAGTCGACGTAATAAGCAATTCGCGTTTAGCCACAGCAAGACGACATTAATCAAGTTTAGTTCAAATGTGCTTTTAGAGGGCGGAATATTAAACATAATATTTTTAGTCGCATACTCCTCTATAAAATCCTTATTTTACTATAAGGAACGTAACCAGACTGCAACCAACAGCTACTCTCCGGGCTATGCGCCCCACCGAGCGCTGAATTACAAGTTACAAGTCTGGCGCGTTAAGTGTAATAATTGCATATTTTCATCAAAACGCTAATGCTTCGATTGCAACAAACACCAGCCGAAAGACTGATCCTACTTAAAGGAGCTCTCTTGCCAGCCGTCACACACCACTTGCAGACTGCAGTTTCGAGCTGTTGGCTCTCGTCAGTGCAAGGTAGGCATGTGACGACCGACACGAGGATCACTTGACTATTTAGTACATTTCGGTATCTTTGGGATAGCGGCATGTAAAATAGTCAACAGGCGCCATCTAGTGGTCCAGTGTCTATTGCAATCGAAAAATAAATAGCCTGACTGGGCTTAGCATAGTTCAAATGTGCTTTTAGGGGGTGGAATATTAAAACATGATATTTTAAGTCGCAAACTCCTCTCTTTAGTATTCTTCTATATTTACAGAAATATAGAAGAAGACTAATGACTAATGAAATGGGTGTTTTGCCCCAAAAGGGGTGTTTCCGGAATTTCCACTGAGCGAACTTTTGGATCGTAATCAGGGACCAAAAAGACTTGGTTTAAAATATATTTTGTTCCGGTAACTGATAATAGTGAGCTAGACGCATATAAAAATTATCAATTGTACTTCTCATCATTTCTGGTGCAATCTCAGCGCACATATCTATTATTCGCTGTTGCAGTTCATTTAAAGCTTGAGGCTTGGCAAAGTAAACTTTACTTTTTATGTAATCTCAAAAAGAAAATAATTATTCGGTGCTTATCTAGTGATCTTTCTGAAACCAAACACACAAAATCATTACCAGCAATCTGCTGTATAGCTGGCACAATATTGTCTGTAAGGAGTTCTAAGTATTTCTCAGCATTCAGGGTTCCATTAATAAAAAAAGGCCCAACCACTCGATCGCGAAAAATTCCTGCCCAAACATTCAACTTTTGAGTTATCTGCGTGCGTGCTTCAAGCAACCAATGAGGATTTTCATTGCTCCAATATCTGAAATTATGAGACTGTTTACTTTACCACAAATTTCGAAAGTGGCTTCGTCTGAGAAAACAATTTGATATAAAAAATTACGTTTGTTGTAAATTCTTTGCATCATAATTTCACAAAACTTCAACCTGCAACCAGGATCACCTTCATTTAGTTCTTGGTGAAGATGTATTTTGTAAGAGTGGAATTTTATAATTTTAAAAATTTTATGTACTGAAAATCGACTCATTTCAAGCTGTGGAGGCGCTTTGTTGATTGACAATCTGGGATTTTCAACAAATGATTGTTCTACTTCAACTTGTCGCTCCTCTGTCGTTTGTGATCTTGGCCTTCCAGATTTCGGACAATTTTTATTCGTCCCAGTTTCTTCAAATTGGCGGATGGTACGAGAAGGAGTTGATTTGGAAATGTCTTCGCCTTCATTACGAAAAACATCATTGAATAGCAATCTCATCTCACTTCTTCATATGACCTCTGTCTATCACCCCATCCTCTCATCATCAAAAGTGCGACTCTCTCTTCCTCTGTAAGAGTAGCCATTTTGAAAAATCTAGGAAGATTGTTGGAGAAGCACGGACTATCGAAAAAATAGTTGCGCCAGATGGAAAACTTCACCAACTATCAGAAACAATTGGAAAAACCACTAACAACAAAAACGATTACTCTTCGATTATCTTGAATAGGATTATCGAAGCTCCCACTGCACCTGATAAAATACTTCGTCAAATACACCGAGACGAATTGTTGCAAAAAGCAGTCAAAGACAAATAGGATCGATGTTTTCACTTAAACTGTATGTACTGTGAAAATGTCTAACCACTTATCTTTTATTTTAATTGTCAAAACCATAAAAGTACGGGAACAGCAGAATAACTTGAAAAATACGATTCCTAGAAGAAACTTTTTTCCCCTGGCTATCTGATGGTAACCTTGGATTTGAGCTTGGCAATGATCCTGGCTATAACCTTGAAGGACAAGTTGTTTTTTCAAATGGGACCCCCCCTACTTTTAATCCTGGAAATGAAACGAGCGGAAAATTTTACGTTCAGATATGACCTTCGGCACTTGCAAAATTGACCTCTAAAGGTCATCTTTACTTTACTCAAGTTGAACTTCAATCTTGTTAGTGCCGAAGGTCATATCCGAACGTAAAATTTTCCGCTCGTTTCATTTTCGGGATTAAAAGTAGGAGATTCCATTTGAGAAACCGACTTGACCTTCAAATAAACTTGAGGGCGTGATAAGGTCCAATCCAAGGTCACCGTCAGATACCAGGGAAATTTCCTACAACTTTGTATTTAAAGTTTTTTTTATAGGATTCGTATTTTTCAAGTTAGCATGCTGTTCCCGTACTTTTAAGCCACCTTGTATATTAGTTAATTATACTTCAGATTGTCTGCTTGGTGGCTATCAGTTGTAGTAGCTACTAGCAGGTAGTCCATTTTATTAAGAGGACTTCAGAGTGTAAGCGTCATAGAATATGTATTAATGCATTTTAGTCGAATTATCATTGTTGATAGTTAACATAGAAGTAAATTAAATAAAGCAATTAAATAATTAATAAAATTAGTATTTTTATTGTTAGCGTGAAACGGGCGAGATATACATAATACTTTTCTTTAAAAGTTTTGCCATTATAAGTACTTAAAAATAAATGAAAAATAAAGATAGAATAGGGTTGTATACAGGGTGTCCACTTTTTTAATGGGATTGTATTAATTAATAGCTTCTAAACTGTAAGTGAAAGGAGGTTGGTTAAATTAGAGAAAAGTTGTGAAATATAAATAAAGTTTGTTAAAACGGATTTTGAAATTTGAAAAATGGCTGGAATGGAATGGAAAAAATGAATGAAGTGGCTTTTTAAAATGGAATGCTATATATCATCAGTACATTATTTGAGCCTCTGTCTAAACTCTAGTCATTCCTTTATTATTATTGACTTTCTCCCAACCACTTGGATGTAATGAATTTTTTTGTTGGAATAATTCCAACTGCAGATAATAATAATAATATCTGCATATTGAAAAAATCAACAGTCATAATTATGGGATTTAAGAAAAACTTATGTGAATACTAGTTACGAGACATCTAATTAATGTTTTTGAATCATTTTTACTTCCTAAATATGTACAGGGTGGCTAAAAATTATTTTTCAGTTAAGAACTATTTTAATTGACTTTTCTCATTTTTTTCAAAAGGAACACACTGTATATTTTGTGGCAATTTGATGTAGAAATAAAAAATGAACCCCATCCCTTTGTAATAATATTATGTATTATATAATATGCTGCCAATTCGATTTCCTTGAAAAAGGATAGCCATTCAAAACCAAAATTGGGCGTCGCGATGCCTAGCGTCGAAATGGTGCAATTGTAAATCTGAGAATTTTAAATAAGCAACGGAATAGCACTCAACTTTTATCTAAACATTTTTCTCTAAATCCTATCATTTGTGCGTCAATAACAAATATAAAAAATAGCGATTTTCACTATTTTCAGAATATCTCTGAGAATACAGAAGATTTTTCAAATCTGCAAACGACATCTTAACGAGCTTTCAAATGTACAACTTAATTCAAATTTAATTGACTTTCTACCTTTTGAAGTTTTGGAATGCTTGGTCGTGAAATCCTGGAGGGAGTGGGAACCTTTGTTGTGAGACTGCTTCTGACGTAAGTTTCAGAAACACCAAAACATTTAAACACTACATTCGAATATACTACTCGACATGCCTTTCGCCAACCATGTTGGGCATCATCTGGAGATAGAATCCCATTGAATAAGTGAACATTCTACATAATAATATGAATAATATAGGTAAACTGGTAAAAAATATTGAATAAAGATAAAGTAGATATTATTTTTTTTCTCGATCTGGGTTTCTTAGTTCCAAACCCTTTATATAGCACGGATCTACCAACTCCGGTAGGAGGCATTTTTCGAAAAATGTTGCTAATTTGGGTAGAATTTTCTTTTTCCAAAAATTATCATTATCATTTTATTATTTTGACACTCATTATCACTAACTAGAGAACGGTTCTGTTAATATCAATATTTGGTAGTAAATTGAATAAAACCCCAGTGCATGGTTTGGTTTCCTCTCGTTTTTTGTTAAATAAAGACCTATAATCAATAAAACTGAGAATTAAAAAATAGTCCAGCTTAAGCGAAAAATAAATACAATATTACAAATAATAATGATTCATTAAAATTTGCAGGTTCTTCTGAACCCGTATATTAGACAGCAATATTCTTGTAGGATTGGAATAAATATTTTTCATAAATTTTCAATAGAAATATAAATCAAAGTATTTCTTAAAATTTGTCCAACGTTTTTTACTTTTAGAGATCAGAAAGGGTTTAAATTAACTTAATTAACCGTAAAACGTAATTTAACCATCCTTCGAATAGAATCAACTTTACACTTTTAACAACTAACTATATAAACTAAGTACGCCAGCTAAAAACTACGAAAGAGTCACATAAAACGATAGTACTTCGAGTCTATTCCTATATGCACAAATAATTAAAAACTACAAATATCACACAAGAGTACAAAAAGTACTACTATAATACTCTCTGGAAACCACAGATAGATGTAATATAACTATTACAACAGGAAACAAAAAAGATCCGTTTTATTGCTTCATTGAACAGGCGGCGGATCCCTAAAATAATTCTAATTTCAAAGCGGGCGCCTATGATACAGCCGAATGACGGTGTGCTTAGAAAAAGAGAGGTAGATGAAATAGAATATGAGATTGTACAGATTTATTATACATAATTTTTAAATCTATATCACTTTTTGAGGGCATAGGGCTAATTTTATTTTAGTTCTACAAAAGAAAAATGTTTATTTTAATAATACCTATGCGGGATGATAAAAATTATTTTTGCAAATAAATTATATTTTTTATATATACTTTTTTCTCTCATCATCCCACATTGTAACATGTTTTTAATTTCTTATAGTGTAAGCCGTTTTTTAAAGTAATGATTTATATGAGAGTAAATCGAAGCTTCTTGCCAGATTATATCCGGAGCGCTCTTAATATTCAGTTTTATTTTGAGTAGAGAGGGTTCGTAGTCCAATGACGGGCCAAGCGGTTTTGTTGAATTATTGTTAAAAAAAGGTTCTAGAATCGAAATTGTATTCAATTATTGTCGTTCTTCCCTTTACAGAAATAGTTGATTTTGTTCCATGTTTGTAACGTGTTGATGGGAAGTTTTCACAAGGTAGATGTGCGACTGTAACAACAACCAGAAATAATTATTTTGTTGCTGTTTTTTTGTAGTTACATCGACATCCAGAACTAGCTGGAGAGGGTATTCGTCTTTATTTTGCTGGCTGCACATTATAATAAATTTTTAGGGTAGCCGTTTCATCCCCTACGATAGTAGGTAATATGAATTTATTTAGTATTATCTTTATCTAGCAATAACGACATGTTTTGTGCATGAGGCAACCATTAGATCTTAAACATCTTAGATAATTGTTTTTTATTTTCTCTTAATGTGAAATATTTTAGCGTTCAGTGTATATATTTAATTTATATGCCAAATAAAAATATCTCTATTTTTGTATATATACCCAAAGCTGATACATTATTGTTTGAAGAAGGTATTACTCTTATGAAATTCTCTAGATTTTTGAGATATTTAAAAAAGTAATAATCTGATACGCATGTTAAAACTTAATTTTACAAATTTTATGGAAATACCTTGCTCAGACTCGGTGTCGGGTTTTGAAAATGCACATTATAATTTAACAGTGCTAAGCAAAGTTGTTCATCTGGTCTGCGTCTCAAGTGGCAAGTATAATGACGCGAGATGTCGGTCAGGGTTCAAGTATGTGTTGGGAGAGATGCATCGCTTTTCTCGGTGTACTTCTCGATGCGCAGAACGTGCAGAGAATCCATTAGCTGTGGTTTTGTTTGAAAATAGTCTACAAGACAAATCGTTAGACGTACCTACAAATATCAAGTAGATGAATAGTGAAATTCGTCGTTATGTAACGATTACGAGTATTTAACCGTTTAATATACGTTACATTTTTTTGGATGTTGTGTGAAATCGAGGATATTGACTTATGACCAGCGCATCCGGCAAATTTTAAAAAATGTAAAAGTAAGAAGATAATGTTTATGAAAGTTGTAAATAAATGAAATTAACGGCGTAAGAATTAAAAATATCAACGAGTTTTGAAGCTGTAGCGTTGATGGCTTATTCTTTTATTAAATTTGTGTTTTATTCGATATAGAGATAATGATGTAATAATAAACAGTCCTTCTAACGTTGAAACCTCTAAATTGATTGTCCCAAAATTTCCTTTCATTTTTCTCAATATGTCTTTAGTATTAATGCTTGCTAACTGTTTTCAAGGGCGTAGATAAGAGATGATAGAGGTGGTAATTATCCCCCCTCCCAAAGGGCTACAACATAAAAAGTCAGGCGAAAAGGCTTGTCTGCAGACAATTTTTTAGTTTTAATGGTTTGATAATCTCTAATTAATTGTTTTGTTGGATACGAATGATATGCTATAGTATTTCTGTGACATTAAAAACATTAAAAGAATCCAATTTTTTAATTCTTCATATTACTCCCGTACAAGAAAAATATTTATTTACGTCGTCCTTGATTGTTTTGCAATATTGGCAAATATTTATTTTAACCGTATATGCAGGAATATGGAAGCAGACTTTCGCCGTATGCATCTGTAATGATTTCCTTAAAAGGAGTTGGTTTATTCAGTAGCAAATGATTAGCATAAGAGCATGATTATTGCATGTAATTTTTCTCTTCGTAAATACTGTGAAGCGAAAAAAGGACCAAGACAATAGATTTCTTATATATCGAGCTTATATTCCTTACTAAAAATATTTGTTAAAAAATAAATTAATATATATTTTACCCATGGATATAGTACAATAGCATGGGGTAATGCGAGAAGGAATAATAAAATAAGAGATAGTATCAAATTCTCCACAAAACAACCACAGAAATATATCAAAGGCAAATGTACTCAAAACTAATATTAATACATCAATACAAAAACAAAACCCTTCCTATGGTATATTAACCACTGTTACAACACTTGGTGAAATAACTAACAAAACTTATATGACAAAACAAATACGATACTTTATTTATTCGAGTTAAAGATTGTATAAGGATTTGCCGGTGAATATTGGAAATTGCAAAGTGGTAAAAATAAAAGCCTAGCCTCTGTTGATTTGTTAGAGCGATAAATTAAAACGGTAATAAATATTTAAAAATCCCAAAAAGGATGAAAACAATTAGAACTTAAAACTAGTAAAATTAGGTGCACACTAAATGAATTCTGGTACCTGGTACGGGAAAAGACCTCAACGAAAAAATCCGTTCAAAACTACTACCCTGGCTGTACCTCAGCTGGCTAATTCATCATTTTCAAACGCTCTGACCCGAAATAAGTTTTCTGAAGAAAAAATTTTGAAAAATAATAGAACACAACAAAATTATATAAACAAAAACGAAAAGGTGGGTAGAAAAGAGGTTCATTAGTAGCAAGTGAAAGTTATAATAAATGAAAGTTTGGCTAGAGAGGTTGCAGGAAAATTGAGAACGCTTTATGTGACAGGATATATTTTATTCTGAAATGATGCTGTCTAGATTGTGTAATGTTGCAAGTTAGCGGGCTCTCATCCAGTTTAAAAGTGTAGAATTTTGGATGTAGTCCGCTATTGGGATAATGGCGTGACAATGTTAGAGGTCTTTGAAAGATATGTATCTATCACAATTTGATATGAGACCCATAAAGGAATAGGCACTTTTCATATGGAAAAAGTGGTTTCCGTTAAATTGTCTGAATTTTTTATATGTTAAGTATTTCTGAATCCTGAACAAATGTCTCCATGGTCACGATGTCGTAAACATCAAAGGTCTCGAGATAGCTACCGTTCTTGTCAATATTACCTGTTATTGTGTTTATAATAATTGCCCAATATATTACACTTCAGTGAAGAGGTGAAAATAAATGGGAGTTTTGGCAGACGTCTTGAAGACAGTCTCCAGCAGAATCTTGAATAGAGTTTTGAAAAGAGGCTAAAAAGAGTTTTCAAAATAAGTTGAGTTGAAAAGACTCTTGGAAGGTGTCTTCTGTAATTGGAGTAAAATACATAATATTGATCTATAATATCCATATATAAATGTAATATATCGTGCAAATACTATAAACACATTAACGGGTAATCTGACAAGAACGGCCGCTATCTTGAGACCATTGATGTTTTGGACTTCGTGCCCATGGAGATATTTGTTCAGGCTTCAAAAATACATAACATATAAATAATTCAGACAATTTAAAGGAGACTACTCTTTTATATGAAAAGTGCGTGGTCCTTTATGTTCTAGAACTTTTGAGTTTTTATTGTCGTCATCGCATTGCTGCACCACGCCGGTTCCGCGTACGTAATGGACAGCCTAATCACCATGATGTAAATCAATTTTTTGTTTTGTCGATTAAGTCTGCTATCTCTGACCAGGAGTGCATACAGATTTCTGGACAGGAAGTTGACCATTCATATCAACTCGCTGATATGTGTTTTAAACGTTAACCGTTAGTTCAATTTTTAGCTGCAGCCCTTGCCGAGTGTATACTGCAGAAAAGTATACACCTACAATTTCAATTCTTTGAAAATAATTGTTATAGTAATGGCAATAATTAATTAAGAAACTGGGCAGTGTTGAACACTACATTTATTCAATAAATTCACTTGTTAAAGAATCTCAAACTTTCGGCATACTGTGACATGTTTTTCTCCACCTCAGCAGACGACGAGGAGAAAAACACAAGCTGGATATGCGAGGCTGAGTCGCTCAAGTGGAGAAACGGTACTCCAGTGGGACATCAGGGAAATTTGACATTCACGCACACATCAGTAAAACTCACAATTCAGTAAATAAAGTTATTTTATTCAACCATGCCTGCTATCTGGTCGATAGCCGAGTAGGTTAAGGCGCGAGGTGGCAATCGCGATTAATCACACTTACATCGCACCACTGGGTTCGAATCCTGGCTCCGGCACTGGCACTGTCGGAGGAAATGATTGTATGTCCGAATTTTTTCAATGTGTAACCCCCTTCCGCACAAGCCCCTGGCTTCTGGAATTGGGGGTTGTCTAATTTATGTGGTGTTTATTTATTATTATTTATTTATTTATATACAAAACTACTTTTCACTAACAAACAGTTCACATAAAAAATTACTAATTAACAATTAACTGGTTTTAACGGAGACAGGCGGTGATAGAATGATACCAGGAATGACACAAAGAGATTAGCAAGCGGTAGTTCCTATGGCAGGTGCTGGTTAAAATAGAATACGGTAGTTAACGGAGATCGGTGATTAACAGAGCAGACGGTAAGGCGGTAGAACGAAGCAGACAAGGTACGGATATCAGGTATGAGAAGCAAGACAGCAGATAAATATACAGTGAAAAATTATGGAGAAGTTATAAACAGGATTCGGTTAGTGCATAAAGCTTTAATGCAAGTTGTTGAGGTATGAAAGAAAATGTTGATTAGTAAAATCTGAAAAGCAAACTCTCTGGTGGCTTATAACTTTTCAGTGTCCAATAAACTGTTCGTGACAGGACTTTAGGACACCTACGAGTTACAAGTCCGCCGGAACGGAGCTGGATAGAGCAATGTATGATTAATCATCCTAAAATGTCAAAGTTTGACTAGTAAAGGGATATATAACTTTTCAGTGCCCCAATGACTGTTCATAGCGCGGCCAACAGGACACCTATTAGTTAAAAGTCCGCCAGAATGGAAATGAAAAGAGTAAAGTATGATTAATAACCCTTAAAGTTAAAGTTCTATTAGTAAAGGGATTTATAACTTTTCAGTGTCTCATAAACTGTTCGTAACAAGGCTAACAGGACACCTATGAATTACAAGTCTACCGGAACGGAAGCTGTTGGACCTTGGTGGACGGACTGTACCCTCATGGATGGAACTGGATGGCTCCTCTGCGAAAGTTAGCGACGGGTTAGCCAAGCTCATCTATCAGTTTACCTTTCTTCTCAACGGACTTAGCTTACTTTCTGGTGTTACGATCGGAACTGTCTGCTGCGTAAGAAATTCGGTCGGGCTCGTCTACTGCGATGGAGCGGAATGAATTGAATGGTTTCTCAGATCCTTTCATTTCTTGCAGATCGAATCAGGTAGCAGGCAGGCACGTCTAATACTTGAAACGGCAGCTAGTGAACTGAAATGTTGGGTGGCTTCAACTGTTCTCTTTACCATTGCACGATTGAGAACATGACGCTGAACGGTAAGCCACGGATTGTAATGTTGTTAGAATAACAGAACAGGTAGGGGACAGGCACGTCTAGTTCTTGGAACGGCAGCTAGTGGACTGAAATATTGGCTGGCTTTAAATGCTTGTGCCCGCGTATAGGTGAGATCTCCACCCGCCGTCGTCCCCAGTCATTTGGGTATACCTGCATTAAGCAGGTTAATTTATTTAATACGTATAATTACATGCAAAATAATAATTATTACTTTTTAATTTGGTTAGTTGAAGGCGGTCCAATACATAACTTAATATTTATTCTAACAGCATTAGAGTAAAAAGATTTTTTTATACAGAGGGTGTGAAAATGAAAATAAAAATTCTGTGCAGATTTCCGTGACGAAAATTACTTCCTTACAATACGCCGTTGTCATAAAAATGAATAGTTTCTTATCGATACTTATTCTTTTATTAGTATGGATTATTTGCTCGAAGAGTCAACGCGAATTGATACAAATTAGTTTTATCTGTAGTTCCCAAACTATTCACATTTATATATTTTTGTAATAAGTTCTTCTAGGGGATACTAATGGCACTGAATTTGTATTATTTGTAATGTTAATATTATGGATAATAATTTTATTTTTATTATTTTTTCTTTCGTATTCATTACTTTACTGTGTTTCAGCTGATTGTACCCATATTTGAAATTGCGAATCCAATATCATTTTGTACTATTTATGTATGTTTTCATGGATAATAAAGGTATTATTGTTATCATTATTATTACTAATATTATCTGGAGCTGGATTTTTCATTTCTTGACCCGCATTTTCAATCCATTCATTTAAACAATTTAAACAATATATTTACATTTATTCGGGGGATTTAGCCTATGAGATAATTAGCTACAGTCTCTTTATGAACAATACAAATAGAAATAAATAGCTGAAAATTGTTCTAAATCTAAATAAGTTTGTTGGACTGTTTATATTTTTTTCGTCTGAGTCCATCTTGTCTGCTTTTCGAATATCCCGGCTACGGTAACGAATTTCGTATCCTAGGTCCGAGCCCCAGCTGAAGTAAATGCTTCTTAGCTTCGTGTCAAGTTTAATCCTCTTCTACATATACTTTACCCCTTGTATATTTTTACTACAATATTAAATTTTTAATATTATACCTATAAGTATTATACGGATTTGAATTAATCCTTACTTGCTCGATAGAGGCAACCAGTTAAAAGTTTTTTTTGCTATTTATTAAATCTTCAAAATTTTATGTTTCATCCACATAATAGTTACCGAGGCAAGCTCTGCAGAAGTTCACTAAAGAAAACGTTGCATTTTAATTAAAATTTCTAGACAACTGGTTTTACTTAGGTAATACTGCAGTTTAATCAAACAGATTTTTGCTCAGTATACGCAGTTTTGATTATAACACGTAAATAGCGTTTCTAATTAATCCTTCTTGTTAATCCGAATGCCACACGTAGAAGATCCGTTTAAAATATGCAAAGCATGCTAGCTTAACGGACAGGACTCCACGAAGTTTGGCTCGAGCTTTAAGTAGAGGTATCTGAGATAGCCATGGCAGCTCGGGTTACCTGTGACACCTGGTCGATGCTCTTGATAATTAACAGAAGCGATGTGTAATTGGTTGTTTAATCCTTTCAAGGAATCTGGCCGGAGTCTGAGTGGATTACTGCGAGGTGATTCTAATTCTCTATGGCCGCATCATGTTTGTAACGAAATAAATTAACTTTTTGCCGATGGATATCAAATCGATAAAAGGAGATGATGTGATTTCCGTGAGGTTTAAATATGTCACTATAAATGATTAAGATTAAAATCAATTATTTATGGACACTTTAGCTGAAGAACACGATAGTTATTATGTAAGACGTATTGTGTTTCATAACGCTTACTCACGAAGACACTGTGTCATATTATGGATATGTACAGTTTATTTATAAGTAGAGATGTAGAAATAAGAAAAACAGAGTGAAATTACCGACTATGGTTGTTGACACCACTTACCGAGTACCAACCAGACCAGGTGCAAGGATATTTGATATAAAAATGCATACCTGCCCAACCACATCCAGAAATATACTTCCAATTTAACCAGAAGTACTACCCAATGAAAGTTTGCCTTACTAATAGTAACAGCTAGTATAAAGGTAACGAACTCATGTAAGAAAGTTACTAAGATTTATTACAGTTCTATAAGTTACTGGTAAAGTTCAGGTATATAATGAAGTGATATAAATATTTCCATAACCATATTATATAACTTGCAAAAGCCGTTGCCACAATATATACAGGGTGAGCCACGATGGTTGGAGTATTAAAAGTATATGGAGAACGGATCAACCGATTGCTTTGAAATTTTGGTTACCAAGATAATCGAGTACGATCTCTCCAACTAGAACATGTTCGAAAGTGCGGTGTTGCCACTTAGGAAAATGCACGAAAGTCAATTTTCTTAAATGGAATGCCCTGTATATTATTACTGATTCAGAAAGGTGATACATTTACCCATTTAAAAGGGTCATATACCCTATACCTAACTTACACCGTTTTCGATTCATGGGCACTTTTCTGTAACCTTACCAAGAATATTAGTCTTTTGTTATCTCCTAACGGGTGGGCTATGAAACTTTTATTCTGTCATTTGCTACTTTTCCAAATAAATTTGACTTTAGTGATATTTGCAATGTTTGAATAGCTGTGGCACAAATATGGCAGAAAATAATTATACAAACACAGTTTTAATGGATTTGTTTATTATCCATGGAAAGTGCAATAAGATTATCAGCAGAACTTGTACAAGATTTAATGAGAAATATCCGAATTTGCCGCAGATGAACAACAGAAAGTTTCTACGAAATCAGGTAAATTTTATAAATCTTGGTTTGTCACAATAACAGTGTCAGTATTAGGAAAAAATAATACCTAAGCAGCAATAACAGTAACAAAGTCTAAGTACCAATAACAAAAAATACCAATAACAGTAATGAATAATAAAAATCTTATAACTATTGTAATAATTGTTTGAAATGTAGACCGTTAACTTCCAGACCCTTTAGCATACGTCGATGGGCAACATTTGTTGTAGCAGCTCTTATTTCAGCGGGGTCCAAATTTTCAATCTCTTGAATCACCCGACGTTCTAATTCTTCCATGTTGTGGACTGGAGTTTTATAAACTCTATCTTTAAGAGTACCCCCAAAGATAAAAATCTAACGGGATAAGGTCAGGGAACCTCTAAGGCCAATTTCACAGTCCCAAAGGTCTAATCCAACGATCATCGAAAATGCGGTCCAACTCCATACTAAATTCCTGTGTACAATATGGAGGAGCCCCGTCTAATTGATACCAACAAGTTCTATATTTTTCAATTGACAGATTATCAAGGAAATCTTCCACAATTATTCTAATTATATCTAAATGTTTTCTGGAATTCAATTTTCCGTCGTATATGTAATATTTTATTTTGTCATCCAATAATATACAAAACACATTGAAACTAAATTTGACTTGAAAACCAGCCTCACTAGTGTCTGTGGCCTAATGTAGAAAATTTGCATTCATCAGTTCATATAATTTTCTTTAAACAATTGGGGTCCTCTTGCGTATGTACAAGTAACATTTCACAATATTCTATTCTCTGTAAATAATCCTGAGGCATGAGAAACTGGGCTCTTGTAAATTTATAATTATGCATTCTATGGTTTACTAGTATTCTTCGAATCGATAATATGACAACCCTAAATCTCGTTCAGGGGCGAGCGTAGGTGCGTCTTTACTATGTACATACTTTGATATGCGATGTAAAGCAACGTCAGGCGCAGTTAGTAGTTGGATGGGTGACCGTTCCAACGAAGACCGCGTCCTCGCCTCACATCTTCCAGCGTCTTGTATATCAGTGTATACGCGGAAGCTATACAACCTTAGGCGGGGGTTGTATAGGGGATATACCATCCTTCGGAGGGGATGTAAAGCCGTCGGTCCCTTGTCTATTAAATGTTAGGCAAGTAAAAGATCCCTACTTTTCTTAAGGGAAAAGGTTCGGCAAAATTCCTGGTTGGGGGTAGCTCGTCTACAGGCGTCGGTGATAGGTCTCAGTAGCGGAAATAGACCGACGTTAAATAAATGTATATAAAAAAAATCTCGTTCAACACAAACGTATGGAATACTGGGGATTTGTATAAAAATATGCCAGCACATTAATTTCATTTAACTCGTCAGATGTCACAGGTTTAGATAAATTTATGGGTTCTCTTAATGACGAACCAAAAGATATAAAATTCCTCTGAATTCGTAGAAACTTTCTGTTGTTCATCTGCGGTAAATCCGGATATTTTAAATCTTCTACAAGTTCTGCTGATAATCTTATTATACTCTCCATGGATCCATAAATCCATTAAAACTGTGTTTGTATAATTATTTTCTGTCATATTTATGCTACAGCTATTCAAATTAACTGCAAATATTACTAACGTCAAATTTATTTAGAAAAATAACATGTCTGTTGTCATTACAAAATGACAGAATAAAAATTTCATGGCCCACCCGTTATGGTATACCAAAAAACTAATATTCTTGGTTACAGAAAAGTGCCCATAAATCGAAAATGGTGACTATTAAGTATAAGGTATATTACTTTTTAAATAGGTAAATGTATCACCTTTCCGAATCAGTAATAATATACCGGGCATTCCATTTAAATAAATTGACTTACCTATAGAAAGCGTTCTCTAACTCACCTTGTATGATATTCGAAACATTTGATTAATGGAGGAGATGCCCCCAGGCCTTGCCTAGCCACAACTAAAATATTATCTTTTAATTGCTGCGTAGGTAGGAGAAAACACGATTTATTGAAAGTAAAATTTTTGGTAATAATGGCAATTCAAAAAAGAATTATCTCGAAAACAGGTTGAGATAGGTATAGAGAAATATTTAAAAAGTTACTTAGAAAGAGACGACGATCCAAAAAATGCAAAAATATACAGGGTACTCCATTTAAAATAACGAAGATGTTGCCAATTTTACGTATAAGAGAGAGAGATCATACTTGATTATCTTGGTAACCAAAATTTCAAAGCAATCGGATGATCAGTTCTGCATATACTTTTAATACTCCATCCACCGTGGCTCACCCTGTATAATACGTTTTTATATTTTCTGGGTTGTTTAGAAGTGTTGTTAATTACCTTTATCCACAATCGCATTATAATTGGAGTTTTATCCACACTTATGAAGCATATAAAGTACCACTTTATCCATAATGGAATATTGAAAAATACAATCTTAAATCAATTACATTTTATTTATTTTTTATTAATATTAATACTAACATTTATATTAATAGACATTTCGTTATTTGTTTTATCATATTTCACTTCGTTTCCATTAATAAGAAGCTTATAGTTCATCGGTTTCAGAACGCATAGTGCTTATCGAAGTTTCAACACCTTCCAAATTTTTTAAAATTAATTTCAATAATTTTTGACGTTACAGCCGCCGACAGAGCGAAATGTCAAATCATTTTTTGATGAAATCTGATTCTAAATGACCGTGATTGTGGATAAAACGTTGTATTGTATAAATGTTTTAGTCGCGTTTTATCCACTCAAGAAAATTAAACTCTCGAACTTCGTTCTCGAGATTAAACTTTCTTGCGTGGATAAAACGCTATCTAAAACACTTATACAATAAATAACTATTATATGATTTATAATATTATAATGTTTTATGTATGTGTTATAAACCTTTTGATGATCAATTTGGTAACGAATTTTTTAAAATAAAATTCCATTATTCTTGGTGAAATATGTTAGCTTTATAAACCCTATAAATGTATCATGGCCGTTTTTGTTATAGTTATATCTCTACATTATTTTCCACCGTAATGTTTCATCAAAACGAGTACGAATAAAAGTATATATCTTATAAAGGCAACACTTTCATTGAGCCTTCCAGTTGTGATACTTAGAAATCTTATTTATATAAATGTAATATCTTTAAATTGAAGTTGATTACAAGACTTATATAATTATCATATCTGTAAATTCAAGTTGATTATTAAGGAGTATTTTAAAAGTCCATGGAACTTTTGAAAGCATCTTGTTGTCCAAGTGAGAAAACATATATTGCATTATTCTGTGATCATATAAGAAGTTATATAGTGGTGACAAGAATATTTCTGTTACTATTACTTATTAATTTTACTATTTGAAAGTCAAATAGACCATTGTTACACCATAGATATTAAGTACATTTATAAAAATACTACGGCATGTGTGAGGCTTCACGAATATACCAACAAATTCGACATTAAACGTGGAGTCCGCCAAGTCGATACCACTTCACCAAAACTGTTAATACCACACTTTTGGAATATCTATGTAAACGCGCAAATTTCGATAAAATGGGTATAAATATAAATGGCGAAGAATTCAGTCATCTCAGATTCGCCGATGATATAGTCCTAATAGCAGATAGCGTCGATCACGCCAAAGAAAATTGTGAAAGGCTTTATTTTGCCTTCCTGTGTGGATTTGAAAATGAATAGTTCAAAGAGTCAAGTGATGACTAGCCTGGTACTTAGCGTAAACATCTTCTCTAACTGAAATTAATATTGAACCGACATCATACAAGTACTTGGGCCATGAAAACCGCCTATACATAAATAATCATACCTGTGAACTTGGGCGTAGAATAAGAGTTGGGTCGCATTTGGAAAACTGACAGATGTTTTCAGATCAGACCTTCCCATTTGTCTCAAGCAAAAGGAGTTCAACTAATATGTTTTACCAGTTCTGACATATAGGGCAGAGACTCTAACACTTGCCAAGGCGACAGAGAATAAGATTGGATATCACAACGTGGAATGGAACGCGCCATGCCGGATTGTCTTTAAGAGACCGAGTGCCAAATACAGAAATATGCGTTACATCCGATGTAACTGATACAATTGATAGAATAAGAAATCTGAAGTGAAGTTGGGCGAGACATGTCACAAGAGTAAGATATGACAGGTGGACGAAGTGCATATTGAAGTGGAGACCGAGAGAAGACGCTATTCGGAACAGGAGACGACCACCAATCAGATTGACAGATGACGACTGATCCAAATTATATGCATGTAGCAGAGGATATGCGAATGTAACTAGGGGTGGCCTATGTCCAGCAGTGGGCTGATAAAGAAGAAGAAAACAGGTTACTTATTAAACTCTGAAATTATATACTGTTGCCAAACAAATGTGTTGGCAATCCTTATACTCTGTTCCATTCAAGCCAGGTTTATAAATATAGCGTTATTATATTATTTAAATAAAAATTATCTAAGTTTAGTCATGGTAAAGGACCCCGCACATTTCTTATGGGAAATGGCCTTCGGTGAAATTCGCTGGAATGTTAATCCTCTTGAGCCTCTGATCAAAAGTCCTCATGGCCACAATGTCGGACAACGTACAGTTTTCCGGATATGGGGGGGAGGGAAGTCGATTTTTCGGTTTTTTTAAATAATAGTATGGAACCATGGTCCAAAGTAGCGCTTGACAGTTGACAGCTGTGAGTGGCACTGTCAACTCGCCCTATTTTCCGGAAAAGATTTATCAGAATATATACAAGAGTTTTGTGGGTTGCTGATTTCAAATCCGATGTCGAAGGTGGCATTTGGCAGTTGACAGCTATCAGTAGCAATGTTAGCTGTATTATCTGGAAAAGATTTATTTGTTTATATACTTCTTCACTGACCAGCACTGGCAAATGCGTCAAATATAAAATCACGGTATAATTTGGTCAGCAATCAATAAGAAGAAATTCACCTCATACTTGTGTGTTATGTAGGCGGAGCTTTCCCCACCAATCGACCAATTACAATACATGGGTGTGCTTTATCTCGATCAATCACAATAAGTGGGTTGAGATTCATCTCCCACCAATTGACCAATCATATCATGAGGGATGTGGTTTATCCCCTCCACTCAACCAATCCGCTTAGGTGGGCGGAGCTTATCCCCTCCTATCGACCAATCATGTTTGGCGTGTGGTGAGGAGTGGGGTATACATGGACATATGGAGGGGGGTACATACCGTTTCTCATTATTTACCTGCTATATATATAAAAGTGCTCAAACACAACATATTAATTAGATTGTTTGCATCTACTTTTAGCGTGACCTGGGAATACTGTGATAAATATTTTCTGAATAATACATGCAACACTGCTACTGACTGCTGTCAACTGTCAAATACCACCTTCAACATTTTAAATCAGCGACCCAAGAAACCCCTTGTATATATTCTGATAAATCTTTTCCGGAAAATAAGGCGAGTTGACAGTGCCACTGACAGCTGTCAACTGTCAAATGCTACTTTTGACATCGGATTTGAAATCAGCGACCCGAAAAATTCCCGTAGAACATTAGCGAAGCCGCATTGAAAGGACCATGGTTCCATACAATTAATGAAAAAATTCCGAAAAATCGACTTTCCCCCCCCTATAAAACTGTACGTTTTCTGACTGTGACCATGAGGACTTTTGATCAGGAGCTCAAGAGGAATAACATATATCGATTCCAGCGAGTTTCACCGGGGGCAATTTCCCATAACAAATGTACGGGGTCCTTTCCGGGTAATATTATATAACTTAAAATATTTGTTGGGTAGTAATTCTTATTTTTAATAGCACCCTGTATATTTTAATCCTATCTGATACCTGAATTACTTTTACAATAGTTTTTCAAATTTAAAAATATGTCAAATATTCGACCGTCATGGTCGTGTGAGTAAATATTAAACATTTCACAAAATCAGGTGCTACCAATATAACCTTGTTGTCATTTATCAGATATTCTAATTAATGAGTACACGTTTATTTTCCATCTTAAAATTTATTCGTAATTTAAGATCTGAGCATGAGTCTTAATGAAATCAATTAAACTGATGAATGCGTTAATGTTCCAACATCAGTTTGATCAATCTGACGCGTTAACTTATTTTTATTACTGCTGCTTTTCATTTTATTCAGTTTCGACATATTGTGATGATTAAGAGAAACTGGTTATGGTTATTCTGGGAATTTCAATAATATAGGATTAATTAGTTTGGGACCCTCTCTGCCTGTGGGTTAATGGACGTGTAATTGCGAAAGAATAAGCAAATATCGCTTTGCAGTTTAGTTACCATAGAATTAAATTTATAGCCTAGCAGCCCAAGATACTATAAGGCATCAAAGCGATAACTTCATTCATTGTCATATTTGATCAATTCTATACAAAATCTAATTGAAAGAACAAAAGTCGGTGATCCTTGTGCTTTTTTCATATATAAGGAAGTAATAAAGTCTAATACGTATAAAACGGTGGCGGTATTCTAATAGGTAGATTGGCATTTATCTGGCATTTTTTATTTTTATTATCGATTCAACTAACGAACAACGTCTATTAAAGAAAGGAAGATATAGGCCACAAAAAGACCTTGAACTTGGTTTAGTTCGACGTAACAACGAAAATGTAACAATAGCGTCAGCATTAGGTTCATGAATTATAAAAATTGTTCAAAATGGCCCCCGTTATTTAAAACACAAAGCTCATATCTTTTCCTTAAATTATTTAGTCAGTTTGAAACAGAGCTATTATTGTTGAAATGTGCTTTTAGAAGGCAGTATATTAAAACATAATATTTTTAATCGCGTACTCCTCTATAAAATCCTTATTTTACTATAAGGAACGTAACCAGACTGTAACCAACAACTACTCTCCGAGCTATATGCCCCGCCGAGCGCTGAGTTACAAGTTACAATCAAAGCATTAGCGTTTTGTTAGTAATACAGAGTTATTACACTTAACGCACCAGGAGGAGTATACGACTAAAAATATTATGTTTTGGAGCTTGTATTATCTTGGTTTAAATCATTAATTATTTCTCCAATTTTAATTTTAGTTATTTCAATATTCTGATTAAAATTATAGTTAGCTTTGTCCATTAAAGGCGCCCAGAAACATGCGTCCAAATGTGTTAATTAGGGCTGTTTGGTTATACTTTAAATTATGGAGTAACCTTTTCATCTGATGCATCCTATAAACTAGTTTCTGGGTTTTCTGAAAGAAATTTTTACATAATCAAGCATTTTTATTTTTATTGCTTTTAACTAACATATAGGCAAAATACATAAAACTTTTCTTTGACGTAAGGACGTGCTAATATTTCCGGTATAGATGTAGTTGGATGTAAGTTAACGACTAATAATATTACTCTTCTTGTGTTTGTGATTTATATTCCCCCTCAATCTACCATATGGGAATTCGAATCATTTTTTGATATTTTTGAGAGGCTACCGTTTTTCGAAAATAATCATAAAATTTTAGTTTGCGGCGACTTCAATACATCTAGTTTCAATTCTGATCCTAATGATTCTAGAGTAAAACTAATTAATAACTTTATACAGTACTTAGATTTAAGGCAATTTAACTTTATAACTAATGTTAATCATAGACTGCTTGACTTGATTTTAGCAAACTTTGAATGTAATGTTTCTAGAGATAGTGTACCTTTACTTAGTGAGGACAGGCACCACCCATCATTATCAATTCATTTGAAATTAGAATCTAGATGTAAAAACGACTTTCCGATGCAGCATGCAAATTTGGCTGTCATTACACGGTTTATTTGTAATTCTCTAGACGATGAAGGCCAGGTTGATGTAATATACACAGATATTCAGAAAGCTTTTGATACAATTGATCACAATTTATTGTTAAATAAATTACAGATTATTGGCTCCTCTGATAGCTTAATTAAGTTATTTACATCATAAGCTGCGTAATCAATATGTCTATTATGGTGGTCACTTATCACAAAGATATATTTCTACATAGGGAGTTCCGCAGGGGTCTAATTTGGGCCCGCTGCTGTTTCTGATCTTTATTAACGACTTATTATCAGAAATTAAATGTGATCATCTTCTGTTTGCGGATGCCCTCAAAATCTATGTAGAAATAACAAGGATGGAAGATTGCGTGACTCTTCAAAATGAGCTCGACAGAGTAGTTGCATGGTGTACCAACAATTCATTGAAATTCTAAATCTAAATGCAAATATTTAACTTTCACTCGCAAATTAAACTTTGTTCAATTAATTATAATATAAATGACAACCTTATTGACCGTTGTAGGGAATTTAAGGATCTAGGAGTTATTTTTGATTCTCAATTAAGTTTTTCACAACACATCAACTATGTAACTCAATCAGCGTCTAAACTACTTGGATTTTTTTCAAGAAACTGGAGTTGCTTTTCTAAGATCGAAAGCATTAAAATTTTATTTTATTCATTTATTCGAAGTAAACTGGAATATGCAGCTCTAATTTAGTTCCCAATTTATAATAATGCTATCCACTCCATCGAATCGATTCAGAGAAAATGTATGAAATTTATTTTTTTCAAGCGTCACGGTTTTTATCCCCCGAGACGCATCGACAATAAAATCTTACTTGATAATTTTGATATGATTTCCCTGTATGATCGAAGAAAAGTTATTGCTATCTCATTTCTTCATAATTTATTAAATAATATCATTGATTGTCCAGCACTATTAAGCACAGTAAACTTTTTAGTTCCTAGACCTACGTCACGTCACTCTCAAGCATTCTATTGTTCTTTTGCACGAACGAATGTAATGTATAAATCACCAATTATTAATATGTGCAGAATTTTTAATACTATATCAGATCGATGTGATATCAATTTTAACAGCTTAAAATTCATCATTGATATATACTATAGAAATGGGACTGATTGAATGCAAATTGTATGTAATGTGCCATCTATGGAGTAATTAAGTATTTTTTACCGATGTATTAGTACGCTAACTTACTATTAAGTACTCTATGTATTAATACTAGTTTTTTTAAATTTTATTTATTATATTGCTTTTCCTGTAATTGGGTTTTACACCTGTAGGAAATAAATGTCTATTATTATTATTATTATTATTTATTTTAAATAGTTATTTTTTAATATCTCACAAAAAGTGGTAAGTACGCCACTGACATTTTTCCATGTTGATATTTTTTCTGATTAGTCTGGTCAATTCTACATGAAAACGGTCTCTTGCGCTCGTTCAAATATTCCCGGATTATTCCGTACTATTTCACACGAGTCAACTATTCGCTCTCTTAAATCTTCTAAAGTGTTAATGGGCGTTGTATACACCACGGTTTGAAGATGGCCCCAAGAAAATAAATCAAAACTATTGACAGCGGGGAATCTGGTTGGCCATTATTGACGTCCTCCGCGACCTATCCAACGATTAGGGTAAACCACATGTAAATGGTTGCAAACAATTACACTGATATGAATAGAAGTTCCATCGTGCATGCACCACATTTGATTCCTTAACGCAATTGGTACATCTTCAAGAGACACAGGGGAAAATGCAGGTAAGATTGTCCATTAAGGCGTCTTGGCAGAAAAAAAGGTTTATAAGGTTATTTCCAACAATTCCTACCCATATATTAACCGAAAATTGCTCTTGGAAATGGGTTTCTGTAATGACTTGGGGGGGGGTCTCGTCCACCCACACATGATTATTATGGAAATTTTGAAAAACATTCCTAGAAAAATTTGCTTCGTCTGTGAAAATAATGTTTGACTCAAACTGCGGATTTAGTGTTACATTCTAAAGGTACCACTGGCAGAAGTTCACACGCTGCGAAAAATCCCTGGAAAGTAATGCCTGTACTCTTAATATATGGTATGGATACAACAAAAAATCAACCGAAATTCGACAAATAATTTCAATTCACTTTTATTGATATAAAGGATTTTACAAACTTACAATTTGACGCTAATGTATAAATATTAATATTTCGATTTCTTTATAATTTGCCTAAACTATGAAAGTTTGTTTGAAGTATCGTAAAGGAAACCGACAACAATTGAGGATATATAAAGGGGGATAAAATATTAATTATTGTTTTACTTTTAGAAATAATTATAGTTTTGAAGGAAGAACCGTGTTATTAATGTAGTGAATGAACCAAGAGATATGTAATCTTCTGTAGTAATCACTATTAGCAATACCTACATTTTTTTAAATTATCAAAATTTTCAATAATAAATAATTTAAGTTGTTTCTTTAATTTAGATTTATTAATAATTTCTTTTAGGATTTTTTTCAGCGTATTAAATAATTTTGGTCCGTAGTAAAATATGAATCGTTGACGTTTGATACATAATGGCAATGTGACAAATATGTTTTATTTTTAAATCGCGTTTCGTAGTCATGTAATGGTTTAGGTAATTTTGAATTATTATTTAATAGCCCAATAAAATGGGAAAATTTGGATGAAATAATTCAGAGCGGGCTGAAATTTTGGGAACAGGCTTATTTTATGATTCTTTTTAACATATCAAAAGTCCCCACCCGTAGATGCCGGCGGAGGGGAGCAGGGGATGGGGGGAATAGGTTAAAAAATCAGTTTTTCGCAAAAAACTCGGAGAGTATCAATTTTACTGTAAAATATGTACACATGACAATTATACAATTTCCTCTTTTTTTAACTTCGTACGACCTATTGGAACCGAGATAGATTTTTTTGAAATTTTGAGTTTTGCGACGTAATGGAAATGCTCAAAAATCGGATCGCAAAATGATTCAAATGAAAATTGTAGATAATTCGATTACGAACAATTTCCTTTTATTTTTCATTTCCATTCGATCAATATTTGCAGAGATATAAATTCTTAAACGTCTTTATAGCGCGCTATCAGAACACTTGTTTTATGATAAAATCGATAATAACTCGAAAACGATAGATCGTACGCATATAGTGTATATAATGAAAGTTAAAGAGAATCAAATTTTGAATATGTTGGTGCATATACAAAATCATTTTGATTGCGAGTAAATGGAGATAAAAGAGAAAAACATGAGAAATTATCATTTTCAAATGCATTTTGACAAATAGCTATTTTTTGATTGGCTTTAGGCAATAATGACACTGAAGGTTTTTTGAAGTAAATTAAATTATCTGCAAACTGAGCTCCAAGTGGCCTTCATACGATGAATGGTTCACGAGTTACAGCTGTTTAATGCTATGAGCAAAAATTTCATTTTTATTACAAATTAAGATTTTCCTTAAAGAACTGTGCATAATATTTTTAAAAAAATTATTTTGACCTATTTTTGTTAGTTTATTTACTTATGAAATTAATGCAATAGCATAAGTCGTTCGCAAGGTATATTTTCTAAAAAAAAAGGTTCTTGAAGACTGTTTTTTTTTCAGAAAAATTGAACCAATATTATTTTCTAATTCTTTTTTTTTTGTATATATCATCGTTTCTGTTGATTTTACGACAAAATTTCATGAGACCTAAATGAAAGCTTGTAAAATTTTCTACAAAATAAATTTCTTGTATGATTTTCAATAGGTAGCAACAAGGAACTGACGATTGAAAATGCGATTGATTTTTAATTTTTAGCAAATAGGCAATTTTCGTTACGTTTGAAGTACAAAAATGTACATTTAATAATATTTTTTCACTTTTTAAAGTATCAGAAGTAATTCTGTGAGCATTTCTGAGTCGTTTAATACTGGGCCCATATTAAAAAAGTTCTTGCAGGAAAATCTTAATTTATAATAAAAAAGAAATCTTTGCTCATAGTTTTAACAGCTGTAACTCGTGTTTTTTAAAAATTTTGTTTTATTTATTTATTTATTTTTCTTTTACAAATAATTATAGTTTTTAAGGAAGAACTGTGTTATTAATGTAGTGAATGAATCAAGAGATATATAATCTTGTGGAGTAGCAATACCTACTTTTTAAAAATTATCAAAATTTTCAATAATAAATAATTTAAGTTGTTTCTTTAATTTAGTTTTATTAATAATTTCTTTTAGGATTTTTTTCAGCGTATTAAATAATTTTGGCCCGTAGTAAAATATGAATCGTTGACGTTTGATACATAATGGCAATGTGACAGATATGTTTTATTTTTCAATCGCGTTTCGTAGTCATGTAATGGTTTATGTAATTTTGAATTATTATTTAATAGCCCAATAAAATGGGAACATTTGGATGAAATAATTCAGAGCAGGCTGAAATTTTGGGAACAGGCTTATTTTGTGATTCTTTTTAACATATCAAAAGTCCCCACACTTAGACGCCGGCGGAGGGGAGCGGGGGATGGGGGAGAGAATAGGTTAAAAAATCAGTTCTTCGCAAAAACTCGGAGAGTATCAATTTTACTGTAAAATATGTACACATGAAAATTATACAATTTTCTTTTTTTTAACTTCGTACGACCTATTGGAGCCGAGATAGATTTTTTTGAAATTTTGAGTTTTGCGACGCGATGGAAACGCTCAAAAATGGTCGTTCGGATCGCAAAATGTTTCAAATGAAAATTGTAGTTAATTCGATTATTGCATTTTGACAAATAGCTATTTTTTTATTGGCTTTAGGCAATAATGACACTGAAGGTTTTTTGAAGTAAATTAAATTATCTGTAAACTGAGCTCCAAATGGCCTTCATACGATGGATGGTTCACGAGTTACAACTGTTTAATGCGATGAGCAAAATTTCATTTTTATTACAAATTAAGATTTTCCTTAAAGAACTGTGCATAATATTTAAAAAGAAAATTGTTTTGACCTATTTTTGTTAGTTTATTTACTTATGAAATTAATGCAATAGCATAAGTCGTTCGCAAGGTATATTTTCTAAAAAAAAGGTTCTTGAAGACTGTTTTTTTTTTAGTAGAATGCAGGTTTTCACGGCCGTTGTCTAATGAAGTAGATTCTTCCGGGTCTTGCCGTGGTCGTCGAACTTGACTTGACGTTTCGCTGATCATCCTGTCAGCTTCTTCAGAAGGATTCTAAAGACTGAATCTGTTGTGTTACACTCCTCGTTATATACCTAGGCGCCGTTTCGCTTCGCTGGTCATCGGTCACGCTTGGTTCGCTTCGCTGCTCATTCGTCGTGTTTGGTTGACCGTGACTTACTACGGTGCTGGTACTTGGCAATACCAGTCTCCACGTGTTACTAAGTCGATACCCATCCTCTCTGTTAAAGTTGTTCACGTTTTTCATAATTTCCAGTGATTCCCTAATGATTCGCGGATAATAGCGCGTATTCCTGTCTAATATAATGATGTCCTCGTAGTCGATTTTATGGTTCTCGTTATTATGGACATGTTCTGCTATCGCCGACCTATCCGTGTATCCAAATCTGGTATTTCTCTGGTGTTCTTTGATTCTGCACTGGATACTCCGTCCTGTTTGTCCGATGTAGCTCTTACCACATGTGCACTTCATTAACCAGGGAGAGGAGCCAACACAATATGCGACGACGAGAACAAACCCGAGGAACTACACAATGTCCAACAAGCTTTAGAGATGAACGGATACAGTCAAAGCAATATACAACGAGTAGTAAATAACCAGAGGAGAACTACAGAAGAAGAACAGCAACAACCAACAACGTATGCATGCCTACCCTACGTCGCGGGAGTCACAGATAGGCTGAAGTAGATTTTATTCAAAAAGAAAGTAGGTGTACGGTTTCGAACAGTGAAGAAAATACAGCAGATGCTTCCCTCAGTCAAAGACCCTGTCCCCAAACTGTTATCAAAAGGTGTTTACCAGTTGAAGTGCACATGTGGTAAGAGCTACATCGGTCAAACAGGACGGAGTATCCAGTGCAGAATCAAAGAACACCAGAGAAATACCAGATTTAGATACACGGATAGGTCGACGATAGCAGAACATGTCCATAATAACGAGAACCATAAAATCGACTACGAGGACATCATTATATTAGACAGGAATACGCGCTATTATCCGCGAATCATTAGGGAATCACTGGAAATTATGAAAAACGTGAACAACTTTAACAGAGAGGATGGGTATCGACTTAGTAACACGTGGAGACTGGTATTGCCAAGTACCAGCACCGTAGTAAGTCACGGTCAACCAAACACGACGAATGAGCAGCGAAGCGAACCAAGCGTGACCGATGACCAGCGAAGCGAAACGGCGCCTAGGTATATAACGAGGAGTGTAACACAACAGATTCAGTCTTTAGAATCCTTCTGAAGAAGCTGACAGGATGATCAGCGAAACGTCAAGTCAAGTTCGAGGACCACGGCAAGACCCGGAAGAATCTACTTCATGTTTTTTTTTTTTCAGAAAAATTGAACCAATACTATTTTCTAATTCTTTTTTTTTTGTATATATCATCGTTTCTGTTGATTTTACGACAAAATTTCATGAGACCTAAATGAAAGCTTGTAAAATTTTCTACAAAATACATTTCTTGTATGATTTTCAATAGGTAGCAACAAGGAACTGACGATTGAAAATGAGATTGATATTTAATTTTTAGCAAATAGGCAATTTTCGTCACGTTTGAAGTACAAAAAAGTACATTTAATAATATTTTTTCACTTTTTGAAGTATCAGAAATAATTCTGTGAGCATTTCTGAGTCGTTTAATACTGGGCCCATATTAAAAAAAAAAATGTTATGCACAGTTCTTGCAGGAAAATCTTAATTTATAATAAAAAAGAAATTTTGCTCATAGTTTTAACAGCTGTAACTCGTGTTTTTTAATAATTTTGTTTTATTTATTTATTTTTCTTTTAGAAATAATTATAGTTTTGAAGGAAGAACTGTGTTATTAATGTAGTGAATGAATCAAGAGATATATAATCTAGTGGAGTAGCAATACCTACTTTTTAAATATTATCAAAATTTTCAATAATAAATAATTTAAGTGATTTCTTTAATTTAGTTTTATTAATAATTCGTTTTAGGATTTTTTTCAGCGTATTAAATAATTTTGGCCCGTAGTAAAATATGAATCGTTGACGTTTGATACATAATGGCAATGTGACAGATATGTTTTATTTTTCAATCGCGTTTCGTAGTCATGTAATGGTTTAGGTAATTTTGAATTATTATTTAATAGCCCAATAAAATGGAAAAATTTGGATGAAATAATTCAGAGCGGGCTGAAATTTTGGGAACAGGCTTATTTTATGATACCTTTTAACATATCAAAAGTCCCCACCCGTAGATGCCGGCGGAGGGGAGCGGGGGATGGGGGGGAATAGGTTAAAAAATCAGTTTTTCGCAAAAAACTCGGAGAGTATCAATTTTACTATAAAATATGTACACATGACAATTATACAATTTCCTTTTTTTTAACTTCGTACGACCTATTGGAACCGAGATAGATTTTTTTGAAATTTTGAGTTTTGCGACGTAATGGAAATGCTCAAAAATCGGATCGCAAAATGTTTCAAATGAAAATTGTAGATAATTCGATTACGAACAATTTCCTTTTATTTTTCATTTCCATTCGATCAATATTTGCAGAGATATGAATTCTTAAACGTCTTTATAGCGCGCTATCAGAACACTTGTTTTATGATAAAATCGATAAAAACTCGAAAACGATAGATCGTACGCATATAGTGTATATAATGAAAGTTAAAGAGAATCAAATTTTGAATATGTTGGTGCATATGCAAAATCATTTTGATTGCGAGTAAATGGAGATAAAAGAGAAAAACATGAGAAATTGTCATTTTCAAGTGCATTTTGACAAATAGCTATTTTTTGATTGGCTTTAGGCAATAATGACACTGAAGGTTTTTTGAAGTAAATTAAATTATCTGTAAACTGAGCTCCAAGTGGCCTTCATACGATGAATGGTTCACGAGTTACAGCTGTTTAATGCTATGAGCAAAAATTTAATTTTTATTACAAATTAAGATTTTCCTTAAAGAACTGTGCATAATATTTTTAAAAAAATTATTTTGACCTATTTTTGTTAGTTTATTTACTTATGAAATTAATGCAATATCATAAGTCGTTCGCAAGGTATATTTTCTAAAAAAAAAGGTTCTTGAAGACTGTTTTTTTTTCAGAAAAATTGAACCAATATTATTTTCTAATTCTTTTTTTTTTTGTATATATCATCGTTTCTGTTGATTTTACGACAAAATTTCATGAGACCTAAATGAAAGCTTGTAAAATTTTCTACAAAATAAATTTCTTGTATGATTTTCAATAGGTAGCAACAAGGAACTGACGATTGAAAATGCGATTGATTTTTAATTTTTAGCAAATAGGCAATTCTCGTCACGTTTGAAGTACAAAAATGTACATTTAATAATATTTTTTCACTTTTTAAAGTATCAGAAGTAATTCTGTGAGCATTTCTGAGTCGTTTAATACTGGGCCCATATTAAAAAAGTTCTTGCAGGAAAATCTTAATTTATAATAAAAAAGAAATTTTTGCTCATAGTTTTAACAGCTGTAACTCGTGTTTTTTAAAAATTTTGTTTTATTTATTTATTTTTCTTTTACAAATAATTATAGTTTTGAAGGAAGAACTGTGTTATTAATGTAGTGAATGAATCAAGAGATATATAATCTAGTGGAGTAGCAATACCTACTTTTTAAATATTATCAAAATTTTCAATAATAAATAATTTAAGTGATTTCTTTAATTTAGTTTTATTAATAATTCGTTTTAGGATTTTTTTCAGCGTATTAAATAATTTTGGCCAGTAATAAAATATGAATCGTTGACGTTTGATACATAATGGCAATGTGACAGATATGTTTTATTTTTCAATCGCGTTTCGTAGTCATGTAATGGTTTATGTAATTTTGAATTATTATTTAATAGCCCAATAAAATGGGAACATTTGGATGAAATAATTCAGAGCAGGCTGAAATTTTGGGAACAGGCTTATTTTGTGATTTTTTTTAACATATCAAAAGTCCCCACCCATAGACGCCGGCGGAGGGGAGGTGGGGAGAAAATAGGTAAAAAAAATCGGTTTTTCGAAAAAAACTCGGAAAGTATCAATTTTATTGTAAAATATGTACACAAGAAAATTATAGGTAATAAAAATCCGCACAATTTTCTTTTTTTTAACTATTGGATCTATTGGAGCCGAAATAGATTTTTTTGAAATTTTGACAGTTTTGTGACGCAACGGAAACGCGCGCGTTCTTCGTTAAAATCTTAAAAATGGCCGTTCGGATCGCAACATATTTCAAATGAAAATTATAGAGAATTCGATTAAGAACAATTTCCTTTTATTTTTCATTTCCATTCGTTCAATATTAGCAGAGATATGAATTTTTAAACGTCTTTATTAATTTAATTCTCTTCAAAAAACCTTTAGTGTCATTATTGCCTAAAGCCAATCAATAAATAGTTATTTGTCAAAATGCACCTGAAAATAACAATTTTGCAGGTTTTTCCCTTTTATCCCCATTCAGTCGTTATGAAAACGATTTCGTATATACATCAACATATTCAAAATTTGATTCTCTTTAACTTTCATTAATACACTATAGGCGTACGATCTATCGTTTTCGAGTTTTTATCGAGTTTATCATGAAACAAGTGTTCTGATAGCGTGCTATAAAGATGTTTAAAAATTCATATCTCTGCCAATATTGATCAAATGAAAATGAAAAAAAGGAAATTGTTATTGAACATTGTTTGCCGACTTTAAATTGACCATTTTTATTTATTTGGACAATTAATGTAAGCAAATGAAGCTGTTGTTCTTCAAATTCCCCACTTTTTCAAATTTAATCGCTTGTAAAATAAATCGATATAGGTGCGACAAAAAATTTAATTACATGGTTTTGTTTAGCGATGTATGGGTTTTTATAATTGGCAACTGAATGTTAAAAAATATATATAGGGTGATCTTTTTTACAGGAATCGGAAACAAAATTTAAAAAAGTCTGGCCCTGGAATTTAAAAAAAATCATAACATCTATCAGCTGTGATACGCGTCTAAAGTGTCTACAATTTAAACAACATCCGATCAATAGTAAGAACGTTCTGACCAAAATAAGTTTAGACCAAATTGTACAGTTCCCCACGTATACTCTGGAAAATAAAATATTTATATCTCTCTATTTATCTATTACTTATGTTATGATAAAAGAGAATAAATTTTCTTTCTGATATCAATTAAATTGCCCTTTTTAATTTCTTCTAGTTAAAAATGGTGATCAAGGAAGTATCATAATAAATGACTGAGCTTGTACACCGCCACACCCTGTGTGTTTATAAGTTTAACAATAATTGTAAATCACTGTGGGATATAATAAATTACTACAATACTACAACTAACTATCTTCCTCATAACTAAATAGTAGGTGATTAGCATATCATTATATTTATCGAGTTTCCTCTGATAATTAATATATTAAAGGAATTTTAAAACCTCGATGCTGGTATCCTCTTCGACATTATTTATTTCACCATTCAGGGAATTTCAGTAACAGATCGTCAGGCTCGATTAAATTTATTTGTATCTGAAACAGGTACGCGTATAAATTTACTTCAGTTAATTAGATATTCTTTAACAGAGATCTCTGATGTTTATATGCCGGTAGAGAAAATAATTAGACTTGTTTGTTTTAGTTTAATTTATCTGAATGCATCCTGAACGTAAACAAAACATCGAGATCAAAGTCGCAATATGGAGAAGAAAGAAATAAAACAAATCTGTCTTGAAGTTCTCGTCTTTTCATAACAATTTTGAAGAGTTAACTAATTTCTTCCACTAGCTTTGTACCATTGAGTCTCTGAAATAATGAAACAATCCACAACTATTTCAAAAGAATAATGCTCTGTTTAAAGTAATCTTCATCGACCGTATTCCGTTGTTCTAATATAATGAAAATTCCCTGTACCGGTATCGTAAACTTAATTTAAAATTGTTCAATTTAATAGTTCCATTTTACTCGCTTCTCAAAGAGGTACATAATAAAATTAAAATAGGAAGTTTCATTTTTTAATATTTTGATACAGATATTTTTCATGTTCTTTTTTCAGTTATTTTATTTAAGATTTTCATAAATTATACGGATTCATGTTAATTGATTTTCACTGGAGTCGAAAAATATTGAGAGTAGATCCACGAGCTAGCAGCTTTATCCATCGTAAAGGTTTCACAAATTCAGTAATTTGTTTTGGCTGTTATTTATTTATTCACTTTCTTTAAGTGTGGAAAGCAGCGCCGGATTGGGGAGATATTCCGGCTTGGGCTCCTGATCTGACCTGCCCTACTCTTACGTGTTAAATCAAACCGACCCGATATACTAACTTTTTTATTTGTAAAATAATTACCAAACATAGTTATTCTGATAACTTTATTTACAAGATAACATTTTTTTAAGTAAATCACGCCTTTTTGCAACATTATCAATCACTAGTTAGACTCATTAGGATGTCTTTTTCAACTGACATTTGTACTAAGACATCCAAGTGATCTTGTGAAATGCTTCTAAGCTTATTTTGCATATTTTAATTTTGAAAAGGTTCTTTCACAAGACACTGGGTCAAGGTCAAAGTCAGTACATATTTGTATGCAAGAAACAAATTTTTATAAGCTACTGTATGCATTTTGCATTACAGCAGTACCTTAAAACAACAAACAATACATTTTTTATACGTTCCTTGGGACGAAATGAAGAAATCATAAAAATGGTAATTTTTTTAAGCACATGTTTGCTGAAAGTGTGAACGATCCATGCTTTGATGGAAGTCTGAAGGACGTATTTTCTGCTCGAAAAACTTAGAAAAATAAAAAAAAAAAAAAATAGGAAAAAAAAAAAAAGAAAAAATTAATTTTCTCTTTCCTCAACCTTTTCTTAAATTCTAAAGAATAATATTACGTTCACAAAATTTTTAGGGTTCAACGTGACTGTTTCAGACGGAGAATAATGGATAAATCATACTTACTGTCGTTTATGCTTAACTGCGGCTCTGATGGTATCAATTGGAAGACGTCGTAACACTATAAATCTAACACTGTCTGTTTCACACTCTCTTAAAATTAAATATGAAAGGGAATTTTGTTAGAAAACACAAGTAAAAGACAATATAAAGTTCAAAATATATATATTAAATCTTTTAAAAAATTTATGTTTTTACAACAACTTCTTCAGAGAAAATGTTAACAAACAATGGTCTGACCCGTGTACAACACATGGTGAGGAACGGGACGATTCATACGGTACCAACTACCATCCAATATGCAGTTTGAAAAGCTAACGATGCACAAAAAGATTCAAGAAAAGTTTCATGTAACTGAAATTTTGGTGGGCTTATGCTTGCCTGTCTTATAAACGTATTTATTAATTCACATAGATTTTGGTCGCTCCACGGAGCTTAAAATTGCTTGAAGCGTATCTACTTCGTTTGTATTATGCAATAACAAATTTTACGTTCAGGCAAGGCAGATCCCATGCACGTGTGAGTACATGGTAATAATACTTTTTTGACTCCGAATCACTGAGGAACCGGTTTAGGGCAAACCCCGTCAAAATACATCATTTCCCCGTCAAAATCGACTGTTAGGAAATGATGGGGGTCCCATGTCGCTAAGGGCTATTTTCGCTATAACTTCCGATATACTTTGAATAGTCGTTGGACTAACTTGTCCTCATATTCAATACCTCGTAAGAGTTGCAGTGCTTGACAACGTGGATTCGTAAAAGGGTTTTTAATCTTGGAAATTTGGAAGTTCAAGTCCAATTTTAGTATACTTTCTAAAATTGGGTGGTCGGGGCGACATTACGTCCCTGTGCAGCGACATTTACTACACTTTCTAAATTAACGCTCCTTGAAGAGTTAGCGATAATTTGGCATAAAAAATGCTCCGAAGAGCAAAAATATATTTCCAAGAATTAAAAACCTCCTCCACGGCGTTTTTACGTGAAGCACGCTTTTCTTACGAAATATTTCCTAAGTCGGATTTTGTTACAACGTCGAAAAGTATATCGGGGTTATAGCGTTCTTTAACAAAAGCATCGGTGTCCTACATCTGGAATTTAAAATGTATTTTATGTATCAATACATCAGACAAATACTGAACAGAAGACTCTCACTGTGCACTTATAAAGCCATAGAATTTTATGAGACACTATAGTGAAGTTTATGTCATTACATTGCACCCTGCAAATATTCACATCACAGACTATAAACCATTTGATTCCGTAATTAGGAACAATAAACATAAGACTAATTTTAAGTTCCAACCCCTGATGTCGGATCTAACAAGCTATAAAGCAAGCAGTCGATATATTTTTGTAATGTTGGGCCCATAAGGATGATATCCAAAGCACTTGAGCATATGGTTGATGCGGCCAGGTAGGTTTTTGAAACGATAAATAATTTTGTCCAGATAAAATGCAAATTGGTGACCATTCCAACGGAAACCGCGTTCTCCCCTCACACATCTTCCAGCGGCTTGCATATCAGTGTATACGCGGAAGCTATACAACCTTAGGCGAGGGTTGTATAGGAGATATACCATCCTTCGGAGGGGATGTAAAGCCGTCGGTCCCTTGTTTATTAAATGTTAGGCAAGTAAAAGATCCCTACTCTTCTTAAGGGAAGAGGTTCGGCAAAATTCCTGGTTGGGGGTAGCTCGTCTACAGGCGTCGGTGTTAGGCCTCAGTAGCGGAAATAGGCCGACGTTAAATAAATGTATAAAAAAAAAATGCAAATAATAAATATCCTCTCAGAAAGTGAATAATATAAAATAAAAAAATGTTTTTTTGCTATTCTACATTTATTTTAACCTCAGGATCGCGACCGGTGACGGCAGCCCACCGGGCTGAGCCCGGTAACCCGGCTGCCCGATCCGAGCCTGGTGGAAATTCGCGTTGTCCTAAGTAGTCTTAGTAAAATTTCCATCCATACATACATTGTCTATCAGGTTTAGATTTTGAATGCAGTTGTCTGGAAAGGTAAATTTTATTAAGCCATCTGATGCTCGTAGCGATCCCATATGTCGTTCGGCCTTTTGTGTAACAAAATTCTTAAAATTTTCTTACATTCCTGAACCCGTCGTTCCACGGGGTTGGATTGTTGGATGATTGTGGATGATAAGCGAGAATGAGATATCGTTCAATGCTATTTCTGTCATAGTATATTATATACCATTCAGAATTGAAATGACCTCTGTTCTCGAAAATTATGACTCGAGGGACTCCGAATCTCGGAACTATTTCTTCGTCTATAAATTTGGCGATCGTTCTGCCATCGACCTGAATATATGCCTTTGCCTCTATTTATTTACTAAACACGTCTTCGACTACAATCATGTATCGATTTTCGGCGTCTTTGGTCCTCTGCAGCGGTCTAATTACGACGACGCTCAGAGTTTCAAATGCATTCTGTGGTGCATGACTTCTAAGTGGAGCATTGGGTTGAGCTTGTCGTGTTTTGACTGACTGGCATATGAAATATTCATTTATGTATTTTTCTACAATTCTGGCCATGTTATTGAAATAGTATCTCTGCAAAATCTTTCTCAAAGTTTCGTCTCGCCTTGACATGCTTCATCTCGATCGTGAAAGTGGTAAATCAGTTCTTTTATTTTCGTCTTTGGAACTATCAACTTTAAATTTTGATCTGACTTTTTCATTAGTATATCGTCTTGTACTTGAAAATTTTTCATAAACGCTTCGGAGCGTTGTTCCTGTTGAAATATAACATTCCAACTGTGGATTTCTTGACCTCGACTGGGTCTGCACGATATTTTCGTATATTTCTGAATGTATTAAAACAGAAATACGTTCTGGACACTTATAATTTGGTAGGAACATTCTTTCCTCTTCGTCGTCGGTCTCGACATAGTGATCTTGTGGATTACGGCTGAGAAATATAACCAATTAAAATTCTGCTAGTTTCTTCGCCTGGACAGTGTTCAATTTTAAATGCATATTCTTGCAATAACAAGGACCATCGAGTGAATTTGGTTTTGTCGTCTTTGTGTTTATTCAACCAAAGTAACGCCCTGATGTCCGTCTTAACTAAGAACGGCTTACCTGCTAAGTACATCTTGTACTTTTTTATATAATTCACTACTGCCAAGCATTCCAACTCGTTAATGTGATAGCCTCTCTCTGCTGAAGATAACGTATTGCTAGCATATGATATATGTTTGTCGCTGTTGTCGCCTAATTAATAGAGTACTACTGAAAGACCATGTAATAATGCATCTGTTTGTAAAATGGACTGACGTAAAAATCCGGACGATGGAGTTCCAACGGTCCAGATAATAAATCTTTAAGTTTATGAAAAGCTACATCTCATTCTTGAGTCCAATGAAAGCGATATTCCTTCTATAGAAGTTTCGTTAATGGCTTTTTCGCAATCGCAATATTTGGTAAATATTCTCTTACCCAGTTACAAAGTCCTAAGAAACTCTGAAGCTGCTTTTTGGTACAGGATACATGTTTTTCTAATGGACGAGAAGAATCAATTCTAATAGTGTGGACTAAATATCGGATTGGATTTCATGTCGCTATTACACACTTGTCCGGTGATACTTTTAGATTATGTAGACATAGTCTGACTAACCTCAGGTGGGACATATGCCCCTTCGCGTTTACGCTGTAAACGATTATATTATCTAAGTAGACTTTACAGAAATGGTGTAGGTAACCAGTTAAAACGTCATTTGCCATGAATTTCTGAAAGGTACAGGGAGCTGTCTTGAGGCCGAAAGGCATGACGTTAAATCTATAAGCTGCCCCATCAGGAGTAGTAAAAGTCGTAAAATCTTTCCGGGCTTCATCGAGCGGGATTTGCCAATATCCGCTCTTGAGGTCCAACACAGAAAAAATTTTAGAATTGTCCAAGTCTTTGATACTTTCATGTATTTTTGCTTCGTTTTCAGTCATATCATTTAGGTGGCTATAGTCAATGCAAAAACGTGGTTTCTTATCGGGTCTTTTAATTATCACTGGAGGTGAACTATATTGTGCCGTACTAGGTTCAATGACGCCGGCTTTCAGCATCTCTTCAATTCGATCGTACATGCTTTTCTTAGTACTTGGATATGGTCATTTATTGAAGGGTTTTGAGTCTTTTACGACAATTTTGTGTTTAACAGTCACTGTGGTTGCTTGAGTCGGTTCCGCAGTGAACAAATCGACAAATTCTTCGAACAGCGGTCGTAGAAATTTGTCTTTAATAACAAGCTCTTCAGGAAGTCTTGCCTGCTGTCTCTCCCTCTGAGAAGCTTATTTCCAGAAGACGGTAATACGCTCTTCCGTGCCGACATATAGACATTTTCGGCCATAATCATATGCGACATTATATATGTATAAAAATGGGGATCCCAATATTACTGATTTGTTTAAGTTTTGGATTACTTGAAAATCAACTTCAAAAAGAGTGCCTGAAATATTTACGTTCAATTTCGTCGTGCCAAAAAAGTCCACTATATTGTCTCCGCACACCATAGTAAATGATCGACGTGTCGTGAGATTTTTAAAATTATCCAACACCTTGGGATGGATAACGTTTCATGTCGAGCCTGAATCTATCAGAGCGTCGACCGCATGTTCATTTATCAAAACCTTTATACGAGGCAAAGGGAACGCTTCGCTCATATAATTTATGGATTCTCGTGTTTTATGCATAGGAGTATTGTAGTGGTCATGAGTATCAGAAGGGTTGTTTAGCGTGCATTGCTGCCGCCTTTGTTCGGCCGTTGGACTGACGATCTTGCAGATGGACCTTTGCCTTGGTCTCTGGCCCCTTGAAAGTTACGTTCGGACATCTTTGTCTCTCATGAGGCGTACAGGTCGACACGTTCTGTATCACCTGCACGAAGTCCTCTGCCATTTTCATAAACATACTTTCTATCGAATTTAAATTTTGTGGCTGTGAAGCAAATAAATTTAGAGTATTATCGTCCGAAAACAGTCTTTGTGGTTCTATCACTCTAGAACTGCTGTCGACGAGAGGCACTGTGAAATGCTCGTAAAAATCTCTTGGGGTCGACTCTTCGGAGTTTTCCACCGTAAAAGAACAGGGGTTTGTTGGATTTGAGGACGGCATTGTCCCTGTTCGGGCACCATATGAACGATCGATCTTTACACGTCTGAAGGACTTTTATTATACTTTCCAAAATGGATATTAAACGACTGTTTCAGACGGAGAATAATACAAAATCTATACTTACTGTTCGTTTTGATGGTACCAATTGGACGTCGTAACACCATAAATCTAACACAGTAAATACTAACACTTTCTTAAATTTAAACCTGAAAAGAAATGTTTGAAAATACAAGAAAAAGACAATATAGAGTTCAAAAATATATGTTAAATCTTTAAAAAAAATTATGTTTTACAAAAACGCCAAACCAAACCCCAAAACCCCGTTAGCTACCGTTGTTAGAAATATAATATTGTTGGTTACGTAATATAGTCTTATCTTTAACTTGCTACCCTTCTTTCTGACCCCCCCCCCCCCTTGGTCTGGCGCCCATCTACCAACCCACACTCTGGCTCTCGTCTACAAGATAAAAAAAAGTTACTTATATTACAGCCGTGCAATTTTTGTTAAATAAACTTTGGGCATTTTAAGAGCGAATTAAGTCGTTTTCCACACAGTAAGTATCTCTTTAGTGCTAATTATGCTATAACATCAACGACTTAAGGCCGAATACCGGGAAGACGTTTTATTTGATAATGTTGAAAAAGAACACAGAAATTGTTTTTGCCAGCCTGCAAGAACAAAACTCTGCAAGTTATTATGTTTTTCATTTGTTGTTGCGAATTTCGTCAAGCAGACCGTTAATTTTTGCAATAAATATTAAAACCATAGCAGGATGACATTTCATAATCCAAAATCGACGTGTCTCGGGATGTTTTGTAGAATGCACAATAACTGAAATACCGAATTTATTCCATTTGGCTGTTCGACACTGTACATTCATACTTTTACAGATCCTTTTTGTTTTCGAGGTGATTCAATTTTTGTCTTAACTTCATCATAGCCAAAAATCATGGAACTGATTTTGGATCTGAATTCTAATATCTTACTAATTTACTATTAATACAGTATATCAACCATGACAATTTTACTGTATTTAAATCACTTAATCTTGGCCTACAATTTTTTGCCTTTTACTACAAATCTTTAATAAAACTTACATATTGCCAAGAGTTTTTTTATTCTAAATGAAACGTTAAGTCAACAAAAGAGTCTTTAAATTATGTAGACCATAGCATTCCAGGACATAAACATATATACAAGCAAAGTAAATATTTGTGTTTTGTAAAAATATTGTGCATCGGCAACAGGAGAGTCGTTAAAGTAGGAACAAAGCAATAAAAAGATAAGCCCGTTCGTGTTACTGTTACCTAAAAGGTTTATTTAAGAAACTTTCGGATGCAAATAAATTGAAAATTGTGTAATGGTAAAAGTTTCCCAGCATGCCGGTACCGGGCAATCAGTGGTATCAAAGAAATTGAGTTTCTTGGTCATGTTTTTGTTGGATGTCCGCGTTGTCCGTTGATTTATAGCAGAAGTGACCAGTCGGAATGTTATTGTTTTAGGAGCGCACTTTGTATGGTAATACCAGGACGTTTGTGCTAGTAGTACGCGGAGTCCTCGCTGTACCACGCCTTTTTAATGTAACATGCACTGGACACTTCACAGCGACAATATCATGTTTTATTACTACGTTAATTTTCACGGTTGCTAAATTGATTATCGCCAATTATGACATCAAAAGTGTCCGTATATTATTTCAATTAATCGTTATTTATTAAATACTCCATTACGAGCGGGCAAAATATATATGTAGTATCGATTTTAATTCCAATCTGAAAATTAGGCCAGTCTTTAGACATTTCAATAAAAAAAATACAAAAATGATTCTTTTACATTTCTGTTAGTATTGATGAATTAATACTACAAAAGTGTTCGAGAATAAACAACATACGATATGAAACATTAAAAATAATTTCGAATATTTTAAATCCATTAATTGCAGAGACAGTAACATTTCCGACCACTTTTGAAACAGCAATCATAATGGCCATCTATAAGTTTGGAGATAACCTATATCTACGTAAATATCGTCCTATACCCTTGTTCTCAAATTTAGTTATGATTTTTAAAAAGATAATTAAAATGAGAATGATTAGCCCGACCGAAAATAGATTAGTAAGATGTCCTGTTCCTCACGGTATACAGATGTATATATTGTTTACGATATACCGGGTGTTAGAAAAGTATGGGAACGATGGAAAATCTCGAACAGTTTGCATCAAATCGAAAAATAAAAAAATACTTGTCAAACGTTTAAAAAAAAACTATCTACTGATACCAAAATGACCTCCTCACCCACCATCCTGTGGGTGTTACGCTCGACAAATGGAAGTGGCCCAGGCATTTGTTGAAAATCGAAGGTTATCAATCAGATAAGCCAGTCAACAGCTTGATATGAGTGCATTTTCAGTTCATAAGAATTTGCAACTTTTGAAATTTCATCCTTACAAAAATCACCTTCACCAAGAGTTAAATGAAGATAATTTTGATCGGCGACTTGAATTTAGTGAATTAATGATGGAAACGAGTAACCAAAACCAAATTTTTTGTCATCTCTACTTGTCTTCTCAGATGAAGCAACTTTCGAACTCAGTGAAAAAGTTAATCGCCATAATTTCAGATATTGGAGTGACGAAAACCCTCACTGGATGCTTGAAACACACACGCATTATCCACAAATATTAAATATTTGGGCAGGAGTTTTCAGGGATCGAATCATAGGACTGTTTTTCATAGGTGGAAATTTGAATGGAGAAAAATACCTGGAGATGTTGACAAATCAAATAGTTCCCGCAATACAAGCGATTGCTAGTGATTAGTTCGATAATGTTTGGTTCCAGCAAGATGGGGCTCCTCCACACTATCGGGATATTGTTAGGGACTATTTGAATGGTACTGTCGAAAATCGATGGATAGGTCGAAGAGGAACTATTGAATGGCCAGCAAGATCTCCCGACCTCGCGCCACTTGATTATTTTGTTTGGGGCTACGTGAGTAAGGTTTATTTCACTAAACCTCATGATTTGGAAGAGCTGAGGCAACGCATAATAAACATTTTTGCAGAAATACCACCTCAAATGATAAGAAGTGCATTTGAAAATGTTTACGTTCGTCTCGGACAATGCCAAGAAGTCAATGGGCACCATTTTGAACACCTGCTATAATCTTGAAATTAAAACCTGCTAGTACAGCAGTCAAGCTGTATACTAATTGCCTCAACTGGCCGAGATTCTCGCCTTGCCTTAAATAGCTGAGTTACCTCCTTGCCTTCACTGGCTGGGATCAAGAAATTGTCTGAAGTGGCTGAATTAAGAGGTAAAACCACTGTTAGTTTTTTTTTTAAATCGAGTTTTTTATTGCCTGTAAAAAATGTAAATTGAAAATTACTACCTCACTGTTCTCAAAACAGCTTGGGAAATCATTCACTCTTACTTTTCTATTTTTTTAAGTATGCGTTCAGAACTTTCATGTTTCCACTCAATTTTTTACGATTGCAGCGACATCTTGCGAGAATCGAAAAAAATGCCCGATATAAAATTCACGTATCCGAATCCGCTATAAAAAATAGGAGTTTCCATTTGAAATTTTAAAATTGCCCCTCGCCTCACGCACAGGTCATTTTGGTATCAGTAGATAGTTTTTTGAAAAATTTTTGTCACATATTTTTTATTTTTCGATTTGATGCAAACTGTTCGAGATTTTCCACCGTTCCCATACTTTTCTAACACCCGGTATGTAAATAAACCAGTTAATCTACCCTGCACACGAGACATTATCAGCTTCGCTTGTTTCTTATAGGAGTTAAACTTGGGATGCATCGAAAAAGATTGTCGAAAAAATATTAAAATTATAGTAAGCTTTTTTTAATGGGATGCACTTAATAATCAATATTGGGAAAACACATTAGGTTCCATTTAGTTGTTTGTCCACCACGTCACCGGAAGCTAGTTCTCTTAGAATAAAATATAATGATCAGATGTTAGAAACATTACCAAACACATATCAAGCACATAGGAGTAATAATCGACTCCATTTTTAGATAGGATCAAATAAACTCCTTTAATACGTACTAGTTAGGTACGGAATTACAGGGTGGGGTGATATAAAAAAATATTTAAATAGGCTGGATGTTATGTATGTATGAATTATAAAAATAATTTGTAATAAATGCTATTGATACTTATTCAACAAATGACTTTTATAATGAAGATGGTTTATTACATCGTAAACAACTTTATTGTCAAAAGTTTGTTAATGAAGTACAAACAAAAATTTGTAAAAGAATAGATATAAAAACCAATAATTAGAGATTTAAAAACAATTAGACAAAGATGTCTTACATACCTGGAATGAATATTTTACAGTTTAGTCCATTTTAACATAACACTGATTGAATCTAAAAGAAACATTAAATCAAAAGTAAATAAATGAATATTGGATACACCAAGATTAGCTATAAATGTATTAATCTTACTGGATTATTCCAAGCTACCACATACTTTAGAATGCAGTACTAATAAAACACATTGGTTTAGATGAAGAATAGTTGTCTTTTATTAAGTGTTATCTACATGCCAAGAAGTAAAAAGTAGTATTGTGTGTCTAGTTTTCTGATGTATTAAAGGTGTCAAAAAGGTTAGCGTAAAAGTTAGCATTAGGTCCTGTTTTATATCCAAACGTACACGTACGTCATCACTACCTAGTTTCATAAAATAATGTAATTTGTAAATGTTTGTGGATATGTAGCTATTTTATTATATTTTTCCCAAGTCAAACCCAGAATAGTTGCGATGTTGTAAATGTTATTTAGAAACTATATTATATATTCTTGATTCTATTCTTAAACCAATCCGGATTTAGAAAGGGTCACAGTTGTGATACTGCAGCACACACATATTATATGGCTGGAAAGAACAACATGATAAAAGTGTAATGATAGGTGCTGTATTTCTAGATATAAAAGGACTTTCGAAACCGTCGAGAGGGAAAAGTTAATTAAAAAAATTGAAGGGATATGGTATAAGTGCCATACTTCTAAGTTGGTTAGTGGATTACTTACAAAATAGATAACAAAAATAAATATCTGACGAAATATTAAATAAAAACGGGGTACCACAAAGCAGCACACTAGGGCCGCTGCTATCTTATTATATAAATTATTAATTACATATTGTAAAATATCTTGAAAAGTGTCAAGTACATCTATTTGCTGTGACATTTTAAGCCTATTTCAACAAAAAAATATTTTTTTTTTGCGTTACTATACCTCCACTGGACGTGGAAGTAAAACTAACAGAAAAGTCCCTTTTTCATAAAGGATTTATCAAATACAATGACGTTGACAATTTCTTGAAAAAATGCGTCGCTATTAATACATTTGAAATTAAATTAAGATCTTCTTTGCTTTCTGAATGTCTTAAATAATAGCAATATTTTATTGTTGTGTGTAGTATATTATAATAATATTTTCTATGTAATTATACTTTAGTAAATAAGTCAATTTCAATTTGTTAGATGATACTATACCTGTTGCAAAATTTCTTGTATATTATGATATTTTATATGAGCCAAGTGCTAAATAAAGAAGTATATACACAGGGTGAACTTCCTAGGCAGTTTCCGTATGAACGAAAAGAGGTATTCTATTTCTGTAAAGGCCAGCCGTTACATATTTTTGGTGGCTTTATTTTATCGTTAAAATGTTGTCAATGGCAGTGGCGTCCGCGAAGTCGCGACGCCGGAAAGAAAATTTTCGATGACTGGAACTTTGAAAGTATAATATTATTAAAGTTTGTTTAATTCTAAGTATTTTTTTCAGTATATACCTTTCTATTAAAACCGGTGGTTTTCGAGATAAATCGAAAAAAAATATTCAGTCAAATATTTGGTAACTAGCAAAAAAAAATTGCTCAAATTTAGTCACTACATACAGTGGTGATTCGCAATCTTTCAAAAGGTTGTACAAAGATGGCGGCGTCGAAGTGCAAACATAGCATACACGATAAGCATCCAAATAATATATATATAAATTTCTAATGACACATTTTTTAAAAAGGCAAATATCTTTCAAATTATCTAATATTTCCTATTTTTAAATTTTTTAAAGTATAATTTTCTTTAACCCCTGTATTGTTTTGTTAATTATATAAACTAGTGGTCCTAAGTCTAATTTAATAATATACAGTCAAGTATGTTGTGTAGTAATTTATTTTGACGTTCGTTGACATACAATCAATTTTTAAGTTTTTGAATGCGTTTGTTATCACAAGATAATTCAGAAATGGTTATGTATACCAACGAAGACAAATTAAACATGGTTTTCATCTACGGAGAATGTATAAAAAATTTGAATGAAGCCGGAAGGTTATTCCATTTACGTTTTCCTAATTTCCCTAAGCCAGATCCATAACACCTGTATTTCTTTAACCAATAAGTTGAAATCATAATAAGCAGTTAATGGCTACAAATGATGCAAATACTGCTTTAGTAATTAACAAAATGATCCAACATGTCATTTAAGATCTGGTGGTTTTCAGCTTCGCATACATTTTATTGCCAAATTGTCAGTATTACATGAAGAAAATCTGAATTATTTGAAAAATGTGTTGTGGAGCGATGAGAGCGATGAGAGCTTGTTGCTGTATTACTGCCGAGTTCGAGTCTCAGCTGCAACAGATGACAATGGCGCAGGGAATGGTTGTGGGCCTGCCCTGATTGTGTGGTAGAATAGCTGTGGTTAATCTCCGCTAAGATGTTGTTAATATAAAGAAGGTGATTAAACAAAATTCGAAATCAACAACTTCGATATATATTTTAATCAATTTTTGACACCAAATTAGAATTAGATACTCCTTTTCTCACTGTTCATACAAGTCCAGTAAATCCTGAATTTTGGATATATTTACACTTGGCCCACCTGTGTAATGCAATATGTGCAACGTCATGATTGTATATTAGAAAATACAGAATATTAGATCCTTGTCAGGTTTCTTTGTGCATATTTTGAACACAATATACACTCCTATTTTAAAATTGTTATTTCATATATTTCTCAACTATGCAACATGTTTGCCTCCCATCAACACATTATAGTATGGACCTGTACATGTAATGCTACGTCCAATTTTAAAACTCAATCTGACGTAACTAGTTGGTCGTTGTCTGTTGACATAACGGTATTTGCCGGCCGACTAACAGTGGAGATGGTCGGGGTTCTAAATTACTATGATGTATCAGGGCGCCAAGTAAATTTTTCCTCTCCAAATACCAGCTCAAGTACAATGTAACCTTAAATTTACTAAATAAATTACTTAGCGAGACGATAATGAAAAATTCAAATTCAGTTTTATCTTTTAATAACAATAAACGAAGTAACTTTATAACATTCAAGAGTACAATAACGTAGGGGATGGTAGACAAATTCACACACAAAAAAAATATATCTAACTGGGTATACGCGTCTTACGTAAGTGCTTAAACCCCCAACAAATATCATAGATGTTATAATTAGTTGACAGAATATTTTCATAAAATGTTTAGCAAAATTTAAAAAAAATATATATATATAGGTACAGTGGTGAAATTTTTTTAGTAAAATTTATAATATATTTTTAAGAAAAATTCAATGTATATATGGCGCAAGAAGGATACAAACTGCAGGCAGCAGGGCTTCAGCTTCGGCTCAATTTTCAGGAATGGGCAACTTCCAGCCTATCAATTAACCCAAAAAAATGGATGGCTCTCCACAAAAAAGAAATTCCAGTCCAGTAAGGAGAAGTAACATAAGTACGTGTAGACCAGTGAAAAAAAGTTATTCGTTCGTATCAGGAGACAAAAAAAAATCGTATGAAAAACTACGAAATCCTAGACGAAACCGTAGGTGAAAATAAAACCCTAAAAATAAATTTTTACCATTGAACAATTTACTACAAGTGATATTTTGCTAGTTTGAATATAGAAATAAAATAATTACCTCGTTTCGGAGGGTTTTCCTAGAGAAATGTTGTTGACCTTGGATGTCCTTGGCCTCGTGTAAATTTGGCAAAAATGGCTTTTACGTATAGATCCTTCCAATGAAGACAATCGATTTCCAATACCATAAAAATATGCACTCGTCCAAACATAAATGGAAAATCGAAAAGTAACGTTGCGAAAATATCCCAAAATGGTGAAATTACTTGTTTCAAAAATCGCAACGAGCACGTAAAATTACCACTTAATAAATTGCCAAGCGTTCGAGCCAATTACACGTGAAAAGTGACAGACTACCGGAAGACAAAACCTAAGCCAAAAACTATTGTGAAGAAATAAATCTGTGTTACCGATCGTCAGTCGGTTATAGGAATCTACCTATAAACTAATTAAAAGTTATTGGTTTCCTAGCTTAAGAATTACAGAAATAGAGAGCTTAAGTATATGCAACACGCTACACAACAAAATGTATAAAGCCATGCCTATACCTGCAACAATTCCTTACAATTGCGAATTCATATAGACAACTAAATAATAAATATTACGCGTGACGACGGATAACACGAATTCGTTAGACATTAAATGTAAGAGATAGAATAATGATTTAGAGATTTTTTTTAATAACGTATAAATGTTAAATTGAACTGTAACAGTAAATACCAAGAAGTATTCAGTAAAATATATTCTGAGATATTAAGCATATTTGGAATACTCCCGAGGGCACCGACCAATACACAAATGTTAGAATTAAATTGTTAATTAAAATGATTATTTATTTTAATTTCTTACAAAATTGTTCCTCACACGGTGTCGTCATTAGATATTGAAAACAAGACTAAGTTATTTAGGACTAATAAAAGTATTTATTGTACCAATTTAAGAAAGTGTTGTACCATTAATTTTGCTGCATGTATTCGGCGTACGTTGAATATTAATAGGAATAATAATTATTCCTATAATTTCTATATAATCTTAAATCTTTTTCTGCTAGTTCCTAACTGTTCACACGGTTCTACTGGTGTGTTAATTTTTTCTTTATCTTAAATAGCCAATAAATAACTTGTAATATTAATATTTGAAACGTCTGTAATCATTTACGACATCAAATAGTCAAGCAGGTCTGGTAAATATAAACATTTTCCACCTACAAAGCAGCGCTGAAGTATTGAACTGTCTATGTGGTAAGAATCGAGTTTCTGAAGTGCAATAATGATCCCAGCCTGATATCTTCTACTCACGCAATATGTGTGCATGTAGTTAAAAGGACCTCACATAACCGTGGTCATGGCAAACAACAAAAGTGCGATAAATGCTGCTGTCATGCAAAATTACGTTTAGGTTGTCGGTGGCATGTGGTGAAGATATCTTGTATTTCTTATCATTTAATTGGTACAATTGAAGGTAATTAATGGAATTAGTAGTAAAACGCACGGCGAGGACAAAATATACAGAGTGCTTGATTTATCGTTTCAGAGTTCGTGGCTTTTTAACCAACTGAAATGATCACTAAAAGGCTAATCATTCACTATTCTGAATACAACGGCCAAAATAAACAAAACATTTTTTTACTCTTAATATTGAACATAGCCTCAACAAACCTTATATCGTAGACAGAAGATCTGTTTCTTACTAAATTTGCAAAAATATACATAGTATTCCTTCATAACACAATTATTTACTAATCAGAGGTTACTAGCCTAAAACTACTTTTTAATTGTTTGAGGAGAATTGGTAGTACTTGACAAATATTACATGACTGTTCTTCCGAAGTACAATCAGAGCAGTAAGTTTTTCGGTGATGCTGTGGGATAAAAATATTGTTTCACATCTGGCTTTCTAGGTTTTCTTAACGATGCAGCCGATGACTAATTGTATTGGGAAAACGAGTTGACTACGACATGAGAGGCTTTCTTAGAACTAAAACATTTTGCCTGAATTGTCTAAATTTTCTAAAAATTAGTTGTTCATTTGATATGTTTTACAATTTTTAAGAAGTGAATTTGCCTCTTTCTAACTGTTATAATTAATACAATAATAATAATGAAATCTAAATATACAAGCTGATTATATTAGCGATTTACAGGTAAAATTTAGCTAGTGTTACATGGACTGTGCTTATTTAACAATTTTATGCAAATAATTTATATTTATTTATATTTAGAACGATTTGTATATCATTTTGATTTAGTTTTTGTAAGTGAGACTACTTCAAACTAACTCTTTATATCACTGCTAAAGGACCTTGCACGAAATATATGGGTTTTGGGTCCCGGTTGTAGTGGCAGCCACTACAATCACTGTCGACGAGATACCGTAGAGTGTATGAAATACATTACCAACTGTAGGGAAATGCATTTAATCCTAGAGCGCAATAAAAGTAATTGTAATAGCCACCACTTCAAATCTGATGTCGTGCCGTAATCCACATAGTTGGAATAAAATGACCCATAGTTGTAAATTCTTAACGCCAGAATAAATAAACAATCTCCGTACAAAAAACCTCTGTAGTGTGCCCTAACAATACTTACATTGCGTTGACCGCAAATAAATAAGTAGGACACTCTCGCACAAAGGCCCTTGTTGAACGAGATAGCCATAAACTTTTAGAATATTACTAAATAAGTAAAATGAAAAGGTCGTTGTCCCGTTAACCCAAATAACATAATTCAAAGAGCATTGCATACCAACGGTAGAGTAAAATTCCACCCCCGCTGAGAAAGCGGAATAATATTATCGGTTAACTGTAGCAAAACAATTCGACTGTGATCTGCACTAACCTGACTTTAATTTCAAAAGAAACTATTTGTCTATTTTTATCGAATAAAGCAAAAATGAAAAGAACATGACTTTTGAAACTGTTTGTAAGCTAATTAAGATCAAATAATTATGATGCAACTTAAATGAACCTTGAAACAAAAAACGTTGTTCTCAACTAGTAAATAAATATAAAATCATATCCTAAATTTCCCGAACTCTGATTGTTTGTCCCCCAAACAAAGAAACTTAATAAACACTTTAGATACCAACGCGGCCGAACGGCCAATGAACGTTAGGCTCAGTATATATAAGTCTACAGATTTTCCTCCGGATTCCTGATACCGTTGCCAGATAAATAATGAGGGAATTTAGTTAACTGATTTGAAAAATGGGTAAGGCCGCGGGACGGCATTTCAGCCTCACCTAGACAAATTGCAATTTCTTTCTCGTTAGCCACGTCGTCGTCTTGAGGATCTTCGTCAGAGTCTCGCAACTCGCTGAGAATTAAGCTACACTTCATGGCTGGGAGTCTGTTGTCTTTCTTCAAAGTACAAGGCCTCGACATGGAAAGTGTCGGTAATAATTAAATCGGATTTAATTCTCTTGTAATCCGTTACAAGACCTCGATACAGGAAGTATCGGTAATAATTAGATCGGATTTAATTCTCTTGTATGTCCTGGTAGAATCTCTGCTGGACGTCTGCTGCTCTTCTTCAAAGTACAAGGCATCAACACGGAAAATGTCGGTAATAATTAAATCGGATCTAATTATCTTGCATCTCCAATACAAGGCCTCGATAAGGAAAGTATCTGTAATAATTAGATCGGATTTAATTCTCTTGTACGTTCTGGTAGAATCTCTGGTGGCTGGGCTTGGTTTCTTCCCTGGGCGGTCAAAGGAAAATGGCCCTCTTTCGCGGTTTCAGCATCGCTTTTATATGAACGCAACCCTATGCAAACGTGTATGGGATGAACGAGAGTGACTGGCGTTTGAAGACGTATAGTTGGGCCCACTTGAGACTGGCATTTGTTAAATTTTAGTTATGGGCTCCAATGACTAATAAGGTTCATTATGGCTCTTAACCTCTAACATCTGTTTAGAAATGCAACGAACTAATATAGCCTAACGTTGCTTTTAAGACTTTTTAAATCTACTCATTTCTATACAGAATAAAATTATTTGACTTGAAAACTGAAATGCAAATGCGTATTTAAAATCGCTAATGGTTTTTTTTAAATTATGTCGTAAGAAAAAAATGATTGTTGATAAATTAGATAAGAGTAATTGAATTTTGATAATAAAGTAAGAAAATAATTTGAAAACGGTTGGCCTTATGGACCGTCTTAATCTTTCGCTAAAAACTCTGAACAATTAAGTTGTAGGTAATTAGATGGGGTGTTGTTCGAAAGTAACCTTCAAGGTCATTTTAAGGCCAAACTGATTTTTATAATAGGTTTCCACATTTTTTTATAAGGGAAGTGAAAAGCTTAAAACTCTGCATTTAAATGCAATAATAACTTAGGGATCAGTTGATACGAAACTTAAGTGAAGCCACCGTACGCCATCGGGCGCCTCTCCAGGTGGTGTACAGAGGAACACTCTCGACGCTTAGAGGGTACTGGGGAGTAGATTCCTAGGAGATTCCTAGGACGAACCAAAATCAAATGCTAAAATCGTACGGTTGATATATTAGTAATGAATAGTTAATACGATTCCTTGATATTCGGAAAACGGTCTATTTTCTGTCCTTACGACCTTGATATCTCGAAAACAGTTCATTTTTAGACATTGTGCCTATGCGAACTTTCGACCAGGACGTCATGAAGTATAACATCACAAGTGCAGACAATTTGACCGGGACCCAAAACCCATATATTTTGTGTTGGGTCCTTTCTTCGCAGTTTTCATAGATTTATTTTTGTATATTAGGAACTCTGTCATGGTTTTTACAGTAAATTATGTACTTCTGTTCCAGCACTTCAGGCCAACAATTGTCTCCACCATACCTGGAAAACATTTACATAATTTAAATTTTCATTTTTTACTTTGTATGCTCTTCATAATATGTAGTTATTTTTCTTACCTCTAAAGCTTCATCCAGTCACACCTGTTATATGATGTATTTGGATCATCACAATATAGTTTGAAAACCCATCTAATAATTTGCAGAATGTCAACTCTTTTTGGTTATGTTTGCATATCACCCTTGGAGCATATACTCGAAGATTTTATCGATTTATTATTGAACATTAAATATTTCTTTATCGATTCTACAGTGGTGCAATAATTTAATTGTAAATAGAACTAACTAGAAAATAAATCCGATTATAGTCACTTCTAATTCGATATAATTAAGTCGCCCATCAACAGATGGCGAGACGCTCGTAAAGTTTCCAGTTTTCATTATCATTAGGAAAAATATATTTTTAAAGTTTGTACATTGGTACCTTAATTAAGATTGTAATATAAAAAAAGTTTACCTTAATAGTTAAACATCCGAGGTAGCCATTTACCTTCCAAATTTGTACTGATTGACATTTAAGAACTTTTTTACTGTGGGATCTTCGAGTAATACTTATTATATTCTTTATCCGCGTTTCTTTTTGAATTATAACACCATATAGGTAAATTTTACTTATTAATTATTTCAATTTTAATAATTTTCAATTATTTTATTATTGTGATTTCACTACTCAAATAAAATTAGATTCAATTTTCTTTTTTGGCAATTTAGTTCGCAATCAGCAATCAGCAATTTTGTAATTAGAAATCTTGCAATTATCTAGAATTTTGTAATTGTCTGGCGTTTTGTAATTATCAAGCAATTTGAATAATTACCTACCAATATTATTTAATGAAACCGTTAGGTTTTATGACTTATTTTTGGCTTATGCTAACATGCCTTTAGTTTTTTATTAATTTTTATTAATTAATATTTGGTTATCAAAATAACCAAGAATCTATAATACTGCATTAGAAGCTATTATACAATCCTTAAAATCCACAAGAGCTTACTCATTTGAATCATACTGCAAAGCGATAGAACTAAATTGCCAAACATCATTTAGATTTCCTGTGAATCAATTGTGCCTAACTTCGCACACATCTAGTTTGTGACTTTAGGACTACGTTAGTAAACTGTTTTTTTTGCATTAAATTTCTTTCTGCACAATTTTTCTGATTAACTGATTAAAAGAGATAAATTTACTCATTATTTGCTATAGATGATGCTCTCATAACATCAAGTATTTCATTGTCATTTTCCCCAAGCAAAACAAAATTGTTCTTTTATACCACACACACAAAAGGGTAAGTCTCACCTCTCTTGTAAGTTCTCTGAACCTATGATAATTTGCTCCGACTTAAACTAGCTAGTCGTTCGCATTTGTTTCTTTATTTATTGGCGATTTCAACAAAAAGGAAAGTAAACAGGTGACACTAGATGGTTATTTTTACACTTTCAAATCACTTACCTAGAATTGCGTAAAAGAGAGAATGTAGATAACCAAAATTTTTTTGTATTTAGCCGAGACAACACTTCTGACTGCGATGTCAAGTTAAAGAAGCTGTTGTTGTTTTAAAGTTATGAAATGAAAATGATTTTTTATTAATAACGAACTTACATTGACCATTTACGAGAGAAGATACTTCGCTATTTTCCTCTTGTAGCTGTTTTCAATTTTTGAATTTTGAGTGTGGTTAATGTCGTAAGTACATTTCTCGAATAGGTACCGGTGATTTGAGCAAACAAAGTGTTTATCATTTTTCGAAATAGGTTAGGAAATTTAACTCTGATACTTGAAGTTTTAATATATCAGCCCCATCAAATCTTGGGATATCCACTAGGAATAGTCCTTTTCTGGCTTCCTAGAAGGCAAACCAACTTACATACAACTATACTTTTTAAACCATCGAATTTTGGTTAAATTTCACTTCTCTGAATTATTGACATCAAATCCTGGGATACGTTGTATGTGAGTTATTGCAGTTTAACTCTTCTTACAGTGAACGTTTTGCTCATATTTGATTTGCGATAATTTAAAAAATCGTCACGCTTGATTGGCCATAATATATTGTAAGAGAGAGGTCATTACAATTGTACATTTATTGTTGTCAAATCCACTTTTTTAACTCAAAGGTGCTAACGAACTGTATCGAAGTACCTCGATATATAATCAGGCTCGTTTTCATTTGTTGGACTACCCCTTTTCAAGAGTATTATACTGTTATCTTTTGTAAATTAATGTATGGAAAGTTTGTATTAGCTGTTTGCCAGTGAATGGGTTCATTAGAGTTCTTAAAGTTTAAATTGTGTGTTTTTTTTAAATTTCATACTCGTGAGGTCAAGCACACGCAAATATAATTGCTGCACATATTTAATGTAACCGCAAATTTTACTAATCTAAATTTCATTCCGTTTTTTTTTTTATACATTTATTTAACGTCGGCCTATTTCCACTACTGAGGCCTAACACGAGCTACCCCCAACCAGGAATTTTGCCGAACCTCTTCCCTTAAGAAGCGTAGGGATCTTTTACTTGCCTAACATTTAATAGACAAGGGACCGACGGCTTTACATCCCCTCCGAAGGATGGTATATCTCCTATACAACCCTCGCCTAAGGTTGTATAGCTTCCGCGCATACACTGATATACAAGCCGCTGGAAGATGTGTGAGGCGAGAACGCGGTTTCCGTTGGAATGGTCACCAATCCAAGTACTAACTGCGCCTGTCGTTGCTTTACATCGCATACCGAAGTATGTACATAGTAAAGACGCACCTACGCTCGCCCCTTCATTCCGTTTAAACTTTTTATCACCTTTCAAAGCGAACGGGAGATTTTAAAATTTTTCTCAATTGCATGTGGATTTCGATTAATCCCTGCTATAATTATTAGCATTTTTGAAAATTGTCATGTAACAGTTGTCCATCAATCTGCAAATAAAATTGAATTAAACGGCAGGTCTAGGATTCACGGATCAGTTGTGAGTATGGTGATTTAAGGAATATTGGACAAACTAAACCTTCAATTATCACTAGATTTAAGGAGGATATGCTCCAAATATGGAAGAAAAGTTTAACTTTGCTCAATATGGCTTTCATTTAACATGTAACAAATAATAAAATGATGCTTTTGAAGTCTCAGAAATTGCATAATGTGAATAAGCCTAAGGATCTATCCGATATGGTCCGGTTTAATGATTAGTAGAATTTAAGGAAGGGCGAGTTTAACCTGATTGGTTGAAGTCTTTGACAAATGATATTGATTTAGTGAAAATGTAGAATAATTAGTTAGGCTTACATAGGCGTTGATCTTCTCCGGATTATGCGAACATAGTTGGCGAAACGTGTGTCGACAAGATAATGTTCAACTGTTGTTTGTGTAGGCTGTGCCGATAGAGGGCGAGGCATTGGAGTTAGAAGTAAGTCAATTAAATATGGCAAGTATAATTTCTTTTCAGTCCGTATATTAAAAATGTTATTAGACAAAAACATAAAAACACACAACATATAGTAGACAACCCCCAAATCCAAAGTCTGTTCGGAAGGGGGTTACACATTTGAAAAAACGTACAGAACATCCATTACCCGCCGACATTACCAATGTCGGTGCCGGAGATCCAACCCAGAATACAACAGAGTCAGACCAAGTGCGTTCATCACTCAACCCTCTCTAGCCTACTGAGCTATTATATCGATTAGAACAAGGTGATGATAATAGTCAAAATAATGGAATACCAAAGAAACAGTTTGCCAAAAGTGTCTCAGTGCCGTTCCTCAACACTATGAATAATAAACCTCAAAATATCATTGTTTTAGCGTGATCAACTTTGCTATTGCTCATTGGCGTAGTAGGCCATTGAAGAAAATGGGGTTGGTTTAAAGAAAAAATAGTAGCAATTATTTCATAGAAATTTTTCATTTTAGATTCGTGTTCAGTATCATGAGAAACCTCCTTACACCAAATTTGAAGGAAACATTTATCATGTATTGGATATTAAATATTTGAGGAGGTCTCACGTATTCTTCATGCTCTTCTCGTTCTTATACTTGCAGGCTCTAGAGTGGTCTTGAAATTCGCGACTTAAGATTAAATTAAATCACATTTATGTGGACATTTAAGATAGAAATATTTCAAACACAAATTTTAGAAGAATATTCTATTAGAGAGATGGCGACGTTCAATTTCTCTTTCTTCCACGCAACCATCTATTAAAACTAGTCTACAAAAAAATTAAAAATATTGGGCTATTATCACAGAATAAACACAGAAATTCAGCGTAGATTAATTATGTAATAATAAAAGAAAAAGAAAGAACAAGAAACAATTATTAATTCATTCCCTTAGATTGACTATATGTTGTTTTAATTGTTTTCGAAATGCCAAACGGCTAGATGATGTTTTTATATCTACTGAATCTATTATAATTTTTAGCAGCATTGTAGGAAAACCCTCTTTGAAATAGTGCAGTTATGCGTTTGAGAACAGTATATAGGTGACAATGTGTGATACTTGTTTTGCTGGGTAGCTGGTTTGGAGATTATTCCAGGGTTCAATGTTAATATTAATTAAAATCCAGATCCAAAATAAGACATTTATTCTCCTAATAATTATATGTACAGTGTGGCCATATCTTTTATGGCTTAGGTTGCGACAATCTTGTTATTACATAAGTATATCATAGTAATCGGAGAGAGAGAGAGAGAGAGAGAGACAAAGAGTGTAACATATTTCCTCTATGTACGTCGTCGTAACCCCAATTCTCTAATCGAAGTTCCAGGACATAACAGACGCGACTAAGAAATCTGTTTCAGGAGAGATCCAGTTCAATACACTCGAATCAATCTGACGGGAGGTTCAGTTCAACGCACTCGAACAGATACTTGGCCAGCGGCTGCCACGGTGCCGGAGAAGCTTGATCTTCCGGTTATCTCAGTTCAATACACTCGAGAAAGGTGAAAGCCAAGCTCTGAATTTACTGGTTTCTGGCTAGCTATTTTATACCCAAAAATCACGGTCACGTGGTTTTGCACCCGGCACGCAAGTTGCGGCCTGGTGAAGTTAAAATTAAAAGTTAAAAAAGAACTAATCTTGAAGAACTAAAATTGAACTACTTGATCCATGCATGATTAAAATAAGTTAAACTGGAATGAACGTATACAGTATTCCTGTAGTATTGTATACTTCATTACAAATGTCTAGAATTACGACTATGAAAATGCTTATCGAAAAGATATGATGGTTCACGGCGGATCTTTCTCAAACCACCTTGACTCAGAGATTTTATCAGATACGTGGTCAAACTTCTTTAACTTAAAACAGTAGTAAATACAGGAGTTTTAGATCTTTTGTAAACTTCGTTGAATTAACGCGGATGTGTACAAGGTATCCTCATAAGAATGTGTTGAGAGAATCAAGGAGTCACAGAGCTTTAGCCTGATACCCGGTCAAGTACATCTCTGTGCATATAAAGAGATTTAAGTTTCCCATAAAATTTTCTAATTAAATGATTATCCACAAATCTTAAATTGTCGCAAAATGAACACACAAATTTTTGCACATAACTTGTAACTCAGCGCTCGGCGGGGCATATAGCCCAGAGAGTAGCTGTTGGTTGCAGTCTGGTTATGCCTTAGGACTTAATAATTGCTCATTTAATGTGATATTAAATAATGGATTATTTGCTGGTGAGGTATTATCTTTTCCAAATACTAAATATTACTATTATATTTAGAAAATTATTTATCGAATTTACAGCTGTGGCTAAGTTATCGGTATCAAAAGACAAATAAATTTGAGTATCATCCGCGCATTGGTGGACATTGCATACTCGATGAAACTAACTAAAATCTGATGTATAAATAGAAAATAAAAGTGGCCTCAAGATGCTACCTTGGGGCACACCGAGCGTAACCGGCTTGTAGCTAGATGATTGGTCATTGTTTATTACACGTTGGTGTCTGCGACTGAGGTGGTTCTGAAGAAAAGAAAGAACACTACCACTTATACCAAGATATTGAAGCTTTTTACATAAAATGATGGTCCAGGGTGTCAAATGCCTAACTAAAGTCCAGCAGGATTAAACAAGTATTTTGATTCCTGTCACACGCCTTAAAGATGTTATCAGCAACAAGCAATAATACAGTTGTGGTGCTATGGTTAGCTCTGAAACCTGATTGGAGAGACGGCATAATATGTTTACTTAATAAACAGTCCTAAAATTGAGTGGCAAAAATCTTCTCAAGTACTTTTGATAATGTTGACAAGATACTAATTGGTTTGAACTGAGAAATTTCAGTGGAACTATTAATTTTAGGAATGGATAACACATTCGCTGTTTTCCATGCATCAGAGAAAATATCCTTAGCTAAGTATGTATTTATAATATACGTAAAGTAAATAGTCAGGTGAGGAAAAATTAAGTTTAACATTTTTAGATTAATAAATAAGTAATTATAATGCTGTTATAGAAGATAAACTGCATTTCCTATAAATTAATTACTTTATCTTAATTTGGGAGAAACATAAAAGCCAATTATCTCTTTTATGAGCCGATTTTTTATATTACGGCAGGATTTTAATTAAAATTTACTACTTTAATATAATTGTATCTAAGTGTAGATAAAGCGTTATAAGAAAGTTTTAAGGTCTACAAACTACTTTATTGCTATATTAATTTTTATTGATACTTCACCGTTTTATCGGATACTTACATCACAAATGACTAAATATCATAACTAGCGGCACCTTAAGCTGAAACTTTTCTTCTGGATTTATAACTATTTCAGGTGGTTTTACTTTATTTTTTAATCAATAATGTCAAGATTTAATAGAGACATACAACAGGGATTAGATGAGGCTAGTCTTTAGTGCACTTTTATTCAAATGAGTATGTAATTACTGTTCATTTTCCATAAATCAAGTAAATAAGTAGAAATGATTATATGAAAACGTTAGTGGGGTTTTGGAGTCGGTTCTAGGATTCTAATCGCAGGCTTGTCGTTACCGCGTGTTGTTTTTAAATAACCTTTATTTTTATATTATAATTAATTCTGAGATCGTCGCAAGATTTCATACTCCTCATTATCATATGGTCAGTCACTCATGAAACACTCTGTATATGGTAATTATACAGTGACCCATTTAAAAGTGGGGCACCTTTCTAAAATTTTTATTTGTAGACAGATTTAAATGATTTTTTTTTAAATTATAGAGCTTCAATAACTCTACTGGGGTGCAAAATTTCAGATCAAAATTAAAAATTTCAAGGCCTATTTCGATTTTATTTTCAAGGCCAAAAATCCAAAAAGTATTAGCGATTTTTTTATCTGACTATGCCACTAGATTTAGAATGGGTATGACCGAAATTTAACAAAAAACTATTGGTTTCTACAGAAATATAGCATAATTAAAATTTATATTATGTTCTCAAAATATTTCGAATATTCGTCATGTAATTCACAATTGTTTAATTAATATTGTTTACAATGGTCGTTTAGATCGTTATCAGTTGAATTTTAAAAATTATAACCATCAGTTATTCAATATTGGCAATATTTGTTTTCTTTAAACATGTTCCATATTAAGGATAATTATTTTTATTAGCAAGTCTTGTAAATATTTTAATTATCAAAGCTGGCGTTTGAATATTATGTAAATAATTATAAAGCCCATACACCAAGTATTGTCAGACCTTAGAGAGAGGCGATATTGAAAAGAAAAAATTGGTATTTAATGAATGAACTGCACATCTTTTAGTAAGATCAGTTAACATGTAGATTACAATTAAAAATTTACCAATTTATTATTGTCTTCCCAATATCTCCTCTTTCTAAGGTCTGATGATTTTTAGTTTATGGATCTTACTATTATTTACATAATCCTCCAACGCCAGCTTTGATAATAAAAATAATTGCAAGACTTGCTAATAAAAATAATTATCCTTAATACGGAGCATGTTTAAAGAAAACAAATATTGCCAATATTGAACAACTACTATGATTATAATTTTTAAATCGTCGTATACCAAATCATACATACCATTTTCAGATGTGTATCAATTTAGTTAGGAACATAGGCAATTTGGCCGGTGGTTCCCGTTTAATATTTTGTTGGTGGGTAGTTGCGCACAGATCAACAATGTCTAAAATTTAGATATCAGTTTTAGAATAATGCTTGATAAAGAAAAATAGGTCGAAAAAAATTCTAAATAGCATTTTGGGCACCAATAATTTAGAAAATAAACGTTAGAAATGTCGATTCTGCACTTGAGTCTTCAAGATCAGAATATATTTTGGTTAGAAGACAGGTATTACAAGACGAAAATCATTAACAAGCAAAATTTGCAAGTCCATACGGTGTCCTCTAAGGTAGTGTTTTGGGACGCCTTTTTTTCATCATTTATGTGAATGACATTCATTGTGTCTTAAAGATGCATATATTTTGCTGATGACACTGTAATCTCTGCAGCTGGTAGAAATTTTGGCGCTATAACCAAGACCATTAATGGCGAACTCGATATTTTGTATGATTGGTTATATGGTAATAACATGGACAGCGGGATTCGCAATAGAATTAACGCTGCATCTAGAGCACTCTGGGGACTTAGAGAGAGAGAGAGTATTTGACAACCACGACCTTGCTTTGTCAACGAAAATGGCTGTCTACAGAGCAGTTGTCATTCCAACACTGCTATATAGATGTGAAAGCTGGGTCACTTACCGTCGGCATGTGAAAGAATTAGAACGTTTTCAGCAAAGACACCTCAGAAGTATGATGATAATCCGTTGGTTCCATCACATATCAAACGTGGAAGTACTCAGGAGATCAAACAGCCTTCCATTGAAGTGCTTATTTCAAGAGCACGCCTAAGATGGGCAGGTCACGTTCATCGTATGCATGATAACCGCCTTCCTAAATGTACACTTTATGGTGAATTGCTAAGCGGTAGAAGAAGGCGTGGCGGTCAACGAAAGAGGTTCAAAGACGCTCCCCATGAAAATCTAAAATCCTGCGGTATTGCAGGCGAGCAATGGGAACAACTTGCAGCGGACAGAACCGAATGGCGAGGGGTTGTGGCCAGCTATCAAGGAAATGTTGCTGCAAGAAGGCCGAATCCAAGACCTAACCAGGTCTATGTTTGTCCTGATTGCGGTCGACATGTGCTCTCCCGAATTGGCCTCTATAGCCATAGTCGTGTGCACCGTAGATGAATGGGAATTACAATAGACTACACCTTTTATTTGTTTTTTATTGTACACAATTTATCGACTGTAACATTTTTATACTCGGACTCGAGTAACGGCTAATAATAAGTTGAAACTAAATTCCAATAAAACCAAATTGATGACTTTAGGTCCTATATCTTTTTTAAGTAATAAATTTTTAAGCGACAACTATACAGTTAAAATCAATGAATGTACTAGTGGATCAAATTAAATACCTAACTGTTATGTTGAACCCACAACTTAGTCATCAAGTCAATTTTATGTGTGAGAAAATTGGGGAAATAAATGGCTTATCTCGCAGAATTGCAACTAATTGAACGTAGTGGAGTACATTGCGAAATTACAATACTATAATATATCTCAATTTCACATACTGCACATCTTTGTTAAAACATGTAATAACCAAGAAATCACCAAGTTGCAACTACTGCAAAATACAGCAATGGGTATTATATTAAATTGTAATATTTATACTCCTATTAAGCTCATGTTAAGTACTCGTAGTTGGTTATCTGTGGAGCAGAGTATGAAAAGACAAATTTAGTCCTAATATATAAAATAATTAATGAAAAAGTTACCACCTTCTTACAAATATTAAGGAAACACCAAGATAGACATAATTATAATATAAGCGAAAAATAGTTATTATGATTTGTCAAATTGAATTGAATTTGTCAAAACACCTTTTTTTATAAGGTTCGATAAATCACGAAGGACTTCGTCTTTTCCATGCTCTGCTCATTGATACAAAATAAACTCGATATATAAGAGGTTTTATTAAAAATGTATGTAATATTAGACATGTAATTAGTTACCTAATATATAAAACATAAATACAGCATTCCTAGTTCTATTTCACCGCAATCTGATAATTTCAATTATTTCGGGACTACTCCCCTTATTATAATAAATAATTTACCGCCTGTACAATCTAGCAGCAGCATCTATTTAGATAACATTATGGTGTGCAACCTAGACAAAGAATTTGATTTTTCACAAGTAACATAGATATATGTTCTAGATATAATTAATAATTTAGTCCATATGGCATTTATTATTGTATCAAATGCAGTGTACTTCCAAAGATACTAAAGTTATCAAAAGTGATACCTATACACAACAAAGACTGTATTGATGACCATGCCAACCACAGGCCAATTGCCATTATTTCTGTGTTTGCTGAAATACTTAAAATAGTATTAAAATTACAAATTACGTTTTACTTTGAAAGCTGTAATCTTTTTAATAACTGTCAGTTTAGCTTTAGAGCAAAGAATAGCACAACGTTGGCAGTAAATGCTTTAATAGATTTAATAAACAAGGGTTTCGAGGATAGCGAATTTTCATATATGAAATTTCTGGACTTGAGTAAAACCTTCGACTTCGTATTCCATAACATCTTATTAAGTAAATTATCCTTCTATAAATTTTCGACAAGTAGCAGTAATTTGGTAAAATCCTATCTTGAGGATGTACAGTATTTAAACAAGAAATCAAATATAATCGAGTTAAATATTGGTGTGCCCCAAGGGTCAATTTTGGGTCCGATACTGTTCCATATTTACGTGAGTGACTTATCTAACTGTACATCTGAACCTAATTTCACTTTATTCGCCGACGATACTACAATGATTTATAAACACCATGACACTAACACCAACACCGTATTATCTACTGTTCTTGAAAATGAACCGAAATTCATAACTGGTTTCTAGTAATCAATTAGTCTTAAGTAGGGAAAAGACAGAAGCTATGGTTTTCAGTCTTAAGGCAACATACTGTCGATATGAATATGCCTGACGTAAACTTTTGATTAAACTACAATTTGTCTTTTAAAAGGCATGTAGAAAGAGTATGTTTGCAAAACGTGTTCAGCAACATCTTTTTCATTTAGTTTTTTCTTATACAATTTTGGTTTGGGGACATTCCCCTCAAGCAATGTATGTTTTCTCTATGCAGAGAAAAGCAGAGAGTTATAAGAGGCTTAGGCTTTATAGACGAATGTAAGGATGCTTTTAAGAAACTTTCAATATTAACATTACCTAGCACCTACCTTTGTTTACCTCCTATACACTAAAGAAAATCAAGATAAATGCGTAAGATGTGACCTGTTACATTCCTATACCGGAGAGTATTAAAAAACTACAAAACTAATCGTTTTAAAGGTGTATTAAAAAATATCGACTGGAAAAACGCTTTTATGATCTTAATGAATATTTATTATCTGACTTGTCGTGTGTAATTATTTGACATCGTTCTTTACATTTATTTGTTATTTTTATTTGATTGTCTTTACATAATTGTCATTGTTATTATATATTTTGTTTTCTTACGGACTTGTGTAAATATTCCAATGTATAAAGCACCAATAAATATTTACCTATTTATGCTCATGTTCATATACTACCGCTTCTTAAATTCCTCCTTACATTTATATTAAAATAGTAATATATAATAAATAAATAATCTCTCTCGAAATGGTGAGAATGACAATTTACCCAGACCTGATATATTTATATCTAGCTTGTCTTCAACTACAAATATATTCCGTTTAATAGTGATATAATGGTTAAGCGACGTCAATAAAATTATAAAGGATAATTTTACATGATATATTAGAAACAATACCATTAACCAGAAATCTTGTAAAGATATTAATCTTGTCGGCGTCCCAGCTTGATATAACCACGGTGCCGCAATACTACTAAAAGTAAATCTTAAATGGATAATGAGAATGATTGGGCATTTGTACATACCGTTAATTGGTGATCGTTGCCATAATGGGTATGGTTGAGAAGTAGCCAAGCCTTTGTCGAGGCTAATTTGCGCACCAATTTAAAATAATTTAGAGTTAAACAATAGAATGTGTTTAAGCAGAAAGCGGCATTAACGTGTCGCAAAAGATTACCTTACATGGGACGCTCACGTTCTTTCAACTACAATGGGACTTTATGCTTCACAATTTATTGAACTTTTCAGAAGGAAAAACTGCTTATACAGTGTGGTCCATCTCTGAAAGATGTTGAGACATACCCTTACGGCACCGACATTTTTAGCTGACTATCATTTGCTGCTGCAGTAATAATAATATACAGACTGTCCATTTTATCAGGGCACTCGAGAATATCTTACTTAATATCGGTCGTAAAAAAATTATTTCTACGAAAATTGTGTCGATTTATATAACGTACAAAATGGTTTAAAGACGAAGAGTTATGGCGGAAAATATCATTTTTTTAAAACCAATAATTTTTTTTTTAGCAAGCATTATACTTGCCGTGGAGAATTATGATTAAATAAAACGATAAAATAATTCAAGAAGTTATTCAAATCTTTGCTATAATAAAACATTAACACAATTAAGAAGAATAAAGTAAATTCAGGTAACAAAAACAAAATATTAATCAAGAAAGCAACATGGAGCAATTATGGAAAGAGTATTCGCAGTTATGCCAATGTATAGAGGACCTCCATAAAAGCGTCACTCCTTGCTCAGAAAGTTAAAATGTATTTACCAATTAATTTAAGTATAATATCCATTTGTTTGTATTTCATGATTTCACTATTATTTCAATTATTTTAAAAGTGTTGGCTATGAACAAACTTGAACAATTTAATTTTTTGACAGATCATCTCAGTTAATACTTAAATTCTCACTCAATCACACTCGTTTAAGAATTTAGAATTTTCAAAAATGATTTTTACTCACATTGATCGTTATAATATGTTCGTTACATATTGCCAATGCAATTTTAACTTTGGATTAGCTCAAGTAGAATATAGAAACAGATTTCCACAAGCACTGCAGCCGAATAAAACGCTGTTCAGAAAATTAGCTACGAAACTGAAAAATAATGATTTATTTTTAAAGAAGACAAGATTGAACAGTGTTACTGATAATGTAAATAAGGTAAACCGAGTTATTAATAATTAATAACTCGGTTTACCTTATTTACATTATCAGTAACACTTTTCAATCTTGTCATATAAATAAAACAAGTACTAGAAAAATTTTAAATAAAAATGGTTAACGGTGTTGTAAAGCCAAAAAAATTCACAATTTGCAAGCGGAGGACAAACCAAGGAGGACGACTTTTTGTAGGTGGCTGTTGGAAAAGAAGCGTGCCGATCCATTAATATGTAGTAAAAGACTTTGTTCCGACGAGGCAAATTTTTCCAATAATGGATTTTTTAATCGCAATATTCATTACAAATGGACTTCTGAAAATACACACTGGCATAAACCGACTGAGTTTCAAAATTGTTTTTCAATAAATGTGTGGATATGTATTTTAGGCACCAATTTAATATGTCCTTATTTTTATGATGGTCACCTCAGTGGTCAAAGGTACCTAAACTTTTTGGGAAATGAATTTAATGAATTCTTAAATGACCTACCTTTAGAGAATCGATACAGCTTTCAATATTTTCAACAATTCCCAGATTTGCCTAGATTATTTAGACGAAATTTTGTCTCAACATTGGATAGGTACCAATGGATTTATTCGATGGCCCCCTCGTTCTCCAGATATAACCCCAATGGAATTTTCTCTATGGGGGTATATTAAAGATAAGGTGTTTTCGACGACACCGCAAAATGTAGAGGACCTATAAGCTCGAATTCAACAGGCATGTATTACAGTTACCCCCGAAATGCTGAGTAATGTTTTAAATGCAGTGCCTCGCCGCGCTCGATTCTGCATAAGAAATCGCGGTGGACACTTTGAACGCTTGATATGATATCTTAAAAATTATTTTGAGGATTAGATAAATATTAATGTTCTGTGTGCTATATTCTTTTTATTATTAATTTTTTTTGTTACCTGAATTTACTTTATTGTTCTTAATTGTGTTAATGTTTTATTATAGCAATTTATTATTTTAACAACTTATTGAATTATTTCATCGTTTTATTTAATCATACTTCTCCACGGTAAATATAATGCTTGTTAAAAAAAAATTTATTGGTTTAAAAAAAATGTTTTTATAATTACTAACGTAGTACCAATGACTATTATATGGCATGTGATATATCATTGAAAAGGGAGGAAAATACTCTATTTAATGGCGCCATTTCCAGCCCGTTTCAAAATAATTTTTTTAACAGCCTTAAGAGTAAATCTCAAAATACAGCGGTTTTGAAAAAAATTAGATAAAATCTCATTGAAACACTCTGTTTTGTAAACAATTTTCGCATTAGAATTTTTCTCGTATCTCTTCAAATAACGGAGATATTTGGCCTAGACGTTTTCTCCATTTTCGATATTTTCCGCCATAACTCTTAAAGTAGGCTATGAATTTCAAATGTCTTTAAACCATCTTGTAGGTTATATAAATCGGCACAACTTTCGTAAAAATATTTTTTTTTGTACGAACGATATTATGTGAGATATTCTCGAGGACACTGATAAAATGGACAACCTGTATATTATACAAGGTGGTCCAAAATTGTCTCCTCATATTTCTGCAGCTGATAGTACATTCAAAATAATGGTAGTCTTTTATATAAACTTATTTCCGAAAATTAATAATATGGGAAATATACTCCTTAAAAGGGGATAAGTTTTTCTGCAATATCTTTCGATTCCCTTAAAATATTAAACTTAGTCATAGGGCATTCGGATGCTAGTTTCATGGTATCAGTCAAATGCATTTTTCTGCTTAAGGGGTAGCTTTAGGGGATGACTGTCAGTATTTTCCTCATAACTTTTTAATTTTTTTCGTTTCTAAAAATTGTTGTAAAAAACTAATTTTCAGATCACTAGAAATAAAAAAGGTATTCTTATTATATGTCGATAAACCAATTCGTTCTCGAGTAATTTATGTTTAAAAAACAACGAGCATTTACAACATTTTAATAATGAATTCTTTTAAACTTAAAGAGTGCTTTGAACTATTACTTTGACATTTCTGTTATTTATTAGACTTTGATTCTTTTTTTCAATAATTCCAGTTTAACGGTTAATATAAAAATGGGTGATTACACGCTCTCTGAATTAACAGACGTTGTGTTGACTTTAGGACAGTGCTTTGAACTATTACTTTGACATTTCTGTTATTTATTAGACTTTGATTCTTTTTTTCAATAATTCCAGTTTAACGGTTAATATAAAAATGGGTGATTACACGCTCTCTGAATTAACAGACGTTGTGTTGACTTTAGGACAATGTTTTGGTAATGCTGCTACAGCTGTAAAATGCTATAAAGATAAATTCTCGAACAAAAATATTCCTCATGTCAAAACGTTTTTAAGTACAGAACATCAACTTAGGGAAACAGGAAGTCTTCAAGTGAAAACCAGAGACGCTGGCCGTCCAAGAAACGCAAAAACTATTGACGTTGAAGAAGAAATTTCGGATATTGTAATGACAGATCCTATGATGAGTACTAGAAAATTAGGCTTAAGAATTGATATATTTCACCAAAGTGCTTTAAGAGTACTACATGAACAACACCGAAAATCTTAAGAATTATTACATGAGGATATGCCAATAAGAGTTGATTTTTGTGAATTTTTGCTTGAATGAACGGAGAATGCTCCAAATCTTTTAAGTAAGTTACTTCCCAACCAACAAAATTGTTCTATACGTTTAAAATAATAGTATAATTTTATTTTATTACTATTGCATTATTTGTTCTGCAAAAGCTAATTTGTTTTATTAAAACCGCCAAAGTGATTATTTAGTCTTCACAACTAAATTATCATATAAATAAGTGCTAAGAATGTTCTTATGGATAAATTATAAAACATTTTGTAGAACTTGTTTTTCGCCGTTTTATAAACGTTTATACAGCAATTATTATAGGATGTTTTAGCTCACGGTACAAAATTGATTGACCCCCTGGTACTTATTGGCCAGTTGGCGAACACTTATATAACACCTATGGAACTATTCTTTAAAAGTTTAGCTAAGCAATAATAAAACAATTTTATTAGGATTCTTCTTATTACATATTATTTCAGGAAAAATATTGTATTTGGCCGTAACTGCTAAACAATTGTTACATAAAGGAAGCACGCATTGCTGTCATACTTATAAAATAATTAATAAACTAAAAATTGTCTTTAAAGACTATAAAATGTTCGCTACTACTTTTATAAAACATGGTTAGGTATTTATGCACCCATCAACGGATGACTAACATATAAAGTTAAAACTATATATTATGTAGGTACACCTAGTGTAGTCATTTTATGAAAATTAAGTAAAAAAACTCTTACAAGCAAGGGATTTGGCATACATTTAATATTCAGTCATCCAATTTAGGTACTAAAAGTTCCCAAAAAATAAAGTTGTGCTACGGCTGCCATCTTGGAAAATGTCGGCCGAAAACCAATTTTTTCACACTTATCTCGGAAACTATTCATATTATAAAAACAATTTTCAAATGAAAAATGTTTATCATAAAATTGTCTACAGTTTTGTTTGCATTTTTTTATATAACTTGCCGTTTAGCCAGAAATTTAATTTTTGACTGTTGAAAAATATGTCAACACCATGTGCGTCTTTCTTTATCTGTCTAAATATCATAAATGAGAGCTCCAACATAAAAAAATGTAGAGAAGCAAAATAATAGACAATTTGATTTTAAATAAACTTAGCTAGTTTGTAGGAATATTTTTAAAACTGCGGCGGGTAATTGCGGGCGCTCTATTTTCCGCACTTCTCACCAGACATCTTCTGCACAGTGTTGTATGGCCCCGACCTGCAACCTATAGAGAAGTAGTTCACTGTTAAATTTTTTATATATAATTTCACTATTGGGGCAACTGTTTGGTGGTTTTTGATTTATATCTTGACTACCCTACAACCAAATGATGTGAACAGCAAAGAAGAGCCGCCAGAAGAACTTCTGCTACAATTCAGCTACAAGAAAATACCATAAAGACAACAAAGCAGGCCGAGTTTTTGAGCAACAGTAAAAACAAAAAACTTTTATAGAGTTGCTTGCAAAGCACTGCTTGTCATCAAACATACAGGTGCGGCTGGCCGAGTCGGATCCCTTAAAAGAGAACATTCTAGTGATAGTGATATTGCGATATTCCAAATAATATCGTGCAGAAACCAAAATCAGATTCATACGTTACGTTAAAACGTGCAGCCTTACGACGAGAGGACGAAGAAGTAACTCAGTGATTTACTGATGATTGACCCAAGCCTTAATAAAAAGTTTTCATAGCATACGACTTGTTATGTCTCTTATACAAGCGAAGAAAAAAATTCGACGGGCAGAAGTTGCAAATGCAGCTCAATATGCTGCTGGTAATAAAAATATTAATCATAGTGATTGTACTGTACTTTTTACGTCAGCAAGCAATGCCACACTAACGCGATGAGTTCAATTTGAACTTGGTGCACCCTGTTTTCACTAACGAGGCTCTAACGACCGAGTAAGGGTGGAATAACCCTTACCTTTTGCCGTGAGCACATCTACCTTCTCACGAAGGGTGCGGTAAAAATAACCCACCGCACACAAAGGTTGCTTTTGGAATCGTTTGGTTACCCTATCGTCGCAGTCTCCTTCTGTGCCATGGGACCACACCACTCGCCTTCCGCAACCGAGCTGGTCAGTTGCATACCTGTTCCAGCTAAAACTTCAAATGCAGCTTCGTTTTCAGTCGATTAAGGCTTTAAAAAAATGATGGAGCGTTCAAGTGGGACAAAATCATCCGGAGGTAAAATACCCTCCCGATCGGATCTCCGGGGGAGGGTGCCCATAGGGACACCTCATCGAATGTCGAAAAAACACCGACAAGTTAAATCCAACAAAGCTAATTCTTTCATATACGGCGCTTGGAATGTTCGTACTTTGAACGACAGCACTCGCACCGATAGGCCTGAAAGAAGAACTGCTCTAATAGATAGAGAACTTCACCGACTCAATGTTGACGTTGCAGCTCTCAGCGAAACTCGATTTTTGGAGGAAGGCTCTCTCACAGAGAAGTACTACACCTTCTATTGGAAAGGTCTTCCCACCAATTCAAGAAGACATGGAGTAGGATTTGCCGTTCGGAATCAACTTGTATCCAACTTAACACAAGTACCACAAGGCCTATCCGAGCGTCTAATGCTGCTACGCTATGAGCTATCAGATGGCAACGCGGTAAATCTAATAAGCGCCTACGCTCCCACTCTGGATGCCAGTCACGAAACCAAGGAAAGCTTCTATCAACAGCTGGAAGAAACCCTCTGTAGAATACCTAAAACGGAACGACTCGTTATCCTTGGCGATTTTAACGCTAGAGTAGGGAGAGATGCAGACACCTGGCCAGGCATCATAGGCAAGAACGGTTTGGGCAACATGAACGCTAACGGTCAACTACTCCTAACTAAATGCGCCGAATATGATCTAGTTATAACAAACACCATTTTCCGACAAAAGGATAAATTTAAAGGCACCTGGCGTCACCCCAGATCAGGTCACTGGCATCTACTGGACTATGTTATTGTACGTAGGAAGCATCTCAAGGACGTCCAAATTACAAAGGCGCGCATTGGTAGTGAATGTTGGACCGATCATCGTCCTGTTGTCTCTAAAATGAAAATTGTTATGAGACCCAAACACCGAAGAACTCAAGTAAAACGTAGACTCCGTCTCTGTGTTAGTAAATTGCGTGACCAACAAACCGTCGAACAGCTAAAGCAAAAAGTTCAAGAGAATTTGAGTGCACTAGAAGAAACCAATTCTGTAGATGTCGCTGCTACCTGGACACAAATTAAAGACAGTTTAAAAAGTGCGAGTGAGGAAATCCTTGGCACTGCAGTAAGTAAAAAACAGGAGGACTGGTTCAATGATAATGAAGCTTTTATACAAGAACTTCTTGACCGCAAACATATTGCCTTCCAAAACGCTATCAACCACCCCAACGACTCATCAAAAGCAGAAGCTTTTACCCAATCTAAGTATGAAACGCAACGCGAAATCAGAAGAATAAAGAACGAGTGGTGGGCAAGCAAGGCCAGAGAAATTCAAAGGTACGCCGATTCACACGACTACAGGAATTTCTTTCAAGCAGTAAAAGCAGTGTACGGCCCCAGTCGGAAAAATATGTGCCCTATTAAAGATTTAAATGGAAATCTCCTCAAAGAAGACCAGGAAATAAGAGCCCGATGGAAAGAACACTACTCTAACATTCTTAACCAGCAAAGTCAAGCCGATCACAATATTATAAATCTTATCCCTCAATATGACACCTTCGAAGACTTAGATAAACCACTAACAACGGAAGAGATCTTAACCGCCATTGGGCAGCTAAAAAATAACAAATCTCCCGGCGCCGACTCACTCCCAGCTGAGATCTTTAAAGCTGTGTCGTCAGAGCTCATACCCTACCTCAAAAAACTGTTTGATGTCGTGTGGGAAAGTGGTCAAGCTCCGCAGGAGTTTCGTGATACACTTTTAATCAACCTCTTCAAAAACAAAGGGAGCGCTGCGGACTGTGGAAATTACAGGGGTATAGCTCTCCTGGCTGTTGGAGGGAAGATACTCACTAAAGCGATGGCAAATAGGCTAACACCTGTTATGGAAAAGCTACTTCCTGAAACACAGAGTGGCTTTAGACCAAACCGAGGCACATCGGATTTAATCTTCACACTTAAACAGCTTCAAGAAAAAGCACTCGAACATCAAGGAGAAATTCACATGGCTTTCATTGATTTAACCAAGGCGTTTGACTCGGTGGACAGGGAAGTGCTCTGGAAAATTATGTTCCGCTTAGGTATCCCTAGAAAATTTGTGGAAGTATGTCGCAGTCTACATACAAACAACAACGCACAGGTTATGTATAATAATGAGGCAACCGAACCTTTCCAAACCCTCACTGGAGTTAGGCAGGGATGTGTCCAGGCACCCCTACTCTTTAATTTGTTTACCACTGCTCTAACAATTATTGTTGACAACAAACTGACAGTCAGAGGAATAGGTCTCAGATACCGTTTTGATGGCGGTCTCTTTAACATAGGGCGCTTTAGAGCTTTTACGAAGACACGCACACGATTCATTTGTGATCTCCAGTATGCGGATGACTGTGCACTTTTAGCCTCTACGCCGGAAGAGCTTCAAGAACTTTTAGATGTGTATGCCCAGAGCTATGATTCCTTGGGACTTAAAATCAACATTGGGAAGACTAAGATTATGTCAACTCCTCATCAAGTGAACCAAATAGACATTACACTTAACGGAAATTCTCTTGAAGTGGTGGATCAGTTCAATTACTTAGGCAACGTTGTTAATGACAAAGCAAACATGGACAGCGAGATTCGCAATAGAATTAACGCTGCATCTAGAGCACTCTGGGGACTTAGAGAGAGAGTATTTGACAACCACGACCTTGCTTTGTCAACGAAAATGGCTGTCTACAGAGCAGTTGTCATTCCAACACTGCTATATGGATGTGAAAGCTGGGTCACTTACCGTCGTCATGTGAAAGAATTAGAACGTTTTCAGCAAAGACACCTCAGAAGTATGATGAAAATCCGTTGGTTCCATCACATATCAAACGTGGAAGTACTCAGGAGAGCAAACAGCCTTCCAATTGAGGTGCTTATTTTAAGAGCACGCCTAAGATGGGCAGGTCACGTTCATCGTATGCATGATAACCTCCTTCCTAAATGTACACTTTATGGTGAATTGCTAAGCGGTAGAAGAAGGCGTGGCGGTCAACGAAAGAGGTTCAAAGACGCTCTCCATGAAAATCTAAAATCCTGCGGTATTGCAGACGAGCAATGGGAACAACATGCAGCGGACAGAACCGAATGGCGAGGGGTTGTGGCCAGCTATCAAGGAAATGTTGCTGCAAGAAGGCCGAATCCAAGACCTAACCAGGTCTTTATTTGTCCTGACTGCGGTCGACATGTGCTCTCCCGAATTGGCCTCTATAGCCATAGTCGTGTGCACCGTAGATGAATGGGAATTACAATAGACTACACCTTTTACTTGTTTTTTATTGTACACAATTTATCGACTGTAACATTTTTTATACTCGGACTCGAGTAACGGCTAATAATAATAATAACTTGTAATAAGCAAAGTAAAAATAAATGTTCTAAGACTTGCCTGTTATCAGATTATAATACTAAAAAGTTGATGTCTACTAGTCGTTTGAAAACGGATGAAGCTTTTACGAGAATTTGTGCGTATGATACTGTTAAAAAATCTTTTAGCTCGTGAGATACAACACCATGATGCATTTTGAAACAGTATTTTGATATTTGTAAAGATTTATCGCATGAACAAAAAAGACATCCATATCGTTTACATGACATAATTAGTGAAGTTTGTGAAGAGGTGAGAAAAGAAATTGATTTATTTGTTGCTTCGCGTACATCTTAACAATTACAAAATAAGCACTTATCTAAAGAATAGCACAATATATCTACAGTATATTGTGGTATAAGCTTCAAAGAATAGATACAATTTTTTCTTATATTAAACAACATTAATTTTCATGTAGTTCTTGAGCCCTGAAAATCGCAAATTTTGCGTTTTTTGAGATTTCAAGAATTTTTTTCTTGAAATTTATCAACTTTAGGGAAAAATATCCAAGAACATTTTTTGTTTGTCTTGGTGCGAAAAAGACGAATATATTTTTTCCGAAACGATGAAGTAAATTTTTCTAATTTGTCTAAAAAAACTTTGTTTAAACAATCCCTGACCACATTTCCATCTGCCAAACTGTACTTTCTTATAAAGGGGCATATTTTGAATAAGATGACATAAAAATATTCCATTCGAATAAATGTTCCCGCTTGATGACTGATTTCGCCCGGACTATATGGAAGTCGTTAACAACATACTTTTATAATTGTCTATTTCTTTGCAATTATTAGTATTATTATTCCAAATATATGTGGAAAAATACATCATTTTCTCAATGATCCCATTTAATAATAAAAAGTTGTGTACTATTTGAATTAATACACAAAATAAATTAAACATTTAACATTATATTGATGAAACATCAATTACCTGTTAATGTACATATGACATAATTAATTTGAGACAATCATGATGTAACAAATATGCCTCGTTAAATATTTTATTTGACAATAGCTATAGTAAATTTAAGGCTATCTTAAATGCATGATATATTAGGTAAGCTTTCTAGGGAACGCGATGCTTGTATATCGTCTCTGGTTGATTGAAAGAACAAATTTTCTTAAGACTTCGCTCTTAAATGGATCTATTTCGGTAACCGATGACAGATGAAATAGCAGATTTGAACCCTAAGCTCTCTTATTAGGAGCGGAACACGATTTCTAAGCGTGGATAAAATTTGTTATTTTGCCACCCCAGTGAATTTTAAAGTAAATGTACAAGTTCCACGGTTTTGACAAGCGCTGTTAATAGACACTCCCCTGAAAATCGTCTGGATGACAGCTTTATATGTAATCTGTCTATTTCTCATATCTCTGACATAAACATATTGTGCATTTTTCACCAATAAGTGTGCTTCTGCACTTGCTTGTAGTCTTCTGGTGCAGTTTTAATTTCAAGTAAAATTTTTCATTACATATAATAAACGGATTCTTAAAAATTGCATATTTGTAAGAAATATATAGAAACAATTGGATAGTTCTTGTTCGCACATCTGTGTATTTATTAAAGATCCACCCTCTGTCTTCCTGAAGGACTTTTATTAGATTTGGTATACGGCGTTTTACGTATTTTTTAGAGACAAATAAATAACATTTTCATTTTTAGAGTAGATTCTTTTCAACTCTAGATGGAGATAATGAACGGCTTTATTGAAACAAAGTAATAATATATTGTTTCAAGGGCGAAGTTTAGCGTAGGCTATTCTGCCACTTGACCCCATCAAAATTAAAGATGAAAACCAAAATACAATAAATATACATACAAATAAAATATACATACAAACATATGTGTATACTAAATAATCAAAATTAAACAAACCAAGAAAAAGTAGCTAAATATATTTATCTATCAATCAAGTAGAAACTTTCTAATTTACAAAGAAATGATTACATGTAATTAAAAAGAGAAAAAAAGACGATATATAAATTTATGAATTAAATACATACCTTCCAAATTACAAAGAAATGATTACTTATATATCATTAAAAAGAAAAAAAAATTGGACGATATATAAATTTTTTATTTGAAAAATAATGATTAATTTGCTGTGATCTTCATTATTGTTTAAGCAACAATAATGTAAAGTAATCACACCAGCGTCTAAAATGTAAATGAGCGTTATGTCTAGCAATCATTTAAAAGAAGTGCAAAACAATTTTAATGCGTGCGTTTTTGGTCATCAAGAAGTAATCGTTTTAGGTTAGTTTTAAAGGAAGATACCGATAGAGATTTTAATCTAGGGGGAGGGCGTCCTAAAGTTTAGCAGAACAATAAGTGAAACAGCTTTGATAAGCAGCAGTAGAGTGTCTTTGGATATGATACAAGTGTCCAAAGCGAATGTTTCTATTAAGTATTGCAGACCTAATACTGAGCCTACAGAAGAGGTAAGATGGTGCCGATGTTGATATAACTTGATGAATGAAGACCAAAAACTGTAGTTTCCAACAAAATTGCACATTCAACCAGATAAAACCAGAAAAAGAATGTATATGTGATCATATATTCTTAAGCTGAATATGAAACGACAACTGGAGTTTTGCACTCTTTGTATTCTTCTTTTCTATGGTATCGATGAAATTACCATATACTACATTACAATAGTTAAAATGAGATAGGAGCAATGATTCTCATAATATTTTTCTCAAACTGCGACTAATGAAGAATCTACAAGTTTAAAGATCCATATGCCTTAGACAGTAGAGTATTTACATGCCTAGAGAACTTGAGATGCTGATCTAAATTCAATCCCAGATTTTTTACTGCATTTTCAGGAGATAAGATCTGACCATCAATGTTTAAACTAAGGTTTTCACAAACAGAAGCTAATTCATTCTTAGGTCCGAATAATATTAGTTTGCATTTGTTAGGGATTCAATTTTGAGTTGTGGTCTTGAGATATTTCTTGCATTTTACTCAAGTCGTTATTAAAGTTATTTTGAGCTATTAATGAATCTCAGACATGAAAGCTATTGTATACTTGGATATCATCGACATATGCTTGTATTTTACAGTTTTACTGAATGTAATATGTCAGAAGTGTAGATACTAAACAATAACGGACCTAAGACCGAGCCTTGAGCCACGCCAGATAGAAGTACCACAGCAAGTGAGATAGCTTCATTAAATAGTATCTTTTGTGATCTATTGTTTAAATATGAGTTAAAGAAGGCAAGACTCTTATGATCAAGGCCAAAATATTTAAGTTTTGCTCACATTAATTCATGACTAATCGTGTCAAAAGCTTTGGAAAAGTCAAACAGTACTACAGCAGTTGCCTTCTTTTTATCAGTGCTTATTGCGATGTCATCGACAATTCTAGTGGGGGCCGTTGAAGTACTATGTCCTTTTCTAAAGACTGACTGATTTTCATGCAAGATACTATTTTCATTTACAAACTTACAAAGCTGCTTATGCACAGTTTTTGTTAATATCTTCGATAAGATAGGCAAGATACTTATAGGCCTTAAATCAATTTACGCCATTAGTCTTAGGCAAAGGAATAATTAAAACTTTCTTCCAGAAATCTGGAAAATATTCTAGTTCACGACGGCAATTTATTATGTGTGTAATGTAAGGTTCAATATGTGGGCAGCAGTAGTTAAGCCACAGTAGATAATAGACCAGTACTTCCACTCGACCGGAAAGTGGGATAAGATTTTCAGTGCGCAAGCATGCTCCTGAGCTTCAATTATCTGATGCGCAGTGGACAGCAGTGATGTTATTGGGTTGTTTACTCGAGTAGTGTACATGCAAATGCGCGTGGGATGGAAATAGTGGATGCGCAGTGGAATAAAAAAAATAAAATCGAGTACAACAAACATCAAAGGGACCGTCAAGGAGTGAAACTACTAGTCTATTCTCTACTGTAGTTAAGCATTGTCAATGATATTCCATCTATATCAAAGACATTTGATTTAAAGTTCTTTATAATGTCACTGACCTCTTCTATAGAACATAACTTAAAGAAGAACAACGCATCGTTGTGGGAATTATTATTGTAATGGTCAATGAGTAAATTATTAGATTGATTTCAAAATGTAGAGGCAGAATGGTGATTTATATCGAAGGCACTACCAACAAAAGATAGAATTTTATTTACTGAACACTTTTTTACATTGAATTTTTAGTGTTTTCCAGTTATTTTTTATATTTTCCTGCCTACATATATTATTTACATACTTTTTTTTCATTTCTTATTGATGTTAAGGTGTGATTACGAAGCTGTTTGTAATAATCATAATCAGCTCATTTTATGTTCGTTTATAAGTTGACAAAGCTTTATCTCTTTCTTTAATCATTCTTCCCATATTGTTAGTAGTCCAAGGTGCTGCAGGCTTATTCACCCTCATTACTCTTACACGTGCATGAATGTCAAACAACGTTGTTAAATATAAAGTAAGTAATTCTATTTTGGATTCAATATTATCAAGCCACAGCAAGTTTTGAAAAGGAATAGATGTAAATCGGTCAGAAAACGGCCAATGTGTTTAAAATCGCGAAATTTGATAAATTTTTGTTTAAACTTAGGACATTTAAGGTTTAATTCGCATCGAACTAATTTATGGTCTGAAATGTGATCAACGTTTACAACTCCACTATATTTTTATCAGAGTTAAATATAGGATCCAAAAGAGTAGCAGTGCCATTGGTGGGTTCATTTATTAACTGCTTAAAGTAATAGGCATCAAAACAATGTGTGAGCAAATTATTTAAATCAAAAAGGTTTACATTGAAGTCTTCTAGACAGAGAATTGCATCAACTGTAGGCATAATGACTGAGAGCATATGGTCAATTATATCAACATTATTTTGCAGGTTACTATTAGGTTGTCTATAGAAAGTTCTTATTGCGAATAATTTATTAAATAATTTAAGTTTTAACCATACATATTCTAAAGTGCCATCGTTAGGCATATTAAAATCAATAATTTGTATATTTAAATCTATATTGGCATATGCTGCCATGCCTCCACCTCTAGTGAAACGATAATTTAATTAAAAAATTTCATACTTCTGCCGATTTTAGCTCACTGCGACTTCTAGACGTCAGTTAGAAAAGTTATATATTCTCATGCGAATTTCTTATTATCTAGTTACTTCTTTAAAATCATCTGAATGCAAATGCAATTATTCATGCGAGAAAAACTGTCCGCGGACCATTTACCAATGTAGTATCTTTGAAAATTGTGAAAAGATTTCACGTAAAAATGCGTCTCAAATAACTGAACATATATCGTTGAATATTAAAGGATACTAAAGGGTTTTACAGAAACTGAATCTAATAGTTTATAATCTGTATTTACTCATGCCATGTATTAAATTTTAGCCATTTTTAGCCATTTTTGAAATTCAAACCTTATCAAGCTCTGAACTACTTCCAGATATTAGGGCAATTCTTAATAGAGGGATTAAATAGTATCCAAAGAGGAAGTGCAAAAAAATATTAAGGCAATCTCTAGCTAAAAACCTAAAAATACCGTCGAATCCAGTATTAAATGTTGGTTTACATGTTTACTAGCTCCAATACATTATAACGCCAAACCACGAATTCAATTACCAAGTTATTTATTACTTCTCTCTAAGCAGTTGTCTGAGACCAGTAAGAAAGAATTGCCGAAAAATTCATGCCGTTTAAGCACTGACAACACATGAAGTTAAATAAACACGTGTAAAAATAAGAAGAATTCTTTCTACAGCTAAACTTCTGCTATGCCACTTTTCAATACGAGTATATTTCATTATAAGTACAATTCTAACTTAAATGTAATATTTGACAGAGATAGATATCAAACATAATACTACTGTCGGGTATAATTTAGAACTAGTACCGGTTTGTGGTCCTCTATAATAGGGACAACTTGTTCTTGTCTCCTATATTTATCCATTTACCGAGTAAGTTATGTAATAAGGTCCGTTATGCGAATAATGAATTTAATCTAGATATAAATATAATATATATCCTTCACCAGGTTATTGATTTTTTAAATAGAATTTAACCTTATTATATTCTATAAGATACTTTTCTCAGATTGTTGAAAGTAAATTATTTTTTTGGGCAAAATCAACTCAATGACTAAGCTTGCGATTAAGTGGTTCGGAACGACTGAATCAAACCCAGATGTATGATACATCTGAAAAAATTATACATATGTGTCTGTGTACATAAAAGAAACAACAATATGCACATGAGAAGATTCACACAATTGCAACATTGGACCAAGGAAGTGCAGAAAGAAGAAAACTCGAAGAACATTTAATCCAACAATTGTGGACAATGAAGTAGTTTCTTCCGGGTCTTGCCGTGGTCGTCGAACTTGACGACGTTGATCATCCTGTCAGCTTCTTCAGAAGGATTCTAAAGACTGAATTTGTTGTTACACACCTCGTTATATACCTAGGCGCCGCTTCGCTTCGCTGGTCATTGGTCTCGCTTGGTTCGCTTCGCTGCTCATTCGTCGTGTTTGGTTGACCGTGACTTACTACGGTGCTGGTACTTGGCAATACCAGTCTCCTCGTGTTACTAAGTAGATACCCATCCTCTTTGTTAAAGTTGTTCACGTTTTTCATAATTTCCAGTGATTCCCTAATGATTCGCGGATAATAGCGCGTATTCCTGTCTAATTCTATACTGAGGTAATGCATAATAATTTGGGGTGGTATATACAAAAATTATCTACTTAAATTATAGATCACACAAAACTATATTTTAAAAATAATCTTAAAGAAGCACCGCAGATATTCCACAGAGCTTTTGTTTAAAGAAACTAATATATTAAATATTAGACAGTTGTATATCTTTCAGTGTTTACTGTGGACATATGTATAAGTCACCGGAAATTTCAAATGTAACCTCTTTATATAATAGTAGATCAGAAGTAAATAGGAATGTTATAACACCGTTTTATAAAAAGAGTCGTACCCAAAGATTTTTTTATTACCTAGGTCCAAAATTCTTCAATATTTTACCACCATCTCTAAAAGCTAAAACCAAATCCAATGAATTTAAAAAAGAAATTAATATTTATATAAAAAATAATCCTCAAATATTCCAAAATATACTTGATTAAAGCACCTGAAAAATTTTAACTAAATATCACCCTTCTTTTCGGCTTGCCTTGTCCTCTATTCCTTAAATTAATTATTAAACTTTTGTGTTATTTATATTATACATTATACCTACATGTGCTACGGGTATTGCATTATTATATTAAAATTATTTTGAATATGCAAACAAGCTAATTGCATTAGCTTAGGCAGTTCATTTTAATATTTAAGTATATAATATACAAATAACATAATTGTCTGTGGTATTGAATAAACTTTGAAACTTTGAATTATTGACGTCCTCGTAGTCGATTTTATGGTTCTCGTTATTATGGACATGTTCTGCTATCACCGCCCTATCCGTGTATCCAAATCCGGTATTTCTCTAGTGTTCTTTGATTCTCCACTGGATACTCCGTCCTGTTTGTCCGATGTAGCTCTTACCACATGTGGACTTCAACTGGTAAACACCTTTTGATAACAGTTTGGGGACAGGGTCTTTGATTGAGGGAAGCATCTGCTGTATTTTCTTCATTGTTCGAAACCGTACACCTACTTTCTTTTTGATTAAAATCTTCTTCAGCCTATCTGTGACTCCCGCCACGTAGGGTAGGCGTGCATACGTTGTTGGTTGTTGCTGTTCTTCTTCTGTAGTTCTCCTCTGGTCATTTACTACTCGTTGTATATTGCTTTGACTGTATCCGTTCTTCCCTAAAGCTTGTTGGACAGATTTCTACAATTGTGGACAAATTCAAGTTTTAATTTGGGACTACTTGCAGATGATATCACCTTAGCTACAGCAAGCGAAAACAAACTCATACATCTATTCCTAATCTTATCAGTAAACTCTCAATATGGTGCGAATTACAAGAAAATTAAAACTATAAATGTTGGCCGAGTTAACGAAAACCATCCAGTCATATTCAAGACAGATGAATATGGTGCTCAACCCGAATGATAAACATGTTAGAGCTTTGTATGCCATTACAGGCAACTGCGAATACAGGGTTTCACAAAGAATATAGATGGCAAGATCGGCAACCTGCTAGTTCAGCCAAACTTGGTGTGACAGAGTTATCAGGAATCTGACAAAGATCAGGCTTGCTAGCGCCCTGATTTTCTTCATCTTTCTTTACACCTCTGACACATAAACCGTTATGCCGGCACTTCACTCTCGCCGAGACAAGGGGCGGCAGCCCGAGTGCGAGAGCGTGGATGGCATGCTCATCTTAGCTCGCTCCGTCTCCTCTCGCCTCGGCAGCGCTTCGTGTCGAGTCGGTTTTATGAGCCCGAGTCAAAAGGCGCGAGCCGTATCGAGGTCCGAGAACTAGCTACCCTACTACACACTCGCGTTGTCTCGCTGACTATTTGTTTCAATTGAGGTTAGAACCTGTTATATAAGCACGTTTTTCATTAGAAATTAAATTATTTAACGTAGGTAGATTAATCCCATGTGAGTAATAATTCATTTTGAAGAAAAAAGGATCAGATCTCACAAAATTATTTTATTATGTGACCGGTTCCGTGAACAAAAATTTGCTTCACATCGTCATTAAAATTATTGTGTCTGATGATGTGAAGCAAATTTTTGTACACAAAACCGGTCACATAATAAAAGAATTTTGTGAGATCTGATTCTATTTCCTTCAAAATTAAATTTTGTAGTGATTCAAACATGAATCATGAGTGGACAAATGAGTTAACACTTATATTTATATGCACAATAAGCTGCAGCAGCGGCTACTTCGACGTCGGCCATGCTGGTTTGTTGTAGAACATCTGTTGCGCTATCCGAGAATGTGGATGGTAGCGTTTGGAGTTCTTTTCTTCGCCAAATGTCTCGGCGAGACATTCGGCGAGGCGCCTCAGCGAGAGTTGCTTTTTCATGTGTGTTTGTAGATGTTTATTACGAAGGTTATATATCTCTTGGAGATGAGGTATATGGTCATCACTTTGAAAGCCGATAGTCGATCAGTGAAATAAAGTAATACTGATAGACTCGGGCATTTGGGTGGAGGATCAAGTATCTCATCTAATCATCCGTAAGTTTTCAACTGAGACAATCATGCATATTATATTTGCTAGACTATTTTTCTAAATTAAATAGTTAAATAAAAAGTGAACGCAATACTGAATGGCAATATACACAGGGAAGTGTTAATTTAAAACGATATGAAACTAGTGTCAAACTATAAAGATTTCTATTTCGGGCGATTATAAGGACAGTTTTTGAAATACACGCATATATCATGGTTTACGAATATTCACCGTCTTCCCAAGAGCGGCACGTATTTATTTATTAAAATGCCCAAAAAAACCGAGAAACAAAATTTTTAAAATTATTATTAATTTACAAACAATTATCTAGTAGGCCAATTACTGTTTATATTTGCGGTCAGCGTCCCAGTGACCCTGGACTTTTTCGCCTGCGCATGAGCTAACACTGCCAGCTGGTAAAACAACTAGAGTGACTTACAGCTCTCGCCGTGATAATGGTTAATTATTATTTTATACTGTCATTTGTTGTTTATGGTGCGGCCGAAAATACACGTCAGGTTTATGTACTTTCCAGTAACAGTTATTATCAACTTTGTATTTATCTTCAATTTTATTTATAATTCGTCATTTTAAGTAGACTTGGCAATGCTGTTATCTCGACTGTAATAAAATGTCTAATAAATGGAAGATAATAATTATTGTTACCGTAAAAATTAAGAGACATAAATAGTAATTAAGATTGCTGAGACTTCTACAACTACATGATGAGGGTTTTCAACTTTGTCGCTAGATATTAAAATGTTTAATATGACAACCATATGATAACTAAGTAATTATAATCATAAGTGAATAATTTGTGTTTAATTACAAGTCAATTCCCACAGTATGATTGGTATAATGATATAAATAAATTGTATCGTTACAATTTAAAATTGTCAGAGGACTCGTGTTGCATCCATAATGTGGATCAACAGTGCGAGCTCCATACAACTGAAGCACGTGACATCACGATCTCTTACCGATGCACGCTTTGATATCGCTGGATGCTAAATGTTAAGATGCAAAACGTATGACTGTGGGTTTAACAAAGTAATTTATTTAGGAACGAAATGGCAATAAAAATTAAACATACTGTTATGTGCATTTTAATATAATTTGAAATATGTAGAACATTTTTATATACAAAATTTATTGCCTGTGAAATTATTTTACTGTAGCACGTTGTAAGTCACATATTACAAAATATATACAAAGCTGTTAATAAGTATACTAGCACGCGATGTATACAGGGTGTCCCAATTTTAAACGGACATACTCTAGTGGAAGGTAGAGCACATTCAGCTGAGTTCAAAACCCTCCTATACTTACCGTTGAATGTGAACCGTTTTTGAGATAAGTGTTTCATGGTTTTTGACCAAAGAAGAAGACCAAATTTGACATTCTACAAATGACACAATCCAGTTGCTAACATCATTATTTTATTAATTTTAGCTAAATACCCCGCAGAAGAGGTTGCTATTTGTTTTTGTTTTGACATTCAGTGTTTCTAAGCTCTTTTTAGTTTAATTTCATCCAAAATAATACACATACCATTTCTGTCATAAATTTATTTAGAAATTAAAATAATTGAAAAAAACGGTGCAAATAATTAAAACTATAACAGCTTTTCAAAATGAATGCTCCCAGCGTCAATACCTTTTCGAAAACGTTTTAATAGTTTCACTGACCTATCAATCACTTCCGGGTTATTCTAATGTTACCACATAGAGTAATAATTTTTTCTAGAGGCTGCTCTCGTGTATTGAACTCTTCATTGTACACCTCTGACTTGAGATGACCCCATAAAAATAATCTAGAGGTGTAAGATCAGGAGACCTAGGTGGCCAGTTTACCAGACCTCCGCGACCAATCCATATGTGTAGTGCTGCAACGTTGTAATGCTGGTGCAGATGATCCTGACCGGTACAGAAAAATGGGGTCCAGCACCATCGTGCTGAAACCACAAACCCCTAGTATTGATGCCTTCTAATAAATCTGGCAAGATATCTCTAAGAGAGTTTAAATAACCAATTAGCCTTCCTTCAAAAATGTGGAGATGATTTTTGTAAATACCATAATACACATTAATGTTAAATCTGCATTGGAAATGTTTTTGAACCACTGCATGTGGATTTTTGGTTGCCCAAAAATGCTGATTTCTACTGTTGTTAATTTTGTCACGTGTGAATTGGGCTTTATCCGTGAATAGAACTCTCGATATTGTTCTTCTGTGAGCCAAAATCCACCTACAAAATGTTAAGCGGGGAACGTCGTCCCCGTCTTCTAGACGTTGAACTATTTCAACATGAAATGGATAAAAATTTTCCTTCTTTAATGTTCGCCATACTCTTGTCTTAGGTACTGCAAACTCATTACATATTTTTCTAACACTTATGGATTGATTATTTTCCACAACCTGTAATATTTGCTCTTCTTGTGGAAAAGCTCTGGGAACATGATGATGCTTTGTCATTGACGGAAATTGTCCATGTTCCCTACTAAATTGGTATACGTCTGAAAACATTTTATGAGCTGGTACACGGCGATTTGGAAAGCACCTTTGATACTCTCTTTTTGCAGCTCTTCCATTTCCGTCGTAAAAGCCATACACAAAAACAGTATCCGCATATTCTTCATTACTAAGTTGAAACAGCATCTTAAAATTTTTAGTTTTATAACTGGTTTTTTATCACTTCTTCTAATAATTACTAAGAGCGAACAGCAATTCTTATTTGTAAAATTACATACACATTTGACATGTGCCTACTAGGGATTTTAATGCAACAATTTTATCTAAATAAGTGCAGTCATTTCAAAAATAGGGCGGACTAAAGTTCTGGTCAAAAACCATAAAACGGTTCACATTCAACGGCAAGTAAGTAAGTATAGGGCTGTTTTGAACCCAACTGAGTGTGCTCTACCTTCCACTAGAAAATGTCCGTTTAAATCTGGAACACCCTGTAGAAGTCAAAAGTTGTATTTTTATTTACGATATTTTCATGTCCAAATATTTCATACCTGAAAATATGACGAATAATGAACATTAGGAATGGCTCTTAAAATATGTCATGACAGCTTATTATGACTACGAATAGGTAATATCGACCACTGTCAAATGCAGTTAGTCACACAAAAAGAAACCGGAGGATTGTTTGGGGCAAACTTCACCAACCAATCATAGAACTTCCGTATGTTGAATAATTTTGAATAAACGATAAATGGTTGTTGTTGTAAACTACCTCAATGTTGTCGATGTATTGTTAAAATATAAATACAATATTTAAGGGCCCAAATACAAATAATTTTAAAAAATTCTAAGATGTACAAAATTATGTTCATGCCTAAAATATTGCAATTGGAATATTTGCTTTAAAATTTATTTACAAACATAATTCTGAATGAAAAACGACTACTTTAAAAAATACTTTCATAATTAAAAGTTAAAGTTCAATAAGTGTTGTAGCTATAAAAAAAAACTATTATTAAGTTTTAACTTCGTCACATTGGACGTTTTTAATTTTTCAATATAACATTTGTGCATGTCAGCTATTATAGTTAGAATAATTATCACATTTTTAAAATGTACATCCTTTGTCATTACGTGGCTGAGAATTTAAGTCTAAAACTTAATACTAGGTAACAATCGCTATTTGCTCACTTTTGAAGTTCAAGGGAGCCTAATCGACAAGTAAATAATAAGACACGCCTTTTTTTACTGCCACTATTATTAAACAATTTTATGTCTTTTATTGCCATTAACTTAACTTTTTACTTATTTGTAAAGTCTTATTTCAATATTTAGTTTGCTTATGTGTCAACCAAACTGTACGCATTTATGTATTTGTTTAAATTTTTTATAGATTTCCAAGAATGTTCATCTTTCGAAGGATCATATCAGTATTGAATTTTTTAAAAGACAAAATGTCGCTTCGTTTTTAGTTATTCGTACATAATTTCTGAATGCTGCATCTTTAGAAAAGATGATTTTATATTACCGACATGGTAGCTCAGTCGGAGAGAGCGCGTTTTTTCATATGTATATCCTCATCTGGACAGCCTTTGGTTTTGGATTTGGGGATTCTCTACTACATGTGGCGTGTTTATGTTTATATTATTGTTTTAACTCATAGTTAAAAGCCGAGTGCATAGTTGCATTAACAAATAAAAAGGTTGACATCTTGTCCCACATGACAACTTATTTATTCCGTTTGTTTAAAGCATATTTGCTCTATCTGTCATTAGAGAACGACCATGGTGGGAAAACAGAGGCGATGCTAGAGGTTTTTAATTAAACCTTATGCAACACCGCATGCCATGGACTATTGATGTAAACTACTCCAAACAACTCATCGCGCCGCGTCGCCTTCGCTTTCATTTGAGTCTTATTTGAGGTTCATTTGAACAACAGCCTACTTTTCAATGTTATCCCGTACTTACCAAGAGGCCACGGAGTTCATGCGCCTGGAATTTCAAGAAGCCGACATGGAAGGTCAAGAACATTTGGATATGATGTTATATATACCAAACAGAGAAACTGTGTCAATTTTCAGCTTTACTAAAATTTTCCTTTGCTACAAAAAAGTTCTTTAGCCTTGTCACGGAAAGCCCGAAATATCACCGAGCGAAGCCGTGACGGATCATTGATTCTTAGGAATGAATATAATTTCTGCAATGATATATTCATTGTGCAGCAAAATTCAATTATATTTGTGGAAGGTATAAATTAATAAAATAAAGCAGATATGAGTTTGCGACTTCATGGATGATAAATGTGAACTCAAGAATCGACCAAATAAGTGTATTAAATCTATGCTTTTTGCTGGATGAACAGAAGGGTCTGTGTTGGAGAAATATTCGTGAGAACTGTTTTATACCGAAGATGAGTGGTCAAGAGGGTTATTTCTTGAGTGCAGCTCATAAGTCAACCCAGACTAAATATTTTGACGTGGCTTCTTTATTGCTGCTAATAAATCAGTTTCTAGCGTGAATACATTATACAACGGAACTGAAAGAGCAATTTAAAAGTTTAATGTGTTTTCATGAAATTTCTTATGTGTAAAATGCCCATTATATAAATTATCTAAAATTCAAACCTGATATTACGGACTGAAAACCATGCAATTTTTATTCGGGATAATTTGCATTAATCGTCCATAATGACTTAATGAAAAACAGTTTGCCTCAAAATAATGAATTACAAAAAAGCGAATAAAGACCCGATAATGTTTGACTTTGAGTGGAATCGCAATAAAAAGATAATTGGTTTAATTTTAAGAGCACTGTTGCGGTAGGTATGACATGACATTAAAATTTAATTCGATACACAAAAATCGATCTAGCAAAAAGATTTCTGAAAAAAATTCCGAAGGCGTACATTTACCTGATCCGTACTGACGACGCGACGATTAATAAGCCTGGCGCGGCGCGGCGGTCTGTGAATAAATATTTGTACGACATACATTTTTCACCGGTGGCATATTGCAATCAACGGTTTTAATAGTATTGTTCAAGCAGACAATCCTTGACAGTTTGATGGACTTTCTCATTGCGTAAATGTGGTCAAAATACTGGTTGCAAACGGTTTCGATTTTCGCGTTGCTTGAACGTTAAATTAGTTACAATCACAGATTAAAGATGACGCTGTCTCGAGACAGTTGTTTTTGAGCATTTTGAAATGTATTTCAATTTCTGAAATATATTAGTAACGATCAAAAAGAAAGTAAAATCTTTTTCGTTCTATTGCTATAATCAATAATGCATAGAACCCAGGATTTTAGCATTTTCCAACTGAGCTAGTACGTAATGCGCGTCAGTGCGCCGAAATTCTTAAAAAAATCGTCAAACCGTTTTGTCTACAACCAGTACATGGGTTTTAAAATTCATCTTGCTTGAATAGATAATTAGTCAAAAATAGTTGGACATTTCTTTGCATGAACACTATTTCTTGCGTGCGCATACTTCTGATAGTTTTCAGCATTTCTGATTATTTGCTTGAACAATACCAATAGCGTTTGTTCTCGAACTCGAATACTCTGCTGCGTTTATTACCTTGATTTTACATACACTGATTTAATTTCGATGCATACACTGCATAGGTTCTTAGGTAACTGTTCTTTTCACCCTCAATAACCCTCCGCTTGACATGTAGTCTAACAGTTACATATAGGGACTAATGAGTTCCTACGTTATCCATAAGCCAATAGCGTACATATATAATTTTAAAGGGTAGTGAACATGAAAATAATAGCAAACATAAGGCATAAGGTACTGAACATGAAATAATAATAATAACAAACACAAAGAATAATAAGAATAAACATCCCCCCCTTGGAAGGTTCCCTTGCAGAAAACAATATGAAATAATATAAATGAAATTTGAAAAGCATAACTGCAATAGAACCATATAATTCTAACACTATCACACTGAAATGAGTAATAGTTGGTGATAGATTTATAAAAAAAACACTTTCACTTTTGCGGTGATTCACTTTCAGTTGATGTCCTCGCCAGATTGTTGCGCTCTTCATCCTTGGTTTGATCTGAAGGTTGATCTACGGGGAGAGGACAAATCGTTGCAAAAGACCTCTTGATAGGACCTTTCTGGGTTTGGATGGTAGCCACTCTGCTGATACCATTAGGACATGGATGCAACTTGATTACTCGTCCAACTTTCCACTGGAGAGATGGCAAATTATCCTCTTTTATAACTACCATATTGTCTAGTTTTAGCTCATGCTGAGTAGATTTCCATTTGACTCATTGCTGCATATTATTTATGTATTCCAATTACCAACGAGCCCAAAACTTTGCTGCATTTGTTGGATTTGTTGAAATTCCGGTCCGGTACGGATGTTAAATGGCGTCCAATCAGGAAGTGCGATGGCGTGAGTGCTTCGAAGTCAAAGGGATGTGAGGAAATCGGAGTAAGTTGGCGAGAATTTAGGATTGCCTCAATTTGAGTAAAAACAGTAGAAAATTCTTCATAGGTTAAATGAAAAGTTCCTATCACTCTTTTTAAATGGTATTTTGTCGATTTAATTCCCGCCTCCCAAAGACTACCGAAATGAGGGGAGTAAGGTGGAATGAAACACCAATTGACACCCTCGTTTGAAAATAAATTCTTTAACGTATTCTCTTCCAATCTACGGGAGGCAGCGATAAATGCCTCGGTATTGAGGCTAGTAACGAGTTCAAGATGAACGGCACGAGGACTGAAGCACACGAAAAGTGTAATGTAAGCCTTGATTAAGCTGCTTCCCCGACCGATTTTGTTTTTAATTTGAAATAGACCAGCAAAGTCTACCCCCGTTATGTAGAATGCTGGTTTAGGATTTATACACTCTTTAGATAATACTCCCATAGTAGGAGGTTGAATCAAAGGGTTTGCTCGAAAACATTTCACACAATTATGCACCGTTTTTCGGGCTAAATTTCTGCCACTGACAGGCCAGTATTTGTCTTTGATAGATGAAAGTAATAGTTGTGGACCTGCTGAAAAAGATTTATATGTTCATACTGGAACAATAATTTTGAAAAGGGATCTTTAGCTGATATTACAATAGGGTGAATTTTTTCAAATGGAAATTCAGAGAGTTGGAGACGACCATCAACTCTAATGATACCGTTGGAATCTAGAAAAGGATTGAGATTAGACAAATTCCCTTTTGTCACATGCTTTCCTTGCTGTGAAGTGACTAATTTATTTTTGAAAGAGTCTGCCTGTGAAAAGTATGCCAAACGCTTTTTTGCACGATTTAATTCAGATGGGGTTAATACAGCTGTATCCCTCTCGGAAGACCGAATTTTTGGGATTTTACAATTTAGTACATATCGTACGTAGCACGTGTGCCATAATTCTGATCATCCTTTTTAAATTTGAAAATTTCTTAAATGGGAGAATGTTCGTGGTTTCACATGTTTCAAATGATTGGATGGATTTTTTCATCTCTGGAAGATTTGATTCATAGGGTAGTTCATTACAAGGCCACGATTCTCTACTGTAGGACAGCTAAGAAGAACCTTTGAACCAGAAAGCGTTATCTTGCAATTGGGATGGATAAATTCCCCTACTCACAAGATCGGCAGGATTATCATCTGTGCTTACGTGATTCCACTGCTCACTTTGAGTGCGATCTTGTATTTGTAATATTCGATTTGTCATAAATATTTGAAAAAGATGTGGCAGCGATTTTATCCAACCTAAGGCTACCGTAGAGTCTGACCACAAATGAATTGCGTTAACATCGATTTGTAAAGACATTTTGAACTTATGGATAAGTTGTGCCAAAAGAAGGGCCCCACATAATTCGAGTATTGGAACGGTGATAGTTTTTAAAGGAGCGACCTTTCCTTTTGCACATTTACGTATATTTCACCGGTTGCAACCGTACTTCGCACATAAACGCAAGCTCCGTATGCTTTAGTCGATGCATCTGCGAAGTTGAGTAACAATAGAATTTTTGACAAACAACTTGTCTCTGAATTTTTAGAGAATTTAAAATTTGTAGTTCTTGTTTGAACTGCACCCACGCTGTAAAGAGCTCACGTGGTATTGACTCATCCCAGCTAATGTTGTAAAATTTATTTCGGGAGAATACATGCACTCAGTATTCCCAATAACGCACAAGAGTTTTCGTTTGTGTTTTTCCCCAAATTGCATTACCTGAGGAGAATCAGGTAGAGAACGGAATTCTTTCAATACCTCATTGCTATTTGAATTCCATTTTCTTAATTCGAATCCCCCCGCTTTCAAAATATTATTCACGACTTTACAGATTTTAATGGCTTCATCTATAGAATTCGCCCCGGAGACTAGATCATCAACATAAAAACTGTGGGAGATTGTATTCGAAGCTATTGGACTAGAAATAGCGCATTCATTTGCTAGCTCTTTTAAGCATCTTATTGCGAGAAAAGGACTTGAGGTCAACCCGAATGTGACCGTGTTGAGATTGTAAATTTGCACTTTATCAGAAGAGTTTAACCTCCAAAGAATTGTTTGCATGGATCGTTGATGTTCTGCAATCCAAATTTGGTGGTACATCTGCGCGATGTCCGCACAAAAAACGACATTATGTATTCGAAATCTCAGCAAAATGGCTACTAAATTTTCTTAGAGAGAAGGACCTATGTACTGGAGATCATTTAGCGATACCCCAGTGTCTGTTGGCGATGAACCATCGAAAACTACACCGACTTTTGTGGCAGAGCTATTTTCGTTGATTACAGCATGGTGGGGAAGACAATAAGCCAACTGATCATCGACATTTTCAATTAGGGACATGTGTCCGGATTTTTCATAATTTTGCATAAATTCACAATACGCTTGTTTTAATACAGGATGTTTTAAAAGTCTATTATCAGCAGAATATAGCTTTTTCAATGCACTTTCCTTGGATTCGCTAAGTAAAGAAGGAGATTGTTTAAAAGGAATTGTTACTTTAAATTTACCATTCTCATCACGAGAAGCCGTTTCTGAAAATAATTTTTCGCATGCTTTGTCATCGTCGGACCAAATTGGAGGATGTGTGACTGCTTCTTCAAGCTCCCAAAACTTTGACAACTGAGTTTGCACTTCAGCATTAGAGTTTTCTATTTTATTTACAAAATGGCACACCGTGGTACCTTGTGACGAAGAGGTAGTATTCACTGAACCTGAATTTACCCACCGACACATGGAAGCCAATAAAAAAGATTTGCGCCAAGAAGCATATCAATGCTGCTAAGTTGGAATTATGTAGGATCCGATAAAGAAAGATTTAAAGGTATATCAAGTTTAGTCACGTCGATTTTTTCTCTTGGGATATTATCACTGATATCACACGAGATTTCAGTACTGAATTCACTTTTCATAGATTTGATAATGAGATTACAACACCTTTTTATTTGTGATGTGGTTTGTCCGATGCCTAAAACCGACATATTGACTTCAAAACTTCCCAATCCTAATCGTGAATGCAATGACGAAGTGATAAAATTGGATTGAGAGGCACTATCCAGTAAAACCCTGCATTTTCGAAACTCTCACTAGTAGTAAAGCTGTCGATAATAGAACTTCAGTGTTATATTGACAACTGAACACTTGAGTTTGTGAATCGTCATATGAATTTTGTGTGGAATTCTGAGCAACGCTTTGATCCACCATCGTATCTATTTTCGTATTTACCTTCGAATTGTTTTGATTTTGTCCATTGATATGTAAAGTAGTATGGTGGTTTAAATTACATTTTCGACATACTCCGTTCGTGCAGTCCTTACTTATGTGATTGGGTTTTACAATTCATACACAATTTGCAGCTTTTGACAAAGGCGATTCTTTCAGTTACAGATTGTTCATGCAACTTAGGACAATACGATAGTCTGTGATTTTCCTTGCATAACTGATAGGAAGTAACGTACCATGTGGTAACAAATGATTTCGATTTTGATCAAAAGTTTCCCGCTGAAACGTTTTTGATTTTTCCGCTGAGCTTGAAGAGTTCATTTCAAGGGTCTCAAGAAGGTCCGACCATCCTTTTAAAAAAATATAAGAATCATCTAGTGTTGGCAACTCGATTTGAGTTCTCTTCCTCCCACTCCCGCAATGTAATTTTATCTAATTTGTTTGATAATGTATACAATAGTAATGTATCCCATTTTGCTGTGGGCTGGCCTAAGGTTTTTAATGATCTCAAATGTTTTTTAACCGTATCTATCATTTTTCTTAGCTGACCCGATGACTTACGAGCTAAGGGTTGAATTTCATAAATGGCACGTATATGATTTTGACCCAAAAGTCTTAAATTGTCATGTCTCTGTTTTAGTTTTTTCCGAAAATTCTAATGAATGAATGACTTGTTTGGCACTCCCTACTCTATACTTCAAAGATAGGTAGATAGGTATATTTAATATTTATTAACGAATGATTATTTCTTTAACTACCTCCATTATATACAGAATTCACTATTTTTTAAATAGATTTTAGTGTCTACAAATTCAACATAAACATTTTGTTCTTCCCTTTTTCCTCTATATTTATACAAATAAATATTAATAAAAAAAGTTCGCAAAAACTACCAGATCAAATATTGTTCAATTTGTACATTATTCTAATTAATTCTATAGTTCTGTCAATTCATTCTAACACTAACCATCTAAATGCATTGTAAGAAGAGTACTGAAAGGTATAGTGAACATGAAAGTGATTTTATTTGTCCCTCTATTAATAATGACCAAACATGGTGTTTTATAGTTTGCGAAGGAATTTTCCTTTCACCATGTGACAATAATGCGTAGATGAAATAAAATTAATTTTTTTTACCTTAGTTACAGTAATCATTCACTATCATATTAATAGAAGATAGGAATGGAGCCTGAATAAAAGTATTTATTTTCAGTTCAATTGTTATTTATATTAGATATTTTTTAAGTTAATAAAATACCACCCACGCCTATGAATGGCCCTGTATAAAACATAATAAAATACTGATTATAGCTTCTGCAAATAGTGTCTACATTTGATCAAGTTTCCGAATAAACGAGAACATATGCGAGATGACGATTATTTGCTCCTCAAATAATATAAAGCAACATATTCTTTTCCTTTGCTCACCACTTTCGGAATCCGTGCGGTGTTATTAAGTTTCCAATATCTTTGTACATTTAATCATAAAAAAAGAAAAGAGCTGAAATTGAAACTGTCTCCCTATATATCATTCGATGAAAGAGATAGGGCGGACGTTCGATTAAGCTAGGTATACTTTAAATTGGTTGACGATCAGTTCTCATGTTTGGTTGAAACGTACAGGATCTTCTTTGCCATTTTCAGTTAATCGGCGAAATAAGAAAAACTCAGTAGACGATGTAAGATAATTCAAAGTTCAACCACAAGGAATGTGAATTGTTACACTTCACCGGTTCCCTTTTGCTCGGGTGCATCTTCCTTGGTGTTTGATTCTCTCATTGTACGCTTACAGACTGTCTCATATCATTGTTAAAACTAACTGAAATGAAAATTGAAACATTTGCATATTCATTGAATATAAATATGTGTAGATACGGTAAAATATGGCAAATTAGTCTCACAAACATTCCACATTGTTAAATAGAGCACAGGGCTTTTAAGCAAGATCCGAAATAATTAATTATAATTGGTTATCTAATAATGACAACCGGTAATAAATCCTGATCCTCTGACACATATATCTCCGTGCATTTTAATGAGGTGGGTATAGACGAGGTCAGGTTTATGGTGCACTTAAAAAAGACAACAAAAACTTTACGATCTCATTATTATCGCCGTCGGACCATGCGGCATGGTGCCATCAAACAAGCAGACGCACATTAAAAACCTTTAAAAGTAAGCGAGTCAATTTGCGAACGAAATAGTACAAAGCCGAACTTAAAAATCGTATGTATTAGAATGTATATCTGGTCGATAGCCGCGTGGGTTAAGGCGCGAGGTGGCAATCGCGATTAATCACACGGACATCGCACCACCGGGTTCGAATCCTGGCTCCGGCACTGGCACTGTCGGAGGAAATGGTTGTATGTCCGCGTTTTTTTCAATGTGTACCCCCTTCCGCACAAGCCCCTGGCTTCTGGAATTGGGGGGGGTTGTCTAATTTCTGTGGTGTTTATTTATTTATTTATTTATATATTAACAATACTAGACCGTAACGCGATGAACGACTGAGTTGCTGATCTAAATATTTCGGGTACGTGCCTGGGCACAATTACATTTGCGATTAGTTTAACAGTATTTTAATGAGGTCGTAAATGTTTTATCGCTTTTTTTGAGTGCAGTGAGTAAACCTGAACTCGACTATACCATGGTTTAATTTAACTCATAACATTTTCACATTTCGTCATCCGAATAAATTTAGTACAAACGAGTGATCGATCTCAGCACATAGTGCTCACAGATTGTGCGCGCGCACGTGTATGAGTGTGTGTGTATACTATATAGCAGTTTAGTGTTTTATTTTGCTTATCAATGATGATAATGTCAGGCGCGGTAAATACTTGGATGGAAGACCATCTCAAGGAAAGGCGTGTCCTTCTCCACGTCTTCCAGCGGCCTGTATATCAGCGTATGCGTAAAAGCTTGCAATGTTAGGCGAAGATTGCGTAGTGGAGATGCCATCCTTCGGAGGGGATATAAAGGTACTTTCCCGATGCAAGCGACAGCGACCGGAGACCGAGATATGTTCCACGTGACAAGCAGAGACCAACGACAGGGAGGGCTACTAAAGGTACTCTAGAGTAGCCCTCCCTGTCGTTGATCTTTGCTTGTCACGTGGTACATGTCTCGGTCTCCGGCCGCTGTCTCCGTTCGCTGTCGCTTGCATCGGGAGAGCACCTTAAAACTGTCGGTCCCTTGTCTATTAAAGGTTAGTCAAATAAAAGATCCCTACACTTTGAAAGAGAAGATGTTCGGTAAAATTAATAGTTCTGGGTAGCTCGTCTACAGACGTCGGTATTAGGCCGCAGTAGAGAAAATAGACCGACGTTAAATAAATGTAAGAAAATGCTAATTAATATTTTTTAATGTGAAAAATGGAAGCGGATCTAATAAGCTCGGTGAAAACTGCTGGCTCCAAAAATCTCTTCTCATTGCAAGAAGAGAAACATTATTTTAAATAAGTTTAATACTTTTGGGGAAGATCATCCAAAGGAATTATCAAGTTTAGTTGATATGTGTGCAAACTGTACTGGTATAAGTGAGTGAAACGTCTGTTTATATTATATAACTTACACGTCCAGTAGAAGTATAGTACCTAAAAAAAAAAGTTGAAATAGGCCTAAAATGTCATGAAACTTCGAGGTTTTAAATTTGAGCGAACAGTTTTCTTTTGGCATCAGCTAAACCCCCCCCCCCCACGATCACCCCCAATACCATCCCCACATTATTACGAAAAAGGGAGAAAAAAATTAAATTGTTAAATTGGGATTTGAACCAAGAGCCTCTAAAATTTGTTTTGGCCTTAGTTACCCCCTTTACCATCCCCATTTAAACCATTGTTTAAGGGAATAAAAAATTAAATAGGAGTTTAGTGTGTATACGACAACCAAGGACCAATTTTTTTTTACATTAGCCATCCCCTCTACCACCCTCACTCTATTATTAAAGGGAATAAAATTATACATTGGGATTTAGTGTGCATAAGACTTGGATACAAAATCTGGATGTGGAAGTAGTGATTCCTTGGGCAGCGGTTTTTTCCAATTATTAGCGTCCTAGCTATTCCATCTCTCTACCAAGTCATCCATACATACAAACAATTGCACAACAACCATTTCCTGCAACATTGCAATATGTCACACTTAAGATCGAACTCAGGAGAGGAAAGTGATTAACCATGTTGTCTCTCATAAAACAGCGGTCCAGTTCACTGTTGGGTCTTTGTAATGTGTGGAAAAATGTCACTAAACCATATTGTAGCCAAAAATCGAACCATAGACTCCTTAGCTCAAGCCTAATACGTAAGTACTGAGTTACTGAGTAGATAGTTTTTCAGAGAATAAAATAAGGAAATATTCAGAAACCTGAAACAAAATCTGAAAGGAAAACAGAAATTAGATGATTTGAAGAAAGTTAAATTAGCCTTGTAGCTCAATTTTTTTATAATAATGATACTTTCACACTCGGGCTGAAAATAACGACTGTCCGCCCTTGATGCCACTTAGGTAACTGATGAGAAAACGAAGGTCATCTTTATCCTCGCTCCGCAATTGTCAATAAATCTTTTCCTTCTATCAGTATTGATAAATTTGTTCACGTCAAAAGTCTTTAATTAATTCGCTAATCACGTTTCTGAACTCATAACATAATAAATATATACATTTCAATACATATTTTATATTCAACCTCAAATTTCTGTAGAAACCGTAAACAGCTTCATTTAAAAATCAAACAAATTACATTTCATCCGTCAATTTGCCGTATCGCTTATAATCTTACAAAATTATAAGTAAATAAATAGTTTTCATTTTTCATTGTAGTTTTGAAATATTTAACGTTTTATTATACTTCCGAAAACCATAATTATTACTACTCTATCACTAATTTTTCAAATTCCATTACAGTTTTGAATTTCGTACTTTTAAAATAATTAGGGGAAATATATTTGTTTACATAATTACGAAAAACTTTTCAATACACTTGCGAAAATTAGAAATTTTATTACAGTTCCGCATTTGTCTGCATTTATTGTAGTTCCGAAACTCATTACATATAAACTGAATTTTTTAATACAATTGCAAAAATTTATAAGTTTTAATACACTTTCAAGTTTTACGAATTTCATTGCCATTTTAGTATTCCAAATTTTGTTAAAATTCCTAATTTATGTAAAATTTAAATAAAAACAGCTACAAATATCAACTGTTTCCCTTTCAACAAAATTCAACACTACAAATTTTATAAAGCAATTCCTGTTTTCAACACACACATTACCCCTCCATTTGGAAAACCGCCAAAATTATCTCTATTCCCAACAAACCTAAATACATCTCTTCAAGTTACGGTCCTATCAGCCTCCTCTCAGTCCTGGAGAAACTCCCTTATACTATCCCACCTGCTGGAAGGGGCTGTAGATGAAAATGTCCTCAGCAACTTCCAGTTCGGTTTCCGCCCTAGCCACTCCACTACCCAGCAACTCTTTAGAGTTGGTGAAATCCTTACCACAAACGGGACTCGACGAGGTCACCTAACAAAGATCGTTTTCCTGGACCTCGATAAGGCGATTTACAAAATTTAGCACCTTGGAGTGCTATACAAACTCCACATTGCGAAAATTTCGATTAGTATTATTAAAATAATATAATCGTATTTATCTGATCGCCAATTCCGAGTAGCAGTCGAACAGATGTATTCAAATTCCTTCCTAGCGTCCCCAAGGGGTAGTCCCTTGGTCCCGCCCTCTTCTTTTATTACATAAACGACATCCGTCCACCAAAAGACCATAGACTAATATACGCCATATACGAAGACGACATCGCATTAATTTGCACGACAAACAACGCAGCCTTACTTTCCAAACTGACACAGAAACAGACGAACAGAGTCACCACTTTCTTTGAAAGTTGGGAACTCCTAGTAAATCCCACAAAAGTGCAAGCTATTATTACTTCTAGAAGGAGAAACAGACCAAGTCCTAAGCAAATGATTACAGTTAAAAATATTCCCATAACATGGGCTAAAGATATAACTTATCTAGGTATTAAAATACACGAACGACTAACATTCAATAAAGAATCCTAGCGCTAAATGCTAAAGTCTCTGTTCGCTCGACCCAACTTAAGCAAATAATCAAATCCGCCTCTTCTCACACAGCCTCCCACCTTTAGAAATTCTACTTACGTACCATCCTTATGTATGCATCCCCAGTGTGGTATCCCCTGATTTCCGACACTATCAAACAAAGATTACAAATAATACAAAACGAATATTAAGATGGGCTACAGACCTACTAATCAGAACCCCCATCATCTACTTACACAACATGACAGGTACACCGATACCAGACGAACACATAGTCAGTCCTACAACTAATCTTATCCTTTGCCAAAAAACTAGGCCACCACCCCAATTCTGTCCTCAAATTTTCCCAAATCCCGAAATTCGGTCAAAACTCAATCATTCCTCTCTAAATTATCAATACTTTCCTGCGATAACTTAATTCCCTACCCCTTTTCATTTATTTTAAATTTATTTGTGAAATAATGACTTTAATAAAAATAGATCTTTCGTTTTGTAATCATTTCGTCTTTCTATTTGGCTGAAACCGAAAAGATACAAAGACAAGTTGCTCGTTGAAATCTTGGGCAAAGACGCCTGCTCCTGAAAGTGTACGAAACAACCTCCAAGCCAATTCAGATATTTTTTTATTTTCAACTTTGCGGCTTACATTTTATGTTCATAATAACATGATAATGTTCTATGTTGTACAATGATTTTTTCTACAACCAAATTTACAAAAATTGGTATTTCAAAAAGTGCCAATCTTCGATCTATTTGTCAGAGCAACAGCATTATAAATTATTTATGAACCTGTTAGAGATATTTTCATCCTTAGCTGCGATATTTTAAATTTTATCTTACCATAGTTTAGAATCGTCTCAGATATGGAGCAATTTTTTATTTTTTCATTACTTAGAGTCAGCGCCAATGTAATGTGATGGACAAATATAAATTTAAATTAATGACACGGCCTTCTCTTTTGCCCGATTAACCCTATCCAGCTGAGCGCATGTGGGAAAGCAAATTCGCAATCTTAATTCTAGAATATTTGAAAATTATCAAAATGAATGTAAGCCTGGAAGTTTTATATCTACCATTAGACACTGACAAGTATTAAATTGTATTGTTTGCTTTTCTCTGCAAAATATGACATAATTTTATAATATATGATTTGCAGAAAACAACTACTCAGCGGGCAAATACCCCGACCTGCATTGGATTATACCTTACAAATCATGTAGGTCGAGGTATTTGCCCGCTGAGTTGTTGTTTCCTGCAAATCATATATTATAACAGTAGGTTAAGTCCAAAGTCCACCTAGGACTGAAAGGTCGCCGCTCTCTAGTACTTGCAGAATCGCAAGCCGCTATACGCTCAAGGAGACATCTATGGTGTATAGTAGCAATTGACCATATGAGAGGATTCACTTACCTCTCACCACTACTCAATGACTTTAATGAAATCTCATAATGTATTAAAAGCTTCCGTTTGACATATGACAGAAATGTAAGTTTCACTGAATTATTAACTATTTCAAATTTTATTTTAATAACATTTAAATATATTTGTAACAATTTTGTTACAACCGACGATATTCTTAGTTATAAGATATTTTTTAGTAGCCAAAAGATATTTACAAAATCATTTTTTGTTTGACCCTTTCGAGGCACTGACACAAATATTAAAAATTATGAAAATATGCATACGCCGCATATAAAGTATAATAGTCAATAATCTAATTCCACAATGTGTTAATACTCGTATAGTTACAAAAGTATTCACTATTAACATACAGTAAACGAATCGTTAATAATAGATTCATGTTTTTATCGTCCTGTCCCTCATCAATTACTACCACTGAGTATTCGGTGTATATTCATATTCTGTACAATGATGTTATGGGCTGCTGAGTTTTCTTTACAAAGCAAAGGTGTAAAAAATATATTGAAATTCCTCGCAGAAAATTTCATAAATCACAACTGAACATGCTTGTCCTGTCACTTAGCAATTTTCTCGATAAGATCTAACAAAATGGAAATTTTGTCACCATGGCACTTGATGTAAAATTATAAGAGTAATATTGAAAGGCTTTGCAAATATGTTTGTTAAAATATACGTCTAAATAATATCTAATTACATTAAGAAAAGTTAAAATTCTAGAAATATATTTTCTGTTACAAAAGCTAGTACGTGGAATAGTAAATACAAGTGAAAAAAATACAACAGTTTTATTAGTATTAATATCGTTAATATTGAATATGAAAATTAAGCATACATAATATTTGAAGTTTGTGAACATGTACAATACCCAACCCTGGCATTTCAACATTGCTAAACAATCTGCATATATTTAGAGAATGGGAACTCGGACAACGAGATATCTAAAGTCTACGTCAGTTAGAGAGAACTTCTGGTTTACTTGGAGGAATGAATAGAAGTAAGGAACAAAAGGAAAACTAACACAAACTGCTAACAAATTCTAATTAAATTAAAAGTTTTTAATTAACCTGCTAGTCGCTATTCGCTATAGAAGTACAAGTGTTCCGCATAAAAATATCGACAATCTTCCGCATTGTGCCATGAAAATATTTATTACTTTGGATTAGTCTCATAGTTAATAATACCAATAAGGAAATTCTCAATCGTTGTTTCGAAGCTTTACATACGTTAATAACTAGGATGGTGCTATGGTCTGTGTAGATAGCACGTAACATTACGAATGTGACAATATCCTCTAAAACCTCACATTATCAGAATTGGAAAAGCATTTTCACTAATAATAATAATAATGGCGACAATAATACCAGTCGCTGAAGGTGGTATAGGTACACGCAATCTGTCGATTTGAAGTTCGAGAGAGGACGCGCGGCTCGTAGATGGGACCATTATTTAGATGCGTGAGAGTCGTACATTTATTATTAGCCGTTACTCGAGTCCGAGTATAAAAATGTTACAGTCGATAGATTGTGTACAATAAAAAACAAGTAAAAGGTGTAGTCTATTGTAATTCCCATTAATCTACGGTGCACACGACTATGGCTATAGAGGCCAATTCGGGAGAGCACATGTCGACCGCAGTCAGGACAAACATAGACCTGGTTAGGTCTTGGATTCGGCCTTCTTGCAGCAACATTTCCTTGATAGCTGGCCACAACCCCTCGCCATTCGGTTCTGTCCGCTGCAAGTTGTTCCCATTGCTCGTCTGCAATACCGCAGGATTTTAGATTTTCATAGAGAGCGTCTTTGAACCTCTTTCGTTGACCGCCACGCCTTCTTCTACCGCTTAGCAATTCACCATAAAGTGTACATTTAGGAAGGCGGTTATCATGCATACGATGAACGTGACCTGCCCATCTTAGGCGTGCTCTTGAAATAAGCACCTCAATTGGAAGGCTGTTTGCTCTCCTGAGTACTTCCACGTTTGATATGTGATGGAACCAACGGATTTTCATCATACTTCTGAGGTGTCTTTGCTGAAAACGTTCTAATTCTTTCACATGACGACGGTAAGTGACCCAGCTTTCGCATCCATATAGCAGTGTTGGAATGACAACTGCTCTGTAGACAGCCATTTTCGTTGACAAAGCAAGGTCGTGGTTGTCAAATACTCTCTCTCTAAGTCCCCAGAGTGCTCTAGATGCAGCGTTAATTCTATTGCGAATCTCGCTGTCCATGTTTGCTTTGTCATTTACAACGTTGCCTAAGTAATTGAACTGATCCACCACTTCAAGAGAATTTCCGTTAAGTGTGATGTCTATTTGGTTCACTTGATGAGGAGTTGACATAATCTTAGTCTTTCCAATGTTGATTTTAAGTCCCAAGGAATCATAGCTCTGGGCATACACATCTAAAAGTTCTTGAAGCTCTTCCGGCGTAGAGGCTAAAAGTGCACAGTCATCCGCATACTGGAGATCACAAATGAATCGTGTGCGTGTCTTCGTGAAAGTTCTAAAGCGCCCTATGTTAAAGAGACCGCCATCAAAACGGTATCTGAGACCTATTCCTCTGACTGTCAGTTTGTTGTCAACAATAATTGTTAGAGCAGTGGTAAACAAATTAAAAAGTAGGGGTGCCAGGACACATCCTTGCCTAACTCCAGTGAGGGTTTGGAAAGGTTCGGTTGCCTCATTATTATACATAACCTGGGCGTTGTTGTTTGTATGTAGACTGCGACATATTTCCACAAATTTTCTAGGGATACCTAAGCGGAACATAATTTTCCAGAGCACTTCCCTGTCCACCGAGTCAAACGCCTTGGTTAAATCAATGAAGGCCATATGAATTTCTCCTTGATGTTTGAGTGCTTTTTCTTGAAGCTGTTTAAGTGTGAAGATTAAATCCGATGTGCCTCGGTTTGGTCTAAAGCCACTCTGTGTTTCAGGAAGTAACTTTTCCATAACAGGTGTTAGCCTATTTGCCATCGCTTTAGTGAGTATCTTCCCTCCAACAGCCAGGAGAGCTATACCCCTGTAATTTCCACAGTCCGCAGCGCTCCCTTTGTTTTTGAAGAGGTTGATTAAAAGTGTATCACGAAACTCCTGCGGAGCTTGACCACTTTCCCACACGACATCAAACAGTTTTTTGAGGTAGGGTATGAGCTCTGACGACACAGCTTTAAAGATCTCAGCTGGGAGTGAGTCGGCGCCGGGAGATTTGTTATTTTTTAGCTGCCCAATGGCGGTTAAGATCTCTTCCGTTGCTAGTGGTTTATCTAGGTCTTCGAAGGTGTCATATTGAGGGATAAGATTTATAATATCGTGATCGGCTTGACTTTGCTGGTTAAGAATGTTAGAGTAGTGTTCTTTCCATCGGGCTCTTATTTCCTGGTCTTCTTTGAGGAGATTTCCATTTAAATCTTTAATAGGGCACATATTTTTCCGACTGGGGCCGTACACTGCTTTTACTCCTTGAAAGAAATTCCTGTAGTCGTGTGAATCGGCGTACCTTTGAATTTCTCTGGCCTTGCTTGCCCACCATTCGTTCTTTATTCTTCTGATTTCGCGTTGCGTTTCATACTTAGATTGGGTAAAAGCTTCTGCTTTTGATGAGTCATTGGGGTGGTTGATAGCGTTTTGGAAGGCAATATGTTTGCGGTCAAGAAGTTCTTGTATGAAGGCATCATTATCATTGAACCAGTCCTCCTGTTTTTTACTTGCTACAGTGCCAAGAATTTCCTCACTCGCACTTTTTAAACTGTCTTTAATTTGTGTCCAGGTAGCAGCGACATCTACAGAATTGGTTTCTTCTAGTGCACTCAAATTCTCTTGAACTTTTTGCTTTAGCTGTTCGACGGTTTGTTGGTCACGCAATTTACTAATACAGAGACGGAGTCTATGTTTTACTTGAGTTCTTCGGTGTTTAGGTCTCATAACAATTTTCATTTTAGAGACAACAGGACGATGATCGGTCCAACATTCGCTATCAATGCGCGCCTTTGTAATTTGGACGTCCTTGAGATGCTTCCTACGTACGATAACATAGTCCAGTAGATGCCAGTGACCTGATCTGGGGTGACGCCAGGTGCCTTTAAATTTATCCTTTTGTCGGAAAATGGTGTTTGTTATAACTAGATCATGCTCGGCGCATTTAGTTAGGAGTAGTTGACCGTTAGCGTTCATGTTGCCCAAACCGTTCTTGCCTATGATGCCTGGCCAGGTGTCTGCATCTCTCCCTACTCTAGCGTTAAAATCGCCAAGAATAACGAGTCTTTCCGTTTTAGGTATTCTACAGAGGGTTTCTTCCAGCTGTTGATAGAAGCTTTCCTTGGTTTCGTGACTTGCATCCAGAGTGGGAGCGTAGGCGCTTATTAGATTTACCGCGTTGCCATCCAAAAGAAACGTACCTCAGAAATAATCTGCAATTATGTTTTACAACAAATAATTAATATAAAACTTTCTTCCGTAAGGAATTAAAAAGTTATTTTTAATTTCTTAGGGAAGAAATGACATAATTTTTGAGAGTGACCCTCATTAAAATTATGGATGCGAGACACTCTTGAAAAATATGAGTTGATTTTTTTTCAGATTACGTCTTAATCCTGTTAAGCTGAGAAAGTTTAAAAATAAACGTTTATATTATAATTTTTTAACTCTGATTGTATTGGAAAAAAAAGGGCATACAAATTTAAAGGATGGTCGGGTTTTAACGCATTTGGTTCGATTAAACAGCAATATTGAAGATGGGTTTTCAAGAATGTAAAATTTTTGTAGCTTCGTGTCATGGAGTAAACAATGCTTGCAAACTGACTGATGTTAGAACTTTTCTATGGGCTAAAAAAGTCGGGCAAGCCCAACTAAAAGCTCCGCCATTCTCTGTTCTTCCACCAACTACTGAATGTTTTCAAGAAAACGTAAAAAGGGTACATTTCCAAATATTTTTGTGGTTGTCTGTAATGGATTTCTCTTGGCCAAATATAGATGCCACTCAATACGGGTGGCAAGGTGACGAGGATAAATGAAATGGAATTACACCCGACCGCCTTACCAAAAAATATTCAAATTGCCCCAGATTACATTTTGGCATTACCAAAATGCTCATGCAAATCAATAAATCCGTGTAACACAACACGATGCAGCTGCGTGACTAATGGCTTGCCATGCAGGTTAATGTGCAATTGTCTGCTACGAAGAATAGAACATTCTTGCAAGATAAATGTTATAAAGAGGTTTATACACCTCTTATAAATATAAATGGTGTGTATCTCGGCAGTCTGGGTCGATAGCCGAGTGGGTTAAGGCGCGAGGTGGTAATTGCGATTAATCACACGGACATCGCACCTTCGGGTTCGAATCCTGGCTCCGGCACTGTCGGAGGAAATGGTTATATGACCGCGTTTTTTCAATTTGTAATCCCCTTCCGCACAAGCTCTGGCTTATGGAATTGTGGGTTGTCTAATTTCTGTGTTGTTTATTTATTATTAAAAACAAAACGCTAATGCTTCGATTGCAACAAACACCAGCGACTAAAAATATTATGTTTTAATACTCTGCCTTCTAAAAGCACATTTGAACTATGCTAAGCCCAGTCAGGCTATTTATTTTTCGATTGCAACAGACACTGGACCGCTAGATGGCGCCTGCTGATTGTATTGCATGTCGCTATCCTAACGATACCGAGATGTATCAAATAGTCCAAGGATCCTTGTGTCAGTCGTTACATGTCTACCTTGCACTGACGAGAGCCAACAGCTCTAAACTGCAGTTTGCAAGTGACGTGGGGCGACTGGCACGAGAGTTTCTTTAAGTAGATTCAGTCTTTCGGCTGGTGTTTGTTGCAATCGAAGCATTAGCGTTTTGTTGGTAATATACAATTATTACACTTAACGCGCCAGGCTTGTAACTTGTAATTCAGCGCTCGGCGGGGCACATAGCATGGAGAATAGCTGTTGATTGCAGTCTGGTTACGTTCCTTACAGTAAAATACAGATTTTATAGAGGAGTTTGCGACTAAAAATATTATGTTTTAGTATTCTGCCCTCTAAAAGCACATTTGAAGTATACGTTTATGTTTCAACAAAAATTGATTATACGTTTCCTTGCCTTCCAAAAGTATCATTAATCTATTTAATGGTTCACTTTCTATCCGTACCTTTTTCGCGGAAGTATACATATTTAATATTGTTTACATTCGCAAAACTAAATTTTTAGTATCAGATTAACTAATAATGAATACTTCACTTGTTTTAATTCTGATTTAATCGAAAATAGGATCATAAATTCGCTGGGTTGTGTCTTTCTCCTCTCAAATTCAACAGATACAGCCCACAATCAGTAGGAATAGTATCGATTAGAATTGAAAACAGCTCTGATGTGGTGGCAAGGAACTTGGAAATATCAAAGTTTAATACTTTTTTGTTTTAAACAGATTTCTTAAACTTTACCGGATTATTTCACGAATAACGTAGAAACCTTAAATCAGTTTAGAACTGAACCTCCACCCACCATAATTTTGCATTACCTAAAAGAGCGACTTTTTAAATGAACGATTTTTCTACTAACATCAGTCAAAATTCCTTTTTTATTTTATTAAGAAGAACTGAGACATATTAATGCAGGTTGGAGTTACAATAAGGCTGCCTCTACTTTCGGATGCAATATATATTATAGGGAGTAAAATATAATTCTTGAATTTGCCTGAGAAGCCAGTATTTGGAAATACCAGGTAGCATTATTGTCCAATATACCTCCTATGAATGTCGAATTGTATTTGTAATGCTATGTCTTGTCGATGTATATAAAACATACAGAAAATCAGTTCACGAACAACCTAACATCTGGTCCTGCAGTTGAAAATCATTTCTATTTATATCATCACGTAGCTCACCCCCAATAGTTCAGTATGTAGAGGATTTTTTACCATATGGAACCTTGCAAGGGATCCGCAGTAGGTGAGTTTTTGAAGAGGCGTGAGAAATATTAAGAAAAGTTTAGATTTAAATTTGCGGGGTACTACAACCTCATCATTGCCTGCCATCTTGAAATAAGGGGTAAAATTATATATTTTGAATATCTCGCGTTTGCGTTTGAGAAAACTTTAGATTTGATAGCATTCGAAATTCTCCAGAATATAATTTTACACGAACTTTTTTTTAAAATTTTTCTTTATCGAATGTGAATTAAATAAACACTATTATTTTTGTTCGAATACTTTCAGTGGCGTTCGTGAGCGGCAGTAAAAGGTTTTTACTGCTGCGAGACAAAAAAATCACTTTACTTCTCATAAAACGTGTTATTTTTTTATATAATAACTACTGTTCTTTTTCTTCAACTACTTTTAGTGCCGCTCGTGAGAGGAAAACCGAATATGTATATAAAGTTCCGTTAATCCCATTATGACTCGTTTTTCTCCACCTCTGCAGGTAATGAGGAGAAAAGGGGCCACTCTTTGACACTCGAGCACTGGAAATTTGACACTCGAGCACTGGAAATGGGTTTTCGGTTTAAGTGATAGGACACACTACCCACAAGCCGGATACACGAGGCCGAAGTGGAGAAACGGTACTCCAGTGGGTCAATTTGGGAAATTAGACGCTCACATATAAACAGGAAAACGCAGAATTTTCTAAAAGAAAATATTAGTTTATTCAAATTAACCCACTATATACAAATCTATTTGTTTACTAAATGAGGATGAGGACAACCGCTGCAATGAAAATGTACCAGATGACTCAAGTGACAGGGATAGCAAACGGCAATATTATAGAGAAGTTATATATAATACTTGGCTAATACCTCAGTTTACTTACTCCTTCGTGAACTTACTTACTCCTTTTGGATACAGTCGGGTACATCTGCTGCGGTGGAGCAGTAGAAACGAAATGACTGCAAGGCTTCTCAGGTCCTTTTCTTAAAATGTTTTCTTAACCGTCTCTCAAGTTACCGAAGTAACTCCCTGGAAGGTCTCAAGGATCTTGTGTTAGGTAAAGAGAGACGAGGCCCTACAGTTTATTGTGGACTCCGAACCACTCTTGGGGCAATTTTTTTAATGAATAATTTTTTCGCCTTGCAGGTATCGAACCCACTTCGCTAGGCAACTCAGTTTGCTAGCCAGACGCTTTAGCACACTGAGCTACCGTCCCCGTCCGAAATGAAACAACCTACGATGGGGGCGGGAGTAGACGCCAGATGGATCCACTGCTGGTCGATGACGTAGTACGGACTTTGCAAACATTCTGTTACTCTGGGATGATATATGATACCAACAATCTGTGTTCGGATCTCGGAGTAGACACGTCTGTTTCCGATGAGTCGTTCTGGCTGACTGCCAACACGGGATGAATTTAATTATTTTCTTCAAACATGTATATGTGGGCGAAACAGCGGTAACAGATGCGTGATGTGACGTCAATCAGACTTCGGAATATTTCCTAGTAAAATAATCCAATCTCCTGAATATATTCTTCACAAACCTGGAGCAAGCAGAGAGTACGTTTATCGCGTTTAAATACAGCGGGTGAACTGACTATCGGATAATATTCAATTATTCTCTTCACCGAAATAGATGACGTCAGATCGACTTAGAAAATATTTCCATTACCTTATTTTGAGAATATTTCTTATAGATCGATACAGAATGGAGACCTCCGTACATCTAACGCAGGCAGTGGTTTGATACGTACTAAAAATATGTTTGTGCGACTATACAATTTTCTCTCGTCGCTCTCCCTTTACCTGTCTTCGTCTACACGTTACAACTTAGCAGGGTTATTCGGTGCGTCTACAAATTAATATTTTCATTGATTTTTAAGTAAATTCGCTTAAGACGGTACAATAAATATACAATAACAAATATAACAGAATAAATCACATAGAGGGTATTTAACAAATAAAAATATCCTGTACATATTTCGGTAACCGAAAACGCTTCGTTACACCATAACTTTTTCTATATATTTTCTACTTTATCAAACTATACGACTACAACTAGATACAACTTTTCATAGTTGATTTGTGTAATAAATTATGTCATTTATATTGAAGTAATAGAGATGTGGAATCGCGATGAAATTATTGTAAAATGAATATTTTGATTCGATGCGAAGGCCCATAAAGTGCAGTTTTACTACTGGCGAGTCGCCGGCGCCGTGGTGGAATAAATTATTTTTGAACATTAAAAGTTATGAAGTGCATCTAGGTTGAGATTTCAGAGTTTTCAGTTCCTGAAGTCGTTAGTACGGCTCTTAAAAGTAAATTATATCTCTCACCGCGATGCAATTACCACTTGATTTATTATTAAACCTTTGTGAGAGTTATGCTTATTAATGATTCTCTTGATAATATCTGTTTTATTCATCTTATTATTGGTAGTGGTAATTATATAAAAAACAATGTTTTTCCATAAACCATTATCTGAAAATTGTCGAAGAAGGCAATGGGGCATAAATGAAAATTTATGACCCTATCACTGCCACTTGCGCTGTCATACTAGTAAAATAGGGTCGATAATCGGCTTACTGGAAATATTTACTTTTTTAGTGCGTCCTAAGTGTACCTACTATAAAAGTCGTAATATCGAGGTTTTTTGTTTGAAGATTTTTTCTCATAAATAGTTTTTGAGTAAATAGGCACGTATTTCTGTAACTTGCTAAAGATAAGCAAGTACAGTTTTGGGTATAAAGTATTTCGGAACAAATTTCTCTTATCTCTCTCTTTCGATAATAATGAGATATGAACATTAATCCAGGCAATGGGTAGTCTTACCCACACAAAATGTCGTAAGGAGATGAAATTTAGTGGGATCGTAAAATTTACCATCTTGATGATAACCCTGAGTTTGGGGAAGATCGCTCACGCCGCCATATTGGAGAGATGGTGCCCAAAACATTTTTTTTGCAAATATCTCCATTCCTATTGGTCCTACCAAAAAAATAAGTTGAAGAGCATAAAATTCTGCATAAAATATGTTCTATGAATTTTTTCCGTCAGATCACTAGCCACTGCGGAAGAAGAATTTTTGGTAACGCTGTATGGTGGATGTTAAGAAACCGATACCTTGAATTCTTTGCCATACAGGAATTTCGGACGATCGGTAGTGAAAAACAAGATCAACTTGCCCTCACTGCCACTATCAAGAGACGCTACGCGGCAACATTGCCTTCGGACTTACCACCAAGTCCAGTTATGACGTGGGGTTGAAAAAAATGCAGTGGAGTATATGGTTGGCGGAAAATCCAGAGAGGACTCGATGCTGTGCGAAACGCCAAATAACATGCTCCAGATTGTTTGTTTAAAAGTATTTCGTGCAAGAGCAAAATGGGCTGTGGAAGAGCATGTGATTCGCCGCAAAGCGGGTCTAAAATGTTCCGCCAAGTTGGTATTTCTGCTATCAATAGGATAGGTTGGTACTACTATATCTGCCTTCTTGCTGGACGGTTATAGGTATCCTTTTTTTATTGCAGTTTAGTAGTTCGTGTAACAATGTAGCGTGCGGATGCGTGTTAGGTTATGTATTGTTATTTCCGTTAATATACCTTTTTATTTATACCTTGTATATTAATTTCTATCAATACTCCAATTAAAGCATATTAAGATTATTATTCACGTAATCTCAACAGATCCTTTTATAAAAACAATCCCGAAGTGCTTGGGAAAGGCGAGGTGAATATAGAAGAAAAAAGTCTTTTAGAAATATCTGATAAAAATGCTATGGAAAGTGACTATAACAGTGAAGAAAGATTCAGACGACAATGCACCAGTTCTTCCACAACCAAAACGTCCAAAAGTAATGATTATGTAGATTAGGCCTATGAGAGAAACCACGTTCAAAAAACGCACTGTTAGGCTGTACCTCCTGGGCAATGTGGAAACGAGTTAAAAAATGCATAGAACATATTTTATGGATAATTTTATGTTCTTCAATTTATCAATTTAATTTTTTTCCCAGGACCAATAGGAACGGAGATATTTACAAAAAACTGATTTTGAGCGCCATCTTAAGATGGCGCTCAAAATCAGTTTACTAATCAAAATCAGTTTACTAATATTTTTTGTTTTTTTCTCCTTCATACGTACTTTAAAAAGTATTATTATACCTTTTACGATCAACTAAACTGTAACCTCAGAAAAAAATCATTAATATAAACATTACGCTTGCGTTTGTAGTGTATTCTCGTTACCTTTGAAAACATATTAATTTAAATAAAACTTTTAGAAAGTACAAATGTGTTTAATTTGTTTTTTAACATATTCCCAACTTGAATATCAATATAAAATAGAGTTTGACGTTTTAGTTTCTCATCTATAGATAAAGTATCGGCTAAATTTTAGATTATGGTGAAAATGGACGTTTTCAGTTCAGAAAATAGCGAGTATATCCGAATCGGCATGTCGTCTATGGGTCTATTGTCTGTCTGTCTGTCCATCGATCTAGCAGTCGGTTAGTCTGTCTGTGGGTGATACATGTTTCTCGAAGGCGGCTCAACGTGGAAATTTGAATTTGAAGATACAAGGGTAAACGCTATTGAATATTGGCGAACTCGGTGCACCAGGGGCGGCCTTAGGCAGGGCCGTAAACAATTTTTTTTATATCTGAAAATATTCCTAATAAAAAATATTTAAGATCATAATTTGTGTCGAAATGGTCCTTTGCAAATTCCTTATCAGAAGAACAGATCGACACCAGGAAGGGCCTAAAAGCAGTGTGTTGTGGGATCAATAATTATTTTATACAAAAGTTGTTGACGTTGAAAAATTGTTTTGAACGATTTTTTTCAAGTTAAAGTATCAGGGCCGGCACCAAGGAGTTTAAATACAAATATATTAGTTTAATAAAAAATATTTAAAATAAAAACTGTACGTAACTTAAAAAATACTTTAAGAAAGTTTTAAAATGTGGCATTGTAGTATTGTACAGCTTTATCGAACAGTTTTTAAATTTACAAATTTATGGTCAGATTTATGGTTTTGACTGCCCGTTTGACGTGCTAATTGAAAGTCGTCAGACGAGCAAGATGGAGTCACTGCGATTGGTACAAGGGTCACTTATCTGGTATACAGATGGATCTAAGATGGCTGAAGGGGTAGAAGTGAGTGTAGCAGGGCCGAATTGTAGGCTATCTAAAGCCCTCGGCAACATCCCAACCATCTTTCAGGCAGAAATTTATGCCATAGATCTGTATGCCCAGGTATACCTAAATAAAGGCATCCGAAGGGCAAAGATCTATATACTATCTGATAGCCAGACAGCACTAAAGGCTCTAAGGGCCTATATCTTTGAATCTAAAATTACCTGGGAATGTAGACAATCCCTGAAACAACTGGCTAATAACAACAAGGTTACCTTGATGTGGGTGCCAGGGCATGAGGGAGTACAAGGAAATGTACAGCAAGTTCATTTCCTTGATAGCCTTGCAAAAAAAGGAGCTGAAGCACCGCCGTTCATTGGACTCGAATCGCTTTGTGGCCTAGCCAAGGGACATATAGCGGGGGAGATCCAAAAATGGGAAAAGGATCAGAAAAAGTCCTACTGGAGGAATACTCCAGGCTAAAGACAAGCGAAAAAGTTTTAACAAAGAATGCCACAAGGCCTCTCGAACTTGAAAAGTCCGAATTAAGGATAATCACAGGCCTTCTAACTGGCCACTGCCCCTTGAGATACCATCTCAAGAATATGGACAAGGTGGTAGATAATAAATGCAGACATTGCGATACTGCAATTGAAACTGCGGAATACATACTTTGCGAATGCAAGGTGTTAGTCCGCACTAGGCTAAAGTTCCCAGAACAGGCGGAATTAATGCCTGAAGACATAGGGAAATTAGCTCCCAGGAAAATCACAAGCTTTGTAAAAAGTCTGGAAATCCTGGATAACCACTTGATGTAGGGTAAATCACAAAATATCTTTTAGGTCGAAGTGAAATAGGGCTGTTCGAAGCCAAACGACCCCGTAAAACAATCTACAATGGTCAGAGCTCCAGGGGCTGCTCCAGGGAGGACCCAAAATTTTTTTGTCGAATTCCCTACTCTGAAAGAATATATATAATTTTTTAAAAATATTTCATTGTTTAATATAGGGAATTATGTTAAAGGCTCCTCCTTTGCAAATTTCTCGTTAGATTTAACGTTGCTAAGAAAAATTGGGTTTAGTTAACGTTCTATCAAAAAAGTTTTGATACTTAAAAATATACTTATGATAAAGTCAATGAGAACGTACTCTCAAGGAGCATCTACCTTAGATCAATTTTTGTCGGCTAGGATGCAAATTCGAAAAAAAATCGAAAATTATTTTGGGCACTATATTTCCAAGATGGTGGCGCGGTCGTAATTTAGCGCCACCGCGTGGCTATACAACTTGGAATCACTGGAAATATAATACGTTTACTGGAAAAAGTATGAACAATGTTTGCTTTTCAACACCCCCCGAGTACAAAAATACACACATACAGCTTGTATGAATTTCACTTCACACATATCTAATAGTTTGAAGGCACATAAATATTGGAGTAATATTACCGTGTTAGGGCACAGTTGTAAAATATCGTACATTACTCTTTTCAATTTTTATAAACTGTATTTGTCTTCTTAAGAAAGTAAGAATAACAAATATTTGTATACTATTGGTTGATGATGCATTATTTTGCACTTCTATTTATTCAAAACTTAATAGAAATTTTCTTTTAATTTCTTTAAAGCTCATATAAACTCTATAAACCATTGCAATTGACTCCTGTTAGATTTAAAAGTAACTCTTTAAAGGAGCATGGTGATTAAAAAGATTTAACAGAGTTACGTTCAGGAAGTCAACTAATTTCTTCTAGAGATTTAGTAATATAGGTGTATTGCATTCTAATTAATAGCAGAAACATCCAAATCGAATGAGTAAAGAAATAAAGTAATAAAGTTTCCAAAGCTACGGAATTCTTGTACTGTGGATTTATAATCATAACCGATTAATTCAATGTCATAGGATGTAATCTTGTGCACAGAAAAACGCACATCCTAACACCCAGATCAGAATTAGTTATAAAATTAAATCTAGTAATGTTTCGCTTTGAGAAGCTATTCTAGTGGGATCGCTAATTATTTGTTTACAATCAGAAATATGTTATTTAAATAAACAATAGCAGGACTATTAACGTTCGTAAATTCACTGACGATGAAGTTCGTAAAGCACCGAAGAAGTTAAAGCCAAAACTAACTAGTGGCTCTGACAATATTCCATCTTTCGTAGTCCATGACTGTGCTGCAGTGTTTGCCAAACCATTATGTTTAATTTCCAATCTATCTCTCCAAACATTTCCACAATGTTGGAAACAGTCCAAAATCATACTTGTATTTAAGAAAGGTGATAGAACCTTAATCACTGATTACCGGCCCATTGTAACTTTGAATAATTTTGCTAAAGACCTTATGATTACGTATTTTATTACGTGAAACATCGAACCCGGTGGCGCGACAGCCGTGTGATTAATCGCGATTGCCACCTCGCGCCTTAACCCACGCGGCTATCGACCAGATATGCTGACGATCTTAAAATATTTTGTAGAATTACAGCCACCTGTTTAATTATGCGACATACTTTAGATATAATAAATAATTGGTGTTTAAAAAACAAATTGCTCCTCAATTCGCTAAAGTGTAATGTCTTATCAATAACAACGAAGAAAAATGCTATAAAATATGATTACTCGTTTGAAAACAGTGTACTTTCTAGACTAGATACTTTCACTGATTTAGGTGTAGTATTTGATGAAAAACTATCATTTACTCACCATATTAATCGAATAATTGAAAAATTCTATAAGATGCTAGGTTTTCTTATTAGAAATACTTTTCATTTCAGTAATGCCACTGCCCTTAACTACTGTATTATTGTGATGTCTAACCTGGAGTATTCGTCATTGATATGGTGTCCTTATTACAAGACACATATAGATAACTTAGAGAACATTCAACGAAAGTTCTTAAAATACCCATCAGTTAAAGTTGATGGGGCATATTCAACTATTGGTTACCCTCATTCGGAATTATTATCGAGATTCTCAGTAGTATCGTAACTTCTAACGAGAAGTTCGCCGTAAAGTCTCTTAGCTTAGATTTCTTTACAGACTAATACATAATATCACCGACAGCACTATTATAATGAATAATAATATGCTGCCCTTTCATGCTCACAGAACTGGATCACGCCAGACTGATCTATTTAAACTGATCACGCCCAGAACAAATTTCCCTACTTCAAACCATGTGTTCTACTTATAATAACATTCATGATCGTATCGATATTTTCAACTGGAACATTGCTTCCCTAAAAGCATGCATCTATTATCAATAATTCATCATTATTCACTAATTCAGTGATTGTTATGTGTCTTGTAAATCATGTATTAGACTATATTATGCCAAAGTAATCATCTTAGTTATTATATATCTTAGTTAAGTGTTAAATTGTCTGTGGGTGTACATTAATGTTTAAGTAATATTTATTTAAATATTAATGTTCTTCTATTCTTGTAATCTTTACTCCCTATCCAGTAATTGGGTCCTTTGACCTGTTGGATAGTGTATATAAAAAAATAAAAATAAAAAATATATCATTTAGATCACCCATTTGAATCAAAATATGTATATTATTTTATAATGATTATTAATTATAACGGATCGGCCCTTTGTTACCTTTGTTGATACAACAGAAAATATATGTAGATGGGAGTATATTGTACATATGGATGTTTAAGAAAAATGGTAAAATCTAATGAGATGTAATATGAAAATTTTAATAAATTAATAACCCATACTATAATTTAAATTTTGTTAATGCCCAGCTTTAAAAAAATGTATTTAAATTTAGAGCTTCTTACTGATATTAATTGTAGAGCAATAAAATGTTCCATATGCAATAATATTTTCAGAAAATATGTAGACGTTTTGATTTATAGTCGATTATTATACAAATAGTCGGCGCAAATACAAGGCAGTACATCAACCAGTGAAAATATTTTGCTCCTTTATTAACACTAAAAATAAACATGCCTTTTCATAGTAAGTATCGTTGTTTATGGCTTTGGTCATAGTTTTCTATTTAACACTCCTGCCTGACTACTACTGTTATGTATTTAATTGCCTGCAATCAACCGAAGTTAAGAAAGCCGTAAATACACAACGCTCGATTACTGCGTAAAAAATGGTTCAGAACAAAGCAGTTTGGAGAATGGGATATTTTTGCAAAATTAATTGTGTCGTTGTATATTATTTAATTTAATTATGTTATAACATTAAAATTGTGTATTATGCGAAAATACTAAATACACTCTAATCAATTGAGTCAATGAAGTGTCAAAATCCTTAAAACTTCTTAATCCTCAGGGACAGGTCCAATTTTGATGATTAAAAAAAAATGTTTGTTTTTATATATTATTTGAAATCAGAAATATTTCAATGTGCACAATTAATTATTTATATTTATTTTATTAGCCGTTACTCGAGTCCGAGTATAAAAATGTTACAGTCGATAAATTGTGTACAATAAAAAACAAGTAAAAGGTGTAGTCTATTGTAATTCCCATTCATCTACGGTGCACACGACTATGGCTATAGAGGCCAATTCGGGAGAGCACATGTCGACCGCAGTCAGGACAAACATAGACCTGGTTAGGTCTTGGATTCGGCCTTCTTGCAGCAACATTTCCTTGATAGCTGGCCACAACCCCGCGCCATTTGGTTCTGTCCGCTGCAAGTTGTTCCCATTGCTCGTCTGGAATACCGCAGGATTTTAGATTTTCATGGAGAACGTCTTTGAACCTCTTTCGTTGACCGCCACGCCTTCTTCTACCGCTTAGCAATTCACCATAAAGTGTACATTTAGGAAGGCGGTTATCATGCATACGATGAACGTGACCTGCCCATCTTAGGCGTGCTCTTGAAATAAGCACCTTAATTGGAAGGCTGTTTGCTCTCCTGAGTACTTCCACGTTTGATATGTGATGGAACCAACGGATTTTCATCATACTTCTGAGGTGTCTTTGCTGAAAACGTTCTAATTCTTTCACATGACGACGGTAAGTGACCCAGCTTTCACATCCATATAGCAGTGTTGGAATGACAACTGCTCTGTAGACAGCCATTTTCGTTGACAAAGCAAGGTAGTGGTTGTCAAATACTCTCTCTCTAAGTCCCCAGAGTGCTCTAGATGCAGCGTTAATTCTATTGCGAATCTCGCTGTCCATGTTTGCTTTGTCATTAACAACGTTGTCTAAGTAATTGAACTGATCCACCACTTCAAGAGAATTTCCGTTAAGTGTAATGTCTATTTGGTTCACTTGAAGAGGAGTTGACATAATCTTAGTCTTTCCAATGTTGATTTTAAGTCCCAAGGAATCATAGCTCTGGGCATACACATCTAAAAGTTCTTGAAGCTCTTCCGGCGTAGAGGCTAAAAGTGCACAGTCATCCGCATACTAGAGATCACAAATGAATCGTGTGCGTGTCTTCGTGAAAGCTCTAAAGCGCCCTATGTTAAAGAGACCACCATCAAAACGGTATCTGAGACCTATTCCTCTGACTGTCAGTTTGTTGTCAACAATAATTGTTAGAGCAGTGGTAAACAAATTAAAGAGTAGGGGTGCCAGGACACATCCCTGCCTAACTCCAGTGAGGGTTTGAAAAGGTTCGGTTGCCTCATTATTATGCATAACCTGGGCGTTGTTGTTTGTATGTAGACTGCGACATACTTCCACAAAGCGGAACATAATTTTCCAGAGCACTTCCCTGTCCACCGAGTCAAACGCCTTGATTAAATCAATGAAGGCCATGTGAATTTCTCCTTGATGTTCGAGTGCTTTTTCTTGAAGCTGTTTAAGTGTGAAGATTAAATCCGATGTGCCTCGGTTTGGTCTAAAGCCACTCTGTGTTTCAGGAAGTAACTTTTCCATAACAGGTGTTAGCCTATTTGCCATCGCTTTAGTGAGTATCTTCCCTCCAACAGCCAGGAGAGCTATACCCCTGTAATTTCCACAGTCCGCAGCGCTCCCTTTGTTTTTGAAGAGGTTGATTAAAAGTGTATCACGAAACTCCTGCGGAGCTTGACCACTTTCCCACACGACATCAAACAGTTTTTTGAGGTAGGGTATGAGCTCTGACGACACAGCTTTAAAGATCTCAGCTGGGAGTGAGTCGGCGCCGGGAGATTTGTTATTTTTTAGCTGCCCAATGGCGGTTAAGATCTCTTCCGTTGTTAGTGGTTTATCTAAGTCTTCGAAGGTGTCATATTGAGGGATTTATATTATTAGATTGTTTAAACACATAAAGACGATGTAAGCAGAAATTTTTTTTTTTTAAATTTATCTCATCAATTTTTTTATATTGAAACTGTATCATGAAAACAAATTGTAAAATTGAAATTCATAGAAAAATTTAATTTTTATAATACAGAAATGCGGTATTATAAGAGTAGCAAAATATGTATGCGATATGTATGATTATATATTACATGTGTATGGTATTTGTCTAATGACGAACTTAGGATGTATTTTGAGTATGAATTAGCCCCCTATTGTCTCTTTTTGATACTTGCTGGAATGAAAACATCAAACAAATCATCGTTGTATGCTATTTTTGAACAATGTGAAGATGTTAACGATGTTAGTAAGTTTTACTACAGCATTGATAGTGGTATGTTTCTTCACATATTAAAATGGGAACAAAATTAAAAGTTTTCCTATATTTGTAAACAATACATCAAATATCTACGTAATAACTATGGTGCTAATGTTAAAGTTGTATTTGATGGGAACAGTAATGATGGAACTAAAGCTTCTGAAAGAAATCGTAGATACATAGGTAATAATTGTATTAATTATTTATTTAATGAAGGCATGCCTTTAAAGACCACTAAGGAAAAGTTCTTAGCGAACAGCTGTAATAAAAATAAATTTATTTTAATAATCTTCCTTGCGAAAAACTTATTGAAAATAATGTTGAGTGTTGTCAAGCAGAAAGCGATGCTGATTGTTTAATTGTACAATCTAGATTGTCTCTTTTCTCATATAACTGTTGTAGCAAAGGGCATTGATGTGTTAGTGCTATTGATGGCTTTATCGCCAGATGATAAGGAATTATTCTTTTTGAAACCGCCAAGAAATAATGTTTAAGTTTATTCAACGAAAAAAAAAAAAAATTAAAGCAGTTGGCAAGTATAAAAAAGAACATATTTTCTTTCTCCATGCCTTCACAGGATGTGATACTGCATCAGCTTTTTATAATAAGGGAATAAATCAATTTTTTATTCTGATAACAAATTACGTAATTGAAAATATAAGTGAAGATGAGCTTTAGAACGCAGGTTTTCACTGTATTCTTACACTGGACTGTGTTAAAATGTTTAAAAGTTTAAATGAATTAAGATATGAACGTTTCATAACACTAGTGTCAAAAAATAAAAGCGTACAACTTAGTTCATTACCTCCAACAGAAGATGCAGCGAAACAGCACATCAAAAGAGTTTATCTTCAAGTTCCGCAATGGAAAAATAATTCTAAAATATCTCCCGAACATTGGGGTTGGCAGAAAGAAAATTATTTAACAACAATAGGAATGACACAACCAGCAGCAACAAATAACTTAAAAATTATTTTCTGTTCTTGCAAAATTGGATGCGGTACGGCGTGTGGATGCAGAAAAAGTAGTCTGGATTGCTCGCCTGCATGCATTTATTGCAGTGGAACGGATTGCGATAACGCGCCACAATCTGAAGACTATGAAGTCCCCAATGATCCATATGGGAATGAAAATTAAATACTATTTTTTTTATGCCTTGTTTATATTTACGTCCTGGTGGAGTTTAGCTGCTATAGCTACTCTTCCACTCAACCAGGACGGTGAAATGAGATCAACACGAATAAGCCAAGCCCTCTGAGACTGTAAAATTTCGTGTGGAGGTAAGAGCTGAGATCCTAGAGGGCATTCTTGCATTTAATTTCATTGTGAGAAGCCTTGGGGTTCGAATTTTGTAGTGGTAGTTAGCGTCAATTGCTGCATCCTGTATAATATCCTCTGGAAATGTTGTAGCACTGTTTTAAAATTTTAATTTATTTAGCACTGGAAGTCTTTTATAGTTCTGTCAGGGTCAAAGGCCACGCCCTGTATATGAATTTCTTGAAATAACAACACAGATTTAAATGGAACGAACAATAGTAGTTTGTGCAACAAGAGTCGATATGATAGCCATATCGCACGAGAAAGAATATCGAGCACGACGCCGTAGGCGGAGTGCCTCAATCTTTCGAGTGCGATATGGATAATCCACTCGAGTTGTACAGTATACTTTTTCTACGACCGGATTAAGAATAGTTTTAATCAAATTTTAATATACAAACTTAGCTTCTGCTGAATCTTATGCTTTAGGTGCAAACATTTTATAAAAGCTTCAGTAGCTTAGCGGTTATATGCACGCTTCGAAATAAAAGAGATCATAGGTTCAATCCAAAATTTAGAATCACAGTTTAGGTCTGCCTTGCGCAACCCGTAGTTGAAGCAACTCGCGGACGGCACTTCGTACGAGTTATGGCGTCGGCGTCAGTGCAAAAATTTAAAAAGTTCTGTGCTCCAGCGGTAATATCATGTTTAAGTGCCCAGTTTTTATGTTAAGCTTTCCTTTTTAAGCACCTTTTATCATATTGCTTGTTTTAATTTGCCCTTTTGCAAAAGGAGTTCAGGTTGTTTTATTTTTGTATTGTTCAATTTTTACTTTCGCCAAACCAGTCCCGTCTCGGCCCAGCCTCTTTCTTCTCTTCCACTCTCCGCCCCTCCCCCACCCCTCTAATTACCTCTACCTATTATACGCCAGCTAATTTTATTTCACAAATAAAAATTATTCAAAATAAATTCTTCTATTTTTATATAATATGACTATTTTGAAGTAGGTTTTAGTAATTTTTCCTACAATAAATCACTAGGAAAACTCAAATCCTACAAAAAAAATACAGTTACTGTAAAAATTTGTAAAATTGTTAAATTAATGAAAAAGAAAATTGAATGTTTAATGAAATTCTAGCAAAGATCACCAAACAATATGCGCGGAAGCTATACAACCTTAGGCGAGGGTTGTATAGGAGATATACCATCCTTCGGAGGGGATGTAAAGCCGTCGGTCCCTTGTCTATTAAATGTTAGGCAAGTAAAAGATCCCTACTCTTCTTAAGGGAAGAGGTTCGGCAAAATTCCTGGTTGGGGGTAGCTCGTCTACAGGCGTCGGTGTTAGGCCTCAGTAGCGGAAATAGACCGACGTTAAATAAATGTATAAAAAAAAAATCTCCAAATAAAAATTTTGCTGATACTATATGGCCTCCATTTGCCCCCCGTCACGTTTCTGCGCCACGTGCAATGTAACGCGACGGGTATATTAAATATGATTAAATGAAAAACGAAATATTATCTTAAGGCAAAATGAATTGTGAAATATAAGTATCTAAATAAATGATTTTAATGGTTAACGCGGTGGTCGCAGGGTCGGTCCTGGGATGGGTACTGGGGAGGCAGTATTTATACCATTTTTACCTTGAATAAAGACTTTTTTGAATTGAATTGGTTCAATCCCCACATATATCTATTTTTTTTTGTCATAATATATCTCTAAAATTTTGTCTGTATATAATAATTTCAATAAAATTTTAGGTGGTATACCGATTCTTCACTGGAATCACTCATTTTAAATTATTTTCTAGCTCAAACTGCGCGAATACACACTGACAATTACTTTGACAGCTTACGCACTAACTTGAATTTTTTGAAATGAATAGTTGCCTATGTACTTAATACACGAACTGTGATTGGTCGATTTCATATCCATCCTAGAACGTATATGAAATATATCCGTTCAGTTAACTGGAATGGCCCACTTATCCATTCTACAGACTGTACGGAAAACAGCAAATTTGCATAAGGGAGTAGAAAAAATATTTATTTAAGTATTTATAACGGAGTTTAGTACGGTTTAGTATTTTATTTAACAAGTCACTTTTTAAATAGGTAACTATTCGACGGCAGAAATTCAGTCTTATTTTGTTTTTCACTAAGAATATATATTAAAAAGTTTATCTGAAAAAATTCACTTTTTTGTGGGGACCGCGAAGACGAATTGGAAAAATGTCGGGCCACGAAGGAGAAATGATTTATTTAAAATTAACTGGAGCCGTGAAGGCGAAATGATTTTCCTAAAATTAATTGGGGCCGCGAAGATGAAGACTTATAACTAACTCTTTTTAACCAGGTTTTGGCCTGGGTAACTAGAGCTCGACAGCTTGTCACGAAGAGTATGGTGGGACCGAAAATATAGAAAATGGAACTACAACTTAAGTTAAATAGAACCGAACCGATTACACTAGATAATAAGCTTATTACACTTTAGAATCACTTTTAAAACAACTACTTTGGTTACCACTCGCGATTACCATAGGAGTCACTGTCAAAATCTGAACTTGCCTTGGGTTGGCGGAGTATCGGTATTTATACTATCCGTGTGTTGCGCTTTTCGTGCCCCGTGAGTCAAACACGAACGTTTTTACCCCCTATTTAGAGATAGCAATGGTACCGTCAGGTCTGGATCGGCACGATAGCGAAATATTGCGCAATAGTTTTTCAAAAAGTTAAATTTCGAAAATAAAAGTTATATGGAAAAATCGGCAAAGAAAAGGGGAATTTTTTGGTATAAAAACGAAGTTTGAATCTATTCGGGTTTGGGAGTTATTGAAGTTTGATTTATTGAAAAATTAATGATTTGAAATGACCCCGTAAAATAGACTCGAAGGTCCGACGTTTCATGGTTGAATAGATATGAGAATGTTCCCGATAGATGCGAGGTGACTGGAAATAAAATATGAGAATGTTCCTAATAGGCGCAAGTTGAGTTTGAATAACGGTTGCAATGGAAATCGAGATATTGTATGTGGTACGAGGGGTCATCAAAAAATGGTGAAATTTGAAATAGTAATTGGGTTTCAAGAAATTGATAAAACTAAATAGAATATTAAGACTTGAGGTACGGAAAGTAGTTTGATGTACACGAGGGGTTGTCAAAAAGTGGTAAAATTTAAAATGTGAAATGGTTTATAGAAAGTTAACGAAATGAAGTAAAACGTTGTAACTTTGAGTACGGATAGTAGTTTTTTTGACTTGTAGTGGAAATACCCTACAATAGAGTGAACACGAACGGTACCTCTGGTTTGGGGAAAATAAAATATTTTTGGTTGGAGAGCTTTATATCAGACTCTAGAGGCCTTTCGTGCACTTTATTTTGTTTGATTTGAAGTCGGGGTGGTTAAACTTGAAACGCTGGAATTAAAATATTGAAATTAAAATTTTATACACACAAAATTATTTTAACGTATCGATACTAGAAATTTGCCTAAGTCGGGGTTGTTTTATTTGCTTTAATTAAAAATGGTTATTTAAGACGGGGAAAATTCACTTAAAGAATTAGGGCCGCGAAGGCGATTTGAATTGGAGCACTGGGGCTGGTTATTAATAAAGTACTTTTTACTAGGATGTGCCTAAGAAGGTGTACGGGCACTGTGTTAAATTCACGAGATACACTGGAAGACACACTTGGATTTAGGCTCTGGGGCGACCAAAGTGGTACTGGATTTAATTGTCACTAGATACGCCGAAAACACAACTTTCTGAGGGCTTCGCTCGCTCCATCCCTTATTTATACTGATGCCAGGGCACGACGCTCGCTGAGAGCTGGCGAAGCTGGAAAGGGCACCAGACCATCATATGGGGCTCAAATGATGAAATATTGGGCAATACTTGCTAAAATTTTGGAATTTTGGGTTGAAAATTATATCAATAAAATGGCGATGGAAAATGGAGCGTTTTGATATAAAATTGTCAGTGAAATCTATTTTAGTTTTAGAAATATGAATGATAACTGTCTGAATAACTTGTTGAATTGAATTGATCCCGTGAAGTAATGTTGAGAGCTGCACTTTAATCCATATTTGATGTTATTTTAAGTCATGTTAATCCATATGTGATTGCGTTGAACTGACCGGGATCCAGCTTTAGGATAATATGAAATGAAGATAGTGGCGAGTTGCCAGCATCTCGTGCGGAACATGTAAACTGGACTTATTTTGGGACGAATGCTTTATGGGCTGGCTGGAAAGGTAAATGAATGGTGTTTTGATATATTAATAGAAATTTGAGTTGAGAGTTGAAACGAAGGGAAATTTTGGAAAGTGAACTGAAATGATTTTATTTAATGGTTAGGGAGTAATTTAGAAGTGTTTTGAGTTGATGGGGGGCTGTATTTTTTAGGGCGATCTTTAGTAAAGTTTTTTCTGTAATTTGATGAGTTTTGATGTTGGAATGATTTTAGTGATATATTCGGATTATTTGGAAATTATCAATGTTGCGTGAATTTTCTCAGAATTATTTATTGGAAATTGTGGTTTTTGAGCTCCACGAGTGTCTTAATGACTTTTTACTGGGTTTTGTCAAGTTGACCGTAATGATTGAATTATTTGACAAATTTTAGTAATTTTTTCGTCGGCCATTTTGTTAATATGGAGAACGTACGATAACAAGAGATGCCGTTCACCTATCCAAGTGACGGACTCCACCAACGCTGCTTAACTTCGCCGATCGAGATCTCAGCGCTTAAACCGGTGACGGTACCTCGTTTGAATTATTAAATTATTCATATATATTTTCAAAATTCGAATTTTCTTAAATATATAAATTATATATCATATTTAAATGTAAAATAAATAAAAAATCATTTATAATTGTTTATACATCTTTTTTCATATAATTTAAAGCCTTTAATAATTATAAAATAAAAAAGATACAAACATTTTTAACACTTTGCTATTTAAAAGTTAATAAAAACAGTGAAAAAAAATGTCTGCATAAATTGTGTTTATATATTCTTTAAAAAATATAAATATTTAATTTCGCACATTGAAATGTTTCTGATTTCAAATAACATATAAATACAAAATTTTTAAAAAAAATCATCAAAATCGGACCTATCCCTGAGGACTAAGAAGTAAAAACTTTCAGTGACAACTAAATATAAAAAAACAGGATTTTTAAAACAGCCTTTATTGTCTGTGAGGGGTAAGTCGTGTAAAGGAACCGGTGTAATTATGGTAATGAATAGGAAATCTTAAACATATTATATTAATTTGATTAATTTAATGATTATAATTAAGGCATTAATAATAATCGACTAATACCCCACAAGGTAAAAGGTATACATATTAATTATATAATTTTCTCAAGCTGCTATGTACGTACACCAAATATTAAAAATTCCCATGCGATGGCACGTTTGTTCTTTTTGGTCTCTGTGCTCGTTAGATATTTGAAGATCGATAAGCGATGTAAATTTAATTAATGCCGAAAGTATTTATGGTTAAGGAGGACGGGATCCTTGTCTTTACTGCCTCCCACAACGGTTCGAGTGCTGTGTTTGCATTGTTTTATTGTCTAATTTTTTTTGTATTAAAGGTTTATTGTCTCTGCGAGGAAGAGAAGGAGGCAGTAAAGCGCGTCTTAATTCGATAAGACCAAGTTATGAATATTTCTCTACGAATTTATGATACTTCGATCCTGCCGTATGAGATGCTCTAAAATTAATGGTCGAAATTTTATGTGTGAATTATTTTGTTAAACAAAGCAAACTTTTCAGCAGGCTAGAATAGTTTAATCAATTTAGTTACTAGTTTTTATAGATAGACCAATACCAGCTCAGTACCGGCTGAGTGGTTCAATGGTCACGTATTAGGCTTGAGATTAAGCAGTTCTAAGTTCGATTCCTTGCTAGAGTATGGATGTTTTGTGGCGTTTTTAATGCGTTATTGAGACGTTAGGAGTGGGCAAGGTGGGGTCGTATGAGAAGCAACACGGCTAATCGCTGTACCACTCCTCGGTTCGAGTCTCAGCTGCGGCAGATGGCAATGACGTAGGGAATAGTCATTGTGTAATCATTATTTGTGTGTATATGTCTTGGTTGAATGGTGAAGAAGCTAATGGTAATCTCCACCAAGACGTTAATCTAGAAGGCTTTGGTTAAAAAATGTTTTATATCGGATAATTTTTAATGCGTTATTTAGATTACCATCTTGGCGGAGTTTAACATTAGCTATTCCGCCATTCACCTGGAGCACATGCATACAATTAATTGCACAACGACAGTTCCCTTCGACATTGCCATTTGCCGCAGCCGAGACTCGAACTGAGGATTAGCCGTGTTGTCGCTGACACATTTCCGTCTAATACAGTGCTACCAACTCTGTGACACATGAAAAACGCCACTAAAGCGGAGCCAAAAAGAGTACATAGTAGAGCAAAAAATCAGCGGCAATCACGTCAAAGGATTTAGCTTTTATTTAATACTGAAGCGTCACCTCGTTCTACCATAGAAATATATTAAATTTTATCCATTTTTGCCTCCTACTAGAAATTAAAACCACGTAGGACATTCTGTGTAATTGCCATAGTCAACCAAACGGGTTGAATGTGTGAATGTGCAGCTTTTATAGACGAATATCAAATATTCGGCTAGCTCATCATCCAGTGGCGCCACACATATATTTGTATAGGTATATATAAAATAATACTATTGTTCATATTTCATCATCCAATATATATTTTTTACTATATAGAGAATCCATAATATTTTAATTCAAGATATGCATAATTAACACAATCCGAAGGCTTTAATTTTTTCGAAATATTATGGAATTTACGAAATTCGTAAATCCGCACGCCCCTGGCTATACTATTTACTATTTTCGGCCAGACTATAAACATCTATACACTAACTAGGATTTGAAACCGGGACTCCTCGGTATCACGCCTGACGTGTAAACGTTGAGTCACTGAGCCGACTTTTTGATTTTTAATAACACAATTTTTAGCAACACTTAGAGTCAACGCAATTGGATGTAAAGATTGAAATTTAAAGTATGTTGGACAATCGAAAAGTCAAATTATTACTAGGTTTAAGGACCATATATACTTCAAATATGGAGAAATTGAAAACATTGGAATAAGTGTTAATTACCTGGGGTTAATTATAAATTGCATTTTCTAATTACATATCAATAATTACAATGTACTTAAGATATAATAACAATATATATTTAATATCTATTTTAATATAATTAATCGTCAGTGTTATGTAGTACACCTAGATTGTATAAACAATCTGTGTGTGTACCAGCAACAACTTAATTATGTTGAAAAACCTTAATTATTATTTAAGATTTCCCTACACAATGATCACAAACAAAATATACGATCACGCTTTCGTTTATTTATACATGAATATGTATGTATGTACACTGAAGTGTATCTATCTGAGGTACGTTTCTGTCATATATACTAAAGCACATAAATTTAGTCTTATCTAAGTTAACCGTTAGGTAATTTTCTGACAGCCACTGTTGTAGTTTTGAAAACTACCATTAAAAAGATTTGGCCCTGGAACCGTTCGTTGAAGAATGCCATATTTTATTATTTTTAAATTATTTTACCAGTTTTCACATACTGCTTCCTATCTTGAAGATAACTTCAGAACAAGTCATTAACTGTACCCCTTATACCATATTCATTGAGTTGGTTAAGTAAAATATCATGCGACACCGTATCGAAGGCCTTGGCCAAATCAAGAAATATTGCGATTTGTTTTTTATTATTATTTACAGAATTATATATAGTTTTTACAACCTCATACATACCATCTTTAGTACTCATACCTTCCTTAAAGCCATATTGATTAGGAAAAAGGATTTTATCATAATTTAAATGTTCTACTACTCTATTTTTTATACATTTTTCTAAAACTTTTGCAATATTGTCAATTACCGAGAAGGGTCTGTAGTTACCTACTACTGTCCTATCACCTGTTTTGTATACAGGTCTCACAGTTGATATTTTTAGCATGTTTAACATTAGTTAAATATGTAACAAAGGTGTTTAGGAACGATTGCATCCAAAAACTTCAATATCTTTGAGGATATATTATCTTCAACTGAGGAAGATTTATTTTTTAAATTTCGTCTTCGGTGATAAGTTTGAGGAACATGTTACTGCAACTAATGTTTATTCTTTTTAATAATTTATTAACTTGAATTTTCTTTGCCATGTTTTCTCCAATATTTATAGAGAAGTTATTAAAATTTTCACTAATTTGCCTGTCATTTACTATTTCGATATTATTTTGATTTATTATAATTTTTTTGCTAGACCTTTGCTCGTTAAGACTTTCATTTACTATTTATTTTTATATTATTTCTATTTTCTAAGATTGCGTTCTGATAATAATCTCTTTTTACTTTTTTTATAAAATTATTTGTTAGATTTCTATATTCTTTATATTTATTTATTAGGGAACTATTGTTTTTATTTTTATTTGCGTCTTCTTTCATGTTATCCCTTTTCCTTATTCCTTTTGTTATCTAAGGTTTATTTTTTTTTTTAAATTTTACTATTAAAATTTTTGAGCATTTTTCTAGGTTAATTTTTACTACACTTATAATATTTGTATAATCAAGATTTTGATTTTTAATTTGAAATAGGTTTTGCCATGTTTCTAATTGCATCAACTCTTTAAGTAATTTGTAATTATAATTTGTTTGAGTAATTTTTTCATTATTTATATTTCCTTTGGAATTTATGTTTTGTGTTGTTTTTTTTTTGTGAATTATATAATAGAGGGTAATGGTCTGTAATATTGGATTTCAAAACAAGCGGTAGAATATGAAACAGATAATATATATCTGGATGCTTTTGAGAGTTAAGAAATAATATAAGTATTGATAAAAAAAGCAAACAAAGAAATTGTTTTACAATAAAATATTGGAAGTAGAGAAATATCTAATTTATTGTTTATTTATATCTCTATAGTAAAATAAAAATTACGCCTAGCTGTCCAATGATATTTCACATTAAGTGTTATAATTTTAAGATAATTGTATTATTCTCGCAATTTCCAATTTAATTCGTTACGATTAAAAATGAGAAACTACCTGAGGAGGGCGTTGACAAGGAAGTGATCGAACAACTCCCTCACCCGAGGTCTAATTGATGGACGTAATGGACATCTCATTGTAGAGTAATGGATACGACCGCAGATACAGGTCCGATGGACACGATGGACCACACATGTAGATAGAAGGCCTTATATCGCCTTTTAACGTCACCAGCAACAACTATTCCCCTTTCGAAGTGTATTTTATTTGACACTGAATTAGAGAGAACGTCGATTTTATTGGTACTTGGGAGCTTTGGAATCTTCTACTAAAGTTTCAATAGGAACAGTAAAAATTCAATATCCTGCAAATGAAAGAACTGTTTGTTGGGTAGGTTCAGAGATTATGTGGGCGTTCGAATGAAAATTTTATTACATATAAATGGTTAGTAATTGATAGTTTTTCCAGCGCAAGTTTTCTTAATACAAAATCAATAATCGTAAATTATGTATTAAATATATAATTAGTGTTTCTAATCGATACAATGTTCGTAATACCTATTGCATTATATAATTATTTTGTTTACATATAAATAACAACACAGATTTAAATGGAACGAACAATAGTAGTTTGTGCAACAAGAGTGGATATGATAGCCATATCGCACGAGAAAGAAGATCGAGCACGACGCCGTAGGCGGAGTGCCTCAATCTTTCGAGTGCGATATGGATAATCCACTCGAGTTGTACAGTATACTTTTTCTACGACCGGATTAAGAATAGTTTTAATCAAATTTTAATATACAAACTTAGCTTCTGCTGAATCTTATGCTTTAGGTGCAAACATTTTATAAAAGCTTCAGTAGCCTAGCGGTTATATGCACGCTTCGAAATAAAAGAGATCATAGGTTCAATCCAAAATTTAGAATCACAGTTTAGGTCTGCCTTGCGCAACCCGTAGTTGAAGCAACTCGCGGACGGCACTTCGTACGAGTTATGGTGTCGGCGTCAGTGCAAAAATTTAAAAAGTTCTGTGCTCCAGCGGTAATATCATGTTTAAGTGCCCAGTTTTTATGTTAAGCTTTCCTTTTTAAGCACCTTTTATCATATTGCTTGTTTTAATTTGCCCTTTTGCAAAAGGAGTTCAGGTTGTTTTATTTTTGTATTGTTCAATTTTTACTTTCGCCAAACCAGTCCCGTCTCGGCCCAGCCTCTTTCTTCTCTTCCACTCTCCGCCCCTCCCCCACCCCTCTAATTACCTCTACCTATTATACGCCAGCTAATTTTAATTCACAAATAAAAATTATTCAAAATAAATTCTTCTATTTTTATATAATATGACTATTTTGAAGTAGGTTTTAGTAATTTTTCCTACAATAAATCACTAGGAAAACTCAAATCCTACAAAAAAAATACAGTTACTGTAAAAATTTGTAAAATTGTTAAATTAATGAAAAAGAAAATTGAATGTTTAATGAAATTCTAGCAAAGATCACCAAACAATATCGCGGAAGCTATACAACCTTAGGCGAGGGTTGTATAGGAGATATACCATCCTTCGGAGGGGATGTAAAGCCGTCGGTCCCTTGTCTATTAAATGTTAGGCAAGTAAAAGATCCCTACTCTTCTTAAGGGAAGAGGTTCGGCAAAATTCCTGGTTGGGGGTAGCTCGTCTACAGGCGTCGGTGTTAGGCCTCAGTAGCGGAAATAGACCGACGTTAAATAAATGTATAAAAAAAAAATCACCAAACAAAAATTTTGCTGATACTATATGGCCTCCATTTGCCCCCCGTCACGTTTCTGCGCCACGTGCAATGTAACGCGACGGGTATATTAAATATGATTAAATGAAAAACGAAATATTATCTTAAGGCAAAATGAATTGTGAAATATAAGTATCTAAATAAATGATTTTAATGGTTAATGGTGTTTCTAATCGATACAATGTTCGTAATACCTATTGCATTATATAATTATTTTGTTTACATATAAATAACAACACAGATTTAAATGGAACGAACAATAGTAGTTTGTGCAACAAGAGTGGATATGATAGCCATATCGCACGAGAAAGAAGATCGAGCACGACGCCGTAGGCGGAGTGCCTCAATCTTTCGAGTGTGATATGGATAATCCACTCGAGTTGTACAGTATACTTTTTCTACGACCGGATTAAGAATAGTTTTAATCAAATTTTAATATACAAACTTAGCTTCTGCTGAATCTTATGCTTTAGGTGCAAACATTTTATAAAAGCTTCAGTAGCCTAGCGGTTATATGCACGCTTCGAAATAAAAGAGATCATAGGTTCAATCCAAAATTTAGAATCACAGTTTAGGTCTGCCTTGCGCAACCCGTAGTTGAAGCAACTCGCGGACGGCACTTCGTACGAGTTATGGTGTCGGCGTCAGTGCAAAAATTTAAAAAGTTCTGTGCTCCAGCGGTAATATCATGTTTAAGTGCCCAGTTTTTATGTTAAGCTTTCCTTTTTAAGCACCTTTTATCATATTGCTTGTTTTAATTTGCCCTTTTGCAAAAGGAGTTCAGGTTGTTTTATTTTTGTATTGTTCAATTTTTACTTTCGCCAAACCAGTCCCGTCTCGGCCCAGCCTCTTTCTTCTCTTCCACTCTCCGCCCCTCCCCCACCCCTCTAATTACCTCTACCTATTATACGCCAGCTAATTTTAATTCACAAATAAAAATTATTCAAAATAAATTCTTCTATTTTTATATAATATGACTATTTTGAAGTAGGTTTTAGTAATTTTTCCTACAATAAATCACTAGGAAAACTCAAATCCTACAAAAAAAATACAGTTACTGTAAAAATTTGTAAAATTGTTAAATTAATGAAAAAGAAAATTGAATGTTTAATGAAATTCTAGCAAAGATCACCAAACAATATCGCGGAAGCTATACAACCTTAGGCGAGGGTTGTATAGGAGATATACCATCCTTCGGAGGGGATGTAAAGCCGTCGGTCCCTTGTCTATTAAATGTTAGGCAAGTAAAAGATCCCTACTCTTCTTAAGGGAAGAGGTTCGGCAAAATTCCTGGTTGGGGGTAGCTCGTCTACAGGCGTCGGTGTTAGGCCTCAGTAGCGGAAATAGACCGACGTTAAATAAATGTATAAAAAAAAAATCACCAAACAAAAATTTTGCTGATACTATATGGCCTCCATTTGCCCCCCGTCACGTTTCTGCGCCACGTGCAATGTAACGCGACGGGTATATTAAATATGATTAAATGAAAAACGAAATATTATCTTAAGGCAAAATGAATTGTGAAATATAAGTATCTAAATAAATGATTTTAATGGTTAATGGTGTTTCTAATCGATACAATGTTCGTAATACCTATTGCATTATATAATTATTTTGTTTACATAAAATAAATAATCGAGGACGAGTATAGATATTAAACAATAGCTATATAATTTACAGATCTAGATTTAATTATTATTATTTTTATTACGGATAATTTAGGAGTAACATGATTAGGTAATGAATTCGATATCTATGATGTTCGAGGACCGAGGTAGAGAGAATGTCTGGTAAAACTGAAAGCTTCTGGACATCGATTTAAGTAGCTGTACAGGAGAGTCTCGTGGGAATATTATTAATTTCTGTTGAGCATATTTCAGGAAAACAATGACAAATAAACTGATAATACGACATGACGGCAGGCTGACTTGAATTTCAATGGAATAGGCCTACATTAAAAAAAAACGCACCTAGAACTCTACAACAAGGGTGGTGTGGAAACGAGCTCAAATTAAAAAACGCATCTTTGTGGAAAAAGGGGGAAAAGAAATAAAAATTACTTTCGTCAAAACCTATTAGACATGCATCTTATAGAGAAAATTCCGCTCTATACAGGGTGGGGCAATAGTGCGTCGGACATCGATATCTCGAGTTCTACGATAACTAGAAATTTTTTAAAAAATTGTAAGTAAACTAGATAAAAAAGTCTATAACTGTAAATTATTTTCGAACTTACAGGGCGAACCAAGACGAAATTATAGGATCAAGTGCCTTTTTTTAAATGGAGTGCTATGTATATCAGTACATTTTTTGAAGCGTCTTTCTAGGCTCTATTCATTCCTATATTAGCATTGAATATCTCCCAACCACTTGGATGTAATGAATTTTTTTGTTGATATAATGCAATCTGCAGATGGATATTAAAAAACCACCACAATCACAATTATGGGTTTTAAGAAAAAATTATGTGAATACCAGTTACAAGATATCAAGTTAATGTTTCTGAATCATTTTCATTTTCTAAAAATGTACAGGGCGGCCAAAAATTATTTTTCAATTAAGAACATTTTAAGTTGAATTTTCTCAATTTTTTCAAATGGAACACTTTGTATATTTTTCGACAATGTGATGTAAAAATTAAAAACGAACATTTTTTGTAAGTACTTCCCTATCAGACCAGGGCCAATCCTGTTTAAGGCAATAAAAATTCTTAGCAGTATACGAATGGTCGAAAAATGTAGTTAATGGTGTAAATAATTAAGGAAAAATCGTCCAGACTGAGTAAAAGCTCGGGAAGGGGGGTTGGGGTGGTAATATATACATTTATAGGGGTTGGTACTCGTTTCTTGCGATTTGCGGCTAAACTATGCATCCTATCGAAAAATGTTGAATGTAAAAGTTGTAGATAATGAAAAAATCTATTGCTCATTATTAACCATAACCTCAAAATTATCGAGAAAAATGCAAAAAACCGTTTTTTCGCTTTTTAATTTATAACTATCGCCAAAATGTTTATATTTTGATGAAAATTGGTGAAAATGTTCTCTTTTGTGTTTCAAACAAGCCCAAATTTTTCCTAAGCTAAATATTTAATTTTCGATGTTTTATGAAGAAAATGAAGAAAAACGACTTAATTTTCAATCGAAAAATTTGGTTAGCAAATTTTCGATTAATGAACTTTACTAGTGCTCATTTTTTTCGTTGAAATCTCAACTTTAATATAGAATTAATATATAATATTGTTTATATACAAACATATCGTTAAAAAAGCGAAAAACTGAAAAATTACTTTTTAAAAATCGAGTTTTCGGTGAAAATCATGAATTTCTTTTTCTGTATTGTAAATAAACGTTTACATTCACAAAAAGCGTTAATTCTCATACAATACTATGTTATACAAGTAATATACATGTACCTAACTATTCTCGGCTTTCAAAGTTCCGAAAACATTATTTAAACTGCAATTAAATAGGTAAAAATTAAAAAAACACAAAGCCTGTGAACTAAGAAAATTTGTTAATTATTTCTCGTGATTCGTAAATATTTACAAATTATTACGTCAAAGTCTTATATTTGATTATAAAATACAAAAATTAAAAGTAAAATAATTTTATTGAAATCTTTTTTTCTTCGTGGGCAATTCTTCATCGCCAGAATTCAGTATCATTATTTTTATTATTATTTATTAGACAGTGGGTACTGTCTTCGTCTTCGATGTCCTCGAGACTACAATTTTATTCGTACAACGATTTTTCGGCATTAGAACATTTATCAGAACCGTGACAATTTGAGCACAAATTTGTGCACTTTAAGCCATGCATTTGCTATTACCGCATCCTGTTTCGCAGCTGCAGCAGATAATTTTCAATAAATTTTCAGGAATTAATTCTTGTTCTGTAAATATAGGTACGATGCCATTAACGTGATGTTTTCATCCCCAATCGGTAGCTGTTAATTGATTACCAAGCCAACTTTGTATTTGAAAATACACCCTGTAACAATGTTGCTTAGCTGCCCCTTCAGTTGGAGGTAATTTTTTCAAATGAAATGAGGATTTAACGGTAGCCGTTCGGTAGAGTTCAAATCTTTTGTAAATAGAAGCTATTATTTTTAATCCATTTTCGGTAATCGTTTGTTTGTCTGCATTTGTATTGTAAAAAATTTCTGCAAGATTAGGTAAATGTTTATCGGCCAATAATGATTTTATATTCTTTTTTCCCTTCCCGGTAAAACTGGAAGTTGTATCGCAGCCAGAAAAACAATGCAAAAATGCTACAATATGTTTATGTGATTTATGTTTAAAACTATTAGAGGTGTAATAAATATCATTAATATTTCCTGCATCAGGTTTGTGGAAATAGATATTCAATTCATGTGAAACTGAATTGTTGTAAAAGAACTAAAAGATCTATATCTTGACCAACAACTACCACTATTTTATCGGAGTTTTTTGCTACTTCAAGGGATGTATTGATAATTAGGCAATCTGCATCTTCTTCATATAACTATTTTTTGCGTAGTTGTTTTGTACATAATGTAAATATTTTTGTGTTATTTCATTAATTGTATCGTTTTTTGCCAGATTACTTTGTGTAAGAGAAACCCGCCATCAACAACGTGTACAATATTGCTCGAAGTTGGTAACGAATCGATGCTCGCAAATTCTGTATATAAATGTGACTTAACATTTTTTCTGAAGATATTCTCTGTAAACAACGACACAGGAAATGGAGCAAGCTCGTACTGTAAATAATTTTTCATATCATCTGTGCTGCTGATATTTCGCAAAATTCCTGAAATAATAGTAATGGATCAATTGTAACAGTCTCGCCTCAGTTAGGTACATGTACATTACTTGTATAACATAGTATTGTATGAAAATTAACGCTTTTTATGAATTTAAACGTTTATTTACAATAAAGAAAAAGAAATTCATGATTTTCACCGAAAACTCGATTTTTAAAAAGTAGTTTTTCAGTTTTTCGCATTTTTAACGATATGTTTGTATATAAACAATATTATATTTTAATTCTATATTAAAGTTGAGATTTCAACAAAAAAAATGAGCACTAGTAAAGTTCATTAATCGAAAATTTGCTAACCAAATTTTTCGATTGAAAATTAGGTCGTTTTTCTTTATTTTCTTCATAAAACATCGAAAATTAAATATTTCGCTTTGAAAAAATTTGGGCTTGTTTGAAACACAAAAGAGAACATTTTCACCGGTTTCCATGAAAATATAAACATTTTTGCGATAGTTATAAATTAGATACCGAAAAAACGGTTTTTTGCATTTTTCTCGATAATTTTGAGGTTATGGTCAATAATGATCAATAGATTTTTTCATTATCTACAACTTTTACATTCAACATTTTTCGATAGGATGCATAGTTTAGCCGCAAATCGCAAAAAACGAGTACCAACCGGACCAACCCCTAAAAATGTATATATTACCACCCCAACCCCCCTTCCCGAACTTTTACTCAGTCTGGACGATTTTTCCTTAATTATTTACACCATTAACTACATTTTCCGACCATTCGTATACTGCTAAGAATTTATCGTCTATTACGATATTTTAAACGGTTTGGCCCTGGTCTATATGGCTAGTTGCAACCAGTTTCGTTTTATTGAGCAATAATTACAAAATTCAAAAATAAACTTAAAAAAAGCGGTTTCTTCAAATAACTCAGTAGAAAAAAATATAATAAATGTTCCACATGTTGCCCACTTTGATTGGCACACATCTCTATCGCTTTTGAAATGAGGTTCCCACTGTTCCTAAGACTGCCGGTGTGATAGATGTAAAGGCGGTTATTATTTTTCCTTCATATTTTGTACTGTTGTTGGCGTGTCTCTAGAAGCAATATCCTTCACGTATCCCCATTAAAAGAAATTCATTTTTCTAAGATCTGGGTATTTAGCAGGCCATTTAGTGGGTCCATTCCTTCCAATCCATTGATTAGGGTAGGTATTATTTAAGTGGTCTCTAACTGCATTTAAATAATGTGATAGAGCACCAGCTTGCTGAAACCATATCCTATTTCGAATTCTTTCAGGGAGATTTACCAATAATTGTGGCAGATAGTTTTCCAAAAAATGAAGATAAACAGCTCCAGTCAACGTACCATCAAAGAAATGTGACATGTTCTCCAATAATTCCCCCCCAAACGTTTATAGACCGTCTGTGTTGGTTATCAACTTGCATGAAAAAGTGAGGATTTTCCGAAGCATAATAATGGAAATTGTGTCTATTAACAAATCCATTTTTATGAAAAGTTACCTCATCACTAAATAAAACAGTATTGAACCTCTGGCCCAATTGCAAAATTGTAGGCGCTTTTGAAAATCGTCATCAGATAATTCCTGGTGCATTTGAATATGATATGCATGCAACTTGTTTTTAAGATTCGACCCACAGATCGTCTACTTATTCCTACTAATGAGCTCTCACTAACATGAGGATTCTCAACCGTTGCCACCACCACAGAAAACTCATTTTCTTCGTTCACAATAAGTTTTATTCTTTCACTTTTTGATATTCGACATTTCCAGTTTCCAGAAATCGATCAAGAAGGTTTTGGAAGTTGCTAACATCAGGAATCCTTCTTTCAGGATAACATTGGTGATACTTTCTATTGGCAAGTAAACAATATCTGTCTGACTCGTCCAAAACAAAAGTCATGTGTACACTTCGAACACTTATTATAAATTTTTCTAACGAATTATTTGAGGGAACCTCTTTTTTTAAGTTTATTCTTGAATCAGCCATAGGGAAATACTTACAAAAATGTTCGTTTTTCATTTCTACATAACATCGTCGAAAAATATACAAGGTGTTCCATTTGAAAAAATTGAGAAAATTCAATTTAAAATATTCTTAACTGAAACATAATTTTTGGCCACCTGTACATTTTAGGAAATGAAAATGATTCAAAAACATTAATTAGATGTCTCGTAACTGGCATTCACATAAGTTTTTCTTAAAACCCATAATTGTGACTGTGGTGATTTTTTTAATATCCATATGCAGATTGCATTATTCCAACAAAAAAATTCAATACATCCAAGTGGTTGGGAAATATTCAATGCTAGTATACGAATGAATAGAGCCTAGAAAGAGGCTTCAAAAAATGTACTGATATTTCATTTAAAAAAAGGCACTTGGTCGTGTAATTTCGTCTTGTCTCGCCCTGTATGTTCGAAAATAATTTCCAGTTATAGACTTTTTATCTGATTTACTTGCAATTTTTTAAAAAATTTCTAGCCATTGTAGAATTCGAGATATCGAGGTCCGACGCACTATTTCCCCACCCTGTATATTCATTCTTGAGCATTTTTCTCGATGAAGTAACCGGTTTTGAGATATTCGCTGTGGAACTTCGTGTAAGATCAGTTTTTACCTGTGGCGCTCCAAACTACCCCTCAGTTTGGACGCTGTTACTGCAAAATAGGTGGAGATAAACTGCAATGTCAATAGGACATTTTTTATACAGAATTTAACGACAAATTTTTTATATCCTATACTTTTTTCTTTTCCAACGAACGGTTTACAATATAAAAGTGAAAAATCAGCGTTAAGTTCCCGTTAGGGGTGATTTTTTGCAAAAAGTGAAGTGTGAGTGTATACATCTCGATTATTATATCTTTATAAATTATTTTTTCTAAAATGTCTAATTTACGTGAACTAATGCCATTTACATTATGCATGTGATTGAATGTGTCAGTATATACGTAATTTTTTTAATTCGTAGTTGGCTGTAGGGAAATTCATCAACGGCAATGTAACATGTGCTGTTAGAGACCAAACGTCGTTCCGCATATGAGTAGCAAATGTGATGAAGTATTCTGTTGATCGTCTTCTGCTATTTGTAAGCTTATCAAACGTGTCTTAAACTAATTTTTTCGTAGCTCTTGATCTTACCACGCATAGCATATTTATAAGACACTCAGTAACAAATATGTAGTGTATAATTATCACTAGCTTACTGCCCGTTAGGCTATCTATCACCGGGTCTCATGTTTTTCCAACTTATCATTTAACTCTTATCATTTAAGACACGGGTAACAATCCATTTTCATTATCACACAGAGATAACTACATATTTATGTTATGTTGTTATGTTTAACATGTATCTATGAGCACCTAGACATTGTTTATAATCTGTATTGTTCCCTTGAAAGCACATTATGGTTTATTGCGTGGCTGCTAAACTGTTGCTGACGTGGAAATTTAGTGCCCCATGTTACGGTCTTTTTATTGTGTTGCACATTTGTGCTCTCCCTTGCACCTGAGCTGTGTTTTATTAATTTGGTCCGTAAGTGCACTTGGCAAGTAAACTGCGGTTATTTGCATGCTCCTCTCTGCAATCAAGTATAAAATAAAACGCTTATTTTACCATAAAATAAATTGAAGGCGAACGTTTCAAAGGTTTCCACTTTATTACAAAAAAACGAATGCGATTTTCAAAGCTGTACTAATCAAAATAGCGATAAAAATTGTGTTAAGCTTCATTGGAAAATTAGCAGTAATGAGAATAACAGTAGTTAGCATTTTTTCAATAATCATTTAGGATTCTTTAAAAACAAAATAACTATAAAATAGAAAAGAGTCTTAACTAAAATAACTTTTGTTTGAATTATAAAAAGGTTACATTTATGTAAGGTGACTACGAAATACGGACACGGCTGTTTTCTTGACAATTCAGGCAAATTTATGAATTAGGTATGTTTGATAATCACTCTTTGAATTTTTAAAATGTATGTATGTTATGTTTGTCGTTGTTTTCACAAATTCACTGAAATTACTATGGTTAAATACGAGCGTATAATTGAAATTAAGGCTGTAGAAATTAACTCTACTTAAAAAACACTTGTAAAGCTCGTATACGAGGAACACTGAGTTCAACAAATAATACACTGAATAGCGTATGCTGTTCAGTCTCATTTATAACATTTGGCATGCTAATTAACAATAATGTTGATTAGACTACATTTCAATTTTTTTTGCAGTTCTCACAGTAACTCAAAACTCGTACGTGTCTTTAAACACTGAAAACATAATATTACAATGGTAATAAAAGAGAATATGATATAGTTTATAAATTTATCGGTATCGATATTATATTACTTATGAGAATTTACTGATTATGATCTTAAAAGTAATAAAATATGTACATGGTAAAATATAATATAACGGGTATATACATAGTGAATATTAATGAATTTCTTCCATTTAGTTTTATTCAAACCCTGTTTTATATCAAAATTTTTATAACGGTGCCTTGGTCTGTTTTAAAATCTCCCCATTATAATTTGTCACCAATAATAGCCTCATTACTACGCAAAATTTGTGGTTGTTTCATAAATATCATATCATACAACTAGGGATTGCCAGAATATGCCCTCACTTTCTTAGCGCCACGCCACAATGTGATATTTGAATTAGAAAAACGTATTCCAGCAAAGTTCAAAGATTATAACAATATCTGAAAATATGAGTTAAATATTTACATTAATCAAAATCTGTAATAGATGATAAATGAAAAGTTCAATAATATTTCAGTTTATAATATACGGTTTTTAAACGTATATCAATCTGCATCGATTGCGCAATCGCCAGCAATCGGGTTAGTATTGTCGCCTTTGTCGCAGAATACATAAGCGTTTCTCATAAATATATGCATCTCTCTCATTGTCACAACGGTCCAGCTGGTGAGGAACCGCGGATTCTTGTGTTAATTGCTGTTTCGTGTGGTGGTAGTCAATCTTCGAAATGTGGTCTTGTGATTGAAACAAAGAATATTTACTTGTTTGTTTTTGCGTATATATATTATTTGATTGAAATTCAGCAAGTGTTGTGTTAATGAGCTGTCCTTATACTTGAGTTGTGACGTCGTAGTGCGTAAAGTTACAAGAATGAACAAACTTGTGGTCGGTAAGAATTATTGTCTATCTGAGAGATTTCATAGTAAATGCATTTTTTTTATCACAGAAGGTGTAAAACTCTGCATGGCTAGCGTTGACGGCGTGGGTGAGACCAGCGACAATAAAATTAGAGGGACGATTCAAAATTAGCTGAAGTTTGCCAAAAACTTCTATAGTTATAATAATAATAAATATACTATATTTTTTGATTTTAGTAAAGAATAATGAAGAATGTTGTGTTTTGTTATCGTTGTCAAACATCATATGTCCTCAAGGATGAAATAATAAATGATAAAATAGTTTTTCGTATTTAGCCAATCCCGCAGAATAAAGCTTAATATTATATAAAAAAATCTAGTACTAAATAATAAATATTTTTAAAAAATTACTCTCTGCATACATATATACAATTGAATTATTTTTTCTTGATATCAGTTATATATAGAGGTAGGACTGGTAGGAGGTTTAAAAAATATATTCTTATATTCATACAAGCTGTTCAACAGATGGTGGGTAATATAGTCGAGGATATGAAGAAGGAAGCTTTACTTGATTCTCATTTAAATAATAGACAACAATGTGTGTAAATAATATTAATTTCACTCTTAGTAATGTTAATAATGACGTACCACAAGGATCTGCTTTGGGGCCGTTGTTCATATTACTTATAAATGATATAGAATACTTTCTACATCCGTCTAAGTGTATCCTTTTTGATACAACTCTAATTGCTTCCAACGCTAATTACTCAAGCTCAAGCAAATATTAATCTACTATTCTTTTATACAAAATTTATTTTATAGAGAGCATAAGTAGATATTGATATACTATTCTTTAATGCCAGGTATTAAACTGCTAATGTTCGGCGTAAATTTGGTTTATCATATGAATAGGGGATATTCTGGGTTGCCAGTTTTCCAAGGGCTAGTAATTTTAAGAAACCCCTGTCATAAACAAGTCTGTTGTATTTGTAAGGAAGAATTTATAATAGATACATGTTAATTTTGAGTATTGTGTTTTTTCCCCTGAGCTAGTCCTTCATTTAAGAAAATCCATGATTTTGATTGAATCCGGAATGGAGACTTCAGAACCCTTTCAGTGTGACCCACATTTTTTTGTATTTGTTATATTGCTTTAATGTACTGTCAGCTGAATAATGGAACTGTGATATCTATGGCGGTTTTTGAAACTCCTCTTTCTAGGTATTCTTAGCGGATATTATACTGCAGGATCAACATGGGTGTGTAGTTCCCAGAAAAGGAAATGACAACAATGATGTGTTGCTGCATTGTCCGTTGCTACAGGTCTTGATGGATGTGTAGAAGAGTATTTTGGGTAAATCAATTATAATATAAATATGTTTTGGATCAATTAATTAAAAAAGTCTTCACAACAGTGCATTCTTCCGGGTCGCGATCCCAAAAAGCAAATATTTCATTTTTTTTGTTCTGATATGAGGTAAAACAAATCTGAGAGATACCAAAATATCTTTTGACTTTTTAAAAATTAGTATGCTGTGAGGGATACTTTGTTTCTATGCCATTGCGCTTGTACACTGATATGGTCTCTCATATTTAATTTCTGTATGGCGCAAAAATGTAATTGTACGTTTCTGACACAAAAGACCCCGCACAGAGACATGTGATTTGGGATCTTGGTGAAAATGATCGAAATTGAGATATGTTGTAGTTCAGACCTTCTTGATGAAAAGTTCAAATGGGACCAAGGCTCTAAAACATTTTATTTTGGAGTTACAGCAAGAGCAAAAGTCGAAAATTCGTAAATTCGTGAAAAATGTTCAAAAATATAGATATACATATTTATATATTTATGTGTACGTATATATATATACGTGTTTTATAATCAATTAAGTATAAAAGCTACATTTGAAACTCTTAGAAAAGCGTCTTGATTTTACATTGTCTAGTTCAGTTTTTTACTCTTCCAAATCCGTGCGTTTTATAAATACGAGTGCTATAAATAACTCATCTACCCGAAGAACGCTATATGAACGGTCAATTTTATTCTATTTATCTGTGTTAAAATCTTATTTGTTCGACAAAATATTTAATAGAATATTCCTACTCTCATTTTTATCAACCGAATACATAATTGGTATTACTTTTATGTTTTATTCAAAACTATCGTGTGCGAAAATCGTCATTCAAAAAATTGGCAAATTTAGGAAAATTCGAAAATCTCTACATTGTAGGAAATTTTTTGCAAATAACAATTTTACGGTCCTCCGAGTTTATTGATTTTTATCCTTGTCAAAGATATTTTATATATATTTTTAATTTTTTAGCCTCTTCTCTCTCATTTCTAACGTCAAACATTGATTACGACTAGCTCCTGATCTCCGTTCTTGTATAATCTTATTTCCGCATGCGCTGCATATTTAGCAGACAACGCGTTTGGTAATTTTAAATTCAAGTTGCATTAAGTATGATGTTAATATCGTTATCAAGTACTTTTGAAGATTTTTGACGAATTTACGAATTTTCGACTTTTGCGCTTACTATAACTCCAAAATAAAAGGTTTCCGAGCCTTAGCCCCATCTGAACTTTTCATCAGGAAGGTCTGATCTACAACATATCTCAATTTCGACCATTTTAACCGGGATCCCAGAATTTTCGAATTTTCGACTTTTGCCCTTGCCGTAACTCCAAAATAAAAGGTTTCCGAGCCTTAGTCCCATTTGAACTTTTCATCAAGAAGGTCTGAACTACAACATATCTCAATTTTGACCATTTTTACCGGTATTCTAAATCCCTGAATTTTCGACTTTTGCCCCTGCTATAACTCCTAAATAAAAGGTTTTCGAACCTTGCTGTAATTTGAACTTTTCATCAGAAAGGTCTGATCTACAACATATCTCAATTTCAAAAATTTTCATCGGGATCCCAAATCACGTGTTTCTATGCGGGGTCTTTTCATCTCTGGTTATGCTATCCCATAATTTTATACCTCTCATTTGGTTAATGTAGGAGGTTGCAGTGTCGTTATCAATTTTTGGTAATATGTTAAGGTAATATGTAGATTGTATTTACTGAATAAAAATTATCCATCAACTGTTATAACTTTTACATTCACCTTTAAAATTCAATTTCAAATTATTTGGTTTTCTTTTCCTTAGATTTGCACTAAATACTTCATATACACAGAAAACAAACGCACGTCACCTTAAAGCGAACAAAACATAATGAAAGTCGAACTGACCGTGAAATAGGACCTATGGACATGGCCATGAATCAGTTTATTTATCTTGCTACAAACGTTACGCCGTCAAGGAGCAGAGAAATATAAACTACAGTGTGATCTCGAGGACGGTGCTATCGAAGTATAATAATATGTTTCGTTAATAAATTTGTAGTAATAATAGTAAACATTTTGGACCAGTTCATTTTTCCGTTTATGAGTTAGACCGAGTTAAACGAAAAAATAATTATTTTAATTAGTTTCTAATTTTTTATTACATTTATTGTCTTATGCTTTGTCCCGATCACCCAAAAAAGTTATAACTTTTTATTCTACCGAGGAATAAGCTTACGAACACTTGTGACTTCTGAGGTGGCAATCTCAGAAAAATTATGCATTCTAGACCGACTTAACTGCTTCACTAATAGTGAAATTCATGATTTACATAATTTTATGTAAATCGATATATGTAGTTTTAGAGATCCCAAAAAATTAATTACCCTGTAATTTATTCACTGCCATTGAAACAGATTTTACCTGTGTTATTTCTTACAGGAAAAGTAACCGTTAATAATTACAGTCTTATATAAAATTAGGCATCCAAATAAAAGGATATTATAATGTATATTATTTATTATTATAGGTTCCACACCGAGAGTGCACTTTGGGTAATGTACTTAATGAATGGGCTGTTTATTAGCGTGAGAACATGATAAGGTGTCGAGTCCAGCCATTATTTTACTCTCTACTTCTGTAACTCGGTAATTTATTTCCATACTAAAATAATAAGGATGTGAATGGCAGGAAACTTTGTCGAAGCTTTCATAAAATGGAAGGATTATAGCTTTGTCATCGTCGTTCACCATTCGCACAGCAAAACATCATACGGTAACAAAATAAGGAGAGTAACCACAGCTTATGAAATTTATATCAGACAAAAATTTACGTTATATTATTTCAGAATGTTATACATTTAGATACGAGCCAAGAAGGAAAACTCTAATTATTTCATAAAATATAAACAACGTGTATTAGATATACTATACTATATGTAAAATTGAATATATGATTATACCTATAGCGCCTCATAAATGTTCGAAAGACACGTGGTCAAAATTATAGGCCACCATTATACAGTGTGTCTCACTTTTCACCACTACATCCCAATATCTCGGCCATTTGTTGATCGGTTTAGATCAAATTTGGTATACTTCTTGTGTTTCAGATTGTGATTAAAAAGTTATTTCATTTTTTTTTCGCAATTAAATGATCAAAGGAAATTGACCAAAATTAGGAATTTATATTAGCGATTGAAATGGGGGAATATTCATTTACAAAAAAAAATCATATCTAAGGTTTCAATAATAGTGAAACATCCCGTATATACCCCATATATAAATTTAATTTTTTCCTACTTATTTTCCAAATTTAAGTAATTGATGCATTTAATTCATTTCATTTCATTTTTTTTTTTTCATTTATGTAGTCATTAAATAATGCACACGTTAAAGTTACCAGGATGCATTTTAAAATTATATTTTAAAGCAAAGTTAAACGCTACAATTTTGACACAGAATTTACATAAAATCTAGTCGAGTCGCAGGGTTTGTTTATCGTATATTCAGATAAACGTCAAGTACTTCGTGTATTCCCATAGTATGGAATCGCCTACACGTTTCTAGCTTAACCATAGAAAAAGATAGAAAGTTGAACGTCACTCTAAATTGCTGCACAGTGTCGAATATTATAATAGCGTTAAAATAAACATATTCTCACAAGAAACAAGCGGAGATGCATAATCCGGGTAGAAAGGTGACATTAGGAACCATATAAAAGAAGACCAGCTTATTTACCGGAGGAGATGCCACTTCTATCACTCCCGAGTTACAACGTCGAATGCTATCATTCGCTGTGCTCCTGAGTAATTGCATTTCAATATACCTAAGTCACATCGCTGACCCTCTGGGCTAGCTGTTCTTATGGTAGTATTGAGATTAATTATCTAAACTACAAGTCAAGCGATCCAAGAAAATCCACATTTAATTTTGCTATGCATCTCGTAGACAACCATTCTTTGGCGTACTCTTTATGAAATGCCATTTTAACCTCTCTGTTATGCTCAACGAGTATGTTAAACATGAAGAAGCTGGGGAAGAGCATTCACGGGCGATATAACGCGATACAGGGCGCACGGAAATTCTGCAGGCATAAATTTCTAAAGGTGATCGCTTGCTTATTTCGAGGCAATTGCATTTATATTCTGGTTTCGTCGGGGGTAATGGGGAAAATGGCATTTGTGGCGCATTTGTGGTACTAAAAGAATATTAGATTTTTTTAAATGAAATATTAGCTTTGATTTTTAACTATCATAATATTATATTACCAGTTATTCAGTTATGATTTCATTCACAAATTTAATTAATAAAATTTCACTTTCTGAATATTTTATTGGGGAAATTTGCGTTTGCAAAATAACAAGTTTATATTCAAGAACTATGCAATAACAAGATACTTTTCATAGACTCGTCAAACTTCATTTCAATAATTATTCTGCAGTTTTTATAAAACAAAAAGTGGACTTGCGTTTCCAACACATTTCGTGTAAGGTTTTCAAGAATGCTCTTTATATTTAGTACACTAAGAATGTTTTCCTACTGTAACCACAAGGTTGACTGATTGTTGGACATTTACCTACAATAAAATTTTATAGTTAATGAATTCGACGTACTTTGCGTTAACAAAGGTTTGAAACATTGACTACGGCCAATTGGCTGGTTTTGTTCTCTAATTGGGTTGTTACAATGAGGGATGTCAATATTTCAGGAAGTTGTCTGTTCACTTGTTTCGATTGAAGGGTGATGCAACCGCACTTTCTTACCTTCGCGGATTCGCGGCTTCGTATGTTTGATAATCATAGGCGATCTTCTGGTTGCTTTTCTATTTAATTACTATAGGGAGATTTCCCCAGCATTCTAAAGGATTTTATGTGAGTGTAAATTCTCACCTCTGCAAGATTGATATGATTATCTGAACGATTGTTCCTACTCTAATTTCAATCAGTAAGCAGTGTATAATTAAAGGACATTTCCTCAACACTTTATGGTTTTTTACACGAGTATTTAACGCTCGTTTTCAACTTAGTTTTGATAATGTATAAACATGACATGATTCTTGTCCTTTGTTTTGCATTCGATTCATTGTTTGGCTATTGCTAACAACTTTAATTATAAATCATTATTATCTAGCGATTACTAACAACTTTATTTAATTATAAACCATTATTACCTGGCGATTGCTAACAGCTCTATTATAGATTATCATTATCAGGCCATTGCCACAACTCTAATTACTATTAAAATAACACAGCATACTTTTGTATAAGTTCTTGTTATTGCATCAAAACACTCAGTATATCTATAGTATGGTCATTACTATAGCGACGCATGTTTCCCTATTAGAATATTTAGACAATTGTCTCAAATATTTGGATTACTTTTGATTTCATGTTCGACTATTGTTGCATCAATTTATATAAAATATAATGGTTTCTTTTTTACTAATTTTTCCCATCAATTATTGTCTTTTCTTTCACCTTTACCTTTTTCATCATACAGCTAACAAACTAAATAAATGGTTTAATTTCAAAGCAAAATAGAAAATAAACTTCAACTAAAAATGTACAGTGTAATCTTGAGTAATAAAATACAGCATAAATAACATATATAATTAACTAGGTCTCTCAATTAATAGACAGTGTGTTCAAGTTTACCAGGTATTTCAATTAACAGAGTGATTAATTTTCTAAGGTATATAGTGTCAGACAGAAACAAGTAATATTAAACTTTATATAAAAGAACCTGGGGTAAATTAAATAGGGTTACTACACACACAACGAAACTTCAGTCCTACACTAACAAAACTAGACGATCACGCAAATGGCCAATCTTATTTGTTTATCCTTCAGATAAATAAATAGTAATTAATATACTGGTGACATAATTACCAGGATTTTATTTGTAATTAATTGGGGTGAGCTTAAACCTCTGCAATAGTCACCCTACTATTCGAGTTATTTATTGTCGGATACTTACATAACCGGTACTTGGTAATTATGATGCTAATTAAGCACAATATTGTTTCTAATAACGATATAACTTGTTGCAATGCTATTTTAGCTACCCAAATGTGTAAAAAAAACAATACTGAAAGTATATAACAATAATTTAGTTCACGTATAGAAAATTCAGAATAGAGTTTATTCAAGAAAAATAAAAATGCCTGAAGTAAATACTTTTTTTAATCAAAAACAGTGTATTTATTATATTATTAATTTGCTTAGCGAGGAAATGGAATGCCGCCAATACATATTTCAATTACGTTACAAACAATTATGCTGGCTGGTACATTCTCATGGCCATGAAAAACTATTTTTTTTTCAATGGCTTTGGGTCGTAAACCATGTAGCCAATAACAATTTAAGTATGCAATAAAAGAAACAAATAAGACAAAGAAACATATTTTTTTGTACCTAAAACTAAACCTAACTCAAACCAACAGAGATATTAGTTAAAAACGATAGGAAAATACAAGGTCAGACGTTTCTCGTCCAGGTGTCGATCAGGAGATTATTGTAACTTAGACAAGACTGGGTAGACCTTGGTAAGTAGGGACAACCAACACAGGGAAAAAGGGCGTAGGAATTTAACCTATAACTTAACGTTTCTTTCATAAAGTCTACAATGCAGTTGTATATCTTATTTGATCCTATCATCAACAGACTAAATAAATTAAATGGAGCTATGATATCAACATTTTTAATAATATTTTGAACAAATTTCGTAGATGCATCTTTATACTTAACACAGCCAAAAAACACGTGATCTAGGTCTCGTATGACATTACAGTGTTCGCACTTATCCGATGTAACAATTCCAATTTTAAACAAATGGGCTGGGTAGCAAACGTGGCCAAACTTTAAGCGTATCAGAGTAGTTATATATTTTTTTGAGGCAGGAAGTTCATCGTGAAAAAATTTTGTCGGGATGTCGGTATGAATGGAAGTGTACCTCGAGGGATTTGTGAAACAGAGTTGTTTCCATAAATCAGAGCATTTATTACTTGATTCTAATTTTAACTCATTGAATATATCACTTATACATAACTTGTGTCATCTAGAAAATATTCCAAATTGCAGTTTTTCTTAGCCAAGCGGTCAACCTGTTCATTATGCTCAAGTCCAACATGAGCCTTCATCCAAACAAAGTAAATGTTCCTCCCAGTTGATGTAATTTTAAATATTAATTGTTTTATTTTGTACAAATATAGATTGCCTTTATGACTAAAGGAGCATGTATTTTAAATTCCATTGAGAACCGAAAGAGAATCAGACAGAATGATCGAGGTTTTAGAGGTTGCGTTCTCATGATACTTCAAAGCTTGGTATATGGCTATGGCTTCTGCCGTGAAGATGGAACAATGTGAGTTCAATTTAAATTTTGATTCAAATTTTTTATATGGAACCAGATAAGCTCCACTAGTATCTGATACAGATTTTGAACCGTCTGTAAAGTTCTGGTTGATCAAATTGATTTAGCACAGTAAGTAAAATATTAGTACTAACTTGAGGGTTCTCGCTGTAAATCGGTGTAATAATATTTACATGTGTAACTAGACTAAAGCAGCTGATTTCAGATATGTTACTGTGTTCAATACTTTGAAGCAACACATTATTGTCCCGTAGGCTAAGCAAAGTGATATTTGTTGGTTATATCAAAAGTCTTTAGGAATGATATATTGGTTAACAAATGTGTAGAATAGAAGGTTTGTTTCATGATAAACTTTCCACTTAAACATTTCTCTTCTAATCGAATGAAGAGGTTCCAAGGCCTCTGCGTGTAAGGTATCAATTTGAGTAATTTCATTGCACCAAGAGAGATTCTAAGCGCCTTGCGCTATGTCTATACATTTTAATGAAGATATACTTGCTGCCCCATACATTATACAACCATAATCGATTATAGATCTTTATTTTTTTAGATTTATAACATTTACCTGAAAGACTAGAATCATTATTTATGTATTAAGATGCATATACAAATATAAGGTGCAATATGTTCCGCCGACACAAAACGTTGCCTTGGTTCTGGTGGGGGTATTTAATTTAGAGCCAATGAAATGAACGTTCAGTAGAAATAAATTGTCAATAAAGATAATTAAAACCGCAATTGAAAACTTGACCTAGACTCGACTAGAGTTTTAGGCATTGAACACTAGATTTATGCGTTCAATGCCTGGAGGCAGGCACGTGTCCAGAATCATCTACGGACCAGTTTCGAGCTTTTCGGTTCTCTTCAGCCAAGAGTAGACTCAAACATCCTTGACGCTGCGGACTCTCCATCTCATAATTAGTCATTTGTACTAGTTACAAGTCGTCGACTTATTACGACCAATAAACGCGAGGAAACATGCCAGTCAGATACATCTCCCGTTTTTTAATATTATTTCGTATTAAATAATGATGAGTAAATAGGCACAATAGATGGGTGAACCAATTGGAAAATGAATATTAAAATGTTAACTAGAGAAGAGATTATTATCAATTTCTAGAGGCGGTCAAGGATTATATGCGGGTTTTAGCAAAGATAATAACAATAACATATTTTTAAAGTTTCTTTTCGCTGTATACGGATATCCCCCCCTTGAAACTGAATTTTGAAGACAAAGAGATTAATTTCAGGGAGGTGCATATGAAAATAAACCTGGATTCCTGAATTTCTTAGTCCTGGAGAGAGTTGCAGCATTTGGTGTGACACTAATTCTGACGTAGTCAAATTTGTTGAACCAGGGCATTAATTTAATTAAGATACTTAGTTTTAATCATCTTCTGATGATGTTAACGTGGTCAGCGAAGCGCACGTCGAGTAGTGTATTCGAGTGTAGTGTTCAAGTTTTTTAGTGTTTATCGAAACTACATCAGAGTTAATAAAGTACTAAATTTTAGTGCAATGAAGATTTTTGAAATTTCATTCATTTAAACATGATTGTTTGCAAATTGTAAAAAGCGTGTAAAGTACAATGTATGAAATCAAAAGGTGTACTTTTATTATTTATTAAAATTCTTCGAAAAAAATGCATGCACTATAAAGTTTCTCATCGAAAAATCAAAGAAAAACATTCTTTTACTTACATGATCATTGATAATGCCTTTTTTGTTGATAACTATTATAGGGAGCTGAAAAATATTTTCTCCATGGGCAAAAATAAATTTAATTCGCACGTAGGTAATATTTTCATAATAAATAAACCAAATAAAAACTTCTGACATTTCATCCGGGGAGGAGAGAGTGAAATATTAGATGTTGAAAACATTTCTTTCGCAGGCAACGCCGTTTCAGTCTAGTCTGTTTATATAATAAATATAGACACAATGTATATATGTACGAGGTTTGGTTAATTTGTTTCCACCACAAAAAACGTCCACTTATAAATCTTATATATAAAGTTAATAATGTAAGCAATTTAAACGTGCTCGACAAAGAAACTAGCAGATTTATATCTAGGTCTAGTTCTAACTTAATAATAGGGGGCGAGCGTAGGTGCGTCTTTACTATGTACATACTTCGGTATGCGATGTAAAGCAACGACAGGCGCAGTTAGTACTTGGATGGTGACCATTCCAACGGTAACCGCGTTCTCGCCTCACACATCTTCCAGTGGTTTGTATATCAGTGTATGCGCGGAAGCTATACAACCTTAGGCGAGGATTGTATAGGAGATATACCATCCTTCGGAGGGGATGTAAAGCCGTCGGTCCCTTGTCTATTAAATGTTAGGCAAGTAAAAGATCCCTACTCTTCTTAAGGGAAGAGGTTCGGCAAAATTCCTGGTTGGGGGTAGCTCGTCTATAGGCGTCGGTGTTAGGCCTCAGTAGCGGAAATAGGCCGACGTTAAATAAATGTATAAAAAAAAAACTTAATAATACTCTCTGGGGATTTAAAGTATCCAACCAGGTTCATAATAATCCATCTAAGGTGAAGTGTGCTCATTACATTAATTGTCCACAGAAACAGTTTTTCATTCACAAATTATATTAATTTTTACTTGTCTCACTATAGAAAAATATCCTATAAGGTGACGACAATCTAAGAAAATTAAAAATTGAATGTTATTATTTAAGATTATTGTCACAGACTGTTTCGAAAATCAGGTTTAATATTCTATCACTAGCTTGAACCTATCAGCACATAGAAGAGCATAATATGGTAGAAAAAAGTAGGCAGACCATTAAGCTTTAAGTGGAAACGCTGCGAAAGTGTTGCGAAATAAGAAAAAAGCTTATATAAACAAAAGCATACCAATATGTGCTACTGTACAATACATAGAAATAAAATACATATACAGCCAAGTGTTCTTCGAAAAGTTCTTCTGAATGATGTATTACTCGACCCGCTTTGCCGTTTGAATTCTTTGTGGAGGAGACTGTGTATAAGGTATAGGAATAAAAATAGGTATAATGGAATTGGTACGGAGCCCCGTTCTCACTATTCGTCTGTATTATGTAGGGTCTGTCAAAGACAAACCGGGGAGAAATGCCATCTGTGTAGACCTGTAGAAGGGGCATCTTCCTGACAACTCCATTCCACAAGCGACTGGCCTCTCCACAGCCTACATTTGGTTGTATGCTAACGGATTTGAGACGTACCATTGTTATCAGAGCAACTCCTCCTAGATATATATCTAGTGGTGGCGGACACCATACCATATAAAGATAGGCGTATAAATAATAGGCTATAATGTGCCACTTTTAAAGGGCTGATCGACGTGCCTTTCAGAAAGCGTTTACCTCCAAAGTTATATAGGGTGGCTACTTTTGGTTGACACACCCTGTATATTTACTAGTAAGCAAACGCGATATTTTACGATGTCATTGAAATGCTCCGGCTTGTACTCTTAGAGGTTTTAGGGGTCACTTACGTACTTCGGGAAACAAAATAAATTCCTAAATATCCTCCATATCTTTATTATTCGATAACAACTTAATGGGTTCCTGATAGGATTCGATAAAATCTAAGCGAGATGTGGGTATATTAGTGGACGTCTGGCTACTGTGCATGCTTTCCACGATACAGATATAATTAGTTTTAAACAACGGCACCACTCATTAGTCATTTGCTGCAACATAGGACTTCAAAGCTGAGGTATAGTTACGTAATTGAAGTTAAGAGGCTTATATGGGACTCTCAAGAGTCTTAACCTTTCATTATCTTACCTTTTAAGTATTAACATTTATATAATAGTATATTACAGTATCAGTGGGGATAAATGGGACCCTTGAGTGTGGGAAAATACTTCTCTCATTTCTTATTTTTCACAATCTAGATGTGTTTGGAAAAAATACGAAAATTGCAATCACTTCATTTTAGTTGTTTTTAGAATTACAAAGAAATCTAAAATATAACAATACTCAACAGGACGGCTTTTCTTAGAAGCAGAGGCATAATATGAACAACAGAAATTACAACTGATTTTAAGAGATAACTATTCGGTTTGTTTTAATCTAACTACAATATATTCAATTGCTTTGTAATCATAAAATAAGTTGTTTTTCTAAAAAGGGTTTTTCTTTGTACCAAAAAATGTATATATGCAGTACAATAGCTCAGTCGGCTAGAGCTTATACGGCAAATTCGCTTTAGCAAGGCTCTGCTGTGGTCTGGTTTCGATCTCCGGCAGCGACACTGGCAATGCAGGTAGGCAATGGTTGCTGTCTGCATTTTTTCAAATGTGTAACCCCCTTCTGGATAGTTTTGGCTTACCACATGTGGCGTTTTGTGTTTATATGCGTATATTTGTTCTTTTGTTACGTGAAGGCTTCTAAACGGTTTACGGTATCCACATCAAATTTGGCATGAATATATTCTTGATCACATAAGAGAGGCCCTTGCTTGTCGTTCACTAGTGGTGGAAAATTGCAGTTTTGCTAGTCATCTACCAGTAGTGGACGAATAACTATTTTCTTAATGGCCCACCACTAGATATAATTAAAAATGTTGCCTTAATTGCTGAAGTAAAAACAGCTGTTCATCAGTTGTCATTTCGAGTGTAAGACGTGCCTGCCGTTCTGCTCCGATCTTCGAGGAAAATGTTGTAAGCTCCAAAATTCATGTGAGAGATTTATTTTTACTAAGTCGATATTATTCCAAATTATTTTCTAAGTCGCTTTGGCGTCACTACGATCCGTGGCGCATCCTCCAGCGCCGTTTTCTCCCGCTTGGGTTCAAGTCAAGGAAATAGTTGAGTTCGTCCCGGGTTGGTAGTCAGCCAGAGCGACTCATCTGCAGCAGATCGTTAGTGTCTTATATAATTTCCGAACAGCAGAACTTTGGCAAAGTCTGTACTACGTCATCGATCAGCCGCACATTTGTCTGGTATGGAGTAAGTAAACTGATGTACTAGCCAAGTATTATATCAAACTTCTCTATAATTTTGCACTGTATTTTTTTATGCATCTGTAGTCTTCTCACACCTGGTATCCGTATTTAGTCTGCGCTCATTTTATCGCTCTGCTGGTTATCCTGGGCTACCGCTTATTCCGTGCTACCATTTCGCCGCTTGCTGTTCCTGTCATTTGAGTCGTTCGGTACGGTACTACTATTTTCGTTGCGCCGCTTGCTCTCATAACAACATTTAGTGAACATGAAGATTTGTATATAGCAGGTAGTATAATAAACTAACATTATTTATCAAATTCTGAGTTTTACGGTTTGTGTGTGAACGTCTAATTTCCCAAATTAACCCACTGGAGTACCGTCAAATGGGGTGAAGTGAACGATGGCAGGTGAACTGAGACAGCATGTACTTCCCAACGGTTAGTCATTACTGCCCTCTATTGATGAGTAAACAAACTAATTTTTTGATATGGTGTTCTTACTAAGCTCCCTTCTATCTGCTTTTTGAGGTTAGGTAGCTGGTAGTTCTTTGTTTGCGATTTTAATTCGTTTATTCGAAGACAGAGGAAACTCTGTCGTTTAATAGCTGTAAAACTTGCTTTCTGTCCATTTGCGTGCATATTTTATTACTATATGTACGTATGTTAAGACTAAAATTATCATTTAATATTATTAATATCTCTTCCAATTATTTTTTTTTTTCAGGTTATGTTATAAAAAGTCATAAATTCGTGGGGTGTAGTGAACCATGCCGAGGACATAAAAACGGAAACTTGGCGGCAGACGAAAGTACCAGTAATTATCTGAAAAATATATTTCACGATCCACTCTGAAGAGAAATTTAGATAATCCGCATCCATTCAAATATGGTGGTCAAATAGTGTTGTCTGAGAAAGAACAATAAGGACAATAAGTGATGGTACTATTATGCGCAAACTGCGGCTTTCCACTAACAACTAAAAATTTGAGATATCTGATATAGGGATATTTGGATAAAAAATGAAATACTGAACATAGATTTTAGGCAAGTCTGCCTAGCAAGGAATCGTAACAATGAAATTAAAAGTGTAAGAGCATCAGTGGACTGCGACAAACTTAATAAATATTTTGTAAAAGATGAATCAGAAATTCACACGGACGACATTGTCTGTAGGTCAAAACCTATAGATCTAAGAAAAGAAGACAAAGATATATATTTACTAATGTAAACTTAAATTATTATAATTTTTATTATTTATTTTGTGAATTATTTTTTAGTTTATTTTATATGTACTTAAACAGTTGCGTTTTGTATATTGAAATATAGGTATATTTCTGTTATTAAATAGCATTAAATATAGTAAGGGGTCATTTTATTTTCTTAAAACACCATTTTGGTGGTCCACTTGACTTCTAAGCAGAAGTGAAGTGAACTGTCTGACCATATCCATTGATAAAATGCAGTGGTTCACTTCACTACAACCGCGGGGAGAAGTGGACCAGTTTTGAAAAATAAAAAAAAAAATGGCGAACTTTATAATTGCATGTCTTGGGTTAAGAGTTGAATTATTTAAATTATGAAATTGAGAATATTTTGCTGACACAGATAAAGGTTATAATAAAAAAAACTCCTCGCGTATTCGGCTTATGGTTAATGTTTCCTAACACTTAAACTAGGACTGGCACTCGACCTAGAACCGAAAACCCGTTCCCGGAGCTCGCGTATCAAAGTGTGGCCCTTTTTCTCCTCATCACCGGCTGGGGTGGAGAAAAACGAGTCACAAACTTGACAATCCTGAGTATGCACACAGCAATGCTAGGCACACTCAGGTGGTTTATTATATGCAAAATGCCTTACACTGCTTTAAAGTAAAGACCTGTTATTTCCGAAATATAGTGACTTGTTTAACAAAATAAACTATGAATGATTCCTCAACATTTTTAAATATAGCAGAAAAGTAAACAAATTTGATAGCATGGGTTCTTCGTGGCTTGTGATTGGCTCTTCCAGACATTTCCGTATAAAACTGGACGAATACATAAATTACATTAGAAATAATGAAATTCAGATCGAGAATTTGAGGAAAATAAAATAAAGTGGGAATCGACAATTTTCTTTAATAAAAGAGACAGTGACACAAAAAAAAATTAGAGAATCAATAATAATAGTACTAAATGAATCTAACTGCAAGTTACACGTTACACGAAGAACTTAACAAACTTAATATAGTTTAGAATAACAATATCAATATATCTATGTGAGCAGAATCTATGGATATAATATCATAATCTTCAGAGAATAAGAGGTTTTTTAATAAAACTTTGAAAAACATATACAACTCAAACTTTAATAACTTCCTATAAAATGACGCTATTCTTTTTAAATTCAAGCCACTTGTCCGCGATTATTTGCGTTTTAAATATTCACCTTTTCTTGTTGACAAACATAGCAGTAACAAATTTTTAAGCAACAAAAGTGTCTTTATCTGCTGTAATTTATTGTAAATTGTTAGTTCAACGGACTACTCCGAGGACTACTCAGACAATAAACATGTGTAGCTTTTTAATTTTAAAACGATAGACCACAACACCCCCTCTTGTCATACAAAATTTACTGGGCAGAGGTCACCCTGCTTGCGAGTTCAAGGCGCGTACCTACATAAAAACATTTAAATAATATATCGCACCAGAAAAAATATGCACCAAGAGTCCAGGCATTTTTCATTTAAATAAGCAAAAACAAGTGCGTTTTCGATGGACCACCCCGTGTGATAAGTGAAATACTATTATAATAACTGTATTTCAGTATTATTTGAAGTGAATCCATCAATAAATCTTAAGTATATGAACTGAATGACTGACGGCCTTTGAATTAGAGCTGTTCTTAAAACATAGTAACGACGAAAATCAGTGTGGAGTTAGTCAGTCATTATCTCTGTGTCAAGCTTATCTTGGCTTTTGTATAAATTACAGGTGTAAGAGAATAGAAGCAAAACTTTGATGAATTAACGAAACTAGATCAGATTTCTAATACCTATTATTAAACAGAGAATGTCACTTATCTTGTGTATAAATTAGTCTGATCCGGATTTTGGTGGAGCGTTGTCTTTAAATAAATTGATATCACATTTAGACAAGCTAATGGTATTGGTGTTGTTATTCACGTTGATATCAGTGTTCTTTATATGTATATCTTTTTAAAGTGGGTGAAGGCTTAGAACGAAATTTTTTTGTTTAATTAAGAGGACTGATATACATATATATCTGTTCGAAAATAAAGCAAGTTTTTCTTATGGTGCCTTTATATTTTTAGACTTTTTTACAGAGTTCTAAATTTATATTCAGAATACCTTTATATTCAGATATTTAGATGTTCATTTTTTATACAAAGCAAAATCTTAAATCATCGTTTCTAACTCTATTTTTACTTTCTCATCTATCGATGTCGTAAAACAATTGAAATTCTTGATTATGATAAAAATGAATGTTTTCAAGCCCATAAAAAATGTATCCAAATCAATGTGTGTATCTGTAAGTCTGTCTGAGGTCTGTACGTTTATCTCGAACAAGACTTAACACAGAAAGAATTTTTGACATAAGATCTGGAAGGTTCAAGATAGAATGCTGTTTAATATCAGTAAAATCGCTACACCAGGGACGGCTCAGGGAAGGTCAAACACTATGTTTTATCAAATCAAGAATTATTTCAAATGAAAAGTGATCTGTATGAGAAGTTGTATTAAAAAGGTATTTTGTAAATTTCTCATCAGTGAGGCAGAGAAGCTCAAGGAAGCGCCCAAACACAATTTTCCTTCGAATCAATAATATTTCAAAGGACAATAATAATAAAGAACAATGCAATAATGCATGAAAACATATATCGAATAATTTTTTTTAGCAAATTCCTAATCAGAACACCTGGGACGTCTCCCGGAAGGGTCTAAAGACAATTTCCGTTGAATTAAAGTTGTTTTAAATAAAAATTGTACATAATGGAAAACTGTATCAAAAATATCTTTTACAAATATCTAGTCAGCATCAGAAAAAGCAAATATTTATTTTTTAATATAAATTAAGATTTTCCTGCAAGAACTGTTAATAACGATTTTTTATAAATTGGTTTTGATCTATTTTTAATACTTTATACCGGGTGTAACAGGATCATGGTATACCCCCTTTTCTCCTTTAGTTTTGAAGATAATTGATTGAAATTTAGGATATACTACATACATAATAAGCGGCACTTTTTGACATATAATTGATTTTTTTTTCGCTTCCGGTTTCGCTGGAAGTGGCACTAACTTTCGATTTTTAAATAGAACACCCTATATATTGTTACATTTTTGAATTCTGAATAATTTTCTGAATCCAACGATTCCAAATAAGTGATATTTCAAACATCAATTTTTTTTTATAATATAATTTTTAGTTTTCCATTTAAGTGTGCCATGACGATTCCGATTTAGTTTAAATGTTCCGTGTATTGCTACAAAAATCGAAATCCCGTTAAAAACATTAAATTACATGATTTATGAGCAAATAAAATTCACCAATCACAATCCACAATTTTATTATTTTTTTTGTATTAAATTCCATTTTCTCTGTGCAATTTTTCTGTTTCAAAATTTCATACATATTTTAATAAATTTATACTACTTTTTAAGATTAATCTTTAAATTCCATTTTTACAAATTTCTTCCCTAAATTTATGTTGTAAACTTCAATTATTTTAAATATATTTTATTATCCATTTGAACAACTATTTCTTTTCCTTGCCAATAAATTTCAGTTTTTGCTATAGGAGATTGGTTTTAAGGAAAAAAGAGCCAAATGTATACTCATTTTTTATTATAGATGATGCTCGCTTCTCTCTTTTCCCCAAATAAAACAATCCGGCTACAATCAGCTAGTCGTACGCATATGTTGCCTCGTTTATTTACCAAAATAACGAAAAGGGGAATAAACAGGTAACATGTGTTCGTGCTGACGTTCATTTTCTAAACTTTTAATGTAACGTAAAGTAGCATTCTCAAAGATATAATCAACTAATGAAATCTTAATGTTTGTGTATAAGAATAAAAATTAATATGAAGTAAATGGATTTAGTTAACTACCTGGTAGTATCTTTAGTTATTCGAAATTCGCCTGGTATTTAGATTGATGTATTTTAATGCGCTGCGATCCATATTTGCAGTTAATTTCTCAACGCATGAATAATAATCATACATAGAATTTGTCGAGGCGTGAAAGAATCGTTAAGGAAAATATATTGGCAACATCAACAAAAAAATAGAACTTACCTGTTTAAGATCGATCGTTACAGTAACAAATTCATATTCCGGGCCATAGTACAACGCAGGGCTTTGCCACCACCTATTCGTGCCGTCGATAGCAAAATTGATGGAGTGCCTTTTTCCAGGGTCAGGACTAAAATTATCACAAATGCCACATCGACCTTTCCCATTATCCGCCATTCTACAGAATTCCTCTCGGCCACGTTCTCCGCAAGTAGCGTTCGCTGATATCATCGCCTTAGTTGCCAAATTAAAAACTGATGGCCATAGACCGGAGTTCGATAATGCATTCCGCCTGACGTTCCCTATGCCTCGGTGACTTTTTAAGAATTTCAAAGCTGAAAATAAAACGTTTGATTATTATCCTGTGTGGGAAGTTTATTTTAGTACCAAGTATGATAATTACTTGGCGGGTCAATAAGGTGAATTCGGGATTTAAAGGGTAAGGGATTTTGGAGTTTGCGAGACATAAATTTTATGAGAACTATGTTAAATTAGAGATACACAAGTCACAAGATATAAAAGGTTTTAGTATCTTCAAAGGGAACGTTGGACAGTCGTTGGTTAAACTTACCCATTTGTTTACAAAGCCCTCGGCTTTATGTTGAAAATAACTTTCTACTTATTGAAAGCGAAACTTTATACAGTGGCTGGCAAATATATGATGAGTCAACCCTTGCGATAATCAAAGTGTATGGCATAAAAAAAACGAAGGGTTCATTTGCACAACTTCTATGACCGTCATATCAATAGATATGATTGAAGGTTATATTCTCTAAGAACAAGGATAGTTCTTTGTATTTTCGGATGGAGGATGGGGCATGAAAAATAATTACCTGGCATAAACTTAAGCTTTGTCCACAAAATAATGTAAATCATTAATAAAAAAGACAATATATGCAAATAAAAATAAATAATACGTTACACAATATTTAAGCCGCCTTAGGTAATGTTTGTAAAATATTATGAATCTCTTTGTAGTATTAGCAGTACTTTTTATTAATTTGATTGTATTATGACTACGAATCAATGAAATTTCCTCATGTCCCGTGTTATACAAATGAGATTATTCTCAAGTATTTTAAATTTCTGTTACGTTTGCGTATATTAAACATTTAAATATTCAAATACAGGGTGCGTTTAGTATGTTCTTTACAATGAAAATACGTTTGCAACTCATTTATGTTTTAAATTAAAAAAAGATTCTTACAATCCTCTTTTGCAGTAAAAAGTCCCTTTTATTCGGTCAACCCCAGATGCTAATATTGGAAGATAGACTTGAACCAGCATATAATGACGGCAGTAATCTGCCGACACCTTGATGTAGAACAAGATATACTGGCACTAATTCAGGAACCCTGGATAGTTCAAACCAGGTTAATAAGGTTATCAAGACTGAGTGGATTTATTTTCAGCTCACCAACAACAGAGAGGACAGCCATCTACGTTTCTCGGCATACCAAAACAAAACCCAGCCATCTAATTTAACGGCCGTGAAAATGGAATACTTGGTGCCAGGCAAACAATAAATGTTGTCTTGGTATCAGTATACCTCCTCAAGACTCGGCCACTCCACCATCAACAAGGAAGATGGAGGAGCTGGTAGCACACTGCCACAATCAAAACTGGGAATTAATCATAGGCTCTGACGCCAACGCCCACCATGTGACCTGAGGCAGCGAAGACAATAACGCAATGGGTAAGTCGCTTTATGGTTACATTACCGGTAACAACCTTAGAGTAAGTAATTGGGACTGTACACCGATATTTCAAACTATAATAGTTATAACACTAACAACGTGGCGTATATCCAGCCTAATCCAAAATTGGCATGTGTCTGATTGTGTAACACTATCAGACCACCAATGAATCAATGGATATACTTTGAAATTAATCTTATCAAGGCACCCAAAAAACCATTCCAAGATCCCCGGAGAACTGATAGAGATAAATATCGATGTCAACTCAGGGAGAACTTGGAAGAAGTTAATAAGAGGGTGCCCAGAAGGAGTGGCGAAATAGGGCTATTTTGACATATTTGGCCCTAAGCCCTAAGATTAATCGAAAAATGGTGCAGACAACACTTCCTGTCTGTCAATCCCAGAAGGACGGAGATGGTTGTCTTGTAGCGATTAATTTACGGATTTTCTTAATTAAAAACTTATAAATAACGTCTTTTCATTCATTATTAGTCTATAGATACAGGGCTGCAGTGTCATGTGCATACATAATTACACAACCTTTTTGCATGACTAGGTATTTGTTTATATAGATAGAGAACAAAAGAGGCTCCCGGACGATCCTTGGGGCATCCCTCTATTAATAGTCAAACGTATTTTTTACCTATTTCAAGGTAGTAGGTAATAAACTTCAACTGACCGACTGACTGAATGAAATTTTACTTCAACTTCTTTTCAGCTTAGGTGAGCGGTACCGTGAACTTAATTCCACAATTTCTCGTATATCCCTGAATCAAGTCAATTTTTTTTAATAATCTTAGAGAAAATCAGATAGAATAGTACTGGATTATTTTTTTCATGTGTCAAATCGAATTTTTTGAAATTCCTTAGAAACGAGGAATATCAGTGGCTATTTCCCGTTGCCATGGCATTTGCTGAAAATAGTCGCATATATTTAATATAACATATAATAGTTGTGTGATTAACTTTAATTAAATTTGTTTTTTATTTGCTTACTCCTATTTGCTAATTTGATTTAATAAACACATATTATACAGCTGTTCCTTATGTTTATAAAAAAGGTATAAATTTATATATATCCAATTATTAACTCATTCAAGAAATAATCTAATAAAATATAACTCAACCTTGATAAATTAGCGGCTACTGTATTGTAATTTTTCTCGAGTGCTCTCCAATTTACCTCGACCACATTTGGCGTTAATAATCAAAGACTAAATCCCACGACCTAAAGCTCTCGGGGTGTAGTCAGATTATTAACGCCAAATATGGTCTCGTCAAATTGACAATCATCGCACTCTCGAAAAATTGATGACAATATAATAACCGACTATTTATCAAGGTCTTGTTATATTACCCTTGACTATTTCTTCTTCTGTGAAAAACAAAAAGAAAATGCATATTTTTTTTAGTTTTCAACTGTCCGGTACCATTATATCGAGCGTTCTCCAAATGCCTATCGATTTTTTTTTTAATTGATTCAGGGATATAGGAGAAATTGTCGAATTACGGAATAATTTTTTTTTAACGGCGTCACCACCCAAGAACAAATTATTTCATCATTTTCAATGACGGCAGGTTTCCTAATACAGGATGTCAAACACTTTCCCCTAAACAATATTCATTATTATGTGACAGTTACATCAAAATCGACTAAAAGTCTGGTTTTGAGGCTAGTTTTGGACATAAATAATTAAATTCGCGTTTTGTAATCTAAATATTTGTGAAAAGTTTCATGCTTGCATCACAAAGTGTAAATCATTCTTTTGGCCACATTACGTGGGAATATAAAGACCAAGAATTATTTCTGAAGCTAAGTATTTTAGGACGAACCGTAATGTATAAAATTATATTTTGAATGTTAATTTCTAGTTTTACACGGCACTCCAGATACCATGAAGTAAAATATTTTATTTGCTGCTATTAAATTTGTAAGTCAAAAATTAATAAATGTAATCAAGAAAGTTGACGCTTTAATAGCCTATTAATACGTAATCATGATACTGACAATTATAATTATATTTTCTAATAAAAATAATAATTATTTGTTGTTTTGTGTTGATAGTAATTTAAGTGGCACAAGAACATAAAATCTAAAATTCAGCGATTGGATTTTTGAAATTGCCCAGTTTCCATCTTAGTTGGCCTAGATTCTGAGAACGGCAACCGGTGAAAATGCATAGCCCGTCTTGCTGAAAATTACAGTTATCTTATAGAAAAGTTTGCATTTTTATTGTTGTTAATTCTTCCTTTGTATACCTGAGATATAGTTAAGGAAAGTGTAATGAGCTTAATTGCTTGCGCCTTTGGCAATTTCGAACTGAAATGTACTTGTACCTTGTGACATCCCACCTTTCGCTGGTGTCTACAAAGTAATAACCGACTAGTCGATGAACTAATACATAGTAATAAATTACACATTCAGCGATAGATGTCACCACGCTCTAATTTTCTATCTAACTACAACTTTTAAGCTTTGCGCCAACAGATGGCTTCCACTACGTAAATATACCAATTCATTAAAATAATGGTGTATGCCATGGAAATCTAATATATAAACTATTACTATAATTAGTGTATCAAAATTGTCTACAAAATGATAGCATAAAGTTAGTTAATGATCGAAAGTCCATAAAAATCGATTTAGTTTTTAAATTAAAATTTCTCAAGTTGGTATTCTGGCAGCCGAATTGTCGAACTGTCAGTTTAAGTCATTTCCCCTTGTTTTTGTGAGTTAATATGGTTATAAATATCAGCCAAAAACCGTCAAATTTGCTTTTTAAATCAAGAAATTGAGCCGAAAGCTTTATTAGGGATTAATTTACTTAAAAGACACGTGGTTGCTAGTCGGTTTGATATCGGATCAAAAACTAAATTTAACATAATTTTCAATTAATATTTTGGTTTGTTTAATCGAAATGCCGATTTATTCGGATTAATAAGCAGACGATTTTGGGAAGACCAGATTTCGATTTGGCACAGCTAGATTTTGGGTACAGAACTTGCCAATTATTCTGTTTTTGATTATTGGATTTACACTTTACGATTAAGAAAAACCCCTATCTAATCATTGCGAGGATTTCTACAACCAGCAAGGACCTCGATCAACAACCTTCAAGTCTGGAGCTCCTGGAAACTCTCCAAATATTGTAAAAGCTAAGTAATTACTGTATATATAATGTCCACTGTAAACTTGTTTAAATTAATAATTCTTTTACCTAGCGTAAGCTGAGAAAACCCTAGACTTTGATATATCTGTTATATATTTTATTGTAAGATTTTTACTATTAAATTTTTCTTTGTACTGTACTTTGCATATTGTATAAGTAAATTGTATTCTTTTTACTTGTTCTTTTTATTGTTCACACTCACTATAAGGATTCGTAAGATCTGGGACCTCGTTTGCTTGTTCTGACTTTAGGTCGTAATAACCTTTTGTATGGATTGTTAACGTTTTTTGCTTTTAACTTATGTTTTTTGTTTACAAGGAATCATTGCTCTATTCTGCAATTCTGATTTTATTTTCTGGAAGCCAAGGGTAGTTTATAAAAATTATATTGTATTTTTAATCAACACTTTTTAAATTTAGACATTAAAGAAATAGCCTCAATTTTATCCCCTCCAATCTCGACGACCACTTCATAAGTTATTCATTTTTAAGTCATACTCCTACCTACAGACGACACAAAGGTGTCACACCATAAATAACAAAGTATGGTGTGAAAACAATAGTCCTTATTACTACGGCGATGGTTACAAACATACACTAGCAACTTTTTAGTTAAACATAATATTTTTAGTCGCAAACTCCTCTATAAAGTCCTTATTTTACTATAAGGAACGTAACCAGACTGCAACCAACAGCTACTCTCCGGGCTATGTGCCCCGTCGAGCGCTGAATTACAAGTTACAAGTCTGGCGCGTTAAGCGTAATAATTGCATATTACCATCAAAACGCTAATGCTTCAATTGCAAAAAATACCAGCCGAAAGACTGATCCTACTTAAAGGAGCTCTCTTGCCAGCCGTCACACACCACTTGCAGACTGCAGTTTCGAGCTGTTGGCTCTCGTCAGTGCAAGGTAGGCATGTGACGACCGGCACGAGGATCCTTTGACTATTTGGTACATCCCGGTATTTTTACAATAGCGACATGTAAAATAGTCAGCAGGCGCCATCTAGCAATCCAGTGTCTATTGAAATCGAAAAATAAATAGCCTGACTGGGCTTAGCACAGTTCAAATGTGCTTTTAGAGGGCGGAATATTAAACATAATATTTAAATGAGCTCTCTTGGATCAGTCTTGGATCAGTCTTTCGGCTGGTGTTTGTTGCAATCGAGGCATTAGCATTTTGATGGTAATATGCAATTATTACACTTAACGCGCCAGACTTGTAACTTGTAATTCAGCGCTCGGCGGGGCACATAGCCCGGAGAGTAGCTGTTGGTTGCAGTCTGGTTACGTTCCTTATAGTAAAATAAGGACTTTATAGAGGAGTTTGCGACTAAAAATATTATGTTTCATATTCCGCCCTCTAAAAGCACATTTGAACTTTTTAGTTGTTTTGCCAGCTGGCACTACTAGCTCATGCGCAAACAGACAAGTTCAGATTACTAAAATGTCAACCGCAAATATAAACGGTATGTATTAGCGTACTGGATAGTCTTTTGCAATTTTTAAAATTTTACATGTTGGTTATTTTCATGCATTAAAAAATATATATATATGCATCTCTCTTTTATTCTTTGTGAATACATTAAAATATGCAGAATTAACTATGGTACAGAAAATGTTCTTCTGCAAAATTTATTGTGGAATTGATTGTACGAACATCGATGATCATGTTGATAATAATTCAAATACTCTGGCGGTTGAAAATTCCCAAAATGAAACTGTTTCCTACAACATGATTGAAAATGTAAAAACGATGATAATGTAGAGGAAGAAGGTAAAAAAAGGAAGACGATGAGGATACAATAAATAAATAAAAATGTCTCCACGAGTTAAACTAAATTTAAAAACAAATTCATTTGTTAAATATATTTAAGAAAATTTTAGTTTATAAAAATTGCGTTTTATGGGAAAATTTAATATTGCCTTTTCCCGTGAACTTCTTATGGAAATCCAGCTCGCGTTAATTTTGCTCATTTTTTGATATGATATTCTGCATATTATCCAGATCAAAAGTCCTAATGCGCAGAAAGTCCTAGGACTGCAAGGTTCTGTGGTACAGACCTTCAAAGATCGGTAATTTAGCCATACGCTGACATACGTGCTTGAAACAGGACTAAGTAAAAACAGCGAGGTAGCCTTTTCTAATACTACTTTAATATATTTTCTAGTGGTTTAACTAACGGTATTCTTAGCGGTACTCATGGTAGTACTTATAAGAGTGCTTTTGTGAGGTTTTTGATAAAAGTTTTAGCGGCAGTTTAGTAATTTCATGTTTATAGCGCACTTGTCAACATTATCACGGGACATTTTGCGGGTAACTTTGAGGTACTTTCAGCAGTACTCTCTGAGTACTCTTCCATACTCTTGTAATTACGTATAAGGAACAGCTTTGCATTCCCTCCGAAGGATGGTATATCCACTACGCAATCCTCGTCTAAGATTGCATAGCTTCTGTATATGCACTGATATACAAGACGGTAGAAGATGAGGCAAGGATACTGCATTTTCTTGAATTATTGAGAATTATCATCACAGAGGTGTAGAAACTAACTTAAGCTTATAAAAAGATAACTTCATGTACAGATTTTTCAAACCATGATATAATTTGACTACTGTGAATAGTAGTACATAAAAAAACATTTCTGATAATTTTATTAAGGCTAAAAAAATTTCCCGAAATTTTGAAGAATTTTTCAAAATCTTGAAAAAACCAGTAGGTAATATGGTTTTAAAATAATTCTTGCAACACTTCTTATTCGTTTAAGTTTCAAAAGTAATTTAAACATTAATTAATACATTACATTACATTAATTGCATATTATTGTAATATGTAATTATTACACTTACCGCGCCAGGCTTGCAACTTGGGATTCAGCGCTCGGCGGGGCACATAGCCCGGAGAGTAGCTGTTGGTTGCAGTCTGGTTATGTCTTTATAGAGGAGTTTGTGACTAAAAATATTATGTTTTAAATACTCCGCCCTATAAAAGCACATTTGATATAATATATATTTCCTGTAAAAGACTTTCACATACCACCTTTGTCATATAGAGAAATCGCGAATTTAACATAAAATATTCTCGAATAACCGCTATTTAACGCAGTTATTACTCCTGAAAATTATCGAGCCCAAAAACAAGAAGCGGAAATAGAAATAATAACATATTATTGGGATTCATTGAAATTAACAAACTACTTATCGTAATGTGAGACATTTGGAGTTCTATTTTATCAAACATGCTTACTTTCATTTACAGTTTATGTTATATAAAGTGGCAATTCCGAGGGGTACTAACATAAACAAGAACAAGTCAACTTAAATTTTTTTGTGTGGGCGCTTTTGGACTGATGACTCCAAACTAAGTTTGGAAATATAATAATGCTAATAATAATTTATCATTGTGATATTTAAGGAGCTAAGAGTGGTTGCGACGTTTATTAAAGTAATCAATCAAGATCAAAAGTAACTTTAGTTTACAGGATGCATATTAATAACACTCTTCGTGGTTATAATTTTAATAAATGTGTTCAACATAGTGCGACACCGTATTAATATGTTGCAGTAGATTACAGGTAATCGTAATCTGTTTGATGGCACAACAAACTGTGAAGTATATCGTAATTGTGTTTCATTAAATCCGCGAGAAATAATATCTTATCTTTATTGTGTGGAAATGTAAATAAATTAATTATTTAAATTTGCTGAAGATTTATGTATATACATTAAATTAGTGAATATTATTTAATATAGGCTCAAAAATTCACAAAAGTACGGGAGGTGAGTTATATAAAGTTCTACTTATCGTAATTTCTTTCATAGAGTGAGCAAAAAAATACATTCTTAGATTTTATTTATTATTCGATTTTTTTACTTTATGGTTCACTGAAAACTGAAATTACAATCAGTTATTGCTTTTATTTGGACAAAAGCCAATGAGACACCGATTATAATAATAGTACAAATGGTAACCATTAAAACAGGTACATCAGTGAGTTACAGCCAAAAAGTCAAATGTATCTAGTTAATTATAATGATAGAGATACAAAAATCTTCCGATGTGCCTATATTTTATCGGTTGCCGTTGTAAATAATTCGTCACTTTTAATGTAATAGCTGTTTATTTAGGTCATATGGTACATGCATAGTTGTGTGGTCACAAGGCGTATGTCAATTAATATCAGAAAAAATTGGTGGGTCTTATCAGTATGCGTTGCAAATCATGGGCAGATCATTCAGCTTGATAATAAATATGAGCGTATACCTCTGTACGAATTCAAAGTGTGCCTTACATTGGCTGGCTGTTAATATACGGCAAAACAACGTGTACTCCGTGACAGTATGGCCATGGGTCAACAGTAAGTCCCCAGATAACTTTGGAGTTTGTTATATAAATTTTAATGTGAGGAATTATTATTTACTTGTACTATACCATTTATGGTCTAATTCTAATAAAAGTTATTTATGCAACAAGTGCATAATAGCGACATAGCGGACAACGACATGCACTAATACTACTACTACGTTAACTCAAAATAACCATGACAGTTTCCATAGCAACCAAACAAAGTTCATATTTTTACAAAATTTCGGACAGATCATTAAGTCTTCACTCTATGATACCCAGCGCTTCTGTAGCTTAAAGGAAATTAGTTAGAAGAGTATGGTATCCAGGAAAGACAAACTAACATCATACTAGAATTTGAGCGAAATTGACCAACAACCAACTTCCATTGCGATCTAGCGGGGGTAAATGCATATCAACACAATAATGATCTAAGTTGATGTTTTTTTATTGTTGAATTATGTTTAGCAAATATTGCAGCCCCACCCCCTTCAAAAATGATCCTACAATAGCTACCTCCCAATATATAATCAGGTATATATAAAGATCGACAGAATTTTTAGTTGCCCATGTTTCTGTTAAACATACAAAATTTGGTTTATAATGCAATATATCTAAATACGATTCATTCAATTTATCATTAATTAAGCACTAAAGCACTGCATATTTAATAAGATAATGGCAAATATTATTCACCTGAAATTGTCACTTTCTGCCTCATTTCTAAAGAATAACTAATACAAGCACCATATGGCCAGAACATTGGATCAACTTTTTAAAAATCATATTCCAAAATCGTAACTTTAAAGGATGAGTATATTTCCGGATGTTTAGATGATATCTTTTCACATTTTATCTCGAAAATTGTTTTTCAACAGAGACATATAAAGTAGCAAGTTTTGGTACCCCCTTGATTGTGCCAAATTCTTTATTATTTCCCACAATTACTTGGCGTTTTCTCCTATTTTTTATGGCCTCTTTCCACTCATCATTTTTACTGTTTGGTTTATCTTGGAAGTTGTTATTGTTATTTAAATAGTTTATATAATTTGTTTTCAGTTTCACTTGCATAATACTTAGCAACTTCGTCTTTTGCAAACAGAGAATTTCCTTATTTGCCTTTGTCTTGGTGTTTATTTTTAGGTATTTTTATACCGCTAGAATTATTTATTTTCTCTCTATTTTATCTGACTGCTGTCCAATTTTGGAATTAGGTTGATTTACTATTCCTAATAAGGCATTTGTTTATGCAATAGTTCAATTTTTGTCATGTAATTCCATTATTAGTAGGTCTACTTGCTAAATGATGTAACTAAAAATATGTGCATTTACCTTCTTAGTTAGGTCCTCTAAAACATCAAAAAATCATACTTTCATTAACCATGAAACTTTTACAGCACAGTATTTATTGCTAATGAATTTTACATTTCTACATAATTTTGCACAACGTTTTAACGATTCTCACAATTTTTTTATTTTATAGCATTATTTGGGTTCTTTTACATTTTTTACATCCAAAGAGAGGTATAGAAACACTTGTCCATTTGTCATCATGTCATGTACAATATAGCTAACTAATATAAAGATAAAAATAGAAATTATTATTACATAAAAATTACATAAAAGAAATTTAGGTAACATTTTGAAATTCGAAGAAATTTTAAAAAGTTCAAATGTGTAAGTGCACAAACTAAACAATTAGATGCCAATGGCTGCAGAATATGAGACTAATATTGTACACTATAGAAGACTCCTAAATATGAATCAGAAAGCGATGATTTTGGTGATTACCTACTGTACTGTGAGAATTATTTTACAGCAAGCATTGGTATATATTCTGATATTACTAATTACTGTTAAGAATACAGATTGCTACAAGGGTTTCTCCCTTTAATGCGAGTGATACTGGAAGGATAGATTTTAACAATAATCAGGGCACAGGGTGTAGCATAGTCGTGGCACGGTTGGCCCGGAATTGTGGTGTAGTGCTCACAACAAAAGAGAAGTAATGTAGCTCAGTAATCTCTGGGAGTATCTGTGCTGTCTACTTACGGGATGCATTAGTAGCAGCTGTCTCTTTTCCTGGTGTGACAATAAAATAAACGTACCTGACTCTCAATACTGTCAAGTAGTGATAATTATTCTGCACTATAAAATTAACCAAAATACTCTTTAGCATATTCTCTACAAAATATAATTTTCAAATATTCAATAATAAATTAAATAAGTTGCAAAACTAAATCGTTAAATAAATTTTACATTCTTTCCAAGTTAAATTTTATCATTCATATTTTATTTCTACAATATAAATTCGCTATTTAACAAGCATAAAGGATGTAAAGTTTCATATTTCAATATCAGCTTGTAACCGCGTTGAGACATAAACTTTAAGTCTACCTTTATAGAAATATTGCTGAATAAGTATTTAGGAATCATATAAATAGTCCAGGATTGATACACACACTTACTTACTTATTGGTAGTCAGTCAACGAGCACCTACCTGACACATCTCCCCCCATTATGGACTGGTAAGATCTTTTTATTTTATATTTTATTTTATTTTTTATTGTTTGAACTATTTTCCTTGTTTGTTATATTTTTACCTTCAATAAAATGTTGGTATCTTTTTGTTATACATCATTATTTTATTTATAAATTAACCTCTCGCAAGCCAAGCACCCCCGGCTCGTGACACATGGTGGAGGCGCCGGGCATGACATTTTCTTCAGTATGACATGCGCGGCATTAATATTATTTGTCCTATACCTCCTGATAAAGTTGTTGATAAATTGGTGGAAACGTGACAGCACCCCTGAAAGAAGAAATGATCAGGAAAAAAAAATACCACTAGAGAGACGAAACGTCCCAGAAAGTAATAATAAATACATACTAGAAGTAGATACAGCTTTATCAAACCTTTCGCCAGGTACTAGCCTCAATTGTGTAATACACAATACCGAGGAGCAATGAAATTTTCTTTTTTAACACAAAGCCCCACTACGCCACAAGTATAAGTAAATATAAAAAGTAAAAGTGTGCAATTATCGCTGTTAATAGGTGCATAATGATGCAAACTGAGTAAGTATAGAGGAAGTACCAAGATAAAAATATGTATAAGGGTACTTAAAAAACGTCATTATTGAAAAAGGAATTTATTGACAATGTGTGTTTGTAGAAGTATATTGAAAATATATGTATAATGTTACTGTAGAAAAATTAAATATGTGAACAATGTGTATACAAGAATATTTAATGAAAAAGTTTTTCTAAGGAAAAATTATATTTGTTTTAGAATGTCCAAATAGGTACATTATTAATAGGAACTGCAGTATGGCGCCATAATTTCAAGACTGATATATCGTTGGGGTATTTAAGTTAACGTTATAAATGGGCATTAAATAAATATCTCTTCAATTATCTAACAGCTTGAAAATGTAGTTCATGTTAGAACGAAGTCATATTAAAGTTATGTATAAACAATGCAAGGAAATAAATGTAATAAAACAATACACACAGTACAGAGGGTATAATGATAAGTAAATAAATGAGATAGAAAGATGTTTTTTTTGTATCGAGAAATAGATTATAAATGCACACAATTTTCTTAAAATAAATCTTATTTTAAGTTGACAGATTAAAAAGGCGTAGTATATTGGGGGCTAAAAGTAGTCAAATGAAAGGTATGAAATAAGAATATCAATCTTATAATTTTTCTAGTATAAAAGCTACTAATGATCATTAACATTGGGTAATAAAACATGTATACATACGATGAACTTAAAATCACTAAATATTACAATTATGCAAATATCCATTTTACTTGGTCACTTAAAAAATATTAACAATAATGATACTATTTTATACTTATAATATTCTTTAAATAGTAGTTAAGAGGTCTTGAAATAAATACCTATATCATTATATTTTATAATTAAGGATAAATTGTAATGGATTAACAATTCCTTATTGTGTAATTTAAATATAGATCAGTAATATTTAAATATTAATAAGAAATGAAAAATTAAATTGTGACAAAGACATGACTTAAATAATAAATAAATAGATTAGATAAATAAAACTGTAATTATCGAAGAATGTTATAAAAGAATTATTTTTAAATATAAGGACTTACTTGGGTTCTATTCTTTGTTTCATGTTGAATGCACACGGAGCACTGACAATGGCAAATGACCCACTCCACACGAACCCCAGAATTGGCAGCTAACCCTTACACACAATGTGGCTAGATCGAGGAACTGGAAAAGGTTGAGTACACCAATACCCATATCGCAGTCCCAGGATAAGATGTTTTTTGTCTCTCAGAAAAATTCCGGTACGAGTTTCGTCTTCTGTTAAGCAACTAACATAAGGGGATAGCATCTTGGCATTTTTTCCAAATTTGCGCACTCCGCAAATTTCTGTCGCCATATTTTCCAAATCCCTGCATAACAGAAGTACAATTAAACAACTGAAATGGAATTAAGACAACCCTAATGGAAGCCTCCAATTTTACACTAGTTCACAAATGTTTACACTGGTTTTCGTAAACAGTAACTAGAAAAATAAGCAACAAGGGGTACATAAACATCTATTGGCCTAACAGTTAATATGGGTCATTCACCTTCTACGAGATAAGAAAATGCAACAGGTCAAGAAAGCTGACTCACTTACCTACTAATTTCCACCTGGAGATTCCCAGCTAATAACTTCAACTGATGCTGAAAATGGGTTACACCGTTCGCCACATAGTGTTGAAAAGTAAAATAAAACTACACAAACTTACAAACAATAAAACTCCGCGCGTTATCAAACCAAAGGATAACCGACTGGAAGCGCGACCCACGTAAAATGACAATTAGTGTATGCAGCGTTGCCAATATCTTGAACTAAAAATAACTAACGTGAAGTAGAGTGCGGAAAGAGACAGGACCGAACTAAGCCAGTGCTATAAAAAATGTGTGCCAAAAACTTTTTATTAATTGACTCTATTAAAAGACTAAATTTTTGTTTTATTATTGTTGATTTTCCTTTATATTATTTGCCATTTTATTTTTCAGATATTGTATATTATTTGTACGACATGCGGTGTGTTCCACCACATATAATTATTATATGCTTTATATTTTCTTATTTTTAATTGTTTTTATAAACGTGTTGTAATTGTATTTTTATAGCATTTTAACTAATTACCGGCAGTTTAAGCTGGTGGCCAGCTATTCGGAAGGGGGAAATGTGTCAAGTAGTGATAATTATTCTGCACTATAAAATTAACCAAAATACTCTTTAGCATATTCTCTACAAAATATAATTTTCAAATATTCAATAATAAATTAAATAAGTTGCAAAACTAAATCGTTAAATAAATTTTACATTCTTTCCAAGTTAAATTTTATCATTCATATTTTATTTCTACAATATAAATTCGCTATTTAACAAGCATAAAGGATGTAAAGTTTCATATTTCAATATCAGCTTGTAACCGCGTTGAGACATAAACTTTAAGTCTACCTTTATAGAAATATTGCTGAATAAGTATTTAGGAATCATATAAATAGTCCAGGATTGATACACACACTTACTTACTTATTGGTAGTCAGTCAACGAGCACCTACCTGACACATCTCCCCCCATTATGGACTGGTAAGATCTTTTTATTTTATATTTTATTTTATTTTTTATTGTTTGAACTATTTTCCTTGTTTGTTATATTTTTACCTTCAATAAAATGTTGGTATCTTTTTGTTATACATCATTATTTTATTTATAAATTAACCTCTCGCAAGCCAAGCACCCCCGGCTCGTGACAATACAAACACTTTATTGCTGCGGCAACTGACATGGAACAGACTATAAATTTCGACTTAACAATGTACGTGACACAGAAGATGTAACTTGTAGGTTATGTTGTACTATGAGATAAAAATATTAAAATATAAATTATAGTTTACCGTTTGGTAGCTATCGCTGCCATACAAACATGTCTAGATTAAACTATGTTAAAAAAAATATGTGTAGCAATTAATTTCCCAAGAAGGTATGTCAGGTGTGTTGTTTTCAATGTAGAATGCAGCGAATAAAATATTTAATCAGGTGGGTATAAATGAAGCTTTCCATACACCTAAACGGCGGCGAATACGCTCTTCGAATCGTACCCAGAAGGATATAAGGAAATAAACCAAAAGTGATATTTAAAAAAACGTACAGCAGCGTACCCAGAATCGTAGGTGCTAATAGTGTACCGGGAGCGGGAGTGGCAGCGGCCTAAAATAGCAAGAATCACATGTCAACAGCATGCTTACCGTTTTGTCGCCTAAAATCATACCAAGTAGTGACAATTTTCCTTCAAAACTAGTTCCACAAAATAAATCAGTATCCAAAATAAGGAATCGACTAAATTCATAAATCCCACGAGGATGGCGATAGATGAATATAGCAATTACGACAAATCGACCGCGTGCTTTTCAAGACGAATGTCGAACGGATAATGGCCGAGTCGAAAGTTATTACAGAGCCCTCTACGTTCAGCGATGTGAGTATGCTATTTTAAATACTTTAGGAGGCACAGTGGGTTGCCTATGGTTTAGCGGTATTAAACGTGGCCAGTTCGCCGTAGGGCCCCTAACAAGATGTATGTTATAAAAGGCAAAAAATATTTTAGGAATCGGTACATCGACTGTACGTGTATATACGCTAGTTATTTTACAAAGTATTTACTAATATGTGCATGTATTTGTAAATAAATGTTTTTTTTAAATGGTGTATTATTTTCAAGGTACCTCGTTAATTCTTTAGTTACATAGATTAATTATTGATGATTTACCGTGCACTCCATCAAGATCCACCCCTTATTGTGGATTCCGGGTCTAATTTTATTGTCAAAGATAGATCATTTTTAAACAATATTTCAAGTTCAGTTGCCTCAAATACAATTTTCCTGGTCTTTGTATTTTCTTAACTGGTTTTGGTGTAACCATTGATAAAATAATATAATAAAATTTCAATATTTTAAAATATCTCATTCTCAACCCCTGAAAAATAACCCCTTATCTACTTAGATTTTTTTACTATGCTTTTAGTATTTTAATCGTTATTTTGAGTCCATTTAGAAAATAGTAGGATTCTGACTACTTGAAACTTGCAATTTGTCCAAAATGGGTGTAAAAATAAACAGATAATAAAGCAAATGTATTTTTAGTCAACTATACCGATATTATATGACGAAGTCTAATCAACCCTGAAATTTTGTTTCTTAATTTTTAGTGACTTTTTGAAGACAGTTTTGTAAAAAAAAAATGGTGTTGGCATATACCACCCCATAATAAAAATCACCATGAAAAGCTACACTTTATTAATATTGTTCCATTTCATTTGTTTAAGTGAGCGACATTTTACACAAAGAGATTCATTGGGAACTCGCATATCAAAGCCTTATTTGTTTGTTTAAATGAAACCGGACTTTACACTAATTTGTTTTATGAACAATGAACAGTGCGCTGAGAATAAAAGTACGTATGTTTAAAAGCAACTTTCAAAAGAAAACGCTATTGGTTACAAAGTCTTTATTCATGTTGTTAAACTTGTTTATTTCCCTGTTTATATTCTTAAGTAATAAATTTTTATTTAAAAAAGGAGAGTATAGGTTTTATGTACTAATATTATTTCGTCAGGGTCATTCGATTTTTATGCGATTTAGATAAGTTTTAGTCAAATGAGGCCTTAAATCATAGGTATACAGTTGTTTACAACTCGGATATAAAATAGAGAACATGTAACTCGTCTATTCAGAATCTCAGCTCATTGAATACGTTAACACGGATATTAAGCATATAACTTATTAAACATGTATTAAGTACTTTGTCGGCACCTCGGTTGGAATCGTAGACAACATTTCATCCCGTTTAATTTGATATCCAAGGGTTGTACAGACATAAAACCTTTTTAAATTTACGATAATAGAATCGTAAAAGATTGCTATATATAAGCCACAAAATACAATAAATCATCCTTAGAAGAAAAATTATATTGGGTCTATTGTAGCACGTACCATCTGATCGATAAATTTTAAGTCTCGCTTTTTAATGCATCGCATACTTACCATAAAAGATTTGCTATATAAGTGCCGGCTTTGCTTAACAAAATATTTTTTCTTTGAAATATTGTTGTGTCTCCTTACTCTGGGAGTTATTTTTTTTCTTATGAAAATTCAAAAAGAAAAATTTGATATTAGTAGATGTTCGTTTCTGAATGAATGAAAACTCAATTAATATGAAATAATATTAAAGTAAATCAAAAAAGTGAATTCTTAATGCGAAAATAGTGAAAGCCGGAATATAAAATAAACGGTAATTATATTTTTCTTTCTTCCACCAATCCGCCGTTTTTTTCGCAACATTTATCAAACCCTTTTCGTTAATTCATGATTACTTTTCGGAATTGTCCTTGGGTAATAACTACTCATGCTCCAATTATTCTAGCGCGTAGTTCGTCATCTGACTCATCTTCACTTGTAAACTACTTGCTTTAGTATACACCACAGGAAAAAGTAGAGTGGCATCAAGTCAGGGGATCTTGGCGGCCACTCAATAAGAGAACTATTTGGACCTATCCACCGATTTTCAAAATTTGTATTAAGCCAACCCCTTACCACTACTGCGTTACGTACAGGATATCCATCTAATTTAAATTTTAAATTCTGATGTGCTGGGTTTGGTAAGTCATGACATGAATTTGTTGCGGACCTCTAGCGTATGCGACCCACCATACGCCTTAGCGTTTTGTGGGCCGCATAATAACAACCGCTACGTCCGTAACACAGTTTCGCTACTGTCCACGGGAGCGCGATATACTTCCAATTGGTGAGGAAGGCAACCATTTTTAATGGCGGTATATAGTTGATAATCCTACAAACTCGGTTTATCCAAGGCATCCTGGTGGATTTTGGGATTATCAACACAGGAAAATTTTCTCCATCTGTTGTTGTTCCGTTTAGTGGAATATTTTGTTGTTGTAAGTAAATTTTAACTGCGGAAGCAGGATATTTAAGTATACAAGGTAAGCTAACCTCTTCATGCCATCTTACCCGTTCTCTACCCACGTGTTACAGGCTTTCCTTTGAAAGTATCGTGCCGACTTCAAAGGCGGACTCGACCCCATTCATCCAACTCTGGCTTTCTAGGAACATTGGTGGATTGTTCCCTCATCAGTGAGGTAAATTATATTTCTTTTGTAGGTTATGTCAGATTTGAATTGCTCACATTAGGCACGCTTCACGTTCATTTCCGACTTTGCAAATTAAATCGTGATATCTTTAAGGTTCCACGGACGGGGCTTCTACACACATCAGTGAAGTTCCACGGACGGGGCATCCACACACAGTTGAAAGTTCCAGGGCTGGAGAGGCTATAATCAACCCCATCCTTGGGTCAATTTCTTTCGTCCCGAAGACACCACCGTAGGGCTACAGGTTCTTCAACGTCGAAGTCGGTATCTTACCACCCTAGATAAGTGTGTCGTTTTTATTTACCGGGGGTCACCTTCAGTGGTTCGGCTCGGTTATATTCATTCATACTTACTCTTGTATTTTAACTTGTACATATTTAAAGATTTTATGCATTTATATTTATTTAAGGAGGTTCTCTAAATCCGACCCATTGTGGCAGAATTTATTACCATTTATCCTCATGTTGTAAACCGATGTGTAGCTACACAAGGCATTTTATTAATGTTGTAACTTATTAATCAACAAATTTGCCACACCTTTTGAACATCGCCAGGTTATATGCTAGAGAACCAACTGTAAATTGTGTAATATAGTGCATTTCGTGTTTAAAGAAAGTGTCATTATTTTGTTTGCGACCACTACGTATGAAACCCTCAGTGATTTGTGTAAATGAGTAAACTAATAATTAACGCCTTGAGATAGTCTGAGCTGGAGAAATTTTATCGTGGGCACGTTACATCACTTATCCGGGTTAAGTTGTGCCTGCGATATCTGCTACGCTACAGTAGCCCAAGTGAGTTTCTTTATGTAATATCTTATAACCATTAATATCCAACGTATTTATTTGTTTATGTACGTGTAAATTGTAGCACATTCTAAAACAAATTTTTCAGAAAGTTCAAATGATTCAAATTACTCTCAGAAAAAGAGGACCAATAATTCTACAATCGAGTACTCCACATCACACGTTTATTTTTTCTGAGTACTGCCTCTTTGAGTTTATGGTCCAGTTAGGATTTTCGACAGACCATTACCGTGAATTTTGAGATTACACCACTCCATTTGTTGTAAAAGTTACTTTATTTTACTATTATGTCGGATTTAGACGTTTTCAAATTAATATGTACAACTGTCAATGGCAACATAAGTTTATTTAAATTAACATTGTAACTAAACCTAAGTAAAAATTATATAATATAACAAATATTATTTTGCTAGTTTCTCATAGAATAAATATAAAATTTATTAAATGAATTATTTCCAATAATGAGCCGATGTCAGATTTGACGTTTTCAAATAAATATGTACAACAGTCATAAAAATGTCAAAAGTGTCATTGAATTAATTTTTTTCGTTAATAAGCCAAATTTAGCAGTTGGACATAAAGCTTTGTATGCAACTCCTCCATAATAAGGCTTCATTGAACTCGCCCTCTTTATTATGGACTTGATACATAATTATTATTAAATTCTTTGACAGCATCTCTTGCGGAAATAATATTATTACCAACAAGACGCGCAATTTCAATTTTGTCTCTCTTTTCTTGCTGCATAATCACATCAATGATTTCTAAAATTTTTACAGTTTACTTGAACACAACTCAACTAATAATGTTTTAAGTAATTTTGTGACATTTCCAATTGTTTTTCAATTTTTATTTCATGAATTACTTGATAAGAATAAAATAATAAGAACTATGTGATCTTCACTTTGATTACAGAATAATTATTAATATGCAATATTTCTTTATAAAATTTTGCATGGTCTCATTTCAGAGGGCGCTTACTCTAGTAATGTACTCAGATTTTTTATAAAAATAATCGTTAATACGATTTCGTGACTTTTCATCCACAAAAAATTACACAGTAGGCCTTGGTTTTTATTTAAAAAATGTGACACTTTAACCTGAAGTGAAGTTGCCCACGCTCCACATTTCAAAAAAAAATGTCTTTTAAAAAATTTATGGCATGGTAACTTGCGCCATTTCTGATCTTGGTTAAACGTAAAAAAATATTATTTAATTTTGTATTGTTCCTGGTTACGTGGTTGTGGAGCAGGTCTCGTCTCGTGTATATGTATCCTAGTTTTTTCTTTGATGTAAAGGGGACAGTGTAATGTGTATGTGCAGGGCAATGTTAAAATGGATAAATCGATAAAGACGCCCTTACAATCGTCTTTGTATCCTAGGCCTGTAATAACTCTGATCGTTTTTCTTTGCATCAAGAAAATGTTCTTGGTATGCGCAGAGTGTCCCCAGACCAGAATTGCATATGAAAATTCTGAGTGAATGAGCTCATGATAGGCTGTTAATAAGGATGACTGTGAAACAATACCCGCCAGGTTGCGTAGCAAAAAATATTGCTGGACATTTTTTTACAGATGTGGATGTCTTTCCCAGGACAACTTTTGGTCTAAGTAAATCCCTAAAAATTTTGAGCTGTCGGGAGACTCAATGTCCACTGTGTGATGCCTTAAACCAAAAGTCAGTGATTGTATTTTTTTGTTGTTCAAAACTAATTGATTACTTAGAAACCAGTCTTGAGTAGCCGGTTTGTTGTCATTGACGTTGGATAAGAGACAGTTTGTATGTTGTAGATTAATGTTGTATCGTCCGCGAAGAGAGTAAAATGGAGTACAGATGTACAGTTGGGTAAATCATTTATGTAGATAAGGAACAGTATTGGATCCAATACTGAACCTTGCGGTACTCCGTATCAATTAAGTTCGATTTCATGTTTTAGTACTGCACATACTGGGATCTATCTTCAAGATGTAAATCTAGAAGACTCTAACTATTTATAGAGAATTTATAAAGTTAAAATTCTCAAAATAGAATGTATGTTGTGGTTTTAATACAATTTCTAGAATTTCTGCAAAACAGGAATAATTGCGATAGGCCTATAGATATGTTTCAAATATTCCTACATTAATAATCCATCCAGTTTGTTATTTTTAAAAATATATTTCTTGAAGTACATAATTTATATTATGTCTTTTTTATTTACTTTTTATGTGGCAATAAAAATTTCAACTTGTAGCTTCCCATTTCCCAATCTAATCTTATTGCAAGAAGCTTTTAGCTTTGGGTTTCCGTCCCTTCGATAACGCCATCATTATCTCGTTCTATCAATGGATACCCATTACCCACAATTTAAAGCTGTAAAAATAACATATAGCTTTTAACAAAAATAGTTGTGACCTTTGCTTGGTGACTTTACTGACACACCCTAGACTACAATAGCGACCGACCTGCTTTAGTTAAGCAGAGTTCATTATTCCGCTGAAACTGTGGGATACCGTACTGCGTGACCAAACAACTATAAGAAACCTTTGAGGCGCAAGGGTCGGACTAGTTCGGGTTGCAACCATTACGCTTGGCTTAAACCTAATTCTACAAAAAAAAATATGTACGTAGCTACTTTGTTTTCTTATAAGGCCGCAATGCTTGAACAAAATATCTTAGATATGTCCAGGGAGATCCGATTTAAACTTGTTTGGAACGTTAAAAAAAATTGAAACAATCAGCAATACTAAAGCATTATTTAGCTAATGAGAGAAGCTTAATAACGCATAAAACAAGTAACAATTAACGATACATAAAAGATATGAAATGGTAGTTAAACGGCAAATATAATCTGAGTTTTCAGTAACAAAATAACATTCAAATATTATTAACCGTAATGTTATGTTTCCATGTTATATACGAATAACATTACAGAGAATGAAATTAATAGATTCTTTTATTAGGAGTAAAAGTGATACTTTTGTGACGAGTCTGTAGGTTTGCCGGACGAACGAAATGAGTCCGGCAATTACAGACAAGTCACAAAAGTGGCTTTTACCCCCCAATAAAACATGCAATTTTAGTTGATTAGCTATAAAAAATAAAGATAAAAATTTAGCTGTGCGTTGCCATTAGTAACGGAGGTAAAAGTAATTTTTCTTCCGCTCCAGCTAATGGCAAAGCACAACCGTCTGAAATACCAAACTTTACTGTCATGAAATAAGTTAAGAAATGTCATGTTTTACTCACGTTTGAAGAAAATAGTATATTGTTTTATTAGGAGTAAAAGTGGCTTTTACTCCAAATACGACATGTTATATTTTCTTTAAACGTCGATAAGCTATAAAAAAAATAAATGTAAAATTTTTTTCTGGGTTGTCATTACCAACGGAAGTAAAAGTCCGCTCGAGCGGAAGAAAAACTACTTTTACTTCCGTTGCTAATAGCAACGCACAGCCGTCTGAAATGTCAAACTTTAATGTCATGAAATGTGTAAGAAATGTATATTGTTTTATATGGAATAAAAGTAACATTTTTTGTTCCGAGGATGTACTTGACGGATGAGTGAAGCGAGTCTGGTAAGAACAGCCGACACACAAAAAATCACTTTATTCGCATATAACTTGATATTTTTTCTTCAAACATCGAATATGAATTAAATAAGTACTATTATTTTTTCATCAAACACTTTTACTATTTGAATAAAATAGTATATTGTTTATATGGGGTAAAAGAGGTACTTTTGGCTTAGAATGTACTTGACGGACGAGTGTAGCAAGTCTGGCGAGAGCAGTCGAGAGACAAAAAAATCACTTACTTCTCATAAAACATGCTACTTTTCCTTCAAACGTCGAATATGAATTAAATAATAAATGCTGTTATTTTTTCTTCTAATGCTTTTAATTCTGCTCGTGAGCGACAGTAAAAGACTTTTTCTGCCGCTTAAAATGATGAGAGCGGATGTAAAAGACTTTTATTTCCGCTTAAATGAAGTGTTGCGACAATTTAAGTTCACAAAACTTGTTTATGTTTTTTGGACCGCTGAAGAAAAAGTTGTTATATTTTATATAAAACATGAACCCCGCAAAATGTCTCTGCAATAAATGAACATCGACATAGGTATAGCCAAAGCGCCAGTGGCGCTAAAAACACGGAAATAACCCAAAAAGGTACACCTTTTTCATGTCTAATCATGACAGCCAATAAAAGTAGACCATAGGGCCAGGAGGACCTAGGGCACCAGAGCACAGCCCAATTACAGGATTAGGTACAAAACAATATAATATATACCGGGTGTCAACGGATCATGGTAAACCCCCTTTTTTCCTTATTTTTAAGAATATCGGAATGAAACTTGGTAGATGTATTATATGACCAAGAAGACACTTTGTGGCATAACTATCAATTTTTTCCACTTCCGGTTTCACAGGAAATGACTCCAACTTTTGATTTTTAAATGGAACACCCTATATATTACTATATTTTTGAAAATCTTCAAAAATTCTGAGTACGGTGATGCACCGTAAGTAAGTAAGAACATCCGTTATTTTATGGTAGTACACTACCATTATGGTTCCATTTGAAAAAATTAAGTTTTGGTAAAAAGAACTGTTCAAGCCAAATTTGATGGCCCACAAAATACACATTCTCGACATTTTAAGCTCAATTTGATTTGTCTGACATAATGTTAAAGAACACGCCAAAACCCTCGATGAACTTTTCGAAACTGTAGCAAAATCCGACGAAAAATTCCGCATGAAAAGCGTGCTTCACGTAAAAACCCCGTTGAAAGAGGTTTTTATACATTAAATCACATTTTCGCTGCACGGAGCGTTTATTCTGCAAAAATATCAGAAACTCACCAAGGAGTGTAATTTTAAAAAGTGCACAGGGACGTAATGTCGCCCCGACCACAAAATTTAGAAAGTATAACGAGAACCGACTTTAACTTCGGAAATTTTTAAAATAAAACCCTTTTACGAATCCACGTTGTGCAGCACTGCAACCGGTTCCTCAGTGATTCGGTGTCAGAAAAGTATAGTTACCATGTACTCAGATGTGCATGGGACCGCCTTGCCAGAACGTCTGAATATATAATTGCCACAATATAATTCAAAGTCGTTGCGACTCAAGCATTTTTAAGCTCCGAGGAGCGAAATAAATTAATATTGAACTGATAATACGTACAAAAGCCCACCAAAATTGTAAACATTGAACTTTTTACTGCATCTTTTTGTGTAATCGTTAGCTATAAACCGCATATTGGATGGTAGTTGGTTACATTATAAGTCGTTTCGTTCCTCACCATGTGTTGTACACGGATCAGACTATAGTTGTTAGTCATTTTCTGGAACGTTTTGTAAAAACATGAATTTTTAAAAGATTTAATATATATTTTTTGAATTTTATATTGTCTTTTCTTGTGTTTCAATATTCCTTTTCAGGTTTAAATTTAAGAAAGTGTTGGTATTTACTGTGTTAAGTTTATAGTGTTACGATGTCCAATTGGTACCATCAGTGAAGCAGTTAATCAAAAACGAACAGTAAGTGTAGATTTTTGTATTATTCTGTCTGAAATCAGTCGCTTCGAACCCTTCAGGTGAACATTATAATATCCACTTTAGTCCACTCTAATTGTAGAATGTTGGAATTGTAAATTGGACACACACAATAGAAGCGTATTCAAGGCGAGATCTAACGAAAATTACATAAAGTAGCCTATGAGTGGAAATATTTTTAAAACCTTGACAGTCACGCATTACGAAAACAAGGCCTTTAATAGCGGAAGCAGTTGTCATTTCTACATGTTTATTAAAAGATAATTTTGGCTCGAAATAAACTCCAAGGTCATTAATGGTCTTTGTAAACTTTCATTACTAACGTTATAATTAAACATGTACATGTTAATTTTTCTGCCAAATTACATTACATTTGCCGGCATTATGAGATAAATAGTTGTCGTTGCACCAAGTATTAACGATATTTAAGCAGTCTTTAAGGTTAATACAATCATTAATTTACTCAATAAATCGATATACTTTTAGATCATCTGCGTACAGGAGGAAATAAGTGTTATTATGAAAGCCCCCAAAATATCGTTAATAAAATAACAAAGAAAATTGGACCAAGTATCGACCCCTGTGGCAGACCGGATCTTTGTAAGAAACTGCCAGATTTATAATCTCAGTACTGAACAAATTGATATCGATCCTGCAAATATGATTCAATTAATTTTAGTAACGAATAAGAAAGACCCAAGGTTTTTAGTTTACTAATCAAAGTACTATGATCCAACTTGTCAAAAGCCTTGGAAGAATTCATGCAGATAATGTCAACTTGGCTAAATCTATCCAGACATTTACAAAGAAATTGTGTTTTGCACACAAGATTTGTGTTAGTTGACCTACCTTTCATAAGACTACGTTGATCGATAGATATTGTGCCAGAGACATGAGAATATATGGAGGACTGCAGAATTACTTTTTTCAAATCTACTTCTTTTGGTTTAAGAGATTTGAGGACGTGTAAATTCATCAAAACAGAACACGTTCAATTAAAATTGAAGAGAATTTCTTGTGGGGGCAAGATTGGATTTTGCTCCCTCCCTCCTAAGAATCAAAATGTTACATAAGTGTTTTTAAATTTATGTTTTTAATTATTAAAAGCACTAGTAAACTAGTAAGAGTCGTAAACTAGTTAAACTATTTTTGCGGGACAACCTTCCTTGATTTTTTTTCAACAAAGGTGTTAAGTCTTCGTAATTCACTACATTTGCTTTGTGTTCTCAATAGAGAGGATTGCCAGACTTTCTTGAGTGATTGTTTCTTTTTCTCTTTTCCTCATTTCGCCGCCCTCCACGTGCCGCCCGAAGCGCTTGGCTCCTTACCCCCCAGATCCATCACTGATCTGTCACAGTTTCTAAGATATTGAAGCTGAAGCTGAACAGCCCTAAATGTATCAAGAAGGGTTTGAAAAAATTGACAAACAATTAATTACAATGATATAAGCAAATATATAAAACAATGAACGGTTAGTACTTCGGTATGCATGCCAAGATATGCACTAGTCCTAAGTGGGGGCCAATTGGACATATAAAGATATCGTGAAAGAGTCTTTGAATTTTTCAAGGCGGAAGCTCAGACTAACTTTATAATTATTGTTCATGTTTTTACCGTATCAGCTGATAGCCCTTTCAATAAGCTAGACAAACTCTCTGGAGTACTTTAACTTTCTCTAACGCCCCCAATTTAGTCTGCTCTTGACGGGATTGAAGGATTGTAGATGCTACAAAAACAAAAATTATCTTCCCTTCTCACGTATAGTAATAGTTATGGTATCTTTACTTTTATATGGACACAAATATTTTAATCATGGCATAGCATAATAACTGTATTTAAAACATGATTTCCTGCAATAATAATATACATTTAGGAATTTATAATGCTTATAACTTCTTGCATGATTAATTGAATTAAACTATTTGGTATTTTACTACCGGTTAGACCACTCACGTTGTATGCAAGTTCATTTTCATTAAAATAGTCATATATACAGCGTGATGAATATTTTTCTCCAGCACCCAAATCTACAGAACAAGCGTTTGGTTAAACGTGAAAAGTAACCATCCTTCCCTAGACATCTGGTCAATTATGAAGTTACGATTCTATACGTCGTTACGACCCTTCAGGTAAAATAGATAAATATTTTAATTTTCAAAAACATCCTACTTATAAATTTTCTAAATTGGCAGATGGTCAGGTGTTATAGAAGTGTCAAAACGGCAAGACAGGGTGTATAAACAAGAGTCTAATAAGGCTTTAAATATTTATTATGAATACATTAAACTAGCATAATCGTTTTCACAGGTAGGGAGCAAAGTAAACAACCACCCTTCCAGCATGAAATTAAGAAAATTACTTTGTATTTTTTTATTCTGAAATTTTCCAAATATCTACAAAAAATATGTTTAACGTTTTCCTTAATTTTTTCCACAACATAATCCTCAAATTGTGTATTTAAATAAAATTCTTCATATGCCAAATAATAAGTGAGAAATTGTATTCTGAGACACTTTTCTTAAAACTTTTACATATAAATACATAAATAGTAAATAAATAAACATCTTTATTGACCAATCAATTACAAGAAGATGCATTAATTTTATATTTACCTAAATCATCATGTTCAAATAATATTGAAATTGAATTTAATTAACTGAATTAAATAACATGATATTAAATTACTAATTATATCAAAAATTAATTATAAAATATATCAAATTATGTCGGATTAACTAAGTGTGCATACAATTAAATAAGTTAAATGTGATTGATATGTTTAGCGTATTACGCTCTAGTTTCGTCGTTTGTAACATGTGAATATCTGGTTGCATATTGGTCAGTGGGTTTAATTGAAATTTTAAATATCTTTAGTTGGGGAGTCGGCCGCGAGAGGCGTTAGGGTTATTGACAGTTGACAAACTGGTTCGGACGCCATTGTTCCGGTGAATTTCAAGGCACGCTGATGTGATTTTATGAATATTTAATATTGGTAGACTTTTGTTAACTCACGGCTATATAATCATAAATCAATCGAAAACTGCGGTGGGATTCATGTGAGGTTATTAATCCCCATAATTTTTTGTTGGAAAATACTCACTCACTTCCAGAATTTTGGGAATTAGCTTTTCTTGGATCTCGAACGATAGTTCAATTTCTTTTCTTGTAGCATTCTTTTTAAGACGACGGAAAAACCATTGTTTTTTATTAAAGAATCATATTTAATCCCGGAGTTTCCCCTCTACGTGGTCATCTTTTTGTCTCAGTTTTATGAAAATAGATTTTGGCCGTTTGTAACTACCCCTTTGCTCAACATATTTAGCAGAGATAGATGGTGTATAATATTTCCTCCCGTTGATGAAGGTGATCTAAAAGTAAGTGCAGTGTCGGTATACTGTCGATGACAGGAGCAGTGCATATTCGTCGAAGACAGGTACTTCTACCTTATTGGTGGAAGGCGAGTACTTACGAGGTTCTAGTATCGTGACTGGGCTGAGATGTGTCTTGGCTTCTGCGGTTTGTTCTCCCTGTGTGACACTTAGAAACTGTAAGTAGCTCTTGTCTAATTAACCACCGCCACCGTACAATCCAGTACTTATAGTTGGCCACCTCATATTCGGCTGGAGAGAGTCATCTGCATACTTAAGTGTGTTTTGGTACCTATGTAAATTTACATTTTTTTTTGTCTGTAAATTTTTGTCTAAAGGAGGGATTTTTATACATATTTACGTTTCTTTTATCAATTCGTGGGCTATATAGCGGAAGACATGTCTTCACCCCATTTTTAGCTTGTAGGGTTAACGTATCGTATCGTTGGGGGCATAGTGGACTATATCTGCCAGTGCCCAGTTAGGTTTTAAGAGTTTTTTTATATACATTGTCTGGCCCAAATTTTATTCTTGTAAGTCGCATCACGTATTGCTAAGAGGTCATTTCTGTTGTTCCCTAAAATCCTAGTTACATCGCTGACCCATGGAGACCCTCCGGGTCGCAACTATAGACAATTCAAGTTCGGTCAGTTTAACAGTTTAACCCTTTACCTCACTTTGTCTTGGCAATCAACTGACATACAAGTATATCCTTTGAGGGTTACCCTTATTTTGTCATCAAGCAACCGTCAACACCTTAGCACTTGTTAACGATTTAAATATATTTACCTTTGTTCAATTTTGTTTGCGTTTTCTTGTGACCATTTATTGTAACCACTTCACTTACACACACCACCATCGCTGAGTTAGCCAGGTATATAAATTTTTGTTCACTCACCACCTCCAAAGGGGTTTTTGCCATTTTTTAAAATTTCTTTTGGATAACATCTCCGAAGAGGGGTCACGTGACAGGTGAAAATTTTGGTTAGCACATTTAAATCATTATGTTTATCATAGGTCATTTCAACGCCACTCACAACATTTCATGTAATGTATAATGATGCCCGTAGCAGTGTATTAGCTCTAGTGCCAAGTAAGTGAAAAGTGGTTAAAAACTCTCGAAACTCGAAATAATATATCATTTATAGTACACATAGTATACAGATTACGATAATTTAAATGAGTTACTAAAAAAGGAGGCCTGATTAAACGTCTATACAAAAAATGATATTGATTTATCAGTAGTTTTAAATATATTGAAAAGTAATATAAAAAAATGTACAAATTCTGTAAGAATTAAAAGAAATGAAATACAAAGGAAACCTTGGATAACATCCGGGCTGGTAAAGTCTATAAACCAAAAAATAAGTTATATAAAGATGTACAAAAAAAAATAAGGGTAACGTAAATATTATAAATGAATTTAAATAGTATGACAAAACTTTAAAAGAACTAATCATGCAAGCTAAAATCAACTATTATGAAAATCATTTAGACCCCGTTAACAATAACTCTAAGGAATTATGGAAACATATAAACGACATGACTAATATAAATAGAGATAACAATAAAATAGAAATAAAAACAATCAAATCCCGTCAAGACACCATTTTAACAGAACCAGTGGAAATAGCAAATAAAATTAATGCATAATAGGGGAAAACTTAATAAACAAAGTGCCAAAAAAAAAACACGAAAGATAATTAGAAATTCAATGTTTCTTGAAAACACAAACGAACATGAAATAAAAGAGGCGATTAGTAAATTGCGTAATAAAAAATCCCCAGGTCCGATAAGATCACACCTGAAATATAAAAAAAATAGCCGACAGTATAACAGAAGCGCTAACATATATAATAAATACATCCTTTGCACAAAAAAATTCCCTCAGGCATTCAAAGTCGCTGTTCTAAAACCTTTATATAAATCCGATGACAAGGAAGATTTTAATAATTACCGTCCAATTTCTTTACTCTCGAGTCTTGCGAAAATATATGAAAAAATTCTAAAAGTGAGATTAATGTGCTTTCTAAATCAATACAATATACTATCAAATAATCAATATGGATTTCGAGAGGCTAGGTCAGCGGTTGATGCAATACCGGACTTGACAACACACATATACAACTCTTTAGATAAAACAAAAAAGTCACTATGCTTCTTCGCTGACGTAGGCTGACACGGCAACACATCTGCAGTTGTTAGCTACTCTGAATGATGTTGGAATTCGTGGTCCCGGAAATACATTATTGCAAAGTTACCTCTGTGAAAGACCTCACTGCGTAAAGAGTGGGGACAGTTACAGTGATTTTAAAACAGTCAAGTGGGGAGTTCCTCAAGGTACAGTCCTCGGGCCATTATTCTTCATAATATACGTTAATGAACTATTTGATATACCCATCAGTGGTAAAATAATCAGCTTTGCCGATGACACGGCTATATTTTTAGAAGGTAATGACTGGGAGACTGTAAAAATAAAGCTGAGCGTGAGATACTGGAAATTATAAAATGTTTTAATGATAAGCTACTAACAGTAAATTACAAAAAAATATTTGTCTCACCCTTTGCTAGCACTAGCCGAGGACTCCCAACATTTGATTCCCTGGTTATGAAGGAGAATAAGTCAGAAATAAAATTAAAAATAGTTAAAACCATTAAATACCTAGGCATAATAATATACTGTCATATGAGATGGGACGAACATATTAAGGTATTAGTAAATAAAATTCGATGCTTGGTCCCAAAACCCAAATTTCTTAAATTAGTTCTAGATGAAAGTAAACTAAAAATACCCTTCTATGCGTTGGTTGAGTCACATCTAAATTATAGCATTATAGAATGCAGAAATGCTACAAATTAATACATAAAAAATTTAGAAACGGTGCAAAAATGGATACTTAAAGTTATTTACCAAAAACCTCTGATGTATTCGTCTGAGGAACTGTATGAAGTGTGCAGAGTTTTTGATTTAAGACAGCTGTTTTGTCAGTCTTTGCTGACATGTTCTTATAAAAACAAGAGAAGTTTGGAATGAATTGACCATACTCATAACACGAGGTACAAAATAAAGATTCCAAAAATTGACAAAACAGTTGGTCAAAAAAGTCACAGCTACTTAGGTAGTGTAATATAGAACTCTCTTCCTAATGATATAAAGAAAACAAACACTCGTTAAAATTGTACAAAAAAGAATTAAACATTGGATACTTGCTAAGAAATGAATCGAAATACATTTGATCGTAGATCGTAAAAATAACTATGCATACAAAACATTTTAGCCGACTTTATACTATTTAAAATAACATACTTACCAAATCGACCGACTTGACTTACATAGTGTTACTTACCTCTCTCTGAGCAGCATATTAACTTTAAATATTAATTTTAACGTTGGCGCCCACAATGGTGTATCCTCAGTATTCTTTTGAAACTCTTAATATTAGTTACTATTTCTTGATCTTAACATAGTATTATCTAGTTTTATTGTTTTCTTCTCCTTCATTTATATTTTTTGTTTAATAAATTATATATTGTTTCTTTTACGCTCAGTAAATTAGATTATATATTATTAAAATAGAATTTAGACTAAGGCTCATTAGATATCCACGCGCGGATTTTCCATGTGGTTACTCTTAACTTTGTTATGTTGTTAAGTACATAGTTTAAATTGTTTAAGTGTAAATACTCATGTATATGTCTTTTTGCATCTAATAAAGTCATATTATTATAAAGTTATTATTATTGATAAGACTTATACAATAAATTTTATTAGGTAAACATTGTAAATAAAACCTATTGCAAATAGCATTCTTCTTAGACATTCCTCTTAGATTGAAGATTTATGGATTCACAACGACTTAATGCTACAGGTTTTAGCTGATGATTAAAAGTATACTCCTCTTTTAACATAAAAGCTGAGCTATTGCATTTTTGAACGTTTAATTAAAGATAAATTTTATTAAGAGGCCATGATTTGACTCTTGGGGAACTCCAGAAGTAGGGAACTGTTCAAAAACAAACCTGTTTAAAATACATTTTCTTGGGGTGACCATAAACGCTAAAAAAGCGCATTTTTGCTAAACCGTTTATTTTTACATACACAATTACTATAGATTAAAACAAATTATTATCTAATAATTTTTTACTTCCTGAAATAAATTGAAAACCGCTTAATTTAAATTTTACGTTAAAATTTTAGAAACAGTTCTTAGACTGACGCTCTACTTTCCTGCCATTACTACACGAAACCTTTCAGTTATATCTCAAGACGAAATGCTGTGAATAAAAAACGTATTATTAAGCCCTACACTTTCTTTCAATGCTCTAGACGGAAATGAGGCATTATAGGACAATAATAGACCGTGGTTGATGGATGTTGGTTTAAGAAATAGATTATATATTATACTTACACACTAGGTTTATTTTCGACCGCATTTTTCGTTCATGCATGTGGTTTGTCACGGCTGATTAATGGCATTAAAAAAGACTAATTGGAACATGACAAATATATTAATTCGAAATATAAACTACGCGGGATAATTTAACAATGAAATATTTATAGCTTCGCTGACAGCCTCTGTGAAAAATTGAAAATTGAAAAATAGTTTATCGCGTATATTCGTCTATGTATTACAGATGTCTTTTTTTTCTTAGTGATATTTACCACCACATACACGTTCTCCTCTAAAAATAAAACCCAAGAAAAAAGACCTTTGTTTCTTTAAGTAATAATTCGAGAAATTATAGAAGATTTAAAAGTTACAGTGTAATAAACAGCTAACGGCTACAAATTATGCAAATTCCGCTTTAGTACTGAACGATATTGTAAATAATCCCCATTTATTTTTACGGGAATTATCCTCTGAAATGAATACTTACTACTTCTCTAGTCAAAGAATTTTAAAGAGAAATACGTAACGTCCTTACCTTTAAGTTCATTATTTAAGACCTGATGATTTTGAGCGTCACATAAGTTTTATTGCCGAATTGGCAGTATTAATGAAGAAAATCCGAATTATTAGAAAAATGTGTTGCGGAGGGATGAGACCTGCTTTCATAATAATGGACATGTGACAACACAAAACGCTCAGTATTGGTCTTAAGATAGTCCGAGTTGGGCACGAAGAATCAGTAATCAAACAGTAAATGTCTAGTGTGGAATATTAATATTAAACGGATACATAGTCCGACCTTATCTATTTTATATAACAGTAAATGGTGTTAGATGTCTGGGGTTCCTGCAAGAGGAGCTCCCACGTTTATTAAAAAACATTCCTCATAGTTTCATGAAGACGGACTATCAGCACATAATTCAAGAAGAATAGTTAGATACTTGCAATGAACATATCCTGCAAGATGGATAGAAACTAACGGAGTAAGCAGGTGGCCAGCACGATCACCCGATATAACTCTTTTAGATTTCTTCGTAAGACGACATATAAAAAATTTAGTTTACAGTGAGCCAATCGATGAAATGGCAGACCTATAGATAAAATATATGCGAGTGTTGCCGCAGTAGGTTGTTTATTTTTTACTCATTTATTTATCTAATTTCTGATATGAGTCTATATGTATTAAGGTGGGTACAGAGTGTAGATAAACAATTTGAGATGATGTAGGACAAAAATGCAGTTTTTTATTACCTAAAGTTAAATACAACATTCTAGAAGGTTTGATTATAGTATAAGAAATAATCTGTAGCGTGTTTGTGTTATATCATGATAAGAAGGGTAGAGGTGTAGTGTAGTTGTCTATTAGATATTTTTTAGTTTCTATCCTGAAGCCTTTTTTCTCATTTTCTTTGAGAGATTTTTTTATTATAAAATGGTATCTCATACGCGTTGCTTGTTCTAGTTTTTGTTTTGTATTGACGTTCAACGATGGATCCAAGAGTTTCGTTCTTACTATGTGCATAGGCCATAGCAGCATGCAATTATAAAACCGTCTCATCGAATAATTGATTTTCAGTAAAGATAGTTCTGCAGTTTTCTCTGCTTTTTTTAATTAAAAATTGATCTAAGGATGTAGTTTTCTGTTATCTATAAGGGCCATAAAACTTTATAAGCTGAATCCCATAGTGTAATATTGTATCTAATCATAGATTCAACTAGACTGTTGTAGTGACTAGCAGAGTATTTAGTTAGTTGTTTAGTATCCTTTTTAGGTTGTTTGTCCCAAGTCTTCTCTGCACAAATTAGTACTATATCATCTACATATAATGCAGCTGCATTTTTATATATCAGGAATAAGCTAGGACCTAAGACAGTTCCCTGGAGAACACCAGTTCTTATTATTTTTGCTGCGCTGTGACCGTTATCTATTTTGTCCTGCTGTGGTCTGTTGGCTAGATAGTTTTTAAATAAATAATATACTTTCCCTCTGATATCTATTTTATCTAGTTTGCTTAATAACTAAATATGAAATACTGTATCAAAGGCCTTTTGTAAATATAAGAAGATGACTAATACTTTCTTTTCGATTCGAAGTTACTTAGTATAGTGTCTGTTAGCAGTTGAAGAGGTTCTTCAATAGCAATATTCTTTTTGAATCCATATTGACTTTTTACATTATTTTAATTTTTTCTAGAAATGACCGTATTCTATTGTTTAGATACTTTCAAAAATGTTTGCAATGTTATTTATTGGCGACATCGGACGATAGTTCGTCATGTCATTTTTACTGCCATTTTTATATATTGATACAACAATATTTTCTTTAAAAATGTCAGGAATTATAGAAGTATTAAAATTAATAACAGGAATACCTTATTGATAGTAACTGGGGAAGCATTAATTAAACAGTGTAACATGTGTATCCATAAAGGAGGAAACAATTATAAATAAATTATACAAATTTTTATATTTTAATAATTTGCAAACTATTGGTTTTACAAAATTATATTCCATTTGGTATAATTTTTTTGCTTTGTCTCAAAAACCACTAGTTTTAAGGGAAAAATGTATACCACAAGAGTACTTAGAATTAAACACGCATTAATAATATTGTACTTCTAAAGTACTTGTCATCGAAAAATTTCTTTTCGGCACTGTCATTGGAAAGATTTGAAAGACAAGATAAAGTCAGCAAGAATAACTAACTTTTACATAATTGAATATCTCTTTCCGTTACTAGTGCTCTCTATAAAATTTTTCAAATTTCAGTATAAGTACTAAAAATAAGTTTTGGGTGAAGCAAGAGCAGAATACAGAAAATAATACCGCTTTGCTGTGGACACACTGTATATAGTGACAGTTTTCACAGTATTTTATATACATAATGAAATAATAAGTGTTAAATATTTAAATACCGTACATTAGTGTTGATAGCATGTCCGCCATGTTTTAAAGATGGCCATGAAATGACAGACGATCGCTTGTTACAAAGCTTGAAAGTCAATTGTATCCTCGGATTCGGATTCAATGTTCAATGTTAAATTTAGAAACTTTAGGAAGCTTGCAGGGACTAAAATAAATACATAATGTGTCTTCTTAACTGATGAAAATTATATAAATACATTTCGTACGTCAACTGTCACATGTTGCTATCCTAAGTAGACTTTTTCGGTTTACTTCTTTATCTTTTCAATGCAGATTTCCGCATACCAATATTATATCCGGCTATACTTTCTTTCAAATTAATCTTTGAATTTTTCTGGCACTGACTTCCGTTGTAACTACTCGTTCTTTATTTCCTGCCAGCTTTACTTAAAAAAATGGTTTAATGTCTACATTGCTTTATCAGATTCAATTCTCACCAAAAACGCCACAACAAGGAAATCAGATTATGTCTGTTTTTATTTATAAAAATTCTTATAATGGTAAATAAATTTCGATTCCTATAACTCTGCTGCGATATTTATTTCACTAATCAACATATTTTGTAGGGAAGGGAAAAATAATGTGGTGAAATTATGCAAAACAATTAAGAATTAAACAGTAATACTGCCAAAATATTTAATTTTATTGAATGCATTGAAAAGAATTGCAGAATTAAAAATATAATAGTTCCGCTTCACTGACAAAGAAAAAGGTTTTAAAATATGAAATACAGGCTGTCCATTTTATCAAGGCACTCGAAAATATCTCACTTAATATCGGTCGTACAGAAAAATTATTTTTACGAAAATTGTGCCGGTTTATGTAACCTACAAAATGGAAAGATATTTGAAATCCATGGCCTACTTTAAGAGTTATGGCGGAAAATATCGTAAATACGGAAAACGTCTAGGCCAAATATCTCCGTTATTTGAAGAGATACGAGAAAAATTCTAAAGCGAAAATTTTTTTGCAAAACAGAGTGTTTCAACGAGGTTTTATCTAATTTTTTTCAAAACCGCTGTATTTTGAGATTTACTATTCAGGCTGTTAAAAAAATTATTATGAAACGGGCGGGAAATGGCGCCATTAAATGAGTATTTTCCTCCCTTTTCAACGATATATCATATGTCATATTTAGTCATTGGTACTACGTTAGTAATTATAAAAACATTTTTTTGAAACCAATAATTTTTTTTAACAAGCATTATACTTGCCGTGGAGAAGTATGATTAAATAAAACGATAAAATAATTCAATAAGTTATTCAAATCTGTGCTATGATAAAACATTAACACAATTAAGAAGAATAAAGTAAATTCAGGTAACAAAAGCAAAATAATAATCAAGAAAGCAACATGGAGCAATTATGGAAAGAGTATCCGCAGTTATGCCAATGTATAGAGGTCCTCCATAAAAGCGTCATTACTTGCTCAGAAAGTTAAAATGTCTTTATCAATTAATTTAAGTATAATATCCATTTGTTTATATTTCATGATTTCACTATTATTTCAATTATTTTAAAATAGTTGGCTATGAACAAACTTGATAATTTAATTCTTTGACAGATCATCTCAGTTAATACTTAAACTCTCACTCAATCACACTCGTTTAAGAATTTAGAATTTTCAAAAATGATTTTCACTCACGTTGATCGTTATAATATGTTCGTTACATATTGCCAATGCAATTTTAACTCTGGATTAGCTCAAGTAGAATATATAAACAGATTTCCACAAGCACTACAGCCGAATAAAACTCTGTTCAGAAAACTAGCTACGAAACTGAAAAATAATGATTAATTTTTAAAGAAGAAGAGAAGGTTGAACAGTATTACTGATAATGTGAATAAGGTAAACCGAGTTATTAATTATGTAAGAAATAAAAATACAGAAAATTTGGAAACATCATAAAGAGAAATTCAAATTGCTTGTCAATATAAATAAAACAACTGCTAGAAAAACTTTAAAGAAAAATGGTTACCGATGTTATAAAGCCAAAAAAGTTCACAATTTACAAGCGGGGGACAAACCAAGGATGTAGTAAAATACTTTGGTCCGACGAGGCAAATTTTTCCAATAATGAATTTTTTAATCGCAATATTCATTACAAATGGACTTCTGGAAATACACACTGGCATAGACCGACTGGGCTTCAAAATCGTTTTTCAATAAATGTGTGGGGTCAAGGGTACCTAAACTTTTTGAAAAATGAATTTAATGAATTCTTAGATGACCTACCTTTAGAGAATTGACACAACTTTCAATATTTTCAACAAGATGGAGCTCCTCCCCACAATTCTCAGATTCGCCTAGATTGTTTAGACGAAATTTTGCCTCAACATTGGATAGCCACCAATGGATTTATTCGATGGCCCCCTCGTTGTCCAGATGTAACCCCAATGGATTTTTTTCTATGGGGGTATATTAAATATAAGGTGTTTTCGACGACACCGCAAAATGTAGAGGACCTAAAAGCTCGAATTCAACATGCATGTATTACAATTGCCCCCGAAATGCTGAGTAATGTGCCTCGCCGCGCTCGATTGTGCATAAGAAATCGCGGTGGACAGTTTGAACACTTGATATGATATCTTAAAAGTTATTTTGAGGATTAGATAAATATTAATGTTCTGTGTGCTATATTCTTTTTATTATTAATTTGTTTCTGTTACCTGAATTTACTTTATTCTTCTTAATTGTGTTAATGTTTTATTATAGCAAAGACTTGAACAACTTATTGACTTATTTTATCGTTATATTTAATCATACTTCTCCACGGCAAGTATAATGCTTGTTAAAAAAAATTATTGGTTTTAAAAAAATGTTTTTATAATTACTAACGTAGTACCAATGAATAAATATGACATGTGATAATTGTTGAAAAGGGAGGAAAATACTCTATTTAATGGCGCAATTTCCCGCCCGTTTCAAAATAATTTTTTCAACAGCCTGAAGAGTAAATCTCAAAATACAGCGGTTTTGAAAAAAATTAAATAAAACCTCGTTGATATACTAAAAAATTTTTGGGCTTAGAATTTTTCTCGTATCTCTTCAAATAACGGAGATATTTGGCCTAGACATATTCCGCATTTTCGATATTTTCCGCTATTAAGTGAGATATTCTCGAGGGCCCTGACAAAATGGACAGCCTGTATATATTTCATTTCTAACGGCAAATAATAAATAAGTAATTTTCAATTCATATATTCCTTAATTCTCTCTAATAAAAAGCTATCTAGAGATAAACCGTTTCATCTGATTGATCCGATTTCACTGACCAAAGTTCAGAAAAATTCTATTGTTCTCCAGCCCACTACTTAAAAATTATAGTAGTCAATGATGATGACTTTATTACCAACATTATAGAGGGCCATATAATACATTCTTTCCTTTGGGAATGACTATAATCCATCATACCCGGCGTAATGGTAGTTTTCACTTTCATGTCCAGAACTGGACAGAGATAGGTCGAACAATACCAAGCTATAACGCCTTTCGAGCATTTTAACTCAACAAAAGATAATTAATGTCGAAATACTGAGAGGAGGATCGTATGATTGTCGGTTTTGTTTTCTGAAGTGGGAGAATTGGTTTAATAAATATCTGATATGAGTAGCGAACGGATTTCTTGCCTTTGTGCTGGCCGTGAGAATTAATGACGGAACAAAAAGTTTGGAAACTTATGATTCAAGAAAAAATATAACAGAAACTTCCACGGCCTACTTTGAAAACAATGTACGGCTGATATAATGACTTTTATGGGATCGATAAACACATGTTTCCTTTTCAACGCGGATATCAGAAATCTTAAAACTATTTATATACAGGGTATTCCAATGGTGTGTCAAAAATGGACATATAATGGATATGTTAATCGTCATAATTTTCATTATTACGGCACAACCAATCCTTACATATCACGAATAAATATCCAAACAAGATGATCATTGAGTGTTTGGGGAGGAATTGTTGGGTGTTATGAGATAGTTATAGTTATGATAGTACCAATTGACTTGCACCACCTACCATTACTTATAACATATACATCTACCTACTCCTCCAAAATGCCTGCAAATGAAGTACCGAGTTATTTAGATAATAAGTATAACTTTAAACGCGCAAATTTTTTTATTATTGTATGAAACATTAGAAACGGTTAATTCGGAGCCGTTACACTTATTTAAAGACATTGATCAGGCCATGGATAGAGATTTTTATGAATGTATGTATAGAGTGTTCGATATATATGTGCCGAAAATAAACAGTAATTTTAAGAAAAGGAAATATCCTGTCATCACAAGTACAAAAGTCAATCACAGTACAATTTGGAGAAATTTGAGGAACTTAGGAAAAAACTTAAAAAAACAATTAAATATGCACGTATGCAATATATACGTAATAGTGAAATGGATATTAGACATAATAGTGATAATTTTTGGAACTATGTAAAAAATAAAAAAAAACAGATTTAACCAGCCAAACCGAATACGAAAAAAAGGCGGAATTAAGTTTAAAACAAATGAGGAAGTAGTTAAAGGTTTTAAGGATTATTTTGAATCAGTATATGGAGAATCGACAACATATAATATAAACAGCATGGGAAGGAATGAAGTTGTATCGCAGCATCCACTAATTATAGACAAAATTTGCTTAAGTGATATTAGGGACTCTATAAAGAAACTTAAACCCAAAAAGTCTGCAGGGCCAGATGGTATTCCTCCCTATATAATAAAAGGTTGTAGTAGTCTGATTGAATACCCGCTGTTAATAATTTTTAATTTAGCAGTAAAAACAAATAAATTTCTAAGTCTGTGGAAAAACTCCCTAGTAACACCAATACATACAAGTGGGGCATTAAGAAATATCAGTAATTGCAGGCCTATATCTGTCCTATCAACTGTTGCTAAAGTCTTTGAGCAAATAATTTATAACAAAATTTTTATGTTAAAAATAATATTACTGAATATCAGCGTGGATTTGTTTCTAAAAAATCCTTAGTAACAAATCTAACTATCTTTACTGATGATATTAGTACAGCAATCGATAACTCCCAACAAGTGGATGTGATTTACACAGATTTTGCTAGTGCCTTTGACAGAGTAGATCATGACACTCTGCTAAAAAAATTATTGAGATCAGGTTTCTCTACTAATCTATTGTTATTTATCAGCTCCTATTTAACTCATAGGTCTCAACAAATAACATTCATGAACATTCTGGCTGAGCCTTTTCCAGCAAAATCTGGAGTTCCACAAGGCAGTAACTTTGGACCTATGTTTTTTGCTGTTTGTTAACGATATTCCTGAACATCTAAATTACTCCAAGTGCTTGTTATACGCGGATGATTTAAAAATGTATAGAAACATAACAAGTGAAAAATATGTGTTATTACTTCAACTGGATATTGATAGCATATTTAGTTGGAGTATAAACAACAAACTATCACTAAATATAAATAAATGTTCAGCAATGACACACACAACGAAATCAAATCATATTCGGTATACTTATAAAATTAATAATAATCCATTGAAATATGACTGCAAACATAAAGATTTGGGAGTGTTGTTTAACTGTAATTTAAATTTTAATGAACATATAGAAAATATCGTTAAGCAAGCATACAGGAACTTGGGTTTTGTAATGAGGAATGCATCTGAGTTTGGCTGGAAAACAGTTAGAATGTTGTACTTCAGTTTTGTACGGTCTAAGTTAGAATTTGCTTCGCAAATATGGGACCCCGGCACAGCAGTAGCCTCACAGCAAATAGAAGGAATCCAAAATAAACTCTTATCTTATATTTATAGGAAAAAAAACATACGGTTTCCTGATTACAATGAATATCGTTTAATACGCGAAGAGTTTAATATTGTGAAGCTCTCAACTAGAAGGAAAATGAGTAATGTGCTATTTATAGGCAAAATAATAAATGGATTTATAGTATCAGAAGATGTTTTATCAAAACTTAATTTTTATATTCCTTCTAGAGTTAGAGCTCGACAAATTATGTTTCAAGTATACTACAGAACTAACATAAGAAAGAACTCGCCAATTATACGGATGTGCATTGATACAATCTAATTTTAACATATTTAATCTAACTCAAAATAAATTTAAAAAAAAAATTGAAAACATATTTTTAGATATTCAATAAAAATAGTCTCCAGCATTTTTTATTTGATTTCAAATAATGAGATACTATGGTAAAGCAAATATATTGTAATTTTATGTTAATATTTATTCCTATGACGGTTGTATGTGATCCGTAGGTGTGTAATATTTATTGTCAGATTATCCTTTTGTAGTATATATATATATATATATATATATATATATATATATTTTCTCTTTATCTTTCTTTCCCTTATATATACTCTGTGTAGATAGATAGTTTTCTTATTATTATAGTGTGATGTAATTGTAAATTTAGACATATTCTTGTCTGTATTACATCAATAAATAAATAAATAAATAAATAAATAGTGCAATATTTTTTTTATGGATGTGTGAATAGTCAAATTTATTTGGAATTTTTGCAAGACAGTTTGGAAGAATTACTGGAGGATGTCCCCAGGGATATTAGTTTACTTCTTTATCTTTTCAATGCAGATTTCCGCTTACCAATATTATATCCGGCTATACTTTCTTTCAAATTAATCTTTGAATTTTTCTGGCAGTTTGGAAGAATTACTGGAGGATGTCCCCAGGGATATTAGAGAGAAAATGTGGTACTTTCATGATGGAGCATCTGTGCACCACACTGCAGCTATTCACAAATATTTAAACGACGCTTTTCCAAATGGTTGGATAGGGAGAGGAGGACCCCATAGTTGGCCTGCCAGAAGCCCGGATTTGACCAACATAGACTTCTTCTTGTGGGGCTATGTTAAGGAGCAAATGTACAAAGCTCCTATAACTACAAAAGAAAATATGAGAGAAAGAATAAGGGAAATTGCTGTAGATATTTCAAGAAATGTCGGTAGATTATTCGAAAATCGTTTACAAAAATGCGTAGATGTACTGGGATGATACTTTTAACAGTTCCTATAAACACTAGGTATTATTTATTTCATTAAATTAAGTTCAAAATAACTTTGAATATTTAGAATAGTGCCATTTTTTGTATTACCTAATACCGTATTTTATGTTCCTATTATTTATGTCAAATTTTTTGTAATATTAAACGATTATTTATACATTCTTAAGATAGAATCAAATGTGATTTAATTAATCCTTGAAAAAATACTACTGAGGCAATCAAGACGCACTCAAAAAAAAAAAATTAATTAAATAATTCTCACTTTATGTCAAAATCATGGTTACTAGATCAGTTCGAAATAGAAAGTATTGTAATTTAACGGTTTTTAATGAAAAAGTAAAATTATCTCTGGAAATATGGATTTTAAGTATAGGATATTATTCCCAAAAATCGTAGACAATTAACGTGCCAATTGAAAAATACAATGTTCCGTTTGAAAAAACTGAGAAAATTCACTTTGAAATGTCCTGAATTAGCAGTAGTATAAAATACACCCTGTACAATTATAATCAATATTTGGTGGTTGTGTCATTGTAGTACATTCCTTGTCTACATAATTGCAAAATGAATCTTTTTAGTTAATACACACTTAATTACTACATACTACATTAACACAACAAATTAATTTATTAAACCTTGTTCCAACCAAAATTTTCATGTTTTTAAAAACCAAAAATCTGGAGGTCATTGGAAAGGTAAATTTACGCTGAATTCATAAATAAAACTATATGGGATATTCCATTAAAAAAAAAATTGCCTCGAAGATGCTCCGCTGTAGCGAGTCACCTGTATATTTCATAATATTTTTAAACTGTGCGCCTTTTCACACTCCACCACTTCGATAAAAATAATTTTCCAAAGTCTTTTATTAAGGCCGATATTAGACTTTGACGCACTATTGCGCAGAACTAAACATAAAGTGCATATCAAAACCTACATATTTGGTAATATTTTTGGAGTGAAAAAATTCATATTATACGCACCAATTTCTAAAATTTTTGAAATTATCCTACTCATAATACTGTTAGTCTCTTGATGATTTTTTTCCCTATTAATTTTAAATCTACATTGTGTAACATATCTTCACTTTTATGACATTTAATTTATTTGTTTTTTATTTCTTTAACGTCCTGTATAATTATTCTTTGAATGCACAACTAATTATAAAACAAAGAATATTACTGTAGGGTCATTATCAAAATGGTCTTAACTTTATTCGAGCAGTTTAATTCTAAATGTATAAAATTCCGAATAAGATTTATGAATTCATTAAGCGAAGGAAGTCGAGCAATTAAATGAAATAATCGGAACAAGCCACTGAAATAGTTAAGAATTTTTGTCCTCCATATATAAATTTCACTGAAAACCAGTGTGCATGTAATTAATAAAATGTACTGCATATTTTACGTCGTAAAAGCGCAGTTACAGTCACTTTATATCTTTTTTCTGCCAATTAAGGGAGAATTTTCGTGCCGAGCTTGGAACTTTCAGTTATAAAATATGTACGCTCTCATTTTGTGCTCTACAAAAATATGGTAAAATTTCAACTTTAGAGAGATAAATCGTTTTACTTGTATTTATCATTTACACATAAATTTCGGTGCATAAAGTGCTTGGAATAAATAAGTTATAATAACCCGTCCGCCTTTGGCGACTATGAATCGTTATTGCTACTAATATTTTCAAATTAACTCACAATAAATTAGTTTCGAGATAAATAAAACCAATAAAATGCATTCTAAATTAAAACATACCATATAAAGACGCTTAGTTCTTTTTTGCTAAAATAGCAGAAAATTAGAAAAATAGCTTTATCTGAAGTGGGACATATTTCTACTGTTAATCTAAAAGATGTCCCCATTCTTGTCCAAACATTGTACTTAGCCCCAGTTATAACTTGTGAGGTCACAAATGAAGAAACATTTTAAGAGAGACTAGAAATATAATGTTGTATCTTCTAACGATTATTAGCTATGCTTATTTTGGCCGAATTCTTTAAGAAAGTAGTAGTACTGCCGATATTCAAAGAAAGTGATTCTCTGAAGATGGATACGTATTGCCCCATGTCTATAGTTACTACAGTAGTCAAGGTCATCTAGATTATATTAAAATCTCAGCTTATTGCTTACTTATTTACTTACTTCAATTTTAAATTGCTGTCAGTTTGACTTTCGCAGGAAATGTTCTACAACTCTTGCTGTACAGAGAGCCTTGAAGTTGTTAAACATGTAACCCTTGACGCCATAGTGATAAAATTTTCATATAAGGATGTGAAAATTATTCGCTATGGCACCGTTCCAAAGGCTGCCCTCTTAATTCATTCCATTCTTGCTTACAAAATAGAACTCGTGCCAAATTTAACAACAGTTCAGAAAAAGTATCTGTTTCACATGAGATACGTCAAGGCTCGATCTTGGGTCCGCTCTTGTTTATTTTATGTTAACGACTTGTTTCATTTTTTGTTGCCTATAAAATATATGATTTATGCTAGCTTCTGATGCCTCAATTGTAAACTTAATTCAACTTTCTGATCGAACTGTCGAACCGGCCAAATGCTGAAATCCTTTAGGTGACATGCCCCAATTTGCCTCAATTATAACAGCGGATTCCTTTTGTCAGCATTTCATCGTTTCGGCGGTTGAGGTTCCTGTTTCGGCTCCGGTCGCGAATACTTGTGCGACCATTTTCTGTATATCCGTTAGCATAACAATCAATCTATATTTATCAGAGCAGATGTCTTCTTTTCTTGCAGCGCTTACTTCCTCAGGGTTCCATTGCCACCAATCTCGCATCATATGTCATGGTTTGCTGCATCGGTAACATCGGGTACCTCCACTAGATTTTAATCCTCCTTGTCGGTTTCCCTGTATCCCTGGAACATCTGGTTTTGTCAGCAATTGGCTTATCACTAAAGATTCCAAGTTAGTTTTTTCTACATGGTCGTCTTCTACTTTCACGGCCTGTATTTTCTGATCTGGAGTATCTTTATAAGCGGCTTCAGTCTCGAAGGCATGGATCAAAGCTTCGCTACCAGTCTTATCCCGAGATAATCTAAGGACTCGCCTAATCTTCTCATCTCCTATAACATCAATGAAGATACTAACTATCAATTGCTCCTGAAATTCCTTGAAAGCATCCGAGTAAGCCAGATATATCAGTCGCTCAACAATGGCTTCAAAAATCCTGTAAATTTTCCCCAGCCTTTGTGTACGTTATTTCAGTCGAGTCCTGTATACTTGGGTGAGATGTTGGTCTCCATATCTTAAGTCTAATGCAGCCTCCAGTACTTCAGAATCATGTTGATGCGCCACGCTGCGCGTCTGAAGTATTCTGATGCTTGGCCCCTTAATGCTAAAACTGGTGCTATAGCCTTTTCTTCATTATTCCAGTTGTTGGCAAACGCAGTAGCCTCAAACTGTCTCTTATATGTCGTCTATGAAGCTTGACCATCAAAGGAGAGTCTCATGATACTATTAGCTGACCTGCTTTTTCCCTCAACTGTCGTTTAAGTCGTTCTACCTCAACTACCCGACATTTTTTTCCCATGTCAGTAACTTTTCTTTCGACGCTAGTAACTTTCCTTTCAATAACACCAACTTTTCCTTTTCAGTGACTTCAACTTTTACATTGCCTGTATCCTCTTTCATTCCATTTTTGAGTATATCAGTGGCTGAAAAAATTGCGTCTTGTTGCATCTGTATAATTTTTTTCAAACTAAAACACAAAACTAAAAAGTTTGGTGGATAAATAAACGTCAAAAGACAAAATAATATTAAAAATAAGCTCATGTCAGGAATTGAAGAAGTAATTATGAAAAAACCGTTGTCTAGCAACTACGAGCAGTAAAAATATGAGTTGAACTAATACATCCAAAAGCATTTTTAATTGGTCACACATTGAAAATAATTTTCCATTTTCACAATTAAAACTAATAGCACGAAGTTAATTTTAAAATATTGTGATTACAGACAAGGTAAATTTGCGTAAAACTTTGTCCATTTGTCTTAATTATCAGCACACAATGTTTAACAGCAGAGGGAGTTACATTTTCATTAGTTCTCTAGCAGACTGGGACTAGATAAATAATCGGTACCGTAAATTATTTTATCTCGTCTCGACTTTAGTCAAAACAAAATAACGCATTCTCGGTGCAGTTACTTTATAATTACTGTCTCATTTATTTCTTGGCGACAACACCGTCAAAAATTCCAACTATTCCTTCATTCTTTACAAAATAAACCGTACCGATTTATCACAGTTTACAAAATGCCTAATTTTCAGTTGTTAAATAAATAATACACCCGTCAAATAAGATGCTAGTAAGCTCCGAGTTAAGATTTAGTATTTTTTCAGACATATACTTATATATAACATCAGAGGTACCTCAGTGACCTAAATTGAGCCCATTGCTTTTTCTCCTTCAGTGAATGATATTTATAGTAGTTACGCATTTTCAAGATATTTTATTGTATCTGTATTTATATCATAATAATATATGGTCTCTTATAGATCCTTGGTTTTACGAAAGACCTGGGAATTCTCATGTGTGTGTGGCATGCTCTAGAAGCCATAATTTCAAATACTTTAAATTTTTTAAATATTGTTACGTGTTTGCACCCTCCAGTAAACACCCCCAAAACGAATTGAGGAATCCAGGCGGCCTCTATCTCAAGTTCATGGAACAAAGCTTCGCTACTAGTCTTATGCCGAAATATTCGAAGGATTCGCCTAATCTCATCGTCTCTTGTACCATCAATGAGAGTCTCAACTGCCAGTTGCCCCTGGAACTCCCTTGGCATATCCGGTTAAGCCAAGTGTGCCAATGTCTCCATAGCAGTTTCAAATTCTTGTAAGCTCTCCTAAGCTTTTTGTGCATGTGATTTCAGCTGAGTCCGATATACTTGGGCAAAGTGTTGGTCGCCATATCTTAGATCTAATGCAGCCTCCAATACTTGAAAACCCTGTTGTTGCGCTACTGGGATCGTCTAAGATAATTCAGATGCTTGGTTCCTTAATGCTAATACTAGTACCATAGCCTTTTCCTCATTATTCCAGTTGTTGGCACACGCAGCAGAGTCAAACTATCTCTTATATGTCGTCCATGAAGTTTGACCAGAATAGGATGCCAGTTGCAACCGAGGACCTGACGATGATAATATTAGCTGGCTTACTTTTTCCCTTAACTGTTGTTTAGCTGTTCTACTTTTCCTTCAACTGCACGAAATTTTCCCTCCGTATCACTCATTTTTCCTTCTACGTTTATAACTTTCTTTTAATGCCATTAACTTCCCCTTCAATATCACCAACTTTTTCTTTGACTTTAGATATTACATTGCCTATATCCGCTTTAATTTCATTTTTGCTTTCATCAGTGGCTGAGAGGATAGTACCCTGTTGTACCTGTATAATTTTTCTGAACTCTTTCTGTCGTGGTATTTCTTCCTGTTCTTCCTCATGAAATTTTATCTTCGGGTCTTCCATCATTTTCTTCAATTCTTCTTGACGTCGTCGGTCTTGTTCTTCTTTTTCTTCTTAACGTCTTTTCTTGATCTAGCATAATTTTTGTTAGTTTATCCTTCCCTTTCTGACGTCTCTTTTCCTGATTTAACATCATTTTTTTTAGTTCGTCTTTGTCTTGTTGACATCCCTTTCCCTGGTTAAGCATAATTTTTCTTAATTCTGCGAACATATTTTGCATTTGTTTTTCAGCGGCCATGCTCCTTGTTTCCATCAAAAAGTTCTCGAAACAGCATTAACAAGTCTTATTTAAAGAACGTAGGTATAATTCAATATTCCCACAAAGTCCGGAATAGAATGGTTTAGAAATGTTCTCAAAATGTCATAAACAGGTCAACAGGTCTTTTTTAGTGTCTATATCACTTCTCAGTTTAACGAGCATTTAAATAGCTACATTAGTTTCTAAGTGGAATGTTCTAGAAATGTCCGTTCACTAACCCAAATATGCTTTAACTAAGGTCTATATCACTATTCAGTTCAAAGCACTTCAATATCTCCAGTGGTTTCCAAATAGAACACTCTGGAACTTCCTCAATTTGTCCAGAAATCATCTGTATCTGGCACCAATTGTTACGTGTTTACACCCTCCAGTGAACACCCCCAAACGTAGATCCAATAATTGCAACACGAATTGTCACTAATCACTGATTTATTTAACACTTAACTTACAATAATTAGTCCTTATAATAACACACTAATTATAACTTTTATCTACTACAGACTCGCTACTGTAATTCACAACTTGTTACTGTTCTTTTTCTTATCTGATCACTTGGCTCTTCTTAGAAGTGTACTGAACTGACTCCAGCGTGTTGGCTCTGCTACTTATATACTCCATGACCTTTATTCTAAAGTTTTCTCTTTTATTATAGTGTGTCATTCGAAACGGTTCTACTGCTTTCTAGTTTATCCGTGGTAGAATCAATGGCGCCATCTCTGGGCCGACTGATGAACTGTTATTCTATGACCAGCTTCTTCTTATTACGAGATTATACAACTGTTCGTAAGAAGGCGTGGGCATGCACATAACAATATTTAAGAGGATAAAGTTGATGGGGCCCTGAAGAGACGAAACGTCATAATAAAAATTTGAATTCGGTAAGTTATAGCAAATTTTAACAATAATAATAATAATAATAAATACACCACAGGTAATGACGACCCCCTTTTATCCCGGAAGGCTCTAGAAGAGCCTTGTGTGGGAGGGGGCTACACATTTAGAGACAAGGGACACACACCCAATATCCGTGTATAGTGAAAAAATCCCTCACAGTATTTTCCACTGCCACGGCTGGGGATCGAACCCGGAACTTTTGGGTGAGAGGCAAGTGCGCTTACCTCTCGACCATTAGTCAAACTTCATTTATAACAAAATATTATAATGATTTTTTTAGTTATTTTCAGCGCTAAGTAAAAAAAATGAGTTATTTCGGATTTTATCGTATATCTCCAGAACCAATCGGAATATATTGAGCTTTTGTAATCCATTTCATTGGGTTTCAAAATATGAAACTTTTTTCCCATCTAACCGATTTTGAAACATCCGCATAGCAATACTGTCCAACATAAAATATAGCTCCACCCTGTATACAAATTTTATTTATTTCAAATTTTATTAGTTTTATTTATGTTAAAAATCTCTTCCCTTTTGAGACACTTTATTTACTAACATTTATAAAAGAAAATCTACCTTCTCTACTTACACTTGTCAATTTTTCAGACCATAGTTAAGATTCTCCCTGTATATGCATTGTTTAAACGGTATACATAACTAAATTCTAATTGAACCATGGATCAGCTTGATATTAATTTCATACAGACAAATTCAACTCAAGCAATTCCTGAATGCATTGAAGTGCTTTTAGATAATTTTGAATGCAGCTTGATTTAAAGGTCATTGCGAATTGTGCCATATTAGCCCATTACATTTCCACCGACTGTGTTCGTGGTTCCAAAGCAGTTTCCAGCGCGAATTAAATGTATCTTCCGTTGTCATTTGCATACCTTTGATGGTAATTCTATCAGAGTTAACAGCTCGCATGAAACGGTAATACTAAAGGATTACCATTTCCGAGAGCGGAGTGTTAATATGAACCCATAACCTATCCCAATGTAACCTTGCTTTTGAACTTGCACAGTGAGATTGCAAATATAAACGAACGGTGGGCAGAATCATCCTCTCGAAGAGGAAAGGTAGTCTGCGTGTCTCAGCGCGAGGTATATCAGCCTATTTGCGTCCGAATATAAATATCCCAGACGGCAGATGTGTATATTCGCGAATGCATGAACGGGACTATTTTTATGTTTATTTTGTAGCACGAGCCACTACATCCTTTACAGTTTTATGACGTGGACAGTAGCCATGTTTTTACTTCCTAATTTTATACCAGCTAGCAATCCTATATTTCAGTTTCACATATATGGTTAAATCTAATTAAGCACTAGATTACTACCGTATATTTAGTGGGTATTATACCAGTTCCGGCCGTTGAAGCATGCGTCTCGGTTTAATTAACGGCAGAAATAATTCTGGTTCGCTAAAGTGGCGTGAAACTTCGTTGGATAATGTTGTAAATGACAAAAGTGTGCACAGATATATTAAAAAATGTAATGTAAATTCTTTAAAATAAATTGATTAATGCTCAGAATTCTTTTCGGTGGACGTTTGTTGGGTTTCGTTGCAGTTGCTAATTATGTTGCTTTGCGATGTACAACGCATTTTCCACGAATTTTTTGTATTCCAATCGGAGACCAGTCATCCAAAGACTTAGCAGAATTTAAGTATTAATCGTTGGATGTAAAATTTCGCCCGAAAAGCAACTTTTTTGAAATAAAGAAAGTTAGTTTTCGTTATAGTTTCGAAATTTATTTCTACCGAAATATTTCGACGTCGTCGTTGTTATTGTTAAATAACACGATAAAACCCTCGATATAATCAAAATTCGACTTAGGAAATATTTCGCATGAAAAGCGTGCTTCACATAAAAATATCGTGGAAGAGGTTTTTATATTTTTAATCATATTTTCGTGTTACGGAGCGCTTTTTATGCAAAAATTTCAATAACTCATCAAAGAGCGTAATTTTAGAAAATGTAGTAAATGTCGCTGCACGGAGACGTAATATCGCCCCGACCTCCAAAATTTAGAACCAGTAACAAAATTTGACTTTAATTTCGGAAATTTCAAAATTAAAAACCCTTTTACGAATCCACGTTATTAAGCACTGCAACTCATGCGTTGTGTTAAATATGAGGACAAGTTAATCCAGTCTCTATTCAAAGTATATCGAGAGTTTTAGCGAAAATGGCCTTTAGCGACAAGGGACCCCCTTCATTTCCTAGCAGTCGATTTTGACGGGAAAATGATGGGTTTTAACGGGATTTGCCCTAAACCGGTTCCTCAGTGATTCGGTATCAGAAAACTATAGTTACCATGTACTCATATGTGCATGGGACCGCCTTGCGTCAAAGTCGTTTTAAGCGCCGAGGAGCGATCAAAATTGATATTGAACTAAAAGTACGTAAATAGTCAGGTAAGCAAAAGTCCACCAAAATTATAAACATTGAATTTTTCTTGAATCTTTTTGTGTAATCGTTAGCTATAAACCGCATATTGGATGGTATTTTTTTAGTTGGTTACATTATAAGTCGTTCCGTTCCTCACCATGTGTTGTACACGGGCCAGACTATAGTTGTTACTCATTTCTTGAACGTTTTGTAAAAACATGAAATTTTTAAAAGATTTAATATATATTTGTTGAACTTTATATTGTCTTTTCTTGTGTTTCAATATTCCTTTTCAGGATTAAATTTAAGACAGTGTTAGTATTTACTGTATTAGATTTATAGTATTGCGACATACAATTGGTACCATTAGTGCAGCAGTTAAGCAGAAACGTCTGAAACAGTCGTTTTAAACCCTTCTTTGTGAACGTTTAATATCTATTTTGGAAAATATAATAAAAATCCTTCAGACGTGAAAAGATGGATCGTTCGCATTATCTGCTAAATGAATATTGGTTGTAGTTCCATTTTCAAAACTTCCGAAGGTCGTTTTCATGTTCTAGCATAATTTTATTGTGCAACTATTAACTTTATTCTCATCATTCCAGACGCAAACTCATTTCCGACGAATTCTTTGCGCTCAAGTCAAAATGCCTAAAACCTTATCCGAAAAGTTAGATTTCGTAGTTGCGAAAAATATTCCTTCAGATGTTTTTCAACATTGTTGTAGAAACTCCTGTTGGCCAAGTTAATTTTTGATGCAGTTTCGATTAAAAACGTCCGACGAGAGTTTTTACGTCTCATTTTAAAGTGTTATATTGGAAGTTAATTTTTAGTACACTTACGACTTCCTAAAGACATTACTCATGTGAACGATCCATCTTTTGGTGTCTGAAGGACTTATATTTATATTTCAAAAATGAATGTTAACGTTCACTAAATTAGGGTTCAAAATGACTGTTTTAGACGGAGAATAATATGAAAATTTATACTTACTGTTCGTTTATGCTTAACTGCTGCTCTGATTGTATCCATTGGACGTCGTAACACTATAAACCTAACACTGGAAGTACTAACACTTTCTTAAAATTATACCTGAAAGGGGATTTTGTTCGAAAACACAATTAAAAGACAATATAAAGTTCAAAAATATATATTAAATCTTCAAAAATTTATGTTTTTACAACAACTTTTAAGAAAAATGTTTGACAAACAATAGTCTGGCCCGTGTACAGCACATGGTGAGGAACGGAACGATTTATATTGTACCAACTACCATCCAATATGCGGTTTTATGAGCTAACGATTACACAAAAAGATTCAAGAAAAGTTCAATGTTTCTGAAATTTGGTGGGCTTTTGCTTGCCTGTCTTATACACGTATTTTTATTTCAATATCAATTTTGGTCGCTCCTCAGAGCTTGAAAATGCTTGAAGCGCTACTACTTCGAATTGTATTCTGCAATTACAAGTTTATACGTTCAGGCAAGGCGGTCCCATGCACATATGAATACATGGTAAAGATACTTTTCTGACACCGAATCACTGAGGAACCGGTTTAGGACAAATCCCGTTAATACTCATCATTTCCCCGTCAAAATCGACTGTTAGGAAATGTTGGGGGTCCCATTTCGCTAAGGGCTATTTTTGCTAGAACTCACGATATACTTTGAATAGAGGCTGGATTAACTTGTCCTCATATTTAATACCCCGCATGAGTTGCAGTGCTTGACAACGTGGATTCGTAAAAGGGTTTTTAACTTTGAAATTTCCGAAATCAAATTTAGTTATAGTTTCTAAATTTTGGTGTCGGGGCGACATTACGTCCCTGTGCAGCGACATTTACTGCACTTTCTAAAATGACGCTCCTTGGGGAGTTATTGAAATTTTTGCATAAAAATCGCTCCGTAGAGCGAAAATATGATTACAAATATTAAAAACCTCTTCCACGATATTTTTACGTGAAGCACTCTTTTCATACGAAATATTTCCTAAGTCGGATTTTGTTACAGCGTCGAAAAGTATATCGAGGGTTTTATCGTGTTCTTTAACACTCCCACGAATTTTTACCAAATTTCGTGGTAGTTCCGAAAAGAGGCACATTAGATGCTCTTCTTGATCGTCTCTGACTGATTTAAAAGCTAAACATAGGTACAATAACAATAACATTTAATAATATTAACAGATGCACAACATACTATACTGTTGTAGTCTCCTGGGTTCCTGAATTCTTTAGTCCTGGAGTCCTGGAGAGAGTTGGAACCATTGGTGTGACACTAACTTTAACGTAACTTCCACAAAACCACAACATTATCTGCTCCCATTTGTTGTGTTTGGGAGTGTTATTTAATGATTTCTTCATGACGCGGTCTTCAGGTCGCCTGTTAACGTGTCCGGCACGGAGTCGACTAAAATGTACCATCTTAGTTGCATTACACTATTCAGTGACTTGGAAAGAGCCCGACTAGATGAAACAACAACTTAAGGAAGAGGAGAACTAACCTCAAAACATGGGACGTTACAAAGACAAAGGAATAGAGAAGAACTTATTTATATGATAAGCCGTCTAATCTTCTACTCTGCCATATGAATACGTATATCATTGTATATTTAATTACTGTTTTATAGATGTTGCTGTTAGTTCCCATGTTTATTTCGGATTCACAGAGCTCCCCAACTGGAGCCCTTAACCCTTACCTTCAGGTATTATCGCTCATAATGTTATATCGGCTGTTAGCATCGATCAGAGGTTCTTGAACTATGACACCTACAAAAGCATGCTTATTCTACACTTACCTACTGTATAAAATATGGTAATATCTCCACTGTAGTTGCTCTCTAAGTATTCTGCTTTATTTATACTGATCCAAAGGGCTTTACTTTCCAATGTATGTCATCATCTGCAGAATCTCTTGCAGTTGTGTACTTTTATCAATTTGTACAATGAGATTGTTTAGGTGATAGCGCAGTTGGTTAGAGCGCGAGGTGACAATCGCGATTAATCAAACTGAAATTGCGCTACCAGGGTCGAGCCACGGGTCTGGCACTAGCAAAGTCAAAGGAAGTAATTGTGATCCTCATGTTTCAATGTGCAATCACCTCTTAGGTAGCTCTGGCTTTGGATTTGTGGGTTATCTAATTTATGTAGTGTTTATTATTTATTTCTAGTACAATATCGTCTCTGTGTAGTAGACACTATGGTAAGGGGAATTGGATATCATTGGTTAGGTAATACATAATGATGTTAGGTAGGAAGGGACTGTGGATTGAGCCTTGGTGTACACCAGTTTAACTTCAAATAGATTGCTGATTTCAGCCACACTTTTCACTCTTATCATAAAGATAAATAAGTGAAATAAAGAGGAAAGGGAGTAAACAATATAGATATTCATTAACCGAATATAAACGAAGAATTTAGCATACTTACTAATTTTAGATAAGCAAGATATAGAATTAATAATTTGTATAAATAACCGTGGAAATGAAATGATAAGTGAAAATGAGGATATGGGACGGCACATTGAAAGATAGATAGATAAATTTATTTTCCATTTAAATCGGTACAAAAGTACAATTGGCATTGGATTTGCCAAAAAAAGGACCAATACGATCCTACAAAAAACTAACATGCTACTGATTAAAATTAATTAAAACATATAAGGACAGATACATTTGAAATAAAGAAAAATAGTAAAAGCAACTAGGTACAATTCAAATTATTATACACACAAGCATTAAAATACAACTGTTTTTAATTTAGGTGTCCTTCAACAGAATAAAAGCAATTATCAGAAAAATAATCCTCAACATGTTTTTTGAACATTTTTAAATTATTTATATCCTTATAAGTTTGTGACAAGGCGTTATATTATGATACCATTGTACTCGGGACTTTTTTCGAAGAGACTTATAGTGTGTCTGGGAATTCGTAAATCATTGCCGTATCTGGGAGGATATCCGTATATACTCTTATTTTGAATAAAACTCGAAAAATTACATTTAACATAGATTAATACAGCTACGATGTACAAACATGGCAAGGTTAGAATTTTAAGTTCTTTAGAAAATTGACGACAAGTTGTTCTATTTGAAATTTGAACAATATTTCTTATATCCTCTTTCTGTAATGTAAATACACGTAAAATTAGACTTAAATTAAGTAACTCTCATCAATAACTTTCTTATGAGGTGTGAATTTAATAAATACAGTTGTACTACTATTTAAGAATAGCTTATTATTATTGAAATAGGCGACAAGTTGGATTAATAGGATCTGAGTAATTCTGACTAAATTCTGTGGTACTTCATCATGATATAGCAAGTTACTGTCATCAGCAAACATAATTAAATTTTTATTTTCCAGTTGAATGTTAGGAAGGTCATTAACGTATAATAAAAATAGCAATAGGCCAAGAACAGATCCCCAAGAAACACCATATTCAAGTTTTAGCCTATCTAACTTAACCTCATTTACGTCACTAGTTGTTCTTTTTCTGTTAAATAAGAGCGTATCCAATTTTGACCTTCTGCCCTAAAGCCATATGGGTTTAGTTTTTGAACACCAAGTCATGATTAACCATGTCAAAGGCTTTGCTTAAGTCCATAAACTCGTCAATACACTTATTATTTTCAAAATGTTTCATTTATTATATTCCAAGTTACTTTCGATTTGTTGTCTCCGTTTTGATAAGTTTGGTCATTTAAGAGTTCTCTTGCAACCTTTATTACCTTTCTGTATATACCTATGTATTTACTATAATAGTTTATAATTTCATCATTTTGAGAGTTAATTGTTAGGTCGTATAACAGTTTCAATGTTTCAGATGATTTACGAATTCCTTTAGTAATCCATTTATTTTTTGACGAGTTCCTAATCTTAACACTTTCTAGTGGAAATGCAATATCCATGTGATATTTGATTGTATTGGTACATACCGTAAAACCAGAATTTAAATCCTTGATATCATACACACCATGCCAGTTTTCTTTACTAATGTTAAATAAGAAAATGTTATAATTCGCTCAAGTAAATTTCTAAGACCGGTTTGGGTACTAATACAACAGCTGAGCATGCTTCATTCATTTACCAGGGAGTCACCCATTTGGAACTTGTTAGTAATCATCTAGTGATAGAAAAATGTTGGATGAGGGACTTCTGCCAGTGGCCATTTTAGAAAATTGACGCCCTTTTTAAATTTATTATTTCAGAAAATCGTGCTTATGGAAAGAGAAATCGTATGCGCTTCTAATTTTATATATTTTTAGAGTGCCGCACAAGTTAAAGATATTAACATATCTAAATTGGATAAAAATGACAGTATTTTGATTAGAATATAGGGCCGGAAAATATATTGTTCCCAAAAAAATAATTACAGTTGATTCTCAACTGCCATATACCAAAAATAAAGATGAAATTGTACCAGTTTTAATTGAAAACGGACGAAAACGAATCTGAAAGCTGCTGGTATTCATATATATATGTAGTTTTTAGGACTCACACAAACGGATCAACATAGAAGCTATAAAAATATTCACAGGGATCAGTTATGGAGAAGCGTAGCAAACTTATTAATCAAGAATTAATGTGCACCTAATTTATTTATTTATTTATTAACCTCATCACAATAAAATTGTGAGAGGTTACTAAAACTGGTCCAAAGACGAAAATTGTGATAACATCAAATCTTTACGTTTTGAGGTCACAGGAACCCAAAAAAGTGGTTTTTGAAAAATGTCTGTGTGTGTATGTGTATTAGCACGATAGAGCCGAAGCTACTAAACGGATTTGGATTAAACTTTGCATGGGGGTTTCTTTAATGCTCCAGAAGATCTGAAAAGGTTTTGGTCGAGATCGGATTATGTTTAGTGCTCTTTTTGGCGCAATAAGATGTTTATTTTATAATTACCTACAACGTGCAATCGAACCATTGAAGAGCAGTTAAAATTGCGATTTCAACGATATCTCACACTTGAGAAAGCGAGGGAGATTCGGTAAGAAAATTTTAGATCAAAATTACTTGACAAAAAAAAACCTTCAGAAATGTTTACAAAGTCTTGTAGGCTGGTGCATAAATAAGATGGCCTTGACTGGCATTTTCAGTATTTCACTAACAGAAATTTTAATAGCGTGGTGTGAATTATTTTATTACCGCTTTTGAGAGAAATGTCGCGTTTTGGACAGGAAAATACTGAGATAATCAGAAAACAGGTGGACAGACTAATTCCAACAAATACGAAAGATCTAAGGCAACTATATGGAGACAATTTTTAGAATCATACAAAATTGAAGGAGGAATCTCTGTCATAGTCCTGACTGCAATTTTGGAGGATTGGGGGAATGTGAGGAAAACAAACTCCGAAGATTATAAAGAATCTGTTGTGAAGGTGATAAAAATTGTCAATTATTTTAAATATTTTTGTATACCATTGAAATATTTTTGTTAGATGGAGAAGTTAGAAGTCACAAATGCAATATTATTTCAGGTTATGTGGAATTCATCCTCAAAACAACTTTAAGAAATGTGCTTCATTAAATATCAGGTCAAATTTAATCCTTTCTCAGACGTTGAGTTTGCTGCAGCAAGAATTGCGCATGATGCGAAACCCGGCAATTGTAAAGAAATCCCACAAAAAAATTAGTGCTTCTGCTCTTACTAATTAAGAGTATAATAAAATTTTAAAAGTATGGGACGAAAATGAAATATTCGAAGCCTCGGTCAAAGCCATAGGCAAAACAAATTCACAGAAGTTGAACAACACCAAGAATCAACAATGCATCTGAATAATGTTTATAACAATTATTGTGTGTTTAATATTTCCAATAATTATAAGAGTTGAAATAATATCTAGTTATTAAGTAAAATTACGTTTTTAAAAATTTAATCTGCTTAGTTTTGTTATATTGTTATTTTATTATAAAAAACTTTAATTATTAATTTACGTTCACTTTCCCCGCGTTCTAGTAAAATAAAGTGTAAATAATTGTCTAAAATAAATATATTATACTAAAAACTTTAGTTATTTATTTATGTTTAATCAGTTCGGATATATTTGTAATAGTCCGATTTCAAGACCTACATTTTTATTATAATCCAAATTTGAATTTTTTCAAGGCGCCTCCTGTATTCAAATTGAATTTGAAACCAGCAACACATTTCAGTCGTCGACTTACGTCGTAATAATTTTTTTCTCAATAATATTTAATGCGTATTGAAAACTTTTAAATTATGTGACTGTGCACCTGTGGAATGTCACAAACTTTAAATGTAGGTGTAACAATAGCAATATCAAATGCTTTCTGTACCTACATTGGTGAATTTATTATAGATTATCACTTTACCAATTTTCAGTTCAGAAAAGCATTAAATAAGAAAGAGAAATAAACACAAAATTTTAATCTAAGAGAAACTGGACTTAATCTGACTTATTGTAGTGTTAAAAATGTCGACATCATTTGCAATAATTTTGTAGTTACGACACACTTTGCCTCTCTCTCCGCTACTTCATAGCTATGAAAAACGATTTAGTAGTATGAGTGATCATATCCTATAGGAGGATATTGATGATCAATAATTGTAAATGCTAGAAATTTTAAGAAACATCTTTGAATCCCTTCAATATTGTTAATATATACGTCGTAGTGGGGGTTCCATATCACGCTCGCGTATTCTAGTCTGGGACGCACCAGGGTGTTATATCCCCGATAGCGGACTACGTCCAGCATATCTCTCAAAACTTCTACTTGTTCAAGCTAGGCGATAGTCCGCTAACAAGACACATAACGCAAATTAGATAGCACAATGCCCCATTTCGGATCAAACACCCCTTACCGTACCAGACGTTACCTATTTTCCGGCAACCACTATAGCCAAGTTTCAACAACTATACCTTTGTCTAATCCTATCCACCTTTCGCTAGTATTTCATACCTTTTAATTATCCTTAAATCTTTCCTGTCCCCTCTTCTTTTCCGTTTGTGTATTTTTGTCGTGTTTGTTAGTTTTCCTTCATTTCTTTTTGTATATTCTTGTTTCTAAATTCGCTTCACACCTTTTAAAAAATTGAAACCTTTTCGAAATCAAAATTTTTAAAAATCAAAATTTAGGCCAGCCCTGCGCAGCCCTGCATTGAAATATCTCGCGGAAGGCACCTTGTTCGAGTTGTGATGCCTGCGTCCAGATATCAAATTTAATAGAGTTTTTTGTGCGCCAGTGTTTTTAAAAAAATAGTGTAGTTTATAAGTTTTGTTGAGCTTGTTTTCAAGCATATTTGTTAATTTTATGACCTATTTTTATTTTATATTTAGAGAGGAGTCTAGGTTTAATTTTGTTGAATTGTTGTTTTCGCTGACCCATGTCTGTTCCGCCTGATCCTGCAATCCGTCACCGCGTTAATGCGGTGGTTGCACGATCGGTTCCGGAGCAGGTCCTGGTGAGGCAACTATTGTATCGCTATTATTAATAAATACATACTGAATTGAATTAAATTGAAAATTGAGGGTGTTATATTGAGTTTTTATTGTACTCGTATTTTGATAATCTCGAGCATTTCGTATGAGGAACCGTAACATTTTATAAAATGATGTCACCAGGTTACTTATATGTTCTCTAAAGAAAACATATGAAGCAAATGTTACACCTAGATCTTTAAAACTATCAGGGCGTATCAGATATGCCCCATTAATAGAATACTCATATTGTATTTTATTTAATTTCCCTGCAAACGATACTACATTGCATTTATTTATGGTCAGAGACAATCTGAATTTGTTACACCACTCGTGAATCTTCCTGCAGCTTTTCACAATCTGATTGGTCGCTGATTTTATAGTATATCTTCAAGTCGTCAGCATATAAGAGAGACAACTGAAATCGATGGTGATATCGTTAATGAAAATGATAAACAGTAAAGGGCCTAAGACCAACCCTTATAGAACTCCTGATTGAGATATAAATTCGATAGACCTGTGACTCTGGTATTGTACAAACTGACTTCTATTAACCAGATAGAATCCAAAAAAAGTTATTAGCCTAAGGTTAAAACCAAAAGAGATTAGTTTTGTTAACAAAAGACCATGGTCCAACCTATCAAAAACCTTAGAGAAGTCCATATAAATGACATCGACTTATCCACCACCAGCCAGAACTTCAGCTAAGTATTGTGTTCTACAAGGTAGGTTTGTTGTTGTCGATCGTTGAGAGACAAAACCATGTTATGATTGTAATAGGGCGGTAATTATTTATATTTGATTTGTTACCTTTTTTGTGTATAGAACAAATAAATGCTTTCCACTTATCAGGATATGTACAAGTTTGCAAGGACAGGTTAAAAATATCTGCTGGCGGTGCAACCAATATACCTGAGCCATCTTTTAAGAAGAAAGCTGGTAAGCCATCGGGTCCGACCGTAAATTTTGGTTTAATTTTTTTGAAGGCATAAATCACATCCATCTTAGTTATATTAGGCATTGTTATATTCATATTATCACTAGCTACTGCTGACAAGTTTATATTGCGACTTGAGGGGATGTATGCTGAATTAAAGAAGTCAGCAAGGCATTCGGCATTGAACTGGATTTTCTTTTTACTGTTATATGCCCAGAAACTTTTTGGATTTGAGGACAGATTGTTTTCAATTGACTGTAAGTAATTTTTGTAAGATGTGTCGAGATCTTTTTTCAATGTAGCTTTTAATATTTTAAAGTTCTCAAGTTCGGCAGCATTGCTAGCTTTTTTATAGATTTATATATAGATAATGATTCCTAAAACTGATCACATATTCATCGTTCAGTTAAATTCAACACAATATTTTGATATGCTACCATTTATCAGATACGGTCCAATTTTAATAGTCTAAACCTTGTAGTGTTCTACCATCTACAAACAGGAACGAAAGGATTATGAATTTACTGCTTTGAAAGAAACTGAAAACTTGTAAATACTTTGGTTATCTCGCCCATAACAATGTTATTTCTCAAAATACAGAATCTTCTCCTTCTACAGAGAAGTAATAACAATTATAAAATTAATAAATTGTCTGTCATAATTATTTGTACGTGTGTACATGAAATTCATCGTTATTAAACTCTACGATTCATATTGCGGTGTTTTGTTTTGGAAGCTGCAGCTTTGATGAGTAATTGGACTAGTTAATTATAAAACTGTTTCTAGTGGCAATGACATTTCAGGTCGGTAACGCTGTGTGCGTACTGATTAAAAGACAGGTGCTTAGGTGATTCAATATCTTGACAAAGCTCAAACATTTAGCATAGTACAATTTGTTCAAAACATTTGAAACTATTTATAGCTGTATTTTTAAATATGGTGATGAAAACGTGCTTAAAAATATTTCAGAAAGGCTCTAATCTCGGTGAAGACTGAAAAAGAGTCGTAAAACAAAAATTAATCGTTGAAGATTGTACGAGATCAATATCTGGTTGATATTTACTTTACTTACGACTCAGTTGCAAAAAATCTAGGTTTTTATATGTCACCTCGATATTGACTTTGTCTCGACTAGATTGCAACCATAAACTGGTCAGAAAAATAGTTATTTCAGTTTTTTCTTTAAAAAATTTATTGACAGATTTTTCAGCACTTTTTTATTCATACGTTTTTGAAGTTTGCGTGAGTTTATCTCCAGACTCAAACCTTACGACCACTTTAACCGTTAAATCGACAAATTTAATAAACGAACTGTATGTGTATGTATAAAAAAGTATAAATTATTGGTTACCATAATTAACTTTCCAAATAATGACAAGCGTTCTGTCAGGTGCCAACCAGACACCCACCCTTATGAGTTATGTGAGTTACATGGTAAAAAGATAAAGTAAAAAATGCAGGATATACTTTTAATCTAGAACAGACCGACGAGATAATATGACAATTTGTATGGTATTCGAAATATGCCGTTATATATTTTTAGATATATTTCATGCAGCTCTCAACCAACCTTGTGAACAAATTTAACTAACATTTGTATGTATGCAGAAAAATATGATCTCATCAGCGTTGCTTTTTAATATCTTTTATTTGAAATTTTTGTAATACATAGATGGATTTTTACTAATAATTTTTATTTTACTTAGTATTTTAATGCGACAATAGCAGCTTTGTGTCTGAATAAAATTTTATCATGTCGATCTCGGAGAATTCAACTTCAAATATCAAGTTTTTGCGCATCGTGCAAGGTCGTCAGACGAATTGCTCCTACACGGAAGTCCCGTATTATACGGGACAGTTGACGTTCCAAAATCAATTTCTTTCTTTATATTCGGATAATTGTCATAATTGATGGACTGATATGAATCTTCATAAAACACAACTTACATAATATGAAATATTTAATATTACATTAATTATACGAAGAAGTAAACCCTATGCTTAAATTCTATGTAAAGCTTTATTATTTTAAAATTATAATACAGTTTATACAGTGAGATCCATAAATTCATTATCTACGTAATTAACAATTTATGAGTAGAATCCTAAAACATGTAATTTTTTATTCTAAAATCACATGTGACCACTAGCGAACTCCTTAGATGACAAGGAAATGGCAGTAGTAACATTTCTGGCCATAGAAAGAGCGTTTAATAACGCGACAATGCACTTACTGACGTGGACATTCTCAAACAGAGGAGTTCCAACAGGGATACTGCCGGTGGATTAAAGCCAGCCTAGACAATAGGATTATAATATTCAATCTAGGCGAGGCCTCCATTGAGGCGAAAGTGAGCACAGGCTGCACCGAGGGAGGACTACTATCTCCATTGCTGTGGGCAACCGTGGCTGACGAACTCCTCCCGAAATCATTCACAGAAGGCTTCTATTGCTTAGGATATGCTGATAATCTAGCAGTAATTGTCAAGGGGCGATTTGCGAATACGATAACGGAGCGCTCGCCCTAAAGGTTGTCGACAAATGGTGTTGTAAAGAAGGACTCTCTATAAATCCCCACAAAACCACAGACGTCACTTTTACACGGAGAAGAGAGCACTGGAAGGCCTAAAGCCCCTAAGGCTTAACGGAGTGGAAATTTCATTTCTCTGTGAGGCAAAATATTTAGGAGTCATCTTTGACCAAAAATTAACATGGAACTCCCACATCCAAAAAGTTACACAGAAAGCAACAATCGCCCTGGCAAAGCGTAGGCAAATGTGTAGAGAAACTGGGGTCTAAATCCCAAAATGAAATTGTGGTTATACGCCAGGGTAGTGAGACCCATGATAACCTTTGGATCAGTGGTATGGTGGACTAAGACGGTGCAGTCGGGAGCAATAAGGCTGTTAGGTGGCGTACAAAGGCTTACTTGCCTGTGCGCCACGAGGGCCATATGAACTGCTCTTACGGCTGCATTTGAGGTTCTTTTGGATCTGCCACCATTACACATATTCATACAAGGCGAAGCTCGGTCAGTGCTATACAGGTTAATGCATGGCAAAACGCCAATTAGCCAGCGACACGGGACGTAGTACCAGAAGTTATACTCAGAGGTGAGGACACATAGCATCCTAGGCATGTCCACGGAAGTAAAGGTCCCAAAGTATAACTTCAATAAGAACTTTTAAACTGTAATACCAGACAGGGAAGACTGGAAAAATGGTCCTCCCACAATAGCACAAACAGTCTGTTACACTGACAGCTCCAAGACAGAACAAGGAGTCGGAGTCGAGAGATAATAGAACAAGGCACTGTTAACCAGTCGATTGGCGTTTTCTCTTATAATCAAGTGGAAATGAAATTAATCAGTTCCATGCAAATCAACTCAACATTAGTGTGGTACTGCTTGACGACCCTTATAGAGCTGGGAAATTAGAACTGAGTGAACTTAGCATGGGTACCATGACACGAGGGACACAGAGGAAACGAAAAGGCTGATAAAAATAAATAAATAAATAAAAGCCCCAATATGACCTGAGCCCTTTTGTGGCTTGCAAAACCATGCATAAAGCGTCCCCACTATGGAATGGTTGGAAACAAAGCCTTTGGAATGGTGGAGGAATGTAACAAGACAGAGACAGTCCAAAGAGTTCGGCCAAATTCACGGAAGATCTACTAAGCCAGAATAAGAAGGCCATCAGAGTAATAGTAGGCCTTCTAACTGGGCACTGCCGACTCAATAGACACATGAGTCTAATGGGCCTGGCAGAGGATACAACATGCAGGTTCTGTCGAGAGGAAGACGAAACCTCAGTTTACGTATTGTGCTACTGTGCAGGCCTGGTGCGACTGAGATTCCAAGTATTCGGAGAAGAAAAACCAAAGGCAGACAGCTGCGCAGAAGGTCCAGATTTGACCTCGCTTGACTATTTTTTATGGAGTTACTTAAAATAAAAAGTCTACTTCAACGGATCAAATAACGTCGTTGATTTAAAAGTCAGAATAACGCAAGAAATTAATCAAATCTTCCCGAAAACGGTACAAAACGTTTTAGAAGACCTTCAGCAACGCCCTCATTATTGTCAAGAAACTATGGGCGCCCAATTTGAACATTTGGTTTAAACTTTTTATGTTCTTTTTTACTTACTAATAGTAGTAGTAAAAATGTAATATTTTTCAATAAAAAAATTAGATAAATCCAAAAAATCTTATACTTCGAGATTGAGAATTAAAAACCCTTTCAAATGAGTTATCACACGCACCATCGTTTCACTTAGAAATTTTAAGGGGGTAACTGTCTCTCCAAGAGGTTGAAGGGGAGGTATAAAATTATGCTCAAGAAATGTCATATTAGAATTAAAAATTGACGTGTTTTAGGATTTTACTCATAAATTGTTAATTACGTATATAATGAATTTATCCATTACTTATGGACCCCAGTGTATAAGGTTTTTAGCAATACAAAGGAAAATAATTGAGGATCAATGACACTTTGAACATATCTCCATTTTTATTTATTCTAGCCTACCTCAAAAATGTTTAAAATGACAAGAAGGGAAAACCTATTTAGATATTCCTATTTAGAATCTCCAGAAAATTGGATTAATCACAGAGAATATCGGAAAGAACAGCTATAAATTTTTTATATTTTAGGAATATTGAACAATATCTTAAAATAATGGCACTGATTTATATGGTTCCCTAATCAACATTACACACGGAAGGTTATCTTTGTTAAACAACATAGAACCAATACTTCCTGCAACAACTATTTTAAATCAATGTCTTGTACCTTACCATCATAAAATAACTCAAGGAATCACAAACATTATAACGTGCGTAGGAACTACCTTGTATAACTCATTTATCTATATGACTGTAAGATACAAAAATATGCAAGATATAATAACGTAAAAAAATAACATCTAATTTATTTGACAAAAATGTAAGTTGTTATGAAGTACTTAGATGATGATAAGATAAATGTTTCCTGTTAAATTAAGAAGAGTTGTTGAGCCAGAATACCGTTAACAATGCTGAAATACTGATGAAAGAGCAAGTCCTCTACGTACTAATCGCGATGTAAATTAATTTATTTTGATTGACTTAAATAATGATTGGAATTACAATCTATTCCTAAAATACAACACCAATAACTTAAGCGGAAAACTGTTCTCGTGTTTCTTTACTACGCCAGAATTCAGTTAAAGAGGTAGGTATAAAATAAACTGATCACAAACTATTACTAACACCGGTGACATTAAGATTAACTGATGTAAAATGGTTTATAATTAACATTCATTATGTATGTAACACAAAACTATGCATATTATAGTAATGCTTGATTGTCTTTTAATATCTGAAAAATTTAAATAATGTCCCGATAAATAGTAATTGACATGTTCTGGTTTAAAATAATACTCTGTCATAATCATTGTCACCAAATGTGGCGATTTAAAAAAAATAATACTTAAACAACAACGCCCTGATCTGAATCTAATAATATCTGCGATTCTGTAGATGTGGGGCTAGATAAGTCTCAATGTCCGGTAGAAAATGTACTTTAACTCTAAAAATATACGTTTATTTTAAGTTTAACGAAATGAAACTGTCAACTCAACCGCATCACTTGTTCCAATTAAAAAGTGATATATAAACGGATTTATATGGTCGTTAGTAAAATTTTAACGGACGAATGAAAATTTCACTTTTGAAGTATTAAATTTTTTGTACTGGATCAATTGTGATGGAACTAATTAAGTTAATTTGTGATAATTATACGAATTTAAATAAGCATATTTTGAAAGTATGATTTTTAATGAAAAAAAATATGGTATTACCTTTGATAAGTTAAACAATAATAATCAATACATTATAAAGCAGTCCCACATAGTTGGTTGTCTACCTGAGGGGCTATTTCGTTTTTTAAACATATTAATCAATTAAAATTTGTTATATTCTAACAAATTGGAGTTCAAAGCCGCCTTTTCTCTGTTGATAAAGATTTATAATTATTATACCATATTATAAAAATAATCCTGCTCTATAAGTTGTTTTATCTCTCGTGTTTGTTTTTGGTAGTGCAATAGAATATCCAGAGGCTATGCGACGAGATGAATAAAAAAACCTACCATTTATCTGTCTTCAATGGTTCTTCTTGCTTCGTCAGTTTCAGAGTGAATAATTTGTATTAATAGTGACCGTTTCTGACACAAAAACTGATGTAGATTGTAGGGCGTATTTTACCGTTTCTGTGCCAAATAATGGTAAGACTTGACAATACGAGAGGAACAAACTGAAATAGGTACCGATTATAGATAGACTATGGCTCTATAATAAATTTTTCATCTAATAAGACTACCATAAATATGAAGAAGTGTTTGGCTATCAGCACGCACAACATTTATTATGGGCTAAAATTTTTCCCTGTTGACACGTTTTGACTAGATTCCTGATATGTGTTTCCCATGTTAGCCTTTCATCGATTATCGTACCAAGAAACTTAATGTTAGAGACGAATTCTATTTGTTGATTGTATAACGCCAACATTGGTTTGCTAACTATTACATTTTTTGAGAAAATGATACCTTTCGTATTCGTTGGAGCAAAAGTAATCCCTGTGTTTTTGGACCAAATTTCTAAATTATATATGTTGCTTTGAGGTGTACTTTGTAGCATCTTTCCAAGATGGCGGCGTAGGCGGTCTTTCCCCAATGTCACAAACTCAGGGTTATGATCAAGAATATAAATTTTACGATCCCACCAAATTTTGCGTGGTAAAACTACCCATTTCCTGGATTATAATCATTATGGAATATTTGTTTTTCATAAGATATTATAGAAAAAAAACAGTACATAATATACTGACAAGATTTTCACCGACAAAACTGACATCATCGGGAGATAATTAAAATTGCAAATGTAGCAATTATACTTTAAAAAGTGATTTATTTTTAATAAGGTCTTAATATAAATTTCAGCACTGATACAGAAATTTAGCCGGAGAAGAGTTTAATGTTTACATTTAATTGTTATTACTGTTTTATGTATGTAGAAAACTGTATGTCCTATTTAACTTTTCAATGAAACAAGAACAAACAGTTTTAGTGTAGACTACCGAATAAAAGTAAACAATCGCAATGAAACGGAATTAAATGAAGGATGTTCTTCCTTGTTATCCAATTTCGTTAAAAATTCCGACCGCAATATATCTCTTCGGAAGTTTCGCAATAATTTACCGTCTGTCGAAAAATAGGACTTTCCTTTTAATTGGACATCAAGACCGGTGTTTTATACTCGGCTCGCAGTTGAGGTATGAAAAAGAATTTCTGGTGTAAGGTTTCAACAAATTCAGTTGAGAACAGAGAAAACCGCACGGCAATTTATCGACTGCTTTTTGTCATTTTTTTTTCTTTACTTTTATTGAAGACGTTCTAGATGCACTTAAATATGATTTGTTGTAACACCTTACTTGTATATGGAGTGCCACGATGTGGAATATCATTGCTTGTATTTAATACAGTGTTGGGTTTCTCAACTAATTATTAGAATTGGACCGAGAAGCAGATATTTCTAAAAGTCAGTTTTTTTATTCATTTTATTTAACAAATATGAAATATGAATTTAGATATATTTATGACAGTAAATAAAATACAATTGAATAAAAATTTTGTACAAAATATTGGTAATGGCATGTATCTAACTATATTAGCCCTAGGCTAATTGGGAAATTGAAGCTCCAGGTTGGAAAATTTGGGCCATATCCTTGAACAAATACGAAATTCTAAAGATATAAAAAATTTTACGCGAATTGCATAAATAATCTCCACCTCCTTAAAAACTGCACAAAAAAGAGTATTTACATTTTGTAAATGAAAGCGTTAAAGAAAGTGCATAAAATTTCGACTTTCGGCTGCTTGCTTTATAGCTTGTTAATCCCGCCATCAGCAGTTAGAAATTACAATTAGGCTTATGTTTATTGTCTCAAATTACGGAATCAAATGGTTTATAGTCTGTGAATATTTGCAGGGTTCTCTGGAATGCCATAAACTTTATAGTAGTGTCTGATTAAATTCTATGGCTTTATAAGTTTGGCTTCAGGAAGGGCAGGAGCACGGTGCAACAGATCGTTAGGATAGTTAACGACGTCAAAGTACAATACAATTTCGGGAAGAACACCACCATGGTGCTCATCGATATTGAGAAGGCGTTCGATACCGTCTGGATCCCGGGGTTACTCTACAAACTACACCACTACAACTTTCCGATTTACTTCACTAAACTCATTCATTCATTCCTGACGGGCAGATCCCTGCAGGTTTGAGTGCATAATACACTGTCAACACGGCGGGACGTTCGCGCGGGAGTCCCCCAAGGATCGTGCCTCTCTTCAAAGCTGTACAACTTATACGTCTCCGACTTACCAGAGTTCCCGAATATGAAGCTGGCCAAGTACACCGACGACAGAGCCATGTACGCGCATTTTCACAACGCGCAAGCAGCAAACATGCTGCTAAAGGCGCACATGGCTCGTACCACGGCTTATTACTACCAGTGGAAGATTCGGGTGACCGCTGAGAAGTCGGAGACGATAGTCTTCACGCGTCGTTTTATTGAGGACAAAATTTTAACACCAATTTCGATCAGGGGAAACAAAATTCCAACCAGGAGATGCGTTAAGTATTTGGGGGTAAGACTCGACCAAAGACTGACATTCAATACACATATAAATGAGACAATACGGACGGTCTACTCCCTGTCCAGGACTCTGTATCCACTCATGGTCAGGGGTAGCAGACTTAACCGACAAAATAAAAAGTTGTTGTACACGATGGTGATTAGGCCGTCCATCACATACGCGGCGCCGGTGTGGTGCAGCATACTTGCCACGACAATGAAAAAACTTCAAGAGTGTTTGAACACAAATTTATGCGCCTCATTTCAAATTCTGGAAGGTACATCTCCCTCAGAGATCTCTATGCGCGTTGCAACGACATAACCCCGATAGCGGATTACGTCCAACGTATCACTCAAAACTTCTATTCATTCAAGCTGGGCGATAGTCCGCTAACAAGACACATAACACAAATTAGACAGCATAATGCCCCATTTCAGATTAAACACACCTTACCATACCAGACGTTACCGATTTTCCGGCAACCTCTGCAGCCAAGCTTCACAAACTATAGCTTACCCTATCCACCTTTACTAATATTTCATACCCTTTGACCACCTTTAAATCTTTCCTGTCCCCCTCTTCCTTTCTGTTTGTGTCCTTTTTTGTTTGTTTTTTTTTTCTTATTTTCTGTTTATACATTTTTGTTTTTCTAAATTCACTTCTCATCACGAATATCAAATAAATTAAACATTCTGAAAATCAAAATTATTAAACCCAAAAGTTTAGGCCAGCCATGCGCAGCTCGGCGTTCATGAATTTCGCAGAAGGTGCCTCTTTTAGATTAAGGTATCTGCGTCAACTACAAATTTTTTTAAATAGTGTTACAGTGAGTCAATTATTAAAAGTATGTGTAGTTTTAAGTTGTTTTTAAAAATCTTTATTGTTTTATGTTCAAATAGTATTACCTAATTTTATTTGCTTGTTGCAAAAGGTGCTTAAGTTAGTTGTTATTCATTTTTGTTTTCGCTGACCTGTTCCGGCCGATCCTGCAATTCGCGACCGCGTCAGCACGGTGGGTCGATCCCGGGGCAGGCTCTGGTTAGGCAACTGTTTGTATGCTTTTAATTTTAATAAATCCTTGTTGAATTGAATTGATATGAGATTATTTTAAATTACCGATGTAGGACACCGATGCTTTCAGCAAACATGTGCTTTAAAAAATGATTTTTGTGACCTCCATTTCATCTCGAGGAACTCTAGCTAGGCCAACAATAATTCACGATTTTTTATTTTTGTGCATAGTTGTGGAAGACCAATAAAAAATCTTTAATAGTAAAAGTACAAACAGAATCCCAATTTCTTTTTAGTTTTCGAATAAACGTGAATTGAAAATGTGAGTTTTTCTCAAAAGTGTATTTGGTAAGTATTCATAATTTTTAATTGATAATATTGATAATAGATCTGCGGCTTGCATAAATGGGGGCAGTTTAATTAAAAATAAGTTGTAAATACAGCTTTTTTTATTTTTTACAAAGAAAGGAGGGTTATTAACTAGCTTAGTAAGCTAAAACTTTTTTTATAGCACCTACCTAGTAAAATGAAGAGATTGATATAAAAATCTAAACATAAAAGTACAACATTATATTTTGCCGATAATGTGTGTTCCAGTTTATGTGTTACACTTGATATTCTCTGTAATTTTTTAAATAAATTTTTGGTGGAAAATCCAGTCTGACTTAGATTTTTTTGTGGAATCCGATGCCGTTTAGAAATAGACAATAATAAAAGTTAAGGCTGAAAAACTGATTTTTTAAAATAATCCAGAATAATCCGACGTTTGCCTAATTTTAATTGACTATAAAAAGAAAGTAAAAACATGCATGTAAAGTTTTAAATATCACTTCCGGCTTACATGAAAATGACGTTATTTTTCCCAAATAGTAAATTTAAAAAAGAAAAATTTTATTTTTTAAAAAGCCTCTTCTTATTAAATTGTTGAAACTTTTCAAATATTTGGAAGAAAGTAGGTAATAATATTTTTGTTATTGTTTAGCTTGTATTCCTGTGTTATTGACACAAAAACGTGTAAAATGAAAAAAATAAAAATCATTTTTTTAAAACTTTCTCACAAAATTTCAATTTTAGGCGCATAGTACCTACCTTATCACTTTTTTACTAAGAATTGTGCGATTAATGTGACGGCATATAAAAAAATGAGGCTATTTAAAAAAAACGATTTTTTTTAGATTATTTTAAATTTATAACATTAGAAGGTATGCTCGAATTAGCATTTCACTTGGAACTTTGGATTTGTTTAAGTGAATGGGAATTGATGCATCAAAGCTTGCGTTTCAGTCCTACGACTTTGCCAGTAATATGTCTCGTCGTTTTAATGGTGTTCGAAAGAAGATGACGGATATTCTTGGACATAATATATATCCCTAGTCAAGATCACAGGACCAATACAGTGCTAGAGCATGCATGTAAAAAAAATAATGCTAGTCAGCGATTTTTTTGACGTACTTCAAGAACTTTATGTATTTTTTTCATCTAGTACGGAAAGATTTAAACACCTGCAGATAAAAATTCAAGATATAAATAAAGCTATCCAACATAAAAATCTTTCAAAAACGAGATGGACAGTAAAGGCAGTGTCTGTAAGAGCTTTAAATAAATTATTAGAATATATTATTGAGCTTTTATCAGATATTTCCAAAAACGGAGAGTTTGATGCTTCCACATGGACCAAAGTATTAGGGCTTTACAAGAAAATTTGTAATTTTATAGTGTGTATTTTTTTCTCAAAAACATTATACTAAAATTGAAAATTTTGACTGAAAAAACAGAAACGCTTAAATCTAATATATACTTACTGTATTAATATCATTAAAATAATTTCACAGAATTTAAAAGAGATTGGTGCCAATTTTAACAATTTGAATAATTTGATTGAAAGTGCCATTGTTTTGCAAAAAATTAGGTATTAATACTTATACAACTTTTTTAAAATATCACAGATGCAGAGTTTTACCAAGCAAATATGATGCAAACCGTTATTCCGCTGCTAACATGGATTAAAAACTTTTTAAAAACGAGATTTTAAAAAAATTTTGGATACTTTATCAACAGGTTTAAATGAGAACTTTAATAATGTTAAAAGCACTATAAACCAAGTCTTTTTGGTCCCTGATTACGATCCAAAAGTTTCGCTCGGTGGAAATTCCGGAAACATCCCTCTTTTGGGGCAAAAAACACCCCTTTAATTAGCCATTAGTCTTCCTCTACAGTTCGGTAAATATAGAAGAAGACTAATGACCTTCAGTGTACAAATTATCATAAACTATAAATAAAAAAGTGTTATTTTTGTAATATGAAAATTATTTTTGTATATTGAAAAATAAAATAAACAAGCTTCCACTATAATTCTGAATAAAAATACTTACCAAAAAATCGTATTCAATTTATTTAATTTATATACATATTTATCCATATATTATTTATTTCACACGACAATATTTTGAAAAAGTAAATTTTGTGCAGACATTTTTTTTCTTTAATATAAGGGTCGTTTCGACTCTTCCTTGAGTGAAAAGTTGATATAAAAGTTTACAATTCATACCGTCTCCTCTATAATCATAATATAATACTATACATAACGTTATAAAATTATTTGTCCAGTTTATTCTTATTCAAGGGTAGTTTACGGGGTTGGAATGGATTTTTTCATTATAAATATCATGAGTTACAAAGTTGGAAAACAAAATCATAATTAAATTTCTTTATCGTATTATCTTTATTTTTTATTTTGGGGTAGTTTCAACCCCCTCTAATTAACCTTAATATTAATTTTTTTTTAAATTATAAGAACACCTAATAAATTTTTCAATTACAAGTACAAAAAAACCATTTTTTTGATAATTTCATATTTGTTCTGAGAATACTGCGAAATAACTCTCCTGTAAAGGGTGTTTTTGCCCATTTAAGGGTGCTTGACCATTTTATGGGCATGGGACCCCTAAATTCGTGATCAGCGACCCAAGAAACATATACAGCACATTACCCTCAGAATATGGTGAAAAACCCCCAAAAAGGGGTGTTTTTTGCCCCAAAAGGGGTGTTTCCGGAATTTCCACTGAGCGAAAGTTTTGGATCGTAATCAGGGACGAAAAAGACTTGGTTCAAAATATATTTTGTTCCGGTAACTGATAATACAATCAATCCCGCAATTCGACTGGAATAATAGACCCAATATATTCCGTTCTAAAATTTCCACTCGACAAAAAAAATCTTACCTTGAGAAATTTAGAAAATATTGTTGCCATGTTTCCTCCAAGCCATAAAAAACCAGACATACATTCATTGCAGGAGTGAGTTAGAATTATTATTTGAGTCCTGAAGTAAATTCTTTTCTAAAACTTGTAAATAAAGCCAAAGAATTGAAATATTATTTGAAACAAGCCTTTTGTTTTTGTATATTTGTGATGACTGTGCCTTATGATGTTTCAACCAATGAAAGAAGTTTTAGTCAACTAAAACTGATTTTAAGAACAACCATGACAGATGAAAGGCTCGATAATTTGATGTTATTAAGATATTATGAAGCAAACACAGCGACAATAGATTTAGATAACGTAGTTAATAGATGAGTATAAAATTTAAAAAACCCTAGCTACACCTCTGATTAGCGCACGTTCAGCGTCAAATCACTGCAAAAAATTGCTTCCTCTGGGATGTTAGGTTAATATTTATTTTTACGACAGCACCTGATAGTTTTATGTACCTGGAACGTCAACCAACTACCATATTTCAAAATATGTTTATGAACATATTCTACTAAATATTGCATACCCTTAGTTGTTGTAATTTGTTTTATACTTGAAGCAGCTGTCATAATTTTGTAAAGTCAATGAGGAATAGCCACAAGCTGTAATAAATAACTGGCTGCAAAAAATTTCTTTATGTGGCGTCTTTTATGTCTGACAGCGCGAGCAAAGCTTATTAGAAAAGCGTTATAGGAGTTAATAAGTACACAACTACTGACCTATGAGTAGTCAATTTTTGCTGGCAAAAATCACTTAACTGTAGACTTGAAGGGTAATATAAACTAGGGATTGATTTCTGACTGGTTTAGTAGTCTCATTAAATATTCATGACAGTAATTATAAATCGTCATAATTTATACACGGACTATGACCTTTCATAAGAACTAAAAGGTACAAAAATACGGATATACTGACTTCGTCGGTTATTATTTTACTTTATGATAATTTTTTACAGTTTTCTGCATAACACAGTGTTTGCGATGATAAAAATTGATTCCAATTTAATAGTGGACCTCTAACACCGTAGTTGCTGAGTTTTTTAATACGGTCATGAGAAACACAGTCGAATGCCTTGCTAAGGTCTACCAGCGTAATCGCTGTGTATTTTTACTATCTTCAAAGCCCTCGACAATGTCACTCACAACTTTGAAGACTGCCTCTACTGTAAACCTAAATTGGCATTCATGAATGAGTGATTAGTTTTCTTACAGCACTGGTATAATTCATCAAAGGCGATATTTATTGTCAGGGCTATCGAGATCTCCTTTTTCAAAAATAGGCACAACTCTTCTTAAAGACATCCGGAAAGGAAAAGAGCCCTCACTGAAACATAAGTTTGTTAAATATGTTAGCGGATAAATGAATATATCTATTGTATTTTTTATAATTTTGCTGTTCAAATCATAAATGTCTAAAGTACTTGTGTTTCTTAAGCTGTTTACTGCATCCATGGCATCAACGACTATAATTGCTTCAAGAAAAATGTGAAAAATTTCATGGATTTTCATTACCTGGATTGACATTGACTGCCACTGTAGCAAAGTAAACGACAAAAATATTGAGATGGATCTCAAATTCTTTGTTATTTTTTATAGAATTTAATTTTTTTTCATTATTAACAATACTCCACTCATCTATAGACTAATTGTCAGACTTTTCCATAAATGTGGTTAAATGCTATTTCTTTTATTGCTGACAATTGCATCTCGGTAAGAAGTGAATGCGGTTTTGTTAGCCGGATCTTATGTTATGTCATTAACTTGTTTAATGGCGTGAAATGCATCTCTCATATTACGTAAGTTATTATTGAACGAATGTATAGGTTTCTCTACAATAAAACATTTTTTCAGGGGAAAATGTTTATGAATTAATGATTTATAAGAATTTATCAAAAAAATTAGATAACAAATTTGAATCCTAGTTGGTATCACTGAAAATGTCCCAGTTTATTTAAGCCAAGGATGCTCTTAGTTTTAACATTGTATTCAATTATATTTCTCTTCCAGATAGTCTTTGCGGTAAGTTGAATACGACCTTTTATTGTTATGAATTGCCCTTAATGGTCTAATATGTCTGAATTCAAGATTCATGTTATGAAAGTATTACTTTCCAATGCTTATTAAAATGTTGTCTATGCAATCTGTAATCCTAGTGAAACCAGGGATAGTTACATCCAAACCGAATGATGTTATCAGACAGGCAAAATCTGAAAAGTTTGCTGATTTACCTTTAAAATGAATATTAAGACCACCTAGTAATAAAATGTTCCATTTGCTGGGTAAGTTTATAAGTAATTCTTTACATTGCTTTCGAAAAGAAATGTTCAGATTGTATATTAAACATTAGTGAGTAATTTTTGTTTTAAAAAAATAAAGATAATTGGTTAATTTTATTTGTAAAACCTTGTATATTTAAATGGAATATACTCATAAATATTCCTTGAGAATTATCAAAATATGTCGCTCCTTCTATTTAACCGTTTGAATCAAGGCTTTCTCCTGAAAAGTTTATATTTTGGTAAAGATAAAACGCCTTTCTGCAGCACCCGCAGGCCGGAAGTCAGCATTATATACCACCTTCTTGTAGCCCTCTATAGGGAAAGATCCTTTAAACGACAAGCCCCTCTCTGTTTTGTTCCACGAGTCGCAATCAAAATTTATTATTGGGATCGGACATTTAATATATCAGTGGAATTTGTTTCAAGGTCACATCGGAATACATGGAGATATCCCAATTTTGGAAAAATCTTTACTACCGTTTGTGCATTTTTTTCCGCTGCCGATAATTGATATTAAATGATTTCTGTTAAAGTTTGTTACTGTTTTCTTGTTGGGGATTCCCTTTAAGCACTAGTTTGGGGATTTCATTCGTTTATGTGGAATTGGTTTTTAGCGCATATTTGTTTGCTGCTTTAATAATAGTATTTAATTTTGTTTTGTCTTTTCCAAATCAAACGCTAACTTTTTTAATGGTTTCATTTCGCTTCGAATCTTCATACATGTTTTGTTTTTACACGGCAAATCATCACAGTGGTCATATAAGACACCACTATTTTATTTTCTTTTAAAGTCCGCTTTGCTTGGACAAAGATTAGTCACCTGAGCACACTATTAACTTATCTTTTCTTTCTAAATTTATTCAACTCTTTGATGAGCAACACGGTTTCCTGCGCCTAAACTATTGCCATCGTTGAACTGATGTCTCAAAACAAGAAAACAATGGTTTCTCGGGTACTCAGAAATTAAACCTCAATTATAGGAAATATTTTCATCAAATAATGACTAGATTTCCCAAACAGAAAACGACCGCTGATGAGGAAAATTAAATATTATAAGGAAGCGCAATAGGCCTATATGACTCCAGTGCAAAGGAACGGTAGTTCATTCACATCGCTGGTAAGGGAAAAACTTGAGTACCCTATAAAAACTCTGTAATACTACACCCTAAACCTGAAAGGGGAACATATTTTGGCACCCAAACTATTCTGCATATTTATACTATGTATAACGCTACATTTTGTTCGTTGATCACGATATGCCAAATAACGTAATACTTTCATGTACGGTACAACAATCAAAAGAGTTACGTCATTGCTCATGACAATAGTTTCCTCTCGATGAAGAACAAGAATAAGGTGCATGCATTGAACAAACGTAAATTTTAATGAAATTTAAATTCCTCCAATGTTGGAAGATATTATCAGAATTATTACTCTCATTAATATGCATGTTTCAGGAAAGAATGACAATTTTCCAATTATGCTGAAAATCTTTAAATATCTCGCTACACTGTTGCTCATTTAGCTACGTTAATTAGTGTATGAATTAAGATTTATAGGTGAAAAACATGAATCATTCATTTCTATCTAATTACAGAAGGAATTTATGTAACTTATTACATAATTGTTTCTGAGGAATCCTGTTCAAATTTATACTTCTGAACGTAAATCTTGATTGCTAATGAATATAAATAAATATTTATAAAAGCTAGTGATTTCAACAGCGTATGAAACAAGTATTTACACTCTTTTGATGGTAGCTTAAGGAAGCGTATCTTTGTTTTAACTAATTAAAATCAACTAAGAGATTAAATTTTAATGGGTTGATATTAAACAACTAATAAAACAAATTTGGTACATGGTGAAGTACCTACTCAAATAGTCGATAAAATTTTTAAACAAACCATCATGCATATTAAAATAAATATAAATAAGATCCCTTGTCTTAATTTATGTCTGTATGCTTATTATATATTAAATAACATTATCTAGATAAAACCTGCAGATTTTTATAAAATAAAATAATAAACGGATCCACATTCGAGATATTGAACAGTAGACAAACATTGATATTTTTTATTTTATTTTTGTAGCAAAAAAATCGTAGGCTCCCTGTCATATTTCCTATCCAATCGACTGTAGTCTAGTGTAGTATTTGGTCCTTTGCTCAGTACAAAAGAGGTAAAACTAGAATCCCGGGAGCGGTCACTTATAACAATGAAACACTGGATACACTGCAAATGATAGTTAATGGTTTTGCAAACTTTTTCTCAAGTGTATATTCTCCTTCGGATCCAAGTCACACAAACGACAACATATCTTACCCATCCGAATTGATAAATATTAACTGTATTACAGAAAATGAAATCTTTGAAGCAATCAAAAAACTGAAAAACAAAATGACAGCCGGTATTGACGGTGTTCCCAGCTTCGTAGTTAGAGACTGTGCTGCGGTGTTTGTTACTCCGCTGCGTATTATTTTTAACATGATACTTACAGCGTCCAAGTTTCCAGATATCTGGAAAATTACCAAAATATGTCCTATTTTAAAAGCTGGCGATCCATCGTCCATAATCAATTACAGACCCATTGCCATTTTATGCAATTTTGCGAAAGCACTGGAAATAATTTTGTAGAACCATATTTACAGCACAATAAAATCGTCCATATCACCCATGCAACATGATTCATGGCACAAAGATCCACAGTAACAAATCTAGCTTGTATTTCCCAATTCATATGTGACAGCCTGGATTCAGGGGGGCAAGTGGATGTCATATACACGGACATCCAAAAAGCCTTCGATCAGATAGATCATTATTTGTTATTGTCCAAGTTAAGAGCTTTTGGATTTTCGGATACATTAACCTTGCTTTTCACATCTTACTTGTTCTCAAGGAAGTAATTTGTGGAACACGGCGGTCACAGATCTCTTAACTATACAGCAACGTCAGGCGTCCCTCAGGGTTCCAACTTGGGGCCCCTGCTGTTTTTGATTTTCATAAATGACATAACATCAGTAATTAGTTGTGAGCATCTACTTTTTGCAGATGATCTCAAAATTTTTACAAATATAAATAGTCTCAGTGACTGTATTTACTTACAAACAGAAATAGACAAAGTTTCTACGTGGTGTTCCAACAACTTTCTTAAATTAAACGTCTCCAAATGCAAAATCGTTACTTTTACTCGTAGGCACAATTCTATACCATTTGACTACAACATAAACAATTTTTCACTCGAGCGTTGTTTGGAATTCAAAGATCTCGGTGTGATTTTCGCCTGCAAACTTAGTTTTTCAAGCCATATTAATCAGATGACAAAGTCAGCCTCTAAGTTGCTCGGGTTCTTTGTCAGAAACTGGAGCTGTTTCTCTAGCGTTGAAAGTTTGAAAATATTATATTTCACATACATTAGATCCAAGCTGGAATATGCCGCTCTCATATGGTCTCCCATATACCAAAATTTGATTTTATTAACTGAATCTGTCCAGAGAAAATTTGTAAAGTTCATGTTCTTTAAAACTAATGGTTTTTTTCCACAGCGAGGCACTGATAATAACCTCCTGTTAGATATGTTTAATATGATTTCACTTAGTGAAAGAAGGAACTGCGCTACTCTTTCATTTTTGTACAATCTAGTTAACAACAAAATCGATTGTTCATCCCTTGCTAATAAGCTTTGCTTCTTGGTCCCTCGATTGCATTCTCGTGATAGTGATTATTTTTATACCTCCTTTAGCCGTACCAACCTTATGTGTAGATCACCAATGTTTAAAATGTGTAAGGTATTCAATTCAATCTCCGGTCTTTGTGATATTAATCACAACAATTTAAATAGTATAATTGACTTATATCTAAGAAGTAACTCATAATATATGTACACCTACCCTGATCCTATGTTTTTTACCTTATTTATTTATTTATATATCCTTATTGCCTCATGTACGGCTCACTGCATTTTAAAAGCCACCTATTTAGATTTTTGTTATCTCCAATGCATAGAATGTACAATATTAGGGTCCAGTTCGTCATATTATGTGGAAATTATATTTTTATTATTTCACAATGTTCTGATCACTTGTATATTTTAATGTTTTTCTCATATTTTTTTTTACGTATACTCACTATTCCATAATTTTAGGCTTACTCTGTATTTGAATATTTTCTCATATTTTTCTAATTTATACTCTCATGTTCTATGTAACAATTCTATGTTTCCTGTAATTGGGTATTTACCTGTTGGAAATAAATGCATTATTTATTTATTTATTTATTTACTACTATAATCTATCTAATCTATCAATCTATCTATATAGATTGATAGATTAGATAAATTTTCAGAATTTTTATTAATTTTTAGACCAAGAGATCATACAAATGATATGGGACAAGTCATATACTAAAATATGACCAGAAATAAATAAGAAATATACATCCGCACATCCATGAATGAATCTGTATATGCATTCATGCATGTATGCACATATAAAATACATAGAAATTACATAAATTGAAAAAAAAAATAGGTTAATCATTATTACAAGATACATTAATTTAAGAGACAAGATATTCATTAACAGAATAGTAATCTTCTTTAGTAGCATTTGCTTAATAACAGATGTGAACTTCTTGATACTAGGTATGTTTTTTATCTTTTCTAGTTTATTATACAAAGCGATACCCATGTAATAGGGGTTAGCTTTATATAATTTAAATAGTTAATTTTGATGTATAGATAAATTCATTGACAAATTTCAGTCTCTGTCGTGTACTTTCCACGTTCGTTGTTACTTTATACTTATATCACTTGCAGGTAACTTTTCTAATATTGAAAACATCGTTGCTATTTCGGAACATTAAGGTGACAACATGGTAACGCGACTAACTTATTTCACTGAAAAGTAACTTAAGTTGTAATTACTTTTAAGATCTGCAATAGTTATTTTGTCTTAAAGCCATGGTACTTCCAGATAATATTTATTTTAAAAATAAAAATGTAGTAAAATACATACGATAGACCAAAAATTCCACTATTTCCTGTAAAAGGAACTAAATTGCCGTGCATCAAGGTCCACAATGTGCGTTTCCAAAGCGATTGAAAATAATGTCCTATAACTTGCGACATATTACGTCTTCAATCGGAAGACGCAAATAAAAATCTGATTGCAATAAGCCCCCAGCAGACAGGGTAATCCTAAACAAATATTAAAATCTATTTGTTTCCACTACTTGCAGAATTGACCACGGCTACTGTAAGATGGGTTCACTATAAAGTAAATTTTACCATATAATCACCAATATTTCAGCTTTCACACCACGCATCATTGTATAATGAAAGTAAATATTCAGCAGTATAGTCCCCATTGAAATTTGTTTACAAAGGCAAACTTGATCGCAAGCGCACAAAAAAAATACTTTCACAATAATTCAACAAAACCAGTATAATTTAACATCATTTTGTGAATAAAGGGTCTATCTAGTTTTCTACTGTATATTTTATAATAACTGGAAAAAAGAAAACCTGTAGTACAATATGTGAGATTAAAGACATAGTAGTGGTAATAAAGTTTCAAATGAAACCATAAAGTGGCTACAGCAAGCTTGAACAATCAATTTGTGGCACTCACAACTTTAACTCTTCTGTCCCATTCCGTACTTTGTGGAGAATATAAATATAAAGTTACATATTTGCAGCTCCCTTACAATCGTCAATAAATATATATATATATATATATATATATATATATATATATATATCAAAGTTATTTTTTAGAAGTACGTAATTTTTATGGACAACACTTTTGACGCCATTGTTACAAATCATGCATAATAATTATATTTCTTTATTATATAATTTATTTACTTCTCACTTTATTACACAATACAAATATCAACAATATTTAATACTATAGTTAGAATGAACATAATGTTAAAGTACTAAATACAATCATAGAGACAGAAAGAGATAATATATGCATAAATACTGTGCAATGAACATAGAAGGAAGAAAAACATGGGCAGACGTAAGTATTCAAGATACGTCAAAAAGTAAGGGATGTACAGATAAGGGCAAGATACAGTTTGGCCACCCAGATAATTACATAGGTACCATGTCCAAGGACGGTTGTACTGCGCATGAAGTAGGTTTTATCAAAAAAGAAGATGATACCTAAGCGGAAACAATGACGGAAAGCATCAAATTGCTCACGCATGCGCACTTTCCGCGCCCACTGACAATGGAGGATAGGCATCATCCAAATCAAAGGCCAGAACGGCCCAAACTCGCAGACTGGAGGCTGGCTACCGAGGTAATAGAACTTGAAAAACTTAGATGGGCAATTAGTAAGTTCCAACCACTCAAATCTCCTGGCATGGATGGAGTATATCCAACTCTGCTCCAAAAAGGGCTAGAGGTATTAATTTCCTTGTGCAAAATATTCAGGGTTTGCTTGGCCTGGAGATACATACAAAACATATGGCGGAAGGCGAGAGTCATCTATCTATCAAAAATAGGTAGATTAACGGACCAAACCCAAGTCATATAGGCCTATATAAGCCTATCTTCTTTCCTATTTGAGACGCTGGAAAGACTATTGGATAGGTACATTTGAGACGAATTACTACGGGTCAAAGATCAATATGCATACCAGTCGGGGAATTCGATAGACCTTGCGCTGGACGAGTTAAATAGACTACTAGCATAGTCATCGGATGACAAGGAAATTGCAGTAGTAAAATTGCTAGGAGCGTTTAATAACGCGGCAACGCACTCATTAACGACGGCACTATGGAACAGAGAAGTCCCAACAGTAATCTGCTAGTGGATTAAAGTCAGCCTAGACAATAGGTTTATAACATCCAATCCAGGCAAGGCCTCCAACTGAGACGAAGGGTGAGCGCAGACTGTCCCCAAGGAGGTGTACTATCTCCACTACTCTGGGCAACCCTGGTTGACAAACTCCGTCGGAAATTGTCTACAGAAGGCTTCTATTGCCTAGGATATGCTAATGATCTAGCAATAGTAGTCGAGCGGCAATTTGCGAATACGATAACGAAGCGTTCGCAAAAAGCTCTAAATGTTGTCGACAAACGTTGTTATAAAGAAGGACCCTCTATATATCCCCAAAAGACCACAGTCGTCGCTTTTACACGGAGAAAAGCACTGGAAGATCTAAAGCTCCTAACGGAGTGGAAATTTTATTTACCCGTGAGTCATCTTGGACCAAAAACATGGAATTTCCACATAAAAAAAATTACACAGAAAGCAACAATCGCCCAGGGAAGGTGTAGGAAAAAGTGTGAAAAAAAAATGGGGGTTAAATCCCAAAATGAACCTGTGATTATACACCAGGGTAATGAGACCCATGATAATATATGGATCAGTGATATGGCGGACTAAAACGATACAGCCGGGAGCAATAAGGCTGTAAGATGGCGTACAAAGGCTTGCTTCCCTGTGCGCTACGGGGGCCATAATAACTGTTCCTACGACTGCAGTCGAGGTTCTTTTGGATCTGCTACCACTACACATATTGGCATACAAGGCGAAGCTCGGTCAGTGGTACATAGGTTAATGCAAGGGCAAATGCCAATTAGCCAGCAACACGGGACGGAGTACCAAAAGTTATACACAGAGATGAAGGCAGTCCATTCTAGGCATACCCACGGGCATAATGGTCCCAAGGTACAACTTCAATAAGAACTTTAATACCAGAGAAGGGTACTGGAAAAAAGGTCCCCCAATAATAGCACAAACAGTCTGCTATGTCGACCGACCGACGGATCCAATAAAGAACAGGCGGTCGGAGCCAAGATATATGGGACAAGGTCAAAAGCCAGTATCCCAATAAGACTAGAGAAATACGTAACCATATTTGAGACTGAAGTTACGTCATACACTGTTGCGCAAGGGAGATAATAGAACAAAGCACTGTCAACCAGTCGATTGCCAAATATTATCTTCATGTACGCACGATTCAAAGCAATATGTGAACAGCGATTCCACCCTTCTCATACAAAGTGCTCACGCCTTGCTTTTCTTGCAGTTGTACATTATTATTTTTTACTTTTTAGGATGACTTTTTATAGAAAAGCAAGTTTCAAATATTTTTATTTTCTACTGTTTAGTCATATCTTAATTAAATTATTATCATATATGGCCTAAATTTAATTAGTAAGTTAATTTAGATTTTCAAAGATAACATTACATATTTAGGTTAGATTGAGAGTGGGGGCGCGGGAGATCGCAGGGAGGTATAAAAATTTGTCTCTTAAAGATTTGTTTTGATTTCTCGCTCCTTCGTTTTGTAGATTTTTCAATTTTCATCCCCGCGCCCCCTACGTGCGGATATTTTCGAAAGTAACTGTAAAATACTGTATTGTCATCCGATCTTAGTAACTGTGCAAAATTTCATCAACTGATTATATCAGGAAGTATGTTAAATAAAGGATGCAAGATTTGAAGACAAACATTCTGTAAAAAACTGCATTGTGAGTTAAAGAAAGGCAAGTAAAAACAAAAATTTTCCCAACTCTAGCGTCAATTGAAAAATTAGTGCTTCCGGATATGGACTCTTTCGAATGCCCGCTAATACTTTGCGGGGTTACTAAACAGTAATCCTTTTCGTGAGGACAGTGCTTAGAAACAGCTCTGCTATTGGTTTAACATTTAATGGAAGGAAATTATAGAATTTGGATCATAAATAATTCATGAAGTAATTGTTTATGTTCTTTACATTTATTGGTGTAATGACGTTACGAATACTCCATATTCTCACAGAAGTAGTAAGTTTGCTGACTATGTTCGATTTTTCTTTCAAATGGCTTTGAGAATAGCATTGCACAGCGATAGTTGTTTTAAAGTGTAATTGTGCGTGCCATCAAAACTTAAAGAACAGTATGTCCCAAATTGTTAGTTTCGAAAAACCGTTCTTATATCCGGGCCAAAATGAAAAAAATCACTAATTGTTAAATGAATTATGTATATTAAATCATTTATTTCCTCTCTATTTCAATAATATTATATTATGACTTTTTCTGTTTGTTAAAAAGATAATCCATTGGTAAGTAAGTAAGTTGGTAAGTTAGTCGTTCCTTAAGACACGTTTCAAATACTTTTGATATATTATGGATTGATCGTGGACACTTTAAATTGACTGAGAACTACACCAGTTTTAAACATTTTTTATTAGAATTATTGCTATGTCCACGAGATGAACGTTATGTTATTTTCCAATAAAAATTCCTCATCTGCTGGAAAATTAAACTACTATCATTGAAACAAAAAAAAAATATATTGAAACGTCTAAGAAAAATTAAAATAATTGCAATATAGCAAGGAAATTAAATTCTTCATTCATATTCATAATAAGTAGGTAAAAATCTTATTTCCTTAAGTCACGCTCAAACTAATTATTTCGATTGTGAGAATTCTTATGTTACGGCTGCGGTTAATGGAATCTTGTAATATTTAAATTTAGTTTCGAATTCTCAGTTATTCTAAATATAATTTAAATCCTTTTAAATCATCCATTTTGAAAAGCCTATTTGCGTAACATGACGTCTAACATATAAGGATATAAATATATAAGTATTATTAGAAAGTGTCTTTACAAATGGTACAATGTTCTATGGTATTGACGTTATTTATACCGTTTTTAATGATTTTTGAATCAATAAAAATATGTTAAGTGGCTATATATGTACATGCATAATTAAATTTATGATAAAATACTACCAGTGCCTACTTCTATGGTGGAATGTTCGTTAAAGTTGGTTTGCCTGTTTTTCGTTGTAAAATAATATATAAATAAAACAATACTAGGATATTATTGCGCTCGGGTGCGGAGTTGCATACAAATGGCTATTTAACTAATTGTTTTGTCATGTCGAATAAGCAGGAATTGGGCATTCATTAACGGTTACGTCGATTTTGGTAAAAAAGTAATTGCCATACACAAAATTTTGCAAGAATAATTAAACAGACTATAAAAATACAAAGGTTAAAAATAAAAAAGGCCATTAATATTTAGTTTTATGTATACACCTTAGTTGTATGTATATATGTATGGGTGTATGTATATATGTATGGATGTGTATGTATGAATGTAATTTATCAAAACTTTTCGAACACTATCTTAAGGATCAGTTATAAGTGCACGTTCCCACTGCACGCTATGCGATGTTATGCTTTGCCATGGATGCGATTCGATGCGATATTACTATTGAAAGGCTTCTTATAAAACCCGATGTGTTCACAGTGCTTGCTGCTCGTTAGGCGATCTTGCGACATTGATAATCTAATAAAATGGATAATTATCAGGTTACCGAAAAAAACACGTCTTTAAGAACTTAAATCTATTCTAGATGGCTAGCAGAGCGAAGATTTAATCGGATTTGGTTTCAACAAGATGATTGTCGTCCTCATGGTTCTGAAACTTGCATTTCCGGATCATTTATTTAGTGGGCGGGAACCATGACCAGCTAAATCTTCTGATCTGACTCCAAGTGACTTATTTTTAAAGGGACACGTAAAATCTCAAATTTGCAGCTTCCAGAAGAACACAGCTAATAATCGCTAGGATTTGCGGTTGAAAATTCACGTTCGAACAAATTAGCCCTAATATGTTTATCTCAGGAAGGGTGCCTCTTTGAACACTTACTGAAAATCAACACACACTAGGACATATTTATTTAATTCATTGACTATTATTTTATTTATTTATTTATTTATTTACTACTGCAATTAACATTAAATAATTAGACAGAGGAAGACAAGGAGAATATATAATTAATTGCATTTAATTTTATTATATATTATTGCCTTTATTCTCGACTTGGATAGTTACAAGAGTCGGAAGTAACGGGTAAAGATTTGTTTTGTTGTTAGGCCAATAGCTGAAGTAGTGTGGTAAATTGCCTATTATATAATTTTTACACTCTTTTTGAATTTCTTTTTATTATGGACTTTAATGTATTCAGGTAGATGGTTGTATAATTTAATTCCATTGAAATTAATTTGTTTCTGGTAGATTGTTTTTAGATCTATTTCTTTTTTCATATTGATGGTTTACGGGCGATCCAAATGCATGTTTCTTGTTGTGAGTATAAACTATAGCCGCATGCATATACAATCCCTTCACATTCAGTAATTTATTATCAAAAATATATTTCTTCAGTCTACGACTTTTCCTGTTAAAAATTGTCCGTAGTATATAATTTTGTGTTATCTGGAGAGGCTGGAGAGTTGTATTGTAGGCTGAGCCCCAGACGCTAATACTATACCTAATTAGGTATTCCGCTAGGCTATATAGGTTATATGTCACTAAAAGAGTCTTTCTATTAAGTATACTTTTCAGGTTATAGAATTTATATATTAGTTTTCTTAGCTTCCCGTTTAAATATTTAATATGGTTATCCCATTTTAGGTGATTATCGAAAATAATGCCGAGGTATTTGACAGTAGTGGTATTTAGGATGTAACTATTCGTTTCTCTATCTATAAGATTAGGTTGCACCGTTTGAGGTAGTCCTGCCTTCGTTGGAGAAAAGGCCATAAATTTAGTCTTTAACAAATCTGTGTCTAGCGAGTTTTTGACTTTACTAATTGCCTCAGCCGCCTTTTGTCCCGCTAAGATCCAGGTGTCTCCCAAATATATCAGTACAGTGTCATCTGCATATGATATGATGTTGCACCCAAAGTTTCTGTCCAGTAAATCGTTGATAAACAGCAGGAATAAGGTAGGACCTAAGACTGTACCCTGTGGGACTCCAGTTTTTATTATTTTCTTAGTGCTAAGAGCATTGCCAATTTTTACTTGCTGGGGCCTATTTGACAGATATTGTTTTAATAAGTTACGGGCAATACCTCTAATTCCCATCTTGTTTAGTTTGTCCAGTAACTGGCAATGTGACACCGTATCGAAGGCTTCTTGTAGATCCAAAAAGATAGCTATGACTTTTTCGTTCTTTTCAAAGTTTGCTGTAATTTTGTCTGTAAGTAACTGGAGAGGACCTTCTGTACTTAAATTTCTTTGGAATCCATACTAATTTTTTGAGAGCACTTTATTTTTTTCAATATATGAACGAAGCCTATGGTTCAGACATTTTTCGAAAATTTTTGCAATATTGTTTATCAACGAAATTGGACGGAAGTCTGTCATGCAATTTTTGTTACCACTTTTATAAATTGGGACAACTATACTTTCTTTGAATTATGCAGGTATGTCTGCGTGTTTGAAGATAAGGTTGATAATATGTGCTAGAGGTTCACAGATGTGAACCTATAGCAGTTTTAGTGTTTTTAACGTTATTCCATCTTTTCCAGGAGAGGAGGAGTTTTTGAGGGAACATTTATACTTTTTATTTCAGTATCATCAACATCTTCCAGGAACATGGAGTTTAGATTTTGGCTTATGTTGTAATTTAAGATCAGGTTTTGTGCGTGTTTAGGTATGTCACTAGATATTTTTTCGCCGATCAGGAAACTAGATTATAAACTTTTTAAAACTGTTGTAAAATCTTTTTTAAATGAGAAATTCTTGTATTAATAAACGAGTTTTTTTATGTGGACTTTTCTATTATATGTAAGTAACATAGTTAATATTTGTTTGTACTTCAAATTACAATTGTTTGCTCTTTCAATTATATTCATTGTACATTTGTTTATTGTATATATGTAGCATGAATACAACATTTGTATTCTGTGTATTTTCTTTAATCTTGTACTGTTGGCCTGTGTAAACATGTTTGTATAATACGCCAATAAGTAATACTGAATAATCCTTAAACACTTCGATTGCCCTTTATGATTACTTAAAATATCATTAATAAGCTTCGACGTCAAATCGCTCGCCCTATATATGTTCATTATAAAGAAATTGAAATTGAAACAATAAAAAGGGTAATTGAGTAATCGTATTTTAAAAAACTTATTGTAAAGTTAACTAACTGGACCTTGCTTTAACAAAAATGGAGAAATATGACAAGAAAATCTTGGTGCAAATAAACTCATTTTACGTTTAATTACCATACGTAATTATCAGATCACATATTTAGACATAATTTTACTTTACACATCGTAAATGCAGTGTGACGGACTGTATGGCATGTTAAAATAAACTTATAAACAACAAATCAACACTGAGAAGTCGGTAGAACAATAAAATCGTCCACTAATTTACGAGGTCCATAAAAATCAGGGTTATAAGCTTGTATTTCGACGTGGGGTAAGTGAATAGCACTTCAGGTTACCACTAGGGGTCCGTCCACACTAAAAGGGCGGCTTTGGCGCCCTCGGAGCGGAACAATGAGATCAACTTGAGACCACTACAGCATACATTCACCCACCCTATAAATAAAGCTTGTTTTCAAAGAAGTACGTATGGTGGAAAGGCGTGCCTTAAATAAGCACTTCATTTGTGTTTTGTGTTGTTTCTATTTATTTTTTCATTTCAATCTAACGTGAGAAAGATTCCTACATTATTTATAACTCTCGGCGTGGATTGTTTTCTTTACTTATTTTATTTGTCTTGGTGGAAATTAAATGAATGCGTTAAATGCTATTTATACAAGCGGCTTAAAGAAGAATAAACAATAATTAAGTTGTATTTATTAACACCACGTTTATCACTGCTAAATAAATCTTTATTTTAAATTAATTTAAAAGATTATATTTAAGTATGCCATAAAACGTTGACTAAATGGGTTTCATTATTCTAAAAAACTAATTTTCTACAAGACTATATAAAAGCCGATTGGACGATAAATTACAAATAAAGGAATTCGATAATTTAGAAAAAGAGTACGAGTATATAAGCAGCAGATGCATCAGATTGTCATGAAAAAGGAGGAAAGTAGCAGTAGTCATATTAGTGGGATGAGGAAATTGAGATCGAAATAGAGCAAAAACTTAAAAATATCCTTATACTTAATAGGCTATTGATTATGTCATGTAGAAAGGAACTAAGACGTTCAAGAGTTTTTATTGCATAAATCGTTTAATTTGTCATTTAATATGAGAAAACCGCGGAGTTTTTAAATTAAAGGGTGCAAATTGGAGATAGGGGTGAAAATGCAACCCTTTCAGTTTTTTAAATATAACTCGAAAACGAAGCAAAATTGAGGTATAGTTAATAGGAAACTTTTTGTAGAGAATGAAATTTGCCATCGAAATTGTATATTTAAAAAAATAAAAAACATTTTTTTGTGAAAAGTATACAAAAAAATTTTAAAGAAGCAAGAAATTAATTTTTTTTCTAATTTTTGGCCAATAACTTTTTTTGAGGAGAGATAGGTATAGGCATTGCTGTGTAGAAAAAAAAGTTGATGAAATTTCCTTTAAACTGGTTGTCTCAAAAAGTTTTTTCGATGAAAATTGACTGAGATATAGTCGCTCAAACTTAGCCATTTTTTTCGATTTTTATCGCGTTTACCTTGATATTGTTTTAAATCTTATTTTCTATAACAAAGTTGATTTTTACTCACTAAAACAATGTATTTCAAGTTAATTTGTTAATAATGAATAATTATTTTCACAACTGTGATGGTTTTTTAAAACAATGTCACAATTAGTTATACTAAAATATTAATTTTTTATCTATCTGATATATAGAGATTTGTCTTTTTTCCAATAAAGCTTATTCAGGTAAGAATATTTTATTAAATTATTTTCAAATTATAAACATTTCATCCCATCTCTTCAAAAACATTTTCAAATTGAATATCAATCTCTTCATCCACGTCTTCAAGGACATCTTCTTCTGCAATATTTGCTTCTTGTATATTGTCGCAATTGACATCACCCATACAGTCTTTGCAAAACATAGAACAAGTTAGTCCTAGTTTCCTGCAACCACACCTTCCGTGACAACTTGTGGTACATCCGCAATCTCTGGTGCAAAATGTTCATTCGTGGAATTTGCTATCAATCCATATTTTGATTTTTTTCCAACCCCAGTGAAGAAGGTTTAAATGCTTACTTACCATTCCACTTCTGTATTTGAAAATATATCCTTAAGCCATGCTGTTTAGCGGCAACATGCATTTGCGTAAATTAGGTCACAGAAAACTTTGCCATATTTTCAAGCAATATTTAATTATATAATAAACATTAATAGTCTAATTAATTAATAAATATATTTTAAGTTAAATTAATTTCAAATATATTTTTACAAATCTTCATATTTAAGATTGATAAAAAAGCAATATTTAAAAATAATTTACTGTTACTTTGAGCGGTTATATCTCAGTCAATTTTTATCGAAAAAACTTTTTGATACCACCATATTAAAGGAATTTTTTTTCTATACAGCAATGCCTATACTTATCTCCGCTCAAAAAAAAAGTTATAGGCAAAAAAGTAAAAAAAAATAATTTTTTACTTTTTTCACAAAAAATTGTTTTTTATTTTTTGAATGAGTCATTTCGATGGAAAATTTGATTCTCTATAAATAGCTTCCTATTAACTATACCTGAATTTTGCTTCGTTTTCGAGTTATAATAAAAAAACTGAAAGGGTTGCATTTTCACCCCTATCTCCAATTTGCACCCTCTAAATTAATAGCACTCCTCGGTTTTCTCATCTTAAATGACAAATTGAATGATTGATGCAATAAAAACCCTTGAACGTCTTAGTTCCTTATTTCCCTGTTTTTTATGACATAATTAATAGCATATAAGCTCAAAAACGTGAACGACAAAGTCACATATCTAGAGCCCAAATAACAGTACGTAAAGTGATTAGTAGATAAAAGATTGAAAAGTGGGAGACAACATGCTCTAGACTAAACATAGGAGGTAGAAAAAGCACAGAAAGCTGAAGGATGCTGAAGAACATGAGAAAAGAATGTAAAAAGATATTATCTCAGCAATATCAGGATTTTGAAAAAATAAATTTACAGAAGAGAATTAAAATTCGAAAAAGTAACAAACATTAATCATAATGTAGTCACACAAGGATCTCCAATAAGAATAAACATGTCAGAAAGTTAAGGAAGTATTATATATAATTGATACATATTTTATGGTAACTATATAATATGCTAAATATATGAGTTATGACAACTGAGGAGACCTCGTGTTGTGTCTAGTAATATTTATAGCATTATTGTTCATACTTATCGTTATATATAACAATATCGATGTTGTTGCATTTTAAAAGAATTTTCGATTTACAATAAAAGAATTATACGAAACAATAAGAAGAATTAGACTAGTATGTTTCGATTTTATATAGTTTTGGATTGCTATATGTACACATTATTGACTTCGGTAGTTTTAGAAGAAACAATTTCCTTTATTAGGCTAAGAGTTGGAGACGTGGTATAATTTTTTATTAGATACTTTTTGCATTCTTTTTTGAATTTCTTTTTATCATTTGTTCAGGTAGTTGGTTGTAAAGCTTGATACCATTGTATTTGATTTCTTTTGCTATATTTTTTAGTTTTTAGTTTTATTTCTCGTTTCGTATTGGTGACTTAGCGTCGAACCGAACCTATGTTTCTTGTTGTGAGTATAAATTATTACAGCCGCATGCATAGGTAATAGACCTCTCACATTTAGTAATTCCTTTTCTACAAATATATTTCTGTAGCTATCTCTTCTTCTTATGTTGAAAATTGTCCTTAATATATAATTTTGTGTTACTTGAAGAGGCAGTAGGATTGTATTATACACAGAGCCCCAAATACTAATGCCATACCTAATTATGGATTCCGAAAGGCTAATATATGTCACTAAGAGAGTTTTCCTGTTTTCAGGTTGTAGAACTTGTTTATTAATTTCCTTAACTTCCCGTTTGAATATTTAATATGGTTTTCCCATTTTAGGTGACTGTCAAAAATAACGCCAAGATATTTAATAGTAGTGGTATTATGAATGTAATTATTTGTAACTTCGCTTATGTGTATAAGTTCCATTGTTTGCGGAATTTCTGCTTCTGTTAGTGAAAAGCTAATAAATTTAGTTTTTGTTGCTATATTCAGTTTTACTAAATTTGTATCTAGCCTGGTTTTAACTTTACTTATTGCAGTGGCTGCCTTTTCTCTTGCTGAACTTGCAGTTCTCTCCCGAACAAATTAGTACGGTGTCGTCAACATACATCCAAAGTTTTTGTCGAGTAAATCATTTATAAATAGCAGAAACAAAGTTGGTTCTAGGACAGTGCCTTGGGGTACTCCGGTTCTTATTATTTTCTTTGCACGAAGAGCATTGTCTATTTTTACTTGCTGAGATCTATTTGACAAGTATTGTTTCAATAAATTGTAGACATTTCCCCTGATTCCCACTTGGTTTGGTTTGTCTAATAGCTGGCTTTTTGTAAGACTAAAAATACCTGACTTTTTCGCTCTTCTCAAAATTTGTTATGATGGTGTCTGTTAGTAAATGGAGAGGATCTTCTGTGCTTAATTTTTTTTTTTTTTGAACTCATACTGATTTTATGATATAATTTTATTTTTTTCTAAGACTGAGCTAAGCCTATGATTTAAACACTTTTCAAAAATTGTTGCTATATTGTTTATCAATCGTATTGGTCGGTAATTTATCATGTGGTTTTTATTGCCATTTTTATATATTGGGACTACTATATTTTCTTTGAAATCTTCAAGTATGTGTGTATTTTTAAAGATAAGACTAATAATATACGCAATAGGTTTACAGATATGACTAGCTAATAGTTTTAGAGTTTTTACTGTTATTCCATCTTTTCATAGAGAGGAGTTATTTTTCAAGCTGTATATACTATTTTGTATTTCCGTTTCATTTACATCTTCCAAGAACATGGAACTTATATTTTGGTTTGTATTGATTTTTTCTAACTTTTGTGTGTGTTTCGGAATTTCATTAGAAATTTTTTCACCTCAATAAAAAAATTGATTAAAAGCAGTTGCTATTTCTTCCTTGTTTGTGGTTTGTGTGTTGCTTTCTAGAGTCATTTGTTCTATGTTGTCTTTGCAATAATAACTTTATGTTTTCTATGGCATTTTTTATAAACAGAGGAATCGAATTTTAATTCAGGTAGCGTTATAATATTACTAAAAATCAAAATGTTCTATTAAAATTTGGATGTCGTATATAGTTGTGATTCTGTACAATTTTCGGTGAAACTTTGTCTAGTATAATTTTTACATTTTATTCTGGAATTGTAAAACTAAATCTGATAAAGGTTAATATAAATGATCACTTTTTTAAATCGATCAGAAATAATATATGTGTCAGGGTACAAACGGGTGAAATAAAACGCATTATACAAAGATATTAAACATAATTCTCTAAATTAACAAGACTTAGCAATTATACAACATATTTTTTTAAAAACTCAATAATACTAAACCATTTCTTGTATCGTAATTTAATTTCTTGAATTGCGTAGGCGACAATAAACGTGGATTAACTAAATAAATGAGAAAATGTATTTACATAATAAAATTTGTGTCGAATTCCTTGAGGTATCTTAACGTCTGCGTTTAAAAATATTTTATTCTTTTTAGTATCAAATGACACGGCGACGTCCGCCGGCACTTCAAAAATCCTGATCCCTGATTTGTTAATATTTTAATAACAGCGTAGCGGTGGCGTCAACTACAATAAGTAAAAATATTGGTTTAAATATAAACTTTCCGGCACAGAACATGAAAAATATTTGTATCATATTTACCAGTAGCTTTCATAGTTCTCTAAAAATAACGTTTTTTCCGCGAATAACTCCTTAATGTGACCGAAAGGTAGGTAGTACCTTAAACGACGTTTTACCATGCGATGTGCGTGCAGATTTTGGACATTTCCTAAAGGTATTAGAAAGTATTAAATCAGAATAATGCTATTATTTTTTAGACGATTTCAAAATTCCAAACTTTAATAACCTACTAGTACATGACGCCAAATGTTAGTTTTTATGTTCTCACGATATTGGCCAACCTTAAGGCAATATAGCAGCAGTAAGAGGACTATCTAATAGGTTTCATTTATCTCTCACGAAACGAATTTTGAAAATTATTTATTCTAACTTAAACGTTCTTGGTAATTACTTATTTCTTTGAACAAGTTTTCATTTCTGTTGTGGTTCTCAGAATAGGTATAAGTTGACAGACAAAAGGGACAGCTTTCAAAGAAGAGTGCTAAGATTAGATACTCATAATAGTACAAATTCCAAAATGACTTGTTTTCTCTTATCCACTGCTATTTTTGTTTGTCTACTCAAATCCATTTGCAAAAACACAATACAAATCAAAAAATGGCTTAAAATATATAAGAAGCTACTGAAAAAAGCAACAGTTACAAAAGAAAAAGGGTAGCTTACGTTGGGCTCAGTCGAATAAAATCCTTTAATGGTTTGATTAGGCCCATGTACACCTTTAAGCTAGCCTCAAGACAAGATGTTTTACATGTTTTCTTCGCACATTTCAGTTTAGTATTTATTTGAAGCTATACACTCCACTATAAGTCTGGCTGAAAACAGTAAATAGTAGAACCAGGGGCGCGTGGATTTTCGAATTTACTAAATTCCATAATTCCATAATATTTCGAAAAAATGAAAGCCTTGTCTTAAATTAATATATTATGGATTTTCTATATAGTAAAAAAAATGTTGACCCATTTTGTTTAAATATGGCAACATGTTACTTGATATTTCTCTCCACGTATTATAAAAGCGCAGATGTAAATATTTGTTCTTTGGCTTTGGTTGGTAATAGTTTCAGTTTGCAATCAGTGATCTTTGTGTATAGTGCGATGTTTATAAACTCCTCGGTATTAATCATTGCTTATAAATTACGTATTTGTTGTATCATATTGCCTTAAAATTTTATGTTGTAAGTGTTTTAGTGAAAATAAGTATACGTGTATATTAATTGTGCTATATTGTTATACTTTTAAATGTGAAAAATGGAAGCGGTTCCCAGTTGTTCACAAGAAGTGGTAAAGGTTCATTCCCCTAAAAATTCTCCATTGAGCTACAAGGAGAAGAAAATTATTTTGAATATATATAATGCATTGAAGAAAGATTATCCGATGCAACAGATATGAGGATCAACAGGTTTAATTAATACGACTTCAAGGTAAACCGGTGTGAGTGAGTGCACCGTTTACAACATTTTAAGAGAAGAAAAGATGAAGGGGATGTTGGAAAACCGCTCCTTCCTGACTTCGCTTTCGAAGTCTGGAAGGAAAAAATAATATTAAACGATTTCGAGAAAAATAGAATTTGACGTAAAGTTCATACATTTTTTGATGATAATTAAATCCCTACTGTGAAGAAAATTTTACAGTCCATGAATATAACCAAAATTGGCAAATTGACGCTTAAAAGTAAAGAAGAATAGAAAGTAAAGAGAAATGGCATTTGTTGGCGAAGAAATTACATTCGGGCAATTAGAGCTGCTCGTGAAAGAGGAAGAAATTGCTATTATTTAGATGAGACGTGGTTGAATGAATGATATAGTGTAACGCAATTTTGGCAAGATACAAATGTAAAAAAATGTTCGTCAAATCCATACGGATGATTAGACAACCGGATTAAAAATAATGCCAACAGGAAAAGCGAGACGCTTTATAATAACGCACATAGAAAGTGATTTAGGATTCGTGGAGGATGGACTTCTATTGTTCGTGTCGAAAAATGTGTTGATTATCATGAGGACATGAATGCAGATTTTTTTCAAGAAATGGTTTGGAAAAATTCTTAGAACCTGGATCTGTTGCGATTATGGATAATGCCTCGTACCACAGCCGATTACTGGAAAAATTATCAACCAGTGCATAGCGAAAAGTGCAAATTCAAGAATGGTTAGATGGTAAAGGTATCCCATTCGATCTTGCTTCGGTTAAAGCCGAACTACTAACCCCAGCAAAACAGCATTCGCAGATATATAAGAAATATATTGTGGATAAAATGGCTAAAGCTGGAGGTATTGAGGTATTACGACTGCCGCCTTACCGCTGTGAACTGAACCCCATTGAGCTTATTTGGACTGAAGTAAAGGGGAATGTTGCACGAGAAAATAGAACCTTTAAATTAGAGCACGTAAAAGGCCTTCTATTTAGTGTATTAAAAAGAGTTGATTATTGGCGAAAATGCATACAGCACCTTAAAGAAATTGAAAAAAAGGTGGGATACGGATATTCGAATTGATGCAGTAATCGAGACAATAATTATAAGTATAGGGGCCAGCAGCGATAGTGACAGTGACCTATGATGGTGTTATGTAGTGATTGTGAAAAGATGAATTATTTATGCTGGAAAATTATTGTTGTTAAGTTTTGTTTTTAAATATGTTGTTTTAACAAGAATGCTTATTTATGTTGTTAGAAGAGTTATTTATTTTTAACTATGGTAAATTTTATTTTAATTGTTATTTCAACAAGAAATTTTATTTATGTTATTAGAACAGCTATTTATTTTTAGCTATGGTAAGTTTTGTTTTTAATTATATTATTTCAACAATAAAATTTATTTATGTTGTTAGAACAGTTATTTATTTTTAACTTACAAGTTTATTTATTTATTTTTTTAACCTGTTACTCTCTAATTAACAACCTCGCCACAATCCTATCCTGGCAAGGGATATGCTCACAGCTCCACGTTGGTCCTTGCTGGGTAGTAAGAACAACTGGCATGGTTGAAGTTTGTGTCAATTTTTACAATCAAACACTCTACAGTTTTGATGTCATATTTCGTAGGTATGCAACTGCTAAACAAAATTATGCCTGTCATTAAAAATGTTCTGAAAGGAACTTCAGTTTTTCTTTTTGGCTGAGTTGAATGTAAAATCAAATTTAATTATAAATATTTTTTGTTTTATTTCATAAAATACAAACAATATTAGTATTTTATATATACCTATATAAATATATGGAATATTTGACCTCCGTCTATAAAAGTTCCGCGTATTTCACAGCAATCAACAAATTATTAGGCATAAATGTGACACGTTCACACATTCAACCTATTTGTTCGACTATGGCGATTACACTGAATGTCCTAATCGTGGTTTTCATTTCTGGTAGGATATATTTTTATGGTAGAACGAGGTGCCGCTTTAGTATTAAATAACAGTTAAATCCTTTGATGAGAATGTCGCTGATTTTTTCTCTACTATGTACTCTTTTTGGCTCCACTTACAGCAAAGTTCCTCTTTAAGTAAATACCGGGAAATAAAATTTTATTATGATAATGTTATACGTCTTATTAAAATCATTTAAGCCATTTGCATGTTGAAAGGATCAATAGATAAACACACAAATATACAAAGAAAACCAGAACCCTCGCCTTTCTTGCCGTAAACAAGGGAAAATCTAAAATTAATAAATAGCCCTCCGCCCACGGCGTCGGATTATTATCAAGCAACAATTGTGATAAAATTATTTCGGAACTATTAACGTCCTTGGGATATTATAGCTGATAATTTTTTGTGTTTCTATGGATAATGTAGAAAATGCAGGCAAGAGTTTAAAACATTAAAAAATATACCTCATATTTCAGGTGAATTAAGATAAATTAATATGTTTAATTGCTAGCATGTTCCTCAGTTCTACCCTTTTTCGATAATTACTATTATTTTGAATATGTGAAAAATTTATTTGGTTAAAGACATACACATTAATCTCATAGATTAAAAAAAGACATGAAATTGATTTCCATATGTTACTCCTTGGTTGTTTCAAAGAAATTACCAATACAAATGAGAGGCAATATCATTGAGACAATTAATCGTCATTGAATTCGGTTCAAAGATAATGAGTTACAATAACAAAGAAAATGTTTAATTTATTTCTGATTCACCGTGTAACCATTGAAATCATCTTGCACGAATTTTTTAGAAGACCATTATAGTTATTTTCTGTATGTCGCATATGTAGCAGCTTTACATGATAAATCCATTTTAAAAAACCAGCGGGGCAGATGGTTCGCCCTTTACATCAATTTATCTTTTAAGTAACTTGGGATTAACTTAGCTGAACTATTACAAACGACCCGTTTTGCCTTTATTGGATATTAGAATATAAAATGTGTGTGGAAAATTTTTCATTCTCTATGATCCCTTATTATAAATTGTTTAGAATATTCTCGAGAATATTTGAACTTTAATTTATACACTTGTTAAGTTACGAAATTTTTCTGTCCATAAATTATTAAAACTTGTACATATTTTTCCCGCTGTCGTACAGTTTCTTAGTGGAGGGTATAACATGTTATGTAATTTAGGAACGACAGAACCATGATTTATTTTTGTATCATACATCGTGTCACATTCAGTCAACTCAAGGCTAAGATGTGTAGGAGTGTGGCGCTGGAAAGAATAAATGTTCTCTTTCATCTTTTCACCATTAAGTGATGAATTTTTGAAACGATATGTTAACACACCTTGACGATTAGGGTGCTGGATATTTTTCGTACTAATTACAACATTTAATATCAAGAAATATTCATCATCTGAATTCTGCAGATAATTATTTCCAATCTTATTATAAAATCCAAGAAATATCAAGAAACCCGGTCGGGTTTCGCAGCTAATTTTCTCTCTCTCTCTCTCTCTCCCATGTGAAAGCGAAACAAGACGGTTCATATACAGCAAGATATTGCTTTCTGCGCCATCTGGATATTTCTTTTCTTTCATGAAAAAAATATAATCATTTAACATTGGTCAAGAAACCCGGTCGGGTATCGCAATTAATTTTCTCTCTCTCTCTCCCATGCGAAAGCGAAACAAGACGGTTCATATACAGCAAGATATTGCTGCCATCTGGATATTCCTTTTTTTATAAAAAAAATATAATCATTTAACATTGGTAATTACATGCGAAATGGGTTGTTTATCGTTTCATCTTTAAAGTAAATACCTGTCTTTAACTTGTCCTTATTACGGCATTGCTATTGATGTTTGAATTTTGAGATCTGTCATTCCGGTTATAAAATTATACTGGACGGAAGTGACGTCGGTCGACGAATACGGAATTTAAGTCGCTTAATTTAATCCTGTGACAGTGACATTTATAAATAACGTGAATATAGACACAAACAAAATATAAACATAACCTAAATTTTTTTCATAGTGAAGTTAGGCGCGAGTGGGTTGTCTAACCTAAAAATTGAACATTTGTGTAGGATTTTTCGCAAACACCACCAAGATTAAGCAGAAGCTAAGTTTGCATATTAAAATTTGATTAAATCTATTATTTGTAGTTTTTTCTTAATCTGGTCGTAGAAAAAGTATACTGTACAACTCGAGTGGATTATCCATATCGCACTCGAAAGATTTAGGCACTCCGCCTATGGCGTCGTGCTCAATCTTCTTTCTCGTGTGATATGGCTATCATATCCACTCTTGTTGTACAAACTACTATTGCATCGTATAAATCATTGGACATGCAGTTTTATGATGTCACAGTATTTATATTTATGAGTCCATATATAATAAAGCTAATCTTTTACATCCGGAACAAAACTTTTTCTGCAGAAATTATATCCTTATTTAGAGATTAGTGAAACTACTGTTCGATTTCCACAGTAGGCAAATGGTGCTGATTGTGGAGTATTTGCAATAGCTTTTGCTGTTTCTTTAGCATTTGGCATTCGCCCTGAAAATGTTGTGTATGAAATCAAATTTCACGGTTCTTTTACATAACCTATCATAATAGCTAACTGTGAAACCACGTACTGTTTCATAATAAAAAAATAAGTGAAATCAGCAAATTGATGATAAAATGTAAGCGGTGATGAAAGCGTCATATCCTAAAAATGTAAATGAACTACAGACTTTGTTAATGATATTAAGACTATGATTTATTGACAAGGTGTTAATTTTAAATAGACAACTCAGCGTAGTAAATGTGTAGAACAAATGAAGAATGAAATTGCAAATAATTGAAATTTGGTGCTCTACAATTCTGGATTTTCAATAATCTTGACAATAGGTTCCTAGTCACATGATCTAGTTAGTACTTTATCACACCAAATTCTGGTTTTTGAATAACCAATTGCATTTGCTTCAAGATCATTGACTTAAAGTGAGAAATCATGTAATCAGATTAGTAAGGAAGACACTGCTGTATTGTAGGGGTTATATACATTTTTAAATTTTATTATGGTAGAAAATTTATCTTAATACCCGACCACATCCACTGACAACAATATTTAATCCACAGAAGAATTTAGCAACGATTACAGCGAAACAAACGTATCATATGCTCAATTTCTACCTGGATTTGATTATAATATGGTTTGCAGAAAAACAGCAGATCAGTAATAAGCTGATTACTATTATTATTGTTATTATTATTACTATTAAAATTAAAACATTAATTGGAAGTCCTGTTATTTATTATTCAAAATATCAAAATGGTTGTTGAAGGCATGTGACATCAATAAAAATAAGGGCTCTTGAAGGCTCTAAGAACTTTGCTGCTCTAGATCCCGATGGGATAAATAACTCTTGATGGAAAAGTTATCGAGCACCCACCACCATTTGGCCAGAATTTTTAATTCCTGGCTGAACGGGGAGCAGAAAATTCCTTCTTGGGTTGTTGAGGGGCGGACAGCGCTGATCCCCAAGAACGGAGACCTGTCCAACCCAATGAACTACAGACAGATAACCTGTCTAAACGCATGTTACAAGGTGTTTACTGCATTTTGTATATGCGGGTGCTCCACGCAGTTGAAGCGGTTTACGAACGGATATACGAGCAACAAGGGTAGAAGAGAGGTGCCGCTGGCTGCAAGGAGAACCTGCTGATCGACAGATGTGTCACGCAGGACTCCATGCAGTATAAGCGGAACCTCTCTATGGCCTGGATCTATTACCACAAGGCATTTGATATGACATCGCATGAGCTCAAGGTTCACTTGCTCCGATGTCATGTAGTAACTGGTCCCGTAGGGAGATGTATTGAAGGACTGATGCCGCTCTGGAGGACTCGCTTTACCATAATATCGGATAAGGATAGAGTCCAAACAGAGTCGGTAACATTCAGAAGGAGAATATTTCAGGGAGATTCCCTCAGCTCTCTTCTATTTTGCATCTCACTACTGCCATTATCCGTCTCGCACCGGAAAACCCGTTGCTACAACTGCGGTACCCCCGGCGATGGGAGGAATAATCTATTTAATATGGATAACCTTAAACTTTATGCCGCCTCAGAAAGGGATCTCCAACAATCTCTCAGGGTGGTACAGGAGTACACGCAGGCTGTCGGTATGCAGTTTGGGTTGGACAAATGCGCACTGATCCATCTCAAGAAAGGACGATGCGGTGACTACGAAGAGGACGCGCAGCTCGTGGACGGAAGCATCTTACACCATATAGATGCCGAAGAGTCGTAAACTTACTTGGATATGGAGCAACGTTCCACCCATGAAGTGAGTATAGTGAAAAACGCTCTCCGCGGCAAGTATCAACTTCTACTCCGACAGATCTGGTCTTCAGAACTGTCAGAGAAGAACAAGGTGTCTGCTACAAATATGCTTGACATTCCGATTCTTATTTACTCTTTCGGAGTAGTGAAATGGACTAGAGAAGAGCTGCGTCAACTCGATGTAGTAACCCGCAAGAAGATGCATCTCAATAAAAGCTTTTCTCTTTAAGGCAGCACGGAGAGTAGCCGATGAACTTGGTCTCATCTTCGACGTCGAGCGGGTAAACCCCGACTCTGTCACCGAGTTGGAACCCGTTCGACTAAAAGCCCACATTATATATATAAGGATAAGCCATTGCACGGAGTCTTCTATAAAAATATTGAAGACCTCGGCTTATCCGAAAGGCTGACCTTCGCCTTTTTAAGGTCAGCCGGGCTGAAGTCCGAGACCGAGGGATTCATAATGGCTTGCAAGAATGGTGTATTTAACTTCCTAGTCTATCGAAGTTGTGTCATGGGTATGGAGGTCCCTGATGTCAGCCGCAGGACGCCGGCGACTGTAATGCACTTACTGTCGGCTTGTCCGACTTACGCAGTCTCAGCCTATATTCACAGATATGACGCAGCATTACGAGTGCTTTATTATCATCTAAGGCACTCGTATGGGATAGATGAAACACCAGTGCTGCCTTACGCTCCGGGGATATTGAGTCCGTTGTGGGGAATGGGAAGTGTCTAATTTATTGGAACTACTCGTTTCCCACCGTCAGGCAAATACAAGCCAACAAGCCTGACATTGTACTCCTGGATCACCAACTTAAGACAATGTATATCGTGGAATTCTCAGCCCCTGCTGAGAGCAACATTATCTCGAAAGAGAGGGAAAAACGGACAAAATATTGAGATTTGCTCTTCGAACTCCGCAGGTTTTATCCAGGCCATTCTGTTAAAATAGTGGTACTGATTATAGGAGCCCTCGGTGGAATGAGACGCTGCTTTCAGAACTAAAGATCATACCGGCATGCCGAGATTCGGCAGAGATCTTAGCCGGCGGAATGCAGAAGGCCGCCATCCTCTGTTCATTGCGTCACTCACCCCACGGGCGTGGGGAGCTATTGGTATTTATTACGAGCTCCCCTCTGTGAGGGTCGGAGCCACAGAGTAGGGTGACTGGCTTTTTGTAAAAAAAACAAACAAAAAATGTAAGAATAAAATATAACACACAAAGAGAAGTAGATAGTATAACAGCAACAACTTTCAAGGCTACATAAAAAATGGAATCATCAGGTATGGAAAGAAAATATTTGGAAGGATATTGAAAATAAGTGATTAGAAAAGAGAATACATGGATGGTACGGAAAAGAAATGAAAGAACATATAAATCGGTCACAAACATTCGCTTGGCACAAAAATGGAATAATCAAAGAGGAAACAGAATCCATTACAAATACAGCTGTTCTCATCAGCAAACATAACTATATTTATGCTATCATTGGTAATTGGAAGATTATTTACAAATAAAATGAATAAAAATGGTTCAAAGACAGAACCTTGTGGAACCCCTTGATTAACATCTTCTGAATAAGATCTTATTGTATTAATCTCTACTATTTGTGTCCTGTCCCGTAAATACGGTTTTATGTACTCGTTCACTTTACCCCTCTGTCCATAAGCTTCAAGTTTGTCCAAAAGTAATCAGTGATCCACCAGACCAAAAGCTTCAGTTAATTCCATAAATAACATAGTCTTTTTCTATCTAGCTATCTACCCGGTATATGTATGCATGATATTTAGTTGTTCTTTTCTGTTGTAGCTTAAGTAGGCTTTAAGACTGATATTAAACCAAAATATCTTTGTTCACAGTATGCCAATAATTGTCATTTTTGATGAAGGTTATTAAAGGAACAAATTAAAAGTAGGTAAATCTTTATCAAGATATGATATAATATATCTACCGATAAATGGACCCGTATAAAATCTTACATTATGTGATCTGTATATTTTGCTATTGCATTTTGTATGTTCTGATAGTTTATTTGGATTTGTTAACATTGTTGTATTTAAATTAAATTCTCAGCAGACGTTAGAAGGCTAAACTAAACATGATTTGCATAATTATGTGTTTTCCTATAAAACAGGACGATAAAAGCGCGTGTCGGACTTGAGTCTAATAACCATCGATGAGTCACCGGGTCTATATAAGAGCAATGCATGCGACAAAAAGTCAGTCTGCAATTCACGAACGAACCATAAGTGGGTGGAAATGCTGGCAGACGTTGAACATAACCACTCGCAGCCTACTTTTAAGAGAGGCTGCACTCGCTGCCGCGGTTCTTGATCTGGCATCCACTACTTATCGCTCGATATATCATATTGCTACTCTCTTCCTATCTTATGTCAACATAGAGGTACTTTTGGTAGCTGCTATCTAAGGTAAAGAGGAAGTAGATGAGGGTTTAAAATTCACGTATACTTGTGAAAATGTCTAGGTCTAGGATAGTTGTATAAATTATACAAATAAAGCGACAATCGTTTGAATTTAGTTTGCGGATAGTATTAAATATTTTTCTTTCAATTGTGAAAATCGCGGATACCTTGTTGTAGAACATCAGTTAATAAACCCTCCGATTCATATATCATATTAATTTAAATATTAGGCTGACCGAACACGAAAACATGACATTAAATATACATTTTATCAAAGTAGATTACAAAAAGATTTTCGGTAATGGTAACAGGAATGATTAACGATTTTCCTATAATTCTGTCAATTTAAGCACGAACGTTGTTGCGTGGGAAACAATTGGAAACACAAAGTCCATCCGAAATTGCCAAAATTTGTTCCGGGAACCTTCAAACGTGTTTCGATTCTGCGAACTTTTATTCACTTTGCAGAGTTTAAATAAATAGTCGAATATAGAGTGCACAAAAAATTAGTTTATCTTTGTTGTAAAATACTGCAGCCTATAATGACTACAATTAATATATTTTGTTATTTACATCTATAATAAAAAGAATAATAATAAATAAAAACATAAGGTTGTTTGTTTGTGTAAAAACTCCAGATAGCTGAATATTGAATAACAATGATCCTCATCGCCTTGCGCTTTTGATGTTATTTGATAATTGTAAAAGACGTAACTATAAAAAGAGCATTGTTAATTTGACTTATTATAACATCGTAAGTTCAATTAGTCCTTTAGCAAAGAACATCGGTTACAATTTTCTATTCAATATGCAGGATGCAAATAATGCTTTTGAGTAATATTCTGCTAAATATATGCCGCTCTAGATACAATAATTGTCCCTAAAACTGCGTCGTGTTTAAATTGGCAGTATAATTTAATACACTAATTTTAAAAATATTTTAATAATATAAAACTACACATATAATAATAATAATAGCGTCTTTATTTTCCACTTAAAAAGAATTACTTTCAATTTCCTATCATGTACATATATGAATGGAATAATAGGCGAAATTCAGCAATAGATTTACAATATTAACAATAAAAACAGAAAAGATATTATAGATTAGCTGCTCTTCCACTTAACCTAATCTGCGCACTACATTCAGTGAGAATAAATAGAAAAATGGTTAATAACAAAAAGAAAAAAATAACTTAATTAAACTAAATTTTAAACTAGGTAGTATTAATTATGTTGATTATAAATTAGTATTTTTAAATTTCTTCTGAAACAATTAAAATTCATTTCTTTCAAGTTATCAGATAGAGTGTTATAAGCTTTATAGGTCTGATACTTAAAACAACATTTAAATTGAATAATCAATTTTATAGCAGAATGAGATTTTATAAAAATATAGGAATTATAATATTCCAACCCATCTGCAAGTGCCTTATATAAATAAGGACTGAACGAATTAAACCAAAACAGCTACTCCTCCTTACGTGCTGAATTATATGGTAAAATTTTGCGAATTTTGTCTAAATACAGTTAGCACTAAAATACAATGACTTGGAATGCTCGAATGCTCCGAAGAAGATGCGAGGCCTCCTTCATCTCAAAATGTCACTAACTGCAGACCGATTTCAACATAGTTTTGGATCTCATCAGTGCAGTGATACCTTCAATACCCGGAGTTCGCATCTCATAGACATTGTTAAGTTCCATCCCAGTAGAGCGCAACTAGCACCATCTCTCAGTAGTCTCGAAACAATCCAAATCGAAAATAAAATTGATAATCATCACTGAATAAGCAATTTTATAGCAGGAGATTTTATAAAAATATAAAATATAGGAATTATAATATTCCAATTATCTGCAAGTGCCTTATATAAATAAAGACTCAACAAATTAAACCAAAACAGCTATTCCAAGCCATTGTATTTTAGTGCTAACTGTGTTTAGATAAAATACGCAAAATTTTACCATATAATTCTGCACTCGTAAGGGCGAGTAGCGGTTTTGGTTTAATTTGTTAAGTCCTTATTTATATAAGGCACTTGCAGATAGGTTGGAATATTATAATTTCTATATTTTATATTTTTAACGTTTAAATTGTTCTGTTCGGTGAGTAGGAGAAGTATGAGGCCTTTAAATTGCAAATACACCAGTCCAAAATGTTATTTCATTGTATAAATATTCAGGAAATCCTTCAACTAAAATTTTATGATATAAACGTACCGAATGAAACAATCTACGGTTTTCCATATTCAATTGACCCGCGTCTTTTAATTTATATGATACTCTCTCACGTCTGCGTATACCATAAATTAGCCCAAGATATAAATGTTGAATTTTCTGAATTTTATTCTTGAATATTGTCTGGCCGATAACCGCGTTGGTTAAAGCGCAAGGTGGCAATCGCGATTAATCACATGGGTATCGTGCTACCGGGTTCAAATCCCGGCTCCGGCAATGTCGGAGGAATTGGTTGTATGTTCGCCATCACACCAGGCTTTGACATAACATCACTCTCACTTTTTGAGGTAATTAATGCCTATTCCCATAAATTAATTTAATAGAATTATATGTTTTTTGTGCAAGATTATTTATATAGTGTTCTTGATCTACACTTATACGAACGTGATTTTTAATAATTTGACGAGTTTTTGTAGAACCAAAAATTAGAGCATTCGATTTGCTGACATTAATAATAAGACAGTGTTCTTTTGATGCATTTCAAATCTTCATTGATGCGTAAACATGCACCATCAACCGCAGAAGCATTAAATGAGTAAAAAGCTGTGTATCGTCAGCATATAGATGAATTTGGCAGTGTTTTAAACATGAAATAAATTGACTGGTACGCAGTGTAAAAAGTAGTGGCCTCGGAATAGAACCTTGGGGTACACCTGATCTCAGAAATAATTCTTCTGAGGAATTGTGGTCAATGCAGACTTTTTGTCGCCTATTTTATAAACAGTTTTGAAATAAATTAACTGTTTCCTTTGTAAAAGCTGTATGTAACAAGATTAAGAAGAAAGTTAAGAATATCATCAAAGGCATCTGCAAACGGTGAAGAAATTACAAAAAGATTAATTATATTTTATATTATTTACGTTTTTCCAATTTTCAGGAATGTTTTATTTTTATTTTGAAAAACTATATTATTTTTAAGAATTTTCCAATATTCATGACCACTGGACTTATTTAACCGGTAGGTTGAAGATACATTTTTTTCTTTTAATAGCCTGGAATGTAATTTTACGCATCTATTTGTAACATATAAAATTGTTGTGGCTCTTTATTATTTTAAATTAGGGAAGTGCCCTATCTCTAATTTTTATCATGGGAGGTATAGTAAATTTTTTTGTTACATTGGGTGCATGAAGGTCAAATAAGCTAATTAAATTATCAACGAGAAAAGATACCTTATCATCAAGATCAAATCTATAATATCTATAATAAGATCAAAAATATAAGAAAGTGGTATCGCATATAAATCTTGCTCTAATGAAGTGTAACTAAAAGTTTTATATTCTGGATATATTACTAGTCTAGATTCACTATTGCTGCCACACGGCTTTATTACACAATATACCAGTTGATGATCTGAAAGGCAATAATCAACAATGCATTTTTCTAAAACAGTTTCCTCATTTAAGACCATTATGAAGTTTATTAATGTAGAAGTGATATTGGTGATCTAAAACAGCAAAACGATTTTGCACATTAAAATTGTTAAAATTTCATACATTTAGATTAAAATCTCCACAACATATAACATTATCAAGCGAAGCAATATTATGCATAAGATATCCTCAAACTCCGAGAGAAAAAACGGTGGCCTATATACAACGCAAGTAGCAATATTTTTATTTTAATATTTAGATTAATCCAAAGGTGCTCGATAGCGTTGCTGTTTAGAGGATTTAATGTCGTGGTATAAGAGTTTTTTACGAATGTACATCACCACCACCTCTAGATCCTTGATCTCTTCTATAGAGCTTATAATCATTAATACCGACCATATCATATGGTATGTTTATCGAGCCAGATAATGCGTTTTTTGCAAGAAATTTAAATCTAGAAGCAGAAGATTGATTACAAAACGATATAGCCAGAAATAAAAGTGCTTTTCTCTCTTCAGTATATCAGTAGACACCCTGTATATCATAACATAAACTTGTTCCTACAGTATTATTTTATTTTAACACACGAACCCCTTTGAGACACTCCAATCTTGAACGTAAGAACGAGTTGTTTTGATGATATTGGCTTTAATCTGCCTTTTGATGAAATAATCTGTGGCACACTTTAATCATATAATTAATTTTAAAAAAGCTTGTCATGAATAATAATAAATAATAATCTTATTTGAAATGTGAAAGTGGTGCAACTATATACGGGGAATGAGAAAAACATTGTACGGATTATATACTTAAATTGATTTATTATGAGTTATCTTAAAAACAGAATGATAACTTAGCCTGCACTTAATCCTGATTTCTTAATCAACATTTTTTATTTAAAGTAATTTTAATGGTTGTGTAATATTTGTATAATTATGTATGAAGATAGCGATTTATATGGAATGATAACTATTAAGTTTAAAAACATACGAGATATTCTTACCTAGACCCTCAGGCTTTCCAAATTTTTAAGAGCGCATTTAAATAATAATTTATTATTTCAAAGTAAATTTGAATTATGGATATCCTCTGTAAAATAATACGATGGCTTAATGCAATTTATAGTTGCATTCCTTGTGGAACAAAGATATCAAAAGATTGCACATAATATGCACCATGTGAGGCTGTAACAAATTAATTTTTCGATTTTACAATAAAATATTTGGTTTTCAGTTATTATCATCCCCGATGATGCTAACACAATTGGCGAAACGCACGTTAAATATTGTCTTCGAGAAGTGTTCGAGTTAATGTTTTGCAAAAGTGATTTTTATATACTAAACTTATTGATTTGGGTAAAATAATCCTCATACGAAAATACGTTCTATCCGTCGGGACCCGAATCCTGCTTAGGGTTGTCTCTTTAAATAATACAAACCATACAAGTTGAAGGAGGTACTCAGACAAATTTTCAAAATATCAGTAGCCCTTGTCTATGAGATATATTGCTACGTTCTACAAGTGCATAAATAAATAAATACATTGGATCGTAAGGGTTACAAGATATTACAGAAAAGAAACTCACTTGGGCTGCTGTGGCATAGTAGATCGCAGACGCTACCTAGCCAGTATAAACAATGTAACGTGCCCACGATAAAATTTCACTAGCTCAAACTATCTCAGGGCGTTAAGCCCAAGTTAACATAAACTATTATAAATTATTAGTTTACTTGCTTACACAAATCGCTGAGGGTTCCATTCGCAGCGGTCGCAGACGAAATAATGACACTAGCTTTAAACATGAAATGCATTATATTACAGAATTTACAAAATAATGTCTGGTTCTCTAGCATGAAACTTGGCGATGCTCAAAAGGTGTGGCTAATTTTCCAATTAATAGGCAACAACATAAATCTGGCCACAACAGGTCTGATTAGAGAACCTCCTTAATAAATATAAATGTGTAAAATCTTTAAATATATACAAGTTAAAATGCAAATGTATAAATATATTTAATCACGCAGAACCACTGAATATGGTCCTCGGTAAAGCAAACAATACACTGATCTAGGGTGGTACGATACTTAGACTTCGACGACGCAGAAACTGCAGCCCTACGATGGTGTCTTCGGGAAGAAAGGAATTGACCAGACAATGTGGTCGATTACAGCTTCTCCAGCTGTGGAATTTTCTACTCTTGTGGGTGTGTGTGGGCGTTCGGGCTCCGTCCGTAGAACTTTCTACCCCCGGTGTGTGTGTGTGTGGACGTTCTAGCTCCGTCCGTCGAACCCTAAAGATATTCCGATTTAATTTGCACGGTCGGAAATGTACGTGAAGCGTGCCTAATAAGAGCAATTTAAATATGACATAACCCACAAAATAAATATAATTTACCTCTTACTATTGAGGGAAGCAATACACCAAAACTCCTAGAGAAGGCTACAGCTGAATACTTCCAAAGAAAGGCCTGTAAATTTGTGAAACACGTGGATAGAGATCGGGTCAGATGGCGATAATGAGGTTAACTCACCTATACACTTAAATCCCGCACCAGCAGTTAAAATTTGCTCCCAACAACAAAATATTCTGCTCAACAGAATAACAAAAAATGGAGGAAATTTTATTGGTGTTGATAACTCCTAAATCCACAAGGATGCCTTGAATAACACAAGTTTTCAGGAATTACCAACCGTGTATACGCCAGCAAAACGTCTCTCTCTCTGAACCAGCTGGAAAACTCTCGCCGCTCGCGGACGGTAACAGAAACTCCGCTACGGACGTTTCGTTGGTGCGATTGATATTACGCGGCCCACAAAACGCAAATGCGTATCGCGGGTCGCATATGCAACAGGTCCGAAACAATATTATTACACTTATTTTTACTATGTTGTGTTCACAAAAAGAAAATATTACATTACTGAACCCCTTTGAAAAAGGGCTTCCAATTTTTTGAACAAAATATATGGGGTATCCAATTTAAAAAATTATCGATCACGTCGCAAATATGTGAAGTGTAAAAAAAATTATTATGTACAAATAGATCTGACATTACTAACTGACGTGTTTCTGTATTTTTGTGAACGCAAAACAGAAGAAAAATTGTGAATTTTATGCGTTTCTTTTGCGACACTCTATACCATCTGACTATTTTATGAGGGCCACACCAAATATCTCGCTTAATATCTATTGTAGAAGAATAAAGTTTAAGAAACAGTTATCCCATTTTTTGTGAGCTATATTTTAAATAAAAAAAATTTGAAATCCATAGCCTACTTTGTAAGATATATTACAAGAACCTGAAAAATAGGAAAAACACAAACGGTTATAACGGAGATACGAAAAAAGTTAAAGGGATGAAAGTTGTCGGCAAAGACAATAAGAATAATAATGTGTATTTATAAAACGCAGTTGGCTTTGACATAGGTTCTTGTGAAAAAATGAAAAGAACAAATTTCAAAGTAGGCCATGACACCATTAATAAGGAACACGCATACATTTTAATATCAATAATATTAGATTCTATTTTTATTAAAACAACAATTCTGATTATTAATTTCATTGAAATATGTTGAATTCGGCATAAAATTGAATTTGAAAAAGTGAAATTTTACCCACGCAGTAAAACGGGTGTGACGGCACCATTGAATTTTGACGGATGACATATACCGCAGTGACGTCATATCGTTTGTTTACTTTTGACGGAGCCGTGAATCTTGTGATAAAGTAAAGCATTTTTGAGTGTTTATTTGGTCGTAAACTTTTGATTTTTGAGATAGATATATCTGTACTGAAATACTCAAAATATTGTTTAGTACCAAAATGCGGATCAACATCTATTCGAACACCAGAAAAAATGTTTATTTCATTGCCAACAGGACCCAGTGCTAAACTTCAAAAAGGAGAAAATTATGGGCACTATTAACATAGTTAAGTTGCTTCTCATGGATCTGTAAATTAAAAAATTATTTAGTTATAATTGTTGCCATATTTCCTGTTGGATTAATTAGTTTTATCCTAATGATTTAATTTCAAATTTAGACTGCATGTTAACTCAATTTGAAGACATAGGTACCTACTAGACATTTATTTTCATTCATCTTTATTTAAATAGTAAGATGTATACAAAATATTCAGCATAATGACAACTACTTGATAATATATGACATATCTACCACAAATAACACTATTTTTTGTTTAGTTTTTCAAACAAAATTTTACATAACCTATACAAAATATTTCCGAGAACTATAGAGGCAGATGTAAAGCAGTGGCACTATTAGATTAGGTAGGTTATGAATAATATTACTTACGATTGAGCCTTAACTCCTCGAATTTCTTCGGCGTCAAAACAATCATTTGAGCGAATTAATTCCATCAGCATAAACGAATCAACATTGGGCAAATTATCACTTTGTGCTTTAAAAAAATCGCTTTCTGCCATTATAATCTTTAAAAGGCACTTCTAAGTTAATAATTGTTGTTTTATTTAATGTATATATTCGTTAAAACACCTTATAATAATCACCAAAGCCTACATTTGCTTAAAACTAGTAAATATGGACATCCAAAATGAAATAAACAAGGGATCATCATACGTTACGCACGGGTCGGGTGAACTCGCCAAAACTCGGCAGTTGGTCGTAAAAATTCAAATAATTATTTAAATTTCAATTATTATTTCTTAATTATTGGATGTCCAAACAATTTATATTATGGTATACTTAGACATTTTCAAACATAAACTATCTGATGAAAACACTTAGTATAAAACTGGTATTCGCATGTACCCTATTCTGTTTATTCTTTCTCTTTCCAACGATATAAAACATGTCACAAAAATTTTAACTGATAGTGTCAATATTTAATATTTTACGAAAACCGCAATTTATATCATTGAATTGTAAAAATCAGCATCATATGTAGCAAAATTCTTTGGGCGAACGAATAAAATTTTTTTAATAACGGATTTTCCAATAGAAATATGCATTATAAGTGGACAAGAGAAAATACACATTGGTGCAGAGAGTCTGCTTTCTAAGAAATATTTTCTGCGAATGTTTGGGTAGGTCTTTTAGGGACTGAAGTAATTAGTCCTTATTTTTATTGGCAAATTAAGCGCTCGTAGATACCTTAATTTTCTGCAAAACGAATTTCAAGATTTTCTTTATGAATTAACAGTGGTAGAAAAATTAAATTATTCATATTTGGCTCCACCTCACACTGCTGTAATATGTACAAATTATTTAAATCAAGATATGCCAGACAGCTGAATAGCCATCTATGGACTCATTCTATGGCCAGCTCGATCACCAGATATTACTCCCTTGGATTTTTTGGTCTGGGGTTACATTAAAGACAAGGTAATGCGTGAGGTGTCTCGTAGATCACGTTTGTGTATTAGAATGTATGGTGCACAATTTGAGTATTTGTAATTAGAAAACTAAATACATACATTTTCTTTTCAGTATGGTAGTAGGTAGTACTGTTATACATAGTTTTTCGTTTTTTTTTGGATGTTCATTTTGTACTTGTATTTTTATTTGTGAGATATTTGTTTGTTTGTATTAAATTGCAATAAATAATTACTAAATTATAATTATTATAAAGTGAATTTTTGCTAGTATGGAATAGCTGATTTTTACGATTCAATGATATGAATTGTGGTTTTCGTAAAATATTAAATATTGACACAATCAGTTAAAATTTTTGTGACATGTTTTATGCCGTTGGAAAGAGAAAAAATAAACGGAATTAATGGTATCATGGCCTAGTTTGAGATTTGTTCTCTTCATTTTTGCACAAGAGCATATGTCAAAGCCAACTACGTTTTTCGAATTTTTTTATACACATTATTATTCTTGTTGCCTTTGCCGTCAACTTTGATTCCTTTAACTTTTTCGTATCTCCTCAAATAAGGAAGCTATAACTGTTTGTGGTTTTTCCATCTTTCAGGTTTTTGTAATATATCTCGCAAAGTAGGGTATGGATTTCAAATTTCTTTTTACTGAAATATATCTCACAAAAAATTGGATAACTGTTTCTAAAACTTTACTCTTCTACAATAGATATTAAGCGAGGTATTTTGTGTGGCCCTCGTAAAAGAGACAGACGGTATAATGCGCTATATTAATGTGCAAATTAATTGTTCGAATGCTTTCAGATATATATTATATATATATTTTTATAATTTTAAGAAAATTACGAAAAATGGAAAATTCCAACGTGCGACCTAAAGTTGAGTCAACTTATGGTTCCCATTGCGGAACGCCAGTATTTTGCTGGTATAATGTAATTTGAACAAATACATTTAACTACACACACAGTACAGTGTAAGCTTTCTGGAAAAAAGTGTAATACAAACTACATATTAGCAGAAAAGTTTGAATTCCAGTGGATGAAGATGCAGAGCACTATTACTGTTCTACCTACATTCCATAAGCATATAAAAGACGCAATCCGTTCCTATACGTGACTCTAGTCTCCATGCATCCTATATTAGCACAAAAAATACCAGCTGTAAATTTGTTTTAATATGTAACAGTACAGTGGTGGCGACCTGAGGCAGCTAGGAACCGAACCTTTCTCTTTATAGTCATCTTTACATCAATTAACATTTATTTTGTAAAAATACGTACAAGTGAAAACAATGAACAAATAGAAATGATGCACAGAGAAGGATGCATAATTGTTATTATAAATAACTAACAACTAACCTAAACTCATTAAAACATATCTATAAAAAAACAGTAACAATTTAAATTAAAGAAGTTCAAAATTCAGTATGAACCTAAATTACCTGGGATCAAGATCGATATAGGATATGGGAACATTAATTATAGCACTTTCAGATACCAAAGGATTCAATTGGAAATACAAAACTTTATTTTAGTACATCATATAAAATTTTTCTTCCTACATATTTCTTGCCATCTATTATAACATATTTATACTGCATATATTATCTTTTACTCTTCAAACTTCGTAATAATTTACGACTAATATCAAAGAACTTCATAAATATTTAAAGAAATTATGTCTTCGTTTTTGTTGAGTTTAAATTTTTACCATATTACCGACAAACGCATACAGTGGGTGGACGCACACATAGATGTAAATAGCCAAAAATTTTACACCAAATTTAGAGAAACATTTGAAAGACTTGAAAATTTAGGTTCTATGCAGTGGTGCCGCTACGGTTTCTGTTACACTATGTGGTAACTTGTGACGTCACCCCCTGGTCCTTCTCCCGTACGTCATACCGAACCATATGAAATCCTTAGTAAAAACCATAGAACTCTAATTAAAATTATTTTTAAGAACTATATCAAAATAATGTTCATTTAACTTATTATTGCATATCATTATAGCAATAAATTAATATAAATATGGGCACAATATCAACAATTAATTAAATGATACCCCGAAAATAAGTAACAGCATATACATAAGCATTTTACCGTATGGTAGATCACAAATAGCTATTTCTAAATTTTGTATATTAAATAACTAGAAAAAATTCAAAAGAAATTAATAATAACAATAATACACTTTATTTTTATCAGGCTCGTATCACAAGTATAGAATATTGTCAAATGAAAAACACACATCAGCAGTGAAATATATAAAACAAGTATAAAATAAACAAACATACAATAATGAAACAAAATATTAGTAAGGGATTAAATTAATTATTGAAATCAGCATCAAAATATTCGGTCACATAGTAGAAACTAGATCTTAATAATAAATTCTTAAAGACGGCTTTAAATTCATTTGAGTTATCCAGGTTTTTGATACTATTATAAAGCTATTCCCATATCAGTGGGACCATTGGCAACCAGAGACAATCTGTGCTGGGGAATATTAAATGTTGAAATTCGACATAAGTCCATACCGGGAGCATCCATTACGTTCCTGAATGAAGTTCCAGGATTTGATGTTATAGAAATTACTGAATTGAATATCTATAGAGGAGCTAGTGTTAGTATCTTTAATTATTAAAATAATTCCCTACAGGAGATAATGATAGGCTTAAATAACATCATTCGGATAATATTTTTCTGGGTTATCAAAATTTCATTAACTCTGGATCAATTACCCAAGCCTAAAATATCATAGTTAATAGATGAATGTATATGTGCGAAATAATATGTCTTTAAAGTATTTAAGTTATCTTTATTTCTCAGTTGCCAGATTACAAAAGAGTGAGTAGCAATTTTTTTTATCAAAAAATCAATTTGATTGATTCACGTTAAATGAGCTTCAAGACGGAGTCTTAAAAATTTAACAGAGCCATTTTTCTGAATGCTCTTATTATTCTCTTTTACGAGAATACTTTGATTGGTTTCTTTAGTGAAAAAACACAGTATCGCAGTTTTTGAATTGTTTAATAATAAGCCATTGCCAGAACAAAATGTTTCCATGTTTTGTACAGCAACATTTGCATGAGAACTGAGTTCCGTCATACTCGAGCGAAGACAACAGCAGATGTGTCATCAGCAAATAGAAACACAAACGAACCGTCAACAATTATTAATTATAAAAATCAAAAATAGCAATGGCTCCAGAACATTCCCTTGGGGGACGCTCGTGGCTATTGCTGAATTATTAAAATCATTTTAACAAAAGCACGCTTTATCCAATATATGTCTTACATAAGAAAGCTAAATTATTTCATATGTGACAGATACTCTGTTACTTGTATAGTAATGAACCAATTTCACGGGAAAAAATTATATCACATGATTATAAAATCAGAAATAAGGTAAGAGTAATTTAGAAATTAAAAGTCACGTAAAGTATTGATCAAAAATCATTTGGCTACCTTGCATCAAAATTATATAATAGAATACCAGAGACTATAAAAAAAATCGTCAGCTACTGGAAGCGGCTGGAACCGCCCCACTCGGTGGATCTTGGAAGCCAAAAATGCACTAAATTGTATGTTCCAATTCAAATACATTCTAGTTACCCTATAAACATTACAGATTCGTAAAGTAACAAACTGAAAATTGGTAAAGTCATAATCTATAATAAATTCACCAACGTAGGTGCAGAAAACATTTGATATTGCTATTGTTACACCTACCTTTAAAGTTTGTGATAATCCACTGGTGCACAGTCACATAATTTTTAAACGTTTTCAATACGCATCATCAATTGAGAAAAAAAATATTATGACGTAAGTCGACGACTCGTGGTTTTGAATTTGAATACTGGAGGCACCTTGAAAAAATCCAAATTTGGATTATAATAAAAATGTAGGTCTTTAAGCCGGACAATAACAGATATATCTGAACTAACACACCGTTGTGAGTCTGTCAATCTATTTGTCTGTCAGTATATCAGTCTGAATAATAAACGTAAATTAATAACTAAAGTTTTTAGTATAATATATTTATTTTAGACAATTATTTACACCTTATTTTATTAAAACGCGGGGAAAGTAAATGAATGTAAATTAATAATTAAAGTTTTTTTATAATGTAATAACAAAGTAACAAAAATAAGCAGATTAAATTTTTTTAAACGTATTTTTACTTTATAGTTGATATTACTTCAACTCTTATTATTATTGGAAATATTAAACACACAATAATTGTTATAAACATTATTCGGATGTATTGTTGATTCTTGGCGTTGTTCAACTTCTATGAGTTTGTTGTGCCTATGGCTTTGACCGAGGCTTCGAATGTTCCATTTTCATCCCATATACTTTTAAGATATGGCTCTTCATTAGTAAGAACAGCAGCACTAGTTTTTCTTTTTGTGGGATCTATTTGCAATTGCCGGCGTTTCGCATTATGCGCAGTTCTTGCTGCAGCAAACTCAACGCCAGAGAAAGGATTAAACTTGAGCTGATATATATTTTTTAACATTTATTTAACGTCGGTATATTTCTGCTACTGAGGCCTATCACCGACCCCTGTAGACGAGCTACCCCCAACCGGAAATTTTTCCGAACTTCTTCCCTTAAGAAGAGTAAGCATCTTTTACTTGCTTAACATTTAATAGACAAGGGACCGACGCCTTTACATCCCCTCCGAAGGATGGTATATCACCTACACAACCCTCGCCTAAGATTGCATAGCTTCCACGCATACAAGCCGCTGGAAGATATGTGAGGCGAGGACACGGTCTTCTTTGAAACGGTCGCCCATCCAAGTACTAACCGCGCCTAACGTTGCTTTACATCGCATATCGAAATATGTACATAGTAAAGATGCATCTACGCTCGCCCTGTGATATATCGTTGAAATCGGAATTTTAACTGCTTTTCAATGGTTCGATTGCAAATTGTGAGTAATTATAAAATAAGCAACTTGTTGCGCCACAACGGCACTAAACATAATCCGATCTCAACCAAAAAAACCTTTTCAGATCTTCTGAAGCACTGAAGAAACCCTAATGGAAAGTTTCATCCAAATCCGTTCAGTAGTTTCGGCGATATCGTGCTAACACATATACATACACACACACACAGATATTTTTCAAAAAACAATTTTTTGGGTTCCTGGGACCTTGATGTTATCTCAATTTTTGTTTTTGGACGAATTTTAGTTACCTCTTACAATTTCATTGTGGTGAGGTTAACATAAAAAAATTAAGAAGAATTAAGCTAGAAATAAAACACCATCACAGAAAGTAATCAATTTTGGATCGGATATTTTTAACTCTTGTAAGTGGTATAAAACTCTTCACACTAACAGCCTCAAATATAGTTGATAGTTTCTACTTGATGGTGCTTGATCTGATCAGAAGTTCAGAATCAAAGCGATCAATCCTCTCAAGCATTATCCTCTTATTTTTCTCTTGCAGACTGTGCGCAACATCGTTATCTACTCTCCGTGCTCTTCTTGAAATCGACTGTCACTACTACAATTCCATATTTGATATAATTAGATGGATAAAATATGTTTGTGAAAAATAATGAATTTCTGCACTAAAAACAAATTTCGATTCTATGTAAAAACTTTACCCAAATAAATCATTACGTATAAAAATGTTTAATCATTGATTGGTATTAGTCATATTTAAAGACATGTCCTTAGCTGCTCCACATGTATTATTTATATAAATATTTATAAGCTATGTTTTATTGATTTACATATGATGCGATACTCCCACCTGTAAACAACATTAGTATTAGTAGATATTTGCTCGAGGTAAATTACATTTAATTATCAGTTAACACTTGTGTTGATGATGTTTAACATTAATACAGCAAGTGTATTATATTCCTTTATTTGTTATAACTGAGGCATGGTTTGTCAGCCAATTTGTTCGTTAGATATAGAACTTTGTATCTAACATATAATGAGAAGTGAGATGTGTACTGTAATGGCGTGTAATAATTATCCAATGACACGTATTGAAATATCATCTTGTCTAATGGTATTAATAAGCATGTACCTACTTGCAATTCTTTCCACTTCCGCAAGTTTTACTTGCATAAATATTTGAAACTCTTCCACTTCATTATTTTAATGATGGTGGCAAATTGCCTAAGTTGTTTTAATTAAATAGTTTTCAATAAAGTGTTTTTTAAATTGAACGCATTACTAAAAGATTTATCTAATTGAGTTTTGCTGACATAATCCAAGGCTTTCTGCTTTTAAGGCTTTCATGCTCGGTCAAATAATTTGCGCAAAGTTTGTTGTATTTGTTATTTTTCTATTCGTTAACTTTACTTTCCTTAAATTAAATTAAATAAAATTAAAAGGTTTGGAAAGACTATGCGATCAAAAATTAAGGATATAGTAATTGCATTACACCTAGTGCATCCAAGCCAACACGTTTATATCTCAGGTAGAAGAATTGGCACTCCTTTCTGTAGGGTCTTGGATTGAAAAATCATTAGACATGAAAGTGTCTACTGTCGAGAGTATAGGCAACGATCTTTAAATGCATGGCGTTCCTAACATACTCAGTTAATGAATAATGAACATGCTAATTAGAGAGTTGTTCTAATGAATGTGGGGAACAGATGCATGGTAAAACCTCTGCTGTGGGTCATGGTTGTTGATAACTTCCTACATCGCCTCACTAAGTCTGGTTTCCTCACAGTACTCGCTCTCAGTTAGCCTTAGAAAATAGTGTTCGTGCAATTCACCAAAAAAAGGAAACTTACTAAATACGAAAATGCCTAGAGTAGCCGGCATTTGACTCTATTTAACGAATGAGGCCAAATACTTGGCGGCTGTACTCGATCGCACTCTGAACTAGAAGAGACATGTATAGAAGATAAACAAGGCTCGTCCGACATCCTAGCAGTATCGCAAAGCAGTAAGCAGATCATGGGTAATTAAGACCTATACTTTCCTAAGCATCCATTGTCTGGTGACCCTGAGTGAGGCAAAGAACAACAGCATTTAACTGAAGCATATTTAGATATTGGCATGTCTTTGTCTTAGTGATGCAATCAAAACGTCATTTACAGTGGCGATGAAAACTATACCCTGCATTCCTCCTATGAAGATATGTAGAGGAGGTGACGTTACATATAAAAAGAATTTATGAGGTGCGGTTACGAGACATGTCGATATACTGGGGGAGGTTACAACACAAATACCTCTTCTAGGAATGGGAATTGATCGTATTTCTTTTTTATGGAATTTGAATAAATAGTCCATCAAAATCAAATCAAATCAAACACAAATTTATTAGACATTTAAATACATGATCCTCCCCGAGATTTGATCCGCAGCCAGCCAAATATCCACGGCGCCGTGGCAATTGCAGTTCTGGACGGATCAGCTCCGGTAAGTAAAAAACTTAGCTCCTTTTGTCAGAGAGACAAATAAAATATGTAATAGTGTTTAAAAAAATCCAAAAAAGGATCACAACAATTAAAACTTAGTATCTAATAAAAATAAGCAAAACACTAAATTAGTTTTAAGTAGCTGATACGGGACAAACCTTAAAATAAAAAAAACCCGTTCAAGACAACTACTCCAGCGACAGCGTCCCAGCTGCCCAATCTACAATTTTCTAACGCTCTGGTACAAAATAATTTTGGACTCTGGTGAAAGGTTGTGAAAAATAAAAATAGAAAAGGTAGAGGAAAGAATTAAAAATATAAAGTGTTCGATAGGGAAAGATGGCGTAAAAAGGAAAATGGGCAACACCTGGTAAGGCAGGAGGGTGTACCCAGTTTGAGAGCATAAAATTTCTGTGAAATTTCCTGAATGTAGTCCGCTATTGGAGTAATATCATGGCAAGGTGCATATAGATGTCTGAGGGTGGTGTATCTGCCAGAATTTGATGTGAGGCGCATAAATTTGTTCCAAAACTTTGAGTTTTCTCATTGTCGTCACCGATATGCTACACCACACCGGTGCCGCGTGTGTAATGGCCGGCTTAATCATAACGGTGTAAATCAATTTTTTATTCTGTCGGCTATGTATGCTACCCCTGACCAGGAGTGGATAGAGACTCCTGGACATGGAGTAGACTTTCCGTACCGTCTCTTTGATGTATGTGTTAAACGTCAGTCGTTTGTCCAATCTAACCCCCAAGTATTTCACGCAGCTTTTGGTTGGAATTTGGTTGCCCCTGATCGAAATTTGTGTTAAATTTCATTTTCCGTAAAGCGGCGCGTGAAGACTATTGACTCCGACGGAATACGCCGTGACATGGCCCATGTGTCCTTTAAGGAGCACATTCGCTGCTTATGTGTTATGCGAATGCGCATACATGGCTGTGTCGGCGGCGTTCTTGGCCAGCTTCGTCAGCTTGGTATTCGAAAAGTCGGAAACGTACTTAACGTACGTTATATAATTTAGGTGATAGGCACGACCCTCGGGGGACACCCGCACGAATAAATAGTCCATGAAAAAGTTGAAAAAAAACCACAAAGTTCTGTGAGAGGGCTGAAACATGGGTACGCCCTCATTTTTGACGGTGCTGAACACGATGGTGATATCTTTAAGGTTCCCACCCCTCAGCAACCACTCCTAAACCCGAGAAACCACCCCTATTTCGCATTTTTTCCATCGTAAGCAGCGGATCGGTTTTTTTGGCAGGATTCGGGTAGGTCGTATGAAATTTAACCATACAACATCTTGTCCAACCCCGGAGTAGAAACTACTAAATACTAAATAAAATATCCCCAATAAAATCAAAATTCATGAAAATTTGTTTAGCCCCGTTTTTGAGGGTGCTCAACACGATGGTAGTATTTATTTCTTCCCCCACCCTCCACCAGCCATCCCTAATTTGGAGGTGGTTGATGGAGAATGGGGGATGAAATAGTATTGTGACATCGTATTTGGCGCCCTTGAAAGCGGGGAGAAAACATTTTCCCTTATTTTGTATGTTTCAATGTTAGGGGTGGTGGCAGTTTGAACTTCGTGGTTGCTGGCATATCTCGTCAATCAACTCCCTTTACACAGTTGAAATCCCCTTAAAAACCCAAACTCAACGAGTCCCCACATGCCCATAAATAGGGATGGTTGGTGGAGGGTGGGGGAGAAATGTATATTATCATCGTGTTGAGTACTCTCGAAAACGGGAATAAACAAATTTTTAGGCATTTTGATTTTTTTGTGGATATTTCTAGTCTGGGGGTGGATAAGATGTATGGTTAAATTTCATACGGCCTACCCGAAACCTGCCCAAATAATCGATCCGCATGCTGACGATGGAAAGAATGCGAAATAGGGGTGGTTTTCCGAGTTTAGGGGTAGTTGATGAAGGGTGGGAACCTTAAAAATATCACTCGAGGTACCCGTGTTTCATCCCTCTCATAGAACGTTTGTGTTTTAACTCTTTGTATCGATCTTCATCGATCAAATAATCATAAAATGGAATATTGACCGGAGCTGGAGCATACTCAGATCAGACTATATTTCGAGCGGAGCTAGTGGGAATCATGCAAGCGATAATAGAAACAATAATGCAAGCCTTAGTAAGAAAACGGTGCAGATATCTACAAACAGCAGATTGGTTGATATTTTCGCATAAAATTACAGCGTGTAACTTTGTTGGGTGAAAGGACACGATATCAATTAAGGTAACGGTAAAGTAGACACCTTAATCTGCAAAGGTTCTAGGAATGCTTTGTTTCTTTGATAATTTACAACAGCACTTTCTATTTCAGTTTACAGGGTCCTAGTAACGAACATACACTTAAACCTCGCTCTCTCCTCAAAAGGAGGATCCGTGCTGGGAAAACTCTGGCCCAGTATACGTGACAATCCGCCAGGCCTTCTCAAATTCACCACAAGCGTTTGTCGGCTTGAGAAGTGGGAGGCCCATTAATTATACCACTACTTGCGGAGGTGGCACAATGGATCTATTTTCGAGGCCTAAGCGCTAGCTCATCTTTTACAAATCGAGATCCTTATCCGGATCTAATACTCATCTGGATAAGAGACACCTTGATGAAATGGTGTATTGTCATGGAAGTTCCATAACAAATTTAGGATATTCCTCTTCCGTTCTAAGATGAGCATGATTTAAAAATCTGCGTTGTATTCCTTCCAAATTACCAATATATGTTAGGTAATTAGGACACCAAATGGTAGAAGCATATTCTACATTATTTCACACCTCAAATATCCTCATCTATATCGTGCCAGCGTTAAAAGATATTAAATGTCAAAAGTAAAAAAAATATATTTTTTATAAATATTGGAACTATTTAATTTCAGTTTTTTTAAGTTAAATTACACTTTATTAACATATCATATCATATTAATATATAATTCCTGAGTTGGATTAGCAATAAGGCGAACGTCCAGTTTTGACCTTCTCAAATCCTCATTCTAGGGTTTGAAGCATCAAAAGAGGGTCAGCAATATTCGACTACATAGAGTTAAAGAACCTATATCACGATGTTTAATATTATTGCTCATACATAAGCCCCTTTAGGGTCAAGTTTATCACGTCAAGTCACTGCATGTGTTTTCCCCTTGATGTATCATATCTTGCTGAGATATAATATAATTGTAATGATTCATATTTTCTTAGGTACTTTAGGTGGTTCTCTTAGACGCTAACTTTTATTTAAATAGTGTGGGATTTGTTAATAACATTAATGTTGATCTCATAACATTTTAAGCCTGAAAATCCGTATTTTTTCATTTTCGCCAAGCAATTTTTTTCTACGCATCAAGTGACAATAATGCATATAGGATGCTTTGAAATACATTAAAAACCAGTAAAATGATATAAAGAAATACTTTCTACGATCGATAATATAGATGCCACATGCTTAAAAATCAAGTAATTTAGCAATGTCTTGATTTTTCGGTTATAATATGAATGAGAAAGATGTATTAAGCTATACCAAATGACAAATGCTCACAATGAATATAATATGTTACTGTTACAAGACGACAATCACACAGATGACTTTAATGCTATACTGGCAATTAATTAATAGTCCGGGATTCGACGCCCCTTTTTTAAAGTGATTACTAACTGGCTGAATTTTCGTGAGTGGCTTCGTTTTGACGAGTCTCCCAACTTTTCTCTTTGCGAAAATTCTCGGTAGAGATATGCAAAGTTCTATGCAGCCGCTAAACATGTTGATCGTGGTCTAAAAACAGGAAACTGGGCTTGTTCTACAAAAGTGATGGATTAGACCGGCGTGTTCTCTGCTCCCAATATGTAAAAATAACGCGGTCTGAAATTTTGTCACTAACGGGCTTACTTTTACACTATTATTTAATTAAAATTTTTGAAATCCAATGACCATATTGTCCTACAAATTTTCTGGAAGGTTTTCTAGTCCCACGCCATGAAAGTGTCAGTTACACGATCAACAAGTTTAGAAGTTGCGTAGAACTTTGCATACCTCTACCGAGAATTCTCATAAGATTGAAATTGAAATAAGTTACTTATCTATTTTTCTTATTTGCGAATTACAAAAGGTTGTCTCAATACCTAATTTTGAGAGAATAAAACTTATTTGTACTTTTATATGCATGATTGTCTTGAGTGAAGTGAAAATTATCAATTATGTAAAGCATTATATTAGCAAAATATAATTACGGAGCATGTACTGGAGAAAATATCTAATCCATTTTGACTGCATCTGATTATTAAGCAGGAATTAAATCAAACCAATATCTCCATTACTATTTGTGTAGTTTTTATTATAAATATATAAAGCAATATGTATAAATATACGTCTATTTCATTTCTAATACCCATATGTTCGTTAATGCAGTCGTTTTAGTTTTTCCTACTCTGTTTTATTTCCACTCTAAAATTTATTTTCAAAAGTCCACAATGTAAAATAAATAAAAATCTTTCCCCGGTAAAGTTTAAAACTACTTTATTTTACATTACTTCAAACAACAAACTTATATTTTGGTCGTATAAAAATTTTACATGTTATTATCAAAAGTAAATGCAAATTATAAACTCTCTGGGTTTTCTTATCCCTTTTTAAATAAAATTTATTGTATTCGCAATGTTTCTAGAATAGAAGCATCTCAGAGAAAGCGAATTGCTTATGAATTCTTTAAAGGTTGTTCAGGTAACAATTCCCATGGTATCGTAAACATGATCTCGTACGGTATGATTCCCCTTATGGTACAAACGGGACGACATAATGCAATAAGAACAGAGTCATCGACCCAGAACCTGTAGCGTATCTCAAACAAGTACAGGGATGAGAGGTAGCCCTATTAAAGAGTTAATTGTCGTGACTTTTAATTAATTATACTGGAACAAGGAGGTAATAAATTAATGTAAATATATTTAATTTAAATTTAACAAATTGTTCACCATTAGTCAAGTGGAGAGAGGTATCAGTGGAATTATATATATTCAACAAATTACTGGTATTTGTTCAATTCTTTCAAACTAAAAGCACTTCTATAATAATAATAATAATATTTATTAATTTCAGAAAATCCAGTATTATAAATTAATAATATACATGAATTTAAGAAATTTAGTAAATTAATCTAAAATAAAACATTTGAAAAAATAAATAAATAAGTAATATATAGTCATAATCACACATAATTTCATAAATATAAATTATAAAATATCTTCTAACATAACCAGATAATTAAAATACAAAAAATACAAATATTTGTTCAGTACAGAAAAATGTAAAATATAGGACATATCTTATTTTAAAAACATACAACATTAATAATTAAAAAACTCATTCACTGTATAACAATTTTTTTAATAAAAGTAGTTTGTTAATTTTACTTTTAAATTGATTATACTATTCACACATTTAAAATCTTCTGATAGAGCATTATAGAATTTGCAAGCGTTATAACATAAACCCCTTTGAAACATTTTTGTATTGTGTTTGTCCGGATGAAGCAGAGTTTTATTTATTGTTGGGTAATCATAATCACTACCAACCATAGACAAATTGTTTTTGTTCTTGTATGCAAAACATAATGTTTCATAAATATATACAGGTGGTAAAGTTAAAATGTTTAATTCTTTAAATGTAGACCTACATGATTACCTTCCTATAGTCCCTGTTAATATGCGAATTGCCCATTTCTGTATAATACAAACTGTGTGCTTGTGAGGACAGACCCCAATGTACAATTCCATATTTTAAGATACTGTGAAACATTCAAAGTAAAGTTGACGAACAATTGACATACTACAGTGTTTACTCACTGATCTTATTGCGTTCACAAGCCACTTTCATAAACTACGATATATTTCACTGATGCGAACCCGACCACTGAAATGGTTCAAGCTCAGCCACGTTTTATAACTTAGCCGAAAAATTTACAGTTAAAAGAAACATGCGTCTATTGTGGAGCAAATAATGATAATAAATAACTTTCTTTAAAGGAGAAGTTTGCATATAAGTACATAAGTATGACATTCTTCAACTTAGCCCTGACATAACTCCACTGAACAATGAAGTATTAAATATAAATAAATGAATTAGCATTTTGAGTTCAAAGTCGGCTCAATTCTTAAGAATCAAAAATGTGTCTTAACTTGGCTTACTCTTTCTGGTATAAAATTGTCATCGGTTCTCTTTGCAGCTATTCCATCCTTTTCGAGAAGTGGCTTGTATGTGGTCGATTATGGCCCGCTTGCAGTTACTATTTATTGTAATCGAAAATTACATTCCTTTTTTAGTGTTTAGTTACACGTGGTCGTTGACTGCACCGAGTTTTATTCATCCACATGAACCTCATTTCGTGTTTGGCAAAAAAAACTTGTGAATAAGGTCCTAGCTATCAGATAAGTTGCACGTTCATTATTCAAATTCAACTGCATAAATCTGTGATTTGGGACTACAAATGTGATACATATAGCAACAGAATAGAGAAGATGAAAGCTTGGGAGAGAACATGTGAAGTATTTCAAAGGAATTTCCAAGAATTTGAAAGGAATTTTCAATATAACGGTATTGATAGCTTCAAAAGTGCCAATGTGGGAAAAACACGCCACAGGAGCTTTATTAATTCTTAGTATGGACCCTGAAGAAGATGGCTTTGCTTTCGACTTTGGGATTGTCTGTTATATAATAATAATAATAATAATAATAGCGTCTTTATTTTCCACTTAAAAAGATTTACTTACAATTTCCTCTTATATACACATTTGAATGGAATAATAGGCGAAGTTCAGCAATGGATTTACAATATTGACAATTAAAACAAAAATATATTCTTAAAGACTAGCTGCTCTTCCACTTAACCTAATCCGCGCACTACATTCAGTGAGAATACACAGAAAATAATTGTACTTAATTGTAAATGTAAACAATAAGAAAAAAAAAAAATTTACTATGGTTAATAACAAAAAGAAAACATTAACTTTATTAAACTAAAATTTTAAATTAAACTAGGGGGCTAATAGTATTAATTATGCCGATTATAAATTAATATTTTTAAATTTTTTTTGAAACAATTTAATTTCATATCTTTCAAGTTTTCAGGTAGAGGGTTATAAACTTTGCAGATCTGATACCTAAAACAACGCTTAAATTGTTCTGTTCGGTGGATAGGTGGAGTTAAAAGACCTTTGAAACGTAAATTGAGGTTATGCACATCGGTCCTAAATTTTATTTTATTGTATAAATATTCGGGAGATTTTTTAACTAATATTTTATGATATAAACATGCCGAATGAAACAATCTGCGACTCTCCATATTCAACCAACCCGCGTCCTTTAGCTTATATGATATTCTCTCACGTCTGCGAATACCGTAAATTAGCCTAAGGCATGAATTTTGAATTTTTTGAATCTTATTCTTGTATAGAGTAGTTAAATTGGGGCCATATAAACAGTCGGCAAAATCTAATAAAGACAACACCAGGCTTTCACATAACATCACTTTCACTTTTTGAGGTAAATAATGCCTATTTCCATAAATTAATTTAATAGAATTATATGCTTTTTGTGTAAGTTTATTTATGTGTTTTTCAAACCGAAGCTCACTGTCAATAATAACACCCAGGTTTTTTGAATGCTCAACTAATTCAAGGTTTTCTTGATCTACACTTATATGAATGTGATTTTTAATAATTTGACGAGAGTTTTTTGGACCAAAAAGTAGAGCGTTCGACTTGCTGGCATTAATGATAAGGCAGTGCTCTTTTGTTACTTTTAAAAAAGATTTTAAATCCTCATTGATGTGTAAACATGCACCATCAACCTCAGAAGCATTAAATGAGTAATAAAGCTGTGTATCGTCAGCATATAAATGAATTTGGCAGTGTTTTAAACATGAAATAAACTGACTGGTATACAGTGTGAAAAGTAGTGGCCCCAGAATAGAACCTTGAGGTACACCTGATCTTAATAATAAGTCTTCTGAGGAATCGTGCTCAATACAGACTATGTGGTATGTAAAATTTATTTGAACACTAAATGATTATTTTTAGTTGGAAAACTCATTGTTTAAAACATTTTTTTTAAACATTATTAAATATAGTTTAAAATAATAGTATATTCTTGTATATTCAGTAATACTATTATTTTTTCTTAAAACATTTTTAGTGCTTCTCGTGAGCGGCAGTAAAGGATTTTTGAAATTCAACTTCAAGTCATCAAAAATTTAAATGAGCCGTTAATAGGAGTAGGAGGGAATACCATTTTTATATCGATATAAGGTCGCATTAGATTACGACCGCAAATACCTATATGCCGGCACGAAAGAGCGTATCGCCATCTTCCGGCATGAAGCTTCTCAGCGGAACAGACAGCAGGCAAATCTTCCCGAAGAACTTGTTATTACAGACAAATTTCTAAGACTGCTGTTCGAGGAATATGTCGATCTGTTCATTGCGGAACCAGTTCAAGCTACCACAATGAATGTTAAACACAAAATTGTCGTGATAGACATCACACCTTTCAGACCATATACAGAGTGTCCAAGTACAAAGAAAATTGTGTACGATCAAATTGAAGAGATGCTGATAGCCGGGGTCATCGAGCCCAGTATTGCACAATATAGTTCACCACGAGTCATCATCAAAGTACCTGATAAAAAAAACACGATATTGCATCGACTACCCACATTTAAATGAGGTGACAGAAGATGAGGCCTCCGTCTTACCGAAAATCCATGAAAGTATCTAAGATCCGGACAATTCTAAAATATTTACTGTGTTGGAACTCAAGAGCACATACTGGCAAATTCCTTTCGACGAAGCGTCAAAAGATTTCTCTACCTTTACCACTCCCGATGGAGCGACTAATAGATTCAATGTCATGCCTTTCGGCCTCAAGACAGCTCCCTGTACTTTCCAGAAATTCATGGCAAAGGACGTTTTATCTGGATAGCTGCACCATTTCAGTAAAGTTTATGATATAATTGTTTACAGCGTAAACATGAAGGAGCATAAGTCCCACCTGAGGTTAGTCTTTGAAAACCTACGTCTACACAATCTAAAAGTTCCTCCAGAGAAGTGTGTAACAGCTACAAACGAAATTCAATATTTAGGCCACACAATTAGAATCGATACCTCTCGACCATTAGAAAAACATATCTTGAAAATACAGAACTATCCTGTGCCCACCACGAAGAAGCAACTTTAGAGTTTCCTCGGCATATGTAATTGCGTTCGAGAATATTTAACCAATATTGTGATAACTACTAAGCCGCTAACGAAACTTCTGTGGAACCACTTCCACTGGAACCAAGTATGTCTTGTCGCATTTTAACAACTTAAAGATTTACTATCAGGATCGTTGGAGCTCCATCGTCCTAATTTTTCACGTCAGTTCATTTTACAAACCGATGCACCCTTACAAGGCCTTTCAGCCGTATTATATCAAATGGGCGACAATGGCGAAACATATATCATATCATATTCCAGCAAAGAGACGTTATAATAAAAACGAATTGGAATGCTTTGCAGTTGTCAACTATATTAAAAAGTACAAGATGTACTTAGTAGAGAAACCGTTGGTGGTCAAGACGGACAACAAGGCTCTACTTTAGTTGCATAAGCACAAATATGACAAAACCAAATTCACCCGATAGTCTTTGTTATTGCAAGAATATGCATTTAAAATTAAACACTATCCAGGCAAAGAAAACATCTTCACCGATTTCCTCAGCCGTAACCCCCAAGACCAATACATCGAGACAGACGATGAAGAAGAAATATAATGTTCCTACCAAATTACAAGTGTCCAGAACGTATTTCTGTTTTAACTCATTTAGAGACGTATAACGACAGCCTTCAGATCCAAGCCAAATCTAAGGATATTCAAAACAAGATTCATACACCGTTGAAATCAGATAGTCCAACAGAAACAACGTTCCGAAGCGGATCTTATTTTTATGCAAAAATATGAAGTATAAGATGGTGTAATGTCGATCAAAACTTAAAGTTAACAGTTCCTAAAAGGAAGATGCAAGAACTGATTTGTCACTATCACGGCAGAGAGGAAGTAGGCCACTCAGAAAGAGATGAAACTCTCCGAAAGATCTCACAACGATTTATTTCAATAACATGACCAGAATCATTGGAAAATATGTCAATGAATGCCTTATATACCGTACTGGCAAACCACGATAAGTTCTGCCTAATGCACCATTTTGAAGTCACGCACCACAAAATGCATTTGAAACCTTGAGCGTCGACATAGTTCGACTGCTGCAGTAGACTAAAGATACCGGAAACCACTACATCATTATTATAGAAGATGTATTTAGTAAATGGATAGAGGTAAAGCCTTATATGCAAGTCGATGGCAAAACAATAGCAACATTTATTGACGAGCAGATAGTTGAGACATTTGAAGTCCCTCGAGTCATAATTTCAGATAATGGAGGTGACTCTAAATCTGGGTGATATGTAACGTACTGTGAAAGACACGTGAAAGATTGAGGTAATAATATATCACGTCTATCTCTAACGTAAATCTAAAACAGGAGATGCTTCTCATCAGGCAAGGTGAGGGAATTTCTGGTATCCAGAAGTACCTGAGATGTTTAATGACGTTAGAAGTTCATAAGTGCAAAAGAAAGTTCAATGTTTGCCGACAGTGACCTTGTTTATGTTGGTACGTGTTTATTAATAGAAGTGTAAGCACCTCAATAGTGTTGAATTCTGGTTCTGGTTATTTTTTTAAAGGTAGGTTTTGTTATTTCGCAAGTAAACTCCATGTTTAAGCTTTTCTCTATAATTGAAAAAACTTTCTTAAATAAAATTATCATTAAAAATGGTAAAAATAGATAGTTTACTTAAAGTAGATCCCATATTTTTAGAATACCCTGTACAATTTATCTAAAGTTTAACAACTATTAATTGCTTCCTAAGACAGGTAATTTTTTTTTACAAAGAATGATTTTTCTCGGCAAATCAAAAATAAGAGAGTACGGTACACCATCCGTAGACACACTGTATATTAACTCTATTTTTGAAAAGACTGCATTGATTTTCATTAGATGTTGGTAAAAAATCAAAAAACATGCCCTCTATCATGAATAGTAGAGTCTATATGTAAGAATTAACAAAATAAAGACATTTTACTGAAGGGAAATATATTTTATATAATACGTTTACATAGCATAGATTTATTTCCGGAATTAACTGAATTTAATTGGAAAGATTTACTTTGGAAGGACTAATTTGTTATTTAAATTTATTGAATTAATTTGGTTAGAAGGAGTTATTTATCGCTTACGTTTTCAATATTTATATCATTTGAATGCAAAAACAAATCATTTTTTAAAAATATATCCTAAATGTTAAGTGATTTAAAAAGTGTATCACTTGCCATAAAGCTCCTGACGATAAAAGAAAAGTTATATGCATGAAATTTTTTAATCCTCCAGAAGTTGTCTCATGCGGTGAAAACCAATAAATATATATCTGTCAAAGAGAAATCAATACAACAATAACATTTTGCAAAGAGTACATGTGTACCTCATTGGAAATTAATGTACACGATTATGGACAGTAATTGCAGCAACCATTTTATTTTGTAAGTATTGTCAAACTTAAGGAGTCATTCACTATTTAATATATTGTTCTAAAAGTTGTTAGTTGTTAGAAAAGGGTGTTTAGGGACTATAATATGTAATGAAGCTAAATAAATGAAGTTAATAGAAGCGATTAATTAATTTCAATTTGATGATTTAGGAAATATTCTGATTTTTTAAGCTTACTTATTTCCAAACATTCTAATAAATGAAGTTTCGGCCTATTCCTTTCAGTGTGTATAATTTTGAAGTCTTCATTGAACGCGTGATCCTTCTCCTCTGTTAGATGGTTGGCATATGCAGAGTCTGTTTTTTTTATTGGCTTTTATGCTCTAACATTCTTTTTTCGTAATTTCTATCAGTTTGTCCAATATGTACAGGGTTATTCACTATATATTGACCCCCTTTATTTCTGTTATCATTGAAAATAGAAAAAAAGTTTCGTATAAGAGTTATAGGATCTTACCTATATTTTGTTGAAACGTGATAAAAAAAATAATATCATGAATAGGTCACATGATACGAAATAAATATTATGTTTTTTTAAATGGAACGCCCTATATATTATTACATTTTCGAGAAGCCCTTTTTCACCTGATTTTAAATATATAATATGGTTTGTATAGGTCTATCTTAAATACTTCTTCAAAAGCAAATGAGCTGCTTTATTGCAAGAAGAGTGAGCCATACGTGTCAAAACACAAGTGAAACAAAAATAGCGAGGTAGGCCACGAAAATAATTAATTATTTTATTGTTTATTCAATTTTGACATTTCAAACCGTCATTTTTTTTTATACATTTATTTAACGTCGGCCTATTTCCGCTACTGAGGTCTAACACCGACGCCTGTAGACGAGCTACCCCCAACCAGGAATTTTGCCGAACCTCTTCCCTTAAGAAGAGTAGGGATCTTTTACTTGCCTAACATTTAATAGACAAGGGACCGACGGCTTTACATCCCCTCCGAAGGATGGTATATCTCCTATACAACCCTCGCCTAAGGTTGTATAGCTTCCGCGCATACACTAATATACAAGCCGCTGGAAGATGGGTGAGGCGAGGACGTGGTCAAACCGTCATTGTTAACTCCATAATAGTAACCGTAAATAGTTGTTGTATTCACTAGTAAATTAAAAAGTTTTTTCTACGACTGCTTTGACAAGTGCTACTAACTACGCGCTACTAACTATGCTTGAAAATTATTGATTTCACATAGCGTGTGATAAATCTTTAACGCTCGCTAACAACATGTGAAAACGCTTTCACGTATGAAAAGTGCGATTTTCAACATGTAAATTACGTATGACCTAACTGTAATCACGTGTAAATAATTAATACGATATTAGAATTAACTTCATATTTCATTTATTAAAAAACAGATTGAACAAAGCAAGAGAAAACTCTTTATAATAAAATAATACTACATAAGTAATCATTTCAGCTTACAATAAAATAAAATACAGTACGTAGTGTTATAATTTTCACATTACATGTCTAAATTGTCAGACTGAGAATAAATGTCTTCTCCTGTGTCCTCCATGAAAAAAAGATTATAATACACAGTTTTAAAGAAGAAAATATAGTAAAATACTATTAAAATATAAACATGTTGGGTATCATTAAAAAAGAGCAAAAGCTCAAAATTTAAATAAAACTGATACAAATAATTATAAATAACTATATATAAATAAATAAATAATAAATACAAATGGTATTATAATCCTGGCTGGAGACATAAATATAAATATTAAGGACCTATCAGACCTTCTTGTCCTAAGTATGTAAATATGTTGCAGCAGAATGGTTTTTGTTCACAAATTAACGTACCTACTAGAGAAAATGATATCAGTGTTACGATAATAAATCACATTTTTACTAAAATAAGTACAAACACTCAAGTAAATAGTGTAACTGCACTATTACATAATAATATAACTGATCACTTGAACTTGAAAATAATGAAAAGCTAAAAACAAAAAAGATAGAGGAAATAAAAAATTAGACGAACAAAAATTTTTGGACGGGGTCGCGCAAATAAATTGGGATGTATTATAACAAAGAAAGCAAAGCCGATAAAGCGGCTAACATATTCTATAATAATATAAATTTGAAAATAGAGGACGCAACAAAAATAGTGAAATTAACAAACAGAAACAATAAACTTAAACCATGGATGTCACAAGGGATACTAAATTTCATATTAAAACGTGACAAAATAAAGCGGAAACTCATGAAAGACAAAGGAAATATGCAACTAAAAGATACTATAAGAACTATAGAAATGCCGTAACAATGTTAATTAGAGCCACGAAAAATAACTACTACAGTGAAAAAATCCAATCCTCCGGAAATAACTAAAAAAAATTTGGGATTGCATCAATGAAGTTACAAATTTAAATAAAAAATGCACGGATAGCATTGACAAAATTATTGAAGACGATAAGCAAATAACTGATAAAAAAGAGATAGCTAACACCTTCAACAACTTTTTCATTGAAATTGGCGAACAAATCACAAGAGATATTCCCGAACAAATACAAAACATGGTAGGAAACGAAAGCCTAAAGGAAAATCTTAATTCAATGTTTCTAGAGGACGTGAATGACCGCGAAATAGAAGAGGTAATATCTAACCTGAAAAATAACGCCTCACCGGGGAAAGACGGTATATCCACAAAAACCTTAAAACTCATATCTAAATACATCAGTAAATCTATTACTTACATTATTAATCGTATGTTTAAAAATTCCACCGTCCCTGAAAGTTTTAAATAAAATATTGTTGTACCAATATATAAAAATGGCAGTAAAATGATATGACATACTCAATATCGTTAATAAATAATATCGCAAAAATTTTTGAGAAGTATCTAAATAATAGACTCCGATCATTTATAGATAAAAATAAAATAATATCAAAACATCAATCTGAATTTCAGAAGCATATTGGCACTGAAGAACCTCTTCAATTGTTAACAGAAACAATACTAACTAATTTCGAATCGAACAAGAAAGTTTTAGCCATCTTTATAGACTTACAAAAGGCTTTTAACACGGTATCGCATACTCAACTACTCAACAAGGTAAACAAAATAGGCATCAGAGGGAGAGCACACGATTTGTTTAAAGAATACCTAGCCAATAGACCACAAGTTAAAATAGGTAATTCGTACAGCGAAGCAAAAAAATTAAGGACTGGCGTTCCCCAAGGAACTATCCCAGGTCCTAGCTTATTCCTTATATATAAACGATCTCCTACAAAAAAACTACGGATGCAATATTATATCATATGCAGACGACACAATGCTAATTTGTGCAGAAGAGACATGGGAAAACAAGAAGCTACCGATGCAATCAGTAAAGTAAAAACTTGGTTAGATAACAATCGCCTTAAACTAAATATTACGAAAACTAAATATATGTCCTTTTCCCCAAACAAAAGTTGGAATGCTCCAAGTGCAACACAGTGCAACAACCTATACTCGTTAATAAATCGGTTAACAATTGTGTACATAGTGCCAACACCATAAAATACTTAGGGTTGATCCTAGACCCGCACATGAAATGGGTAAGTCACGTCACTTACCTAAATGGAAGAATACGGAAACTAATCTATAAATTTTATATCCTAAAGAGCATACTAAACAATAAAACTCTCCTAGTCGTGTACAACAGTTTAGTTGAATCTATAATTAGGTATGGTGTCACAGTATGGGGCTCAGCTTATAAAGCCACTTTACAACCTGTGCAAATAACACAAAACTATATTTTAAGAATAATTTTTAATAAGAAAAGCAGAGATAGCTGCAGAGACATCTTTATCGAAAAACAATTGCTTGATGTGATGGGTATATACATGCATGCTGCCATATCCTACGCACATAAGAAGAATACCATTGGATCTGTTATTGAAATCAATAAGAAACAAGGGCTAGGACAAATAATACATATACAGTACCGTTACATACAAAAACTGTGACCCAAAAATGCATGAAATACAATGGAATCAAAATTTTTAATAAACTTCCATCACGTATTAAAAAAATGAGGAAAAAAGGGTTTCGAATAGAAACAAAAAAATTTCTGATTGACAATTACACTACACTACTGTCCATCCTAGCATAACTTAATACAAACCCCACATATTATTTATTTACTAAAATCTCTACAAAATTAGATTATAAAGGTTAATGTATTATGTAGGTTAATAATATACAATAGTAGTAATGTACATCAAAACTCACAACTCATTTTATATATCCATCTTTCCCATCGCATAATTATTACCTCTGTCTGTAAATTATTGCATTATTTCCTACACAGCCTCAAAATATTCACATCACTTCTATGCCCACTTTGTTAATTATTGACTTATTATACTTCAATCAAAATTATATACTGTTTTACAACTTATTTAAAATTATTAGATATATATTTGTTTATATGTATTAAGACAACTAAACAAGAATATAAATACTGCTCGACACAGTACGAGGTCTCCTCAGGTGTCACTTTTTGTTCTTTATGTAAATTAGGTTAAAACAACTTTTATTAACTTTGTTGCAGTAAATAAATAAATAAATAACTATATACATATGTAAGATTATTAATGGAGAATTAATTACCTTAGCTGATCTAGCAATAAACCAAGAAACAGACTATATTATTCATTATTCATCTGTTAGTGAAGAAAATTTTAGCAGCTAATCATAATCAATATAGCGGATGGTTCCAGTACTGAATCTGAACCAAAGCATATTGGTTTATTGAATGAAACAAAATCTCAAAAAACTCACTAGTCAAAGGTCAAGATTAAGCGGACAGAAATCAAGAATGCAACGAGTCAGGCAGTTATGTCAAAAATTAGGGATTACTAAATTTTCACTTTTATTTCCTGTTTTTAATAAAATGTATTTTGATAGATACAGATTATTTATACATGATAGAAGATTATTCTTTTATACTGACAGCGACTTAATAAAACAAACAAAATAGTCTAACATAATTTAATGGCTTAATGTATGTAATAGGGAATATCCTTAACTTTTGTGCACAGTGTAAGTAAAGAATGATTTATGATTCATAAAAAATAAAAATTAACAAAACGAATATATAAATATTAATTTATTATAATGTTTTCATTTATCCCAGGCTTAGGATTTCCAGCGGAATATTTTTCATGCGATACAATGATTATAACAACATAATTAAGTGCATATAATTAATCTAAATGAGATAAGAATTATCGAAAACAATTAACGTTTTGTACTTATTTGAATGGAGTGCATTTACGATGAGAAAGGGTATTTTGCTATTTCATAGAAATGTGGGCAATCTCCACAACTTGTTGAAACATTCTTGCATATATGGAACATTGTGTGAACCATTATCGCAAACTCAGAAAGTCACTTTAAGTTTTAGCTGGAGCTGAGAAAATATTCAATGTTATCACTTGCAGTATGCAGAATATCGGAAAAGAAAAATTAGACGGAATATTATTTCCGGCAGCAAACCAACTGTTGTATATAATATTAGGAATATAAGTGGTATTAAATACATTGCCAATGAATAAATATTAAACGAACGCCTGTTAGGCATCCACTGAACATGAAAAATGACTATTCTTTATCTTTAGATTATATCGGATGTATCATTTGTCAAAATTAATGCAAGCTAACATCTTCTTTATCTATACATACGACTTGAAATTAAATGGGTTTGATCGATGACCATTGACTCTAGCTTGGTGGGATCTATTAAATGAACAAATAAAAAATCCAATAATAAAACCAGAGAAATGTAAAAATGAATATTGTAAATAAAAGTTTTTTATTTACAGATTTACAATAGATTTTATTTTAAAAACAAAAAATATCTGTTGATTCTCATGGCTTAACAGTTAAAATAATAAAGACTATGATTTATGAAATAATTGATCCACTGATAAGTCTTATCAATTTATCAAGATCCATTCGTGATGTTAAAAGTAGCTACTGTTATTGTTATTGTTAAAAAGGAAAACACAGGTGATATTGTGAATTCTAGACAAATACACTTATTAAGAATCATGTTCAAAATTTTTTAAACAGTGGTATAGTACCGCATTTTCGCTTTTGTTGAGGAACAGAATAATAATGTTATTACACGATGTCAACACGGTTTTGGACCAGGAAGACCTATAAAGAGTGCATCTTCGCGTAGTATGGGCCTTCCATATGATAATCTGGACAAAGGAAAACTGTAACCATATAATTAGATTTGTCTAAATGTTTTGATTCCGTGGATAAGAACATTCTTCCAATGAAGCTATCACAGCTAGGTATAATTGGTAATATATTGCAATGGATGAATTGATACGCGCATAATAGATAAATAAATATACCGGATGTAACACGAATATGGTACAGCCAAGGTACAGGATGTGCCTTAAGCTTGTAACTGATTTCCAAAACTGTACTGTGATGGTACCGCTATGTGTATCTAAAATGTGTCACATGTTTACGAAATGTTACTGTAATGAAGCCAATATGTGAGTAACATGTTTCTTATTATTTTAACATGTTACTGTAGTGTTGTTTTAACATGTTACTGTAGTTTCAAAATTGACACAAATAAATTTAAATTGTGCCGAGAACCACATTTTGGTGTTCGAATATTTTAATAATAGACTTAAAGCGGACACAATGCGTTACTCTCTAAACATTTGGACAAACAGTGGACAAAATTCGCCTGTATGGACACATAGCTACGTAATATTCTACTATCTGTGGGCAAATATTTATGATCAGATTGCTTAAGAAATAGAAGTTGATTTAACATACGATGTGGTGCATTAGATGACAATGCCAACATCTTTAGGTTACACAATATTTCATTAATGAATCCACACATGACCCATATTACCATTTGGACACGGTGTCCATCCTGACTCAAATTTTGAGATTTATATCGACACAGTACAGACACACAATATATTGTGCCCTGGTCCAGGCACATTTTGTTCCTTGGGTTTTCCTTTAGTTTTGAAAATAAACGATTGAAATCAGGATACACTTAATATACGTCACGTTTTGCCATGTAAATTATTTTTCCCATTTCCGGTTTTACTGGAAATAACTTTTGTTTTTCATTAGAACACCCTGTATATTATTGCATTTTTGAATTTTGCATAATTTTCTAAATTCAATGACACCACATAAATGGCATCATTGGATTACTAGTTCCGACGAAACCGGATGTGAAAAAAATTGGCGTTTATTTATTATAAGGGATGTCTCAAATTTCAATTTTTCATCTTTGCAAATAAAGGAAAAATGAGGGGTGTACCTTGGTTCTGTTACACGTGGTATACTCCATGGGGTGAAAAGTTCACCTGAGAGTTCCACAGGGTTCTGTCATAAGCTCACCATTTCTTTGTTTTACACCAATGATTTGCTCCATATTATTGAAGTGGCCAATGACTATGATATACTTTTACTAATATCCTACTCTTTTCTCTGACGATATAAGCTGCTCAATAGCTACCGAATCTTCTGATGAAATGAAATTAAGGTCTTGTTGGATAAAGTTAATGCCTGATGTCAACTTAATATGCGTATATTAAATGAAAGTAAAGCCGCCATTTTAAATTTATCTTAGATTGATTTTGTTGGTACTGAAATAAAATTTCCAGGTATTTTTATAACTGACAATTTTACATGGAAATCTCATGTCGACAATCATACCACAGATATAAGGGCTACCCTCAGAAAATTCTCTGACCATAATTTTATTAAACTGTTTAACAGTTTACTGGCAACCGTGAGACATCTCCCCTTAATGAAGATAAAAAGAAAATTAAAACATTACTTATAATTAACTGTTACTATTCTAAAATGAAGCTAGGACAATAGTTTCTTAACTTAAAAAATGTATATGTCATTTGTTAGTTTTTATTATTATTATTATAGTTAGGCATTCTAAGCGATTGGATATATTTTTGTGTATGTGTATATGTATATATATATATATATATATATATATATATATATATATATATATATATATACCTATGTTTTCTATTTTTACATTTTCTTTTACTTTTGTGTCACATTTTAATATATTTGTACTGTTTATCTCTGTTTATCTACAATGACGTGCCAAATATACAATTTTCTTATCTTGTTGAATCTATCTATCTACCAGAAAATATAAAAAAGTATGTATTTTCCAAAGGTATCAATCATAATCTTTGTAAACATTCAATAGGTCTCAAATGGCTGTTAAGAAAATTGCTAAAATGTTTATACATATTTTAAGCGCTTTTATACGTACTCATTTCATTTAATTAAGTACATATTAATTGTATTATAACCGAATAAAAAAAATTTAATAGTCGCAGAAAAAAAACCGCTGCCCAAGGAATCACTACTTCCACATCCAGATTTTGTCTTCAAGTCTTATACACACTAAATTCCAATGTAACTTGCACCATTATAGGAGGACTGGAAACTCGGAAAAATCGCTCGGAAATCGTTACTCGGGGGTTTTCGGGGCTGCCGAACTAGATTCTGGCATTGGAATTACCCGAGGGCGCTCGGGGGCGGCTCTGCGGGGGTATCCGGGGGCCAATCTGGGGGGGAAATTGCATAGTCCATGAAAATCGCTCAAAACTCGTTACTCGGGGGGTTTTCGGGGATGCCGAATTCAATTCTGGCATTGGAATTACCCGGGGGCGCTCGGGGGTCCCTCTTTTGGGTTGTCTGGGGGTCATTCTGGGGGGGAAATGGCATAGCCCATGGGAAGCGCTCCAAACTCGTTACTCGGGGATTCTCGGTGATGCCGAATTCAATTCTAGCATTACTTTTCCCCGGGGGCGTTCGGGGGTCCCTCTGTGGGGTTGTCTGGGGGTGATTGGGGGGGAAAAGGCAGCGTCCATGAAAATCTCTCCAAAATAGATACTCGGGGGCTGTCGGGGATGCCGATTTCAATTCCGGAATTAGACTTCCCCGGGGGTACTCGGGGGTGGCTCTGTGGGAAATGGTAAAGGAAAAAGTGAAAAATCACAAATTATGAAAATAATACTTTATTCAAATAACAAATAGGAGTTTTTATTAATGTTGAATTATTCATTATAAACTTCAATTTTTAACTTAAATACTAAACATCTTGTTCAAACTCTTCTTCTTCTTCCCCTTCTTCATCTTCTCCCCCTTCTTCATCTTCTTCCTCGTCACTATTCTCGGCCCCGTTGGAAGTGCCTTATTGGTTTGAGCAATTGCCATCGCAATGCTTGCATGCAAGTGAGCACTCCAACCCACTTCGGCGGCACCCGCACCTCGTGCCACAGTCGGTTTGACAAGAACAAGAAATTTTGCTTAAAATTTCCTCGGGACCGGCTTCCTGGGTCATAGTGACAGGACTGAGCTCTCCATCCACCAATTCCCACCCCCATTCCAACGGATCTAAGGTCTCGTCTTGACCTTGTGAACCATACCAAGCCTGTACTTGGAAATAGACACGCTCGATATGCTCGGTTAACGCATTGGCAGTCGGAATTATGCGTGCAAGATCGACTTTTTTAGAATTGGCGGCTTCAGCATACGTTTTTGCTCGATAGCTTTGGTATAACAAAAAACCAACGTGGTATAAGATTGCCGGACAGAACTCAAACACCAAAAAAAGATCCAAAATCCAAGAAACTTGATTACTGTAGCACTGTATTTACATACAACGAAAAAGCAACGTGGTCCTGAACGACAGATGTAATACTGATGCCACACAGATGCCGACTGCGCGCGGGAACTGGACCCAAATTTTTTCTCTTCAGTCGATACAGAATATTTCTGTTCGCGCCGGTCTCCGTGGTAACGATACTCTACTCTCTTTATAGCTTTGGCGCCTTTTTCAAATCCAGTTTCAAGGCACAAAAGACTTCCAAAGCAATTGTTTTTATAATATGTGTAATATTTATTTATTTAATATTCAATCTAAATTTTTATTATTCATACCCCCGGGGAAGTCTAATGCCAGAATTGAATTCGGCATCCCCAAAAACCCCCGAGTGACGAGTTTGGAGCGCTTCCCATGAACTATGCTATTTCCTCCCCCAGAATGACCCCCAGACAACCCCACAGAGGGACCCCCGAGCGCCCCCGGGGAAAACTAATGCTGGAAATGAATTCGGCATCCCCGAAAACCCCCAAGTAACGAGTTTGGAGCGATTTTTATGGACTATGCAATTTCCCCCCCAGAATGGCCCCCCGGATACCCCCGCAGAGCCGCCCCCGAGCGCCCCCGGGTAATTCCAATGCCAGAATTGAATTCGGCATCCCCGAAAATCCCCGAGTAACGAGTTTGGAGCGATTTTCATGCACGTTGCCATTTCTCCCCCAATTCACCCCCCGCGCACCCCCACAGAGCCACCCCCGGGTAATTCTAATGCCAGAATCGAGTTCGGCAGCCCCGAAACCCCCTGCGTAACGATTTTCGAGTGATTTTTCCGAGTTTCCAGTCGTTCCTATAATGGTGCAAGTAATGATGCAATTGGAAAATGCATTTTCCGGCCTAGAAGGCATTTTTCAAAAAATGGCTAAACCAGACTATGTAGAGTCGTTTCCTGGGACCTTCCTGAACACAATGCAGAAAACCGCATCTCGGTATCTGCTGTGCCTAAAAATTTCCGCTATTTTTCCTAACTTCCCTGGACTATCATGAACGGTTCCAGAGTAAACATGCGCATAAAAAAAGTTACGGACGACCGACCGACAGACAGAAAATTCTTCCGCTCGAATTTAAAATCTCGATGTTTCATGACATTTTAGTAAAATTACACAAAAATCTATATCATGACACGCTGAAGTCAAACATTAAATGATGCTGTGTATTTTTTTACCTATAATTGCTGGGTACAATGTTAGTGACTTTCTGCAGTATTTCCTTTGATATACAGTGAACTCGCCCAGCAATTCTTCTGAATAAAAACATTAACACATATTATCACATTTCTGCGATATACTATAATTTGCATTTAGTCACAGAAGATTTCAAGGCTGTTTAAAAATTATGTCACAGGCTATGTCGTGTACAATATCTGATTACCACAACCTATAAATTTAGTGCTTAAGTGTCATTAACCGTAAAATATGCGATGACTTAAGTTCGTTTAATATCAAATAAGTTAGCGAACAACCATGTGGTGGCAAAAACCTGTTCACAATTATTATTGTCCCCGGGCAAATTGTCGTACTATACGGCAGATGAGCACAATAGAGGTTGCCTTCTCTGACTAGTTAAAGATAATCGCGTGTTTAACACCATAATTCTTATGATCACGTATGTTTATTAGTAATTCGCCAAGCCGACAACGAGAATTCGCCTGAAAATATCGAGTTTTTTAAGTAAAATTGGTCCTGAAACCATAACCGAGTCAATAATTATAATTGCCCACAGGCGCCACATCAAGTTTTTTCTCTGCGTGTGCAAGAGTGGAACGGATTTAATGGAAATTTATAAATAGTATAATCAATATCAATGTAAAAATCCGTATTATTTTGATGACCCATGAAAAGAAAAGAAAATCAAAAAAGTATTGGATCAATGAACTTATTTTTGAATACACTATTAACACTGTTTCGTATTGCTGTAGCTCTTTCCGCGAAGATATAATTAATTTCTTCTTTCTTGTGAATATTACCGCAGTCGTCTTTCCTGAATTTAATAAATATACAGTTCAAATCACGAATACTGTCGTCCAGTCATCATCCTTTGATTTCCGAATCAAATCGACGCAAGGTGGCATGCATGGATGTATCAATGTTTGCAATTATTTTATGCTGAAAATCTATAAACAAATGATACCATACAATACAATGAATTTCAACAACCGCTGTTGCATTTAATTTGTTATAAATGTAAAGGGGGACCCCTGTTACTTTTCCCCTGATGATTGAAGTACTTAATTTTACCATAATTTTACCATCAAGTCTTTTACCGAGCATTTTGAGGTTAGTTTCTTTACAAACAACAAAACTGAACCACTCACTATACGTCCCACGACGAAATGCGGCGATCGATGTCTCGAAAAGTAAACATTGAAAAATTTTGAAAATTTGGTAGTAAACTAATGTTGATGGGGGCAACTCGGCTGAAATATTTTCAAGATGTGGCACTTCCGTTATACCGGAAGTAGATGCCAACTTGATTATTTTGGCACTCAACCTCGTCATAGCCAACTAATAGTACTTGAACTTAAAATCTATAGCAAAATTTCCAAATTAAAAATATTGGATTGGCAATATTTCGAAAATTAAAAATTTTCAAAATAGACATCCATACACAAATTTACCCTTATTTTTAATGGTAAATAAAATAAGATTATAAAAATTGGGGGTTTCCATTGAAATATGTCAAAAACGGAGAGACTTATGAAACGCCCAGTAGATAGGGCATTTACAAAGTTAATTTTTTTCTATTTATGTTTCCAAATTCAAGTAATTATTGCAGTGAATTCATTTCATTTTTACATTTATTTAGTCATTTAATATTGAACACAATAAAGTTACCAGAATGCATTTTAAAATTAAAGCAAAGTTAAACGCTACAATTTTGAGACAGAAATTACATAAAATCTAGTCGAGTCGCAGGGTTTGTTTATCGTATATTCAGATAAACGTCAAGTACTTCGTGTATTCCCATAGTATGGAATCGCTTACACTTTTCTACCTTAACCAAAGAAAAAGATAGAGAGTTGGTTGTCATCCTAAAAGTCTATGCATAAGCTACGTCGTATCCAACGTTATTAATGTTGTTAATGTAAATAGTTCCTACCTGAAATGTGAGATTCGAGTAGAAGGGTGATGTCGCGTATCATATAAAAAGAAAACCAGCTTGTTTACCGGGGAGATGCCTCTTCTATCACTCCCGAGTTACATCGCCGAATGCTATCATTTGCTGTGCTCCTGAGTAATTGCATTTCAATATACCTAAGTCACATCGCTGACCCTCTGGGCTAGCGGTTCTTATGGTAGTATTGAGATGAATTATCTAAACTACAAGTCAAACGATCCAAGAAAATCCACATTTAATTTTGCTATGCATCTCGCAGATATTCACTGGTTTAACGTACTTTTTATGAAGTGCCGTTTCAACGTCTCTACGATGCTCAACGAGTACGTTAAACATGAAGAAGCTGGGGAAGAACATTCACGGGCGACATAACGCTATACAGGGCACACAGAAATTCTGCAGGCACAAATTTCTAAAAGGTGATTACTTTCTTATTTCGAGACTCTACTTTATTATTGGCAATTGCATTCATATTCTGGTTTCGACGGGGTGTAATAAGGGAAATTGGCGCTTTTGTGGTACCAAAAGAATATTAGATTTTTTTAAATGGAATATTAGCTTTGATTTTTAACTATCATAATATTATATTACCAGTTATTCAGTTATGATTTTATTCACGATTTTAATTCATAAAATTTAATTTTCTGAATGTTTTACTAGGGAAGTTTGCGTTTGCAAAATAACAAGTTTATATTCAAGAACTATAACTTTTGACCATACACTACAAGTTTAAAAATACTTTTTCTTAGGCGCTTTACGCTGATATAAGAGCTGTTATAAGAGTCTTTGTCGACTTCAACCAATTTTATTTATTTAACTACTAAGTTGTCAGCGATGTAAAGTTCTCGTAACTACGAGAACGTAATTGTTTGTGAACTGTGTTTGCAGAACATAACAGTAGAATGGGTGCCTTACGGACTATCGGAGTTCCATCTAAATTTAAAATTAACAGTCCGTTGTTTTAAAGACACTTGTCTACACCAATCTGTAAGGTCGTCGATCTTTTCGGCCACCCCATATTAACATCTGTTCAGAGCTAAACACTTACTACTGCTGTTTAGTTTATCAGTCAATTGACGCAAAATTAAATTTCCGGCGTTGTTTAGATTGTTCTTTCTAATACTATTGAAACCGATTGGTTAGGTGCAGTCGGTAATTGCCATATACTGTATCCTGCTATCTTTCTTATCAGTAGACGAGAGCACAACTATAAGAAAACTGGAGATTTCCACAACTATTAATTACTTGCAAAAGGGAGTTTTTTTCCCACAGCTGGTGAGTGTTTTCACTGAAACCTGGCGCCGTAGCCAACTACTACAGAAAATATCAAATAACTTTTGTTAGGTTGAAACCCTTATTCTCTGTTATGTTCGCAAACTTTGACACTGCAGTTGCGTTCTCTTTGTTTCGAAGTAACATCTTTGACGTTTGTTCACTCATGTTATTATCATTCCCAGACTATTGTCACAACTGTTTAAAATAAGTAATGTCTGGCCGATAGCCGTGTTGTTTGAGATGCGAGGTGGCAATCGATATTAATCACACGAGTATCGCGCCAGTGGGTTCGAATCCCGGCTCCGGCCTTGACACCGTCGGAGGAAATGGCTGTCTTATTTCTGTGTAGTTTAATTATTTATTTTTATGTACATAGACTATTGTCACTGCTCTTATTCTTGCCTATATTAATTTCCCAATACAGACATTGATATGTTTATTCAGGCATTCGCTACAACTCTAATTACTATTAAAATAATACAGCATACTTTTGTATCTTAGTTCTTGTTATTGCATCAAAACACTCAGTATTTCTATAGTATGGTCATTACTATGGCAGCGCAAATTTTCCTATTATAATATTTAGACAATTGTCTCAAATATTTGGATTACTTTTGATTTCATGTTCGACTATTGTTGCATAAATTTATATAAAATAAAATGGGTTTTTTTACTATTTTTTCCCATCAAATATTGTCTTATTCTTTCACGTTTACCTTTTCGTCATATAAGTAATAAACTAAATAAATATTTTAATGTCAAAAGCAAAATAAAAAACAAACTTCAACAATAAATGTACAGTGCAACCTTGAGTAATAAGATACTACATAAATAACATATATAATTAACTAAGTCTCTCAATTAATAGACAGTGTGTTCAAGTTTACCAGGTATTTCAATTAACAGAGTGATTAATTTTCTAAAGTATATCGTATCAGACAGAAACAACAAAAAGGGTTACTATACACACAACAAAATTTGAGTCCTACACTAACCAAAACTAGACGATCACGCAAATGGCCAATATTATTTGTTTATCCTTCAGATAAATAAATAGCAATGAAGTTAACTGATTACATAATTACCAGGATTTCATTTGTAATCAATTGGGGTGGGCTTAAACCTCTTCACTTAGGTATACGATATGATACATAAAATCAGACCAGAATCTTGTGTACAATCCAGAAATGTAATAATATGTAGGGTGTCCCATTTAAAATAAGCAAGTTGACATCTACTTTCATTATAACCGGAAGTGCCACATCTTGAAAATATTTTAACTGAGTTGCCCCCACCGTCATTAGGTTACTACCAAATATTCAAAATTCTCCAATGGTTACTTTTCGAGATATCGATCGCCGCAGTTCGTCGTGAGACACCCTGTATACATAACAATTTGCCTAATTACAGGAAACTTTCTACAATTATATGCCCTCTCGAAAACCAAACAGACTTTTTCAGCATTTTTTTTGCAAAAGTTTATAAAACGGAAAAAAGGAACGCGAGCTTTTAACGGGCCAATCTGTATATTAAATTTCGACTTATTTTGACAGTTCCGAACGACATATTCCAGTTTTAAAACTAGTAAATCAACAGCTTATTTTTATGCAGCGTTCAAATATACCATTAGACCTGTGCGTGTCTTTAATAGTGGATATTAGATATAAATAGACCATAAAAGCAATTAATTTGTACGTCTAATTACTAATTCCATGGAGAGTAATTTCAAATGGAAAAATGCATTAGTATTAAAGTCATATATGCATATGCATAATTCCACAGTTATTATTTGAAGCAGGTAAACGCGATATCATATTCATATTGTAAAAGTAAATATATCTTAGTCGTTTCCCATCCACAATAACAAGATAATCGATTAGGAAACAATATAATATTAACCATACGTTGGCGCCAAAAGTCCATAAAATGAAATCTTATACTTCGCATGCAATGTGAATTTCGAGTAAAGTAAAATGATATGCATGCTGTTTTAGATGCAAGTCTTATATTCGCGGAATTAGTTTTTAACGATCATTTTGAACACCACTGGTATTTAGAGTAGGTATATCTAATTTTACTTTGTAATTTCATTTCAAACTACACCCGGATCACTTTTCAGTTGTTATTAAACAAAAGTTTCTCGTGGTCAGGTTCTTGAATCTGTTATACAGCAGCAGCAGCAGTTCTTGCAATTACAGTAATGTAATATTACGTTTCATTGGGCACTTGTAAGTACTGTTGCTTTGAAGTATTGCTTCTTTTAAAGATATAAAGCCTTCCACAATAACTGCTATTTAGTTATTAATAGCAATAATAATAAACGTCTTGATTAAGTTCTAAATTACAATTTACAATATATGAAGCCTATATATAACCTAACGGCCAATCATACCTAGCTTAGGTTAAAACATTCCAATGATAAATAAATAACTGATTTATTTAATTGATTATAATCACAGTCTATAAAACTACGATTTGATTTATAAAGCAGAATAAAAGCTTGGTTGAAACTACACCATACTTTTTAAAAATTTGGTATTTTCACGTAGTAGTGAATATTACCTAATTGACAAATTATAAAAAAAAATATTCAAGTAAAATGTTTTGTATTAAGCAATATTATTAAGTGGATATGTTTGTGAACATCAAACAGAAATAAAATATGAACTAATATAATCATACAGAGAATCAATAGTTTTACTTTCTAATTAACTGAATACAAATAATTATGCAATAGCGGGAGTCTTTAAGTAAAAACTTGAGTGCACTATTCAACCATACACAACAATTTGAATATATTTAAAAAACAATTTTTGGAAAAATAAAGCGTTTACTCCTAACCTACAATATTCTTAGTTTTGCTTTTTATTTGTTTTCTTTCACCATTTTTATTTGTTAATTTATATTCAAACTAAAATAAATATTAAGATAATGTATTTTTAGGTGGGTTTTGGGATCATAAAAATCGACGAAACTTTCTTTTAACTTGTCGACGTTTCGTTAAATTTATTAATTTCTTCAGAACACTAAAAGAAAACGTATAAATGTAGGTATAAATAAAATTTAACAATTGTTGTTTATACCTAAAGACAATTAAAAACAAAAAATTATAACAATATTACATTGTAAAAACATTACAACTTTAAGAATACAAAAAGGCACTTTCAAAAATTTAAAAGATTATTTAAGAAATGGGTGCAAAACATAAAAACTGTATAATAAATTATAAAAGAAAAATATATAAACACGGTTAAATTAAAAAATTTTTTGTTATTAACTTTTTAACTATTTAACTGATTTAACTATACGCTGGTACACCTCGTTCTGGCGGTTTGAAGAGCAATAATAATAATTAATATATGCACCTTCAATATTCCCAAAGTCTCAGCGTTTCCTTTTTTTGTTTTTTATTTTTTTTTATTATAGATTAGGTGTTTCTTAGATAGTCGATAATATTAAAATAAAAACTATTTAGATTATCTATATCTGTTCGTTTGTTTATACTGTTGGGATTTTTCTTAATACAAATCATTTGATTGAATATTCTCTTCGTGTTGTTATTATTATGTTTCGCTATTATTTTGGCATCATTAAATGCAAAAGTGTGACCCTTTTTTATAAAGTGTTCAATCAGCTGTGTTGGATTTTTTTTGTATGGACATTTTTGCAGTCAGTTACATGTTCAGATATTCGTTTTTTAAAATGTCTGCCTGTAGTGCCTACGTATAAACCGTTACATTCTGAACACGGAATTTCATATACGACATTAGACATTAGGTGTTTTATCTTTTAATCAAGTAAAAAAAAATACTAATATGGTTTTCAATTGCGTATCCAATTATTGAATCACTTTTTGTCCAACACTACTGGTTGAACACTTTATAGAAAAGGTCTACACGTTTGCATTTAATGGTGCCAAAATAGTAGCTAAAAATAATAATTACAAGAAGAGAATGTTCAGTGAAATGATTTGTATTAAGAAGAATCCCAACAGTATAAACAAACGAACAAATATAGAAAATCTAAATAGTTCTTATTTTAATATTATCGACTATCTAAATATTACAGGTGCATATATCATTGCTCTTCAATTCACCAGAACGAGGTGTACCAGCGTATAGTTAGTTATACATTTATGTTGTACTGTACAAGAACATTACCTATTACAAAAGCTAATGTGTCCGGTAATTTTAAAATATATAATCTTATATAATTTATTATACAGTTTTTTATATTTTACACCCAAATTTTAAATAATCTTTTAAATTCTTGAGAGTGCCTTTTTGTATTTTTAATATATTAATGTGTTAACAATGTAATATAGTTATAATTTTTTGTTATTAATTTTCTTTAATTATAAACAACAATTGTTAAATTTTATTTATACCTACATGTATACGTTTTCTTTTAGTGTCCTGAAGAAGTTAATAAATTTAACAAAACATCGACAAGTTAAAAAAAGAAAATTTTGTTCATTTTTATGATTCCAAAACCCACCTGAAAATACATTATTATAATATTCATATTAGATAACAAAAAACATTCAAGTGAAATAAATATGTTTATGATAAACTAAATTTAAGAAAAGAAAACACAGCCCCTTGCTTTTACTTTCATTCTATACAAATATTTGTTCCTTCTGCTTTAATCTAACTTTCAATAAAATTTTAAATTTATATATATTGTTATAATAAAAATTTAGTAAATTTATTGTATACTTTAATATCGATATATATTCTAGCCAAAATTGTGTATCTATTCCCCTTGGAAAATTGTCGGCAGAACTGTTTTAATCTAGATTTGCGTCCCCTATATCCAGTGACTCGAAAGTGAAGAGTTCGTACAAATAGGCCCCTGGCGTAGTACACCATCTTGAATTTAGGAGGTAAGTTCGTTGTCGATTTTCTCGCTCGTTTTTGATTTCTCGACAAGAACCTCAAACGACAAAATTGTAGAGAATTAAATTCTCTACATTTTTCCTTAAATTCACAAAAAGAAATTATTATTTTTTTCGGCAAGTATGGAGCATGAAACGCCCGTGGGAAGGGATTCTATGGCTTCTTCTCCCCATTACTTGCAAAATAAGTGCATGTTCAAATAGAAAAGTTGTTACTAGTTCAATTTGGAACAACTTTTGTATAAAGAAACTTTCCCGAGTGATTAGCCGTTTTAGTTGAGTCAGAAATAACTTTCCCATTTGAATATCACTTATTTTGTTAGTAAAAGAGTGTAAGGACATACAATTCCGCTACAACTCCTTACCACAGGAGTTTCGCGCTCAAGTGTCAAAAAAGTAATTTTTTTGTGAATTTTAGAAAAGATTTAGAGAATTAAATTTTTTACAATTTGGGAAATTTAGGAAAATAACAGAATTATCCAGTACATTGAAAAATAACTTCTACGCCCTTTACATTGATTTAAAGGAACCGTCAGAGGGTATTTTCTGCCAACTAACATAAATCGAAACAGAAACAAGAGTAACGTATTTTGCCTGCGCCACGTATCGGAAACTAAAGCTGTTCCCTGTCTCAAACTCTGTTTGTTGTTGTGTTAAATAGTTGTAACGAATTAATTAAACTATTCCTAACAAAATGTAAACATTCAGTAGCGAAAAATTGTACATTATATGTGGTAGTGCCGGGTTTAGGGGAAAATACCCTAGACCTTATGCTTATTTAACAATACGAAATGCAGCACGTAGACCAAAAGACCATTATAGCCAAGATGGATGGATGAATTATAATAAAAATAAATCTCAATAATTATCTTCAGGACGCAGAACGTGTCTGTCTTCTTACGTTAGGAAGGAAAGAATACAACGACGAGAGAAACAATTGCTCAAATTTATGGACTCACAATGTTATAAACTTAATGACAATGAGACAGAAAAAGAACCAACTCCATCTGTCATTTGTCAATCAGCGAGATTGGGTGAAAGTCTAAGTGAAAAACAAAGTTTATGTTTTATAGGTATGTAATAGAATAGCAAAGGAAAGAGATGATATGGCATTTATATTTACTGAGCTTCATACTTCCAAACAACTTATATCTGTTTCTGAAACTAAATTAGAGGAAGTTTTTATGAAGTGTAGCAAAGTCCTTGATATGATAAACTTATTTTAACAAACATTTTAAAAATCATACCCACCAACCCGCATTAGTTTAAAGGTTTGAAAAAAATGTATTAGAGTAAAAAGAAATAAATAAAGATTGTCCTTTTTCTCTATCCCGTTTCTCTTTAAATAGAACGGAGAAATGCGAAGCATCTATGAGTAAGATTTTATCAAAATCATTAAAACCGTATTGGAAAAGAAACAATTTAATTAGTTTCAATACATCCCATCTTTATCTTGCATTTTTTAGGATTAATTGGTCATCTCATCTTATACCGAAATTACTCCAGTTACATTAGGCGGAAAATAGCAGCATCTGCCGAAAAAATCCAAGTGAGCTGAAATTTCGCATACACCTTTATTTTGACCTTAACGTCTCAAAAGTCCCCATCGATATCGCGCATGCGATTTCAGTTATTCAAAGTCAAAAGTCACAGAAATCGGCGTTTTGCTAATATATCGCTTCCTATGAGTCGTATGACATTGATAATATTTGTACATTTATTATAATTTTTTATTTCTCGTTTCAAAATTATTAATTATTTTAAGAGTGTATTTTAAATTAAAAACATTATTTTATATTACACACTTTATGAGAATAATTATAATTTTTAGATGCGGTGAATCGAATAATTGCAAATCCATCCACCCCCAACGAACAACAATTTGTGCTGACGCTGTGACTGCCTGACTAATAAATATCCAAAAACTAAGGGACTATCCATGTGTTAAATTTGATCAAAATTGTTAGATTATTTTACTGGTTTTTAGAGGTTAACCCCCTTATATTTTAACTTTTTAAATACTGCTTTTTTGGGTTCAGAGAACATGACTACGTGTAAATTCATCGAAAACTAAAAAAAGAGTTTTTTCACAATCATATATATGGGAATCAATGGAAATAGTTTTCTGAATGACTGCTACACTATGCCATGCACTAAAAGACTCTATATCCACAGTATATATTACACGTAACTACATCTAACGACCCTTCCATTGTAGTTAACTACATTATTAATTTGGTTTCAATTATTAACATTTAAATAATTGTTAACTATTAGATATTATCCCTGTTTTTCTAACAAATAATAAATATATACGTTTAATATCTTTTTTTATAAGAACAAATATGGAAACAAAATCCCATCCCATCAATTTTATTATTTTTAGGCACTTTTAATCTACCATTGAAACGCCCTACTGTTAAGGATAACTAAACAAAGCTCTTAAGAAAACAACCCAAGTGTAATTTATTTTCCCAATGGATTTCATGGTCTTGTGTACCGATTTACTTAATATTTATAGAGACTGTATATTGACTTGCCGGGTACTTGAAATTAAGCGTCTAAGCAGGTAAACTTAGAAGTGTCAAATATCTTAGTGGTGTCATTACGCCTTTTAAAAGTAAAAGCGATATTAAACCGTTCGTTCCCTTCCAAGAATGGAAATAATGACACTGTGTGAGGTCCGTGAAATTTCAATTACAAACTACGAAATTCCTTACTTACTTTCAGGTAAAAATCTGCCTGACTAGCGGGCAAGTTTGTATTTAATCTAATTATAAAAATTACATACTAAAAAGTTTCTTAAAAATAGTAATTGTATAAGGATATTTAAATTGTACCGATAATGCACACAATCTGACAAAAACCAATACGGGATAACTATTTTTTTACAGCTTAATCAAGAACGATATTATTTTTACTATAGAATCCTAATAAAGTATTTGTTAATAGTAGTTTGTGCAACAAGAGTGGATATGATAGCCATATCGCACGAGAAAGAAAATTGAGCACGACGCCGTAGGCGGAGTGCCTCAATCTTTCGAGTGCGATATGGATAATCCACTCGAGTTGTACAGTATACTTGTTCTACGACCGGATTAAGAAAAAACGACAAATAATAGTTTTAATCAAATTTTAATACACAAACTTAGCTGCTGCTTAATCTTATGCTCTAGGTGAAAAGCGGCAGTAGCCTAGTGGTTATATCTACGCTTCGAAAAGCAAGAGATCATAGGTTCAATCCCTCAATTACACCAATCTCGATCAGGGGCAACCAAATTCCTATCAGGGGATGCGTGAAGTATCTGGGGGTTCGACTGGACAGAAGACTGACGTTCAACACCCACATAAACGAAACCATACGGACGGTCTACTCCCTGTCCAGGAGTCTGTATCCGCTCATGGTCAGGCGTAGCAGACTAAACAGACAAAATAAGAAATTGTTGTACACGATGGTGGTCAGGCCGTCCGTCACATACGGGGTGCCGGTGTGGTGCAGCATATCGGCCAAGACAATGAAAGAACTGAAAGTGCTAGAACACAGATATATGCGCCTCATATCAAATTCTGGAAGATACACCTCCCTCAGAGACCTCTATGAACGCTGCAACGACATAACCCCGATAGCCGACTACGTCCAGCATATCTCCCAAAACTTCTATTCGTTCAAGCTAGACGATAGTCCACTAACAAGACACATTACACAAATTAGACAGCATAATGCCCAATTTCGGATTAAACACCCCTTACCTTACCAGACGTTGCCAATCTTCCGGCAGCCGCTCTAGCCAAACTTTCAACAACTATACCTTCCCTGATACTATCCACCTTTCACTGATATTTCATACCTTTCACCCGCTTTAAATATTTCCTGTCCCCCTCTTCTTTTGTTTTTTGTGTAGTTTTGTGTCGCGTTTGTTGTTCTTTCGTTTCTGTTTGTACATTTTTGTCTGTAAATTCTTTCTACCGTCACTAATATTGTAACAGTATCCAATTTTTTTATACCAGAACAATCAAAATTTAGAATCACAGTTAGGCCTGCTTTGCGCAACCCGTAGTTGAAGCAACTCGCGGACGGCACTTCGTACGAGTTATGGTGTCAGCGTCAGTGCAAAAATTTAAAAAGTTCAGTGCTCCAGTGGAAATACCATGTTTAAGTGCCCAGTTTTTATGTTAAGCTTTATTATTTAAGCACCTTTTATCATATTACTTGTTATAATTTGCCCTTTTGCAAAAGGAGTTCAGGTTGTTTTATTTTTTGTATTGTTCAATTTTTACTTTCGCCAAACCAGTCCCGTCTCGGCCCGGCCTTGCGATGCACCACCGCATTAACGCGGTGGTCGCAGGGTCAGTCCCGGGATGGGTACTGGGGAGGCAGTGTTTATACCATTTTTACCTTGAATAAAGACTTTTTGAATTGAATTGAATTGGTTCAATCCCCCCATATAGCTGTTTATCGATTCTTCACTGAAATCATTCATTTTAAATTATTTTCTAGCCCAAACTGCACGAATATACACACTGACAACCACTGACAATTACTTTGACAGCGTACGCACCAACTTGAATTTTTTAAAACCAATAGTTGCCTATGTACTTAATACACGAACTGTGATTGGTCAATTTCATATCCATCCTAGAACGTATATGAAATATATCAGTTCAGTTAACTGGAATGGCCCACTTATCTATTCTACAGACTGTACGGAAAACAGCAATTTACATAAGGGAGTAGAAAAAAATAATTTTTTCCTTCAGACGTCAAAAAACATGACTTTTATGACAAATTTCTTGAACCTAAACTGTCAAATCCCGGGCACTTCATCTCAGCAGAAGTAGAAGTCTTTTACTGCCGCTCACGGGCGGCACTAAAAGTATTTGAAGAAAGAATAACGCTATTTTTCTTCAAACGTTAAAAGAACATGGTTTTAGTGACAAGTATTTCTTCCTTTTATTTGGGTTTATTATTAAATGTATTGTCCTCTTCAAAAACAAATCACCGAATCTACAAAATAAGAGAATTATTGGAAAAAAACTTCTGCGCCTGTGACGTTTACGTCAAAGGAAGAGTCAGAGGCCATTTTTTACATATAATACAAATCGGAATAAACATAGAAATAATGTATTTTGCTGACGTTTCGGAAAGTAGTTTCTTTCCGTTTTCAAAGCTTTTTTTCAAAGAACAAGAATAATAAAATAAAATAATCAAGAAAAACTTAACAAACTCAACATTATTTAAACGAAAATAACATCAGTTCTGTGTAAGTAGTAAGTATCTATGGAAATAACATAAACAGAATCTTAAAGCTGTGTATTTGACATACACAGCAAATAAGTGTTCTTGTGGAATTTGGACTAAAAATGGAATTGCGGCCAAACTACTGGATATTATTTGCTAAAATTGGGCAGAATATTTTTTGGTTAAAGAAGTTACTTTCGTCTAAAATTTCATCAAATTCAGTTTAATTTTGGCCAAGTTAACCGTAATTCAATTTTTTACGTTTTTTCGTGGGAGACGGTGAACCGACTTTCACGAAATTTGAACTGAAGGTTCCTTGAATATCTATAATAAAATGGTGCTGTTCCCGTTTCTTAACTAGCATTTTAAAAGGTCCAAAATAAATTAAAACTGAAAAAACACCCTTAAAAACGACCAATTTACTCTTTTTCCGCAAAAAAAGTTTCACCACCTACTCGAAGTGTAAAAAAAACTCAGTATATTCTTAGTTTCACCAAAACCAACTTATTTTTCTATGTCGCGTTGCTACATGTAGAATTTTCTCTATCGCCTTATTTTAGATTATTTTTACTCCACTACTAGTTCATGTGATTTTTGAGTGAAATTAGATTTTATATCCCAACAAATTTAAATACTGTTAAATTGGTTAAATTTCTTTCAATTTATAATTTGATTATAGCACATCTAACTGAACGTCGAGGTATGAGATTTTGATGATAAAAGGATTAGGTGTCAGGTACCTTGTGTAGCTATGTTGTTATTTTTTCTTCTAAATTTACGACATTGCAGGGTAAGAACACATGAAGAGGTTTTTGAGTTATTCAATGGAAAATATCCAAATAGAAGACAACTTTAAGTGGCGACTGTTAGTAAAATTGAACACAAATTTACTGACAACAAGATCGCCGAAAAAGTGGTCGTTGTCTGATTCTGCTCCACTCTGTTCTGGGTTCGACCCGTGGCACCAATACTGGTAGTGTCGTTGGGTAATGGATGTTGTCTGCGTTTTTTCAAATGTGTGTCCTTTTTAGCAAAAATGTTTTTTTCAGATGAGCCCACATTTTCTCTCAATGACACTGTAATAGACAAAACTGATACTGACCTAAAGAAAATTCACACTGGATGATGGATCTGGACATTGCGCTTCCAGCCAGATGGATTGAAAAGCAGGGAATAATAGAATGGCCAGCGAGATCACCGGATTTGAATCTGCTAGATTATGATTTATGGAGTTACTTGAAAATTAAAGTTTATATCAGAATACCAGACAACATTGAATAACTAGCAAAAATTAGACAGGGAAGAAATTTAGTTGATACAACCTGCACCAATAAATAAAGTGTTAGATGAATAATTGTCATTTAGAATAGAATATTATCTTCAAGTAAATGGCGAATGGTTCAAACATTTAATTTAACCTTTAACTTTTGTCTCGTTCTATAGTGGTTGAACTAAGTAGTATAATAATATATATAAATCGACATGTTTGAGGATTTTTCTCAGATTTTTCCTGCGAGATTTTATTAGCAACATCCATATTTTAAATTATTATTATTTTATTATTAGAGTACTTTACAATTTAATTTAATTGTTCGTTATTTCGTCTAATTAGACATCAAAGTTCGCTAAATATTAATATTATGTCGAAGCAAAGCTACAGAAACAAATTAATTGCTTTTCTATTAACTTTCCGCTCAACGTGGCCTATGTCACAAACAAAGATGCAGATATTCTTAAAAATTGTACAAGCATAAAATATTCTTAACCCTGGAGATGCTGGAGCCTATTATTTTATTCTGTTTGATCATTTCAAACTGTATAAAGAAAAGTCAACTCGGAATTTATTATTTTGTCCGTAAACCCCCTACCGAGAAACCAATTTATAACACACAAAAACTGGAACAGGTTGTTTGAATTGTCCCGTAATACCCTGGCGCCAGAATAATTTTCATACAAAGCTTGCCGTTTAAATGTATTACTACTCGAAAAGGATACCTTTAAAGTTGTCATTTTAACTACCCGACAATAATCCATCTGCTAACGGGTACGACTCTGGATTTGCATTGTCTTGCATAAATGAAAGGGGCTTTATCTACGAATACTATTGAGTATCAGGACTCTCTTTATAAAGTTTGCTGATAATTTATTTTTTCATTTATGAAGGAAAAATTAAATATTACATTTTCTAATGTTTATAGTGTCTTTCTTCACGCAGTCAGTCGAACAATAAAATAAATAAATATCATAGTTTGATTGGTGGTATAGTGTCTACAAAACGCGCACTATTAATAATAATAATAATAGTTTATTGGTTCTAGTTATTATTATTATTAGCCGTTACTCGAGTCCGAGTATAAAAAATGTTACAGTCGATAAATTGTGTACAATAAAAACAAGTAAAAGGTGTAGTATATTGTAATTCCCATTCATCTACGGTGCACACGACTATGGCTATAGAGGCCAATTCGGGAGAGCACATGTCGACCGCAGTCAGGACAAACATAGACCTGGTTAGGTCTTGGATTCGGCCTTCTTGCAGCAACATTTCCTTGATAGCTGGCCACAACCCCTCGCCATTCGGTTCTGTCCGCTGCAAGTTGTTCCCATTGCTCGTCTGCAATACCGCAGGATTTTAGATTTTCATGGAGACCGTCTTTGAACCTCTTTCGTTGACCGCCACGCCTTCTTCTACCGCTTAGCAATTCACCATAAGTGTGCATTTAGGAAGGCGGTTATCATGCATACGATGAACGTGACCTGCCCATCTTAGGCGTGCTCTTGAAATAAGCACCTCAATTGGAAGGCTGTTTGCTCTCCTGAGTACTTCCACGTTTGATATGTGATGGAACCAACGGATTTTCATCATACTTCTGAGATGTCTTTGCTGAAAACGTTCTAATTCTTTCACATGACGACGGTAAGTGACCCAGCTTGCACATCCATATAGCAGTGTTGGAATGACAACTGCTCTGTAGACAGCCATTTTCGTTGACAAAGCAAGGTCGTGGTTGTCAAATACTCTCTTTCTAAGTCCCCAGAGTGCTCTAGATGCAGCGTTAATTCTATTGCGAATCTCGCTGTCCATGTTTGCTTTGTCATTAACAACGTTGCCTAAGTAATTGAACTGATCCACCACTTCAAGAGAATTTCCGTTAAGTGTAATGTCTATTTGGTTCACTTGATGAGGAGTTGACATAATCTTAGTCTTTCCAATGTTGATTTTAAGTCCCAAGGAATCATAGCTCTGGGCATACACATCTAAAAGTTCTTGAAGCTCTTCCGGCGTAGAGGCTAAAAGTGCACAGTCATCCGCATACTGGAGATCACAAATGCACCGTGTGCGTGTCTTCGTGAAAGCTCTAAAGCGCCCTATGTTAAAGAGGCCGCCATCAAAACGGTATCTGAGACCTATTCCTCTGACTGTCAGTTTGTTGTCAACAATAATTGTTAGAGCAGTGGTAAACAAATTAAAGAGTAGGGGTGCCAGGACACATCCCTGCCTAACTCCAGTGAGGGTTTGGAAAGGTTCGGTTGCCTCATTATTATACATAACCTGGGCGTTGTTGTTTGTATGTAGACTGCGACATACTTCCACAAATTTTCTAGGGATACCTAAGCGGAACATAATTTTCCAGAGCACTTCCCTGTCCACCGAGTCAAACGCCTTGGTTAAATCAATGAAGGCCATGTGAATTTCTTCTTGATGTTCGAGTGCTTTTTCTTGAAGCTGTTTAAGTGTGAAGATTAAATCCGATGTGCCTCGGTTTGGTCTAAAGCCACTCTGTGTTTCAGGAAGTAACTTTTCCGTAACAGGTGTTAGCCTATTTGCCATCGCTTTAGTGAGTATCTTCCCTCCAACAGCCAGGAGAGCTATACCCCTGTAATTTCCACAGTCCGCAGCGCTCCCTTTGTTTTTGAAGAGGTTGATTAAAAGTGTATCACGAAACTCCTGCGGAGCTTGACCACTTTCCCACACGACATCAAACAGTTTTTTGAGGTAGGGTATGAGCTCTGACGACACAGCTTTAAAGATCTCAGCTGGGAGTGAGTCGGCGCCGGGAGATTTGTTATTTTTTAGCTGCCCAATGGCGGTTAAGATCTCTTCCGTTGTTAGTGGTTTATCTAAGTCTTCGAAGGTGTCATATTGAGGGATAAGATTTATAATATCGTGATCGGCTTGACTTTGCTGGTTGAGAATGTTAGAGTAGTGTTCTTTCCATCGGGCTCTTATTTCCTGGTCTTCTTTGAGGAGATTTCCATTTAAATCTTTAATAGGGCACATATTTTTCCGACTGGGGCCGTACACTGCTTTTACTCCTTGAAAGAAATTCCTGTAGTCGTGTGAATCGGCGTACCTTTGAATTTCTCTGGCCTTGCTTGCCCACCACTCGTTCTTTATTCTTCTGATTTCGCGTTGCGTTTCATACTTAGATTGGGTAAAAGCTTCTGCTTTTGATGGGTCATTGGGGTGGTTGATAGCGTTTTGGAAGGCAGTATGTTTGCGGTCAAGAAGTTCTTGTATAAGAGCTTCATTATCATTGAACCAGTCCTCCTGTTTTTTACTTGCTGCAGTGCCAAGAATTTCCTCACTCGCACTTTTTAAACTGTCTTTAATTTGTGTCCAGGTAGCAGCGACATCTACAGAATTGGTTTCTTCTAGTGCACTCAAATTCTCTTGAACTTTTTGCTTTAGCTGTTCGACGGTTTGTTGGTCACGCAATTTACTAATACAGAGACGGAGTCTACGTTTTATTTGAGTTCTTCGGTGTTTGGGTCTCATAACAATTTTCATTTTAGAGACAACAGGACGATGATCGGTCCAACATTCGCTATCAATGCGCGCCTTTGTAATTTGGACGTCCTTGAGATGCTTCCTACGTACGATAACATAGTCCAGTAGATGCCAGTGACCTGATCTGGGGTGACGCCAGGTGCCTTTAAATTTATCCTTTGGTCGGAAAATGGTGTTTGTTATAACTAGATCATGTTCGGCGCATTTAGTTAGGAGTAGTTGACCGTTAGCGTTCATGTTGCCCAAACCGTTCTTGCCTATGATGCCTGGCCAGGTGTCTGCATCTCTCCCTACTCTAGCGTTAAAATCGCCAAGAATAACGAGTCGTTCCGTTTTAGGTATTCTACAGAGGGTTTCTTCCAGCTGTTGATAGAAGCTTTCCTTGGTTTCGTGACTTGCATCCAGAGTGGGAGCGTAGGCGCTTATTAGATTTACCGCGTTGCCATCTGATAGCTCATAGCGTAGCAGCATTAGACGCTCGGATAGGCCTTGTGGTACTTGTGTTAAGTTGGATACAAGTTGATTCCGAACGGCAAATCCTACTCCATGTTGTCTTCTTGAATTGGTGGGAAGACCTTTCCAATAGAAGGTGTAGTACTTTTCTGTGAGAGAGCCTTCCTCCAAAAATCGAGTTTCGCTGAGAGCTGCAACGTCAACATTGAGTCGGTGAAGTTCTCTATCTATTAGAGCAGTTCTTCTTTCAGGCCGATCGGTGCGAGTGCTGTCGTTCAAAGTACGAACATTCCAAGCGCCGTAGATGAAAGAATTAGTTTTCTTGGATTTAACTTGTCGGTGTTTTTTCGACATTCGATGAGGTGTCCCTGTGGGCACCCTCCCCCGGAGATCCGATCGGGAGGGTATTTTACCTCCGGATGATTTTGTCCCACTTGAACGCTCCATCATTTTTTTAAAGCCTTAATCGACTGAAAACGAAGCTGCATTTGAAGTTTTAGCTGGAGCAGGTATGCAACTGACCAGCTCGGTTGCGGAAGGCGAGTGGTGTGGTCCCATGGCACAGAAGGAGACTGCGACGATGGGGTAACCAAACGATTCCAAAAGCAACCTTTGTGCGCGGTGGGTTATTTTTACCGCACTCTTCGTGAGAAGGTGGATGTGCTCACAGCAAAAGGTAAGGGTTATTCCGCCCTTACTCGGTCGTTAGAGCCTCGTTAGTGAAAACAGGGTGCACCAAGTTCAAATTGAACTCATCGCGAAGGTGAGGTTAACAATTGAGTAGGAGAGGCTATAACTTGCGCTTCACTACCCCATTCGTTCTAGTATACAATAAGTATTTACACAGTCAAGACATAGGTACACGTAAAAATAAGTAAAATTAAATAATATCTAAAATAGCATATAGTGGAGTCAGACAAGCAAAACATAAGGAATTGTTTCCCGTGTCAAATTATTTTTAACATGTTAGTTACATCGAATACTATACGAAATGGACATTTTCCACCTCTAGCAACTGCCGCTACACAAGTTATCGGCCATTTTGTGAAGAATCTACCATTTTGGTCGTTTTTTTAAAATATAGATAAGTATATATGGGTATGAGTAGTTCTAAAAAAAGCACGAGGCTGTTCGTAGGGATACAGGCTATCAGCGGTTACAATATAAAATTTTTATCTGCACACATAACCTCAAAAAAATAACCCTTAAAAAACTGCAAAATTTTGGTTTTTTGGTTATAGCTTCGAATCTTTTAAGTGAAATTTGATGAAATTTTCAGAAATTATACTTTATAATGTGAACAATAACTGGTTGAAATTTCAAGTCAAAATATCTAATATAAGTCTCAAAAATTGATTGGCCAAATACTTTTGTGCATCGCATCGTATGAGGTTCTTTTTTTTTAATGTAGGTTTTATGCACTTTATATCGGTGAACAAGAAAAAAATTTTAAACCTGAAAAAAGGGGAAAAAACGATTTTTTTATTTTTTCGTCAATTTTTTCGAGAAATTTAACTTTTTTTTGATAAAACTCAATTAATTAATTTTTGACATATTTTATTCCAATCTTGCGAAAGAGCATTAAAAAATATAAAGAATCAATTAATTATAAAAAAATTATACGTATACATATTTATATTTAGGTATAGATCAATAAAAGCACTATTTTTTATGCAAATGTATATTATATATTTATTGTATTTAAATACTGTATACAAAAATGGAAACATTTTACTCAAAATTGAAAAAATAAATATATATACGTGAGCAATTATATTAATCGCCTTCGTTTTATCTCACTTGATAAAGAATCATCAGACTGATTTTCAGTATCGCTTGAACCATAATTGTAAAATGCATCATCATTTTCATTTCTATCAATTCCTTGATCAATCGCCTATCAGTAAATGATAATGAAGTAGCTTCGCTAACACTGTCCTCTAACTCTGTATCGCTTCCACATGTACTTAGACTTTCAGTTACAGAAAATGTTTCAGAATTATTTTCCAATTCTTCATCCAACTAATTAATTTCTTCAGTTTCGGGTACCTAATCTTTATCTTCGCAATTTAAGCCTTCGCAGTACTTACATGCTACAGTGCATTTTAATCACAGTTTTTTACAACATGCTCTAGTCTTGCACTTACACCTATTGATTTGCAACTGCATGCAATTGATTTTATAAGTGAATCTGGTAGTGGTTTAACGTCTCTCGGAAGAGTCACAGGTAATAAGCCATTGGAGATCATGTACCATCAGTAGCTGCATACAGGCTTACTATTTTCTAGGAACAACCATTTTTGGATTTAATAATACACTCCTAAAGAATGTTGATTTGCAGCTTGTTGGGTGGGTGGTAGCGAAGTCAGCTTACATGCTGTTGATGTATATTTTTTAAAGCAATTAAATATCAATTTTTTCAAACTTGTTTTTTTTTTGGGGTTCGATCCGTATAACCTTTGTATGTAATCTGCGGCTGCTGAAAATAGCATAGTACCTGTTGCTTCAAAATCATAGAAAACAAGTGTCTTTTTCAAAAAATTATACTTTTGCAAAGTAAGGCAAATTAATTTTTTTCCAATTCCTGCAAACGCTGACGTAGTATTGCAACCACAAAAAGCATGTATAAATAACATATGTTCTTTTAAATCTATTTTTTTGAAAGAATATTGTGAATAATATTATTTGTCTTTCGTTTTTCCTATCATAGGTTTATAAAAATAAATATTTTCTGATAAAGATGAAGCAAAATGTGTTAATAAAACTAGCAAATCTATATCTCGACCGACAATTACATTATCGCATTCTCCAATTTTTTTTTTTTTTCGAAACAGCGGTACGAATAATATTTGCATCAGCATCTTCTTTGCATATTTCATGTTCAATATTTCTATTTTTAACTTGATTACACAAACTAGAAATAAATTGCTGCTATGTGGAGTAGAAATATTTTTTTTATTTATGGGAGGTGCTGTATGTATATCAATTATATTTACTTTAGTTGAAAAATTATTGCGCAATCTCCTCAAACGTTTCAAATTTTTCGTGCTATTACAATCAGTACTAACTATATGCAACAAAAATTATACAACAATTCATAGTGGGATACATTATTATAACTCCTGTTTAAATTATGGCCGTTTATTTGATTTAGATTATTTTTGAAATGTTGTTCAGTGCCGACAATTTTGAATTTCTAATCATGATAAATATTCATTTGTTTTTAATTGTTTAATTTTTTAATGCTGTACAGAATATAATTTTTTTTTCGAAAAATTAGATCAGCATGTGACAAAAATGAATTATTAATTAAAAAAATTGAGTTTTATCAATAAAATGGAATTTTTAGAAAAAATTGACGAAAAAATACAAAAAATCGATTGTTTTCATAGGTATGCGTAATATCTTTAGAAATATAAATGATTTTTTAATGCTCCTTCGAAAAATTAGATCAGAATATGTCAAAAATTAATTAATAATACAAAAAAATGAGTTCTATAAAAGAAACAGAAATTATTGGAAAAAATTGACGAAAAAATATAAGAAATAGATTTTTTCCACTTTTTTCAAATTTAAAATTTTTTCTTGTTCACCATCATAAGGTGCATAAGAAAACCTACATTTTTTAAAAAATAAGAACCTCATGCGATGCGATGCACAAAAGTAATTGACCAGCCAATTGTAGAACTTAAGCTTGTCTAGAGGAATATCGTGGGATCGCAGTCGAAAGCTTTAGTGAGGCCTGAAAATTGCGAATAAATATACCACCCTTTTTTTAAACCATTCTTAATGAAATCAATCAATTTACCGACACGATAGTCGATTAACGCGTGTTATGTGGCAAATTCGCTTTGGTGTAGCACCGCCATGATGCTCCTCGATATTGAGAAGAATTCGACACCATCTGGATCCAGGGATTACTCTACAAACTTCACAACTATAACTTTTCGACTCACATTACAAAACTTATTCACTTGTTTCTGACAGGCAGAACTCTGCAAGTTTGGGTGAATAACAAACTCTCAACACGGCGGGACATTCGTGCAGGAGTCCCGCAAGGATCGTGCCTGTCACTGAAGTTGTACAACTTGTACGTCTCAGATTTCCCAGAGTTACCAAATACGAAGCTGGCCAAGTACGCCGATGACAGCCATGTACGCGCGTTCACACAACGCCCAAGCAGCGAATATGCTCTTGAAGGCGCACATAGCTCGTGCCACGGCTTATTACGACCAGTGGAAGATTCGGGTAAATGCTGAGATGTCCAAGGCGGTAGTCTTCACGCGTCGTTTCACTGGGAACAGAATTATTACTCCAATTTCAATCAAGAGAAACCAAATTCCAACCAAAAGATACGCGAAGTACTTTGGGGTGAGACTCGACCAAAGACTGACATTTAATACGCATGTTAATGAGACAATACGGACCGTCTACTCCCTATCCAGGAGTTTGTATCCGCTCATGGTCAGTGATAGTGGACTTAACAGACAGAATTAAAAACTGCTGTGTACAATGGTGGTCAGGCCGTCCATCACATACGCGGTGCCGGTGTGGTGCAGCATGTCGGCCACTACAATGAAAAAACTTTAAGTGCTCGAACATATTTGTGCGCCTCATTTCAAATTCAGGAAGATGCACCTCCGTATACGCACGCTGCAACGACATAACCCCGATAGCACATCTCTCAAAACTTCTACTTGTTGAAGCTTGGCGATAGTCTGCCAATAAGACACATAACGCAAATTAGACAGCATAATTCCCCATTTGGGATAAAACACCTCTTACCGTACAAGACGTTACCAAGTTGTGGTGCCTGCGTCCAGATACAAAATGAAATAGTGTCGTGCGCTAGTGTTTTAAAAATTGTGTCATCTTAAGTTTTAGTTACACTTGTTTCAAGTAATTGTTTAAAAAAGGAGTTTAAGTTTAATTGTTGTCTTATTGTCGTTTTCGCTAGTACAGGCATATCCCGCTCGATCCTGAAATCCACCACTGCGTCAACACGGTGGTTGCACGATCGACTCAGAAGCAGGTCCTGTGAGGCAACTATTCGTATTATTAATGTTGATAAATCTTTTTTGAATTGAATTGAATTGGGTTCGATCCCCGGCACCGACACTGGCAATGTCGGTGGGTGTTATCTGCGTTTTATCCAACGTGTAATCCCCTTCGGATAGCCTTTGGCTTTCGATTTGGGAGTTGTGTACTATATGTGATGTATTTTTTATAATTAAAGAAAGGATAGCTAATCTGGTGGATTTATTATTCTTAAAACCAAACTGATCATGAAAATATTATGGTGCTCAAAATAATCCGTAATTTGTTTTTCAAACCATTTCAAAGATTTTCGCTAAGAAAGGAATTATCGAAATCGGGCGATAATTCGAGGGATCATCCTTAGTGTCTTTTTTTACAAATGGGTGCTATCTTGATGATTTTAAGATCACCAGGGAAAACATCATTATAAATACCTAGAATAGTCAAATCAGTTAGAGGAATTAGTATTAAACATTTCATTGTTATTAAGATTTTCATACGCAACGACAGGCGCGGTTAGTACTTGGATTGGTGACCATTCCAACGGAAACCGCGTTCTCGCCTCACACATCTTCCAGCGGCTTGTATATCAGTGTATGCGCGGAAGCTATACAACCTTAGGCGAGGGTTGTATAGGAGATATACCATCCTTCGGAGGGGATGTAAAGCCGTCGGTCCCTTGTCTATTAAATGTTAGGCAAGTAAAAGATCCCTACTCTTCTTAAGGGAAGAGGTTCGGCAAAATTCCTGGCTGGGGGTAGCTCGTCTACAGGCGTCGGTGTTAGGCCTCAGTAGCGGAAATAGGCCGACGTTAAATAAATGTATAAAAAAAAAAAAAAAAAAAAAAAAAGATTTTCATATTAATACTATAGGCATCTTTATTATTTACATTTTTTAAATTTTATATAATGTTGGCAAGCTCAGTATAGCTTCTCTGAAATGAAATTTGGTAGTAGGAATTTGAAATAGCGATAAATCTAAAAAGCTGTCACAATTTGTAGCACATTGTGATAGACTATAAATTATCTCCAATGCGATATTCACCAAACAATCATTGAACTGGTTAGAATGAATACAAGGATCAAAGTTATATACATCAGTGTTATTTTTGTTACTTATAATTTGGAATTAACGCAGACGCAGGAAGTGTATTTTTCTGTTTTGTCTTAAAATGGAAAATAGCACTTTTAGAAGAAGCACATTATCCTGCAAAAAAACATATTTCCATCCAAAACACTGTGTTATCCATAGTGTTATAAAAATGCAATAGATTCCTTTAATGAAGATAACTTAAAGGCAGTAATTGAACAAAATGACCTAGAGATTGTTGAAAATGGTACGGTAAGGGTAGTGAATCTGGTAATATTATAATTAAAGTTGATGTAAAAATTTATAAGTTATTATTGAAGAAAGACAAAATTAATTCGGGCTGGAAAAGGTATTTGATAACACAGTGTTTTGGTATCGTCAGATGTTATGAATGATGCAGATATTCTCACAAAATTAGCAAATGTACTATCTCTAATACCTGTGGAAAATACACTGGAAATCACAACGTAAAAATTGATCCGAAAATTTCAAATGTATTATTTGGCCGTCAAATTCAGAGAAACTTAAATTTTGATAGCAGTCACCAGGTTACTGACTCAATTTTTCGCACTTATCAAAAAAATTATAGGATTTGCAAAAAGGAAAATAAACTACTCCGTTTTATAGCATCTTTGTAGACACAAGTCATGATTATTCTAATTCTAAGAAATTAACAAAGACTCTCTAAAAATAGCCCCGTAAATTTTAAATCTCTCATCATTCTTTAACAAGTTTGATGAATAAATTGATTAATTTGGCTCTGATTTAATAGCTTGTAGCGAAATATATCTATTACCGATTTATCGCAATATTTTAATTACTCAGATGCGATAAATCCAAAAGCAGAGAAAACCTCGAACAATTATGGATAGAACTAAAGCTCATCAATTGTAAAGTAGCTCTAGGTGTAATATATAAATCATTAGATGAAACTGTCTAAATAAATTAGAAAAGTATTGACTAATATTTCCTGTAAAACAGATAATATATTGTTAACAGGTTACCTTAACATTAACTTCTTAAAAAAGGATTCTCTAGCTCACCGTAACCTTATTAGTATTGCAAATACTGAAACAAAATATTAGAATCTGGAACTATAGATCTTTTGAATATAACGTAATATGTATTAATCTACTATCATTAAGGCGATGAAACATCCACCTCTAAATTTACACATAGATACTATAGATTTTTTGACCTCGTTGGGTCTATTTTCTGGAATTATGGTATCCTTGACGATATAAATTTAAAGCTTGATTTCTTAAATGAAGCAATGTTAAGTCTTCCTAGCAGTCGATTTTGACGGGGAAATGATGAGTTGTAACGGGGTTTGCCCTAAACCGGTTCCTCAGTGATTCGGTGTCAGAAAAACCATGTACTCATATGTGCATGGGAATCGCCTTGCCTGAACGTAAAATTGCAATTGCAGAATAAAATTCGAAGTAGTAGCGCATCAAGCATTTTTAAGCTCTGAGGAGCGACCAAAATTGGTATTGAAATACAAATACGTGAATAAGACAGGCAAGCAAAAGCCCACCAAATTTCAGAAACATTGAACTTTTCTTGAATCTTCTTGTGTAATCGTTAGCTCACAAAACTGCATTTTGGATGGTAGTTGGTACATTATGAATCGTTCCGTTCCTCACCATGTGTTGCACACGGGCCAGACTAGTGTTTGTTAAACATATTTCTTAAAAGTTGTTGTAAAACTGTAACATTTTGAAGAATCAATATATATTTTTGAACTTTATATTGCCTTTTAATTGTGTTTCCTAACAAAATTCCCTTTCAGGTATAATTTTAAGAAAGTGTGGTACATCCAGTGTTAGGTTTATAGTGTTACGACGTCCAATAGATACCATTAGAGCAGCAGTTAAGCATAAACGAACAGTAAGTATAAATTTTCATATTATTCTCCGTTTGAAACAGTCATCTTGAACCCTAAATTTTGTGAACGTTAACATTCATTTTTGAAATAAATTAAAAGTCCACCAGACTCCAAAAGATGAATTGTTCACACTAACAGAGATGTTCATTTAAATGTTGATCAAAAATATTTGTTTATTATTATTATAAGGTTTTGCCGCTTATTTTCTGCATTTAAACACCAGAAATTAAATAGTACTTATAAAGCCGAAGAAACAAATTGCTTATATTGTTTCCTGATGAAAGAACTATGTAATCAAAAAAATGCATGTCTTTAACATTCAGTATTAAAGCAAAGGTAATAAACTTTAATAATAAGTCTATTCAATTATGATGAAAGAGGATATTTAATTTTAGAAAATTTAATTTACTTACTCCTGCTACATAAAGGCACAAAAGCTTTAGATAAGTCAGGTATTTAAATAAAAAAACCACGGAACAGAAATGTTTATATGAGATCCTCATTATAAGCCATTTCTTGGCGCACCAAAAATGCTCTTACACCATGATAATTATTCATCTAAAATTTGCTTTGTTTCCGCAGCAAGAATACGTATAATAAACATTTCAAAATATATTAGCCGGAGACAGTTACATTTCTAAAATTAGTAAAAAGATCCTACTTTGTTCCGGACTCATCTGCCAATCTCATGTTGCCAACCAGAATAGTAGTGAATAATTTATTAATTAGTTTTAACAATTAAAATAATGGTTAAAGAAAAAACAATTATGTGTGTACTAAAGAAAAATTTTAGACAGTTGATATACTCTAAAAATTCCATATGCCATGTTAACCACTATTAAGTATATATATTTATAGTATAATAAAAACACACTATTGTCTGTAATGGTTAAATCGCCACCCCCAAACCCCACCTCCCCACAACCCTACCAATGTATACTACAAGCTAATTGTCTATGTGGTTTCCCCGCACCATCTGATGCTTTAATCTAGTGAACAAGTACGGGGAAAAATGAGTAGCACTAATTTTTTCTATTACATATGGAATTTGTTTTGTGCTGCTGCCTTTCTTGCATAATTCAATGGGTATCCAGCAAAAAAGGTACCCCTACTACGGTAGTACTACTAGAAGTAAAGACAAAATAAAAATTCAAGTAAAGTGATCAATTATTTACCTACATTTGGAAATAAAGTTTTTCTCCAACAAGTCCCGTTAGATTCCAACTTCAGATTTGTTGTTGTACTGTTATGAAAACAGTGTTGAAATATTAATTGTACATGATTTCAACAATTTATAATCTGCAATATTTTGCTTTTGGCTTATGTATTTCAAAAATGTATTTCACAATAATCCAGGTTTAAAATAAGCTCTACAGGATTTTAGAAATTTCTGATTGGTAATATTTTATTCCTTATAATCAATCAGTGTATATTAATAGGAAAAATAGAAAAAAATCTTAATGTGTTAAAATGAATAAGGGGTCAAAATCAGCTCTACATGATTTCATAAATTTCTAATTTGTATTTTATTATGGTAAAAGCGATTTTTGATATATTTTATTCTCTACCATCAATGCACATGAGAAATTTTAGTTTGGTAAAATAAAATAAATAAGGGTAAAAATGAGTTTTACACGATTTCATGAATTTTAAATCTGTATTAGAAAGTAAAGGTGGTCAGAAGGTGCAGAGGACCACGATAACGGTTTCACTTTTTGTTATTGACTTCCAGTTTGGTATAAGCAAAAGTTATGTTGCTCATCATGAAGTATATAGTCAAAAAGATACACGTGATGGATGGTCTGATGGTCAGGGGTTGCGGGGAAGCCACATATAAAATTAGCTTGTGGTATACATAAGTAGTGTTGTGGGGTGGGATTTCACTTATTTTTTCATTATGAAACAGTATATCGTTTTACAATTAGCTATTAAGATGGGTTATGTAAAAGAACCGTGACATTTGAATAATAATGCCAAAATAAATTTTAGAGGCCCTTGGTTCTCGTATACACACTAAATCCCAATTTAATTTTCTACTCCTTTTGTTAATAGGGTGAGGGGTGGCAATGGGGGTGGTAGAGGGGGTAGTTAACACCAAAAAAAATTTTTGAGACGTTTCGTTCTTGTATACACACTAAATCACATTTTTATTGTTTTTTACTCCTTTTCATAATAGTGTGGGAGTGGTACTGGAGGCGGTAGTGGGAGGGGGGGGTGGCTGAAGACTGACTTGCCTGCTTGCTTTGCCTATTTACCTTTATTTACCCCATTTACCCCCAAATCCTTTAACGGAATTGGATCAAAATATAATTTAGTTCCAGATCTCGTTACAGTACATAAGTGTACCAAATTTCAAGTCAATATCATGAACGGTTCCAGAGTAAACATGCGCACAAATAAAGTTACAGACAGACCGACAGACAGACAGGAATTTTTTTTCGCTCAAATTTAAAATATCGATGTTTCATGACATTTTAAGCCTATATCAACAAAAAAAAATATATTTTTTGCGTTACTATACTTCCACTGGACTGGAACTGTTTTCTCAAAGTTTATTTATAAATAAATAAAACGTTACAAATGTTTTAACCGCCTTCTAGATCACTTGAATGATCCTCTTAAGCTTAGATTTGTGCGAGGGAAGGAGACGGAGCTCTACAGTTTATAGTGGGAACCAAACAACTTCTTGGAGGGTAACTTATAATTGAAAATTTCTTTGTAGTAGGTGTGGCTCGAACCCACTTCGCTAGGTATGCTCAGAGTGAAAGCTAGCGCGCTAACCGCTACCATCTCACTTGTGATATTTAGAATCGAATATAAAAGAAAATCGCCACTATTTAATATTCCCCAATTCGATTGTTTTAACCGCAACTGAATTCTATTATTATTGTGTTATAGCTTAGAAGAAGAAAAAATACTGCACTTGGAATTGACAAGTTACACAACGGATAGAACTCGGAATAGAAGAATCAGAAAGGTCAAAGAATCAAAACGTAGAAATTATCACAAGAAGTGTGTACGAAATTCCATAAATAGAACAGAACCATACAAATACTTCAACTAATCGCAAAAACAATAATGTTACGTGTTTACACCCTTTAGTAAACACTTCCAAGCGTAGGTTCAATAATTGCAATTTATTAATCACTAAATTACAATGATTAGTCCTTATAATAACACACTAGTTATAACTTCCATCTACTATAGTCATTCTACTATAATTCAAAACTTATCTTCATCTTATCCGATTACTTAACACATTCAGAGCTGTACTGAACTGACTCGATGCGCTTCTTATATCTCCATGGCGTTTATTCTCGTTTAATCTAGCCTGTCATTCTACTTCTTCCAGTGTATTCTGAGGCTGCGCCACCCTGGGCTGACTGATGAACTATTGTTTTACTGGTTGTCCATTAGGCAGGCTTCCTTTTACTCTTTATATTACTAGGGATTAAACCTCTCTTCGTAAGAGGACGTGGCCGTGCACATAACGATAAGTTTAAAGTAAAGCCGGAAAACGTCAATATTAATAGGAGGAAAAATAATTATAAAAGATACTCACTGCAGACAACAAGCGTGGCCTAAAATCGAATCCAGCGTAGACGCAGCCCACCCGGAGATGTGTTTTTTGGGGAGTAGCAGCAATGCCTACCGTAATTAAGTCATAAAGTGCATACCAATGAAATTATTAGTCTTCACATATGTCTTAATATATTTGTATTTGATTTTGACGAATGAATGTTGTGCCTTTTTTAACACTAACCAGATTCGAAATTTTTATTAGTTCATTAGGAATGTTTACTTGGTTTTTAGGTGCACATATATTACATTAAATATTTTAAATTATACAGATTGTTGACAGTATTTAATGTGATGATTGCAACTTCCGCCAATGTAACAGCATTTGTAAAGTACTCGGGTCCGTTACCTTTACTCGGTGAACAATTCCTTTAATTGTTATGTTATTTTTTTACCGAAGAATGGCATACCACGTACAGATATGTATGCATTTCAAAGCAAAACAGAAATAAATAAACAAGATTTGTTATTCCAGTAAACATAAACAGTGTTCCCGACCGCACTAAAACTAAAATTAGAAGCGAAGAAATCATAAGTTAAAATATAAACACGATATAAACTAACACATGAAATCACAACATCCGTATTTCGGTTATAAATGACTGTGGAATCAGACAAGTTCATAATTTGAATGTCAAGTGCACTGCTCCAACACGATCAAAGAACCCGGTCGCGGCCGCAGATTTTATTTACCATGCAACCATAATTCCCAGGAAACTATAAAGTGAAGTTGAAACGTACTTTTTAATTTCATAAATTAATAGTTAACGTTTTACTTTTATTTCATGTTAGAAGAATTTACTGCTTGTAATATTAGTGCTTAAAATAAAATGTCCATCCGAGGCGTGTCGATCACGCTATACTGCAATTTGATCGAATTAGAATATTGTGCAAAGCACTGTGAAAATTATGCAAAACTTGTAAAAAGCTTCTAATTAATGCAGAAATGTAGGACGTCATGTAATAACAAGTTGCAAATTACAAGTTTAAATTTCTAGCGGGTATTCGTAAAGAAGTAATCCTACGAAAGATAAATGACTGTAACATCTGTAGTTTTAAATAAAAGCTCATTTATACCATCGTAGACTTTTTGTATTAAGAAACAGTAATAACTTAATATCGACAACTTATTTTTGCAATGTTAAAATTTGTGATTAACTGTGTGTGATAAATTATTAAGGTGGATTTAATTTTTTACACATAAAGAATGCTTCGAAATATATTAATAATAATAACTTTATTTTAACCCAATTTTACAATATTATTTTTATAGTAGATTTTTTTGATAGTATAAATGCACCACATTTCACAAGGAAATCGTTTTGTCTTAACATTTTACTAAATTATTATTTTTTGATATTATACAGGATCAGCATTAACAATGTGAATTATATTGAAGTGTTACTAGCCAATAAAAGACTAATAATAACTGTTATGAAAAAGTATTCTAAAATTATGGAAGTAAATGCAATAATTTAAATAAAAGTTATGAGAATATTTGTTCGAATAAATGTAAATTATGCATGATAAATATTGACAACTTTTTACAAAATAATTTGCAATTATTTATTGCTTTCATGTATTGTTGTCGAACCCCATTTTTTTGGCAAAATAATTAATTTTAATTTTTATTACTATGCACATAACGTACATATTCTCAACGATGACAGCATCGATTCAAGCTAGGAGGCCCGGTTACACCATCTCAAACTCCGGCCGCCCAACATTCAGAACTAGTCCGTCACGACCTTTAGATATATCAAGTGAGGTTTCACAGCAACATCTCCTACAACCCCTCCTGTAACAATCAAGTAGATATCGACCAGGCAGCATCCTTTTTAACCAACTACATTTCCGAAGCACTACTCCTAAGTCAGAGAGTAATCTCACTCCATTCCTTCCCCAACAAACTCCCCCCTAGAGTAGACGACCGCATTAGGGAAAAAATAAACTGAGAAAAAACTATCAAAACCACAGAAACCCAGACAATAAAATCCAAATAAACAAATTTAAAAAGCAAATAACATCTGAAATATCGAAACATAAAGCTCAACAAAGAACTGACACTTCAGCATCCCTCCCCTAGATCCTTATTTTCTCCCGAGACGCTTCTTAAGAAAAAAACATCGGGAATCCTTTTCCCTCCAATTTTACAGTCAATTTTCACCCAACCCTATCTACCCCCGCTACCAGGCGAAATCCCTGGAGTACGTGCAATGGCTCTCACAAGTTGAGCTCGACTCTACGGAGGAGCCTATCTCTATATCCCCTTCCCAAGTCCTCGAATATATCAAAAACCTCAACCTCAAAAAAGCTCCAGGACTTGACACATCCCTCTCAAAGCCATACTATTCCTTACAAAACTCTACAACTCCTCCTCCCTCCGTTTATCACACTATCCCACACTGTGTAAAACAGCAAAAATCTCTCCTATACCCAAATTTAAAAAATATAAAAACCTCCCCTCCAGTTACCGTCCTATCAGCCTTTTATCAGTCCTGGGAAATTTCCTAGCTTCCTTACTACTCTCCCACTTGCTGAAGGGAGCTGGGAGCGACGACGTCCTAAGCGACTTCCGGTTTGGTTTCCACAACCCAACAGCTTTTCAGAGTTGGGGAAATCCTGACCACAAACGCCAATGGGGGTCACCTAACAGGGATCATCGGGATCGTCTCTCTGGACCTCGAAAAAGCGTTTGGCAGATTCTGGCACCCCGAATTGGTATACAAGCTCCATATCGCGAAGACTCCGAATCGTATTATTAAATAATACAATCATACTTGTCTAACTGCCAATTCCGAGTAGCAATCGACCAGGAGTGCCACAAACCCTTTCCCGTACTCTCTGGCATCCCCCAGGGGTCATCCCTTGGTCCCGCCCTTTCCCTTTTTTATATCAATGATACCCCTACCCCTAATGACCACAGACTGACGTACGCTATATACGCCGACGACACTGTTTTAATATGCACTTGTAAAAACGCCGACCTTATAACTAAACTTACACAAAGACAAACCGACATAGTGACAACTTACTTCGAAAAATGGGGACTATTAGTCAATTATAACAAGCTATAATTACAATCAAGCGTATAGCAAACATTACACCAAAAAATAAAATATGTATTCGAAACATCAACATAGACTGGTCTAAAGAAATCACATACCTGGGTATTACAATAGACCATAGTCTAACCTTTAACAAACACATCAAATCACTAAAAGGAAAATATATGCACGCTCGGCCCAGTTAAGGCAAATTATAAAAACCGCCCCTTCCCCTTCAAATATTTTGGCTATGTTACTAACCCGATATTAGTCTATAGTCTATAGTGAATAAATTTAATTTCAAATTATCAATTATTGTTGGTATTTCATTTGCAGTGACCGGTTGTAGAAAAATAGAGTTTTAATCATTTGCGATTTTGGATGATAGATTTGTTATTTCTGATTTTATTTTGTTAGATAAATTGTGACCAACATTAAAAAAGTATTTAATAAAAATTTCAGATACTAGTTTTGCGTTTAGTTCAACGTTATTATTTTGCTCATATATTTCGTAATTCATTAATGTTATTATTTTCTGTCACTGATTTTTTTATTATTTGCCAGACTTTCTTTGTGTTTTTGTTGGCTTCGTTTAATTTCTTGTGGAATGGTCTTTTCTAAAATTTTGTAATAATTTAGTTTGTACTGGTTCCATAACTGTTCATTATATTTGTTTCTCAAACGTTGTTTCCACATTTTGTACCAGTTTTAATTGATGTCATTAGTGCATTTTTTTGTGATCCATGGTTTAATTTTCTCACATGTAAAATATCGTCAACAGTTAGTATATGAATATAATAGTGAGGACTAGCCATTATTATCCTCTTCGTTGATTTATTGAAGCTATAAAGCTTCTATAAAGCTTCTATAAGAATTGTTGATTATTTTATCCTTTAAATAAGTTAGTTTTAGTTATAATTACTATCTTTGTAACGTTAACCATCTACTGATGATGCCAGCGTGGTTGACAAAATACTCGTCAGCATACCATGCGGTATTTTTAATTTTCTGCAATATTGTTAAAGTTTGCATCTCACTGTCCCAATTTCAATGCAATCGGATTCTTATTTCTCCAGGTATGATGATAGGAAGCGCCATGGATGGACAGTTAGACAATGGACGTACAGACTGACAGTAATTTTGAAAATCGTTGAAAACTTATGACTAACATCATATATGAAAATGATTTCTGTACGAGCTACTTTTGCGGATTAAAAAAAATGACTGACAATTACATTAAGTACTATGAAAACTATGAAGAGTAGAACTGTAATAATAAACTATATGATAACAAAACTATCAATAGTATTGTGAGGTAAATAGAGTTAATTTACGAAACTGCAATGTTGGAGTTCTCCAAAGCTCAATTTTGGGGTCCCTTCTATTTTTATTATATATCAATGATCTTAAATTCATATTAAATATTCTTTCAGATACTAGTTTAACACGTATTGTAGAAGAATAGGACTACCCATTTCTTCGATTATCTCTGAATTTTAACTTGAAACTCAATCTTAACAATAGGAAATTGAACATTCAAAACAACGGTAAGCCTAATTAAACTGCTTTGAGAAATAACTTGGAACGTATTGATTATTATTTCGGTTGCCTAATGTGTTCAAGTTCCATCTTGTGAAAAATAACCAAAAACTATCTCGTTGGCATTGGGTTGGTTAATGGAGGGGTTTAGAATCTCCTTACTTTAAAAATTCCAAGAAAAAAACGGATTCATAATTCTTCACTTTTTATTTTGGATATTAACATAACCGACGAAATAAAACCAGGCTTCGTGAGTGAAGAGGGTTTTATCAAGTTCTTCGTCAAAATTATTCAAATGTCGCGATCTATCTTTAAGGCCATTTCTATGTCTTGCCGTTTTTGTGAAAAAAAATGCATAACCAGTTATGAGTAGCCCTTTTGGAGGAGGGCAACTGAAGCCGGCATATTATCCCGATGTGAGTCTGTTCGAAATACATTAATTTTAACTTGTTACATGTGTAGCTAGAAAGGTTAATCCCAAAAATGAAAGTATCAAGGTATTTTTGAGCAGTAAATCAGTACATTATTATAAATATACTAAAAAAATAATAAAATGCCGTCATATCAAATAATATGTTAATGAAAAAAAAATCGCAGAAATTATGAATGATTATGAAATTTCTCCCTGGTAATAGCATCGTTGATTATCTAAAATATGTGTGGTTGAAGATACCAAATTAAAAATAGCGAATTATAAGTCCAAGATGAGTGTCAAATGTGGCAAGCGATCAGGTAATTCAATTGTACTGCGATATGCGAATAACCAATCAGGGTGCAGATTGTCAAGTTTAAATATCTTCCTATTACACAATCGTCGATTATCTTCAATAGAAAATCCAGAAGAGCCCCTAGTGAGTAGTGAACACTAAGGTCATTCCACAAAAATGAGTCCAAGTAAATCAAATTTTTGCGAACGAGCGAGCCAATCATTCGGACAATAACGTCCAATCCACCCATCAGGATAAACGTTGTCAAAGTATTTCTTCACTAGCTTGAAATAATTTGGAAGCAAAGGAGTATCATCCCGCTAACTTGTTTGGGTTATATTCTCCAGCATGTTAAGGTATAAAGCGCTTTCGAATTTTTCTCGATGACTGGTAATAATCAAAAACACCAACCGAAATATTTAACCTCTAAGAAAATTAGCATCTCTATTTATCAGAGCTTGGGTTAATGGTAAATCCTAATTATTCACTAACAAATTTTCATCATTCAGGCTCTTTTTACTAACAGACAAAAGTATATTTTCGATAATATTCTACCACTTGTAAATATAACATGATAATTAACGCATACTTACATGATAAATACCTATTGCAAGATATGTTTTATGTCCAGCATGAAAGGTTTATTGCCGTTATTATAAATCACGAAATTACTGTAAAATGAACTTATAAACGAATGTACCAAGTGGTTCAACGACATTTATTAAATTTTAAGCGCGAGCTAATTGTGACGTAAAAGTATTATAAGGCACGTATACGTTAATTTTTTTTATATTAGGTATATCGTACTATGTTATGACAACAACACGTTGAAATATATATTACAATTATAAAAGCCTGCGTTGGTTCTTAATGTTATTTATATTTACAAAATATTTGATGCTCCTTGCAATTAATTTATTTTAACACTCTGGTGAAAGCTTTCTTAACTCTATATTTCGGTAGTTACAAAGATTTGTAATTGAATTACATTAGACCCTTGGAAAATTTGGGACTTTTCTTGTGACAAAGTGTGTAGTTCATTTGGATAAACAATAGTTATATACAGGGTGGGGCAATAGTGCGGCGGGCCTCGGTATCTCGAGTTCTACGATAGCTAGAAATTTTTTTAAAAAATTGCAAGTAAACTAGATAAAAAAAGTCTATAACTGGAAATTATTTTCGAATATACAGGGCGAGCCAAGACGAAATTACAGGACCAAGTGCCTTTTTTTAAATGGAATGCTATGTATATCAGTACATTTTTTGAAACCTCTTTCTAGGCTCTATTCATTCCTGTATTAGAATTGAATATCTTCCAACCACTTGGATGTAACGAATTTTTTTGTTGAAATAATGCAATCTGCAGATGGATATTAAAAAAAACACCACAGTCATAATTATGGGTTTTACGAAAAACGTATGTGAATACCAGTTACAAGACATCTAGTTAATGTTTTTGAATCATTTTCATTTCCTAAAAATGTACAGGGTGGCCAAAAATTATTTTTCCATTAAGAACATTTTAAATTGAATTTTCTCAATTTTTTCAAATGGAACACCCTTTATATTTTTCGACGATGTGATGTAGAAATCCGACGCACTATTTCCCCATCCTGTATAACAAAATATATAAATAAGCCAACGCAAAGTGGATAAATTATTACAAAAATAATAAATGTGTAGTAAAGTAAAAATACCTACTACTAAAGTCCAGTATTCCACTGTTTCCTATACAAGTAAATCGATTCATTGCCACCATCATGGTGCACAATGCGCGTTTCAAAATCAATTGAAAATAATATGTCCTATAACTTGCGACTTATTACGTCTTCAATCGGAAAACGCAAAATAAAATCTGATTGCAATACGCCCTCAGCAGGTAGATTAATCCTAAAGAAAGCACTACAGTGCAGGGCTGTTGTGCATTGCCAGTCATAGGCTATTTTCGAGCTTGTTAATTCTCATCAGTACGACATAGGCGAATACATCACACTTCAATGTTCTTCTAGTCATCAACTTACAGACAAGCTCCAAGGACCCTTGAGGGATACCAGAGAATACAGGGATAAGATGGGGCGTAGCTTGGAGTTATATGTTGAATAAATATAATTCTTTTATTTAATAATATGAATTGGAGTTCCATTGATATAAAGTTTACAAGTTTGCACAGTAGTCCAGAATGCCAACCTTTATGAAACGCCTTGTCGAGTTTGAAAGAGACGCTACTTGTTGGAAGATATTGGCATTTCTGGTCAGGATTTCACCAACTCGGAAAACCTGTTGGTTAGTGGAACATTCAGGATAGAAACTGTCGCTGGGGGTGTAGTTACTTCCTGCGGCACACGATGGATGGGATGAGATAACTGAATCAAGAAAGCGCTTTCCCAAGCGTGTTCGCAGATTTTGCACGACATGGTTACCAATGCTGTAATTTTTTTAAATTGCTGTAACTTTTTTAATCTTGGTTTTCGAATGTAGGTTCTTAGCAACTTTGTTACGTGCTATAAGAGAATCAATTACTGGTGGGAATTTTTTTTAATAGCACTCCGATTTTACCGAAAATTACTTTAAATTGAAAAATTTTAATGGAAAGGCAACAAATAAGGTAATTTTATTACTGAACAATACATCTGGATAACAATATTTACAATAGATGCTCGCAATTACTTCCGTTTGCTTGAATACAGATATCAGAACGATGTAACGATTCCTCGTTACGTGACCTTAATAATGTGTATCTATTAATTGCACCAGCGCAAGTGTAGATTATATTGTATAAATCTGCCATATCTTCTATTGGCTCTTGATATACTTGACTTTTTAAATATCCACACAAGAAATAGTCCAGAGGGGTCAAGTTCGGAGAACGCGTGGGCTATCTAACCGGTCCTGAGGTGTCAATTCAGTGCCGTGGAAACGTGTTTATTCATGTAATCTACAACAATGTATTAGAGTTGTGGGGTGGTGCGCCATCTTGCTGAAACCAAATTTCAGCTCTGTTGTGGTGAACATTTTGTAAAAGTCTTGGTAACTCATTTTTTAAAAATCTTAATACCTTTTAAATTTTCATGGCATAGAAACGGACCTATATGATATAATTATATATAATTTAACCACACCATACACTTACGCTGAACATAGTTTGGTTTCTTGTTCGAATCATCCATCTTGGGTTGTTTTCCGGCCAATATTTAGAGTTATGTTTTGTAATTGTGCCGTTAGTGTGAAATTTGCTTTCGTCTCTCCAAAGGAAAGTACAATTTCCTTCATAAAGCTCAGCAAGAAAGGTTAAACGGGGGATCAGAGTCCGTAAGCAGCAAATGATGTACTAAGCGTGGTTTATAAGGAAAGTACTTATTTTCTTTTAAGATTCTTTGAGATGACGATAGTTGATATATTGGTGGGGGCTCTTATTTTTCGCAATGATAAGTGGGGATCATTGTTAACGGTTTGTAAAACTAGAGTCGTATTCTCCTGGGCTCTTGGTGTTTGTGGTCTGTTTGAAAATTGTAATTGATACATACATTTGGCTGCTTTTGCATTTTTATTGCTTTTTTCATAAATTAATAGATATTAACTTTGTCAACATTGGTATGGACCATATTTTGGACAAATTTTACAAGCGTATTTTTAAAATGATACGCAAACGAAAATTAAACTTCTGACAATTAATAGACAAACAATTACAATTTTTCCTTGAGTCAACAGTCAGACGTTAACTTAAATGGTTAGCAATCCCGTTTTCTGTGTGAAAGTTCAGAGATCGAATCTCGCACGGAGTAAGATTTAAAAAAAAAATGTAAGTAGTATATCCAAGTGATGAAAATGCCGAGCAAGAATTTTTCAATTATTATTTAAATTTCTCAATTTAAAATTTCCGGTAAAATCGAAAGGGGTATTAAAAAAAATTTCCCACCAGTAAATAATTCTTTTTTAGCAGGCAAAAAAGTTACTAAGAACCTACATCCGAAAACGAAGATTAAAAAAGTTACAGTAATTATAGTCGAGGTCGGAAGGGGTACGTTTTTTGCCAGAGCGCCAATCTAGAGACCTCTCCCCGTTTTCGAGGTCGCTGAATACGCTGGTGGGGGTCACACAATTTTTCTCCTCGGCAACCCCTTCAAATTGGCCAAAGACTACCCCCAAAGTGCCCTTTTCCGTGAACCCATTTATTTCCCCCAGTTTTTTGAGTTCCCTCGAGTAGAACGGAAGGTCCTCGAGGGATTTGATCTCAGCCATCCCTATACCAGGCTTGCACCCCTCTATGGGGTTGGAAAGTTGATATTTTTTCGTGAAAAAAAATTTGATATTTTATAGGTGTTTCTGTGAGGAAGGTGGCAGGCGACCAGGGTTGTGTAGCCATCCTCGGGGGTTGTTTTTACCCTTTAAAGGGGTGGATTTTTTTTTTTTTAATTTGTAGAAGGCTGGTACAAAATATTTTTTCCCATCCCTTCGAAGGATAGGAACCACCCCCGGGGTTGGTTATACAACCCTGATCACCTGCCACCTTCCTTAAAGAAACACCTCCTACAAAATAATAATTTCTTTAAAAAAAAATCAAATCCCCTTTGAAGGGTGAAAATAACCCCCGGTGGTGGTTACGCAATCCTGGTCATCTACCATCTTCCTAAAAGAAACGAATCCTACAAAATATAATTTTTTTCCCAAAAAAAAAAAAATTTCCACCCCTTTGAAGGGTGACAACACCCCGGGGATGGTTACACAACCGTGGTCACCTGCCACCTTATTCACAGAAACACCTCCTGAAAAATATCAATTTTTTTCCACCAAAAAAATTTCAATTTTCCAACTCCCTAGAGGGGGTGGAGGACAGGTGTAGGGGTGGCTGAGGTCAAATCCCTCGAGGGACATTCCGTTCTACTCGAGGGAATAATAGTTAGTCGAAAAACTGGGGAAAATAAACGAGTTCACGGAAAAGGGCAATTTGGGGGTGGTTTTTGGCAAATTTGAAGGGGTTGCTGAGGAAAAAAATTGCGGGACCCCCACCATTCTCTTAAGCAGCCTCGAAAACGGGGGGGGGGGGTCTCTAGATTGTTGGCGCTCTGGCAAAAAAAGCAAAAACCCGAAAAAATCCCGACTCCTGACCGACTATTAAACAAGTACACTTTAAAGTTTGACAATAAAATTAAAATATTTCAAAAACTGCTGCAGATCTGACTTTTTGGAATAAGAGCAATTTTGCTTAAAATTTAATTCTTAATCGAATGGCATATATCTCAAACCTTCCTTGATCGAAAAATATTTTTAAACTGCAGCACCATCTCAGGTGATAATGTTATAATAGTAAATTGACTTCCTGAAGAAGGCATTGACCATAGAAAGTTATTACCGTTTACAGAATAAAAATATATTTTTAGTTACCGAGATATCGGCTGTGGGAATGTTAACTGAAACACCCTGTATATGATAGAATACCCATAGGAAGAAGATATGAATATTACTACGAGTTTATTTCAAAAAGTGCAAATATTGCGTATAGGACTGAAAAATTATTATAGGGGACGAACGCAAACTCGAATCTCTTTGCGCCTCCCGGAAATTGATTCAACAGATAATTTTACAAGATATGAGCCTAATTTTAAAAATACACTCAAAAGTTACCTGAAAATAAAAACATAAGCGGAAGTTATAAAAATACCTATATGAATTCGCCATAGCTACAGAGCGAATATAGGTCACCATTTTGTTCAGTGTTAATGTAATCTCTGGCCGAATTTCACTGAAGCACCATTGTTATACATTAATTTAAAGAAACCTTGCGTTTATTCTGCCAGGTCTTTCTCGGATACCTTAAAATAATGGATAATTTAGTGAGTTCGTTATTACATTATGATGAAGCGTGGGGTAACAGTGGGTACTGGCGGATATTGTGGGCCTCGTCTCTGTGGTCTCCTACGCTGTTTCTGATAATAACATGCAAATCGCATTGAAATTGCGGTGCCTATTTAAATATCTTGGCGCGTCATGTCTACCGTGCACGACGGCTTCATATAGACTGTGACAGTTGCATTCTCTTTACCATTACGATGCTCATGTCTGACATGGAATGGCAAAAGTTATGGATGCTTTGTGTATGCAAGTGGCTGGATAGGAAGACAACAGTTTTGTACTATAAAAAAATGGTAAATCGGTGCCTTGCTTAAAAGCATAAGATGCTTATACATGCTAAAACATTATTTTTATTAAATCTTTATGGATGCAAATAAAAGGGATTATCTTTTTATGGAGCAGGATTAGAGGTTTTGTTTTGGCAGCTGATTAATGTTTAACAACTCACACCAAATTTTACATTTGTCTTTTAGGATATTTTTGGGAAGACTAATATTTAGCATCATCAATGTCTTCCTTCTGTTGAAAATAAAGTTGTATTAGTAAGGAGTGTTTGCCTTCTTCTTAATAGAAGCATTATCCGTATTCATTTTTGGTGACTCCTAAAACTGAAATCCATTATAATTTGACTGTTAAGAAGTTTACACTGATACCAATATATGAATGTAGCAGTGTACTCATGTTTTTCTTATTCAAGTAGACGCAATACAAAAATGATTAAAAAGACACGCTTGAGTTACAGGTATTTCGATTTAGTTAAAAGAGTTTTACAAATAAGTTATATTGATTTTGTTATAAACTACTTGAAAAAGTTTTTTCATTGTTTATTTACAAATAGCAATGAGGAGTAGAAAATTTAGATTTTTAAGTGAGGAAGGGATTGGTTGCACTTACCGAGCTCCAAAAATTAGTTCAGAAGATACAACTGTTCAAAGAACTTGATAAGAATATAAATTAGCCTATTCTTTTTAACCTTTACTAAAATACGCATGGGGTTTTTATCTACTTTGAGGATAATGTGTTTCAAAGCTGAGCATTCTAACCCAGAGACTACACAGCTTCTACCCCTACTTTCGCTCAGGAAGCAACATATGATACCGTTCTTTTTGCTTTTAGTTTAAATTGATAGATAATAATATCTAATATTTCCATTCTCAAAGTATTTACCTTATATTCTACCCTACCTAATAGACGAAGATCTACGCTGGATTGGGGGGTTTTCGTATGACAATCATTTTACCCAAAAAAATGTCACCACTTTCATAAAACACCAAAACACTTGAACGCTATGGTCAAATGCTTCTGCTCTATGCTATCACTTAACTCGCATTTCGCTAATTATATTAGCATTATTCGATAATAACAAAAGTTGAAAACTAGTTTTTATCTTCCCTAGATGATTTGATGTTTTGTAAAAGTGGTTCTCATATACTAAATAATTTCTTTTTTTATGTACATATCAACCCCCCCCCCCCCCACACACACACACACAACACGTCCAATGTATAATACTACAAGCCAATTTTCTATGTGCTTACCCACACCCCCTGAATGATGTTTACCTTTTTGACTATATACTTCATGATGAGCAACATAACCTTTGATTAAACCAAACTGGAAGACAATAACAAAAAGCGCTTTACCGTTATTGTAGTCCCCTGCACCTTCTGACCACCACCTTTACTTTCTGATACATATTAAAAATTCATGAAATCGTGAAAGCTCATTTTTTATCCTTATTATTTATTTTAACAGACTATAACAAAATCTAACAGAAAATCGCTTTACTTTTACCAGAACAAAATACAGATTAGAAATATATGAAATCGAGAGCTGATTTTTACCATTATTGATTTTAACAGGCTAAGTTTTTTCTATTTTTCCTATTAATATACACTGATAGATGGTAAGGAATAACATATTACGGATCAGAAATTTCTAAAATCGTTAGAGCTTATTTTAAACCTGATTTATTGTGAAATACATTTTATTAATACATAATGATAGCCAAAAGCAAAATATTGCAGGTTATAAATAAAATGAGTAGCGCTAATTTTTTCTACTATATATGGAATGTGTTCTGTGCTGCTGCATTTCTTGCATAATTCAATGGGTATCCCAGCCAGCTAAAAAGGTACGGTGTACTACTTGAAGTAAAGACAAAATAGAAATTCAAGTAAAGTAATCAATTATTTACCTACGTTTGGAAAATAAAATTTTCCTCCAACAAGTCCCGTGTTAAATTCCAAATGTGAAATCCAGCTTCAGATTTTTGGTTGCATTGTTATAAAAACAAAGTTGAAACATTAACTGCACATGATTTCAACAATTTATAACCTGCAATATTTTGCTTGTGACTACTCGCATCCGATTGAGCGCCCCAAAAAACATAGGGAGAGAAGTTTTACTCAGCTGTGTTACCATATGAAATTTTGCACCCTTATTACTGAATTGCAACGGAAAATGATTATTTTCAAAATATCAAGTTGAAAATTGTCCGTTCATCTTTTTCATACGTTTTTTTATATAAAACATCATTTCCATTAGAAAACGGACATTAGGGAGTGACAAAATTAGCCTAAAAAATACACACAATAGAAATGCAAGTACTGGGATATGCAACGATTAAAACGTCCGTTTTTATTTTTTTGCCATAGAAAAACTTTAGGAATGGACGAGAATAGTCAGAGCGGACATTAGGCGACGACAGGAATTTCCACATGTTCCCAGTTTTCAGTATTTAACCGTTTACATCTTGACGCAGCAATAAAAATTTTCGTTTTCATTTTTTTCTCAAACTATGCATATTTATCAACACCGAGATATAGTAAACGGACATTAGGTGATTACTTAGATGACCTGTTATTTCTTATATGTTGAAGGATACACTACAACCCTTTCGCCACACTAAAAATTTCCGTTGCTTTGAACTTGTTTGAATTTTGCCTTAGGGGATAAGTTGAAAATTTTGGTTATTGGCTGCCGTACTAGAAGAGTTTGAATCGTTTCGCTACCCAACAATTAAAATCTGTTTCTGCAGCTCGTTGATAAATCTCTACACGCTGTACTATATATTACAATATGAAAGTAGACTACCGACGAAACTGACTTTCACCTTGTTAGGATCGGCTGGACAAAATTGGAGGACTTTCATGATGGTGTAATCAACAACTTGATCTATCGAAAACACGTGATGGAGTAGAGGTTGTTACGTACCTACGTGTTATTGAACCCATCTGAGGCATCCAAAAGTCGTTCAAGGCAAAGGTCAAAAACAAGCGCGTGAAATGGCATTTCTCAAATCTACCACAAAATTTGACAGATTATAGAGACTATAACAAAAGTTAACTTTTCATGGGAGTAATTCATGTGAAAACGTTAAAAAGAAATCCTGAAAGAAAACCTTTCAATTTCAAAAGTTTTGAAGGTATCTTTTCTGGATGATAGTTTACATCTTAGTGAGCGAAACTCAGTCTCTGCCAAGTCAATGGTTGCATGGGGTTCCTTTTGAACGCATAAACTTCACCAGAAATGCGTTTACACACCGAGAGGTTCATTTAGAAACCGCAACGAAAATCGATTGAAATTGTTTGAACTCAAATGGCGTTGACGCGTGATATTGTACTAATTTACTAAATTTTGTTTCCCAATGCGTCAATATCACTCACAAATCGGCCAAACTTTCGTGACAGTTCCTAAATGATTTACTTATTATTATTATTATTGCAAATAATATATTCATATCAGCCATAGACTGGGGTAACTGGGGGGCACAAGTCAGCCTCTGCATGGTTCTCTGAAAATGTCTTGCAACTATCAATATTTATAATAGAATCGCTACTGCTTATGTGAACCTATCAGTCAAACATTAACGGTGATTCATGTCGTCTATAATGGATGCATTATTTACAAATAAAGAATAATGAATTAAACTTTAAATGCTGCTCATTAACCCGCGATAAATGAATAAATTAACTTATAATAATAGATTGAAGGCGAATTGTTTTTATAGAATGACCTCGAGACGAATAAACAACGGAAAAAATATTAGTCGAGCTCTTGGAGATATTATCGTTTTTGCTAAGCGATTTGTGTATTAAAATTGGACATGTTCTTTATGAAAATAACTTTTGCATAATTCATACCCAGGGCGTACGAATTATAAAATAATTTAAAAGAAGAGGCAGACAGCAAAGCGTTGTGATAAATACTTAACCCATGGAATAATAAAGTCGTCGAAGTAGATTTATTTTCATTATACAAATTATCCCGGCGAAAATTTTTAATTATCCGTAATTATTTTTAACGAAAAAGGCATCAATGATTACATTCCAGTAGTTATATGAGACACATGCATTAGCACAATTAGTAGTATGTACTAGGTAGTAAAGTCTCATTATACCCTTCACGAACTGAATTAAAGGCAGTTTTATTTACAATACATTATTTACAATGGTTAATTTTTTCTGTGTCTAATAAGATCTTAAAGCTGGCAAAATAATAAATAATAACATTCACTATAACGTATTAAGGTGAACGCGCACCCATTATAAGTGCATATTCATAACGGGGTACCGAACTTTGTACCATAACACCAAGCATCGCACCACAACGTAGCTAATGTAGACATGGATCAGAGCCTGTTGTAGTGTATAGTTCGTATCAGAAAAAATTAACTGGAAAAAAATTCCAGAACCTGTCAAAATACTCGAACTTTCCACACATAATGTCAAACCCCATAAAAAAAGGGTCCTTCTATTTCAGATTTATCAAAAATTACAATTTTTCTCTTAAAAATCCGAAAAAGTTCAGCCCCATTCGGTAATTCCGTTAAAAATGCGTAAAATATCGCCGAAACCTTCAAAACAGTCAATCTCCACTTTTTACAGGAAAACTTTTTCAAATTTTCAACTTGTCCAATATTGTCCTATATATTTTCATTTCGCTCGTCATACTCTTCACATACCCCTCAAATTTTAATTCGTTTAAATAAAAATTTTACATGCATTCAAGTCCGCGATCTCAAGTCTACCCGTAATTGCGTAGTAAATAGCAAACGGTTATTTATCTTTCTGCGCGTCACCCAACAATCGCATATCAATATCTATTTCTGCTTCTTAAACATTCAGGGTGCCAAGTAAAGTACAAGAGATCTACATCCCACAGCACTTTTTATACTCAGACCATGCTAAGACTACGTCCACCTCCGTGGATAAGTGTTGGACTGGGGAACAATTAGTACAGTCGCTTATTCAAATTTAAAATTTTAAGCTTTCACAAATCATCAAATAACTTCCTTAAAAAAATAAATACAGAGGAATGGCTGAGGCGAGCAACCAGTTTTAGACGCACGCAGTCTGAATACATATCCAGATTACAAAAAACCGTTTCCCCCTGACTCGATGGGGCACTAATAACGAAATTCCACGAGAGTACATAAGCTCGGGCAAGCCGAGTGGAAGACAAGTCTAGTCAGTGTCGCGTTCTTTGACCGTACTAGTGTCTTCCTTGGTAAAGGTCAAAGGTCAAGTAAAAACATCCATAATCTCTGCCCTAGTGCATTTTTAAATATTTTTTGTGTTTTTGGAATTATTATTTTAAACCGGCTCCTTCGCCAAACAAGTGACTTTTTTAAACTTCTGTAAAACAAATCGAGTTAATTTTTTTAAATATCGATGCAACTTCGCTGAAAATTTATTTTATTCAGAATATATTTTTAGTTATTTTAAACCATTTTTAAACAGTTGTGAAGTGAATTAAATAAATTTTAGTTTCGTTTTTAAACAAAGTGTGTTTTACTCGACAACACTATACAGGGTGAACCAAAAAGTACCCTACCACATTTTCCAAAGTGACTTTTAAGCCTTTTAAACAAAAGTTAAATACTTCTACGACTCATACAGGGTGGAGCATTGACCCTGAGCCCAAAAACATTTATTCCTTTGAAACATTAAACCAATCTAAATTAAGTGCACGAATACCCTCGGGGGTCTCAAATTAAGCTCCCCGACTGGCCAATTCCCAATCATTTAGACGTAGTGATTCTTTTTGTTTAAATAATGCCATTTAGATATACATTTTGAAAAACCACTACAGTCACTACCAGGGTGGCCAAAAATGATTTTCTAATTTAGAACGTATTGAATCGAATTTTCTCAATTTTTTCAAATAGAACACCCTGTATATTTTTTTACCAAATAATAATAATAAAGCGTCCTTATTCATCATTAATGGCACAAATACAAAATTTAGTACATTTTATTAATTAATAGATGAAGTGGCGAAGTCTGTCCCAAGATGGGCGCTTTTCAACTTAACCAGAGAGATATACAAAAATTATTATAATAAGCAAAGTTTAACATAATATAACTCAATAAGGCATATTATATATACACATATATAGATATATACACACGTATATATGCACATAATTACACATGTACACATATAGACACATGCATCAGTGCAATATACTTCAAGGTACAAAAAATTACCTAGTTTTAAAATACGAATAAGTACAAGAAAGAGAAGAAATGTTTACATACATACATACATACACACCATTACAATACAAATACATTTAGCATAATACAAACATTTAGCTTAATTTTAGTTTGGACTGTAGATAAAAAAACGGATCAAAATATTTTACACCTGTCTTTGAGATAACAAATAAGTTTTCAATTTTTTCTTAAAGTTTTGCAAAGAGTAATTGTAAAATGCTGGAGACAGACTATTATATAATTTACAAGAATTGTAACTAAACAACCGTTTATATGCCACAGTTTTATGTTTGGGCATTACTGGAAGTTTGGAATTTCTGGTAAAAAAGCTACATGTAGATTCGAACCTTAACAATTTTTTATGTAAATATTGAGATTTCTCTTATATCAGGATTTTATGAGTTAAGTTTAAGAGATGGAATTTAGGTAGATCATCTACTTTTAATTTTCCCATTTCACGAATTTTATAACTTATACGCTCATGCGTACGGATACCAAAGGCAAATCTAAAACAAGAATATTGTATTTTCTGTCATCTGTTGCTGTCAGTGGCTAACAGAGTAGGCCCATAGACACTGTCACAATACGACAACTTGGAAATAACTAGCGATTCGCACAATCCTAATTTCAATTTTGAGCTCATAACATCTCCATGGGGAAAAAGTTGTCTACGGGTATTATATGAAAATTGACATAATGGATTAACATGTTTAGTGAACCTTAAATCTGTGTCATCCATAGTCCTAAGTTTTTGACTTTTGACAGTTTTGGCGGGTAAAAGTTCTCCATTAATGTGTATGTTAATGGTAGCTATAGCAGATTATTTTTTATTTTTAGAACCAAAAAAATTTCAGATGATTTACTCGCATTAAGCTGTAAATTATGGCCAGTTGATATATCAACTATCAACTAAGGAAAATATATTATTTTGTCCAGGATCAAATGAAAAATAGACCCAAGTGCTGACAGCATAATGATGAATTTGGCAATTATTTGCTACAGGGTGAAAGTTTTGCATATATAAAAAAAACAACAAGGGTCCGAGTATGGATCCCTGTGGTACCTCTTGGATTAATAATGAAGGTTGTGAATACTCTAAGTTATATGATCTCTCTGATGATAATCTCTGAGATCTCCCACTGAGATAATTTTGAAGCAGTGTAACTGATTTTTTATCAAACTCATAGTACTTTGACTCATCACAAAATATGGTTGGGTCCATAGTATTGAATGTTTTACTGTAATGTAATAATATTAGACAAGTAGCCTTACCTTCATCAGAAGTCAGCTATAATCGTTGTGAGTGCGGTAGACGTACTGTGTCAGTGTCTAAACCCCGTTTGAACACTTGGGATGATATTGTTTTTAAAAATATATTTGCTAATTTGCTTAGTCATAATAATTTCCAAAACTTTAGATAACATGGGTAATATAATACCCATATATATTACCTATATTATTAGTATACTAATAGGTCTTACCTGAGACATGTTTACTGGATTTAAAGTCTTGGTAAGAGAAAAAACATTTGCTAATTTTCATGCTTTGGGGAAAGTAGAAGAGCTGAAACGGCTGTTGACAATGTGAGTTAGGTGTTCGATTAGAAGAATTGAAAATATTTTAAACATTTTTAGAGATATTAGATCATAGCCGACCGCATTACTTTTTAAATTATTAAAGCATTTAATAACTTCATATTTATGAACAGAAGTAAGTAAACCCAAAGGTAATATTGGGTTTCATTTTGGTGTTACTATGTTTCTCTAAGAGTTTTAGTTGTGTGTTATTTTTAGTAAGTTGCGGGGTATTTATAAAGTATTCATTAACTGCGTTTGCATTAATCAGAGCTCTTTACAGAACAGGATTATTTATTATATTTAGGCTACATCATATTGTCGAAAAATATACAAGGTTTTCCATTTAAAAAAAAACAGAAAATTCAATTCAAAAAATTCTAAATTGAAAAATTATTTTTGGTCGCCCTGTATGAAAATGATTCACACAGATGTCTCGTAACTGGCATTTCATTTTTTTTCCTTAAAATCTATAATGACTAGTAGTTTTTTCAAAATGTATCTGTAAATGGCATTATTTCAATAAAAAGAATCACTGCATCCAAATGGTTGGGAGATGGGCAATAATAATAAAGGAATGAAAGGAATCTAGAAAGAGGCTTCTAAAAATGTGCTGATATTTATAGCATTCCACTAAAAAAATGGCAATAGTCCTGTACAATCGCCTTGGTTAACACTCTGTATATTCGAAAATAATTTCCTATTAAAGACCTTTCTATGTAGTTTACCTGCATTTTTTTAAATTTCTAACTATCGTAGAACTCGAGCTAACAACGTTGGACGCATTATTGCCCCATCCTGTATAACAATATTAACGATCATCGACAATGGAAACTAAAAGATTTTAATGTATAGTAACACTTTTCTTTTACTGGCATGTGGAATTGAGTTAAATAGTTAAAAAAACTAAGAAATAATGAAATAAATGGAAAATGACTTCTTAAGAAAAAGTGTCATGGTAACCATGTGGCTAATGTAATTATCGATATAATCTGTACGGGAATTCTTCGCTGACGACCTCACAGTTGGAGTGGTCCTTTTTTCCTCATATATAACAATTTTAATAAGTACATTCACATAATTATGAAATTTTAAGTGAAATAACGCTGTCACAGACCACCAAGAAGTAAATAAGTCGTATCTTTATTCAATCTCATAACAGCAAGAAATCTCACAGGAAATTTTCAATTTTATGGTTATTAAACAGCCACTAGTTTAATCCTAGCACATTTTGCAAGGGAATAAAAACTAGAAAAGATAAAACTGAGGATAATTCATAGAGAAGGCTTTATAGATAGTAAACTGACCGATAATCTATATTTTACGTTACGTGTACAATTAACCGCAAATAACCTTGATGATGGTGATCGTGGCAATAAATGACTTCTCCTTTGTGATTCCATGATTGAGCAGTTTGCGCAACAAATTGCGTTATAAAGCATCAATTACGATCCGTCTCTAGTGGAATTATGGGCCCGTTTCTTTTTAAAATTTGATTAATTTTAAAACTCAAATAAACAAAAAGGTTTTTAAAGAGATTTCTCGAACATTACATCGCGAAATGTACATTTGACACGCGGTTGATGGAAGCTGTCTGTTCTTATGAAAAGATTATACGTCTAGTGCTTGCCTTTTAATGGTTTTTGACAATGTTATCCGGTGCTATGTATAGGATATTGCTTAGATTTTGTAGAGCTATATTTTAATGCACGGCTTGTATCAGATATCCCGCTGGGGGTTATTTACACCCAGGAAATAAAAATAATTTGGAACATTCCATAACATACATGGTTTCTCTGATTTTCTTGGCCAAATTTGCAATGAATTTGTCAATTTAAAGAAAGTGGATATAAACTAATGTTTTAAAATATTTTTTCAGGATAATCTTAAATGATAATGCGAAATTTATTAATTTCGTTTTGAGCTGCATTATTCGTCTGTTGCTTTGCACATTAAATTAGTTTAATATATTATTATTAACAATTAAAGCTCCCGAGATTTAGACAAGAATTTCGTAAAGATTTTAAAGTTCAGTAAAGTAAAGGTATTCACATACCTATTTTAATTTTTTACATGGCACTTGTTCAAATAATTTAAACAAGGCATGAAACAGGTTGCTACTGGAAGGTTGTAACTATAGAACAACATATTTAATAAATAGTAGTAAAAGTCTTTAAAAAAGCTTCTAAATTAGAATATCAAATTTTCTTGAAAAATGCAATAATTTAAAACAAAACTCAGAAATGACATCCTCTCAATAGGTTAATTTAATAAGTAACGAAATGAATGAATATTATTAAGTGTTTACAATCTCCAGTAAACACCCTGTATGTAGGTTCAATAAATCGCAAGAACTTTCATAAATTATTGACTTATTAATCACTCACAATAATAAGTTCTTATACACATTAGCACATACATATTACAAGTTCCATCTACTATAGTCTCATTACTATAATTCACAACTTATTATTGTTCTTATTCTATCTTATCACTTGCTTTTATAATGTAAAACTGTCCCCAGTGCGTTTAGATCCACTGTATATACACCCGCGGCGAATGTAGTAGATTATTCTAGAATGTTCTAGCCTGATATTCGTGACTTTTCTGGCGCTGTTCTATGATTCCAGTGGCGTAGTCTTGCATAAAACACTGCCCCCTCCTTAAGCCTGAACGTCCCGGTCAGGCAATTCAGAGTCCCCGACTTTACTTTGAATCCACTAAACAACGTCATTAATCCGGGCGATGATGGAATACGGCCCTTCCCAAGGTGGGTGAGGATTCGAGAATCCTTCTTCACACCGCTGTGGGTTATACAGCCAAACCAAGTACCCCACCTTGAATCCTGCGGAACTGACATTGCGATCATATCGAGTCTTCGTTCGGTCAACACTCCCCGTAGGTGACCCCTTGGTAGCTACACCCGCACAAACCTTGCAACTGCGACACCAAGCCTCTATATCCTGACAGCTATTTATCCAGTAGAATCGTTCCCGTACTCTAGCCAAGGTTTTATTTCTGCCGAAGTGCTCTCCGGATATTCCCTTGTGCACTTCCCGAAGTACTTTTGATACTCGGCACCTGGGTATCAGCAACCACATGGTAACTTCTTTCCCATCCGGGCTCTCCCATGCTCTCCATAATGGCACAGGAAACTTTAGATGAGAAAGGAAATGTATGCCGTCTATCTGACCATTAATAGTTTGTAAATATAAGTGCCCTGACAATTTCTCCATTTTATTTCCATGCTAATGAGGCCAAATAAACTAAGCATTTCACATTATGAAACGTATCTGCCAGGATACAAATCAAATTCATTGTAATATAAATATCTACAAAATTTGCGTTGTATGCGTTCCGGAGACTAGATGTGAGCATTGTAATATGGAGCTCATACAACACAAGCATACTCTATTTACTACGGACATAAGCATAATATAATGTTTCCAAAGTTTTAATGTTATGAAAGTCCTTGGTGTTCCTGATTACAAACATCTTCATCGCTTGGCTAGAAACCTGTTCTACATGAGGAATAAAAGATAACTTTTGGTCAAATATAACACCCAAATCCTTAACTACGGTTAGCCTGGTTACGTTTTGATCATTAATTTGATAGTCAAACTCAGTAAGGGCTAATTTGCGGGCAAAAGTCATTACTGCCCACTTTCCTTTGTTAATTTTCAGCTTATGTTTTAGCACACCACTGAACTACTTCATTAAGATTATTCTACAGTGACAGACAGCTCTCTAGTTATCTACGATATTAAAAATTTTCAGGTCATCTGCATATAATAATTTAAGCGCTTGAATAGCCATAACAAGATCGTTAATAAAGAGCAAGAATAGTAATGGTCCCAGATTACTTCCTTGGGTAACACTACTCGTTACTGCATAGGGTAATGACCTTTGCTCCATGCAGTCGACATATTGCATCCTATCAGTTAAATAAAAGTTACAAAATTTTATTAGATTATCCGAGACGCTGTAACCATGCACTTTAGCTGCATAATTTAATGAGACAGTGCGTGAGATTTTAAAAAAGGTGTAGTTTTAAGTTTTATTAAATCTAATTTTATCCTGTTTAGGTTTAGTTGTTTTAAATTGTCTAAATTTTAATTGTTAATAAAGTTGTAGGTGGTCCACCCGATCAAAAGCTTTTGATATGTGTTTCGTCGTATTCCTCTTAAATACCAATATTTATATTAGGATGTGCGCTCTGAATGGTATTTTAGTTACCAATTACTAGAAACGCAATAAAGTGTTTACAGCAGATACCGGTGAAGGTACCCATTATTAAAACGCGCAGCGTTCCGCTGCATCGGCAATGTCCAGAGTTATCTGCAGACCGGTTTCGAGCTTTTGGCTCTCATCAGTGCAGAACAGACCTAGACACTGACCATGCTGCGGTCTCCTGATGTTATCGGTAACTAAAATACCATTCAGAGCGCACATCCTAATAAAAATATTAGGTTTTAAGAGGAATCTGACGAAACGTGCCTTTGTCTATTTTAACATCTATCATTCCTCTAGTCGACTTTATGGAGGGACCTATTTGTACTATTTGTAAGTCGCCGATATGGTGTTACTTGCAATGTATATGTTGCATTGAGAAACAATTTGTTACAAATAAATTTTTCTCTAATATAGTTTCAACATAACAAACTATTTTCGAGAAATCTTTCTCTTTTTATGACAACCTTAGAATTCTAGCGATTTGTGCTTTTTCGTTTCTTAGAAAGCATTTTTGAGTACAATGTTTATGCAATAAAATGGAACCCCTGTTTTTATGAGTAAACTGCTACTACTTTTCAATATAAATTACAGTAGTCCACGTCTTGTTCCCAAAATGTTTTGAAACCTGTTATCTGCAAATTTCCTTCCTTACTTGTCCTGCACATTTTGTGTTTCATTTTCTATACGATGCACTCAGAATCGTTCAATCACGATTGCTCTTTTTTTGTATCTGTTTTTTCCGGTCTTTTTTAAAAAATATTTAAACATTTTTTTTAACGTTCTTATTTATAATAATTATTAATAGCGATTTTTCATACGTTTTAATGCTATCTTGATTATCAAGTTCGTATTACCAGAAGTTATTAGAAAAAATCTTTTTTCATTAATTTTTTGCTAGTTATCGTGTGCAACAAATTATTTTTATGATAAGAGAATGTTTGTGTACTTTTTAAAGCGATTTCTGTGAGTGGTAATCCTATCTTCATTGTGATGTTAGCATTACCATGGGTTATTTTTTTTAAACAAAAAGCTTCAAATTTTTTCTCTCCACAACAAATTCGCAACAAAAAAACCACAATTAATGGGGCCAAAACTATTTCAAAATTTTAAAGCTCTGTGAGTGGTAATGCTATCTTCACTGTGAAGTTAACATTACCATGGGTTATTTTTTAAAAATAAAGAGCTACAATTTTTTTTCGCAACAAATTCGCAACAAAAAAGCTACAATTAATGGGGCTAAATCGATTTCAAAATTTTAAAGTGGTGGTTAACTTCACAGAGCTGAATTCTGTTGTTAGTATCTTCAGTTCATCTAGGCATTCCCAAACCAAACTCGACGTCACTTTGTGGCTGGTTAGTGTCTTCAGTGCCGCCTGACTATCTGAGATGGTATGGATATGTTTATGAACACATTCGAGAGTTGCGTGAATTTCTGCCTGGAATATAGTACTGTACTTCATCCTTACTCATATAGAATCAACATTATCCGAGTTATTTCATTTTATTTCTGAGTATATTAGCACTTTTTCGCTTCATAAAAATTAAAACCATTTCAGTGGCTTTTATCACCCTATTATGTGATATAAAACCATATGGTAAACTAAACCTTATTTCTCATCTACCATCAGCTCCTGAAGTATTATCCCATAATTACAAATCATCTTGTATAACATAAATAATAATGATAGCCATCAAGTCTATTCAAATTAGATTTCGAACCACTTGGAAAGTGTACTATTTTAAGGCGGTAAAATAAATAGAAATACTGACTGGTAAAATCTGGGAATATATTTTTATATACAGACAACTTAGAATAAATATACTTTACATAAAGAAACGTACATAATAAAATTTATGTTATTTCCTTTGAATGAAGCTATTTGTTACTGAATGCATGTATTATTAGCATACAATAGTTTATTATAGATAGGTCAGTTATTGCAGTTCTCACTAATCTTTCATCTTAAAAATATTAACAATATTAACTGTAAATAGTATTCAATTGAAACATTTGTTTCAAACAAACAAATATTACTTAGGTAATTTAGTGTAAATTATTTATTATTACGTAGATTTAATGATCTTGTAAATAGAGTTTTGCATACGTTTTCTATCTTAAATCTTTTGAACAAAACTATTTTAGTAGTATAGTATCTATTTGAATTTAAGATATGAGAGTCAAAAGTACGCTCCAAGCCTGGATTTTAAATTTTTTTACACAACCTCTGGATTTAACATGTTGCTCTAGGTATTGTCTAAAAGTTTACAATATATTGGTGAATATCGTGCAATTATTTTTTGATCAAATATATCTAAAATTAAACAAGTGGGTTAAAATAAATCCATTTCGATTTATTATTTTGTGAGCCGAAGATGTTTTTGAAGTTTCTCCTCTTTAGGTACCTATCCATTCTGGAACTTGGCGAACAACATGACAATGATAACTTTATTAGTTGTGATGCAGTTGGTTAAATTATCGTTACCGAGAACCACGTAGACAGTAATATTTCTCTCACGGGTCCTTTCTTGTTAGTAAAAGAGAAGTGAGCTCATTAGTAGGAATAAGCGGACGGTCTGTGGGTCGTATCTTAAAAACAAATAAGTTGCATGCATATCATATTCAAATGCACCAGGAATTATCTGATCATGATGTCAACTTCTTCAATACTATTTTATTCAGTGATGAGGCAACTTTTCATAAAAATGGACTTGTTAATAGGCACAATTTCCATTATTATGGTTCGGAAATTCCTCTCTTTTTTATGCAAGTTGACAACCAACACAAACGGTCTATAAACGTTTGGAGGGGAATTATTGGAGAACATGTAATAGGGCTACATTTCTTTGATGGTACATTGACTGGAGCTATTTATCTTCATTTTTTGGAAAACTATCTGCCACAATTATTGGTAAATCTCCATGAAAGAATTCGAAATAGAATGTGGTTTCAACAAGATGGTGCTCCACCACATTATTTAAATACAGTTAGAGACCACTTAAATAGTACCTACCCTAATCAATGGATTGGAAGAAATGGACCCACTAAATGACCTGCTAGATCCCCAGATCTTACAAGAATGGATTTCTTTTTATGGGGATACGTGAAGGAAATTGTTTATAGAGACACACCAACAACAGTACAAAATATGGAAGAAAGAATAATAACTGCCTTTACATCTCTCACACCGGCAGTTTTAGGAATAGTGGGAACCTCATTTCAAAAGCGCATGGAGATGTGTGTCAATCAAAATAGACATGTGGAACATTTATTATAATTTTTGAAGAAACCTCTTTTTTAAGTCTATTTTTGAATTTTGTAATTATTGCTCAATAAAACGAAATTGGTTGCAATTAGCCCTAGGGAAGTACTTACAAAAAATGTTCGTTTTTCATTTCTACATCACATCGTCGAAAAAATATACAGGGTGTTCCATTTGCAAAAAATTGAGAAAATTCAATTTAAAAAGTTCTAAATTGAGAAATAAACACTTATTTATTTATTAAACGAAAATGCTTGCAATTAGCCATAGGGAAGTAAAAAAATTAAGAAAATTCAATTTAAAATGTTCTTAATAGAAAAATAATTTTTGGCCACCCCGTACATTTTTAGGAAATGAAAATGATTCAAAAACATTAACTGGATGTCTCGTAACTGGTATTCACATAAGTTTTTCTTAAAATCCATAATTGTGACTGTGATGATTTTTTTTTAATAGCCATCTGCAGATTGCATTATTTCAACAAAAAAATTCATTACATCCAAGTGGTTGGAGATATTCAATACTAATATAGGAATGAATAGAGAATACAAAGAGGCTTCAGAAAATGTACTGATATACATAGCATTCCATTTTATAAAAGGCACTTGGTCCTTTAATTTCGTCTTGGCTCGTCCTGTATGTTCAAAAATAATTTCCAGTTATAGACGTTTCTATCTAGTTTACTTGCAATTTTTTTAAAAATTTCTAGGTATCGTGGAATTCGAGATATCGAAGTCCGACGCACTATTGTTTACGTTTCCCCTCCTACGTTCATTGAGAACCCACTTTAAAACTAAATTACCTCTTCCAATTATTTACTTAGTTGTTTACAGAATTTTACTCTGTAAACGCGGTTACATAGAAGTAAGTGTATTTAAGAAAGGTACAATTAACGTCTAAAAGATCGCAATTCACAACATTTGGTTAACGTGTAGTTTTTGCTCCACGTTCTTCATTCAAGTTTTTTTCAGTGGCTGCAATTGGAACAAACTACTTTTAAGAGCTGAAAGTCAAAGATGGTGACACCTGTAGTACTTATATAGTTTTCGAAGACATCATGACCTCAATACCAGGTTGCTGCTGATGAAGACTTTTCTCACATTCACTTATTAACAACTGTTAATAATATTGAAGATATCCTATTACCAGATGCCAAAAAAGAGGAGTGAAACCAGTCTATTAATTTCAATAGTAAAACCCACTACATAATTAATTTCAATAGCAGCTCCAAAGCATGTTATTTACCCAAATTTTAATAATGAATTTTTCTTTCGCAAATTTGGTAAAGTATTTCCAAGTAAGGACCTATTATTAATATTTATAGTATATTGAGAAATAGTATCGGTATAAGTCCCGAGATCGCGATCACCCAACCATACTAGACGTTACAAATCTTCCAGCAACCGCTGTAGCCAAACTGCACCAACTACAACTTCCGCTTACCCTATCTACCTATATATCATACTTTGTATCTTTAAATCTTTCCTGTCCTCATCTTCCTTTCTGTTTGTATCCCTTTGTTCCGTTTGTTTCTTGTTCTTTCTTTTTTGTCTCTAAATTCATTTTCATCCAAATTATCAAAAATCAAAATTTTTTGGAAAAACAAAATTTTTGAAATCAAAGTTCAGGCCAGTCACGCGCAGCCCAGTATTGACAAACCTGGCTGATGGCACCTTGTACAAGTCAGTGACAGTCAGTGCATTAGCGAATGTAAATTTTAATAAAAATACATTGAATTTGTCGTGTCCGGCACTTAAATGGGTGACCGGTTTCTCACTTCTCTGTCATGGTTGAGTGATGGAGTAACTACTGTGGCTAAATTTCGCCAGGACATAAATATAAATAATGCATTGAAAAAAAAAATGTGTGCATTTATTACCTATTACATATTTCTCTCTCGTCTTGTTTATTGGTGGGTTTTTAAAAAAACATAAGTTTTAAAAAAACCTAAATTATGTATGTGCCATCTTGTATAAAATTTTACAGTGGGCAGGTAAGTCGATATTGTCCTATCTGGTACTGATTGTTTAGATCTTCTAAAAAATCAAACAATTTAACTCCATTATGTTACATAATAGATGATTGAAGATAATTTACCGCTATGTCTATATGGGTAAATATATAATTTTCAATTATCTTGTGATAGACTAGTAATTTATTATTGATTATATGTACATACCTATACATACATTCTATTTAATTCATACCAATTTTGCCTGGCTTAAATAGTAATTAAGCAACACATAGAGTTATTAGGACGTTTTTAACAGATTAGTGGCCAGTAGTAAATCATTTTGGATTCTTAATTGGTTATTTATTATAACAGTTATTTAGGTACTTTGAGATTAAAGAAAAATGCGAAAAATCATATTTTCAAAGGAAAAATTACAAACGTGGATATATTATATGGTCAATAATTTGCAATAGTGACTTCTACAAAGTAAAAAAATCTCTCATTTTGCAATGTCGTATTCGGTAGCAAGGAATTGTAACTTCGTATAAGATAGTGTTACACCCTCCAGCAAACAACCCGAACGTAGGTTTAATAGCATAAAAATACGCACTCACTAACCACTAATTTATTAGTCATTATATTACTTACAATAATTAGTACGTATAATAACACACTAATTATAACTTTTTTCTATTATAGATTTACTACTATAATTCGCATTCTCACCAAACTCTTTTCTCATATAATCATAGTGGAAACCATAAATAGTTGTTTTAACCAAATCTAATATACACATACCAACATATATGGGATTATTAAAATAAATTTCTGTTTTGTTTAATTCTATGGCGACGAGATTCTCATTAAATATACATGCAGACTTAAATTCTGGTTTAGAAATCAATGCATCAGCAGCATATCGTCCATCCCATTTAGTAACTAATTTAACATTACTATGCTTGCGTTATTCTCCATAGTTTTTCCGAAAACAGCATTGTTCATAAGTTTAAATAAATTTTTTTCAAACTCGTTTTTTGCGTTTGCCCGTAATTTTGTATTTAAATCTATATATTTTTTTAACCAAGGTGACTGTTTGAATTTTATAATTCTATGAATCCTTGTGAGCGTCACACTCAGTGCTAAAGCCTGCTTCAAATTCCTATAATGAATTATATATCGTGTTTTATTACATAACGTGGCCATCAGTTTTTGTTCTCTTGACCCGGTGGTGCCTTATGTTCAGCACATAGTGGTAAATCTTTATGGGCATCGTGTAATATCTCAGGATCTTCCAAATCTACTTCAAGAATATAACCTTCTGTCGAATCATCCGTAATAGAAGTTACATTAAAATTTTCCAAATATTCAACCCACTCGAAATCGCAATAAGGCAGATTCTGTTCCATTGACCAGCCACATTGGTTGGCTGGCAATTATTACTGTTATTTTTCTTATCTGATCACTTGGTTCATCTCAGAACTGTATTGAACTGACTGGCCGATGAGCTGGTCCGCTTCTTATATACTCCATTGCGTTTATTTTCGATTCATCCATTCCACGCTAGGCTGTTCCGGAGGAATCCCCCTCCCTTATAGTACACTTTATGAGGAAGCGCCATCTCTAGTCCGGCTAGCGAACCATCATCTCATGCCTAGCTTCTTTCTATTAGGAGATTAACTTTCTCTTCGAAAGGGAGCGTGGGCGTGCACATAACAATAGTATCAAGCTAGTGTAAATTCAAAATTATTTAATAAAAAATAGTTTGGCTGTGTTACTATTCAAACTGAATTAATATTAATAACTAAATAAAAACATTATACTCGTACGGAATTCAGATGAAATTAGCAATTTGGTTATTGACATCACGTCCGCATGGTTTTTTGTATGATATTACAGGTTAGGAATCAACCCCATTTTCCATCCTTAAGATAAAATTATCACTGTTGAATATTTACGTTGGTCTTAATAACAATATTTCTTTTGCTCGTCCACAGAGTTAGGTACATAAACATAAACAAAGTTGCCTAAACAAATAGGAAAATTAGAAAGCGATAAATGGTAAAGAAAATAGGAGCTAGAAAATAAGATGTAAGCAGGCTTACAAAAAATTTCCCAACAGTTGGCACCGCAAAGAGAGACACAGGTCATGGTTATTTCAAAGGTAAAAACTAGGATCCTGTCTCAAAATATAAAACCAGCAGCATATCATCACCAACTGAATGAAAGAAATAAGAGTCAGAAAGGGAAAGGTTAACTCGTTATCTAGAAAACATCGAAAAGCTGTTTCGTATTAGTACTCTTTTTCGCTTTACCTCTAAAGCAGAAGAAATAATCATTCAATCTATTCACTAACTGCTAATGCCCATAAAGATACTAAATTATCATTGTTTAGCATTATTCGTGGCGAATTCATATTTTGCCACCCTATATTTCACCCCAGGGTAGGAAATATTCGAAATATATACCCTCTGCACACATGAGGAGAGTTAATACCCTATAACTTAATGGGGTAGATGTCGAGCGTCACACAAAAAGATCCGTCAGAATCAGTTGGGACATTTTCAAATGATGCGGAGACAAACAAGGAAACAAACTAACAAAGATTAGATTTCTTTTAGATAAAGCAGAATAAGTTTTGTTCGAGAACTACTTTAGACTACTCCAACAGCTACATTTTTAGTGGGGTCGATCTGAATTTGCAAACGGACTCGCTTTTTTCGAATTTTTTTTTGTGATGTTATAAAGTCGGACCACCTCTATCATCCGGAAAATTTTCCGGTCGAACTTTTGGCGAGGAGGGGGGGAATTTACAAGTAAAGATAGGAAAATCAGTTCTTCGGACATAACTCGCTTAGTTTGGCTCGGATCAAAAAAGTGTAAAATGGATAAAATGAGGGGCTCGCGAAAGCGCATAAACTGAATTTTTACTCGTCGAAATCGGTCCAGCGGTTCCCGAGATATTGCCTTTTTTACGGGGAAGAAAGTGACTTGACGACTTTCTTTTTCTTTCCCAGATAGACACTCAGGACCTAAGTACTGTGTCCAAATTTCAAGTCACTATGTTGATTAGGAGGGGACGGGAAGGGTAAACGTAAATGAAATTAAAACTGCTGTAACTTCCGGATTTTTTTCCGCAAATCGCGCAGCAAAAGTGACATTGCGTACTAATGTACCGACTTTGAGTTCCGCTCATGTATTTTCAATTTTCGCTATAAATATACAAATGGTTGCGAAATAACCAATTTATTGTTATTATTGTTTTTAGAAAAAGTCATTTTTCGCCAGAAAGGAAAGGAGTGGGGAGATTGTTTTTTCACCATCGAATGTGGAATTTTTTCCTCTTTGATTTGAGCCTGACCAGTTTGCGATCGGGTGATCAGGAGGGGAGGGGGGGTAAAGTTTTTGCCCTGTAGGAGGGCAAGGGAAAGTGTTAGGGACTTCGGGCTAGGGTCATTTTCAAGGGCACTCAATTCTCTTTCAAGATTATTTTACCCCCAAGCTCTAACTTGAATAGGGCCTGCACGCGCACGTGATACATTTATAAAAACGAGTGCGACAATTCAGCAGCCGTGCAGCAAGTTGCCGGGGGAGGAGCCTAGCGCTGCCACTTCTCTCCCGTCTCTCTCACAAATACACCGTTCTACTCCGCTCGTCCGCTTTTATAAATGTATCACGCGCGCATTCAGGCCCTAATGAAGTTATAGCTTCGTGGTAAAAAAATCTTGAAAGAGAATTGATTGCCCTTGAAAATGACCCCGGCCCAAAGTCCCTAACAGTCTGCCTTGCCCTTCTACGAGGCAAAAAGTCACCGTCACTTTCTTCCCCGAAAAAAAAAAACACGAAAACGGCTCTCGGTACGTTCCCGCCGCAGCGAAAAATCCGTACCTTCAAATCGCAATATCTCGGCAACCGCTGGACCGGTTTTGACAAGTCAAAATTCAGTTTACGCGCTTTCGTGAGCCCCTTATTTTATCAATTTTAACTTTTTCGATACGAATCAAACTAAGCGAGTTATTTTCTCTACCTTTACATGTAAATTTCCCCCCCTCTCCTCGCGAAAAGTTTGACCGGAAAATTTTCCGGGGGCCCGGCTTCATAATATCGCAAAAAAGCGTCCGTTTCAATTCATTGTCAATGCCAGATTGACCTCACTATTTGCACAGAATTTCATTTCGTATCGGTTGCTAGGCGACAAATTTCGATAAGAAATATTTCTTGTTGGTCCGCCGTTCCGGATTAGAGAATATGACGTCCATCGAGGGAGTAATGCAATGTCGGCAGTTTTTTTCAGCCAAAATTTGAGTATTCAAAACAACAAAAGTTATATTTGCATATACTTTTGTATCAATATTTGTAATACCGGACCTTTGTAAATAACCGAGGGACTAATATAGGTAACCAATTACACAATATACAGGTTTAAAAACGATTGACAACAATGGAAACAAAAATCGCTAGCAAATCCATTAGCCAACCCTAACCCATTAGTGTGTTAGTCAAAAGTTAAATGTTACAGAAATTTAATAATAACACATATTTCTAGGTTGAGTTTGTTTATTTTTATTATGAGTTTATATAATTTTGTTATGTTAGTTATTAAAACAACGTAATATTAATAATCTGTATAGCAGCCAAGTGAAATACCATCAGAACGTATTTTGATTATTTTATGATTACATGTCTATGGTTTGAAAATCTTTCAATTGTGTTAGGAAATTGTTGGATGCACGATTTGCGAGTTCCATTCCGAACATGAGCCCTCAAGATGAACTCATTTTGCTCTGACGTAAAATCCATTGCCTCAGTCATTACAAAAAACACACGGTTAAGACAAAATTTGAAAAACAGTTGTTAATCTAACATTCTCCTCATCACTATTACTTACCCAAAATAAATTATATGAATAACCAAGTCAACGAAATGAGCGTTCTGTGAAAACGAACCATCGGTAAAGATAATTGAAAACGCCATTGTAAACGCTACATTAGATATGAAATCCGTAGAATTCTATTGCTGTCAATTGTTTTTAAAATTTTATTACTGGTTGCCTGTATTTTTATCTCGATTACTTATAAAGGGCTGGTACATTAAACGTGAGCAGTAGGTTGCCGTAGAAAAAGTACAGTATGCAACTCGCACAAAATGGCAATGTTACACTCGTATGAATTGCAGAACTTGTCTTCGGCTCGTGCTGCAGACTTTAATTCTTGTACAAAATGTGCCTGATTTTGTGCTTGTTGCATAATGTACTATTTATAATGATGTGAATGCCAGTTATGAGACATTTAATTAATGTTTTTGAATCATTTTCATTTCCTAAAAATGTACAGGGTGGCCAAAAATTATTTCTCAATTAAGAACATTTGAAATTGAATTTTCTCTTTTCACGAAAAATATTAAAACATAATATATTATTTTTTAGTCGCAAACTCCTCTATAAAATTCTTATTTTACTTTAAGAAACGTAACTAGACTGCAACCAACAGCTATTCTCCTGGCTATGTGCCCCGCCGAGCGCTGAATTACAAGTTATAAGCATGGCGCGTTAAGTGTAATAATTGCATATTACCATCAAAACGCTAATGCTTCGATTGCAACAAACAGCAGCCGAAAGACTGAACCTACTTAAAGGAGCTCTCGTGCCAGTCGTCACACACCACTTGCAGACTACAGTTTCGAGCTGTTGGCTCTCGTCAGTGCAAGGTAGGCATGTGACGACCGACACTAGGATCACTTGACTATTTAATACATTTCGGTATCCTTGTGATAGCGACATGTAAAATAGTCAGCAGGCGCCATCTAGCGATCCAGTGTCTGTTGCAATCGAAAGATAGATAGCCTGACTCGGCTTAGCATAGTTCAAATGTGCTTTTAGAGGGCGGAATATTAAAATATAATATTTTTTTGTCGCTATCCCAAAGATACCGAAATGTACTAAACAGTCAAGTGATCCTCGTGTCGGTCGTCACATGCCTACCTTGCACTGACGAGAGCCAACAGCTCGAAACTGCAGTCTGCAAGTGGTGTGTGACGACTGGCACGAGAGCTCCTTTAAGTAGGATCAGTCTTTCGGCTGGTGTTTATTGCAATCGAAGCCTTGGCGTTTTGATGGTAATATACAATTATTACTGGGACCATTATTATTTAATATATACATTAATGATATCATAAATGAGGTGGAAGCAAATAGTTTATTATACGCGGATGATATGAAAATATACACTGCTATTAAGTGCTCTGATGACTGTAATAAGCTACAATTAGCATTAAGCAAAATTAATAACTGGTGTACATCAAAGAGTCTGCCTCTAAATCCTTCCAAACGCAACGTAATGTCCTTCTCTCTGAAACACAATGTCATAAAATATGATTATACCATTGATGAAGTTTCCCTGCATAGACGTAACACTATACGTGACCTTGGCGTAATTTTTGATTCTAACCTATTCTTTACAGACCATATAAATGATATAGTAACAAATTCCTTCAGATCTCTTAGCATTGTGATACGGAATACACGCGAATTTAATGATATTAATACCATCAAGTTATTATACTGCGCCCTTGTTAGACCGCGTGTCGAATATGCCTCCATCATATGGTATCCTCACTACAATATTCATGTGCAAAATATAGAAAGAGTTCAGAGAGACGTTTTTTAAAATATCTCAGCTTCAAGAATGATAATTTATATCCACCAATTGGATTTCCGCATAAAGAGTTACTGTCTAGGCACTCTTTCGACGCTCTTGAAAATCGCCGTATTATTGCCCAAATAGTTTTCTTATGCAATCTAATAACTAATGACATTGACAGTGAGGAGATTCTCAGCCAGTTGAATTTCTCAATTCCCCATGTAATATTACGGCAATCTCCTACTTTCAATCTCCAAACACCCCGTATTAATGTACTGAAATTCTCACCACTTCATCAATTTGCAACAATTATAACTCTGTCCAAACCAAGTTTGATTTGTTCAACTGCAATGTGGCCTTGATAAAAAACCTAAAACTATAGTGTGTACCGACGTTTATTATATCCGAATTTCTAATAATTTAGCGGCACTTAGTTTTTAATTCTTAGCACTTTTTGTATTATCTTTTCTAACATTTCTTTTGTTACTGATTATTGAGTATTGTTAGTTAGTATTGTTATAATTATCATAACTCTGTATTGTACCCATTCAGTAATTGGTGTTATACTGTTGAATGGTGTAAGTTAAATAAAATAAAATAAAATAAAATACGCTTAACGCGCCAGGCTTGTAACTTATAGTTCAGCGCTCGACGGGGCACATAGCCAGGAGAGTAGCTGTTGGTTGCAGTCCAGTTACGTTCCTTATAGTAAAATAAGGATTTTATAGAGGAGTTTGCGACTAAGAAAAAAAAATAACTATAGAAAAATATGTTTGTTTTAGTGAAACTAAAAATACTCTGAGTTTTCTACTTCTAGTAGGTGGGGGAAACCCTTTTTTTCGCGGAAAAGGGTCATTTTTAAGGGTAGTTTTTCAGTTTTAGTTTATTTTGGACCCATTAAAATGCTAGTTAAGAAACGAAAATGGTACCCTTATTGGTGGTCAAGGAACCTTCAGCTAAAATTTCGGGAAACTCGGTTCATCGCCCCCACGATATGCACAATGCACATGTATATGCTGAAAAAACGTAAAAAATTGAATTACGGTTAACTTGGCCAAAATTCAACCGGGTTTGATAAAAATTTAGATAAAAGTAAATTATATAACCAAAAAATGGCCTGCCAAATTTTAGCAAAAAATATCCAATAATTTGTTCGCAATTTCATTTTCAGTCCAAACTCCACAAAATTTTCGAAACGTTCCCCAGTTTGTCCAAATAGTCGTATGAATTTTTTTTTAATCAAAATGAAGATTTTCTTCATGTACTTTCATGTGACGTAACTAAAAATAACGTTTTTTATAATTTAGCCGATTTTTGTCATTTTTGTTTTATACCGGATGTAACAGAATCATGGTATGGTTTTCTCCTTTACTTTTGAAGATAATTGATTGAAATTTAGAATATGCTACGTATATAATAAGCGGCACTTTTTGACACAATTGATTTTTTTTCACTTCCAGTTTTTCCGGAAGTGGCACTAACTTTCGATTTTTAAATAGAGCACCCTGTATATTACTGCATTTTTGAATTCTACACAATCTTCTGAACGCAACGATGCCAAATAAGCGATATTTTAAACATCAATTTTTTTATAATATAATTTTTAGTTTTCCATTTAAGTGTGCCATGACGGTTCCGATTTATTCTAAATGACCTGCGTAATGCTACAAAAATCGAAATCCCGTTAAAAACACTAAATTACGTGATTTATGAGCAAATAAAATTCACCAAAATTGTTTTTGGTGCAAAATTCATTTTTTTCAAATGGAACCATATCGGTACCGTGGTACCATATATTAATAAGGAATTTATTCATATGTCGTAATAAAATGTGCGATAAATACAAACAAAATTACAGCTACAAGAAAATAAGAAAATACAATTTTGTTCTAATTAAATGTTAAGAAGTAACTAAGGTGACTTTGAAAACAATGAAATATTTAGCTTGTCAAACATTTGTTGGTTTACGGGGTTTTTATTGTGTCTTTAAGAATTGTTTAAAATTCTTGTTAATTGTGTTCATAATGCCGCAAATTTATACAAGTGATGAAAAAGTGGACATGTTAATTATTTATGAGGAATGTGAAAGAAATGCATTTAGGGCTACCGACCTTTATGCCCAACGATATCCTGATAGCGAAAAATTATTTTAAACGTGTTGAAAACCAGTTCCGAAGAGAGCCCAACAATGATCCCGAAGAAAACTTCATTGTTGACGAAGGAACGGAAATTAATGTTTTGGCTCGAATAGAAATTGATAAGACTGTTTCTTTAAGGCAAGTTGGGTTTGAATTGGACATCAGTCACCAAACAGTAAGCCGAATTTTGCACAAATATCAATATAAATCTTTTAAATACCAATTGCACCAGCATTTGTACGAAAATGATTACGAACGTAGGATGGATTATTGCAATTGGATTTTGTATAATAACGTGCAGCCAAACAATGATTTTTTGGGGCTGATTTTATTTTCGGACAAGTCTAGGTTTACAAATTTGGACTTATTTAACCGACAAAATATTGGTCATAAGAAAATCAAAATTTATTACGGGAGGGTAACTTTCAAGTGCGGTTCGGTTTCAATGTTTGGCTTGGAATAATCGGTAGTAGAATCATTGGTCCAGTAATATTTGAAGGACCTCTACTGGTGCCAGATACTTGAAATTCCTGGAAAATGAGATGAGTGAGATGAGATTTCAGATGAGTTGCCATTAGATTTAGGACAGAGAATGTATTTCCAACAAGATGGCGCTCCTCCCCATAATTCTAGTAATTGATTACCTTCACCTGATTTAATGCCCCTTGACTTCTTTATTTGGGGTCATTTGAAAAATTTTGTCTATGCAACCGCCGTTACAACCTCTGAAGACCTGGAGCTACGAGTAAGACGAGCAATTAATAACATAACGACCCAGTAATTGGCGAACGTTCTTCGAGAAACATCTATGCGAGTTTGTTCTCTTATTCTCTTTTAGATGTAATTTTATTTGTATTTATCACACATTTTAATACGACATATAAATAAATTCTTTACTAATAGTACTAATAAATGGTACCACGGTACCGATATGGTTTCATTTGAAAAAATTGAGTTTTGCCCCAAGAACAATTTTGGTGAATTTTATTTGCAACTCACGAAATTGAGTGTTTTTAACAGGATTTCGATTTTTGTAGCATTACACGGGTCATTTAGAATAAATCAGAACCGTCATGGCTCACTTAAACGGAAAGCTAAAACTTATATTATAAAAAAATTGATGTTTGAAATGTCACTTATTTGGTATCGTTGGATTCAGAAAATTATACAGAATTAAAAAATGTAATAATATACAGCGTGTTCTATTTAAAAATCGAAAGTTAGTGTCACTTCCGGTTTCGCCGGAAGTGAAACTAACTTTCGATTTCGAAAAAAAATCAATTGTATGTCAAAAAGTGCCACTTATTATGTATGTAGTATACCTAAATTTCAATGAATTATCTTCAAAACTAAAGGAAAAAGGGGGGGTATACCATGATTCTGTTACACCCGGTATATACGCGCGGTAATTTCCCGTCATTTTCGGTATATAATACGTATGTGCGCACAAGTATATGTGTAATTATTCATTATAAAAATTGCAATATCAATAATAATAAGTGATTATGGGCACGTATTCTTCTTCTTAGTTTCACCAAAACAAACTTATTTTTCTATGTTGCGGTGCTCCATGTAAGATTTTCTCTACGAATCTATATTTACTCCACTAAAGGAAGAACCTTCTTCCCGTTTGAGAGATAATAAACATGCGATTAATAGTTTGCGATACTGATTACTGATAACCAACGGTATTTTGCTTTGATGAGAGACTGTTAGTCATAGTGAGATTTTGCTTGAACGTTTTTAAAGTTATTGTATGTATTTTGAATTGATAGGGTAAGATATTAAATTCTGGAATAAATATATCATTAGAAAATTACTTGAAATGTAACAATTTTTAATTAAAACCATTAACGTAAACCTTCTTAACTAACCTTAAATAATCATTCGATGAAATTAAAGAAGGTAGCCCCGAATATCTCGCATCAAAACGTAATCAGTGCTACTAAATAGAGATATGCTCAAGAAGACTTCCAACCGATAATTATTGTCCTTAAAAGCCGCCGACATATTATTAGAAAAATGTTGCCATATAATTATTGTTTCTCATTGGTAACGAAAGAGCGTTTCCAAGGTATTAACAACTTAAAAAAGAGCTATAAAATTTTTATAAGGTGCTTTGGATATTTTACCTGAAATTTTTATTTCTCGGAGGGTGATAATAAAACCTGTAAATTACACCGACACGTTTAAAGAGCGACAAAAAAACCTCTTGAAATATTTACACACTTATGGAGATTTTATTGTTGTACAATTTGTTATGCTTATTGTCACTTTGTTTACCTGGGTTTCGAGTGTGATGGAAGCTCTAAAATAATATTCTTCTCTGAATGTTTTAAAACAACTATACCTAGGTGCCAACACCAACAGAAGCTAACATTAAATAGATTTTCATTATCTATACAATATACATATAATTTCAAAACTCCCATTTAATTGATTAATGCAAATGTCTAATGTCAATATATATTTGCTGTTCCTGTTGAGTTCGACTGATAGAGGTTGAAACGTAAATCGAACATGCCAGTTGCTCTCGTTGAATATAACCGTTCAAACAATATTTTTTAACATTTATATTCAATTCCGAACATATATCATAGCTGTATTTTGTTTTTATTAAGTTTTATATCACGTCATCAATTTGTTAATTTAAAAGTATTTATTTATACTTTTGCATCTGACACTTTAATTTATACCGAATGTAAATTAATAATGCAATTTATAAGATAAGATGATTAGATATGATTTTCAACTTTTCGAAACTTATCTGCGATATCCATTGCTTCCGGTTTCACTGAAAATAATTGTAAATAAATGATTAATGTTTATTAACCGTCTTCCCTCTATAGCTCCAATAATCTTTTAAACGGGTCACCCTATATGTTTCTATATTGTTGAAATCGTTACATTATACCATATTGATAAACATATACGAGGTTGTTCAAATGTGCTTTTAGAGGGCGGAATATTAAACATAATATTTTTAGTCGCAAACACCTCTATAAATCCTTATTTTACTATAAGACAGACACTGGACCGCTAGATGGCGCCTGCTGACTATTTTACATGTCGCTATTGTAAAAAATACCGGGATGTACCAAATGGTCAAAGGATCCTCGTGCCGGTCGTCGCATGCCTACCTTGCACTGACGAGAGCCAACAGCTCGAAACTGCAGTCTGCAAGTGGTGTGTGACGACTGGCAAGAGAGCTCCTTTAAGTAGGATCAGTCTTCGGCTGGTGTTGTTGCAATCGAAGCATTAACGTTTGGATGGTAATATGCAATTATTACACTTAACGCGCCAGACTTGTAACTTTGGTTGCAGTCTGGCTACTTTCCTTATAGTAAAATAAGGATTTATAGAGGAGTTTGCGACTAAAAATATTATGTTTAATATACGAGGTTGCACGAAATGCAATTTTTATTCTAATATAAAATATAATTTATGCCAATTAGAATAGACTAAATTTTATTTAGTATAGGTTACTTAAAATAACAATTTTGTACTTATCAATCCATTATATTATACTTTAACATATGTATATACTTTTGTGACGTTCTTAGTAAAGAGTTTTAAATTACCAGAAGATTTTATTTCCGTTGGTAAAGCGTTGTATACAGCACTGGAGGAAAACCCGGCAGATTACAAACACAAAAGGTACGAAGTTGTACAAATAACTAGACAAGAATACATTTTGAACAAACAGAGGATGTGCCGGGGCGACAATAAACAGATGCAACGAACAATGAAAACTTTATTGGGTAATAATAAAAGGAGGAACTTCGAAGGGGGCAATATAACTTTTGAAACAGATGTCGGGATTATTGAAGAAAATTTTCATTTTCACATTATGCGAATAGAATTGTATCTATTACCAGTAGCGTTGTATATGCGCGTAAACCATCACTAATAGCTGACTTCTTAAGAATGCTGATTTTGTCTAGTCTATGTAGTACCTATCAGCAGATCTCACAGAATAATTGTGCGAATTAGATTTTTTAATTAAAAAGTAGGTAGTAGATAGGTACTAGGTTTTTGTTGATTAAGATTTAATTTTCTCTTTAAATCAGCAGCTCAGCAAGTATGTTAGAGTGTAGCCCGTTAAAGAGAAAAATGGCAACAGTGTAGGTTATATCTATTTCTTTTCAGCGTGTTATTTGGCCATTTCTCTTGCTTCTCTTCTATCTTAGATATACCTCGATTTTATATTTGTACCAGTAAATACTATATAAAGAAGAAAAATGGCCCCAATATGCTGCTCTGAGGCTCCATATGAACTAGGGATTTTAGCAGATGTCTCAAGTTGACTTTAGCTTTATGGCACTGTCAACTGTCAAATGACAAAAAACTTAACTTACTTAATGACTTAAGTCATATTTGATATATGATGATGATTATGACTTCGATCAAATAGCATTACAATGAAACGTGGGCTGGTAGATAGATATATTTTGTTCCTAAATACCATAATCAAGGTAGGGTTCAAACCACGACATAGTCAGACTGGACATTTTGAAATTGCCTACGCTTTATACGTTTAGGTACTACGTAACAAAATATATACTCCAGAGTGAAGTTTTGAAGTAATTTCCCCATCTAATACTCAGAAGACTGGCACTTTTTGCCAAGCTTTTAGCGCTTTTTAATCTTCTGTAGTTTGGGACATAAATTTTTACTTATGAATTCTAAGATAGTTGTATCATTAAGCATTTTAGGACTATTAGGATCATTAATAATAGGCCATAATTCGGGGTAGATTCTTTGGGCCAAAACACGAGGATATAACCAAATATGTTTCAGTGAAATGTTGCCGTGGAAAAAGATACAGGGTATAAAAGTTCAAATTATTTTTTCGTTTTTTGCAATAACTCAACAGCCTCTTGACTGATCTTCGCCAAATTTGCAAGAGGAACTTTATTTTATTCTAAGAAACAATAATTTATGTATTACATCACGTTAGATCATATAGGGATCGCAGGACCTGTACCTCATGATGAATTTTTTTCATATTTTTTTTTTACGAAACGTTGTGAAACTTCTGACCAGAAAATCTGATGAGGGCGTCATTCCCACGTATAAAAGGTACACTTGGTAGAACTTGATAACTCCAACCGTTTTCGAGGAACGTGCCGTTAAACATTTTAATAATTTTTTTAAAGACAAATTCAAATTTAATGAAACAAATAAATAATAAATAAATACCACAGAAATTAGACAACCCCCAATTCCAAAAGCCAGGGCTTGTACGGAAGGGGGTTACACATTGAAAAAACGCGAACATACAACCATTTCCTTCGACAGTGCCGGAGCCAGGATTCGAACCCGGTTGTGCGATGTCCGTGTGATTAATCGCGATTGCCACCTCGCGCCTTAACCCACTCGGCTATCGACCAGACAAAGTGTATTTATTGAAAATAACGTTATTTTGTTGGTTATTGGTTCTGTCATTTACGTCATTTTATTTTGTTCTTGCGTTCCTCGAGCTAATTTCTTTAACTTCTTTATTTACAATGCCTAGACATAATAACTTTTCAAATAGGAAAATGCGGGATGATATGTGTTTACGCACAAAATAATTTTAGCGGACGTGCTGGAGTGAGGAGATACTCATTGCAATATCTAAATAGAATATAGCCAGACCATAAGATTTTCAAAGATCTGTTTCGTCGTTTGGAAGAAACGGGTTCATTTCGTCATAAAAATGATGTAGGACGACCGAAACGAATTACTCCAGATGAAGAACTAGAAATTTTAGTTCCTGTGGATAAAGATCCTCAAGTCAGCTCAAGTCATTTAGCAGCGGCAACAGGGGTGAGGGTGAGTAAACAATATATTCTAAGAGTCTTACATAAAGAACGCTTCTACTCATATCATCTCACTCCTGTACAAAACTCACTTCGAAGGGATCTCCCACAAAGGCTACAATTTTGTCAATTTGTTCTAAATAAACACAATAGGGATCGAAATTATTTACCGACGAAGCAATTTTTACTCGCAGAAGCGTTTTTAACTGGTGAAATACCCATTACTGGGAAGTAGAAAATCCTCATGCCGTTAAAGAAAGGCATTTTCAGCAAGAATTTAAGATTAACGTTTGGCGTGGTATCATCGGCGATCAATTATTGGCACCATTTGTCCCTCCTCCAAATTTAAGTGGACAGTCTTATCTGTTTTTTCTTCAAAATACTCTTGCTGATATGATACATGCTTTCATGCTAGACATACGGAACATAATGTGGTTCATGCAAGATGGAGCTCCCCCTCATTTCTCCATTGAAGTCAGGAATTATCTCGATGAGACTTTCCCACGCAGATGGATCGGTCAAGGAAATGAGTTTGCTTGGCCACCAAGAAGTCCTCATTATAATCCTTTGGATTATTAAGTGTGGGGACATATGAAATCCTTAGTCTATGCAATGTCATTAAGTCAACTCTTACATTATTTTTTGTTCTTCTAGTAAGATTAGATCCTTATTTTAGACAATATTTTGATTTATGTATTTATCTCGATACCATGAAAATAATCCATTAGTTCATAAGAAAGTGAGAAATAGTTTACGCTATTATTATGATTTTGTTTTCCCTTACGTTTTGTACTTTTTTCAATAAATACACTTTGTTTCATTAAATTAGAATTTGTTCTTCAAAAAATTATTGAAATGTTTAACGGCACTATCCTCTAAAATGGTTGGAGTTCTACCAAATGTACCTTTTATACATGAAATATATATTTGATCGGCATATTTATTATCGACACCTGCCACAAAATTGACGTAAAGAAGGAAATGCAATTAACAATATCAAAAATCATTCTCGTCTAAACACCCTGTAGTTTTCTAATGTTTACTGTACTTAAAGTGGTCATTGAGTATTTTTATAAATAATTGTTCGGAACAAAATAAATCTATATTGGAATATGATAATAATTTATTTCGCACATGCTGTGTTTACAATTTCAATTGCCATTATCCATGATAAATTGTTCTATAAATAGGAAACTATTTATTATATTTATTAATTCATTGTATTGTTTTGATCTGATTGTGCAGTTTATATGCGTTCATTGCGTTCTTGTTACAAAACTTGATTTTCCCTTGACTTTTCTAACGTTAAAATCGTTAAAACGATTGAACAGGTTTTATATGCATTTTGGTGTCTTACAAAATTTGGAAAATTCTGTCATTTAGCACCAGTTTTAGTGTGGATTTCCATTGATATATTTTTATACATTAAAATAAGTAATATTACTATTTTCAAATAATTACAAATATTGCCCGACTTACCATTCTCTTTATGTTATGTATTTCGAAGCGTGCGGTGATTATGTATTCGTAGGAAGCTTCGCCTTAGCCAGAGATTATCTGGTGGATTACAATATGACAATATATATATTTGAAACATTGGAACATATGATTAACGACCCAGAGGCAACCAATTTATTTATAAATATTTTAGTTCCTTTTGAAACAAACCTAATGTAACAACAAACAAGTGGATCGTTACCGATATCGTTAGCTGAATACTTAAATATACTTGTAATTTAATCGCGAATAAAAATGAAAGATGTTTAAAAAATAATATACCCTTTTTACAGTGACAATCATTTTATTACATAATAATATTTTCAAGAAAGATCTGGAAGTTTTGTCCATCAGTTTGAACCATAATACAATGGTATTTTTATAGTATCATGAGTATGAACATTAGTAACAGTTGTATTTGCCGATGTTAATATCAAAATTTCCGGGTGTATTCTTTTTTTCAGGTCCATGATGCGATTTATTTTTAAGTTTTTTATTTTGCATAAACATTTTCAAAAAATGAATACAAAAAGTCAAGACAATATTTTTGGATATCCTTTATTATCTATTTATCCGATATTCTTCAGATTTCCGTTTTGAGAATGCTGTCACATTAAAAAATTTACTTATATTTAATTTTCTTTCATGACAATTTTGTTGTCGGCATAAAATATAGAGTTTACATAGTTAAATATTCTTTTAAATCGGCTGTTTCTTAGAAAATAATTGAAATAGTTTCTTGTAGAACATTTGTTAAATGTTAATTTCTTCACCATTCATCAAAGTTATTTCATATACCTAATGCTCTTAATTCTTGAGATAACACACGACATTGGTAGCTGATGAAATATTATCTGAATCTTAGAAGAACATGTGGAAATATCAATTTCTTTCTATTTCGTGCAAACTTTCTGACTAGAATGGGAAAAATTTCGTAGGTACTGTATTATTTTAACACTCTGTGTTAGATAAGTTTCACGCCTAGGATGACAAATATTATCGTTTTGTTCTTGTTGCAAGCTGTGTACTTTCTGGAAAACTTTATATAATATTAATTTTGTGGTTTCTCGCGTCTTGTTTTTAAACTACACCCTACTACCTGACTAGAAATCGCATAATTTAATTTTTAACAAGTTCTTTTTGTTCTATAAAAATGCTTTAACACTACTTGTTCAAGCATTCAGTACAAACATATTCTCAAGCAAATATGCAAATTAGTGAAAAAAGCGTGTAATTCTTGTAAATCTGCGCACGTGTAATGCATATTTTAGACGTCTCTTACTAATTACAATATATTTCCGTAATTAATATACCGGCTTTACTTACATGTATCTGCAGCAAAGATAAACAATGCTCTTTATTAAGTTTTTAGCAAAGGATTAACATCAAGTGATAGCCATCAAGCAGTTAATTATTACCTTGTTTCCCTGCGGAATGATGCTTGACTTTTGCGGAATCCACGAGAAAAACAGAAACAAGCAAAAAGAGGATGTAAAACGGCCGTTTGAGACACATCTTGCACTGTTTAACACAGTTTTACGCACACCGCATACAAATCACCTTAATTCCACTTTTAATAAGCACTCAAATTTGCACATGGTACAGAACACTCGCGCTCCACGAACTTTGAATTTTTTCGCGGGTTGAATGTTTTCGTTTATGGCACTCGAGCACGTGGTCGTAAGCTCACTTGCTTAGCAGGTATAGCCCCTACGTAGATGACTTGAAGACTGAGGTAAGTAGACTTTACCTAACACGTTGTGGATGTTGAGGTATACTTGAAGACCGAAATAACTTGAAAGCCCGCCTGTTCTTCTTGTTTTCGCTAGGCACGCCGCCTGGTGTCAAGTAGCTGTACCGTACCGGCCGCGGCGAGCTTTTTATTTGAACTGAACCGCATGTGATTTGGTGTGAGTAAAGGCAAGCAACAGATTATTAAAACTTGCGAGCTTTATTTTTATTTGCAGCGCTGAGCGGAGATGTTATCGAAATTTTATGCATTCTACAGCTTTTATCTGCGATTAACTTTTGTATTTTATGTGAATATTATTTCGCCAGCGTAATTGGTCTTAAGTTTTGGAAACGATGAATATTTGCTCTTGCTTATAAACAGTTGTGACAGCGTAGATCGCTACATAATATACAGTGGGCGTAAAAAGTGTTGAATGAAATCAGTAAAATCGCTCTGATATCTCCTGTGATTTAGAGAAAAACGTTTAGTCGTACTTGCAGACCATATACAAGGGCGTCCACCTTTTTAGTGATATTGGTAACTTATAAACCGTAAAAAACTAAAAATCGGTTAAACTAGCAAAAGCCTGTGGGTTTTAAAACTCATTATGATGCCGTTTTCAGATTTGAAAAATTTTCATTAGTTTCAGGGAAATCCTGAAAATACTTGAAAATCTCGATTTTAAATTTTTAATAACTCTAAAATGGTAAGACAGAGTAAAAAAATCAATAGATGAAAGTTGAATAGTCTTCAATCTGTCTAAAATTTTTAAAGGTATCTTTTTATTATCTCGACGCCAGATGGTGTGACGTCCAACTCTCTCTCTCTTATGAACACCTATCTCTTTTTAAGAAAATCGAATTAAGACATCGGTGTTAATAGCAAACACATACTAACTTAGGATTTTAACGTAAACTTACTGATCAGGGCAGTATTTTATTATAACATATTTAGGGGATTGAGTTCACAGTTCAGTTTCACAGTTTCGACGACGTTGGTGGTTGGCGTATTGTTTATTTAAACAATTACATTTTTTGCTTGTGTCTCTTTGACTCAGAATGTAGTTTACAGAATGTTTGACTTCAAATCTTGCATCCTTTATTTAACACACTTCCTGACATAATCAATTAATGAAATTTTGCATGGTTACTAAGATCGGATGACAATAGAATAATCCACCGTTACTTCTGCAATTATCCACTCGTAGGGGGCGCGGGGGTGAAAACTGAATGTTTGTCTTCAAATCTTGCATCCTTTATTTAACACACTTCCTGACATAATCAGTTGATGAAATTTTGCACAGTTACTAAGATCTGATGACAATACAGTATTCCACCGTTATTTTTGCAATATCCACTCCGGGCGGGCGGGCGGTCGGTCCCCCACCCTCATCTAACCGAAAGCAAGTTTAAAAAAATATATTTTTTTAGAGCGTATTTTCCATCGGTTTATTAAAATATCTCGAGATCTGTGAGACTCATGTGACAAACGGAATAAATAACATAAAGTGAGCTGACAGTAAATATATTATATAGGTACTATACATCTATAAACAAGAACCTCATCGACGTCAAACCATTCATTGGCGAGATATGTCGAATCCAAGTCGCAAAAATTAAAAAATTTAAATTATTTTTTTATCATGAAGGAATGGAGTTAAAGATCCAATTTTTATTTAATAGAAAGGTATTGGCAGATATTCTGTTGGGCCGGAGGCTTGGGGCGGTGGGATAATTAGGAGGGAAGGGAGAGGGAAAATGAAAATATTTCACATGCTGATAACTCCCCGTGTAATTTGCCTATCGCGATCAGACCGACGCCGACGTACATTTTTTATTTTTTTTATTTGCTACAAGATAGCACTCGCATAAAATGATTTTTTTCGCAAACAAACACGAAATAAAAATTGCACGTTTTTTCAAACAGTTTCTTTGCAGTCCTCTAGCTCCCTTTTTAATCATTTTATCGCGTTCTGGCAAGGCGGAAATTAAACGTTAATAAAAAAGCTATCAAGTGGCCAAAAGGACTTTTCCCTCACTGTGCCCAAAAAAACTGTTTGGAAAAAAACGTGCAATGTTTATTTCGCGCACCAAACGTTTGCGAAAGAAATCATTTTATACGAGTGCTATCTTATAGCACATAAAAAAATTAAAAAATGTACGTCGGCCTGACCGCGATAGGCCAATTACACGGAAAGTTATCAGCATGTCAAATATTTTCGTTTTCCCCCTCCCTCCCCTCTTAATCATCTCACCGCCTCCAGCCCCCGGCCCAATAAATTATCAGCAAATACCCTTCTATTTAAAAAAAATGAGTTCTCAACTACACTTCTTCAGGATAAAAATGAATTAAATTTTTTAAATTTTTGCACCTTGGACTCGCGATATCTCGCAAATCAATGATCTGACGTCGATGAGGCTAGGAACAAAATTTGCTTATTTTAGTGAGCTCTTCATTTTTGGTCTGAAGTTTTTTTCGTCATATCAAAAGCCGCCGAGTTATCTTCGAAAAACCATTTTCCCATACATTTAACATGTCATTTCTCCATCCCCTCTTTACTTCCTCGGCACAAATGTGTCGGAATTTTGGGGGAACCCAACTTTATTTATTGGCAATAGAAAAAATCACAATCGAACGTTTCCTTATTCTAAAGCCAGATTTGCTCCACTACTGGTTCACATTCCAACTTCATATGAAGTTAGCAGGTCACATATTTAAAAAATTATTAAAAAAAAATTAGGTAGTTTAAAATTTGCCGTTTTTTGCCGCTGGGGAATGGCTATAAGCAAAATATTGTAGGACTCGATTTACATTCGGAAAACTTACTTTTTTGCACTATAAATTCTCGGAAGCGATAAAAGACGTTTGAGATAGAGTTATAATACACTGGGAAAAAATAGGCTAACGTATATCTTCGTTGAAACGTCAGAATTAGAGTTTGCCAGACTGAAATATAATTATTATGCTGGCGAATAAGGGGGTTGCGTTGCTTAAATTCCATGGATTGTTTATTTTTGTCGATAAAAATTTCCGAAAAAATCATACTATCCACGAATAAATCAAGCAAGTCGAACGGCAAATTCCTACGCAGAAAGCGAGTAGAAAAAATAATTTCCAAATTGCAAAACTCGGTTGCCTCGCTGAGATTACGTGGATTCGAGCTTTATTGTTTATTAATGCGATAAAAAATTTCGGAAAACATTTTGCTCTTCACGTTTAAATCAAACAAGTCGAACGACAAATTCTCAAATAGAAAACGGCAAATTTTAAGCTACCTAAATTTTTTTTTAAATAATTTTTTATATATGTGACCTGCTAACTTCATATGAAATTAGCAGGACATCTCATATTTTTTAAAAAACAAAAGTGGCAATTTTTTTTCTTTCACGGCTAATTAACGGCTAAAAAACGGCAAATTTTAAGCTACCTAATTTTTTTTTAAACAATTTTTTATATACAGGGTGTTGCATCATGAGAGGGACATAGCTTAATAGGAGGTAGAGAACATCAGTGGTAACCGGAACCTCCCATAGAAATGTCTCATTGGGCCTTCATTACGAAGTTACAGGGTGTTAAATAATTTTTGGCCAAACCTGTTTTTTGTCATAATTTTGACAGGGAATGAAATAACGGATTCATATTTGGTACGGCTAATGTACTAACGAGCCCCAAGAGGTACATGTATAAAAAAAAATATATCCAGGTCCGGACTCACTATAATTTATGTTTCTTCTTTGCATCAATAAAACATCACCCTGTATATATTTTTTTGAAATTTCGATACGATATTCGAAAAGAGCAAGAAAAAACAAACAAAATGACCTATTTCATTTTTTTGTTACACCTTCGTGGTTATTTAAATACGTTGTTAAATGTGCAAGAAAATGGATTACAGAACCCTATTAAATGAGAGGCACGTGAAATAAATAGTTTTATAACTAAAATTTGCAAAAATTCTATTGAGCCTAGGTGGTCTGGGTGAATCCTAATTCCGGCACGTTTTAAAGGTCCATTTTGGTAAAAAACTGTGGTCCTAATAAGTAATCGGGTATGAAATAACAAAATTTTTAATCAATCACAGTAGGCTTGTTCAAAGTGACAGATAATAAAAAGAAATCTCCTAAACAGTTGAATAATTGTTTGTTAGTAATTTAGTGTGTCAATAATCCGCATTTAGTTAGTGAAAACTTGTGAAAATATTTTAACTATGCCAGTAAAATTTACAAACGTGGAATATGCTGACATAATATTCATCTATGGTTTCTGTAATGGAAATGGTAGGTCGGCGGAAAGAGAATATCGGCTGCGTTTTCCTGGTCGTCGATGCCCTAATCATAAAACCTTTAGTACGGTGTTCCAGTATGCAAGACAACACGGAAAGTTTCCTACTTCTGCAGTTGTGGAGCGTGTTTTACAACAAGGTGTGCAGAAACAAAACAATATTATAAACGTAGTTCAAGAAAACCCAAATATGAGCACTAGACGAATCAGTTTGGCAACTGGTATTCCTCATTGGCGAGTATGGAGAACCCTAAAAAGAGAACGTTACCATCCATATCACATCCAGCAGGTACAGCGTCTTCAACAAGGCGACGATATCCCCCGCCTGGCATTTTGTCATTGGTTGTCTAACCATCACCCAGTCATTTACAGAACCTTATTTACGGATGAGGCACAATTTACAAGGGATGGAGTAAACAATTCACGAAATAATCATAAATGGGCACAGGAAAACCCACATGCGGTACGCCAACGCCGTTCGCAACACAGGTTTTCTGTAAATGTTTGGGTCGGACTTGTGAATAGACATTTGATAGGGCCACATTTTTTTGAAGAAAGATTGAATGGTGAAATTTACTTTGATTTTCTTCAAAACATTTTAGAAAATATCGGTATAAGAGGCATGTTGTTTCAGCATGATGGGGCCCCACCACATTTTAACCTTCAAGTAAGAGAACACTTAAACAATGTGTATCCTAATAGATGGATTGGACGCGGGGGTCCACATGAATGGCCACCAAGATCTCCTGATTGTAACCCTTGTGATTACTTTTTATGGGGCCACTTAAAAAACGAGGTTTATAGCATTGAAATTGAAAGTAGACAACATTTAATCCAGCGCATCGTTACAACCTGCGACGAAATACGGAATAATCCAGAAATGATACGTCGAGCAATTGGTGACCTTTCTAAACGCGCAAGAAAATGCACAAAATGTGGGGGAGGACATTTTGAAAATTTACTTTAGTGTCAATTACGTTTTATTTTTAAACACATTTAGTTATTGTTTTGTTATTTATTGTTAATTGAATGGAAAATATTTTATTTATTTAGATTTTAGTTTGTTCTCTTTTCCAATTTTTATTAAGTATAAAATGTTGATGATTTTCTTGATCAAAGTAACTGGTTGCTTAGGCCTAAATGGTTTAAATTATCTGTCACTTTTATTCTTTGAACAAGCCTACTGTGATTAATTAAAAATTTTGTTATTTCATACCCGATTGCTTATTAGGACCACAGTTTTTTACCAAAATGGACCTTTAAAACGTGCCGGAATTAGGATTCACCCAGACCACCTAGGCTCAATAGAATTTTTGCAAATTTTAGTTATAAAACTATTTATTTCACGTGCCTCTCATTTAATAGGGTTCTGTAATCCATTTTCTTGCACATTTAACAACGTATTTAAATAACCACGAAGGTGTAACAAAAAAATGAAATAGGCCATTTTGTTTGTTTTTTCTTGCTCTTTTCGAATATCGTATCGAAATTTCAAAAAATATATACAGGGTGATGTTTTATTGATGCAAAGAAGAAACATAAATTATAGTGAGTTCGGACCTGGATATATTTTTTTTTATACATGTACCTCTTGGGGCTCGTTAGTACATTAGCCGTACCAAATATGAATCCGTTATTTCATTCCCTGTCAAAGTTATGACAAAAAACAGGTTTGGCCAAAAATTATTTAACACCCTGTAACTTCGTAATGAAGGCCCAATGAGACATTTCTATGGGAGGTTCCGGTTACCACTGATGTTCTCTACCTCCTATTAAGCTATGTCCCTCTCATGATGCAACACCCTGTATATGACCTGCTAACTTCATATGAAGTTAGCAGGACATCTCATATTTTTTAAAAAACAAAAGCGGCAAATTTTTTTCTTTCACGGCTAATTAACGGCTAAAAAACAGCAAATGTTTATGCTATGCCGAGGCCGATTCGCGAAAGTTGACCTGCTAACTTCATATACATAACATCTTGCGTACTCGAATGTGGACTTATTTTGTACAACAATTTATACATATATTTTTAAATATCATTCTTTTATTTTAAGTATACAATTTTTTATTCTATTTTATTAATGTTTTAAGAGCTGATTATTTTAGAGAGTCATATATATATATATATATATATATATATATATATATATATATATATGAAAAATACTAGGTTCTCGGGTTGAACCGCGTCTGAGATTGTTAATGTCTCGACGTTTCGGCTCCCGTTTTGGAGTCATTTTCAAGAGAAAAAGTGGGTCAAGTAAAAATGGGGAGTAGGCAGATTTAGAACCCGGAATCGAACCAGTTCCACGAACTCCTAGCATTATTTTCTTTGATCATTTTTACTTGACCCACTTTTTCTCTTTGAAAATGGCTCCAAAACGGGAGCCGAAACGTCGAGGCATTAACAATCTCAGACGCGGTTCAACCCGAGAACCTAGTATTTTTCATACAAACGACCGCGGAATTCTCGCGGAATTCTCGGAATATATATATATATATATATATATACTGAGTAGTGGTGAGAGGTAAGTGAAACCTCTCAAATGGTCAATTGCTACTATACACCATAGATCTCTCTATGGGCGTATAGCGACTTGCGATTCTGCAAGTACCTGAGAGCGGCGACCTTTCAGTCCTAGGTGGACTTAACCTACTGTTATAATATATGATTTGCAGGAAACAACTACTCAGCGGGCAAATATCCCGACCTGCATTGAATTACACCTTACAAATCATTAAAGAATGGTAACCAATATCATTTGCCAACTCCCTGACCAGACATAGACCGGTTTCGAACTTATTAGTTCTCATCAGTATGCCATAGGTCATGGAGCAGACAAATGATAGTGGCCAACCTGCTAGTTTTATACAAACTATAGTAAATTGAGTAGTGGTGAGAGGTAAGTGAAACCTCTCAAATGGTCAATTGCTACTATACACCATAGATGTCTCTATGGGCGTATAGCGACTTGCGATTCTGCAAGTACCTGAGAGCGGCGACCTTTCAGTCCTAGGTGGACTTAACCTACTATTATAATATATGATTTGCAGGAAACAACTACTCAGCGGGCAAATACCCCGACCTGCATTGAATTACACCTTACAAATCATTAAAGAATGGTAACCAATATCATTTGTCAACTCCCTGACCAGACATAGACCGGTTTCAAACTTATTAGTTCTCATCAGTATGCCATAGGTCATGGAGCAGACAAATGATAGTGGCCAACCTGCTAGTTTTATACAAACTATAGTATATATATATATATATATATATATATATATATATATATATATATATATATACTGCCCTGTAAGTATTTTCGGTTGAAATTAAATACCATTTATTATTATTATTATTTATGAATTCTCCAGGAATTAGTGTCCCAGGTCAATGCCTGGTTGGCCGGCCCTGTCCCGAATATACGTCCTGTGTACTAAGTACCATAACTGATTTTGTTAAGCATATTTTTTCCAGAAAACGGCAAAATTATGGATTTCATTGTATTATTATGCATTTTATTTACTCTACTGTCCAATGTCAAGGAAAAATAATTATCTGTTCGGTATTAATTTACTGTTTCACTTGCCTCTGAGTGTCCATGTCTACCATTCAAAAGAACCCTTTCAATAAAATATTGAATATCTCGAACACACCCTTAGTTCTTTTTAAACTATAACGAGTCTTGTTCACCAATATCATCATCAAATTTGTCAATGTTTCTATACATTTTCAAGTCCTATCAGGCAGCATCAACAGCCATTGATCACTTCGTTATTCAGTTCAGTTATATAGAGCAACGTCACTAAGAGGCATGAGGGTAAATAAAAAGCTAATTTTAATATATTTTTTTATTAAATAAACATTTTCTGTACTCCATTAAGAACACACACGGACATTTCAGTTTATAATTTGCTAAAGGACTGTAAAATTGTCTAACATTTGGTCAACAGTTTCAAACTCATCAAATCATTTTTATACCGAAGTGACACATACAACATTGTACAATTATTTACTTTGCTGGCATAAATTTAACTAGGGGATTGTGTTTCGAGCACAAAAATGATTTTTATAGTGAAATAACTAAAATGTGATTTTACGCCACATACATCAAAGTAATTTTGCATCTGGACAAACTTTTAACACCAAGCTATATACACTTAATTCCATTTCGTTTGCGCTCGCTGCTGTAACGGCCATTTTCTCAAACATAATGAAATTAATTGTATTTGTATTTTCTATAACGTGATATGTGTTGGGTACAAGATATTTTAAAGCCCAGAAAATGGAGTTCTATATGCTCTATAATTATGTCACTAAACGTTTGCAAGTTTTTTAGCACACGATTTAATATTACACAAAAATTTGAGGCTACTTGTGAGATAATTTCTCTGCATTGATATGTTATTTAATAAATATTTGTCGATTTTAATGGCGAGTCTGTTTAAGTAAAAAAATGGGGTGAAACTTGTTTTTGAAAATTATGTCCATTTACGTCTGAGATTGATTGGTCTATAGCCATGTTTGGAGAGAATGTATTTATATTATATAGTATCGACTCAGCTCCAATTATTTGCAAAAATTTTCAAGCAATTGAAACTTCTCATTGCCTTAAATCGATATCTCTATTTACGAACGAATAGGTTTAAAACTACAGGTTGTAACAAAAAAAACGGTCACTACTTTAACAAAACAAATACAACAGTCTCTAGATGAAAAACTAGACCGAATAATGAGATCTTTCCCAATTAGGATTTTTTTGCATTTTTGACTATATTTTGATATCAAAAAAGCATGCCTAGCTTTGCAGTAACAATATCATGTGGAAAAAAGTAAAAAAATATAAAGTACTTTTTTCCCTTATTAATTTAAATAAGCCAAAATAGAATTTTTATACTTAATTGATATTGCGATATAAAGATAAGGCAAAAAGAGAGAAAAAAGTTCAAAAATATCAAATTCATACACTTTATTTCCGAGAAATACGCATCAATCATACATCAAAAATTAAAATATCATTCACTAAACTACAACATATAACAAAAAACAATGTGTCGAAAAAGAAATTCCCATGATTAGTAAGAGCAGAGTTATGAAGTCGTGAAAATGAGTATAAAATTCTATTTTTCAGGGATAATATATATATATATATATATATATATATATATATATATATATATGTGGCAAAAATTAAAACTTTCCATTGATTTGAATAGATTTACCAGCGTACGGTGGGCACTACTGCCACCCTCGAACACAGCACCCGCGTCGGGACGGGCTACTGGAATATAGGATGGGAAGTGTATGTGTGGAGTGTGTTGCTGCTTTTGCTTCCAGAGTTGTGAGTCTTCAGTTTCCTTTCTTTTTGATTCCAATATCATTGCAATTTATTTATCGTATCTCTTGTTTCTTGTTGTTCGTTCCCAGTGCATTTGGTACTCTACTATTTTGCTAGCGATTCTCACAATTGTTGTTATCCACGTGAACCATGGTCTCCCTATTTTTAGTTTGTTGCTGTTCACCATTACCGTTTTCTTCAGTAAATGTGTTGGGCCCCTCCTTCGAATCCGTCCCCAGCACTTCATTGTGCACCTTTTTATCATTTCTATGATTATCTTTCCTCCAATTGATGTTGATGTTCTCTGTCGTTCCTAGACTTACTGTTTTTGTGAATGGTTGGTCGTGAGCCTCTTCTAATATTTCTTCTAGCGGTTCTTGTCACTGTCGTATTTTGAACATTCCATATCATCGTTGGTAGCATAAGAGTTGCGTTTTTCTTTTTGGGTAGGCTCTATTTTGGTTTATTTTTCTCACTGGAAAGTGGAATTGTCCGTCTAGGTCTGGATGCTCTTTTATATGCCGGTTCTATCTTTTTCAGTTAGTTTATCAGATACATACCCCAGGTATGTTAATTACTGGAAGTTGAGGATATCTTGCTCCTCCTTTGTAACGATTAGGAAATCGCCTGTATAAGCTAGTATGACTGCAGGCCTTAAGGTTTACGTCTTCGTTGTTATAATTGTTTTCTCCATTGTATTTTTTAGTACCTGATCTAGAACCATGGTGAATAGTAGGGGGATTATGGGGCGTCATTGGAAACACTGTTTAAATACTACCTTAAAACCAGTTATATAGTGGAACAAATGACACCTATGAACAAATCGACGGCATAGCGATAGAAGCCCGTTGAGCTCTATAAATCTTACGTAGAAAAGTTCTAACAACAGGTGTTACATACGGTGAGCAAGATGTTTTCACACTAACCTCGTTATGTTGACGACACATTCATAGTTTGGGATTATGGGGAGGAGCTGACAAATTCCATCAATATATTAACAGCTTTAACTCCAGGATACAGTATGCTATGGAGAAGGAAAACAACCAATTGTGTTTCTTTGACCCTAATCACCAAACGAAAAAGATTTACCATCTCATTTTCTCTCACATACCGAAGTAATAAAGACGTTAGTGTACCAGGCCAATAAGATTTGTGAAATAAGAATACCATCAAGAGAAAATGGAACATTTACAAGTAACCTTTCAGAGTAATTGTGTAACAGATAGTAATACGACTCCTGCATCCATGAACCAGTTCAGACCAGTCCAGCTCAGTCCACGAAAAGCCATCCCCGACAGCAAAGTATTTCGTCCCTTATATTAAGAATGTCACCGATAGTTTCTAAAAAACATGGGTTCAAAACCATAATCAAATTTAAAAAAAAGTGAACATGTGACATTCACAGAAGACTGACGAAACTATTTCCCAACGGCAGAAGTGTGCAATATTCTCTGTAGTTGTGGGCAGATATACGTGGGAATCACGAAAAGAAGCATTGACAAGTGCATCTCCAAGCACAAATGATTGTGTCAAACGAACAAGTGTGGCAAAATACATTCTACAATATGGTGATCACCGGTTTTTTTTTTTTTTCGAGAATATAGAAGTTTTATATACAAGACATTACTATCCACGCTTACATAGAAATGCGATCAAATGCGTGGAAAATTTCAGTAGAAAAGAAGTAGGCTTAAAACTTAACTTCGGCTACTTCAGCATAGTCAGACGTCGAGATATTCTAATGACAAATCAGAAGACAGAGACGCAACAATCACCGCTCTGATAATGAACAAAACTGGATGCTTCTGAAATTTATCCTGACTACGTACAGTTCTGTTATTTCTCTCCATGTATTTTCCAGGATCCTTATGATTGTATACATACTGTCACCTGTTGATATGCCATTAGTAAATGCGTTTTATGTTGTCCATTTTTCCATCCGTGATGTCCATCCATGGCTGTAGCAATTTGAAACATTAGCTCTTTAGCTTTACCGATCCATAGTACAGTGATTCGCTGTTTATTTTGTATATTCCAGGTGCAGTATTTCTTCTAGCTATTAGTTAGCCGTTATTCCTAACAGTTGATTCTTTGATAGAAACTTGTCCAAGGGATAGTAGAATATCCACTTTGCATTTTTTCTTCCCACGGAGCAAAATTTTGCAAATACGAAAAACAATGGTTATTAAATCTTTAAAAAAACTTCAAACTAGGCTACGAAATCAAAGTGCCTCTTAGATACTTCACCTTTCAATTAATTAGAAATAGTAAAGAATTAAATTTAGAAAAATAAAAATTTATTATGTACTATTAGAGCAAATACTGTGATTATGAAGCGAAAAAGTATCGCATGCATTACAGAATATGTTCTTATTAATAATGTAAATGAAATATTAAAAACTGATCCTCCTCGTTCCTCTTTCTCTTCCTTTCCTTCGCTCACTTCAGTACAAGTACGTTTTAGTTTATACACTTTCCTGTACTCTAGTATTATTTCTAAATGCACTTTAATAGCAGTTGTTGCTATTTGAACCTATATTGCCGTTCTTGGCAGCGTTTTACGATGATTGCTGGGTCATTTTATCATTCGTTTTGGATTAGTATTTACATACACAATTTAAATTGTTGATTGGAAATTCTTAGCCACTTATTTACTTTGACTTTTTGAAATTTCACAATGTTTTGCGAAATTTTTTTTGGATTTCAGTTAAATTAAATCTCATCTGGTGATTAAGCTTTTATCACTTGTTTTTAATATTTTCGGTAGAGCGCGCCTCTACGGGATCAGAGATAAATTGTTGGTATAAACAGACACGTGTTAAAAATTAAAACTTTCCAAGATAAATACCAATAAATACCACTCTAGTTTAAGTAGTGATATAAATATCACAATAATTTATACATATAATATTTAAAATTGTGTAATATTTAACATTCATTTATATTATTTAGCTGTATTTTGGAAAAAAAAGTCTTTAACCATCTTATGGAATGTTTTAATTCTAGACAAAGATGTGTCTTTTATGTTCGAACTACGAAAAAGCCGTTTATCCCTGAAACATAGCGATTTATAACTTCACATCATACCTCCTTTTTATCGTAGCAACTTCTCTTTAGGCACATTTTTTCATTATGTGATATAGTTTCATTTCAACTCACTTAAATCAATAACAAAAAAAAATATTCTACATTTCTTGAGGTATTTATGCATACTTTTAAGTTAACAGTACAAAAAGTGGAAAAACAGTCATATGGTGGAAGTCTCTGAACTTTTAACTACAATTTATAAAACTAAAATTTTTGCTTACTGCAGTTTTTTAAGAGTTTTAATGTCAATTATCTATTTCAGGCATTTCATAATCAATTATACTGTTATGAGCGTTACAAAAGAAATTGTTTGAAATTTTATTTATATTGGAGGGAGGGGAGAGAATATTTCACTAATAAAATTAAAATTTTCTTATAGGAAGGGTCCTAAGCGAACTATAATCCCCTGTTGGGCAGCCGGTTTCTGGTTAAGTTTTTATTTTTAACTTCAACACAATTTTATTTTATTTTCCTTATCCACTTACGTATTTTACTGTAATTGCTAATTATGAAGAAGCCGCCTGACGCAGAACGCCATGATTAGTGTAGATGTCTACGCGTTACCGCCCACGTATGCTGCAATTTGTAATTCTATATATTTAGGAGGCGATTACCGCGCCTAAACACAGTTGAATATATCTATTAGAGCAAGAGTTACTGACATTGAGTTATTTGAAAATCTCCCTCAACCTACATTCCATAGTCCTGTTTGAAAAGACAATCGTATGCAAGAACCAGATTTGAGGCGTGGGGCGTTTCACTTTCACAAAAAACAAAACACTTGAACGCTACAGTACACTCAAACATCATCTCCTGATTATACTGACATAGTTACAGAAACGCATATTGAGTATAGTGTTCTAGTATTTTATAAACGTCCAAAAATGAAAACACTTCAATGCATTGTTGTTGTTGTTTCCTTAAACTGGAGAACAGATCATGCAGGTTAAAAGGGCTTTTCAAACAACTTCTCAAAAGTTCAGTAGCTCTTGGTCTATATATTAATCAAATTATTTTCTTTACATAGACATAGCTTCTCTATATACTGTTTCACATGACATATTAAGTGCCGCGTTGTCCTCTTCACGCTTTCGCTTTAGTTTAGAATTTTATGTTGATACACAAGCGGCACTTAAAATATTTGAAGAAAACAAATAACGTGTTATATGTGAAGTAGTTTTTAACACGTTAACTTAGGTAATCCATTGCAAATTAGGAAGCATTAGCGATTTTTAGATAATTAAGAAGAAACTGGTTGCTGGCTGGATCACATTAAGGCATTGTAGCTCGATTGAGGAGGGTGTCTCTAGGAAAAATTGTTATTAATGAAATCTTGATCTCTACAACTCCTCAATCTACAACAAGATTTTTAAGGTACTATTTTGAAACATCTTATATATTATTCTTTCTGGAACGACAAAGTGTAGAATACGAGTGTGAAACTATATACAGTGCTTCGGTTAAAAAGTAAAATTATTTAACATACTAACAAAATTAGTATTTATGGTATTTTGATATTACTGGGGGAAAAAATAATTAGGGCTAAGCTATCTGCATAAACCTGTATGTGTATTTCTTTAGACAACGATCCATTTTTGTGCATTCTTGTAAATGACCATAATTTTCTTTCAGATTATTTATACACCCCAGTTTTTTTAGTAATTAATCAGACAATCCATATTATTTTTATTTCTTTTACAGTATACATTACCGTGGTAAGAAAGATATGTCTAATAATTTCTAATAGATATGTACTACCAAGTAAAAATTTACATTGTTTAAGTTATTGCTATGAAACACAATTGACTCACAAGTCCCTCAATAACTTTTCATTTTTAAAATAAGCTTCTCTATTTGCGTTTAAAGCGATCTATGTACTCAGACTAAACATCTTAAAAGATATGTGTACAAACTTACCAGGTTGCTATAGTAAAAAATGGTACGAAATTGTTAGATTAAAGTTTGGAGTTAGTCGTAGTGAACAACATTTCAGCAAAGTTAGATCTCTCGTACATGTAAACTCTTATGTATCGTTAACCTTTTGAAGTGGTATTTACTATTCTCATTAGGATTTTATTCGTAAACTTACCCTGCACTATACTAAAGACATGTATATGAAACTGTTTTACTACTGAAATAGAAATCACGAAGTCTCGAAAAGTTCTAATATGTTTCGATAAGTTCTAGTAGGGATTTAATATAATACTTTTCATATCAATTCACTTTATACAAATATTTGCTTTCTGGGATATTGGCATTCTTGATAATATTAAAATAGATATTTTTATATCAAAAAACTGATTTAAGTACATGTTATAGACAACTTTTTTTTTTCATATTTAAATATTTGATCAGAGCAAATATTTCTCGAAAATATTGACCTTAGAGTTTTAATTACCAACCATTTTGCTTTATTTACCTAAATGATAATGGATTGAGTCCGGAAAAGACTTATTTTACGGACTCAAACAAGTCCCTAAAATAGTTATTTTATATTTTCTATACTTCTCAGAATTAGATTTTACCATCGTTGCAAAAGTGTTACAGGTCTTGTAGCTGCCCTTTCCAGAAAAACAACAGCCAACATTTCGACACCTGAAAAATTACCAGTTTCATTGTAACTACCCTGAGCCCTTATCATACTGCTGGTAGGTAAAAGTGGTGTTTCTACGTTTTAAAGCAGAAACTGGCACCGAGCTAAAATTCGTCTGTATATTAAACAGCTACAAGGAGCAACAACGACTTAACAGCTTTGCAGTTACAGTTTCACTATAAAATTTATGATAATAGTAAATACGAGATACTTCAAAAAGGATTATGGGTCCTGAAATTGAAATACAGTAATGATGGAAATATTTTTACACCGGAGTGAAAAGAAATTTAATAAGTAAAAAACATTAAATTTAAACTTTACCAAAAAGTTGTTCCATAGAAAATTACGCTTACATTAGCTTATCTCATAATTCTATACATATACAGACTCCGTCTTGGATAGACATGTTTAAAATTCGCTTTATTATCATTAGTAGTCTAAAAAGTATAGTCTTATACGACCCCATAGTGCTATACAAATAGAAGTGATTTTTCCCTAGGTTATATTCGTCTAACATTACAATAGTGTCAATCGTATTTGTCTATTGGCTGTGTGCGTATGTTTCTTAACACTCTTAAGCATTCTCCAATAGCAATTTCATGATAGACTGGAATGATATTGACAACAATATTTAAGGTTGTGTATTTATAAAATATGTACTCTACCTACACGAATCGTATCTGTATATAAAAACTTACGTTTTTAATGATTTTTTTAATAAAAAAATAAATTTGTTTCAATACGACTCCATCTATCTTACTTTTTCGGCAGTTCTGAGCTGTGTGACGTCACAAGTTCTTAAACAACGCGGTTCAAAGAGACCTTTTTAACGTTCCAAAACATATATTACGGCGCAGAGTACTCCTTGCCAAAGAAATTACACTAATTTTCTACATTAGGCTACATCTTCACATTTATATGTCTAAGGTATTTTGTATTAAATTAGTGATAGAATTATATATTGTCTCTCACACAATGTATTTTTTCAGAATCTAATTTTAGTAGTTAAGTAGTTCGAAAATACAATTTTGATACTGGAACTAAGCTTATATTTTTTGCAAGTTACGGAAACTAAAAGTGTAGGAACAACGACGTTTACTTTTATTTTTAGGTAATATGTCTTTGAGAATGACGTTCAGAGATTGCGCACCGTGACTTTGGCCTGGCAAATAAAATGAACATACCATCAGAGAAAATAATATATTTAATTTAGAACCGCAATATGTTCATAAAATCCGATACATTAGTGGTGCCACAATGTTCTATATAAGAGCCACTATTAGTTATTATGTCCTTTAATGACATTTTCGAAAACATAAGAACTTGACATGTTTTGTAACGTTTCAACACCAAAGCTGAATTTCCTTACCACTTGTTTATGGAAATACAAAACGGAAAACTATAGCTTCTGGCATTGATTCCGTTATCCTCGCACATTTTTATATGATCGGAAAGTTTTTTCTTAATAGTTCTTAATTAACATGGAAAAAAGTCGCGAGATCAATTTTCAAAAGCAGCACCAAAATTTGATTGATTACTGTTAAAAGACACCAGATAAAATCAAGGAGAATATGTGGAAATTATATTTGTACTTTCTAAATGTAAAAATATTGTAACTCAAGCATCCATAAACAACTATACTATAAACACAACTTTATCTAAATAAAGTTGTTTAGTGAAAATTCCAAGTCACTAGGATACGCCAAATATGAAAATCAGAAACATAAACACTTGTATTTGTAATAAAATTATTTTACATGGATTGTAAATGAATTTTAAAATATATGTATAATAACAATAACAATAACCGTTTATTTTCATATACATTTCCGTTGCAAAGTATTTGGATAATGTATAATCCAGTAATTACGTATCAAAAAGAGTGGGTTAGGTGGAAAGTTTGGTAGGATTTTTGAAAATTGATGATCTTATAGATTTTGAGGTACTCTTTTCGAATTTCAAATTTGCCGCTTACAATATGTCGTTCCTCTTTTTTGTTTTATACAACGAAAGGTTTCGGCATACCAGCGCCGTGAAGTATGCCATCATGTGCACTGACGGAAAATATTTGTATGTGCGCGAAAACCGACTAGCATTATCAATAGCCCGGATTGTCGAACTCAGGTATAGAAACACTCCAGTACACAATGTAAATAATATGTATACGTAGTCAGTTGAGTTACGCAGAGGTTTTCCCGCAAAATATCATGAAACTAAGTTCCTTTGAAATATGAAGTTTAGTGAAGTATGGTGTATACGTGCTGTTAGCAAAATGATAGCTTCTGGAAACAACAGAGTTAGAAGAAAATGGCGAAGAAAAAGTGTGGATGCAAAAGTGGGTTCAATAAATTGGAAGCATCTGATACTCTTTAATAAGAGCTTGCTTTTGAACACCAACAAAGCTATTTAATTTTATTACGAATAGACCAAGAGCTACCGAACTTTATAACGAGCGTCTGAGAAGCTCCTAGTCCTGTTTAAGGGGACAACCGTACGCTGGGTCCTGGTCTTAATGGTGGGGGCATTTTCGTTTGTCGCCCACTTTACACAATTTATATTTTTTGGGTCTGAGAACCACTTCAAATTTATAAAAAATTACTGGTCAGCCCAAAGAGAATTCTAAGTCATTTGAAGGAAAATTCTAGAGTGCAGGCGCAGTGGAGAGTCACTAAACCAAGCCCAAAAAAGTGTTTCCGAGAACAGCTTAAAGTTGGCTTCATTAGTTTTATATGGATTAAATAGACCAAAAAATTATATTTCATGGATTTTCTGAGGGCACCGAAATTAATTATACAGTATTTGACGCAAAAGTGATCTTTTTCCTTAACGTTTTTTCAATCCGATGAAGAAATTAGTTTTGTTGCATCAAAATTCCTTCAAATAAGTTCACAGTATAAAATGGACATTAAATAGTGGGAAACCCCGTTTGAAAGAATTTTAGTAAAACTTAGGGGACGCTAAATAAGGTTAAATGGGTTAAAAAATACGACAACTATACATTTCTTAGCAAATTTCTGGATTTATTGATTCATATAATGATAATGAAGCTAACTTTTAGCGGTTCTCAGCCACATTTTTTTGAGCTTGGTTGAATAATATTTTCTCTATAAAGTGCGCTGGAAATAAATGTTCTCGAGAAACTCGTTTTTGCGCTATTTTTCCAATATGGCGGCTTTTCTGGAGAAATACTAAGTGGCAAAATTGTAATTCGAAAAAGCACCTCAAAATCTGTATATTTCAAAAGTTCTGTAAAACTTTCCATCTAAAATGATTAGTATTTTGAGCTATAAATATTTTGGAGATGCATGAACAATATCACCAGAATATAAATTGCGTACTTTTTAAATTGGTTCCAACAATATAGAATTGGGTTTTGAGGTATTGAGAATAAGATCTTTTTTTAACACCATGTTATTATTTCACGTACACAGGCATTAGCATTGTTATTTAGCGCCAAGAAGTTATTTGACATTATGACAGTAAATGTGTCACTCAAATAGAGTAAAATAAGAGTTTTCTTATTGAAATTGTTGGCATTTACAAAAATATTAAACAGTATAGGCACCAAGACAGTACCTTGCGGAACTCCGATGCTAATTTCAGTTTTACTAGAGTGTTGACTATCATTGTCAAGTGTCACTCGAACAAACTATTGCCTTCCAGTTAAATACGACTCTAGCCATTGCGAAACCGGACTTCTCACACAGTACGTTTGTATTTTAACAAGGAGAACATCATGGTTTATGATGTTAAACGCTCGTGACAAATCCAAAAAGATTTTGACCTATCTAGTGACTGGGAATTTCCACGGGACTATTGCATTTAAATAATTTTTATTAACAATTTAGAACGTAAGCTCTAAAGTCCTCCAAGTTCAATATTTTTGCATGTAGAAATGTATAGGTAAAACGTTCACACATTCTTTTTATTCTGTCTCTTTATTGTCATATTTAACAGGAACCGGTTACATGTTGGTGATTTTCTAAAATCAAGTTGAACAACTTATTTACCTTTACTGAGGACCATTAAAAAAGTTGCCTTTAAGATAAACATTATGGCCTATAGCGATTTTTAAACAGTAATTCTTTAACGATATATAAACAGTTTGGCCCTTTATTAAAATGGTTGTTAACATTATTTAATGGAAAGCGCCAGCGCGTATTGAACCTCTAAACATTACCTGGCCACAGAAGCATACATTGAACGTTTCCTTCCCTAAAAATCAAACATGCGTGGAAGTCAGTGAGCAACTACATAAAAAACGAAGACATAAACGGCGAAGCAAACTGTTTTACGGAAAAATCGTTCGTATATAAGCTCAGTTCTAATCTAAATTTGGCGACTAACGACTATTGGAAAATAGAAAATCTATTACATAGGTATGACCATAAAACATGGACCAGAGAAATTCTGGATGCTCACAATAATTATCTACGAATATAATAGGTACGTAATTTCAAATTTTAATGAAAGAATAATCTCGTTATACATTAAAGTGTTTACAACGGCTCGAGAAAATGTATATAAATTTCCTGGTCCATTACGAGGCCATATTTGGCAGCCTCAAAGGCATCCTATGCTCATGTATGTTGTAGGTAGTAACATTATACTATCATTAAATACTTTGAAGGGATTGTAACATTAAAGTTAATTTATACAAATATTACCCTTATAAGAGATGCACATTCGCGCTTATTAAAGGAAGATACTTTAAATTGCACTGTTAGAATTATCTAAATTATAGTCCTTACATCAGATCAACCGCACGTCGTCGTGTAGATCGCGTGGATTGTCGGTATCGTAGAAACTGAGCTGTTGGTCGAACGCTGGGTTCTGCGCTCGACTCACCCTGCAGGCTACGACCCGGTCGCCCCTGAAAAAAAAATTATATATAAATATTTGTGTTAAAATGATGAATATAAGATGGTTGTCACTCAAATGAGAGAAAAAAATTTATTTAAATTACAATATATGCAAATATCCTCCCCAGAATCCGCCCCGGGGTAGATCGTATAACCACCACGCAAAGCGTGGCGGCAAATTCAGGATCGAGCGAAGTAGGTCTGGTTCAGTGAGAAAAAAAATTGCAATAAAACAAGATAAACTCCCTTTACACTAAAAGTAAATTAAAACAGATAATGACAGAGATGTCTTAAAAATTAGGAGTACTAAACTAACACTATGAGAGATGCGCACAAAATTTTTTTATCACTAATAATCAGCTTTAAATTTGTATTCCGCATGAAACTTTCTGAAGCAATATCATTCTATACATCAAAATTTTCGGGAAAATATGTAGATTACGAATCTCGATGGGACGTACCTCTCAGGGCTGGCCGAAGAGAGAAAACTATTCTTTCCTATTATTTGGGTTTTCTACCACATGTACTATTATCCTCTTCTAAACAAGTCACCGAATCTACAAAATAATAGAATTATTGGAAAAAAAGCCTCTGCGCCCGTGACATTTACTCCAAAGGAAAAGTCAGAGGTTATGTTTTGCAAATAATATAAATCGGAATAAACACAGAAATAATGTATTTTGCTGACGTTTCGGAAAGTAATTTCTTTCCGTTTTCAAAGCTATTATTTGGAAGAACTCTTATTTTGCTGTGTATGTCAAATACACAGCTTTAAGATTCTGTTTATGTTATTTCCATAGATACTTACTACTTACACAGAACATAGAACTGATGATATTTTCTTTTAGATAATGTTGAGTTTGTTAAGTTCTTCTTTTAACATTGGTAGCCAGGTTGTACAAATATCTACAGAACAATTCGATACGCACTTATCTTCATTTAATAAGATTATTGCTGATTCTTTAATTTTTCTTTTTTTGGTATCTGTTTCTTTTGTTAAAATTTTTGCCGAGTCCCAGTTTATTCTATGTCCGTTCTCCCAAGCATATTCACAAATCTTTGATTTCTAAATTTCATTATTTCTAATGTAATTCTTGTGCTCATCCAACCTCACACTGAAAGGTCTGGATGACTCACCCACATAACATTTATCACATTCGCACGGGATATTGTAAATAGAGTTTTTTGAATTCTGCTCCCTGTTTATCGGTTTTGTTTTTGTTAAAATAGCTCTTAAAGTGTTCCCCGTTTGAAATATCGTCCTAACATCAAATTTGTCCGATAGTCCGTATACATAAGGAATTATTGCTGTATAATGACGTTCAGGTTTTTGTCGTACCTGATTATCCCTATTTTCAACATTTATGAAAACTCTATCAACAAAGGCTTCAGGATATTGATTTTGCACTAGAACCTCTTTGATAAATTTTTTCTCGTTATTTAATATTTCATTATTAGATGAAATTATTTTGGCCCTATAATATAAACATTTTACAACACCCCTTTTAACATTTATTGACTGATTTGAGTTAAAATTTAGATATCTATTAGTATGTGTTGGTTTTCTATAAACGCTTGTTTCAATTGTATTATTTACCCTTCTAATTAAAACATCTAAAAACGGTAGTTCATTCCTACTTTCTACTTCTAATGTGAATTTAATAGACGGTTCCTTACTATTTATATTTTCTAAAAAACTATCTAGTAAATCGACACCATGAGGCCAAATTGCAAAGATGTCGTCAACATATCTCCACCAGACAACTGGTTTGTTTATACAATTTTGAACATGTGTGTTCTCAAAATTCTCCATAAATATGTTGCTTAAAATTGGTGATAATGCATACCCCATAGCCATACCAAAATCCTGCTGATAGAACTCATTGTCCAATTGAAAATAGGTTGTTTTCATACACAGTGTTAAGAGTTCCATTATGCTATTTACACTTAATTTAGTTCTAGTTTCCAAATTATTATCATTTAGCAACCTGTCTTTAACTATTTTTAAGGTTTCATCTACCGGAGCATTGGTAAAAAGACTAACTACATCAAAACTAACCATCAGGTCTGATTCATGAATATCGTTTTCATAAATTTTTTCTATGAAATGGTTACTATTTTTAATATATGAATCGGTATTTCCAGATAATGGATCAATAATTTTAAGTAAAAATTTTGCCAAATTATGACATGGTGAATTAATAGAACTAACAATTGGTCTTAAAGGAATATTTTGTTTATGTGTTTTTGGTAAGCCATAAAAATGAGGAGGCTTACTATGATGTGGTGTAAGTTTCATTCGTTCAAAATCATTAAATTCATGTTTGTACTTAAGCAAAGTTCTGTAAATTTTGCTCTCTATTGATTTTGTTGGATCTTTGTTTAGTTTTGAGTAGGGTCCCTCATTTACAAGAGTCATGATTTTTGTGTTATATATATATATATTTATCTATAATGACTGTGGCATTGCCTTTGTCTGCTGGCAATATTTTTATACTTTCATCGCGTTTTAGAGAATTTATCGATAACTTTTCTTCTGGAGTTAAATTATCTTTAATTTTGTATTGCTTCTCTAAAGCAATTTTTGCCCGTATGCGATATTGATTACCACTATCTGTTGGTAAATTTTGAGTCGTTTTTTCTATTGCCGCTACTATGTCAAATTTTGGCACAGTTTTCGGGTTTATTGCAAAATTTAAACTTTTTGATAGTACAAGCCTGTCTGAAATGGGCAAAAGTCTTTTTGACATATTAATGACAGTCCTATCAATTAAAGGATTATTATTTATATTTTGTAATTGCCTAATCTGTTTTTCCCTTATTAAGTTTCTAAATTTATGTAAATGCGAACCTTTTTGCAGATTAAAATATTTTTCGTAACTCAACCTGAGGTTCTGGATTATAAACTGATAATCCTGTTCTATAATGTTCCTGCTTAATTCACTCTCCGTGTAAGTAATGTCACCAATAGTTCGTTCTTTTTGGTATCTATGATATTGAATCCTTTCCCTAACCATGGACTTGCTTGCCTTGTCCAAAATTTTTCTGGTTTTCGTATTTTGGAAAGGTACTTTTAGCCGTAAAAACTTCGGAATTATGTCATGTTCTCGACATTTACAACAAAACCGATAAACAGGGAGCAGAATTCAAAAAACTGTATTTACAATATCCCGTGCGAATGTGATAAATATTATGTGGGTGAGTCATCCAGACCTTTCAGTGTGAGGTTGAATGAGCACAAGAAATACATTAGAAATAATGAAATTCAGAAATCAAAGATTTGTGAACATGCTTGGGAAGACGGACATAGAATAAACTGGAACTAGGCAAAAATTTTAACAAAAGAAACAGATACCAAAAAAAGAAAAATTAAAGAATCAGCAATAATCTTATTAAATGAAGGTAAGTGCGTATCGAATTGTTCTGTAGATATTTGTACAACCTGGCTACCAATGTTAAAAGAAGGACTTAACAAACTCAACATTATCTAAAAGAAAATATCATCAGTTCTATGTTCTGTGTAAGTAGTAAGTATCTATGGAAATAACATAAACAGAATCTTAAAGCTGTGTATTTGACATACACAGCAAAATAAGAGTTCTTCCAAATAATAGCTTTGAAAACGAAAAGAGATTACTTTCCGAAACGTCAGCAAAATACATTATTTCTGTGTTTATTCCGATTTATATTATTTGCAAAACATAACCTCTGACTTTTCCTTTGGCGTAAACGTCACGGGCGCAGAGGCTTTTTTCCAATAATTCCATTATTTTGTAGATTCGGTGACTTGTTTTGAAGAGGATAATAGTACGTGTGGTAGAAAACCCAAATAATAGGAAAGAATATTCGTAGAATGCCACAAATAACTTTCAGACAATATTGAGAGAAAACTATCCTTAAACAACCCCTATATAAAAATAAATGCTACGATAAAAAAAATTGCTGAAAATATTTTATATATATATATATATATATATATATTTGAAATGTTGTTGTACTTCCGGGTGCTCTCCCGCGTCGATGATCGACTCCTCCAGGAGTCACGGTTGTCTAAACGACGTTTGGGCAGAATCTCATCTGCCATCTTCAGGTTCTCACTGAAAGCTGCCTACTGCTGCTTCTCGTTGCTCGAACTGAACTGATATATATATTTCTTTATACATTTATTTAACGTCGGCCCATTTCCGCTACTGAGGCCTACCCCCAACCAGGAATTTTGCCGAACCTCTTCCCTTAAGAAGAGTAGGGATCTTTTACTTGACTAACATTTAATAGACAAGGAACCGACGGCTTTACACCCTCTCCTATATCCTCTATACAACCCTCGCCTAAAGTTGTATAGCTTCCGGGCATACACTGTGTTACAGTTCAATTTAACATTTATACATTGTTTAAAAAAATCTCTAAATCATTACTTTATCTCTTACGTTTAATGTCTAACGAATTCGTGTTATCCATCGTCACGCGTAATATTTATTATTTAGTTGTCTATATGAATTCGCAATTGTGAGGAATCTGTTGCAGGTATAGGCATGGCGTTATACATTTTGTTGTGTAGCGTGTTGCATATACTTAAGCCCTCTATTTCTGTAATTCTTAAGCTAGGAAACCAATAACTTTTAATTAGTTTATATGTAGATTCCTATAACCGACTGACGATCGGTAACACAGATTATTTCTTCACAATAGTTTTTGGCTTAGGTTTTGTCTTCCGGTAGTCTGTCACTTTTCACGTGTAATTCGCTCGAACGCTTGGCAATTTATTAAGTGGTATTTTTACGTGCTCGTTGCGATTTTTGAAACAAGTAATTTCACCATTTTGGGATATTTTCGCAACGTTACTTTTCGATTTTCCATTTATGTTTGGACGGGTGCATATTTTTATGGTATTGGAAATCGATTGTCTTCATTGGAAGGATCTATACGTAAAAGCCATTTTTGCCAAATTTACATGAGGCCAAGGACATCCAAGGTCAACAACATTTCTCTAAGAAAACCCTCCGAAACGAGGTAATTATTTTATTTTTATATTCAAACTAGCAAAATATCACTTGTAGTAAATTGTTCAATGGTAAAAATTTATTTTTAGGGTTTTATTTTCACCTAGGGTTTCGTCTAGGAATTCGTAGTTTTTTTCATACGATTTTTTTTTGTCTCCCCTGATACGAACGAATAACTTTTTTTCCTTACTGGACTGGAATTTCTTTTTTGTGGAGAGCCATCCATTTTTTTGGGTTAATTGATAGGCTGGAAGTTGCCCATTCCTGAAAATTGAGCCGAAGCTGAAGCCCTGCTGCCTGCAGTTTGTATCCTTCTTACGCCATACATATATTGATTTTTTTTTTAAATATATTGTATATTTTGCTTAAAAAAATTTCACCGCTGTACCTATATATATGTATTTGAAATTTTGCTAAACACACTATGAAAATATTACATTAACTAATTATAACATCTATGATATTTGTTGGGGGTTTAAGCACTTACGTAAGACGCGTATACCCAGTTAGATATATTTTTTTGTGTGAATTTGTCTACCGTACTCTACGTTATTGTATTTTTGAATGTTATAAAGTTAACCTACTTCGTTTATTGTTATTAAAAAATAAATAAAACTGAATTTGAATTTTTCATTATCGTCTCGCTAAGTAATTTATTTAGTAAATTTAAGGTTACATTGTACTTGAGCTGGTATTTGGAGTGAAAAAAAATTTACTTGGCGCCGATACATCAAAGTAATTTAGAACCCCGACCATCTCCACTGTTAGTCGGCCGGCAAATACCGTTATGTCAACAGACAACGACCAACTAGTTACGTCAGATTGAGTTTTAAAATTTGACGTAGCAACTGATATACAAGCCGCTGGAAGATGTGTGAGGCGAGGACGCGGTCTTCGTTGGGACGGTCACTACTAACCGCGCCTTACGTTGCTTTACATTGCATATCGAAGTATGTACATAGTAAAGACGCACCCACGCTCGCCCCTATATATTTATTATATATTTGTACAGTTTTAACAAAACAAAATTATGTTAAAATATACAGCTTTTTTGCACTTTACAAATGGATTGAATCATTACTCGTCATCGGAAGTTGTATGTACAACTTCGTCATCATCGCCGATAGTGAGGGAACGAGGAGTTGCTTTTGACTTTAAAAATCGTTGCTGTTTGTGCAGGGAAGAGACCATCGAGGATTTCCTAATGAAACAGATAAAAAGTAAATTATGCGACCGTGACAATGTTCATAACGTTCGGGACATGTCTGTCAGAAGCAGCATTATGAATTTATCAAACATTTGTGTTGATGACTGAAGCCGCGGAATCATTGAGCGTATGAATTATAATCATGATCTGGTCGCAGTACAAGCTAAGTATCATGAGTCTCGCTTGAAAAAAATTTCTCGGCCCTTCACAAGTTGGCCGCCCGTTGTCTTCGAACGTGAGCCAAGCAATGGAACATATTTTTTCATTATTGGAGCAAAACAGCTAAGAGTGCCAGTTTGATCTGAATGATCTAATGAACAAAATCAAGAGAGATTTTCGACCAAGAGCGCGTACCGTGCAGGCAAAACTGTTCGCGAAATACGGCGATGATATCCTTATCCTTCAAACTGCGAAGAAAATATCTCCGATTGTTTGCTTCCGAGACACTGGGCACAAGGTACTGACTGATGCACGGTACCAGAACAAGAAATCCAATCCAAAGAACGAGCGACTAAGGGTCGTTCGAGCGGCAGCAGAAATGATACTAGAGGGTATTCGTACGCAGGTGTACGACGCGAACTATCCGCCTTCCGACAATTTTTTGCAGCGAGCAAAGAACGATGTGCCGGAGTAGCTGATTACGTTCTTGGAAAAGGTAATTCTGAGAAAGTATATTCCATGGTGCACGCACCCATAAAATCGTATTCTGCAGACAATTTTGCGTATAAAAGCAAGTTTTCGCCTTGTGAATTTGCAATCAAAATTGATAAAACTGGTGATAAGATAAGTAACAACACAGTCCATATGTTTTCTAGGGAAAACATATGAACTCTGTTTCAAAGAAATATGCTTAAGTTTACTCGGCTGCTGCGCCCGAAACTGTCGACTTTAGGTGAAAAATACATATGATATAACTTATTGTAAATTGAGTCCTCTTTCATTTTTGTAATAACTATTATTGCGAAAAAGTGCACCGGATGGGAGATATTTCGGAAAAACTTGCCGCTATTTTGTCAACTTGGTGGCGCTAGCGGAAGAGATCACATTTTCCAATTTGAGAATTTTTATTCAGCACCCCGAAATGTATAAATCCACAAAGTTTTAGAACTCCCGGAAGTATTTCCATCTAAAAGTACCCTGCTATTGGGCTATAATTGAAGTAGTCATATTTTTAAATTTATTGAGTGCGAAGATGAATTTGGAAGAAGAATAAAATTACAAACAGATATTTCCTGGATGTAGTCCGCCACTGAAGTTATGTTGTGACAACGTGCATAAAGGTCCCTGAAGGAGATGTATCTGTTAGAATTAGACATGATGCGTATAATTTGTGTTCTAAAACTTTTAGTTTTTTAATTGCCGCAGTCAATGAGCTGCACCAGACCAGCCTGATCATCGTCATATATATTAATTTTTGATTTTTTCTGTTAACTCTGCTACTCCGTACATACATACTCCTGGACAGGGAGTAGACTGTCTGTACAGCGTCATTTATGTACGTGTAAAACGTCAGTCATTTGTCTGGTTTTAATGGTCCTAAAATAATTGATTTTGAAGGCTTACAACATTCAAATGATTCGATGAATCGACTTTTCGCAAGCAAGTGGATTTTGGGAAGGACGGCGAAAGATGTCAAGAGGTCATAAAGACTAAACAGAAAATCCTAGTCACTATTAGACTCAATTCGTAAATTTAAATATTTTTCATTTAGGGTCTCCTAGTATTATTATAATAAATCATATCTCTTGGTACAAATAAGCTAGGACGAAACCTTTTTAAAAATGACATAAAGACGTGAGTTTAAATATCGATATAAAATAACAGATTGGTCCATTGATCTCATGCATCTTATTAACTTGGCAAAAAAATCTCGTGATTATAAACCACGATCTGTAACAAATAATAACAATCATGATAAAAAATGAACGCAATAAAGCATACTTCTATTAACTGCTAAAAATAAATCAAAGTTCATCGGTCCATTAAGTTATGAACCATCACTATTTTTTTAAATAGACCACTACTAGTGACAATCTGGTTAGTTAAGATTTGGTGAATAGTTAATTGACGATTAACCTTAATAATAATTAACTTCATATGTTACATTTTTCTAGAGAACAGTAGCTTACTTGTAATATTAATAAGTAAATTTCAATAATGTGTGTTTTAAAATTCTGAAGTTCAGAACATGCTGGTCGATATCATTCAAGTAAAAGTTTGATATTTACTATCTGATACGTTTAAAAATATGGCAAGAAAATGACGAAATTGTCTCATTAAACAATGGTGGACGCTAAAGGTTCTTAGGTTAACGCAACAAATTAATTTAAATATAGGCATGTATGTTGTACGAAAAAATGTGTTTGAATCACACAAACTGCATAGTTCAAGTAAGGACTATAAAGACAAATAAACTAAACAAAAACTTTACGACATCATTATTATCACCGCAGGCCACCGGCGGCATGCCTAACATCAAACGATCAAATGACTCGCCGCATATTAAAAACGAGTGAAATGCTTTGCGGTCGAGGGTCGGTCGAGTTAGCACAAAGAGTAATGAGTTATGAGGTCGTAAAGTTCTTGTTACGTTTTTTCTGTCTCAGTTTATTCCTACTTGAACTATAACTACTAATGTAACTAATGTCTTGTAATAATAAGATTTAATTCGTTGTGAGGCCTTAGCATTATTTTTAGTATCATGGTGTCATGTTGCAAGCGTATCGATTATGTTGTCTTTTGATTCCCTAAGACTTTTTTTCATAATAGTTAACGTCAGTTTTGTTATATCAGATTTTTTCTATGATTCGGTCAATTTTGTCTAATGCAGAAGAAGGCCTATTCAAATATTTCTTTATACAAACAAAATTTTTACACTTCAGTTACTCAAAGCCTAGTAAATTACGTATAAGCGTGTACAGTATGTTCCCCGTCTCGATCAGCCTCAACCATTGTGCTTCAACTCAAGCATCCAATTTGCTCTGAATACTAAATGTCTAGTTATCTATAAATTCGTACGTGTACGTACATGGCTGCCGCTATCTGTATATCCCCTGTATCATTTTATTACCAGAAAATTGAAGGCTTATTTTAAGTCAACTAAAATATGTGCAAATAGCCAGTTAAAATACATTGCTTTGGATATATGTCTAGAATATGTACTAGATTAACTAATAAATATTAATATTTAATTTAATGAAATTCCGGAAGTTCCAATGCATTTGCAATTCACTCTGCAGCTGTTGTTTGATACTAATATATCATTCGAATGTACCAAGTTTATTCTCAAAATAGGTGACAAAGTTATAGGCATTAACCTTGACATTAACATTTGAGTGTCGAAATTGATGGTGCCGATAGCAGATAAGATGATATTGTAAAATATGCACAGGAATGTGTCAACAAAATATCCCTTTGTATTAGGCATTTATCAGAAAAAATTCTTCTGCGGGAAGAGCGTGCACTGTTGATGACACATTGATCATAAACACCGCTATCGAAAAGTCCCTCACCGGATCAAAAATAGTTGTAGTTGGTGAGGATATCAATTTGCTTGTCTTGCATATTGATTTGATAGCTATGCGCCAAAATAACTTGTTTTTAAAACCCTTCTGGGAAACAATAGCAACTCGACTATATTCCTCTGCTGAACTTCAAGCCTAGAATAAAGATATGAGATAATATCATTTTTTGCATGCAGCAAGTTGCAGCGATTTTCGGCATGGAGAAAACAAAATTTCTACAAACACTAAAAAAGCATACATTACAAACACTTGTCAACACTTTTAAAGAAGATAAAACATCTACTCAAATCGTAGAAGTTGGGGAAAATTTTTTGTTAAAGTTATATGGCGCACCAATTACAGAAAATCCTCTGGATATATACCGGCATAAAATGTTTGGAAAACGCTTTGCTTAAACTAAAATCGAAGTAAAATTGGCTGTCCTTTCTCCCACCTCTGAAGCTTGTAACACTTTCTGCGAGTTTACCACCAGGCGCAATTATGGCGAGGATGTATGTTAAATCCGCAGCTTTGGGGATGGCAGTAAAAGAGTAACAGGCTTCATCCCATGACAACTTTAAATCCTTCAGCTCCTGACTAATTTCATGCAATTTCCCAAAAGTTTATCATGAATTATGCGGTTGTTTAAAAGACTGTTCAAGAGCCTGGGGGTCTAAACTGTCACAATAGGGAGCCTGTTGACATTACAACTACATAGCAGAGACGAAGATCATATTGACGACACGGATGATAGGTCGCAGATGGGCCAGAAAATGATTATGTTTTGGACCTCGATGGTAGTAACGAAGATATAGATGAATACTTTTTATAACAACTTGGATTACACGTACCAGAAAACGTTAAAAAAAAGATACCAAGCGTTATACTTCATGGATGGTGTGGAAGTAGCGTATTTGTTCATAGGCTGACTATATTTCATTACGCCAGAGATGAATTTTCTTAAAGCTGTTACACTATTGTGCGCGTGGATATGTTAATGGAAAACGTTTAAAGCAAGATATTGGTACTAATAAAATTAGAAATACTCCAAATAGTCCCTTCAAATTAGTCAAAAAATCGCTATTTTATGGAAAATTTTCCCACATTTCATGAGGTAAAAAGTTACGGATTTGTGTTGTCTAAACATGATTTTTACTCCCCGCAGTTCCAAAAAAGGGTGGTTATTGAAAAATATGTATAAATATATGAGTTTTAGAGATTTTTCTCCTTTTCTCTATTTTCAGGAAAAACTATGCATTTTGATGAAAAATATCAAGAGATAAAAGTTGTAGAGCGTTAAATTTCCCATGGCATTTGTTTCTACTTTTCGAATTCAGTATGGTTTCGCCACTAGAGGGCGCGGAAATATATATATATATATATATATATATATATATATATATATATATACTTTTGTGCTTTTTTTAGATTTTGAGCTAAAATTATAATTAAATTTTGACAGAAAAAGTACATTCTATTCGTATGTAAAATGAGTATATATATATATATATATACAGGGTGTCTCACCGGGAACTGAATCGATCGATATAGAGAAAAGTACGAATCAGAAAATTTTGAAAATTTAGATAATTACTAACGTCGGTGTGGCCAATCCAGCTAAAATAATTACAAGCAGCTGGCACTTCCGCTTATACCGGAAGTCGATACCAACTTGCTTATTTCAAATAGAACATCTGATATATTTTAAAGTTTTCGAAAAGAGCATAAAATTCTGAGTCGAAAATATGTAGCATATTCTATACCTAAATCTAGCCGTTTCAGAGATATTTGACATTTTATAGAAAATTTGACAGATGTAACGGTTTGCAAGAACCGTTATTACTTTCGTCGCGTAAAAGATCCTCATTTGCTTCTTTATCACATAAAAAGAACACAAGGAGAACTACGTTCTACAACTGAAATAAATTCAATAATATCATACCAAGTGTTCCGTGTTTCACGTTATATTTTGTCAACTTCAAACCGCGAAAACTTGTTTAGGTCAAACCGAACTCCCTGTATTTTGTTACGTCAAGTTGTGTAAAATTTGAATTCTCTTTTTTTGATATTAACATTGTGGGGGTTAAAGTTACAACTTTTTGAAATATTTGCGATTTTATTAGAAATTCATGAATTGTTATAATCATTTCATCAAAATAGCCATGGTTAGAAACAATCAGTCATTATCTTATGTCAAAAAATGCCAGCACGTTTAAATTACACTCACGAAGACTTTTTAAATTTGTTTATTATTTAGGGTGAATGTGATAAAGTAATATCAAGAACTTGCAGCACATTTGCTACTCGATGTCCAGAATAACGGAAACCGTCACCAAACACTGTAAAACGCATACTGAAAAATTTTAAAAATTATGGCTCTGTCAAGGCAAAAATGCAAAGAAGAAAGCCTTTGTTGATGACGAAAACATTGAAATAGTCATTCTGGGATATTTTCATGCATTTCCAAGGATGTCATTAAGACAAGCTGCTCTGGAATCGGGACTATGCAAGGATTCCATTCACAGAATCTATTAAAACATAAATTTCACCCGTTTTCATTCCATATGGTTCAAGGATTAAAAGATTGGGGAAGTATTATATGAACAGATGGAGCAAAATTTACTAAAAATGGACTTTTTAATAGACACAATTCGCATTATTGGAGTGACTCAAATCCTCATATGTTCAGAGAGCGAAACTTTCAGGAAAGTTGGCAGTTCAATGATTACTGTGCCATAAGAAACGATAGAGTGGTGGCATTGCAATTTTATCAGGAAAATTTAAACGGTAAATTAAATTTTCTCTTCTGCTAATACGTATAGGTAAATTTTTGTTTTTTTTTTAATTTTTTAATTAATAATTATTTGCAAGAAACTTTTTATGATCAATGGATTGTCAATAATGGACCTTTCTTATATCCGCCTCGCTCGTCCGATTTGTCAGTTCTGGATTATTTCATTTGGGGAACTATTAAAAATAAAGTTTATGAGAGCCCATTAACAACTATTGAAGATTGTATGTAAAGAGTAAGAAATGCATTTCAAAACATATCACAGGATTCAATTAGATGAGCTACCCATGAGGAACTAATCCGAAGGTGCGAAAAATGTGTCGAGGCTCGAGGGTGGAATTTTGAGCAATTATTAAATTAAAATGAAATCATATTTTAAATCGATCTTATCTCTGCTATTTTAGTTCATGCCATATCTTCAATTCGATTAATACGCATGTTACAGTGTTAGTGTTATTTTGCGTTTTTGTGGATATCGAGTAGCAAATGTACTGCAAGTTCTTGATATTAATTTATCACATTCTCCATAAATAATAAACAAATTTAAAAAGTTTTCGTTGGTGTAATTTAAACGTGCTGGCATTTTTTGACATAAGATAATGACTGATTGTTTCTAATCATGGCTATTTTGATGAAATGATTACAACTATTCATGAATTTCTAATAAAATCGCAAATATTTCAAAAAGTTGTAACTTTAACCCGCACAATTCTAATATCAGAAAAAAGTGAATTCAATTTTACACAATTTGACGGAAAAAAATACAGGGTGTTCCATTTGACCTAAACAAGTTTTCGCGATTTGAAGGTGACAAAATGTAACGCGAAAAACACTTGGTATGATATTATTGAATTTATTTCAGTTGTAGAACGTAGTTCTCCTTGTGTTCTTTTTACGTGACAAGAAGCAAGTAAGGATCTTTTACACGAAGAAAGTTATAACGGTTCTTGCAAACCGTTGCACCTGTCAAATTTTCTATAAAATGTCAAATATATCTGAAACGGCTAGGTTTAGGTATAGGATATGCTACATATTTTCGACTCAGAATTTTATGCTCATTTCGAAAACCCTGAAATATATAGGGTGTTCCATTTGAAATAAGCAAGTTGGTATCGACTTCCGGTATAAGCGGAAGTGCCAGCTGCTTGTAATTATTTTAGTTGTATTGGCCACACGGCATTAGTAATTATCTAAATTTTCTAAATTTTCTGACGCGTACTTTTCTCTGTATCGATCGATTCAGTTCCCGATGAGACACCCTGTATATATAAGAAAAATAAAGCATAATTTATAAAGTTTAATTTTTAATAATCTTGTCATATATTATTAATTTAAAAATTTATAATTCAATTACTTTATAAAAATGAAACATATATTCAAAACTAGTTTGTAGCATTTTCCTTATCTGACTGTGCGCGCGTCAACGCTTTGCTAGAATTGTGTCACAACACTTACTGGAGGGACACTACAGTAATACTATAGCTGCCGATCGTCGATGCCAGCTACCATTATCGAAAAGATCAAGATTTTGTAATAAATCTAATATTTTCACTGCAATGATCATTAATATTATTATTTTTATGAATTTTTTTTTTTTTTTTTTTTTTTTTTTTTTTTTTTTTTTTTTTTACAAAAAACCAGTCACCCTACTCTGTGGCTCCGACCCTCACAGAGGGGAGCTGGTAATACCAATAGCCACTCCACACGCCCGTGGGGTGAGTAACTACCGGGTCCGCGAATCGTGTGCCCTGAGTAGACGTAATGAACCGAGGATGACAGCCTTCTGCATTCTGCCGGCTAAGATCTCTGCCGAATCTCGGCATGCCGGTATAATCTTTAGTTCTGAAAGCAGCGTCTGTCTCATTCCACCGAGGGCTCCTATAATCAGTACCACTATTTTAACAGAATGGCCTGGATAAAGCCTGCGGAGTTCGAAGAGCAAATCTCGATATTTTGTCCGTTTTTCCTCCTCTTTCAAGACAATGTTGCTCTCAGCGGGAGCCGAGAATTCCACGACATACATTGTCTTGAGTTGGTGGTCGAGGAGTACTATGTCAGGCTTGTTGGCTTGTATTTGCCTGACGGTGGGAAACGAGTAGTTCCAATAAATTAGGCACTTCTCATTCCCCACAACGGACTCAATATCCCCCGGAACGTAAGGCAGCACTGGTGTTTCGTCTATCCCATACGAGTGCCTTAGATGATAGTAAAGCACTCGTAATGCTGCGTTGTGTCTATGAATATAGGCCGAGACTGCGTATGTCGGGCAAGCCGACAGTAAGTGCATTACAGTCTCCGGCGCCCTGCGGCAGGCCCTGCAGCTGACATCAGGGACCTCCATACCCATGACACGACGTCGATAGACGAGAGTGTTAAATACACCATCCTGGCAAGCCATTATGAATCCCTCGGTCTCAGACTTCAGCCCAGCTGACCTTAAGAAGGCGAAGGTCAGCCTTTCGGATAAGCCGAGGTCTTCTATATTTTTATAGAAGATCCCGTGCAATGGCTTATCCTTATGGAGCTGCAGAAGGATGTTGTGTTCTGCAGCTCTAATGTGGGCTTTTAGTCGAACGGGTTCCAACTCGGTGACAGAGTCGGGGTTTACCCGCTCGACGTCGAAGATGAGACCAAGTTCATCGGCTGCTCTCCGTGCTGCCTTAAAGAGAAAAGCTCCTACCTCTGCATTTTCATGGTCTCGGACCATGCAGAGGAGGGGATCCGAACTCCTGATGACCTTACATGCTCCATCCAGAACCATCCTGCTATGGAGACTCTCCAAGCTCAAGAGTCCACGGCCTCCCCGATGTCGTGGGAGATATAACCGTGGAACGGACGATTTAGGATGCAAGCTCCTATTGAGATGCATCTTCTTGCGGGTTACTACATCGAGTTGACGCAGCTCTTCTCTAGTCCACTTCACTACTCCGAAAGAGTAGAGAAGGATCGGAACGGCAAGCATATTTGTAGCAGACACCTTGTTCTTCCCTGACAGTTCTGAAGACCAGATCTGTCGGAGTAGGTGCTGATACTTGCCGCGGAGAGCGTTTTTCACTACACTCACTTCTTGGGTGGAGCGTTGCTCGACACCCAAGTAAGTGTACGACTCTCCGGCATCTAGATGGTGTAAGATGCTTCCGTCCACGAGCTGCGCGTCCTCTCCATAGTCACCGCATCGTCCTCTCTTGAGATGGATCAGTGCGCATTTGTCCAACCCGAACTGCATACCGACAGCCTGCGTATACTCCTGTACCACCCTAAGGGACTGTTGGAGATCCCTCTCTCCAGAGGCATAAAGTTTAAGGTCATCCATATAAAATAGATGGGTGACCTTATGCCTCCTGTCGCCGGGGGTACCGCAGTTGTAGCCACGGGTTTTCCGGAGCGAGACGGATAATGGCAGTAGTGAGATGCAAAACAGAAGGGGGCTGAGGGAATCTCCCTGAAATACTCCTCTTCTGAATGTTACCGACTCTGTTTGGACTCTATCGTTACCCGATGTTATGGTAAAGCGAGTCCTCCAGAGCGGCATCAGTTCTTCAATACATCTCACTACGGGACCGGGTACCACAAGACATCGGAGCAAGTGAACAATAAGCTCATGCGATGTCATGTCGAATGCCTTGCGGTAGTCGATCCAGGCCATAGAGAGGTTCCGCTTATACTGCATGGAGTCCTGTGTGACACATCTGTCAATCAACAGGTTCTCCTTGCAGCCAGCGACACCTCTCTTCGACCCTCGTTGCTCATATATCCGTTCGTAAACCGGTTGAACTGCGTGGAGCACCCGCATGTACAAAATGCGTGTAAACACCTTGTAACATGCGTTTAGACAGGTTATCGGTCTGTAATTCTTTGGGTTGGACAAATCTCCGTTCTTGGGGATCAGCACTGTCCGCCCCTCAACAACCCAAGAAGGGATTTGCTGCTCCCCATTTAACCAGGAATTAAAAATTCTGGCCAAATGGTGGTGGGTGCTCGATAACTTTTTCCACCAAAAGTTATTTATCCCATCGGGACCTGGAGCAGCAAAGTTCTTAGAGCCCTCAAGAGCCCTACGAACCTCTTCTGGGGTTATTGGTTCGCACACTTCCTGTGGTTGCTGAAGCCTTTGACAAAAGGCTTCAAAGTGTGCAAGGGCAGGAGAATCTCGGTTGAGTGGAAGCCTCTCCTCGTATAGCGTTTTCCAGAAGTTCTCCACCTGATCTGCAGTCGGCGGATTGTCTACAACACGCGGAGGCGGTTGGAAAAGGCGCGAGGGCTTCTCGCGGAACAGTTTATTTTCCGCAAGCCCTCTCGCCCGCCTCACTAGTGATTTTTTACAAGTCACTAGCATCCGTATCCTGTCGAGACAGTGCTGTTTGGTGGTTCGCAGCACTGCCTCATTGAGTGTGTGATGGACGCGTCTTAGGTTGGCGGCTAATCGACGCACTTTAGGCGTGAACGGCCTGTTGGCCGCCATATAGTCCATCACACATTGGATACGGGATGCGTGTTGCCTCGCCGACCGGATCTTGGCTTCCATCTTTTGTATGCGCCGCTGCGCTCTCTCCTGTGGGGAAGAGGTATTTCGCCTCTCCACCTGAGAAGAGCGTTGAGCAGCGGCATACACGGCACAATTTATGTGCCAGATGTCAGCCTCTTCTGGTAGCGCTGTACGAAGTTCAGCGTCCACTCTGGCCAGGTCTTGTGGCCCGGGGGTTTTCAGATGGTGTAACCCCCTTCTGGTACTGAGGCCCTCTGGTATTGGCGGAACGAGGAGTGCTACGTCCTCAACCGGTGATTGTGGCGGCTCTTCGGCCACCTCATTCACCGGTCCAGGAGCAGCCCTCACGTAGCCCCTACTACGAAGGTGGGATACATAGTCACGCAGATTTTGTGGCGTGAAGGCGCTATGCTCTGGTAGCCTCTCACACCACAGAGCATGCATCCGCGCCATGTATCCCCTCCGCGCGGGCTCACTGCTTTCATAGCAATGCAGAAGTTCATCTCTCAGTTCATCTGTCCACTCAAAGCGTCCTTGGACATTGCCAATTTCGTCAACGGGCGGTCCGTCCGGTTGGGCCCCACCACCTTGCCCTTGACCCCTATCCGCACGGGGTCGATCGTGGGGGCCCTGTCTTCGGCCTGCCGGAACCAAAGTTTAGGGTATGTGGGTGGTTAGCCCAGCAGACCCACGACCGACACCAGAGGGGAAGACGCTTTCCCCTCCGCTTATTATTATTATTATTATTATTATTATTATTATTATTATTATTATTATTATTAAGAGTATTATAGACTACAAATGACACACATTTTCTTTTCAGTGTGGTAGTATTGTTATACATAGTTTTTCGTTTTTTGGGATGTTCGTTTTGTACTTGTATTTTTATTTATGAGATATTTGTAGAGATGTTTGTATTAAATTGTAACAAATAATTACTGAATTATAACTATTATAAAGTGAATTTTTACTATTATGGTATAACTGATTTTTACGATTCAATGATATGAATTGTGGTTTTCGTAAAATAATAAATATTGACATTATGAGTTAAAATTTTTGTGACATGTTTTATATCGTTAAAAAGAGAACAAATACACGGAATTAATGGTGTCATGGCCTACTTTGAGATGTGTTCTTTTCATTTTTGCACAAAAGTGTATGTCAAAGCCAACTGCATTTTTCGAATTTTTTTATATATATTATTAATCTTATTCTCTTTGCCGTCAACTCTCATCCCTTTAACTTTTTTCGTATCTCCTCAAACAAAGAAGCTATAACCATTTCTGGTTTTCCTATTTTTCAGTTTTTTGAAATATATCCCACAAAGTAGGCTATGGATTTCAAATTTTTTTTAAGCGAGATATTTGGTGTGGCCCTCGTAAAATAGACCGACGGTACCCTTAAACCTTTCTCAATGAATAAGCTGCAGAATAGCGAAATCAACTCAAAACAAATTCATGGGATCTTAAGAATAGCGCACTCCTACAGAAAGACAGATACAGCGACAACTTTTATGCTAGGTAGTGCTAATCCACAAGATAGTTGTCTAAATTAATGCCTTGGGCACATTCAGCAAAATAAGTGTTTATCAACAACTACCATCTTGAATTGTCGTCGATATTTCTGCATTTGTTTATTTATTAATGCGAACAATATTTACGGTAATTATAACCTGACTTATTAAGTACTCGACAATTACAATTAGAACTTAATTGCAGATAAGTGGTTCAATGACTCACAAGTCACATGACTCGCAAACAATGCCATATTATACTGTAAGGCATGCGATAAATAAGGCATTCCGGTAATCACACAGTAAGAAGTCATCTTAAAACCTTTTTGAAATGTATTACGGTATAAAGCTGCACTCATTTCTTTGTGGAAGCTAATCTCTTAGTATAGCCGTATATTATCGATGGAGTCCTGATTCTTAATTCCTTTTGCGGGTGGAAATCCTAAATTTAGATTATCGGATTTGTCTGAAGTTGCTAAAAATAAACTCACGTAATTAATCGCAAGAAATTAATCGCAGATAAGCATCTACTATAAAACCACAAATGTAATGTTAGCAACGGCAAAGTAATTTAGACTCTCATGTTTGTCAATGAAAGAATAAAAACGTGCTGAGATACTCCATGAAAAAGTTGCAAAAAACAAAAATTCTATTACAGGAATGAAACATGGGTCCTCCCGTTTTCGAGGGCGCTAAACAGGATGGTTATATTTTTAGTGTTCCTGTTAAAGAACGCTATAACCCCGATATACTTTTCGACGTTGTAACAAAATCCGACTTAGGAAATACTTCGTAAGAAAAGCGTGCTTCAGGTAAAAACGCCGTGGAAGAGGTTTTTAATTCTTGGAAACATATTTTTGCTCTTCGGAGCATTTTTTATGCCAAATTTTCGCTAACTCTTCAAGGAGCGTTAATTTAGAAAGTGTAGTAAATGTCGCTGCACAGGGACGTAATGTCGCCCCGACCACCCAATTTTAGAAAGTATACTAAAATTGGACTTGAACTTCAAAATTTCCAAGATTAAAAACCCTTTTACGAATCCACGTTGTCAAGCACTGCAACTCTTACGAGGTATTGAATATGAGGACAAGTTAGTCCAACGACTATTCAAAGTATATCGGAAGTTATAGCGAAAATAGCCCTTAGCGACATGGGACCCCCATCATTTCCTAACAGTCGGATTTGACGGGGAAATGATGTGTTTTGACGGGGTTTGCCCTAAACTGGTTCCTCAGTGATTCGGAGTCAAAAAAGTATCTATACCATGTACTCACACGTGCATGGGATCTGCCTTGCCTGAACGTAAAATTTGTTATTGCATAATACAAACGTAGTAGAGACGCTTCAAGCAATTTTAAGCTCCGAGGAGCGACCAAAATTTATGTGAATTAATAAATACGTTTATAAGACAGGCAAGCAAAAGCCCACCAAAATTTCAGTTACATGAAACTTTTCTTGAATCTTTTTGTGCATCGTTAGCTTATCAAACTGCATATTGGATGGTAGTTGGTACCGTATGAATCGTCCCGTTCCTCACCATGTGTTGTACACGGGTCAGACGATTGTTTGTTAACATTTTCTCTTGAAAGAAGTTGTTGTAAAAAACATAAATTTTTAAAAGATTTAATATACATATTTTGAACTTTATATTGTCTTTTAGTTGTGTTTTCTAACAAAATTCCCTTTCAGGTTTAATTTTAAGAGAGTGTGATACAGACAGTGTTAGATTTATAGTGTTACGACGTCTTCCAATTGATACCATCAGAGCAGCAGTTAAGCATAAACGACAGTAGGTATGATTTATTGTATTGTTCTCCGTTTGAAACAGTCGTGTTGAACCCTAAAAATTTTGTGAACGTTTTAGAATTAAGAAAAGGTTGAGGAAAAAGAAAATTAATTTTTTCTTTTTCGAGCAGAAAATACGTCCTTCAGACTTCCATCAAAGCATGGATCGTTCACATGGCGCCCGAACAGGGACCATGCCGTCCCCAAACCCAACTAATCCTTTCTCATTCATGGCGGAAGACTCCGAGGGGTCGACCCCAAGAGAATTTTACGAGTGAGTCACCGCGCCGCTCGTCGACGACGGTTCTAGAGGGATAGAACCACAACGACTGTTTCCAGAGGGAAATAATCCAAATTTATCTGCTTCACAGCCACAAACTGCTAATTCGATGGAAAGTATGTTTCTGAAAATGGCAGAGGGCTTCGTGCAGGCGATACAGAACGTGTCGACCTGTACGCCCCATGAGAGACAAAGATGTCCGAACGTGACGTTCCATGGGCTTGATCATGAAGATCCAGAAGCTTTTCTGAAAATTATGGAGGAATATTTCGACAGAGCTCGCATAAGCCACGACTATGATCGCCTCTATAACGTAACCGGCCAACTCAAGGGCGAAGCTCAACGATGGTCCGAACAGTTTAGGACGTTGGCAACTTCGTATGCCTTATTCAAGGAAAGATTCCTTACGAGATTTAATTCTCCCGGCATACAGTCACGAGCTATTGCTCAACTGTATGCCGTCAAACAAACGTCTTTAGACGACACGGCAGTGTTTATCACAAGGAAAACCTGCCTTTTCGATCGTATTGATCCCTTCAAATCCGAAGCCATCAGAGCTCGGGTCATCATGGACCAACTGCGTCCAGAAATTAGGTCACGCTTGAGAAGCAACCTAATTTCATCCACAGAGATGTTAATAGCAGCGGCTACTAACGTCGAGCGGGATTCAGCTGACGAACAGACGTCGCTAATCCAACTTATAGATCAACGCCTGTCCCGCGCGTCTTACTATCAAGAGCCGGGACGTTTTACTCAACAAAATTCAAGTATAAGGAGCAATGGAAGCCCAACTCCGACAGCACCGAGGGTGCATTTCCGAGAGGATGTCTCTCGACCGGACGGTCCAGGTAGAGCACCTGGTCGTCCTTTTTTTATGCCTAATTCTTCAGGCGGATCAGTGAATCCTGACCGCAGGTAAAACAATTTTAATGGCGGATCGGGGAAATTCCGAGTACCCGACCGACCGGCTACCCCGTGCCGATACTGCACAGACACAGTGCAGTGGCACTTCCATAGTCAGTGTCCGAATAACCCTCATCTCAACAGGAGACCGGAAAACTTTCGAGGGGCCAGAGACCCAGGCCAGGGTCAATCTGCAAGATCCCCGTCACAACGGCCGAACCAAGGCGGCAGCAATGTCCAATAAATTTTTCCGATACTCATGACCACTACAACGCTCCTCTGCACAAGACAAAGGAAGCAATAAATTATATGAGCAAAGCGTTCCCTTTGCCTCGTATAAAAGTTCAAATTAATGAACATGCGGTCGACGCACTGATTGATTCAGGCTCGACACGAAACGTTATCCATCCGAGGATGTTGGATAATTTTAAAAATCTCACGACACGTCGATTATTTGCTATGGCGTGCGGAGATCGAATGGTGGACTCTCTTGGAACGACAAAATTAAAAGTAATAATTTCAGGCACTTCTTTTGAAATTGATTTTCAAGTAATCGAAAATTTGAACGAAACAATAATATTAGGATCACCATTTTATACATGAACAATGTCGCATATGATTATGGCCGAAAATGCCTATATGCCGGCACGGAAGAGCGTATTACCGTCTTCTGGAATCAAGCTTCTCAGAGGGAGAGACAGCAGGCAAAGCTTCCTGAAGAGCTTGTTATTAAAGACAAATTTCTACGGCCGCTGTTCGAAGAATTTGTCGATTTGTTCACTGCGGAACCGACTCAAGCAACCACAGTGACTGTGAAACACAAAATTATCGTAAAAGATACAAAACCATTTAATATCAGACCATATCCGATGTCTCCGAGTACGAAGAAAATTATGTACGACCAAATCGAAGAGATGTTGAAAGCTGGCGTCATCGAACCTAGCACTGCCCAATATAGTTCACCACCCGTGATAATAAAACGTTCAGACAAGAAACCACGTTTTTGCATCGATTATCGCCATTTAAACGAAATGACTGAAGACGAGGCTTCCGTCTTACCAAAAATACACGAAAGTATTATAGATTTAGGAAATTCGAAGATTTTTACTGTGTTGGATTTAAAGAGTGGATATTGGCAAATACCGCTCGATGAAGCATCAAAAGATTTCTCAACTTTTACCACTCCTGATGGGACAGCTTACAGATTTAATGTCATGCCTTTCGGCCTCAAGACAGCTCCCTGTACCTTTCAGAAATTCATGGCAAAGGACGTTTTAACGGGTTACCTGCACCATTTCTGTAAAGTGTATTTAGATGATATAATCGTTTACAGCGTAAACGTGAAGGAGCATATGTCCCACTTGAGGTTAGTCTTTGAAAGACTACGTCTGCACAATCTAAAAGTGTCACCGGAAAAGTGTGTAATAGCGACGAATGAAATCCAATATTTAGGCCACACAACTAGAACTGATACTTCCCGACCATTAGAAAAACATGTCTTACAAATTCAAAATTATCCCGTTCCAGCCGCCAAAAAGCAGCTACAAAGTTTTCTAGGACTTTGCAACTGGGTAAGAGAATATCTACCAAATGTGGCGATGATCACGAAGCCACTAACGAAACTTCTTTCGAAGGAAAATCGTTTTCACTGGAACCATGTATGCGATGAAGCATTTAGAAAATTAAAAGAATTATTATCCGGACCGCTGGAACTCCATCGGCCGAATTTTTCACGTCAGTTCATTTTACAAACAGATGCATCCTTACAAGGCCTTTCGGCCGTATTATATCAATTAGGCGACAACGGCGAAAAATATATCATTTCGTATGCAAGCAACACGTTATCTCCAGCAGAGAGACGTTACCACATAAACGAGCTGGAATGCTTGGCGGTGGTGAACTATATTAAAAAGTACAAGATGTACTTAGCAGACAAACCGTTCTTGGTGAAGACGGACAACAGGGCGTTACTTTGGTTGAACAAACATAAGGACGACAAAACAAAATTCACACGATGGTCATTATTATTGCAAGAATATGCATTCAAAATTGAACACTGTCCAGGAAAGGAGAATTTATTAGCAGATTTTCTCAGTCGTAACCCACAAAATCAGTATGTCGAGACAGACGATGAAGAGGAAAGAATGTTCCTACCAAATTACAAGTGTCCAGAACGTATTTCTGTTTTAACGCACTCAGAAATATACGAAGATATCGTACAGGCCCAATTGAGTTCGAGGGATATCCAAGACAAGATCCGCCGTTGGAATGATCTATTTCAACAGGAACAACGTTCCGATGCGGATCTTATTTTTATGAAAAATTTTCACGTCCAAGACGATGTACTTTTGAAAGATTGCGATCAAAATTTTAAATTGATAGTTCCAAAGAGGAAAATTAAGGAATTGATTTACCATTATCATGACCGAGATGAAGCATGTCATCCAGGCAGAGACGAGACTCTTAGAAAAATAGCAAAACGCTACTATTTTAATAATATGGCCAGGATCGTAGGCAAATATATAAACGACTGTCTGATATGCCAGTCTGTAAAAACAAGACAAGCCCAACCCAATGCTCCACTTAGAAGTCATGCACCACAGAATGCATTTGAAACTTTGAGCGTCGACGTAATTGGCCCGCTGCAGAGGACTAAAGACGCCGAAAATAGATACATGATTATCGTCGAGGACGTATTCAGTAAATGGATAGAGGCAAAGGCATACATTCAGGTCGATGGCAGAACGATAGCCAAATTTATTGATGAAGAGATAGTAGCAAGATTCGGAGTCCCTCGAGTCATAATTTCAGACAATGGAGGTCATTTCAATTCCGAATGGTACATCACGTTTTGTGAAAGAAACGGTATCGAACGATACTTAATCCCGGCATATCACCATCAGTCCAACCCCGTGGAACGACGGGTTCAGGAGTGTAAGAAAATTTTAAACACCCTTTTATTCAAAAAGCCAAACGACACTTGGGATCGCTACGTGCATCAGATGACTTACATCTTAAGAAATCGTAGGAACGCCGCTACAAATCAAACACCCAGCATGATCGTGTTAGGATATGATCCAGCCGAAAGAGGCGAATGGGATTTGTATGCCTGGAGGCAAGAAAGAGCCAAGCAACAAACGCTTCCACGGTACGAGCGAGTCAAGGAAGCCCGTCAGGCTCAACAAAATTACAAACAGAAGTACGCGCCAAAAGAGGCCGTCACTCCAGTCGTATTCAAAGTAGGAGACAGAGTCATGAGTAAGAGAAAAAGGAAGGTACATACCTTCACGCCGTCTTGGTCAGGCCCAACCAGAATCTTAAAGAAGTTTTCAGACGAAGTGTATCTCGTGCAAAAGGGAAATGTAACGACAAGAGTACATGTAAATGATTTGAGACCAGCCCCGCCAGAGGAGTACAACTTGGAAATCGAATCTTCCGATGAAGAAAATGCTAGTCCAGGCGGAACATCACTCGATGGAAATGATTCCCCGTTCTCAGACGATTCCACAGAACCTCCACCGCCGGAGCAAACGGTTGTACAAATCCATGCACCACCACGAGATGCTTCCTCTTCTGATTCAGAATCAAGTTCTGGAGATTCCATAATATTTTTATAATATTTTTCAACCTAGGCTAAGTTTTAACTTAGTGCTAGGTTTATTTTATATCAAAATTTCCATACCAACTTCTTGTCGCGTCTGGCAAGAGTTGGTATTTTTTATGCATTTTTTTTTCAAGTCATTTTCATTGAGGATATTGTATCGTCCATACAAATCTTCCAAATTCACTGCAGCAACTCTGACCGTGTCCGGCAGAGTTGGTATTTTTTATAATTTTTTCTAAGTCCTCATATGTTTAAAACATATACATCTGTAAGCAGAGTCCGACCCGAAGGGTCCAAACAAATGTTCCATTGGCACGGCATGGAAAGACGACGACTCTGACGCAAGAGCGCGATTCAGATGAGTCTAGCAACTCAAGGGCGAGATGCCGCCACGTCTGCTGGATGGGCAGATGCAAGATCCGACGGATGCAGATTCTGTCGCAGATTTCTCCCAAGAAGAGATTTTAATAAAAACCATTTCAATCAGCATAAGTCTACAAAATTCAGTGTTCCTATTCTCAAAGACGACGATGTGATATCGGTCGCAGATTTCTCCCAAGAAGAGAATTTTAACTACACGGAAACCTTTCAATCAATATAAGTCTACAAAATTCAGTGTTCCTATTCTCAAAGACGACGATATGTTATCGGTCGCAGATCCCCAGACGGGATACGAACAATACATTTTACTAAAATTTTGTTTTATATTGTTTCATATAAACGAGCAGAGCCATTGTATAGCTGGAACCAAGCAGTCCGAGGACCACCTAAGCTGTTCCAGAAGGCAGTTCGACACCGAAGGTGATCGACGAGGCATAGACACGAGGAGGAGCAGACGCAAGCCCGCATTAGTGGAAGAACACAAAGAAAGATAAGTGCGTCGAAAGTGTTTGTGTTGTGTCATCGAGAATCTGAAGATTTTCGATTTTTTCTTTTTTTATGCCATTTTGAAAGCCAATGTTCAATTATTCAATCTAATGCTATGCATCGATATATGTTCAAACTTATAATCAATTTTAGATTTGAAAAATACGTTATGTTCAGATAGGCCGGTCTGAAATATAACCGAATACAACACATGGGAGACTACATCCAATGATCCATTTTTTCTTCAAAAACCAATTTACCAAACGTTGCACAAAAAGATTCACGGAAAGGAGGGGAGTGTTAAAGAACGCTATAACCCCGATATACTTTTCGACGTTGTAACAAAATCCGACTTAGGAAATACTTCGTAAGAAAAGCGTGCTTCACGTAAAAACGCCGTGGAAGAGGTTTTTAATTCTTGGAAACATATTTTTGCTCTTCGGAGCATTTTTTATGCCAAATTTTCGCTAACTCTTCAAGGAGCGTTAATTTAGAAAGTGTAGTAAATGTCGCTGCACAGGGACGTAATGTCGCCCCGACCACCCAATTTTAGAAAGTATACGAATTGAAAATTTCCAAGATTAAAAACCCTTTTACGAATCCACGTTGTCAAGCACTGCAACTCTTACGAGGTATTGAATATGAGGACAAGTTAGTCCAACGACTATTCAAAGTATATCGGAAGTTATAGCGAAAATAGCCCTTAGCGACATGGGACCCCCATCATTTCCTAACAGTCGGATTTGAAGGGGAAATGATGTGTTTTGACGGGGTTTGCCCTAAACCGGTTCCTCAGTGATTCGGAGTCAAAAAGTATATATACTATGTACTCACACGTGCATGGGATCTGCCTTGCCTGAACGTAAAATTTGTTATTGCATAATACAAACGAAGTAGAGACGCTTCAAGCAATTTTAAGCTCCGAGGAGCGACCAAAATTTATGTGAATTAATAAATACGTTTATAAGACAGGCAAGCAAAAGCTCACCAAAATTTCAGTTACATGAAACTTTTCTTGAATCTTTTTGTGCATCGTTAGCTTATCAAACTGCATATTGGATGGTAGTTGGTACCGTATGAATCGTCCCGTTCCTCACCATGTGTTGTACACGGGTCAGACCATTGTTTGTTAACATTTTCTCTTGAAAGAAGTTGTTGTAAAAAACATAAATTTTTAAAAGATTTAATATACATATTTTGAACTTTATATTGTCTTTTAGTTGTGTTTTCTAACAAAATTCCCTTTCAGGTTTAATTTTAAGAGAGTGTGATACAGACAGTGTTAGTATTGTCTGAAAGTTATTTGTGGCATTCTATGAATATTCTTTCCTATTATTTGGGTTTTCTACCACATGTACTATTATCCTCTTCAAAACAAATCACCGAATCTACAAAATAATATAATTATTGGAAAAAAACCTCTGCGCCCGTGACGTTTACGCCAAAGGAAAAGTCAGAGGTTATGTTTTGCAAATAATATAAATCGGAATAAACACAAAAATAATGTATTTTGCTGACGTTTCGGAAAGTAATCTCTTTCCGTTTTCAAAGCTATTTTTTGAAGAACTCTTATTTTGCTGTGTATGTCAAATACACAGCTTTAAGATTCTGTTTATGTTATTTCCATAGATACTTACTACTTACACAGAACATAGAACTGATGATATTTTTTTTTTTTAGATAATGTTGAGTTTGTTAAGTTCTTCTTTTAACATTGGTAGCCAGGTTGTACAAATATCTACAGAACAATTCGATACGCACTTATCTTCATTTAATAAGATTATTGCTGATTCTTTAATTTTTCTTTTTTTGGTATCTGTTTCTTTTGTTAAAATTTTTGCCGAGTCCCAGTTTATTCTATGTCCGTTTTCCCAAGCATGTTCACAAATCTTTGATTTCTGAATTTCATTCTTTCTAATGTAATTCTTGTGCTCATCCAACCTCACACTGAAAGGTCTGGATGACTCACCCACATAACATTTATCACATTCGCACGGGATATTGTAAATACAGTTTTTTGAATTCTGCTCCCTGTTTATCGGTTTTGTTTTTGTTAAAATAGATCTTAAAGTGTTCCCCGTTTGAAATATCGTCCTAACATCAAATTTGTCACCTATACGGCGTAGCTTTTCCGATAGTCCGTATACATAAGGAATTATTGCTGTATAATGACGTTCAGGTTTTTGTCGTACCTGATTGTCCCTATTTTCAACATTTATGAAAACTCTATCAACAAAGGCTTCAGGATATTGATTTTGTACTAGAACCTCTTTGATAAATTTTTTCTCGTTATTTAATATTTCATTATTAGATGAAATTATTTTGGCCCTATCGTATAAACATTTTACAACACCCCTTTTAACATTTATTGACTGATTTGAGTTAAGATTTAGATATCTATTAGTATGTGTTGGTTTTCTATAAACGCTTGTTTCAATTGTATTATTTATCCTTCTAATTAAAACATCTAAAAATGGTAGTTCATTCCTACTTTCTACTTCTAATGTGAATTTAATAGACGGTTCCTTACTATTTATATTTTCTAAAAAACTATCTAGTAAATCAACACCATGAGGCCAAATTGCAAAGATGTCGTCAACATATCTCCACCAGACAACCGGTTTGTTTATACAATTTTGAACATGTGTGTTCTCAAAGTTCTCCATAAATATGTTGCTTAAAATTGGTGATAATGCAGACCCCATAGCCATACCAAAATCCTGCTGATAGAACTCATTGTCCAATTGAAAATAGGTTGTTTTTATACACAGTGTTAAGAGTTCCATTATGCTATTTACACTTAATTTAGTTCTAGTTTCCAAATTATTATCATTTAGCAACCTGTCTTTAACTATTTTTAATGTTTCATCTACCGGAACATTGGTAAAGAGGCTAACTACATCAAAACTAACCATCAGGTGTGATTCATGAATATCGGTTTCATAAATTTTTTCTATGAAATGTTTACTATTTTTAATATATGAATCGGTATTTCCAGATAATGGATCAATAATTTTAAGTAAAAATTTTGCCAAATTATGACATGATGAATTAATAGAACTAACAATTGGTCTTAAAGGAATATTTTGTTTATGTGTCTTTGGTAAGCCATAAAAATGAGGGGCTTACTGTGATGTGGTGTAAGTTTCCTTCGTTCAAAATCATTAAATTCATGTTTGTATTTACACAAAGTTCTGTAAATTTTGCTCTCTATTGATTTTGTTGGATCTTTGTTTAGTTTTGAGTAGGGTCCCTCATTTACAAGAGTCATGATTTTTGTGTTATATATATCTTTATCTATAATGACTGTGGCATTACCTTTGTCTGCTGGCAATATTTTTATACTTTCATCGCGTTTTAAAGAATTTATCGATAACTTTTCTTCTGGAGTTAAATTATCTTTAATTTTGTATTGCTTCTCTAAAGCAATTTTTGGCCGTATGATTTATAGTGTTACGACGTCTTCCAATTGATACCATCAGAGCAGCAGTTAAGCATAAACGACAGTAGGTATGATTTATTGTATTGTTCTCCGTTTGAAACAGTCGTGTTGAACCCTAAAAATTTTGTGAACGTTTTAGAATTAAGAAAAGGTTGAGGAAAAAGAAAATTAATTTTTTCTTTTTCCTATATATTTTTTAATTTTTCTAAGTTTTTCGAGCAGAAAATACGTCCTTCAGACTTCCATCAAAGCATGGATCGTTCACATTCCCACCCCTCAGTAACTACCTCCAAACTCGAAAAAACACTCCAATTTTGCGTTTTTTTCCATCGTAGGCATACGGATCGGTTTTTTGGGCAGGATTCGGGTAGATCGTATGAAATTTAACCATACAGCATCTTATCCACTCTCGGGGTGGGTTGCTGAGGAACCTTGAAAATATCACCATCGTGATCAGCGCCCTCAAAACGGGGAAATATCCATGTTTCATCCCTGTTACAGAATTTTTGGGGTTTTTTCAACTTTTTCATGGACTAAAGGAGCACACAAGTACAAGTACAAAGCTTTTTAATCCTCACATATTTTTTGAATATAGTTATAATTTGTACTTTTAAGTTCTGACGTATCAGCTGAGGTATAAAAGACAAAGATTTTTGCATTTCTTGCTCAATAAATTTCATCTCAGATTTGGAAGTAACAACTTTTGATTTTTCAGTAGGCACTCTATGAAGGGTAAACAAGTAGCAAGGAAGATACATGAATGTTAAAAATGTTTAAAATTATTTTTTTATAATATACGCTATATATGTTGATTTGATAATTTACGTTATTATTTTTGATCTTGTTATTAATAATTATTGGTTAATATGATGGATAGCAACTTCATTAGATGCTTAGTGTATTAGACTACATATAGCTACAGTATTTCTTTTAGATGTTTTAACATGGAAGAATGTCGTATAGACAAACTTCGCCCTTAAAATAAAGACGTTTATTATTATTATTTCAGCATTAATAACGCGAAAAAGCTTCCCGGTTTAGAAAAATAAAAAAGTTTGAATTGAGCTTTGAGCGTTAGAGCAGAGACCCTGGGAGCCCTTTTGGACTTAATTTTTGAGTTTGAGAAATGTGGGGGGTTACTCGTAAAACATCGGATAGGGTCAAATGCTACACTCTGTATAAGCCCTGGAGTTGGTTGGTTCACTTGCAATTGGTTGAAATAGTTTACTATTCATTTGGATTTCATTTACTCTCCATGGCAGAGTGCAAGGCTTCACCCTGTATATGCTTTTCTTGAATTAAAACACTTGGCTTTTAAAAATAACAAGAATAACTTATTTAACGTAACTGAACAGAGTTAGTAAAACTTTTTTAACTTAAATATTTATTTTATAGAAGTTGTAAGTATAAAACGATAACTTTTTGTATACTGAAATTCCGTTTTGGGAATGTTAAGACTAAAATATAAAAATTGATTAACACGAGTTTAAAGAGTCGGAAAAAATTCACTTTTTTGTTAAATGCCCGATGGCAGAGTAGAATTGAGGTTTTTTACTTGGTACAACCAAGGAAGCAGCTGCAGTGGTACGGTTGTAGATTCAACTTTCGCGGCGCACGTACCGAACTGGACTTCTTAGAGCTAGCTGAGCTCGGCATTTTATGTGTTTCAGTGCGTTTTATTTGAACGGAGACTTTGAGTTCATACGGACGTTTTTTGGTTGTTTTTATGAGGTCTGGAAAGGTCTGGAAATATCTCCAGCAAGTCAATTCGGTATGATTGAGCAATATTGCATCAGAAAATGTGAAAATATAGATTCGGAAATGAAAATTATATGACTGTTTTGGCATTAAAATGAGGAATTGTTTGATGTAGAAATCAAGTTTGAATCGATTCGATTTTTTGAAGTTGTTGATGATAATTGTTTGAATAAATTAATTAATTTTGAAACGACCCGAAAGTTCGGCACTTAGAGCTGATATGATAATGGTAATATTCCGATAGGTCCGTGGTGAACGAATGGAAAACAAATTTCACAAAATTGTTTTATTATGTGATTTCGTGAAAAAAATTTACAAGACTACAAGGGAAAAAATATAAAAGGATTAGCGACTGCATGTAGTTAATATAGTTTAAAAAGCCGATGCCCAAGGAATCACTACTTCCACATCCAGATTTTGTATCCAAGTCTTATACACACTTAATCCCAATATAATATTTTACGCCCTTTAATAACAGGGTGGAGGTGGTGGAGCGGGTGGCTAATGCCAAAAAAATCTTTTGAGACGATTCGTTCTCGTATACACACTTAATCACATTTTAATTTTTTACTCCATTTAATAATGGGATGGGGATGGCAATGAGGGTGGTAGAGGGAGTGAGTAACGCCAAAAAAATCTTTTGAGACGTTTTGTTCTTGTATACACACTAAATCACGTTTTATTTTTTTTTACTTCCTTTCATAATATAAAATAAAATACAAGGAAGAATATTTTTCAGTCATCTATCTATCTGTGGCATAAAAAATCATGCACTTTACTCATTCTAAGCGTTTAGCGAGTTTTTCAAAATAACCTATTTCATATTGATCCTACGGAAAAAGTAGTTATTGTTATTTTTGTAGGGGGCATAATTCTCAACAACATTTGTGTAGTTCTTCTTGTACGATTTATAATTTAAAAGTTATAACCTCGAGAATATTTAACAAAAAATGAAACACATTGAATAGTGTAGAATATCCAATTATAAAAATATAAAATATAGGAATTATATTTGTTCATATAATGAATATAGCGAATATTCATATATAGGAATTATATTCATAACGGTATGTATGTATGGGTTTTAACCGTTATTCGGTTGTAAATATCCCAAATGAATAATAGAATAAATAATGGACTGTATTTCTTAAAATCGAGTGGCATAAAACTCACCTCTGAGATTTCTGGTGCTCCTGGTTCTGCCGGCCGGCTCTTCCTTCTTCGATGCACAAATTATACAACACATAAATTTTAGACACAACAAAGTTAGAACAATTATTATTGAGCGAATAATATACAAAATTTTTCGATGAACAAGTGACTTTTTCGTCTTATTCGAAGTTCGTTCTATACCACCCTGCAAAAACGCGAAAATGTAAAAAACTCTGAAAAAACTTAAATGATAGGACTTAAATATATATATGTAGGAATGAATTGGATAGACAACCAATATTACAAGGCTAATATATATGGTTTGCAAACACTCAAATACAAAAATAATTAATAACTACGTAACATACCGCCCGCCAAAAAGGCGTAAGCGTTTTTTAGTCCGAAGACGCGGGAAGGGGGCACAGCTTGACCAATGGACGCTTGAAGGTGCCATTCTTGGTACGCACTGTGGCCACTCGTATTACGCCGTCCGCACCAGGAAAAACCTCAACGATACGACCTAGATGCCATTCCAAAGGAGGTGCTTGATCATTTTTTAACACCACCATATCACCTGGTTTTATTGAAGCATTATTGGAAGTCCATTTGGATCTCTGAGTTAATGTGTGGAGATATTCTTTATGCCAACGTGACCAGAGGTCCTGATGCAGGCGTTGCAATAACTGCCAGCGAGATAGTCGATTTATGGGTACATCTTTCAAATTTTTGTCAGGGAGACAAGATAAAGGCTGTAAATTTAAAAAATGTGCGGGAGTCAAAGCCGAGAGATCATGCGGATCTAAGCTTAATGGCGTAAGAGGGCGAGAGTTAAGTATTGCTTCGGTTTGTGTCATCACTGTATAAAATTCTTCATAGGTTAAGAGCTGTTGACCTATAATGCGTGATAAGTGAGATTTGACAGATTTAATGCCAGCCTCCCAAAGACCACCAAAATGGGGGGCATGTGGAGGATTGAAGTGCCACTCTAGGGATTCTGTCGCCGCAGCGGATTGCATTAAAGATCGAAGCTGTTTATCAGCGCTTACAAAATTTGAACCACAGTCACTATAAATATGACTGGGACGACCACGTCGTGCGATGAATCGACGTAGGGCTGCCAAAAAAGCTTCTGCAGTTAAGTCTGATGCTAATTCTAAATGCAGTGCTTTAGTACTCATGCAGACAAACAGACATAGGTAAGCCTTGAAGGTTTTCGCACCTCTCAATCTACCCATGGTGATATAGAAAGGACCGCCGTAATCCACACCTACATGGGAGAAAACAGGCAATTGTGAGACTCTAAAGTGAGGTAAGTCGCCCATAGCAGGCTGATAAGGCTGAGGACGTCGACGCCAACAAGTGTGGCACTTAGAAATTGCTGTCCGTACTGCCCTACGAGCGGATAGAATCCAAAAATTTTGCGCTAATATGAATTGAATGGTTTGACAACCGGCGTGTAAATATTTTAAATGACACCATTCGATCAGTAATGTGGTAAGTCGACTACAGCGTGGAAGCAAATATGGATGTTTCTTATCATAGGAAAGCGTAGAATGGCGTAGGCGACCTCCAACGCGAAGCAAACCAAATTCATCACGGAAAGTACCTAGCTTACGCAGGGATTTGGATATTTTCAAACCTTTTTGGAGCCGATCAAAATCGGTAGAAAAGGCAGTGCGTTGCGTATGCTTAATTAACAGACATAAAGTATGATTTAATTCTACTTGCGTTAAATGACCACGTTTCTTAGAAGTGGGAGATCTACAATTATGAATAAACCGGAGAAAATAAGATAAGATGCGTTGAAGTTTGAAGAAAGAAGAAAAGCGATTGAGAAATGTATCGAACAGATCTTCTGTTACTACGACATGTAAAGTAACTTTTCTTTCTTCAGATAAAGCTTCAGAAGAAAGTATTTCTGAGTGTATAGGTGTGGCCCATGAAGAACTAGGCGCATATAAGAAAGAAGGTCCTTTCCACCAAAACGCGTTATCTATAATTTCTGAAGGAAAGGCTCCACGAGAGCCGATGTCTGCCGGGTTGTCGGACGATCGGACATGTCTCCAGCAACTAGGAGCAACCCGATTTTGAATATAACTTACACGATTACTGACAAAAGTTTGCCACCTATGTGCAGAGGATTTAATCCAAGATAAAGCAATGGTAGAGTCTGACCAGGCATAAATCTCGCTGAAATTAACCTTATCACGATAAGTTTTAATGACAAATGACATCAAATCAGATAAAATTACAGCTGCGCATAGCTCCAAACGGGGTATTGAGATACGCCGCAATGGAGCGACACGAGACTTGGCGATAACAAAATTAATAGAAATTACTTCGTCGCCATTGTATTCGAGAAGGTACACTACACTACAATATCCATGCATTGACGCATCACAAAATCCGTGTAGCTGATAGGAAGACTTAATGTCGCTGAGAATGCGACGCGGTACCTGGACACGTGACAGGAGGGACAGCTCATCTAAGAACCGTGTCCATATCTGGCAAACATCGTCCGGTGGCGGGTCATCCCAGTTGAGCCCAATATACCACAGACGTTGAAGAATTCGTTTCGTTAGAAACGTAATAGGCGTTAAAAAACCCAAAGGATCAAATATTCTCGCTAGTTGAGATAGAATTTGACGTTTTGTACAAGTTTTTTCTGTAGGCGCTACTCGATATGAAAACTTATCCGAAGAGGGTTGCCAGTATAAACCTAAAACTTTCAATCCGTTTCCTTCATCCCAAACATGCGGGTCATTAACTAAATACGAAGGAGGTAAATTAGCGAGTAATTTTGCTTCATTACTTGCCCATTTGCGCAACTCAAAACCTCCCTGTGCTAGAAGATCAATTAATTCTGTTTGTAAATTTTGTGCGTGCTGTAGGGACGGACTACCTGTTACGACATCATCTACATAGATATCAGAGCGTAAAATGGAGGCGGCGTTAGGAAAATGAAATTCTGCATCATCAGCCAATTTCAAGAGGGTTCGTAAAGCTAAATAAGGAGCCGAAGAAATTCCGTAAGTAATGGTTTTTAATCGATAATCTTGTACAGGATCTTCTGGTGAAAATCGCCATAAAATTCTTTGGTAATCTGTCTGCGCAGGATTAACCCATATTTGTCGGTACATTTGCTTAATATCCGCGGTAAAAACGATTTTATGTACGCGAAAATTAAGCAGTATTGTCACAATATCTTTTTGAAGTTTGGGCCCTATATAAATAGTATCATTCAGCGTGGGCCCGGAAGGCAACTTAACTGATGCGTTAAACTCTACGCGTAATTTTGTTGAAATTGATTCTGGTTTAAGAACACAAGAATGTGGCAAATAAAAATTGGTATTGGAATTAGGAGAAGCAGATACAAGTTCCATATGACCCAGATCTAAATACTCTTTCATGAAAGAAGCATATTGTTTGTATAAATCCGGATTTTTTAATAAACGTCGCTCTAACGCATATAAAAACTGTAGGGCGATGGCGCGTGAATTTTTAAATTTAGGTGCAGGCTCGCGAAATGGTAAGTTAACAATGAACCGACCGTCTTTATCACGAGTAGTTGTATTACGAAACAATTTCTCACAAAAATCATCATCCTTTGAAATAGCGTTGGCATTAGGTATATTTTCTAGCTCCCAAAATCTTTTTAAGACAATATCTAGCGGTTCAAGGTCAGTGGTACAAAAAAATGAAGTTATTTGTGGCGACAAATTGGCTTTGACTTTGCCCGTTAAGACATACCCAAAAATTGTGTTAAGTCCCATAGGCTCATCCATATTTCCAGTAATGTGACCATTTAATAGAATTTGCGGAACAACATCCGCACCCAAGAGTACATCTATATCCCCTGGTTTATAAAAAGTGGGATCAGCTAGCGTTAAATTGGAAATATGTGTCCAAGAGTACCCTTGAAGTTCAGTAGTGGGCAATGCATCGCAAATTTTAGGTAAGATTACAGCTACCACCTGTACTTGTGGCGTACATTTGCCTACAGGACGACAAGTAGTGCTAATAGTACTGGAATCTAGTGAGGTTTGCATAAGTCCGAGACCCCTTACTGATAAGGACATTTTAGAGCGAAACAGCCCTAATTTTTTACTACACTTTTGTGAAATAAATGTTGTTTGCGATCCTGAATCTATTAAGGCCCTAAACACGTGGAAATTACCCACACTGTCGGCAAGTTCTATTAAAGCAGTGGACAATAAAACTCCGGTATTATGCGAATTCAAACCCGTTAAAGAATGGGCCGTAGAAGTGGGAAGCGTGAGCGCAGAATTTATGACAACTTCAGAATTCGAAGTAGATGAGTCACCCTGTACAGAACCACCCTGTATGGCACTACCTTGCATGGCAGGCGATAACAGAGTTCTATTTTCAAAGTGCAGCAATGTATGATGACGTTTGTTGCATTTTCTACAAACTGAACTTGACCTACATGTCCGTGTAGTGTGCACCGAGCTTAAGCAATTTGAACATAAATTTTTATTTTTAGCGAATTGATATCTCTCGTTAGGCGATTTTTTTATGAAATCAGCGCATTTGTATAGTGGATGAGCCTGACTGCACAACGAACAAGAAGGCACAGATTCTGAATTTGCAAAAAATACAGAACTATTATGGCGGTCAACATTGGCAAGATTAGTGCGCGTTGAACTACCTTCAGGCCTCTTAAATTTAGCAGATGAACTGGAAAAAGAAATATTCTCCAAAGCGCGACATTGATGATCTACAAAATCAGTAAGAGCTTTATAAGTTGGAATTTCTGTTCCCTTGAGTGACAGTTCAAACGCCGCCACTGTATCGTCGTCCAATTTATCTAGCATTTTATTTAATAACACAAAACCCCACTTATCTACAGGCAACTTAAGGTTTTCCAGAGCGTTTAAATTTTCTCGAAAAACGTCTAAAAGGCGTCGAAGAGACGATGCTGTGCGCGAAGAGATTTTTTTAAAGTTCTCTATTTCCCGCCAATGCGAAGTAGCTAATAACCGTTTATTGGTATAGCGAGCTACTAAATTGTCATAGACTATTTGATAATTATCATTTGAAAGCGGTAAACTTTTAACTATTGTTAGAGGAGGTCCACTTAAACACGAAATTAGATAATGAAATTTTTCTATATTACTCAAACATTTATTACTATGAACTAAGGCATCGAACATATCTTTAAAAGCAGTAAAAGTACGTAAATCACCCTTAAAGGTCAAAAGCTCAATATTAGGAAGATTAACATTAGATTTAACAAAAGAAGAGGGAGATTGGGTAGCTTTAATCTCAAATAATTCCTCAAAAATGACTTTAATTGCATAGTACTCTTGATTAAAATTCTCCTTGACCTTTTGCTCACTAGCCATGTCTGCACCTTCGACCCCCGACAGCACACTTATTAAATTTGCGTGATGTTGTTTAAACTCAGAACTGATTTCCGAGATATCCTGATACCTAATTTTGAACTGTGGCCTAGAGGCTTCATTGTCAATCGCCGCTTGGGCAGAATTATATAACTCATGTAATATTTCAATGGCTTCCTGGCGTAATATTCGAATTTTCTTAATATTTTTTTCCATGTTAAAAATACACTAAAATATGAATGAAACGGTAGACTTGTAAATAGACACTCACGCCTTTTGAGACTGAGTATTTTTAAACAAATTATATTAAAAAGATTATAGCGATTATGCGAGCAAAGAATAAATTTATTTGTAAATTTTTATATTAAAATGTTTGCAAAAAAAATACAAATGGCATAAATGTGCGTTATTTTCAAAAACTAATACCTATCCAATCCACCCTGTAACATGTATTTAAGTATAAAATTTCTAATTATTACTGCCGTTTAATCAGGCTCGAAGTGAACCAAAAAAATGTATGGGTTTTAACCGTTATTCGGTTGTAAATATCCCAAATGAATAATAGAATAAATAATGGACTGTATTTCTTAAAATCGAGTGGCATAAAACTCACCTCTGAGATTTCTGGTGCTCCCGGTTCTGCCGGCCGGCTCTTCCTTCTTCGATGCACAAATTATACAACACATAAATTTTAGACACAACAAAGTTAGAACAATTATTATTGAGCGAATAATATACAAAATTTTTCGATGAACAAGTGACTTTTTCGTCTTATTCGAAGTTCGTTCTATACCACCCTGCAAAAACGCGAAAATGTAAAAAACTCTGAAAAAACTTAAATGATAGGACTTAAATATATATATGTAGGAATGAATTGGATAGACAACCAATATTACAAGACTAATATATATGGTTTGCAAACACTCAAATACAAAAATAATTAATAACTACGTAACAATGTATACCCATCTATTTTGCTTTATTCAGGTGAGTTGGTGAGTAAGTATAGGTATAAATAATAATATATTATATAACTATAGTTAACACGTTTTTGCTAAGATTTACAAAATATTAATTTTTATTGAAGTCGATAAACCGTTATCTTTAATCATTTCAATGTTATTTTTCGAATTATTTTAAAACTTGGAAAACTATTTTCATGAACTAGCGACTATGTTAATTTAGCTGCTAGTCGGCTGCAATTTTCAGAAGCCTCTTTAGCTCAGTGGCAGAGCACTGGTCTTGTAAACCAGGGGTCGTGAGTTCAATCCTCACAGGAGGCAATAGGTAGTGTGTACTTTTTTTTTTCTTAAAGTCGTTTTTTTTTTCACATTATTGTAATAGTTACATAGTATAATGAAGATAAATTATTGTAACTATTGCATTTCTTCAAGAATATTAAATAAAATATTACTAATTAGCGCAGACTTTTCATAGTGTCTATCATTATGCAACCCAATATACAAAGCTCGTGTCCTGTTGGCAGTAGTACATAGCATGACATATATATCTTGGTTCTTATAATATTACAGTGGGTCAGAACTAAAAAGAAAAAACAAATCTTGTATACGCTATCGCAGTATTTTCAGCTTTAAACAGGGACGGACTGGCAGATAAAAGGCGTGGCCGTACTTTGTTTAAAAGGATCTTCGACTGCTTATTATGTGGATTTGTTTTGTAACAAAGGGGCACAAACTTTATCTAATAATAGAAAACATACTGCTGAGTTTAAAAGTTTTAGTTAAAATGGAGATAACATCATTTTATTAAAATCGGCTTCTATTAATAATTTTTCAAGGGAGGATCTCGGTCTATTTTAATAATATTTTCCAACTGAAATCTTCTATTGACACAAAGTCAGAACATAATACGCTATGAACATATAAATCAAAAATAAAGCTGTAGTTAATTAATGAATTAATTAATTAAATGTATATTATATTTATATAGACATTTGTATTAGAAAGATAAGCTAATCAAAAATATACATATGTTCCAAGGGTGTAGATAAAGGGGGATAGAGGTGGTAATTACCCCCTCAAGGCTAAAACATAAAAATCAGGCCAGAAGGCTTATCTGCAAATATTTATAATTACTGCCACGTCTAGTGGAAGTATAGTAACGCAAAAAAATATTATTTTTTTTTGTTGAAAAAGGCTTAAAATGTCATAAAACGTCGAGATTTTAAATTTGAGCGAAAAAAAATTTCTATCTGTCGATCTGTAACTTTTTTGCGCACGTTTACTCTGGAACCATTTATGATATTCGCTTAAAATTTGGTACACTTATGTATTATAACGAGATTTGGAACTAGATTATATTTTGATCTAATTCCGTTGAAGGGTTCGGGGGTAAATGGGATAAATAGGCAAAGCAAGCAGGTAAGAGTCCATAAAATTGCAATTAGGGCATGTACGAAAAGTCAAAACTTGTTTTGGCATGCCCCCACTATCACCCCCAATCAGATGCAAGTTATCTACCTACCAAAATTAAACAGAGACTAACTGATGACCGAGTCATGCAGTTCATTCAGCTTGCCATATCTACTGCTTAAGACTTTGCAGCAAAGTTTATTAGATAGATAGATAGATAGCGCCGAAATATTAAGAGAATAGTAACTACGCAATATAAGAAGAGGGACGAGGGAGAGTGAGTAGGTCTAGTCAGACAGTATAGTCATACTGCACCCTGGATCGTTAATACGAAATGTAAAGCAACAACTAATCGTATCAACTATTTGGATGAGTGACCGCCAAGGAAATGCAACGATCTCGCTTCACCTTCTAGCGGCTTGTATATCAGTGTATGCGTAGAAGCTATGCAATCATAGGCGAGGGTTGCGTAGCGGACATACCATCCTTTGGAATGTATACCAGTCGGCCTCTTGTCCTTTAAACGTTAAAAAAGAGAGGAAGTTTGGTAAAATTTCTTGTTGGTGGTAGCTCGTCTCCAGGCACTCGCAAGTTCAATAAATTGGACAACTATCGACCACAAGCCACCCCTCCCGACTCCGAGGGTTGAAACCACACCCTTAAAAACTGACATACCTTCAGAAAGCTTCGAATCGATCAGAAATTGGTATACACCCATTTTTGAGGGTGAGAAACACGATGGTGGAAATATTTTCTCACCCACCATTCCCCAACCACCCCCAAACAAACGCTGAAACGAATATTCATCAAGATAATTAAAAAAAAACTAAGAATTTGTACCTTTAGGGCTGATCTCGAGGATGTTAACTTTTAGTATTGTTACGTGCTGCCCTCTCGCGGGGAGAGATGTAATTAGGCAATGGTACTGTCGTGCACAAAAAAAATGGGACAAGTCTTATAACGTATTTTTTCTAAAATCTAGTTGTGTATATCTAACTTTAATTTCAGTGACATTGTCATTTTCGGCTACTCGTTACATATTTAATTAGAGACAGATTTACATTAGAAAAAAATAGTTGTCCTATTTTTCTTTTGCTCACGACAGTATAGAGTAAAGGAGACCTGTTTAGTTGGCGACCGGTAGGGTGGCGCCATCTCTGGGCCAACTGGCGAACTATAGTAGCACAAAATATACGAAAAAGGGCCAGAAACGCCGCAAACAACGCTGGATGATTCTAGGGAATTCGGATACCTTTGCCACTGTATATAGGCACGCGGACAGTTCAGTTCAGTATAGAGTACAGCTCAGTTCTGATATGGGATATCCGATATAGATTAGATGACAAGTGATCAGATGATATATAGAACAGTAACAACAGGAGGGTATAAACACGTAACAGTATGTTGAGAAGAAACACAAGCACTTAAAAATTCTGCAACAATCAGTTTTATGTGATTTTCTTCCAGCTACACCATTTAAAAATCCGAAACTGCACTCCCTATCTTCTGTCGCCTGTTCTTGACGATATCAAAATGAAACTTGGCACGGTTAATATATATGCAAAATGCAAGAATTTGACATATTTAACGGTTTATTTGAATTTTCGGTTTGGACGGTCTTACTATCAAAATATTTCATTTTTTGAAATATTTTTGGAAGTAAGACGCGACATTGCTTAAATATACATAATTTCACATAATCTTTAATTTAAACCTGTACACTTAAGTTCAATTGACTTTAAAAAACCGTAAATAAAGGAATAGGTTCTTGATTCAACCCGTTGCGTCATTTGTTTCTTGTACTTTAAGAAATAACAGATTTACACAGACTATTTTGTATGGTATATATACGACGCGATGTCAAGATCTCCCTCTCAATTCAGAAATGCAAACAACGCATTTCGACCCACGCAATTTGCAATTCCTATAAAGGATAATCCTCCCGCATGTAAGCGTAAGCCAATTTCACCGCTTTAAAATCACATAACTGCCGAAAATTCTCTCGTATTCAAACTGTGGGCATTATTCATGAGGTTCTAGGATTCTAGTGTCAATCGAAATAAAATGGTTGGTTTAAAAAAGTGACATGACAATAAATGTCGTACAGGAAGATATTGAATTGTAGAACTAAACTAATTTAAATCTAGTTTTACGAGAAAATTATCTGTTTATAAACAGTTAAGGGATAGGGACACAGAGAGATTCTAATTTGATAATTGCGACAGAAATAAACTTGAAACAGGATTTAAATTTAAATCGAATCCTTGCCAAGGTATAGATGTTTGGTGGCGTTTTTCATGTGTTACCGAGTTGGTAGCAATGGGCTAGAAAAGGTTGTGTGAGAGGCAACACGGGTAGTCGCTGTATCACTCCTGAGTTCGAATCTCAGCTGCAGTAGATGGCAATGTCATAGGGAATGGTCGTTGTATAGTTGTCTAAGTGTATGTGTCCTGGTTGAGTGGTGAAATAGCTAATGATAAACTCCGTCAGGACGTTAATCTAAATAATTGAAAAAATAAATAAATGAAAAATCTCTCTCGTCACGGCAAAGGTTGGCGTAATTTATTATTAAAAGCATTTGACATAAGTAATAAATAATACCCGTTAGCCAGAGTAATATCGGAGAATTTTTAATCGATTTAAAAAAAATCTCAAACTCAGCTGCAGACTTTCTTGTTTTTGTAAATCAAGGGCGGCTAAGTTTAAGTAACTTTTTAGAATGGTCTAAGAATTTCGCAAATTAAATGCTAGATTTTCTAAAATTATTAAATCTATATCTCACGAAGTTAACATTAATATCTTTACACGGATAATTTGCAAGAAATGGCGAAGGATTCGGTGTGAGATAAATACAACGCATTCATTTTGTTTTTCCGCTCTCAGATACGTGTTTACTTGAAAACGAACGAATTAATTCCCGGGAATTTAAACCGTAAAAAAAGAAAATTTGATTGTGTATCCGAACATTCTAATCCACTTATATAGCTAGAGGGTTAAAATGTAGCAGACTTCTTATCAAATTTTGTCCCAAAAAATATAAAGAAAAAATAAAGGTAAATAAACTTATATGATATGTGGTTTAAAAAGTATTTTGTTTGCAATGTATATCATATTTTAATCTAGGTATATTATGTTTGTTCACGCACTGGCGGCTTTAGGCGTAAGCCCTGAACACAAACGGGCCCCTGTGTTTGGGAAAATAAAAAATTGACTAATCGGAGAGCTTGTTTGAGGCCCTTAGGTCCTTCGTGCACTTAATTTATTTGTAAGAACTTTGGTTACTGTTTCAGAGAAATAGATATATGCTGGTATCAGGGTCAAGGCTTCATCCAGTATAAGCCGTAGGAGCACTTTAGTTTTGATCGAAAAAATCACTTTAAGCATGTTGGCAGGATACTTTCGTAACCCCCTGTATATTCGGGTTTCGTAAAACACTCCTACCCCCAACCAGGAATTTTGCCGAACTTCTTCCCTTAAGAAGAGTAGGGATCTTTTACTTGCCTAACATTTAATAGACAAGGGACCGACGGCTTTACATCCCCTCCGAAGGATGGTATATCTCCTATACAATCCTCGCCTAAGGTTGTATAGCTTCCGCGCATACACTGATATACAAGCCGCTGGAAGATGTGTGAGGCGAGGACGCGGTTTCCGTTGGAATGGTCACCCATCCAAGTACTAACTGCGCCTGTCGTTGCTTTACATCGCATACCGAAGTATGTTCATAGTAAAGACGCACCTACGCTCGCCCCAACTCGTTTTTTGATGTTAAGATTTTTTAAATTCACTTTATGACGAAGGAGCCGGTTAAATATTAAATAATTTCACTAAAATATTAAAGGTGCAATAGGGCAGAGATTATGAATGTTTTTACTTGAACCACCAAGGAAGACTCGAGTACGGTTAAAGAACGCGGCATTGACTTGACTTGCTCGAACTTCGTTGTGCTCGAGCTTATCTTGTGGAATTTCATTAATCGTGCCCCATCGAGTCAGGCAGAAACGTTTTTTGTTGTCTGGATATGTCCCCAGACTGCGTGCGGGCTTGGTCCAAAACTGGTTACTTGCCCCAGTTATTCCGTGCACACACGTAACTGCGTAATTATCGAAATCGTTAGAATTCTTAATAGGAAATTATATCGTTAAATAGAGCCTAAAATTTGAAGTATTTTTTTGTTTTTTGATGACCTCTGCATCATTTTCATTATGGAAATTATTTGAAGATTTGTGAGAACTTAGAATTTTAAATTTCAATAAGCACCCCTACTAATTAATCCCCAGTCCAGAACTTATTCACGGCGGTGGACGTAGGTCTTAGTATAATAAGTGCTGTGGGATGTTGATCTCTTATACTTTACATGTCGCGCTGAATGTTTAGGAGGCAGAAGTAGATATTGATACGCTATTGTGGAGTGACGTGCAGAAAGATAAATAACCGTTTGATATTTACTGCGCAATTACTTGTTAGAGCATGCGTCTGAATGAATGTAAAATTTTTATTTAAACGAATTAAAATATTATTTTTGGGGTATGTGGAGAGTATGACGAGTGAAATGAAAATATACAGGGGCAATAATTTTATAGTTAATATTTTTGAATGTTTTGACTGTAAAATGGGCATAAGGAATAATATGATTGTTTTGACGATATTTTTGGGATCTCGGAGAATTATCCGTTTATGCTACATTTTTCTGGAATTTAATTTTGAAAATTGTGGTTTTTTTTGTTAAACTAAAATACAAGCACACTCTTTTTTTGTTTTGACACTGTGGACGGATATATTGAGTAATTTGACAGATTTTGACATTTTTTCGAGTTAATTTTTGATTGAATGGAGTATATACTACAACAGCCCCCGCTTATGGTGCAGAAAAAATGGTGCTAAAAAACCGAATCGTTGTGACTTTTGGAAGGTTTTGTATACCATAAGAGAAACTTCAACGAAGAATTATAAAAGGCTTGTTCAGACCCTCAAACGACTATAACAAATAATGAATCATGTAATATTAATCAACGATACTAAACTAAACTAAGATTCTGAAAGGCTATCTTGCCCTTGGAAAAGTCGTCTCGGTTAGAAGTTTTAGATTTTTTGGTGTTGCAACATTTCTACACGAATCTATTGTTATGTGTACTGTCGTGAGCAGAAAAAAATAGAACAACTTTTTTTTTCTAATGCAAATATGTCTCTATTTGAATACGTAATGAGTAGCCGAAATAAAACAGATATCACTTTTAATTTATTTTTTATTTTAATGCTGTAGTTATTCCTATAGTAAATGATGGATGGTTAATGAGATAAATTGGACTGCGTTATAACATTAACAAAAATTTGTGTGTGTAACATTTTAAAAAAGTGGAGAATAAACGGTACGATTAGTAGAAATCCTGGATCAAAGGACAAAGGATATCCTACTTAAGAAGAAACTAACTATTAATATTTCGTTATTGCACCATATCTATTTATAACTTCTATAAGTCTGTTTGGCATAGAATTAAATAACCTTATACAATAATCATTAGTAATAATATTTTCGCATGCATTATTTATTATTTCCAGTAATTCTTTGGCATTCCGTGGTCTCACATTTCGTTTTTGGATACTTCTTACGAGTAGTCCCCACACTTTTTCCACAGGGTTAAGATCTGGATTATGACTGGGCAAGTTAAGAACATTTATGTTGTTATCTTGAAACCAGTTAGTTATGAGCATTATGAACGGAATAATTGTCTTGTTGAAATGTGAACTCATTATTAGGAAATAATTGTGACAGAAGAGAGCATAATATTGTCTAAAATCCTAATATACGTTTCACTATTAAATCGTTCCTCAATATGCCACAAAACACCAGGACCACGTGCCGATATCCAAGCCTACATATTGACGGAAAATCTACCACTTTTATCATTGTTAGATATATATTTCTCGTCGAATCGAGTATTCGGAGGGCGGTAAATACGAATACGACCGCTGTGTATTGACTGAAAAGTTTTTTCGTCTATAAAGATTACATTGTTCCAAAAATTTCCATCATGCGCTAAAAATTCAAGCGCAAATCCTACTCGAGCTTCTTTATGTTCAGCTTTAAGTAAGTATTTCTATGCTGCTTCATGACAGCGTAGCTTCGATTCTCTTACTCGCCGGCGACCAGTACTACTAGATCCAGGAAAATTCGTTTCTTCCGCAACCTGAATAACTGAGTAAAATAGATTTTCTACTAAAGCATTTACCAATTGCAAATCTTGTTGTTGAGTTGATATCCTTCGTCGCCCTGATCCAGGATTTCTACTAATCGTACCGTTTATTCTCCACTATCTTAAAATGTTACACACCGAATTTTTGTCAATATTATAACGCAGTACAATTTGTCTCATTGACCATCCATCTTCCGCTTTAGCGATAACTCCAGATTTAACTAAATCGCTTATATGAGGCATATTAGTTTTTTGCGCACTTGCAATAAATTATGACAACTAACTGACAATGTCACAAAAATTAAAGTTAGATGTACACAACTAGATTTTAGCAAAATACCGTTATAAGACTTGTCCTATTTTTTTTGCTCACGACCGTACCACTATGCTACTGCTTTGTGGAAATTTCGAGAACGGCGCCGGAAGAGTCGCGAATGATAGATTAGAAAACTTTAGAATAAACGAGTACACTCGACGCGGGTATATATACAGTGGATTCAACTGTACTGGGGACAGTATTATATTAGACAAGCAAGTGATAAGATGGAATAAGGGCAGTAAGAAGTTGTGTATTATAATAGCGAGATTATAGTACATGGAACTTGTAATTAGTTTGTACTAATGTGTATAAGGATTTAATTATTGTAATTAAGTGATTAATAAAGTAGTGATTTATGAAAGTTCTTGTTGATATTTATTGAACCTATATACAGAGTGTTTGTTCACGTAACAGTATATATTTCATTGAAAATTTTATTGACAGTTTCAGCAACAGTAGCCTCCCCAAGAAGTCATTCTCTAAAAAGTTAATTAAACCTTATTTAAGATCTACTGTATCGCAATAATTGAGTAATTTAGCGATGCTTTCAATTGAAAATGATATATAGTTGCTTCTCTCTGTTATTCCGATTGAATTAATATATTCGCTAAGAAGAAATCTAGAAAGGTAAATTTATAACTTGTGTTGTCATTTAATATATAAGTTTTATGTTATATTAAGTAAATTTTAAATGTCATTCTTGATAATATCTCGCATTTGTATGCAAAAGTTATTATTATTACGGGTTGAAGGTGCAAATTTTAGAGCTTGCTGCCGGCACTAACAGATGATTTTGTTCTATTAATTAGCATGTAAGCATTTCAATCATTCAGTCTAACTTGGTATTTTTGGTTCTCTTTACATACATCCTAATAAGCACTATGTTTATAAGATCTTTATTATACTATGATGCCTTGTGTAAACACTTTTGTTAAAAAAAAATGTTTTCTTAACCACCTCTCAAGTTACCGAAGTAACCCCCTGGAAGATCTCAAGAATCTTGTTCTAGGTAAAGACAGACGAGGCCCTACAGTTTAATGAAAAATTGTTTCGCCTTGCGGGAATCGAACCCACTTCGCTAGGCAACTCAGTTTGCTAGCCAGACGCTTTAACACACTGAGCTACCGTTCCCGTGTTTGCAGAATACGGACTAAACCTGTTGTTTCTTTTAGAACAGAATTTATAATACGTCAAAATGAGTTTCTGTTTATAGTGCAAATCCCTGGCCATTCTAACAATTATCAAATTAACACACTACAAGATTATATAATAAATCGGTAATTGAATCTTGCGCCATAGCACTCCTACTAGTTTTTTTTGCTAATTTAAAAGTATACAAAGCAGAATGTGAGCATGTTCTTTGGTTCAAAAGAAAACAGTTTCAACGGAACCATTTTCTACTTGTTCGCGTATAAAATAGTATTTGATATCAATGTATTTGATCTTGATTAAATTATCTACCAAGCTGCTTCTGAAGCGACTACGTATTTCGACTCCATAGCAGACAGGAAACAACACTTTTGAGAATCTGAGGACCATGTGACTGTTGCCCCAGCTAATATAGTTAAGTGAACAGTTGTTGATCTTCTAGTGCCATTAGAAAAAGTAGTATCAGAATATGCCACAAAATTTAAATCATATCCACAAAATTTTATACCTTAGTTCTGAGTTCTTTTTAGATATTTCAGTATCATTTTCACTACTGCTCAATATTCCAAAGTAGGATTACAAAGAAATCTATTCATTTAACTAACAGCAAATATAACATCTGGATGGGTTCCAGGAATTAAAAATATTAAAGTGCATACAGCTTTTCTATATGGTAAACCAAGCATTTTATTTTCTATTGTTGAAGCTTGACTTACATGAAGTACAACATTTGAATCAGGTTTGGTATTACAATTTGCCATGTTCAATCTCTTTACCAATTTGGCAGCATAACCTGCTGGCTCAAAAGTATTCTTTGTTCTTGATCACAACTAATGTCCATTTCAACGTAACATTCAGCAGCATCAAAGCTATTTTGAATTTTTTACAAACTGCCAAAAATGTGTTCAGAAATTTTACTTACCATCATCGACAATAATGCCAAGAATACTTCCAGATCCAAATCATATCAATACATTGTTCTATTTTATGCATCCTTATTATAGGTCAAATCAACTTATATACGTCTGAGGTTTCCTTCTTTTTATTTACTTTGTTATTTTTTATGATTGAGCTGAGAATATTATTTTATCTTATACTGCGTTGTCATACTAGAAAACAAAGTGTGCTTAAAGCAATGCAATGAGAAAATATACCTAATTATAAATTTAAGTCATGATTTATACAAGACACAATCGCAAAAAAAAAGATTTTTTGGTCGACTAGAAATTTATGAGAAATGTGTAGTCCTGTCTGCAGGTCGCAATTTAAATAGAAGTAAAGTAAAAAAATGCAAAAAGAAAAAACTTATTATTAGGAGGAGAAAAATTTAGAAAGCAAACAAAAGACAACAAACAGAGATGAAAAAGGGACTAGTAAAGAGTTAAGATCGGAAATTGTATTTAACAGATTTTATAGTCACATATAACGAGAACATGTTTACGGAAGGTAGACAATGCTTAGTGTGGTGATTTGTGTCTTATGCGGAAAGTTGATTTATGTAATGTCCCTAAATTAGAACTAGTAGAATTTTTGAGATGTAACTTCGATGCAGTTATTCCGCTAATAGCGTTATGTCGTCACAGTTTGCATGGAGATCTCTTTAGGAGGTGGCTCGTGAACAATTTAGAATGAGTCTTATAAGCTCATGTTCTAGAGCTTTTAATCTTTTATTGTTGTGACTGACGTGCTGCATCTCGACGGTGCCACGTAAATAAAACCGGTCTCACAATGTCGGTGTAAATTATATATTTTATTTTGTATGCTGAGTCTACTATTATTTATCAAGAGGAAGTATAGATTATTCGACATGGAGTAGACTGTCTCAATACTTAAACGTCAATTAACTTTGTAAACCAAATACTTCGCGCACTCTGGAATTTGGTATTCTCTTATCAAGATTTTCGTTCAGATTTTATTGTAATTGTAAGTAATAGACTATGGCATGAGCCATGTGGGCTTTGAGCAACACATTGCCCGCTTGCGCATTGGTTGCTGTACGTGTACATTGTTGTGTCATTGGATACTTTGCAAGTTTAGTAGGCAACGTGAGGAAGTTGGAAAAATATAAAATCTACAGTTTAGAATGAGCACCGATCCCTGCTGAATACCAACACGATTGTTTCGTTGAGATATAATGTAAATTTTATATCTCGTAAAATAATTAATAGTCAACAGAATTTTATCAATACCATTAGCGTTCCACAAAGACAGCTTAAATTTAATCGGCGTTATTTTCAGTATTTACCACAAAGACACAAAATGTTTGAAACTTTTCTTTATCGATGGTACATACCTCGAGTTGATATCCTAGTAATTTTATCCGTTTAATCATTATGTCTGTCTACCAAGTTCTCATTACACTTGTACTGCTCTTTTGATGCTGCCCGTCTTTCTAAATATTTTGTCATTAAAGGCTTCATTGCTTAAATCTAAGGAACTGTATTTTAGGTATTATTTTCAGCAGCATAGGAAAATATTTCGTAGATTTTGAATTTGATGGTTTTGTCGCTATTGGTTAACAAATTTTATTTCTTCATCTTCGTAAACATATTGCCTAAGAATAGAAGCCGACGAATATTTCATTTAGGCTGCTGGAGGCTTACGTCTTTTTCCCAACTGCCAGATTTTGTCTTGGTATACGTTACATGACACGCTGTTAGCTGTGTGCTTCTCTCCGAGGTTTACGCACTTGATATTTCTTGTACACTCATTTGTTAAATGTGCACACTGTTTCAAAGAACTGATCTAAGGGATACAGAATGCAAAAAATTGCACTTTTTTAGTTTATTTAATGTCACTGTCACTTTAGTATTACCGTGTCTCTTTAGGATTCCAAGTGGTTTTGATGCATGAACTTCAATTCTTCGGGATCTCTCGTCTGGATGGATCTGTTATCAGGATGCTTGCACTGTTTTTAGTTATTACATTCACTTTTTCAATAAAAATTAATTATAGCCAAGGACACACCATTGCTCCATCTTTAACGATCATCTCATCACGCATTGTTGAGCTTGCCCACTGATGCACTTCTTTGGTGAGTGACGAAAGCACAAAAATTGTAATTGAAATTAAAATAAATAAGCCACGTTATGAAGGGAAAATTAAGGAAGGTAAGGCTAACTGAAAATTAAAGATAAAGTAAAACAATAAGTGAAACAAACAATAACAAGCATATACATGGAAAAATTGCAATTGCAAAATATTAGTAGAAAATTAGTTTCGAAAACTTATGTCTGTGTTGTAGTTACAGCAATCTTGCCAACTCTTAACCACTTGACTTCCAATTGTATGCTGTATTTTTCTTCCGTTGGGTCAAAGTCTCTCTATAAATAACAGATCATGCATTGTCCCTCATTGTTATCGAAAAACTGATAAATGTCAGTCGCTGTTGACATTTAAAAAATCTCCTTATCATATTAACGTGGTCAGTGAAAAACGTGTCAAGTAGTATTCAAGTGCAAATATTTTGAAGTTTTGCTAAAGTGGTCTTTGTACAACAAAGATATTTGTAAAAGAATCCCTCATACGAGAACGTACCCACGGCTACAGTTTGGCTACCCTCCATGTGGCCGGTAAAGGATCAAAGTTAACGTGAGCTTGATTATGTAATTGTGTAGAAATTGATTAATACAAATAAAATGTAATTATTTCCTCAAGGATTAAACAAACATAAATAATTTTCCTCTTGGAAATCTGATTTAATTATTTTTCTCACAACAGGTTTATTAATTCAGGTTAAGTTATGAAACAACTGTAATTAAATGCCAGTCTACCAAGTTTTATAAGTGGTTATTGTTATATATTTAATAAACAACAACAATTATTGTTGTTTAGTGTTTATTATTTATAGTTTATTTATTTATTTATACTGAAAATTCGGACATTTATTATTTATATTTCTTTCAATTGATACCGTAAGTGTATCTCTTTTTAACCTCTCCACAATAAAATTGTGAGAGATTACTAAAATTGATTCAAAAACAAAAATTGAGATAACATCAAATCTTTACGTTTTGAGGTCCCACGAACCCAAAAAAGTTGTTTTTGAAAAATGTCAGTGTGTGTGTGTATGTATGTTAGCACGATAGCGCCGAAACTACTGAACGGATTTGAATGAAACTTTACGTGTGCGTTTCTTTAGTGCCCCAGAAGAACTGAAAAGGTTTTAGTTGAGATCGGATTGCGTTTAGTGCCATTTTGACGCAACAAGTTGTTTTTTTATAATTACTTTCAATTTGCAATGCAACCGTTGAAAAGCAGTTAAAATTCTGATTTCAACGATATATCATACTTCCACCCTTTCCATTTGGTTTCCGTGAAAAAAATTAAAAACAAAGCAAATATGTAGCGTAGATCGCATTCCGCATGACATGATCGATGCGCGTAGCCGTTACGTCATAAAACTCGTCACATCACGTGTCAATTCACGTGTGAGGGTTTCTTCACTGCTCTAGAAGTAGAGCGGATTACGTTTAGTGCCGTTTTTAAATGTATATACAGACAAATCGAAGAATTAAACTACAAATATTTCTCTAAAATTTAGTAAAATTACTGAAATGCTAATGTTTCATTTAACAATGACAGCCGCGAGCGATCGGATTGCAATGAGCAAATTTTGACGATTGTCATTGTCATCGTTTGTCATCCGATAACGTAGGTGTCATGTCATGTTAATAAGATTTCGGCATATTTGTAACTTTTAGTGGATTGTCACAAACTTTAAAGGTAGATGTAACAATATCAATATCACATGCTTTCTGTACCTTCGTTGGTGAATTTATTATAGATTATCACTTTACCAATTTTCAGTTTGTTGCTTTACAAATCTGTAGTATTTAGGATAACTAGACTCTCTTAGTCGTTCAAGTGATGTTAAACTTGTTAATATCCTAATAGTATATTATTCAACGAGCGATAATGTAGGTAATAACTCGCATAGATGATTATAAATTCATTAAGTTGAGGGTTTTTTTAGTGCCCCAGAAGATCAGAAAAGGATTTGGATGAGATCGGATTACGTTTAGTGCCGTTTTGTCACACAATTTAATGCTCTTTTCGGCTTCAAAGATCCACCGAGTGGGGAGGTTCCAGCCGCTTCCGGTAGCTGCCGATTTTACTGCTACTTTTTATATATTTTTTGTATGGACTTTTTATTATAAGAAAAACATGTATTTTTAGCAGTCTTGTTCTGTATGTCATGCATATATGATTAATAAATATTAATTATTGTTTATTCAAGTAATTATTTACCCAGTATACCCACTTAGATACCTCACAGTTATAAAACAAATATTTAAGGCCCAATAGTTTTATTTTGTAGTTTTACTCGTACACGCATATGATGAAACTAATGTGCAACTAAATGATAGGGCCACTCGGTAACAATGCCCTCTGAGCCTCTGTTTATTGGAGTAGACTATAACCTTTATTTATTACGTATGAGACGGATAAAGTCGAATTCAGCATGCTTTGACCTTTGACTAATCAAATATACATTATGTACTCGAAGCCAAATAACTATCACCTATAATATTTATGTCTAAAGATTCCGCGAATGTGTGAGGTTATGTCCTACATTTCCAGGCCGTAAGTAGCACTTCCGACTATTGAATTTTATAACTCTTGTGGCTAGGGACGAAAAATAGTATTGAGGCATTTTTGAGGAAACGTTATTTTGGGATTATTCAAAAAAAAAAAACTTCCATTCATATGGACATCCTTCTGATTTAATTATTTCTTTGACCTAATGTTGGCACGCTCAGAAGAAGAATATCAAATAAATATAAAGAAACTAGGTAATTTTTATTCGTCTGGAAGTTTTGCATGAATAATTCTTAAATAATGCTATGTGTACGCCCACGCCCTCTCTCGAAGAGAGGGTTAATCTTGTAACGCCGTTACATCGGTTTTGCAACTTGCGCTTTATGGCCAATGCAAGCAGTTTTTGCCTCGAGCGCCAGTTTCTGATTTAAAGTGTAGAAACACCACTTTCTCTATCAGTATGATACAGGCCTTAGATAGAATCAGTGAAGGCGGTTTATTATCAGGGGTCGAAACTTAGGCTGTCTTTCTCATGGAACGGACAGCTGTAATGATTTTATGTTTGTAACACTTTTATTATTTCAGAACAATACGGATTAGAGAGACTCAAAATAAGACACACACAACGTTTTAATAATATATTGACAATATTTACAGATCAAAGAAAAAAAATTATATATGATAGGTATTCCAAGTCACGTGTACTGTGCATTTTCAATAAAATGACTAAATAATACATGTAGTTTAGTATTCAAATAAATTAAAATTTAATTACCCAAGTATCAGGGCGGTATTAAACTTTCTAATGTTTAAGCAATAATCTCTACTAAGATAGTGAACTAGGTTTTAGTACAAAAATGACAGCAAGCAAGTAAGCGATGATACTACACCCGTGCAAATGAAAGCAAATTATACGGTATGACTAGCAAAGCGTTGGTTCGACACGTGTAACAGTAGGTGATTTGGACAGACACGGCTGTTATTCAAAATTTAGAATTTCTAACAAAATAAAGTAGTTTTTAATATTACGGATATATTTTAGAATGTGACGTTGTGACCTAGTGATTGAATGTTTAATTGCTAAACCAGGCGGAGTGTCCTACTTAAAGGCAGGTTTCTCTATTAAGAATTTCACGGAAAATAACCCGGAATCTAATTTAGAAATTTTGAAACTACGGTGCCTCTCAATTGGAGTGTCCCACTTAAGAGCAGCGTCCCCAACTGAAAATTTCGCGGAGAAATATCCCGGTGTAAATACAAGTGCATAGAAGATTTATTTAACAAACAGGTTCGGACCTCAAGTTTTTATTTTATCAGCTATTAATTGGTTTTTGTTTATAACGATCGCGTATGATATTAATTTATTTCTTGAGCAGTTTATTTAAAAGAAAATACAGTTCGACTCAATTCGATTGTCCCACTTAAAAGTAGCATCCCCAGAGGGTATTACTCTCGACACAATGTCTTCTCGGATTTACTAGCCACGATCTGTTAATTGAAAATTACCACAAGTTGCTGATGGCAGAATTTATCAAAATATAACAAAGACAAATTAAAATTATTCGAATAAATTTACTTGGTTACTGAGAAGAACCGGATTTAATCGTCCCTATAGTAATTATTAAGAGAAATTAAAAATATATTACCTCAGACACAAAGTTAAACTGAAAATATATACCTTTTCCATTTAAAATTTGCTTCATTAAAATCTCCTAATAGAGAGAAGCTAGGCATGGTATGATCGTTCGCCAGACCGACCAGAGATGGCGCTTCCTCATAGAGTGTACTAGAAGTGAGGAGAATTCGCCCGGAACAGCCTAGAGTGAAATGGATGAATCGAGAATAGGCGCCACGGAGTATATAAGAAGCGGGACCAGCGCACTGGATAGTCAGTTCAGTACAGTTCTGAGATGAGCCAAGTGATAGACAAGAAAAAGAACATGTGAATTATATTATATATATGTTAATTATATAGTCGTGGCTCTAAGTTGATAAAAGTTATAATTATTGTGTTATTACAAGGGCTAATTATTGTAAGTAATTTAGTGACTAATAAATCAGAGGTTAGTCACAGTTCGTGTTGCAATTATTGAACCTACGTTCGGGGTGTTTATTGGAGGGTGTAAACACGTAACAATAATGTATTTCCAAATAACATAATTTTAGTTTCATAGCACGACTTTTGACATTTTAATTTTTGTTCAATATTTCTAATAAAGTATTGTTTTTACTGTACAAATTTTATTTCCTACTGCACATTTTACGTCCAACTTCACGTTAGAATAGCAACCAAACTTTCATTTTCAATTCCAGTAATTTCAATCCAGAATTATTATTATGACTCCTAACTGCTCGGTGAGTTTTTATCGTACTGTATAAGTGAAGCTGAGAAGCTATTAAATAACCAATAAAGTATTTTAATGTTGTTTTCGTGACACGCCATCAGATTGCATCCCCTGAACGTTGTCACCAATTTATTTGTGTCCAACATTGCTTGTTTAATTATCCCGATAGGATTTATATTACAGCGGAGAATGTGTTACCGTTGGAAATGATTCGTCTTTATTAATTTCACTAATCCTCGGCAACATTAGCCTAAATGTTTATAATATATTGACTTAGGACGAATGATGAAAAGTTGAGTTAGCATCATGTCTTTATTATTTGGGTCAATTAAATGTAGAAAACAAAAATAAATGAACTATTTATATAGTTTGGAAACGCTGCCGGTTTAACGGTACGTGTTGCACAGAAACGCAGTTTGCAACTTTCTGAATTAATAGTGGAGTTCTGTTGTTGATCTTAGAACTTCAGATTGCTAAGGAAACTATTACTGATTTCATCCGCCTCAACTTCAGCAAGTTAAATTAATTTAACAACCATCCACGACAATCATCTCGACAAAGTGTCAATTTACTTGCGCTTGAATGATGAGACTTAGTAGAATAAAACTAATCATTTTTGCTTTATTATTATTCTTTTATGTCAACTTATCGTAAATGTTTATGAAATATTATGAGTTTTGGAACTACTAAATGTTATCAGCTAGCTGAGTGGCTGGCGCGTCTAGCTTTCTCTCTGGGCATACGTAGTGAACTGGGTTCGACTCCCCACATACTGCGAATCAATTTTTATTTATAAATTAATTCTAAGAAGTGGTTCGGATTCCACTATAAACAGCACACCCCGTCTCCTTTACTCAGACAAATATACATCTCCTAAACTTAAGAGGGTCACTTCGGTGATCTAGAAGGCGGTTAAAACATTTTCAAACAAAAATGTAAGCTGTGGAAAGTATCATACGAATATATTTTATAACTTTGATATACACTATTTATTTTATTTTTATTTATTTACACTATTCAAGGATATTCCCCTTCGTTTCCGCTGCATTCCTTCCAAATTATCAATATATGTTAGGTAGCTAGGATACCAAATAATAGAAGCGTATTCTAAATTAGGGCGGGCAAATGTACCCAGTGCCTACGATATTACTAGCCAGCCTATACATTTCTTGTAAAAAAAGATATCGATTTAAAAGTTGTATGGTTGAATACGGTGCACAGTTTGATTGCTCCAAGATCGGATTTTCATTTCCGGTTTAACCGGAAACAGTTTAAACTTTGTTATTTTTAATGGAACATCCTGTATATTAGTAGAATGCAGGTTTTCACGGCCGTTGAAGAAACTACTTCATCCTGTATATTATTCGAAATTTAGATTTTCCAAGATATTCTAGGTCCAAAACATGTAGCCATGTAGCGTACTCTATATCTGCCTTTAACAGTTTTTGAAAAAAATGGCGGTTGAAATTATTACATCGATCATAAGTTATTTCATTCTCATATAAAATAAATGAATGCACTCGCAGGAACAAATCCGTTACGGTTATTTAAGTTCTTTGGTGAGTAAAATTTGATAAAGCCATAACAATTTCATTTCTTGCTGAACCGGAAGTATTACGAAAAGTCATTTTCAGGCTCAAATTTCTTCGATGTTCTTAGTGGTAGTGCAACACCTTGTATTGAAAATTAAACGACAACTGTCGAGAGAAACTCTTAAATAATGCAGCAGTACTGTCAAAATCTAAACGAAAATCGGTAAATAGTTCTTTTTATTTACACAGTCCTCTTGAATCAAAATTCTGTTTAAACATAATTTATTGTTTAGCCTTTGTGAAAGTGCAGGTGAACATTCAGTCACCGATATCTCATAAACTATCGGGTTTAGACAGAGGACACCTGAAACAAAAAAATATCCAGAAAGGTAAGTAGAATGTAAATTTAAGGTTCAACACAGGAAGTTCCATTAAAAATATCGAAGTAATTTGAGTCTGAAAATCACTTTTCGTAGTACTTCTGGTTCAGCCGGAAATGAAATTGTCATGACTTTATCAAATTTTACTCACCAATAAACTTAAATAACCGTAACAGGTTTGTTCCTACATTCGTTTATTTTATATGAAAATGAAATGATTTATGATCGATATAACAATTTCAACCGCCATTTTCTCGAAAACTGTCAAAGATAGATATAGGGTATGCTACATGTTTTGGACCTAGATTATCTTGGACAATCTAAATTTCGAATAATATACAGGGTGATCCATAAAAAAATAATAAAATTTATACTATTATAATATATGATTTGCAGGAAACAACTACTCAGCGGGTAAATACCCCGACCAATCATGAAAGAATGGTAACCAATATCATTTGTCAATTCGCTATATGCCCATGGAGACATCTATGGTGTATAGTAGCAATTGACCATATGAGAGGATTCACTTACCTCTCACCACTACTTAAAGGTTATACTGTTTCCTGTTACACTGGAAATGAAAATCAGATCCTGGAAAAATCAAACTGTGCACCGTATTCAACCACACAACTTCTTAAAATTTGAAATTGATATAATTTTTTACAAGAAATTTATAGACTGGCTAGTAATATCATAGGCACCCGGTATAATAGATTTATTGCGTCAAAATATTGAAAGTTGTGGCTGTTTCTGATAATAAATCCTAAATCTTTGTAAGTCTTCGTGACAATGTACGTAATGTGATTGTTAAAGGGCAATTTTTTTAACAAAGATAACACCCAGATCACAAAATGTTTAGGGTTTTGAGAGCATTATAAATAGAGTAATCAAAGTTGATCAATGATGTGCGTTACATTTCTGTATATTTAAAGGCAAGTTATTTATTAAGCATCAATCTTAAACGTGAATTAAAATTTGTTGAAGAACAAGACAGTTGTCGATAATTGCAACCTAGAAATTCTTTTTAAATTGTCAGCATAAAGAAGACAAGGTACTGACAGGCTATCAACAATATCATTAATAATTAGGAAAAGAAAAGAGGTTCTAAAACTGGTCCCTGCGGTATACCCGATGTAGCAGATATTTAGATAGAATTGCAACCATGATATACAACATGTTGGATCTTATCTGAGATGTGGGGATTTTAAAAATTTCGGCTACCTTACCGGCTCATGCTGGTACAGATTATTTTTAACACCTTAAAGCATCTAAGGGATTGGCAATCAGCAACCACAGCCGGAGGCTATATAGACAACAATAGGAAACACAGTAGAAATGTTTCGCAAAATTCTAGAATCAAATAATCATTTAGAACAGTCTAGACATAATTATTGAACAGAACACCACAACATCATCAATAGCTATAAATAGCTAGTAACAAAAATGAACCCATAGTTGTCTAGACCTACCAAATTTCTACTATAAATTATAACATTGTTGACAATAATAACGATAAAGCATAATAAAAGTTTAAATAGTTTATCGTCAATAATTACTAAAATTAAATAATATTGTGGAGTCATTTTGTCAATTTTAAATCAATTTTTATAAAAAATGGTTGATTCTACATTGTTTAATAAAGAGTACTCTTTTTGTGCAACTTTGATCAGAGAACCATATTTTGGTATCAAAATTTGAAAAAATGTAACAACAATATTTTGTATTAAAAAGCAATTCGTCCCCTTCTTCTTCTCACTGGTTGAATTTCATTTTGGTTGGTGCTATATGAAATAATAACCCTTATTGATATTAAACAATGCTCCAAGTTTCATAGATGTAACACAAAAGGATCCTGAAATATGAAAAAAAAAAACTTACTATAGGGCACCACATTTAAAAGGCCCTAGCTCCGTTGGGAATCATTTCGGGACACATGTCGATAGAAACTTTTTGTCATATTTTGATAAGTACTATCCAAAATTTGAACACCCCACATCGCATGTAAAATATATGAAGAGAAACTAAGACATTGGTATAATGAGGCAAGAAAATCACTTCTTTCGGAATGCTCTGGAGAAAACCCAGAAATCAGCATGATGACTTTTGTTATGCAATGAACATGAATACAACACGAAAAACTTTAAAAAAACCTTGTGTAGTCAAACACTAATCTGCAATTAGAGCTGACGAACATAGGCTAAATATTCTTATTTTGAAGAAATCAACCAATTTAAATGACATTTTAAGTAGCCTCAGAGCCTGAAACTAAAAATGAAGATAATGTTCAATTTATATTGCCTGCCTGAGAGTAGCAAAATCAGAAACTTAGGATTTCTTGAGATCTAGACTTAAAACCAAAAACTACTGGCTAAAATTACCTTACTAAAATAGGGAATCTCAGTATGTAATTTTTCTTGTGCAAAGTGGCTTTCCGTTGGAAAAAATCAACTACAAACACTACAATTGAATGGTGTGATGCGATCTGCTTGTTATTAGGCCAGCAAGCAGGATATATTTGGCCAAGTATGCATATTTTTATACGAATGAAATAGAAGGGATAGACGCCATTGAGAGAAGAAGGATTGGCCACAACGAGAAAATCTAACACCTGTTTCAGAAAATGTATTGCACACACATCTCGTTGATCTGGATTAAAGTCTCTTGCCATCACTGAATATTATATTAGGCTTGATAAAGTAGTAGGTCAACATATTAGATAATAATGGCAACTGCTTTAAATACTTATGTAGTAAATTTCCAGGCCAAATTAAAGGTATCTTCGTAGGGTCTCAAATAAGAAACTTGATGCAAGACCAACTATTTCAAAATACAATGAAAGAACGAAAAAAAAAACATGACATTTAAAGATGTGATCAATAAGTTTTGGGATATTTTGAAGATCCAATTTGCTGAGTGGTGTAAAAACATTACCATTTCGAGTACTTTTCTACAAATCTTTGTAATGGTAGTGAAGAACAGGGTGAAAAGCTTCACCAAGATATTAAAGATATGGAAGTGCTATATCAGGGTCGATAGTATGTGATTACGTTCCTTTCCGTGAGTACTGTTTTTTTTAAATTTTTAATTATTAATAAATGTATTCTTTTATTATGATATTTTTTTCTTTAATTTTAGATTTCCGTTCAGTTGTTTAAAATCCTTACGCGATGGACAAAAATAGTTTCCATTTTTGTCCATTGTGTTATTCAAAATCAGCTTGAGCAAGTTACCAAAAATTGTTGTCAAATCCAAATCAACTTTCAAAAGTTTATAGTCTAAAGAATTCTTCTTGTATTGAATAATCTGCATTATTTAAAACTGAAGAAATGACAGGAATGTAAAAAGAATTTTTTATTCTTCTGGTGTACTATAAAATACTTCTTGTTAAATGATATTTCTTTAACTTCGTAAAAAAATTTACTAATTTTTAAATCCATCAAAGCATGTATTCTTTTTCTTTCTTTCGCATGAGCTAAGACCATTTTTAACTTACATTATTATTTTAGAATAATACATGTAGGCCTTAATTGTAGATAAATTAGCAAACATTTCTTACCTACTGCTAGACGAACCATTCGTCTTTTTGGCTTTGAGTGACATGGTCTGCATCGCCACCGTTTGCTGGTGCGTGTGCATGTCTCACTTTGCCTGGCAATAGAGGCGGGCCCGGGCCGGCGTGCTGAGGCGGAACCCGAGTGGGCCCGCAGGGTGGCACCAGTTTCCCTGTTGCATGGTGGCTGTTACACCTGCTCCTGTTAAAGTTGTCATACTTGCTCCTTGTTTCATCGCTCCATTTGAACCATACATTTGCTGAACTGAAACAAAAAAATCAGAATATTGAATTATATAGTTAGTAGTTTTCAGTATAGTCGTTTGCAATTTAACCGTGCAGATAAAAAACGCAACAAAAACTTTACGACCCCATTAAAATACCATTACTTTCTGTATTATTTCACTCGCAAATTACCTTTATAGGTTTTTAATATGCGTCGGATTATTTGATGACACCATACCAAATGGTTCACAGGCGTTAATAATGAGCTCGTAAAGTTTTTACTGTATTTTTTATTTGTACGTTATACGTACAATAGTTTCCAAGATAGAGATAAAATACGAATACAATTCTTACTTCTTACTTTACCACCCGAAAACGAAAACAGTTAGACCACTACTTTTTGGGTTAAATCGACTTGCTTTGATGTCAAGAATCTACGAAGTGTTGTGAGAATCTTTTCAAAACACCTATATATGAAGTAGTGGTGAGAGGTGAGTGAAACCTCTTAGATGGTCAATGCTACTATACGCTGGACATCATAGATGTCTCTGTGAGGTATAGCGACTTACTTCTCTGCAAGCACCGTGAGCAGCGACCTCTGGCCCTAGTGGACTAAATACGGTTTTCCTGAGCAAATACTCAAGTGAGCAAATATCCCGATCTGCATTGGATTACATCTATAAATCCTGATGGATCGGTAGCAAACTACTATTGTCAATCCCTAACCAAAGACAGACCGGTTTCGAACTTCTTATATTCTCATCAGTATGCCATACGTAGGTCATGGAACAGACAAGTGATAGTGGCCAATCTGCTAGTCTTAAGGTAGACTAACGAAATGAAGTAGAGGTGAGAGGTAAGTGAAATCTCTTAAAGATTGATAAATTCTGACAAAGGTATGAATTTATCTACAAATGTCCATGAATTGGAGAGATAATAACCAGATAAACTCTAATGTGGTCCGTGAACAATTGTTCATTCACGAAAAAAAAAGGATATTTTCTCCTCTTGTCGAAATATACTATTTTCAACTAAAAAGTATAATTATATTAAAAAGAGTTGTTTAATTATTTTACCCTGATTTTGAATCAGAATCAATAACTGGCGTTGGTATAGTGCTGCAGCAACCTGTACATTTACAATAAGCATAGTATTTCAAACTTTCTTATGCTATTGCATTTTTGTTGCTGCAAAAAGTTGATGGTGCTTCCCTTACTGATTTGAACTTGAATTTTTAGGGTGATATTCAAATACGAGAGGCAGGGAAACAACACCAAGCGCGTCGGCAATTGCAGGGTCGGGTGACGCAGGTCTGCATCGCTAAGAAACATTTAACAAGTAATAACACAAGCTGAACTTCTTTTGAACAAATAGTCAAATGTTCTGTCCACTAAGCCACCAACCATCCCTGATGATGCAAAGTTCTTCATGGTACTTAACACTACAGTTATGCGTATATTTTCAAAATTAGAGTTATCAACTCCAAAATAGAGACCTATTTGAATAAACTAAGCAAGATGTATTTTTTTTGTTTTAGTTCCATCAATGATAGAATGTATGATGGGACTCAATCACAAAAACAAAAAATAAATTCTTTTAACCTTTATCCTCCACTGTGTATATCTTAAAACCGATATTTTTTATTTAAGGCAAGATACTCTTTCTTGTGTCATTATTTCTTTTGGATACTCACGTTTTAGGTACATATATCTTACAAAGTAATTTTTTAAGATATAAACATGTCACAAAATAACCTTCTTTGTTCATAAAATCTGGCATTAAACACTTTCGGTTTATTCGAATCGAACAAACAAAGCAGAGGATGTCCATAGAGCGTTCGATCACAAAGTTTAACGAATTTCCAAATAAAATTACAGGGACATTGAAATTTGATATACGGCTTATTAAATGGCGTGTAGAGTTACTGTATATTTCCTTTTGATCTTGGAACGTCAATCGTTTTAGAAAAACTACATATATGAAAGGAAATGGCTTCGAAAATGATTTGATGAAAAGGCGCTGTTTATATCAAACTGTATTTATAAAACACGCCTATGAATTTATTTATGTTCAAATAGCAACTCTTTAGCACATTTCAGGTACATTTATTTCATTTTATTACATAACGTGTCATCAGGTGTTAACCCAATTACAGAATAAAAATAGCTTTGATGTTATATACAATGTATGTAAATCGAACATATTTAAATTATGACACAGAAATAAATATAATAAAAATAGAAAATGATATTTTTGTGAACGTTAGTCCTATTATAGAATATTCTATAAGTAGATTAGGGGGAGATGTTACAGACATAGAAATTGTTGGAAATGCCCCAAAACTAATAAACGGAGGAAAGGATATCGATATATTGTCTTGTGTATCAACACGACACTGAGGAAGATGTACGCAATTTAAAAACGCTTAAATTTATTATTGTTGTTTTCGAGAAGCCTAAAATATATAGGATGTTCCGTTTGAAATAAGCAAGTTGGTATCGACTTCCGGTATAAGCGGAAGTGCCAGCTGCTTGTAATTATTTTTGTTGGATTGGCCACACCGACATTCTGATGGGTACTATTCTCTATATCGATCGATTCAGTTCCCGGTGAGACATCCTGTATACACATACATAGACTTTGAAAAATTATTTCTTTATGGAAATGGTATAGTGCCAAAAGGCGCACATTTTAAAAATATTTTGAAATATACAGGGTGACTCGACACAGCGGAGCATCTTCGTGATCGTTTTTTTTAATGGAACACCCTATATATTTTTACATTTGTGAAGAAACATTAACAAATGCAGTGAAATCATTTAGTTTAGCATTAAGTGAACATATATTAATGTAAATTGTAGACCAATTTGAGTACCAAGGATTCAGTTTTTCGTTCGAGTCTCAATAGCTGTAGGGATACCATTTTTGTATTTAATTGTTAAATCTGTTTCACCGCCGTCCAACCTTTCTTTCAGTTCTGCTCTCTCCGTGTTTAAATATTCAATTTTTTAGGGGTTTTGTCATCTTGAATTCTAACATTTTTAAAGCGAGTGCCGGCTAATGCATTTTTTGATTTCAAGATGTTTTTAGCAACATAGCTATTACTTAGCACCACCTTAATTAACCGTGGTTTTTCAGACGGTTTTTCCAAACGCTGAATATGCAACGGACTATGATCTACAGCGGAATTACGATTCACAACAGAGATAATTTCTCCCACGATGCGGGCGTCATTAGATGGCCCGCTGGATACTTCCAGGGTTTCAGAAACGCCGCTAGTATAATGTTGTGAGCACGCTTAACACGTTCACACACATGTTGTTGTATTATTTTTTTGTTTTGCCCATTGACAAAATTGTGCTCGGTTTTTATAATCCCTATCAATCAGTTCCTGAATTAGTGAACGTGGTACGGATGAAATTTGTTTTTGTAGGTTTTGATGGACTAAAGATCGGTTTAGGATCTTCAATTATGCTTAAAAGTATAACTGTTTCGATTTCTTCATTTACTACATTTTTTGTTCGTTCCTTTTTCTCATGTTACACTTTCCACGTATTGTCAAATCGTTCCATCAACCTCTCAAATTATTTTTTATAGGGCTGTCTTCTTTCCGGATATCGCTCCTTATAAACTCGAGTTGATAGCTAACAACTTTTATCACTCGCAGCCAAAACATAAACCATATCGACCATTACTTCTCTCGAAAAATTCATTATTGGAAAGTGCGAATTTTAAAATAATTTATAACTTAAAATAAGTGTAAATATTTTGTCACAATAATTAATAATTAAACATCAATAAGGTAACTTTCAATTATTCTCACTTATGCCAAAATCATAGCTACTAGTTCAGTTCGAAATGAAAAGTATTATAATTTAATAGTTTTTAATGAAAAAGTAAAAATATCTGTGGAAATATCGATTTTAGGTAAATGATATTATTCACAAAAATCGTAGAGAATTAACCGGTTCAAAAATACAGTAATATACTGCTACGTGTTTACAATCTCCAGTAAACACTCTGTATGTAGGTCCAATTAAATTGCAACAAGAACTTTCATAAACCACCGATTTATTAATCACTTAAGTACCATAATTATTCCTTGTATTAAAACACACTAGTTATACTTTTAATCTAACATAAATTCACTACTTTAATTTACAACTTAATACTGTTCCTTATTTCATCTTAATACTGGCTTATGTAATGTAAAATTGTTCTAGTGCGCCGATCCGGTCCCTATATATACCCGCGTCGAATGTAGTAGAACATTCCAGATTGTTCCGGTATAACATTTGTGACTTTTCTGGCGCCGTTCTCGAATTTTCTATGATACCAGTGGCGTAGTCATGCACATAACAATACAGAGTGTTCAATTTGAAAAAATTGAGAAAATTTACTTCGAAATGTCCTGAATTAGCGCTAGTATAAAATACATCCTGTATAATTATATTCAATATTTGATGGTTATGTTGTTCTAGTATAAGGGATATACTAGAACAACATAACAATCAAATATTCTTCATAATTGCAAAATAAATCTTCTTAATTAATAGTAATACACACACGGCGAATTAATTTGTTAAACCTTATTCCGACCAAAATTTTCATATTGTGTCGAATAACTAGGCAGCGTCACGTCAAAAACGAAAAATCTGTGGGTCATTAGAAAGGTAATTTTACGATGAAATCACAAATGTAAAGATATATAGGGTGTTCCATTAAAAAAAAGACCTCGAAGATGCTCCGCTGTCGCGAATCACCCTGTATATCATAATAAACGTCTTTATTTTGAAGGGGAAGTTTGTCTATACGACATTTTAACTTAACCCTCACTTTATCAACTATATATTACAAATACAACTGTGTAATATAGTTATAATTAATAATAGTAATACATAATAAATAACAATAACAATAAATAGTAACAATAAATTAATATAATGACGAAGTTCCAACATTAATGAACTAAGTAGGTGACAAACATGATATAACAAATAACATAACAGAGATAAGAAATTTAACGAGAATGGAAAAATAAGAGGGAAGAAAAAAATTAAGATAAAAATAAAAAATAAAAAAATAAAAAATGCTCACCAATATTATTATTAGACAAGTTCGGATGGAATTTCTGAATGCAGTTACAAACAAAGATTTTAAATCTTGTGGTAATTTATTATACAGGGTGTCCCGAAACTCCCGCCTTCCCCTTTAAGTGCTAATTCTCCATGCAAAAATAGTAAGAAAAGTTCCTATAAACATGTGTCCGGAAATGCTTCCTAAGGGAGCTACGGCCCTCTAAGGATGGCGCAAGAATATCTGTTTTTGCTAATTATCTGGAAAATGAATTGGGACAACTTTATGAAACTTAGTTAACTAGGAAGAAGTGGCCCAATAAGTTGGCCTTCTCGATCGCCGGATTTAAATCCGATGGATTATTTTGTATGGGGTCATATACACAATTTGGTTAATTTTAATGAGACAATTAGGACGACATGCGAGACAACATAATTGCCGTATTTAACACTACTACCAGGGAAATGGCGCAAAGAGCCACAAGTAATATTGTTCGCCGTGCTGACACCTGCATTGAGCAGGAAGGAAGGCATTTTGAGCACATTTTGTAATAATAATAATCTTAATTCAGGTTGTTTTTTAAATCATAAATGTTCATTAAACTTTTGCACAATGTTTCTTTTACCACTATTGCCAAATAATTGAAAATAGTTCTTTTAGGAAATCATATTACCTGTGGTGTATTTATATCATAATAGATAATCATATCGAGATACTCCTGTGAGGTGTACTCAGCCTGAATGACATACGCCTACTTTGAAAAATAAATTATACGCATTTAGCAAACGAATACGCAATATTTCGTTTAGACCGCTTTAACTCGAAAACAGCTTGCCATATGGCAAATTGTAAAGAGGACCTTTTTTGCAGAATTAACCAGGGAATCATAATCAGGGACTAAAATACTAAAAATGTCAAATGGAAAAATAAATATGTAGAAACAAAGAACACCGTCCCCTCGTTTCTCCGCCCCAGGATAAAATTAATTTTGGCTAATACTGTAAAACAATAACCTTTAATAATCGAAATTAGTTAACCAAGTTTCATAAAGTTGTCCCAAATCATTTCCGAGATAATTAGTAAAAACACCTATTCTTGCCCCATCCTCAGAGGGCCGTAGCTCCCTTAATAAGCATTTCCGGACACATGTTTATAGGAACTTTTCTTACTATTTTTACATGGAGAATTAGCACATAAAGGGGAAGGGCGGGAGTTTCGGGACACCTTGTATAATGATAAGTATATAAAGCGCGCTCTGAGCTCTGATATTTACAGAATGCAAATGCGATCGCAAAACGAGTTTATTTTTTAAATATTTAGGTTACTCCGTTTTCGTAACCTTATATACAACATTAGCTAAATGCATTTGTCATCGTTGTTCCATTGTTAACCAGTTTACATTTTTTAATTTGTGGGTAATAGAATCGTATTTACGTAAGTTAAAAATGTAACGTAAACAGGATCTTTGAGCTCTTTCAATTTTGGTGCTTACGGCTTTATTTATAACAGGTACATATACTACATCAACGGTGTTAAATTCTGATAAAATTAATGAATTACATCTTTCTAGGAGAGAATCTTTATTACTGTACAGAAGTTTGAGTTTAGCATAGGCCGTTCTAATTAAATTGTTTACATGATGGTCAAATTTAAGGCTATCATCTATTATCAGGCCTAGATTTTTACAGGTGTGTTTTATTTCTAAAGGAGTATCCATTATTTTATTGGTATGTTAGTTTCAGTAACTTTAAGTGTGTTTCTTTTCTTCCAAAATACATTACACAGGTTTTACTGATATTTATATTTAAATTATGATTTTTCGCTACAGTTACTAAATTATTGAGATTGTTGTTAGTGAAACTGAGTGAATTTGCGATATTAGTAATAGAGAATGACTTATACAACTGTGTATCATCAGCATAAAAGTGAGCATTCATATTAGTTGTTGTATTGCTAAAATCAAATGTATTTAAGTTATAAAGTAACGGTCCCAAAATGGAACCGTGCGGTACTCCTTTATTCGTAAATAAGCTGTTCGACACACAGTTGTTTAACCACTTTTTGTCTTCTCCTACCTAAACAACTTGTCAAGAATTTTATTGCATCCTCATCAAAGCCTATGTAATGCAATTGGGCACAAAGCAATTCATGGTTAATTGTGTCAAAATATTTTAAAGTGTACGCCTTTTGACACCATACCACTTCCATAAAAAAATAATTTGCCAAAATAAGGCCGATATTGGGCTTTGACACATTATTGGGACACCCTGTATAAGTTGCTAATATAATAAAACAAACTCAGGAAAATTTCACTTCGTAAATATTCGACATTAAAATTAAAACTCTTGTGTAAATAAAACACGCGACTGAAAACGCTATGATATTGCCTTGACGTCATTTTGATGTCACTAATTTGCCCTGAATTTGCTAATTCACATTGTTACTCTTAATCTTGTTAACTATTGGTTAATATGACGGACAATGATTTCGTAACATGCTTAGTATATTAATCTATAACCACATCATTCTGTTTAGATGTTTCAACGTTTCAAAAATAATGACGTGACGTCCCTGGTCGAGAATGACGTCACTCGGCAGGGACAGAGCGCCTCAATGGTTTTTAATTCTCAACCAAAATAAATAATTTTTTTCACCCTCAATTTTGACAAAAGTAAAAAGGAAAAAATACAAGAAAGCATCGTAATCCAGTCAGTAGGGGTCAAGAAAGGCCTTTGCCTTACAAAAGGTGGAGTAGTAACAATTTTTAAATATGTTGTTCAGATTTGGACCTTGATAAACAAATCGAAGTATTTGACCTTGGAGGGACCGCTTGAGCCGCCATCTTGAGTAAAAGGTACAAAAAATTAGTTTTTTGATAGTAACTCCGCAGCAGTTGATCCAATGACGAAAACAAAGTTAATGAAGACAAAATTCTTCACATTTTTTGTATAAACTTTTTTTGTAACTCCAACATGCAACGAATTACAGAAGCTGGAAGATGAACATGTTTCCAAAAAATAGTAAATTTTTTTACGGTAAATTTAGTAAGAACAAATTACACTTTTTTAAATGTGCTTTCCACACTACAATGAGATTGTACAGTGATATCTATTTCAAATTACAGTGATTTTTATTGTAACATATACATTTTCTTATCGCCGCAGTGGCTTACTATAAGTTAGATTATTTATCCATTTGAAGTTTCTTTCTAGTTTGTGGAACAAAAGATTCCTAGAGCAGGTGCAGTAGGTATAGAACTTTCCTCGTACGTGTTTTTGTTTCTTTTGAAAAGGGCAACCCCCTCTCCACTCCAAAGTGCTAGGGGTACGGCAGGATACTGCACGCTCGTCGTTAGATCAGCCGCTGCGGAGTTACTATCAAAAACTATTTTTTTTTCCTTTTATTCAAGATGGCGTCTCGAGCAGTCCCTCCAAGGCAAAAACTTGGATTTTTATCAAGGTCCAAACCTGAAAAACATATTTAAAAATTATTATTACTCCACCTTTTGCAGGGCAAAATTCCCTACTGACTGGATATCTGTGATGTAAAAAAAATCATGCGACTTTCTCATTCTCTGTGGAACTATTCAATTTGTAACGGGTTCGGTAGAAAAAAGTATCCATTTTACATTGAGTTGTTGTTATTAATGGCCAAATTTTTATTCAAAAATTAAGCACAAGGGTCTTGAGGAAGCACGGAAATTTTATTTTATAAATAATGCATCAGTCAAATCACCTCCTTCTTGCCCCTGACACTCTTAAAGCCTAGCATGAACGTGTTTCATCACCCGCTCCAACATTTCAATTTATATTGCGTTCATCTTTGTCTGAATATTATATTGTTGTTTCAAAATTTCCAGTTTTCACTTTAAGTAGCTCAAAAAAAATAACAAGCTGAGACACGGTGACCGTGTCGGCCAGTTAATGCCCCCAAATTTCGAAATGACATGACCAGGAAACATTAGAATTGTCAGAAAATCCCTAGCAGTGTGGAAAATGGTTCTGTCCTGCTGAAAACATACTCTTCGAATATCCACATCAGCATTACGAAGTTTCTGATCAAAGTTACGCAATACCTGTTGATAACGTTGTGATGTAACCGTAACCATCATGTCATTTTCCTCAAAGAAGAATGGCCCAAAAATTCCAAAGGCGGATAATGCACACCACACAGTAACCTTTTTGCTATGAAGCGGTAATTTGTGCAATTGTAGAGGATATTCCGTCGCCCAGTAGGGAAAGTTCTGTTTGTTAACATATCCGAAAAGATGGAAATGAGCTTCATCTGACATCAGCAAGCAATCAACGATATTCGGGTTCTCAGCAAACAGTCCTAGAAACATTCCTAAAAATCAACACGTGTTCCAAAATCTTGAGGCAGAAATTTTTGTATGACTTGAATTTTGTAGAGATGCAGGCGTCTTTCAGAATGCGGCGATAACTACAGTTCGAAATATTGAGTGCTAATAAATGCTTATCGTTTTGCAGATCGTTTAGGACTTTGTAGCACAGCTGCTCTTGCCCTTTTAGCCATTTTCAAGGGTGCGTACAGAACGAGTTCTTCCTTTTGGTTTTTCTCTGACACATGAAGCAGTACTGCAAAACTTGTGTACCCACTTTTTAATTGTTATTCAACTAGAAACTGAATCTTGCGGATTTAAATGAGAGTGACGACGAAATAAATGCTATGTACATTTGGACTATTCTGGATATGATTTAGTCGAGTCAATGAAGTGTCAAAATCCTTAAAACTTCTTAATCCTCAGGGACAAGTCCGAAATCAGAAACATTTCAATGTGCGCAGTTAAATATTTATATTGTTTAAACAGTATAAACACAATTTATGAAGAAATTAATTTTTTCACGAAATTTACATCAAAGAAAGTTTTTTATACTGAAAAATTGAAATTTATAGACAAATTTTATTTTTATAACATAAAAATGCAGTGTTATAAGAGTAGCAAAATATGTATGCGCAAGGAATTTCTCTTATGGTAAGTCAAGTGAAATTTATTTGCAAAAAATGCGTCGACTAGAACAGCAATTGAATGAAAAAAATTTTGAGATATTTAAACAAAATCATAGCGCTAGAAGTTTTGATGTATATTTATCAAAAATCTCAACAGATCAGACAATCAAGCAAACACTAATGAAGTCGATGACAGTAGATGGCAGCCCATTCAGACGTGGAACAACTTCAATTGTTGTGTTTAAATGGATAAAATCAACGATATTTACAACAGTCGAGACATAATAAACGGAATGGAAAAATTTTGTGAAGTTTCATTTACATTATCATATCAACATGTTGATGCTAGTGATATCACAATCAATGAAGATTCTAAGCCTGTAAATAAAATATTAGAATTTTATAATACCCACAACCCTCTTCCTGATTTACAACAAGTTACGTCAATTTCTACAGGCATTATAAGTTATGACATCATTGATTTTTATAAAGCGTTTGATGTTAGAATTCGATTAAGAAATCAAATAAGAGATTCAAATTTTAAAGATATAAAAATGAAAGTTAAAGGAACTATTAAACCATTATTAAGTATGAACAGTCAAGTTAAAATAAATAATAATGAAATTGTTATAGACCCAAATTTAATTTTTCAACGCATATGTTTTTTTGAGAAAGACTAATGACGAACTTAGGATGTATTTTGATTATGAATTGCCCCCCTATCCTCTTTCTGTTTTTGATAATTCTGGAATAACAAAATCGAAGAAATCATCGCTAAATGATATATTTAAACAATGTGAATGAGATGTTAGCGATATTAGTAAGTTTTACTACATCATTGATGGCGGTATGTTTCTTCAAAGATTAAAATGGCAACAAAATTTAAACTTTTCCTACATTTGTAAAGAATACATCAAATATTTGCGTAATAACTATGACACTAATGTTAAAGTTCTTTTTGATGGGTACAGTAATGATGTAATTAAAACTTCTAGATGAAATCGTAGATATATAGATAATACCTCCATTAATTATTTATTTAATGAAGACATGCCTTTAAAAACCACTAAGGAAAAGTTCCTAGCGAACAGCTGTAATAAAAATAGATATTAATCTTCTATCAAAAAAACTTAGTGAAAATAATGTTTAGTGTTGTCAAGCAGAAAGTGATGCTGATCGTTTAATTGTACAATCTGCTCTAGATTGTCATGTAGCTATTGTAGCAGAGGATATTAATGCGTTAGTGCTACTGATGGTATATCGCCAGATGATAAGGAATTGTTCTTTTTGAAACCGCCAAGATTGAATTGTACAGCGAGTTTATAAAAAAAAAAGTTAAAGCATTTGGGAATATAAAAAAGAATATACCCCCTTTCTCCATGCCTTCACAGCATGTGATACTACATCAGCTTTTTATAATAAAGGAAAAAATCATTTTTTTTAAATTGTCAATTCTGATAACAAATTACGTGCAGCAGCTGAACTTTTATGATGGAAAATGTACGTGAAGAAGAGTTTTACACCGCAGGTTTTCACTGTATTCTTACACTGTATGATGCTAAAACGGCGAAAAGTTTAAATGAATTAAGATATAAATGTTTTATAACACTGTCGAAAGATAAAAGCGTACAACTTAGTTCATTACCTCCAACAGAAGATACAGCGAAATAGCACGTCAAAAGAGTTTATCTTCAAGTTCAGCAATAGAAAAATAATTCTAAAATATTTCCCGAACATTGAGGTTGGCAGAAAGAATATTATTTAACACCAATAAAAATGACACAACCAGCAGAATCAAATAACATTTTAAAAATTATATTTCGCTTTTGCAAAACTGGTTGCGAGATAAAGTCCCCAACTCTCCATATGGGAATGAAAATTAAATATTATTTTTTTTGTATGAATTACTAATCTATTCATATATTTTAACAAAAAATCGATTTTTCTTAAATATATAAATTATATTATATTTAAGTGTAAAATAAATAAGAAATCATTTATAATTTTTCATAATTTTTTTGGACAATTTTCATATAATTTAAAGCTTTTAATAATTATAAAATAAAAAAAGAAATAACATTTTTTAACCCTTTACTATTTAAAAGGTAATAAACACCCTAAAAAATTAATTTCTGCATAAATTGTATTTATATTGTTTAAACAATATAAATATTTAATTGCGCACATTGAAATGTTTCTGATTTCAAATAATATACAAAAACAAACATTTAAAAAAATCATCAAAATCGGACCTGTCCCTGAGGACTAAGAAGTAAAAACCTCCATTGACTCGACAATGTATAGTATGTAAACATTTTAAGAATTTCGGTGATGAGTATACATGTTTTCTAATTTAATAAATGGAAATAGTTTAAATTTAATTTATATCCTCCTGTGTGGATGAAAAGTTGTTTGAGTTTGGATAATATATATCGGGGTGTTTATTTTGTAAATGTATTTTGTGCTCTAGATCCATTAAATACGTCTATAAATACGAATAAATTGCTAGCTGACATGTTAATGAACTGACTTAAAATAATTCCAATATAATTTGTTAATGTAAAATACCTTTGTCAATGTATACAATACATTTCACAATTTCATTGTAAAATTAACAGTGATCCGAAAGTGTACTCTTAATTGTGTTAGTTCAAATAATTATCTCAGAGATCGACAGATTAAGGTCACCCGCTGAAATATTTATTGGCTGTGAGAATTTTCGTTCAAATTTTTATTTTCTATTCATGGACAAGCTCTGTCGGGAGCGCCGTTTATATTGGAAATCCTTTTAGTCATAACGTGTCTAAATGCTAATATCTAACCTCAATTACGAGAAAAGTTTCTGAACGAAAATATCCATCGTTGTCTTAAAACATTTAATATCGATATGGTAATGACAGATGCGACATTCATAATCAATTTCTTAAAAAGGTCAGCAGATGAATATGCCTGGAACTCGATATCGTTTGTTTCATGTCTTGGCATCAAAGTGAAAAATTGTACGTTTTTTATATTTAAATAAGATATATTTTTTCGATTACGAGGTTTTAACTAAGTTCCCTGAATTTACTCTAATAATTCCCATAAAGAATCTGACTGTTTGTTTATTTGTTGATCAGATCGTATGTCACTCTGCATCTGTATTTAAGATAATTTAAAATAATTCACAGGAAGCTAATCAAGTTTTATGTTTAAGATTTCCTGAGTTGGTGAAATAATAATAATAATAATAATAAAATAACTTGTAAGTGTATAACAAATGTATTACATTACCAATGCACAAGGCGAAGTCTAGGCACGCAGCTACTCTACTACCCTAATCTATACATCATCACAAACTAATAAACTAATATATAAGTACATGGTACAAATTAAGAGCAAAAGGAGGAGAAAACATATTGTGATAGTCAATTTATATGCTTATATATATCTAACAATCAGTACCAAAATAATGAAGTAAATCGCACTCATTACATTTAGTTTCTCAGATCAGATCTGTAGTAAAATTATGAAATGAGAAAAAGAGAAGAAGAAGTAAATAATCTAAGTTGTGGCGTTTGAAATACTACTGAGTTCTCATTATGTGTTTTTTAATTTTTTTTTTCTTCGGTACTTACTGGTAATGATTTAAAGGTAACTGAAATATCGTTATATACATGAGGAGTATTATAGGAGAAAGACCTCGTAAATAATGTTGAATGAAAGCGAGGTAGTGACAGGTTATGTGTAAAACGGAGACTTTTACTGTGAACATTGTACCTGAAACTGAATTTGTCTCTAAGATATAGTGATGATGAGGTATTCAGCAAATAATGTATAATAGATAGATGATATTTATATAAGTATTCAACTTTAAGCCAATTTAGTTCCTTTATTTTATAAGATATATGGTCGAACTTTTTTAATCTGAATACATTTCTACAACAACTACTCATTACTTTTGTTAACGAAATTTGGTAAACTGGTCTAGGCATGAGTAGTAAACAACGTTACAGTAGTATAAAATAGGTAAGACTAGACTTTCGCAGAGCTTTTTCTCATGTTAAATTTTATGATGCTAATATTAGCATATAACAGTTCTAGACTAAAACATAATATTTTTAGTCGCAAACTCCTCTATAAAATCCTTATTTTACTATAAAAAACATAACCAGACTGCAACCAACAGCTACTCTCCGGGCTATGTGGCCCGCCGAGCGCCGAATTACAAGTTACAAGCCTGGCGCGTTAAGTGTAATTATTGCATATTACCATCAAAATGCTAATGCTTCGTTTGCAACAAACACCAGACAAATGACTGATCCTACTTAAAAGAGCTCTCGTGCCACTAAAAATTTGCGACTAGAAATATTATGCTTTAATATTCCGCCCTCTAAAAGCGCATTTGAACTATGCTAAGCCCAGTCAGGTTATTTATTTTTGGATTGCAACAGACACTAGACCGCTAGATGCCGCCTGCTGACTATTTTACATGTCGTTATCCCAAAGATACTGAAATGTACTAAATGGTCAAGTGATCCTCGTGTCGGTCGTCACATGCCTACCTTGCACTGACGAGAGCCAACAGCTCGAAACTGCAGTCTGCAAGTGGTGTGTGACGACTGGCATGAGAACTCCTTTAAGTAGGATCAGCCTTTCGGCTGGTGTTTGTTGCAATCAAAGCATTAGTGTTTTGATGGTAATATGCAATTATTACACTTAACGCGCCAGGCTTGTAACTTGTAATTCAGCGCTGTTGGTTGCAGTCTGGTTATATTCCTTATAGTAAAATAAGGATTTTATAGAGGAGTTTGCAACTAAAAATATTATGTTTTAATATTCCGCCCTCTAAAAGCGCATTTGAACAGTTTTAGACTAACATGACAATTTTTTTTACTAGAGATGATACATGATTTTGAAATCTCAATTTAGTGTCAAATAATAAGCCCAAATTCTTGGCAAAATTTACAGCCACTAAAGGCCCATCTTCAATTTTCAAATTCAAGTTTGATGTCAAGTTTTCCTTATACGTATCAGAGCAGTATAAAATGAACAAACACATTTAGTTTTAAATTATTTTGATTAGCATAACTTGATATTGCAGAAAGATCTTCATGAATTTGTCGTGATGCTTGGTTTACAGCGTTCACTTTGAGCGAATGAAACAACTGTGTACCATCAGTGAAGGCTTACATATTCATATATTCAGAACATTTAAATACATCAGCTGGGCGTACTCAAAATAGAAGAGGCCCCAAAACGGAACCCTGTGGTACGCCAGAAGTAATATTTGTTATATCAGAATATTCATTATTTAGAAACACCATTTGTTTCCGATTTGCACGATAGGATGAAAAGAAATTTGCCATTGTGTAGTCAAAACCATAAAAGTTTAACTTCGCGCATATCAGTGCGTGATCAAGAATATCGAATGCTTTGGAAAAATCTAATAAGACTAATGCGCATGCCTCGCAATTATCCAAAGCATTAATGATGCTGTCGGTTATGTTTAGTAAAACAGGTAAAGTCACCTGAAAACCAATAGTATTTTAACATTAAAAAATACAAAACTCAAGTTTGGAAGAATTGGTGTTCAAATAACACCAAGAATGTCTTTAAAGTTTGCTACACGAATTGATGTACTGATGCACCGAGTAAATTAAAAGACAACTTTGAGAATATTCTCGCATCATTTAATCTAAAGATAACAATCGATGAACCCAGCAGAGTAACACTCAGAATAAAAACAATTATTGATAACATAATAATAAATACTTACTTAATTTTTTTTTTTTCCAGAAACATAGAACTTGGACTGTCAGATCATATGGGACAACTGATTAAAATACAACAAAGGTTGAACCGAAATACATAGAACAAAAGATTTTTTTAAAAATTACTAGTTACTAAAAAATATTGATTGGTAAAACATGTATACTTTAAAAGATATCGATCTGGATATAATTTACAGTTTTTTTTGTCTTGTTTTAGTCTCTGTTTTTGCAGGAAAAAAATTCAATATCGTGAATTTTCGCAAATAAAAGGAATTTAAATTTCCTGTTAATACAAAAAACAACCTATGGACCATAAACGACATACAAATGAACAAGTGCTTATAGCATATATGAACAGATATTGTAAAGTATTAAAACAAGTTATTAAGATCGTTAAAGAGAATTTGTTTGCTAATTAAATACATAATTCTGAAAACAAAATAAAAAGAACATAGAAATTTGTAAATTAAAAAATACTCAAGTCTTCAATTCCGGAAATATAGATATGGCAATAGGTAATAGAAATATTGTAGACCAAAAATCGATTGCAGAGGAGTTTTGTAACTTTTTACTGACGGGGCTCGCACTGTAACTTTAAATGTAACAAGTAATTTAAACTCATATGTATGTTTGAAAAGTGGAAACTTTAATAAACGTTCTTCGTTTTGCTTTAATTCGGTGAGTGAGCATCTGATCACACTTCACAGAAAAACAGGGGTTGTTTTATTTTTTTGGGCCATATACTTTATTTATTCACACATGAAAACTTATTTCTTCTCTAAAGTAATTTTTGTAAGAAGATAATATCATTGCATGCCAACTGTGTCCATTGTTAGTCCAAATATTTAGAGAATAACGCATTGTGTCGGCTTTAAGTCTATTTTTAAAATATTCGGACACCAAAATGTGGTTCTCGGCACAATTTAGATTTATTTGTGTCAATTTTGTAACTACACGTAGTAAGGCGCATTGCCGTAACATATTAGAAACAATTAGAAACATGTTAGTCACATATTTGCTGCATTACAATAGCATTTCGTAAATATGCGACACATTTTAGCCATGTTTTGGAAACAGCTATGGGCACATTTTGGAATCAAGTTAGTAAACATTTTCATCACCACTTTGGGCATATATCCTACACAGTGTGGACTCTGTTTCAAAACTGTGCCTATAACATGTGTCGTGTCCAGTGTTGACACATTGCCTAAAATATGTCTTTCAATGCTCCTTGGGCAGTGTCGACACATTGTCTAAAATATGCCTTTCAATGCTCCTTGGGATATTTTAGGGACTTCCGTTGTATTTTTTATAAACTTCCCAAATTACAGTTCACATGCATTGACACGTATTCAATTGAAATCAACGTCACTACAATCTAGAACGATACAAAATACTTATGATTTTACGCGCCTACATTTCTACCGTTCGACATCAAAAATGGGGATTGTCAGATTTAGATGAGTACTTGTCCATATATTTCCGTTAATTACATTTTTGCACGATCGAAATTTTTTGTTTATTTACAAGATCTGTTTCCAAGACAGTAGGTTATGTTTATTGGTTGCTAGGCCTAACATGTCGCGGTAAGTGATACTTACCGATGTCTGAACGGTAAGTAAACGGTCTAATTTAAAAATTATCACATTTGACAAATTGGACTTGCCGCGAAATAAAAACGTCACTTTTTAATTGAAGTGTAAGTAGATAAGCTAGGAGGGTTCTGGACCAAAGTCCCATGTATTTTCTTATGGAGGTTCATTTTGCAGAATTTTCGTTCGGGACAATGAGAATGTGCTGGATTCGAGATTTTGAGAAACTACACAAGTCACTGAATAACACTAGGAAGGAATATATATTTGAATTGAACAGGACCCTTCGGATTGCGAGACAAATGTCTTATCGTTGAGTCGCCGTGGTACTCCCTCGACACTGTTTTATACCAACATATTAGACCTTTATAATGCACGTTACATAGGTATAAGGATACCCTTGCTCATATACACTTTTCGCTGCATATATCATAAAATGTTGATAAATTGTGCATTATTTGACGAGCTGTATTTGAGGATATGTCATATAATTTGATCTGATGGAATTAGGGGTGCTGTTTTATTTAATGTAGTAGTAATATTGCTAGAATGGAGATATAAATTTAAAATAATATATAACTTATAGGTAGTATGTTTCCCAAAGTTCGATCTCTAGCTGAATAGGAAGTTCGATCAAAACATAATGTACTTTTAAAGTCTATGCAAAAAGCGTAGACTATCTCCATTGGACAAAACGATTACGTTTTAAAGTTTTTACGCAAACATTTGGAATTATTACATCAACTCTATATTTATATATATAGCCGTATTTTCATAAGATTTCGGTGAATTGTGATTAATATATAGGCATTTAAATATACATATAACGAAATGTAAGAATATTATTAGAGAATATATATTAGATTAATATGTTTAATGTGTGGTTACAGCAGATAATTTGATCTGATGGGATTAGCAAAAACGGTCACCGTTGACGATGTTATGACATTATATCGCTCACCTCGAAGATAGCATCCGTCATTGGTTGTATGGCTCTCTGCGTTGATTTTTGTTTTGTTTTTGGTATCTCTTCGGCAGTGAGCCATAGGACTAATGACGGACGCTATCTTCAACGGGGGCGATATAATGTCATAACATCGTCAACGGTGATCATTTTTGCTGTAGTTATTAAATAAATAAATAAATAAATACACCACAGGTAATTCTGACCCCCTTTATCCCGGAAGGCTCTAGAAGAGCCTTGTGTGGGAGGGGGCTACACATATAGAGACAAGGGACACACACCCAATATCCGTGTATAGTGAAAAAATTCCTCTCACAGTATTTTCCACTGCCACGTCCGGGGATTGAACCCGGAACTTTTGGGTGAGAGGCCAAGTGCGCTTACCTCTTGACCATCAGTCATACCGTCATTACAGCGAGAAATGTAATATTACTAGTGTTTTTGACTTGGAGCTGATTTTATATCCGAAAATACATAGAATTTATTTATTTGACGACATAGCGCAAACGTAAAAATATGCACATCAAACTAGTTTTAAATTCATTTTGGGGAAAATTTGACTAAAGAAAGGATAAATCAATGGCGAAAATAATGTATAATTGTTCTGAAGAATTCTTTAATATGTTTATTAACAAGGCAATATTAATTAATAGTGGTCTAGACGTTAAGAGTCCATATATTGGGATAAAAACAAAGTATCTGGTCCTCTGACAATGTGCCTGGTATATTCGTATATGTTATAACACAGGGTAGTCTTAAAACTTTACAGCAATCTAGAAAAAATTAGAAGATATAGTTCTTTATTATGATACAGATAGTCTATGATGGCTCAACCTCAATTTAATTGGTGACATAATGGATCAACTTGAAATGTCCTCTTTTATACATTACGGAATTTGTCAGCGGGGGTCCTAAACCAAACTCTACCCAAATAAAGACTTGCGAAGACCACAGTTCTATTCCATATGGTTATAAAAAGTTTAAAATATAATACTTTAACGCTTGCTAACAATTTGTGGCTGCTAAATAGTTCGTCATAAAGCTGAATATAAAGCTGTATATATTTTGTATTATCATTTTCTGACCTTTGTAGTTATAATGCATATATAATAAGAACATATGATAAAAATAAAACTACATTAGTACACGTTATTAGATACCTACAACTTGGATTTGATTTGGTTGTGATCTACTCTATATATATATTATATTAATCATTGTACTAGGTATATATTTTTTAATGTATGCATTCTTATTTTAAAAATGATTCTGTTATGTATATATGAATGCACAATTGATGTAATAATTCTAGTTGTTCGTGTAAAAAGTATGTAATAAAATCGTTTTGTTCAATATAGAGAGTATATTCTATTCTACTACGCTGTTGGGTAAATTATGCTTTGATCGAACTTTCCATTCTACTAGAGATCGAACTTTGCTAAATATACTACCTATATCCTATGTATTATTTCAAATTTATATATTTAGACGTCTATACCTCCATGCTAGTCATATTACTACTATATGAAACAAAACAGCACCCCTAATCCCATCAGATCAAATTATATGCTATAACCACACATTAAACATATTAATCTAATATATATTCTTTAATAATATTCTTCCATTTCGTTATATGTATATTTAAATGCTTACAGAATAATCACAATTTACCAAAATCTTATGAAAATACGGGCTATATGATATGGATATATGAATATAGAATTGATGTAATAATTCCAAATGCTTATATAAAAACTATATAACGTAATCGTCTACGCTGTTTTGCGTAGGCTTTAATTTACATTATGTTTTGATCGAACCTCTTATTCAGCTAGAGATGGAGCTTTGGGAAACATACTACTTATTTATTTATTTATTTATTTACGTACAAATACATTTACGTGGCAGACAATAACATTAGCAATTAAAATAAACATTATATGAAAGAGATGTGAAGACAAATAAATACAAATACTAAAGACTAATAACAAGTATAATATATAAATAAAAATATGATTATTTATAAGGATTACTGCAGTATAGCACGTTTTTCCTGATTTAGAGATTTATTAAATAAATAAAGTTCGCTGTAGAATTTGTTCCCAGTTGAACTTATTCTATTTACAGGACTGAACATTGCATATGATGTTCTACAATAAGGTATAGATAAAATGGACACATTTCTAGTGTTGAAAGATGGTACCCTAAAACACATAGACTTTAAGCAATCAGGAGAACCGATATAATTGTTGATAATTTTGAATGCAATAAACATCGTAATATTGACGCCTGGTATGTAAGGAATTGATACCCAAATATAATTTCGTTTCCTCGCAGATTAAAAAAATTCCCCTTGTGCCAAGTTTATAGCACATGAATCGAATGAATTTATTTTGAACAGATTCGTGCCTATTGATATACGTTGTAGTAAGGTGACCAAACAATGTTGGAGTATTCCATAACAGATCTAACCAGAGAAATATACAATGTAGTTAACGCACGAGGATCTGAAAAGTCTTGAGGCATTCTTTTAAGAAACCCTAACATTTTATTTGCTTTCGCAATCATTTTTTCAAAATGCTCTGAGAAAGAAAGTTTAGAATCAAATATAACTCTTGAGTCTTTCACAGTGGTTACATTACGTAATCTCACATTGTTAATGCTGTAGTCAAAATTAATGGGTGACAGTCTGCGACTAAACGACATGGAGTAGCATTTCTCGACATTAAGAATCATATCATTATCAACATACCAAGCATAAATTGTTTGAATATCTTTTTGAATCTGTGCACAATCAACCTGAGAACAGATATTACTAAATATTTTCAGGTTATCCGCAAACAGTAAAAATTTACATTCGATACACTTAGCAATATCATTGATGAACAAGTTAAACAATAAGGGACCAACATGGGAACCCTGAGGCACTCCAGATGTTACCGAAAATGACTCAGATGTATAACCGTCAACGAGAACTTGTTGAGTTCTCTCAGAGAGATACGACTGAATCCACGATAATAGAGGAGAACCAAGTCCAATGCTCTGAAGTTTTTTTATAAGAAGACTTACTTATAACTTATATATTATTTTAAATTTATATCAACATGCTAACAATATTACTACTATATCAAATAAAACAGCACCCCTAATTCCATCAGATCAAATTATATGACATATCCTAGAATACAGTTCGTCATATAATGCACAACTTACCAACATTTAATGATATATGCAGCAAAAAGTGTATATGAACAAGGGTATCCTTATACCTATGTAACCTGCATTACAAAGACCCCTGTCTAGTATGCTCGTATACAGTGTCGAGGGAGTACCACGGCGGCTCAACTATAAGTATCGTAATTCGAATGGCTCGTGTTCAATTCCTTATGCCCGCTTGGCTTCTTTATTCATCATAAACTAAAATGACCGTTCCCAATTTCTCGAATCCCATTAATTCAAATTATAAGTAGTTATTGTACATTAAATATTATATATTCCCCCCTAGATTCAGTGACTTATGTAGTTTCTCAAAATCCCGAATCCAACAAGTTCTCATTGTCCCAAACGAAAATTCTGCAAAAAGAACTTCCATAAGAACATACATGAGATTTTGGTCCAGAACTCACCTAGCTTATCTACTAGCGTAATTCAATACGATCGTGCAAGAAACAGTATGAGCATCACGAACGTTAAGGGTTGTACGTACCGGTCTCCAGCAAAATTGGAGGCTCTGATAGCGCTAAGCCTCCAAACATTGCCGTCGAGCGGTAAACGTCCCTTACCTTTCTTGATACTCAATATACTATAAAAGCGGTCTTGGAATTTTAAACCTAATTTTTCACTTTTCCACATTGATGAAAATTATCCATGTATATTTCGTTGATCAACTGTAATATATCGAATTTTCAAATAAAAATTAATTAAAAAAGGCATATTACAATTGTGTATTGCGTATTGTTGTGCTATAGTAATTATAATGGATAGACAAATTGTAAACAGCATCCTTATGGATCCTCATGAGAATATAATAAATAATGAAAGAAGAGGTATAAAGCTTGGTTTAATAAAAACAAGTTGACAGGACTCTTGAAAGTTCGCGTTTATAGGAATTCTTAAGACCTTCTTTTGTTGGCGTAAGACTTTCATTGTACAGCAGGAATTTCGCTACAAAACAACCGCATAACACAATATATAAAGAAAGATGAAGAATTAAGTATTTTTTAATTTATCTATAAGATACGAAAGAAAGTTCAATTTTCCAAATAGGTAAATAGAGTTTACGTTCGTTCCATTAAAGTTCTGAATATATGGATATAAATAATAAATAAATAAAAATAACAATATTTTAATGTGTGGTCTGATATAGTCTAGTATACTTTAACTTGGCGTATGTATGTATGAGTTAATATTTCCGTACGATTTCATTTTCTCTTGTACACAAAGATCCAGAAATATTGTCCACGTAGACAATGTTTCTGGACTATTGCTTTAACTTTGTGTACAATATGGGAGAAAATGAAATCGTACGGAAATATTAACTCATACATACACACGCCAAGTTAAAGTATACTAGACTATAATAGCAGCTAAAATGCATAGTATGATTAGCATTAGTCCTGTCAACAAATTATTGTAGCCTACATGGAGGGCGATAGAATTTTTGATTTCAGGGCTGGGTTTGGGGTAGTTAGGAGGTAAACTTCCTAAAACCCCCGCGATCCTAGGAGGTCAACTTTGCGGGGGGCCTGACTTTTTTTGTTTTTCACTTATAACTCGAAAACTATTGGTCCTAGAGAAAAAATTATGCTTGCCATTTTGAAGGCTGACAAAATTTCCTACATTTTTTACTTCTATCTTCAACCGTTCTCGAGTTGTCCGCTTCTGAAAATCGCTGATTTCCGGAAAGCGCTGTTTTGGATCACATGTTTCATCATACTCTATTCTTAACGCGTCAAATCTTTTTTGTAAAATAAAATACAACCAAATCAAGTGAAGAGGGTTAAATTGGCTTGAAAATAATAAATTCTACATATAATTAATAGCTGAAATACTGGATTTCAAGTTTTTTTACTGTAATGCGATAAGGTTATTGCTTGAAATCAGTACCTACATTTTATTGCATTCATTTGGCTTTTTTTTTTAAATCTATTTATTGCTGTAAGTTGTTGCATTTGGTATAGTAATAAGTAGCTACATTCCAAACAGTAGGTAAAGGTAGGTAGGTACCTCTATAAAAAAAGAACACTGTATTATCGTTTGAGCTACTTTTAATCACATATAATTGGCTAACAGCGAAAGCTTTTTTTAAAGAAAGAATAAACCGATCAATTTTCGGACGAAGGAATAATTTATGTGTACACCATGCCAGTAGAAGAGGAAAATGAATCCTCCAAAAAACTACCATGTCATCAAATTCTTCATACTCCTCATCCTCTTTTATAGGGACTCCATTGTGGCAGTTGCTCTGGCAGTTGAGGCATCCTAACGAACAATTTAATGATGCCTTTCTGCATCCGCATCCTGGGTCACAATCTTTTTGGCAACGACAAAATATAAATTGCAAAATTTCACCGGAGACAGCATTATTGTCTGTTTTTTAAATTAAAGGAAATAGGATTGTAGAGAATTTCATCAGGAACAAATAGCTTTTTGAAAAATGGTTCTATTATCATTTTTGACCATTTCCACGCCATTTTTCGAAAACACATTTTTTTACATTTTCGCTATTTCCGCTAAAAGTTTAATATTTTTTCAGGAAATTTTTTAGAATAGATAGGTACCACAAAAAGCTACAATTTAAGCTCCGAAACAACTTCCTACGATAATTACAGTCCCTGTAAATATATATCTAATTCCCACTATTTTTCTCTTAATTATCACGTTCACAAAATGCACTAAGGAATCTTTCGAAAAAATAAGTTATCTGACCTGGATTATTATTTCAGACATTAATTGTATGTAGAATATATAATTTTTAAGCCAATTTACTCCTCTTCATTTGATTTGGTCGTATTTTATTTTACAAAGAAGATTTGAGGTGTTAAAATGTGATCCGAGACAGCGTTTTTCGGAAGTCGACGATTTTCAGAAGCCGATAACTCGAGAACAGTTGAAGACAGACACTTTTTGTTGAAGTAAAAAATGTAGGTCTGATTTCAAATAGGTAAGAATAGTTAGTTTTTTCTCCAGGACCAATAGTTTTCGAGTTATAAGCGAAAAATAAAAAAGTCCCCCCCCCCCCCCCAAGGCTCTGACTTCCTAGAGTCGGGTAGTTTTAGAATGTTTCCTAACTACCCCAAATTCATCCCTGAAGTCAAAAATTCTGCCGCCCTCTACGTAGTCTACACCCCCATATTGAAGATTCGACTATATACAAATATGCATGATCGAGGCCAGAAAATTATGTACACTGGGTTTTTATGACTAGACCTAAGGCTAACAACGTTAGAACTTACTTGCATAATTACCGGTAGTACTAATACAGAAAATATCATACGGATTGATGGTACCAAATAGATGTCATATAAGCCTGAACGTGTCTCTTTGTTTTGTTTGTTTTTTCAAAGAATTTCCAGATAGTTGTTTTACTCCCACGTCCATTGGAAGTAGAGTAACGCAAATATTTTTTTTCTTTTTGTACAAATAGACTTGAAATGTCATGAAACGTCGAGATTTTAAAATTAAGCTAAAAAAATTTCCTGTCTGTCGGTCAGTCTGTAACTTTTTTTGTGCGTACGTTTACTCTGGAACTGTTTATGATATTGACTTGAAATTTGGTACACTTATGTATTATAACGAGATCTAAAGCGATGGCAAATAGGCTAACACCTGTTATGGAAAAGTTACTTCCTGAAACACAGAGTGGCTTTAGACCAAACCGAGGCACATCGGATTTAATCTTCACACTTCAACAGCTTCAAGAAAAAGCACTCGAACATCAAGGAGAAATTCACATGGCCTTCATTGATTTAACCAAGGCGTTTGACTCGGTGGACAGGGAAGTGCTCTGGAAAATTATGTTCCGCTTAGGTATCCCTAGAAAATTTGTGGAAGTATGTCGCAGTCTACATACAAACAACACCGCCCAGGTTTTGTATAATAATGAGGCAACCGAGCCTTTCCAAACCCTCACTGGAGTTAGGCAGGGATGTGTCCTGGCACTCTTTAATTTGTTTACCACTGCTCTAACAATTATTGTTGACAACAAACTGACAGTCAGAGGAATAGGTCTCAGATACCGTTTTGATGGCGGTCTCTTTAACATAGGGCGCTTTAGAGCTTTCACGAAGACACGCACACGATTCATTTGTGATCTCCAGTATGCGGATGACTGTGCACTTTTAGCCTCTACGCCGGAAGAGCTTCAAGAACTTTTAGATGTGTATGCCCAGAGCTATGATTCCTTGGGACTTAAAATCAACATTGGAAAGACTAAGATTATGTCAACTCCTCATCAAGTGAACCAAATAGACATTACAAAACATAACCTCTGACTTTTCCTTTGGCGTAAACGTCACGGGCGCAGAGGCTCTTTTTTCCAATAATTCTATTATTTTGTAGATTCGGTGATTTGTTTTGAAGAGGATAATAGTACATGTGGTAGAAACCCCAAATAATAGGAAAGAATATTCGTAGAATGCCACAAATAACTTTCAGACAATAGACATTACACTTAACGGAAATTCTCTTGAAGTGGTGGATCAGTTCAATTACTTAGGCAACGTTGTTAATGACAAAGCAAACATGGACAGCGAGATTCGCAATAGAATTAACGCTGCATCTAGAGCACTCTGGGGACTTAGAGAGAGAGTATTTGACAACCACGACCTTGCTTTGTCAACGAAAATGGCTGTCTACAGAGCAGTTGTCATTCCAACACTGCTATATGGATGTGAAAGCTGGGTCACTTACCGTCGTCATGTGAAAGAATTAGAACGTTTTCAGCAAAGACACCTCAGAAGTATGATGAAAATCGGTTGGTTCCATCACATATCAAACGTGGAAGTACTCAGGAGAGCAAAGAGCCTTCCAATTGAGGTGCTTGTTTCAAGAGCACGCCTAAGATGGGCAGGTCACGTTCATCGTATGCATGATAACCGCCTTCCTAAATGTTCACTTTATGGTGAATTGCTAAGCGATAGAAGAAGGCGTGGCGGTCAACGAAAGAGGTTCAAAGACGCTCTTCATGAAAATCTAAAATCCTGCGGTATTGCAGACGAGCAATGGGAACAACTCGCAGCGGACAGAACCGAATGGCGAGGGGTTGTGGCCAGCTATCAAGGAAATGTTGCTGCAAGAAGGCCGAATCCAAGACCTAACCAGGTCTATGTTTGTCCTGACTGCGGTCGACATGTGCTCTCCCGAATTGGTCTCTATAGCCATAGTCGTGTGCACCGTAGATGAATGGGAATTACAATAGTCACCTTTTACTTGTTTTTTATTGTACACAATTTATCGACTGTAACATTTTTTATACTCGGACTCGAGTAACGGCTAATATAATATAACGAGATCTGGAACTAGATTATATTTTGATCTAATTCTGTTGGGGGGTTTGGGGGGTAAATAAGGGTAAATAGGCAATAGGCAAAGCAAGCAAGTAAGAGTCCATAATATTGCAATTTAGGGCATGTACGAAGTCAAAAAAGTCAAGGCCCCAAAAATTTTTTTGACATCAGCTCCCCCCCATCACCCTCAATACCACCCTACCACCCCACATTGTCGTGAAAGGGAGTAAGAAATAAAATGTTATATAGTGTGTGTACAAGAACGAAACGTCTCAAAAAAATTTTTGGCGTTAGCCACCCCCTCTACCACTCCCATCATATTATTAAAGGAAGTAATAAATTAAATTGAGATTTAGTGTGTGTACGAGAACCAAGGGCTTCTAAAATTTATTTTGACATTACTCACTGCCTCTACCCTATAGCCACCCCCTCTCTATTGTTTAAGGGAATAAAAAAATAAATCGGGATTTAGTGCGTATACGAGAACCAATGACCTCTAAAAAAATTTTGACATTAGCCAACCCCTCTACCGCCCCCACCCTATTATTAAAGGGTGTAAAATATTACATTGGAATTTAGTGTGTATAAGACTTGGATATAAAATCTGGATGTGGAAGCAGTGATTCCTTGGGTAGCGGTTTTTTAATAGCACTTTCATATCGTTATCGTCACGTCAGGAAATGCAGTACAATATAAAAACCAATGTTTATAGGCAAATAACGGCAGTCACATATAGTATTTAGTCACTATTTGATGCCTTCTGTTAAGCACCATATTTACAGAATTAGTGATGTGTATTTAGTTATCGAATTTCATTTATTTTAGATCCTAAATGAAATCTCCACTAAAATCATCCATGCAAACACAAGCAGATGAGAGTTTTTCTAATAAAACACCTCGTAAGAACAAACTACGGAGGAGAATAAGCAATTTGCAAGAAGAAATGAGAAAGTTGAAAAAATCGGTGGTCAACAACAAGAAATATCCATACCGCAAATTAAAAAGCTGTATGAACAATTTCGTCCACAAAAGTTCTGTAATTTGGCGAAAGCCCGAGTAGACTTGAAAAATAAACTTCCCAAAGATCGTCTTTATAGAAAACAGTATAAAAAATATGCCCTGGTATCTTTAGATTTAATAAGACATATATTTGTACAGAAAAGTTTCATTTTACTTAATATTAGGAGTCTGCAAAGAATGGCCCATTGAAATAATTTTAATCTAGGATTAAATGATTTTGCATTTGCTGCTGCTTAAATTGAAAATGTCTAATATGACTGACAATTTCTCTATAGTATGAAAATATAAAAAATGAGGGGTAAAGATTAAAAGAATAAAAACGCATTGAAATACTATCGAAAAACAATTTAAATCCTTTGTAAAAGTATTTAAATATTTTCCTCTTATTTAAATAGTTCAAATACTTAAATACGTTTAGGATTATTTTCACAAATACTAAGTACTACATATTTTAGATAAAATGTTTGCAAATATAAATACAAATACTCGTTGTAAGAAGTATTCATATATAGGTATTTAAATACTTATGGGGTATTTGTAAACACAAATGCGTCAGTTCTGTCCTGAGCCATACAGTATATAAATTTACTTTACCTTTAAACATAGCAAGCATTTTATAGGAATTATTTCGAACTTAACTCTATTTGATACAAAATAATAGTACTGAGTGGCAATAAGTCAACCATAATCCATTTAACATATCCCGGACAATTTTATTTCCATAAACATTACTACAAAACCCTCCCCTTTATTCTGACAACATTCATTTCATCTTTGTCGCTTCTTCACAGTGAATTTTAAATCAACTGAGACTACGTGATATTTACGACCAGAAGAAGAATAAAGTGACTTACGCGAATATGAGGCGTTCTGCTGTTGAACGGTTCCATTTCCGGGCCTGGCATTCCACCCTCTTCGGCAAATACAAATGGAAACAGCGACAATTAGTACTAATAAGACTAACAGAGTGCTAATCACTACAACAACGAACCACGTCACTTCTAATCCCAGGATGGTTCCGGTCTCGTTGTCTGAAAATAAAACATTAACCAATTGTAAGAGAACAATCAACGGAAAATTTTCTCGAGTGTCAATTAAGGATAAGTTTGCAGGATTGCTTTTTAAGGTAATTTACGATACATTTACTTGAAAGCATTGTGATGAAAGTTGAGGTGATTTCTATTGAAGGCAAAAGTTGATAAATTACATTAAATTCGTTTAAATATAGAGTGCAGGTCAATATTCATTCATATATTCATATTACACTATTAGTGCAGTGGAAATAAGTGAAAAAACACCTTGAGATGGAACTAATTTCAACAAAAATGATTCTTGTTGTATATGGTAGGTAACATGGTCCTAATCAACATACTAAAAATATACATCCGTACTGTTACGTTTCTTTGGCCGCGATCTTGAAAAAATATGAAGTATTTTAAACAATCATAAAAGATTATATGTGGTGTCAAGTTACAGGAAATTTCATGCTAAAGAAGAATATGATATTGGTTTAAAAAAAATAAAAGGAAATAACAAAATGGTGACCGAAAAACTGAAAGTTTTTGTAGTGTTGAAAACATATTTTTATTAATCTAAGCAGCTTAAAAATCCTAGGTAGCTTTAAGTTTTAAAGAACGTTAATTAAAAAAAAAAAAAAAAATTTTGATTATATAAAGTTATAATTTCACATTAAGCAAAATCTAAAATTTGAATAAGTTATACTATAAAAGGGATTTTTATAATATACATATTTCATCAAAATCAAATCTCATCTTCATCCAGATCAAAACTGTCTCGTGTGTTTGTACAGTTCTTTCCACAACAGTTTTTACAAACTACTGAACATGGAAATTCATATCGGCGACATGTATACTTCATGGTGTTATATGGTTCTTCAACTGTACTTTGGCAGGCACATTTAATCATATTTAAGAGTTTGTCTGGTGCTCCTCTCAAGTCTGTTAATATCGACAGAAACTCTCCATCAAACAACTATCAACTATACAGTGTAGAGTCAGGGGTTGGCATGTTAAGATTCTTCCAAATAAAACAGCAAATGCACTCGAAGTAGATGGTATTTCACTACATATTGTGTTGGAGGCAAACAAATTTTTCGTTAGCTGAAGCTATTTTCCTAATGTATTGTTCATAACGAAACACATTTAAGTTGCTTATATCGATGTTGTAAAGTGACACAATAATTTTACAGCAAATTTCGACCAGACTTTCCTTAGTAACATCCTTGGATGATCCAAATTGGGAAGCCCATTCGCATAAGATTTTGGATTTTATGATATTCTTAAAAGCAGAAAATTTACTTTTGCCAAATAACGCACTGGTGATGCCACATCCTGTTATTGCATGAACAAAAAATAAAGTTTTGCAAGCTTCCTCTCCAATAGATCTTTGTATGGCTTGAATGCCACGAACTTTACAAGATTCTGTGGTAGACTGCATAAAAATGTTCTTAGAAGAATAATATAGCAGTAGGATTAAAGTATCAGTATCATCAGTTACTACAGTGACATGTTTTTCCTGGTCTATGTTTAAATCTTCTTTGACGATTAGTGTGTCTACAACACTTTTTGCATGAATGATGGAATGACCCCTTTCTTAAAAAAACACCTCAGTATATTGGTAAAACGTTGTTCGTTTGTAAAGTTAGAAAGAAATTTGTTTTTCATGATGATCACAGGCGAATTTTCATCAAAAACCCACAACAGATGATAGCTTCGTGCGCAGTCTCTGTGCTCCATATCTTTTATATTTGGTTTTTCATACCCATCAAAAACTATTGTCAATTTTCCATACCTTCTCTTGACATACGATTCGTGTTGCTTCATGATCGCCAAATATTGTAGCAGCGGGCCATGGTAACTCGTGAATTAATGCGCCACCATCAGGAACGTAGGAAGTGCATTGCTGGGAACGAGGCCGTTGTATTTCATTGAAATTCATGCTATCTAATGAGTTTGACAATGATGATTTATCAGTTTTTCTCATTTGCTGGGTACTACGGCCAAATAATGAAAGTTGGTATAATGGATAAACCCCCTTGCATCTTGAACGACATTATCCAAGGAGATACAAACAAGCATTCTTTGTGTTAAGACACGCGAATCTAAATGGTGAGTCTCAAAGCAATAACAATTCCTTTTTTCAATACTGTTTGTTCTGATTTCAATTGTTTCATCTTTAAAAAATTTGCCAGTAAGTTTATTGTGAATATTTATTCCAATGATGTCAACATTTTCTGCAGTAACTTTGTAACGTAATGTAGCATAATTTAAGCATTTAAGGTGTAAATACAGGTCATGTATAGCATAATTTTTTCAGAATTTCAGCATTCAGCGCCCCCTGTTTCATCTTTGTAAACATTTTACTTTTAAAAACTAATATCATATTCCTTTTTAGCATGAAATTTCCTGTAATTTGATACCGCACATGATTTTTTATGGTTTTTTAAAATTTTTGATGTTATTATCAAGGTGTTGGCCAAAAAACATATTTTGCGCGACAGTACGGATGTATATTTTTAATATGTTGCTTACGAGCGCATTACCTACCATTTACAATAAGAATCATTTTTGTAATAGGTCTGTCCATAAAATTTAGTTTTTAATTGGAAATAAAGATCTACGATGGGTGTGATAAACCCCTACAAATTTTTTAAAATGTAGTCAATTATTTTCGGCGTTATTTGTAATAGAAATTACCTCAACGTGTCAAGACTAGAAAACGGTCCCTTGGCGCAAGGCTGGGCGAGTGACGTCACATGGCTGTTACGCGATGTGCGCTGCGATACTCTACTAGCGTCTATGGGCAGAGTATCATTTTCTATTTTTGGCCCTTAAGTCTTGCGCAGACGGTTCATCCGCGATTAGGTATTGATATAGTAAGAATTATGCAAGTTTCTCATCAGCAGTCCGTGGTGTAATGGATAGCATGCCCGGTTTTCACACGGTTTTCACGCACCGTCTACTCTATGTCCAGAGTCTGTATCTGCTCTTGGTCAGGGATAGCAGACTGAACAGAAATAACAAAAAGCTGTTGTACACGATGGTGATCAGGCCGGCCATCACATACGCAACGCCGGTGTGGTGCAGCATACCGCGCTCGACAAGGAGAAAACTTCAAGTGCAAATTTATGCGCCTCGTGTCGAACTCTGGCAGGTGCACCTCCCTCAGAGATCTTTACGCACATTGTAACGCCATAACCCCATTAGCGGACTACGTCAAATAGATTTCACAAAAATTCTACGAATTTAAGCTGGGCGATAGTTCACTAACAAGAGACATAACACGAATCAGATAGCATAATGCCCCATTTCGGATCGAACACAAATTACCATACCAGGCGTTGCCTATTTTCCGACAACCTATTTAACCAAACTTCCTTCTACCCTAATCTTTCTCTATCCCACTCTCTCCATTTTTCCCTAAATTCTTTTACTTGACGCGTGCAAGTATTTCTTGTCCTCTCCTACTTTTTGTCTGTCTCTTTGCTTGTTCTGTTTGTTTTGTATCATTGCTTCTGTTTGTTTCTTCAAAATTCTTCCTCGAAATCTCCATTAAAAATCACAATGCCATCTTTTCTTTTGCTCTAGTTTCCGGCGGCCGGGAGACCGCTGAGCTGGTGGTTGCCTCGAACGGGTTTGTTCGCTGAACTCCGTCCCGTATCAACTGCCAAAATTTATTAATGTGTACAGTGCTCCATTTTTTCAAGGTTGTTTTATTTTTTCATTACCTTAAGATTTTTATTAATCTTTTTATATTGTTATTACTGATTTTAATTTGCCCTTCCGCAAAAGCAGCTTCAGTTTTTCGTCGCCTTTTTATATGCCGATCCGGATCCGCCGAGGCATGGGTGGCTCCGAGCGGATGCCGCAGGATCAAATTTTATGTACATTTTAACTGTTAATAAATTTGTTTTGATTGATTGATTGGTTTCACACGCGAGGTCGAGGGTTCGAATCGGCTGTTACAGTATTTTTTAACAACTAAAATTACACTTTTTTTTTACTACATTTTGTTGACAACTAAAACACGTAATATGAATATTTCTTTCGGTTAGTTCGTTAAGTTAAATATGTTAATATTATTAATTTCAAACGACGCGATGATGAACCGTCTGCGCAAGACATAGGAGCCAAAAATAGAAAGTGATGCTCTGCTCGTAGACACTAGTCAATACTCTATATGCTGCTATAGTGATGTAGTTAATTTTGCGACTGCCATGAGCTAGGGCCATTTATTTTTGCCGCTATTTGTCATAGTAGTATTTCTCTGTGCTTTGAACGACAATCGGATACCATAATCACGTGTACCTTCGGCAAATTATGCGAATCTCCTTTCTAGGAACCCTCCTCCATGTTTGGTAATAAACATACTCGATTTGACGTTCTATATAGTAAAGGCATTGTTACTGCTGTGAATTCAAACTTTGTTCTAACTAGAACGACACGGAATAAACCTAACGCAGCGTACAGATTATCTAGCGCCCGCCAAGCCGGCAAGCATGTGACGTCATACGCGTTTATCTGACTGAAATAAAGCAAATAGTTTCTACGGCCGCTGCTGTTTTTCGGATTGACTTTTTTCAACCACAGTTCTAATATTGTTCTTATTAGGTAATAAACTTTATTTTGCACTACTTTTAATGTATATTAATTTTTTTGTGGACAAACCTATTAGTTCCTCCTCTAACACTATTTCTACTGTACTATACAGGGCAACCAAAATAAGTTTTTTCCGAGATAAATCTGGAGGCAGCACTTTTTTACACATTTTACACTGTATGTTTCGACGCGCTGACCATGTTCAGTTAAACTTCGGTAAATAGCGACAAAATTTTAGGCAGGGATGTCGGTTAAATATATATATTTATATATATATAATAAAACATAGAAAGTAATGCAAAATATACATTATATGGGCAAATTAATAATAAATAATTTGGTAATTTTTTTTAAATCTTCAAATGAGGTGTTTTTTAAACTTTTACAAACTACAGTTTTAAAATTCAATTGTGTGCCACCAATACTGTTTAGAGGCGCACCTATAAAATTTACAGAAAAATTTCTTTTTTATTTTTAGTGACAAGAACATATTAACAGGCCCAAGGTTATTCAAGAATAAAGTTTTTAAGTTTTATGTCTTGTAACTGTACTTTTAAAAGTTCCAAAGGAATTGTTAAAATTTTGGCATTTATTTCGTGGAAATCTTGAAATATACGGTCAGTATACCTCTAAAAGAATAAAGTAAGATTTTTTCGTATTTAATCTTTTTTTAAAAATTCAGTTAGAAAAGTGTTTTTCAAAACAAAAAGTTTACGGTTTTTAAAAGTTACATGGAGTTATATTCAGGTTTTCACAATTTTACGGAATCACGGAAAAGTCTGTAGAAAATGTCGATTTTTTCCGTTGTTTTCTTGTAGAAAACGCCGGTCTAAACTCTTCTGTTCTCTAGGATATAGTATGTCTTTACACTACAATTTCATATTATACAAAAACTATATTTTCTTTAAATAATCTAAACTGTCACAGCTAACGCTAGTGCAAACTAATCACTTCCAATAATAGTGTTTCAAATAAAATCCCCGAATTTTCATATATTAGCTACAGGTGGGTACTACAGCTCTTTAATGAATATCGAATAAATGAAATAAAAATCCTGCATAATTAGAAAATTACCTACTTTGGCATAATGTATTGGACGATTCATCTGATCCATCCGCACAATGGTTGGTACCATCACACACAAGATCTGTGGCTATACAAAATTCCCTCAAATTACATCGAAATTCTGTGCAGTCGTGCTCTGAAACAAACAAAAGTACAGATTAATGACACTAGAAACATATAGCTAATTCACAAATAACTTATTTCCAAATAATCTGTAACAGTATTTTACACTATAGGCAAGGTAAAAAGATAGCTTTTTATATGAGACTACCTGCCTAATCTTTCAACACACATTGAATACATTTTGTGAAGAGCCTATAACTTATCTTGGTCTCTTAATTTTACACCAAAGTACACATAATACATCTATTCCACAGAATCATTTATATTTCTTGGTTGTTTTGTTGTGAAGTTACCACAAATATAACATGAGAAAGGAATTTGGCGAAATTACATATCTTGAAGCTATTTTAAGTTGAAAGTTAAAACAGATTAGAACTCGAAATTCCGTACTTTTACTACAAGTTTATCTTGCATAGGTTTACAAACAACTGAGAACAAAAACGATACTATTATATTGAGAAAACGTCGCAAGACTGGCACCTGAACGCAAGTACGTCTCATACGTCTCAACTTGTATTTTTTTCTGTTAAACATCTTTTTGCTGGTTCACATTACATTTTTGACCTGTATGAAAAGTACATTATTACCTACTTTTAAAAGTCTAATATTAATTTATAATCATAGGAACAAGTTGCCCAGATTTTGTTTATTATCAAAATGAAAAATCGACAGTTACTGGAAGCGGCTGGGACCTCCCTGCCTGGTGGTTCTTTGAAGCCGAGGAATGCAAGTGACGTGACGAGTTTCACGAAGCAACGGCGTTTTTTTTTTCACAGAAACCAAATCGAAAGGGTGCACATTGAAATCGGAAATGTAACTGCTTTTCACTGGTTCGATTGCAAATTGTAAGTAATTATAAAATAAACGACTTGTTGTGTCAAAACAGCACTAAACGTAATCCGATTTCAACCAAAATCTTTTCAGATCTTCTGGAGCACAAAAGAAACCCTCATGCAAAGTATCATCCAAATCTGTTCAACAGTTTCGGCGCTATCGTTTTAACACACATACATACACAATACCCACACACACAGATATTTTTCAAAAACCACCTTTTTGCGTTCCTGGAACCTCAAAACGTAATAATTTGATGTTATCTCAATTTTCGATTTTGGATCAATTTTAGTAACCTCTCACAATTTTATTGTGGTGAGGTTAAAATCGCTTATTGTAAAAAAACCAAACGTGATGAATTTTTCATTATTTCTCTAATAATCAGCACTCAAAAAACTATAAAATTCACCTATTAAATTTAAGATAATTTTGCTATCACAAGAATGTGTTATAAAAGATCTGATAAAGCGTAACGCATGCATTGCTCCGTTCCATAGTAAAAAGACTGTGGCTATTTATCTATTTAAAAGATGTATGAAGAATTAAGTATTTTATCTTTTTCTCGATAAATTTAAAAAGATTGTTCACTTTTTTGAACTACCTAGATTCTAACTAAGATGTTCCAGTCTAAATTTCAGTTGAGTTTTTGCTTCCCTTCCTCGTTGTATTGATTAATTTCATGTGGACACGCTCGACGGCAAACAGAGATCATAAAACATTACAATGTGCAGAATAGCTAACAATTTCAACTGTCGTGAATGATTTAATGGTTTTATAATTATCAGCAGTCTATATACAAATCAACACTAATTGCTTACATTTGCCCTCTATTTCCAACCGGGTTATTAATATTGATATTACTTGTGTACATAACGGAATTCCTTTGGCATTTTCGGCGGTGGTTTTGTTTGCTCTAGGTCATTGTAACAAGTCGGCCAGTTTTCAGATAATCAAATAAGAAAAAACATATAATTTTTTTTCATAAGCGGTAAGCTAATATTCTAGATTGAACTGTGGGAATTTATAAATCATTAACTGTGAATTGCGCCTATTTCGCTAAAAAATTTACCCAGTGACGTAGTCAGAGAGAAACTAATAATTGAAAAAATTATGTGCTTGACATTGTGTGACAAATGTTATAATTCCTACAGTGAGAAACTCTCTGGATGTTATTATTGAAGTTGTTACTTTTCTCTAAATCATACCAATGAAGGCAAAACTTTTAGGGACTCCATTTCAGTACATCTAATAAAGGGTTCGCATATGTCTGAATTTGTGGCACTAAATTTAAAGATAGTATCCTAATATTTATCTAGCTGCCTAAATAATATAGTATCTCGGGCTCTCAACATCCGGAAAAGATAAAGTCGCTGATTGGTTTTTATTTTAACCTCGCCACAATAAAATTGTGAGAGGTTACTAAAATTGGTCCAAAAACTGGGATACCATCAAATATTTTGAGGTCCCAGGAACCCAAAAAAGTGGTTATTGAAAAATTTCTGTGTATGTGTGTTTTATCACGATAGCGCCGAAACTACTGAACGGATTTGGATGTAACTTTGCATGGGGGTTTCTTTAGTACTCCAGAAAAATAAAGGTTTTGGTTGAGCAAGTTGTTTATTTTATAATTACATTCAATTTGTAGTCGAACCGTTGAAAATCAGTTAAAATTCCAATTTCAACGATATACCACACTTCCACCCTTTCGACTTAAAAAAAGTTAAAAAACAAAGCAAATGTGAAGCATAGATTGCATTTCGCGTGGCATGGTCGATGCGCGTAGCCGTTGCGCCATGAAACTAGTCACGTTACATGTCACGTGCATTCCTATTCAACAACTATACAGCTTTACTGTCGCATTTAATTTCAAATGTTTTGAATTGGAGAACGGATTTTATATATGTATATATAGAAAACCTGAAGATGGCAGATGAGATTCGGCCGAAACGTCGTTTAGACAACCGTGACTCCTGGGGGAATCGACCATCGACGCGGGAGAGCACCCGGAAGTACAACAACACTTCATTTAACACCCGCGAAAACCTAAAAAACAACATATATATATATATACAGACAAATCGAAGAATTACACTACAAATAATGTTCCTCTAAAATCTGCAAGTTAACTAATAAAACAAAGACAGCCACGAGCGATCGGTTTGCAATGTGCAAATCTAGACGATTGTCGTTTGTTTCCCATGCCATATTTTACAACAGTTTGTCATCCAATAACGTTGGTGTAATGTCATGTTAATAAGATTTCGGCATATTTGTAACTTTTAATGATTGTGCATCAGTGGATTGTCATAAACTTTAAAGGTAGGTTTAACAATAGCAATATCATATGCTTTCTGTACCTACATTGGTGAATTTATTATAAATTATCACTTTGCCAATTTTCAGTTTGTTACTTTACGAATCTGTAATGTAAGGTCCACCGGGTGGGGAGGTTCCAGCCGCTTCCGGTAGCTGCCGATTCTTTTTATGAGTTGGTACTAAATAAGTCTTAGAAAATTTATTTTCTATGGAGTGAGTTCCACCTCTTTTTTAATACTGACGGTGGCGCGCCAAAAAGAAAACACGCCTAGTGAACAGGGTGACGCGACTTGATGACATCTATAGGAACTTGTTTACGGCTGGGTTTTTTTTTTGTAACATTTTCTGTTTTTTCTTTTCGGATTTCAATTTAAAGTCTGAAACAATATATTGTTGTAGTTGAACTTTGCCTGCAATTACTTTAACTAGTAGTATATTATTATATAGATAAAACAATATTATTGCGAGTAGTACCTATTTTAGATTAAATAATGTACATAGAACGAATGAGAAATGACAACCGCGTAACTGTATTTTAACCGGCCCCTCCGCCATTTTCTTAAATATAAATGTTGCCGATCTAAAAGAATTTACACACAATATATGTTTTCGGAGAAGACGGATACATTTCCTTATACCAATTACTTTCGTTAGAAACTTATTTAATATGGTTGTCATGTCAGGAAGGATCAAAAGAATCTCGACAATCCTTTTGATTGTAATATTTTTTATATTTCTTATTGTTGCGCATTTTAATAGACTGCAAGGAAAGAAATATTTTATTTTAAGAGAAATATTTACTTTCATAGTTGAATAGACGTAATTATCCTCCTTTAAGAGTCGTATAGATTCAACAAGTATCATATATCTGTAGATGAAGCAGATAATAAGGACTGTTTATGATAGTGGACGTTAATAATTTGGTAAAATAAGTGTGCGAGCGCATATTCATCCTGTATCTTCGCAGTTGTAGAAAACACAGGGTATGATAGTGGGGTTGAAAGTGTTTACCATTTATATCAAAAGAGGCTGGAACGACAGACGTGCTCTGTGACGGTCATATAGCTTTGACTAGATAATGTATCTTGTGATAACTTTACGATCAGGTGGATCACCTGTTTGATAAAAAAATAGAAAAAGCTGGAGGTTTAACTAGCATCCCCACGCTTAACTTACTTAGTTTTTTATTATTTACTGTTACGGCTGTTCAGTGACATATTTTGTGAAATATATTACTTTAGATAATAATATGATATTAATTGAAATAAAAATATGAGTAATTAATCGAGTGCGATTATCTGCCAGCCATAAAATTGCAAAGTCGTGTTCCTCTTTTAAAAGTTATCTCATATTTATATCAGATGAGATAAATTATTCTTGCAATATTTACTTATTGTGTTAACAAGAACATTATAACTACCAATTTGGTTTAATCAATTATGTATGTTATAACAGAAAAAATAAAGAAATAAAATTTAATCCATGGACACCTAGACTATTATTTTCCTTATCTTGGTACCAAATAGCTTCCCTTAATTTCCATAAATCGCCGAGTGAGACCGAAGGTTTCGATAAATTTTATAGTCTTAAAATAATATTGTTGTAACACAGATCTAATGATTTATTGATATATAGAAAGTACAAATCGTAGAATATTTAATAATGGTGTACGAATAATTTGTTCGAAAAAAAAATTAGTCAAAATAAAAATTTATATGAAATACATAAGTTACATAACTTTACAAAAACCTGAAAGCATTTAAATAAAATAAATACAAACATGAACTCGTATTATGATGTGCTGAAATTATGTAGTTTTATTTTGTAATAATCCAATTAACTCTTTCAGTACATTGTCCCTTCAAAGGGACACCGTCTTAGGTACCCCTGAAATATACATCTATTTTTTGTACATTTAGTCCTGTAGAAATTTATGTCCCTGTAGAGGGGCAAATAACAAGGGTTCTTCTTTTTTTGGTAAGTGGAACTGAAACGGTTAAGGAAATTTATTGTAATTTTACTCTAAAGTTGATGTAGCTTCTAATTTACTTCAGTTATAAAATATACTTACTAGTACCTTCAATTTGGTTGAATTCATTGTTTGGGTTCGAAATTTTCAATTTAGAAATTAGACAAATAAAAACATGTCAAGGAACTTATTTTATACATATATATTCTGAAACATTTTTCTTAAATATAAGCACATTATCCCGTTTAAGGTATCATAATGAACATCATACGCCGAATATAGAATTTAATAAATTGCAACCATCAAAAATTTACTTGCGCATATAGTCGACACGACCAAAAGAGCTTATTAACAAGAGAGAGACAATCAATAATTTTATTTACAAAAATAAAAGAGCAATAGAGTTCCTTCTTTCGGCTAGTGAGATCATATGAAATATTTCTAATAAGAATTCGTTGCCCGCACCTGGCGCAGGATAGGAACCAGTTGATTGAAAAACACGAACTTAAGAAATGTTCTCTGTACAGATTCAGTACACAGTTATGATATATAGGAAACTGCTTGAGCCTGGTGAATATCAGTTTGAATAAAATATATATAAAACTTAGTAATTTTAAACTTTCAACATTTGAGAAAAGCTCTAATTTCTAATGAAAAACCCGAGTAACTTTTCCATTTGATTAATATGATTAGAGAAATTAAGCACCGAACATTACACGGAGATCCTTGAATTCAGAAAAACGCTCAAGAGGAAAGTTGTTAATATTGTAATTGCACTGCAAAAAGTATCTGCTGACTGCTGATAGTTTATATTAAATCATTTATAAAAAATAATAACATCAAGGGTTCTAAATTTGAACCCTGTGAAACCCCTGATGTTCCCAAGTAATTTCGAGGTCAATGACCAGTATGTTTTACAAATTGTTCCTAGAAAACACGTAAAATGCGAAATGCAAAATCAAAATATCTGAATATCCAAAATCCTTTAACTTGGTTAATAATAAATAGATAGTTTAACTGCACTGTAAATATTGTTATACAAAATTACTTCAAACATTTTAGCGAAATTGCATAAAATGGCGATAGATCTGTAATTGGTAATAAAATAGTTGTTAAAATCGGACATATTTTAGTAATTTTCCAGATATCCGGAAACTTGGATGCAGTAGCAGCAGTTATTTTGTTCTTTAATTTTATAATTTCCTGCAAGATGTCGTTTCGTGTAATATAATTAATGCTTATTGCTTCGGATAAGTGTAATACGGAATCATTTATGAGAGTAGAGTCAGATTCAGATTGTACACTCGAAAAGAAATTTGTACAATAATCTACTATATTTGGAGGCAAATCAAGTATTCGGCGTTATTGTCAAAGAACCCACCAAAACATATCTAAACTCATCACACATGAAATCACCAAAAAAATCTCATCGAGGAAATTTTGCAACACTATCATGAAATCCCTAAAACACTTTATTTTTTGTGGAACTGCAATGAAAAATTCAATTTTGTAAAATGTTGGAAAAATTCAATCCGCGAACTTAATTATCGTAAGTGCAATAAATGCCGTCTCTTTTCCGAATTTGTAATAGAATTTCAATTTTTTAGCAACTGCAACAAAAATTTCACTTTTGAGAACTATCATAAACGTCGCTACATGGAGCGTTATTTACGTAAGTACAATGAATGCCGCTGCACGGGACTTAAAATTGCGTAAGTATAATGAATGTCGTTCCGACCACCAAAATTTTGCAACTACCTTGAAAATCGACTTTTACTTAATAAAAGGAACCTGCGTTGTATAGCACTGCATTCTAGGCATAATATTTAATATGAGGACGAGTGAAAAGTTACGTATCAAGGTTTCTGAGGGGAGATTTGGCACGAGCGACAAAATTTTTAAAGGTAAATTTTCATTTATTCAGTCGATTTTGGCGGTAAATTTATACTTTTTCCGTAGTGTTTACCCTTAGGCAGTTCCTCAGTCATTCGGTGGCACAAAAGTATCCTTACCATGTAGATAGTGCATGGGACCGCCTTGCCTGAACGTATGAATATAAAATAATTTTTAGTATTCTGAATTGTTGAGTTTCAAGCATTTATTATTATTTAAGCTCTAGTGTGAGCGCCCGAAATTATTTGTGATATTTCTAAATACGTATAAAGACAGGCAAGCTAAAAGCCCACATCGTCGTAAACGTTGAACTTTTAATTGAATCTTTTGTGTCAATCGTTTTGCTATAAACTTAAAACATTGGATGGTAGTGGAGAATGCATTGTCCGAGTCGTCCTAATCCTCGCCATGTGTGGTGTGGACCGACACTATTATTGAACTTATACACTTCTTAACCTTATACTTGTACCCATATATTTTGAATTGTAGTTGTAACAAATTTATCTGAAAAGACCCAATCTTTACCCAAATATCCTCTCTTATCATTGTGTTTTACTGAGTCAAATGTATCAAATTTCTTTTTCAGGTTAATTAAGAAAGTGTTATTTATAAGAAATGTTAGCTTTAAGACAGTGTAACCGCGTTCTCGCCTCACACATCTTCCAGCGGCTTGTATATCAGTGTATGCGCGGAGCCTATACAACCTTAGGCGAGGGTTGTATAGGGGATATACCATCCTTCAGAGGGGATGTATAGCCGTCGGTCTCTTGTCTATTAAATGTTTGGCAAGTGAAAGATCCCTACTCTTCTTAAGAGGAGAGGTTCGGCAAAATTCCTGGTTGGGAGTAGCTCGTCTACAGGCATCGGTATTGGGCCTCAGTAGCGGGATAGACCGACGTTAAATAAATGTATTTAAAAAAAAGACAGTGTAAGGATGTCCAATCAATAATACCATTTAGTGCCAGCAGTTAACCAACTACTTGGATCGAATATTATTTTTATTATCATTATCATATTTATTGTACTATGGCGGAAAATTGTGACTTGTGTTTTTAAATTTTGGTACATATTGATCAAAAATATTTAAAATTACGTAGAGAGCATCTCGCATACTTCGCTGATGTTATTATAGAGTTCCAACCATGCCCAATATGTTTGTAGAAGTTTGCACAAGAGTTGTATAAAATTTATCATCTTAATATTATAATTTACGTCCCTTCCTTCCCTTACTGAAAGAAAAATTATTTGCAATGTCTTTATTTCATTTAAAAATCGATAATAAACCATGGAAGTTTTTGCTCAATTCTTATGATCGCCCTGTATGGCTCATATGGCCCAGTTTAGCATAAGGGATATACTACTTACTACCATACCATATTTGAATACCAAATATTCAACCAAATGAAAGTTATTATAACTGTAATAGACAAATAGATATGCCATTAATAATATTGGATGATTATTAGAATTCGGCATGTTTTTTCTGTGAAAATGTCCAAATATAATATTCCGAACAAGTAAAATATTATTTTATGCGAAAGTAAATAATTTTCTTACACTAAATCGAATATAGCAACATTTTCTGGTAGTAACACAGATTTTCTGCAGCATTTAAAATATTGATTTTAGAACATGACGATAAAATAAAACGTAATCTTAAAATTCCTACAGTCCTGAAGGCTTGGTTAAATATCTAGTCAAGGTAAGGTAACTAGAGGTTCTAGAGCTATTTTCACAAATCATCCGGGGTGGCGGATATAAAACACCGAGCCATGACCCACTATCACAAGATTTTACTTAAACTAATTTCCAAGTTTAATCGAGATCCGCCCTAATTTCCAAATCTGCGGATCTTTATATACGCACTCTCCCTATAACAAAACTATAAATGAACGACAGATGGTGTTGAAACCTGTAGCTAATCTTATTACTTCTCTAATGACTATTATTACTTACTGGGATCCTTAACGGCCGTTATGACTAGTTTAAAGCCATTGGCCTCTGTTCCCCAACCATCCGTTACGTACTTGAGGGTAACATAGTTGGTGCGCGTGAACATGGCTCCCAAGCTCTGCTTCGTATTCTTACATGTCAAGTCAAACTGTAACAAAAAGTTTTAATTAACAACCTTCGCCCTGACAAATCGATTTTTTCTGTGGTCTGGGTAAAAAATAAGGAGACCGTTTTATTAGAAAAAAGCTAGAGTGAATTCAAAGAAAAAATGGATTCATTTCAGTTGATGTAATAATAATTGTGCACTTTGATGGGAGGCAATGAATTTATTTCATTTCATAGTAAATTTTGAAATATTGAAATTTCGTAGTAGGTATTTCACTTTACTACACATTTATTATTTTTGTAATAATTAATCCACTTTGCGTTGGCTTATATTTTGTTAGATATTATAATAATAATAGTTTATTTCTATAAGACTTTTACAAGTATTTACATAATATTATAAATATTTGAAAACTAGGTATTTTTACACAGTTTAAAATGTTTTAAAATTTAGAAATTTTACGTCAGAATAAATCCCAACATCGATTTTCTGTTAATATGTATTAGTCCCTTCAAATTAGCAAAAATTAAAGAGATTTTTCCCATAGTTATGAAACCCGTAAAAAGTTAAGTATTAGGGTTGTCTAAATATGATTTTCACCCGCCGTAGTTCATATATATATACATATGTATATACATATATATGAATTTCAGCGTTTTTCGCCTTTTTCTCTATTTTCAGGAAAAACTATGCATTTTGGTGAAAAATATCAAGAGAGCAAAGTTGTAGAGCATGAAATTTCCTACAAATTTTGCCGCTACCTTTTTTTTCTTAGACTATTTATTTCGTGTCGAATCAGTTCTTTAAGAATACTGTAATTATTATTTTTCTTAACAATATCCTTTAAAATGCTCATAAAAAGAATCTAGTGGAGTAAGATTCCGCATTGTTTCGCCGCTGGAGGGTGCATATATATATATATATATATATATATATATATATATATATATATATATATATATATATATATCATTAAGTATAACAAATCGTGCTCCTTTCAATAAAAGGAATTCATCTTCGCTAGAACTAGATACAGAATTATCTTTTACATTATCTGTCTCTTCATAATTATCATTCCCATAATTGTCATTTTCCATTGAAAGAAAATCTGGCTCAATCTCTACAAGTCCAACCTTATCATCAAGATAATCAACATTACTAATATCGTCAGCTATATCAATCTTCCCGGAATTAGCACAATAAGCTAGTTTACATACTATACAAAATTTATTACACTTCAATCCCAATTTCCTACAAGCGCATTTCTTGATACAAAGAAGTTTACAACCACAATTCAATTTTTTGAGAAGTTGATCTGGAATCAATGGGCCATCGGAAAATTCAGGGATTAAATTATCATCTTTTTTCAACCAAATTCACAGGGTTCTTAATGATGTTTGGTATTGGAGATAGACCCTTTCTCCGTGCTTCTTTAAAGCCCCACCAGACGGAGAGAACGACTTTATTGACAAATTTTTAAACTTTATAAATTATATTTTATTTTTTTAAATTAAATATATGCTCATTCTACATAGGAATAGAATGTCCTTTTTTGCTAAAATTTAATTATAATTTTGGATCAAAATCTAAAAAAGGCGCAAAAGTATATATATATATATATATATATATATATATCTTTCGCGCCCTCTAGCGACGAAACTATGCGGATTCAAAAAAAAGTACAAACGAAATTTGTAGGAAATTGTACACTCTATAACTTTGCTCTCTTGATGTTTTTCACCAAAATGCATAGTTTTTTAATGAAAATAGAGGAAAGGGCGAAAAAAACGGTAAATTTATATACATGTATAAATTGCTCAAAAACAACCTTTTTTGGAACTGCGAGGGGTGAAAATCATGTTTAGACAACCCAAATGCTTAACGTTTTACTGGTCTCATAACTACAGAAAAATTTTCCATAAAACAAACAGCGATTCTTTTACTAATCTGAAGAGACTATATGTATTTGGTGCGTTGTTTTCAACAGTCACTTAATTGGGCCACAAATCCTCCCTGATAGGTTATCAGGTGAACTACCTTGTTTTTAAAATAATTTTACAATAGTTTCCTTACCTAGTCTAGAAGTATAAGAATTGTCAATGCTTCAAGTTACATTTTTTTGTTAACTAAACCCTGAAATGAATATTCAAATTCCAACTGTCTCAACCATTTTAATGAAATTGGATTTACGGCATGTAATCAAGGTCGATGAATGAAATGCGCAAACAAATTAGTAGAGCTACTCTATTTAATTTTTTCCGCTCTTTTCGAATATCGAAACAGACCTACAAAATTTTGTCATACAGGGTGTTGATTTTGACATACAACATATTGTCAGTTGTTAGTAAGTCGGACCTGGCTTTCTATTTTGGTTTATTATGAAGTTCTATCAAGTAAAATAAGTGAAACATATATTCTAAGTATGAACCGATTATACAGGGTGGTTCAATAGTTAAGACCAAAGAAAGATTTGGCCAAAATCAATAAAACATCCTATATCTCAGTAAGGAAGCATGATGAATGCATTAATGCCGGTTAATCTGGAACCGCCAAAGTGCCCTATATCCACAAGTAACGTATGTACCTTTCACTTTGAAACACCCAGTATACACAGATAAATAAGAGTATACAAACATAACAAAACAATCCAGGAACGTGGTGCCTAAGTGAAAATACATTTTTATTGGTTACCTATACCTAAAATATTCCTCCAGAGAGTAGAACACCCGATATATTAGATCTTTTTTTTACTAGGGATATTAAATTGATGAAGCTGGCTAGCGATTTTTAAGAGAAAGAAGGGGACAAGAAAAAATGGTTAACGGAAATAATGTTACGATACGTTGGTTCGAATCCGCGGTTCAATCTACCTACTCCCTAAATCTCACCGTGGTCAAGAGAAAAATCGTCGAAACATTAATAATAATCTTAGACGCGGTTCAAGTCGAGAACTAAGTATTCTTCATTCCAACGACCGCGGAAGATATATATACCGGGTGTTAGAAAAGTATGGGAACGGTGGAAATTATCGAACAGTTTGCATCAAATCGAAAAATAAAAAAATACGTGTCAAAAATGTTTCAAAAAACTATCTACTGATACTAAACTGACCTCCCCACCCAACACGCTGTGGGTGAGGCGGGAGGAAACTTTGAAATTTGTAATAAAAATCTCTATTTTTTATAGCGGATTCGGACTCTACGGCCAAAAATACGTGAATTTTATATCGGGCATTTTTTCAATTCTCGCAAGGTGTCGCTGCAATCGCACAAAAAACTTTAAGCGTCCATAAGTTTGTAAATATCTACAAACTCTAGCTACTCGTGTTGACAAAAAAATATTCAGTTTAAAAAACAATATCTGTGATAACTTGGTTTTTATGAATGTTTTTTAAAAGTATTCTTAATAACAGTATTTGTTTTGTGAAATTTCTACGAGAACGTTCAGTTCCTTCCAACTTTTGTAGAGGTAGGAGCGCACTTTTGTACGGAAAAGTTATTTCATTTTTCATTAGTTCTCGCGTTTTTTTCTGCATAATGGCTACTTTAACAGAGGAAGAGAGAGTTTCTCTTTTAATGATGCGAGGGTGGGGCGATAAAGCAAGGTCCTATGATGAAGTTGTGATTTTATTCAACGAAACTTTCCGTGTAGATCAAGTGGAAATTTCGAAATCTACTGTATCCCGGAAATGGCAAATAACAATAATAACAGTAAATAAGTACTAATAAATTTTACGTCGTAACAAACAATACTGTTGCAATGGTATTCGTTTGGATTGAGTTTTTTGTTTTATTTTTTTATTGGCTTTCGGTCGAAGACCATACTGCCAGTCAAAAAATATCTAATTGATAGTCAGATTAACGTTAAATTAATTTATTAAATATCCTGATAATGGTAGCGAACAGAGTATGACAAAAAAATCATATACCTAATTCTAATCTAAAAACGAAGAAAAAAAAGGGAAAATAAATTCAAGACAACAAAAAGGGATACAACAGAGACACACGCTTCCCGTGCTGGGGTCTAGGACATTTAAAAATAGGCAATGCAGGGAGGATCACGGTTGACAGGGGAAAAACAACAGAGGGAAAAACATACGGTAACCAAACATAACCTAAATCTTAATACATGTTTCTTTTACGAAATCAAAAATATACGTATAAACTTTACGAGATCCTAAGAACAACAAGAAATGCATATTAAAGATTGAGTTTTTCATCATGTAATTCTTCGTTGTCCTTATAATCATCTACTTAACGACTTTGCTCTATTGCACCCTGTACTAATTCACATAGTTTTGAATACTTTTCCATCATTCAACCAGTCCACCATGCAAAGATACTAAATCTACGGCCTGGTTTTGTAGACTATATAAGAATCTTCCGTAAAGTTCCTTTGGTCTCGGCTTCTATGTCTTTTCGACAGCTGTTATAACGGAATATGGGCGACGGTGTCTTTGAGCAGAGGGTATCCTAAGTCGGTTTGTATGTACTATCATCTTCTACAGATTTATGACTTTGAAATGAAAGTATTTCAGGTTGTCATTTTATTGATGACAAGCGGTCACTAAATCCATAACTCCTAAGGGTGTAGAGCGTGGCCGGTACCAGAGGGGCAGCCGAAGGTTCGTCCGTTTGGGTTTTGGCTGACACCCCCGATCGTCACCGGCGGCTGCCTCTCTATCGTATAAGAAAATATTTTGTTATAATAAGTTCGGGTACGTACTGGGACGGCCAATCATATTCGCCCAGGTTGTAAAATTTATAAATACGTCCAGAAGCCTTTTACAAAACTGATCTATTAGTATCTGTTTAATTTTCGCATTCAATTTAATTCAATTTGCTACGATTTACACATACATAAACAAATAAATACGTTGGATAGTAATGGTTATACGATATTACATAAAGAAACTCAGTTGGGCTACTGTAGTGTAGCAGATATCGCAGACACAACTTACCCCGGATAAGTGATGTAACGTGTCCACGATAAAATTTCACTAGCTCAGACTATCTCAGGGCGTTAAGCCCAAGTTTACATAAACTATGACAAACTGTTAGTTTACTTACTTACACAAATCACTGAGGGTTCCATACGTAGTGGTCGCAGACGAAAGAATGACACTTTCTTTAAACATGAAATATACTATATTACGGAATTTACAAATATTGGTTCTCTAGCATGTAACCTGGCGACGTTCAAAAGGTGTGGCAAATTTCTTCATTAATTACAACATTAATAAAATGCCGCATGTAGCTACACATCGGTTTACAACGTGAGGATAAATGGTAATAAATTCGGCCACAATGGGTCTGATTTAGAGAACCTTCTTAAATAAATATAAATGTATAAAATCTTTAAATATGTACAAGTTAAAATACAAGAGTAAGTATGAATGGATATAACCGCGCCGAACCACTGAAGGTGGTCCCCGGTAAATAAAAACAACACACTTATCTAGGGTGGTACGATACCGACTTCGACGTTGAAGAAACTGCAGCCCTACGGTGGTGTCTCGGGACGAAAGAAATTGACCCAAAAATGGGGGTTGATTATAGCCTCTCCAAACCTGGAACTTCACTACTGTGTGTAGAAGCCCCGTCCGTGGAACCCTAAAGATATCACGATTTAATTTGCATCGTCGGAAATGCACGTGAAACGTGCCTAATGAGAGCAATTTAAATCTGACATAACCCACAAAAGGAATATAATTTACCTCACCGATGAGGGAACAATCCACCAATGTTCCTAGAGTCCGTCTTTCAAGTCGACACGATACTTCCAAAGGAAAGCCTTGTATACTTAAATATCCTAATTCTCACAACAACAAAATATTCCGCTAAACGGAACAACGACAGTTTTGTGGGATTATCAACCGTATAACGCCATCAAAAATGGTTGCGTTCATCACCAGCTCGACGTATATCGCGCCTCCCGTGGACAATAGTGAAACTCTGCTACGGACGGTTGTTATTATGCGGCCCGCAAAACGCTAAGGCGTATGGTGGGTCGCATACGCTAGAGGTCCGCAACAAATTCAAAATAACTTTATTCAATGTATAATACAAGATGCCTTTGCCTTTAGTTCAGAAGCTATACATCCTACGAAAAAGGTGATGGCGGAAAGTCATAAACTATTTTTCTTCAAGATCAATAATAACCATTTTTAACGAAGAATCAAGCGGAAATGAGATGTTCCGGTAAACACCGTTGTCAACCCTATACAAAACAAATTGGTGGCTTGCCTTAACGCAATTTTTAATAAATTTTATCGGATTTTTGACTATGAGTCATCAAGAGTTGACTACTACCCCAACAAATTTTTATATTCAACGAAATATTGTATAACAATATATTGATTGCCCTATATGAGTATATACTTCGTACATGGGAAAGCCAAAAGCAAATAAACTTTCTCTATAATATAACAAATTCAGTTTGGTAAGGTTCAGATGAGAATGACTATGTTAAATCTTTTATAAACTCATAAAAATGATTATTTCCCAACGTATCACTTTCACTTTCGGCATCAAAAGATACCAACATTCAAATAATTCTTTCAAAGTTTCATAATGTAATTTTAATATATCTCATCATCAATTATAATGCCATTAAAGCAATTTTTCATAGTTAGAAAATCGCATCGTAGATGTAATAACATCTCCAATTAGAAGATTAATATTAGAAATTACTCGGTTGTGTGACATCTGAAACTAAGAGTCCCTGGAAATAATTCTGGGAATGTTTGCCGTATCAATAATATCTGATGTACCTGCCTCACCCTTGATGGCTCTTATGACATATGATATGTATCCACCATTAAATTGATAAAATTAATTAAGCCATCGGTTATGATTAATTCATTCACGTAGTAAATTGCTTTTGGAATGGTACAGGCGTGATTTTGTGCCCCAATAATATGTTACATGAATCTGCACACATTATATTTCGAGTTGGTTTGATTGCCTATATTTTTTGCAAGAGGCGTTACGATGCATCATTAAGCCAGTTCTTTATTAATAATAATAATAATAATAATAATAATAATAACGATGTGTGTAGAAAGTGTAAGGCAGTGGGTGAAACTATCGAACATGTCACTGGAGGCTGCCCCGCTTTGGCTACGGGAATGTATTTGGGAAGGCACAACGAGGTGGCGAAAATCATCCATAGAGAATTGGCACTTAACTTAGGACTCATTACTAATCCACCGCCCTTCTATAAATACACACCTCAAGCTGTTTTAGAAGACGAGGAAACATTGCTGTACTGGGATAGACCAATACAGTCTGATAGAACCTTGGATCACAACCTTCCTGACATCCTGGTGATCAAAAAGAAAGACAAGAAGGCCACTATTATTGATATTGGATGCCCCCTAACCAACAACCTGCATAAAACGGAGATGGAAAAGAGAAATAAATATCAGAACTTGGCTATAGAACTTAAACACGTGTGGAGATTAGAGGAGGTTCGAATTATCCCGATCATAATATCGGCTACAGGCGTGGTGACGAAGAAGTTCTTGAATTATTTGGAGCAACTTAATCTACCTAAAGGCCTCGCGAAGATTATCCAGAGGACGGTGATTCTTCAGACATGCCATATCACCAGAAAGTTTTTGAACGATGAAGGATAGAAAATCGAAATATCCACCGGATTAATGGGACGTGATGAATTTCATCCCCGTTAACCGAGCCGATCCCCAACACCAATGGACCCGGGACAGGCCCGGGTCCCCACAGAGCCGAACCCCAACGGCGCGCGCGAGGGGTCGGTGAATTTTTTCCGGCTTCGGCCGAGAAAGTGCACGGCTTAAGTCTATAATAATAATAATAATAATAATAATAATGGGTATTTGGGAAGGCACAACGAGGTGGCGAAAATCATCCATAGAGAATTGGCACTTAACTTAGGACTCATTACTAATCCACCGCCCTTCTATAAATACACACCTCAAGCTGTTTTAGAAAACGAGGAAACATTGCTGTACTGGGATAGACCAATACAGTCTGATAGAACCTTGGATCACAACCGCCCTGACATCCTGGTGATCAAAAAGAAAGACAAGAAGGCCACTATTATTGATATTGGATGCCCCCTAACCAACAACCTGCAGAAAACGGAGATGGAAAAGAGAAACAAATATCAGAATTTGGCCATAGAACTTAAACACTTGTGGAGATTAGAGGAGGTTCGAATTATCCCGGTCATAATTTCGGCTACAGGCGTGGTGACGAAGAAGTTCTTGAGTTATTTGGAGCAACTTAATCTACCTAAAGGCCTCGTGAAGATTATCCAGAGGACGGTGATTCTCCAGACATGCCATATTACCAGAAAGTTTTTGAACGATGAAGGATAGAAAACCGAAATATCCACCGGATTAATGGGACGTGATGAATTTCATCCCCGTTAACCGAGCCGATCCCCAACAGCAATGGGCCCGGGACAAGCCCGGGTCCCCACAGAGCCGAACCCCAACGGCGCGCGCGAGGGGTCGGTGAATTTTTTCCGGCTTCGGCCGAGAAAGTGCACGGCTTAAGTCCATAATAATAATATTTATTCATCCATTAGGTAATTAAAAATAACATAGAATGCGCACATATATAGGTATATATCTTTATGAACATGAAAATAAACATGCATAAAATATATATCGTATAATTAACTTTAAACAGAAAACATACTTAGATACGGTACGCAGAAATAACATAGACACAATATACACTATATTATTATGGTCTACCGACAAATTCGTGGATTCTATAATATGTATTTCGAACAAGCAGTTTTATAACTTTTGTTTTATATGTCTGCAAATAAAGATTTCTGATATCTTCAGGGAGACTATTGTATATTAGGATACAATTATATCGCAGTGATTCCCTAAGTTTGGCTGTTTTATGCCGTGGAATCGATAAGAGCTCTCCATGTCTTGTATTGTAAGTGTGTTTGCTAACAAGAGTTTCAAATTTATGCAAGTTAGTTTACACATATATTAAGCATTTATTTATATAAATACAGGGTGCTGTTAGAAGTTTCTTTGAAGTGAATGTGGTTCTGTAACTTCCTCTATAATTTAGATTAAATAGAAATCTAATAATCCTTTTTTGGAGAATGAAGACTATACAATTGTGTTGATTCTCCTCAAATACAAACATTAAGAGACAAGTGGGAGTATGCCAGTGCATAAAAAACATTAAGTCCTGCCTCATCGAGTGTATCTTTTAATTGCAGTATTGAAAAATATGCCTTAGTTTAGTTTATTGCACACATGATTTACTTGTGATTCCCAAGAAAATTAGTCATCTATATATGAACCAAAAAATTTAGTGGAAGAGGTTAATTTTAGAACATTTAGTCTTTCTTACTCGCCTTGTCTTCATTACTCCAGTTGATTGCGCATGCCGCTGCCTCAAATTGTCTTTTGTAGATTGACCAAGAAGTTGGACCAACAAGGGAAAGCGGTTGTAATCGAGGGCCTGACGCTGATAATACTAGCAGGCCTCCTTGTTCTCTTAACTGGCGCTTAATTCGTTCTACCTCTCCTTCAACTACCCAAAATTTTTCTTCTATATCGGTAACTTTCCCTTCAATGCCAGTAACTTTTTCTTCGACGCCAGTAACTTTTTCTTTGACTTCAGTTACTTTCTCTTCAACCTTATTTACTGTTCCTTTGACTTCACTTATTTCAGTCTTTATGTTGCCCATATCCTCTTTAATTTCACTTTTGAAGTCATCAGTTGCTGAAAGGATAACATCTACTTGCCCCTGTATAATTTTCCTTAATTCTTCTTCACGTCTCTCCTGCTCTTCTTTGTATTCTTAACGTCTCTTTTCTTGTTCTTTTTTGTCTTCTTGATGTCGGTCTAACATCGTTAGTCTTAGTCCTGCAAGTAAGTCCTGTGTTTGTTTTTCAGCAGCCATGCTTCTTGTTTCCATTCAAAAACTAACAAACAACACTAACAGGTGTTATTTAACGTCTATGTCTGGTATACGTCAAATATTTCCACAAAATCCAGAGTAGAATGTTCTAGAAATTTTCTCAAAATATCACAAATAGGTCACACTCAATGTCTATACCACTTTCCAGCCGACAGAACTCAGCTAACTGCACTAATCTCCAATGGAATGTTCTGGAAATTTTCTTCAAATGTCACAAAGTGTTATTTAATGTCTATACTGCTTCCCAGTTGGCAGAACTGAGCTAACTGCACTAGTTTTCTCAAAATGTCACAGTATGTCTTATTTGATGTCTATATCACTTTCCAGTTGACAGAATTTAACTAACTGTATTTGTTTCCAAATAGAATATTCTGGAACTTTCCTCAAAATGTCACAAGATCTCCAGTGGTTTTCAAATAAAACACTATGGAATTTTATAGAATGTTCTGGAAATTTCTTCACACTAGCACGAATAAGTCTTGTCTAATGTCTATATCACTTTCCAGTTCACAGCACTTCAATATCTCCAGTGGTTTTCAAATAGAACACTATGGAATTTTCTAGAATTCTTCAGAAATCCTGTTGCAATTCCGCTTCTGACACCAATTGTTACGTGTTTACTATCTCCAGTAAACACCCTATATGTAGGTTCAACTATTATAACAAGAATCTTCACAAACCACTGATTTATTAATCAATTACAATAATTATTCCTTATACTAAAAAACACTAATTATACTTTGACTATAAATTCACTACTTTACATCTTGCTACTGTTTCTTATTTCATCACTTGCTTGTCTATTTAAAAACTGTTCCAGTTCGCCGATCCAGTCAATATATATACCCACGTCGAATGTAGTAGAATATTCCAGAATGTTCCAGAATAACATTCGCAATTTTTCTGGCGCCGTTCTCGAACTTTCTATGGTTCCATGGCGTAGTCATGCTCGTAACAATTTCAAGCACCCCACGCTTTTTACAATAAAATGATTTTTTTTTGTCAATCACTTCATTCTTATTTTAAACTTATTAAAAATCATTTAATTATATTGAACATTATTTTTTACTTTTTAGTTCGGTTTGCTATTAAAGCGTGTTTTTTTAGTTTTTTTAAACTACAATTTTTTTTCAATGAACCTAATGTGGGACCAGAGTCTGTAAAGTACTACAATTAGCTAAATGTTTTTTAAAAATAGTTTTTTTTTTTTTTTTTTTTATACATTTATTTAACGTCGACCTATTTCCGCTACTGAGGCCTAACACCGACGCCTGTAGACGAGCTACCCCCAACCAGGAATTTTGCCGAACCTCTTCCCTTAAGAAGAGTAGGGATCTTTTACTTGCCTAACATTTAATAGACAAGGGACCGACGGCTTTACATCCCCTCCGAAGGATGGTATATCTCCTATACAACCCTCGCCTAAGGTTGTATAGCTTCCGCGCATACACTGATATACAAGCCGCTGGAAGATGTGTGAGGCGAGAACGCGGTTTCCGTTGGAATGGTCACCAATCCAAGTACTAACCGCGCCTGTCATTGCTTTACATCGCATACCGAAGTATGTACATAGTAAAGACGCACCTACGCTCGCCCCCTTAAAAATAGTTATAAAATTCAATTTAAAAATTAGACTTAAAACAAAGTCAAAATAAACGCTTAACACGTCCTAATTTCATTAAAGATCTTAGGGTAGTATTTGATAATAAATTATCTTTCAACGAACATATCACTGTGATACAGAAAGCCGCTTATAGGCATTTTGGATGTAGATAGTAGAGACTTTGTCCATCGCAATCCTTTGTATAATGCTTTTATTAGATCCCGCCTGGAGTACTCTTCGATAGTTTGGTGTATATCGTATGCAGTATAACTTAGAAAACATCCAGCACATTTTTTTAAATTTCATGTACTTTATGGATAATGGAAGTTACCCAGACATTGATTTTCCCCGTGATTTACTTTTAAATATATGCAGTTTTATATCGTTAAGCGAGAGAAGATCCATGCGCTCTGTCATTTTTCTTCGTAAGATTATTAATTACTCCTGTGTTTGACTTTCCACAAACTTTGCATAACTTACACTTCAACATACCAAGGATATCATCGCAATTCCCAAATATTTTCCTTCTAACCACCTCTCTCGTACAAACTTACTAGAGGCATCTCCAATATTTCAAGCTTACACTTGCCATTCAAAGATCAAGAGCAATATCAATATATTTCACTGTAAAATAAAAGAAATCAAGGGCAAATTCTTAAACATATAAAATGATAAAAAAATTCAAAAAATGATAAATGCGGCACGGTTTTCTGAGAACAATCTTAGAGGAAGTTGCTTAAAGCGAATAGGGGATTGGAATGAACGGCGCAAAAGGCGACTATACTATTACTATTTAAAAATAATAAACTCAATTATATTTTACCTTGTACGTTCCCACAGCATGTGCTCCATCGTAGATATATAGATGATCATTACAATCCAAGTGGAGAGAATCAAAACGTAGCATAAATCGTTGAAGTATTGAATGTGTTTGAAATGTTATGACGCAGTCTAAGTTTCTCTCGTTTTGAGAATAAAGAACCGCACCGTCTATCTTCCTATAGAGTTGCTGAAGAAAATGGTTTTTGCATAATGATTTCATGGTATCTGAAACAACAAAGATTCAATGTAGAGCAGCAAAAACATACTGAAATTATTTATTAAAACTAATTTAAAAGTTATAATCATCAGGCCAGTCCTTGACTCGCAGTATCTTTTTAAAAGCTTTTATTAAATAAACTGCAATGTTTGTTAGTTAGTTAGTTAGTTAGTTTAGGTCAATTCTTGCAATAAAAATTTCGATTAGTTTTAATTATTAAACTCGACTCAAAATCGATATCTGGGGGTTTTCGAGATCACCAATTGTAAATTCTTGATCAAAATTTAGAAATTCAAAATGGCGGCGCCAATATGGCGGACGACTTTTGTCATTTACGGTCCAAATCAATCAAAATCGATATCTGGGGGTTTTCGGGTTCGCTGATTACGAATTTCTAGTCAAAAATTTAGTTCAGGATGTCGAACGACTTTATCGTTCATGATCGTTCTGTGCACTTATAAAAAGGTAGAGCACCAACTATAAATCCTTACTGGTTCGTCGTAATATGCACTCTGTTATCTTTCTGTTTAACATAATAAACTCTGTTCATGATGCGACCGAAATACTGAGTGAAATCAAATTCCATGTACCAACATATACTAGGCGACGTTATGAAACTTTGTGTATAAAGACGGCTAATACTAATATATTGCATTGCTCTCCTCTGTATATGATGTGCCGCAATTACTCCACCGTGCAAGACAGCATTGATACATATAATTCTAGCAATGCACATATAAAAAATGTTTTTGTATTATAAGTTCTGTTAATTTTGTTTAGTGTTTGTTTTGTTATTTACCTTACTTGTTTGTCAGAAATGTTTGTCTTTTTCTCGCATGTTACTGTTATATACTTATGTCTGTATTACTATTTACACATTGTCACTGTACTTTTTTTTGAAAATTGTATTATTCTTAATTTCATATTGTTGTTTCCTATCCTGTAACTGGGATGTTATCCCGTTGAATAGTTGTAGAAATAAATAAATAAATAAAACCATAGAATTTAATGCTACACTATTGTGAAGTTTATGGCATTACAGTGCACCCTGCAAATATTCACAGGCTATAAATCATTTGATTTCGTAACTAGAGGCAATAAATATAAGACTAATTGTAAGTTCCAACCCCTGATGCCGGGTTTAACAAGCTATAAAGAAAGCAGTCGAAATATTTTTTAATGTTGTGTCCATCAGGATGGCATCCAAAGCACTTGAACACATTAGGCTGATGTGGTCAGATAAATGCCTAACGATTTAAAATTTTATCACAGCACTTTCTTTAACGCTTTCATTTACAAAATCGGATGCAAGTACTCTTTTTTCTGTAGTTTTCAAGAAGGTTGAGATGCAATTCGCCTAAAAATTTTTATAATAATAATAACTAGGTCTAGTCTTTATTTTAGGCAGAAGTAAGAAAACATTAACAATATCTATGTCTTTAAAATTTCGTATCTTTTCAAGGATATGGCCCAAGCTTCAATCTCCCAACTCGACCACGATGCCCCCATAACGACACGCCTGATGTGATATACCTATCAATGATAGAATAATTGATTTTACCGATGACACTGCTATATTTTTTTAAAGTACTGACTGGGTGACTCTAAAAAATAAAGTTGCGCGTGAGATATTGCAAATTATGAAATATATTAACAGTAAATTGCAAAAAAAACATTTGTCTTCGCTTTTACCAACACTAGTCGAGAACTCCCAAGATTTGCAGATATTTAATATTTTCATGGAAATTTTGAATGATCAGATTTACGTTCATATTCAAAATATTCCGATTGTTTTATATATTTTATATATTTTTGAAAACCAGATTTAAAATAAATAAGAGCTGCTGAAATTGAATATTTCATAAAAATCTTAAATCATTATCGCCTTTACTTGTTTCTTAATCATGATTGCTTCAGAGCATTTTGACCCGCTTCTTCATTTACATATTTTCAAAAATGGATGTTCTAATTTTAAGTAACAGGATCTTCCAAATAATCCATTTAAAGAGTCGGGATCTATGACGAAATTACCAAATGTTTGCGCCTGGGACTAGACAATGTCTCTCCCCCGTTTTCGAGAGTGCTGAATCGATTCCCGGGGTCAAACCAATTTTTCCAGCTCGGCAACCCCCTCAAATTGGCCAAAAACCACCCCAAAGCCTCTTTTCCGTGAACCCATTTATTTTCCCAAGTTTTTCGACTAATTGTTGTTCCCTCGAGTAGAACGGAAGGTCCCTCGAGTGATTTGATCTTAGCCACCCCTACCCCAGGTTTCCACCCCTGTAGGGGATTACAAAATTGTTGTTTTTTGTGAGAAAAAAAATTGATATTTTACAGGAGGTGTTTCTTTGAATAAAGGGGTAGGTGACCTGGGTTGTATAACCAACACCGGGGGTTATTTTCACCCTTCAATTTTTTTCCATCTACAATGGGGAACAATCCAAGCCAGTTCCTAATAATAATAATAAATAAATAAACACCACAGAAATTAATATATCCAATAGATGACGCCATGTGCATTCGGTTTAATGTCATTCTCAATTTGTATCATATAACATATGACATATAACAAATTGAGAATGACATTAAACAACAATTTAAAAGTTATATTATAACTTTTAAATTGTTTAAATTTCCCGATTTCTGAGAGCTTCCCAATCTCTTATTCGTAGAAATGAGGCAAATTGATAAAAAGAATGAGAAATAATCCAAGTCAGTTCCTAATATATCCAATAGATGACGCCATGTGTGTGTTTTAATTTCAGTCTCAACTTGTATTATATAACCTTTAAACAGTTTAAATTTCCAGATTTCCGAGAGTTTCCCAATCTCTTATTCGTACAAATGAGCCAAATTAATAAAAGGATTACGGTAGTTGGTCATTAAATTGTTTAAAAGTGGAGTTGAAAAAAAGAAGTGCTAGAGTTCATCGAAAATCGAAAAAAAACTGATTTGGCTGAAAGGTATATATTACATTTATGAACTTGTTGAATTTTTTGTTTATAAATCCTCTTTTATTCTAGATTAATCAATCATGAGATTATTCTAGTTAGTACACTTGAAGTAGAGCACTTTGGTACACAGCAACATGTTTTCATTTTACATCCTAATTAACTTTGTTTATTCAAAGACATATATTTTCGTATTGACATTGACGGACAAACAACCGAGTACAGCTGGTGTAATCTGGCGGATAAGAGAATGTTCCCCATTGAAAAATAGTATAAAAAATATGTTTATTAAATTGTTTTTATAAATTTTGTACATAGAGGCATTGGTGTATAAATACATATGTATATAGATACTTTTATCTTTTTTATTTCTGACAGTGGTTCAACAAAACCGTAGGCGTTTACAAGAAGGATTCCATTCTTCAATTCTTCCAATTTTTTGAGACATTTAGTGCTGTCATCCTCTTGTATATCGCATGCATCGTCCTTTCTCGGGGAATACTGATATTGGGAATAATCTGTAAGAGATTTATGTAACTAATATCTAAATCGTGGTACGTCAGGTTCATCCCCTGTCGTACAATTTTGACACTCGATACCTTTACAGTTTTTACATAAAACACTACATGCTACACCTAACTTTACGCAACTACACCGCTTGGTACATTCGATTTTACAAGCACAGTTGTAGTCCTTGAAAAAAAAGTCCGGTATCAATGTCTTTTCCTCGGTATTTTCTAAAAATTTCGGTTTCAAATATCCATCCCCATTCAGTAGGAGTAAAGTCATTTCCTAGCCATGCTTGGCATTGAATATACACTCTTAAAGCATGTTGTCGAATCGCCTCTTCAGTTGGGGGTAGCATGTTGACATTCAAATTTTTCTTTCGTGTCTGTACATATTGCTATCGGATGGTGTTAAAATCATCGATGGGCGGATTTTTCTTTAAATATACTCTACTTTTACATATATCACATGGGGAAACTCGGGATTGATTCAATTATAGATGGAAAAAAATTTCCACCCCCCTTAAAGGGTGAAACCAACTCCTGTGGTTGCTTACACAATCCTGATCACCTACCGCCTTCCTCAATGAGACGCCTGCTACAGAATATTAATTCCCCAAAAAGAAATCCCAAAAAAAATAACCTCCGGACGTGGTTACACAACCCTGGTCACCTACCACCTTATTAAAAAAAAAACAACACCTATCAATATCAATTTTGCAACCCCCTACAGGGGTGAAAGTGTAGGGGTGGCTGAGGTCAAATTCCTCGAGGGACCTTCCGTTCTACTCGGGGGAACAACAATTAGTTGAGAAACTGGGGAAAGTAAACGAGTTCATGGAAAAGGGAACCTTGTTGGTGTTTTTAGCCAATTTGAGGGGCTTGCCGAGGTGGAAAAAATGGTTTGATCCCGGAAATCGATTCAGCACCCTCGCTAACGGGGGAGGGACAATGTCTAGCCCCAGGCGCAAACGTTTGCTAGTTCATTCGACTCCTTCAATAGACTAAAAGTTAAAATTTTCACGCATTTCCTGAATCCGCGAGTTACATACATGTATACACATGCCAATCTTTTATCTCACTTATTAATTTTATTCCTTTAATGTAAACCATAAGAATGTAAACCAATGTAAATTTTTATTGGACTCTAAATAATCACCACAAGTGTCTGCAAATAATATCCGCTAAGTTATATGTATTCAAATTGTCTTTCACAGAAAAGAAAATTACAATTAAATCGATCACCAAACCAATATAATATGATAATGGGAAACTAGAAGCGTTATTCTTTCAGCGAATAGTTTTCGATTTAAATTTCAAAGTTCTGTAAATGAGAACGCGGCATAAAGGGAATATTTCAGATGCAATAAAAATCAAATTTCATTCATATTAGATTTTTCAAGATAGCACAATCTCCATATGTTGTATAGCAGGCTTACTCCAGTCTACACCTTCTTTATCCAAGCACTACGTCTTTTATTCAATATTCCCAACACAATAACGTAAAACTTCCACCTGAGAATTATCCGCAGACGAGATATACTCCCTGGAGACAACGGAGACAAGTCTCATTTTACTGACCACCAGTCACAAACCATTTTCAGATGCTCACTGCATACATAAAATGGGTCCAAACTAGAGATTAAGTAGGCCAAGACAAACAATAAAATGTATGTTACACAGTCTACACTGTTGACTTTAAAGGTATATACTATCTACAATGTAACATGCATATATGTTATGATATAGCCATATTACATAACTATATTATATTATTTATTTAGAGCACTGTTCTACTAGTAAATATTAGTTACAGAGCAGGAGGTAAATTTGTTTCCGGTAGACTTGTTTACCATTAGAATTGCAGTTAAGTATATTAGTTGAGGAACTGATGCTTTCCTCAGTTATTTATCAATAAAATATTAATAAATTCTGTGACAATTTTGAACCACCTTGTATAAAGATTTGCATATGTTCAGAATAAAAAATGTTGAGGCCAATTTTACATTTAATTTGTTGACAAATACCCTTTTCTTCAAATTCAAAGTCTACTTCGAAATGTTTTAAAATTTTCCCTGAATTCCAAAGCCAACTAGAAATAGCAAATAAATGCCACTTCCAAGGTTATTTTTCATCCGAGTTTAATCTGAAAAAAGCGTTGGAAAGAGAAATTACAGCTTTATGAGAAAAGTGACTTAAATATACAAGGTGCTATTTAAAATAAGCAATTTCCGGCTATACCGGAAGTGATTTTTTACCACCGAATGGGCAAAATGTGGCCATACACTGGATTTCCCAAATTTCAAAATTTTATTTTTAAAACTGTAGAAAGAAGTGGGGGTAGATACTTTCTGGATCATCCGGTATAGCTGCTGCAATGCATAAAAAAATAAGCCATTTTTACGTGTCGTTGATAGGATTGTGCGTGCAGTGAATAGCTCGACCACGCTGACTAGTCAAATTCTCTCATTTAACTCACCCTTAATATGGGTGTTTACGGCAAACATTCATTCATCTACCGACCAATTATTTATGGCTATCAAAACTGCATAGATAATAGCAGATCACGACATTAATGTGATTCAGTTCGCTACAAAAGAGAAGTGAAAATTCCAGTAAATTGCTTGTACGTCTGTATTATTATGAGAGAGCGTAATGAGGTGAAATATTCCATTAGCATCCTTCGAGGACTGAATTATTATGAAAACTAAAACGAAAGATATATTTTCCAGGTCTCTTTCAGTATAAAACGGTATTCACACTTATTACATTTGTTTACTTTTTGTCAACAAAAGGCAGCACGAGATTAATATAGAGGCATTCTTCTCTAATTAAATCCAAGTTAAAATTAAATTATTTAGCATCAAATTAATTAATATATTTTCATTTGCGAGTCTAGTTGAGAAATATATTACAAAGAAGGAATACGCAAAGTGCAACAGGTTAAATATTTAACTATATAAAGAGGAAAGATACGAAGAGCGTTATGTTAATAAAATTCTTCTGTTATTCCAGGAAATATGTTACTTAATTGATACGTAAAGTCCGTCATAGAATTTTTGTTACCTAGTATGTTATGATAAGAATTATCGTGAGTTATGAAGCAGAAATATGTGCTGAATAAATATGTATTTATGACAATTGCATTTTTTTCTATTAATGCTCAGGTAAGTGCTCATTTTGTAAATTTTTGTTATAGGGCTTTTAGTAGTAGTTCGTGTACCATAGAGAACGTCGTGCAAGAAGAAATCATCTGCACTATAAACATTTATTACTTGTGCCTATCCCAATAGTGTAGTGTTCCGACTCTTGAAATTTGAAAGACAAAATCTATTTGTGAATCAGATAGTGAAATTTACGTGTTGTATTTGATGTCAAATATAAACTAAAAGCGCTATTATTAATACACACATAGTACACAAATATGCTTATTGACATCAAATCCTTATTACTAGATGAAAGAGTGATCTTAAAAAGGCATTAAATATAAGTGCCGATGTTTCTCAACTATACGCTTCCATGGAAAAACTAAAAACAGAAAACATAAATTTAATAAAGTCGTACTAAAAAGTTAAGAATAATTGCAAGAAAAGCAAGGTGTGCGTATCATGCGTACAATCATTTATAATGTATAGAGCCAATTCACATAAGTTCATTCTCAATAATTATAAAATCGTTTATTCTCTTTTGTAAAACTATTAATATGCATGATCCTCTAATTATGTTAATGAAAATAGCGACTTCGTAGAGGTGGAAAACTTTTAGCGTTACAAGCAGAACAATATTTTAAATATACATACAGTTGTACTAAAAAATTTACACATTTTTTTTATGGTTTGCGTATACAGGTATCTTATTGGTACATAGATATTTTCCTGGACTTGCTTGTACAATTTAAATAACTGTAATTTGTGATGCCTTTATTATTAATTTTGGAACAAAACAAGTAATATAGCAAAAACTGATTTTGTAAATTTATTAAACATGTTTAATTTCAAAATAACTGTCACCCCTTGTTACATGGTTTATGTCCATTTAACAATTTTATATAATAACTGGTATTTTACTTATATTTGGCAAGATTTGTATAGCATTTTGATTCAGTTTTTGTTAAGTGAAACTGTTTCAACCATCAGACATTTTATTTCTATAACTGCTAAATTATTTCACTAACACTAAATTATGTATCTCTGTTTCAGGACTTCAGAACCCATTGTCTATGCCAAGCCTGCAAAAACATTTACATTAATTTATATTTCATTTTTATACTGTGTTTACTATGTACATGTAGTTATTTTCCTTACCTGAGAAACTTTCTCATTCTCCTGTTATATAGTGTATCCTGTATGTTATAATGTATTTACTGAATTATCACAAAAAAGTTGTAAACAATTTACTATTTATTAGTGCAGTTCGTTCGTGGGTTATATTTGCAATAAATTCCATTTATTATTAACTGTCAAACTTATGTAGATATTATAGATTGCCTCTATCGGTTCCATTAACCTTTAATTCTGTAATATGCTTGAGTAAGAAAACCTAACTAAGAAACCAGGTTGTGCACTTAAGTCGCCCATCAACAGAAAGCTTTCAATTTTGTTACTAAAAATAAATTTTTCAAGTTTGTATATTGGTATAGTATTTCAGATTTTAATATAAACTAGTTTACCTTATTAGTTAAAATCGCGAAGTGTTCATTTGCCTGCCGAATTTCACCTGATTGTGTCTACGAACGTTGAACTGTGCGATCCTCGGTAATTTACATTACATTCATATCGTTTCGTTATGTTTAACACTACCAGGTAAATTTTATTTATTAGTCATTTAAATTTCAATAATTTTCAATTATATCCTTAATGTAATTTCAATTTTTTAAATAAATTAAATTCATTTTTTTTTTAATTCAATAAGTAATTAAAACACTACAACATGGTAATAAAATATTATTTTCTGTCTCGCTTTTGGCAATTTATAGTTTCCAAATCAACTTTAATTTATTCTGAGCAAATTAATTTATTTTATGCAATTTGATTTATTTGTATGCTATTAATTTAATTTTATGCATTTAATTTATTTTTATGCATTTATTTACTTCTATGCAGAATTTATTTTTACGAATTAATTTATTCCTAGGCACGTATTTACCTATATGCAGCATTTATTTCTAAATTTAAGCAGACTCTTATTTAGCAGTCTTTAAGAAATCTTTATACATCAACTTTCTTTGGAATCAAACCCTGTCTTGCAAGGATAAATTGCCAAATTATTTAGATTGGGTGATCCATCAAAAAATGAGGTCCTGATCTGCAGTACCGGAGCTTCCCATTTTCAACTATACCAACTGGAAATCCAGGAGATAGGTATCATCTTCATTATTATTTTTTTTTGTATTAAAATTACTCTTTCTCGCCGATACAATTTTATTAACAAAATTTCACCTAAAATTACGTGTCAATTAACGTACATATTTTTTGTCAAGGATTCATTGTTGAAATCAAATTTTACTGTTTCATATATAACGTAACGTAACGTCGAGAGGTAAGCGCACTTGCCTCTCACCCAAAAGTCCCGGGATCGATCCCCGGCCGTGGCAATGGAAAATACTGTGAGAGGGATTTTTTCACTATACACGGATATTGGGTGTGTGTCCCTTGTCTCTAAATGTGTAGTCCCCTCCCACACAAGGCTCTTCTAGAGTCTTCCGGGATAAAGGGGGTCGTCATTACCTGTGGTGTATTTATTATTTATCATATGATAAAATTTATTTAGTCATGTAATATATTTTATCATTTATTTTAGAAATTTTTTTAATTTCATTTACGATTAATTTCGGTCTTGTCTAGAGGAGACTGGTTTCACAGGAAAAAGAGACAGCCTAAGTAGTTATGATGGTGAACAAACAATATAAATTTTTCATTGTCTCCTTTTCTCAAACAAAACAAAAATGTGTCTTTTATGTCATACATCCAAAGAGTACGTGCTCCGAATCCACGACTCTTTACTCCCACTAAAGCCAGCTAGCCGTCTGCATATGTTGCCTCAATTATTTCCCAAAAATATACAATAAGGAAAAGGAGGTAACACTCTCCCACCAGAATAACAAAAAAATCATGCTCTACTGTTTGCTAATAAAACAACTCGAATTCTCTGTTGCGTTTACTACCTTGATTTTACATTACACAGATTTAGTTTTGATGTATACACTGTATAAGTTCTTAGGTAACTGTCCTTTTTCACCCTCAACAACCCTCCACTTCTTCTCATTGACAGGTGGTCTAACAACAATTTGTCGAGACTGATGTTATCCATAAACCAATAGCACACATATATAATTTTAAAGGGTAGTGAATATGAAAATAATAACAAACATAAAGCATAAGGTACTGAATATGAAATAATGATAATAACAAACATAAGGCATAATAATAACAATAAACATGCCCCCCTCCCTTGGAAGGTTCTCTTACAAAAAAAATCCTCATTTTCTTTATAATTACCACACTGTCTAGTTTTAATCCTTTTCTAGATTTCAACGGTATCATTAGAGTTGGTGGTTGTCTTCCACTCTCTGAATCTCCCTATGTAAAAATGCACCTCATTGTTATATCGGTTAAGCATCCCTTTTCAAAATTACTGTTCCAGTATGAACATACAAAATAAATCTTTTTCACGCAAACCCAAAGTTATTACTTTCATCTATCAAAGACAAATACTGGCCTTTTAGTGGGGCAGAAATTTAGCCCTAACTGTGTGAAATGTTTTCGAGCAAACCCTTTGATTCAACCTCCTACTATGAGAGTAGACTTTGCTGGTCAATTTCAAATTAAAAACAAAATCGGACAGGGCAGCAGCTTTATCAATTGCACTTTTCGTGTGCTTCAGCACTCTTGCAGTTCATCTTTAACTCGTGACTGGCCTCAGTACCGCTGCTTTCCGTACATTTGTCTCAGGCAGGGACAAACCACAGACGGTTTATTCAGACAATGGAAAAAATATATTGGCACTACAACGGAACTAAAACAATTAGGTCAATTCTTGAAAACGGAAGAAAGTACTTTAAATAATTCATTTTCAAACGGAGGTGTCAGGTTTTGATTCCACCTTATTCCCCTCATTTCGGTGGTCTCTAGGAGGCCGGAACTAAAACGACAAATTGCCATTTAAAAAGAGTGACAGCAACTTTTAATTTAACATATGAATAATTTTCCACTTTTCTGACTCAAGTCGAGACAATCCTGATTTCTCGCCCACTTATTCCAATTTCCTCACATTCCTTTGATTCGAGGCACTTACGCCGTTTCCTCAAAATCCGCTATCAAAATTTCAACAAATGCAGCAAAGTTTTTGGGCTCGTTGGTCATTGGAATCATAAATAATATGCAGCAAAGTGTCAAATGGAAATCTAATCACCATGAATCGAAACTAGACAGTATGGCAGTTCTAAAAGAAGATAATCAGCCACCTCTCCAGCGGTAACTTGTTCTAGTAATCAAGTTGCATCCAGGTCCTGATGGCATAAGCAAAATGTCCCATCCAAACCCAGAAAGGCCCTATCAAGATTTGTCCTCTCCCCGTGGATTAACCCTCGGACCAAACCAAGGTTAAAGACCGCAATAATCTGGCGAGGTCTTCAACTGAAGGTGAATCACCGCAAAAGAGAAATTGTTTTTAGGAATTTATCACCAACTATTATTAATTTCAGGATGTCAGCATTAGATCTAGATGCTTATGTTGCAGTTTTGCTTCTCAAAATTCGTTTATGTTATATTATGTTGTTTTTGTTGTAAGGGAACTTTCCAAGGAATATGTTTATTATTATTATTATTATTATGCTTTGTATTTGATTTTTTCATGTTCACTACCCTTTAAAATTATATATGTACGTTATTGATTTATGCGTAACGTAGGAACTCATCAGTCCCTAAAAGTTACTGTTAGACCACATCTCAAAAAGAAGAAGTGGGAGGTTGTTGAGGATGAAAAGGACAGCTACCTAAGAAATTATACAGTGTATGCATCAAAACTAAATCTGTGTAATATAAAATCAAGACAATAAACGCAGCAGAGAAGTCTAGTCGTTTATTACCAAACATCTACATTGGACAATATTATCACCAATGATGATCTGATCAAGTTTATAATATACAAAACACAGATTTTGCCCTTGGGGATCCTAATTCTCAAATCATAATTCTCTTTACTCATATAAATCCAGATCCCATAGGTTTAAGACGGCCATTCAGGTGATTTTGTGCATCTTGGGATGATCACCTTTAACGTCGCAATACGACATCGAAGGCTGTTAAAACGTTTAGATACCAATCGCATCATCGGAAGTTTTAATCAGCTCCCGATGATGCTAAAGTGATTAGCGAAACGCGCATCGAGTAGTGCATTTGAGTGTAGTATTCAAGTGTTTTAGTGTTTATGGAAACTACATCAGAGGCAATGTTTTACCAACGGTTTCAACTCCCTTCAAGACTTCAGGGCTAAGAAATTTGGGATCCCAAGACAACCCACTGTGTATAATTTACAAGCAAAGACAATTTCATCGAGACAATTTTTTATTAAAAAAGTTCAGCTCTTAAGTTATCAATTTTATTTTACCTGGAGCCTATTTAGCTTTTATCGACGTTTCTAAAAAGAATCATATCACAAATTCATAAAAATAATTACAACTCAAGGTTTGGTAATAGGTTACACTTCATATGATTATTTTAATATGCTTCCATTTGCCTATATTTAAATATAGCCTGAGTTGCACGATTTGACAATTATTATTTACCTAAATATGGTACTCCAATAATTGGTTTGGACATAGACGAAATTGAAAATTCTGTAACTATCTAAAAGCCAATTATTTGTGATATATTTTCCATGTTAAGTTAAAACGCGAAGCCCTGAAATGTGTTCTGTCAATTCGAATATTCCTCAGCGAGTGGATATGTATGAAAGCTTTCTCTTGGTAGTATCTCAAAGGACCGAAACCAGACGATGTGTATAAAAATAGACGTAAACCGAGATCATACCCGTTGGCCATATTTCCAACCGCGAAGTGCAAAACTATTTCCATATAAGCAGATCTATTTACTCTAGTATGGAAAATCCGAAGAACTATTTCAGAACTGTCTAGCTGAAAGAGCTTTCGGAAAGAAGTTTTAGAGAATATGTATTATAGACATAAGCAACCCCCGAGATTAATACTTTAGAAGAGATATACCGCTACAGGTCTTACAGTCTGAAAGTAATCAGTGTATGTCAATAATAATTGATGTAAATTAGATAACACATTTTGAAAAGTAATATTATATTGAATTTAATTTTTTTTCATAGTTTTCTACACTCAGGTTCTATGTATAATCATTGTGTTTTTATTTATTGGGGCCTATCTATTATTTTAGCATATTTTTTCCAAGAATGCATTTGTTGTAATTACGTAGCTGTTATTAAGAGCGCTCCGGATATAAGCCGGAAAGACGGTTCAATTTACTCTCATATAAATCATTATTTTAAAAAACGGCTTTCACTAAAAGACATTAAAAACATGTTACAATGTGGGATGATGAGAGAAAAAAAAGTATATATATAAAAAAAAAATTTCTTCTATTTTCGATTTGCAAAAATAATTCTTGTCATCCCACATAGGTATTATTAAAATAAACATTTTCCCTTTCATAGAACTAAAATAAAATTAATCCTAATGTCCTCAAATGTACAGAGAAATTTAAAGGTTAGGTATAATAAATTTGTCCAATGTCATATTCTATTACATCTCTATCTCTCGCTTTCCAAGCACACCGTACATTCAGCTGCGCCATTTTATTGATGTGAAGTCATTTACAATTAAAATTGGAAGCATGGATGACTAATACACTCCGAACAACTCTTAAGACTCCACCTCAAATGAACATACCACAAGTGTTAAAATGAAGTTCCTGTTGTTTAAGAACAATAATAATATGATGACTGATGTATTACGAGAAATATTATATACAGGGTGTGACACCCTATGTATTTCTTAAGCATTGTATATTTCCCAAATAGTCAAGATCCCGACTTAAGTCGACCTTCACCCATCGAGTTTTCTGATGAACTTTGAATTTTGATAATATATTAATAAACAAAACTTGATTTGGTCGACATTCAATTTACCTGCACAGCTGTTTTTATTAAAAAAATTAAAGTTGTTTTTTTCTCATGAATGTAGTTATTGAGTTTTTGGATAAATTTATTACCAATCGAAAGTAAAATATGTATACAATATGCCAAAGTTTGGTCGACATGTTCGTTCCCTGCATAAAACCAGGTAGACAGGTATAAACAGGTAACTTTGAATTAGTATTTTGTAGTTATCGAGTTTTCTATATTATCATATATGCAAATGTAGATAATTTTATTGCGGACACGGTGGTATTTGGTTGACATAGCAAAAACTTGCAAAAGTTCGGGTCTTCAAGACTTAAAGTTCGGAAATTGTAGAAGAAAGTAGGGTGTGACAGAGAAACACTCTGTGTATAAGTATGTACTTGTAAGAAGGATGCCGAATAGCAGTTGCTTTCATGGGGCCTACTCAGTTCAAGATTAATAAACATGAGGAGGTTGCCTACTAACTTTTTAAGGTCGAGTCAAGACGCCATATTGTGCGTCATTGTGCTTGCCATGTGTTTAAACAAAGTCTTTCTGTATTATTTCATATTGAAAACGTGTACTTTATGTAATATTCTCGTGGTTTTCTCTTCGAATTAAGTTTGACTTTCGTTTTAGTGTTCTGTAGTTGTTTTTTTTTGTGCGTAATATTAAGCTATTGTTAGTTTATAGTGTTAGGAACAGACAATTTAAATTATAAGTGATATAGATTTTTTCTGGATCTCAAAAGTAAGTGTTTTAATAATATTACATTGTAAGTCGCATTTGAAGCAAACTTGTTACTTTTTAACAGATGCCTGGGGGAAAATATGCAGCGTAGCGATTTGTAAAAGCAATTCGCAGAAAGCTAAACAAATGGGGGAAAGCTATAAGAGAAGAATGGATACGAAAATGTCACAGAAAACTTCAGTTTTCAGCTACTAATTTGTAGTAAACACTTCAAGTCGCAAGATTTCGAGGATGAAATGAAGGCTACCTTATTGGGAATTCAACCCAAAAAGTTAAAAAAGACAGGTATGTTGAAAAGCCTTTTAGTTATACAGATATTTTTTATTTTATTTTATTTTTAGCAATTCCATCATTACGGCTACTTCCACCTGCAGCAACGTCTGATACGTCGGAGAGTTCTGTTGAGCATTCAAAACGTGCTGAACAAAAGCAGAGGAGGACATTTATTGAAAGCCTTCTTGAAGCAGGTTAGTGCCTAAAATGGTTTTACTTAAACTTTTATTCACATTCATTTAAATTATAGGGAAATTTGACGAACCACTGCAAGCGAATATCGAAGTCGAACATTTTGATGTTAATGTTCCAAAGGTTAAAAACTGTACAGGAAGAAAATGAAGTACTGAAAACCAAAATTCAACAGCAAGAGGAGAATTATGAACTTTTGAAAAACAAGTTTATTGAGCTAGAGAATAAACTCAAAGAATCTGATTCGTCATTTCAAGAGAAAGTGAAGGAAACGTTCAAAGATTTTTTAACATCCAACCAAGTAGATATTCTGTTGAAAAAGAAAAGTAGAGCACGGTGGACCGAGGAAGAGCTTTCCAGGGCATTCACTTTACGTTATCTGGGTAGACGCTGCTATATTTATCTGAGGGAAACTTTGAAGTATCCACTTCCTGGAATTTCAACTCTTCAAAAATGGGCAGCCAATATAAATCTGAGGTCAGGACTTTTAAATGATATTTTAAGGGTAATGAATACTGCTGGAAGAACGAAGAATGATTACCAAAGAACAACTGTCATATCATTTGATGAAGTAAAACTTTCTGCCATATATGAATACGATCAAAAGCAGGATGAAATTGTTGGTCCAAACTCTTATATGCAAATTGTCATGGCAAGAAGACTGTTTGACAAATGGAAGCAGCCAGTGTACATTGGATTTGATGAAAAAGTTACGGCAGATTTATTAAACTTCGTCATTGTGGAGTTATACAAAATAAATTATAATGTGGCGGCATGTGTTTCTGACTGTGATGGGGGAAATCAAGGATTATAGAAGGAGCTGGGAATCGACATCAACAAAACATTCCATGTACATCCTGTCACACATTAACCAATTTATTTTTTCGCAGATCCACCTCATCTACTAAAATTAATTAGAAATTGGTTCATTGATACTGGCTTTACGCTTAGTGATGGAAGAATAATAAATAAAGAGCCCGTAAGGAAATTAGTTCAGGAAACAAGTGCCAAAATTAGTTCTTGTTATAAGCTAAGTGACTTACATTTGAATTGCACAAAGACCCAGAGGCAAAATGTAAAACTAGCGGCACAATTATTTTCAAACACCACAGCGACAGCTTTGCTGCAGTACATGCCTGGTCATGATAAAAATTTGGCAAAAAATGTCGGCAATTTTATAGAATTGATTGGTAATTGGTATGACATCATGAATTCGTACACCCCAACTGCCTCTGTACCGACTAAGAAGCCATATGGACTTTATATCGAGCAACAAAACTCCACTCTGGAAGATTTCAAATCAATAATTAGGGGATTACTTTGTAATGGCAAGAAGTCTATGCAAACTTTTCAAAAGGGTATGCTAATTTCTACAATATCCCTGCAAAATTTATTTTCCCATTTAAGTCAGAAGTTAAATATAAAATATATATTAACCCATCGCCTGAATCAAGACTGCCTTGAAAATTTTTTTTCTCAGGTAGGTAATTCTCAATATTTTCAATTTCATTCATTAACAGTAGTTTATTTCACATTTGTAGTTGAGGACTCGAGGTGGCCTGCATGATCATCCATCCTCACTCAACGCATTGTATAGGATTCGCATGATTATCTTGGGTAAAACCCGGGGATAGTACAGACACACACTAATGTGGTAATCGAATCCTGAAAGTGAAGTAGAAGAATACTTATTGGCCAGTGCTCTCAAACAAGCAAGCATTAAAAACATAGTAGTGGACCCTCCAACTATTAGGGAACTCCTGAATGCAAGTCCAATTATGCCCAATGATGAAGGTAGCACGAGCTCGAGCAGCACATCGTCAAGCATGTCCCTAAGAAAATTGGCAGAGAAAGATGGACTTACATATATTGCAGGGTATCTGGCCAAACAGAACCTACAAACTCATCCATACTTGGGCCAATACACCTACAAAGGAGAAACAATAAATATGCATACATATAGTATGCCTCCTTGGATACAGTGTCTGTCATTTGGAGGTCTTATTCAACCTTCAAAAAAATGGAACTCTGAGGTGGAGAAAATGGAAAAATATTTCATTAAGTTTTATAACGAGTCATTCAAATTTGGGCCTAATATTGTAAAAAGAACAGTGCAATATATATCAAAGAAGGTGTAAGATTTACCAAAAGAACTTGTTCACTCGTTTTGTAGGTTAAGAATTTTTTTAAGAATTAAATTTTTGAACATTAAAAAGGGGGAGTCCTTACAGCCGCTAAAAAGGAAATCTGTTGAACCTCCTCCAGAATGCCAAAGAAAAATTGCAAAGAAAATGAAGAGAATAGTGAATTAGCCTTTAACAAGCTTTATATAAATTTCTCAGAAAACTGTTTTATTCTGTGAATGAATTTTTATAGTTCAATTATTGTAACGTAACGTACTTATATGTATGTTTTTCAACGATAGTGCAAAAAGTTAATAATTTTAGCACTATTTACAGTGCCATATTCTATTGATTACGAATTTGATCTGAAATGTAATATTTTTTCTTGTAATTTGAGTAGGTACATGTATGAATAATAATAATAATAATAATAAATTGCCTTTATTTGTGGCGGAGTTCAGCAAAGCTGCTCTTCCACCCAACCACGTAGAAATAACAAAATACAGATTTATACATTGATTTTAAAAGTAGAAAATTAATAATGGACTAACCTAATACTTAACTAATCTAAAAATTTGTAATCCAGTAATAGAAAGTAATATGAGTAATATGAGTAAATGTATTTTATTGCGAAAAGAATAGAAAAAAGAAAAAGAAAATGCTTAAGATAAGTTGTTATGTCAAAGTCAGCTGATCACTGAATAATTGAGCCATATATTTCTTTTTAAAAGAACTTAAACTATTAGATTTTATTAATGCTGGTATTGAATTATAATTTTGTGCTGCAAAATAAGAAAAGGACCTCCTGAATAAAGTAGATGAGTGTCTTGGTATATCGAGCATGTACACCAATCTTAAGTCACGTGCATGTTGCGCTTGTCGTGTGACAAAATGCGCCTTTAGGTACGTAGGTGTACCTGTTGTAATAATTTTGTGGGTAAGAGTGGATAAGTGTAGTTTACGTCTATTTTTCATATTCAGCCATTTTGCTTCGTTGATTTTAGGTGACACGTGCTCTCTTCTACCAAGGCCATATATAAATCGAATGCATGTGTTTTGCATGCGTTGTATTCTATTAATAGAGACAACATCAAGACAAGGACCGTAGATTAGGTCACAATAATTAAAAAGAGATAAAATCAATGATTCGCAGAGCATAAGCTCAATTTTTTTTTTTAGAAAATGCCTATTTGAATATAGATGTCTTAATGTTGAGTAGGATTTTTGAATATTTTTGTTTATATGTTGTTTAAAACGTAATTTATTATCTATATATAAACCTAGATTTTTGACAATATTTTTGTGTTCAATCTGCTGTCCCTCGATATAAATCTTAACATGGTTCATGACATCATCATGAAACCTATCACTACAAAAAACTATTACAGATGATTTAGTTGAATTTATTTTGAGAGCGTGATTTTGCGAAATTTCTGTTAATTTGAGAATATCTGTATTAATGTGCTCAACGTGTCTCACTATGTCTTTGATATTAAAACTCTGTAACAATTGTGTATCATCAGCATACTGGTGCATGTTACAGCTGACAAGTTCTTTTTGAAAGTCAGATACGTATATAATAAACAACAAAGGTCCCAGTATGGACCCTTGGGGAACACCAGTTTTAATGTCAATAAAATGTGAATGTTGTTCTTGAATGACAACTTTTTGCCTCCTGTTACGTAAGTATGATCTTACAAAATTTAAAGCTGCAATACTTAAACCATAGTACTGTAATTTAGCAAGTAGTAGCTGATGATCAATTGTGTCAAAAGCACGAGAGTAGTCTATTAAAGTCAAAACTGCGATGTCACCTTTATCCAAAGCTTGGATTATATCATTTATGACCTTGAGGAGGGCGGTGGTAGTGCTATGTTTTTGACGGAATCCCGATTGATTTTCGGGAATTATTTTATTCTCGATGACATAACTGTTAAGTTGCTCGTATATAATTCTCTCTAAAATTTTCGACAAAAGCGGCAAAATACTAATGTGGTAAGTAACTATAGACTATTAAATATTCCGCTAAATTCTATTGTTTGATATATTTTTTGTGTTAGTATGCAACGTACTGTTCAATAAAAATTAAAAAGAATCGATTTAATTCGATCGTAGAAAAAATGTTGTGTGCAACATGTGAATCTGTATACTTCTGCACTAGTTACACAAATAACTATTTTGTATGTTGTATTTTAGCTATATAATTTAATAGCTCCCTATGCTCTCTTCATATAGGTATTTACTTACCTTTTTGTGCTGCAATGACTGATGGTCGAGAGGTGAGCGCACTTGCCTCTCACCCAAAAGTTCCGGGTTCGATCCCCGGTCGTGGCAGTGGAAAATACTGTGAGAGGGATTTTTCCACTATACACGGATATTGGGTGTGTGTCCCTTGTCTCTAAATGTGTAGCCCCCTCCCACACAAGGCTCTTCTAGAGCCTTCCGGGATAAAGGGGGTCGTCATTACCTGTGGTGTATTTATATTTATATATTTATATTTAATGGCGTTCGTAGTATAAATTATTCATTGTTATAAGTGTGATGATACAAATGTAAATAAACTTATTATTATGTATTTTTAATAAAATTAATAATAAAAAAGCTGTTTTTAATATACAAAAGTACTAGAGTTTTAATTTCATTAATGCAACATTCAAATTATATTGCAAACAAAATATATTATTTAATTGTAAATAAGTATATATTATTATATGTACAATCTATACTATTATGGTAAAACTCACTTCATTTGATGACGATTCGCTAATATACAATAATTTCGATACTTTCTGTTATTACAATTAAAATTAAATCGGAAATAACGACGTCAATGCACCATCATGTGCACAGAAACAATTGGAATTATTTGAATTGGGCAGGCACGGTGACGCGTTTCCGCGCCGGGCGCTGATTGGGTGAAAGTTAGTAGGCAACCTCCTCATGTTTATTAATCTTGTACTCAGTTAAAGTAAGTACGCATGCGTATTTCAACATTGACAGTAAGAAAGTCTGAGTTACCCTAGAGAAACTATTGTGAAGCGACCACGTTTTTATTATTTATGCACGCTAAATTTGTCAACATAATCCGCTGTTTGCTATCTTGTTTTGTATATTAATTTACGATAAAAATAATGAAGAAGTGTTTTTATGTGGTAAAAGTGAACCTAAAATAATCGATTTTCATAATGAAACATTTAAAAAGTTATTGTTTCGTAAAAAAAAAAGTTTCAAGTATCACGATGTTGCGTTAACCGAAGAGTCAGCTACATCTTCAGGTTATCATCTATCGTGTTACAAAAAAGTAACATCATTAACGCTAAAATATAATGAAGAATATTCTCATTTTCTGAGCAATTATGATGTAAGTATAACATTTTTTCTTAATTCACAACAGTATTTTTTAATAGTGAAAATTGTAGACATTACTAAATGTAATCAGTTTTTGTTTTTATTTTTTTTTTTTCAATGAATTAATTAATTATTATAAAACTAAGAAATGCACAAGTCGAAAATGTATGAAACTATATGTGTAATTTTTTATCAATTTTTTTAAATTATTTATTCATAAAAAAAATGTCAGAAAGTTATTGGATATTTCAAGATCATAATATTCTAAAGACCATTTTAATTTACCCAAGATAATTACATTTTTAGGTAAATCTCAGTATATCCACAGCCGATCATCCACAACGTGAAAGAGAAGAGAATAATGCTAAAGCAGGAAACACATCTTCTGCGGATTTGAACAAGGTATTAAAATATTTGTAATAAATTAAATTATCGTACATGTCGTTATAATTTTTAATTCAAATTACATGGATAAAGTTTTATTTCATTCGGTTAAATTTTCACCATATAAAGCTTATTCAACTTCCATCAATACCGTGGAAGTCTGAATATTGTTTTTTATTTTTTATTAAATTAATCCGTTAACTCTAAAAAATGATATTAATATTAATGCATTGTTGAATGAATTATTTGGAGTTGAAATAGATTTAAAAAAATATTTTTCACATTTTTTTTCATTGCAGTTGCCGCCATTAACATCAATTGGGCGTAATTCTGTTGTTGACGAAAGGCCAGATTCAATAACGCCGACTCCTCATCCACCAGCACGTGGCGAATCATCAATAGTAGATGGAATCATGGGATCAACTCAAATAATGACTTCCTCTCCAGAAACTCTTTGACTGAGTCCATCAACTGCTAATGAAAATGTAGTATGTCTGTTTTGCGGTCACAAGCAAAAGAAAAGTAGAAAGCAAAGGTACTTACTATCCGATATTTCCTCAATCTGAGAAATATATGCAACAAATTACAACAATTTCGGAAACTTTAAATGATAATAAGTTTCTCGAGAAGCTGCATAATGAAACTGTTGCCTATCACACAGTATGTTTCACTGCTTACCGACAAACAGGGAAACGTTATACCGAGGAACACGAACATACTATTTGGCATGAAAATAGGGAGCTTCATAAATTAGCTTACAACAGCCTTGTAGATTTTATCAGAACAGAAATAATTGAAAATGAAAAAGTAATGTACTTAGCGCAGTTATTTAATAGATATAAAGCTTTGATATTAGAGTTCGGAGCAGGTCAAATAAATTCCGAAGAAGTTGAAAGTTACCGACTGGAGAATTAACAGAAAAAAATGGAGAAGACTTTTGGTGACCGCGTTGCAAAAAAATATATACAAGACAGACATCGACATATCAGTAATGGCCAATAAAATCTTGGAATCAAAAGAAGATACTAAATTTGAAGGTGTTGCTTTTGATTTAAGATATTGTATTCAAAGAATCAAATGTAAATCGCTGCAAATCTTCTGACAGCTGAGGATGTTATTGAGGGGAAATGTAAGATCCTAGAGAAATTATATGACTCTCACTCCGCGAACGTGGCTCATCCAACTGGGTCAAACTCCCCTGGGTGCCTGGTCACAGTAACATTGAGGGTAACGAGCAGACAAATGCTATGGCCAGAGAGGGCTCTCAGCAGCCCTTGAGGGGCCCAGAGCCAGCCCTGGCTTACACTAAAGCAAACACTAGAAGATCAGTAGAGGCCTGGTCTTCGGTAAGCGAAGTTAATCATTTCAGGACCCTTACTGACGAGGGTACAACAATTACTGTGTCTAAGCAGAAAGCAAGTCAGAGTCATGGTAAGTCTCTTGAAAGGATCCGACTCTTTCAGGAAACACCTGCACACCATCGGAGTGATTAACAACCCCGACTGTAGATTCTGTGGAGAAGTAGAGGAAACTTCCATCCACCTCCTAACCTCCTGCTCTAGTCTCTTGAACTTGAGGCATAAACACTTCGGTATTGGCTTCCGAGCTGGTCAGTTGCATACCTGCTCCAGCTAAAACTTCAAATGCAGCTTCGTTTTCAGTCGATTAAGGCTTTAAAAAAATGATGGAGCGTTCAAGTGGGACAAAATCATCCGGAGGTAAAATACCCTCCCGATCGGATCTCCGGGGGAGGGTGCCCACAGGGACACCTCATCGAATGTCGAAAAAACACCGGCAAGTTAAATCCAACAAAACTATCCAACTTAACACAAGTACCACAAGGCCTATCCGAGCGTCTAATGCTGCTACGCTATGAGCTATCAGATGGCAACGCGGTAAATCTAATAAGCGCCTACGCTCCCACTCTGGATGCAAGTCACGAAACCAAGGAAAGCTTCTATCAACAGCTGGAAGAAACCCTCTGTAGAATACCTAAAATGGAACGACTCGTTATTCTTGACGATTTTAACGCTAGAGTAGGGAGAGATGCAGACACCTGGCCAGGCATCATAGGCAAAAACGGTTTGGGCAACATGAACGCTAACGGTCAACTACTCCTAACTAAATGCGCCGAACATGATCTAGTTGTAACAAACACCATTTTCTGACAAAAGGATAAATTTAAAGGCACCTGGCGTCTCCCCAGATCAGGTCACTGGCATCTACTGGACTATGTTATGGTACGTAGGAAGCATCTCAAGGACGTCCAAATTACAAAGGCGCGCATTGATAGCGAATGTTGGACCGATCATCGTCCTGTTGTCTCTAAAATGAAAATTGTTATGTGACCCAAACACCGAAGAGCTTAAGTAAAACGTAGACCCCGTCTCTGTATTAGTAAATTGCGTGACCAACAAACCGTCGAACAGCTAAAGCAAAAAGTTCAAGAGAATTTGAGTGCACTAGAAGAAACCAATTCTGTAGATGTCGCTGCTACCTGGACACAAATTAAAGACAGTTTAAAAAGTGCGAGTGAGGAAATTCTTGGCACTGCAGCAAGTAAAAAACAGGAGGACTGGTTCAATGATAATGAAGCTTTTATACAAGAACTTCTTGGCCGCAAACATACTGCCTTCCAAAACGCTATCAACCACCCCAACGACTCATCAAAAGCAGAAGCTTTTACTCGATCTAAGTATGAAACGCAACGCGAAATCAGAAGAATAAAGAACGAGTGGTGGGCAAGCAAGGCCAGAGAAATTCAAAGGTACGCCGATTCACACGACTACAGGAATTTCTTTCAAGGAGTAAAAGCAGTGTACGGCCCCAGTCGGAAAAATATGTGCCCTATTAAAGATTTAAATGGAAATCTCCTCAAAGAAGACCAGGAAATAAGAGCCCGATGGAAAGAACACTACTCTAACATTCTTAACCAGCAAAGTCAAGCCGATCACGATATTATAAATCTTATCCCTCAATATGACACCTTCGAAGACTTAGATAAACCACTAACAACGGAAGAGATCTTAACCGCCACTGGGCAGCTAAAAAATAACAAATCTCCCGGCGCCGACTCACTCCCAGCTGAGATCTTTAAAGCTGTGTCGTCAGAGCTCATACCCTACCTCAAAAAACTGTTTGATGTCGTGTGGGAAAGTGGTCAAGCTCCGCAGGAGTTTCGTGATACACTTTTAATCAACCTCTTCAAAAACAAAGGGAGCGCTGCGGACTGTGGAAATTACAGGGGTATAGCTCTCCTGGCTGTTGGAGGGAAGATACTCACTAAAGCGATGGCAAATAGGCTAACACCTGTTATGGAGAAGTTACTTCCTGAAACACAGAGTGGCTTTAGACCAAACCGAGGCACATCGGATTTAATCTTCACACTTAAACAGCTTCAAGAAAAAGCACTCGAACATCAAGGAGAAATTCACATGGCCTTCATTGATTTAACCAAGGCGTTTGACTCGGTGGACAGGGAAGTGCTCTGGAAAATTATGTTCCGCTTAGGTATCCCTAGAAAATTTGTGGAAGTATGTCGCAGCCTACATACAAACAACAACGCCCAGGTTATGTATAATAATGAGGCAACCGAACCTTTCCAAACCCTCACTGGAGTTAGGCAGGGATGTGTCCTGGCACCCCTACTCTTTAATTTGTTTACCACTGCTCTAACAATTATTGTTGATAACAAACTGACAGGTCTCAGATACCGTTTTGATGGCGGTCTCTTTAACATAGGGCGCTTTAGAGCTTTCACGAAGACACGCACACGATTCATTTGTGATCTCCAGTATGCGGATGACTGTGCACTTTTAGCCTCTACGCCGGAAGAGCTTCAAGAACTTTTAGATGTGTATGCTCAGAGCTATGATTCTTTTCGGACTTAAAATCAACATTGGAAAGACTAAGATTATGTCAACTCCTCATCAAGTGAACCAGATAGACATTACACTTAACGGAAATTCTCTTGAAGTGGTGGATCAGTTCAATTACTTAGGCAACGTTGTTAATGACAAAGCAAACATGGACAGCGAGATTCGCAATAGAATTAACGCTGCATCTAGAGCACTCTGGGGACTTAGAGAGAGAGTATTTGACAACCACGACTTTGCTTTGTCAACGAAAATGGCTGTCTACAGAGCAGTTGTCATTCCAACACTGCTATATGGATGTGAAAGCTGAGTCACTTACCGTCGTCATGTGAAAGAATTAGAACGTTTTCAGCAAAGACACCTCAGAAGTATGATGAAAATCCATTGGTTCCATCACATATCAAACGTGGAAGTACTCAGGAGAGCAAACAGCCTTCCAATTGAGGTGCTTATTTCAAGAGCACGCTTAAGATGGGCAGGTCACGTTCATCGTATGCATGATAACCGCCTTCCTAAATGTACACTTTATGGTGAATTGCTAAGCGGTAGAAGGCGTGGCGGTCAACGAAAGAGGTTCAAAGACGCTCTCCATGAAAATCTAAAATCCTGCGGTATTGCAGACGAGCAATGGGAACAACTTGCAGCGGACAGAACCGAATGGCGAGGGGTTGTGGCCAGCTATCAAGGAAATGTTGCTGCAAGAAGGCCGAATCCAAGACCTAAACAGGTCTATGTTTGTCCTGACTGCGGTCGACATGTGCTCTCCCGAATTGGCCTCTATAGCCATAGTCGTGTGCACCGTAGATGAATGGGAATTACAATAGACTACACCTTTTACTTGTTTTTTATTGTACACAATTTATCGACTGTAACATTTTTATACTCGGACTCGAGTAACGGCTAATAATAATAATAATATCAGCGGAAATAAGGCTGGGTAGGATTCTGGTTTTTGGTCTGGAGTCAGGCATGGATGGGGACATCCACTGACCAGCTAACGGATGCACAATGGGCCACAAGGCATGACTGCTGCGATTTATTATTGCACCGCTAAGAAGAAGAAGAAGAAGACACCAAATATATTGATTTATGAGATAAAATACGAAAGCGCTAGGATAGCGTCAGGTTGTTTGCTTATTCAGAACTATGCACCATAGAAGTTGAAGGAGGTTCGCCCATTGAAAATTTCAGTAGGTCTTGGTCTATTAATAGAAGTTATACATAAAAATGGGATAAAATTAATATTAACACAACAGCTATTTTCTTATATGAATGTATACTGGATGATGAAATACATTATAGGTAATTTGCTATCTAAGTGAATTATTTCAGGGTCCAATACAGTTTTGTTTTACTTTTAATTGTAAGTAAAACATATTTCTAGTCATACATTAACTTGATTTCTACAATAACAGGCAAGAGAACTAAATAGAAAATTTTAAATAAAATGTATAAGAGCCTGGAGTGTTATTATTACATGAAAAATATAAGAACCTTTAAATAAATACGACGAGTTGAAAATGATCTCTGAATTAGCACAGTGGAGTTTTGTACCAGAGCTGATAAATTTTGCTATTGTGGATTCCTACAGTAGTCATTATTTAAAAAGAAAATGATTAGATTAGATCAGATCAGATCAGATCAGATCAGATTAGATCAGATCAGATCAGATTAGATTAGATTTCGTGGCATTCTCTGAATTCACGATTTCGATACCTTCAATACTTCTTTCGATTCCTTCGATTTTAGTCAACTTTCATGTGTTAGATGTCTCTCTTTGGTATGCACGAAAAACATTAAATTAGACCTGCTTAAAATTGCAATGTGTTAATTTTTCTCTATTGCCAAAGTGTCTCTGATAGCGTCAGTATAGGATACAATTTACTACCCAAAAATTAATGCGATGGTATATGCATATCCCGTAGCATTTAACGGAAATTCAGGAAAGAAAAAGATTGGATTTTTGCCGCCAGATCATTAGAAATTTAAAGGAAGATCCTGATTATTATAGACAGATGGATCATCGTGTTCCTCAGCGGTGTTTTTAATAGAAAAAATCAACGCCCTTGGGAAAGGAAAGCAATAGAAAAAGATTGGTTTAACAAATAAAACACATGTCAAGAATCTGTTAGCGTTTGGTATGGTATTTTCCGCAATAAAATAATGGAACAAATATTCTACAATTTTATTTTAAATTATGATACTTATCTAGAAATTTTCCCAAAACTGAAAATATTTTTTTTATATAATTTTCCAGATAAGTACAGGACGCCTCGATATAGCGCGCTAGAAATTCAGGAGCACTTAAACAATGTATTATGGATTTGAAATAATGGAAGTATTAAATGGCCACAGAATTGTTCAGATCTTACTCCACTAGATTCTTTTTATGAGCATTTTAAAGGATATTGTTAAGAAAAATAATAATTACAGTATTCTTAAAGAACTGATTCAACACGAAATAAATAGTCTAAATGTTGTCAATAGCGATATCATCTCGAGTACTTTCCGAAATTTAAGCTGTGAAGATGTGAACCCTGTATTCAAAGTAATGGCTGATATATCGAACAATTTTTATAATTTGTATCTGTTGTTGTTGTTTTGACTATTATATGTTTGTAATTAAGTATTTCAAATATTTTCTCGCTACTTTATTAATTTTCAATGTTCAATAACTCGAAAACAGTCACCATTCCATTTTCATTCCATTTTAAGAAACATTATTACTTTTTGTATTCCTAGATTTCTTTACTGGTGTACAGTTACAGCCCTACAACTTTCAATTCAAACGTTTTTTCTAATTCCAATAATAATGCAAATAAAGAGTTTTCTAAATATAATGAATAACCCTATATGGTAGAATATATTTTTCATTGCATAAAACATACAATTGAAACTGAATTGCTACGTAGTTTTGACACTCGTAAGTATTAAACTAACTTCGTAACAATCTGGTTTCGAGAAATTGCAGAAATATTTATGAATTTTGTAATTAATCGCTCAATTAAATTATACTGAGCTGAAACATTTAAAACATTTAAAATTTAATCTGTTCATTCAAATGGTTTAAAACGCTAAAAGGTTTCAGCTATACGAAATTAAATTAAATTTTCTAGTTAATATGTCCAGAGCAGTCACTTCATTTTGCTGAAAATTTAATCATATTACACCCGTGATATTTACATTCAAATCATATGTTAATTCATTTTTTAACGACCCTTTGTGGTATGTTGAAAATTATTTTATTAAATATATTGATGTTTCGTCAAATCGATCGTGGCATCAATATTACTCAATCCAATTGAAACATATAAAAGTCGAAAGTGAAAATGAGAGTCTCAAAAATATCAGTGGTTTAATTTTCATCGTTCTAATGCTGACTTTATTTCGAACGTGTTAATTTTCGAGACTGACATGTTTTGGAATAAAATACGTTTCGTAAATATTTTTTCATCATCTTCAGACAGATTCCAAAAACTGTATTAAATGCACGGATAACAAGTTTCAAATCTATCGACATCTTAACTGTGTTGCCAAACCTTTGTAAACGTTCATTTCTAATATGCCTTATAAAGATCTCTAACACTTTAAATTGTTAATATGTTGAAACCACTATAACGTATTATGTCATAAACGTACATAAAAATTTACATACACAAAAAATAACGATGCGAAAAGGAAAGGGTTAATATGTGAAGAAACAGTAAAGGGTGATAACATTGAAGGAACACTGAACTGTTTTTATTGAAAAAGTTGTAATTTCTTATTGTTAATCCTGAATCTATCTAATCTATTTCTCTTTAAATTGTTGGAAAGAGAGTTGTATACTTGGCAAATCTGATAACTGAATAATAGTATCAAAAGTTGTGTTATCTGGATTGGTGTAGTTAAATATCTTTAAGTCTAAGATATTGAATGTATTTCAAGACTCAATAATTCCATTCCATATTACTAAATAATCTTACTGACTAAATTTTGCGAGCCACTGACAACATGAATGTCACCTTCTTGACATCACTTAGTATGACTAAAGTAGAATGGACCAATGACTGACGTTCAACACACATATCAATGAGACAATACGTACGGTCTACTCCCTGTCCAGGAGTCTGTATCCGCTCATGGTCAGGGGTAGCAGACTTAACAGACAGAATAAAAAACTATTGTACACGATGGTGGTCAGGCCGTCCATCACATATGTGGCGCCGATGTGGTGCAGCATACCGGCCAGGACAATGAAAAAGCTAAAAGTGCTTGAGCACAAATTCATGCGCCTCATATCAAACTCAGGAAGATACACCTCCCTCAAAGACCTATACGCACGCTGCAACGACATAACCCCGATAGCGGACTACGTCCAGCATATCTCTCAAAACTTCTACTCGTTCAAGCTGGGCGATAGTCCGCTAACAAGACACATAACGCAAATTAGACAGCACAATGCCCCATTTCGGATCAAACACCCCTTACCGTACCAGACGTTACCGATTTTCCGACAACCACTATAGCCAAGTTTCAACAACTATACCTTTCTCTAATCCTATCCACCTTTCGCTAGTATTTCATACCTTTTAATTATCCTTAAATCTTTCCTGTCCCCCTCTTCCTTTCTGTTTGTGTATTTTTGTTGCGTTTGTTAGTTTTTCATCAATTATTTTTGTATATTTTTGTTTCTAAATTCACTTCACACCTTGCGCACTTGCGCAGCCCTGCATTGAAATATCTCGCGGAAGGCACGTTGTTCGAGTTGTGGTGCCTGCGTCCAGATACCAAATTTAATAGTGTTTTTTGTGCGCCAGTGTTTTTAAAAAATTAGTGTAGTTTATAAGTTTTGTTGAGCTTGTTTTCAAGCATTTTTGTTAATTTTATGACCTATTTTTATTTTATATTTAAAAAGGGGTCTAGGTTTAGTTTTGTTGAATTGTTTTTTTCGCTGACCCAGGTCTGTTCCGCCCGATCCTGCAATCCGTCACCGCGTTAATGCGGTGGTTGCACGATTGGTTCCGGCGTAGGTCCTGATGAGCCAACTATTATCGCTATTATTATATTATTATATATTATACTTTTTGATTGATTGATTGAGTATGACTAAAGCTTTTGACGCCTTAGATTAATTGACTAATTGTAAAATCAATCTCGAAGCACTTTTTCTGGTTTCAAAGTTATCTCAATTGCAAACAGAAGTTTACTAGTATTAATACAGAAAACTATCACCAGTGGTCGAGAGGTGAGCGTACTTCTGGGTTCGATCCCCAGTCGTGGCAGTGGAAAATACTGAGAGGGATTTTTCCACTATACGCGAATACTGGATGTGTGTGTGTGTCCCTTGTATCTAAATGTGTAGCCCCCTCTCATACAAGGCTCTTCTAGAGCCTTCCGGGATAAAGGGGGACGTAATTGCCTGTGGTGTTATTTATTTATAAAAAAACTGGACACTTATAACACTACAAAAACTTTTGAACTATATGCAGCAAAGAGTTAGAATAGACAAGAAGAAGCAGTCACATAGTCAAGTAGCCATATTGTTATCACATTTTCGTCAAAAGTGACATTCTGTTATTTGGTCATTTTTATTTGTTATAGACAATTTGTGCATTTTATTAGTAAAAGAACAATGGTATCATGTGCCCAAAGAAATTGCTCTTCTAGAAGCGGTGTTAAAAAAAAGGAACTCACTGGGGTAACATTTTATACATTAGTATATAATATAACCAACACACAGAGCCGTGCTAAGAAAATTCGTTTACTTAAATGCATTTGGTGTGTATCGTACAATAATTAATTTTTAACCTCTCCACAATAAAATTGCGAGAGGTTACTAAAATTGGTACAAAAACGAAAATTGAGATAACATCAAATCTTTACGTTTTGAGGTCCTAGGAACCCAAAAAAGTGATTTTTGAAAAATGTCCGTGTGTGTGTATGTGTGTATGTGTGTTAGCACGATAGCGCCGAAACTACTGAACGGATTTGAATCATACTTTGCGTGTGCGTTTCTTTAGTGCCCCAGAAGATCTGAAAAGGTTTTGGTTGAGATCGGATTACGTTTAGTGCCATTTTGACGCAACAAGTTGTTTAATTTATAATTACTTTCAATTTGCAATGGAGCCATTGAAAAGCAGTTAAAATTCTGATTTCAACGATATATCACACTTCCACCCTTTCGATTTGGTTTCCGTGAAAAAAATTAAAAACAAAGCAAATATGGCATAGATCACATTTCGCATGATACTAGTAAAATTACTGAAATGCTAATGTTTCATTTAACAAAGACAGCCGCGAGCGATCGGATTGCAATGGGCAAATTTTGACGATTGTCATTGTCATCGTTTGTCATCCGATAACGTTGGTGTCATGTCATGTTAATAAAACTTCGGCATATTTGTAACTTTTAGTGGATTGTCACAAACTTTAAAGGTAGATATAACAATATCATATGCTTTCTGTACCTTCGTTGGTGAATTTATTATAGATTATCACTTTACCAATTTTCAAATTGTTGCTTTACAAATCTGTAGTATTTAGGATAACTAGACTTTCTTAGTCGTTCAAGTGATGTTAAAGTTGTTAATATCCTAATAGTATATTATTCAACGAGCGATAATATAGGTAATAACTCGCATAGATGATTGTAAATTCATTAAGTTGAGGATTTTTTTAGTGCCCCAGAAGATCTGAAAAGGTTTTGGATGAGTTCGGATTAAGTTTAGTGCCATTTTGTCACACAATTTAATGCTCTTTTCGGCTTCAAAGATCCACCGAGTGGGGAGGTTCCAGTCGCTTCCAGTAGCTGCCGATTTTTTTTATGTAAATGTATTTTCTGCAGAAACAAGTGCAGAAATTATCAAATTCAGAAGCCAAAGTTAAAATATTATCCAACATTTTACTTGTGCCTCCTAAAATATGTAACGAATATAATGTTTCATTGCCTAGTACTTCTACCACCAGAGACTCAGAAACAATATCACCCCTTTTTCAAGAGGAAATAGCTACATCCAGAAGGCAGAAATTATTAACTAAGCTTCAAAATGCTTTGCGTGTTAGCAGAGATAGAAAGAAGAAATTAGCTTTAGTGCGAAGAAAATTACTTCGACGAAATAAACGCATAGCTAGCATGATGGTTATTCTCACAGAATTAAGAAAGAAGAACTACATGCAGGAAGAACATTCGGATATAATTTCCAAATTAGGAGGACCCCAAGAGTTGTACTTAAGGCAACTAAAAATGGTAAATAAAAAAGCCTTATCAGCAAAATATTCAGAAGAATTAACAGGTTTTGCTCTGACCCTCCATTATTATTCTCCCGCTGCATATCAGTATGTAAGAAAAACTTTTAGGACATGCTTACCTCATATAGGGACATTGAGCAGGTGGTATCAAAGTCTCGTCGGAGAACCATCAGAGAGAATCATTCGAAGCTCAACGTTTAAAAGTTTCTACGGATTTGTGGTCTTATTATTGACGAAATGTCTATTCGTCAGCATGTAGATGGCTATTAAGCAAAGATAAATGCTATAGATATGTTGATATGGGAACGGGTGTAAAAGAAATGACTATAGCCACAAATTCTTTCGTTTTCTTGCTAACTTGTATAAATAGCAACTGGGAGATTCCTGTCGGATATTTTCTTATTGCCGAAATATCCGGGGATCAAAAGGATTAATACTTCAGCGTTTAGAAAAATGCCATGAAGTGGGTGTTCATGTGATCAGCTTGACGGTCCTCCTGTTAATTTAACAATGGCAAAACGTCTAGGATGTGTACTATAACACAATAATTTAAAAACCACTTTTAAACATCCGTCCACAAATCAAGATGTTGTTTTCTTCTTAGATCCCAGCCACATGATAAAACTGGTTCGTAATACATTAGGTGAAAAAAGCTCATTTATTGACAATGAAAATAAAATAATTTCATGGAACTATTTCAAGGAACTACATAATTTACAGGAGACGGAAGCATTTCACTTAGCAAATAAACTTCGTTCACAGCATATACATGTTAGTAAGCAAAAAATGAAAGTCCGGCTTGCAACACAAGTGTTTAGTGAAAGTGTTGCAAATGCTCAAGAATTTTGTGAACAATTAAAGATTGCACAGTTTTTGGGAGCTAGTGCCACAACAACATTATAAAAAACCGTTTTCTAGAAAAAAACTATGGAGATTATTGAATTTTTAGACACCGCAGACAGTTTTATTAGTACTTTAAAAACACACGTGGGTGGTTCTTTACTTTTAGACACTGACAGACGCACTGGCTTTTAAGACTTAAAATATGTATCGCAAGTATAGAATTGCTTTATGAAAAATTAATTACCGATAACATTTTACAGTTTTTTCCTGTATATAAAATAAGTCAAGACCATTTAGAACTGTTTTTTTGGAATATCAGATCTCATACAGGCTACAATAATAATCCTACTGCTCGAGAGTTCAATCAGCATATAAAAAAGGTATTTGTCAGAATTAAGTCAAAGTTTTCGCGGAAATTCTATACCATTAGAATAAATAAGATTTTTACAATGTAACCCTTTAAAACAAATTAATCGTTCATCTAAAGACTGGAGAATAACTGATCAAGATACAGAGGATATAAAAGATGAGGCCTTATTGAATCATGATTATTTACCCGGTGAACCATCTCAATTTTCCAAATATATTATAGCATATATTGCAGAATATATATTTATTTTAAAGAAAAAATTATTTGCGAGGAATGTGTAAATGTTTTAGTAGACAATGAAAAGAATTTAAATATTTTTTCTTTTATAGATAAAAAACAAAGATAAATCTACAATATCCTTCAGCAGACGTGTTAGATATATCTCTAAAAACGGAACAAATATATAAACCAAAGTTGTTCCTTGCAATCATTTTTCGGCAGAAGCTGTATTTAGTTCAGTTCTGAGAGAATTTGTACATAAAAATGTATTTTCAAATTTATCAAAACATTCTTTTGACCAGTCGCCCTTTTACAGCCATAGGGTTCTACTAACAAAAGCAGTAGCAAATAAATACGCAAACGTTAGGCTGTACTATTTAAGTAAAAATAAAATAAATAAATCACAAAGCATTAGGCACAAAAACAATAAAATCGTGTTATTTAAAGGACAATAAATATATTTTTACTTAGATAAGTTTTTATTTAAATATTCACATGGTGGTCGAGAGGTGAGCGCACTTGCCTCTCACCTAAAAGTTAAGGGTTCGATCCCCGGTCGTGGCAGAGGAAGATACTGTGAGAGGGATTTTTCCACTATACACGGATATTGGGTGTGTATCCCTTGTCTCTAAATGTATAGCCCCTTCCCACGCAAGGCTCTTCTAGAGCTTCCAGGATAAAGTGGGTCGTAATTGCCTGTGGTGTTATTTATATATACTTTACACTAATTTATTTGATTGAAAAACCTGCATTTAATAAAGTAGTCCATTTAAAGAGTAGGAATTTATGACGAAATTTCCGAAAGTTTGCGCCTTGGACTAGACAATTCCCCCCGCCCCCGTTTTGGAGGGTGCTGAATCGATTTCCGGGGTCAAGCCAATTTTTCCACCTCGACAACCACCTCAAATTAGCCAAAAATCACCCCCAAAGTCCCCTTTTCTGTGAACCTACTCCAGGCTGCCAACCCTTGTAAGAGGTGGAATATTCATATTTGTTTTTGTGACAAAGAATTGATCTTTTACAGGAGATGTTTCTTTTAAGGTGGTAGGTGAACAGGGTTGTGTAACCGACCCCGGGAGTTGTTTTCTCACTTCAAAGGGGTGAAAAATCAGTTTATAAAAACACTTTAATAAACATATTTTTTGTACTATTTTTCTATTATAGATGAAAAAATTCCACTCCCTTGAAAGGTGAAAACAACTCCCGGGGGTGGTTACACAATACTGGTCACCTGCCACTTTCCCCAGAGAAACGCCTCCTATAAAATATTAATTTTTTTCCCACGAATAAATATCAATTTTTCACCCCCTATAAGGGTTGAAAGTCTGGGGTAGGGGTTAAATCCTTCGAGGGACTTTCTATTCTACTCGAGGGAACAATAATTAGTTGAGAAACTGGGGAAAATAAAAGGGTTCACGGAAAAGGGGACTTTGGAGGTGGTTATTGGTCAATGTGAGGGGGTTGCCGAGAAGAAAAAATTGATTTGACCCCGGTAATCGATTCAGCACCCTCGAAAACGAGGGGGGGATATTATCTACTGAGACGCAAACATTCGGTAGTTCGTCCAACTCCTTCAATGGACTGAAACAGTTTATTTACGTTCTTATAATTTAAAATAGTCCATATCTGGCAAAACAACCATTTTGATGCTACACTTAGACACTCCTACCACTGTCGTTTTTGCATACAAAATTTGTATTTCATGACCTCTCCAGGTTATTCTAACTCTATGATTATATTTCATTTTTTTACTTTTTAGTCTTTTGATATACTGTAATCCCCAGATATCGATTTTGAGATGAATCGGATCATAAACGATAAAGTCGTCCGCCATCTTGAACTAAATTTTTCACTAGAAATTCGTAATCCGCGACCCCGAAAACCCCCAGATATCCATTTTGATCGATTAATAATAATAATAATAATTTGGACGCAAATGACAAAAATCGTCAGTCATATTGGCGCAGCCATTTTAAATTTCTGAATTTTGGTTAAAAATTCATAATCCACGACCTAGAAAACCCCCAGATATCGATTTTGAGCTGAATAGGATCTTAAACGGTAACGTCGTCCGCCATCTTGAACTAAATTTTTGACTAAAAATTCGTAATCGCCAAACCCTAAAACCCCAGACATCGATTTTGATCGATTTGGACCATAAATGACAAAAGTCGTCCGCCATTTTGAATTTCTAAATTTTTGACCAAGAATTCATAATTACCGATCTCGTAAACCCCCAGATATCGATTTTGAGGAATTGAATTGCAAACGGTAAAGTCGTCAGCCATCTTGAAGCCGCCATCTTGTTTTTTCTTATATGGAAATGTTAAAGTGTATTGTCACCGGACTTATACACATGTGCAAAATTTCAAAGTTATAGCTTAATTAGAACTAATCGAAATTTTGATTTCAAGATTTGACCTAAACAAACATTGCAAGTTTAATAATAGTACTATCGTGAGCAGAAAAAAATAGGACAACTTTTTTTTCTAATGTAAATCTGTCTCTATTTGAATATGTAATGAGTAGCCGAAATAAAACACATATCACTTTTAATTTATTTTTTATTTTAATGCTCTAGTTATTGCTATAGTAAATGATGGATGGTTAATGAGACAAATTGCACTGCGTTATAACATTAACAAAAGTTTGGTTTGTAACGTTTTAAGAAAGTAGAGAATGAACGGTACGATTAGTAGAAATCTTGGATCAAAGGACAAAGGATATCCTACTTAACAAGAAACTAACTATTAATATTTCGTTATTGCACCATTTCTATTTACAACTTCTATAAGTCTGTTTGGCATATAATTAAATAACCTTATACAATAATCATTAGTAATAATATTTTCCCATGCATTATTTACTATTTCTAGTAATTCTTCGGCATTCCGTGGTCTCACATTTCGTTTTTGGATACTTCTTACGAGTAGTCCCCATACTTTTTCTACAGGGTTAAGATCTGGACTATGACTGGGCCAGTTAAGAACATTGATGTTGTTATCTTGGAACCAGTTAGTTACGGTATGAGCAGTATGAACGGAACAATTGTCTTGAAATATGAACTCATTATTAGGAAATAATTGTGACACAGAAGAGAGCTCAATATTGTCTAAAATCCTAATATACGTTTCACTATTAAATCGTTCCTCAATATGCCACAAAACACCAGGACCACGTGCCGATATGAAAACCCACATATTGAACGAAAATCTACCACTTTTATCATTGTTAGATATATATTTCTCATCGAATCGAGTACTCGGAGGGCGGTAAACACGAATACGACACCTGTGTGTTGACTGGAAAGTTTTTTCGTCTGTAAAGATTACATTGTTCCAAGAATTTACATCATGCGCTAAAAATTCAAGCGCAAATCCTGCTCGAGCTTCTTTATGTTCAGCTTTAAGTAAGTATTTCCGTGCTGGTGCATGACAGCGTAGCTCCGATTCTCTTACTCGCCGGCGACCAGTACTACTCGATACAGAAAAATTAGTTTATTCAGCAGCCTGAATAACTGAGTAAAATGGATTTTCTACTAAAGCATTTACCAATTGCAAATCTTGTTGTTGAGTTGATATCCTTCGTCGCCCCGATCCAGGATTTTTAATAATCGTACCGTTTATTCTCCACTTTCTTAAAATGTTGCACACCGAATTTTTGTCAATATTATAACGCAGTGCAATGTGTCTCATTGACCATCCATCTTCTGCTTTAGCAATAACTCCAGATTTAATTAAATCACTTATATGAGGCATATTAGTTTTTTGCACACTTGCAATAAATTATGACAACTAACTGACAATGTCACAAAAATTAAAGTTAGATGTACACAACTAGATTTTAACAAAATACCATTATAAGACTTGTCCTATTTTTTTTGCTCACGACCGTACATTAAACAACAAGTTTAGAAAATCAAAGTTTTACTAAACGAGTATAGTGTTTGAGTATCAGCGAGCGAGTAACTTAAAAACTATATGAGTTTAGTAAAACTGCTTTTCTTACGAGATTTGCTTATACTATTTTTTCGCATTTTGTGTTAGTAAGTAATTATAAGTGATAGATATGGAAGCATTACAAAGATTGAAATATAAAAAATTTCATAGTTGGTACTTGTGTAGGATTTCCGTAACCTAGTAACTGAAACGGCTTTGTTTATCAAAAAGCGGGTAAATAGAGCATCTCGTACCGTGATAAGGATTCGAATCATTGTGTTACAGTTTTTTTTACTACATTTTGTTAGCAACTAAAATACGCAATACGAGTATTTCTTTAGGTTAGTTCGTTAAGTTAAATATGTTAATATTATTTGAAGTAATATAGTTGCTTATGATAGATAATTACCCTCTTGCCCTTGTTATTTATGAGTGACTTGTCACGGCACGCGATGCTGTATTTACCCGCTCCTGTTTATCATTCAAGAATACAGATAGAGAATCATAATAGTTTTCAAGAAGAACAAGTGGAATTGAATAAATAACTACTTAACTTTTCAAATTTAAATAATTGTACTTTTAATATATATTATAATGATATAACAATGTTTCCAATATTTAAATAAACAATTTTCTATTTTTATTAATACTGTCATTACTATAAGTGACAGTTCGATATGGTAAAGTGCCACTTTATTAAACGATTTTGAATTTAGTAAAATAGCTTATTATCAGTCAAAATGCGAAAAAAGCTTTTAAAAAAGAGGAGGAACAGAAGGCAGTAACAAAAAAATAATAACTTTAGTGCGGAAGCCGCGAAAAGGAGATGGAAAAAATAAAGGTTACTTATTCGCGCGATGCTTTATTGAATTTCGTGTGATATCGAAAAATTGGACCTAACTTTTGGAAGAAGGCATTTTAGCTTATCGATTAATTTGTTTATTTGTACACTTCTAAGATAGGCTGTTATTATAATGTCGTCAAGGTTAAATTCTTTCTCCATTTCATCATTTTCTAGAATAATTCGATCAAATAGTAGCATGTGACGGAATAACTAACTGAAACTGAACTAAAAAATATGAATTCACTTATATAAAACTACATCAGCCAAAGTTCAGTTGATTTTGGATTAAAATTCAAGGTTACAATAGTCGCAATAATGATACTCATGGATTCTGAACCAAGATTAACTGAACATGGGTTGATCTATCTTTATATAAGTGAGCCTAATACTGCTGGAAAATTACTTTATAATATATGCTTAAATCTTGCCAAATAACTGTTGGATCCATAAATCAATACGATATTGTCCACAAAACTTATTATCTCACCATCAATTTGAATAATATTTCTCAGTACATCATAGAGCTCTAGCCAGACTGCTTTATTTACTGGATGGTCTAATTATTTGTTTGAATTATTAGTCACTCATGGGGCTGCTTTCAAATCTTTATATTTTCATACAGACCTCGCTAATTTAAGTCAAGTCTTTCTATCACTTTGATTCTCTAGGACAATGCCAATTTCAATCTATCCAGACTGTAATTTGACTTTTTAAAGTAACCCATATTTCAGTAAGGGATTAAAGTATTATTCTCAATTTGAAAGGTGCTATTAAGAAATTAAAAATCAATGATTAATTGAAGGGACCTTAAAAGATAGTGTTCAATTATTAGCAGTGCTCTCAAGTCGAGCTTTTATATAGACCATTGAATTGTCAACAAAAGAGCCGACAAACAATAATAGAAAGGAGCAAAGTTCAACCAACAATTTACGTTTCCTCGCTATACTATGCCTTTCATATCACATCCCTTATTCGTCTTCAATTTATGCTTTCTTTTATTAGAATCTTTTTGAATTGCATAGCTTTTATAAACGGTATACTTACATATACCTACGTACTCTGGTTAAGTTCAAATATAAAAAGAAATCACTAGAATCGTATTGGAATTATTTTAATAAACATGTTCGTTAGTATATAGGAGAGTAATCGAAGTACTTTTAGCATGTGACGCCATGCCATGACTTTCGACTAAATAACAGATCAATAATCAATCAATTAATTAAATAGCCAAATAAATAGTTTTTTGTTGTGGTTAGTTAAAATTTATTTTGTTTATACATAGGTGTGTGTGTATATATTATTTATTTATAATTATTAGATACAATAGTAATAGTAATGGCAAAATGAAAATAGCGGAGAATAATACAATTTTACGTAGAGATTCCAAACTTTGGGTAGTTGTTAGTTGTCTTAAAAATAAGACATTCCTAGAATATCTACCTTCTGCAAGTGTCGGAACGTTGTTTTAAACTCGTAAAAGGGGTAAATTAACCATCTTTTGGGGCAATTTTCGATTTTTTTGGACCCCATAAACTGTAAATAAAACAACGAAAATATGGTCTTTTTATTGATAATTTTCAAGGAACCTCCACTTAAATTTTCGTGATGTTACGTCCCCACCCCCTCCTGTAATCCATATATATGTACATTTTTCTACCAAAAATTGATTTTGGGATAACTTGGGCAAATCTCGCCCGACTCAGATGAAATTTTGACTGAAGCTGGCTCATAATACCTACAAATAGCCTGCCGCATTTCAAGTCAAAAGCTCTATTAGTTTGGCTACAATGCCATTTTTTCGGAAATTTTACGAAATTTTTAAAACGCTGCAACTTGATGGCCGTTTATCGTACGACAATTTTTTCTCCCTCAAAATGTAGGTTTTTATGTACTTTTGGGTGATATGACTCAAAAAATCTTTAATATAAAAATTCGATCCATTTTTGGCCATTTACGGCATACATATACTTGTGCGTAGTGATTTTATGTTGCACAAGGTACATATAACTATTTGTATAGATAAATATAACTCTTGTGCCCTATAAAACGTTAAAACATATTTGTCAAGTATCTAGAGCTGCCCCAAGACGTCCTTCATAATTTCTATAATGAGAACACATATGTCGAGAGTATAAAATATCGTGGGCAGAGAATAATAGCCGCTCTTTATGGTTATTCCATCAAAAATAAGAAAATATTAGGTTTACTAAGATATGAATGTTTCGGAAGACTGAGCAAAAAATTTTTTGAAATTGATGTCAAACTGTCCTCTCTGCCACAAACCAAAGGTGAGGCTTTTTATCACAGCTTAGGAACATTTTATCAAAATTCGTCGATGGTATTGTGATAGTACTAAGGATGCAGCTGATTTCGGCTGACGCAAAATGGAAAAAGGACTGATGCCAAAAACTACAGACAAACCACTCGTTCCAGAAGATTTGCTAAAAATCATCGCCTGCGATTTTAAAGCTGGGTGCAAAATGAAATCTTGTTCATGCAGTTTATGCCATTTTGGTCGAAATACAACCTGCCATAATTCTGAATAGTTCAGTGGGTCACCAGTCGATGAACTTACTGATAACATGCCAGATGTGAACACAAGATTTATCGATGATGATGATGATGGTGATTATAATTCCGACTATGAAAACGAGGACAACAACACAAGTGGTAGTATTTCGAGTATATTGAGCATAATGAGTACAGGAAAGCGACCAATACAAGTAGCATCAAAGTCCGTAAAAAAAATCAGCTTAAAACATTTTTACATGTAGATAAATAAATCTAATCTAATATCTTCAATGTAAATAAAATGTGATTTGTGTCTTTTACTATTTTTACCATTCATCCGTTAAATCAGATATCGTTTTGTGCATTTTCTCGACCATTTTTTAGAGCACACGAATTATATTTACATATACCAACATCTATATAGTTATATATACCTTGTGCAACAGAAAATCACTGCGCGCAAGTATATGTCGTATGGCAGAAATGGCCGAAAATGGATCAAATTTTTATATTAAAGATTTTTTAAGTAATATCACTCAGAAGTACATAAAAAAACCTACATTTGATGGGGAGAAAATTGCCGTGCGATAAACAGCCACAAAGTTACAGCGTTTTAAAAATTTTGTAAAGTTTCCGAAAAAATGACATTGTAGTCAAACTAATGGAACTTTTAACTTGAAATATAAGCAGGCTATTTGTAGGTATTATTAGCCACCTTCACCCAAAATTTCATCTGATTCGGGCAAGATTTTGCCAAGTTATCCCAAAATCAATTTTTGGTAAAAAAAACATATATATGGATTACAGGAGGGGATGGGGATGTAACATCACGAAAATTTAAGTGGAGGTTCCTTAAATAAAGGCAATGGAAGAACCACATTTTCTTTGCTTAATTTACTGTTTAATGGGTCCAAAAAAAATTAAAACCGAGAATTGCCCCAAAAGAGGATTAATTTACCCCTTTTTCGAGTTTAAAACAACGTTCCCACACTTGCAGAAGGTAGATATTCTAGGAATATCTTATATTGACGACAACTAACAACTACCCGAAGTTGGAATCTCTACGAGAAATACCACTATAAGTAGTTTTTATTAATTAAAAGATGCAAATGAGCGGTAGCAATAGACCTTAAATTTTCTGTACTTAGTTTTCTTGGTTTCCATTTTTATATTGTATGTATTATATGAGATATGTTTTCTGTTTTGAATATACATAGGTACTTAGGTTATGTTGCTTGACTTACTTGATGCGCTGGTGGAGGAAGGAGAAGTGGAAACAATGATCTACACATGGATCTATGAACAATAATTTTGATAAATTACTTTTATGCTTAGGTAACTTCAACATAAAAAACATTAATATTATTATTTAATCTGAGGTGTGGAAAATAGAATCGGTAAGTGACTTTACTATCCGTAATTTTAATGCTGATCATAATAATTGTAATTTTAACCAAATATATAATAAAAATAACATAATAGCTACTATACAGCAAACAGGGTTATCAGAAACAAATTTGTTAAGAATTACATACTGTGCAAATAATATCAATTTCGGCATAACCACAACATATCGGCAACCATCTACAAATCAGCAATTATATGCATTACGGAGTTATGTACTTTTTTATTATTATTATATACATTTATTTAACGTCGGCCTATTTCCGCTACTGAGGCCTAACACCGACACCTGTAGACGAGCTACCCCCAACCAGGAATTTTGCCGAACCTCTTCCCTTAAGAAGAGTAGGGATCTTTTACTTGCCTAACATTTAATAGACAAGGGACCGACGGCTTTACATCCCCTCCGAAGGAAGGTATATCTCCTATACAACCCTCGCCTAAGGTTGTATAGCTTCGGCGCATACACTGATATACAAGCCGCTGGAAAATGTGTGAGGCGAGGACGCGGTTTCCGTTGGAATGAGTTATGTACTTATATTCAAAATTTAAAGAAAGAACAAATAGACATTTTTATTGGCAATATAAATCTAAATATCTTATATAAATTTGATAATGACATAATTAATTATTTGAATATGTTAGCAACGGCAGGTTATAAATCTTACATAAACTATCCGACTAGGGTTACAAACAATACTACTAACTTAATTGATCATATATTTATTAGAAAAAAAACCAATTATAATATACAATATAATCTGGACATAAAACCATCAATTTTTGATACTGATCTAACCGATCATTACATATTTTTATTATCTATGCAGTTCTTAAACAGCAGAAAAAGTATAGCAAAAGTCCTACAACATAACAAGATAAATTATACTAAATTGACGAAACACGGAACGCGGCACTCAGTATAAATAACGTTGAAGAGGCTTATGGAAACTTTATAAATAAATTTAAATCAGCGGTAAAAAATTCAACGGATGTAATAAAAATAGCAAACAAAACCGTAAAATTAAGCCCTGTATTATATAAAATAATAAGTATTGCATCAAATTCTGAAAACAAACAAAGAAATAAGCAATTTGAAAACGTTAATAATAACAATACCCAAATAAATAATACGCAAGCTCAGTCCATGTTTCTACAACCAATAATTAGAAATAAAATTATGCTAGTAATATCGAAACTAAAAAATAAACTCACAACAGGCTCCGATGGAATATCAAGTAGTTTAATAAAAACTATACATAAACAATTACTAACTCCAATATCAATTTAATTTATCAAACTGAAACTATTCCCAAAGAATGGAAAGAATCTATAGTTATCCCAATTTACAAATCCGAGAATAAAATGAATTTGACCAATTATAGACCAATTTCTTTAATTAACAACTTTTCAAGAATTTCTGAATTATGTTTAAAGAAAATATTGGTAAATTACTTAACAAAATATGGGGTGATATCAATTAAGCAAAATGGTTTCCAAACTGGTATTGGTACAGAAGACGGTATTTTAGACCTGATAAAAAACGTAATAAATAACCTAGATGAAAATAAATATTTTAGTGTCTTTCTAGACCTAACTAAGGCATTTGATACGGTTGTTAAAGAAATTAGATAATGAAGATGTACGTGACCCGGTTCTAAATTTATTTAAAAACTACCTTTCAGACAGAAAACAAAGAACAAAAGCAGACAATACCTTTAGTAATTATTTAACAATTAACATGGGTGTACCCCAATGTACCATACTTGGGTCAACTTTGTTCTTGATTTATATAACTGATATAGCTTCTATACCAAATTATAATCTCATATGCAGATGACACGACGCTTGTATTTACAAGTGAATCATGGGACGGCTTATACGAACAAGATAAAAATAATCTAAAATTGATTGGTAATTGGTTAAATTCAAATTTATTTAGTTTAAACGTGGACAAGACAAAAATGACAGCATTTACAATTACAACTGATGATCAACTTATGAAACAAAATATAATGTTGCACAGTGAAATTTGCTCAAAAACACAAGATTGTCAATGCCCCATTATTAAAAAAAGTTGAAAGTATCAAATATTAGGAAATGGAAATGGAATTATGGATAAACTTGTAAAATGGAGGGACCATGCTTGCTATGTAGCAAAGAGAATTAAACAAATAATGCATTAATTCTATCAATTAAGGTATATAACCAAAAAGAACTTATTAAGCCGATTTTAAATTACTATATTATAGTCTGGGTTCTATATTTTATAATAACACACTACATATCCTGCATGTTGCACAAAATTCAATAATTAAAATACTGTTCAAGAAAAATTTCTATTCTCTTCTGAACAACTTTATAAATAAGCAAGCCTACTTACAGTGAGAAATAATTATTCATACCACTGTTTGTTGTGGGCTTTTAAGGCCTAGGAGAAATTTAATCAGTTCCTTAATTATTTAACGAGGTTTAAAAAAAATAAAAACATTATTTTTCTTAAATTTAATAAAGCCCATTCACAAAGATTTGCATTCTTCCATGGCTATAAATTGTTTTTTGCACGATCGAACTTTTCTGTTCATTTACAAGAACTGTTCCCAAGATGGTAACTGATTTACTTACCGACGTCTGAACGGAAAGTAAAATTAATATAATACTATATTGTTATTTCACAAAAATAAGAACAAAAAATAAGGAAATTTCTATTTATTTAAAGAACGAGCATTATTTAAGTTATAAACATATAAAAAACATACAAATATTATTTAGAGACATTAAAATTGAATGTACAATTGGTACAATTATTAATTTAGTACCGCTCGTACTTGCCGTGTTGGTTTTCAGCGTATTCAGCGAAACCGCAGTACTGCAAAACGAGGCACCATCGTGTAGAATTTTCTCGGCAAATTCGATTTATTCTGCAGAGAATCTTCCACATAGCTCTCTGGGACCGAAGAAGATCTCCACCCCCGTGTCTTTTGAGCTCTAATATGTCAACACCTTTATTGGCCAACAGTGTTGCCGAGGTCCTTTTAAAAGAATGGCCAGTATAACTTTCAGGGTAATCAAATTTCAGATATTTGGCAATATTTGATGGCCAACTTCCAATAGTCCCCCTTTCCACCGCCTGCCTACTGCATTTTCCACGTCGATAATTTAAAACTAAATGTATTCTTTGTATGAGTGGTCGGAGCTCACTGTATTTTCTCAAAAATTCTACGTAGTGGATTTCTTCATCTGTTTTATTTGTTACGGTAAAAGAACGTTGTATATTGGTTTTCGTATTTGGAATTTTTACAATGACATATTCCTGATGATCTCCTGTCATCTATCGACATACTATATAATTCGTCCCTTCTGCATGCCCCTGCTATTCCTAGAATCAGTCCTAAAAATACAAATATATTTAACTTTTGTTGTCATATAATACTAGTATAACCATAAATACATTAAGGATTAGAAATTCATCATCGGATGCTTCATTTAAAAACTGTTTAACGTCGTCTTTGGTAAATACACTAGCTTTCTTAGGTCTGTGTTCAATATTTTTTCCTTTTAGATAAGCAATCAAGATAGAAAATTTTGAAATATCAATAGCATCTGTAAGGAAAGTTGTGCTTTTTAACATTGAATATTCCTCCCAGAGACTACCAGGCGATTTTAATGCCTTATTCCGATGAGCAAAATACGCCAACAACACTTTTTCATTGATGCTAGCACCATCCTTCTCCTCATACCATTTTTTGAACATTTTATAGACTTTTTCATAGCAGTCCTTGGATTTTTCTGGAATTATTGCTGCACATCCGAGCTCTTATACATTTTCTATTTCATTAAGGCGAAATCACTCATTGTAAAGAAATTAATACAGTAAAAATTTAATGTCAAATTAAATGTGTTTGCTTGTTTGTAAATAACACCAAATATTGTCTTGGAAACATATAGCACAGTCGTCTAATTTTATAACCAAATAAAAATATCACATAATAATATGACAAATTGGACTTGCCACGAAATATAAACGTCACTTTTGACTTTTTATTTATTTATTAGAAATTAAATCATTTTAATTGAAGTGTAATTTGTAACGATTATGCAGAAAGCAGTATGAGCATCATGAACGTTAAAGGTTATACGGGTTTCCAGCAAACATTGCCGTCGGCGGTAAACGTCCCTTACCGTTCATGTTACTCAATATACTATAACGGCCTTCCTTTAAATATAAAAGAACTAAAAAGTTTCAAGAAATATAAGGCTGATTAATTTAAATGTTTGTTCTATTACTGGTTGCTTTAAAAGTTGTAAGCTATTTATTTATTTATGTGTAGATTATTGTTTACTCTCTTCCTCCTCTGTGGTCAAGTACACTTTAGTATCTAGAGAAGCAAGTATATGAATTATATTAAATAATTGAAATTAAGAGAATATCTAAGTTAATACTGTAAAGAACATCAGTGGCCCAAAAACAAACTTTATAAAAATTTAGGTGGACCATCTGTATCAGAAATAGTATTTTATATGAAAATTGTATTTGCCATATACAGGTTGTCCATTTTATCAGGGCACTCGAGAATATCTCACTTAATATCGGCCGTACAAAAAAAATTATTTTTACGAAAATTATGCCGACTTATATAACCTACAAAATGATTTAAAGACGTTTAAAATCCATGGCCTACTTTAAGAGTTATGGCGGAAAATATTGAAAATGCGGAAAACGTCTAGGCCAAATATCTCCGTTATTTGAAGAGATACAAGAGAAATTCTAAGGCGAAAATTTTTTGCAAAACAGTGTTTCAACGAGGTTTTATCTATTTTTTTTCAAAACCTTTTTTCCTCCCTTTTCAACGATATATCACATGCCATATTTATTCATTGGTACTACGTTAGTAATTTTTTTAAACCAATATTTTTTTTTTAATAAGCATTATACTTGCCGTGGACAAGTATGATTAAATAAAACGATAAAATAATTCAATAAGTTGTTCAAATCTTTGCTATAATAAAACATTAACACAATTAAGAAGAATAAAGTAAATTCAGGTAACAAAAACAAATTAATAATAAAAAGAATATAGCACACAGACCATTAATATTTATCTAATCCTCAAAATAATTTTTAAGATATCATATCAAGTGTTCAAAGTGTCCACTGCGATTTCTTATGCACAATCGAGCGCGGCGAGGCACTGCATTTAAAACATTACTCACCATTTCGGGGGTAATTGTAATACATGCCTGTTGAATTTGAGCTTTTAGGTCCTCTACATTTTGCGGTGTCATCGAAAACACCTTATCTTTAATATACCATTAAAAAAATCCATTGAGGTTATATCTGGAGAACGAGGGCGCCATCGAATAAATCCATTGGTACCTATCCAATGTTGAGGCAAAATTTCGTCTAAATAATCTAGGCAAATCTGGGAATTGTGGGGAGGTGCTCCATCTTGTTGAAAATATTGAAAATTGTGTCGATTCTCTAAAGGTAGGTCATCTAAGAATTAATTAAATTCATTTCTCAAAAAGTTTAGGTACCTTTGACCACTGAGGTGACCATCATAAAAATAAGAACCTTTTAAATTGGTGCCTAAAATACCTATCCACACATTTATTGAAAAACGATTTTTAAACCCAGTCGGTGTATACCAGTGGGTATTTTCAGAAGTCCATTTGTAATGAATATTGCGATTAAAAAATCCATTATTGGAAAAATTCGCCTCGTCGGACGCTTCTTTTCCAACAGCCATCTATAAAAAGTCGTCCTCCTTGGTTTGTCGCCCGCTTGTAAATTGTGAACTTTTTTGGCTTTATAACACCGGTAACCATTTTTCTTTAACATTTTTCTAGCACTTGTTTTATTTATATGACAAGCAATTTGAATTTCTCTTAATGATGTTTCCAAACTTTCTGTATTTTTATTTCTTACATAATTAATAACTCGGTTTACCTTATTTACATTATCAGTAACACTGTTCAACCTTGTCTTCTTCTTTAAAAGTGAACCATTATTTTTCAGTTTCGTAGCAAATTTTCTGAACAGAGTTTTATTCGGCTGTAGTGCTTGTGGAAATCTGTTTCTATATTCTACTTGAGCTAATCCAGAGTAAAAATTGCATTGGCAATATATAGCGAACATATTATAATGATCAATGTGAGTGAAAATCATTTTTGGAAATTTTAAATTCTTAAACGAGTGTGATTGAGTGAGAGTTTAAGTATTAACTGAGATGATCTGTCAAAAAATTAAATTGTCAAGTTTGTTCATAGCCAACTATTTTAAAATAATTGAAATAATAGTGAAATCATGAAATACAAACAAATGGATATTATACTTAAATTAATTGGTAAAGACATTTTAACTTTCTGAGCCAGGAGTGAGGCTTTTATGGAGGACCTCTATACCATGGCATAACTGCGAATACTCATTCCTTAATTGCTCCATGTTGCTTTCTTGATTATTATTTTGTTTTTGTTACCTGAATTTACTTTATTCTTCCTAATTGTGTTAATGTTTTATTATAGCAGATTTGAATAATTATTGAATTATTTTATCATTTTATTTAATCATACTTCTGCACGGCAAGTATATTGCTTGTTAAAAAAAATTTAATGGTTTTAAAAAAATGTTTTTATAATTACTAACGTAGTACCAATGAATAAATATGGCATGTGATATATCGTTGAAAAGGGAGGAAGATACTCTATTTAATGGCGCCATTTCCCGCCCGGTTCAAAATAATTTTTTAACAGCCTGAAGAGTAAATCTCAAAATACAGCGGTTTTGAAAAAAATTAGATAAAACCTCGTTGAAACACTGTGTTTTGCAAAAAATTTTCGCTTTAAAATTTTTCTCGTATCTCTTCAAATAACAGAGATATTTGGGCTAGACGTTTTCCACATTTTCGATATTTTCCGCCATAACTCTTAAAGTATGCCATGGATTTCAAATGTCTTTAAACCATTTTGTAGGCTATATAAAGGCACAATTTTCGTAAAAAAAAATTTTTTTGTACGACCGATATTAAGTGAGATATTCTCGAGGGCCCTGATAAAATGGACAGCCTGTATACTATCTTTGAATAAAATTACTTGTTTACTCAGTTACTACTATATTTTTGATGTCCAAAATCAAAGATATTCACAATTTGCAACACCAGATAAAAATGATTATCTCACAAAATATTGTTTAGATAGAATATTCCCAGAATAAAAACAGCAAAAATATACTTTATAACAAGGCATGTTAAACAACCATAATGTAGAAATGAATTATACTAAAAATGTCACCAAACTTTAATTTTCAGGGGCAATTATCACCTATCGGGAAATTTTCAGTAATGATTTCGCTAGCGTTGGAATTATATCGCAAACTATTTTTAAATGATTTTAATTGAGCTGGTTCAGCTATGAACCAATTAGAGAGGTGCTTGGTATTTAGCAAATTTTTTAATTTACATTTTAAAACTAACAGTTACTGCTAAATTATTTACAACGTACCCACATACCACAACAACCGCTAATTGAGTAATTTGTGTACTGCATACAATTAGTTTTAACGTGCCAGTGTTAGCAATTGACAACATCAATGAATCCTTTGATGTCCTAGAACACAAGTAGTTTAATTGGTGATCGTCAGTTCAGGCGTGTATGCAACGACGATGTAATGAACAACAATGTTACATGGGTATATGTTTATTACTTGCTTACTCTTAACTCACGGTGGATGTTATTATTCAAATATGTAAGGAGAATAATTAAAATATTTTTGTATATATTAAATTATGACCTTAATTCCGTCGAATATGATTCACTGTGTATATAAGTATGAATGTGGCTGCGTATGTGTGTGTGTCCATAAAGGGTTAAAACCGTTTTAGAAATATTTTATGTGTAAAAATTTATATGAATACAGTCTAATACATTAGCTGTCAGTGAGCTCTGTTGGTATTTCAGAACTATTCCTATAAACTATATCGCTGCAGTTTGTTGACAAGCAATACATTTTAAACGAAGTGAACAGGGAGCATATGCAAACTATAAACACAAAACACAAGGCATATTTGTTTAGCTTTACCGAAAAACAAACAGCAAACACTGAATTCAATTTGTTCTGTCATATTGCTTTGGTGCACTTTAAAGGCTTGCGTACATAAAGAAGGACAAATTGGTAGCGGAATTTGAAGGGAATATGAAATGTACGAGTTCTCAGTTTATTATTCTACTAAAATATGAACAGGTGAAACCCTGAAAGATGACAGAAGCCCATTAAATGTCCTTTCAACCGGGGTATATGAATAACATCTATATTTCTTTTTTACTTTAATGGCAGTGTTGTTTTAACATCAAATCCGTTAATGAACTAAAACTTGTAGGTAATCCAGTAACTACATATGTGAAATTTTAAAATATATTACTTTTATAGCACTATAAAAGTAACCAGTATTTCTATTCAGCAACAAAATATTAAAATTGGTTAAAGAATATAATTAAAACAATTTATTTATTTTTTGGTTCTCGTCGCCATATAGAAGAATAGAATTCTTTATAATACGCTAAATAATAATATTTGTAAAGACCATTATTAACTGAAAGTATGATAGAAATTATTTAGATTGATTCATTATTAACTTCACATGTGTATTTTAACTTTGAAAAAGAATCAGAATTTTTAAAACACTAGCAAAAACAATGTCTATGATGAATTACTTATTGACAAATTAATAAAAAATAAACAGAGAAAGTTATTACAAAAACATTTTTATAACGTACCAAATATAGAAAACCAAAAGTGGCATAGTATAAATTATGTAAAATGGTTAGCAATTCAGTATGTAATAGAGTAAATAAATTAGGTATTAATACAATATCAACGAATAGAAATAATTTAGGTCGCTTATTGGTTAATAATAAAGAAAAGACAGAAGATATCAAAAAATCGGAGGTATATGAAATAAAGTGTGATGACTGTGATGCCGTATATGTAGGTCAGAGTGGCCGTACCATAGATGTGAGGTCAAGAGAACACAAAAAGTCTATTTTATACAGTAAAAAATCAACTAGTTTCACCGAACATTGCATTGAGCAAAATCACTTTTTTAACGGTAGTAGTGTTAAACTTTTGCATAATGCAAACAAAGGAAAAATTTTAGACATGCTTGAAATTTTAGAAATTAAGAAGGCCCTAAGAAACCATAAAAACGTCACAAATACACAAACAGAATTTATAAACAACTCTGTACTGGATACCGTAATAAAATTAAAATTAAGTTCGTAGTTCCGAGTTGTATTGTTAAGTTTAAAGAAATGGCAAATCAAGTTATTATCCTCCTCTAAGTAGGTAGAATATTTCCAAGATATATATTGTGAACCAACACTTTCAGGTCAGTTTTTAAGACTCTTTGATAATGGCCGCAAGGCCGAAACATATGTGAGACAAAACCGAACAAAACTGATGAAACAATAAACCAAGTGTGTATTGTAACTATTCTTTTTTATATTTATAATTATTCTGGTGAATATGTTTCATCAACAACCTAGCGCAGACTCAATCCATATATAGTTTTAATAAAATGCAAAACTTTTTATATTTTTTACTGGCATATTAGGTAATTAAATAAAGTAGTATTCCATTAGATCAAAAACGTGTGTAAACCGTTCGTAGTATTACCAACGGTGGGGGGGGGAGGGGGTTTATCTCTAGTTATCTAATCTATTCTTTTCTATATTAAAATCCAGAAGAGTAACTTTTCATTTTTATTTAACTTTAATTTTTCTTTGTTTAGAAAAACTAAGTGGCGCCTGACAATAAAATATTCTTGAAATTAATCAACTCCTTACCCCGAACCAGTGCCACCAGACGAAGAGCTGCCGGATGCATGTCAATGCATTATCTCCAAGAAATGGTTTGGAACCCACTATAAGCTATGGGTTTCCATCACCTTTACTTAGACATATCTAGATCTCGTAGACTTAAGAGCGCCATTCAAGTGACCTGGAAGGCGGTTAAAGAAAAGGAGAAAAATAAATAACAAAAAGCAACGGCGGTAATAAATATTAGTTTACTTAGATAGATAATAGCCCGTCCAGCAGTAACAATCAAACCATTTTTTCTGCTTAAAGGTTTTAAGTCTTAGGGAGTTGCTCTCAGTATTTTACCCGTATTTTTTTTATTCTTTACATATTCCTAGAAATTCTTATAAAAAAATAGTTTTCAGATCAATAGAAATAATAGAGGTATTCTTATTGCATCTCGATAAACAAAACTGGTAGAATTCAGTGGCCTAATGCTTACATGTTAGGCCTGAGATCAAGGAGTTCCGGGTCGAATCCTGGCAAGGGTATGGATGGTGGTTAGTGACGTTTTTAATGTTTAAGTTTGTAGCAGTTGACTAGACGGAGTTGTGTGAGAGGCAACAAGGCTAACCTCAGTACCACTTCTGAGCTTGAGTCTCAACTGCTGCAGATGACAATATCGTAGAAAATGATAGATAGTAATTGTCTGTGTTAAGGTTAAATTTAATCAAAATTGGTACAGCCATTTTAGAACAAAAATTTTTTAAATCCTATCCCCATAACATTTCTCATTACAACTTCTAGAAGTAACTGGTTATACCATCTTATATCATATAGGTACCGGGTAGTATACATGTGTTGATTTCAATCGAAATTGTAACAGCTGTTTTAGAGAAAAAGGAAAATAATTCTTTAAACCCTACCCCATGAAGCTTCCCTCCCTGCATCCATATCTATACTGGTACTAATAAAGTATCCATATATCAAGTTTGATCAAAATCGTTGCAACCGTTTTAGAATAAAAAAGTATTCAGTTCTTTTATCCTTATTCTCCACAACCGTCGTATCTACATTTTTTAAGGGTAAAAGGTTTTGTAATTTTATACTAGTACTAAGGGAGTATGTATCTATGTGTTAAATTTGATTTTTCAGGCACCTGTCGTATTTTAACTGTTGGAACAACACTACCCTAAAAGATTGTAAAGCAGGGCCTGGGAAAGTCTATTGGAGATACGGTATATTCAGCCGGCCAAGGAATAAACTATAATAATAGTAATATGAAGTAGAATTATAAGACTTTACTATACTGAATGTGAGATAGATATACATAAGAATTAAATATAACTAGAAGTACTGGTCAAATGGACCTTTATATCTGAGATCACAAGACAAGGCAAAACTAGGGTTCACAAACACAGCAGCAAAGGGCACAGTTTCTAATATCACAATATCTTTTGGATTAAACATGCTCTAAATTTAAAAATCTAACAAAATCTCTAAGGATCGAAATAATAAATAATCTTTTCAACTTAAACTAATACTTCAGATCCAGTTGGTTCAAAAATAAGTTAATTAATAATTTTAACAGAAAGAAAATCTACAAAATTTCTGAGTAAACGTAGCTTGGTCGGATGTTGAGGGTTATTGTATACCCTAGGCCAGATAAATATAAGTACCGTAAAATAGACTCGACCAAAATATTATATAGGATTTTAAATGTTTTTATATTTAAGATATCTTATGTGATAGAATGTGTAGGACAATTTAAGGAATTTTTCCATTTCTTCTTCACAGTGAGAAATACACTTTAGTTACTAATCAACTATGACATCTAAATATAGCAAAATAAAGAAGAGTAAGGTCAGGAGCCTGAGCTGGCCACTTAATCGGTATATCTGTACCCTGGCTAATTCATCTATTTTTTGCTAGAGAATTTTCCGTAAAATAAACACTGCAGACGCAAAATTATTGTAAAGGGATTAGTTTTGTCACGGAGTAGCTTCTACCCAGGTAGAACACTAATATTGAACCAATATTGGTTTAATATTACAAAAACGTTGGCTCACTGTAAAAAACGCAACATTGAACCAATAAAAAATGTGAACATTTTCGTATATAGACTCAATATAGTCAGAAATTCTACGCTTGTACGAGCATGTTGCAAAGAGAGCCATCTATGCAACTTATTGCAATCAGCCTAGGCGCAGCATGACTATCCAATATAGATATAAACCGGTTAAACAGTATTATTCAAAAGAGAGTTTAACAATATAATCTCAATATGAATATCCCGATATTTTAAAATTAATATTTGTCGTTATCAGTCGATGTTTGTTGTGCAATATTACTAAAACGTTCAATAACAACATAATAACATATACACTTTCCAATATTGAAAAATCAATATTTTTTGGTATTAGAAAATATTCCCTAAACAATATAATTTTACACATAGTTGACAAATATGAGTTAAATATGAGTTTTCAAATGAATCGATATTTATCTTTATCAATCGATATTTTTTGTACAATATTATCAAAAATGTAATAACAATATAACGCGAATATAGACTTTTCAATGTTGTAAAATTAATATTAATAGATATTTATCAATATTGTCTGCGTATATCTAGATTGGAATGTGTTAAAACAATATACTCCCAACATAGGCACGTCGATATTTTACTACCAGTGTAATTAATATTAGTTCAATATTTTTGTTACAATGTATCTATATTGATCCAATATTGAACTACGGCCCAGCCAATATTATGTTCTACCTGGGTAACTACCAGCATAATTAATAAATATAAAACAATCCACATCCTGTGGTTTGGATTATATTTATTAATTTGGCTACGTTATCTTACTTTCAAAAATCAATCCACCACAACTCGGACAAACTTTCCCATTTAGGAGTAGACCGAACCAATGTACCCTAGTCCCGGCATCGAATCTTTTCATAGTCAAATCTCTATTTCACCTCAACCAATCTTGTTGAAATTTAAAACATTTTGTTGACATTTCTTAGGTACTACCGGCTATGTTACCTTATGTTACTACTAAGTCAGTATTCATGTGTTAAATTTGATTAAAATTGTTAGATCCGTTTGAGAAAAAAAAATGAAATTATTTAAAACTCACAACTTCCCTCCCGGTATTTTCTAAGGGCAAGTGGTCATGTCATTTCATATTGGTACTAGGGAAGCGTCCATGTACCAAATTTAATCAAAATCGTCAGAGCCGTTTTAGACAAAAAATTATTTTCTATTTTTTTCTGTTTTTAGGGGTTTACTCCCCACACATTGTAAACATACTTACTTTACTCCCCACACATATAAAATTTGAACAAAATCTATCCAGTAGTTTGGGCTCAAAGTGTGATCACAGACGGCAGACAGATATTTTTTAAAAACCACTTTTTTGAGTTCAGGGGACTTGAAAACGTGTAAATCCATCAAAAATTCAAAATCGAATTTTTGCACGATCACCGTACTTATAAACTACGTACGGATTGTTAAGGTTCTCGAAAAGAGATATAGACGTTCAAAGTTTTTAATCGACATAAACGTCAATACTCTTTCTTTGGTTTGGCAGCGGCTACAGTTGTTTTCATAATTTTCGTGCCAAAATATTGACTTTACGTGTAATAATTGTTGTCAATATATCAATTTTGAATAACGAAGTTTCTCCCAGAACACTTTTTGTCCAACTTCACATATAAATACAATTAATTATTAGCTATTAAATAAAACCGGTCGTAGCTTTTACTTTCAAAAGCCCTACGGTATGACACATTTTGCTCTATTCTGATATTTATTTCTAATAGAGAAGCCCATAATAATAATAAATTATTATGTAATATACAAATGGGACAGCTGAGAGGAGGCTACGAACATATTTTTATTAATAATGAATTTAAAGTTGCTTATTAATAATTAATTCGATATGTTTTCACTCAAAATTATATTTGCTTCAGATTCGATAGACATTTAAATAGGCTCGCGCTGAAATAAAAGTGCGATTTTTAGGTATCTATCATGGCGATAAATTTATTTATATTAAACGTGACACTTAGATAAAGTAATTCCTCAAGAAGAGGATGACTGGAGGATTTTCCGCTCGAAATATCTTTTATGTGGTCCCAATTACTCCCAAAAGTCATTCAAGACTGAATAAAATGAAGACAATATTTGTCTCATTAACTTTAAATCCTTGGTTCATAAAATGAAACCATTTTCATTGAATTTATATATACTAGAAGGAGAAAATTCAGAGATTTACTTTTATGATACAGACGTCAACGCTACCCAAAAATAAAGCCTAAAATCTCCTCGCTCCCGCGGAGCAATCTGCAAAAACTGATTAATTCCACTGAAACCAAATGGGTCCATTTTTTGTGTAATACACATCCCAATGAAACCGAGCTGTGTAAAACAGAGCTTTTAGTTATAAAGGATTTTAATTGAAATTTTTATTGCTATCGGGGCTCGTAAAAGCAAAATTACGTCGGGATTAGTGTGGGATTCTATTATAAAAGTCTCTCGCCGCAATTTTAAGTTCCATCTTATCGACTTTCGCAAATTAATTAAGGTCAGTTTAAGCGAAGTACATCAGTTTAGCTAATAGCTAAAAATGAATTTTAGTCACATAATATTGATAGACGAATGAGAGCAGACGAAAGAAGTACGTATCTACAATTTCCAAAGATATTTCTTCGGCAAATTTTTAAATATTCTTGTAAAGTATTTTCTTTAGACTAAACTTAAAAAAGAAATACCGTTGTTGCACATTCTTTGTGAACAATACTGACACACAAACATCACACCACGCCACAGCACATGTACATTATTCTCAATAATAATCATAACAATAACAATATTGCCTATCAGTTTTCAATCACTTTTGCAACATTAGGTATGTGTTTAAAAATATAATTTAGACCTAATTGGATACCTATTTTAATCAGTCCAGTTGCCATCTGCTAAACATAACGCAACCTTAAACTTTGTATTTGCAAATTATCAAATTTGCCATCTAAAATATATACTAAAGTTTTGTGTTGTTTATATGAAGTGTTAATATTTCCAGGTGCTCTTCCGCATCGATGATCGGTTCCTCTCGGGGTCACAGTTGTCTTAACGATGTTTCGGCATGGCCGCCCACTTTCGCTACAATTACCTAGAACGAGTTTTTTAGTTAGTAATTTTCCCGCACAAGTTAGTCATAAATATCACAGATACTTGCTGTCTTTAAATAGGAGAAGATAACATATTTTATTTTCAATCCCTTACAAGTCTGACCTTACGTCCGTCCAGTTCTTCTGCTGCCACGATGTCTCACGCCGTAGATATCTAGCTGGCTCCGTAGCGAATGCCCGGGAAAGACAAAATAATTTAAAATAAACTTGTTATTGATTTTTTTTATTTGCATTTGCCTTGTAGTCCAAAGCGCGCGCTTTCGAATCCTCTTGCCTGCTCGGGTTTTTTATTCATTATAAATTGGTATTAAACTAATTATGACTGTTCCTGGTATCTCGAATTCCATTACAATTCAAATTATAAATAATAGTGCATTAAATATATATATTTCCTAGTGTTAGTCAGATCCTTGTGCGATTTCTCAAATTTCTTTCTTGGCAGATGATATGGAATATGGATGGTCAAACGTCGAATTTCGATTTTGGATGCATTCAGTAATTTTGACCTTCAGAAATCAGAATTTCGATGTCAATTCCTATTTTCATCCTATAAATAGTTGTATATGCTATAAAATTAATGAAAACATGAGCCGTTTCCGCCACCGACTCTTGGGTCCGCCAAAAAATGAAACAGACTGCAACTTTTTTATCGAATAAAATATATTGACAGTTGTCTTTACGACTATGGGTGGTGCGCGGATAGCCTTATTCCTTACTTGCTCAATTCTGCAGGGAATTATTTTCACGTTTAAACCAGCTACTTGATTTAATTAACGATTTTAACTACCATATATATATGACCTGCGTAATTATATATTGAAAGCTAGAAAGCAATTAATTACACAGTAATTGCGTTGGGTTTATTAGTATTACTTACAATAAACACTATACATTGTTTACCGACAATATTTTTATTAATGAGCAAAATCCATATATTAACTTTAACACGCAGTATCAGTCGGTACCCACCAGGGAAGTACAGCCAAGAGTTCTGTGACCCCACTACTTCTAATTTGTTTTTGTCACCAGGCCCTAAAAGATCTTCAAAAGCATATTACGTTATGAATTAATTTAGGGTTGATAAAGTAGATACCCTTAAATTTAATTGGATGTTATATTTCTTATTTATGTGAAAATATTCTCAAACTTAATTTAAAAAGTACGTTTTATAATTATTTTTTAAATTCATTTGATTAATACATAAAGTATATGTTCTTAAATGAAAGTGAATTTGGTTTAAAAATATTCTACTTGTTTCTTTTGTTAACTTTGCTAGTAAGGCGAATATTGGGTACATATAGAGTGAAAAATTTAAAAACAAAGTATAATGAAGCCAACAACGTTCTTATGTCCTATGGTCTTGTTGTTCCCTTAAAGAAGTGGACGTATAATAAAATATCAAAGTATAAAAAAGTTTTATTTATGTTTTCGGACTGGTCAATATCTGAAACAATTTCTCCTTGTATATAAACAAAAGAGTATAAACTTTATTCCATCGTCCTGAATCTATTATGATTGGAACATACGTTTAGAATCCGGGACCTATATAAACCGGGGTTAATTTATCTGTTTGTGAAGTAAATACAATGCTCCCAAGAGGACAGTGCTGTGAAATTCTCGAGGTCAACTAGATCTGAGAATTCAACGTTTTGTTGCACTCGAGATCACGTTCCTCCCATTTCAAGCTTTCAGTTTGTGTGTACAACTGGAGTAGGAAACTTAATCTAATATGCTTTTATAGTACCACATACAATCATGGAATAAGGTTTAAAAAAAAAAACAAAATTGTTTACATAAGTGTTATATATTTAATTAACAACAATTATTGTTGTTTAGTGTTTACTATTTGTAGTTTATTTATATTGGAAATTCGGACATTTATTATTTATATTTCTTTCAATTGATACCGTAAGTGTATCTCTTTTTACTGTTACTTTTTATATATTTTTTGTATAGACTTTTTATTAGAAGAAAAACGTATTTTTACCAGTCTTGTTCTGTATGCCATGCATATATGATTAATAAATGTTAATTATTGTTTATTCAAGTAATTATTTACCCAGTATACCCACTTGGATACCTCACAATAAGTAATGATAAAAATAACCAATTTTTTGTCAAGGAAAAGGTGATTCAAATAGAGTTATGTCAAGAAATATTTTTAAAATCTTATAATCCGATAATCCATACATACCGGGTGGCTCAGAAAGTACCTAACCTCCACTTTTTTCTACAGTTTTAAAAATAAAATTCTTAAATTTGGGAAATGCATTTTGACCATTCAGAATCACTTCGGTATGGCCGGAAATTGTCACAACTTTCTTATTTTAAATAACACCCTGTACATTTAATCGGATGAAAAATAACCTTGGAAATGGCATTTATTTACTATTTCTTGTTGGCTTTGGAATTCAGGAACCGGTTTAAGTAAATAAAATTGACATATCTACTGTTGTTTGAAACAATGATAGTAAAATCAATATTAAGTAACCTTTGTGTATGAAATGTTGTCTTTCATTATTGTGTTTTTGAAAATATATTGGAGATGGTCACTCAGTGGCCAAATGTATCTGAATTTTAATTTAGGCATCAGATTTAAAGAAGAAATCAGCTTTTAAATTCGAAATTGAATAAGTGAAAAAATTATCTTTGGAGCCTACTAGTACCCATATAAAATTGTATTATATTTAAAAGTCTTGAACCTGGTGTACAAATTTTGGGTTGTGGTTTGACCTTAGTCCATCTTCAAAGACATTCTAAATATTCCAGTATTATTTGAAGTTGACCTGATTAACATAAAGGTAAGTTAAAGGAAGTTTAATATATGATTCGTGAGTTGCAATTTTACTCCAACTGCAGATGGCTGTAGTTTGAAGACTGCATTATTTAAAGCGATTTTGTAATGAAGAATATGAATTCAGGCGTGTTACTTTTATAAAAATTTATTGTACTTACTTACCTACTCTTAAGTAGTTTTAGTTTTAGTGTGGTTTTTAGTAAGTACTGTATTATTTTCTATCTTTTAATAGGAACTGTATAAAAATGTACATCTAAATTTTTCTCAATAATGCAAATATGAACAAACTTTTGAATTCCATTTTTACGAACAGTGCATTTTTACGTTTGGTGACTGCCTCGGAATTTAGGTATTGGCAAAGTAATTAACAACTATGTTATTAAGCAGTTATAATATTAATTATAGTTACAAAACAGTATATTTTCATAGTCGAAATAAATGTACAGGCATAAAAATTATCATAAACTATCTCCCTCTCACCCTGAATCACTTCCATCCTCATTGCTATCTTCGAAAATAGCTGTGAAGTTATAAGCTGATAAAGGCTCTTTTCTGCCTTGTACCCGAGTTTAATTTTCACAAGCTTGAATTTTTTCTTTTGTAAATGCTATTTTTCTATAGAAAAACAGAGGATCTGAAGCGTCAATATATTTTTTTGTAATGATGAATGGGCATTTCTAAAATAAATAAATGATTTAAAAAAATTAATTTGTTACGGAGTTTTGATTTTTGTCCCATTTCCGCATTAGATCACTGCACTATACGTTGGCAGTGGACAAGCGATGAGGTGTGCTATTTGATTGTAGTCAAATTTTTCTGTAACTTTAGGGCTTACAACTCAACAAATTAAAGATAATTGCATGTATCTGCTTGTTTATTATCAAACATCACAAATGTCACCATAGGAAGGTAGATCTCCATCCATTTCCCACTCTCCATCACACACAACAACTACGATATTATATAAGCTGTAACTACACTGTTTTACAGCAAAATCCTCCCTATCATACTAATCGTATTTTTTATAATTTGTACCTCGTTTAGCTCATAATTGACCTTGAAATATATACATAGGTTGTCGGACGTCACATCAATTTGCCTTAATTAAGAGCCGGTTTTTCCATGTTCTATAGAAAAACACATCGTAATCTCCGTACAACAAATTTATGACGCATCACTTCTTTTCTAGGGGTTATAAACATATTAATCAACCGGCGCATCCGGCAAAACATCGAATGCAAAAACGTTTCCTTCCATTCTTACAGAGGTTAAAATTCATGCACCTCCCTCAAAATTGGAGAGTAGATTCGAAAATATATTTGGTTGAGGCAGATATTGGTACTGTGTGGCCCATGAAGCGAGAGCCTGTCCATGTATCAATAAAATATGTTCTTCAAGTATTGTGCTTCTACGAAACTTATTGTTTTTTCCACCACAAGGTTTTTATCTTATCTACCATTGGATGATTCAAAAATTGTTTGGATGCAGACATTATCTAGTTTTTCTTTTTCCTTCTTATCTTAATTTTGCCAATTATCTTAGTTTATTTTAATCTACATATAAGTATTCATATATATTTTAAGTTTACATTAACAATTGCAACTACAAACCTGTCAGATAATTCAAGTCCATTGCATCAGTTTCAGTGCTAACTTTACCGGCTCAGAACTTACTAGTTAGGCTTGAGGTCGAGGGCATCAGGGTTCAAATTCCTGTAGCCCTTGGCTTAGGTTGAGAAAGAGAAGATGCAAAATGGTTAGTAGTTTAAGGAAAATCAAATAGTGAGTAACGAAAGGACGCCTTCCAATACGTTGGGCTCATATTATCAAAAAGAGGATGGGAAAGTGCTGTGATGGGTGCAACAGGTAACTGCAGCAGAAGGCGCCATGCTGACAGATGTACCATACAGTAAAATAAGATCAACTAGAGTAGTGTATGGATCATAAAATGTCATTCCAAAACTTTTTTAGTGAGAAGAGGGGAAATTTAATTTAAAATAAATATTAAAATTTTGAACTTGAGTTTTTCCACATTAATTTAGAATTGGATTCATCAGTACAATACAATAAAACTTTATTCATCACATGAATTTTTATACGAAGTACAATACTTACCGGATTTGTCAATAACAGTTCTAGACATGCACACACACACACTTAGCAAACAGATAAATTCGTTTACACTAAGATATCACACATTCATACATACTTTCTTACAAGTAGTAAGGTTTTTACCACTTGTAGGAAAGTGTGAATATGTGCTCAATATGTTTTATTGAGTAATATAAAATAAAATAGTGTAATAACTAATTAGCACATAGAAACTCTTCCACGGAATAAAATGCCTCATTAGCTAGATGAGTATATAGTGTAATTTTAAAAACATTAAATTTGTTACAATTTTTGGTAGTACCGAATAACATATTGAATCTGTTGAAATATACAACACCTTGATAAAGATTTAAATTTTGGCCAACACTTAATATTCAGAATGGTTGATACAGTTTTTTACAATTTCGTGTATTATGGTCATGCAATGCATTATTTTTTGCTAATGACTGTTCTTACTTTTTTATACTCATTACGATAAAAAGTATAAAGAGAAGGAAGCGTTAGGATAGATAATTCAGAAAATATCTGTCTACAAGATGTCCTGGGATGAACACCTGGGCTGATTTACCGCAATGCATTAAACCATAATATATAGTAGACTGCACTAATCCATAATATACCAGTTTAATAACTTCCATCGACACTATATTACTTAACTGACAGATCATAAAACAAGTAGTACCTACTTTTTTGAAAATATATCAATATGTTGTTCTCAAGTAAATTTTTGATCTACTACAATGCCAATAAATTTCATATAATTTGTCTGCTCAATGATCCTGTGGTTCACTTTTAAGAGAGAACTAGACTTATGGTTTACATTCATTGACAAAAATGATATAAAAAATTTTTTAGTCAAATTTACCAATAATCCATTATTCATGCGCCACTCATGAAATTCATTGGAGGCGATCTTGGCTTTATTTATAGCATTTGCGAGGTCATTTTCAGCTATCAGAATATTTGTGTCATCAGCATACATAATTATTTTTTGGTTGTTAGTGCATGAGTACATCACATCATTGATAAATATAATAAGGAAAAGTGGTCCCAGAACGGAGCCCTGGGGGACACCCATTCCAATGGTCTTTTCATCAGATTTGCCAGTGCCCATGTGAACGATCCATCTTTACAGGTCTGAAGGACTTTTATTATACTTTCCAAAATGGATATTAAACGTTCACAAAGAAAGGTTCAAAACGACTGTTTCAGATGGAGAATAATACAAAATCTATACTTACTGTTCGTTCTTGCTTAACTGCTTCACTGATGGTGATATTCGACGTCGTAAAACTATAAGTCTAACACAGTAAATACTAACACTTTCTTAAATTTAAACCTGAAAAATAATTTCGAAAACACAAGAAAAAGACAATATAAAGTTCAAAAATATATATTAAATTTTTGAAAAATATATGTTTTACAAAAACGTTCAATATAGCTAACGATTACACAGAAAGATTCGGTAAAAAGTTCAATGTTTATCATTTTGGTGGACTTTTGCTTGCCTGTCTAATGACGTATTTTCAGTTCAATATCAATCTTGATCGCTCCTTGGAGCTTAAAAATGTTTGAATCGCAACTACTTTGAATTATATTCTGCAATTATAGATTCATACGTTCAGGCAAGGCGGCCCCATGCACGTTCTGAGTACATGGTAACTTTACTTTTTTGACACCGAATCACTGAGGTATCAGTTTAGGACAAATACGCTTAAAACCCATCATTTTCCCGTTAAAATCGACTGCTAGAAAATGGTAGGGCACCCTCGACGCTAAAGGCTATTTTTGCTAAAACTCTCGAAATACTTTGCCTAGAGACTGGAAAACTTGTCCTCATCTTTAACACAACGCATGAGTTGAAGTGCTGCACAACGTGGATTCGTAAATGTCGGTTTTCGTTATACTTTCTAAATTTTGTGGTCGGGGCAATATTACGTCCCCGTGCACTAACATTTACTACTTTCTAAAATTACACTACTTGATGAGTTTTCAGGATTTTGGCATCCGTAGAGCGAAAATGTGATTGAATTTATAAAAACCTCTTCCAACGGCATTTTTACGTGAAGCACGCTTTTCATGCGAAATGTTTCAGATTTTGTTACAGTTTCAAAAAGTTCATCGAGGGTTTTGGCGTATGCATTCTTTAACACCGACAATCACTACTTGTCTTCTGTCTTGGAAGAACGACGCTACCCACTAATTTGTGAATCCTCGGACACCTATGCGAGACATTTTCTCCACTAGAAGATTGTGAATTGTTTTAGTTTATTGAGCTAAATGAATATATTACCCACATTTTCGAATAGGAAAAGTTACACCACAGTGATTGTCAAAGAACATACCTATATACACCAAATTTCATCATGATTGGTCAGGGAAAATTTCCTTCTGATGTGAATCATGTGCTACAACTAGAAATGTTGTCGGAAAGATATTTTCGAAGTGTCATCAAAGTTCTCGAGACGTGATTGCAAAGCGTCATTTTTGTAAATACAATAAATTTGCCATGACGGGAACGCGCCCCCCCCCCTCCCCAGAACGTAACGTATAGCGGGGCGTAATTTTAGTAACTGCGGCGAAGTCACACGACGGGACATCACGCCCGGGACGTAACGCACAGAGCGACAATTTTAGCAACTGTCTCGGATACTGACTTGAACATCCAAACAAAATCTTCTTTGATCCGATATTACGTAGTACTGCCTTTCATGCAAGGTATAAACTACGTGGGCGGATTAATAGTTCCTCAAAAAAGTCCCAGAGGGGAGATTTCCCTCGGGCGACAAATTTTTCAATCGTCATTTTTCAAGTTTAGCAATCTTTTTTGGCGGTAAACTTTCCGTCGTATTTGCCTACATGAGGTTCCTCAGTGAATCGGAATCCATGTCGCTCTATTATCAACTACATAGTACATGGAACTGCCTTGCCTGAATGTATGAATTTAAAATAATATTCTAATCTGTTGCGATTCAAGCATTATTAGAAAAAAAATAGAGAAACATCTTGTTATGCCATTAAGTGTAAATTATATTTTGAGTTTAAAACTAAGGATGTATATTTTATTATCATGGAATTTTTCAGAAATTGTAATATACAGATATAAGAATCAAACAAAAAAATTTGTGATGTTAGAATTTTAGGTATTTGTCTCATCTGTGATTCCTTTTAACCTTTGTTTATTAAACCTTTTATCCGTGGTTTATTTCTTGTTTGTTTATCAGAAGTCATCATGATGGACCACTTGATGTGAAACGAGTGTTCCTTGTCTGGATCCTTAATTCGCATTTTATGGGATAATAAGTTAGGAGGTTTTTTTTTTGGGGGGGGGGGGATTGAATTCACATATCTACGCATATTTACGTTTTTTCCTTTTGGATCAATTCTATTATTTGTTAGAGTATCTTGGCTAAAGGAGTATATCCAAAGCCAAAACTGGGAAAAAAGAAAAAAAAGCATCATTAAAGCCAACAACAGAGTGCCCTAAATTAGCTATGATATTTTACAAATACGTATAAATATAGGAAAGCTAAAAGCCCACAAAGTCGCAAATATTAAATTTTCTGTTGGATCTTTTTGGTGTCAGTCGATTGCTTTTACATAAACCACTTTATGGTAGTTGGAAGCTGCATTGTCCGAGTCGTTCTAATCCTCACCATGTGTGGTATCGACCGACAGTCTTGTTGATCTTATACCAATATACATAAATTGTAGCTAACAAAAATTTTTGAAAAGACCAATAAGTAATTTTACCTGAAGCCTATCCTTTTTCATTGTATCTTACTGAGTCAATACTAACAACATTCCATTTCAGGTTAATTAAGAAGTGTTAGATTTAGAGTGTTAGATATAAGATAATGCACCGACGTTCCAATTGATATACAAGCAAAAATCGAAAGTTAGTATAAATTTTATATTTTAAGTCTGAATAAGTAACATCGAACGTTTCAGGTGAACATCCTAGCATCCAGTTAGGAAGAGTAAGAAATGGTCCCTCAGACATCTAAAGCATGGATCGTTCACATGATTTTTAGTCGCCCTAACTGTCAACAATTATGAACCAGTCCCTAATTATTATCGAAGAATGGTTCGTAAACGTGTCGAAATTTCATGCTTAAATGAATTCGTTCTATTAATTTAGAATACATCATATTTAAGGAAAGATCAAATTGCTGTGCTGTTGTATAATTCTAGAACGATGAGCACTACATCAGGATCACAATTCGTAGGCCAATTTAGATATTTTACATTGTAGTTGCCAAGCCGGGATCTTCAAGTATATGTGATAAGTAATCACGATTTCAGCAAGCTTAGCAAGCGTCTACATAGTGTGGTAAGCTCATATCTGTGTTAACAAGTCGAGACGCGTCCAGACCATCCAGATTGATGGTACGGACGTGCTTATATTAAACCCACTTCTTCATCATTTTCAACTACCTATTTACATAAATGACTTACGCATAACTTTTCTAATGCCGATGTCGATGCCTGTTAGGGTTGTCAAAAGTTTTCAAGCTTAATTTAACTAGCTTACACATTGCATTTAGAGTTGGTAAAAGAACAAACACATTGTTGCATCAAAGGACAATATCTGTTATATGTAATTTTATACATGAATTAGTAATAACGCATATACATTAACTACAGCCCACCATGATTCAAAATTTTTGCATGTATATATTTCTCGATGTTTTAGTTATAGCCCCTTGATAACTTAATTGCTTAATTTCTGATAAGATTTATTTTGTGTCCCTAAGAAGAACTTTTTTTATTTTATTTATTTATTTTACAATTTCACGTGGGTTTTTAATTATTTTCGTATATTTACACTAACACAATTGAGGATATGAGGATATAACCAACCATGCTTTAGTAAATCGTTGCTATGGAAAAAGATACAGGGTGTCAAAGTTGTATTTTTTTTGCAATATCTCTACTATCTCTGGACCTATCTTCTCCAAAGTTGACAATAATTCATTATAAAAAAAATACTTTCCAGGTAATTGCATTATTGGACCATTTATATCATGTTAATTTGAACGCTGCAAATTATTTGCGAATGTTACAGGAACAAATAATACCAGATCTTAGACTTGTTGTAGAAGATTTTTTTTTTTTTACATTTATTTAACGTCGGCCTATTTCCGCTACTGAGGCCTAACACCGACGCCTGTAGACGAGCTACCCCCAACCAGGAATTTTTTGCCGAACCTCTTCCCTTAAGAAGAGTAGGGATCTTTTACTTGCCTAACATTTAATAGACAAGGGACCGACGGCTTTACATCCCCTCCGAAGGATGGTATATCCCCTATACAACCCTCGCCTAAGGTTGTATAGCTTCCGCGCATACACTGATATACAAGCCGCTGGAAGATGTGTGAGGCGAGGACGCGGTCTTCGTTGGAACGGTCACCCATTCCAAGTACTAACCGCGCCTTACGTTGCTTTACATCGCATATCGAAGTATGTACATAGTAAAGACGCACCCACGCTCGCCTCTGTTGTAGAAGATATTAACCAGATTTAGTTTCATCACGTTGTTTGTCCAGCACATAATAGCGGCATAGTAATACAATTTTTAAGAGCAACTTTTGATAATAAAATCATTGCAAATAATGGCAACGTTCTATGGCCAGCCAGATCTCCTGATCTCACTCCGTTCGATTATTTTCTTTTGGGGCATACGAAAAACGAAATTTATTCATTTGAACCACCAGAAAATATTCAAATTTTAGAAGAACGTGTAAAAAATAATTTAGCTACTGTTAACAGAAATACTTTAAGGAGAGCGTGTAGTTCAATATTAAAGCGACAATTTTTTAATGTTTTTTATTAATTTGTTTTAATTTTAAGTTGAAGCTAATAAATTCAGATTATTTTAAAATAAATTTTCTTCATAGCCTACTTAGAAAATTTAATTTTTTCATATTTTACACCAGTAAATATTTTTTCCTGACATTGTGATACATCATTGAAAGGGGAATTAAGAGCACACTATTGAACATACAAAAAATCCAATACGGCGTCCTTAAGAAAGGATAAATTTAGTGGCATTAACTGAGAAACAAATGACGGTAGAAATTTGTTGGTAATATCAACGAAAGCAGCTTAAAAAGTGTTCTAACAATGTACTTATTAAAATATCACCAGTCATCAAATTAGGTAGGGAAGTTCTTATGTATTATGTTATATAAAGCGGGAAAATATTTCAAATTATTTCTCAATTTTACTCCGGGTGTATTGTTAGTGCTACCAGCATCCTTCAGCTGGCTAAGACTCGTCAAGGAGCACCAGAAAGGAAACTTATATTAGTATGTTTGTTACAGATTCGTTCTCTCAACAATTATCAGTATGGAAGAATGTAAAAAAATCATATACCAAGTTTTTACCAATGGCATAGCCTACAACTCCATGGGAAGGAATAATGGTTTGAAAAGGAATCAGTCTCCAGAAATATATAGTTATTCATCATTATTAACAAAATTTTGAATAGTGGAAGTTCAAACCAAGTAACCTAAAAGTATACGTAAATTAATTTTGCGCTACTTACTAGTCAATAATTTAATGCATGTCGCTGTTCGACGCCATAGTACAAGAGATCTTAGATAGTACCAAGCTCAGTAGTATCGGTATGACTTTGTCAGCTACGTCCTAGAAGAAGCATATATCTAAACTAAAAATTCTTCGCAAAATATTAGGTACTAACAGAATTAAATGAGCGGTATCTACCTTCAAGCGCTTTAAATCACCAGGCAGAGATGGCATTTTCCCTGCCATACTTCAACACGGAATTGAGAAACAAGCTATATATTTGAGTACGTTCCCCAAGCTTGAAGGGAAGTTAAGATGGCGTTTAAACCAAAGGTAGGCAGACATCCAGAGACGAGCCTAAATCTTATCGTCCCATTGGCTTAACCTTATTCCTCCTAAAGCAATGGAGAAAATATTAGACCAACATATTAGAAGCGATAAGGATACAGGAACATCACTTCACTCCAAACAATTTGCCTATCCGCCTGGCAGATCAATATAAATAATATAATAATAAATGCTCTACATAGACTGGTCCAAGGTATTGAAAAGACATCTGTGTGCTTTCGTAGATATAGAGGGTACTTTGGATAACATCTCCAATGCACTCGTATCCCACAGCAGTTATGGAGGGAATGCTTGACATTTATAGTAGTTTACTATAAAATAAAGAGATAAGATAGACAACAAGAGTTTTATTCAATCTACCACACATCAAATTAAAAAAATTGTTGTTGATAATTAGATTCTAATATGGATCATGTTTCTGTTTGTTTTTCTTCCTAGTAACCGTCATGGGTTTCCTGCTAATCCGTTGAACTTGTGTGGGCACGCGAGCTGCTACGTAGCAAGTGAGCTGCTATATATACTCCTCCGTTAAAAGAAAAGAACAGTCAATCAATAGCCAAAGGCACCCGCTTAACAGGAACGGTCAACTAACAAAAACACAGGTTTGACCTTATGAATTTTGAGAGTTACAACTTTAGTTAGATTATGAAAAGAGATTAACTGATTTATGCAGGACAAAACTTTAAATGGGCCCTCGTACAAAGGAGATAAGGTAGATTTAAAACGTTCTATCCGAACAAAAATATAATCACAGATCAAAACTTCAGGACTGACAAATGATTTTATTAAAATAAGTGCGCAACCTGTCGATAAAATAAGGAACATCAGGGCATTTATATGATTGAGTGAAAAATTCGCTAGGTAGCCGCAAATTCTGACCAAACACAAGCTCAGCTAAAGAGCATTGTAAATCGTCTTTGGGATACCATTTTAAAAACATGGGTAAGGCAGTAGACGGTAAATGCAGATATTGCGATGCTGTAACTGAAACTGAAAGGTGTTAATCCGCATTAGTCTAAAGTAGCTGTAGCAGGGCGGAATTAACGCCTAAAGACATAGGGAAACTAGCCCTCAAGAAATTCACAAGTTTTGTAAAAAGTCTTGGAATCGTGGGCAAAAATTAGTTGTAGAGTAATTCGCAAAAGATATTTTAGGTAGAAGTGAAGTAAGGACTCAAAGCCAAGCGATCCCTGAAATATTCTATAATCTAGGTGTTATTTGCAAAAATGAAACCTATATACACATGTGCAATATCCAAGCTCTGCAGCATTTATGGAAGTATAGGTACCAAAGAAATAATTACTCCCGAAGTGATAGCAATAACTTGACGGAAAAGATTGATAACAGGTAAAAGGATAAACTGATTCTTAATGGGAAAGATGGAGTTGATGAGAGACATAAGGAAGACCAATGCGGCCAATTGTAGAACTCATGCAAAGACTAGAATTATTTGAGAGTAAAAAGACTCGAGAAAATCGATACCATCTAGGATGTATGGCTCTTAATGATGATAATGAAAATGTAGATTCTACAAAGAATGAGTGTTTCTGTCGATTTATTCTTGTTCGATTAAAGCCATAAAAATGTTTGCATTTTAATTTTAGTTTTCTTTTATGATTAAATAATTATTTTATTTTAAATGTGTTATACATTTTTTTATATAAATTTGAAAATATTAATTTATCCCCAATAATAATTGTTTTGAGCAGTTTATGATATACAATTAAATACATTCATTAAAAGTACTATGAAAGTTTTTACCTGCGGTGGATATAATAAATATTGCATCTAAACCTTATCACGCGTTCTACTGTAAAAGCTTTTGTCATAGGTCGATGTCGTAAATGTCGTATAGTCAAGTGTTTACCTTTTTGTGGGTTAAAGTTCAAATGCTTTTAAAGGGCGACGTAAACCAGAAAAATTCTTTAATCCTATTCTATAATTTTAGCCACAAAAGATATAATTTGAAAGGATATTTTTATGATAGAATGGAAGCTAAATCTGTATTTCCTACCGGAAATAGCATGGAATGGAATACTCTTCTATTATATCAACCAGATATTGGCGGACGAGCTTAGAAGGCAAGCGCTTCCAACGCGATATTTTACACAATTTTTAGTTCTATCACACAGAATGTCTATTGTGTTCGGTAATTGATATGATTTATTTGCATACAGAAATGCACAACGCCATATCCGCTTTGTGGAGTATCCGGATAGCTTTACTTTGCTCTCTTGTATGCATTGTATTCGTCCAATCGCAACACACATTCGAATGAACTTATAAAGCAGTATCCTGTACTGACATTGTGTTTGTTGAGATTTTTAATGAACATGTTACACTAGTGTTGTGTATTGAGGATAGGAAATTCTCAGTGAATACATTTTGATATATTATCAACAACATTTTCCTCATCCACTTTCAGGGAAATATTAATAAAATAATTATTATATTGTCATTCGAATACAAGGCTTAGTCTAATGATATATGCCAGCTTATCCACACACTTACAGTTTGCTGGTTAACTGTAGTCTGTGTAGACTGAGGACACATACTAAATAAACCACATATTTCACTTAGTGCTCCCTATTTATCCAGGCAATGGGTAGCTTTACCACGCAAAACGTCGTAAGGAGATGAAATTTGGTGGGATCTTAAAATTTACCATGAAGCAAATAAACATTAGGAAAACATCAAAAGTTAACTAAGAAATGTCTCATTTGGTTATTATCAGTGTTTTTTCAATAGATGTTGTTGGTAAATGTACATTTTTTAAGGTTTTAAAGCAAGACAAATAATTTTCGCAAAAACTTTTATTTCACCTCCCAAAAAAATTATATTGTTTCACGAAACGAAAATAGTATTGTCACGTCAAATGCTCATCCGCCCCCTTAATAATACATGAATTTTATAAAAACATATGTGCTGTATTTCTAGATAAATTTTAATTGGTCTTAAATTACTCTATATCCATATATACCAGCAATAGCAAATATTTAAGTACACTTAATTATGTATTGTTAATATATGCTGAATTTATGACCTTTCTTTATATTGACTCATTACCAATCCCTTAGACTGTCCTAAATGTTTACTGAAATCGATTAATAATAGTCAAGAAGCTGGAAAACAGTATATTGATTTCCATAATTATATAGAACAAAATTCCTTTCATTTTGTAACATTTGGATTGAATTTAAGGGATTGTATAGTGTATATGATCAAAAGCTCCCAAAAAGTGCATGTTCATTAAAATTTTGTGTTGAGAAATAATTCGATTGTAATACATCAATTTAGAAAAAAAGATAATAAACGGACACTTCTTAAGTGCTTTTTAGGTGAGAAATTTTGTGGTAAATAGATACAGTTTTTATTTCAACAATTTTTGCCCAAAACGAAAATACTCTTTTCCCAAAGATTACCTTGTTAATTAAATTTGTTAACATTATCTGTGAGAAGTACTGAAGAGAAAGAAAATAAATATCTATGCATTTCTCAAGCACCAATTTGGTATCGAATAACTATATATAATTATTAACTATGTTATAATTTTCTAGTTTGGAATGCAAATTTCATCTGTAAACGCTCATTTAATTATTAATAGTTTCTACCAAAATTTGATGAGAAATATAAGTATTATTATTTTAAATATTTCGAGCAGATTTAAGATGTCCTTGCTATCTTTTAATTTTTACTCAGTATACATATATCGACCCATTAGTAATCAAAAGTCATTGTTATAAAATTATTTGAATGTTGATCTTCTACATTAGTCAAACAAGTATAGATTTTATTCGTAACGTAATTTATATCAGTAAATATTTGAAAATACAGTCCCTGATCAAATCAGCGTCTTTGAATCCCAAGTATCTGATTTGGCCATTCCAAAATTCGTTTAAAGGACTAGACGACCGAGAACAAAGTTTAGTTAGGACAACAAGCAATTACAAATTCAATTATTACCATTGCCCTGTGCCTTAGGGTTCGTTTTTCGGTCTAGACATGATAAATAGATGGAGCTCACGCACAATGGCCTTCATCAGCCCTTATCCCTCCAGAATCAACCCATCGACCGGAAGTGGTCTGCTATGGCCCATAAGTCAAGAGCTTGCGTCGCACTTCTGTTCTATTGTGCACTAAAGCTCCTTAGACCCAATTTTATACTATGAAATTGCGAATCTTGAGACTGCTTCCTTCCTTCCTGAACGAATTTAACTCGAGATTTATTATGAGGTAATATTTTCAGTCAGAAAGCAGAAAAGTTATTTCACCCAATTTTTCTTTATAATAAATTTATAATAAACCTAATAATCTAGAGGCCTCCGGAAATTAAGTATGATCCTCCGGATGTCTTTTGTTCTGAAAATGCAATTAGGAATGTTGCTTTATTGTATATTTTCTTGGTCAAATCGATTGCACATTTTAAGGTTTATACAAAAGAATAATAAACTCAATATTTCACATCTAAATCCAAGTTCCAATTGATAGATGCTGATGCTATGCATTGTTTGACTTAGATCTGCCTATGTAAATTGGATGAAAACCTCGATGAAAACCCAAAGAGATGTGAAAATGTGAAATATTAAATTTACATCAAAATTAGTTTTTAGGCAACTGACAAAACATTCCGTTTATCGGACCTGACAGCATGCCTAAAGTGTCATCTCTTTGTACTCATTTGCCAATCTTATTTTTTTGCCGCTTTTACTTCACAGCCGCATTTACTTCACGGCCTCATATATTAATTGATCATCATTAATATTTGAAATGGATTTAGGCTTAAAGAAAAACTAAAAGTAAGCAGTAGTTTTAGAGCTTTACTATGTATAATAAAATTAATAAACTGAGATACAGGAAAATAACATATTAACAAACTTATAACTTCTTGCAAGGTCAACTTCTTGCGACAAGTTCTCCCAAGCGTCTTCAATTATCCCTTGCAATTCTTGGGCATTATTTGGATGGTTATTTAATTTTCTTATATGTTTCACCATTAGTCCCCAAACATTTTCAATTGGGTTTAAATCCGGACTGTTAGATGGCCACGGTATCAACTCTATGTTTTTATTAAGAAACCATTGCCTGACACGATGGGCCGTATGTATGAAGCAGTTGTCTTATTGGAAAATAAAATTATTTTCCGGAAACACCTCTATTACTGATGGCAACATAATGTCTAATATTTCAATATATTTAATTGAATTGAGATGACCACCACTGTTCCAACACACACCTAACCCATTTAGGCTCATAAAAGCCCAGACATTGACTGAAAACCTTCCTGATATTTGTGCATCGAAAGTATATTTTTCGTCGTATCTAGTGGAAGGAGGCCTATATACGCGAACATGTCCATCGTAACAGGATTTAAAAACCTTTTCGTCAGAAAAGACAACTTGTCCCCAGAAGTTTTCATCACTGATTATATAGTTCAGTGCAAAAATAATCGTACCCTGCTTCTTTTCTTCTGAAAGTTTGTATTTTTTAGTCGCTGAACAACTCTTCAATTCGCTTCCTAGTTTTATTCTTCTGCAAGCAGTAGGTACCGAAGCAGGGAAATTTGTCTCTGAAATTGCATTTACTGCAGTAGGTAATTTATAAGATTTTCATCTTCTTGGTTATTGCTCTTTCTGGGCCTACCGGAACCAACTTTACGGGATACCGTTTGGTTAGTTTCCCATTGTTTTTTAACGCTCATTATCGTGGTTTTACTCACATTGCATTCAGCAGCAAGTCTTCTTATGGACCCACCATCTTCAATTTTAGAAACAATTCGAAGTTTTTGAATATCTGTTAGATGTCGAACCATTTTTAATAATGACGCCACTGATTAACGTCAAAGTGATATTTGTAAGATTCAAATAGCATCAATATCAATCAAAGAACGAATGATTTACATAGCTAAAAGAAAGTGTACCAGTTTTTTTTAAAATCAATTGTACCTCTTTCTCGACCTTATCCTCGGCCGGAAACTTCGAATTCGGCCAAAAAAGATCAACTTTACGGCCTTGATACACAAATAACTATTGGTTAATTAGTAATATTAGCCTGTTCAAACAAATAAATACCACAGCAACACCTCATACTATGTAATGATGATGCGTATTTTTATACTCAAACTAAAAGTGTAGTATTGCCGTACATAGGACTTTTGCACCATTAATTACACTTATATCCCAAAACTGATATAACTTAATTCAAATTTTCAGAGACCATCTGACGTTTTGTAGAGTATTATGCGAAGACAAATTTTGCGTAATATAAAGTGCCAGGAATATAGTTAATTATTTAAATTAAGGGGGATACGAAAAATTTAATTACCATAGCAGACTGTTCGGCTACTCCAGCGTTGAATGATGTTTAAGTGGGCTTTTTACTTTTCTTAGTGTTCCCATATTTCCAAGAAAGGCAAGCTCTAAAAGTTAAAAGAGCGTATAAAAGCAAACTTCAGTTTTAAGAAAAATATAGGCTTTTTAAAATTAAGGTAAGGCGTTTTAAGAACCATGCTATTATATTTTAACAAAATTATTTCTGAGCAAATTTCAAACTTTCAACATTTAGATTTCAGCCTATTTAGTATTTAATTTCTTGTCATGTAATTGTATTCATACTGGCGACTTTTAGCACAAATAAGGTCAACACTCACGCCATAAATGCCATTTTTATTTTAAGGGTTGAATACAAAATTTTCCTTTTATTGCCCGCAGTGTTGGGAAACATTACACGTCCAATTACGGCATCCACATACAGCTGATGTACTCGTAGCCTGCGTGTATGCCATAGAACGCAAAAATGGATATAAAACTTTTAACGACAAGTGAAATTTGTTCATTTGCGAACGCTTCGCCATGGGCTCATAATTTTGCTGAGAGTGTAAAATTAATAACCGCTGGATATACATTGTATAATACATACATCGGTCAAATTCCTGAAAGTGAGATAGTCAAAGGGCCCCAGGCAGGATGTATTCGCTCCACCGAGTGCAAATGGTTTAAAAATATCTTTAATTCATACATAAGTGTATCAGAAAAGTGAATCTAATAAAATTCTTGTGGCAGAAAGTTGTGTGATGTCATGACCAATATGGCTTCCACTCTATTGCTTTTGAATATACACAATTAAGATAATGTATAATAAAATATTATTATACGTTATTGCACACATATACTCATAAACTCTTGATGGAGTGTTATCATCTCATACATCGAATTTCTGAAGGTTATATAACTTTACAGTTTACCTATCATACATGTTTTTCATTTGAAAAGAATTCAAAATATTTTCACATCCACGGTGAGATGAAGTGCAAAATTGTTTAATCAAATTTTGTCCACTGTGAACAAAAACACTATTTATTTAACACCACAACAGACAAGGAAACATGAATATAAAAGAAATGTACAAATGAGATATCAGATTTATAATTTAATACATAATAAAGCTTTTGGTGACGCTTTCAGGTGCCCGAATACTTACTATACTCACTCTCTTCAGTGTTTAAATAGTTGGGATATGTGACATCATCAGCTGTTTATAAATGCAAACAAGTACAAAATTTACTGAGACTGGCCATGTTTATATTTCTACATTATTCATTACTCATAAATGTATGCTAATGATGAAGAAGAATAGTAATATCTGAAAATATTTAATGGAACTTAAAAACGACTTGCTTCTATTTTTACAATAATATATTAAGTGCATTTTAGACGCTTTCGGTAAAATTATTCACATGGCAGCTATTCAAAAATGTAATATTAAAAAATATATGGAGAATTATCTGACTCTTGTGCCAATAGAAAAGGACAAAAATAACTTAACTCATAGTAGCTTAATGCACAGGCTAGGAAAGAATTAGCATTTCGACGAGGCCCATGATATAACTGTACATGATGCTTTGGTTACATTGCACAATTTGAAGTTTCCTGAAACTTATGGACCTCTTGCGCGCAAATTACTGGAGCAAATCACTAATACTCCATTAGCTGAGGAGGAGCATGTGGTGTTTGACAGAGTCATCAAAGTGTAGAAGATTTTGAAGACGAACGATGAACAACTGTACCATTTAGTGACAATAAAGTATCCGGTGCAGATCAAAATCCACCCCCAGACTGTTATTACATTTTGGAATGAGCATATTTCCTATGTAACTGAAAAAGTCGTAACAATGCTTGACTTCTGGCAAGCAAAATTTTCTTTGTTGGAGCTTCGTTTAGCACGTTGACTAAATTATTGAGTTTGGCTGGCAAAGTATTTCGCATTACAGTATGTGATCTTTTACTTCTTTTTTTTTTCTGAAATGGGAGAAAATTAATAGGTAAAGGTTGTACATGTGTTGACTATTGGATAGTGTAAGATTACAGGGTGAATCTAGTAAAGAAACATTGTTGCAATTACCAATTTAGATAGTGGAACCAAGAGTAAAGTTTTGGAAATTATAAATAATTGGGGATATGTATTTAGTGATCGGTTAGGAACAGTTAAAAATTTGGTTTGCTACCAGGGTGTTATCGTTACTACAGACTGTTATTCAAAGAAAAAGAGACTGTTAGGAACAACGCAAATGAGTTGTTACAATTAGTTATAATTAAGCAGTAGTGTCAGACTTTGCTAGCCCTATCGTTTTGTCGGACAAGAAAATTAGTGTAAGTTCTGATTATACTAATTTTATTATCTGAATCGGGTAAGGCGACTATAAAGGGAACATTGGCACATGGCCTGTGTCCATTTAACAACTTTATAGAAATAACTGATATTTATTTATATCTGTATCGATCTGTATAGCATTTGATTAAGACTACTTCAAATTCACAGAATTTTCTTTGTATCACTGCTAAATTTCTTCACAATTTTCATAGATTTATTTTTGTATCTTAGAAACCTCATGTTTTTTACACTAAATTATGTACGTCAGCTAGAGCACTTACGGTCACCAATTGTCTTTACCTTATCTGGAAAACCTTTACATTCATTTAAAATTTTCATTTATTTACTTTGTTTACTCTGTACAACATGCAATTATTTTTCTTACCTCTAAAATTTTTTCCAGGCACACTTATTATGTTGTGTTTACTGGATCATCACAATACAATTTGAAAACAATTTAATTTATTTGGACAGTTCATACTAATTTGGTTATGTTTGCAATTTACGATATAATAAACATTTCTTATTGAATATTAAAGATTTCTTTATCGATTCTATATCAGTTCTGTAATTTGATTGTAAATGGAAACTGAACTGGAGAAGGAATCTGAATATAGTACACTCTTATATTAATTAATTAAGTCACTCATGAACAGATGGCGTGACGCTCGTAAAATTTTACAGTTTTCATTTTCCTTAGGAGAAATATAGTTTCTGAAGATTGTACATTGGTACCATAATTAAAATTGTAAAATAAAAAAGTTTACCTTATTAGTTAAACAACCCAAGTAGCCATTTGCCTTACAATTTGTACTGATCGACATCTAAGAACTTTTCTACTGTGAGACCCTTGAGTAATACTTATTACATTCTTTATCCACATTTCTTTCTGTGTTAGAACACCGTACAGATAAATTTTATTTATTAATTATTTCAATTTCAATCATTTTGCATTATTTTATTATTGTGCTTTCATTATATATATAAAATTAAATTCAAATTTCTTTAATTTTAAGTAAGTAAATTCTACATGTGACCACATGATAATACAATATTTTTTCTATTTTTTTTGGCAATTTAGTTTGCAATCGGCATTTTGTAATTATGTACATTCTTGTAATTATCAGTTTTGCAATTTTGCAATCTTGTAATTAGAGATATTGTAATTAGTAATTTTGCAATTATCAAGCATTTTGTAATAATCAAGCATGTTCATAATTATCTAATAATTAAATATATTATTTAATCAAACCATTAGGTTTGATAACTTATTTTTGGTTTATGCTAATAGGCATTTAGTTTTATTTATTAATTTTTATTAATTAATATCGGGTTATTCCAATAACCAAGAATCTATAATACTGCATTTATTAGAAGCTATTCTACATTCCTTAAAGTCAACAAGAGCCTAACCTTTGGAATCATATACCGTAAAGTGATAGAACTAAATTGCCCAACACCATTTAGATTTCCTGTGAGGCAATTGGAGCCAGGATTTGTTGTATCAGGACGTGTCCACTTCGCACCATATCCAGTTGTAATCTTTGTACTACGTTGGTCAAAATTATATTTTTATAAATTTATTTACTTCACTCATACTCATTCAAAGCTACTTTTCAAACTTCTCTGTAAACTTTGATTATTTTAAATATAATTTATATAATTTATTATTCTTTTTAATAATTATTTCTTTTCCTGGCCATCAAGTTTCAGTATCATCTATAGGACATTGGTGGCTATAGATGGTGTTCTCATAACATCAAATATTTAATTGTTTTTTTCCCCAAACAAAACAAAATTGTTCTTTTATACCATACACAAGGGGATAAGTTTCATTTCTCTTGTAAGATCTTTGAACCTACGATCATTTTCTCTGACTTAAACCAGCTAGTCTCATTCACATCTGTTGCTTGTTTATTGGCCATTTCAACAAAAATTCAAGTAAGCAGGTAACAACATGTATCAAAAATGTTTACCTTAGTGAGGTAAGGTCGTACAATACCGGCTGCAAAATGGTCTGTGTATCCTATTTTTATGACTATAATAGACTATGTTTCAGTTGTCTTGCAACATCCTGTAAAAAGGACGTATGGCATACCCTAAAACCATTGAAATGTCGATATAGCAAATAATTGACAACACAAATTGCTTTTAATAAGCGAAATATCTAAGTGAATATCCTTATAAAAAGTGAGCGAGAAAATCATAATCACCAATAAAACTTTATCGGTCCGTGGATTTTCCCACAAAAACTGATGTATTATAAGACCATAAACATGACAGGTTATTTTACTGCTCTTTCATAAGTAAAGCTCCCAGCTGGTAATTCTGCTGCAATATATAACAGTTTGTCACGTGACGTAAGCCATTGAATTCTAGGAAAATGGAGCAAATTGAGGCATAAATTTACGAATAATTGTTATGTTCCTTTATCAACGTGTGTCGCATATGTAACACGCCACATCCGTTAGTTGTATTTACTTCCGAATCCTGCAAATCGTTTCCGGTTTTGATGTTACAACAATCTCGAAATATGTTGCTTTGTATTCAAAAGCGGTAATTATTTACTGTTTGTTTATGTTTATTTAAGAAATAAGCACTTGCTTATAATTTTAGTATATACCGTAGCCAAGAAAAACACAAATGCTTTTTTTGGATATCTATCAGATATCAATATCTATCAAATTTTAATATAAAAACTCTTTAGATATACTGCTTATCTAAATTTTTTGTAGTCAGATTTAGCTCAACAGTGTATCGAAAGGGTTTTCATAGATTTGAATGTATGACAGTTAGCTGCTAGCAACCCAAAGAAAGTATTTTTCAAGAAAACAATATTTAGATTTGGGTTACAATTTAGCTAATTTTAAGCCGATTTTGGTCAAATTTTGTAGCAGGTTTTGTCATCGTTACACTTGCAGACTGAAGTTGTCAACAGTTATACCTCCTTAAAAAGAGGACATGTGACGAATTACGGAAAAAATACAAATATGACTGTCATGTAAATAATTATGTCATGCCTGGAAAACATGAACTTATTGCTGACATATGCACAGTTTCAAATTTGGTGGTTAAAACAACATTTTGTTACTTTATTAAATATAGTATTAAATATAAATTAGAAGACACAGGGATCCCTGTAAATTCTTTAAATATTAAAACTGTTATTATCAAATATGGGCTACATAGCTGATATATTTTTCCAGCAGGAGTAATCCAGGGCTCAATTCTTGGTCCATTATTTCTATTTATTCTAAAAGCGTTAACTGCCTTTCCTTCGGGTCTTCTGCCGGAGCGAGGTTCACACAGAAGTGCTTGGAATGAATACTTCTGTTTAATTTATTTATTGAATAACTGGGAGTTATATAAACTGCGTTCACAAGTTAAGTTGTCTTTGCTGTATTTTTGTATTTTAATAATTCATAAATCGTAACACGCGAAAATAACTTAAATGGGGACGCTGTCTTTTAAGTGGTACACACCATTGAGCCTACCGCAATATTCAAGTTTCTTAACTTGAGTCCCGGTTATTTTTCGAGAAAAGGGGAGGCTGCCTTTAAGTGGGACACTCTAATTGAGATATATTGTAATTTACAACTTATTTTAACGTCATAGTTACACTAGTTATTTTTCATGGAAACTAATCAATGGAGAAACTGCCTCCACTCCAATGAAGTCGCACCGTAATTAATTAGTAAATACTGAATACAAAACTTTACTGTAAATCAATTCAAGCCCCTCTAATTTAACAACAAAAGATAAATTAACTTTTGTCTGTCAATAATTTATAATGTTTTTTTTTTATTTCAATCATCTTATTTAGATTACGGTTCTGGTGAATTTATTCCACCACTCCACCAGAACAACACATACACACAGACAATTACACAACGACCATTCCTCACGGCATTTCCATATGCTGCAGCTGATACTCGAACTCATGAGTGATACAGCGAATAGTCGGGTTGCCGCTCACAAAACCCTATCTAGTCCACTCTACCAACTCTATAACATATTAAAAATGCCACTAAACATCTCAAGAACATCCGTACGCTAGCCAGGATTCAATTAAATATAATGACATATTCTTGTAAATAGATCATTATAAGCATTATTACAAACTTGAAAAAAGGAAAGAAAAACTATATGTTTAATGTAACAAAAGTTTTTATTTGTATTTATATCGAATAAGTTTTTATTAACTTTTCTTTTTATATTTCTTGTTGTTTGTTATAAGCGGTAATTTTCTTATATTCCACTTAAGAGTGTAACGGCTGTATTTAGGTTTTGGCCGATTTGGCCGTATGCCCGGTATATTTATTGTCAAAAAATCTTTCGCCCTTCTCAAATACAAAGCCATCTGAGATACTAAAATGAATGAAAGAATCATACATTTATATTTATGGGTGGAAATTGTGCCCTGACATTAACTTGAACAGTTATGATTGTCGGAATCGGGAACTAAATAAAATGGTAAAGCTCATCCGAGCTTGTTATTCTTAGATACTCTTACAATTTTCCACTTCAAACATACACAGAAACTATGCTATAGGTAAGAGAGTTATCATACAAGACCCAGCCATGCTTATTGTGACTAATTTATTTAACATAAAAAAATATAAAACAATACAAAATTAGACATTAACAACTAATATCAATATACACAATCAGAGAGGCATTTTAAAGAAATTTATAATTCCAAAAGTATCATTATATATGTGTTGTGTTGACGGGAATAGGCCAATAAATTATGGAGAATCAATTTCTGATGATTGTCGACGTTTTGATTTAATATTAAATCATCCTCAGAACTCTGTGAATGCAATATATAGTAAATATAACTTGTGGTCAATACATTAAAAATCTATCTAAAAAAATTTTTTTTTGAAATCGGCTAAAATTTGTTAAAAATATAGTAAAAAAGGTTACATTTAGTAATGAAATATAACACACTACAAAACAAAAAAACATAATAAAATAAGGCAGGAAGGAATCACAATCAGGAACTTTTTCCGTATTATGATTGAATAAATAAATAAATTTACAAACAAATATTTAGGTACAACAAAACAAATAAACGGACAACAGTAGAATATCTAATGGTCAGGTTCAGAATGACAAGCGTATTTGGTTGATATCAGTAAGATGTTTCTTGCAGCGAGAGAATATTATAAAAAACAAATAAAAACAATTTTGGGTTACGAAAAAATAATAACATCGGGTTATTTTTATTCTGTCAATTAAGTTAACGTAACCTGAGTTTAGATTCTCCACATCCAATCTTTTAATAACGTAGTACTTTTTATAGATATCATTTCAATTAACAATCTTTTTTTAAATTTTTGTTTCATCAAAATAAAATTGGTGAAGATTGTTCAGGCTATATTCAGCCAATGCCATGGGATTAGTTTTTCTTAAGGGGATTATGTATATTTTATTCATCATTTTTGTGTTCCCTTATCCTTGTTTTTAAGTATCTACCCGCTTGGCCTATATGCACCTTTTCACAATTGCTACATGGTATTTTATACACAATGCCCGATTCCAATTCGCGTGGTGTTTTAGCTTTCACTTTGGTAAAAAAAAATTTGTTTGTGTTTTCACTTTTTTGTGTAATTTGAATAATATAATTATTTAATGTTCTACATATTTTTTCCGAAAGATTCCTTGTGTATGGTATTTTATTTAAAAAAATTAATTGTATATTTTGTTTGTCTCGAACTTGTTCATTTGAACTTGTTCAGTATCATTATAACCGGTTTTTGTATTTTGAAAACCATACGGTGGCAATTTTGTCCAAAATAAAACATGAACTACCGAGACATTTTTAAGTCCTTTTAAAAAACCGTAAAATGGCCTACTTTTTGGGAGGTTGTGCCCTGGCAATATGGCTTATCTCATTAAAATTTCATTTATTCGTAGCAATGTATATCCCCGTAGTGCAAGGATTATACGGCCAGTTCTAGATCAATATGACGTCGCAGTTTTATCGTCATTAACATAAGATTTAAATCTGAAGTTGCATGTATGTCTTAAACCAACAGGTTGAATTCCATAGTGGTTAACAATTTTGTGAGCGTCTTTTGGAAAAATATTCTTGGATAAGCAACATATTGACAACCTCAATATATCGATTATCAACACAGGTAGAGTAACATGAACTTATTTTTTGTGATATAGAAGAAAAATTGCGAATCTTATGCAAACAATCAAAAGCCATAAAATGCATCATTTTCTTCTATGAAATATTACTGTGTCAAGTATCGATCAATCAATCAAGATATGCTTTATTGTCTAAGAATGAGATACTCTTATTGACAAAGCTATATGTACAAAGTATATTATTATTATTATTAGCCGTTACTCGAGTCCGAGTATAAAAATGTTACAGTCGATAGATTGTGTACAATAAAAAACAAGTAAAAGGTGTAGTCTATTGTAATTCCCATTCATCTACGATGCACACGACTATGGCTATAGAGGCCAATTCGGAAGAGCACATGTCGACCGCAGTCAGGACAAACATAGACCTGGTTAGGTCTTGGATTCGGCCTTCTTGCAGCAACATTTCCTTGATAGCTGGCCACAACCCCTCGCCATTCGGTTCTGCTCGCTGCAAGTTGTTCCCATTGCTCGTCTGCAATACCGCAAGATTTTAGATTTTCATGGAGAGCGTCTTTGAACCTCTTTCGTTGACCGCCACGCCTTCTTCTACCGCTTAGCAATTCACCATAAAGTGTACATTTAGGAAGGCGGTTATCATGCATACGATGAACGTGACCTGCCCATCTTAGGCGTGCTCTTGAAATAAGCACCTCAATTGGAAAGCTGTTTGCTCTCCTGAGTACTTCCACGTTTGATATGTGATGGAATCAAAGTATAACATACACAGTCATAGTTAATTTTAAATTAAAATAAAGTAAGGCAGAGACAGTAAAAGATACATACATAGATATATACAAGGATACAATAAATAAAAAGAAAACCAATACATTATTGAACAGTTGATATTTTTACACCATCATATGTACATCTAACGAATTAGTACATGTCATAATTGAGAATAGATAAAGAACAATATGTGAACAAATATAATAAATTACTAGGAATATTAATAAAACACTTTTACAATATATACAAATAAAGATATAGACACATAAACACACATGTATATAACAAAAAGGAAGGAAGCAAGAAACAAAACATTTTAAAATGAGTCGTCATAGTATTCACTAAGATTATTATAGGCTTTCTGAATCAATATATCTTTCATTGCCTCCCTGAATGTCTTTAATTGAGTCATATTTCTGAGAGACGGGAGTATGTGGCTGTATTTTTTTTTTGCTTTCATATATTGCTTCGTTAAAGTTGATTTGGGGATGGGTAGAGACAGGGTTAAATTTAGCGCTTAGTTCAAATGTGCTTTTAGAGGGCGGAATATTAAACATAATATTTTTAGTCGCAAACTCCTCTATAAATCCTTATTTTACTATAAGGAAAGTAACCAGACTGCAACCAAAGTTACAAATCTGGCGCGTTAAGTGTAATAATTGCATATTACCATCAAAACGCTAATGCTTCGATTGCAACAAACACCAGCCGAAAGACTGATCCTACTTAAAGGAGCTCCCTTGCCAGTCGTCACACACCACTTGCAGACTGCAGTTTCGAGCTGTTGACTCTCGTCAGTGCAAGGTAGGTATGCAACGACCGACATGAGAATCCTTTGACTATAGTACATCCCGGTATTTTTACAATAGCGACATGTAAAACAGCCAGCAGGCGCCATCTAGCGGTCCAGTGTCTGTTGCAATCGAAAAATAAATAGCCTGACTTGGCTTAGCATAGTTCAAATGTGCTTTTAGAGGGCGGAATATTAAACATAATATTTTTAGTCGCAAACTCCTCTATAAATCCTTATTTTACTATAAGGAAAGTAACCAGACTGCAACCAAAGTTACAAATCTGGCGCGTTAAGTGTAATAATTGCATATTACCATCAAAACGCTAATGCTTCGATTGCAACAAACACCAGCCGAAAGACTGATCCTACTTAAAGGAGCTCCCTTGCCAGTCGTCACACACCACTTTCAGACTGCAGTTTCGAGCTGTTGGCTCTCGTCAGTACAAGGTAGGTATGCAACGACCGACATGAGAATCCTTTGACTATAGTACATCCCGGTATTTTTACAATGGCGACATGTAAAACAGCCAGCAGGTGCCATCTAGCGGTCCAGTGTCTGTTACAATCGAAAAATAAATAGCCTGACTTGGCTTAGCATAGTTCAAATGTGCTTTTAGAGGGCGGAATGTTAAACATAATATTTTTAGTCGCAAACTCCTCTATAAATAGTCTGGTTACTTTTCTTATAATAAAATAAGGATTTATAGAGGAGTTTGCGACTAAAAATATTATGTTTAATATTCCGCCCTCTAAAAGCATATTTGAACTATGCTAAGCCAAGTCAGGCTATTTATTTTTCGATTGCAACAGACACTGGACTGCTAGATGGCGCCTGCTGGCTGTTTTACATGTCGCTATTGTAAAAATACCGGGATGTACTATAATCAAAGGATTCTCATGTCGGTCGTTGCATACTTACCTTGCACTGACGAGAGCCAACAGCTCGAAACTGCAGTCTGCAAGTGGTGTGTGACGACTGGCAAGGGAGCTCCTTTAAGTAGGATCAGTTTTTCGGCTGGTGTTTGTTGCAATCGAAGCATTAGCGTTTTGATGGTAATATGCAATTATTACACTTAACGCGCCAGATTTGTAACATTGGTTGCAGTCTGGTTACTTTCCTTATAGTAAAATAAGGATTTATAGAGGAGTTTGCGACTAAAAATATTATGTTTAAAATTTAGCGCTTGTCTCGTGTTATGCTCAGGCAGAGGATCGGTACGTAGTATGTTTAGTATTTTCTAATGTATTAGGCATACTGTTTGTAGAGTAAAGATGCATGTAAGCGATAATATTCTGTGAGAGATAAAAATAGGTTTACAATGATCCCTTGATTTTGCTTTACATAAGTATCTTAGTGCCATTTTTTGTAACACAAACACAGTGTTTAGAGAATGTTGACTACACATTCCCCAGAAAGGGATTCCTAATCTTATATTGGACTTAATCAGGGAAAAGTAAGCCGTTTCTGCAGTCCTGAAACCCAATTCATTTGAAATTATTCTCACTGCATAACATCCAGATGTCAACTTTTACTTAAATTTGAGGCATGTACATCAAATTTTAGCTTCTCATCAATATGTAACCCAAGAAAAGGGGTTTGTTCTCCAATGATGGTTATCCAAGGAAAGATCAGCATAGGTAAACTTGAATGTAAGTATATTCGTTTTGTTTATATTAAATAGAAGCGAATTAAAATCACACCATTTTTTTACTTTACATATATCTGACTTTATAATATCTCGTCGCCTGTTAACATTTTTACTATAGCCACAGAATGGTACTATCATCTGCAAAAAGCGGAAAGGTGCCTTGAATATCAGTAATTGCTAAGTCGTTTATGTACAAAAATAATAAAATTGGCCCAAGTATAGATCTTTGTGGCACACCACAGTTAATATCTGCCACATCTGATATCTCGCCGAGGGTTTTTACAACTTGAGTACGCTGAGACAGGTACTCTTTAATCTGATGAAAGAATTCACCCCTAAAACCATAGCACAAAAGTTTTTGAAGCAGTATTTCATGATTTACGCTGTCAAACGCTTTCTAAAAATCGCAAAACACTATACCGACAGCCTCGCCAACATTTAAGTTAAGATACTTTTTTTCTAAAAATGCCAGAATGGCATAAGATGTGTTTTTGGAATTTTCAAATCCGAACTGATTTTTATTTAATATGTTAATTCATCTAAAAATTTTACCATTCTCTTTTTTACAAGTTTTTCGATAATATTTTACGTGGACAGTAATGTATGGGTCGGAAATTTGATGAATCATCTACTTCTCCACCCTTGTGTAATTTCTGTCACTAATACAGTCAAGGTGCAGGTGATAGGATTTCAAATACACTTACTGACATATCGTCGATACCAGATGAAACTTTTTTTTAAATTTCTTTTATGGTTTCTTTTAGTTCGCTTATAGTAACTTGAGTTAATGTAAAATTCTCTATTATATGAAAATTGTTAAGATAATCAATAGGGTTTTGTTGGGATACGATATTTTCAGTTAATTTTGCAGCAATAGAACAATAATATGATAATAATGTTTAAATTCATGTCTTGTTGCTGATACTCTACGCTGTATTTTTATTTCTAAGGCATCTATTATTCTATTTACTGCGTCTCACATCACAAAACTACTTTTTTTTGTTTAAGTAGGGTCCAATTTGTTTAAAGGTTCCAAAGACCGGATCCTCCGCCATTTCTTAGAATTCAATTTCATACAACGATTTTGATCGAATCTGGATGTTTAGAAACGGTTTTGCTACTACAATAGTTGAAAAAATAAATGAAAAAAAGTTCATTAATAATAATTATGAAACAAAATATCAATTCGCCCGGTTAACTGCCCTTATTACCAAATACTGAAATATACTGATATTTATTTATGGCAGATGCCTCAGTAGGTATAGAAGATGGAGAAGGCGATGAAGGTGCAGAAAGTGAGAAAGGCTAGAAGGTGCATGATTGTTACTCGTTGAATAATATTTCATTAAATGTCGGGAAGTACAATGTAATATCATACTATAAAAGGCAAAGTTCGATATTAAAAAAATATCAATTAAGCGGCAACGTATTCATTATCATAGATGGTGCTACAACCCTTCGTGGGTCTTAGCTTTCTTGTTCAGATCTTTTTCAACATTATCTTAGGTATCTAAGTTTTGGTCGTCCTCACCTTCTTCTTCCGGCTGGTCTGCTTAGCAAGATTTTTCTAGTAGGGTTGCTGCCTTCCATCTACATCACATGCCGCACCTATCTAATTTTGATGGTTCTGACGATATCTGTATCGATGAAAAATCTATGAAATTCGAAGTTATATTGTCTCTTCCACAAACCGCTTTGGTTGACTCCCCATATTTCACCTTGAAAGCTTTTCTTTCAGAAATTCTTAGCAGCTTATTGTCTCGCTTTGTTAGTACCCAAGTTTTGAATCCATTCGTGAGTACTGGGTGCATTATTATTTTGTAGAGTTTGTATTTTGGTGTTCTTGATATATATCTTGATATTAATTGGGGGGGGGGGGGTCAAAATAGCAACAATTAGCTATGCCATATTCTTTTCATTCTCTCTTTGAATATATTGTTTTTGCGGTCAACAAGTGACCCTAAGTAGCAGAATTCTTCCACGATTTCGACAGCTTTATTGTGAATCTATATTTGAATACGTCAGTACACTTCGACTCTTGTGTATGGGGCAAATAATCCCCGTATTCCATTCCTGGGGTATGGTATGTGTTTGCCATATTTGTATCAGCAATTTATGAAAAAAGCGACAGAAATTTGTCCGTCATGTTGGTAAGTCGTTTGATTCTAGTGACAGAGGCGACTTATTCCTTTGTAAGGAGCTAATTGCTTTATTACTACTTCTAACGTTGATGGTACATTTTCATCTTATTCCAGTTGTTTGTAATTTATATCTACTTCTGGATTTCTGTTTTCGCCATTGAGTAGTGCACTGAAGCGTTTTTGCCATCGTTTTAATCCTTCTGCTTTCTCATTTAATAGGGTTTCATCCTCAATCATAACTTGGTTTGCTTGAGATAAAACTTTTCTTTTGATGTTGACCCTTTTGCAAGACTCTCTTCTGTTCCAGTTTTCTATTTCGGTCCTTTATTTATTTGTAATCTCCTTTTCTGTTTGTGTAGTCGTCTTTCATCTATTCTTTTTATTCGGCTCTCTTTGATATTGCCTCTAGTTTTTCGATTAATTATTTTTAAGTATCCTTTATTTCTCTCTTCTGTTACTAGCTTGCACTCTTCATCATGCATGTTTGTATTTCTTGGAAGCAACACCAAATGCAATCCAGTAAATGAACTTACTTAATCTGAAGCTGTGATAATTCAATTAAATATAAATATTATAGTTTTATATAATTTTAAACTTCTCCTTTATGTTCATGTTTCCACTTATGTTTGTCTTGAGTGCTCTAAAGGTTTGTACTGTATACTTTATATCACTATAATGTTTTATGGAATTTTCCAATAGTTAGCATAACATATTAACAGTAGTAATTCAATTTATCATGCCATTAAATTCCACGTTATTATAAAAATAGAGTTATATAAATGCCTAGGACGTGTCTTTTATGTGTGATATTTTTGAAAACCTACAAAATATTCCAGAACAGTATCTTAGTCGTTCGGGTGCGTTGTGTGACGAAACCGCCTGGTCAGACTGTGTTGTAGATTCGAACCCAAGCACTGGTATTGGCAATTTCGGTTGGTTATTGACACGGTAATCGATATTGTCTGCGTTCTTTAAAGTCTGTGTAACCCCATTTCGGATACCTTGGGTTTGGATTTGATGGTTGTTTACCATATGGGCTGTGTTTATGTCAATATTATTCTGAGAGAAACCCAAATTATTTTCTCTAAAGCACATGACTCGTACATGCATTGTTTTCGGAAAATTCGACATAATACGTTCTTGCGCTAGTTCGAGGTTCGGCAATAGCAATTGGATGATTGCGAGCAAATTATAAATAACCCAGACATTCTTAAACAATTTATGAGACCAGTGGATCAAATATCTGGAAGATATATCAAATAAGAGGAACTATTATCAACAAATGCATTTGATCATTTGTATTTCCGTATTAAAGAGTTACCGGATTATTTCATGGCAAATTTCTTGTTTTATTCAAAGTAAAGAATGTGCTCTTGAAATAGTTCGTGAATTTTTGTAACACCCTATATGGTTTCTATCCATAGAACTTTTTATTTATTATCACGACTGTTGGTTGTTTATATTGTTTAAATGAGTAGAATCATAAGTTTTGTATCATGGCTTATCCTATATAACAAATAATGTAAAGGAACAATAAAATCTGACCTCAACTTTTACCCCCTTTCTGAGCAAAGGCAACAAATTTTATCGAACAAAATTACACGTCTAGGGTATCTGTAGCTAAGTGATACAACATCTGTTGCGTATAATAGAAGAGCAAGCAACATAAAATGATTAAGTTTTTTAATTACAGAAATAATGGCAACTCTGTATCAATGACATCTCCGTTACTTCATTGTTTTCTTTAGGGGTTGAAAATACCAGCTGAAAATTAATTAGAAAGGTCCCTGCGGATTTCCTTTTCAAATTTCAGATTGGATGACGTTTTTGTTAGTGAATTAAACGAATTAATTTAAATATCCTGTTGGCTGTTGGTTTGTTTCCGAAACAAAAAATTTGTTTTGTTGGTACTTAGTTGAAGATGTCCCGGTAACTTCTAAACTTCTAATTGAAAGTTAAATAGATGTAGAAAGTTTTCAGAAAGGACACACAAACTTGCTGTTTTTTATGTTGCATTTTGGTCTGTTAAGCAATCTTTACACATATATTGCTTTCCAGACATTTGCGTATCATTATTTCATATCTAAGGAGTTTACTCAATCAATATCTATAAATTTCTTATTTGCGTATGGCCCTTTAAATATCATAAAATGTTTAATCGAAGAGCTTTCCAGATAGGGCTCAATTTTTAATTGAAAAATGGTTTTGTCTATATAAAGGGTGTGATAAGCAGATAATAATAATAAAGATCTAATCTTTTATTCAAAACATAAGACATATACAGGGTGTCCGGAAAGTAAAGAGACCCGGCTTAACTGTAGTTCTCTGAGGTCAAATGGAGCCGATTAAGCCAAACATACCTTATTTTTGACACCGTTTTGCGTTATTTTGTCTAACACGAGAAAATGATCCATTATTTTTAATTTCATTTTCTTCCTTTCTGATCCTTCGTGACAATTCGTCTCTAGTGTGGCTTGAGTGTTGATATGCATTAGATTTCATATCGCCCTAGATGAAAAATCTAGTGGATTAAGGTCTGGACTTCGTGGAGGCCACAAATGATCAGGTCCACGTCCAATCTACCGTTGCGGAAACTGATGATTTAAACAGTATCGCACATTTAGTTCAAAATAACAGGGGAGCCATCGTGCATAACCCATGGATTCCTCCGCAGATTTAAAGGAATGTCTTCTAGCAAGATTTGCATAACGTATTCCAAAAAATTTAAATACGACCCGCCATTTACACGAAAAGAAATTTCATAAGGTCCTAATAAGTAATCACCAACAATACTCGATCATACATTAATAGAAAATTCGTGTTGACCCCATGTGTGGGAACTCCGTGTATTAATGATGCCACGGGCGGGTAAAAGTTGCCTCACCGATGAAGAGCACACGGCTAAAAAAAAATTGGGTCATTATTTTGTTTGTTAAGTAACCACCTGCAAAACGTAATCTAAATGGTAAATCATTTGGTAGCATCTCCTGTACTTTTATATGGTGATACGGATAGAGTAACTGGGTCTGAGGAATATTATGAACGCTTATCCGAGGTACACCAGTAGCTGCAGATAAATATCGTACACTAATCTCAGGGTTTTCTGCTACTCGCTCTAAAATATCCTCTTTCTTTTCAACGGTTCGAGCAGTTGATCGTCCTGCATGGTACATCACTCGGAAACCCCCAAATTTTTTTTCCGCTGAAACAGAATTTGAAACAGTTTTGTTTTAGGTTGGCGACAATTTTGATACAGTTCACTGTACCTTTTTGCTGCAACTCCTCCATTAAATTGTATTTGACAATAAACTGCAAACATCCGTCATTTCAGAGTTTGAAAATAAATTGTGTCGCGGCAACTTCTCAATATGTGATAAAATATCAAAGAAAATATTACACAACAGAAAAACAAAATCACAAATGTCTTAGTACTACAACAGTTATCATTAATCTGATTGAACAATGTCAATTTAGCAAACGCTAACTTGATCGAATGTCAATTTGCATGATAGCTATTGGCATGCGCTGAAATATTTAAGTGCGATTGTGTTGAAAACGGTGCATTTTATCGACATGAAACAAGTAGACATAATTTTCATCAAATTAGTTTTTGTATCATAATATGAAGTCATTGGGACCCAGAATAATAATAATAATAATAATAAGTTATGATAAAAAATATGTCAAAAGAATATACCGACAGCGCCATTTATGATATACAGAAATACTTATACTCTCATAATATTCGGACTCCCCCAAATTATATGTGTACCAATTTTCAGTTTGATTAGTCATTTGTTTTCCGAAATATACCTATTATAAAAAAACTAAAGATGCTTTAAGGCCCTATAACCCCTGAAGTTAGCACTTTTGGACTAATGCATGTTTTGTTTAAACGGCTCCATTGAACCTTAGAAAGCTACAGATAAGCTGGGTCGCTTTAATTTCCGGACACCCTGTATAAGAATATAACAAAATTTGCTTAATTTGGATGAATCTCAAATCCTTATCAATCCATGGTACTACATTTTAATTTATTTGCAAATACTCTTGTATTTTAATGCATTTAAAATTGTAATTTTGCTCTCATTATCCTGTAATTGGGACCTGTGCCTGTTGGATGTCGTAATAAATACATAATTAAATGAATGAATGAATGAATGAATGAGTGAGTGAATTAGTGAATGAGTGAACGAGTGAACAAATGAATGAATAAATGAGTGAATGAATGACCGAATGAATGAATATATATATATATATATATATATATATATATATATATATATATATTTTTTTTATACATTTATTTAATGCCGGCCTATTTCCGCTACTGAGGCCTAACACCGACGCCTGTAGACGAGCTACCCCCAACCAGGAATTTTGCCGAACCTCTTCCCTTAAGAAGAGTAGGGATCTTTTACTTGCCTAACATTTAATAGACAAGGGACCGACGGCTTTACATCCCCTCCGAAGGATGGTATATCCCCTATACAACCCTCGCCTAAGGTTGTATAGCTTCCGCGCATACACTGATATACAAGCCGCTGGAAGATGTGTGAAGCGAGGACGCGGCCTTCACCCATCCAACTACTAACCGCGCCTTACGTTGCTTTACATCGCATATCGAAGTATGTACATAGAAAAAACGCACCCACGCTCGCCCCTGAATGAATATATAAATATTATTATTTGTATGTCGAAGTCGTCTCTAGATGGCTGCCTTCATATCACTGGATAAGTACTTTAATTATTTTAAGTTACCAGATATCTGCAGTAAGCTTTTATTTTACTCTTAATCTCTCAAGAGTTTTGCCACATAAATTATGAACGATCTGTAGTAGGTAAAAATGTTTATTTTTATTTATCACAGAAAATAAGTTATTCCTGTCATATTTTTGATGCAGTTGAATTACAACAAAAAGTGATAAATAATTCAAACAAACAAAAAAGTAGAGGTCAACTATAAAATAGACGACTAAAATACTGTCTGAAATCGTTTGTCAAAAGAGCAATAGCTAATTATTATCTATCAAATCTGTTTCGGTGCAAATGCAGAGGTGACCAAGCCGACCACAATCCACAACAACGTAAAGGGCTGTTAATTTATCCACTAGGCAATCGAAAGCTGATTGCATCCTCACGCACCCTCGATTGGGGAGCGATTCCGATCCGCATCCACCCTTTCCCTGCCGTCCCCGACCGGGGTCGGTATCTTCAAATCAACATGACACCCGTCTGATTGGCTTGCTTATTGATCGAAATAGGGTGCAAAGAAACTTAATTTACTTCACTTTTTAAATTTCATATTCATTGAAAATAAAAAGTCTTCAGACTCGGATGATAGAGTCCCTTGTGAGCTTCTTTCTTCGTAATAGGGGTATTTTGTGTGGTTGTTAAAAGGTTGGCGATATCTACGTGATTTGTAATCATAAAGGGGAACGGTATTGGATTCCTTTAAAGCTATCGAGCGAAAATAATCAAATATTATAAAGAAATATTGGGGAAAAAATGTTATAAAAGGATTGTGCTTGTGGGCTGTAGGTGACAGGAATTTAATAAAACGATTCTTTTTTTATTTTGTTATGTTGGTTGACAGAAATATCGTGTATATAAAATATTTGAAAAATTCTCAACACGAAAGAATCAAAGGAAATATCCAGTTTTAAATGTATTATACTTTCCCGATGTAAATTTTTTTTCTCACCCCAGAACTAGTTCAGCCAATAGGGGTTTTATTAAAATGTATGTTAATACAATTTGGTGGGCATATTGTTTTTAGTGTATAAAGAAAGAAAATACTACACCGGTCATTTATGTGCATTTTGTGTAGCATCTATACCGCCATAAATGAGTGTTTATGTGAAAAAAAATAATATAGACTAGATTATGGTTTGTTGTGCAATTTATAAATATACCGTGCTATCATACTTAACACTAATTAAACCACTTACACAATTGGTCGGTGTTAGTGTTAAAGAACACGCCAAAACCCTCGATGAACTTTTCGAAACTGTAACAAAATCCAACTTTTCATTTCGCATAAAAAGCGTGCTTCACGTAATAATGCCGTTGGAAGAGGCTTTTATATATAAATTCACATTTTCGCTCTACGGAGCGTTTTTTATGCCAAAATCTTGGAAACTCATCAAGGAGTGTAATTTTAGAAAGTATAGTAAATGTCGCTGCACGGGGACGTAATATCGCCCCAACCACAAAAGTTAGAAACTATAACGAAAACAGACTTTAACTTCGGAAATTTTGAAAATAAAAACCCTTTTACGAATCCACGTTGTGCAGCACTGCAACTCATGCATTGTTTTAAATATGAATACAAGTTATACAGTCTCTAGTCAAAATATTTCGAGAGTTTTAGCGAAAATAACCCTTAGCGTCGAGGGTGCCCTTTCATTTTATAGCAGTCGATTTTGACGGGAAAATGATGGGGTTTAATGTTTAAATTTAAGAAAGTGTTAGTATTTACAGTGTTAGATTTATAGTGTTACGACGTCCAATTGGTACCATCAGTGAATCAGTTAAGCAGAAACGAACAATAAGTATAGATTTTGTATTATTGTCCATCTGAAACTGTCGCTTTAAACCATTCTTTGTGAACGTTTAATATCTATTTTGGAAAGTATAATAAAAGTCCTTCAGACGTGTAAAGATGGATCGTTCACATTCGCATAGCTTGCGATTTTTCACACCACGTAACTAACGTAGATGCATCGAATTTTAGCGAAAAAGAAATGTATCCACAGGAATCAACAGGAAATTTTACAGGGATGAAGTAAAAGGACACATAATCTATATAGAGCCACGCCAAATGTTTTCACCGTGTGACTATGATGATAAAAATGCATGAATATAACTTCGATGAGGTAAATTGTAAAAAAAAACTTAAATTCTACCTTTCTGGCTGTGAAGACTAAACATAAATTTAATAAGAGATTATTTCAATCGATCCCCTTCTATTGTTTCGATGTACTTATGTATGTTTTAAATAGTGCTGAAGAACTAAAGGACGAATTACAAATTAATTGACTGAACATAAAATGTGCTTATTTGTTAAATCAGGTATGCACAAAATAACAATATAATTGTCAATGCTACCAACTATATGGCCAACTCTATGATAGTAATAATAATAATACATTATAATAATAATACTTTTATTTGCCCAACAGGATACACTCAATAACAGGACACAAATTGCACAATTTCAGAATAATTACAAACTTTGCAATAAGAGGTTATAAAAATCTCAAAAATGACTTTAAAAAAATTGAATAAAATAAAATATTAACGTTATTAACATCAAAATAGGATAAAACAGTTTACGTTTAACCTGTCGTTAGAATATATTTAAACACATATATAGACATACACGCATACATACATATACACTTTCATACACCCACATAAATTTATATATAAAAAAAAAGTTTCGTATCAACAAATAACAGTACAAGAGAAGCAAGAAGATATTACTTACCACTGTCAATAGCAACTCTCATTATCTCACCATACGAACCACAAATGATATCGCAGATATGACATATTTTGTTATAATTGTCGCACGTTACATTTTCGGGACTATTTAGTAATACAGTGATTCTAGAATAGGAACAGTAAAATGTGAAATTGTGCCTTGAATTCGGCCGTGGTACTAGAAAGCTTAATTGAGATAATAAATTCGGAGCATCTATTAGCTTATGAATTAATTTATATAAAAACAAAACCGAGTTACAATTCCTTCTGGATTCTAGACTTCTAACGTCATACCTTGTAAGGAGTGATTCATGATCACGTCATCTCGCAGGATACAAACCGTCCTCTTTATATATTAACAATTTTAAGAATTTTGTACATGTAAGGTTTGAACGAACATAAAATAACCCAGCTCGTCTTTCCACTAGTAGATGTTCATTAGATTGAAAAAAAGAACATTAAAACACAGTATTTTTATATATGTAGTATATTATAGCGATTCTTACTATCTAATAAAGTAAAATTGTAAGGAAAATTTTAAAGTGGGGAAATGTAAAGTAATTGTTAATGAAGTAAAGTTAATATTTTAGGCGTTTGGCACTGTACGGAGTTTCACGCTCTTCTTCATCATCTAGCAGTGCGTCCATAATCATTTCTTCTTCGTGCTGTCCTTCTGCTTCTTCATCCTGGAGATCAGGCTCTGGCGAATTTTCACATGCATGCCCCCAGCAGTTCTTGCAAAGGATAGAGCACCGCAGTCCTGATTTATTGCAGTTACAGGCTGCATTGCTACACCCTTTCTTACATTTACAAACGACATATTCAATATGTTGCCTGGGGCTGCATTACGTGTGGTCCCACTAGGGATGACCCCTCGTCTTGTCAGTGACCACCCTCAAACTGACGGTACAATGTCGCTACCCAGCCACGTTTGCACCTGATGGAGATATGTTCGGAAAATATGGTGGGTGGCCGCGTCTTTGGTAGGTGGCAGTTTGACCAATTGGAATTTAGGTTTGGCCACCGACTTAGTAAAAAGTTGATATCAGAGATTGTCGAGGGAATCTGTTTCCATGATCTCTCCATATAGTGCCACCAGAAACTTCTCGCCTGCCTCGAAAATCTGGTAGATGTTGGCTACCAGGTCTTTGAACACAGCTACTAGGTCATGTAGGGAAGTATTCTTCTTGTACATTCTGCAGATCTTCTTCTTCAATTTTCCGAAGGGGGTTAAAGTTGTGTCGCACTCACTTACTGCATGCAGAAAGAGAATATCTTGTGAATAGATCTTGCATAAAGCTGCTGAATATAATAATGATGGGGCATTACCTCTCCCACTCTCCTCGAAATAGATGTTTTTGTGGGAAGTGCAGGCTAGGGCTGTCAGTAACACGAGGAGATCTACATCTTCACCTGTAATAATTACACAGTCATATTCAGCAACCTTCAATATTGCTGTGTGTACGATCATCACGACTGCATCTTCAGTAGCCTGTTTCACCTCAATCCCATTCGCTGTTCAGTTATGGGGGGACGGGATAGTTGAACCTATGCAAATGGAAGTAGATACCACAAGTCCATTAAATATGTTGAAAAATGGAAAATAAATATCGAAAACCTGCCTTTTCAGCAGTTTTTTTATGATTTTGAGTAATTTTGCATTTTTTCGAAACTCTATATCTCAGTACCTATGGGGTTAAAAAATAAATTTTACCGTGCAAATTGCAGGAAATTTAATCAGCTATAATTCATTAATTGAAGTTGTCCGTTAAAATTGACCGTTTTCGAAATATTTTGAAAAAACCGAACAAAGTGCAAAAATTTTCCCAAAATTCCACCGGATTTTTTTGTTAGATAAATTAGCTGTAGCACTACGGGACACCCACAAACAACATCCCAAAGTTTCATTAAGTTCGGAATTTTTCGAAGGTACAAGTACATGGCGACTGGATTATATGTTGTCGATATGAAAAGCTTAACTTTGCATTAAATATAATTTCAAGTTCTTTGACTAATTCAGTGCGTATCAGTGTGCTTCCATCGATCTTATAAGCGATTGCTAAACTAGATTGTTTTCTTGTAAAAGTTAAAACCTTACATTTAGAAATACTAAGACTAAGCTTATTGGAAACACTCCAACTATGAACTTGCTCTAAATTACTTTGCAGTTTTACACAGTCCTCTAAAGTGTTGATGCTCATAAAATTAAGTCGTCCCCGAAAATGACTTTTTCACAATCAATCATGAAGTAATGTCACTGATAAATATCGTGAACAGGAGGGGCCCAAGGTTAGAGCCTTGAGGCAGTCCTGAGGTTGCTTTAATGATTGTAGAATAACAACCATTATAGGAAACAAATTGCCTTCTATTATTGAGGTACGACCGAAAAAAGTGTATTAAAGACGTAGAAAACCCGAAGGGATCTAGTTTAGCTAAGATTATGTGATGGTCTATGCGATCAAAATCCTTCGAGAAGTCTGTGTAAATCACATCCACTTGGCCCAGCTTCTCAATAGCTTGTGGGAAAAAATGTGTAAAGACAGCTAAATTGGTGACAGTTGATTTATTATTAACAAAGCCATGTTGCGATAGAGAAATTTGAAGTGCCACAGAAGGCACTTCTGAGAACTATCTCTAAGACTTTAGCAACATTATAAAGCAGGGAGATTGCACGATAATGTGTTGCATCTGTAACATCACCACTTTTAAAAATAGGATAAATTCTAGTTAGTTTCCAAGTGTCCGGAAACGTCGCTGTTTTTAAACTTAAGTTAAAAATTATGCATAAAGGTGCAACTAATACGTTTGCGCAATCTTTTAATAAAAATGATGGTAATAAATCGGGTCCCAATGTTTTTTTTATTTTTGAGCTTTTTTATTGCGACTTGAATTTCAGAAATGGTAATGTCACTTATGTTTACAAAAATATTGTTGTGAGTTTTCTTGTCGCTAATACTATTTGCGGCGGGAGAACTTGCCAAATATACACTTTGGAAGTAAGATGCAAATATATCTACAATCTCCTATGGCGTGTCATATTCAGCACTCCCCAAGTTTCATACTTCTCGGTAAACGAGGTGTATTTTTTGGACTGCATGAATGCCCAAAAATTATTTGGATTGGTTTCAATCGACTTCTGCACTTTTAATGTGTTGATTTCGTAGGCATTTTCGATTTGCAGTTTAATTAACGCTCTTAAGAGTCTGTACTCCTGAAAATGTTGCGGAATTTTATATTTTTTTATTTATCAAATTGTTTCGATTTTTGTCGAATATTACTGATTATCTCGAAAGTATACCATTTAGGGTAAGTCCTCTTATAAATTTTATAAAGTGGCGCATGAGCATCTAAAAGTGAATGTATTTTGCTATAAAAATATTCTACAGATTCGTTTACATCGACAAAAGTTTCCAGATCTGACCAATCAACTTTAATTAATCAACTGTGCAGTTCAAGATAGTTCGCCTTCTTGAAATTATACGCTTTTTGAAATTTGTTGGCAAGAAGACTGTTGCAACTTGAAGGCGGATATTGAAATGTATTAACAGCGCTGGATGATAATTATCTTCAATTACGATTGGCGCCTGATCACGAACAATTTCACATTTTATATTCGAAAATACCAGATCTAATAAAAGACCAGAGATATTGGTTATGTTATTGTATTGGCTTAAATTGTAAAATAACAAAAAATTTATTTACTTAAAGTAATGTAACTAGTTGCTAGTATCAACTCATTGGTCCCCATTTCAACAAAAAAACCCAAACATATCACCCACTAGAACACTAGACAAAGAAAAATTTTAAATAATTATAATTCTTTCCTAAACAGTCAATATTTTTCTCAATTTCATGGAATATTAACAGTTTCATGATAAATCTGTTTGAACTAAAGAATTAGTATCTCGATAACAAAGCGTACTTCAGTTAACTAGGGCTGACGTTAATCTCATGATTTGCTACCCCTGCAATCACTTTTAGATGTAAATGCCACCCGAGACAACCATACATTGTGCAAATTGCCGTTTTTATGTTTTCTTCTCAAACCAATAATGGCGTCGTTGGACGCCACAAATTTTGCGTCTTGTTAAGCTTTACCTCGCCTTGCACCTAGACCGTGCTGTGTCATTGTCTTTGACTCATTAAACGTGTGCCGAGCGGAAACGTGCTGTTAAGGTGTAGTAAAACTAAATAATAATGAAGTTTGGCTACTTGAGACTTTCCGTAAAGGAACTACGATATCATTTTATCAGAACAGCATTTTTTATGAATATATAAATTGATCTATTAACTTTATTACTACAATTACTACTTCATTCTTACTATCTAAAATTAACGAATGGTTTTATTTTAATATAGTACATTTTATTTCCAAGGACAGTAATATTCTCGAATTTTCTTCATATTAATTAACCACACTTGCGATATGCTGAATACTAGGCATGTACATTTGTCTATGAGTGTAAGTTAAACATTTGAGGACAACAGCCTCCAACAAAGCAAGAACGTGTATAATTTGGAGGTGACTCATTTATAGTACGGAATGTCATAAATTTCACCGCAGTCTCAGGCTGATAATTATACTAAAAACTTATTAGGGAGATCATCGAATAACAAATTAAAGTAATTCAATAGTCGTGTAATAGTTCTGATCTCAATTCTAAAATTAGAGAATATAGTAAAGAGAATTTCATATTATTCAATTTGTATAGCAAAGAATTAGAATCTTATTATTTGCCACTTGTTAGACTGAACTTCTTACATTCTACTACAATGTGACACATTTAACATGAAGATACTCTTATATTTAATTTATCTTTAGAAGTAGAGATATGTCGCGTTGGAGATATCGAAAAAATTACTAGAAAAAGTCGTCCAAAATCTTATTTTAACCCTGGATATCTAGTTTCGAGACAAAATTCGAATTTTGACATTTTTGATATTCTCACTCGGAAGTTCGAAAATTATATTAGTTTTCTCTTGCAAAGCAAGGAAACAATTAAAATTGCCAATATTAAAAAACAAGATAAACTATTTATTTAACAAAATTCGAATAAGACTTCAAACAAACAAAAATGGTATTCAATATTAAAATATAAAATTATCGTAAGTACTCTCTTTCACCACCTTCATTTATGATGCATTTTTCAATCCTATTGCGGTTGTCGCATGACATTTTACTCAACCAACTCAACAAATATGATATAAGGGACATAATAAATGACTTGTTCAGAAGGTATCTTCAAAATAGGGAGCAGCGTGTAAAAATTGGTAAAAGTAGAAGTAATTTAAAAATAATAAAATATGGCATTCCTCAAGAAACGCTTCTAGGGCCAATTTTTTAAAATATTTATGTTAATATATTACTACAACTGCCAATTAATGGAAAGGTACTAATATATACAGATGACACTGTCCTTCTGGTTGAGAATGACTCCTGGGAAAATACTGCTCATAAAACTATGGTAAAGTTTTCTAAACCACAATAGTGGCTATCGAAAAACTACCTAGTGCCTTAGTATATATGATAGAAACGTACCTAAGATAGATACACTTCAGTTACACAGATACTCATGTATGAATAAACGAAAGCGGGACTGTATACGTGGTATGAAACTTCAACAAACAAAGAACATTAAATATCTCGAAATTATCATGGATCAAATTTAAAATGGACAGATCACGTTCAACAATTAAACAACGAAATGCACAAGTTAGTTTGGAAATTCTACCACCTAAAAAATGTTTTACCTTTTAACACTTTAAAGTTATTGTATCATGCTTTGGTCGAATCAATTCTTAGATATGGTAAAATAACATGGGGAAACTTTATAATATTTTACCCGTTCATTTTAAGCAACATAATAACATATGACTATTCTGTGATAAAATAACTGAATACTAATAAATAGTAAATAGAATTCACGAAATTATTGGTAGGTGGTTAAAATATTGAACATAAAAATAATATAACAATGTCATCTACTGATCGCATATTTCGCTTACGATCATTGTAACTTAGGTGTACTACATAACGGTAGAGATTAATATATATTAAAATATATACTAAATATGCATTGATATTATTTCTTAAATGTTTTGTAATTATTGAATTCTAATTGAACCAACGTATCCAATATATTTAAAGTGGCGACTTAACTATTCTCGAATCAGTGAAGAATTATGTATAGATCCACCGTCTAAATGGATATACATTTCTTGTTTGTTGGTGGGTAAATTTTCAATAATAGAAATTTCAAAATTCTGATTTTGTCTCGAAACTCGGTATCCAATGTTAAAATAAGATTCTGAACAACTTTTTCGATATCTCCAACGCGACGCATAATACTGAGAAGCTCTCCTATTCACGAGGTCGCACTATGCTGGGGCCACGCCTGATATTTGATTGAATACTATAAAAAATGCAGCTCCTGAAGTTCTACCTTTGTACAAAAATTCAGATCTCTACTTGTAAAAATAAATTAAATACGGGAGTGTGTTCATCTTACGTGTCACACTGTATATATTTTTATATTTTGATCTCTTTTTTTATTTATACGCCCTGTAATAAAATCAGATAATTTTAGCACATCCTTTTTAAAAACTTAATATACTAATGGAGCGAAAACTCAGTGATTATTATAACTAACTTGGATACCTAGAGAAATAGATGAACCTAAGGGCGGATTGAATTTCGTTGAAAATAGCAGATGTCCTTCTCCTATAGCCGTATAAATACAGAGCTATATTTCTGAAGATTACACAGGTACCCAAAATAAAATGACTTCACTCCCAAAATATTTGAAGAACCTTAGCAGTATTGGGGGGGGGGGGTAGATCTAGAGAGTGGAGGATGTATACAACATTTAAGTTCGCAAAAATGCGAATTGGTGCAAGGTCTAATCTAATCAATATTTTAATTTAGGATAATCACACTATAAAATGAAAGATACACAATCATTGGAAGACAGTGGAATTTGAATAAAATCTCTCGCAAGTATATACTTTTATATATACTTTTATTCAAATATTATATTAGAAATTAATTAAATTAATAAAGTCCAGCTACAAGCCTTATATAAAAATTTTAACTTCTGTTGATTAATTCCACGATAGACAGACTTATCTAATTGTTAAAAATTCTCGCAAAATAATAATTTGAAGGAAAAACAGCATGCACGCACTCCACATATGGGAACAATAGCTACTAACGTAAAGACCCAATGCGCTAACTTCCTGTGAGTTTAACAGAAGTATATTCTTGCTAGGGCATAGGTATATAATTACTATGGAACTCGAGGCTAATATCATTCTTCGTTACTCAGCAATGAATTTATTTTCACTGTTTTTCTTCGGTTGCATTTATCATATCGAGAAAATAATACGGTCTTCTTTTCAACTATTTTTCTGATAAAACTGGGACAGTAAAAGTTGCTTCTGTTAATTTGGTAAGTTGCAATAAAATGAAACTAAACAAATTGTTGATTTTTTAAACTTATTACTTTTTCACTTTAAATTTTTCTGTTATAAATAAAATGGAAAACAAAAACATAGTTTAGTAGAACTTCCGAACACCTACAATTAAAAAATATGTATAAATTTTTTTTTATATTTAAAAAAAAAGCTTTTTTAAAAAAATGCTCTAAAAAGTAGAAAATAAACTTTGAAGTAAATCAAACCCATCATGTTACATTATATCATTTTTCTTTATGATATAAAAGTTTGAGATTTTTCTGTGTAAGATTGCATTTAATTTTTTTTAAATTTTATTTTTTACTTTCTAGTCTTTTGATATGCTGTAATCCTCAGATATCGATTTTAGGACGAATCGGATCATAAACAGTAAAGTCATCCGCCATCTTGAACTAAATCTTTGACTAGAAATTCATAATCCTCGACCCCAAAACCCCCAGATATCGATTTTGATCGATTTGGATCTAAATGACAAAAGTCGTTCGCCATATTGGCGCTGCCATTTTGAATTTCTAAATTTTAACTAAGAATTCAAAACTGGCAATCTCGAAAACCCCCAGATATCGATTTTGAGACGAATCGGATCATAAACGACAAAATCGTCCGCCATCTTGAAGGCGCCATTTTGAATGACATTTTTGGCTAGAAATTGGTAATCGGCGAACCCGAAAACCCCCAGATATCGATTTGGACTATAAATGACAAAAGTCGTCCGCCATATTGGCGCCGCCATTTTGAATTTCTAAAGAATTCATAATTGGCGGTCTCGAAAACCTTCAGATATCGATTTTGAGTCGAATCGGATCATAAACGATAAAGTCGTCCGCCATTTTGATACCGCCATTTGGTTTTTTTCTTATATGAAAATGTTAAAGTGTATTGTCACCGGACTTTTTTTTTTTTATACATTTATTTAACGTCGGCCTATTTCCGCTACTGAGGCCTAACACCGACGCCTGTAGACGAGCTACCCCCAACCAGGAATTTTGCCGAACCTCTTCCCTTAAGAAGAGTAGGGATCTTTTACTTGCCTAACATTTAATAGACAAGGGACCGACGGCTTTACATCCCCTCCGAAGGATGGTATATCTCCTATACAACCCTCGCCTAAGGTTGTATAGCTTCCGCGCATACACTGATATACAAGCCGCTGGAAGATGTGTGAGGCGAGAACGCGGTTTCCGTTGGAATGGTCACCAATCCAAGTACTAACTGCGCCTGTCGTTGCTTTACATCGCATACCGAAGTATGTACATAGTAAAAACGCAACTACGCTCGCCCCGTCACCGGACTTATGTGCAAAATTTCAAAGCTATAGCATAATTAGAACTAATCGAAATTTTGATTGCAAGATTTGCCCTAAACCAACTGACAAACATACATTGCAAGTTAAATAAAAGCTTTTATAAAATAATTTGAAGCGGAAATATGGAATATCTTTACTGATGAAAATGTTGACGCCACTAATATCTTGCAGTCGGGTATTTTATGTATTTTAGCATTATATGGTGCTCCTATAAATCAAGAAAATATAAATAATTTTCGATACCAATCGTTTCTTACAGCTACAAGTAAAAATACCTGTGTCAACTTGGCTTCATTGATACCTACACTCGATGTTAGTTAAGAACATATAAAAAGTGTGTATTAACAAGTCCAGTTGTCGATGGGATATGATAAGTTGCCAAGAGAATGGGGATGGAAAAAAAGATAATTCTCTAGTACCAGTTACAATGAACCAGCCACCAGCTTCTGAAAATTTATTGCAAATGATTTTTTGTTCATATAAAACTGGGTGTGGCTCTGCTTGTGGAAGTAGAAAATTAAATTATTCTATGCATGTTTACTATGCAAAGGAGTTAGCTACTTAAATATCCCACCAATGATATTTTTGAATGACATCGAAAACGTCGGAGATAATTAGACATGATTATACTTTTAATAAAAATGTATAATTATTTATGTCATCAAAATTTATAATAATTATCATTTAACATAAGTTGTTAGTAAATTATTTTTTATAAAAAATTAATGTGTTTGTATTATTTAATGTTTCTTTAATTTATTTCGTTTTTTAGAGCTTTGCCGTCTTCAAATTAATTTTAAATATCTTAATTTTTTTACGAATTATTTATAAACAACCTCGAAAACTATAACAATCATTATTTTCTTAAAAGAAATATTTGAAAATTACGATAATTGTATTTTTTCGTTGAGATTTCTAAAAATTTAATTTTTTTTTAATTTACGGATTTTCAAAATTGCGGCAATTTTCAATTAATAAACTTTTTAGTTTATGACATTAGAAATCCAAAAATAATAATAATTCAAATCCATTCATTTTTCATTTAGAATGATTAATTGCACTGAACTCTTACATGAGATAAAGTTTACTTCTCGAAGCGCTACCCACACACAAGAAGGGAAATCTCGAACACTTATTAGACAACTATGACTTTTTCCTTATCTATTATTAACGAACAAGGTTTTCGTTTCTGTTTTTCTTGATTCTTGTCTTTTACTTCTAACCAATCATAGCATTATATAAGAACGAAACTTTATTAGAGGCAATACAAAGCTTTATATATGTTTTTTTTTAATTATAAGATGTAATTTCAATATAATTCATGTAGTTTTAAGAAAATTACTGGTAGCAAGTATTGATATTAGTAGTCGCAGGTATAACCTTCCACTTTCATACATTTTTAATGACAATTTCTTCTGTAATCATCCGAAAGATGCCTCTTTTCATCAGTATAAAAATTAAGGGACATATCAGCTTGTATATCTTATGAATAGTATTTTCACAAAATGTTAATAATTGCATTAATATCTTGAAGTGCCAGAACGTTTGGGATTATCACTAATAAATAAAATTTATGTTTATTTATTTTATTTACTTAAAGCCAAATGGCAAATGCTTTGTTATAAAAATATAATCTACCCTTTCTGAGTAGATTATATTTTATCTCATTTCTTGTATATTCAGATAAAAAGGTACGCATATTTTTTTATTTTAATAGGTTTTTCACTCCCTTTCGGAATATTTCTTAAATACTTCCGGTTCCAACACAACCGCTGGCAACTTTTACCGTCGTATTTAAAAATGTGGCTGCAAGCAAATATGTAAGAGTTTATTTTTCCTTTATTGAAATTCTCATACCGTCCCGTTAAAAGGGAAAGAAGGGCGTAAAAGAAACGAGAACCTAATAAAAATCGGTGGAAAACGAAGATAAGCTTACAATGATAAACTGTATTCTGCTATGCTATGGCCTTAATTAAATATCAAATCAGTTAGGAATTTTAATATCCTCTGCATATTCATGTCATCCATATTACCTATACACTTTGTTAAATAACGCGAAGTTATGCCCGCTTCAAGAGCGCCCGTGATTTATAATGTAATGAAGGGTTGCGGTATAGTTTCGGGATATCCCGCTAAAGTTCACTCAGCGGTCAGTTTCTGGCTGTTGTATTTGCATTCTGCATTTCACGACTATTAGTTTCCGAACTTGGTCTGTTGATCTTACCGATACATTGCTCTTATTCGGGACGAAGTAATCACTTGACGCTGTAACTTCAGATCTATTAAACGTACAGTTGTAATGGGAATTTCTTTTGACTAAAAACAGCGATAGATAGTTGCATAAAAAGTATTTTGATGTTCATTCCAGAAAGGGTAATTTAACACCCTTTTATCTTTATTGACTTGAATTCAGTAGAGTGGCCTTTGCCGACTAGTTTGTTGCTTTGTGTATTTGAGTGTGTTTAGGCTTGCTATTAAATTATCCAATATAACTTTATAAATGCTATGAACTTACATGCGCTTTTTTAAGTCCAATTATTTGTAAAGCTGACGATGATGCGGTGTTTATTAATTACATACGTTTCTTTATATGTCTTCTGTCATTATCTTAATATTTTGTAAAAATTGTCGAAGCTTTTCCTTCCCGTTTCGTATTTCTTTTTTTATCTTGTACTGATACTGTACTTGTACTGAGTTTGTATTATTTTTAGCATGAAGCGAAATTTTATACAGGTTGCACACTTAAATTTCGCTCGCTTCTTTCAAAATTACCTGAACTTACAAATTTCATTATATTTAAAGATTTTGATATTTTTACCTTATCTGAAACCTGGCTAAACGATTTAATTGATAACAATCTTTTAAAAATTGAACGATATAATATAATTCGTATTAACAGGCTATCTCGCGGAGGTGGAGTAGCAATTTATATTAAAGAAACATTAAAATATGAAATTATTGATACTTCTACTAATATCGAACAGCTATATATTTCGGCCTCCACTGTTGCTGCATCCTTTATAATTGGCATCTGCTACCGGACACCTCAAACCGACTTTAAATATTTCGTAGACAAATTGGAAGAATCAATATCCTTATGTATGCAATTTGGAGAACAGTTGTACTGTCTCGGACATATTAATATAGATAGATCTACTTAAGGTTGATTCACCTGCATCTCGATATTTCATTTCCATGACAGAACCAGTCAATATGCATCAAATCGTTAGTGAAGCAACTCATATTGCAAACCACTCATCTTCATTAATTGATGTTATATTGTACAATAGTCCGGCATTAAATACTTCAGTTGGGGTAGGAGGTATTGATCTATCTGATTACGAAGTAATCTATTGCAGTATATCCTGTCAAAAATCAAACGCTGAACCTTTTTATTATACATATCGTGACTTTAAAAACTTTAATGAACTGCAATTTTACCAAGACCTACAACAATTACCCTTAAACAATATATTCTATATCAGTGATATTGATCATAAAGTGGACATTTTAAATCACCTTCTAACTACACTATTTGATAAACACATTCCATTGAAAACAGTCAGAATAACAATAAGTAAAGCTCTGTGGTTGACAGATAATATTCAGCGGGACAAGGCTATTGCAAAATATAAAGAAACGAGAAGAATTACTCGTTGGGAATATTATAAACAACTGAGAAACTTCACCAGTCATGCCATAGCAAATGAAAAGAAAACGTACTTTAACCTTATCTCAAAAAATAAAATCTCTAGAACTCTATGGAGAGAGCTTAAGTCACTTAATATAAGCAATTCTCAAAGACATAATATTCCCATGAGTAGTTTTTTCACAAAATGTTATTAATTGCATAATATCTTGAAGTGCCAGAACATTTGGCATTATCACTAATAAATAAAATGTATGTTTATTTATTTTATTTACTTAAAGCCAAATGGCAAATGCTTTGTTATAAAAATATAATCTACCCTTTCTGAGTAGATTATATTTTTATGTAATTTCTTGCATATTCAGATAAAAAGGTACACATATTTTTTTTATTTAGTAGGTTTTTCACTCCCTTTCGGAATATTTCTTAAATACTTCCGGTTCCAACACAATCGCTGGCAACTCTTACCGTCGTATTTAAAAGTGTGGCTGCAAGCAAATATGTAAGAGTTTATTTTTCCTTTATTGATATTCTCATACCGTCCCGTTAAAAAGGGAAGAAAGGCGTAAAAGAAACGAGAACCTAATAAAAATCGGTGGAAAACGAAGATAAGCTTACAATGATAAACTGTATTCTGCTATGCTATGGCCTTAATTAAATATCAAATCAGTTAGGAATTTTAATATCCTCTGCATATTCATGTCATCCATATTACCTATACACTTTGTTAAATAACGCGAAGTTATGCCCGCTTCAAGAGCGGCCGTGATTTATAATGTAATGAAGGGTTGCGGTATAGTTTTGGGATATCCCGCTAAAGTTCACTCAGCGGTCAGTTTCTGGCTGCTGTATTTGCATTCTGCATTTCACGACTATTAGTTTCCGAACTTGGTCTGTTGATCTTGTCGATACATTGCTCTTCACACTGTAACTTCAGATCTATTAAACGTACAGTTGTAGTGGGAATTTCTTTTGACTAAAAACAGCGATAGACAGTTGCATAAAAAGTATTTTGATGTTCATTCCAGAAAGGGTAAATTAACACCCTTTTATCTTTGTTGACTTGAATTCAGTAGAGTGGCCTTTGCCGACTAGTTTGTTGCTTTGTGTATTTGAGTGTGTTTAGGCTTGCTATTAAATTATCCAATATAACTTTATAAATTCTGTGAACTTACACGCGCATTTTTAAGTCCAATTATTTGTAAAGCTGACGATGATGCGGTGTTTATTAATTACACACGTTTCTTTATATGTCTTCTGTCATTATCTTAATATTTAATTAATTTAGAGTATTGTAAAAATTGTCGAAACTTTTTCTTCCCGTTTCCTATTTCTCTTTTTATCTTGTACTTGTACTGAGTTTATATTATTTTTAGCATGAAGCGAAATTTTATACAGGTTGCACACTTAAATTTCGCTCGCTTCTTTCAAAATTACCTGACCTGAACTTACAAATTTCATTATATTTAAAGATTTCGATATTTTTACCTTATCTGAAACCTGGCTAAACGATTTAATTGATAACAATCTTTTAAAAATTGAAGGATATAATTAATTCGTATTAACAGGCTATCTCGCGGGGGTGGAGTAGCAATTTATATTAAAGAAACATTAAAATATGAAATCATTGATACTTCTACTAATATCGAACAGCTATATATTTCGGCCTCCACTGTTGCTGCATCCTTTATAATTGGCATCTGCTACCGGCCACCTCAAACCGACTTTAAATATTTCGTAGACAAATTGGAAGAATCAATATCCTTATGTATGCAATTTGGAGAACAGTTGTACTGTCTCGGGGATATTAATATAGATAGATCTACTTAAGGTTGATTCACCTGCATCTCGATATTTCATTTCCATGACAGAATCTGTCAATACGCATCAAATCGTTAATGAAGCAAGTCATATTGCAAACCACTCATCTTCACTAATTGATGTTATATTGTACAATAGTCCGGCATTAATTACTTCAGTTGGGGTGGGAGGTATTGATCTATCTGATTACGAAGTAGTCTATTGCAGTATATCCTGTCAAAAATCAAACGCTGAACCTTTTTATTATACATATCGTGACTTTAAAAACTTTAATGAACTGCAATTTTACCAAGACCTACAACAATTACCCTTAAACAATATATTCTATATCAGTGATATCGATCATAAAGTGGACATTTTAAATCACCTTCTAACTACACTATTTGATAAACACATTCCATTGAAAACAGTCAGAATAACAATAAGTAAAGCTCTGTGGTTGCATCAGCGGGACAAAGCTGAAGCAAAATAGAAAGAAACGAGAAAAGTTGCTCGTTGGGAATATTATAAACAACTGAGAAACTTCACCAATCATGTCATAGCAAATGAAAATAATATACTTAATATAAGCAATTCTCAAAGACATAATACTTCCAATGACCTTCAAGAGCCAAATGATATTAATAACTACTTTGTTGATAGCATTCCCGATTTAAATAACAATTTTCTCGAGGTAGTGAATTATTGTCAAACAAACAAAATGTGTAAATCCAATTTCAGCTTTAGTCTTGTATCCGAGGAGATTATTTTTAACGCTCTCTGTATAAACTTAAACTTACTGCGGCTGGCCCGGACAATATTGGCATTGGGTTAGTAAAATTATGGAGTCCTTCAAGAGTATTCTCATTGATTGTAAATTTTCCACATGTTGGAAGAGTGCTTTTGTCTCGCCCATACCGAAAAAGAGAGACCCACAAAATCTCCATCCACACTTTTCAATATTGACTGAAAAAATCATTGAAATGCAATTACGGGAATATTTAGACGCAATTAGTATTTTACCTAATATATAGTCAGGTTTTCGCACGGGATATAGTTGTTGTACAGCCTATTAGACGTAACTAACGACATTTTTCAAGCTGCCGATGAGAGACAGTGTACAGCATTAATATCATTGGATTTTAGTAAGGCCCTTGACACCATCGACCACTCTATCTTATTATGTATTATGAAGTATTGTGGAATAAATGAAGAGGGTACTAAGCTTATCAGTCTTACCTACAAGATCGTACACAAAGAACAAAAACACGAGGTATCAGATGTGAGATTTTCTCCAAGAGGTGTGCCGCAGGATTCTATACTTGGAACTTGGACCACTGCTATTTACGATTTATGCTAATCAGTTCCTCAAATTCATTGAACATAGTAAAATGCATATATATGCCGACGACACCCAGGTAATTCATTCTTTCAATGCACATGAGCACAAAGATGCAACAGAAAAAATCAATAATGATTTAAGAAAATTCTCTAAAATATTATCAGAACACGCCCTTATTCTAAACCCCGCTAAGTCAGCTCTTCTTATATTTGGTGAAAATATGGATTGTATTAATGTACAGCAACATATCAATATTGTAATTAAGGATGTCAAAATAGAAATGTCAGTTCAAAAATCTTGGTTTAATTTTGGATAGGTCATTGAAATCCCGGGAGCAAACGTTAAAAATTAAAAACAAAAAATTATTATTGGTTACAAGAGAGTTACCGGTCGCGTCGAATCGGCTTCTAAAGTGAGTGAATTTTTTGAGTTTTTCCTGTGCGAATGAAAGTGAAGTCCTGCAGTAGGGCTAACAAAGTGATAGAGATACCAGCATATTAAAGACAAGACCGTGAGTGCGAAAAGGGGTGAGTTTTCCTCCATATCCGCAATTTATTTGACAGTGACAATTTAATAATTGATTTAATCATAGTGAATATAGACTCAAGGCGCATAACCTCAATCTCGGAATCTGAACACTGATTGGTCAAATTTAAGAAATAGTGAAGTTAGGAACAGTAGACGCATAATATAACCTAAAAAGCCGCAAGTTTTTGACGAACACCCCTGCCGGACGGGGGACATAACCTAAAGGTAAAACAATACGATTTTTAACAGGCTTTTCCGGTAGGGAGCACAAATTCTGAGGAACATCTACGGTCGACCATAAAAATCAAGTGCCGCGCAAAAATATAAACATTGAAGTGGAGGGGCAGGAAATAGTAGGAAAACCGCCACCTCCAGTGCCGATAAACAGACAGAAAACGGCAACGAACGTCAAAATCGGTCTCGAGCTGTCGGGGTGTGAGACGGACCGAAGTTGCGCCAACCTTGACAGGCAGACGGTTAAAAGAAAGATAAGACGTAAACCCCAAACAGGCGCCGAGAACAAAATGATAATGGACAGTGCTTCGGACGCCAGTCAAGAAAGCGTTAAGCTGGCCTCCAGCAGCAAAGACAAAACTGGCTCCACCAATCAAGACAGCGACATTTTCAAGTTAAAGTCAAAGAGGCAGAGGCTTACAGATTCAAGCGACCCGACATTCACTCACCCGGGGACCAACAGACAACAAAAAACTACACCACAGTCGCAGATAGCGGTAGCCAAAAATCACTTTGAGGGGCCACTCCCACTGCCTGCAGACATGGATGTCATCCCCCCCCAAAGGAGTAATGAGGAAAACAACCGAAAACAAGGACCCAGTGAAAGGAGACCGCCGCCGGTGGTCATACATGGCCACCTCGAAAATCATAAGGGAGTCAATGAATATTTAAAAAATCACCTCAAAGGAAAATACTTCTGGAAGCACTCCATGAACAACACCTCATTGCAGGTAACGTCTAAGGAAGACTGGACCGTTATAAACAAGTGCTTCCAAGAGAGCAAAGTTGAATACCATACGTACACGCCGAGAGAGGAGAAAACTCATGCATTTATCCTGAGGGGACTTCATCATGAAGTAAGCGTAGATGAAATAAAAGAGGAACTAAAAGCCACGCACCAAATTACACCGAAAGAACTGTACACCATGAAAGGAACCAGGTACCCCATCTATCTCCTAATAACAGACAGTAAGATTATACTGAAAGATCTCCAGAATAAGGTGAGGTACCTGGATTATACGGCCATAACTTGGCAGAGGCACGTAAACACCAAACTCATAATACAGTGCCATAGGTGCCAGCAGTGGGGGCATGCAACAACCAATTGCAGAGCTGCCCCCAACTGTTAAAAATATGCGAGAAGCCACCTCACCCGCACATGCACGAAGAACAGGGACATCCCAGCAAAATGCAGTAACTGCGGGGGCCCTCACCCGGCGAATAGCGTTAGCTGTATCTCCTACAAAAAGAAAATGGAGCAAATTGAGAGGAGAAATATAAGAATACCACCGGCGCCAACCATGAAATATGTGGCTGCCCCACAGCCTAAGACCAACATACGGGAAGAGCGAAGGAGAACTCAGCAGGCGCCGCCGCCCAGTCAAGCATTCAATCAAGCCTCCCAATGGACGGAAGAAAGAAGAGGACCTGCCTTGCTGCCCACCCCTCCCCTAAGGAACGGAGCTGCCGCCGCCACCACCACCGCGGAGAAGATTGAGCTCCTCCGACAGCAGCAACGCAGAATGACTTCGCTAGTAGATTTGGACAAATTACTGGCGCTATACAGCAACCTAAACGATGAGCTGGAGAGGTGTGTAAACGCAGGAGAGAAATTCTTTGTTATGCATCGCTTCCTTAAAGCAATACCCCAGGATGCATTCTAAATAAAAATTAAACTTTCTTCCTGGAACGCCAATGGTATAGGTAACAAAATTCCTTTTCTCATCAATTACTTACTGAGGCATAAAATTGACATTATGCTTCTAAATGAGACGAAACTTACAAGACAAGACAAGCTGCGAGTCCGAGGGTATACGGTACTTCGAAAAGATAGGGCCGACAATAACAGAGGCGGCGGGGTAGCCGTGCTCATAAAGTCAGATATTGCACACATGCACCATTCTATATGGAACACAACCGTAGAGAATATGTGTGTGACGCTAGAGGACGGCATGAGCATCATAACCGCGTACAATAGGCCAGCAAACGGGTTTACGGCGGGTTGCCTGGAGAATTTGATGAGCGCGAGCCCGCGCTGTCTGCTTATAGGTGACCTTAACGCTAGACATCACAACTGGAACTGCCATCACAACAATGCCAACGGCAACACACTTTTTGACTATGTCAATAGACATAATGTCATCTTGCAGTATCCGGACGATCCCACGCATTTTCCGGATAACGGTACAACACCGACAACCCTTGACATAGTGGTCAATAAGGGCGTGAGGAACTCCACGACCCCAGTGGCCCTGGAGGAACTCACATCCGATCACAATCCGATCATCTTAGAGTTGAACGATATGTCAAGGGAAGATATCACACGAAAAATCACATCTTATAGGGGTGCCGACTGGCGCCTCTATAAAGCACATATTAACACAAACTTAATACTGAATAACACAATTAGCACATCCGCCGAACTGGAAAATGTAGTGGAAGAGTTTACAAGAGTGCTGCAGGATGCCAAACAGACTGTTAGCACCACTATCACAATAAACCCCAACAAAGACCAACTCGACGCAGCGGTCATACAAGACATACAGGAGAAAAACAGACTGAGACGGCTTTGGCAACGAAATCGCGATGTCGACGCTAAGGCCGAGATGATCAGACTGCAAAGGCAAATCAGATCCTCCATCAACACTGTAAGGAACCAGAAATGGGGGGACAAACTAGTAGCGCTAAATCCTCAGGACAACTCGCTGTGGAAGCTGACGAGGGCCCTGAAAAATACGCGGGAGGCCATACCCGCGCTGACACGCACGAACGGACAGACGGCGATGACAGACGCGCAAAAAGCGAGCGACCTAGCTTCACATTTCGAAAACATACATAATAACAACATACCAAATAATTTAGAGGACGACCACATCGAAAATGATATAAACGAAATCATTGGTCATGACGCACAACTGACAAGAAGAGAATTTCTGAAGGTCATGACCAAGCCCTCGGAAATAGTAGATATTGTCAAAAACTTACCAAACAACAAAGCCCCGGGAAAAGACGCCGTCGAATACAAACTGCTCAAATATCTCCCGAGGAAAGGTATTGTGCCATTGACGTACATCGTTAACGCGATCCTGCGGCTACAACACTGGCCTAGCCAGTGGAAATGCGCCGTGGTCGTGCCAATCCTTAAGCCAAGCAAGAACGCGAAGTTCGCCGGCAGCTACAGGCCCATCTCGTTACTGTCGGCGATCTCCAAGTTGGTGGAGAAGCTCGTCCTGACCAGATTAGACGCTGTTCAGGAGGAGCTTCACATCGACGATGAGTCCCAGTTTGGCTTCAGAAAGGGCAGGGGCACGGTACAACAAGTCGTTAGGATAGTTAACGACGTCAAAGTACAATACAACCTCGGGAAGAACACCACTATGGTGCTCCTCGATATTGAGAAGGCGTTCGATACCGTCTGGATTCCGGGATTACTGTACAAAATGCATGACTACAATTTTCCGACTTATTTCATCAAACTCATTCACTCGTTCTTGACGGGTAGATCCCTGCAGGTTCGAGTGAATAACAAACTCTCAACACGGCGGGACATTCGCTATACAACCTGTACGTCTCCGACTTCCCAGAGTTCCCGAATACGAAGTTGGCGAAGTACGCCGACGACACGGCCATGTACGCGCATTCGCATAACGCTCAAGCAGCGAATATGCTGCTGAAGGCGTACATGGCTCGTGCCACGGCGTATTACGACCAGTGGAAGATTCGGGTAAATGCTGAAAAGTCGGAAGCGATAGTCTTCACACGCCGTTTCACTGAAAACAAAATCCTAACACCAATCTCGATCCGGGGAAACAAAATTCCAACTAAAAGGTGCGTGAAGTACTTGGGGGTCAGACTGGACCAGCGACTGACGTTTAACACGCATACAAATGAGACAATACGGACGGTTTACTCCCTGTCCAGGAGTCTGTATCCGCTGATGGTCAGGGGTAGCAGACTTAACCGACAAAATAAAAAATTGTTGTATACAGTGGTGGTCAGGCCGTCCATCACATACGCGGCGCCGGTGTGGTGCAGCATACCGGCCACGACAATGAGAAAACTAAAAGTGTTTATGCGCCTCATCTCTAATTCTGGAAGATACACCTCCCTCAGAGACTTATACGCACTTTGCCACGACATAACCCCAATAGCGGACTACGTCCAGAACATCTCACAAAAATTCTATTCTTTCAAGCTGGGCGACAGTCCGCTAACAAGAAACATAACACAGATTAAAGAGCATAATGCCCCATTTCGGATAAAACACACATTACCATACCAGACGTTACCGATCTTCCGGCAACCTCTGTAGCCAAACTTCACCAACTATAACTTCCGCTTATCCTATCCACCTTTACTGATATTTCATACCTTTTGAATCTTTAAATCTATCCTGCCCCCTCTTCTTTTCTGTTTGTTTCCTTTTATCCCGTTTATTTCTTGTATTCTTTTTGTACATTTTTGTCTAAATTCATTTCCATTCAAAAATGTTCAACAAAAAAAAACAAAATTCTCGAAAAACCAAAAACTTAAAAACCACAGTTTCGGCCAGCCTATGCGCAGCCCGGCGATTTCACACCCCGCAGAAAGCTCCTCGTTTATGTTGAGGTATCAGCGTCAGTCAAAATTACTTGGTGAAAAGTGAAAGTTTTTAAAAAATGTGTAGTTCTTAAGTTTTATAAAATCTGTTTTTTAGATATATGTAATTTTAATACCTTTTTTAATCTGTTTGTTAGCAGAAGGAGTATAGGTTTTAAGTTTTAACTGTTTTTTAGCCAAGCCAGACCCAATCCGCCCGGCCCTGCAATCAGCCACCGCAAATCGCGCGGTGGTTGCACGACCGGACCCGGAGTGGGCTCTGGGGAGGCAACTGTAATTAGAATTGTAAATAAAGTTATATTGAATTGAATTGAATTGAATTGGGAGCAAACGTCAAATAATATTCAAAAGGTATATATTGTACTAAGATTTTTGTATCCACACAAATTATACTTGAATACGAATGCAAAAAAAATGTAGTATGAAACTTTAATGTTATTGCAGTTTACGTATTATGCCCCTGTTTATGTTTATTTCTTTATTCATTTCATATACGGAATTAAGAAATATGATCATGTATCTCATAAGTTAAAATAATTAAAATGGCTTAACATGAAAAATAGGTTTAAAGTATATGCTCTTTGTTTATTTCACTGCAAATTAAAGAAAGTTAATTATTCAAAAACGGTAAGTAAATAATTTCAAATTTGTTCAGAGACAAATAATAGAAGTCAAAGAAAAAAGTTACAGTCAAGAAATTGATGTTTTCAAAATATATATCCTGTATCTTTCGTTGTTTTCTTAACACAATAATTATTTATGTACTAAGGAAGGAAAGTTTAACTTTTCCTCCCTCAGATGAAATTATTGCCCCACCCAGCTGCACGTTTGGCTGTAATTACATAAGAAAAAGACAATTTACTCCAAAAGTGTTCATATTTCTTCTATAATGTTTTGTCTTTAATTCATAATAATGTATTAATTACATGTAATAAATATTAATTAATACCAAGCATGATAATTGCTTATTGGTATTTAAACAGTTTTCAAACCAGTTAAGTATAAACAGTTTATTTTGGATTTTTGCGAGTGTTTGCATTTCAAGTATGCTATGAAATAAATTGGATTCTGATAATAAAAATTCAAATGGATATGAGAATATTCGACTGAATCAAGATCTTACCCCTAGGTAAAGAAATTACTCTTTTATGATTCGTGATAAGTTTAACAGTGGAAAATCTGCTGGGGAAACCGATATTCTGTATAAGTTAATTATTAAGATATCTAGAAATAAAAAACTAAATATTCAAGTAAATGTGTTTGTTTTAAAATCTGGTATGATTTCTAACGAATACTTTGTGATTCAAATAATGCGGATAAATGTAATTGGGAACAATACAAAGTTAAGAGTGGATGCGATTTTACCGCATTTTTTTTCTATTTGGTTGCTACTTACTACTTGCTTGGATTAGAAATTTTCCGCAATACGAGTAAATCGTCCATGATAACAAAACTAAGGTTCATCGCTACAAAACTGTTTTTTTTCTTAAGCGTATTAAATATTATTTCACTTGTGTACCTTAAAGCTACTAGAGGTTGCCACCCAAAATATCGTACCGTATCGTAACCGACTCTATGAACTCACTCCCTCTGACTATTAGAATAGAATAGAATGGAATGGAATGGAATGGAATGGAATGGAATAGAACAGAACAGAACAGAACAGAACAGAGCAGAACAGAGCAGAACAGAGCAGAACAGAGCAGAACAGAGCAGAACAGAGCAGAACAGAATAGAATTTCATGTATGCAATGCTTGCATGTGTCAAATATCATAAAGGTAGAATAAAATATAAAACTGTAAATATAAAAACTTAAAAAAACTAAAATAATGTAAAAGACACACTAAAATACAATATGTGTAAGTTAAAAATTTAATAAATACACAATCATAAAAAACAGTATTATAAGTATAAAGAAATAAATATATACATATATACAAATATATATACATGTATACAAACGCACACATACATATACATAAAATTATCAAAAATTCAACAACAGTTAATGCACAAAACCACAATATACAAGTTATTAGACAGACGATGAATTAGGTAAGGTGTCAAAATATTCATCATATGTATAAATCCCCGCTCAGATAGTTGCAGAATGCGAATTTTTTTGTGCGGATTTTTATAAAATTCATTCTAAAACAGTCTAATTTTCTTGCAGGTGTAACGAAATGTTCGTAAAACAATTCCTTCACTTTTAACTAGAAGTTAAATTAGCAAATTAACTTCTCCTGGAACGCATATGTCGAATTAAAAAAAAAATCCGCAAGTGGAAATTCGCATTCCGCAACTATCTGAACGGGGTTTTAAGCGCATTTCGCAAAAGAATATATTTAATTTATTGTAACGTTTACACTCATATCGACATTTCTTAAGTCATTAGGTAACATGTAAAATTTAAATGATTGATATAAGAAAGAGTTTTGCGATTTGCTTAGTCTATATTTCGGTAATCTTAAATTTGTTTTCATTCTAGTATTGTGGTAGTATATGTCCTCCTGTTTGGTATCTTTGTCGTTACTTTTTAAATTTTTAATATGACACAAACATTCATATATGAAACATGATGGCAGGATTAAAATATGAGAACTTATGAAGAGAGATTTACAATGATCGTCATATTTAGTATCCGCCGTTATTCTTACGACTTTTTTTGTAATTTAAAAATTTTATTTAAATGACATGATGATCTTCATACTATCAATCCATATACCATTAAACTGTGGAAAATTGCAAAATAAACCACTCTTAAGCAATCCTTTGTTGTTTTATTACTAAGTTGCCTTATTATGTAAATGAAAGTTGATAGCCGTTTTGATAAATAATATGGGATCAAAAATTTAATGACGTATCCAAATACACACCAAGGAGTTTAACAGGTTCAATGTATACTTCATTATTTTTTGTTGGAAATTGTAACGTTTTGGTTTTATCATTATTTATAGTAAGATAATTACTCCTCGACAAATTTTTTTATTAGATTATCAGACTCACACTTAACTACTAACACACAAGTTGGAAAAAAGGTTGTCTCTTAACAAAAATGTAGCATCGTCAGTACATATTATTGGAAGTACATCAGGAGTCAAATTAAATGACAGATCATTAATATAGATGATAAACATCACAAGACCTAGGACAGGCTCCTGAGGTACCCCTTAATTCACATTGGAAAATTTGGACACTTTACCGTTTAATATATTGTTGGCGGTCTGCAAGATGGGACGTAAATATACTTAAGGCATTTCCTCTGGTTCCATAATAATTTAATTTTTGTATCAAAACACTATGGTTAACAGTATCAAACGCCTTGGACATTCATAAAATTTAGCAGAGTATAACTTTCGCTCTTCAAAAGCTTCTATAATGTTTACATACATTTCGCAGATTGCGTTAAGAGTGGATTTTCCATGTGTATATCCAAATTGAGCACTGGTTGGTAGGTTATTTTTTTCAAAATATTCTAGTACTCTATATTTTAGAACGATTTGAAATATTTTGGAGATGGCAGGTATAATGGAAATAGGGCTATAACCGTCTGTGTTATTAAACTCTCTTTTTTTGTGTATAGGAGTATGCGGTTTTTTGAACATTTTGTGATAAATTCCACATTCAATACACTTATTTATTAAACAATAGGCTTTGCAAGTACATCACGAAATAATTTTAAAACCTCACTATTAGGCTTGTGAATATCTTTAGATTTACTATTTTCTAAGTGTGTTACAATAGTTTTAATTTCCAGATCACAAACTGGAAATAGAAAAAAAGATTTATTTGCCTTAGGTGCATCCTTTACAAAATCTGAAAACTTTGTGTCATCAACATTAACAAAATTAATTAAATTATTTTTAACATCGAAGAAGTAGTCTGAGAAATCATTAGTCGTTAAGTCAGAAGTTATATTTGTATTTTTATTTTTTCTATTTTTATTGATAATATCCCAAGCTGCTTTCTGTTTGTTATGAGAAGTTTCGTTTACTTTAGATTTCAATTTAGTTTGTTTTACATTATTTTTATAATCTTTTTAAAAGTATTATACACCAGCAGATCAGTTTCATTTTTCGTTGAACAAGCAATTATATGGACAGAGTCCAATATATCTCTTAATTGTTGTATATCATTATCAAAAACAAAGTCGTTATTTAATGAAATAGATTCTTCCGGATCTTACCGTGGTCGTCGAACTTGACTTGATATTTCGCTGATCATCCAGTCAGCTTCTTCAGAAGGATTCTAAAGAAGCAGACAGCATGATCGGCGAAACGTCAAGTCAAGTTCGACGACCACGGCAAGACCCGGAAGAAACTATTTCATTGGACAACGGCCGTGAAAACCTACATTCTACTAAAGTCGTTATGATCAAACAATAAATACGAACTTGTACTCAATAGGTAACCTGCTAAGTAAGCAACTAGTAAAATTATAAATACGAATTTTATTAACGCGGGCGACAGTCGAATTCTTAAGACAGTCCTACTCTTAAGTGTTAAGAAGTGCGACTCCTTATCCTGACGCATTTCCCCACATCAGTGATGTTGGTAAGAGCCCCATTTGTTACTATTGTTGTTGTGCCTGTTTGTACTGTGACACTGTTTGTTGTTATTTTGTTAATAAATTATATTTGTTTTAAACTCGTCTTCTACTTTGACTACCCAGTCTCCCTCTCTCACAAGCCAAGTGGCCGTCAGTCGCTGCTTCCCCAAAGGGGGGTCGTGACAATATGCATCTAAGCATTTAAGCTGATTGATTATGTGCATCTAGGTTGGTGCTACTGGTTCAGTCACCTTCGGCTTTAGTACAAGCATCCAACAGTTTTTTGATAAAATTTGGAGGTCAAAAGATCCCTGAAAGGCAGGCGGGTTGTACATATTGCTAATATTAACCTCGATGTGCTCTACCTTCCATTAAGCTATGTCACCCTTGTGATGCAGCACACTGTATATTGTTATAAACATATTAATAAAATTGTGCTTCATAAAATCAATAAACATTTGCTTATCTTGGACTCTACACCACTCTGATGAATAAATCAATACAACAAATCTTTAAAAATGTCGGCAAAAAATATTGGAAAAGTTGCCGTGGAAATATCGATAGAAATATTGCATTGTTAACCATACAGTTGAAGATAAGGATAAAATATATTATTGGTGTTGGGTATATATCGTCCTATCGTTCAAATATAGAGGGTCATTTGAAACCGACGTAGGTTATCACGCCGGACGTTAAGGTATGCAAATCATTGGTTTCGAGGAAATGGAGTCTTCTAGTTTTGATTTACGATGTTAGCGAAACTATCTGCACAGCTATACAATGCAATCCGAGTTTCGAGGTCACAAATTAATTTGTTTTACGGTGGAGTGAGAGGCGCCTGGTGAAAATCTAATAATTCTAGACTTGTCCGGATTACCATGCTGCCGCTGTAGAGATTAAACAGATATTTGGAAATGCCTTCAAAATAGAGGATTGATATTACTTATTAAATTCTATGGGAATTATCTTCATGTTCATATATCTACTTGTTATATTTTTCACGGTTACTTTTAAAATCCGGAACAAATTTTGTCACCTTAATAAAAATAACAGCTGTAGGTAGATATTTATGCTACAAGGGAGGTGAGTAATATTTACAGATCGACAACTTTGTCAAACTTTGTTACAGCTTAGTTAGTAATATATAGAGTTAGTTTTCAATATGCTTTAAATCTTAAATATGAACCATTTCTATGAGTTTCATCTTGTTATTATGGGACTATTTATGGTACTAGCAGTAGGATTTAATGATAAATACGTTTGCATACTCTATTGTTTAAAAGACTATACTATTACCTAATCTAATAATCGTAGTAAAACGAATGGGTGAAGTTCGGCCATTAATATACTTTTATTTTTTCTGCAATAATCGTAGACTTAGTCAACTTCAAACTATTTTTTATATTATAATTCGTTCTAAGTACTTTTATGCTTTCACTAGACATAGTAAGTAAATAAGTAAGTAAGTAAGTATTTATTTTTAGCATATAACTACAAGAAGATCACAACAGAAATTTTGTCCAAATAGGTGCTGTATAAATTATAAATTATTCTGTAAGTACATACATGCTTCTTAATTTATATAAGAATTCATGTACAGTAGAGGAATTTTTTTATTTTTGTTGGCAGATTGTTAAAAGGACACGTTCCGTTATAAAATAAAGATTTCTTAACCATTAATAATTTTGTGTAATTTGTATTAAAATGTTCACATGTCCTTGTACTATATGAATGTATATCAGGTCTTCTAGAGAGGAAATTACGGAAATATGACAGTAAAATATTCCTTGTAATGTTAAATAATAATAAAAATAATAATAATAACCCGTGCGGGTTTGCCAGTTCCTCTATCGGGCGCGTCTCCTTGTGAATAGGGGAAGGCTCACTGGCACTGTATCCAGCAGTGTCGAGGTGTAAGGAGGAAATAAAATACTCCTCGTGGAACAAAAACTGGCACCACCCATGAGAATGGAAACAAAAAGAAATAATAAAGAAATGCCGCTGCCTGAGGGTAATCGCCAGGGCACGCCTGGACCCGGCGCTGGGCGTGGCAGTACACGGGACGTCGGGGGCAGTGAATTGGTGAGGCGGATTCCTGTCATACAAGAGGTTACAGCCCATCTTTCTACTGACTATGAAGGCCAGGAGTACCCTGTTCGACGTGCTGTGAGGCGGCATGCTTCACCCACTAGAGCGGGGAACACTAATCAGATAAGACAACGTATGAAATGGACCAATGAAATTAATACAGAAATCAGGCGGTCTTACTTTAGAGCTATGGCTCTCGAAACTGATCTTAATATATGTGGGAAGATTTCATTAAAAAATTCCCTGAACTCTCCCACGAATAGCCGATCAACGTAAAACAATCATAATTCGTAATCTTTTACCATTGCCACTCATAGACCAGATCAGGGAGGAAATACGCAATGAACTTTCCCGGGGTGGTGAGAATGATATGTAGGAAGCAGAGCCTACGCCGCAGGCAAATGATACCAATATTGAAGATAGAGGACACGATCAAACACTCTTACAATCCATATGGTCTTTAAGATTTATGAAACATCTCATTGAATATCGAGGGATAGATGTACGCTCACGCCCAAAGATCCCGAAACTACATTACAAGCCGGACGTAAATCATAAGATCTATGACTAATGGACAAAAAATAATGGTTAATAACACCAAGAAACGACAGCAAAAGATAGTGCAACCATGGCAGGGGAGATTTCAATCTAGAGTAGACTACTTAAGACGTGACATCGGGAGAACACAACAAATAGTAAATGGAAATAAGAAGACCAAGCTAATAAGACATCTACCTGAAGAGATTAAAGTCAAAGCACAGAAACCCGTTCTAGAAACAAAATGTTGTGAGTATGATTTGTGAGAGTAATTTTTTAGGGCGGTAATTTGTAATCATTTGACTGTAAAATGGTTATTCCGAAAGTTTGAAAACTAATATCAATAATTTTAGTTTATTCGTGAATTATAGTGTCTGTGAATTTTTTCAGAATTTTATTAGAAAAATTGTGGTTTTTGATAAATTTGAGTATCTAAATTACATTTTTATTAAGTTTTGACATTATGGGCTAAAAACGATGTTTATTTTAAAAATTGTGAAATTTTTGAAATTTAATTTTTCGCTTATGCCTGAAAGGTACACTATAACGGTCATCCACTCAAGTACTAACCGCATCTGACGTTGCTTTATGTAGCATATCAAAATATGTACATAGTAAAGACGCACCTACGCTCGCCCTCTATTTTATTATTATTATTAACATTTAAAAGTGTTTAAAAATTATATGATTTTGGTATTCGTATTTTAAAGGTGTTATTTTTGTGTATTTTTTGCAGTAAGTGTGCTTCTGAGGAAAGTTGATTATACTGTATATTATCCGAGCTGCTACAATTGATTTTTGTGGAATATCTGACAACTCACTGCCAACAAAACCTTATTTACATTTAAAAAATAATGCAATATAATTTCCTTCCAAGCCATTTAAGATTGCGGGTTCTTACGGTTTGTAGAAAATCCGCTCATATATTTTCCGCAAACGATATTGAACGTAGCTAAATGACCTTTAGTTTTTCAACTGCTGCCACACAATTTTATTGCACGCCTTTATTCACAAAGGAAGATAAACGATGGACGTTTAATAATGTTTTTTGTAAAAAATATTTTAAGACATTATGTAGGGGTGATGAAACTGTTGTAGCAAAATGGTAGCAGCCTTCTGACATAGTATAATTTTTTGTCACCTGCCTAGTTAAAAAATGATCAATGATTTATTATCTTTTACCTGCTTCCAAGTCGGAAAAAAATATTTGAATATATTAATGGGAAACTTAAGCTCGATCCGTTGCAAGATAAATATATAATGTTAACGCAATTGACTGGAAATTTTAAAAAGTTCATCGAACCGTGACAATACGTTTATTAATCAACTTCTTTTTCACTTTTATGAATATTTCAGAAGAACAGGAACATTTTAATTAAAATAAAGATATATTTTTAAAACTCAAACTGCAACTAAGAGGTCTTTCAACCGAATGCTTATTTTTGAATATACTATTAAAATTGCTATACATCTGTTATACAAAATATTTGGCTCAATCTATTCCTGGAAGGCGCTAAACAATGTGAGCTTGCGTTCATGCTTTAGATTAAATTTCATTTCTTTTAAAATTAAAACTTTGCATACAAGTAGGCACAAATTTTACAGTGAAAAATGGTTGCCTTCAAGTTCAATGTTAGTGATGGAATTTTGACATTCGGACAATTCTAACTGTATTAGAAACTAAAGTCGGTGAGTAAGAGTAGAAGTTCATGAGTGATCTTGATAAAAAGTACTTCTTTTAAAAAATCAAAAATTATTTTATTCGAAAATATGCTGGTCAATTTTATAATTTACTAGGCAAATACAACTTACTATTCAATCAACCATTACACACCTAATTTTTTCTTCTCTGTGGTTTACTACCACATATATAAATATAGTTTCTTCTTTTATTAGGCCAGGGCCGAAGCCTTTGAAAATGGTAAAAAGTGAAAGAAAATTAGAACAGGATGACACCCATTGGAAAAGGAAGAAAATATAACAAAAATAAGAGGAAAAATAATTTACGGCCGACTTGAAGTCGGGAAGTGGAAGGGGGTGAACTTTTAAGGGTGGAAAACTGTTTATCACGATTTCCGGCAAAACTACAACTCCTATCGAAAAAAGTTAAATGGAAAAGTTGGAGGTAGTAAAAAGATCTACAACTTTTGTATTTACACTTTTTCACATAACCTCAAAATATCAGCGAAAAATCAAAATAACCGACTTTTTGGTTTTTTATTTTTATCTCCCACAAAAAAAAATTGTTTTCACGAAATTTGGTGAAAACTTACCTTCTTATGTCCCAAATACGCTGTAATTTTTTCGATTCAAAATATTAATTTTTTCCCCTTATTTTGATTTTATATCGAAAAAGTCACGTCAAAAAAGCTGCTTTTTAAAAAAGGTGGTGCGCCTTTTGTTCGTTGAAACCTCTACTTTCTGATGGTGTACAAAAAAACATACATTACTATGGAAAATTTTCTCAGAAAATGCATAAAAACGAAAAAACTCGATTTCGAAAAAAAAATGTTTAATCTTTTTTTAAAATTTTCCGCTGTTTATTGAAATTTACGCTTTAATTACTCGAAAAATGTAAGACTCCATGTTACATTGATAAACTAAGAAATTGTAAATCGATATATATTACTATAATTAACAACCAGATAAGTTAATAAACTTAATAGTTTATAAGATATCTACAATATTTTGAGAAAGTTGTAGGAAAATTTTTAAATTATATGCGTAGGTGTTTATTTATTGCCATTCTAAGAAAACTTCTATACCTGAATGGCTTATGGGAAATTTTAGCCCATCAGAAGGTATGTCATAGAGAAGTGGGGAAGGGGCTGGGAGGGCCTGGGCCTTACCACAGAAAACCTATAACAGAATGGACTTTCAGCCTTCCCGCCAATATTGAATTTTTCTGAGATAGCCATCTTTTTGGTGGTATTATTGTCAACCTATAAATCTTTTACTGCATTTTGTGTTATTGTTATTGGTATTGTATTTTGAGTTATTGTTATCGTCACTGTTTGTGGTAGCGTAGAGTTGGAAGTTTGTTTACTTAATAATTATTCATTATTGTATTGTGTGTTTTATGATGGGTGGAAAAGGGGAACTGTGTGTGTTGTTCGCGGCTGCCCAAGCAAAACAACAAATAAAGACATTTCGCTGTTTAGATTCCCAAAGTATGCTGCACGGTTGGTTATAAAATACGATTTTTAAATATTTTATGTAATTTCTTGCTGTTTATAGATGTAATGTATGGATAATAGCTTGTAACCGTGAGAATCTAGCTGATAAGGACCCAAATCATTTATACAATAACTTTAGACTGTATGCACTCCATTTCGAAGACAACAGGTTTTTGGACAGTCATTTCTTTAATTAATTGTATGTGCATAAAACCTTCTAGTAATCCTTTAATTTTGGTGTAAATTTATAATTTATTGTAAGTTACAGGTGTAAATTTTTGTTGCATCAATAAATATAATTATGGGACATTTAAATTTCCCGCTTTATACCACCAAAAAGATGGCCGAAGGTCACCCCAATTTACCAATGAAACATCAAACGTTCCGCCGAAAGTGTCTCTCTTCTGGTATAGGTCTTCTGTGGCCTTACTACCTACTTTCCTGAGATCATTTCGAAGCAGCTGCAAAAACCGTTAGCCAGTATTCGAGTCGCAGAGCAGTGAACAGCATCGTTTATACAAATACACGTGCAGGCTGAGTTACTTGAAGAGAATCGTGACGAATTTACTTATTTGATCTACATAGCAAGGTAAATACTACCTAATAACAGTCTAAAATGTGGCTCCCGAAGACATGGTTTGAAATGCACAAATTTATGTTCAAATTGTCATGGTTCTGAAAAATGCTCCAATGTTGAAGAGAAAACCTACGAGGATAATTGATTCAGATGAAATTGTGGATGAAGAACCAATTCAATTCAACAAAGATTTATTAAAATTAAAAGCATACAAACAGTTGCCTAACCAGAGCCTGCCCCGGGACCGACCATGCAACCACCGCGCTCACGCAGTCGCGAATTGCAGGCCGGCCGGAACAGATCTGGGTCGGTGAAAACAATAATGAATAACTAACCTAAGCACCTTTTGCAACAAGCAAATGAAATTAGGTAATACTATTTCAACATAAAACAATAAAGATTTTTAAAAACAACTTAAAACTACACATATTTTTAATAACTGACTCACTGTAACACTTTTTTAAAAATTTTGTAGTTGACGCAGATACCTTAATCTAAACTAGGCACCTTCTGCGAAATTCATGAACGCCGAGCTGCACATGGCTGGCCTAAACTTTTGGCTTTAATAATTTTGATTTTCAGAATGTTCAATTTATTTGATATTCGTGATGAGAAGTGAATTTAGAAAAACAAAAATGTACAAACAGAAAATAAGAAAAACAACAAACAAAAGGGACACATGCAGAAAGGAAGAGGGGGACAGGAAAGATTTAAAGTTGGTTAAAAGGTATGAAATATCAGTAAAGGTCGATAGGGTAAGCGGAAGTTATATTTGGTGAAGCTTGGCTACAGAGGTTGCCGGAAAATCGGTAACGTCTGGTATGGTAAGGGGTGTTTAATCCGAAATGGGTAATTATGTTGTCTAATTTGTGTTATGTGTCTTGTTAGCGGACTATCGCCCAGCTTGAACGAATGAAGAACCAGTGCAGACTGGAAAAAGTATTGGAGATGAAGACGATGATGGTCTTGAAGATTTCTAAGATCGACTGGAATCGGAAAGATTGGTCGAATCTAACGATGAAGAAATGCCATCAAAGAGGCAAAAACTAATGGATAAGTGATTAGAATTCCAGATAAGGTGATAAATGTGTTTCAAAATATTGTAATGAATAACTTCATAAGTATTTAAATTGAATCGTACAATTTTCAGCATAAATTTTTTCAATTGATATGCCTAACAAATATATTTATAAGATTTTCTATTCCATAAATGTAATTAGAATATAATAAATCAACTTTTTTATCGAAAAAAATTGCAGCAGTCACATTTTTTAGATTAAATCCCCTTTAAATCTCATCTTTAATATTTAGAAAACTAACTATTTTCGCATGTTTTTTGCAAACTTTATATTTCATGGATTTGCAATATCTTAGTTTGTCAATATAACATGGAGTCTTACATTTTTCGAGTAATTAAAGTGTAAATTTGAATAAACAGCGCGAAATTTTAAACAATGATTTTTCTGAGAACATTTTCCATAGTAATGTATATTTTTTTGTATACCATCAAAAAGTAGAGATTTCAAATGAGGTTACTTTTTCGATATAAAATCAAAATAAGGGGAAAGAAAATGTCCTAGCTCTTCTTGTATAGTATACCTCACAGTTGAACCGTGTTCGCTAGTAAAGATTTGTACCATGAATTAGAAGCCATGATATTCTGAGCAAAGACTGCAGATTTTTGACAAGGAACAAACAACCAAAACCTTAAACTACATGGCAATACCAACAAAAAACATGTTAGTCAGAATTTCCCACGGGAGGGATGGAGGTATACACTAGCCCTCGCTCTATGTTTAGATTTGTTAAGCTTGAGTTTTTGTAAAATCAAATTCTTATGATAGATAACACAACATGGGGATTATTTTCAACGGATTTTGTTAAAGATATTAAATACATTACTTTTTATTATTAATAATGTAAATCATATTTAACGGAATAAAACACAAAAATTTATAATAAATTTTCGAAGTGCATGTCTCCAATTTGTATGCATGTATAAATTTTCCAGATATTTCGTCTCCTCATTTCACAGCATTTTACGCGTAATTTGTTGGAAACTCTATCTAACTCTTTTTTCTAAAGAACTTACTTTGCCCTTTAAATATGGCCGCGAGCAGAAATCACATAGAGTGAGATCAGGTGATGTAAGTGGCCACTCTATTAGATAATGAGTTGTTGAGTCTGTCTCCAAATATATTTTAATGATGATTTCCTACTATTAATGCGTTATGAGGTGACGCATCAGATTTTCGACAACATGGGAAATTGATTGACAAAGTGTATCATTAATTTCATTTCACGCTGACGTAGTTGGTATCTGAAAGCTTTGAATCCATGTTTTTCCTAGCCGTTCTAATTCTGTTTGTCTAGTAGATATGCTGTGTTTGTACTCTACCAAAGCTAATACATTAATTTCTATGTCTTCATTAATAATAAGGTTTGTTCTTCAATTTCAGACTCACTACGTAATTTTGTCTTAGTTCACTGATAGTACCATCTTGATGCTTGTATTCGGGTTGGATATCGTTCTAAATACAAAAGCTCTGTGGCTATACATTTGTACTATTCATTTCCAATAAAATACAGCATTTTAAAATCACACACTTTCAATTATTTAACACAATATGCAAATACAACGAATGTTGTAATAATGAGTTGTTTTCACAGGTTCTGAAAAAGATTTTTGTCTCGGACCCAAAGCACTAAGCAACAATCTTGATTTATTTTAAGAAATCCATTTAATGAAAGATTTGAATTCCGTGCTTAAATTATTTTATATTGACTGCATGATAGGTAAATGACCTTGTACACAATGTGGTGTGAGATTTTAGCAAAGATGGTAAAATATTCCTTTAGTTAACAGTATGTATGGAAGGTGCAAAGGTAATTAGAAGATTGTCAACAATGACAGATCATTGTTAACTATATGAAGTATTATGGGATCATCCAAGTTCATTCATCTTATTGAAATGATGAAATTGTCTTAATTAATAGTTAGTATCTTTATCTAAACATGAAAAGTAAACTTAACTTAAAGCTAATTAGATTTATATAAAAAAGAACTCCTAAATTTTTATCTTTCCTGTATTATTTAGGGGCTCATCATTTTTTATATTATATTGATCAATATAAATTTTCTTTTAATTTTTGGTTAACAAAATGATTACATATTTGCTAAGGTTAATTGTCAAATTGGTTGTGTATGATTACTTAGATATACATAATTTAAGTCTCTATTTATTATATCTTTGTAAATTTTGCGCACTTAAACATATTTCTTGCGTATATTATAAAGAGTAATTAATGGTCCTAAAATTTATCCCTAGGGTATTCCCGAAATGTTTATTAGAAAATCTGGGAATTGATTATCAATAACCTCTTTTTGACAGTCATTGCTTAAATGTGGGTAATTGTTTTATGCATTTTCCTGTAAAAAAGACGATATTATTATTATTACTAAAAAGCCGTATATTCTATACTGTTATGTTAATAATATGATAATGCTAACTTTTAGAATTTCACCTCATAACCGATTTCTGAAGGCAATTTTAACCTGGATTTAAAACGTAAAATGTAAGAGCGTAAAACCATCATTACATTAATAAAATAAAAAATTGTATCATATAAACTATTTAGTCTTTCCTGCTTCCGGCAATGTGGTTTCGCAGCGATAACGCCTTCCATGGCGGGGCATGTCGGAGTAGCCGTCGAGTATATCATATCGATTGGCTGGAGTTGGCTCAGGCGAGTAGTAGCAAACACGTCACCCCTCTTCTCTGCTTACTTTTCCAGCCTAACCCCAAAACATCTGACCCTGCTGTATTATACCGCCATCAGTTCACTCATAATCCATTACGTTTAGATAATTCGATTCAAACAACAACCCTGTTTGCTTGTTCCCATTTAAAAATAATAAGTGTGTGGCAGCATTTTAACCCAGCTTTTTAACTTTACGCTCCCAAGTTTATCAACCCCAATATTGGAGAGCATATGCTTTGTAGAGAAACGTTTTGTGTTAGAAGTTCATAAAAATCCTTCGAATATGAGATTTTTCGTACATAGTAATCAACATGAAGGTCAACTAATAACTGGAATGAAATAATCTTCGTTTATACGGAGTGTTCTAAGATTATGAAACAATATTTTTTCAGGTGTGTATAATTCGAGTCAAAATAAAGCTAAAAGTATTTATAATCTTTTGCCTAGGGCGCCTCCTTTCGGAGTCATTCAGTCTTAAATGTAAGATCACCAGATTGGTGGTTTCCAAAACTACATCCAAGAAAATTGAAACAAATAAAAATAAATAAAGAGTGTGTAAGTGCAGTAAATGCCGTCTAGAGGAAATATGTTTTTAGAATGTATAACAAAATTCCAATTTTTTAGCAGCTGCAACAAAAATGTTATTTTTGAGAACTATCATAAAAATCGCTCCACGGAGCGTTATTTACGTAACTGCAATGAATGTCGCTTCACGGAGTGTAATTTGCGTAAGTGTAATGAATGTCGCTCCAACCGTCAAAATTTAGCAACTACCTTAAAAACCGCCGAATAGAAATCTTTATTACGAACCGCCGGCGCCGTTGTGTAGCATTGCATCTCAAGCGTAATACTGAATGAGAGGACGTGTAAAAAGTTATGTTTCTGAAGGGAGACTTGGCACGAGCAACAAAATTTTCGAAGGTAAATTTTCTCTTTTTTGTAAGCAATTTTGGCGGTAAATTTATACGTTTCGGTCGTATTTGCCCTTAGTCGGTTCCTCAGTAATTCGGTATCAGAAAAGTATTCTTACCATGTACATTAATCAAATTTCCCTTTCAGGTTAATTAAGAGAGTGTTAATTATAAAAAGTGTTAGCTTTATGGCGTCCGATCAATACCATTTAGTGCCAGCAGTTAAACAAAACTAAAGTGTCAGTATAAATTTTGTATTTTACGTCTGGATCAGTCGCATCGAACCCTTCAGGAGAACATCTTATTATCCATTTTAGCAACAGTAACAAAACGTTCCTCCCACGCACATAGCATGGATCACTCACATGATCAAAACTTATATTATATTTGTTGCAATATCGAATCGACCAGCGATCAATGGAATTCCGTACTGAAATGTCAACTTTTTAGTTACTGATTTTTTTGTGTCGAGGCAAGAACAACCGAGAAAATAAGTCACTTTTGCTTCACATATAACATGCTATTTTTCCTCAACTCGCTACCCTTGTTGAACAACATTAAAAGCTTGCATAAAAACGCCTACTTTTTAGAACTTAATGCATAATTAGTTATTTCCTCGAAAGCGATGATCCGATGGTTCTGGTAGGCAACACATCTGAAAGCATACCTATAATGCTGCGACTGTTTAGGTCATCAATCAATCCATTGCGTTCCATGATGATAGCCTGCGGCATATTGATTAGTTGTTGCCCACCTAGCTTCTCACTCCAGATAAATATGGAGGAACTCTAGGAGAATTTCCAGAGTAGCTGACACACCGTCACCACACCGGTGCTCATGGTACAAATTACGCCAGGCATACTTGTCTCTGTAAGCCAGAGAGTTTTGGCTTGGGCTGACTGTTATATCACTTTTGACCACCAAACTATGGAGCAATACGCTATCATTGATCTAATGACCGCAACGTATTTCCGGTATATTTGTTGGGATCCATGTCCCAGGATTTTTCCCAAATTCTACTGCATGTCCACAGGGCCAGCCTTGCAGTGTATCTAGTACCTCTTGAAGGGTATGGGAGGATACATCTTCAGAGTTTCCTTTAACCATGGTGACTAGGTCGTCTGCATATGCTTGAATCTCGGCTTCCCACAGAGATAAAATTGCCAGCAGGTCATCCACAAGTAGTAACCACAGAAGTGGGGACAGGACCCCACCTTGTGGGCACTCTCTTGCGGCCCTAAAACTGACCGTTTCCCCCCGTAAAGTTGTCGCTATGATTCTGTTTTCCAACATAGCTCGCGTCCAGTCAGTTATGGTTGGCTCGATTCCCCTAGTATGCCGATGTGTATAAGGAGTCGAGCAGTGCATTATTGAATGCTCCTTCAATGTCGAGAAAAGTAGTCACGGGAATCTTCTTTTCCTGAAGGAATGGAGTGATTTTCCCAACTAGGTTATGTCGATTTCCCAGCTGGTAAGCATACTGGTGAGCATTAAGGAGATGAGTGCTCAGGATATTTCCCCTAATGTATCCATCTAGTACTTTTTCTAAGCCTTTCAGCAGAAATGTCCTATATAAGGCAATCAACCTAAATTTAATTAACAAACTGAGACTACGGCAGTCTTCCAAGGCTCATTTCCGATATATTGCTTTGCGTTGAATTTTTCCACAAATTCCACACATAGGTGGACAAACAACAAAAACTATTAAATGAAATATCAATCTGATACATCTTTGAATTCTATTGTGTAAAGTTCTTAGTTTACAATCGTTTAAGTGAAAAAATCAAAATAATAAGGTTATTTCTACGGATTAAAGAAATATCAGAAACGGAAATAAATTTTGAGGAAGATTTCAGCTCATATTATAACCAGCCATTTAAACTAGAAGAGCTAGAGGGTATACTCCAAAATCTGGGACACTCAGCACCAGGTCCTGATACCACAATATACGAGATGTTACGACAACTTCCACTGGAAGCAAAAAAAAGGATATTGGATTTATATAATAAAATATGGCAGAGCGGAAAATATCCAAAACAATGGCGAGAGGCCATGATAATTCCTATTCTCAAGCAAGGCAAGAATCAATTATTACCGACTAACTATCGCCCAATATCTCTAACTTGTTGCATAGGGAAAGTTTTAGAAAAAATGGTGAACAATCGCTTAATATGCGTACTAGAAAAACATTCTCTTTTATCCTAGTATCAGATGAGATTTCGTTAGAACAGATCGACATTAGATTCATTAGCGATCTTAGAACTTGATCCAGATCTCACTTAGCTGCAGTTTTCCTTGACTTGGAAAAGGCTTATGATAGAACCTGGAGACATGGAATTCTGCAGAAGTTACAAGAATGGGGAATTAAAGGAAACATAGCAAAGTTCATCAGAAGCTTTCTCACAGATAGGAGTTTTAAAGTCCGCATAGGAGATATACTGTCTGAAGCCTATTCCACCGTTAACGGAATCCCCCAAGGATCTACCCTTAGCGTTACACTGTTTGGCATAGCAGAAAATGATCTGATTACTTCAATCCCCGAACGCCTTGGCAAAAGCATGTATGTAGACGATTTAGCAATTTTCTGCTCAGGCGACTCTATGGCAGAGATTACACTGAACATGCAGGAAGGCATTAACACTCTGGTAGAAGTAGCAGATTATAAAGGTTTTCGTTTCTCAGACAGCAAAACAACCCGTATGCATTTCTGTAGAAAACGTATAGAACATAATGAACCCGTCCTTTACCTTAACGAATCTCAAATAGAAGTAAAATCTTCCATCAAATTCTTAGGAATTATTTTCGATTCCAAACTAACCTGGGTACAACATATAGAAGATCTAGCAAATAGATGTAAAAAATCCCTCAAGATATTGAGATGTTTATCCCATTTAAGTTGGGGGGCAGACAGAGAGACTCTACTCTCGATATATAAATCATTAATACGTTCTAAGATGGATTATGGTTTTGCTATATATTCTTCTGCCCGCAGAAGTCGACTAAAAATATTAGAAACAATACAATGCACAGGAATACGATTAGCAATAGGAGCTTTCAGAACTAGTCCTCTAGAAGCTCTATGTTGCGAAGCTGGAATCAGCTCACTGAAATTTAGACGAAGTAAAATGATGCTCAACTACATGATTTCAAAACGATCCCAACAATTTCACCCGAATTACATATCTTTCACGAACGAACAACCGCATCCTGAAGATAATGTAAACTTGGCTGCAAATCAAGCGAATTCAAGATTCAGTTTACGAGATTTAGCGTATCAACTGAACATCGACAAGGAGAAAATTAGATGTTTCAGACGTCATAGTATCAAGCCTTATAAACCAAAATTTCTACATATTGAAAGAAAGTGATGAAAATAAAAGGTTAGGTTATTGCTATTGCGTCTAGGGAAATTTTTTGGACTTCATAAGTAAAGTTTTGTTTACTGAGGCTACATTAAACGGTGTGGGGTCTTCTTAAAACCGTAGATACTGGGCTACAGAAAATCCTCATTGGATTATTAATTGTAAAGACCAATATTCAGAGAAAATTAACGTATGGTGTGGAATTTTAGGAGACTGAATAATTGGCCCGTTTTCCTTTAACTCGTTAAATGCTGAGCGTTTAGTTAAATTTTTCGATACGAAATTATGGGATGCAAATTGACAATCTTTCTCTTAATGTGCGACAGGAGATATTTCTCCAGCTAGATGTTGCGTGAATTCATAATTGTATAATTGTTCGTTAGTAATTGAACGAACATTTTACAATGCGCTGGATTTCTATCCATTTCTTTCTAGAAATAGTCCTTTTGAACTCTGTACTCCTAGGTACCCCGATATTACACCACTAGATTTTTATTTCTAGGGAAGAGTGAAGAATAAAGTTTACAAAACAAGGCCCAGTAATGGAGAAGAACTTTATGCTAAAATAAGACGAAGCTGTCGTGAATTCGGCATTCCAGAGCTGTTAAGAGTAGCTAATTATAATAGTTAAAAAAATTGAGAAATGCATTCAAATTGAAGGTGGATTAGTTGACAGAAGCTACATCCGATAATTCATTAAAATTTGTATTTACGTGTAATGAGTAATTGTCAAAAAAACTGATTGTTACTTTAATTTGTTGTTTCTTTAATTATTTCAATTACCAAAAGTTAATCGTTTGTTTCCTTTTATCTTAAAAGGTATTTTTGTCAAATTGACATCTGTTCAGTATTTTTTTTCTATTTCAATGGCATTCTATTAAACTGGAAACCAAAATTGTAACCATTTGGTACTGCAGCTCAAAATTAGATTCTGAACAATGTTTTCTAATAACATTTTCGATATCTTCAACGTGAAGCAAAATATCGGGAATAGGCCCCATTTGGAGGAGCTGCTGTTGTCTCAGTTTCTAAATTAAATTTAAGTTGGTTGACTCGAAATTTACATCTTATATAGGACTACAATAATTATAACTAGGATACCAAAAATCAAACGATCGAGTTTTGCATGACGTTGTCTCAAAAACTCCTAAGGCAGATTTGCAACCTCTGAGTGATCAAAGAGGCAAGAAAACATCAGGAAACAAGATACCAGGTGAAGATTTTACAGAATACATTGAATCTTAACAACCCTCTGCGGAATGAAGAGTGTCCATTCTGTGAATCAATTAAAATTCATCAACATGATAAAGAGATAACTTGCAACCAGATTGTGATGTATGCATGACGTATCAAAATCACAAAAATAGGTACACAAAAGTCCGTGCCTTGTATCAGAAGCATGCCGAAAGCATGAAAAAAAATGAAAAAGTTCAATGTTTTTCGGTTGATTTAGAGAAAGTGATAATGCTACCTCGTGTAGACACCTTTAAAGAAGTTATATTTATAAAAAGGTTGATTGTGTATAATGAATGTTTCGTGCCTGTAGGAGAAAAAAGCAGTACTCCGCCTTTTCAGTTATTTGGCATGAAGGGACATCGGGACATTTGAAGGAAGATTTAATCACCACATTTTATGTGTTTTTTGTAGAGGTGAGAGAGTGAATCGTAGCTTTCACCACCAAATTGAGCTGTCTAAAAAAGTGAGCAGTGTATGATTTTCATGATTTTTGTGAAGCAGTTCTAGCTGCAAAAAAGAAGCATCTACTTTTATTCTTATATTTTTTTTATTAGAGCTTTTTGTTAAACATTTTCTTATGATTTCATTATTATTGACCAAAAGTATTATATAAACTGAAATCATAATTTCTAAAACATACGATAACTGTCAAACACTATGGGAAATAAATCGCCATTTTCTCAATAGTCTTTAATTGTTAGATGCCGCACTTTTGTTTATGAGGGCAGAATTGTGCCAAAGCTCAAATTCGAATTTCAAAAGATGACAAAAATATTCGGCTGTATTCATTTTAAATGAGACATGCTGTATATAGAGCTAAAAAAGTTAAAAATAAAAACAATCCCATAGAAACATAGATTATTTTGTTTATCTTGGCACCAAATAAATTTTGTTAATTTTCATATGCAGCCGATTGACAGTGGATATAGAATTTAGATTTTTGAATTTCTCGAACCCTTTGCAGTTCAGGAAATCAACTGCGAAACTTCTATTTCTAATTAATTATTTGCAGAAATATTTATCAATGAAACTCATTAATAAACCTTGAATTTATTTTACTTTTGGTTTTCAGTGTTTATAAATTACATAAAAGAGGTAAATCCATAAACAAATAAATTATTGTTTTGTTTATAATCGTACCAAATATTTTTTCTTAATTCCATAAAAAACTAAATAAGAGCGAATTTCCTTCCGACGACGTCTGGGTTGTTAAGTTGCAGTGATTTTTTCATGCATTCTTTTCAATATAATAATAATTTATATTATGGAACATAAATTTGGAAGAAAACACCCCAAAATTTTAAGAACTAAACAAGAGGCTATCCATCTCTTGCACTTTTTAATTAAATATTACAAAAAAATATATATTCTATATTTTTGGTTTGGAGAAAATGTATTTTAAAAAATGCAATAAATCTCATGTCAGGAGCCAGTTACAATGGACAATTTTAATCTGTTGTTTTATTAGGTTCAGTAAAGTCATTATTCATGTTGTCAATTTGCGTGGTCTTTTTAAAAAATGGTTTTATGCAAAAGAGAACGAATTGAAATTTGAATGATGAATGATATTGGTAATCAAACACGCACTCAGAGACGTATCCACTACACGTGAGATTAAATTAGTATTAGCAAAGCTTGAACTTCCTGAGTTGAAAAAAATCCAAATTTTATAAAAAAATCTTTTATTGTATACTAGGATATCACGAGTGGCAAAAAAGTTGTATCAGTTAATGAAATAAGAGTTAGTGGTAATTTGTCCTCTAGCGGGTCATGTAAATTATGGTCAGTAGGCCAGTCACCACGGACTTCGATAGTGAAAAGTTGAAAAAGATTTTAAATTTTGAAACAACATTGGACATTTACGTAAGTAAGAAAATCAAGTGAAGTTGTTAAGTTATATGAAAGAGGTGAAGCAAAGGCCATAGCTGTCTTTATTATCATTAAAAGTACCATCAAATAACAGGCAATCTGCTATTTACTCTGACCTAGGCGGCAAATGCCGATTTGCGGCTACAATGCACCGATGAAAGCGGTGCAGTAGATTCGTATGATGTAAGGCAAAATGAACATTCAAACATACTTTTTAATAATGTAGAGGTATCAGATGGTAATAATAGTTATAGCGATGATGAGGATTAATGGATAAGAATTAAAAATGTCTTGTTTCTTTATAGAAAACCTAAAGATGTGGGCATTGTCATCTAATGTACCACATCGTACGTTAAATCAACTTCTAAAACTTCTTAAGCAATCTGGCCATAATTATTTGCCCACAGATAGTAGAACATTACTCAAAGCACCGTATCAAATACATATAGTTCAAATGGGTTTTGTTGAGTACTGGTAACTGGCTTGAAAACTTGCTTGCTTCAATACATATTGAACTGAATTTTAATATCGATAGACTTCCAATTTGTACGAATAATGAACACGAAACTTTAAATTGTGTCAAATATGTGAGTATATATGAACATAAACATATTATATTTATGAATACGGTTTGTGTGAAAATATAGGCAAAAGACACCTTTTATTACTGTTAAGGAAAATCGAATTTTCCATCCCCCAGGGGTCATTCGTAAATTTCCCTTCATTCTACTCAACATTGATGTAGTTTTCAACCATTTTCGAGGCTTGTATGCGAAAATAGGGCATCTAAATCTGTCACTATCTGACGGTCTATTAATAAAACAGTCGAAATTTGAGTCTGATTATTATCTAGTTTGTAGCTGTGTGTCCATACAAGCAAATTTCGGGTGAAATTCGTTTCAAATGAGAATTTGTGGTTCCATTTAGACACATTATACAAATCCACCATATTTTCTTCAGAGAAATGGGCATCCATGTTGAAAAACAGGACTTAAAGAAAAATATTATTTTAAAAATTACCAATTGATATATTTTTACACAAAAATGTTATAAAAATGCACTTAATTTGGTGTCCTGTAACATACAAAATATATTAGAAATAATTTTATCTTCAAAAATTACAATTATCTTATTTATTAATTACCATCATTAAATTAAATATTCAAAATAAATTTCAGTATTTTTTAATGGCTTCTATTTTTTATGAGTATCTGATCACACTTCACAAAGAAAATGGGATTGTTTTATTCTTTTGGGTCATATACTATATTCTTTCACATGTGAAAACTTATTCCTTATGTCTATAGTAAATTTTATAAGAAGACAATATCATTGCATGCCAACTGTGTCCATTGTTTGTCCAAACGCTTATAGAATAACGCATTGTGTCGGCTTTAAGTCTTAAATATAAATTATTATTAGCCGTTACTCGAGTCCGAGTATAAAAATGTTACAGTCGATAAATTGTGTACAATAAAAAACAAGTAAAAGGTGTAGTCCATTGTAATTCCCATTCATCTACGGTGCACACGACTATGGCTATAGAGGCCAATTCGGGAGAGCACATGTCGACCGCAGTCAGGACAAACATAGACCTGGTTAGGTCTTGGATTCGGCCTTCTTGCAGCAACATTTCCTTGACAGTTGTTCCGATTGCTCGTCCGCAACACCGCAGGATTTTAGATTTTCATGGAGAGCGTCTTTGAACCTCTTTCGTTGACCGCCACGCCTTCTTCTACCGCTTAGCAATTCACCATAAAGTGTACATTTAGGAAGGCGGTTATCATGCATACGATGAACGTGACCTGCCCACTGACTGACACTTCCACGTTTGATATGTGATGGAACCAACGGATTTTCATCATACTTCTGAGGTGTCTTTGCTGAAAACGTTCTAATTCTTTCACATGACGACGGTAAGTGACCCAGCTTTCACATCCATATAGCAGTGTTGGAATGACAACTGCTCTGTAGACAGCCATTTTCGTTGACAAAGCAAGGTCGTGGTTGTCAAATACTCTCTCTCTAAGTCCCCAGAGTGCTCTAGATGCAGCGTTAATTCTATTGCGAATCTCGCTGTCCATGTTTGCTTTGTCATTAACAACGTTGCCTAAGTAATTGAACTGATCCACCACTTCAAGAGAATTTCCGTTAAGTGTAATGTCTATTCGGTTCACTTGATGAGGAGTTGACATAATCTTAGTCTTTCCAATGTTGATATTAAGTCCCAAGGAATCATAGCTCTGGGCATACACATCTAAAAGTTCTTGAAGCTCTTCCGGCGTAGAGGCTAAAAGTGCACAGAGATCCGCATACTGGAGATCACAAATGAATCGTGTGCGTGTCTTCGTGAAAGCTCTAAAGCGCCCTATGTTAAAGAGACCGCCATCAAAACGGTATCTGAGACCTATTCCTCTGACTGTCAGTTTGTTGTCAACAATAATTGTTAAAGCAGTGGTAAACAAATTAAAGAGTAGGGGTGCCAGGACACATCCCTGCCTAACTCCAGTGAGGGTTTAGAAAGGTTCGGTTGCCTCATTATTATACATAACCTGGGCGTTGTTGTTTGTATGTAGACTGCGACATACTTCCACAAATTTTCTAGGGATACCTAAGCGGAACATAATTTTCCAGAGCACTTCCCTGTCCACCGAGTCAAACGCCTTGGTTAAATCAATGAAGGCCATGTGAATTTCTCCTTGATGTTCGAGTGCTTTTTCTTGAAGCTGTTTAAGTGTGAAGATTAAATCCGATGTGCCTCGGTTTGGTCTAAAGCCACTCTGTGTTTCAGGAAGTAACTTTTCCATAACAGGTGTTAGCCTATTTGCCATCGCTTTAGTGAGTATCTTCCCTCCAACAGCCAGGAGAGCTATACCCCTGTAATTTCCACAGCCCGCAGCGCTCCCTTTGTTTTTGAAGAGGTTGATTAACGAAACTCCTGCGGAGCTTGACCACTTTCCCACACGACATCAAACAGTTTTTTGAGGTAGGGTATGAGCTCTGACGACACAGCTTTAAAGATCTCAGCTGGGAGTGAGTCGGCGCCGGGAGATTTGTTATTTTTTAGCTGCCCAATGGCGGTTAATATCTCTTCCGTTGTTAGTGGTTTATCTAAGTCTTCGAAGGTGTCATATTGAGGGATAAGATTTATAATATCGTGATCGGCTTGACTTTGCTGGTTAAGAATGTTAAAGTAGTGTTCTTTCCATCGGGCTCTTATTTCCTGGTCTTCTTTGAGGAGATTTCCATTTAAATCTTTAATAGGGCACATATTTTTCCGACTGGGGCCGTACACTGCTTTTACTCCTTGAAAGAAATTCCTGTAGTCGTGTGAATCGGCGTACCTTTGGATTTCTCTGGCCTTGCTTGCCCACCACTCGTTCTTTATTCTTCTGATTTGGCGTTGCGTTTCATACTTAGATTGGGTAAAAGCTTCTGCTTTTGATGAGTCGTTGGGGTGGTTGATAGCGTTTTGGAAGGCAGTATGTTTGCGGTCAAGAAGTTCTTGTATAAAAGCTTCATTATCATTGAACCAGTCCTCCTGTTTTTTACTTGCTGCAGTGCCAAGAATTTCCTCACTCGCACTTTTTAAACTGTCTTTAATTTGTGTCCAGGTAGCAGCGACATCTAGAGAATTGGTTTCTTCTAGTGCACTCAAATTCTCTTGAACTTTTTGCTTTAGCTGTTCGACGGTTTGTTGGTCACGCAATTTACTAATACAGAGACGGAGTCTACGTTTTACTTGAGTTCTTCGGTGTTTGGGCCTCATAACAATTTTCATTTTAGAGACAACAGGACGATGATCGGTCCAACATTCGCTATCAATGCGCGCCTTTGTAATTTGGACGTCCTTGAGATGCTTCCTACGTACGATAACATAGTCCAGTAGATGCCAGTGACCTGATCTGGGGTGACGCCAGGTGCCTTTAAATTTATCCTTTTCTCGGAAAATGGTGTTTGTTATAACTAGATCATGTTCGGCGCATTTAGTTAGGAGTAGTTGACCGTTAGCGTTCATGTTGCCCAAACCGTTCTTGCCTATGATGCCTGGCCAGGTGTCTGCATCTCTCCCTACTCTAGCGTTAAAATCGCCAAGAATAACGAGTCGTTCCGTTTTAGGTATTCTACAGAGGGTTTCTTCCAGCTGTTGATAGAAGCTTTCCTTGGTTTCGTGACTTGCATGCAGAGTGGGAGCGTAGGCGCTTATTAGATTTACCGCGTTGCCATCTGATAGCTCATAGCGTAGCAGCATTAGACGCTCGGATAGGCCTTGTGGTACTTGTGTTAAGTTGGATGCAAGTTGATTCCGAATGGCAAATCCTACTCCATGTTGTCTTCTTGAATTGGTGGGAAGACCTTTCCAATAGAAGGTGTAGTACTTTTCTGTGAGAGAGCCTTCCTCCAAAAATTGAGTTTCGCTGAGAGCTGCAACGTCAACATTGAGTCGGTGAAGTTCTCTATCTATTAGAGCAGTTCTTCTTTCAGGCCGATCGGTGCGAGTGCTGTCGTTCAAAGTACGAACATTCCAAGCGCCGTAGATGAAAGAATTAGTTTTCTTGGATTTAACTTGTCGGTGTTTTTTCGACATTCGATGAGGTGTCCCTGTGAGCACCCTCCCCCGGAGATCCGATCGGGAGGGTATTTTACCTCCGGATGATTTTGTCCCACTTGAACGCTCCATCATTTTTTTAAAGCCTTAATCGACTGAAAACGAAGCTGCATTTGAAGTTTTAGCTGGAGCAGGTATGCAACTGACCAGCTCGGTTGCGGAAGGCGAGTGGTGTGGTCCCATGGCACAGAAGGAGACTGCGACGATGGGGTAACCAAACGATTCCAAAAGCAACCTTTGTGTGCGGTGGGTTATTTTTACCGCACTCTTCGTGAGAAGGTGGATGTGCTCACGGTAAAAGGTAAGGGTTATTTCGCCCTTACTCGGTCGTTAGAGCCTCGTTAGTGAAAACAGGGTGCACCAAGTTCAAATTGAACTCATCGCGAAGGTGAGGTTAACAATTGAGTAGGAGAGGCTATAACTTGCGCTTCACTACCGAATATAAATATTCGGGCACCAAAATGTGGTTATCGGCACGATTTAGATTTATCTGTATCAATTTTATAACTACACATAAAAGGCGCATTACAGTAACATTTGGAAACAATAAGAAACATGTTAGTCACATATTGGCTTCATTACAGTAACATTTCGTAAATATGCGACATATTTTAGCCGTATTTTGGAAACAATTATGGGCACATTCTGGAATCAAGTTAGCATACATTTTCATCACCACTTTGGGCATATATCCTACACGGTGTGGACTCTGTTTCGAAACTGTGCCTGTAAAATGTGCCTTTCAATACTCCTCGGGACACGTGATTAGAATAATAATAAATTTGCAACTTTTACCGAATTATTTTTGTGCGAATGACATTTTCAATATGTCACCGAGTTGGTAGGAGTGGACTAGACAGGGTTGTGTGAAAGGCAACATGACTAATCGCTATTCCACTTCTAAGTTTCAGTCTCAGCTGCGGCAGATGGCAATGTCATATTAAATGGTTGTTGTGTAAGTGTAATAAAAATTACATGTTAAAGCAATCAAAATGTGGATCTTATTCAATCATACAACCACCCAATATTTGAAGTTGATAGCTTTTTTACAACAAAGTTATAGATTGGCTTGTAATATCGTAGACATCCGGTATTTTAAAAAAAGAACGTAAAATTATATTTACTAAATCTTTTCAAACTGTTCATTAGTTTTCTATGTCTGCTGGAAAATTTAAAATGTTATTAGACACGTTGCTCTCTGTTAGAGTTAGACCGTGAACATACTGGTGGATATTTCATTTACTTTATTGCACAGGTTCCTGCTATTAAGGTCAATTTTAGCAGACCATTCACGTTAAGGAGTTACCCCTAGAGTGATCAGTCACTGCTGTCCAAATGCGGCAAAAACTGACTCAAGAAAGACCGAGAACATTGAGATTATCGATTTTGTGTCATCTAAAATGAACATTCACAAGACATTCAGAGAAAAATGATAAGAAGGATATACATTTAGGAATTTCCATTATATTGTTATTATTAATCTTATGAAACTATTTTTAAAGTACACTACTAACTCATTATTATTTAAATAAAAAATACTTACGATAGCTAACAAGTACAACATTTATTAGCTCATGAAGCAAAATTTCCAAATAAATAAAATATTTCATATGGATATTCTTCTTCTGAATGTGACCACCCAAAGGCACTAAGCAAAAAATTATTAACAAATACCTTAAACCACAAATTATTGCAGAATTTATTAAAATAACTTCCTCAATCTGGCTAATACTAAAAAAAGTTGGATTATATAATTCAATTTACAGCATTTTAAAGCAAAAAAAATTAAAAATAAAATGTCATCGAAAAATATCGATGATAAGGTTACAAATGAAATCATATAACAAATGTTATTGTACAGTACTAAAAAAGCGAAACCAAAAAAATATGGTAAATTCTAAATAAAGGAACATAAGCATATACCGAGTGAGTTAAAAATAGAAGGTAACGACAGAACAATGTAATCAATGTTCAGTGACCAGATAAGGTAAGGTAAACAGATATCTACAGAATTAGACTGAAATGAATAACAGGACATTTTTCTTAAAACCAAATGACAGAGACGAAACACTGTCCATTACAAAAAAAAATTAAATAAAATCAGAATATGACAATATTTCACCAAATTTATTGAAAAAAGTTATAAACATTTTAGCTGATGAACTTGAAAATCTATTCAATTAATCTTTTATACAGGGCGTTTTCCCGCAAGCTTTGAAAAGGTCACGTGTTTTGCTACTATTTAAGAAAGGAAATCCGCAATCTATTTCAAATTATCGTCCAATTTGAAGCTCTAATATAATAAATCCAAGTCAGCATATGAAACAACTAAATACCGCAGCATATGACATATCTGAAACCATTGGATTTGGATTAAAATTTTCAAACAGTCGGTATAGCATGCTACTTCTCGAAGGCTTTCGATAGCGTAAATTTAGAAATAGTTCTGCCAAAACTAAAATTCTATGGCATACGTAGCACTAAAATGGTTTCAAGAGTTACTTAGTGGACAGGAAATAGCGAATAATTTTAATGAAAACTTCTGAACCATCAAAGTATTTGCATTCGAAATGGAGTAGAATAAAAATTGGAGTACCTCAGCGATCAGTTCTAGGCCCACTTCTATTTCTGCTCTACATAAACGATCCCATCTTGTGTATCAAACCCAATGCTTTCCGCTGACGATTCACTTTGTATGGTAAAATGCGATAGACCAACTAATATTCTACCTTGAGTAAATGAAAGCTTAGAACATGTGAGACAAATAAAATTAATATTAATTTCGAGAAAACATATCGCATAAACTTTAAACAAAGAAAAGGAGCGGATATTACAATTGCAAACTGTAATATGAAATTTACGAACAAAATAAGTTCCCTTGGTTTTACGCCGGACAGTCAAATGAACTGGAAGAAACACTTGTTAGCACTGAATAAGAAATTAAATAGTGTATGTTATTGTTTGAGCTATGAACAAAGGTCTAAACAAGGATATTCTGAAAATACTTTACCATGTAGTTTTCGGTACCCCTATTTCATATGGATTAATCTTTCGAGCCATCAGGGTTATTTCCGGATTGAAAAGTCGCCCTGATTTCCTTAAATCGCATTTTACCTATCTAAATATTTTAACACTGTCTTCCTTGGATATGTTAAAAACATTATTATTTGTACATACACCTTCAGTACCTCAAATACTCGACAAAACAGTAGCTTAGTAATATTACCCACGTTATAAAACCTCTTTATATGAAAAACACTGTTATTGTAAAGGTTCTGAACTGTAAATTACCCAATAGTAATGAATTCATTTATTTGTGAAAGGTAATTTTTATCCTTACATAAAATAGCCAAGATCTAATTTAACCTTGGTTTCATCCAACAAAATTCAAATGTAACTATAATATACAGTAAATTATTGAATATAGAATTAGACAGTAAATTAAGTAGAGTGAAAATAAGTGAAAAAGAAAATCACAAGATAAAATTAATACAAGATAAGCAAGATACAGGTACTATAATTTTAGCATAAATCTTATTAAAATTTTACGCAATAGAATGTAAATCTAGAAACTATTTTGTTAATTGTCGGCAAAACCACATAAGTTGATTATTATGTATTGTATACAATAAAACCTCATATATTTCCACGTATGTAAACATGTTTTTGAAATAAAATTTCAACCAATCCAATCCAACTCAATCCCATCCAATCCACTTCACTCCACTCCACTCCACTCCACTCCATTCCATTCCATTCCATTCCATTCCATTCTATTCTATTATATCCAACAACAATGAAAACCCTAATATTCTGAACAGACACTTTTCTTCTTTTTGGAAATATTCACAGAGCTGCATACTTCACATTGTTTAATCTGTTATTGCCTACATGATATAGTAAAATTAGCACCAAAAATCCATAATAAGAATTTAATTAAAATATATAATGAATCTTTCACAAATATGTTTATAAATAGATACTTTATAAGAAACCAAAAATCCCGAGTGGCGGCGTACCTGCTTAAAGCGGTTGTTACAGTTCAATCTAACATTTATACATTATTTAAAAAAATTTCTAAATCATTACTTTATCTCTTACGTTTAATGTCTAACGAATTCGTGTTATCCGTCGTCACGCGTAATATTTATTATTTAGTTGTCTATATGAATTCGCAATTGTAAGGAATTGTTGCAGGTATAGGCATGGCTTTATACATTTTGTTGTGTAGCGTGTTGCATATACTTAAGCTCTCTATTTCTGTAATTCTTAAGCTAGGAAACCAATAACTTTTAATTAGTTTATAGGTAGATTCCTATAACCGACTGACGATCGGTAACACAGATTTATTTCTTCACAATAGTTTTTGGCTTAGGTTTTGTCTTCCGGTAGTCTGTCACTTTTCACGTGTAATTGGCTCGAACGCTTGGCAATTTATTAAGTGGTAATTTTACGTGCTCGTTGCGATTTTTGAAACAAGTAATTTCACCATTTTGGGATATTTTCGCAACGTTACTTTTCGATTTTCCATTTATGTTTGGACGAGTGCATATTTTTATGGTATTGGAAATCGATTGTCTTCATTGGAAGGATCTATACGTAAAAGCCATTTTTGCCAAATTTACACGAGGCCAAGGACATCCAAGGTCAACAACATTTCTCTAGGAAAACCCTCCGAAACGAGGTAATTATTTTATTTTTATATTCAAACTAGCAAAATATCACTTGTAGTAAATTGTTCAATGGTAAAAATTTATTTTTAGGGTTTTATTTTCACCTACGGTTTCGTCTAGGATTTCGTAGTTTTTCATACGATTTTTTTTTTTGTCTCCTGATACGAACGAATAACTTTTTTCTACTGGTCTACACGTACTTATGTTACTTCTCCTTACTGGACTGGAATTTCTTTTTTTGTGGAGAGCCATCCATTTTTTTGGGTTAATTGATAGGCTGGAAGTTGCCCATTCCTGAAAATTGAGCCGAAGCTGAAGCCCTGCTGCCTGCAGTTTGTATCCTTCTTGCGCCATATATACATTGAATTTTTCTTAAAAATATATTATAAATTTTACTAAAAAAATTTCACCACTGTACCTATATATATTTTTTTTTAAATTTTGCTAAACATTTTATGAAAATATTCTGTCAACTAATTATAACATCTATGATATTTGTTGGGGGTTTAAGCACTTACGTAAGACGCGTATACCCAGTTAGATATATATTTTTTTTTTTTTGTGAATTTGTCTACCATCCCCTACGTTATTGTACTCTTGAATGTTATAAAGTTACTTCGTTTATTGTCATTAAAAGATAAAACTGAATTTGAATTTTTCATTATCGTCTCGCTAAGTAATTTATTTAGTAAATTTAAGGTTACATTGTACTTGAGCTGGTATTTGGAGAGGAAAAATTTACTTGGCGCCCTGATACATCATAGTAATTTAGAACCCCGACCATCTCCACTGTTAGTCGGCCGGCAAATACCGTTATGTCAACAGACAACGACCAACTAGTTACGACAGATTGAGTTTTAAAATTTGACGTAGCACGGTATTTAACATCAAAGGAGGCGGGGAGCTCCGATGGTCAAATCAAGGTAGCGGCGTGCTTACGTTGCAGTTGGTTACTGAACGTTATGCTATTTTGTAATTTCATAAAAAAATCAGAATAAGGCCTTTTATTCAATTTATGTGAATAGTGTGTTTTTTAAAAATAGTATAAGTAATTAACTTTGTCTTTTAGATGGCTGAACTTAATATATGTTTTATTTGTGAAGAAAGTGTCTTAGATGACAAAGTTATAGTTGATAAGGATGCATTACAAACTTTCAGAAGATACAGTAAAGAGAGAGATGATGAAAAACATCGTTTATTACAAGGATTAACGTCTATAGGCATCCATAAATCCTGTAGAAAAAGCTATTCACGACCGAGCAATGTCCATATGCAGCAAAAAGAAAAATAAGTACATCATCACGAGAATCACGAAAAAAAATTAAGGTCGGAATCCATATTTAGTTTTAATGAAAAATGTTTTTATGGTACGAAAATTATTCCTCAAAACTTCACAGAGATTGAAACAAAAAATTACATAATGAAAGAAAAATTTAGTACATGTCACTACATTTTTAACTGGTAAGGATACAATTACTGAACAAGCTGTTAAACGATAAATGGGGACGAGACGTTCAAGAGCATTGATTTAGTTGCAGCCAAAGCGAAGTACCCTCATAAATATTATGTAAAGTTTTTCACGGAAATAATAGGAGAAAAAGTGATACACCTAGACGTTCTCGCTCAGTTGAAGTAACGTCTGCAATTAAAACAATTTATGAATATGTAGAAAAATAACGACGATTGTCAATTTGAATTGCAAGATTAATAAATGAAATCAAATGTGAGTTTTTCACGTTAATACTTGGAACAATTGAAAAATTATGGAAATGATATTATAATTACAACGAACAAGAAGAAAGCTCCTACTGTTTGCTTTAAAAATCTTGGGCATGTAATTTTACATGAAAACTGGCATAAAGGGAAGAAATTAAATTAAATGAGATCGAAGAAAAAATTAGAATTATTGAAAAGGCTGCTGAAATAATAAGAGCCGATATTGCAAGTATGGTTAATAGCTCTTACCCACATAGCAATAGACTTTTAGATGATATTGTTAATGTAATTTAGGAATTTTATTGGAAAACATTATCTTCAAGAAGAAAGAATGTAATTTGGAATACCTCAGGAAAAAATGTACTTGTATAGCCCATTGCAGAGTGTCTGCAGTTAAACATCGATCATTTCACTCATCTTTACAACAGCATGACAGCATACATAACCTCGTTTGTTTTTAAAAAAAAATGGTTCAAAAAATAGATTTATTGTCGAAGTTAGGACTTTATTCCTCTTATAACGATGTTAAAACATTAGAAACATCGATAATAAATGGCACCTTCAGAAGAAATTGAGCCTAGAACGTTTGTTTCCGATAATTGTGATATTAACATAAATACCAATAATAACTAATGGTTTTCCAAATGGCTTTTTTATATTTTAATCAATTATTGTTATTTTTATATAAAATATAAATATAAGATAATGTAAGCATTTTATTTGATGATAAAATTAATAGATTTTATTGATATAAGGTTAAATTTGATTTGGGATTCATCAGCTTCTTAAAAAGTAAGTATTTCTAAACATATCTAAAAATACATATCTAAAAAGGTTTCATTAATATTCGAATTTTGTTTCTTTTCAAACCTAATTGTACTGTATAAACAACTAGGCATAATTTTCTGATAGTGTCAAAAATCTTACTGTCAGATAAATACCGATCTATTTAATAAAAATCATATGACGCTTTAATCAGTATAATCTTTGATAGTGACAGAAAATTGTCTTCTTTTAATTAAATATAGCTTAATCAAGGTACATCGTGCAACCCTAAAGACTTCCAAAAGAATAGAAAGCAAAAGTAAGAAACGTATTTGCGAAAAAAATGTATTAGGTATATACGATATGAAATAAATATATAAACTTGTGGACACAAGTATATAAATTTGTAATGTAATAATTATTCTCAACTGACCCTTGGTTGATATGAATTAAGAAGGACGTCTTAATACCTGACACGTGTGCCTATTATATGTCTATTATATTAATTTGACGAGGGTATATCAAACTTGCCCAGAAATCGAATAATACATAAGCTTCTTTCTTGTAATTCTATCTACCCGAGTCTATCTTGGAGACGTCTATCAACTGTCAATGAATTCTCTCTTGAACATGATAATTTCGAAACAAATTAAGACTTTGTCTTGAATTTCGACACAAATGCTATTCGAAAAAATGAAACCTATGATTTTTTAAAACAATATAATAAAAATAATAGTACATTTATTTTCCTTTCGGAGAGCTTACACCTGGGCTTGCAAGTTCTGTAAAATATTAATTTGGGGACTAAAATGTTTAATTAAACACTACTTTGCCTACTTTTCGATTATTTTGCATAAACATCATCAGGGATTGATAGTCTTATAATGATATATGTAATAATTTTCTTCATAAATATCGAGAAACCATATTTGAAGCATACAAAAAGAAGAAGGGAAAGATCGCATTCACCTAACAAAAATTTAAAAAATACTACAGGAGGTGGTGTGCTACTGACTATAAGGGAACAACTTAATTCTTGTTTGTACGATGTTAGAAGGCGTTGAGATATATATAATGAGCTTTATTTTGTGTACATTATTTGTGTAAAAATTAATTCATAGTGGACAGGACTTTTATATTTTTAATACATATGTACCGTGTGATATGAAATCTGAGCAGTATGATCTACTTTGTGATGCTTTTGGATCTTTACCAGAAATTATAAAAAGATTGTGCCACTGTACTTTCCAAACCATTTGCAAATCATATTTAATTTCATTTTTAAAACACAGATATTTCCAGATGTCTGGAAAAATTTCTATAGTGTGCCCTGTATATAAAAAAGATAATAACATGGACATGAAAAACTATAGACCAATTTCAAGAAAACTTTTGAAATTCACTTGTTTAATTACTTGTTTCATGTCAGAAGTAATATAATACCTGAGTAACATTCCTTCATTGAAGGGCAAACAATAATTACAAATCCTGTTTGTAAATCTCAATTCATTTGTGAAGCACTTGATGAAAGAAGACAGGTAGACGTCATCTATACTGACTTCTCCAAGGCTTTCGAAATTCTGGACCATGGTTTATTACTTATGAAGTTAAATAAGATGGATCTAAGCTACAATATGTTAATATTGCTCCAGTAATATTTACATCGTCGAATCCAATATGTCCACTGCTTTAGATACAAATCGTTCAACTTCACTCAGTCCTCTGGTGTTCCTCAAGGATCAGCGTTAAGACCGTTATTAAGTAGGAATTAGTCTTTCGGCCGGTTGTTGCAATCGAAGCATTAAGCGTTCTATTGGTAATATGTGATTATTATACTTAACGCGTCAGGCTTGTAATCCGTAATTCAGCGTTCGGCGGGGCACATAGCTCGGGGAATAGCTGTTGGTTGCTTTCTGGTTATATTCCTTATACTAAAAATAAGGAGTTTATGGAGGACATTGTGACTGGAATATCACGTTTTACGTTCATCATGATCATCAAACAAGAAAAGCTAATAATATTTATTTAGAAATTTTTAAGTTGAGCAATTATAATAAATCGCCGCAAGGTGCAGGTAGCCTATATCTACAATATGTTGCCAGAAAAAATTAAAAATGCAAAAAAAATTTCTGTATTTAAAAACCGATTAAGGGAATGCCTGATAAAAAATATGTCTCTAACATAAGTGAGTTTGTAGAAGATTTTGAGTCTACAACCTATTAATCGATATAAATATTAATCTGTACCTATTTCCAATATGTGATGTTGATTCATAGTGTGAATCTCATATCTGATATTTTTTGTAATATTAAACTGTACGAATGCTTGTCTGCTTGTCCAGTAAGAAATTAACACGGTAAACCATTTTTATATATTTTTAATTTAAGCTATCTGTTTGTTTATAATAATGATAATAATAATAAAAATAAATTATCTTTATTTGTGGCGGAGTTCAGCAAAGCTGCTTTTCCACCCAGCCATGTAAAAATAACTAATTACAAAATTGTACACTGTTTGTAAACATACAAAATAAATATAATAGCTAATACTTAACTAATTTAAAAATGTGTGATAAATGAATAGAAAATAGTATGAGCAAATAATACGAGTAAATGAACTTCATTGCGCTGAAAAGTGAAAAGAAGAGAAGAAAAAAGTAAAAGCTTAAGATGAGTTGTTATGTCAAAGTCATCTGACCACCTAATAGTTGAGCCATATATTTCTTTTTAAAAGAACTTAAACTAACAGATTTTATTGCAAGTTCTTTTTGAAAGTCAGATTCGCATATAATAAACAACACAGGTCCTAGTATGGACCTTTGGGGAACACCAGTTTTAATATCGATAAATTGTGAATGTTATTCTTGAATGACAACTTTTTGCCTCCTATAATTCTTATTACAAAATTTAAAGCTGCGTTGTTTAAACTATAATATTGTAATTTAGCAAGTAGTAGCTGATGATCAGTTCGGTCAAAAGCATGAGAATAGTGTATTAAAGTTAAAGCCGCGATGTCACCTTTATCCAAAGTTTCGATTATATCATTTAAGACCTTGAGGAGAGCTGTGGTAGTATATTTTTCACGGAATTCCGTTGATTTTCGGAAATTATTTTATTATCAGTGACAACTATTAAGTTGCTCATATATAATTATCTCTATAATTTTCGACAAAATCGGTAAAATGCTAATAGGACGAAGTTTTCAGGATTATTCACTTTAGCCAAGAGTGTAACAATGGCATCTTTCCATTGAAGCGGCAAACTACTTTTTAATAGACATTAATTTATGATATGGGTATTATATTTTATCAAAAAAGGTAAACATAATTTCAACATTCTTAATGAAGTACCATCCCATCCCTGTGTGTTTGATTTTATTTTTAATATAGACTTACAAATAGTTTTTTCTACAACCTCAGAACATGAAAATTGTATGTTATCATTAAATTTATTGTGCATATAAAACAAAAAAGTGTCATTATTAACAGGGGTTATGCTTATGGAATTAATAAAGTGACTAATTAGTTCATCAGGTATATTTAATTTTGATGGTAAAGTTACTTCCTGAAACACAGAGTGGCTTTAGACCAAACCGAGGCACATCGGATTTAATCTTCACACTTAAACAGCTTCAAGAAAAAGCACTCGAACATCAAGGAGAAATTCACATGGCCTTCATTGATTTAACCAAGGCGTTTGACTCGGTGGATAGGGAAGTGCTCTGGAAAATTATGTTCCGCTTAGGTATCCCTAGAAAATTTGTGGAAGTATGTCGCAGTCTACATACAAACAACAACGCCCAGGTTATGTATAATAATGAGGCAACCGAACCTTTCCAAACCCTCACTGGAGTTAGGCAGGGATGTGTCCTGGCACCCCTACTCTTTAATTTGTTTACCACTGCTCTAACAATTATTGTTGACAACAAACTGACAGTCAGAGGAATAGGTCTCAGATACCGTTTTGATGGCGGTCTCTTTAACATAGGGCGCTTTAGAGCTTTCACGAAGACACACACACGATTCATTTGTGATCTCCAGTATGCGGATGACTGTGCACTTTTAGCCTCTACGCCGAAAGAGCTTCAAGAACTTTTAGATGTGTACGCCCAGAGCTATGATTCCTTGGGACTTAAAATCAACATTGGAAAGACTAAGATTATGTCAACTCCTCATCAAGTGAACCAAATAGACATTACACTTAACGGAAATTCTCTTGAAGTGGTGGATCAGTTCAATTACTTAGGCAACGTTGTTAATGACAAAGCAAATATGGACAGCGAGATTCGCAATAGAATTAACGCTGCATCTAGAGCACTCTGGGGACTTAGAGAGAGAGTATTTGACAACCACGACCTTGCTTTGTCAACGAAAATGGCTGTCTACAGAGCAGTTGTCATTCCAACACTGCTATATGGATGCGAAAGCTGGGTCACTTACCGTCGTCATGTGAAAGAATTAGAACGTTTTCAGCAAAGACACCTCAGAAGTATGATGAAAATCCGTTGGTTCCATCACATATCAAACGTGGAAGTACTCAGGAGAGCAAACAGCCTTCCAATTGAGGTGCTTATTTCAAGAGCACGCCTAAGATGGGCAGGTCACGTTCATCGTATGCGTGATAATCGCCTTCCTAAATGTACACTTTATGGTGAATTGCTAAGCGGTAGAAGAAGGCGTGGCGGTCAACGAAAGAGGTTCAAAGACGCTCTCCATGAAAATCTAAAATCCTGCGGTATTGCAGACGAGCAATGGAAACAACTTGCAGCGGACAGAACCGAATGGCGAGGGGTTGTGGCCAGCTATCAAGGAAATGTTGCTGCAAGAAGGCCGAATCCAAGACCTAACCAGGTCTATGTTTGTCCTGACTGCGGTCGATATGTGCTCTCCCGAATTGGCCTCTATAGCCATAGTCGTGTGCACCGTAGATGAATGGGAATTACAATAGACTACACCTTTTACTTGTTTTTTATTGTACACAATTTATCGACTGTAACATTTTTATACTCGGACTCGAGTAACGGCTAATAATAATAATATTTAATTTTGATGGTAAATTTCTTTTCTGTTTTTTATTGGTTACCTTCATATCATTCAGCGCATTCCATAATTTTTTAGAAGTTTTTGTTCTATTTATGTACTCCAGATATGCCCTTTTCTCATTTCTTGATATAACTGTAATTAAATTTCTTAGTGTTTTATAATATTCCCAATCTACTATATGTTTTGTTCTTTTAAATTTAATTAACGCGTTGATGCGCATTTTGCATATACGTTTAAGGTTATCTATCACCCATGGTGCCTTTAGTTTATTTATTCTAGCGCATACTAAAGGTCAAAAAAGTGAGATATGTTAGTATTTAGAACTGCTACCATATCATTAACATTGTCAAGGTCGAAAATGACATCCCAATTTATAATTATATCACTTATTATGTTAATTCAAAGTAACAGTAAGACGAGACCTGTAGCACTTATGTAAAATTCTGGTCAGCAAAATTACCTATCTATCTATACGGTTCCAATTAAAACCTCCCTTTTTAGGGCCTTTAACTGAGAGCATTTTTAATTTTATTACCTGACTATTAATCTACTTCTTGGGGCGTATCAGCTTGTACTTGATTTTCCAATAATCTCTCAATGTAATCTTGTGTTGTTCTTATCGCGATAAACTAAAATTTTCTTAGAAACTAGTTCGCAATACTAATCCCAGCCTAATTTCTGATTCCCAAAACTGATACATGATGAAATTCTGTATAAAAATATCTTTTATCTGAAATGAAACATGTATCACACCACATTTTATTGTTTAGAAGTATTGTTAACAAATCGCTATAATTTTATATATAGGAATATAACAAGATACTATTAATAGATTCCTTTTAGTGTATCGGAAAAATATAATATAAAGTAGAATTCTTTTTCTTTGTATTTGCGACCGGTTAGAGGAAGTTGGTACACGTTTTATATCTTACATCGACACAAAAGACGAAAGTTGCACGTAAATCAGTTTCCGATTTAAACTTTATTTGTGTTCGTGAAAGCACAGATTAGAAACCGAATAAGAGGAATTCAATTTTAACTTAAATTCAGTAGGTACTTTTTCTAATTAAGTAGCAGTAGACTTCCGAACGAATTATTTAGAACTAAATCTTTTTAAATTAACTTCCCTTTGTAAATTACTCAGCTAGATTGCACAAACATTTTTATCGTAAATTTCTGGTCGAACTGGTAAAAGTAATTAGGGTGTTTTATAACTGTCAAGGAATTGACACATACCATTTTTATTAAAACCTCAAATGCAATTCAGTGCTGTCTGGTCATGGTTAAGAAAATGATGTGGCATTTAATGTTATTGTGTGTGTAATTGTTTTTTTTTTCAGCCTGGTAGCGTATTAATATTAATTAATTTGAAGTTCTAAGCATACATTCCCTATACAGAGTGTCCCAAAAGTCAACGTCATCCATTGCGTTAAAAAAAATTTTTTCAATTACCCTTTAAAAAATGTTTAGGGGGTGATGGGGTAGTTTTGGAAAATTTTGTCTTATGCCTATACAAAGGTAGGATGAGGGCCTACAGAAGGACATGTACCTCGATTTAATCGTCGATTGTGGTTATTATAAATTCCCAAAAAACTACTTGGAAAAACAGCTTTTATTTTTTTGGGGTGGTTTTGGAGCGAATTTTTGATAGGTCTGGACAGATTTGCAATAACCACATCAAGCTATATTAGTGCTATTTTTTTTATTGCCGTAAAAAATTCATACCGGATATTACAGATAGGTGATTTTCAGGGTGGACACCCTTGTATTTTGGAAACGCGTAAGATATGTAAAATGGCGTACGCCTCAAAAAATCAAGTATTCAATTCTCCATGGGAGGTATGTATACGGTATTCAATTATTCATGCATTTTCGCTAATATAAGCAAAACAGAAAACTTTTTTTTTTTTTGTTACAACTTCCACTTCACGGATCAATAACTTCGTAAGGGTTGTTAATAGAAGAAAAACGCAAGATACCTTTTTGGACGAATACTCTCTTTTGTACATTAATCCTTTAACAATTTTGCAAAATGCACCCCTATCGAGATAAACATGAAAATACACTTTTACACCCCTTCTCCCCCGAAAAGGGGTGACCCCAGAAAATATTTTGGTCGGTGAAGACGGCTTAATTATTAGCACCTCAATGCGCATAGGAAAAAAAATTAAAACTACATCCGTGACATCCTTACTGTGCTATAAACAAAACACAAATAAGAATCAAAGAAGGTCGCAAGTTGCCTGCCACCAAGTCGAATGCAAGCGTGGCATCTTTTTAGAAAAACCTTTTTATCCGTTTTGCACTTCCTGCGACATTTATTTGTTGTGCGGCTTCATTAATACGGCGCCGGCGTCTCAATTTATTTACATTACTTATTGGTTCTACATACACCTTTTTCTTTATGCAATCCCAGTAGAAAAAATCTGGTGCATTTAAATCCGGGGACCGGAGAGACCGCAAAATGGAACGATCCAACTCTGTGGATGAGTTTGGTTCAAATAATGTCTCACTCGCTGTGGGTAATGATAGGACAACCGTCATTTTAAAGCCACATTGCCCTGCGTGTGGCCAAAGGTGCATCTTCCAAAAGATTTGGCGTTTCATCGTGATAAATTTTCCCGTTTAGATTTTCAGGTAATTCAAAGGGGCCAATTATTTGACAGTTCAAGATGTCTGTCCACAGATTTACTTTGAAGCGATACTTGACTTTTGTTCTCGCATTGAATGCTGACTTTTAAGAGCATAACTATGAATATTCTACATGTTCATGAGCCCATCTCTTTTGAATATGCTTCATCTTTCCATAAAATTTTATCTAGGAACTCTGGGTGTTCCCTATGTTTCTGCAGTACTCTTTGGGCACGTCTCTCTTACACACGTTGCATGTGATGTGGGTGGTACTGATACCGCCGTGTAATTCTGTTTATAGTAGGTTTCAGTATCTCTGTACGACTCTCTATTGCTCATGCCGAAGAAGTTCATTCACTTTCAATTTATTGTAAGACTTCATCGTAATCCAGAATAGCTGTAGCAGTATCATTTCCTTTGCATTCCTCATAAATGTAAGGAACGTTAGCGTATTCTTCAGAAGTATACTGGTTCGGTATAATGAATACTATTGAACTTCAAAGGCGCAACACAAATACAGAGTCCAGAAGAAGACCAGGTCAGTTAGTTATTATCTCACAAAAGTCTAAATCACAAATCACTAGGCAACACACAAGTCCAAAAAACAAAGCAAAAACCGTTAGCATGAGTACAAGACAACACGAATGTGAAACGATGCACAGCAAACGAGGTAGCATAACATACTGCCAAACACAGTAACAGCCAGAGGTATACAGCCCATGTTCAACAGCGTCACTACCCATCTCACTATAACTCATATCAAATGACGTCACTCTCTGACTTAGTCTAAAAGTGGGTGGTAAAATGGCAATATCTTATCTGAAATATGAAATCTAATTAGCAATAAAAAAAATTAGCTCATGAGTCGGGCAAAATGTTTTTTTTTCCAAAGCTATGGCACTATTAATTTTATTCTGGACTGTGTTCAATAGCAGGGCTATTCAGGATTGCGTAACAAATATTAGCATCTTAAAATATGGAAATTTGTAGCTGTGCCACTCGAAAAACTGATCTAAGGAGTCAGCCCTCCAACTTTTGGGTCACCCTGTACATTAATCATTATAATATTTAAGTAGTACTTTTCCCAACAATTACTGTGCAAATAGGGCATAGGCATTTATGTGTTTACATAATAATACAATGTTCAATAGTCTGTTGGAAATCACTCCCCAATAGTAATCCATAAAAATAACCATCTGCATTCGATAGTTCGATCATTGTTATTAGGTTTATTTTGGTTCTGTCTTGTTAGTTTTAGAACCTTTTGTACATTCATCGCAACCAACAAACTTATTTCAGAACTAATTCGAAATTAAATCTTGTGTACTTTGCTTCTTTTTAAAACCAGTTTAGTATGGACCTTTTAACCTGCTAAATTTAGAGGTCAGGTCAGAAGCAAATCAAGCACAAGGATTTTGCAGATTCCGTTTCAGAAGAATGTCCTCTGCAGCTGATCAAAAATAGGCTCAAGAACAGTTTCTGGAATCCCTCAAAATTGAGGGTGAAGCTTAAAAAATTGTTAATTAACTAATATCAATTTTTATTAAATATTACCAGTTCTGAATCTCTTGTTTCAGTTTTACGCATTTCATTTTTCAAAAAGGTGTATATTTCTCTGAAACCTTTCATATTTTTAATTGTATTTAATAAAGATCTACTTTTTAATTTTATTTTATCATAATTTTTTTACTTCAAAATTTGTTTTCTTTTTTCAAACGTCAGAAAATCGTGATATTTCTTATTCATTTCATGGCATTAAAGTTTGATATTTCAGATAGCTGAGCGTTACCATTAACAACGGAAGTAAAAGTACTTTTTCTTCCGCTCGAGCAGACTTTTACTTCCGTTGCTAATACCAACACACAGCTATATTCCTTTTTCTTCAAACATCAAAAAATCATGACATTTCTTACTCATTTCATGACATAAAAGTTTGACATTTCAGGCGGCTGTGCGTTGCCATTAGCAACGGAAGTGAAAGTGCTCTTTTTCCGCTCGAGCAGACTTTTACTTCCGTTGCTAATTAGAGCAAAATTTTTTATCTTAATTTTTTTATTGCTAATCGACGTTTAAAGAAAAAATAACGTGTCTTATTCGGAGTAAAAGTGATCCGTTTGTGACGAGTCTCTGAGTTTTCCGGACGAACGAAGTGAGTATGTGAGTAGGGCAAATCCACAAACGCATCACAAAAGTATCACTTTTACTCCTAATATATTCATTTTTCAACATTCTTATTCGGAGTAAAATCCACCTTTATTCCTTCAAAATAGTACGTCAAATAAGTCAAAAGAACATGACTTTTAGGGCAAATTTTTGAACTGTCATTTCTATAACACTGCGTCTGACCGGCTTATTTAGTCTCTTATTGCCGCTAACGAGCTCTGAACGGGTGAAAGTCTTTTACTGCCGCTCACGAGCAGCACTAAAAGTGTCTGAAGAAAAAATAACAGTGATTACTTCATTCACATTTGGCGTTTGAAGAAAAGATATCATATTATATGTGGAATATAGCCATTTTTTGTATCCCAGCTGTTCTTGTGTGTAAGTTTAAGATGATAGTATAAAAGTTATAAACAAAAATGATGTTTATCCCCTAACTCCTAAACAAACGGGTGGAAATTTCCGAATATCCTGTATGCCAACTCTACGAAGTGCAAATTTCTGCTACTAACAAGCCTGTTTTTCGATTTTTATGCAAAATAAATTAGAAATGATTGTGTTTCCTTACCAACAAATAAATATACTGCAAATTGATTCTCTTTTTATTCACTTTCTTGAATAAATGTAAATGAATGTATATTGTTACCGTTACTTGAAAACCCACCTTGCTTTACAAAGAGGTACGTTGCTTCATAATAGTTTCCTGTAAGTTTAAACAGCCGACTTGTGAGACAAGATTAATTTCTTAAGAATTGTAATCTTGTTTACGTGAAAAGAATTATCAAATAATATCAAAGCTACCTTCTTGAAAACTTCCCTGTGGTACCTTTAAAAGAGATATAAAAATGGAACGCGGTTAAACTTCTAAAGTTCTCCTTCAAGTTTTAATGCAATTTATAAACTTCTCCAATTTCCGTCATATTTGTTCAACGGTGTAATTGTAGTTAACAGTTGAGAAGTCGCTGTATTCAATTTAACAACCATTATTAATTACCCAAGTCAAATGCAAGCATAGCAAGGTTGAAATAAGTGCACAGTATAGCAAACCTCGATGAATTAAAGTTGCAAGAGAAAGTTTCCGATTACGAATACTAACATTATCCTCTGATACAGAATAATTTATTGAGGTATAAAATATATCCGTTTCTAGAAAACGCTGCGTATAATATAGAGATTTAAATTTCTATATGTCGTATTTTTGTAATGCTAAAAAATCTTGCAAATTGTATAGCGGGACAAGCGTAGGCGATCTGCCCCCGATAAGGAGTCCTACGTTGTCGTATAGACCAGATAATGATAAAATGGTGTGACTAGTTTTTTTTTAAATAAATTGAATAGTTAGGAGCATATTGCCACGTAACTAATGGTCGTTTATTGCAAATTTAATAATTTATCAATAACAACAAATACGAGGTGGCATAAATTACCCAAGCAAGCTGTGTCGGCTTCTCTTAATATATTTTTCTTTTGCTACTAACCCAACCTTCCTATATATAGAAGGACCTGCGTCCGTATTGCTGTATGACAAAGTTGATTGGATTTTGATTTATTTTTGGACGTGACATGATTTAATTTAGGTGCCCTGTATATAGTTAAGAAAAATATAACAAGTACTACAGAACCCGGAAAAGAACTACCTATAGAGGTATAAAATAACGCTAAATTGCAAACCAAAAATATCTATATTGGTTCAGACAAGGGGTAATTAGTTACCTGGTATAAAATGGTCCTACTTGTACTACGTTCTGACTATACCTAGGGATGATAGACGAGGTAAACTCCCAGTGGGAAAAGTATGAGCATATACCTAAGATGTTGCCGTGCTCTTGTTGAATTTTAACATAAAACATATGCATATGTACACGAATACAATCATTTTATTTCCACAGATTTTATATACAAATTATTCTCATAAAAATGTATTTTATAAGGACCTTATTCTCAATTATGTACAATTAACAATACCGCCCAAGGTTATAGACGTCTACATTTTTTGTTAACAGACGATATAGTGTGGGTTTAATAAACTTGTGCACTAATTTAATATTTGCAAAACATGATAATATCAACAAAAGATAGATTAATTCCTCAAAAGTCTTTAAAACGATTTATTTACGTTTGTACAGTGCCAGATGACCTATTGCTGTCCTATCAATTAAAATAGAACATGACTTTTAAATTAATTACTTAATCGTATTGGTGGTTGGCAAAACACAAAACTTATCTGTAATATTCCGGGGGTAACCGCAGGGTAAAATTAATCTCCGAGTGATGGCCGTCAATCGAGGGTGGGTTTACTCCATTCCAAATGAATGGTTAAATGTTTCTCCTTATAACCAGATGTCAGGGTGAGAACCAATCAGTAATCTTCGGGAAAATCAATTGAAACTCTTAAGAAGTTCCACAACAATGGTTCCAAAGGGGTACAAAAAATTCTATAAACAGTATTTTTTATCACCAACATTTTCCATATCACTTAATGGAAGAAAATGGACATAAAAGAACATATTTATTATATATACAGAAGGTATACAGGGTGTCTCACCGGGAACTGAATCGGTACGCATCAGAAAATTTTGAAAATTTAGATCATTACTAATGTCGGTGTGGCCAATCAAACTAAAATAATTACAAGCAGCTGGCACTTCCGCTTATACCGGAAGTCGATACCAACTTGTTTATTTCAAATACACTCTATATATTTTAGGGTTTTCGAAAAGAGAATAAAATTCTGAGTCAAAAATATGTAGCACATCATATACCTAAAGCTAGCCGTTTCAGAGATATTTGACATATTATAGAAAATTTGACAGATGCAACGGTTTGCAAGAACCGTTATAACTTTCTTCGTGTAAAAGATCCTCATTTGCTTCTTGTCACGTAAAAAGAACACAAAGAGAACTACGTTCTACAACTGAAATAAATTCAATAGTATCATACCAAGTGTTCCGTTTTTCGCGTTACATTTTGTCAACTTAAAACCGCGAAAACTTATTTAGATCAAATGGAACACCCTGTATTTTTTTACGTAAAATTGTGTGCTGCAAGTTCTTGATATTACTTTATCACATTCTCCATAAATAATAAACAAATTTAAACAGTCTTCGTGGGTTTAATTTAAACGGAACACTTGGTATGATATTATTGAATTTATTTCAGTTGTAGAACGTAGTTCTCCTTGTGTTCTTTTTATGTGACAAGAAGCAAATGAGTATCTTTTACACGAAGATAGTTATAACGGTTCTTGCAAACCATTGAACCTGTCAAATTTTCTATAAAATGTCAAATATCTTTGAAATGGCTAGGTTTAGGTATAGGATATGCTACATATTTTCGACTCAGAATTTTATGCTCTTTTCGAAAACTCTAAAATATATAGGGTGTTCCATTTGAAATAAGCAAGTTGGTATCGACTTTCCGTATAAGCGGAAGTTCCAGCTGCTTGTAATTATTTTAGTTGGATTGGAGTAATTATCTAAATTTTCAAAATTTTCTGATGCGTACTTTTCCTCTATATACATCGATTCAGTTCCCGGTGAGACACCCTGTATTTAATTATAACCTCTACCACAGAGGGTTATCTTTTCCAAGTTTTCCGAATGCTACTAAGTGAGACGTTTTCACGTGGCCAAGAAAAAACTTTCGTGGAGATGTGCTAATCCAAAAAAAGGCACGACTTTGCATAAAACTTAGTTTCAACACTAAACACGAACTCGACAAAGAAAAGTAGAAATATATTTGTGTGAAAATCGACTAAAATTCCAAGAAGTAGGGAAAATTTCCCACAAAAGTTTTTTCAAAAATATGTCTCCACGTCGGTCTCACGCATATTAGTTCTCCTTTCTTATTTCTAGTTTTATTTAAAAAAAAAAAAGTATATATTGGAGGGAACAAACAGGCATACAATATCGTAAAGGAGACTTAAAAGTTACTGTTGATGAACATCGATTACTGATGTCGAAATTTGGTAGTGAAATTATTGGATAAATAAAATTGAAAAGTTGTTTATGACAGAAATGTTACTAAGAAACTAAAGAACATTTTATTCCCAAAAAGGGGCAATCATATATTTTATTCGGGAAGCCCCGGTAATTTAATTTAGAAGTTGAAGTTTCCTGGACGGCCGGCGCTTATGAGCCAGCTCTGTATCGCAGATCTAAATAAAGACGGAGATATTTTTTAGTGAAATTTGCCGGTAGGACGATATAGTTTTGACGTATTGAAATCGTCACTTATTGAACTTAACTAACTAAGCAATCCACAAAATACTGAATAGTTATTTTCGGCAAACTAATTTAGAATTTGGTTGTTACTTTTAAGCCTGAATAAATAATACTTCGATTGTGCGATGCGGAACCGTTACAATATTTAAAAAAGTAATCAAAAAATGGTTATTTTTCAAAAATATATTTCTCGTCAAATAATTAACATAATAAAGTGGAAGAAACTGTAAAAATTACTAAAGAGGACAATATTAACAATGGTTTTACTTTTCTAGTTACTAGTTTTCTAAATAATAATAAGAACCATAAAATAAATTTAATTATTTTTTCATAAAGTTCTTATATTTAAAATTTCATTAAAATCCAAATAATAAAATATTTCGAAATTAAAATAACAGACTTAACGTTACAATCATATAATCAATTATCAATTCCTAGTACTAAAATTTCATAATTACCACTCAGTGTTGTTTAGCTTTCATCGCTATCGTCTTATATGATAACATTAGTACTGTTAAAAATCAAATATTTTTGTATTCCTACTTTCTAGTGATCTATACCGCCAAAGTTCTGAATAACAGCTACTTTTGAAATGGTAGAAATAAATTCTCTGTGGGTAGTGTTCGTGGTGTTCAATTTTGTATAAACCAAAAATATTTGAAAGTATTGTTTCATTTTCTTTCGCGGAACATTGACATCATTATTTTTTCACCTTTCTTGAATTACCCATCTAATTAGCTTGACGATTCTATTAGGGTAATCAGTACTTAACACCAACGAAGTAATAGCGATTTTAAAAAATGGGGTCTGCTGAGGTCACTTATGTATAATTCTCATAAATAATTACAGTATTTCAAATCGCTTTAAGTAATTTTTGCGTCTTCCTCCTCAAACTGCCGTTGCAATACAATTTTAATATGCGATCCTACCAGGGAATAATTCATTGTTTTTAATTGCGAATTATATAGAATCTCCATTAGTTTTCTTAATTTGTAAAGAATATACCTTAAAATCAATTATTGTTCTCCAATATTGAAATACGTTCAAAGTCATCAAAATCATCCCAGGTGACATATATTTCCGGTGCATCTCCAGCAGGAATGTTGTAAATGTTTTGAATTTTAGTTTTGCTCCGTATCAAAATTCTATTTTCATTTTTGCCCACTGATCTGCTGACATTCATTGGCAAATAAGGTTGCTGGTTGGGTCGAAATGTATTTGATTATATTTTCGTAATTGTTCGACCATTTATTAACGTTTTCTGACGAGATAAGCAAGAACCCAGATAAAGGAAAGCGTTCACGCTTCCAAGGCATTGTTGGAATTTTGCAGGTTTTTCATAACGCGTATTAGTTTGTCTTATCGTTTACACATTAATATTCAATATATTTAAAAATAAACACGTATACATTTTTCTTTAAAAAGTGAAAATACCTTCCTTAAAAAGTGAAAAGTTTTTCACAACAATTTGTGATTTTTTAAATGTAATCAAATTAGTCTCGAATCGCGCATGGGCGCACTACTATTTTCCTTCACATTCACAGAAATTATACATTATATATAATGGTTCGATTGGCTATATTGTTTAGCCGAATGGTTATGCATATAGATACGACACATATAGTGGTCATGACAAAGAAAATATGATAGGAATTAATTTTTTATGACCCAAGAAGTTATAATTGTACCCAAGAATTGTCACAGTATGGGTATTTACAATAAAAAATTTTTTAAGTGCAGATGCTCTTTCGGAGCAAATATATTTTTTAAACTTCCATAAGCACTGCGTCGGAGACTGTCAGTTTATTGATATATAACAGTTCTTCGGAAAATATCTTTGTTCTATAAGTATTTTTATAATTATAAATTTGCTTTATAAGATGGACGCCATAATGTTATTATGTTTGAACTATTTGTATAGTGGCTATTTTGGACTTTAAAATAAAAAATTGTTCAAAAATAAAAATTATTGTGATATAAGCATTTTAGCAATAATCTACTATCGTGAAATATGTTATCTGCGAAACACAATTGGTGCAACATCACAAAAAGATAAAATATAAAAAAATATATTTTCACTTTATTTTTTAAATTTTGATAAATATTCGTAATTTTTAGGGCGCTCAAAAATTTCATTGTATATATACCACATATTTCACAGAAAAATTTCCTTCGTAGTCCAAAATCGCTTTGCTGTTGGCGAAACGAAGTCTTATTCAGTTAACTTTTATCTCATGTTCCACTATGTTGTTAGTTACGCCGCTATATATAGTCACATAGAATCTAGCTACCTTTGTAATATTTTAAAACTATTTTGAGAATTATTATTGTCTGCAGAAACATTTAAAACATAAATAACCTCTGTTGTTGTTGCTGCACATAACAAAAAAGTAGCAATGAAGATAATAACTCAATGCTTATAAAATTTTATAATTGATATATCACAAAAACAGGTTTAAGTTTTATAACTGTTTGCTATAAAATTATTTTATAATTATCGTCTACCATTTTTTAAAATTATATGTAAACGTTTACACAATTATTTTATTACACCTATCAGAGACATAATAAAATAAATTAAAGAACTACATTGTTTTATAAACTGTGCCCATTTCGCGTGTATAAGCGTTGTATAAACGTTTTAGAAATGTTTTATAAAAAATGTTCCATAAACATTGTTTCAGCTTCTACAAAACATCAACTTGCTAGTTAGGCGGAGCTCGAACCCACTTCGCCAGGTATGCTCGGAGAGATAGCTAGACGCGCTAACTACTGAGCTACCGTTCCCCGTCAACTTGTGGTTTTTAATTAATGTTCCCAATATGTTGAATAACTTTATTGGCAAGATGTTTTTGTATCACATGACAACGCGCCTTAAAAGGGATTAACTACTCGAGATTTTTTAATACAAATAGCACTGGAATTGTTTTCCTTTTGAACCAAAAAAAATAATCAACTAATTTCTTACTAGTCAATACGGTTTTTACTTTCTCATCTATAGATAGAGAAAGTATTGGCGTCGAGAAAAAAACAAATTCTAGATTATGATGTGAAAATGGGCGGTTTGAAGCCAAAAAATAACAAAATATATCCGAATCGGTATGTTATCTGTGTGTCTGTCTTATCTGTCAATCTGTGTGAGATACGTTTTTCTCGAAGTCGATTCAACGTGTAAATCTGAAACACTATCGAATATTGGTGAAATACGGCTCTACGCAGGGCCAAAAAACAATTTTTCGTCACATCTAAAAAAGTTTCAAATAAAAATTATTAAAGATGGAAAATTATGTCGATATGGTATTTCAAAATTTTTCATCACGGTGCTGGGACGGCTCCTAAGAGAAATAATAAATTTGCGTCGAAACAATCTTTCAAATAGTTTAGAAAGGAAAATTATATTGAAAATGTTTTATTAGATTTCTCGCCAGGGCACCAGCGGCTTCAGGGAGAACCCAATTTTCTTATGTCGAATTAACTCTCCACCCTAAAAACTTATGTAATTGAAAAAATATTTCAAACAACATTTTTTTGTAATGTTAGGAATTGTATTGAAAACGCCCTTTGAAAATTATAAATGCCTTTTATTTTTCCTTATTCTACAAATATAAAGTAATAATTATTGTAGTACGGTTAAATTAACAATGTAAATATAAAAAACATTAGCATTATATGTTCATGAATATACGTAATAGAATGGAATGGAATGGAATAGAATAGAATAGAATAGAATAGAATAGAATAGAATAGAATAGAATAGAATAGAATAGAATAGAATAGAATAGGATAGGATGGGATGGGATGGGATGGGATGGGATGGCATGGAATGGAATGGAATGGAATGGAAGGAAGAAAGTTTATTTATCAGATAAATATAAGATATACAATTCAATGACAAAAACATGTAAATAAATTTGGTATTTCATATAAGTGCATCAAAGCACTGTGCATAAAAGAGAAGATGCATGTGAATATAGTTTTAAAATACATGTAAAATATAAAAATATATGAAATATACAAAATAAATATATAAAATGTAATGCAAAATATATGACACTTGTAAAATAAAGAATATCTAATGTAGATTGTAGAATATAAAATGTAATATCATACACACATATAATCATGTACACATATAAATCATGTGTACACACCATAAATCACATATAGGTAATTCTAAACGAATAACGTTATGGCGACATATTGTGATGGTACTATATTACAAAATTACAAAGTTATGGAATTATATAAACCTAATTATAGTCACAATTATAATTACAACAATAATAATCACAAAAATAATAGTGGCACCGAAACCTAGAAGAAACTTAAAATAACCTATTATTATATTAAACATAATATTTTTAGTCGCAAACTCCTCTATAAATCCTTATTTTACTATAAGGAACCTAACCAGACTGCAACCAACAGCTACTCTCCGGGCTATGTGCCCCGCCGAGCGCTGAATTACAAGTTACAAGCCTGGCGCGTTAAGTGTAATAATTGCATATTACCATCAAAACGCTAATGCTTCGATTGCAACAAACACCAGCCGAAAGACTGATCCTACTTAAAGGAGCTCCCTTGCCAGTCGTCACACACCACTTGCAGACTGCAGTTTCGAGCTGTTGGCTCTCGTCAGTGCAAGGTAGGTATGCGACGACCGACATGAGAATCCTTTGACTATAGTACATCCCGGTATTTTTACAATAGCGACATGTAAAACAGCCAGTAGGCGCCATCCAGCGGTCCAGTGTCTGTTGCAATCGAAAAATAAATAGCCTGACTTGGCTTAGCATAGTTCAAATGTGCTTTTAGAGGGCGGAATATTAAACATAATATTTTTAGTCGCAAATTCCTCTATAAATCCTTATTTTACTATAAGGAACCTAACCAGACATCGAAGCATTAACGTTTTGATGGTAATATGCAATTATTACACTTAACGCGCCAGGCTTGTAACTTGTAATTCAGCGCTCGGCGGGGCACATAGCCCGGAGAGTAGCTGTTGGTTGCAGTCTGGTTAGGTTCCTTATAGTAAAATAAGGATTTATAGAGGAGTTTGCGACTAAAAATATTATGTTTAATATTCCACCCTCTAAAAGCACATTTGAACTATTATTATATTGTTTAGGGTTAATAATATTATGGATTTCTTCTCTAGATTTTTGTAGGGTATACTGCTTTATTTTAGTTTTTACTTTACTGAATAGTGATATGCGTTTAATTTCGTTTGGTAGCGTATTATATGCTCTTGGACTTAGGTAAGTAAAACATCGTTGCCCACAAGTTGTTTTGGTTTTAGGTGGTCTCAAGTTGTTATTTATACTTCCTCTTGTGTTTTGTAGGGCTGTGGTTGGCATATTAGATTGACACTGATATAAGGCACATTGAAAAAAGACTTCTTGCCTAATGTCCATTACATTGGTGTCTTTGAAGAGGATATCTGAGGGATAAGTGCGTTCTTTACCTAACATAATTTTTAATATTCTTTTTGTAAAACTTCAAAATTTTTCAAGTGTGTGTCCAGTACTCCTCTCCAACCAAGAATTCCGTATTTTAGATAATACATATATAATTTCCCGTCAAATTAAATATTGCAAAGAAAAATGACGTCCAGCTTAATTTCTATTATTTTTAGGTATTTAACTGACCATGCACATGCATTGATCGAAGTATATTTAAAGGCTTATTTAATAGAATAGATCTGATAAGCAGGTTAATTTTCATTAAACTTTAAAGTTAGGTTTTCCCGCCCACACAATCTCCTTTCCCTTCAATCGATAAGGCTATAAGAGGATATGCAGAAACAAACGGGTAGACTTTTTTTAAATATATTTTTGAATACAATACGCAACGAATTGTGTATTTTTGTTAAAGTGGTAGGTTTTTACGCTATTGTATTATATTTTGTCAAAATAATTGTATACCTAGTTTATTTATATTATTATATTCTTCAACACATTGCATTTTTTGTATAATACTAAAATGAAAAATTACGTAAAAACATCAGTTAACTGGCAAAGAGTACAATGTTTTCATCTAGCTTCATTATTACACTAAATTGATTATATCGTGTATTCATTACAGCCCCTGAACAGTATACAGCAGCTTTTTAATATGTCACGTACAATAATCAGAAAACCATACAGCAAAAAAAATCGATATACTTTCATAATAGACGCATATTTTTTGCAGCGATTATGAAATTTCAAATGAGGGTTAGTATTCCCAACTGGCGATGTATATAAATCATTTACAAGTTTAATACAGCAGAATTAAGGTAAAGCAATTAAATCTGATAATATTAAACTTCTGAATTTCTATTCTGCTCTTTCGTTAATTCGCTTTATCCCTAATTTGAATACAAATAAATTGAATAATTCATTAGGTATTGTTAAAATTTGCGCCCCATATTCCGATTATTCAATAAAATGCAACTTATCCACGTTGATTGCTTTTTGAATGCAGAAAAACTACCACGAAAAATAAATAAGTACAATTCAGATGAATTAAATCCACATAGTCTCCAGTTAATAATATAACCACAACTATTTTGTGACTTGCGTTAATTTAAGTGAAATTAATTTTATTTGAACAGCTAAGAAATGTTAATGCCGACTTCGTCAGTGAAATACGGGTTGAGAATTCTACATGAAATTACTTTCTCATAGTAATTTTTGTCTAAATTTAAGTATTCTGGCAAATAATTTTTGCACAAACTAACAAACATTGTTAACTCAGCATCTCTTCATGATATATTCACGGTACATTTATTAGAAAAAACTCATATTAGACACATTAGTGTACTATGCACTGTTTTATAAAGATATGGCTTGGATTAGATTAGTTTGTGTTTGTAATAACGATTAGAAGCTATACAATCTTAGGCGAAGATGGCGTAGTAGATAAACCATCCTTCGGAGGGGGTGCAAAATTATCAGTCCTTTGTCTATTAAATGTTAGGCAAGTAAAAGATCCCTGCTCTTTGAAAGAGAAGAGGTTCGCCAAAATTGCTGGTTGGAGGTAGCTCATCTACATGTGTCGGTGATAGGTTTCAGTAGCGAAAATAGGCCGACGTTAAATAAATGCAAATTAAAAAATATTTAAAAAAAATAATAACCATTAGAAACTAGTACATCTAGAAAAACGTCTCATGCAATTGTTTATAAAATTCAATGGTTTCTAAAGTAAATCGCAATTTAGTATATTTAAGGAGGGAAAAAAACCAAAGCATCAAAAGTTTGTAGGATCTTTTGCAATACATTTCCTCCCCTGTTTTCGAGGGTGAGAAAAACGGTGGTGATGGTTTCGAGTTTTGAAACCCTTGCATACTACCCCTGTCAAGGAAAAATCACCTCTATCGACGGCTTTTTAGTCTTGGGCTTGCGAGGGATCGTCGGATCCGTTTTTTTTTTTTTTAGGGAATAGTAACAAATTCAGGTCATTTATTTTGAATCTATCCCCGATCGTAATAGCAGTATCGCAAAAATAAGAAAATACGGACTCGAGAAAGTTTTATATGAGTTTTCGAGGGCAGGGATCATGATGGAAGTGCTATTTTTCACCCTATCCTCCTGAAATACCCCCAAAGTATAAAACCACCCCCTCTTCCATGCTGCCCATCCTAGACATGCGGAGATTCATCGGACCAGGGGTTTTTATGGGAATATCAGGAAAACTAACCATTACTAAACCACAGTTGACAGTTCAAACTACCCTGCTCGCAAAATCGAAATCAATTGAAAAACGGAAAAACGGGTTTCTCACTGGTTTTAGAGGGCGGTAATCACAATGGTGGTATTTTTTTCACTCTACCCTCTCGAAACTACCCCCAACGTATAAAACCAACCTCTCTTCCATGCTGTTGGTCCTAGGCATGCGTAGATTCGTCATACCGGGGTTTTTATGGGAATATCAGGGAAACTAACCATTACTCAACCACCGGGTGTTGAAACTACCCTGCTTGCAACACCGAAATCGCTCACGGATTTTCGAGGGCGGGAATCACGATGGTGGTGTTATTTTTCACCCTACCCCCCAGCAACTACCCCCAATGTATAAAAATATCCCTTTTCTATAAACTATAAGTGTAGCCCCCGGGGGTTGCTTAGGTCAACTGTCGTTGTGTAGTGGTTAGTTTCCCTGATATTCCCATAAAAACTCCAGTTCGACGAATCCACACATGCCTAGGACCGACAGGATGGAAGAGGGGGATTGTTTTAATACGTAGGGAGTAGCTTTGAGAGGGTAGATTTAAAAAAGACCATACCGCTCTCTGAAAGCCGTGAGAGGCCCGTTTTCCCATTTTTCCAGTGATTTTGGCTTTGCAATCAGGGTGTTTCAACCTCCGAGGGCTGCTTAGGTCAATTGTCGTTTATTAATGGTTAGTTTCCCCTGATCTTCTCATAAAAACCCCGATCCAACGAATCCTCGCATTCCTAAGACCGACAGCATGGAAGAGGGCGTGATTCTTTTACGTTGGAGGTAGTTGTGGGAGGGTAAGGTGAAAAATAGCACTTCCATCATGATACCTGCCCTCGAAATCCCATAAAAAAACCCGCGAGTCCGTATTTTCTTATTTTTTGGAGATATTGCTATTACGGGCGGGGATAGCTTCAATCCCCGGGGGTCGGTCTAAGGGTACTCTAATGTAAATTAACTGAATTTATTATTATGCCACCAAAAAAACCGATTCGACGCTCCCTCGCAAGGCCAAGACCGAGAAGTCGGAAATTGGCGTGGTTTTTCCTTGATAGGGGGGGAAATGTATTGCAAAAGATCCTACAAACTTTTGATATTCAGAACTTCATTAAATGGACTGATAATTATACTCGTAAAAACTTGGTACCTCCACACGCAGTAATAAAATGTCATAGCTTAGTCAAAATACGTACCTACAAATGAAAAATTATTTGGATTTTTTTAAAGCAGTGTTTTTTGTATAAAAAATTAGTATTAAACAATGTTGCAGCCATGAAGTTTTTATTTTTTTTACCTAAAGTTCAAGAAATGATTTTTTGAAGCTTTTTGTGCAAAAAACCTTCAGTGAAAATAATTCCAGCTAATTTTTCATTTGTACATATTCTAACTGGACATTTGGACATTTAGAAAAAAAAACGGCAATGACCAAAAATAATGCCAAATTACGATGAAGTTCATCCGAACATTTTGACGATGAAAACCGACAAAAATGGTAATTACACAAAGCTGTCTTAATAAGCTTTAAAATGAGCCCTTAATTGTTCCGCTAAAACTAAAAAGTTATGTCCGAGAAAATATGAGATTTCATGTTTCTTTTATAATTACCGCCAATAATCACAATAATTAATTCCAATTTAATGACTACTCAACGAGATAATGTACCTGTAAATACCAAGCGATAAAACATTTACAGTAAATTAATAATTTCATATCGTAGACAATGGAGTAATGAAAAAGTATGGGCAAATGAAACTGCCCTTGGTCCTAATAAAAATATCACCCAGTATACATGTTTTGATAAAATTATTCTCGCATTATTAGTAGAGCAACTCTCTACAAAAAACTATGATCAAACTATTGCTCCATAATGAGTATATTAAAGGACTGGACACCTGTAAAATTTTCCTAGTATTTCTGTAACAGGAGAAGTAACTCGATATGTGAGAGATAGAAAATAAAGTATGTGACAGGGTTCAAGGCAAAGCATTCTAAAGATGTTAGTTACGATGAGCCCTTTGATCTTTCAAGACAGGAAGGGTTGTGAAAGACATTTCTAAGGCGGAAGTTTCGAAGCAGATTGTGTGCATTGTTGTAAATTTTCTTTGTGGAATTTTCCCAAATATCTTACAGAGACGGTAGTAAATTTAAAAAGGACAAATTTTTCGCAATAACATGATGTAATAATAGAAAGACGCATACAAAACAATATATAATAAAATAATGTAATTCTTAAGTAAATATAACATATGTAATAACAAAGTGTCGAAATGGATATTATCGCGATAAATTTACGGAAACCGTTGTCTACGATTTTTCTGAATATATACATAAATGCATTGAAAATAAGAAATCAGTTGTTCCACTTTTTTATATGTCAAGTGCTTTTGACTATTGAATTCGAATTTATCGAAAAAAAACTAAATGCTATAGGTTTCAGAGGCAAATTGTTCTCATGGGTAAACTCTTTTAAATAACCGAAAAATATAGGTTAAAATTAGAAACATTTTTTTCTGACAAATTTCAAACTCAACATGGTGTTCCGCAGGGGTCTGCACTGGATCCTCTCATATCTCAATTATTTACCTGTTGCAACCGAAGCATTAGCGTTTTGATGGTAATATGCAATTATTACACTTAACGCGCCAGACTTGCAACTTGTAATTCAGCGCTCGGCGGGGCACATAGCCCGAAGAGTAGCTGTTGGTTGCAGTCTGGTTACGTTCCTTATAGTAAAATAAGGATTTTATAGAGGAGTTTGCGACTAAAAATATTATGTATTAATATTCCGCCCTCTAAAAGCACATTTGAACAATGCTAAGCCCAGTCAGGCTATTTATTTTTCGATTGCAACAGACACTGGACCGCTGGATGGCGCCTGCTGACTATGTTACATGTCGCTATTGTAAAAATACAGGGATGTACCAAATTGTCGAAGGATCCTCATGCCGGTCGTCGCATGCCTACCTTCCACTGACGAGAGCCAACAGCTCGAAACTGCAGTCTGCAAGTGGTGTGTGACGGCTGGCAAGAGAGCTCCTTTAAGTAGGATCAGTCTTTTGGCTTGTGTTGTTGCAATCGAAGCATTAACGTTTTGATGGTAATATGCAATTATTACACTTAACGCGCCAGACTTGCAACTTGTAATTCAGCGCTCGGCGGGGCACATAGCCCGGAGAGTAGCTGTTGCTTGCAGTCTGGTTACGTTCCTTATAGTAAAATAAAGATTTTATAGAGGAGTTTGCGACTAAAATATGTATTAATCTTTGAAAAATGTTTAAAAAAAGGCTTATGGATTTTCTTATTTTAAAAAATATATTTTACAGAAAGCAAAATTGTTTTAGAGGTAAAAATGTACTGAGGATGCTGTTTATGATCTAACTACTGAAGTAATAAATAATCTAAATAAGAATAAAAAAAGTCTTGTAGTATATATAGACTTGGCAAAGGCGTTTGACACAGTATGCCATACATCATATTTGATAGACTGAAAAATGTTGGAGTTAGAGGATACACATTGCACTTGTTTGAGAATTACTTAACTGACAAAAAGCAAAAGCCAAAAATAGAGGAATCTTTCAGTAACTCTCAGACTATTACAATGGGTGTACCGCAGAGTGCTTGTATTGAGACCTCTGCTATTTTTCGTTTAACGAAATTGGAAATATACCAAATAATGGAACTGCAATCTCATATACAGATGACACTGCTATTTTATTTAGAGGAGCAAATTGGACAGATGTATACGAAAAAGCTGAAGCAGGTTTCCAGTCGATACAAAATTGGCTAGATTTTAGTTTAAGTTTAATTATTAAAAAAAACAACATTTATAGCTTTTCCATCTCAGCTGCTGATCAACCTGTTCAAAATACACTAAAAATCTACTAAAACATACTACCTGAAATAAAAAAGGGTAAAATCTACTAAATATTTGAGAGTTATTATTTATCAGCTTCTGAGATGGAACGAACACAGTAATTTTATAGCAACAAAAATTCGTAAACTATTTCATAAATTGTATCAGTTAAGATCCGTCGTAAATAATAAATTGTTAATGATTTTATACAACGTCTTAGTCGAGTCTATATTAAAATAATGCATTGTAATTTGGGGTGGATTATACGACAATTCATTACATAAGTTTGCTATGTGTCAAAATACTACAATAAAAATAATTTTTAGGAGAGAAAGAACGTACTCCACTAACGAACTATATAAGAATACAAATATAATGAATATTAGAAGCCTCTATGTCTACAGTTGTTTAAATTTTACAGTTAAAATCAACATCTGTCATCCATAATTATGAAACTAGAACGATAATTAAAAAATCACTGAAAGTTCCATTTCAAACAAAGTGTTACAGTTCAATTTTACATTTATACATTATTTTTAAAAAATCTCTAAATCATTACTTTATCTCTTACATTTAATGTCTAACGAATTCGTGTTATCCGTCGTCACGCGTAATATTTGTTATTTAGTTGTCTATATGAATCCGCAATTGTAAGGAATCTGTTGCAATTAAGTGTAGGCATGACATTATACATTTTGTTGTGTAGCGTGTTGCATATACTTAGGCTCTCTATTTCTGTAATTCTTAAGCTAGGCAACCAATAACTTTTAATTAGTTTATAGGTAGATTCCTATAACCTACTGACGATCGGCAACACAGATTTATTTCTTCACAATAGTTTTTGGCTTAGTTTTTGTCTTCCGGTAGTCTGTCACTTTTCACGTGTAGTTCGCTCGAACGCTTGGCAATTTATTAATTGGTATTTTTACGTGCTCGTTGCGATTTTTGAAGCAAGTAATTTCACCATTTTGGGATATATTCGCAACGTTATATTTTCGATTTTCCATTTATGTTTGGACGAGTGCATATTTTTATGGTATTGGAAATCGATTGTCTTCATTGGAAGGATCTATACGTAAAAGCCATTTTTGCCAAATTTACACGAGGCCAAGGACATCCAAGGTCAACAACATTTTTCTAAGAAAACCCTCCGAAACGAGGTAATTATTTTATTTTTATATTCAAACTAGCAAAATATCACTTGTAGTAAATTGTTCAATGGTAAAAATTTATTTTTAGGGTTTTTTTTTCCACCTACGGTTTCGCCTAGGATTTCGTAGTTTTTCCTACGTTTTTTTTGTCTCCCCTGATACGAATAACTTTTTTGGTCTACACGTACTTATGTTACTTCTCCTTGCTGGACTGGAATCTCTTTTTTGTGGAGGAGCCATCCATTTTCTGGGTTAATTGATAGGCTGGAAGTTGCCCATTCCTGAAATTTGAGCCGAAGCTGAAGCCCTGCTGCCTGCAAGTTGTATCCTTCTTGTGCCATATATATATTGATTTTTTTTTAATATATTGCATATTTTGCTTAAAAAAAAATTCACCACTGTACCTATATATATATATATATATATATATATATATATATATATTAAATTTTGCTAAACATCATATGAAAATATTATGTTAACGAATTAAAACATCTATGATATTTGTTGGGGGTTTAAGCACTTACGTAAGACGCGTATACCCAGTTAAATATATTTTTTTTTAGTGTTGAATTTGTCTGTCATACCATATACCTTACGTTATTGTACTGTTGAATGTTATAAAGTGAGCCTACTTCGTTTATTGTTATTAAAAGATAAAACTGAATTTGAATTTTTCATTATCGTCTCGCTAAGTAATTTATTTAGTAAATTTGAGGTTACATTGTACTTGAGCTGGTATTTGGAGAAAAAAAATTTATTTGGCGCCCTGATACATCAAGAAGTTTAGAACCCCGACCATCTCCACTGTCAGTCGGCCGGCAAATACCGTTAGTCAACAGACGACGACCAACTAGGTACGTCAGATTGTAGTTTTAAAATTTGACGTAGCAAAAGGTATATGACTTATTTTGCCCCTCGGTTTTATAATATCCTGCCTCTCAAAATTAGACAGATTGCAAAAAAAAAATTAAATAGAATATAAAAACTACTACCTTTTCGTAGCCCTATTCTAATTATTATTATATAATAATGAAGGAACGTATGCTGTCAAGTTATGATATTCTCCTTTATAATTAAATTAATTTTAATTGTTTCCGATTATAAGATAATATTTTAACAACTTATACAAATAGTACAGTAAGTACATGTCAAAAATTAGTTAGAAAGATGTGCTCTGATTCTCATTAGGATTATATTTAGAGTCTACGGCCCTTTGTATTTATTTATTTATTTATGTAAGTATTAACTTTATCTAATACACAACATTTGCATCTTTGTAAGACTTGTTATATGAGAACTTGAATAAAGTATGAACGTATATAAGCGCATATCATAAGTTTCGGCTTGTTAAATGAAGTTTCCAGATGTTTCCAATGTTGAATCAAATTGGCCTACTTATGCTGTGAATTTGTATAGATTCCAAAACAATGTCTCGAACGATGAAACAACTAACTAACTAAAACAATTTTTCCAAACCCGTAGGTGTGTATCTTTTCTAAACAGGTATAACAATACCAGCAGCGTTAACTCTAAAACATTTTCCTTTACAGCGTATTTCAATTTTCATTAACTTCTCGTTCATGCTGAATTTGATTACCCGCGTCTTCTCAAAGTGCGTTAATTAATATCTGGATATTATTTAGGTTAATGTAAAATACAACAACCATTCCCTAAGGGTTCGTAAGCTAATTAAAACAATTACATTTAAAACGTAAGTGCGCCTTCTCGTAGACTAAAATGATGGATATTTGAATATTTCAATCTCGCCTGGTCCTTACACTTATCTTAAATAACAATTAATTAAACACAAATGAAAATGTAATTCTGGATAATATTATTCGAGATAAGATACTCAGAATAAAGTGTGTTTCCGAAGTTTAGAACGCGAGAGAAGTTACTTCATGTTAATTTTAAGGACAGCGCCAGCGTCACAAATCTTGAAATGTTGGTAGGTAATTTAATGGGATGACTGAGATCAGTCCTGTTTGTTCTTGTTTAATCAGATGGCTTCCTAGGAACGTAAAACCGTTAAAACTTGGGTTTGTATGCTTTCCTGTAATTAATAACGCAGATCTTTGTTTTATGTTTGAAATTGTCCAAGCAAAGAATATTTAATTTTAAAAGTTAAGCCGAAACGGATATCCTTAGTATTTATGCATGCAATTCTTCAATATCCTACAAGCCAGGGAGGTAGCGACAGTTTTCTTGAAATAATTTCTATAAAGCTAGATTTTTTTCCCAAGAAAGTTTAGATAGTATCTACGACGAAGGTCCAATTCTACCAATCTATAAGTGCTGCAAAAATGAGTAAACAATTAAACAACATGTTGCAAAAAGTTGCATAATTGTATTATATCTACAAGATTGAAAGTCTTTCTATTTGCTAAATTATTTCACTAGTTTTATGTACCTATTTTTGTATCTTAGAAACTTAGTAATGTTTTTAATACTAAATTATGTATCTCTGTTACAACATTTCAGAACCAATTGTCTACAAGTCTACAAAACATTTACATTCATTTATATTTCATTTCTATACTTTGTTTTCTATGTAGATGTGGTCATTTTCTTTACCTTTGAAACTTGCTCATTCTCCTGCTATATAGTGTATCCTATATGATGTAATGTATTTACTGAATTCGCACAAAACAGTTTGTAAACAATTTAGCAATTTATTACCACAGTTCGTATTTTTGATTATGTATACAAATTGCAAAGTAACTTTCCAATCTGAGGTGTTCAACTAATGTCAACCTATTATTGATTAATGATTCTTTTATCGATTGTATACCTGTCACTATTTTAATTGTGAGTAAGGAAACCTAACTAATATATATATATATATATATATATATATATATATATATATATATATATAAATTCATCTTCTAAATTTACATTTATTCTGTACTAAATTTTTTTTAATTCTGCTTTTACATTTACTTTTATGTATTAAGCAATAATACATATTAATTACTTTTACGTATTAAGCAGATTTATTTATCAGTCCTTTAGCATTCATGTTTATTTTTCCATAATTTCGCATTTACTTTTGTGATTATTACTTTTTCCAAGGTTGGATAATATTTCTCTGCTTTTGTTAAGGCATTTAAGCCTTCGATTTTGTATCATTTCTACAATCTTCACACATAAACTTACTTTGAAAAACGCAGTCTTGCAAGAATAAATTGCCAAAGATATTTAGATTGGATGTTCCACGAGACAATTGGGGCCTGAATTGCAGTACTAGAGCTTTCCACCTTCAACCATACTTAGTCTGGAAATCTTGAAGATTGGTACAATATTCACGATTATTTTTTTGCTATTAATTATTCTTTGTTGCTAATACAATTTTATAAACATAAAATTTTACCTAAATTTATATTTCAAACAACTTCACATTATAAAATTTATTTATTTACGTAATATATTTTATCATTCATTTTATACAATTTTTTTAATTTCCCTCACCAATAAGTCTCGTTTATAGGAGGCTGGTTTTACGAGAAAAAGAGACAACTCAACTATCAACTATAGATGATACCCAAATAATATCAATTTTTCATTGTCTCCTTCTCTCGAACAAAATAAAAATTTGTTTTTATATTATACATTCAAAGAGGGTAAGTGTCACATATCTTACAAGTACTTCAAATCTACAACTCTTTGCTCGGGCTTAAATCAGCTAGTTGACCGCATATGTTGCCCCAATTCTTTCCCAAAAATATATAATCAGGGAAATGAGGTAACATAATTGGCGCCCAATGTGGGCTTTGATCGAAGGAGAGGGATAAGTATCAAAAACGATTATCACATTATAAAAAACAATAATTTCTTACAATAAATTTAACAGAAGATCGTGAATTTATTATTTATTAATATCTTGAATATATTTTCATTGGCGTTAAAAAAAATATAATTTGATAGATAAATTTCCTTACCGAAACAAAGATCATAATGGAGTAAATAAAAATGATTATTAACACATCTATAAGAATACTGCCTGTTCATTAATATTAATAAAGAATATAATTGTCATGATTTTAGACTATGTATTGCCATTTTGGCAACGTCTACCAAAGATTTAGTCACCTTTCAGTGGAAGTAGATTGTAATTATTAATCCAAATGACGTTTATTTATTATTCCAGAAAGAAATTTTAGCCTTGTAGATATAAGTAAAAAATTTCCGTTTTTCCACACTTTGCGTGGGTGGGAGACCTGAGATGGCAACGTTTCCGACGCTGTAGAATATTATTTTCCAGTATGTTTTTATGTCATCCGTGAGTATGTAAAATTTCAATCTTGTAGATATAATGCATTTATGCAACTTTTTGCAATATTCTGTTTAATTTTTTTACTCACTTTTGCAACACTAAAAGTTTGGTAAACTTGCACTTTCATCATGGAACTATTATGAGAAAAAAATCTGTCGCTACCTCCCTGGCTATACAGGCCAAAGTTCATTTACAAGATAATTCTATTTGGAATTACATAACTACTTAATTAAAAAATAATTATGTAATATTTCTCCTCAGGGCTGCGTAAAATATTTTAGTAAAATACTTCAATTACCAAGTACCACATACTGATCTAGAGTTCTTTACAGTAAAAAATATTAAATACTTTTCTTTGAACAGTTGTTCTAATTACCAAGCAAACTATTTAAAAAAAAGTCAATATCACAAACGGTTCCAGAATAAACGTGCGCACAAAATAGGTTACAGAGAAACAGACAGACTGACAGACAGGAAATTTTGTTTCGCTCAAATTTATAATCTCAACGTTTCATGACATTTTAAGCCTATTTCAACAAAAAAAATTTTTAAAAAAATTTTGCGCTACTATACTTCCACTGGACGTGGAAGTAAAAGTAAAGCGCCAAGTACCAAGCCTTTAGAAATATAGATGTCTAATACAAAGTACTACTTGTACTTGAAGCCCTTGCAGTGCTTTACATACTTTGAAGTACTTTAAGCATCTTCGAAAGTACAAGTAATCATCAGTTACCACAGTAAATCTATAATATAAAATTCGTCAAAACCTACAAAAAATAATATAAGCCAAATGTTTTGCATAAGACGTCTTTAGTACCTGATTAATTAAATATTAAAAATCTCGAAGAATCTCGTATGGGCATCCTTTTCTTTAGCCTGTAAATCTTTTAATCGTCGAAATTTTGCAATCTTAGTAAAATCCCCGTTTATGACGTAATTTTGAACCAAATTTATCTAAGTTAAGGTGTAAATATATAGCTCAAATCAGGAATACTATTGTCCTCGTCATTATTATGTACTTCAAAGACATGAGATTTTTTAAATCTTTATAAATACAAAGCACTTAGGATGTAAATAACAGAAAATCACATCTGCTAGGGCTACGACAGAAGTTCCATGCGTAAATATGCGTTTTACAAATCGCTAATTGTAACAGCAACCAACGTTCCGCTTTCTGTCAGTTCGTTGTCAATTCAGTAGGGTGCAGTGGACGCGTACATAAGATTTATTGATTCTTTATTATTTTTCTTCCGTCTTTTATAAGTTCTTAGTGTTTGTAAAGAAACTAACATCAAAGTTCCCGGCAAAAGACTGAATGCAATAGCCAGAGACATGGTGGTGAAATTAGTTGATCACTCCAATCAGGAAAAACATAAAAGTGGTCCACTTCTATCTTTATGCAAGCAGTCTATGCTGTGAAATGTAAAATTAAATACGGCAGCAGATGTTAAAATGCATTTATTCATGAAAGCAGACCCTCACAAGACTAAAAATTAACATCATTATCAACTATTTGCGATAGTGATCTTGTGCAAATGACGAAAAAATTCGCTTTGCCCTGTATGTTTCACCACATAATATTAACAGACATAAATAAAATATCTATTACGTCCGATGGAGGACATCTCCTTGGCCGTATGGTGTGGTCGAAGTATTCAAGCTATGGCGAGGTTTGTGAAATGTACATAAGTTGCGTATTCGGATAGTTTGTAATCTCTATCGTTGTATTTGATGGTTACATAATCGATCCAAGCACCAAAGCAGAAGAGCCAAAGTGATGCTCCATGAGGAAGGTTTACGCCAACAAATATATTAGAGCCCTATTTTCTAGACAACAATTAAGAACAAAGCTTAGCTAATATCCTTGTTAATATTTTATTAATAATATTCGTCCCGTATTTTCATATTGGGGCTTGTCTAGAAGGGCTTTGAATAAATAGCTTGCGAGTAACTTAGCATTGTTTTAAACACAACCTTTCCCATACTAATATTACAATCCTCTCCTTTCCTGGCAAGAAATTCCCATACCTCCTGCGGTTCTTGCTGGACTCTAACGATATTAACTTTCGAACAATATTACTTTTCGATTATCATTTTTTTTTTTTTGATAATCCATGTGAATGAACGATTTGAAATGTAATCATGTACACATTCGATACTTATTAGATTGTCTGTATCCATTCCATAATTTTACTTAAATTAATTTGTTTCTATTACAGCTGCATTTAATTGGTATTCAACTACCCACTTGAGCTCTATAGATGTCACAAACAAACGTGAGTGATAGATCTGGTGGAGGCGCAGGTTTATTCAACTAATTTACGGGATAAGGACACTTTTGCTGACACAATTATTACTGGAGCATTGTATAGAATATCACAGAGTATAAATATCGACTGGCAACTAATCAACTTTATAATATCAGTCTGCGTAATGGAACACAGAATATAATTTTGAAATTTATGTGTTCTGATTAAATAATTTTCTAAGTAATTGTGAAATAATTAGTAACCAACTAATTTAAAATGCAACGTACGCGTAAATATGTGTATCTACTTCTTTTTTGAAGTTCTGAATAAATATTGGAACGATTCCGTCACAATATTGGCGCTATTAAGCCACTTCCTCATCTCGTCTAAGTTTCAGACACAAATTTATCAAAGGCAGACATTTACAGAGTTCTCTCCAACACCTGGCGTGGAACCAGTCAGACATCCACGGAGTGAAATTCTGTTAAAGCTGAAGCGTTGACTGGGGTAGGAGAGATAATATGTAAGATTATTTAAAAAAAAAACATGACCATTGCCTATGAGAAAAATTAGGGAAGTTAAAAACATTACAAATTCCAAAAAATGAAGATAATTAGAATGTAGACTTAACAAAAATAGATGCAACACTAGATGAATTTTGATAGCGGGCGCGGAAAAACCTCAACGAAAAAACCCGTTAGCGGTAACAACCGTAAGCAACATTTAACTGCATAATCTATCATATTCTAATGTTCGGGTTAAAAATTAAATTTTAACTTTAATAAAGGTAGCGGTTGAGAAGAGCAAATTTAAGATGAATTTTGGCGTACAGAAGAACAGTGTTGAGGGGGTTCTATTCGCGGATAACATCCAATTCACACGTGATGGAATTAACAACAGTAGAAACAAGTATACTTGGGCAACAAAAAATCCTCACATAGTAGTTCAAAGAAATTTAATATTAATGTGCGGTGTGAAATTTATAATAACCCTCTAATAGGGCCTCACACATTTTTGAAAGAATTTTAACTAGTGAATTTCTTTAACTTTCCTAAGAGATATTTTGCCCGATTTATTGAGAGACACTGCTACCAGGAACATATGGTTTCAGCACGATAGACTTGGTCCTCACTTTGCTTTACCGGTCAAAGATCATCTAAATCATCATTACCCCAACATGGATTTATAGAGGAAGTACAGTTAACTGACCATCAAGGTCGCCTGATCTTACAACTCTGGGCTATTTTCTATAGGGCTGTTACGAGTTTAATGCATATGCGACCCGCAATGCATATTTGTGTTTCGCGGGCCACATATCACCAAGCAGCGAGCCGTTGTCGCACAGATTTGGCCTCTGTCCGCTAGAGCTGCTAAGAACGGTCGCGTGACTTCCAGCTTGTTAAAAAGGAAAGATGAAAAGGTGTTAGCTTGCATGCACTGTGGATAATTTCTCAATTTATTGAAGTCTTCTTGTTGGATTTTGGGATTATCGGCAACAATAAAATTTCCTCCGGTTTGGTTGTTTCTGTTTGTCAGAGAATTTTAATGTTACTAAGGAAGTTTTATCTGCATTTGTGCTGGATTTAGGTGTATAGGTGAGTTAACCTTATTATCGCAATTTTATTCGGGCCTTACCCACGTGTTTCAAAAATGTATAGGCTGGTTGACCATTTTCCTTGGACGTATTTCGTTTGCTAGAGAGACGGACTCGACCCTGTTAATTGAGCTGTAGCATTCTACCACAGTTTTATCCGGATTGTTCCTTTGAGGAATCAGAGGCAAATTATTTCTTTTGTGAATTATATCTGATTTCAATTGCTACCATTACGTATGTCTTACATGCATTTCCGACTGTGCAAATTAAATGGGTGTATCTTTAGGGTCCACGGGCTAGGCTAAAACGTTCCACGGCTGGGGAGGCTATAAACCAACCACCATCGTCTGGCCTCCCGAAGTCACCGCCGTAGGGCTGCAGCTTCCCCACTTCCTGACGTCTGGGTACCGTACACCACCACCACCACATAAATAAACACCACAGAAATTAGACAACCCCCAATTCCAGAAGCCAGGGGCTTGTGCGGAAGGGAGTTGCACATTGAAAAAATGCGGATATACAACCATTTCCTCCGACGGTGCCGGAGCCAGGATTCGAACCCGGTGGAGCAATGTCCGTGTGATTAATCGCGATTGCCACCTCGCGCCTTAACCCACTCGGCTATCGACTAGACAACAACCTAGATAAGTGTTATTGCTTTCTCTACTTGGAAACCACCTTCAGTGGTTCTGCGTAGCAATATTTGTTTTTCTTTTAACTTACTTTTGTATATATGTAAACAAAGATTTTACTCATTCATTATTAATTAAGTAGGTTCCCCAATTTAATATTTATTATAGGCAACCCTCACGCTTGTAAACCAAGTGTAACTACACGAGCGGAATTTATCTTTATTTATTTTGTAACATATTTATCAAAATATAGCCATATAACTGTACATCGCTAGGTTCATATTAGATAACCATAAGTTGTAAATACAGTAATATAGTCAATTTCAGGTTGAGAGGTAGTGTTATTATTTCGTCTGCGACCACTAAGAATGGAACACTCAGCGACTTTATGTTAAATAAACTAAAAAATTTAATAGTTTGTTAAACTTGGGCTTAAAGCCCTGAGATTTCTGAGCTAGTGAAGTTTTTGTCGTGGGCACGCTACTTCACTTATCCGGGCTAGGTAGTGTGCACGATCTGCTACGCATAGTAGCCCAAGTGTGTATTCTTTTTGAGTTATCTTGCAACCCCTACCGCTTCACAGTATGTGGTTGATAAACCCGTAGCAGGGCCATCTAGATCAGATTTAAATTAAGATTATGTGATTAACTAATTTTACTTTTGGCTTACTGTGACGCTGTCTTGGTCAGTTTTATTACAAAAGAAATCGCAAAATATTCAAAATTCCTGTTTAAAATTTAGTTTCAATTTACATAAATTCGATCAAATCTGTACTAAATCGAAGGAATCAAATTGGCTTAATCTTAATGAAAGCTTAGCTTGCTTAATATTTAAAGTTAGCCTCACTCAATCGCCACAATATTTATTAAGTAAACTTGTTAATAAAGACAGTGATACACATACTCGTCCAACCAGGCACTGTAAATACTAGAATATGCCTGTTTTATTTCAACATTCACTTAATTTCAGCGCTGCCAAAATGTACAATTCCATACCTAATAACCTGAAAAATCTGTGTGTCCTCATTTAGGAGATAGGTCAAAGCCTACACATTTACTAAAATAAACGATATTGAATATTGCACGTTGTATCTGTATTTATTTCAGATGCTTATATGGAACAGCATCTATGTTAAATATCGCCATCACCCTTATGTAGCCCTTGTATTTATTATCTTACATAAAAAATAAAGACATATGATCGTTATTATTATATACCTTCTATTTCACCAACTGAACATGACCGTCTTGAACGAGGAACACTGGCATAGTGCTTGAAGCGCACCGGAAATCTCAATATTTTCCCAATATTCTTCCGCTCTTAAAAAATATATTTATCTATGATATAGAGTACCTCGCCCTGATACTGGGGAAGGGCTATGTTGAAGCTATTGCATTAAATTTGCATGATGATAGTTAGAACTCAATAGTTTCAATAAATCTGTCAATGAGTAAATCCATGAACGATTTAGGCATAAGGGGACATATCGTGTAATCATTGTCAGGAACCATCTATAATAACGATAATTTAAGGTATTGATTGCACCGTTCTATCCAATAGACCACAATAAATTCCTCGGCCTCCGACTTCGGCCCGATTGACCTTAAGGAAGCGAGGGTCAGCTTTGTCGATAAACCGAATGCTTTTGCGGTGTTAAAATACACACTGTACCTTTTGCACAGATTCCTCTATTAGGCAACTTTAACGGAAAAAAAAACCGATATTATTAATATTACACTTCAAATCTTATATATTGTCAATATCCCTCTATCTACGAGCTCATTCTTTTCCTTCAATCTTTCAGTTCTCTTGTCGTTTCCCTAGCGTTCTCCTGTCGTAGGTAAACTTTTTCTAATGGATTGGGGTCATTTATTTTCTTTTAATAAATGACCAAATTACTGCTTAAAATCACTTATTCACCTTCTGTGAAACAGCGGGTTAGGTTTCCGGTTGAATTTCTAAAGTTAGATTGATGAAGATTTACATTTTTGGGAGCATATTCCACAGGGATATGCTAGTGGTAGCCAGCGTGAACGTAACCGTGGATTCAAATTTAAATTAAACGCATTTCCCGTTATAACCTGCTCCGGTAAATGTGATTTAAAATAATCATTATAAATGCCCTTTGAGGATTAAGAATATCAGCCTTGTCCATTTTAAATCAAACGTTTGACGAGAACCCGTGAACTAGATACTCAGTGGCTTAGTGCTAGCTAACGTGATAGGCCTGATACCTAGAAGATCCGGGTTCGAATCCTACTAGGGTGTTTAGTGGAATTTTTAATATTATATCGAAATCTAGATGCGGTTTTGTTAATCGCTGATATCTGTTGGGAATTATCAGCTACGGCAAAAAGCAATGTCGCTGTAAATGGTTGTTGTGTAATTGTCTATATGTGCATATGCCCTGGTTAACTTGTGGCTAAACTACTTCAGGACGTTAATATAATTAAAACAGTAGAATAAAAATAAAAATGAAACATATTATTACGCCAAACAGCAACAATTTTAAAATAATTTTAGCACGTTGCAGAGGTTATTTATTTATTTATTTATTAATCACCACTTTACAGGAACGATATTTCCAATTACAGAGTTGTATACACACACGTACACATAGACAATTATACAACGACCAGTCCCTTCGACATTGCCATCTGTCGCAGCTGAGACTCGAACACAAAAGTGGTACAGCTACTAGACGTGTTGTCTCTCACACAACCTCGTCAACTACTGCCAATTCGATAATACATAAAAAAATACTAAACATCCATATACTAGCAAGGATTCGAACCTGGGACTCCATGGTTGCAAGCCGAACAATTCCCGATTAAAATCTTTTATTGCCCATTTTGTATAATTCTACGAAGGCGTAGAAGGGCCACCCTATTGTTTTTATTGAAATTCCGACTTTGAACTCGGAATTTCGACTTTAAACACGGAATTCCGACTTTGAACTCGGAATTCCGACTTTAAACACGGAATTCCGACTTCAAAGTCGGAATTCTTGTTTTAATCTACGTTACGTAACAGTTCAGTTCTCCCTTCGATCGTGGAAGAGTATACGTCTGTATTAATAAATGTGGATTAGGACGGGCAATCGAGACAACATTAGATGCATACCAATTCATAAGCTTGTAGAAATTCATGGTACTGAATTATGTAATATACTTTCGGCGGCTCACATACTAACCGGATGCGATTACACGAGCAAAATTGGTTCGAAAAAATCAATTTCAAAAATTAATCAAACAAGGTTTTTCAAAAATTTCGCTTTAGGTCCTATAGAATCTTGCACGGCACAGGCTGAAGAATTTCTTGTGTTAACGATAAAGCTTAATTCATCTTGTAAAACTGAACTGAAGGCTTGGTTTTATTATAACTCCAAAAATTTTGTTCCAGAGAATTTACCACCAACCTCATTCACATGTGCCAATCATATTAAAAGATATTGTGTTGATTTGTATTTTAATTGTGATAGAGGAATTAACTATGATCCATTAGATGTCACTAAATACGGTTTTGAGCTAGAAGCAGATAACGAATTTTTAAAACCAATTTGTAATTTGTGTTACATTACGGAGAGTTTTCTTTTGATGTGCTCTTGTAATACAGAATGTGAGAAAAAATGTTGCATTTGTAAAAAAAATAAGTGCTTTGTTCAAATTTCTGCAAATGCAATAATTTTAATTTGTGTAAAAACAAATAATTAAATTTCAATTTACAATCACCGCAAAGATCTTATTTTATTTTATAACATAAAAACCAAAATTTAATGTATAAAAGCATGTCTCCTACATATTTATTACAACTAATGCAACTAACATACGTTTCAAATGTGTTGAGCCCTCACTTTAATCGCGAATATATCAAAAATGCAGTGGCGAAAAAACTAAAAATAAGATATGTTCATTTTATGTATTTTGTAAACTACTCACTGAATTTGAATAACTTGAGTTTAAACATTTATGAAGATTGAAGTGAAGGCTCAATACATTTTTTTTTTTTAATTATTTCATAGCAAATTTAAAACCTATTCTAATCTATATACAGAGTATTTAGCAAATATTTTGATTTGTACTTCGCTTGAGTTGGGTACCATCCACTGATGGTTCTGTATTTTCACCTAGTCCGTTAGGTCTTCTGACCACGTTTTTTTTTTATCTTCTTTTATCTAACGGTAGCTGATACAGTTGATTTATGTTTAGACTACTGTGGGCAGTATCTCGCTCTTTTGCTTTATTAGCGTGGAGGGTAATAACATCCTTTATGGAGGAAATTCCAAGATCGTTGTGGAGAGTAGTCGCGTTGGACACATATCATGGAGCGTCTGCTAACATGCGGAGTGTTTTTGATTGGAAGGTTTGTACTATTTTTTTATTGGAAGATTTGCTGCAGCCCCAAAGTTCGATCCCGTAAGTCCAGATTGGAAAATAAGTATTTTGTTTTTCAATGACAACTGCGACTTTTTACCTACCCACCAATACATTTGTTTGACTTTTAAGTTCAGTTTAGTTCTTCTAGCCTTGATGTGGCTTTTCTAAGTAAGCTTCTGGTCCAAGTGGAGTCCTAGATATTTGACTTCCGATTTCACTAGGATTGGAATATTATTTAAATAAACTTGCGGGCATATAGTCCATCTCGTGGTAAATGTGATTCTTATTATATTAAGTCCGTTATCTTAAAAGATACGAAAAAATTGACAAGAACTTTTATTTTTCAGCGTAAAATTTGTAGTTGAACTAAAAAAAGAAAATTAAAATCGGATCAGCGGTTGCGGAGATAGAGTGCACATCCTGTTTGGCATAAAAACCAATATGGCGAACTTCCTCCCACTTTTCGGGATGTCCACCTTATGGATTCCTGACCTACATATTTCCCCAATTAAGATTCTGAAGTCAAAGTCCGTACATTCAATGGGTCAATGAAATCCTTGTCAGGGGTAGGTCTATAAGATTTGTAAACAATATTGGCGGTAAATTGAGCATATCGTGCCGTCATCAATTATCAGCTATCATGCAACTGTTATACATCAAATAATATTAACATATTTAGTCTAACGAACTAACCTAAAGAAATATTCTTATTACGTATTTTAGTTGTTAACAAAATGTCAACGGTAAGGGAAATTATCTATCATAAGGAACTATACTACATCAAATAATATTAACGTATTTAACCTAACGAACTAACCTAAAGAAATATTCGGATTACGTATTTTAGTTGTTAACAAAATATAGTAAAAAAAAAACTATCGATTCGACCCTCGACCTCGTAAAATCGGGCAACCTATCCACTACATCACAGACTGCTGATGAAAATCCTACATACATCTTACTATATCAATACGTAAATCGCGCAGTGTTAGAAGATGTCATGAATGAATGACGTCACGGTACGAGATGCTCAATTTACCCGCTTCCCTTTTAATGTATATTAATTTTTTGTGGTCAGACCTGTTCAGCTGTCTTTGGAAATTATTCCCTAATGACATTTGGATTTAGTACATACAAAAACAACAAAACAACGACGCGTTTACTATTCATTGTTACCATTTATTAAGATTTCTGTTCTACTGCCGGTACACAAAATAGTTATTCTTGGTGCTAGATTACGAAATGCCATTGTTGCATTCGAAAAGGAAAGTGTTTTTGCTAGCGACAGCGAATAGAAAAGAATCATTCGAGAATGCAAAAGAATTTCGCAATCGATTATCAAACAACATTTTTTCGAAAACTGTATCCCACAGTTCAAAAATTATTAAAAATGTGAAGCGAAAATTTTGACATTTACAATTAATTTATTTGACATGCATATCATCTACAATTTGCTATACATATTTTAATATCAAATATTCTTTGGCATGTCAGTAACAATACCAATGCAACAAACAATCTTTTGTAAACAATCGATAATTCTATCAAGAGAACGTGCGTTTTTGAAATCTTGAGTTGGTGACAGTTAATTCAATAACTTTATCATTGGACTTGAATAAAAACATAAAACATGTTACCAGAAGATTTTTGTAGGTGGATGTAAAAACTGTCTTTTTGACAATTTACAAATATCATGTAGAAGTAAACTTTTAATGACAGTTTTCGAAAAAAAAATAATAAACGGTCGCCATTAAATATACTTGTTTTTAAATTAATTATAAGGTTTACTTATTCCTTACACAACCTGAAAATGATTTTAGGAATACTAGTCCTGAGAACTGTATTGATTATAAATTTATAAGTTATACTAGAAATGTAAATCCGGATAGAACTACTTCAAAACCTGCCAAAATATAAATATTTAACAAAGGAAACGGACTCGGAAACGGATAATAATTATACAGTAAGATAAAATGTGGACGGCTATACTTTAATAATTGCACGTGGCTAATGGCAGTTAGCTGAAGGCCAATAAACCCCCTCAGAAAAAAAATAGTAATTTACTTTTGCTTCCCTACAAGTCGTTTATGTTTTCGGTGTATTATTTTATGTCTTAAAAATTTGCTTTCTCGTTTTTTTTCCATATCTATTAATGTTTCGAGCCTCCAGTTTTTTTGATACGTGTGAATATTTGTCGCCATTTTGAATTCAAAAATTCATGTAGGCAACAGGCAGATTTTGAATTCGCGATCTCAAATTAACAAGAAACCATCTGTTGTACAGAAGCCACCAAAGTTGTTAGGTTTGATTTAGGAAAGGTTTCTTTAGAAAATTTATCTATTGCTTATAATATACAGCAGCCCATAATCAAAATCAACTGTTATCACCTAATGCTAATTTCGATCACCAGGCTATAATTTATTACAATACAAATCCGATTTTCCTCTGACAAAACTCCCATAACGCTGCAGTAGCCGGTAAAACGTTTTTTCGTCAGTTAAAAAAAAATACGTTATTTTTTATCCCCTCCGTTCTCGATGAACTCTTATTATAGATGTTGAATAAAACAGGAATCAATACAGAACGGAAATTTTATATGTTGCATAATTGTATTAAAAATGGTATAAAAAAAGTTTCTCCCTAATGGCTGACACCTTTTTTAAATTATAAAATATGGTTTAAATAATCGAAAAAAATTTTCTATGCCGTACAGCTGCACGATCAAAAGTTTCCTTCATCAACCACTGACACCCCTATTGGCAAGTCTCATAAACCGGATTTTTATGAATATCAAAGCGCGAATCGGTTTCTTTTTAGTTGAAAAAATGATTCCGCGTCCTATACTAACATCAAAAAATTAGTTTGTACTTCGATATTAATGAAAGTCTCGTTTCAGGGCTGCTTTTTTGCCCGCAGGGGTGCGTTCGGTGGGTGGGGGATACTGAGACTACTAGCATTCGATTAAGCGCCCCAAAAAACATAGAGAAGTTTTACTCGGCTGTATTGCCATATCAAATTTTGCTCTCTTATTACTGAATTGCGGTAAAATGATGTTTTTCAACATATCAAGTTGAAAATTGTCCGTTAATATTTTTCATAGATTTTTTTGATATAAAACATCATTTCCATTAGAGAACGGACATTAGTGAGTAACAAAATTAGCCAAAAAATACGCGCAATTGAAATACAAGTACTGGGATATGCAACGATTAAAATGTCCGTTTTTATTTTTTTGTCGTAGAAAAACTTTAGAAATAGACGACAATTGTCGGAGTGGACACTAGGCGACGACAGGAATTCCCACCTGTTTAAAGTTTTCAGTATTTAACCCCTTACATCTTGACGCAGCACTAAAAACTTCCGTTTTCATTTTTTCCTCAAACTATGCATATTTATCAACACCATGAAATAGTAAACGGACATTAGGTGATTACTCAGATGACCCGTTATTTTTTAAAAGCTTTTTTAAACTTGCAATGTTTGTTACTTAGTTAGTTAGTTTAGGTCAAATCTTGCAATCAAAATTTCGATTAGTTCTAATTAAGCTAGAGCTTTGAAATTTTGCACATGTGTAAAAGTCCGATGACAATATACTTTAACATTTTCATATAAAAAAAAACAAGATGGCGGCTTTAAAATGGCGGACGACTTTATCGTTTATGATCCGATTCGACTCAAAATCGATATCCGGGGATTCTCGCTATCGCCAATTATGAATTCTTGGTTAAAATTTAGAAATTCAAGATGGCGGCACCAATATGGCGGACGACTTTTGTCATTTATGGCCCAAATCGATATCGGGGGTTTTCGGGTTCGATGATAACGAGTTTCTAATCAAATATTCAGCTCAGGATGGCAACGATTTTATCGTTCATGATCCGATTCGGCTCAAAATCGATATCTGGGGATTTTTGAGGTCGCTAATTATGAATTCTTGGTCGAAATTCATAAATTCAAAATGGCGGCGCCAATATGACTGACGACTTTTGTCATTTAGATCCAAATCGATCAAAATCGATATCTGGGGGTTTTCAGGTTCGTCGATTACAAATTTCTAGTCAAAAATTTTGTTCAGAATGGCGGCTTCAAGATAGCGGACGACTTTGTCGTTTATGATCCGATTCGACTCAAAATTGGTATCGGTTGGGTTTTCGAGATCGCCAGTTATGAATTCTTCGTCAAAATTCAGAAATTCAAAACGGCGGCACCAATATGGCTGACGAATCCATCATTCCACATCGATCAAAATCGATATCTGGGGGTTTTCGGGGTTGCAGATTACGAATTTTTAATCAAAAATTTAGTTCAAGATGGCGGACGACTTTACCGTTTATGATTTGATTCGTCTGAATATCTATCTGGGGATTACTGCATATCAATAGACTAAAAAGTAAAAAATAAAATTATATAAAAAAATATGTTTAAAAAAGTTTTTATTTACATGCTCTAAAAAGTATAAAATAAACTTTAAAGTAAATCAAACCCATCATTTTATTACATTATATAATTTCTTATGACATAAAAGCTTGTCGCGAGCAATCTCCTTTACACATAAACATCTCACCGTAATATTAGATATTTCCAATTGAGCTGACGGCCTTCTTATAAACGTTTTTGCATTATATTCTACTAAATCTAGCTAACAAATCAATATTTTTAAAAAAATTTCTAAACGAGCATTTTGACTACATACAAATGTTAAGAACATTTTCGGTTACATGTTGGCAACTACTTTCCGCCAGTTTTTACGAACAAGGGTTATCTCTGGATGAAATAAGTTTTTTTGACATATTGCAACATTATTTTTACCATAGCAAAATAAAAATATGTCTTTGCAGCACATTTCTCTTGATTTTTAACCGACAAAATAACAGAACCGACAATGTTTCCTCTAGAATACCCTATTTTATTTAACATTCTGCTGTAAAATTAAAAATTAGGGTTTTCACATTATTGCATTTTCTGGGCACCCTGTAGATGACACTTCAGTTTTAATATTGGTAAGTAATCTTATAGTACACGCAAATAGTACTTTTTAGAAAAAGTAATGTATAAAGCTATTATATTATGTACCGGTGGTGCATTCTGGCGGTTTTTCTTAATTTTCTCGTAAACCGTTAGTCGAACATAGAAAACGTATAGGATCAAAAATGTTGCGCATTAAATTCTACACAAAAACTGTAACATATTAGCTATTCCTTACTCAATTCTCGCAAATATAGTGTTCAAAGTTAGGAATAGCGTTTATAAGGCCGTTAAAATATGTAGAATTAGGTTTTAATGGTAATTAGAAGTTGTAATATATCTACATAAGTAAAATTATCTAGGTCAAATATTAAAATTTTGCTAAAATAATTATAGAGCACTATAATTGAGCATTATATAATTTGAGCTTATTTTCACACCGCCCATGAGGTAGAGCTCTTGGTGGTTTCTTTAAATGGTAGACCTACTCCACTGACGTTTCGATTCATTATTCGTTTGTTGCATCCTGTCCATTTAGCATTTCCTCAAGTGGTGAATTTAGGCAGGCTTGTCCATGGCATTTGGAGCACATAGTTGAATAACGTAATCCAACTCTAACACATCCACATCGCTTACCGCAACTCTTTTTACAGTTGCACGATATCACTTTTAAAATAGATACTGGAGCAGGCGCCTCTGTAGCAAAAACTGGTTATAAAATATTTGCCCATTTTTTTCCAACCCCACTACATTGGCTGCATATTTTTTCCAAGCCAAGATAGAATTTGGTGAAATACCCGATAAGAGTGTAATTTTGCTGCAGATGTTGGTGACAATTTAGACAAAATCACAGCATGATTGGATTGACCGACCAGCTTATTAAAAGAAGTAAATCTGTAGCTATTCAAAGAAGTTCAGCTTTATATAGCACAAGTGTGAATTTATCACCAGCACTTCTAATCTGATCTTTCGTAGATTAGGGGGTGCTGGAAATATGTATAACATCTTCCAAATCCTTTCTCTTATTTAATATTCTGAAACTGCTGTGAGGTACCCTGTTTAATTACTAAAAGGAATCTGCAATAACTGCAATAATTACTTGAATTTGGAAACTAAATAAGAAAATACTAAATTTCTATATGGGGTATATACAGGGTGCTTCACTACCTATTATTTGAGATTTTCCTTTTCCGAAAAAAGCAGAGGTGGTATCACAACCACTAAACGCGTGTGCAAAAATACATATACAATTATTCATATTTTAAACAGCGTGCTAAAAACTACTCTTAACTTTGAAGAATTGAGTAAGGAATAGCTAAAATGTTGATATAACAGCTTTTGTGTAGAGTTTAATGGGTAACATTTTTGGTCCTATACGTTTTATACGTTTGAACGACGGTTTACGAGAAAATTAAGAAAACAGCCAGAATGTACCACCGGGGGGAGGTTTTTACCAAAATAAGGGATGTTGCGGACACTGGTTAGCTGGGAACTTTTTGGGTCTTGTTCATAACACCATTAGGAATATATACGTAATATAAAAACTTTATAAATTATTTCCTCTATTCTATGTTTTTATGTTCAATTTACGTATACTATTATTTATAGAGAAAACTAAACTTGTTCAAAGTCTATATTTTTCAGAAAATAAGAAACTCAATCGAGAGACATACTGTACAAATAACTTTTAACCTTTTCTGAACTACGTTATAGCTGAAAATAAAAAGTAGTCATAAAAATCAGGCATATCTCTATATCTGTTTAAATAATGAACTAAAATTGATAGCTATAAACCTTGTTAATGAATATTTTATACGTTTCGTGTAAATGTAAAATAATTAGGAAGCAACGTAATTTTTTTGCTGGTATTATAATGAATATTTCATAGATTTAAACCGAAGTCTTGGGAAGAAAATTAAATAGAAAATATACAACTTCTATAAGTTAAGAGATAATGTGACGGAGACACCATCTTCAATGGTGTATTTGTAATTATTTAAAACTCTAAAAACCGAGTTTCTAATTAATGAGTATGACGAGAACCATGACGATATGATTACAACAGAGTGGTTTGTACGTTTACAGAGTACTATTCGAATGAGAAGTCATCAATGCGCAGAACATATTGGAAAAATTTAATAAACTGTTGCACAACTAGATAATATTATTTTTCCATCTTATAAATAAACAGAAATCGAATGCTCCATATAATGAGTACATGCAACAAATGATTAGACTTAATTATTATGTTCGTACATGCATATTATAACACATCAAATACATAATTAACCTAATTTTATTCTATTATATTCAAAATATTTATAATCAATTCTATTAATAACTAGACCTTTATTATAAATATATTAGTTTTGTGGTCATGTTGCTGTCTTGGATACTTCAATACAAATTAAGTTTAGTAACAAATAATGTTAATACAATACGCTATTCTCATTTACATGTTTATTTTTATACACATAGAGCCTTAGGGAACATGCGATATTATTTATAAATGAACTATGAAAATATAAAACAGCGACTTACAATATTTACTCTTTTCAGCGTTGGCAATGAGGGGCATAAAAACTAACAAAACACACGCGGAAAACAGAAACAACCACGGGGGCCCAGGCCCCCTGTGTCCAAACGTCATAATCACTCGTTTTTACTGTTTACCACCAACATCATACGGCAATTTTAAAACTAAGTCACTTGAAAACTAAACCAAGTCTTCATATTTCAAACTAACACCACAGCGTTCTTCACAGCGAATCAAAAATGAAATGTCTCGCATTGCCACAGTAATGGAACCATAATTTTCGCTTTTGAAAGCAACAAAAAAACAAGCACTTGATATGTACAGAGAGAGTGAAGTTCCTCTAGATATGTGTTGGTTGTTAGTAACGACAAGAATCTGTAGTTCGTGATTTTGCACGCGATGCTCGCGCACAAACCTGACAAAATCGATGGTGACGCCGGCGTCGCCGATATTGAATATACCCTTAACAGCGGTATCTACATCAGAAGGGGTAAACTAACCCCTACACATGAAAAATTGGAAAACATGTATATTCATTTACAGGAAATTGTTTGCTTTTGTTGATTCAGCGAGTGACATTGTATTAATAAATTGAAAAGTGTTACGAAGTGGTTCAAGTCCAACATCTATCTCGCTTTTCCGAAGAGATCAGAAGAACATAAATATTTCGTCTCTTACTTATTTAGTTAATATAACAAAGGACAAATTATTGTCTGAAAGTTATTTGAGGCATTCTACGAATATTATTTCCTATTGTTTGGGTTTTCTACCACATGTATTATTATCCTCTTCAAAAACAAATCACCGAATCTACAAAATAATAGAATTATTGGAAAATAGCCTCGGCGCCCGTGGCGTTTCTATTATTTTGTAGATTCGGTGATTTGTTTTTGAAGAGGATAATAATATATGTGATAGAAAACCCAAATAATAGGAAAGAATAAAGGACAAATTGTTATCGTGGAAAATGTAGAAATAGGCAAATTCACAACTTCAACACCAAGCTCGACAATCGATTCGCAACCAAGTAAATTAATAATAATTAAATTTGACATGAAAATGTAGAACATATGCTAGAAAAAAGATAGTTCAAAAGTGCTTTTAGAGGGCGGAATATTAAAACATAATATTTTTAGTCGCAAACTCCTCTATAAAATCCTTATTTTACTATAAGGAATCTAACCAGACTGCAACCAACAGCTACTCTCAGGGCTATGTGCCCCGCCGAGCGCTGAATTACAAGTTACAAGCCTGGCGCGTTAAGTATAATTACATATTACCATCAAAACGCTAATGCTTCGATTGCAACAAACACCAGCCGAAAGACTGATCCTATTTAAAGAAGCTCTCGTGCCAGTCGTCACACACCACTTGCAGACTGCAGTTTCGAGCTGTTGGCTCTCGTCAGTGCAAGGTAGGCATGTGACGACCAACACGAGGATCACTTGACTATTACATTACTATTTCTGTATCTTTGGGATAGCGACATGTAAAATAGTCAGCAGGCGCCGTCTAGCGGTCCAGTGTCTGTCGCTAGATGGCACCTGCTGACTATTTTACATGTCGCTATCCCAAAGATACCGAAATGTACTAAATAGTTAAGTGATCCTCGTGTCGGTCGTCACATGCCTACCTTGCACTGACGAGAACCAACAGCTCGTAACTGCAGTGTGCAAGTGGTGTGTGACGACTGGCACGAGAGCTCCTTTAAGTAGGATCAGTCTTTCGGCTGGTGTTTGTTGCAATCAAAGCATTAGCATTTTGATGCTAATATGCAATTATTACACTTAACGCACCAGGCTTGTAACTTGTAATTCAGCGCTCGGCGGGGCACATAGCCCGGAGAGTAGCTGTTGGTTGCAATCTGGTTACGTTCCTTATAGTAAAATAAGGATTTTATAGAGGAGTTTGCGAGTAAAAATATTATGTTTTAGAAAAAATATAACAACCGCACATAAAAAATACAGCATTTTTCCCAAAATATTCACTCCGTACTTATGAAAGTTTAAAGTGCATTGCTTAGGCTGAAACTATTAAATTGAGAGAATTATCAATAACAGAAAAATATATTTTTGGAATTCAAGAATTCTGGGCGAAAAAGTGGCAAATTTTTATGTTTAGAATAAACGTCTGGGTATAATTTGGTGCTTGAGCAAGTTTCAGAAAGTTTAATTCTGTGATGTAAACGCCAAAGCTAATACAGATTTGTGCAGCCTGCAGTTTAAACAAAAATAAAAAATTTCAGAAAGTCAACGACAGACTTTTTCCTATGGTACAGGCTTTTTGACGCATACTGTATAAACTATTGAAAGAATATATCAAGTATTCCACGCGTTATGGCCTATTATGACTAATTATTGAATGAGCCACAAGTAATATTTGTTGCATTTGTTAATTATTTTCAAGAATCATATTCCACATCTACAGGCTACAGGCTTTACCTCCTATGATATAAATGGTAATCACCAACACTCTATGTAACGGAAAATAATGTACTTAAGGTCCAGTGTCTGTTGCAATCGAAAAATAAATAGCCTGACTGGGCTTAGCATAGTTCACGTGTGCTTCTAGAGGGCAGAAATATTAAAACATAATATTTCAGTCGCAAGTTCCTCTATAAAATCCTTATTTTACTATAAGGAACGTAACCAGACTGCAACCAACAGCTACTCTCCGGGCTATGTGCCCCGCCGAGCGCTGAATTACAAGTTAGAAGCCTGGCGCGTTAAGTGGAATAATCGCATATTACCAACAAAACGCTAATGCTTCGATGGCAACAAACACCAGCCGAAAGACTGATCCTACTTAAAGGAGCTCTCTGCACACTGGACCGCTAGATGACGCCTGCTTACTATTTTACATGTCGCTATCGTAAAGATACACAGATATACCAAGTAGTCAAGGGATCCTCGTGTCGTTCGTCACATGCCTACCTTGCACTGACGAGAGCCAACAGCTCGAAACTGCAGTCTGTAAGTGGTATGGGACGACTGGAGAACTTGTTGATATCATTTCTACGAATTTAGATTAATCAAACGCTTCCTTAGCGATTTTTGAGCCATGCTTAGTGAATGCACGACTGAATGTGCAGTACGTACCATAAATTCTGATCCATAAATATCTCAGCAATGTGTATTTTTAGGTTCAGTGCTTGGGCTTTTGCTATTCGACACCTTTATAAATGATATCCTCATTACCTTACATTACAAAACGTGATCTGAAAATTTACACTATCTTCAATCCAGAATACTGTCCTGACTTGCAAATGTACAGCTGTGGTCCTGATGCAGTGTATATAATTAACAGCTAAATTCTCATGCATAAAGTCCAACAAAATTGGTCTATAAAATTAATAGCGAAGAGTTAAATTGCTCTATTCATGTCATACATTTCGGAGTTCTGTTCGATCAAAGGCTGTTCTTTTAACATTAACAATATCAATTAAATTACGGATGATTCCTTCAGAAGGTTAAACTTTGTTATTCGTAATTGTAAAAAAATTTTACGAAAGCATACTAAAATTTTTCTTTAACACATTTGTAAAGTCAAGACTTGAAACACTTCAATAATGTTAGGTCCTAGTTATGAAAATCATAAACCTAGTATTGAAACACCTCAGAGATGTTTTATTTAAGAGCAAGCGTAGATGCATCTTTACTATCCACATATTTCCTATCCCTCTTCTTTTTTGTTTGTAAGTTCTTCATTACATTTTCAGAAACCAAAATTTTTAAATGAAAATTTCGATATACCACAGATTAGGCAGAACTTTGCAGAGTCCGACATTTCTGCATTTTGTTGACGGGTTCTTCGTTTAGGTTGAGGTACTCGCACCAGCTTTCAAATTTAAATTTAGTGAATTACGCAACCAGTGTTTGTTTTACTTTTAATTATTTTAAATTTCTGTTGATACCTCAATTCTATTGCCTATTTGAATTTGTTGTTAACAGAAGGAGTTTGGAATAGATCAAATTTTATTTCGCCGAACCAGATCCGCCCCGATCGGTGCTGCAATGGCTGTAAGGCATCGCATTGCGGTTGTAGGGCTGGTCCCGAGACGGATTCTGGGGATGGAAATTTTATTGTATTTTAATGTTAATAAAGTTGTTCTCAATTCAATTCATATTTCGATATATAATATAAAGCAACATTAGGGACGGTTAGTACGTAACCGGGTGACCGTTTCAAGGAAATACAGTGTCCTTGCCCAATATTCTAGCAGCTTATATATCAGTGTACGCGCAGAAACTATGCAATCTTAGGCGAGGATTGCGTAGTGAACATACCATCATTCGGAAGGGATGTAAAGCTGTCGGCCCCTTGTTTATTAAATGTTAGGTAAGTAAAAGGCAAAATTCCTGGTTCGACGTAGCCCGTCTACAGGCGTCGGTGATAGGTCATTTTAGTTTCATACTTTTAATTTACAAAGTCGTTCGCATTCGTCACTATTCTATTTGCATGCCTAACAACAAAAGAGTACTGCCCCCCGTACAAGATAGTGCAATTAACACCCTTAAGAGGTTTTAAAATTATTTGGTGCATGTAGATTGTGCTACTATTTTGTTAGTCAACTAGGCCCATTGTACCTAGTCATCTACAGTTTATTTTTTTTATACATTTATTTAACGTCGGCCTATTTCCGCTACTGAGGCCTAACACCGACGCCTGTAGACGAGCTACCCCCAACCAGGAATTTTGCCGAACCTCTTCCCTTAAGAAGAGTAGGGATCTTTTACTTGCCTAACATTTAATAGACAAGGGACCGACGGCTTTACATCCCCTCCGAAGGATGATATATCTCCTATACAACCCTCGCCTAAAGTTGTATAGCTTCCGCGCATACACTGATATACAAGCCGCTGGAAGATGGGTGAGGCGAGGACGTGCTCTTCGTTGGAACGGTCACCAATCCAACTACTAACCACGCCTAACGTTGCTTTACATCGCATATCGAAGTATGTACATAGTAAAGACGCACCCACGCTCGCCCCCTTCTACAGTTTATCGTGGACTCCAAACTACAGTCCTCGGCTTATTGACCAAATTAAGTTTTAAATGAAATTTATGACCAGGGCGATCCTCCACCCAAAGAATATTCTATGTTCGATATATTTTTTTTTCTTAGCTAAATGGAAATAAAAATGTCTTGCAGAAATTCGAGCATATAAAAAATATAAGAATATATCTAATTTTTTTTACTTAAGGAACGCGTGCGCAGTTAATAAAACAATTCCTAAAAGTCAGACAATGAGGCATTCCATGACATATAAAGATCATAGTCACAATTTTATAATATGATATATTTCATTGAAAATTATACGCTTAATTTTTTCGGATTTTTCCGAGAAGCGCTGCCTTCAGAATCTGGGAAAACCCTATTTTAGACCACTTTAGGGTTTTTTTTTTAATTAAAGGCCCCTTTTAACTCTTTGCTTTTGTTTCCCTCTGTGCCGTATATGTTCCTACCATGATGCATTATTATAGCAGATATTTTTAATATAATAATTATAATACACCCTTGGTTTATTACTGTTTCGTGAGTTTTATTCAGTTTTATCTATCATATGTTTCGGTCTTGCGATCAATATCAAAGAGTCTTAAAAACCATAGTTTTTAGTCAGTTTTTAAGACTCCTTTGGTAATTGTCGCAAAATCGAAACATATGTCACATAAAACTGAATAAAACGGTAAACGAAGTGTGTATTATAATCATTCTATTGACTATGTTTCATCAAGAACCTAACGCAGACTCAATCCAAAGTACGAAATATGGAATATAATTACAGATTCTGACTTATTAAATTATAATTTTTAGGGTGAGTCTAATCATAACCATACTATTTATTTTGTTTACTCTTATGGTTTAGCTATAATGATTTTTTGCTTTTTATTATATTTGTAAAATCCTTATCATATAATTAGACCTCTCTATTTGGGCAGTTGGAATCAAAATAATACATAAATTACTTAATAATTTCACTTAAATTACGTCATGGTGCGATGAGCCAACAAAGGCAACTATTTGGGATAATCCTCTCGTCACTATTCATGACATTTTACCCCCGACATAATGAAGAGATATGTGAGTTTAAGGTGTGTCCTCGTTTGCTTTTCCATTTTATAATGTCAAGTATTTCACAAGCATTCAGCCTACTTTTTTATTATTGGCCCTGCAAATAAAGTGCTTTGGCAGCAAATACGTTAACTTAATACAAAAAAAATCCGAATTAAGTTAGGATATAATTTATACATAAATATCGAAAAGAAACAGCAATAATATGCTATTGATTATAAACTTAGCGTTAGTAAATCCTGATGATTCTGTAACATTAATGAAAATACCTAGTCAATAAAAATAAAATATACATACGCACATCTCACATTCGCTCTTCGCGTAAATGTGTTGTGAAAATTGGGGAGGAGATTAGACAAGGAGGATACGCTCCTCGTTCAGGGGCCTTTCAAGACATTTGACAAGACAAACAAGGGTGCACCGCGGTTCAAAGGATTTAATAAACAGAGAGGGAAAACAAAGGATTTGGAGGAAAAAACTAAATGTTCAAGTTGGACTCAAAGATGAAAGAGGCAAGATTACTCATAAAATTAGAATTTCAAAGCTTAAAATATCTAGTGCATCAAATAGGCTGTATGAATTTTCGTATGTTCCAGTTTAGTATAGATTGGCTGAATTCATAAGTTTAGTGCTAACGCGGCATTTTTTGTGCCATTAAGTTTTTACTGTAATTTTCTGCATCGTCTTTAGTTGTTCGTCCCATCATAACCATTTGTCGTTTTGATGTGGTAGACAATTAGTCTACGCTAGATAAATTAATACCGCAATACAATTATTTAAAATTTCTTATTCTTGCCAATATCTTGCGCAAATATTTTCCAGCAATAAGGAAAATATATTTAAGCAGTGACCTATGTCAGTGTTCTTAGTGATATTATTAACTTCATTATTAGCTACTGTGTGCGTATGAACTTCCACTCGCATAAAATGAAAGCTTGTATCATTAAGTGATGTAAATAATAATTTTTACTTTCCCGTATATGTAGTATATGGTGCCTAAAATACCTATCCACACATTTATTGAAAAACGATTTTGAAACTCAGTTGGTCTATGAAAGTGTGTATTTTCAGAAGTCCATTTGTAATGAATATTGCGATTAAAAAATCCATTATTGGAAAAATTTGTCTCGTCGAACCAAAGTATTTTACTACATATTAATGGATCGGCACGATTCTTTTCCAACAGCCACCTACAGAAAGTCGTTATCCTTGGTTTGTCGCCTGTTTGTAAATTGTGAACTTTCTTGGCTTTATAACACCGGTAGCCATTTTTCTTTAAGATTTTCTAGCGCTTGTTCTATTTATATGACAAGTAATTTGAATTTCTCTTAATGAGGTTTCCAAATTTTCTGTATTTTTATTTCTTACATAATTAATAACTCGGTTTACCTTATTTACATTATCAGTGACACTGTTCAACCTTGTCTTCTTCTTTAAAAATGAACCATTATTTTTCAGTTTCGTAGCTAATTTTCTGAACAGGGCATTATTCGGCTGTAGTGCTTTTGGAAATCTGTTTCTATATTCTACTTGAGTTAATCCAGAGTTAAAATTGCATTGGCAATATGTAACGAACATATTATAACGATCAATGTGAGCGAAAATCATTTTTGAAAATTCTAAATTCTTAAACGAGTGTTGTCGACTGAGAGTTTAAGTATTAACTGAGATGATCTGTCAAAAAATTAAATTGTCAAGTTTGTTCATAGCCAACTATTTTAAAATAATTGAAATAATAGTGAAATCATGAAATATAAACAAATGGATATTATAGTTAAATTAATTGGTAAAGACGTTTTAACTTTCTGAGTAAGGAGTGACGCTTTTATGGAGGACTTCTATACATTGGCATAACTGCGAATACTCTTTCCATAATTGCTCCATGTTGCTTTCTTGATTATTATTTTGTTTTTGTTACCTGAATTTACTTTATTCTTCTTAATTGTGTTAATGTTTATGCGATGGCCCCCTCGTTCTCCAGATATAACCCCAATTGATTTTTTTCTGTGGGGGTATATTAAAGATAAGGTGTTTTCAACGACACCGCAAAATGTAGAAGACCTAAAAACTCGAATTCAACAGGCATGTATTACAGTTACCCCCGAAATGCTGAGAAATGTTTTAAAAGCAGTGCCTCGCCGCGCTCGATTGTGCATAAGAAATCGCGGTGGACACTGAACACTTAAAATGATATCTTAAAAATTATTTTGAGGATTAGATAAATATTAATGTTCTGTGTGCTATATTCTTTTTATTATTAATTTGTTTTTGTTAATACCTGAATTTACTTTATTCTTCTTAATTGTGTTAATGTTTTATTATAGCAAAGATTTGAACAACTTATTGAATTATTTTATCGTTTTATTTAATCATACTTCTCCACGGCAAGTATAATGCTTGTTAAAAAAAATGTATTGGTAATGGGGTAGTGAAGCGCAAGTTATAGCCTCTCCTACTCAATTGTTAACCTCACCTTCGCGATGAGTTCAATTTGAACTTGGTGCACCCTGTTTTCACTAACGAGGCTCTAACGACCGAGTAAGGGCGGAATAACCCTTACCTTTTGCCGTGAGCACATCCACCTTCTCACGAAGAGTGCGGTAAAAATAACCCACCGCACACAAAGGTTGCTTTTGGAATCGTTTGGTTACCCCATCGTCGCAGTCTCCTTCTGTGCCATGGGACCACACCACTCGCCTTCCGCAACCGAGCTGGTCAGTTGCATACCTGCTCCAGCTAAAACTTCAAATGCAGCTTCGTTTTCAGTCGATTAAGGCTTTAAAAAAATGATGGAGCGTTCAAGTGGGACAAAATCATCCGGAGGTAAAATACCCTCCCGATCGGATCTCCGGGGGAGGGTGCCCACAGGGACACCTCATCGAATGTCGAAAAAACACCGACAAGTTAAATCCAAGAAAACTAATTCTTTCATCTACGGCGCTTGGAATGTTCGTACTTTGAACGACAGCACTCGCACCGATCGTCCTGAAAGAAGAACTGCTCTAATAGATAGAGAACTTCACCGACTCAATGTTGACGTTGCAGCTCTCAGCGAAACTCGATTTTTGGAGGAAGGCTCTCTCACAGAAAAGTACTACACCTTCTATTGGAAAGGTCTTCCCACCAATTCAAGAAGACAACATGGAGTAGGATTTGCCGTTCGGAATCAACTTGTATCCAACTTAACACAAGTACCACAAGGCCTATCCGAGCGTCTAATGCTGCTACGCTATGAGCTATCAGATGGCAACGCGGTAAATCTAATAAGCGCCTACGCTCCCACTCTGGATGCAAGTCACGAAACCAAGGAAAGCTTCTATCAACAGCTGGAAGAAACCCTCTGTAGAATACCTAAAACGGAACGACTCGTTATTCTTGGCGATTTTAACGCTAGAGTAGGGAGAGATGCAGACACTTGGCCAGGCATCATAGGCAAGAACGGTTTGGGAAACATGAACGCTAACGGTCAACTACTCCTAACTAAATGCGCCGAACATGATCTAGTTATAACAAACACCATTTTCCGACAAAAGGATAAATTTAAAGGCACCTGGCGTCACCCCAGATCAGGTCACTGGCATCTACTGGACTATGTTATCGTACGTAGGAAGCATCTCAAGGACGTCCAAATTACAAAGGCGCGCATTGATAGCGAATGTTGGACCGATCATCGTCCTGTTGTCTCTAAAATGAAAATTGTTATGAGACCCAAACACCGAAGAACTCAAGTAAAACGTAGACTCCGTCTCTGTATTAGTAAATTGCGTGACCAACAAACCGCCGAACAGCTAAAGCAAAAAGTTCAAGAGAATTTGAGTGCACTAGAAGAAACCAATTCTGTAGATGTCGCTGCTACCTGGACACAAATTAAAGACAGTTTAAAAAGTGCGAGTGAGGAAATTCTTGGCACTGCAGCAAGTAAAAAACAGGAGGACTGGTTCAATGATAATGAAGCTTTTATACAAGAACTTCTTGACCGCAAACATACTGCCTTCCAAAACGCTATCAACCACCCCAACGATTCATCAAAAGCAGAAGCTTTTACCCAATCTAAGTATGAAACGCAACGCGAAATCAGAAGAATAAAGAACGAGTGGTGGGCAAGCAAGGCCAGAGAAATTCAAAGGTACGCCGATTCACACGACTACAGGAATTTCTTTCAAGGAGTAAAAACAGTGTACGGCCCCAGTCGGAAAAATATGTGCCCTATTAAAGATTTAAATGGAAATCTCCTCAAAGAAGACCAGGAAATAAGAGCCCGATGGAAAGAACACTACTCTAACATTCTTAACCAGCAAAGTCAAGCCGATCACGATATTATAAATCTTATCCCTCAATATGACACCTTCGAAGACTTAGATAAACCACTAACAACGGAAGAGATCTTAACCGCCATTGGGCAGCTAAAAAATAACAAATCTCCCGGCGCCGACTCACTCCCAGCTGAGATCTTTAAAGCTGTGTCGTCAGAGCTCATACCCTACCTCAAAAAACTGTTTGATGTCGTGTGGGAAAGTGGTCAAGCTCCGCAGGAGTTTCGTGATACACTTTTAATCAACCTCTTCAAAAACAAAGGGAGCGCTGCGGACTGTGGAAATTACAGGGGTATAGCTCTCCTGGCTGTTGGAGGGAAGATACTCACTAAAGCGATGGCAAATAGGCTAACACCTGTTATGGAAAAGTTACTTCCTGAAACACAGAGTGGCTTTAGACCAAACCGAGGCACATCGGATTTAATCTTCACACTTAAACAGCTTCAAGAAAAAGCACTCGAACATCAAGGAGAAATTCACATGGCCTTCATTGATTTAACCAAGGCGTTTGACTCGGTGGACAGGGAAGTGCTCTGGAAAATTATGTTCCGCTTAGGTATCCCTAGAAAATTTGTGGAAGTATGTCGCAGTCTACATACAAACAACAACGCCCAGGTTATGTATAATAATGAGGCAACCGAACCTTTCCAAACCCTCACTGGAGTTAGGCAGGGATGTGTCCTGGCACCCCTACTCTTTAATTTGTTTACCACTGCTCTAACAATTATTGTTGACAATAAACTGACAGTCAGAGGAATAGGTCTCAGATACCGTTTTGATGGCGGTCTCTTTAACATAGGGCGCTTTAGAGCTTTCACGAAGACACGCACACGATTCATTTGTGATCTCCAGTATGCGGATGACTGTGCACTTTTAGCCTCTACGCCGGAAGAGCTTCAAGAACTTTTAGATGTGTATGCCCAGAGCTATGATTCCTTGGGGCTTAAAATCAACATTGGAAAGACTAAGATTATGTCAACTCCTCATCAAGTGAACCAACTAGACATTACACTTAACGGAAATTCTCTTGAAGTGGTGGATCAGTTCAATTACTTAGGCAACGTTGTTAATGACAAAGCAAACATGGACAGCGAGATTCGCAATAGAATTAACGCTGCATCTAGAGCACTCTGGGGACTTAGAGAGAGAGTATTTGACAACCACGACCTTGCTTTGTCAACGAAAATGGCTGTCTACAGAGCAGTTGTCATTCCAACACTGCTATATGGATGTGAAAGCTGGGTCACTTACCGTCGTCATGTGAAAGAATTAGAACGTTTTCAGCAAAGACACCTCAGAAGTATGATGAAAATCCGTTGGTTCCATCACATATCAAACGTGGAAGTACTCAGGAGAGCAAACAGCCTTCCAATTGAGGTGCTGATTTCAAGAGCACGCCTAAGATGGGCAGGTCACGTTCATCGTATGCATGATAACCGCCTTCCTAAATGTACACTTTATGGTGAATTGCTAAGCGGTAGAAGAAGGCGTGGCGGTCAACGAAAGAGGTTCAAAGACGCTCTGCATGAAAATCTAAAATCCAGCGGTATTGCAGACGAGCAATGGGAACAACTTGCAGCGGACAGAACCGAATGGCGAGGGGTTGTGGCCAGCTATCAAGGAAATATTGCTGCAAGAAGGCCGAATCCAAGACCTAACCAGGTCTATGTTTGTCCTGACTGCGGTCGACATGTGCTCTCCCGAATTGGCCTCTATAGCCATAGTCGTGTGCACCGTAGATGAATGGGAATTACAATAGACTACACCTTTTACTGGTTTCTTATTGTACACAATTTATCGACTGTAACATTTTTATACTCGGATTCGAGTAACGGCTAATAATAATAATTGGTTTTTAAAAAATGTTTTTATAATTACTAACGTAGTACCAATGAATAAATATGGCATGTGATATACCGTTGAAAAGGGAGGAAAATACTCTATTTAATGGCGCCATTTCCCGCCCGTTTCAAAATAATTTTTTTAACAGCCTGAAGAATAAATCTCAAAATACAGCGATTTTGAAAAAAATTAGATAAAACCTCATTGAAACGACCGATATTAAGTGAGATATTCTCGAGTGCCCTGATAAAATGGACAACCTGTATATTATATATACCTGCTTACCGTAGTCTGACCTTATGTGTGTGTTTTGAAAAAATGTCCCGAAGGTCTCCTGGATAGGAAGCATGTAACCCTCGTGTAGCTTTCGTTTTGTATAATCATTTGCATTAGATATTTTGTTGAATAGGTTAATATATATAATGAGATTGTTTGTTTTAAATTGTGTTTGACTGTATGGTTTTGAGCCTTAATGCCAGAAAAAAATCTTTATAAGCTTCTAATTTTTTGCAACATTCAATCTAACTATTTTGTACTTTTTTCACATATTAACGAAAACTATAGCAAATCGTTTAATCTTAATGTAACTAAATATCACAGTACTCCAAAATGCGTAATCAGCGATAATTTTTTCTCTCATAGTTATAACTATTTACAAATTAATAACTTTAGATTGCAATTGATAAGTTAGGCCAATAATAGCTTGCAGCATAGGTGCAATTATTATAGTTATTATTGAATATATATAAAATAATTTCTATAATAGTAAAGCATGTTCGAGACTAATGTTGGCCTTTTTTTGTCAACTCAATTTTTTTACTTTTTTAAATGCATTTTTTGGACAAAAATGAATTTCTAAGCGTAACTAATTTAGCATAAGTGCCTAATTATATAAATAAATCTGAATAATAAGCTTCAAGGCTTTAAAAAATTAAGTAAAATTATATTGCATACTTTAAAATTTCATTTTTCACGATATTATCAAGAAACACTCAGAGTGATCTATTAAATGCTTATAAAATGCCTTAGATCGGGATTGCTTCAACTTTAGGTAAAAAGCACCCTATATTTAAGTATAGCACCCTTCCCCCCAATTATACAGAATGTCTATGAAAGGTAGATCAATATTTCGTAAAAGTCATTTAACATTAATTAAAAAATATCTCAACTTACTGTAAAAATAATCGATCAAGAAAAGTAGTACACATATATAACACATTCGTTAAAATGTTCTCATTTTGGAGGTAGTCCACAGTGGTACCAATTCTTCATTATCCAAAATCTATCTCTATCTATAGAGACGGAGGTTCTATGAATAATTGACAGAGCATTCATTGTTCGGAATAAGTTCTCAACCTGCTGTTTTTTTGTGCGAATAAATACATTCGACATAAGTCTAAATACTTATCATAAATTGTTGTGACAGATTTTCACAGCATCCTTAATCGTTCATTCGTTGGCTACTTTTGATCTTTAACTAAATCCACGAAAGAGGCGAAAAGAAACCCCAAGCTTCTCATCGTTTCTTTTTTCCTTTGCCAAAAAAGAGGAAGAAATGGTACATGTGGATAGAATTGGACATTAGAAAGAATCTGAAATCCTGCTAATCAACTTTTTAAAAATACCATAACAATTCCAATAAGTATTTTGGCACAGGCAATTCGATCTGTCAAGTTTGACACCGATACATGAAATGTATTACAATTTCTTGAGGAAAACGTGGTACATTAAAGTATAAACATCTAAGTAAAGAGGGTGAGTCAACACAATCTTTAACTACGAAGGGAAGAATATTGTCCGGTCCACTAGCTAGTTTACATTTCAGTTTTTTGGCTGCATTTAGAATTTGATCGGCGGAAATCTCAGTGAGGGTAAATGAATCATTTATTTTTTCTAAGCCGCTTAGAGTAAAATTATCTATGGCAACTTGATCAACCCGAAAGAAACACATTTACAAAATGTTTAGCGACAGCATTAACTATTGAATTAGGCAAAGTAAAAAGCATCTAACCTGGAATACGTGATTTTTTTCGAGTTTACGAAGCTCCAACAATATTTTTGTTAATGCTTTATAAAATTAAATATACTATTATCAAAATTAGGTGCAAATGTAACTACATGAGTTGTTTTTCCTATATATGCAGGCGAATGGGGGCTTTGTTTAAATACATTGCATTTATAGTGAATACGACCAGAATTGAAACCGTATAAAAACTAAAAGCCAGCAAAAACAGACGACATCTGTTGCGGAGTTAAACAGAAATGCTTGTCATAAGAAAAACAACAAAGAGATGCCGGCTGTTTTTGCCGGCTTTTAGTTTTTATACGGTTTCAATTCTGGTCGTATTCACTATACATATCGACACCAATCGACAGAAGAAATACTATACTTTTTTATACACTGTGTCTAATTTAATTTACTGGGTCGTTTAAGTGACAGTAAAAAACTTGTTTTATAGCTAGTATGCCCGCCCCATATTTTTTGCGAAGGATTTTACATAAAAAAATAGTAAAACAAAAAACGTGCAATAGTTTTTGAAAACTACAATCATTATTTTTCACGGCTTTTAAGTAGAATAATAAATTATTAAAAATATAATCCTAATGCAATTACATGCGCAGCTTTTCCTGTGCACGCCACCGACAACTTTATTCAAATAATATAATATACAAAATACAAAAGGAATAATGAACTTTAGTTTCAATGTCTTGAAGAATTTTGATTTATTGTGCCGTTTGAGATACAGCCGAACAAGTGTTATCGAAGCATTACCGTTTTGATGTAATATGCAATTATTACACTTAACGCGCCAGGCTTGTAACTTGTAATTCAGCGCTCGGCGGGGCACATAGCCCGGAGGGTAGCTGTTGATTGCAGTCTGGTTACGTTCCTTATAGTAAAATAAGGATTTTATAAAGGAGTTTCCGACTAAAATATTATATTTTAATATTCCTCCCTCTAAAAACACATTTGAACTATGCTAAGCCAAGTCAGGCTATTTATTTTTCGATTACAACAGACACTGGACCGTTAGATGACGCCTGTTGATTATTTTACATGTCGCTATCCCAAAGATACCGAGATGTACTAAATAGTCAAGTGATCCTCGTGTCACATGCCTACCTTGCACCGACGAGAGCCAACAGCTCGAAACTGCAGTCTGCAAGTGGTATGTGACGACTGGCACGAGATCTCCTTTAAGTAGGATGGTAATATGCAATTATTACACTTAACGCGCTAGGCTTGTAACTTGTAATTCAGCGCTCGGCGGGGCACATAGCCCGGAGAGTAGCCGTTGGTTGCAATCTGGTTACGTTCCTTATAGTAAAATAAGGATTTTATAAAGGAGTTTGTGACTAAAATATTATATTTTAATATTCCACCCTCTAAGAGCACATTTGAACAATGTTTATTTTTGTTTACTATTAGAAAACAACTCAACATTGAAGATCCATTTTATGTATTTGATTCGTGATTGGCAAAATATTCTCCCCAAATACCACTCGTGCTTTTAAATTTTATCTATAAATTTTTTCTCGAGTTACGTTGCCAAGGGTAATAGAATTCGTGTAAATTGACAGCTTATTATCAAAAATTAAATCCCTTGCGCTAAAGCGCTCTGTGTTTCATTAACTAATAAACTGTCAATTTACACTATTTAGCAAATATAAGTCTTTTTGCTCATTTTCCTAAAAATTGAACCTTAAACTACAGATTTAAAGAAAAATGCAATTTTACCGCGTTTGCTATCAATTGGTTTAAAAACCTCATTCAAATATATTAACATTATTGTATAATATATTCATAATATATGCTCCTATATGTATATGATAATAAATTATAATATCTACATAAATTAAATTATCACGGATTAAATAGTTTCGATCGAGAGCCTTTTGGTGATACAAAGTAGTTGCATTATTTTATTATTTAAAACTGTGTTCCTGAAACTGACGATTCTGTATTGACCCACATTTGACAAATTTATGTATTCTGCCTGGTCACCAGCTTACGTATTCCATCAGAGAAAATCGTTTTAGATTACTTCGTCCACTAAACACACATCGGCCCTTTCTCCTTTTATTCCGTCGTAAATCACCGTCCTCTTTTAAACAAAACGAAATAAATAGAGAAGGGGCTTTCAATTTTAAATTAATGGTTTAAAATAGAATAATGATTTCCATGTAATCAAAATGTGTCAAACGCATTACACCAGGTTTAGCACAAATGTTTCTAAAATAGATTATAATGTAGAATCCTAGCAGCAAATCACAAGGGGTTACTGAATAAACCGTGATACATGTTATCTATTCTAGATGATTTAATATTGTAGTTGACTGTGTTATTTTTAGTATATTGATTGTATTATTAGCACATCGTGTTGTTTGAAATGATTAAATAGTAATGACATGTGTGCTATATTTTGTTCCTGTAAAATCGACTCTCCTGGAGTAATTCCAGAACAAAATATATTTACCGGTATGTACCAGACCAGTACAAATTCAAAATACGCTGTCCAATATGTGTTGGTGTACACTACGTACAAATTGTAATTCTCAATTGTTAAAAAATATATAACTGTCTCAGTAAGAAGTAGGTGACACAACATTTTTCGTAGACAAAACATTTGAGCAGTAAGGCGACTATATGACGTATTTGCAATGTTTGCAATAATGTGTATCAACGGTGAGAATTAGTTAACTATGTTGCTTCGTGCAGTTTAGACCTAAGTCCTATTGTCAATGATCAAGTAGTTCGTAAATATACAATTTAGTTTGATGACTATTTTATTTCTTACATATCAGAAGTCGGGATTACACTCACATAGTTCTTGCCCGTAACTTTCGGAAGTGATTACATCATGTTGCCAAGAGACGATATAGTGCGTCGATGACGCCATCCTAGGCCCTTGAACAGAAAATCGAGTAACAACCAAAGAACAGAGCAAAAGACGTTGGTACGCGAAAAATTGGAAATTTAAACCCTAAGTTATAGGCCTGTGCAGGCTAAAGTATTGTTGTTTAATTGCTATGTTCTACAAGAGCATAAAATGTTGGATAGTAAGGGTTACCAGATATTAGAGGAAAAAAACTCACTTGGGCTGCTGAAGCGTAGCAGATCGCAGACACTACCTAGCCCGGATAAGTGATGTAATGTGCCCACGACAAAATTTCACTAGCTCAAAATCTCAGGGCGTTAAGCCCAAGTTTAACATAAACTATTACAAATTATTAGTTTACTTACTTAAAATATATGACTGAGGGGTTCCATTCGTAGTGGTCGCAGACGAAATAATGACACCTTCTGTAAACATGAAATGCACTATATTACAGTATTTACAAATAATTTCGGGTTCTCTAACATGCAACCTGGCGACGTTCAATGATGTAATTAATTCTGATTAATAGTTTACAGCATAAATAAAGATGCATATCCCTCTTGTAGCTACACTTGGTCTACAACGTGAGGATACATTGAAATAAATGTGGCCACAATTTGTCTGATTATAGAACCTCCTTAAGTAATAATAAATGCGTAAAACCTTTAAATATATACACAAATTAAAATGCAAAGGTAAGTATAAATATATATGACCACGCAGAACCACTGAAGATGGTCCCCGGTAAAGGAAACAACACACTTATCTAGGGTGGTACGATACCCAGACTTCGACGATACAGAAACTGCAGCCCTACGGTGATGTCTTCGGGAGAATAGGAATTGACCAAACGATAGGGTTGATTGACAGCCTCTCCAGCTGTGGAACTTTCTACTCTGGTGCGTGGAAGCCCTTCCGTGGAACATTCTACCTTTGTGTGTATGTGTGTGTGTATGTGTCTGTGTGTGTGTGTGTGTGTGTGGGCGTTCTAGCCGCGTGCTTGGACCCTAAAGTTACACTGATTTAATTTACACGGTCGGAAATGCAAGTGAAACGTGCCTCATGAGAGCAATTTAAATTACACATAACCCACAACAGAAATATAATTTACATCTTACTGTTGAGGGAATCAATCCACCAAAACTCCTATAGAAGGCTACAGCTTAATGAATGGGGTCGAATCCGTCTTCCAAACCAACGAGATACTTCTAAATGAAATCCTGTAAATTTGTGAAACACGTGGATAGAGACCTGGTAAGTTGACGATAGTGAGGTTAACTCACCTATACACTTAAATCCTGCACCAGCAGTTAAAATTCGCTCCCAACAACAAAATATTTTGCTCAACAGAACAACAATAAAAAACGGAGGAAATTTTCTTGGTGTTGATAATTCCAAAATCCACAAAGATGCCTTGAATAAATCAAGTTTTTGAGGAATTACTAACATGTGCACGCCACAAAACGTCTCTCTCTCTCTCTCTCTGCAACAGCTGGAAGTCTCGCCCGGGACGGTAGCAGAACCTCCGCTATTAATGTTTTCGTTGGTGCGATTGCTATTATGTGGCCCACAAAACGCAAATGTTTATCGCGGGTCGCATATGCAACAGGTCCGCAACATAATGACAGGTATGTCATAGAGGATTTCCGAGGAGAAACGCCAATACTAACATAGGAAAAAATGGATGACGATGCAGTATTTTGTGAATAGTGTTATTTAAGTCAATGTTTGGAAATACTAGACTGAATGTTAATAATAGTGGATTTGATATTTGTAAAATACGATGAGACGGAAGGTCAAATTGTGTTGGTATAGATTAAGTATGTGAGGCAAAACATTGCACGTTAACCAATACGTTCGGCATAAACGCTCAAAGTGTTATAGCAATTCTATCTATGTTTTTAATTTTTAAAAGAAAACATTGGTTCTTGTTAGATAGCTTATTGAACTAAATTATAGTTGTTGTTGTTAGTAAACACAGACTTTACTAGTCAAGGACCAAAAGGGTTAGACTAACAAGATAACGAAATAAAACCAAGAAAAAAGTGTAAATGCTTAATGTGCATCTTAGTCAATTTAATCCTGTTAAAATGGATCATGATTGCATCATCGATCCGGACTTTATTTTTCCGAACGTGACATTGAAAATCGAATATTTTTGTGCGGGACCTTGTCAATTCAGTTTGTGACTTTGAATATTGTTATGTTAAAGTAAACTTTGATGATGTTTTTGATGGAATTTGAAGACAGAATTTTGACTCTCAGGCTAAATTGTATGTATTAAACTTGATATAAGCAGCTGTAGATCGCATAAACATTTCCGAATTACGAAGTACACATTAACCATGACTAGCGCAATCAGGAAGAATATTTTGGTAAACACATGCGTGAATGCGGTGCGCTTTGATACAGGCCACTTGATCAGACTGCTAATAATTACAAACGTCACTTTATACTGAGTTGAAAAAAAACTAGTACCAAAATGTGAGAAACCATTGAAGTAGTTGAGGTGCTCTCTAATGACAGATATGACGTGGAGGATCTGCGAGAAAATCAGAGGTGATGGAACGTTTGTATAGTGGTTGCAGCTGACAAGATAGAACGATGGATAACTATGATGCTAATGTAAGTTGAAAAATAAATTAATGTAGCTACAGATTGGATGTGTATGTAAGTATGTGCAGGTTCGAGGATCATGTACGTCACAAGACGTTGAGATGAAGCAATAGCCGATGCTCTGGGCAGCTATTGTTGTAGTCAAGATACGTGTGACGTGCGGCACTTGAGGTTTGATGTAGGTCATGGGACGTTGAGATAGCCGATGCTTTGAGCAGCTATTATTGGAGTCAAAGTAGCATAAACCATTTTATGAAGAAATCACTAACTCTGGCAATGTTAAAGAACAATAAGGAAGTAAAGGAAAACTGTAACTTATAACACATTTTTAATAAATATTAACATTATAATTATGCATTTATTTCAAAAACTGTTTAAGTCAAAGATTTTTTAACCAGTTTTTTTTTCCTAAAGGTTGTTTATATATGTACTTTAAATATATTTAAAATAGGAAAACGCTTTTATTTCATACATACGTTCACCAGGGTTTTTTTCGTTTGCTGAAAAGTTAGCAAAAGTGGTTTTAGTAATAGCCGATTCAATTATACAACGACCATTCCCTACGACATTGCCATCTGCTGCAGCTGAGACTCACACTCAGCAATGGTACTGCGACTAGTCGCGTTACCGCCCATACAACCTCATCTAGCCCACTGCCAACAACTCAATAACACATGAAAAACGCCACTAAACATCCATACCCTAGCCCGGATTCGAACCCAAGACTCCTTGGCGTTGAGCCACTGAGCCGGTTAATAAGTATACATATGATGAACTTAACGTAATTTTTATACGCGGGGCATTTCCTGAACTGAATATCGTTAGTGTTAAAATGACATTTCACATTCAAAATATTTTTCTGTTCATTCTTCATGTGCCCCCTAATATACCATGTGCAACTTACGAAGGCCTTTTTGGGTGTATTGAGTCCCTAGACTATTTAAATGATGAGAATATTTATTTGATAGATTTTGATATCCGAGAGTATAACAAAGAAAATATTGCACCAAGCAATCCTATAGCTATATAGTCGGGTGATATTTATTGGGCAGTTAAAAACACAACAAAAACTTTACGATTATTAACGCTGGTGAACCATTTGACATGAACTTATCAAACAAGCCCACGTACATTAAAAACCTATAAAGACAAGTGATTCAATTTGACGGCGAGATAGTACAGAGAGTAACGGTATTTTAATGAGGTCGTAAAGATTTTGTTGCGTTTTTTGGCATGCCCAAATGTACACCCGACTATACCACACAACGCTTTTCACAATATTTTGACTTGAAGCAATTTATTAATGTGCTAAATATTCATGAGGGTGTTATTGGATTGATATATTTCCATTATCCCCTTTTGGATATATCTCTGGAAATTAATAATACTCAACCCGAGAATATGAATATGAAATGTATAATTTAAAAAAAGCACTCTTATACAAAAGTTTAGTTCAAGACACTGGTCATTTTTGCGTGTACTACTTTTTATGTTAAATTAAGACAAATTTTTGATAAGTTTTTAGCTAAATATATTCCTAAACAACTTAAATAAGTACACATAAGTGATATGGTACACAAATGTCACGAGATTTTTCTGTGTAAAGGAGATTGCTTGCGACAAGCTTTTATATCAGAAAAAAAATTATATAATGTAACAAAATGATCAGTTTGATTTACATTAAAATTTATTTTCTACTTTTTAGAGCATTTAAATAAAAGCCTATTTTTAAAATATTTTTTTCTGTAATTTTATTTTTTACTTATTAGTCTCTTGATATACTGTAATCCCCAGATATCGACATTGAGACAAATCGGATCGTAAACGGTAAAGTCGTCCGCCATCTTAAACTAAATTTTTTACTAAAAATTCGTAATCCGCGACCCCGAAAATCCCCAGATATCGATTTTGATCTAAATGGCAAAAATCGTCAGCCATATTGGCGCTGCCATTTTGAATTTCTAAGTTTTGACCAAGAATTCTTAATTGGCGATCTCGAAAACCCCCAGATATCGATTTTGAGTCGAATCGGATCATAAACGGTAAAGTCGCCCGCCATCTTGAAGCCGTCATCTTGTTTTTTTCTTATAAGAAAATGTTAAAGTGTATTGTTACCGGACTTATACACATGTGCAAAATTTCAAAGCTCTATCTTAATTAGAACTAATCGAAATTTTGATTGCAAGATTTGACCTAACAAACTAACAAACATTGCAAGTTAAATAAAAGCTTTTAAATAAAATTATAGACGGAGAACTCATGAACCTTTTATATAACGGTCAACCTATAAGGTTAGAAATTTGTGTAGTGATGAATTAAAATACACTAAGCATGAAAATCATAACCTGGCAGGCATCAGCCCTGTACATCATCGGCCCTTATATTTTTGAAAATGTCAAAAGAAAAAAATAATAAACTTGTCTCTGTAAGTTTTCAAATCAATCTAACCTACCCTAAAATAATCATATTACGTATTTTACTTGCTAATCGAGCCGAAGTATATCTCGTACAAAACGCATTACAAAAAAAAAGAAGTTGATTTGAACCCTCGACTTCACGTGTGATAAGCAGATAAAGTCGAGGCAAGAATTCAAGCGATGCACGTCACGAGTGATCTCATTAAAGACATTTTAACACTAATATAATTTTTAATCATTAATTACTTTAAAAAAGTAATTCTTGACACCCAGTTATTAAGCTTTTTTCAGAAATAGGTACAGTTTAATGGGGCTTCATGATTCTTAGTAGTATTGTCTTATTTATAGAATCGATCTGTGACATGCATCGCTTGAATTCTTGCCTCGACTATAATTTAACTACTAGGTACACCACGGGAGGTTGTTAAAAATCTTTAGGCTATATCAATACGATCTAATGAATACGTCAATGCGCACCTTGTTGCTCACCTGTAAGGTACTTCTGCTCATCAAAATCATCTGTCATTTTTTTTTCATACTTAACTATGGATAAACTAAATCATATTAACATTTCAAACTTGCAGTTAATTTTTTTATTTTTTTTATATTTTTAAAAATATAAGGGGGATGTGCAGGGCTGATGCCTGCCAGGTCATCGTTTTCGTGCTTAATGTATTTTAATTCATCCCTATACAATTTTCTAGCCTTACACAAAGACCGTTATGTAGAGGGTTCACGAGCTCTTGGACTATTATATAAAAAAATATTTTTATAAAAAGCTTTTATTTAAATGCTCTAAAAAGTAGAAAATAAACTTTGAAGTAAATCAAACTCATCATTTTGTTATATTATATAATTTTTTTATGATATAAAAGCTTGTCGTAAGATTTTCCTGTGTAAAGGAGATTGCTCGGCTCTTAAACGGTAAAGTCGTCCGCCATCTTGAAGTCGCCGTCCTGGACTAAATTTTTGACTATAAATTCGTAATAGGTGAATCCAAAAACCCCAGATATCGATTTTGATCGATTTGGACCATAAATGAAAAATTCATAATTGGCGATCTCGAATACCCCCAGATATCGATTTTGAGTCGAATCGGATCATAAACGATAAAATCGCCCGCCATCTTGAAGCTGCCATCTTGTTTCTTTCTTATATGAAAATGTTAAAGTGTGTTGTCAGCGGACTTATACACGTGCAAAATTTCAAAGCTCTAGCCTAATTAGAACCAATCGAAATTTTGATTGCAAGATTTGACCTAAACAAACTAACTAACAAACAAACATTGCAAGTTTCGTAAAAGCTTTTAATACCTTGATATATTTAATTGTAGTCTTGCCCCAATTAAAAACTTATTGTGTATACATAAGTGTATAATCGAATTATCGTTAGTTTTAGTATAATAATTACAGTATTTTTGTAGTATAATTGTATTTTTTTTATCTTCCTTTTTTATTTCTCTGTTTGTATTCAAGTAATCCAATAACGTACTGCATATTTGTTATACATATTTGTACTGTTCGTGTATTATTAGCTATTGGGTGGTTAATAAATAAATATCAATAATTTGCTTTTGAATTGAAAGCGTTATTCTTCGTGTAGTTATTTGATGTAACTTATACTCGATGTATTTACGGTTAACATAAAATAGTTATATTTTTATAATGCTCGGTTATATGTGAACACATTTTCTTATATTTACTGCGTTTTGTATTCAGTCTTAGTACAGATTTTTTGAAAGTTGAAAATTTTAATATTTTACAGTTATTTACAAAAGTGGGTATACTTTCAGTGTCTAGATTAAACATAAAGCACTGTTGTTCTTTACGTGGGATTTTTTTTTTTCAAAAAATGTTTATATAAATTTCAGCATTATAGTTCATTTTATAATAATAGGTCACAGCAAAAATTATTTGTCCACAGTATAACATTCTATAAAAAAAAATTAATATATCATCAAACAGCTTTTCATAAGACAAGCTTTTGATTATAATCCAACTCCGTGAAGTTGCTCCCCTCCCCACCCATTTTCGAAATTAAAACATTTTCAAATGCGAGTCGAGTGCTTATTATTTGCTCGTGATTGTTCGTTAGTGTATTTCGTTTGCTCATTGGTTTAGACACCTAATTTCAATATTAGTTCTTTTCGATGTACATAAGGAACATGCAAATCAAGAGATGACCAAACACGAACAAACCAGCAGCAAACGAATTGGTATTTGAAGACTTAAAATTGAACAAAAGGAGCACTGCTATCAATTTCTATAAATAGTAAAGACCAAATGAAAAAATTTAATCAACAATCACAAGCAAGCAACACGCAAACGATTCGCATTTAAAAATGTATTAATTTTGGAAATGGGACTGCAACTTCAAGGAACTGATGTATCCTGCAGTAATTATATCGAAAGCAGCTTCCACTAAATATCAAAAATTCAAATTCAAATTATGCAAAATAAAACCTAATTTACGCAAGGTTTTTAACATCACCGATATCTACTTGGTAATTTGTATAAATTAACAAGATCACAGTAAAGGAACATTTTTTATAACATAATAACTATCTTGAAGGTTTTATCAAATTGTAGGACATAATTGCTTTCAAATTTACCGCTATAAATTGGTAATACTCAGATCTGGCAGATATAAAATAAATTATAATCAAAATATTTTGCGACTGATAAAATATTGAGCCTTCATAATGGCCAAATAGGCTTTAAAATTCACATCTTACTGAAAAAAAGTTGTATTTACCATTTTGATAAGGTCCAAAAAACTCCTAACTGATTGTGGTCTCGAATTCCAAATAGATTTTACCAACATTTGAAATTCAGTTACTTGGATTTCGAGACCATTCACCAGTGACAATTTATTGTTTTAATTTTCAATAAAAACTCAGTTAAGATTGTTATCTTAACATATTTTTTATTATCAATAAGTAGATAGATTAAATACTTGACACGATTAAATGAAATTACTTATATATCAAAATTGTAATTGATATTTCATTTCGGCAAGTAATCATTGTTAAAGTGATGCTATTTGCATACAATTCGCATTAGAATACATCAAAATCTAATTAGAAATTAAATGTTATAAATTTTTATGTCGGATCGACTCACTAATATCTTGTTTTTCAAAATGTCCCTGTTCGTACCACTACCCTCCCATATAAATTTTATTTACACCCCGTCGTTACCTATCTTATACGCACCTCCTATCTGATATTGATCAATTACAATAACCAAGCAGAAAAAGTTTCAAGTACATATTCCAAAACCAGGTCTGCGTTCCTTTCAGAATCTACTCTTTTACTGTTTTACTTGACCATTACATTCTATAAGGCCTAGTTGTATGAAACGTAGTTAACCAATGGAACAGGTAAACTAAGATCGCGATGAACCACAGTCAAATAATACAAGCGTTTATGAAATAAGTTAAAGGTGTGGTATAGTAAATTGTGGATCACTTTGGTCGATAACCTTAGTCCCTAATAATATTTGTCTATTTTGACAATTGTATTGATATTAAATCATAAGCAAATCTACTCTATCAACAAATACCATTTTAAAAATTTCTCTATTATGAGCTCGGTACTATGAGCATGAAGTTCTTATGTACTTACAAAAACAACAGAACACAAATTATGAACTACGATACGTGGAGGTGTAACATAGTTGAACGTAGGCCTCATATTACGTTATATAACTTGTAACAATTATTGAATGAATTAATAAAGACATATTATTATTATATATATAAATAGACATGGAGTCCCGCAAGGGTTAATTCTCGGTCCATTTCTCTTCCTAATACACATGAATGATAAACAGTAGCACTTCGACGAAGTGATATGGCTCTGTTGTATGCAGACTATACATAATTTAAAAATGTATATGGAGGTCGCTTTCTCCATAGCTTGAGACTGGTTCGAGGTACAACGACTATGTCTGAATTACAGCAAAATGGAATATATAATATTTACTTTATGTACTCATGAACAAGTCGACAACATATCTTCAATTAAATTGCTGGGAATTAATCTGGATCCCACATTCAAACTTGATATTCATGTGGATTACATGGCTTGAAAAATTTCAAAGAGTATATTTGCTCTGAAGAACTTAATACGGTAGTTCAATAGCGCAACAAGTGTGTATCCTAGCGTTTCACGTTCTTATGCCGGGTGTTAGAAAAATATGGGAACTGTGGAAAATCTCGAACAGTTTGCATCAAATCGAAGAATAAAAAAATACGTGTCAAACATTTTTCAAAAACTATCTACTGATACCAAAATGACCTCCCCACCCACCAACCTGTGGGTGGGGCGAGAGGCAACTTTACAATTTCAAATGGAAACCCCTATTTTTTTTATTACGGAATCGGATTCTACGCCAAAAAAACGTAAATTTTATTCCGGTCATTTTTTTTCGATTCTTGAATGGTGTCACTTTAATCGCAAAAAATGAAAAGAAAACATTACTGTTTCAAGAGTAGCGTCTTGTGCCCATAAAAAAACGTCCAATTCAAAAACTGAAAAGCACGTACTTGTTATTTCTACGAAATCTATTCAATGACATTGGATTCGACTCTCCCACCCCTAACCCAGAGGGTGGGGCGGGAGCAACTTTGGAATTTATTTTATAGTGGATTCGGATTCTACGGCCAAAAATACGCGAATTTTGTACGGGCATTTTTTCGATTCTCGCAAGGTGTCGCTGCGATCGCAAAAAATTGAGTGGAAACATTCTGTAAATTTATTAGCAGCTAGTAATTCTCAATTTACATTTTTCACAGGGCAATAAAAAACTCGATTTAAAAAAAAAAACTAACAGTGGTTTTACCTCTTAATTCAGCCACTTCAGACAAGTTCTTGATCCCAGCCAGTGAAGGCAAGGAGGTAACTCAGCCATTTAAGGCAAAGTGAGGATTTCGGTCAGTTGAGGCAATTAGTTTACAGCTTAACTGCTACACTAGCAGGTTTTAATTTCAAGATTATAGCAGGTGTTCAAAATGGTGCCCATTGACTTCTTGGCATTGTCCGAGACGAACGTAAAAATTTTCAATAGCACTTCTTATCATTTGAAGTGGTATTTCTGCAAAAATATTTATTATGCGTTGCCTCAGCTCTTCCAAATCATGAGGTTTAGTGAAATAAACCTTACCCTTCACGTAGTCCCAAACAAAATAATCAAGTGGCGCGAAGTCGGAAGATCTTGCTGGCCATTCAATAGTTCCTCTTCGACCTATCCATCGATTTTCGAAAGTACCATTCAAATAGTCCCTAACAATATTCCGATAGTGTGGAGGAGCCCCATCTTGCTGGAACCAAACATTATCGAACTTCTCACCAGCAATCTCTTGTATTGCGGGAACTATTTGATTTGTCAACATTTCCAGGTATTTTTCTCCATTCAAATTTCCATCTATGAAAAACGGTCCTATGATTCGATCCCTGAAAACTCCTGCCCAAACATTTAATTTTTGTGGATATTGCGTGCGTGTTTCAAGCATCCAGTGAGGGTTTTCGTCACTCCAATATCTGAAATTATGGCGATTAACTTTTCCACTGAGTTCGAAAATTACTTCATCTGAGAAGACAAGTAGAGATGACAAAAAATTTGGGTTTTGGTTACTCCTTTGCATCATTAATTCACTAAATTCAAGTCGCCGATCAAAATCATCTTCATTTAAATTTTGGTGAAGGTGAATTTTGTGAGGATGAAATTTCAAAAGTTTCAAATTCTTATGAATTGAAAATGCACTCATATCAAGCTGTTGACTGGCTTTTCTGATTAATAACCTTCGATTTTTAACAAATGCCTGGGCCACTTCTATTTGTCGGGCTTCCGATGTTTCAGATTTTGGTCTTCCAGATTTTGGGCGATTTTTATTTGTCCTTGTGTCTAGGAATCGTTTGATGGTACGGGACACAGTAGATTTCGAAATTCCCACTTGATCTACACGGAAAGTTTCGTTGAATAAAATCACAACTTCATCATAGGATCTTTCTTTATCACCCCACCCTCGCATCATTAAAAGAGAAACTCTCTCTTCCTCTGTTAAAGTAGCCATTATGCAGAAAAAAACGCGAGAACTAATAAAAAATGAAATAACTTTTTCCGTATAAAAGTGCGCTCCTGCCTCTACAAAAGTTGGAAGGAACTGAACGTTCTCATAGAAATTTCACAAGACAAATACTGTTATTAAGGACACTTTTAAAAAACATTCATAAAAAACAAGATATCACAGATATTGTTTTTTAAACTGAATGTTTTTTTTGTCAACACGAATAGCTAGAGTTTGTAAATATTTACAAATTTATGGACGCTTAAGGTTTATTTCAATTTTGTGCGATTGCAGCGACACCTTGCGAGAATCGAAAAAATGCCTAATATAAAATTCACGTATTTTTGGCCGTAGAATCCGAATGCGCTATAAAAGATAGGGATTTTCATTACAAATTTTAAAGTTGGCCCCCGCCCCACCCACTGGGTTAGGGGTGGGAGAGTCGAATCCAATGTCATTGGATAGATTTCGTAAAAATAACAAATACGTGTTTTTCAGTTTTTGAATTGGATGTTTTTTTATGGGCACAAGACGCTACTCTTGAAACAGTAATGTTTTCTTTTCATTTTTTACAATTACAGCGACACCATGCAAGAATCGAAGAAGATGTCCGGAATAAAATTTGCCCCTCGCCCCACCCACAGGGTGGTGGGTGGGGAGGTCATTTTGGTATCAGTAGATAGTTTTTTGAAAAATTTTTGACACGTATTTTTTTATTTTTCGGTTTGATGCAAACTGTTCGAGATTTTCCACCGTTCCCATATTTTTCTAACACCCGGTATAATCCGTCTGCAACTATGATATACTTATCTGGCTACACAATCCACGTGCTAATAGGATATTTTTTCTACAGAAGAGTGCAATACGAGTACTAGCTAAAATATAGTACTGGGCAGATGCCATAAATTTATTTAAAAAGTATGACTGTATAACATCTAAATATGTTTTCGAATGTCTTCTATATGACAAAAATAATAATGAAATACACTATAACTCCACAGCAGGTACATAATTATGATAAAAATGTGATCAGTTGTAATTTACCAAGGGCGCTGATAATCACGCGATAATTTTTTCTGATAATGAACCGAAAGCTTGTTGCTTAGTAATTACTTAAAGCAACAAGCTTGAGGATCATTATTAGAGAAAATTATAAGGACTTATCAGTGCGCGCGGTAAATTCGGCGAGATAATTTTTTTAAATTCTAATAATATGTCAAATAGTGAATGTGACATTTTAAATAAACTGACTAAAGCCCGAGCGCTATAGCTCGAGAGATTTAGTCTTTGATTTGATTGATCGAAAGCCCGTTGTTTGGTAATAGCCCGTCGCCGAAGGTGGAGGGCTATTACCAAGCAACGTGCTTGAAAAAGTTGTAATAAAATTATGAGGCATTATTTGTTAATGTCAGAGGGATATTCGGTCAGAAAATTTTTTGAACAAAAATACTGAAGAAAACGCCGTAAATATTCCCATGTGTATTTGTGACTTTTTGTGGAATTTATTGAAATTTTTTCTTTGATTAGCGCGTTTATATATTGAGAATTGGCATTGTTATTATGAAGTTGTCAAAGTTAAATGATTTTGTCATAGCGATTGAAAATTTCCCTGAATGGTGTTATTACTGTAATATTAAAATGATTGAGTGATTTATGTCACATGACAAGAAATAACGAAATTGTATTGGTTGTTAGAATTGTCAAAAAAATGTCTATATAAGATTTAAAAAATCATGGAACCTGATCTGTATTATGCCCCACTGTTTTATAACAAGTTTTATAACCTCCGAGATCTATTTAACAAAATTAGAAATATAGCAAAAACATATCTGATTAGCAAAGCATTTTATACACCGAGAAATGTTTAACTACGGGGGTATAATTATATACCGAATTTTAACATGCTTTATATATAAGAGCTACTCTCTGTACTATGTTATTTCTATCGTATAACGTTGATTGTAAAAAAGATTGTGAAATAATGGAATTTAACAAGGAAGATAAGAGGTAATTTTATTCCGCTAGAAGAATCAACATTCACGGACTTTGTGGCAAAGTTTAAAGATGTTATCGAAAGTAAGAAGACAAATACGGGTATTTCTGTGACGAAAAAGATATTTGGGTGCAAGGGGTTTACCACCGTATGTTGAAGAATATACAGAACTAGCGATGCTTTATTAAATAAACATGGCAATTTGAGTAATTTGACAGAACGCACGAGAAAAATTTTGCTAATGAAAAGTGTGGCCCACGAAAAAAATTATGTCACCGACATAGCTGACACACATAAAAGTAATTTCGTGGAATTCGATGATGATAGTATGTGTTCTTATATGTAAACTAGAGGCACAAAATGTAAGCTGTATAAAATCCTAATAAGACCGGTGTTAATGTACGGCTCCGAAACATGGACACTCACTAAGAGTGACTATCTTGTGGTGTTTCGGGAGAAAAGTTTTTTTTTTTTATACATTTATTTAACGTCGGCCTATTTCCGCTACTGAGGCCTAACACCGACGTCTTTAGACGAGCTACCCCCAACCAGGAATTTTTGCCGAACCTCTTCCCTTAAGAAGAGTAGGGATCTTTTACTTGCCTAACATTTAATAGGCCGACGACTTTACATCCCCTCCGAAAGATGGTATATTCCCTATACAACCCTCGCCTAAGGTTGTATAGCTTCCGCGCATACACTGATATACAAGCCGCTGGAAGATGTGTGAGGCGAGTACGCGGTCTTCGTTGGAATGGTCACCCATCCAACTACTAACCCCGCCTTGCGTTGCTTTACATCGCATATCGAAGTATGTACATAGTATGAGAGAAAAGTATTAAGGAGAATCTATGGCATTATTGAAGAAATCGGGATGTGGAGGAAAAGGTACAACTTTTAGCTATACAGGTTATTTCAGAGACCATACATAGTCAAGGAAATTGAGTGGGGCTGTTTGCGATGGGTTGGTCATATTATGAGGATGGAGGTAGACAGCTCCATCTGAGAGGTCTTGCCGGATAAACCCAAGGGAGGAACCCGAATGAGGTTCCTAGATAATATAGAGGCAGAAGTAAGTGCCTGGAGAAGATGGGCGTTGGACAAGGCTGCCTAGAAGTAAGTTCTTGAGGAGGCTAAGACCCACGAAGGGCTGTGACAGCGTACTGATGATAATATGTGTACTGTATTTATTATATTTTACTTGCAGTAATTACCGAAAATCTAAGTTCAAATATTCTACAGAATAATGAAAAAATATATCTTGTACCGAAGTGTATGAAAGTAAAATGTTTAAAAATATACGATGTATATTTTATAATTCTATATTTTAGCATTACCCCCACAGCCTGATATCTCAGACTCATCATCAATTTCAAGTATGAACTGGCCTCCATATACACTAATATAATTAAAAGCTCCAAAATCAAAAGCATTAAGTACTAGAGGAAGTAGTAAGTATACAAATAACAATATTGAAGTGGCACATTATATAAATAAAATTGTTTTTCCAGTAAATAGATCAACACGAAATAAATAATTGTCTGATAGGTTATGCTCATGGGTCGAATTAAAATGGTGAAATGGCTCCACTGCAGGCTCGAAAAATACAAAAACAGCACAATCTAATTATATAGAAACACCGGGGGAATCATGAAATGGAAATGCGGTTCACCGAAGAAGAGCACAATTGGAAAACAGAATTGCTAAAGAAACTAAGAGATTGGAAATAAAAACTTTTCTAAAATGACCACATTATTTTTATTAAATTTCATTATCTGTTAACTAAACAGCTGTTTGAGGTATAGAAGTCATTCCCTACTTTTTTACATTTTTTTTAACCCTTCGAGATACAGATAGTGAGTTTGGGGAGAAATTTTGAATTTTAAGTTTTTAAAAAAAATTTAAATCCCTTCATGTTATAGATAGCACCTTTTCAAGCAGAGGCAAGAACCATTTATATTTTTGATCTTAGTAATTTTATTATTTTCTTATATCCCCACAGCTAGAAAAGCTTTACGCTGGCAGCTTGCATTGTGTATGTTAAAGTTGTTAATTGGGTTGGATCTAGCTGCACACAGTTGCTGATCGCACTCACTTTTTGCGAGTGTTGGGCCTAACACCATAATTCTATTCTAAATTTATTTATTATGGCTGTGTTTTTATACTTCATACTTATACCGGGTGTTAGAAAAGTATGGGAACGGTGGAAAATCTCGAACAGTTTGCATCAAATCGAAAATTAAAAAAATGCTTGTCAAAAATTTCTCAAAAAACTATTTACTGATATCAAAATGACCTCCCCACCCACTACCCTGTGTGGTGTCGCTGTAATCGCAAAAAAAGAAAAGAAAACATTACTGTTTCAAAAGTAGCGTCTTGTGCCCATAAAAAAACGTCCATTCAAAAACTGAAAAACACATATTTGTTATTTTTACGAAATCTATCAAATGACATTGGATTCGACTCTCCCACCCTAACCCAGTGGATGGGGCGAGGGGCAACTTTGAAATTTGTAATGAAAATCCCTATTTCTTATAGCGGATTCGGATTCTACGGCCAAAAATACGTGAATTTTATATCGGGCATTTTTTCGATTCTCGCAAGATGTCGCTGCAATCACAAAAAATTGAGTGGGAACATGAAAGTTTTGAACGCATACTTAAAAAAATACGAAAAGTAAAACTACTGATCTCAGAGTGAATGATTTCACGAACTGTTTTGAGAACAATGATTTTACACGGTCGGGCGGAAATTACAACAACAATTTATTAACAGGTAGTAATTTTCAATTTACATTTTTCACAGCAATAAAAAACTCGATTTAAAAAAAAACTAACAGTGGTTTTACCTCTTAAGTCAGCCACGTCAGACAAGTTCTTGATCCCAGCCAGTGAAGGCAACTAGCGCGAGGTAACTCAGCCATTTAAGGCAAGGTGAGGATTTCGGCCAGTTGAGGCAATTAGTTTGCAGCTTAACTGCTACTCTAGCAGGTTTTAATTTCAAGATTATAGCATGTGTTCAAAATGGTACCCATTGACTTCTTGGCATTGTCCGAGACGAATGTAAAAATTTTCAATAGCACTTCTTATCATTTGAGGTGGTATTTCTGCAAAAATGTTTATTATGCGTTGCCTCAGCTTTTCCAAATCACGAGGTTTAGTGAAATAAACCTTATCCTTCACGTAGCCCCAAACAAAATAATAAAGTGGCGCGAGGTCGGGAGATCTTGCTGGCCACTCAATAGTTCCTCTTCGACCTATCCATCGATTTTCGAAAGTACCATTCAAATAGTCCCTAACAATATCCCGATTGTGTGGAGGACCCCATCTTGCTGGAACCAAACATTATTGAACTCATCACCAGCAATCTCTGGTATTGCGGGAACTATTTTTTGTCAACATTTCCGGGTATTTTTCCCCATTCAAATTTCCATCTATGAAAAACGGTCCTATGATTCGATCCCTGAAAACTCCTGCCCAAACATTTAATTTTTGTGGATACTGCGTGTGTGTTTCAAGCCTCCAGTGAGGGTTTTCGTCACTCCAATATCTGAAATTATGGCGATTAATTTTTCCTCTGAGTTCGAAGGTTGCTTCATCTGAGAAGACAAGTAGATATGACAAAAAAAAATGGGTTTTGGTTACTCCTTTCCATCATTAATTCACTAAATTCAAGTCGCCGATCAAAATCATCTTCATTTAACTCTTGGTGAAGGTGAATTTTGTAAGGATGAAATTTCAAAAGTTTCAAATTCTTATGAACTGAAAATGCACTTATATCAAGCTGTTGACTGGCTTTTCTGATTGATAACCTTCGATTTTCAACAAATGCCTGGGCCACTTCCATTTGTCGAGCTTCCGATGTTTCAGATTTTGGTCTTCCAGATTTTGGGCGTTTTTTATTTGTCCTTGTGTCTAGGAATCGTTTGATGACACAGCAGATTTCGAAATTCCCACTTGATCTACAAGGAAACTTTCGTTGAATAAAATCACAACTTCATCATAGGACCTTTCTTTATCGCCCCACACTCGCATTATTAAAAGAGAAACTCTCTCTTCCTCTGTTAAAGTAGCCATTATGCATAAAAAAATGCGAGAACTAATGAAAAATGAAATAACTTTTTCCGTACAAAAGTCTCTACAAAAGTTGGAAGGAATTGAACGTTCTCGTAGAAATTTCACAAAACAAATACTGTTATTAAGAACATTCATAAAAACCAAGATATGTGATATTGTTTTTTAAACTGAATGTTTTTTGTCAACACGAGTAGCTAGAGTTTGTAAATATTTACAAACTTATGGACTTAAGGTTTATTTCAATTTTGTGCGATTGCAGCGACACCTTGCGAGAATCAAAAAAAATGCCCGATATAAAATTCACGTATTTTTGGCCGTAGAATCCGAAACCGCTATAAAAAATAGGGATTTTCATTACAAATTTCAAAGTTGCCCCGCCCCACCCACTGGGTTAGGGGTGGGAGAGTAGAATCCAATGTCGTTGGATAGATTTCGTAAAAATAACAAATACGTGTTTCTCAGTTTTTGAATTGTACGTTTTTTTATGGGCACAAGACACTCTTGAAACAGGAATGTTTTCTATTCATTTTTTGCGATTACAGCGACACCATGCAAGAATCGAAAAAAATGCCTGCGGAATAAAATTTACGTATTTTTTGACGTAGAATCCGATTCCGCAGTAAAAAATAGGGGTTTCCATTTGAAATTTTGAAGTTGCCCCTCGCCCCACCCACAGGGTAGTGGGTGGCGAGGAGGTCATTTTGGTATCAGTAGATAGTTTTTTGAAAAATTTTTGAAACGTATTTTCTATTTTTCGATTTGATGCAAACTGTTCGAGATTTTCCACCACTCCCATACTTTTCTAACACCGGTATATATTTTTACATCTTTATTAGATTAAGTATACTTTACCAATTTTTTTAATTCTGATCTCTATTCACATTCTGTCAAGAAATAGACTAGCGTCCGACAGCTTACAAAACAACAAATTTTTCTTTTAATAAGCTACAGAAAAGCTGCTGGTGGGCGAGTAGATTGCAAATTGTTTCAGGGGTCGCTTGGCTCTGAGTAGCCTTACTTCACATCGACCTAAAAGATCCTTTGCGAATGACCCTACAACTATTTGTTACCCAGGGTTCCAAGACTTTTTACAAAGCTTGTGATTTTCCAGGGGGCTAATTTCTCTATATCTTCAGGCATTAATTCCGCCTGCTCTAGGAACTTTAGCCTAATGCGGATTACTACCTTGTGTTCACAAAGTATATGTTCCGCAGTTTCAGTTGCAGTATCGCATATGCATTTGTCGTCTACTGCCTTGCCCATATTCTTGAGATGATATCTCAAGGGGCAGTGTCCAGTTAGAAGGCCTGTTATCAGCCTTAATTCGGATTTTTCAAGTTCGAGAAGCCTTGTGGCATTCTTTGTCGAATAAGTTATAAACTTTTTCGCTTGTTTTTGGCCTGGAGTATTCCTCCAGTAAGACATTGGTAGGCGAGTAACCGGAAGGCTTTTCCAATTTCCACTACGGTTATCACTTCCCGAGACTTACAACTTTAGATAGACAGATATTAGAGAAATTCAATAAGAAGTTTTGAATATATTTCTCTGATATTCAAATATCAAGGAATTAAATGTGTAAAGAAAAGACAGATATATCTTTACTGGCATGTACACAATTGGGTTGTGACAGGTTAGGACACGAAAATGTAATAAAAATAAACAAATAAAAACAATGATTATCTTAAAAAATAGACGTAAATATAGATATAAAATTGTTTAAAAACAGTTAAGCATAATTGCTTAAATATACGAAATATTAGTCAATATAACTAGTGTTATCAGGCTATTTATAACAACCTATTTATAAAAGTGATAAGTTAGGTAAGGAGCTGAAATAATTAAAGTACGCATCATATGAATAACATGCATTCTGCAAAAGAATATTTTTAATTTTAAGTTTAAATTTCTTTACGCCTAGATTTTGTAAATCATTCAGTAATACATTAAAAAAAATTTATGATAGATATAAATTAATTTATATTTGGTTATCCGAAAATTTGTGTTTGCCTTAGTTCGTGATAGTGTATGTCCTCCTGCTCGGTAGCTTTATTTTCATTTTTTAATTTTATAATATGACGCAAACATTCATATATACAGAGTGACACTTTTAAAAGCGGGCACCTCTCTAAAATTTTTATTTGTTGGCCGATTTTAACTATTTTATTTTTTGAATTAAATATCTTCAATAACTCTGTTGTTGTTATATCGAAATTCAAAATTTCAAGGCCTATTTCAATTTTTTTCAAATCCAAAAATAGTGTTAGATATTTTTCTATCTCAAATTTGACTACTCCAATGGGTTTAGGATACCTTCAAATGGGTGTAACCGAAATTTAACAAAAAAATATTGGTTTCTAGCAAAAATGTTCGTCATGCAATCCACAATTGTTTAAATAATATTGTTAACAATGCCCCTTTAGATCGTTATCAGTTGAATTTTAATAATGTATATCCATCAGTACTTGTTTTCTTTAAAGATTCTCCATATTAAGGATAATTATTTTTATCAGCAAGCTTTCCAAATTTTTAAGCTGCTATGGTAAGTCGTCAGAACAAACGGTCAAATCTGTCTATTTATTCGCATCAATAGTGAAGTTTATTGCTCCCCAAGTACACCACCGATATATGTATGGCTGATAATTTAACTTTACTTGACAAAATTGAAATTATAAGAGTTGGTGGTGACAAAAACAGGTCCGGAAGGGAAGTACGTAGAATTTTTAATAATACACACGGAACGTCGGATCATAAACGGTAAAGTCGTCCATGGCGGATGACTTTACCATTTATGATCCGATTCGTTTTGAACTAAATTTTTTACTAGAAATGCGTAATTCGAAAATCCCCAGATATCGATTTTGATCGATTTGGACCATAAATGACAAAAGTCGTCCGCCATATTGGTGCCGCCATTTTGAATTTCCAAATTTTGACCAAGAATTCATAACTGGCAATCTCGAAAACCCCCAGATATCGATTTTTAGTCGAATCGGATCATAAACGCTAAAGTCGTCCGCCATCTTGAAGCCGCCATCTTGTTTTTTCTTATTAGAAAATGTTAAAGTGTATAGCCACGGACTTATACATGTGCAAAATTTCAAAATATATAGGTAGATTTTATGTCAACGGACATTTTAAAAGATATAAATAGGTATTCTATAACTACATATTAAATTTTTACATACGTTAGAATTTTAATGCCTGTCAAAAAAGCACGTCTAAAATATGTATTTAAATTTAAAGTTCATTTTAATTTCTGATTTAATTTTTTACCTACGATCGTGTAAAAAGTGACAGTTTTTTACATCATTTCCGGTGTAAAAAGTGATCTTTTATAAGAAACTGTGCAATAACAATTTTTATTGCACGCTTTTATTGCACGATTTCTAAAAAATTAAAAAACTACGCCAGTTTGTTTATAATATCGTTTCATTAGTTACTATCATCACAGATTTTTCAGTCACAACCATGAAGTAACTTAATTAGAATGGAGACTTCAACTACAACTCGAATAATACTAACCGTCAAAGTGGTATTCACAAAAAGTTGATACAGTTTTACAAATATTCATAAATAATTGCCCATTTCTTACAGTAATTGGAACAATCGAAGATAAAACGTTGTAAGACACACTTGTATCTTAAATAACTATTAGAAATCGTGCAATAAAAGCGTGCAATATAAATTTTTATTGCACAGTTTCTTATAAAAGGTCGCTTTTTACACTGGAAATGATGTAAAAAACTGTTACTATTTACACGATCGTAGATAAAAATATTTAAGGGTTACTTTTATAGTACTATAAAAGTAACAGCCTGTAAAATTAACATATGTAGTTACAGAATAGCCACTATAGACAGCTGCGTTGCACATGGTAAGTTAAATTTTAATAACAAAAATGTATAAAAGTATAAAAACACAAATGTTTTTCCATAATAATAAACTTGCAGAGAGTTTACTACTAGCTCAGCCCAAATGAAAGGGTCTTAAGACATACAACCAAAAACGAGATAAGAACAAATTATACTATTTATGACACAAGAATAATGGCTAGGTAAACTTTTCGGGATTACGGTAGTCTGTTCATAGGGAATTTTGCCACACCAGCTTAAAAGTGTACGTATCTGTACATATTTGCCATGTGGCATCCAGATAATTGGGAATTTTGAGTGCAATTGCAATTTTTTTACTGTGAAATTAAACGTCGTATAATTACAATATTAATAAAATTACAACCCCTTATTAATGTTTGTTAATAGTTTTGCAGTCACTGCAGTGACGGAAGTCTAGGTGAGTTAGATTAGTTTCAGATGACCTTACCACATCCTGTGGATAATTTCTAATGAAGATTTAATCGCCTTGCCCACTTCTCTAACTATGCCCAGGGTCCCTAGAAAGATTAGTTTCTGGGGAGTCGATCCCCGAATGCTTTTTTCTAATAAAGTCATCACGTCCGACACCTAACGATATGATGCACCAAATTCTTATATATCTTAACAATTGGGCTAAGTAAATGTTTGTTGTTTTAGAACGACTTTAAAACAATAGTAGCAGAAGACAGATTCATAAGAATTACTACTCTTTCCCTATCTTTACTAAAAGAATTATCTGCACGGTGAAGCGTTTCGAAATAATTTATTCTTAATCATAATAGCTTTACATCTCAACTTTATTGGTACTGTTAGAGACACAAATTTTCAGTTATTATTATTGTTATTATTATATTGGGGTGTAATGGGGTAGTGAAGCGCAAGTTATAGCCTCTCCCCTCTCCTACTCAATTGTTAACCTCACCTTCGCGATGAGTTCAATTTGAACTTGGTGCACCCTGTTTTCACTAACGACCGAGTAAGGGCGGAATAACCCTTACCTTTTGCCGTGAGCACATCCACCTTCTCACGAAGAGTGCGGTAAAAATAACTCACCGCACACAAAGGTTGCTTTTGGAATCGTTTGGTTACCCCATCGTCGCAGTCTCCTTCTGTGCCATGGGACCACACCACTCGCCTTCCGCAACCGAGCTGGTCAGTTGCATACCTGCTCCAGCTAAAACCTCAAATGCAGCTTCGTTTTCAGTCGATTAAGGCTTTTTAAAAAATGATGGAGCGTTCAAGTGGGACAAAATCATCCGGAGGTAAAATACCCTCCCGATCGGATCTCCGGGGGAGGGTGCCCACAGGGACACCTCATCGAATGTCGAAAAAACACCGACAAGTTAAATCCAACAAAACTAATTCTTTCATCTACGGCGCCTGGAATGTTCGTACTTTGAACGACAGCACTCGCACCGATCGGCCTGAAAGAAGAACTGCTCTAATAGATAGAGAACTTCACCGACTCAATGTTGACGTTGCAGCTCTCAGCGAAACTCGATTTTTGGAGGAAGGCTCTCTCACAGAAAAGTACTACACCTTCTATTGGAAAGGTCTTCCCACCAATTCAAGAAGACAACATGGAGTAGGATTTGCCGTTCGGAATCAACTTGTATCCAACTTAACACAAGTACCACAAGGCCTATCCGAGCGTCTAATGCTGCTACGCTATGAGCTATCAGATGGCAACGCGGTAAATCTAATAAGCGCCTACGCTCCCACTCTGGATGCAAGTCACGAAACCAAGGAAAGCTTCTATCAACAGCTGGAAGAAACCCTCTGTAGAATACCTAAAACAGAACGACTCGTTATTCTTGGCGATTTTAACGCTAGAGTAGGGAGAGATGCAGACACCTGGCCAGGCATCATAGGCAAGAACGGTTTGGGCAACATGAACGCTAACGGTCAACTACTCCTGACTAAGTGCGCCGAACATGATCTAGTTATAACAAACACCATTTTCCGACAAAAGGATAAATTTAAAGGCACCTGGCGTCACCCCAGATCAGGTCACTGGCATCTACTGGACTATGTTATCGTACGTAGGAAGCATTTCAAGGACGTCCAAATTACAAAGGCGCGCATTGATAGCGAATGTTGGACCGATCATCGTCCTGTTGTCTCTAAAATGAAAATTGTTATGAGACCCAAACACCGAAGAACTCAAGTAAAACGTAGACTCCGTCTCTGTATTAGTAAATTGCGTGACCAACAAACCGTCGAACAGCTAAAGCAAAAAGTTCAAGAGAATTTGAGAGAACTAGAAGAAACCAATTCTGTAGATGTCGCTGCTACCTGGACACAAATTAAAGACAGTTTAAAAAGTGCGAGTGAGGAAATTCTTGGCACTGCAGCAAGTAAAAAACAGGAGGACTGGTTCAATGATAATGAAGCTTTTATACAAGAACTTCTTGACCGCAAACATATTGCCTTCCAAAACGCTATCAACCACCCCAACAACTCATCAAAAGCAGAGGCTTTTACCCAATCTAAGTATGAAACGCAACGCGAAATCAGAAGAATAAAGAACGAGTGGTGGGCAAACAAGGCCAGAGAAATTCAAAGGTACGCCGATTCACACGACTACAGGAATTTCTTTCAAGGAGTAAAAGCAGTGTACGGCCCCAGTCGGAAAAATATGTGCATTATTAAAGATTTAAATGGAAATCTCCTCAAAGAAAACCAGGAAATAAGAGCCCGATGGAAGGAACACTACTCTAACATTCTTAACCAGCAAAGTCAAGCCGATCACGATATTATAAATCTTATCCCTCAATATGACACCTTCGAAGACTTAGATAAACCACTAACAACGGAAGAGATCTTAACCGCCATTGGGCAGCTAAAAAATAACAAATCTCCCGGCGCCGACTCACTCCCAGCTGAGATCTTTAAAGCTGTGTCGTCAGAGCTCATACCCTACCTCAAAAAACTGTTTGATGTCGTGTGGGTAAGTGGTCAAGCTCCGCAGGAGTTTCGTGATACACTTTTAATCAACCTCTTTAAAAACAAAGGGAGCGCTGCGGACTGTGGAAATTACAGGGGTATAGCTCTCCTGGCTGTTGGAGGGAAGATACTCACTAAAGCGATGGCAAATAGGCTAACACCTGTTATGGAAAAGTTACTTCCTGAAACACAGAGTGGCTTTAGACCAAACCGAGGCACATCGGATTTAATCTTCACACTTAAACAGCTTCAAGAAAAAGCACTCGAACATCAAGGAGAAATTCACATGGCCTTCATTGATTTAACCAAGGCGTTTGACTCGGTGGACAGGGAAGTGCTCTGGAAAATTATGTTCCGCTTAGGTATCCCTAGAAAATTTGTGGAAGTATGCCGCAGTCTACATACAAACAACAACGCCCAGGTTATGTATAATAATGAGGCAACCGAACCTTTCCAAACCCTCACTGGAGTTAGGCAGGGATGTGTCCTGGCACCCCTACTCTTTAATTTGTTTACCACTGCTCTAACAATTATTGTTGACAACAAACTGGCAGTCAGAGGAATAGGTCTCAGATACCGTTTTGATGGCGGTCTCTTTAACATAGGGCGCTTTAGAGCTTTCACGAAGACACGCACACGATTCATTTGTGATCTCCAGTATGCGGATGACTGTGCACTTTTAGCCTCTACGCCGGAAGAGCTTCAAGAAATTTTAGATGTGTATGCCCAGAGCTATGATTCCTTGGGACTTAAAATCAACATTGGAAAGACTAAGATTATGTCAACTCCTCATCAAGTGAACCAAATAGACATTACACTTAACGGAAATTCTCTTGAAGTGGTGGATCAGTTTAATTACTTAGGCAACGTTGTTAATGACAAAGCAAACATGGACAGCGAGATTCGCAATAGAATTAACGCTGCATCTAGAGCACTCTGGGGACTCAGAGAGAGAGTATTTGACAACCACGACCTTGCTTTGTCAACGAAAATGGCTGTCTACAGAGCAGTTGTCATTCCAACACTGCTATATGGATGTGAAAGCTGGGTCACTTACCGTCGTCATGTGAAAGAATTAGAACGTTTTCAGCAAAGACACCTCAGAAGTATGATGAAAGTCCGTTGGTTCCATCACATATCAAACGTGGAAGTACTCAGGAGAGCAAACAGCCTTCCAATTGAGGTGCTTATTTCAAGAGCACGCCTAAGATGGGCAGGTCACGTTCATCGTATGCATGATAACCGCCTTCCTAAATGTACACTTTATGGTGAATTGCTAAGCGGTAGAAGAAGGCGTGGCGGTCAACGAAAGAGGTTCAAAGACGCTCTCCACGAAAATCTAAAATCCTGCGGTATTGCAGACGAGCAATGGGAACAACTTGCAGCGGACAGAACCGAATGGCGAGGAGTTGTGGCCAGCTATCAAGGAAATGTTGCTGCAAGAAGGCCGAATCCGAGACCTAACCAGGTCTATGTTTGTCCTGACTGCGGTCGACATGTGCTCTCCCGAATTGGTCTCTATAGCCATAGTCGTGTGCACCGTAGATGAATGGGAATTACAATAGACTACACCTTTTACTTGGTTTTTATTGTACACAATTTATCGACTGTAACATTTTTATACTCGGACTCGAGTAACGGCTAATAATAATAATAATAATAATAATAATAATATTATATTATATATATTATTTTAATTAATTAGGATTAAAATCAAATAGTTATCTTCAATCATTTAGCAGTTGCAACGGTGTAAATAATATAAGAAATGACAAAACTTAAAAACCTCAAAATTACGAAATTCAATTTTTTTATAATATAGTAATTGATTACCTAAAAAACTTGAACGAAGTGAGATATAATTTTATCTATTTAATAGATCTTTAAAATAGAATTAAAATATAAACAAAATCGAACTAATACCAAAGTAGTCTTGTTTACCAAAAAAATAGATATACATAAACATATTTAGGAGACTGATGATAGACAAATATTATTTCATTTGTGTTAGGAAATAACATTATGGTGTTTGTGTGATGATTTATGTTATGTTTATTGCAAAAATACTGTCCACAAACTGCAAATAAATTGAATAGGATAAAAGATTGTAGAGATTAGGTATATGAAAAACGTTGATGGATTTAACGTTATATCCTACTTGTATTGGAATTAAAATTTCCAATGTCGAATTGTAAACAATGCCCTGTATATAAATTTGAACTATAGAAATCTGTAAGTGAAAATTAAATAAATTTACTAAGTACACCATTATTCGTTTCCATTACTACATAAGAAGAATCAACAAGAAACTTTCAAGAAATATAAATAAATATACTAATTACGAGAATAAAATAAATGCTCACAATACTAATATCTATTTAGCTAATAAACAACATTTTTGATATGTGTAATTGAAAGAATATTTATAGCTACAATTCAACACTTTGATAAATATCAGAGTCTAGGCACTGACTTAAGAATTTCAGTTTTTAATATTTAGTTTTTTTAAATATCACTACACTTCAGTCGGCAGATCACTCTGTGACAATTATGCTTACATACTGAACTGGGTTTCTTAATTTATGAACGTCAGATATTTTTACATAACTCACAACTTGTCTTCCAAGTTCCTCTAGTGGTGTATCTTTATTTTAAACGACCACGTAAATTTTCTTCTCCTTTGACATCGGCTCGTCATCGACGGCACAACTGAAATTAAAAAAGCATAAAGCACAATGAAACCATATTCTTTTATTCTTTTTATGGGTTTTTCTGCCACGTATCTTAACCCATAAAAAGGAGAAAATATGAACATAACCCTATAATTAATGTTTAGACAATATTGATAATGGTTGACCATTAACCTTTTCAACAACAAATTTTTATCCTGTAAATTCTGGGAGGGAATTTCTTTTACACAATTACAAACTAATCAATCAATGAAAACAACTTTATTCACATTATTACAGAGCAAATATCTAACCAGATATCTACCTCGCATTTGACCCTGTAACCAACGCATATTGTTTGTCACGTTGGTGGTAACAGGGTCCAGCGGAGCAGTGCTGGTTCAATTTATAATCTTGTTAATTGTATCTTGAATACATTTAGTGATGCATTCAAAACATAATTAACACACTCATTCTCCTATTTACAAATAAAATTTAAAATGAGTAATACAATAATTGTACACTACTAAGTAGCTGAAAACAGTTAACAATAAAATTTTATGGTATATCACTTATTTAATTATATTCCCCGCCTCTTCCTCAATATCACTGTGTAGTTTCCTCTTCTTCCGCTAGGTGACACCACGCATTTCAAAGCTAAACAGAAAATTCCCCCACACATATACCCATTCATTGGTAATTTCATTATTCTCTTGCGTGTCGGTGACAACGTACGCGATGAATGAACATAACTTTAATAAAACGAAAAAACGACATTTTTCGCCAGATCCTTCGGATTCTAGTTCGGAGGACGAATATACGTCAATTAAAAAACAGTTGAAGCTTTTAAGTGATAAAGTGAGTCGTTTGCAAGGACATAAACGACAGAAAACCAAACAAATAGAATATTCGGAGTCATCAGAAAATGAAACTGCTGAAAACATAGAACATGCCAGCCCAGTTGAAACCCCTCCGCAACTTGTAGATTATGAACTGTCGGATAATGAACGTAAGTAATTTAAATTGTTGTAATTTTTTATAAGTATTTTGCACTCGGAAATGGCCTAGGCGGGCATGATTTAGATTGCGAAGCAATATTAGGTTGTGCTCTTACTTGAACATCAACGAGTTTTGATGTTTCACCTACAAATATTTTTTGTAAAATGTCAACGAGTTTTGACATATCATAAGGCGCATGCTTTCCTACCTAAAACGTCAACAAGATTTGATGTTCTCCCTGTTATTTTAAGGCCCTTAAAAGCACTAACGAGTTTTAGTGTCCCTATTTTACATGAACATCAACGAGCTGTGATGTTTTTTACCTACAAGTGTGGGTATATATATATGTATGCATATATGTGTATATTTTTTGTAAAATATTAACGAGTTTTGATATATCATAAGGCGCATGCTTTCCTACCTAAAACGTCAACAAGATTTGATGTTTTTCCTGTTATTTTAAGGCCTTAAGAGCATTAATGAGCTTTAGTGTTCCTACTTTGACGGTTATAAGTTAAGAAAAACATATGTTTTTCGCCTACCACCCTTTATACCGTTATTGTGTATTTATTACAGGGGGCGAAGAAATTATAAATAATGATGGCACCGTTGAATCAGCCATATTTACCCTGCTTGGTGGGAAAGCAGACAAAGACAAAAATAAGTCAGAGAATATACACGATAGCGTCGCTCAAATATGGCAACAAATTTTGCAGAACGGTTTAGAATCGGAGATAAGAATTGAGTTAATTAAAAAATATCCTCCCTCTGGAAACCTGAGTTTGGCCGCTGCGCCAAAGTTAAATATGGAGGTACTTGCCGTTTTAACCGAGCAGCATCGACAGCGTGATCAACGACTCTCAAGCCTCCAAAATCAGATGGGGGCGGCGGTTACAGCGGTTGGTAGGGCCTTAACTATGTTATTGCAATAAAAGGGGGATGAGCGAACTCGTCTCTTGATAGAAATATTAAGCGATGCTGGACGCCTTTTTTCTGACATTCACCACGAGGAATCTTGTTGTCGGCGCACACTAGTATCGTCCGACATTGACAGACAATTTAGAGCTACCCTAACTGACGTGTCTGTAGATGGGTGGTTATTTGGTAATAATCTGGGGGAACGTGTAAAGGCGGCACGTGATATAGAAAAGCTATCATCAGAGCTTAAACCTAAAGCCCCTACAAGAACAAGCAATTCTTTAAACGTAAGGAGTCTGCCTCGAGGAACATACAAGGGATATCGAGGCAGACCGAAACAAATCACCCAGAAATCCCCACAAAACTTGCAACGTTACAAGGGAAGAAGCTTCCGAGGGGAGTTCAGCCACGTGACCAGACAACCTCAATCATTCCGAAATGCAAGAACACTCAAACAAACTCAGTCGAGACAACAGTAAAGGTAAACTATCAATGTGGTAGAATAAAAAGTTTTTCAAGTACTTGGAGACAAATAACATCAGATAAAATCTTATTGTCCTGGGTTCAAAGTTATTCCATTCCCTTTTCACGAAAACCTATACAGAAGTATGTACTTGTGGAACCACAGTGTCCTCAAAAGAATTGCAATTTTTGTCCAATGAAATCCAAAGACTCATTTCGGTGGGTGCAATTAATCAATGCTCTTTGCATAAAAAACAATTTATATCAAATATATTTCTTACACCAAAACCTGACGGTTCGTACAGATTAATTCTAAATTTAAAAAATTTAAACAAATTTGTTAATACTGAACACTTTAAAATTGAAGATCATAAAACTGTAATAAAATTAATATCACAATATGCTTATTTAGCATCTCTCGACCTCAAGGATGCCTATCACTTAATTCCTATAAATAAACATCACCGAAAGTATTGAAGGTTCAAGTTTCTAGGCAGGATTTATGAGTACAAATGTTTACCGTTCGGTCTTAACACAGCACCCTTTGTTTTCACTAAACTGTTGGTGTTAGCTTACTTAAGATCAAAAGGGCTTTTATCTGTTTTATATATTGATGATTTTTTATTAATTGGTCAAACTTATGAGGATTGTTTAATTAACATTTCTGAAACACAAAGAATTCTGAAAAACTTGGGTTTTGTGATTAACGGAAAAAAAGTGTACTTATCCCCTGCCAAGAAATAAAATATTTGGGTTTTATTTACAAATCTTCTGACTTATCAGTGAGACTTCCGAAAAATAAACAAGATAATATTTTAAATGATATACATAAGATTAAAAATAATGCCAAACTTACAATTCAAGAATTTGCAAAACTGATTGGAAAATTAATTGCAGCTTGTCCCGCCATTAAGTATGGATGGGTTTATACAAAAAATTATGAACGGGCAAAATTTTTAGCGCTGAAAAAATTAGGGGGTTTTTATAATGGAGAAATGACAATCTCACAGCACGTTTTGGAAGAGTTATCCTGGTGGAAGTCTCACATTTCTTGCAAAAATAGTTTTAAAACTCTAAATTTTAAACTAGAAATATTTAGTGAAGTTCAAGATCGGGCTGGGGTATTTTTTGTAAGGATAGTGTCGCACATGGTTTTTGGTCTAAGACTGAGAAGGAATATCACATAAATTATTTATAATTGTTAGCAGCATTTTTTGGACTCAAATGTTTTGCCCGGAACCTCTCTAATTGCAACATATTACTACGTATTGACAACACCACTGCCATTTCATATATAAATAGAATGGGAGGTATACAATTTCCACATCTTAATAAGTTAACCAAAGAAATTTGGCAGTGGTTCGAACAGCGAGATCTGTTTCTTTTTGCATCTTACATAGAATCAAGTAATAACTTACAAGCGGAAGCTTAGATAATGAAACAGAATTTGAACTAGCAAATTATGCTTTCCAAAAAATTTGTTCCGAACTTCGAACTCCTGAAATTGATTTATTTGCCTCTCGGAACAACTCAAAATGTCCAAGATTTGTTTCATGGTTCAGAGATCCAGATTCTGAAATTGTAGATGCATTCACAATTTCCTGGGAAAATTGTAATTTTTATGCCTTCCCCCCGTTTTCTCTTATTACCAGGGTACTCCAAAAAATAATTGTTGACAGAGCCGAGGGGGTGGTGGTAGTTCCTTCTTGGCCAAGCCAACCATGGTACCCGTTATTTATTTCTTTGTTAGTTAAAGGACCTCTTATTTTTTCGCCTAATCACACTCTGTTACTATCTATCGACAGGAAACCTCAGCTCCTCCATCGAAAGCTTTCCCTGGTAGCAGGTCTTTTATCCGGCAGGCGATGATATATAGAAGGGTGCCTGAGGAAGCGCTTGAGGTATTATTGTCATCTTTGACAGACTCTTCCCTTAAACAATATGGTAGTGGACTAAAACTATGGTGGGTTTTTTGTTTAGAGAACAATTGGAACTGTTTTGAACTAAATATAAAGGGGGCGAGCGTAGGTGCGTCTTTACTATGTACATACTTCGGTATGCGATGTAAAGCAACGACAGGCGCGGTTAGTACTTGGATTGGTGACCATTCCAACGGAAACCGCGTTCTCGCCTCACACATCTTCCAGCGGCTTGTATATCAGTGTATGCGCGGAAGCTATACAACCTTAGGTGAGGGTTGTATAGGAGATATACCATCGTTCGGAGGGGATGTAAAGCCGTCGGTCCCTTGTCTATTAAATGTTAGGCAAGTAAAAGATCCCTACTCTTCTTAAGGGAAGAGGTTCGGCAAAATTCCTGGTTGGGGGTAGCTCGTCTACAGGCGTCGGTGTTAGGCCTCAGTAGCGGAAATAGGCCGACGTTAAATAAATGTAAAAAAAAAAAAAAAAAAAAACTAAATATAACTAACATTCTGCGCTTTTATCTTCCCTATTTCACCGGGGTACGTCATATAGTTCACTAAATACAGTTCGTTCAGCGCTGGCCTTAATTATATCACCGCAAGTTGGATTACATTATCAGATAAAACGGTTTTTTCGAGGAATATTTAAGTTGCGTCCAACTTTGCCTAAATACAAGGTAACTTGGGACCCCTCCATAGTTTTAGTCCATTTAGAGAAATATTTTCCCAATGAACACCTCAGTATGGAACTCTTAACTCATAAGTTAGCTATGTTAATGGCGCTTGTAACAGCTCACAGGGTACAAACATTTTCCCTTATAGAGGTGGAGAATATTCAAATCATGAATGACAAAATAGAAATAAGAATTCCGGCAAGAATTAAAACCACAGCTCCAAAATCATTTCAACCACTGTTATTGTTACCTTTTTTCCATAAGAAACCACAACTTTGTGCAGCTTGTGTTCTTTGCTGCTATTTAAATAGAACCAAAGAGGTTAGGCAATTCAAGAAAATTACTAAATTATTTATTACCTATAAAAAACCCTATAGAACAGCAACATGGATTCGCTCTGTTTTACAGAAAAGTGGAATCGATATATCAATATTCACAGCACATAGTACTAGACATGCTGTACATCGGCGGCAGCTAGGAAAGGGGTAAACATTGATACAATAAGGAATACAGCAGGATGGAGTGCCTCATCCTCTGTGTTTGCTAATTTTTACAATAGACCTGTAACGAACCAAAAAACATTTGGAGACATTATTTTGGAATGATCGGTTCTTTTTGCTTGCTATTTGTTATAGACAAAATATAAAAATTGTTACAATTAACTTGTTTCTTTTTCAATACTACATTGATATATTCCATTTTGTTTTTTTTTTTTTCAAGCATTGTACGCTCCTATTTATAATATTAATTATTTTATTATAAAGGGGTTTTTATATACTACCGATTTTTTATTTTTCTTTCCCCTTTCACTGTTGCAAATTTCTGTCGCTTTGAACATCTACACAGTGATATTAAGGAAGAGGCGGGGAATATAATTAAAAGATTAAACGAACTTACTTTAAGTGAAGTTTGATCTTAATTATATGACCGCCTCTTCCGAATAGATCACTCCCTTCCCCCCCTAGCCCGTAATCTATTCTATTTGCAACAGTTTTCTTACTTTGAAAATAATGAAATTACCAATGAATGGGTATATGTGTGGGGGAATTTTCTGTTTAGCTTTGAAATGCGTGGTGTCACCTAGCGGAAGAAGAGTAAACTACACAGTGATCTATTCGGAAGAAGCGGTCATATAATTAAGATCAAACTTCACTTAAGGTAAGTTCGTTTAATCTTTTAATTTTGTGCTACTGGTGCGGGTACCCAAGTCTATAATGATGGATACTGTTGCAAGATTTCCAATGGCGAGCAGACGTTGTTACTGCTGAATATGACTGATGGTCGAGATGTTACGACTCATTACGAACGCGGACAGGTGCACTCCGATAGCTGAACTACACGAGAATACAAAGACTCCTCTTATGAGAAAGTATATTACAGATACGGCGCAAAAATTTTTCTCCACCAAAATTCAGCTATCGGAGATTACACGACAGACGCCGACACAACGACCCCCCCATGCTCATCGACTTATACGCCATTATTTACCTATTTATGATACAATAGACTGACAATAACTTACTACACATAACTCTCACATACAGACAAACTACTTTTCTTTCCTCCCCCTTCCTTTCATCCTCTCTTCCTATACCTTCCTACCCTTGCACTTCGGTGCGCCAGAATAAATTCTAATTCATTATACCTGTAAATATTTTATTGTACATAGACACGTTATTCTAGAATACTTTTTATTTTAAATTTTTATTCTCGCACCCTTAAGTAGGTTTTTTTATAAATTATTTCCTACAGTAATAAATAACACGCAATTCACTAATAAACAAAATGTATCGTTAACTGTCACATCATAACTGCATTGCAGAAATATAAGGAGAATTAGCTTAAACTATTATTAGGAGAGCAGCAAAGAAAAACAGAAATTAACTTAACTTCAAGTATTTCAATACAACTGTCTTCCAACGACGGGTTTATATGCTCCTTACACTTCGCTGTGTTCTTGGTGATATAAATTAATAAATTGGTATTGTATTCGCTTTCTGAATATATATATATACAATGTACACATGCAATAAATGAAATGTATGGTTAAGAAATGAATTATATATAATTTTGAATAAAGATATCTAAATTGGCAATTGGCAAATTGGCAAATTGGCGTCTCACCCAAAAGTTCCGGGTTCGATCCCCGGTCGTGGCAGTGGAAAATACTGCGAGAGGGATTTTTCCACTATACACGGATACTGGGTGTGTGTCCCTTGCTCTAAATGTGTAGCCCCCTCCCACACAAGGCTCTTAGAAGAGCCTTCTGGGATAAAGGGGGTCGTTACCTGTGATGTATTTATTTATTTATTTATATCTTTTGTACTCTATAATTTCTCGTCTCGTTATAATTTTGATTTTACGATGTACTTGAAATAAATTTATATAACAAACAAAACAAACAAGAACAAATAAAACAAAAATGTACAAACTTAAACCAAGAGTAATACGAAAGATTTAATGCGATCAATTTAGACCAAAAAATGAGAGTGAAGGTGCATAAAGTCCCAACAAGCTGAAAATCAGTAAAATTGTTCAAAACATAATTATAAATAAAATTTAAAAGTTCCCCATCATTCCCGTGTATGGAAAAAATTTTACTCGAGGTCAAAGGTCAAAAAAATGAGTTTTTCGCGATTTTCAGCAAAACGGTAAGTTTTATCATAAAAGTACTCCAGACAAAAATTGTATATCATAAAATTATCTATAAAAAATGTACCAATACTTTTTTCCTACGAGCCACGGTTTCTGAGATATAATGATTCAAAAAGTTGTAAAAGTTGTTATCGCCCCGTATATACATCTCTAGAGTAGTTATATATGTTGAAATATTTTTCTATCGGTCATTGTAATTTATACTTAAAATATAAAATATACATAAGTTATAACTATAAGAATAACAGGTAAAATGAAACTTTAGCAACATCTTCATCTTCTGATATTTTATTTGATGAACTTATGACAGTCCCAACCAGTCAACAGAAATTTCTTACAAATACTCACAACGAGTCTCGGTTCATTCCAATGTTGAAAGAAAAGTTTACTGCTGAAAATATATTGGTAAAACAAGCTATTAATGATGCTGATGTATTGATTATTGAAACAGCAATAGAGCAATTCAATTTGACAAATACAACTATTGTTGTTGGTGAAGATGTAGACTTACTCGTATTACTCACTGCTCGAACGCCAACTGAAAAAACTATTTTCTTCTTAAAACCAGGAAAAACTCAACATCAATCGGATATATATTCATCAAAAAGTTTATCTACTTTTGTAAAGTGTCAAAATCATGTACTATTTTTACACGCAATAACTGGCTGTGATACGACATCTGCATTTTACAGGAAGGGTAAAACAGCAGTTTTCAAAATGTTTGAAAAACAAGATTTAATTCAATGTGCTGAAGTTTTTAAAAAGAGTAATTCAACTCAACAAGAAGTTATCACCAACGGCATCCGCTTTCTTCTTTCTATGTACGGAGCTCCTAAAAAAACTACCTGTTTAGATAAGCATCGATATGCATGTTTCGTTAAAAATACTAAAAATAAAAAACAAGTTCAATTAGCTTGTCTTCCTCCAACCTCAGTTGCTGCTCATCAATATCTTTTTCGGGTATATTGCCAAGTTCAAGTGTGGCTTGGTTATCAGCTAGACCCTACAGACTGGGGTTGGAAGTTGGTCAACAATATATTAGAGCCAGTTCAAACTTTACTCCCACCTGCGCCGGAAAAACTGCTGAACACAATTTTTTGCAACTGCAAAAAGGGATGCAGTGCTAAATGTGGTTGCAAAAAAGTCGGACTGTTTTGTTCTCTGGCATGCACAAATTGTCAAGGCCGGTCGTGCTCTAATGTTGAATCACCAACAGTGGAGGATTCGTTTGATTCCGACGAAGTGTCATACGATACATCGCTATTGACGCAATTTACTTGCATCCAAAATGAAGATGAAGAAGAAGCAGGAGAAGAAGAGGAACAAGAAGAAGATCAAGAAGAAGAATAAGAAGAATTTGAAAGTTACGAATCAGACGAATGAACTTCACCACTTTTTTTTAATTTACATCGCTTTTATCTTTTCCAATCTTTGAAATTTTCCGTTATTTTGCAATAGTTCCAAATTAAACAGGATCACAACTGACCCGTGGAGTAGGCCTACTGGGGAAACGACGTTAAAAAAACGCGCTAAGTACACTACCTCATAGGTGGCGTGGAAACGTGTGCATATTATGACGATAACAACTTTTACAACTTTCGTCGTTATATCTCAGAAACGGTGGCTCGTAGGAAAAAAGTATTGGTACATTTCTTATATATAATTTTATGATCTACAATTTTTGTTTAAGGTACTTTTATGATAAAACTTACCGTTTTGCTGAAAATCGCGAAAAACTAATTTTTTTGACCTTTGACCTCGAGTAAAAATTTTTCCATACACGGGAATGATGGGGAACTTTTAAATTTTATTTATAATTATGTTTTAAACAATATTACTAATTTTCAGTTTGTTGGGACTTTATGCACCTTCGAATGTCTAAATTGACCGGACTAATTTAACAGTTATGAAATATCAGTACAGATAGGTAGGGGAAGAAAAAGTTAGAGTTGGTGAAGGTTTGGCTATAGAGGTTTCCGGAAAATGGGTAGCGTCTGGTAAGGTAAGGTGTGTTTTATTCGAAAGGGGGCATTATGCTGTCTAATTGGTGTTATATTTTGGGTTAGCGGACTATCACCCAGTTTGAAGGTGTAGAATTTTTGAGATACAAATTATAAACTAGTGATGAACTTCAAGAGTTTTTAATGTCTTGAGCTCATCCTTTTCTCTCAAAAACCAAGTAAAATACAAAATTCACATGTATGATATTTAAAAATTCAAAATAATTGTACTAAGAAAAAATATATAAGGATCTAAGCCGATGCCAGTCATTGTAATAATCACCGCCGCCTTTCTACCTTTTGTATATTATGATACGACAGTTGCTGTTAAAATGCAGCGATGTAAGTTTACTCTCTGCGATGAATGCGGGGACGGTAGCTCAGTGTGCTAAAGCTTCTGGCTAGCAAACAAAAATTAATAAAAACATTTTAATTAGTAAAGAATTGGCTAGCAAACTGAGTTGCCTAGCGAAGCGGGTTCGATTCCCGCAAGGCGAAACAATTTTTCATTAAAAAAAATTGCCCAAAGAGTGGTCCGGAGTCCGCATCAAACTGTAGGGCCTCGTCTCTTTTCACCTAGCACAAGATCCTTGAGATCTTCCAGGGGGTTACTTCGGTAACTTGAGAGGCGGTTAAGAAAACACTATGAAAATACTATTAAATTGCGATTTTCAACATCTGATCAATACATTGCAAGATATTCCTTTGCATGACGTGGCATAATACACCACAAGAATTCGAGGTTTTCTGGATTGTTGCAGACAAGGGCGTAAATAGATTTTCTTGTAGGGGTAATATAAAAATATTTTTTTTTATGTTTTTAATTTCACAGAAATACTATATCGTATCATTCATAATAAATAAAACGCCAATTAATTAGGGATTATTAAACCATCAGAACTAAAAAATGTAAGTATCTGCAGAAAAGCCACTATATCTCTCGCCTTCTCGCTTAACTTTTTATGTTCTAGCCCTTCTTGGGTGAGGGGTAATTACCTCTACCCCCACTTATCTACGCTCTTAGTTTATAATTACTAGGAAGTAGATAATATTTTCAATTAAAACATTTAATAACGATGAAAAGTTTCATACCAAAAATCTGTAAAATAGTGTTTACTATAGGTCGTTTGATGGGCATATACATCGCATACCATACCCGTAATCCTGGTTTATGTCGCGAAAAATTATTTATGTCAACGTTATTATTGTAATTTGGTCTCAAATCGAAATTCAATGAACTCTCTATAGAGTTCACTGTCGAAATTTCACAGGCGCCATTGTCGATGACGTCAGAATTTTTATGACCGTCCCCTCTCTAGACGCATGTTTGTTCCCTAAGTAAAGGTACTCTAGTAGGAATAATAATATCTACTGGTAAAGACCATAAAATTTGAGAAGGTGCATTTTGTACCTGGCAAAAATAGTAAAAGTTGTGAGTTTACTAGTATTCTTGTTCTTAAGTGGGTAACAATACAACATGTTTACCACGAACTAAAGGTATGTTGATTTGTATTAATAATAGTAAAGTGAAAAAAACTTTTTGGGAAATGTTAGATTAGTGGTGATTTTCTTTTCTATTCCGATTCTAAAAGTCAAAATAAACATAAAATTAAATTTTCTTTTTATTAAACATTGTTTATTGCTAAATATTATAGAACATGACGATATTTCGCATTCTGTTTGTCATACTACAACCAAACGAATATAGAGTTATTCCTAATAATAATATGACCAAAAATATTGATGCTTCATTTTTTTATGTGATAAAGAACAATTTATGTATAAAAGGTTTACTTTTCCGTACCAAGTTTCAGTTCATTTCATTTATCAAAATGCCTAAACAATAATAACAAAAAAAAAAAGAGTTGCATTTTTTATTCGGGCATAACAAGACAAGATTTTTAAAAAACTATACCATTTTTAATCTATAGCCCTATAGAGTGTTCATTTTCTCTCTAATATTTGTGACATTTTTTTAATTTAAAAGTTAGGTTTTTTTTTCAAGGAATCCGATGATGCTAAGGAACAAATAACTGAGCATCAAAAAAAAATATTGCCGTATATACTATTCTTTTTAATTCAAAATGAAAAAATACATGTAAATTTTAAATGTCACTTCTGGTCTGCACGGAAATGATGTTTTCTTTCCAAAAAATATCATAATTTTGTAAATATTCGAGTAAATATTAAAAAAGCGTAAATAGTATATTATGCAATGAGCATTTAATGATAGCTATTAAGACATGAATATAAGAATTACGATATGGGCCGTAGCTCATTTGCACATTTGCACATTTGTTTGTAAAATGTTTATAAGATCCATTAAATTTTTTTATTTCATTTGGCAAGCTATTATATTCTTTAAGGCCTTTACTGAAAAGTGATTTGCTAGCTAATAATGAATGATGTCTTTATATGTATAGATCATTTGTCCTGCGGGTATTGTAGCTGTGTATATCTCGGCCATATGTTATTTTGTCCTGTAAGTAACTAGGTAACATACCGTTTTTTATTTTATAAATAAACTGCAGGGTTTTTAATAAAACTCTTTGCTTTACTGTCATAAAACGCAATGATTATTTACTGGTGTATATCTATTGCACTGCAATATAACTCGCATTGCTTTGTTTTGCATCTTTTGTAGAATCTGTAATTCATTATTATTTAAATATAGTAGCAGGCTTGAACAGTATTCAAAGTGTGGTGCAATTATTGTTTTATAGATTGTTAATCGGGCAAATATTGATATATTCTTGGATAGTCTCCTTAGAAAGTTAATTTTTTTAGCCACCTTTTTTACAATATAATCAACGTTTTGTTTTAAACTTAAGTTTTCATCTAAGACCACTCCTAAATATTTTATTTTAGTTACTTTTTCGACTGTCTGATTATTTATTATTATAGAGTTCATATACACAATTTTGTTTAATTTATGTTTCTTCCCTAAAATCATCCATTTACATTTGTCTATGTTTACCTTAAGGTTGTTATCGCAAATCCACATATATAGGTTATTTAATTCATAGTTAATTGTTCTTATAATACCATCAACATTTTCACTTGCTATATATAAATAACATAGTATCATGTGCAAATAGATGTACTTTACAATTCATTATTGATCGCATAATATCATTTATAAAAATGATAAATAATATTGGTCCTAGAACGGATCCCTGCGGCACTCCATGTTCTGTCTCTTTTTCACTAGATACACTTACACCAAACTTTGTTTTTTGTCTTCGTTCATTTAAATAGGATGAAAACCATTGATGCACTGTTCCGCAAATCCCAATTTCTTTTAATTTTAATAGGAGTAGACCTCGATCTATTGTCTCGAAGGCCCTTTTAAAATCTAAAAATACAGCCACTATAATATTATCAGCATCAATTGCATTTACCCAATCTTCTAATATGCATTGTAGTGCACTCTCACATGAATGCCCCTCTCTGAATCCTGACTGTACTGGTATTATTTTTTTGACAATAGCTCATTAGTTGTTCCTTCACGATCAATTCCAAGATTTTTTCACATACTGGTAATGAGTTTATGGACCTGTGTTGTTCACTTAATACCGTATTAACCACTTTAGGAATTGGCGTTGCAACAGAACTCTTCCATTTATTAGGAAAAACTCCCGTTTGCAAAGAGTTGTTCATTACATCTGTTACTGATAACTTCATATGATGTTTTAATAATTTTTCCTGGACAAAGTATAGCATTCTACTTGCATATAATGGCTACTATTTGCTAGAAAAACAGTAAAATAGATAAATTTTAGATCTATCATGCTCATAGCAATATTTGATATTGACTGAATATTGCTGTGATATTTCATTGCTATTGATTATAAACCTGTATCATAATGAAAATTTCACAATGAATATCGTTATAGTACTGGTAGTAAATACCTAATAAATCAATTGAAGTATGGAAGTAGAAAATAGTACATTGTTTTATTAGGTGTAAAAGTGGCTTTTACTCCGAATAAGACGTGTTATTTTTTCTTCAAGCGGCGATTAGCTATAAAAAAATAAAGATAAAAAATGTAACTGTACGTTGCTATTAGCGACGGAAGTAAAAGTCCGCTCGAACAGAAGAAAAAGTACTTTTACTTCCGTTGCTAATGGCAACGCACAGTTATCTGAAATGTCATGAAATAAGTAAGAAATGTCATAATATTCTGACGTTTGAAAAAAAAAACTATTTTCGAATATTCATGTGTATTCGAATATCTATCTGGTCTAATTCACATCCCAGTCATCCTTGATTCAAGCGTCTTATTATACAAAAATGTCAATCATGAGATAAAATCATAGCAAATAGGTGTCAATATAATACCAAATTAGTGTTTGCAGTAGCATCCATTTTTCAAACGTGCTTCTAGAGTATAAAATCCTTATTTTACTCTAAGGAAAGTAAACAGACTGCAACCAACAGCTACCTACCGGGCTATAAGCCCCGCCGAGTGCTGAATTACAAGTTACAAGCCTGGCGCGTTAAATGTAATAGTTGCATGTTACCAACAGAATGCTAATGCTTTGATTGCAACAAACACCAGCTCAAAGTAGACATGTGACCACCGACATGAGGATCCCTTGACTAGACGGCACCTGCTGATTATTTTGCATGTCGCTATGCTAGGATACCGAGATGTACCAAATAGTCGAGGGATCCTCGTGTCTGTCGTCACATGCCTACCTTGCACTGATGAGAGCCAACAGCTCGAAACTGCAGTCTGCAAGTGGTGTGGGACGACTGGCATGAGAGCTGCTTTAAATAGGACCAGTGTTGTTTGTTGCAATCGAAGCATTACCATTCTGTTGGTAATATGCAATTATTACACTTAACGAGACAGGCTTGTAATTTGTAATTCAGCGCTCGGCGGGGCATATAGCCCGGAGAGTAGCTGTTGGTTGCAGCCTGGTTACTTTCCTTATAGTAAAATAAGAATTTTATAGAGGAATTTGCGACTAAAATATGTTTTAGTATCCATGGTCAAGCGGTCTATATTGCTAAGTCTATGTCAAGTAAGAAAATAAAAAAATCCCAAACATTTCCTATAATGGGAAATATCGTGGTATACTTATGTCAACCAGAATGTTCTGCAGGAGCCTTATCGAAAATTTCGATACCCAGCGTTTGTAGAAAAACCAAGTGTTCACTTCTTTCGACAATGTTACACTGTTTCTTGGACAGGAATATTCATTGTTAAATAGTTTTGTGATTTTTTTGGCGAAGTTAATGTTGTTTACTTAAAACTTACTGACCTTTCTCCCCCTTGCAGATACAGATAATGAATGCGGTTAGTAGATTTATTTGACAAAGGAACGGGTACGCAATGTTGGGGGTCATTCTTTTCCAAGCATTTAGAATTCTAAAATTAATTTATTTAATCTATAAATGATAAAAATTTTAATATATCAGTATATTTATTGATTTTTTATCTTCCGAACATTCAAGCAGACACACAATGGGTCTTCCTCCCTTTTTTTAATTGATAACTGAAAATAGGACATAAAAGTAGATCAGTATTTGCCATACGCAATTATTTTTAGAATATTTTATAATTTCCGCACTTGTATATTGTTATACCTGACTGACATGTCACCATTTTTTATTTGTTTATTATTACAACAAAATGTGGAAGATTTTTCTAATTGGCGCTTAGTAACTTAATTCACGAAAATATAAACTTTAAACAGTAGGTAACAATTAATAGTCTTAGAGCTATATATAACTATTTTTATCTACGTCAAAAATATAAAAAAAAAATATGAGCTATTCAAACTTTTATTCCCAATTAATGAGAGTACCTCATTGCAGACAATAGCCATACGCTCAGAATGAAAGTCTAAATATATAATATATTCTGAAATTCCTCACTAATACTTACGAACAAATATTTTAAAGCCTTTAAAAGCACGTTTCTTTAATTCTATTTAAATATTTATATTTTAAAATACCTTATTGTCACCATAAAACTATATTCATTTTCATGCTATTTTTGTTTTGTTGATCTATGTATCTGTTTATAAAAATTTTGTAGATACACATTTGCGGCCTTTTATAAAAAATTTGTAAATTCATAAACAAACAATTACTTTTTCTGATCTATTGTTCATGCATAATAGCCACAATTATTTACCATTAATTGTATATTGTTTAATTTCGTTCAGAAGGTAGGAACAATAAAAATATATCATATACATTTGTTTATCTCAGTTATTATTTACTACAAAATTTAATGTAGACTTTTAATTTAGATCGTTATCAATACTGAACCACTTTTACTGTTTCGGGAACTAACATAGCGAAAAATATTAATTCAAAACAATATTAAATTCGATTTTCTAGGTACTGGTAATCTGGTTTTGTTATATCTTCTTTTGTCTGTTTGAGATATCATTAACGATATTAATTTATGTACTAAAAATTTTTGAAAGAATCTTAAAAACAATGTTTATAAATTGCGAGGGGAAGGGGAATTTTTTTATATGGCAGAATGTACTTTTGTTATCAATTTGTCATCAGTTATTCCGATTTTCGAATTCTTAAATAGTGTTCTTCATTTTTTTGTGTTTAAACGATAGATAGCATGATTTTCGCAAATATCAAAGCCATTAATGATTATTACAAATTATATCGTCAGTCGTCTTAGAAACCATAAAAATATGGAGAATTTACACAGGTAGAATACCGATACTGAACCAATATTGGTTTAATATTACAAAAACGTTGGCTCAATGTATAAACGCAACATTTAACCAATAAAAAATGTGAACGCTTTTCTCTATAGATTCAATTTTTGTTAAGCTATGTTCAACAAATATTAAAAAATTATATCATATAATATTTTATTCCAATACAAATTATTATTTGAAATCATGTATTGGCTCAATATTTAATGCAAATTTAGTCTAATGCCCAAAAATAGTAAAGCTATTTCTTGTAATTTTCAGAAAGTATAATTGAATAGTGAATATTATTTTAAAACCCTCAATAACAAAATCTAAAAATGATTGTAGTAAAACTCCCGGCAGAAATATTTCACCTCGGTGTATGTGTTACTACAGATTAGGTGAGCATCATCATAGTGAATTTATTTTTGTTATTATTGAATCACATTGTTCATGCATCTAGCTAGAGCCCCTAAGCCTACATTTGTACAAGCATATTGCAAGGAGAGGCATCTACTGCAACTTATTGCAATCAGTCTAGGCGCAGCATAACTATCCAATATGTATAGATATAAATCAGTTAAATAATATTATTTAAAAGAAAGTTTATCAATATCTCAATACGTCATCCCCATATTTAAAAATTAATATTTGTTATTATCAGTCGATGTTTGCTATGCAATATTACTAAAAAATTCAATAACAACATAATAACATATACACTTTCCAATATTGTAAAATCAGTATACAGGGTTACTGGTAATTCGATACATTCCTTTGGAGATGTGATGGGGCATGAGCTAAGGAGTAAATCTAGCCCTAACATACATTATGCAAAACTCAATAGTTTTTGAGATATTTCCATTTTTTTTGTTTTTCTCAAAAAAGTAGATCTTAATGTCTTAAAAGTTAATTTCCGAAAAATCTACTTGACATTTTTAAAAAATTTTTTACTGGATTACTTGTCCAATATTATAGATATCCGTTTGGAATAAAAAATATCCGGAAACATTTCGATCATGTGAACATTTAAAATAAAAACTTGTAATTTTTTTTTTAATCAGTTATGAAATTTACCTTTAGGTTTTTTCAAAAAAATATTAATGTAGCACGCGTACAAATTATTATAAAAACTTCCTTATTTCAATAGCTATCTAACTAGGTAGAAATGTTTAATGTACCCTTGATAGTTCTAATAAAAATTAGTAAAGATAATGCTGGTGGCGGAATTTATTAAACGACTAATCGTTCATTTTCATTTAAGTCAGTCAGTCCTTGACTTTGACGTTTGTGCATATATGTCATTAACTGACATTCTTATCTCCGTGTCCCTTTAGTTTGTTGGTCTTGTTAAATTAGTTATCGAAGATTTTGATTTTGCTCGTAGTTGTTGTTATTAGTTGTTGTTATTGTATTTTCTGTGCCATGGCCGCGTATGCCAGCGCAGAATACGCTGATATCTTGTTTGTCTATGGATACTGTGGTGGCAACGCTGCTGAAGCTCGCCGAGAATATGGTCTTTGGTACCCTATCCGCCGCTTACCAAATGCACGCGTATTCAGTACGGCATATCGAAATATCACTGAAACTGGCTCCGTGAAATGTAGAAGAAGTGACGCTGGTGCTCCTCCCGTTTATGAACCAGATGATGAGGAAGAAATATTGAGTTATTTTGAGGAAGACCCAACTATTTCAACTAATAAAGTCGCAAGACTAACCGGAGCGCCACAATGAAAAGTTTGGTCTACGATATGTAGAGTTGGATGTCATCCTTACCACTATACCCCTGTCCAAGGCTTGGAGGAAGGTGATCCTGGAAGGAGAGTGGAATTCTGCCGCTTTATGTTAAATTCAGATGCAGAAAGTGCAAATTTTTTAACAAGTATTTTATGGACGGACGAGTCGAAATTTAATCGCGAGGGTATAACAAATTTTCACAACCTACATTATTGGGCAGAGGAAAATCCCAAGTTAACACGTGAAACTAGTTTCCAAATGAAGTTTTCTATTAATGTGTGGATGGGAGTCATTGGCCACTATTTAATAGGGCCACACTTTCTTCCTCAAAATTTAAACGGGGAAATCTATGAAATTTTTTTAAGAAATGATCTGGCGGTGATTTTAGAAGATGTTCCTCTCGCCGTCAGACAGCGAATGATGTTTCAGAACGACGGTTGTCCAGCACATTATCGGCTGACAGTACGACAGTTACTTGATCAACGTTTCCCTAACCGTTGGATTGGAAGAGCGGGCCCAATACCTTGGCCAGCGCGAAGCCCTGACTTAACACCCCTTGATTATTACGTATGGGGTCATTTGAAGGAGATGGTCTATGCCACACCAGTCAATACTATAGAAAACCTTAGACAAAGGATAGTCGATGCTGCCCAACACATAAGGCATAATCTGGCAACCAGAGTAACAAGGACGGAAATGAGAAGACGCTGCCGTGTCTGTATACGGAATAGGGGCTCCCATTTTGAGCAAGACATATAAAAAATAAAGTACAATTTGAAATTAATGAAGAATTAAACTTTACTTTTAAAATGTTTTTTACTGTTTATCTAAAAATTAAAAAAGTACTACTTGTGTTATTTTTACTAGTATTTTCTTAGAACTATTAAGGGTACATTGAACATTTGTACCTTGTTAGATAGCTATTGAAATAAGGCAGTTTTTATAATAATTTATACGCGTGTTACGTTAATATTTCTTTGAAAAAACCTAATAGGTAAATTTCATAGCTGATTTAAAAAAAAAAATTTAAGTTTTTATTTCAGATGTTCACATGATCAAAATATTTCCAGATATTTTTCATTCCAAACGGATATCTATAATATTGGACAAGTAATCCAGTAAAAAAAAATTAAAAATGTCAAATAGATTTTTCGAAAATGTACTTCTAGGACATTAAGATCTACTTTTTGAGAAAAACAAAAAAAATTAAATATCTCAAAAACTATTGAGTTTTGCATGATATATGTTAGGGTTAAATTTACTTCTTAGATCATGCCCCATCACATCTCCAAAGGAATGTATCGAATTACCAGTAACCCTGTATATTGGTATTAGAAAATATTGCTAAAATACTGTAATTTTACACATAGTTGAAAAATATGGGTTAAATATGAGCTTTTCAATATTTTAAAATCTATGTTTTCATTTGTCAATCGATATTTGTTGGACAATCTTAACAAAAAAATGTAATAAAAATGTACGGCGAATATAGACTTTTCAATGTTGTAAAATTAATATTAATAGATATTTATCAATATTCTTTCCTATTATTTGGGTTTTCTACCACATGTATTATTATCCTCTTCAAATCTACTATGTGGTAGAAAACCCAAATAATAGGAAAGAATATTCGTAGAATGCCACAAATAACTTTCAGACAATATTTATCAATATTGTCTGCATATATTTGGATTGGAATGAGTTAAAACAATATACTGCCAACATAGGCATACCAATATCTAAATATTGGTATTTATTAATATTAGTCAAAATTTTCTTTATAATTTCATTGTATCTATATTGATCCAATATTGAACCACGGTTCACAATATTATGTTCTACCTGGGTAACGCAAGGTTATGTTTATGCATATTTTTGCTAGTTTGTTATTAACAAAAAATGTTCAGAGGTTAATTTTATAGCTAAGATAAAAAAACAAAAAGCTATAGAAAAACAATGCCCTTGACCAGTTCCATTGAAACTCTTTATAGCCCAGTGAAATAATAACAAATTAATTGCCCAAGATACATTGCACAGTCGAGGAAATCGCTATAGTAGAACGCTGTCGTGGTGAGACGAGCGGAGTTTATATCGCGCCACCTAGTCCATAAAGGACGGACTAGGTCCATATGTAAGAATTATACAAGAAAATCGAAGTTTGTCACGTAATATAAAGTGGGTACACGCTACTTATTATGCACCTTGTTGCGCTCAAATTCATAAATCACTGACAGTGTTTAATCCTCGTCTGCATTTTTCTATATGTTAGTATAAACTAAAGAATAGTTGTATAAAATGGTAGAACTGCACTCGATCATATTTAATATTAAACAAGCATGATATAAGTCACGACAGTAAACGCACAATTTACACGCGTAATAATGCTTATCGGTTTTTTTACTACTTATACTTCACTTTACCTTCTCCAATTTTATATACAGCCTACTCGAGGTATAATTTATAAATAAACAAATTGTCAGAAGTGCACCTTAAAATTTAAATTTCGAAACGTCCTTTACTACTTTACAAGCTTCTCTTCTGCCGGCACTTACTCGACCTACATTTCTGCCAATTTTTTTCACACTTTCTACTGTTAAGATTAAGAATTACAACTGCAGAAATTTTCAAACTGCACTCGATAATTATTTTACTAATAAAAATTCACGCGTTTGACCTCACCCTGTTATAGTAAGTTTCTCACATTAACGGTATAGTAAGGTCAAAAGTACTATAATTTTCAAAATAAATCTTCAAGGTCACCTAATCAAAACATAATAAAAAAGTTCTTCAGGCACTCAAAAACACCACAAATTTTCAAAAATAATTCTGAGAAAATTCATACCATATCGATAATTCATAACGAATCTAAATCTATCAACAACATCATTCAAACATCTAAATTAACCAATTTATAGAAAAAACATTGCAAGCGATTGTCATAAAAAATACCGCCCCCTCATTTCTCGATTCACTTCAAAACCACTATCCACACCCTAAGACAAATTATTTTAATTCACTTCCGAAAACTTTCTACAAACAAATCTCTCTTCAAACAACTTTTAATTCAATCTTCTATTTATACCTCAAAACATACTTCCATTTCGTTTCAATGCCGGCGATACAACATTCTCAATATGACATTAATATGGCATCGATATGGATTAAATTATGACTTCCAACATTACGGGACCAAACCAATTTTAACACTTTATTCGGACAGTTATAGCTCATATTTAAGAAATTAATTTAGATTCAACTTTCATTTATATATCGAAAAACCCTATTTTTTATCGCCTAATTATGATATATTTTTCAGTCCTGATTTCGAATTTTTCAAAACAATTGCGCAATATTTCACAATATCGAGCCCCATAGACTGGCCGGGGACGTATCCAGCTCTATCCAGGCTTCGGCGAGCTCATCCCCATCGCACCGCATAAATGAAGGAGCATGACGAGTCTAAAGCAAGTCAGTTTCGGTGTACCTCAAGTTAGTTTCTGCGTTCTGCGAGCAAAGTCCCTAAGCCAAACAGTGTTTAATTCTTTCCCGGACAACCTTAAATTTCAACGAATCCATTGGCCATTCTACTTCCTTGGATAACCCAAGTAAAAAATAATAATCTAAGTAAACTGCCATCGCGCATAAAATCAAACAGTGAATCTTCTCAGACTTTAAAATAACAAATAAATCAACTTCAATAAAATCTCTCTAAAGCGAAATTTCAAGTATCGTTACGTTAAATAATTTAACTCGTGTAGTACAATTTTAAATTAAATCAAATAATCAACTCTGTTTTTATGCTTTTTTTTTTTTTTTTTTTTTTTTTTTTTTTTTTTTTTTTTTGCATCGGATTTTCTCCATTAGCCAATTACATATTATTGTATTTTATATGTGCAACTATATGGAGTATATGAAATATTTTATGCTTTTACTGCCTAATCGTTTCCTAAACAAATTAACCTAATACAGCCCTATAAGCATGTAAAGAAATAAAGAAAATAAATTAAAAAAAAACGCCAGGATATTACACAGGGACACTCTCTTCTTGTCCAGGGGTCTATCAGGACTTTTACTATAACGTAATACAGGTAGACCACGGTAATGGGGGTTTATATTACAACAGGAGAAACATAAGGAGTGCGAAGCTAACCTAATAAACAGACAGATGATAGTTAAAGAGACAGTTTTATAGCATTTAGAAAGTCAACTAATACATTGTAAATTTTAATATTTTTAAACGACAATAGATTAGTAATATTAGTGGGTAGCGGAACATTAATATTAACTAAATTTTTTAAAAGAATATTAGTAGCCATTTGGTGATTCTGGCAGTTAAAGAATAGATGGTTCAGATCACCTAGAGAGCCGCAGGTGTTGCAAGTATCGGTATCGAGTACTCCAATTCTATTTAGATGTTTTGGGAAGCAAGCATGGCCTAGCCTTATTCTGCAAATTGTAGTGATGTATTTCCTCGGGATATTAAAGTCCTTATACCATCGTGATTTGGGAATATGATCTTCAACGTGGGAATATTGGCTCATTGGATTATCCACTTGATAACTTTTATATAATTTTGACCAATTACTGTATATTTTGTACTTGTATGAATTTATACAATCTGATAAACATAACTTAACATTTATATCTAAGTTAGATAAAGCACTTTCTTTGGCAAGATGGTCGACATGTTCATTATGTGGGATTCCCACATGAGCTTTAACCCAAACAAAATTAACTAGGTGATTATCTTTATGCAGTTTACAAAGGAGAGTCTTTATGTTGACAATATATGAATTTTTTTGGCTATGGCTGAATAATCCATTTTTTATGCTTGCTAGAACACTCAAAGAGTCCGTATAAATTATTGCTTGTTTGACTTGATAGCATTTGACATATTCTAAAGCTTTAAGAATCGCTACGGCTTCCCCGACGAATATAGATGTATTTTCTGTCAACTTAACTTTGAGTTCGAATTTGTTCGAAGGAATATATACAGCACATCCTACATTTTCAGAAATTTTAGATGCATCCGTGTAAATATGCAAGTAATTTGGGAATTGTGATTCCAAATCTTTTAGGATGATTTGATTAACACAAGGAATGTCCGAAAAAGTAGGGATTAAGATGAGAGGTTCATAAAACAGTTCTTGATATTCTAACTCCCAATATGGTATGGATGATGCTAAAAGCAAGTTGCACCTATCTGCATTAGTTTGACGGTATCCAGAACACAAAGGCGGTGAATTTCTCTTTGACCAATAATTGTTGGTTAAGTCAGAGATATTTAGTTGTCCGACTTTGGAAATAATAGGTAACTGTTTATATTCAGCTTGTAAGACATATTTCTCGCTTAAAAATTCCCTACGGAGCTGTAAAGGAGGCTCTAGAGTTTCTACATGTAATGGAATTAAAGGAGTAGATTTCATTGCTCCTATACATATACGTAACGCTTTATTTTGTACACTATCAACTCTTTTTAATATTGTATTACTAGCTGAGCCATATAAAGTGGACCCATAATCTATTATGGAGCGAATGTAGGATTGATAAAAAATCAGTAGTGTATTGGGGTGTGCTCCCCACCAGATCTTAGCAATCATTTTCAAGAAGTTTATGCCCTTTTCACACTTAGATACAATTCTGTCCACATAGCTTCCCCAGTTAAGTTTCTTATCAAGTGTTATCCCTAAGTAAGTAATTTTGTTTTCATATGGGTATAAATGATTACCTAATTTTAACTGGGTTATATTTGGTGTATTATGTCTCGTAAACATTGTGGTAACAGATTTTTCGACTGAAATATCAAAGCCATGGTCAAAGAACCATGCTTGAATGTGGCTTGCGGCGAAGCTTAAATTAGAAATACAGTAATTATATTTTCTTTGTACGAGATAAAAACAAAAATCATCAGCATACTGTATGATGTTACAAAAATGATGAATATAAGAGTGAATGCCAGCTGTATAAATATTAAATAGCATCGGGCTCAGAACTGAGCCTTGAGGAAGTCCAATTGAATTAAGGCGATGACCAATTTTATTATTATCTGAGTCTCTCAAGTAAGTACGCCGATTGCGAAATAAATTAGTTATCACATATGCAGTATAATCAGGAATGGTGCATTCCCTAATCTCATTACTCAAAATATCCAGATCTATATTGTTATATGCTCCTTTTAAATCTAAGAAAAGAGCTCCTAAGTATGCATTATTCGAGAAGCTATTCTGAATATCTGTTACCAAGTAAGAGACCGCATCCAGAGTGCTTAAACCCTTTTTAAAGCCAAATTGAAAAGGGGGTAAAGAATGTCTACTTTTGAACCACCATTCCAATCTATTTTTTATCATTCGTTCAAAGGTCTTAAAAATGCATGACATCAGAGAGATTGGACGATAGGATTCAGGTAAATTTGGATCTTTTCCTGGCTTGAGAATTGGAACTACAACTACCGTTTTGAGAGCTTCAATATCTGCACCACATATCCATATGTCATTGAAAATATCTAGAAGATAGTATTTGGCGTTCAGGGGCATATGATCCAGCATTGGATATTTAATCTCGTCAAATCCTGGAGCTGTATTAGAAGCAGTTTAATAGCTAATTTAAGTTCGTCGAAAGTAAAAAACTGTGAGAAGAATTGGTCCTCTGAATGGTCAGTCGATGAAGGATATTTTGGGATTTTATTAACGCTAGGAGGTGCAACCTGATTGAAGAAATCGTCCATCCACAGAATTGGGATCGAGCTTGATGAATCATTAGTAGGAATTCTTTTTATCCTTTTTGCTTGAGACCATAGAACCTTAGATGGAGTGGAATGATTGAGATTTTCGCAGTAGGCTTTCCAATTTTCCCGGGCTTTTGTTTTGAACATTTTTCTACAACAAGTTTTCTATGGAACTGTTTTGTTTATATTTATTTAGGACTTCCTTTCTTCGGGCAATACTTTTTTCGCATTCCTCATCCCACCAGGGAGGAGGGGGGCGTTTTTTCACTCTAAAGGGTTTGAAAGTTGGAATCGATTTTTCCGAAGCAAAATTTATGTTTTGGATAAAGAAATCGTATTTGTCTATGGAACTTAAAAACTCAGGGGGATTATGAAATTTTTCCTCTAAGATAGCCTCATATCTATTCCAGTTTGCTTTGTCAGTGTTCCATTTACTTTTTGGATGGATAATTTTTTCAAAATTAACACTTATTGAGAGCTCTATGATGACAGGAAAATGGTCCGAACCTAATGTATCTGAATGAACTTTCCAATTTATAAATGGAGCTAAAACCGGAGATGCCAAAGTAATGTCAACAACGGATTTGTTGCCGGAGGGTGGCGAGAGCCTGGTTGCATCGCCGTTATTTAAAACAACTAAATCTTGGGTTTCAATAGAGTTGATAATTTGCCTTCCCACTTGATCATTTTTATATGAGCCCCATAAGCTACTATGGGCATTAAAATCTCCACCAATTATCGTAGAATTTGTAATTTGTTTAAAAATGCTTACCCAATCACTATTGACTGTATTTACATTAGGTGGTCTATACAAAGAAGCAACATCATAAGAAGAATTATTGATTAATATAGTCGCTCCGCAAATTAAAATTTCATTGTTAAAATTATTGGTGAACTGAATTTCCCTAAATTTTATTCCTTTTTTTAATAAAATTGCTACACCAGCTTTACCATCAATTCTGTCCCTACGTATTAGATTATATCCTGCAAAATTTACATGTTGACTAGGTTTAAACCATGTCTCACTAATAAGTGCAACGTGAATATTATAATCATGTATAAATTTTAGTAAATTGGATTTATTTGCAATGGCCGACCGAGCGTTCCATTGCATAATATTTATAGATTTAGTTTTATTAGCCATCTCTATTATTTTCCAGGACATCCTCCAGTATCCTATCAAATTCGTTTTTTAAAATATTAATATCTACTTTCTTGAAGCTATCAATGTTGTCAATATTTTTAAAAATAGCTTGCATGCAGTGATTAAAATATACTATCATATCGTCTGTATCTGAAGGATTTGTATGTATAGGTTTGATTGGGTTAGGGGGAAGTGGATTGACTGGCCCAAATCTGAATGGAAAATTATTTTCGTTGCTAATCTGGGGCAGAGGAGATCTCTCGATTTTACGTTTTTTTTGAGACTGTGATAAAGATGTGTTAGATTGCCTTCTAAGGTTTGAACTTGTAGAAGGTTGGGAAAAAGAAATTTGTCTGCTGCTATTAGGACGACTCGGTAAATTAGGGAAATCTGTTTCGTTATCTAAGGCGAAAAATCTATTATTAGTGGCGATTGTAGCAAACGAACTTTCCACTTTATTTTTGGCGTCTGAAAAGGGAATATTATTTAATGACATTTGCTCTTTAATCTTTTTTTGTTTTTCAAATTTGGGACACTTGTTAGAAGTAGAATTGTGGAGACTATTATTACAGTAGATGCAGAACACATCTTCTGTTTGGCACCTGTGATCGTCTAATTTTTCCTTTCCGCAGTTAGGGCATAAAGTTTTAGTACTTCTGCATTGTTTATAGACATGTCCGTATATTAAACATTTATAGCATTGAACTACCCTACTAATGAACGGTTCTACTATGAAATGAACACTATTAATAATGATATACTTAGGGAGGATATTACCCTCAAACGTAATAATAACAGCTTGCCTAGGTATCCATTTTACAGACCCGCTATCATCCACAACTTTACGATGCATTCTCTTGACATCAACAACCGGGCTAAGACATTCCATATTTTCTTTAATATATTTTTCATCAAAATAAGTATCTACGGATCTAATTATGCCTTTTCGCTCTACTAAATGATTGGGTATAAAAGCCCTTAATTTTTCCGCTTCAAGCATCTTGTTATTAACGAGATTGTTAGCATCAAATGCGGACTTTAATATCACTCGAATTCTGTTTTTACCCATGCTGTTAATAGTAACAATATTTTTAATATTTAGCTTTTTTAAAAGAATGTGCCCTACAAACATTGGATGCAATCGACCTATATTTTTATCAATGCTTTCTATAAATACATAAAAAGAATTATCGTATAAATGTATATTATTTAGGTTAAAAAACTTTAACGGTTTTTGTGAACTGGTAGAATCCATATCTTCAGAGCAGTCCAGGTTGTTATTTTCCCTGTGCACCATCGAAATATCCGTGTGGGACGATTGGTCTACTATACTACTCTTACCTTCTTTTACAATTTTATTCTGATCTGCATTATTTTGCAAAAACTTATCTGGAGGTTCTCCCTTCCCCGGAGATATCGGAGCCATAGTAGGGTAATCGAATAATTAAAAAGAAATAAATAAACACTGTTTTAAAGAAAATAAAAAATTCTTGGATAATTTCACTGATTATTTCCGAAATAGGATTTAAACGCGTACGTGTTCTCACCTCGAAATATACAAGCGAACTGGGGTTTTTATGCTTAATAAATAATTTTTAATTTTCGTTTAAACAAATTGTTTAAATTCAAGAAAAGCATATATGGACCCTACCATAAAAATTAAATTTAAATAAAGTGCCAGTCAGACTCTAAATAATAAATACAAGTGAACTATAACTCTAGAACATATACAGGGCGTAGCATTTGGCCCGTTCCAACTATTCTTTCAAATCAAAATTAAGTGCACACACAGCTACTGGGTCTCAACTCCAGCTCTCCAGACCAAACTTTCTTATTTTTTCAAAGACAGAAGACTCGTGCGTGTTCAACCCACGCTACCCTCCCCAGACTCCTCTCGCCTGTCGGGCTTTTGCTTTGCCAACATGAATAGAATCTTTCTTCCAGTTGAAAATTACCACCGCAATCGATCATGTCAAATTTTTTGTAATTAAACGTTTTACTTAATGACTAGGTGCATTCCAGAGAGCACGCTATTTTCAGCGTTGGGTGCACTCCAAATCATGAGCGCCTTGAATGTAGTAGTAAGAAGTATGTAGGTTCCTCATCACCAGTCCGTGGTGTAGTGGTAAGGTTGCCCGATTCTACACGTGAGGTCGAGGGTTCGAATCAACTTTTTACGTTTTTTTTACTACATTTTGTTAACAACTAAAATACGTAATACGAATATTTCTTTAGGTTAGTTCGTCAGATTAAATATGTTAATATTATTTGATGTAGTATAGTTGCTTATGATAAATAATTTCCTTTGCCCTTGACATTCTGTTAACAACTAAAATACGTATTACGAATATATATTTAGATTAGTTCGTTAGGTTAAATATGTTAATATTATTTGATGTAGTGTGGAGTGCCCGTGTCCGTGGGCTTCCACCAATCGTGGCCTCGCATTTATTTCCTTATTCTGTACGTAGTAGGATCGGCAAATATACCGGAGTACACCTAACGCTGGAAATAGCGTGCACTCTGGTGTGCACCTAGTCATTGCGAACATTTTAATACATAAATGTCTGGAAATGTCCCCCGCCATTCCGTGCGGGCACGATTACGCAATATTGCATCATCCATTGTAAAAATGGGAAATTCTGATTTGAAAGTTATATTGACCGTCTCGACATTGAAATGGGAAAATTTTTGATATTCAATGAAGTTCGAATCAACTTTAATTTGGAAGTTATTAACGAAAATAAGTTGAAGAAATTAAGCAAATTTATAATGACCCCGTAAAGTCGTTCCGAAGGTTCTGCACTTAAAGTTAAATATGATATGAAATAATGCCGATGGGTCCGCGGTGAATGAAAAGAAGCAAATTTTGATGATGAAAAGGGACTGGTTGGAAATAAGTATGGATGTTAATGGGGCCGGTAGTACCGGTACCTTAATTGAAGGATATGAATGAAGATTGATTGAATTTCGATATTAAAGACGCAAAAAGGATTGAGAGTCGAAATTGAAGGGAATATTATTTGATAAAAAATTAATGGAAATAAATTGAAATGTCTCAATCGGGGTGCGGAAAGTAATTTTGATGTTGATGAGATTCATTTAGGCCCAGTATTTTTTAGGGAGATATTTTGTAAGGATAGGGCCATAAAATTAATAATTTGAATAATTTGTGTATTTGCTGGCGGATTGAGGTTAGTTATGAATTATCCATGAATCATACATTTTTTCGGAATTTGTTTTTGAAAATTGTAGTTTTTTGACTAAATTAGGTGTTAGATTACTTTTTTTTCATATTTTGACTTGCCATGAAAGATTGAATTATTTTGCAAATTATTGCAAGATTTTTGATTTTTTTTTCTATGCGTCATATGTGAAACGTACCATAACACTATCAGCAATAATATTTCGCCCCTCCATGTATTATCTAATCCCGGTAAGGGCTACAAATTTAGATTTTTCCACAAAAATAAATAAGCTGTGTTTTACAATTTCAGAACAAATATATTGACAAATACCATCTAGATCAATAGTTTGAGACTCTGCTGAATATTATATTTAAAAGAACGTAACTGTAAATTTAAGCAACTTGGAGAGTGTTATATCAATAAATAAATAAATAAATTATATAGGGACTACTGCCGAATATGGTTTTATCAAAATTTATTAGTTCAATGAATGAATTTGATTTATGAATTTGACCCTCCTAAATGTTTACAATATTTCATTATAGCTGCCAAAATTATTAGGTTTTGTTTAGTCAAATTTTCTACACCTGCAAAGTGCAATATATAATTATTTAATCTAATTTTTATCATTAACAAACACGATACTTAATGAATCATGACGTGTTTCAAGTCTATAAACTTAAAAGATAAATATTTTAAGATAGCAGTGTACACTGTACATATTTATTAACAACAAGCGTTAATATTCGTTACTTTATTTTGTAGGCGTACGTAAGTGAAACCTGTCAAAGTGTGCGAAGGGGAAACCGTTGGCAGGAATCCTTAATTGTGCCTAAATTAATTATACGTCGAACCGTTGCCATTTAGTGCACTTATTTCTGCAGTAAAGAAAACGACAGTCAATATGAGGATATATAAATTGAATGGTAGTTTCGATGATTATCCGAACGACACCGAATTTGGCTGGTACTTTAATGAATTTGCGGTAGCCGGGAGCGAGTTTAACAATGTGGAAGTAAATGAAGAAACTGTGATAAAGTCCCCAAAGAAAACCTCAATAGAAGAAAGTTTTATGGAATCCGTGGACATACCTGAACACAAACGGACACCAATTACGGTCAAAAAAGTTGACCCAAAAATTGCAATCCAGCCAGTTGTAAATGTAGTGGATTGTAAACTAGACATTGAAGGACGATTTCTTGTAACGAAAAATAAAGCAGAGTTACGAAATATAGATTCTTCAGTGCCCCCGAAGGAACAATTAGCAAATCTAATCAATCCCTGTAATTACGAAACAAAAATGCTAATGTCAGTGGTGTGTTTCGCGAAGTATAAAACTTTAATGAAGCTAGAAAATGCAGAGGAGCTGTTCAAGAGTGTGAACTACAGGACAACAAATTTTAAATATCTCATAAAGGAACATAATTTAAGTGAAGAAATGTGCAGAGAAATTCAAAATTATCACGCTACCAAAGAAGAGAATATGTTATCGCTAATGATGGAGTTGATTTTGGCTGATATGAAGTGCAATTTGGAGGATATCGTGGACGTAAGTGAACCCCAGCCCGTTAATAAAAGGCATGTCCCCCAGTTTGTTTTTGAAACTAGTGATTTAGGTAATAGTATTCAAAGCAGTTGTTCGAGTAAAGGGCAGATTCATAATAAAACCAATTACCCGACTGTGTCGAATAGATCTAGTATTTTAAGTAGCATCGGCCTCACCGAGGAGGACAGGAGTATACAAAACTTTTGCGAGGAGACGATCGAGATGCGTTCTCAACTTGGCAACATCAGGGAAAGCTTTCAAGTAAGTATACATTAGTCAATTTTGTTAGTATGAAACGAAAATCTTCTTTTATGCAAAGTGAACGTGAATGCAGCCTGTCGACAGATGATGATATCAGTAGGAATAATTGCATGTCCGTGTATTTTTCAAGTATAACCCCATTGACGCATCCCCTATTTTATGTTTATTTATTATGGTAAAGTAATAGCCTGGGAAGCTGAACTTTTTTTCTATTCTTCGTTCGGCATTTCACGTAAGGGAATGGACCATTAGCTTGAACGTTCTGGGGCGAGGGGAGGTATAGCCGCAGCAGCCTCCCACACACGTAAAATAATTATAAAAAAAACTAATACAACAAAAGCTGAAACTTGGTCGACATGTTCAAGAAGTTGAAAAGTAATTACAAAACATAATCAGCTGATTTTAGGGTGGGGGATTGTGCTTCAGCTTTCCATGTAAACATGTGAAAAACATGCGCTAAGTAAACTGATATACCACCAAAGCTGGAATTTTTCGCGGTGGATAAATGCTCAGCTGACGAGTTAAAGGTGCAGAGCATAGTTATCGGCGCGCGTGTGTTACATATTTGACTGTATCGCTTAATACAAAGGGGAGTATTTTTTTCATTTAACTAATTAACTTGCCTGTTGTATTATCAAATTTCAGCTTTTACGGTATCAGATGTCTATTGTTTTTTATCACTGAACACAACGCGTTATCAATAATTGAAGTTTATTTATTAATAACTGTAATTATTGGGGATCATAATATAAGTTTTTGAATTTAAAGTGTCCACGGAATACGTACTCCCCGCAATTTTTAAGCGTGCGTAAAAAAATAGAGGTGTTTGAAAATTTCCAAAAGGTTAAGAATACAAAAATATATTACTTTTTGACATTTACATGACATATTGAAAAATAATGTCCTATAACTTGCGGCATACTACGTCTTCAATCGAAAATGCAAAATAAAATCTGATTAGGCATTAGGCAAATGGACAACAACACTTCACTGGCCTTCTATAGTCATCAAATTACAGACACAACACGTTATAGGACATTATTTTCAATTGATCACTAGCACATCAATAAAGTTGAATCAATGCATAGATTGTGTAATAACATAAATGTTTTATCATATTTTTAGAGATTCTTATTGACTTCTTGTGAGAGAGATGTCATTACATAAGCTTTTCATTGATGGTGGCTTGGAGCAAATATTAGCCAGAATCGTGACCTGCTGGTTTAAAACGAGATATTTTGCATGGTTCATCAGTACAAATAATTTATGGGGTGGTACCCGATTTTCAGGCCCGCTATCTTGTAACACGACGCCATTTTTGTTTCACCCAAACGGTTGGGTTTCCGGGAAAAAAATATGTCATACGTTTTATTAACAATTAAATTTGTTACAATATGAGCCCAATACCGTAGATTGAATATTTTGTGAGATACATCATTTTTTAATTTTAACATCTTTAAAATTTTGGACTTCTATTGAAAAACCATCAACTATAACCCCAACGATAAGGTTAAGACCAAACAGTACCAGCCTGCGTACATTTGAAATTAAATTTGTTAAAAATAAATTATTAATAATATTTATTGAAAAAATATATAAATATAATTTCAAAAGGGGAAGACATTGCACATAAACATTTTTCAGTCTCCCCTATAAATCTATAACTAATTTAAAACTAAACATAGAATGACAGTATATAGCTGTATATAAACGAAAACAAAAAAAAAAAAAATATTGTATACATACACATATATACATACATACATATATACACATACATTCACATATATATAAAATAAGAACTATAAAATACCTATACATAAATAAACTACATAGCATTTTGTTGTACTAAATGTGTCTGTTTTATTTTTTGTTTAAATTTATACATGGAAGAACTAGTTATGAAAATATTGTGAAATTTATTAAGTATTTTAGGAGCCATATAGGAAAAATATGACTCAAATTTTGCAGTATAATGTTTAGGAATACTGTAAGAATCAAATGCTCTAATATTCACATCATGTGCTTGATATCTAAGTTCAAGAAGATCATACAAATATGGTGGTGTGTGTTGTTTTACTATTATAGTTACAGCTCATTAAAAATTGATAAAGATTAAAATCTCTAGTTGTTTGACCAGATATGACAAAGTGCAGTATGAAAAAGTTTTAAACTATATTGAGACATAGACAACAATTAGAAGAAAAATTATGTTGTTAAAATAACATATAAATATCTACAGTTCACAGACAATTTCATTGTCCACAATAACCTTTGCAGTAACAAGGGGCTGTGTACAACTGTTTTACGAACACAATTTTTAGAGTAGAGGGATTTAGACTTGATTAATTCCCTACAACTTTTACTTACTTCTGGTATAGACATACAAATCGGTTCCCAAGTTTCTCCTTTATATTTCCGTCTGGATTTGGCTGGAGTAGGTGCATCTTGTGTTAGATGAGTGAATCTTGTGTGGGTTGTAAATAGTGCATATCTTCACTTGTGTCCCTTGTGTAAAGAGGTCCTCGCTGAGCTTATTAATACTACCAAGTTCTGTGGTTCCATCGTACAGGATGCATGTGGATCGTTCGATTATTTTGCATTCCTTTGTTTTATCATCGACTGGCTTATAGGGATGTTTTTTGAGAAAGAGAAATCCTTCAGTATCTGAAGGGTACACTGTCTTTTTTATGTTCCATACAACATCTATTCTTGAGTCCTTAAGTTGATTATCAATCCATGGTAAGAATACTATAACACTATAATCTCCCAAAGTAGGTACATGCTTCATATTTGGGAAGTGCATGTAAATATAAACAATAAATAAACACCACAGAAATTATACAACCCCCAATTCCAGAAGCCAGGGCTTGTGCGGAAGGGGGTTACACATTGAAAAAACGCGGACATACAACCATTTCCTCTGACAGTGCCAGTGCCGGAACCAGGATTCGAACCCAATTCAATTCAATTCAAAACAAATTTATTGAAATTAAAGGGGGGCGTTAACGCAGCGGTGCGTCACACGGCCGGGCCGAGACGGGGCCGGTTTGGCGTTAGCAACAATTGTATAAAAATTAGAACGAACTAAAAAACACCTAAACTCCTTTTTAACAATACTAAAATAAAAATAGGTAATCTGACAAAACATTGCTTAAAAAAGAAAGCTTAACATTAAAAATGGAACTACGAACACTTTGGCTTTCGCCGTTTATGCGCACTTTCACTGTTTTTAATTTTGGCACTGACGCTGACACCATAACTTGCACGAAGTGCCATCCGCGAATTGCTTCAACTACGGGTTGCGCAAGGCAGGCCTAAACTGTGATTCTAAAAATTTTGATTGTTCTAAGATAAAATTTGGATTCTGTTACAATATTAGTGACGGAAGAATGAATTTACAGACAAAAATGTACAAACAGAAACGAAGGAACAACAAACGCGACACAAAAATACACACAAACAAAAGAAGAGGGGGACAGGAAAGAATTAAAGTCAATGAAAGGTATGAAATATGAGTGAAAGGTGGATAGTATTAGAGAAGGTATAGTAGGTGAAAATTTGGCTAGAGTGGCTGCCGGAAGATTGGCAACGCCTGGTAAGGTAAAGGGTGTTTAATCCGAAATGGGGCATTATGCTGTCTAATTTGTGTAATGTGTCTTGTTAGTGGACTATCGCCCAGCTTGAACGAATAGAAGTTTTGAGAGATGTGCTGGACGTAGTCGGCTATCGGGGTTATGTCGTTGCAGCGTTCGTAGAGGTCTCTGAGGGAGGTGTATCTTCCAGAATTTGAAATGAGGCGCATGTACTTGTGTTCCAGTACTTTCAGTTTATTCATTGTCTTAGCCGACGTGCTGCACCACACCGGTGCCGCGTATGTGATAGACGGCCTGACCACCATCGTGTACAGCAATTTCTTATTTTGTCTGTTTAGTCTGCTACCCCTGACCATGAGCGGATACAGACTCCTGGACAGAGAGTAGACCGTCCGTATGGTTTCATTTATGTGCGTATTAAGCGTCAGTCTTTTGTCCAGTCTCACTCCCAGATACTTCACGCATCCCTTGATTGGAATTTGGTTGCCCCTGATCGAAATTGGTGTGAGAATACGATTCTCAGTGAATCGACGCGTGAAGCATATCGCCTCCGATTTCTCAGCGTTGACCCGAATCTTCCACTGGTCGTAATAAGCCGTGGCATGAACCATGTGCGCCTTCAGCAGCATGTTTGCCGCCTGTGAGTTGTGTGAATGCGCGTACATGGCCGTGTCATCGGCGTACTTGGCCAGCTTGGTATTCGGGAACTCTGGGAAGTCGGAGACGTACAAGTTGTACAACTTTGGTGACAGGCACGATCCTTCGAACCCGGTGATGCGATGTCCGTGTGATGTCCGTGTGATTAATCGCGATTGCCACCTCGCGCCTTAACCCCCTCGGCTATCGACCAGACCAAATAGAATAAATAAATAAATATTTAAATACTTGTATATGTATTTTAGACATCTTTTAGGTGTCTTCTTATAGATATATTTTAGATGTGTGTTTTGATAAATATGTTGTAGATATCTATAAGATATATTTTTAAAAAATTTTAGATGACTTTTAGATATCTTATCTGAATATCTTGTTGGTGCATCGAAATATTTACTGGATACTTGGTGATTTTTCACTAGAAGTCGAAAATTTATAAAGAATTCGAAACTTTAAAAGGTATATCTTACGAAATATTCAACCTGCTAAGGCGCTATTAGGCTCATATTGTAGCAAATTTAATTGTTAATAAAACATACAATAACATAGTTTACTAGAAACTCAACCGTTTGGGTGATATTCAGCAATTTTTTTAAAGACAGTCGACAGTATATCTAAAAAGTTTTCATATTAACTTTTGAATGTATGATAGTCATCATCTAAATACCCAAAGGAAACATTTTAGTTCCTTGATAATACGTATCACTCCTTAAATAACTATTATGTTTGTATTTAATAATATTTTAATTTAAATACTTTTTTAAACGTTTTGAGATTATGACTCTTGACATTCATTGATTTGTACTGCCTCCGGCAACGATCTTGAGAAACGTGCATATGCCCCATACGGCTTTGTTAAGATCTCAGTCGTTCGGATAACTAATCTGACATGACAATGGTATATTGTTTTACATGGGGAAAAAGTGACATTATTTTTTCGAGGAACAGCCTGGATACATAAAATCACTTTACTCCACATATAACAAGCTAGTTTTTCTTCGAATGATAAATATAAATTGATTAGATACTGTTATTGTTTTTCAAATGCTTTTAATGTCGCTCGCGAGAGGCACTAAAACAAAGTTTAGGCAGTTTAGACGAAATTTGACATATAAGTAATATTTTTTGAAGTTTGAAGAAAAAATCATTTTCTTTGCCAATGATAGTTCAGAATTTATTAAAGAAGAATTTTTGTGTAATTTCTTGCCATAACATCATTTGTCAAATATTATAAGGGAAAAATATTTTTTTCTTCAAACTTTAGAAAATCATGACATTTCTTATGCATTTCATGACATTAAAGTTTGACATTTCAAACTGCTGTGTGTTGCCATTAACAAAGGAAGTAAAAGTACTTTTTCTTCGGCTGGAGCGGAATTTTATTTCCGTTGTTAATGGCAACACAACAAAATTTTTATGTTTATTTTTTTTTTTATAGCTAATCGACGTTTGAAGGAAAAATAACATGTCTTATTCGTAGTAAAAGCCACTTTTACTCCTAATTAAACAATATACAATAAAGAAAATAATTTTTCTTCAAACGTCAAAGAAGCATGACTTTCATAACAAATTTACTATTATTTCTCTGACATTTCATCTGAGCGGCAGTAAAAGTATTTCAGTGTCGCTGACAAGCGACACGAATAGTATATTGTTTTATTAGGAGTAAAAGTGTTACTTTTGTGGCGAGTCTGTAAGTTTGTCGGACGAAAATAGTGAGTCCGGTAATTACAAACGAGTCCCAATGTGGCTTTTAGTTCGAATAAGAAATGTTATTTTTTCTTCAACGTCAATTAACTATAAAAAAAATAAAGATAAAAATGTAGCTGTGTTGCTATTAGCAACGGAAGTAAAAGTCCGGTCGAGCGGAAGAAAAAGTACTTTTACTTCTCCTGCTAGTGGCAACGCACAGTAATTTATAATGTCAAATGTTAATGTCATGAAATGAGTAAGAAATGTCATGATTTTCTGACGTTTGAGGAAAAACTATTTGAAGAAAAAAATAGCATGATATATAATATCAAACAAACTGATTTTTTGTGTCTCGGCTGTACTTGTCAAGTACATCCTCGTCACAAAAAATGTCACTTTTACTCAATATAAAGCAATATATTATTTTCTTCAAACGTCAAAAAAATATGACTTCTGTGGAAAAGTTTTTTGAACTTAAACTGTCACTTCTCTGACACTTCATCTGGTCGGCTTAGTATCTTGTTGCCGATAACGAGCTCTGGGCGACGGTAAAAGCCTTTTACTGCCGCTCACGAGCGGCGCTAAAAGCTTTCGAAGAAAAAATAGTATTTATTTAATCGATATTCGACGTTTGAAGAAAATACTAGCATATTATATGTGGAGTAAAGTGATTTTTTGTATCTCGGCTGCCCTTGCCGGTCTCACTTCGCTCGTCCTTTTCTCTCAATATAAAAAATGTCACTTTTACTGCCACTCACGAGCAGCACTAAACGTTTTTGAAGAAAAACAATAGTATATTTTTAATTCATATTCGACGTTTGAGGTAAAAATAGTATGTTTCATGAGAAATAAAGTATTTTTTGTGTATCATCTATTCTTGCCGGACACGCTCCGCTCGTCAGTCAAGTAAATTCTCAACACAAAATATGCCACTTTTACTCCATATGAAACAATATACTAATCTTAGGTTTAAACTAAATAATTCCGAAGATTTTATAGAAATTCATTAATTGGAACTGGGCTTCGAGGTTATTGGTATTACGTTCTAATGACACTACAACTATACACCACTACTTTAGTTATAGGTATGCCATTTCTTCAAAAACTGACGTCATGTTTGAATGTTAATTCAAATCATATCCATAGAGTTAAAAATAAATCAATAATCTAAACACCACTAGGTGCCTACTTGTTTTTGTGTGACAAAATGATTGACGATTTTAATCTAACAATAACTGATTACGATTTATCTTTACAAACTCTCAAGCAGCGCGAAAATATCAGAACATTTTTGCATTCTAAAAGTGGAAGAAAAAGTCAGTAACATACCTCCATGGTGTTTTTATTGCAATGGGGCTCTCTATCGTCTTTTTTTTCTTGATCTGGATTATATTATTTTAAAATATAACGTGCATTGAGGCCAATCTAACTTTATATTATTGGTTTAATAGAGGTGATGGATATTTATAATAAAGCAGAGAATACGGTTATTTTATTTTTTTATTTACAACATCCAACGGGCAGAACCCAATTACAGGATAAACTTACGAATTACAAAAGCATTTAAGAAAAATACAGAAAAAGGACAAAATACTTAAAGACAAATTACTTAAATGTTTAATACTAGATTACAATCAGTATCGCAGATTTCATTATGATATATAATATGACATATTTATTGATATAAACATTTAATGCTTCTAATATTAAGGAATAAAATATCTAAATCATCTTCAGTATTGGAATAAACATTAATCATATGATATATAGGGGACTTTTATATACGTTAGTATCATGATTTCTTATATAAAATAACTGTTTGTGTCGCGCATTTATTCTGTACAAGAAACTGAAGCATTTTGAGTAGTGACTCACATTTAATTACATTATTGATTATTTTAATATAAGGAAACGGCAGAATGCATAGCACGGTGTTTAATCAAGCTGTCCATTTCAAATCTATTGTAAAAAAATTCTTGCGGGATGCCTCTTTGGGGTTACTGATTGTCGAAATGGTATGATGCTATTTTTAAAAAAATTCTCTGAACTCGCTCAATATTGGTAATGTGAATATTATACATAGAATTCCAAACTATTGAACTACATTCAAGTTGCGACCTTACAAAGGTAACGAAAAGTAGCTTGAATGTATCTATATTGTTAAAATCTTTTGTATTACGTAAGATAAAACCAAGATTCTTATAAGCCTTAGATGCCATTGTATCGATATGGGTGACATAAGTTAACTTGCTATCAAAGATTATACCTTAATCTTGAATAGTATTTGGACGAGGAAGGATTACAGTATCAATATTATAATTTTATAATATTACGTTATGTTCTTCCTTACGATAATACGACATTACATTCCATTTAGTTGCATTAAACAGTAATTTATTTTCTTTACACAATGAGTTTAATGAGCTTAAATTTTTTTGAAATAAGATATCATTTTCAGATTCAATTTTTAAGAAAAGTTTTAAATATTCCTCATATAATAAACAGTTTACATTTAGACCAGCTACGATGTCATTGATAAAAATTATTAACAATAACGGCCCTAACACTGATTCTTGAGGAACACCCAACAGTGTTCCAAAACAGTGGACATATTGGATTCGACGATGTAAATATGATTGGAACAACATTAACATATTGTAGCTTAGACTCATTTTATTTAACTTCATAAGTAATAAACCATAATCCAGACTATCGAAAGCCTTGGAGAAGTCACTGCAGATGACGCCTTTCATCAAGCGCTTCACATAAATGAATTGAGATTTACAAACCAGATTTGTAATTTTTGATCGCCCTTTAATAAAGCCATGTTGATCTGGTAGTCGGGTATTATATTACTTCTGACATGAAACGACAGGTAATTAAACAAAAGAGTTGTTGAAATTACATAAAATTGTTATAGGTCTAGTTCTTTATGTCCATGTTATTATCTTTTTATACACTCTGCAACTTTAAAAATGTTCCAGACATCTGGAAATATATGTGCCTTAAAAGTGAAATTAAATATGATTTGCAATGATTTGGAAAGTACAGTGGCACAATATTTTAATAAGACTGCCGGAATTAGGTCCGGTCCTGCTGTCATTTTGAATTTGATTTGTCTTAATGCTTTTGTGACTTCATCATCACTTACTGACGTAATATGTAAAATGCCATTAGTATTGTTGTTTATCGATGTATATTGGGTATTATATGTAGTGGAATTAAGGGAGTTGTTAGCAAAGAAGTCTGCAAATCCATCTACAATTTGCTGGGGAGAATTCAGTCTAGTCTCATTGTGAGTCATGATTTATGGAACTGACGAGTGTCCTTTCTCGTTGGATATATACGACCAAGATTTTTTTGGATTTGACTTTATATTGAGTTCAGTTTCGGCAACATATCGTTGATAAGCTTTGCTAATTTTATTTTTTAAGACACTTATGATTTTATAGTAATTGTAGTTTATTTCAGTGCGGTCATTACGATATTGCTTCTATGCTTTATCTTTATCTGGATAAGGTCACACCATGGCAGAAAATGTTAATTGGTGGATATTTTTTTAGGTTATGGGATACTACGGTTATGTTTTAAGAGCCGAATAGTTTTAGTGATTGATATACACATAATAGTAGGATATAAATCTTAATATCATGATGGGCCTATTATACATTTACTTTCATGACCCTTCTTATAATGTTTAATTGTTATTTATGGCTCTCTTGTTGATAGTGTACAGCCCAATTTTTATTTTCTGTATCTTTTATTTTTGTATATATATTTTTTCTTTTTTGGCAAACTTTTATTCTTCTCTTTTTTTATAATTAGTTTTTTTTATTTTCAGTATTTCTTTGATTTGTTTCATCTTCGTTGCTTCTTTTCAAACATGGTAAAGGTATGTTAATATAGTTCGATAATAAGAACTTTGGAACATGCGGGCGGAAATTTGTAGTGAAAGGGTTTATGATGGAATTTTCAGACTGAACAAGTGTGTTTACGAAATCCGGTAATAGTTTGATGAATATATTTTGATACTGGTATTCCTGTTAAGACGTGTAGTAGCAGGAAGGGGTGATTAGATTAAGTGTGAGGCAAATCTAAGAATTTTCTTCTCTAGGATTTGGAGTTCTTCCTGTTGGATGGTGTAGGTCAGGGGATACCAAATGATTCATAGGTGAGGATGGATCTAGAATTTATACATAATTTGCGTGAGGAGGGAAAATTATTGAGGAGAGGAAGGATGTAAGCCTAAAATTTGTGTGATACTCTACTGACGTGTTTGTGCAAGGTTAAAGTGTATCTAGTAGTAGTTTGAGATCCGAAAGCCAGGAGGTATATTTTGTCATAGACGTAGAAGTTATTTTCCAGTAATATATTTTATAATTCTGTTATTTTGTAGATTTCGCGGTTAGTTTTAAAAGAGGATATGTGTGATAGAAAACGCCCAAAGTTAGGAAAGGGTATTAAGAGAATGCCACAATTAACTTTTATAAAATATATACATTCAACTTATAAAATATTATGTACTATCTTCAATTATATTAATTTGTATCCTCAATTACACTTAATTTTTAATCTTTAATTAGAAAATTGATGGCTACTAATAGTCTTCATGATATTGAAGTTCAAGTGGCCCTAAATCTCCAATATTTTCCGCAGATCAATTTTTTCAGGCTTCTCCTAATCGCTACACAGGGTGTTTTTCAGGTACATGCGTATATTTTAATCTATGACTCCTTATATAATATAAAGACCAATCAATACCACTTTTTAAATTAAAATATTCAAAAAATAAGAACTAGTAAAACTACAGTCGGCTTTTTCTACCAATTCTGGCACCCATTTATTTTTATTACGGTCTCGATTAGAGCATTCTGCATAAAATGAGCCAACTATAAATGAAATATTTTATTCAGTTTTTAGCACAGAATCAAGCACTATTGAAAATGCATTAGTAGTCTATAGTCCCTTAACTGTTGGACAGCCAACACAAGGGTTAATTCCCCTACTACTTATAAACAAGGCATAATTATTTACCCACTCAATACTTGAAAAAAGCAGCATTATTGAAAACGTGAAAACGCCATACACTAGCACCCTCTAGCTACAATATTATTTACTTGCTCCATTTTTTATTGCGCTTGGCAATACACGCATGAGATACGGAACAAAGTCGTGACCAGATGTAGAAAGGCTACCCTATGGAAATAATACTCAGGTGTGTATTGGATATTTGATTAATTTAATTTTCAATTTCCAAAATTTATTTCTTCGATTATTTTTGGGCATATTGTTAAATGACTATTTGTACGTTGATTGAGAAGAGGTGACTATCTATATATCTGAATATATGCACGTATTTCAAAAACACTCTGTATAATTACTTTCTGTAAAACCCCTGATTTTAAGTTAAGAAAATTTTACCTTCAAGCTAATTTTTTATTTTTATCATTTGAGAAACTCTTGAATATCGCTCATCTCTCGAATCCTCCTGGTCCAAATGCATCTTATGGGTTTAACTGTATAAATTTGTCAGCGCATGTACAGGGCGTTTCAGGTAACGCGTTGTACTCGAATTTCTTGGTAATATTTGAGATAAAATCAGTACCGAGAAAACCAAGTATACGTTAACTGGAACGCCCTGCCCTGTAAGTGAAAAGGGCCCACATGTTGGCTCATAGTTTAGATATTGAGCATTTCTTGAATGCATGTCGATTTTATACTTATACATTTGTTAACTTTCCTGTTCATATATTATTACGTAGTGACCTCCTATCCCAAATACAGAAGTCAAAATAATTTACAAAGTGTTGTCCCAAATGCAATTTTACTTTGTTCATTTATCATTTGTTGATACATATATCTAATTTTAGGTATCATATATTTTTTTATTATTTTTATCCTAGTGTAAATATTGGAAAACATATTTACATTTAATTATCAGTAGATTTTTAAGACCTAATCAAGGTTTCCATTGATACCAACCGCATTGTTTTAACAAATCTGCAAACAACCATGATAATGTACTGATAATTGAAAAATTAGGTAAACTACATATGTCTAGTAAATTAATACAAAAAACGGAAACAATATAATTATGGTATTACTTTATCAGCGATGATTCAGATATTATGATGAATTCAAATTTATGGCACCATAAAAATGATATAAATTTAGCACAGGAATAAAATTTTAAAATCCCCCAATGTAATCTGATGTGAACAGAAACTTCATGGGTATAATTCTGTATCAAAAACTTTAAAAACAACAATAGATCAATTTCAGCTTTTCTTCCAAACCAATAATTTAGCAAAAGATACCGAGTTTACAAGTCATTAACGAACTTGTACATTTTCAAAATTAATTTTCTCAATAACTAATGCACCAAATTTAAAAAACTTTATACTACTGAATACAGAATTAAAATTCCTTTCGACCGAGATCGACACGACCGCCTTCCTAGTTTAAAATTTTCTGGGGGAGGTAGTCATAATAATTCAGATGGAGTGAATGCGGGGGAGGGTATTATTTTCATGCTAAAAAATGGTAATCACAAATTTAATTAAAAAGCGACCTGTTTCATCCATACATACAGACCGCATTGTATAACGCGCTGTTAAATAAGTAGGATTCTAAAAATGCCTTTTCAAGTGGTAACATATAATTAGACAATAACCTTTCAATACTTCATATAAAACAAATTAACATAGAAAATTCTCCACTTTCTCATTTATAGATAAAGAAAGTTCAATTTCAAATCCCAAATTATGATCAATATGAATGTTTTGACGTCAAAGAATAAAAAATATATCCGAGTCAGTCAGTCCAGTCCATCAGCTTGTCAACCTATCAGTATCAACTCATTGGTCTCTATCTTCAGTTGTCTCTGTAACTCTCTTTGTAAAACAGTTGATGAATAAATTGTTATTTTCACGTTTTGAATGGGATTATTTTCAAGGTTAATTGATATTTTTTTTTATTATTGCGTATCTCCAAATAAAACGCCAAAAATCATAACTCCACCTATAACAGAAAAATGTTTAAGTCGCTGTATCTCACTCAATTTTTATCGTATAGCAGCAAAAATAAACTAAATTAAAGAAAACTCTGCCTACTTTAAAAGAGTTATCCAGATATTTGTTAATTTTGTGCATACTTTTCAATGCCGGATTCGTTAGATAACTTTCCTAGATATTGCAATTAAATATAATGAATCCGGCATTATCGATACAAACTGCACACAGAAGAAGTTTAATCTGAAATATATCTAAATTTGAACGCGCACACATCCAACAACTACAAAAAAAAGTGTTGTTAATAGCCTAACAGATCGAGCTATACAATAATTATCACGCTACAATAATTATCACGCGTTAAATACAGGCCCAACAATTTGAGACAAATTAAAACAGAATAATTATAAATATTCAAAAAAATAGTTACAATATGCACTTGGTTTATTGTTTCATAAATTTTGTACAGTTTTGTCTGACATATGTTTCGGCCTTACGACCATATCAAAGAGTCTTAAAAACTGACCTGAAAGTGTTGGTTCACAATATATATCTCTGAAATATTCTACCTACTTAGAGAAGGATAATAACTTGATTTGCTACTTCTTTAAATTTAACAATACAGCCCAAAACTACGAACTTAATTACTTCCACGTTCAGTAGTATAGTAACAAATTTTTTTTTATTTTTTTTTTTTTATTGAAATAGGCGTAAAATGTCATGAAACGTCGAGATTTTGAATTTGAACGAAAAAAAAATTCCGGTCGGTCTGTCTGTCTCTAACTTTTTTTTGCGCACGTTTACTCTGGAACCGTTTATGATATTGACTTGAAATTTGGTACACTTATGTATTGTAACAAGATCTAGAATTATATGTATTTTGATTTAATTCCGTTGAAGGGTTCGGGGGTAAATGGGGTAAATAAGGGTAAATAGGCAAAACAAGCAAGTAAGAGTCCATAAAATTGCAATTTGGGGCATGTACGAAAAGTTAAGGTCTAAAAATTTTTTTTTGGCATCAACCAACCCTCCCACTATCACTCCCAACACCACCCCCACACTATTATGAAAGGGAGCAAAAAAAATTAAAACGTGATTTAGTGTGTAAGTATACAAGAACGAAACGACTAAAAAATTTTTTTTGGAGTTAACTACCCCCTCTACCACCCTCATTGCCACCCTCGCCCTATTATTAAAGAGGGTAAAAAAATTCAAATGTGATTTAGTGTGTATATAAGAACGAAACGTTTCAAATAAATTTTTGGTGTTAGCTACCCCCTCTACCACCCTCATTGCCACCCCCACCCTATTATTGAAGGGAGTAAAAAATTAAATTGGGATTTGAACCAAGGACCTCTAAAATTTATTTTGGCATTAATTACCCCCTCTACCACTCCCATTTCCACCTCCACTCTATTATTTAAAGGAATAAAAAATCAAATTTAGGTTTAGTGTGTATAATGTGTAATTTTTTTTATATTAGCCACCCCCTCTGCCACCCTCACTCTATTATAAAAGGGAATAAAATATTACATTGGGATTTAGTGTGCATAAGACTTGGATACAAAATCTGGATGTGGAAGTAGTGATACCTTTGGCAGTGGTTTTTTTATTTTATTATGGTGTCCAGTACAGGGTTAACTATCGTTAAAAAGGTAAATCAACCCCAATACTACCCCTACACTATTATGAAAGGGAATAAAAAAAATTAAAATGTGATTTAGTGTATATACAAAAGCGAAACGTCAAAACAGTTTTTTTAGCGTTATCTACCCCCTGTACCAACCCCATTTCCACCCCCACCTTATTATGGGTGTAAAAAAAATTTAAAATGTAATTTAGTGTGTATACAAGAACGAAACGTCTAAAAAAATTTATTGGCGTTAGCTACTCCCTCTACCACCCCATTGCCTCCCCCAAACTTTTATTAAAGGGGGTAAAAAAAATAAAATGTGATTTAGTATGTACAAAAACGAAACGTCTAAAAAACTGTTTTGGCGTTAGCTACCCCCTCTACCATCCCATTGCCACCCCCACCCTATTAATAAAGGGGGTAAAAAAATTAAAATGTGGTTTAATGTGTATACAAGAACGAAACGTCTCAAAAAATTTTTTGGCGTTAGGAACATTCTTTTTGTCTGCTGTGAAGTCTTACGACTGTTGTCTTGTCCTTGTCCAAAAAAAGTGAATTATTATCATACCAATCACATACGGTTTCTAATACAGTGTTACATTTATTAGCCAACACGTCGTTTGATTTATCGGAAACCAACAAAGCTTTATCATCGGCATATAGCGCCGAAAATGCACTTAGTGTCGTGTTTTCAAGGAAGTTTGTATATAATATAAAAAATATTGGGCCCAATAGAACCTTTTGGGACACTGCTGTACTCGGAGATAATTTTTGAGATTACTTCGTTCTGGGAGTAAGTTAGACTAACGTACTGTTTCCGACCACTTAAAAAGGAGACTACCCAATCATATGCTACACCTAGTATACCATACCATACCATACGAAGTATAATTTGGTCATTAACTTATCATGATTGACACAGTCGAATGCCTTACTGAGATCACAAAAGATCCCTATACCCTATAGGGCATTCGCCTGCCTCAATATGCGTTAAGTATTGGTTTATTAGAAAAATTTGTTTCACAATGTCTGGTTAACTTCAAGGTTTTGGATGGTCTCATGAATGAGGTACTGTTTAACTAAAAGTATGACAACAACTAACTATCAAGTCAATTTTTGTTTTGTAAGAAAGTGATTCAATTTACTTCTATCAATGGATTTCACAGATTATAATGTAAATACTTACGTTGCTTGCAGTAATTGTGAAGTGCCTAAAAATGCTTAATAAAATATTTGTAGTTTTCAAGATAGTGGGAATTTGATACAGGAACAAATATCAAAAATATATGTCATTTATAAATGTTATAATAATAATATTTTCATGATCATAAAACTTTCAATTAGAAATAGTATATAACCTGAATTTAATATCGGTAATTTTATCACTATAAACTAATATACTTATATATTTAGTTCTTTGCGCACATGTAATGTGTTACTGTTCCTGTTATGTTATATTTTGTAAAATAGTCCTGTAACTGGAGTATTCTGTTGTGCAATATATTCTTCATTATTTGTATTAGTTATTGATATTTCCGCTAAATTAAAAAATATATAATGCATTCAGCAAATAATTTTTCCTACATTATTTTTCTGGACTGCTTTTGTTGGCTTTTATCCTCTTTTATAAATAACACTGAATTCAATTGAGTTCTAGAATCAATATATAGATACTATTTAAATTTTTTTAAAGTAGGTGCTTAGTTCTAGTGAATTTTAAACATTTTTTCAGAGTGCTTAGTAATTGCAAGCACTCTACTATTAACAGTGCTTAATGTTCGAAAAATTTAAGCACTATTTTCAGTGCTTAGTGCTCGTGAGCACTTTTGTCAGTGTTCGGCACAGCTCTGTGTAATAGTACATACAGATTCGGTAAAAGCAGTTTTATATATCTTGAAGTAAATGTGTGCGAGAAAGAAAACAAAAATGCTTGCGTGAAAGCGAGACAGATAATTATTACAATAGTAGAGCACGATTGAAAGTTTCTCGACCTCCCGTCTCACCGTGGCCGCATTCTATTATGTCATTTGCCACAACCATTATCTATGGCCGCGATAATACCGATGCCCTGCGTTGATAAAACGACAAGTTTTTTTTTTTTTTTATATATATATATACATTTATTTAACGTCGGCCTATTTCCGCTACTGAGGCTAACACCGACGCCTGTAGACGAGCTACCCCCAACCAGGAATTTTGCCGAACCTCTTCCCTTAAGAAGGGTAGGGATCTTTTACTTGCCTAACGTTTAATAGACAAGGGACCGACGGCTTTACATCCCCTCCGAAGGATGGTATATCTCCTATACAACCCTCGCCTAAGGTTGTATAGCTTCCGCGCATACACTGATATACAAGCCGCTGAAAGACGTGTGAGGCGAGAACGCGGTTTCCGTTGGAATGGTCGCCAATCCAAGTACTAACCGCGCCTGTCGTTGCTTTACATCGCATACCGAAGTATATACATAGTAAAGACGCACCTACGCTCGCCCCAAACGACAAGTTGATAAAAATAATATTTCTCGAAGTGCGTAGAGTGCTAGGAGCAGTATTCCACTTTCTGTCCCTAATTTTTGTTATTTTTTTCTACTCGTTTACTTCAGGATATATAAAATTACTTTTACCGAATCTGTATATAGACCAATCAAAACAGTATTTACACAAAAGAATATGTGCACACAAATATAATATATAAACACTAAATTTAAATTTGACTGCACTTACTAAACATACTTTAGGACATAACCATAACTTTGGCTTTGACAATGTAAAAATTTTAGAACCAAAGTATCACAGAAGAATAATACAAATGCTACAAATTAAAAAACATAACAACGCTATAAACAACGCACTGATACAGAAAACTTAACCGAAACATATTTCAATTTATTACACTAAATATAGATGGATAAATATGTAACCTATTTATGCATCTTGCCATAAACTTTTCAAAGAAATTTAAAATAATACGACCATAATTAATAGTTCTCACAATCCACTCAGTAAAATTATCAAAACTGTATACACATATGCCAAACCTTAACAAGTATAACGTAAATAAACTACAAAATCTAATAGAAATGAAAGCAGGTAATTAAGTACTTCAGTTCACTTGCCTCCAAACACCATATCTAGAAAATCATAAAATGTATAAACCAGTATTTAATAGATTTATTAAATTAGAAATTGTAAATACAAAAAAATCAATGTTGCATAAGAAGAAAACTTTTTTTTGGCCTATTTACTTATTTAATATTCTAATATTTATCTATTTATCTGAGAATATACACGTCAATCAATGTTACCTGTACAATATTCCCCTCGTCAAACTAAAAAAAAAATAAGTAATGTGAACATGAATACTTTATATTAAGATTGCTATAGCAAAAAATTCTATCAAGTTCACAAGTATATTTAATTCCTATTAATCTAAATTTCAATTAAATTATCATCTTCATTATATTAGGTAAACAAAGGATCCGATATTCATTATCAGAACCCTCACAAAGCCTTACTCATCTATTTATTTACAGGAAGAAGAAGACAGAGTAAATAATTTAATTAAAATGGCAATGGACCTCGAGAAGGAGCTAAAAGAAACATTGTACTTAAATGATATATTACATCTCTTGAAAGGGGATATCGAGAAAGTTAAACTCAAGAAACTGCCATTCCGGATATTTCACAAGGAAAAAGGAGAGGGCTCCGAATTAAACCTGATTGTATAATTTTTTATTTACTTTCCAAATAAATATAAGACTGATTTATTAAATCAATAACTTCGTATTCATGGCAACTCGATCAAATAATTATTCAACGTCCAGTCTGTCAAAATGGCTAAGAAGGGTGCAGCAATTCAATTGCAAACGGAAATTACCACTGACGAAGAATGGGAACAGTTTCTGCAGAGGGATGGACTTGTCTGTAAGTTAATCTTTTATATATTCTATAATAGTACGGCTAGTTTTAATATGTACAGAATTTAAGCCAATGACCTACTTAAAGCTCAGTAAATATTTGCCATTTCGTGTAACCGAAAGCACTTGAAAGTATTTAGGTCCAAAATAAGTCTATTCTATGTATGATACTATGTGGTGCAAGTGGGAAATGTGGAAAAGAAATCATTCGAGCATTTCTTTGTTTGAGCCGATTTAGTTTTGCATCACCAAATACTTTTATGAAAATCTGACAGCTGGAAAACTATTTTGAGGGAACCACAAATAAACATTTTTAATTAATTATCAAGTAAAGTTTTGTTTTAAAAATCTTTTGTCAGATACACCATTTTTACAATGAAGAAAAAATTAGTGTACCTTGCCTAATTTTTGCTTATTTATTTTCTAATCATCTGTTTCGATTGCAACAATAGTGGAATGTGTGAATCGGACGAACTTGTAAATATTTTGCTATGCAACGAGAGTACCTCCCTCGGGATTATAATTGTCTTTATTTACCCTTTAGCTGAAGAAGATAATCGAGCACTCACAAAAACAGGTCTATTGAATCATTAATACGTACAATCTATTTTATTACAAAAAATGATAGAAACATGTATATTGACGCATACGAATAAGCTTAACTAAATTGTTACAATCGCTTTCCTTATATGAAAAATAATAGATGTTATACATAAAGATAAAACATGCTTACAGTACATTTTTCTTTCATTCATACCTTATCTACATTAATTTAACCTGTCTCCTATAAGTAGAATTACATTACATGGTTGATATTCTTCGAAATAGACATCACAATCATCAACATCACAGGCTTCATCAGCCGTTTCCCTGTTCTCTTAAATAAAAAACATCATCCGCTCAGCATCCTCAAAAATGGACTGCATACACATTTTACCGGTGAGATAAAAAAGTTTTTAACCCCTTTCGGGGGTGGTTTGTTAGTCGTTAGAAGATTGGAGGGGGACAGAAAGAAAATTCACCATCACTACCGTGTTCAGCATCCACGAAAACGGACGTTAATTGCATTTTGCCAGTGATATATATAAAACAAAATTTCACCCCTGTCGAAGGTGTTTATTAACCGATAGAGGGATTGGAGGGGGTCGGAAGAAACATTCAGCATCACCACCGTGTTCAGCATCCTCGAAAACGGGGAGTAGCTAAGTTTCACCGTTTGAAAAGACGTGATAAGCGTTTAACCCCCATTGAGGGTGGTTTTTGACCGTTTGGGGGGTTGCGCAACCCCAAAGAGATATTCTGCCAGCACTATCGTGCTCAGTATCTTCAAAAATGGGGGGAGGAGGTACTCTTATTGCATAGCAAAATATTTACACACTTCACTACAAATGTAATAGACCAAGAACCACTGAATATTTCAATGAGCGTCTGAGACACTCCTTTAACGTTTATGGTGCGTAGTTCTGTTTAAGGAGACAACCTTACGCTGAGTCTGGATACTGGCGGTAGAGATGTTTTTTTGTTATATTTTACAAATCAATACCTGTGGTGTCTAAAAGTCTATTTTACAAAATGCCAAAAGATTTGAACACTACACCAGAATACACTACTCGGCACGCATTTCACTAGTCATGTCGACATCATCGGGAAACGATTAAGACTGGTGTTCTGTTTTAATCATCCCTGATGATTCTAACATGGTTAGTGTATTCGAGTGAAATGTTCAAAGGTTTTGGCGTTTTGTAAAAGTGGTTTTTAGACATGAAATGACAAAGACATGATATTGTCGAAGCGGTAGCTCAGTCGGTTAAAGCGCGTTGACTGGCGAGTTGTCTGACTCTGCCGTGCTCTAAGTTCGGTCCCCGGCACCGACACAGACAATGTTGGTGAGTATTGGATGCTGACTGCGTTTTTCAAATTTGTAACCCCTTTCCAAAAACCTTTTGCTTTGGATTTGTGGGTTGTCTACGATATGTGGTGTGTTTCATGTTTATGTTTTGCTAATGGTTCACAAAGCATCACATCGGTACCCTAACCAGGATTCGAACCCAGTACTTCTTGATCTCAAGCCTAACGTACTGCCACCTCTCAAAACAGCTTTCAAATTTTTGATATCTCCTGTGGTTCAGAAGTTATAGGCAAAAATTATTCTACTACGCATGTAGTATTTTCTATAAACCTCCATGTTCTATTACCCGACTTCCCATCAATCGCCATGTTCTTTAGCGACGCCCAATCAAAACAGCTCACGGGGGCAGAGGGGTGGACGATTTGAATTTCCCGCCAGTCGTGAAGTTAGCTCCAGGTGGCTCCGGCTCTTTACAAAAAGCCAGATTTTTACCTCCATAAGAAAATACATGAGATTTTGAGCCTATACGCCCATACCATAACTACTGTTGTCTACTATATGTGGTGTGTTTATGTTTATTTGTGAAAAATAGCCCTTACACGAAATTGCCTCCACCGCCAGGCCCCGGAAACGACAAACGTTTCACTAACGATGTTAGAATCATCTGGGATGATTAAAACAGAAAACCAGTCTTAATCGTTTCCCGATGATGTCGACATGGCTAGCGAAACGCGTGTCGAATAGTGCATTCTGGTGTAGTGTTCAAATCTTTTGGAATTTTGTAAAATAGACTTTTAGACACCACAGGTATTGATTTGTAAAATACAGCAAAAAACATGTCCACCGCCAGTACCCAGACTCAGCGTAGGTTTGCCTCCTTAAACAGTACTACGCACCATAAAAACTGAAGAAGGTTCTTAGACACTCATTGAAAAATTCAATAGCTCTTGTGCTATAAGCTTTAAGGGGTGGTTCTTGAGGGGGTACGCACTAATTCATCAAGGATTAGCATATCCAACTAATGGACTTATGAGGTAGTGGTCTGCATGATAGTTCATAAGAAGTAAACCATTTATTTAATACAAATACACACATTTCTTAGTTTTTAGTTCAGGCCATCTAGTCCAAGAGCCAGACCGAAAATGTTACCGAAGAGTGGGAATGATTCGTGTAATATTGAAGGATTGTTTGGTGATGCCATCGATGGCCGCTTTCTTTTCAAGTTCTTGGAACCTTAATTTTTTTAAAACAAGGATGCTAATTGGCTGATGAAAGTTGAAAACTGACAACTGCCAATTATGCCCCAATCACAGTATTAATTTTGGAACCTCGGGGTTTCCAACCACTTGGAAAGAAAGCGGTCAATATAGCTTCAATTCTATTACGTGTTATGCACGCTTAAATTTACGCAACTTGCCACCCGTTTATGCTACAGACATATTTTTTTCTGCATGGTTTTACATTTAGTGATAAATACTTTTTATATTTATACATCATCTGTTAACTCTACAAGTTTTAGAGGCAATTTCCATTGTATCATTTTTTATTAGTGAATTTTAACCATAGTTTATTTAAAATCTACATAACTTTTCAAAATCTAACGAACAAACTAGCTGTTTTTTTATAACTAAGGGCGGGTATAATATTGGTTTCACTCCATCACTTAGGAGTCATCTCATCTTTGAACTATAGTCCTGGCACAGATTTTTCTCAGTGGACTTCTCTATATTTATTTATATTTGTATTAATATTATTTAACATGCTTAATCTCCGTGAAAATTTCCATTTCCTAAATAAACATGTTTCATTCTGTTCTATATTATATGTCCACTTCAAAATTATATAATTTTCCAGTTTACCTATCATACAGCGGACTTTAATTTTAAAATAAAATAAATCTTTTAAAAATTATTAACCCATAAATTTCATTGAACATATCCATCTCAGCCATACAGTTCTATATTCTACTAACAAGAATACAAGACTGCATATGACCATAGCATAATATACAGATATCAATCTGAGGTTGACCTATAGCTATTTCATACGCCTCGTCTAAATTTTGGTACTTTTCTAGCCTGTGGGTTAATTTAATTTTATCTGTTTTATTCGTTGACCTACCATTGAGTAAGAGATAATGGTACAGGAGTTAGAGTATACTTCATAATTGTTAATGATACATTTCTGAATAGCTCCCACACGAATTTTAACGAAAACATCTAAAGTGCATCTAATATATTTTAGTAAAAATGGAAGAAAGTGATATTAAATTTCATATTAATATTTTAAATATTTTCAAAAATTGTTATTCTTTAACAGTAGTCCGATACATTTATATTAATAAACGCGTAATATAGCAATATAAACATGATCAGTGTCAGCAAACAATGAACTTGCTTGCACTTACAAACTTCTGATGCCATCACGCATATCGCATAAATAATGACGCGAGTATGGTCAATTATTTGTTTGGGAACCGAAAAATGCTCTAACATTCTTGGCTGGAAACAGCCCCCAAGAGCCTTGTTATACATTTGTATTGCATTATTTGTATTTATGATATTTAATTTGTATTTCTTTTATCGTATTTTCCTTCAACCTGTTGTATTGCTAAATAAATATGATTGTTGTTTATAATATATATAAGTTTATTAAACAGCTTTGCATCCTCCAGTCCATCGGAACCGTAAACGTCAAAATGTTTAGGACGGATACTATTGAAATTAAAATCCTATGTGATATATAAAGATCAACTTTTTTGTTCGTTAGTATTTTTTGAAAAGTTGTATATATTTTGAGTAAATTATGGTTAAAATTCACCATTAGATGAAACAGTGATTGTATACGCTCAAATGAAATATTCTCAGAAACTGTTAGGATTAACAAAAAATATATTGCTATATTATCCACCTGAGGGGTCGGTTAAAATGTCACAGTAAATGATTAGCCTAGATGGTATCTGCTTAAAATCACCTATGTTTGGGTAAATCGGGTAGTATGGTAGATTTTAGGGCTTAATTGCTCCTAAAATCATAATAAACGATAATTTCACTATGCGCTAGGTTGAAAACGTGGGCGTAATTTTTATTAAACAAAATGTGAAAAAATTACTAAGAATTCCGTGTTTTTCTTCCTATTCTTTCATATATCTCAGTAACTATTGCTTTTAGAGAAAAGTTTTAACAATGAAAAAGTTTTGTAATTGAATTTTAAACAAGATGCAATTTGTTGCGAATCCAAAAATTCATTTTCAATATTGCAAAAGTAGTAAAAATCAAAAAAAAATATTTGAAATAGCAAGTTGTGAAATTTGTTTCAAATACTTATATTATACGTAGGACCTTCATACTTGGCTAAAGAAAACTTTTTAATATAGTAAATCTTCCCACCAAATTTCATCAAGATCGGACTTTTAGTTTTTGCATAATAATTTTGCAATCTAAACTTAGCAAAAAAATTTGCAAATTTTCAAAATATTGCTGAGACTATACTGAAGCATTTAGAAAGTTGAAAACTTTTTGACATATAAAAGAGCACTCAAATTTTCAAATCCATTTTGTGACATTAAAATCCGTTAATTAGGGGAGCCTAAAGAATTGTTTAAAAATTTGGCAATTTTCTGCTGAGTGAGGTTATGTCCCCCAGAGGACGCGTTAGGTTATGTCGACAAGGGCCCCACTGGTGAGGTTAGAACAGTTTGAATTTCCTGCGTTGCCAAAATTGCGTCGACCGGCCGAGGGCCCTAGTGCGGGAGTGCGTAGCACAAGGAGGCACACGGGGTCCTTTGACAACACGAGGGCCGTGGAGAGCTACGGGGACCCTGGGGCAGAACTCGGGGGCTCATTTTTTGACCACTCAAGGGCACCATTTTTGAAAGCACGGGAACCCGGGGCGTAGTCCTAACGCCTGAGCTGGAGTCCTAATGGGGCCCATTCTGAGGGTGGAGCCGGCACAACTGGAGCCATTTCTACTTTTTGCTACTCAAATTTTTAAGCAATTCTCTAGCTCTCCTAATTAACGTATTTTAATTCCTCAAAATGTATTTGAAAATTTGAGTGCTCCTTTATATGTCAAAAATTTTTTAACTTTCTAAATGCTTTAGTTTAGCCTCAGCAATATTTTGAAAATTTGCAAATTTTTTGGGAACTTTAGATTGCAAAAGTATTATGCAAAAACTAAAAGTCCAATCTTGATGAAATTTACTGGGAAGATTTATTATATTAAAAAGTTTTCTTTAGTGATAGTCCCCAGTACAGCGTCCTTTTTTGAAAATTATTACAAAAGTGGTAAAAATGGTCTTGGTGGCTTCATTTTAACGAGTCTACCAAACTGCAAAATTATCAGAGTGCGGGATGGGCGCTTTTCTACATGCGCAGCACCTAAACCTGTCGTTCTAACGCGATTACGATTTTTTATTATAAAACTCAATTTTTTATTTTAATTGAAAGATCATGCGTCAAATCAAAAGCATTTTTTTTTTTGACCGAAAAAAAAGAGGGAGCGATTGTCGAGTCCTACACCTGCAACATGTCGCTCTAGCGCGGTACTGTTTTGTTATTGCACAACAGCTAATTTTCAATTGCAACTGCTCATAATTGCCTAAAAAATATAGTCCATAACTTGACCGACAAATTTTCAGTCTCGGTTTTCAATCCGACAACCTGAATATGTCAGTTATGGCAGGTTATGTTTTGCGATTGCAAAATTTCGGACAAAAATCACAAGTGATAGATTGGTACGCTTTTGAACTAAATATAGCACTGCCCGACAAAAGTAGTGGATCATATTACCAGTCCGACAAAAAAAAAGTTAATACGATGCATCCTTGATCGAATTTTTATTTTCGTGTGTATTTAGCTGCAAATGTTATGTAAATTAATGTTGATATATTGTATTATGATTTTATTTAATTTATACTCTGATAAAGGATAATTGTGCAATGTATTATAAATACATAAGTACTAATAAATTAATTAATAAATAAAATTAGTTTTTTTGTGAAAAAAATTATGAAAAATGTTCATAACAACTTTTGTCTTTTATTAAATTCGTACCTTTAGAGAAGATAATTATGCAACTTAATAAATAAATAAATACTAATTAACGAATGAATAAATATTTAAAAAGCTCTGGCTTTCAGTTCAAGTAAATTTTAATTCTTTGTGAAAAAAATTATGAAAACTAATCAGGCCAAACTTTGTTCATACCAACTTTTATATTTTATTAAATTCATACCTTTAGAGAAGATAATTATGCAACTTAATAAATAAATAAATACTAATTAAAGAATGAATAAATATTAAAAAAGCTCTGATTTTCAGTTGAAGTAAATTTTAGTTTTCTTTGTGAAAAAAATTATGAAAAGTAATCAGGGCAAATTTTGTTCATTACAACTTTTATATTTTATTTGATGCATACCCTTATATAGCAAAACTGATCAATGTAGTACATAAATACTAATAAATGAATAAATACTTATTATATGTCGGTTAATTTTAGTTATTTTTATTTAAAAAATTATGAAATATAATCAAACCATATTTTGTTTTAATAACTTTTGTTATTTAATGCGGTATATAAATTAATTTGTTGAAAATGTCAACACCATCAAAATTAAGACTATTCTGAATCTGAATCATCACCATTCGAATTATCATCAGTTTCATTATCGTACTCTTCATCGTTGTCAGTTTCATTACTTGAATGAATTGCCTTCATCATCGGAGGAATAATACCCCCAAAAATCATCCGGAGAATCGGATAAAAAGACGTTATTGAAAGCATGGCCATGATGTTTTCTTGCATCCAAAAAATTTTTACAAAGTTCCAAAATTTTTGTATCAAACTTTTTAATCTTCTCCCGTTTCGGACGGAAATTTTCATCTTCACACCGACTTTTACACAAGAAGCACTCCATAATTTAAACAAATAAATACACCAATAAACCTTTTGATTAACACTTTGATTTTTATAAAAGTCGCATGGAGCAAAACGTGAACGAAGGCGGCAAAGGAAAGCATATATATAAAAATGGAGCCTGGCGGACCATGAGGCGATGAATTCATCAGCTGCTTTTCCCGCGCACACTCTTTAGTACAGTTTACTGCGCGTGCTTTGGCACTATTTTCAAAAATGAAAAAAAAATTTTTTTTATTTTTAATTAGTTTTTATAAGTTTGCATAATTTTTTTTGTCGGACACCTATTTTTTTAATATACATATTTTATTTGAAATTGATAAAGATTAAGATTGTAACTTTTGTAATCGGAAAACGTAACCTGCCATAACTGACATATATTCCGGTTGTCGGACTGAAAAAATGAGGCTAAAAATTTGTGGCACAAGTTATGGACTATCTTTTTTAGGCAATTATGAACAATTGCAATTGAAAATTAGATGTTGTGCAATAACAAGACGGTACCGCGCCAGAGTAACATGTTGCAGGTATCGGACTCGACAATCGTGCCCTCTTTTTTTTCGGAAAAAAAATTTTTCTTTTGATTTCACGCATAATCTTTCAATTAAAATAGAAAATTTGAGTTTTGTAATAAAAAATCGTAACTGCGCTGGAATGACAGGTTTAGGTGCTGCGCGTGCGGAAAAACGCCCATCCCGTACTCTGAAAATGTTACAGTGTAGTAGACTCTTTAAAATGAAGCCACTAAGACCATTTTTACCACTTTTGTAATAATTTTCAAAAAGGACGCTGTACTGGGGACTATGAAGTATGAAGATCCTACGTATAATATAAGTGTTTGAAAAAATCCACAAATAACTTACTATTTCAAAATTTTCTTTGTGATTTTTACTACCAAAGTAAATACCGCCTGGGCTAGATTTCCAATATTTATCTCAAAGTGGATGATATCAATATAGTTATTAAAATTATTTATCAATAAATCTAAAACATTTGAGAAAGAATTATCTGTATCATAAGCGGGTAAATAGTTGCACATATTTAAGCACGGCTCTATTGATGCACCACAAAACCCTTCACTGGTAGAATTTTGTAAAACCCACTATTCTGAAAAATTCTTGTATAAATTTAAAAAACTTTAAAACCGTTGAAACTTGTTAGGGTCAATGAATACTGCCTGGCTCTTGGATTATACTAGTTATTTGTGCACAAGCTGTAACGAAATTTTGGTAATTCTCTTATAAATTTTGTTCACCTAATTGCAATTGCTTACAATAGTTCACTGTGCGATTGAAGAAAACTCGAATATAGTTTTCAGAAAAGTGATATGAAGAACAAACAGAAAATCTTCTATTGACTTTACCTGGATATAGCTGATTACATCAGCTGGTTATACAGGGCCGGGCTGACTAGGCGAACTATCAGGAAATTCCTCATGGAAACCGTAGCCTTCAAAAACTTGCGCTTATTTGATTATTCTCTGATGTTCCTTAACCTTGTCGAATTAATTTTTTATTGTATTACAATACACCGCTAGCCATTAAGCACCATCTTATTGTTCCATCCATATTTGACACGTATGTTTTATTTTTATTGAGTTGATATGTATCTATCTGTGATATGTAATAAGTAGTATTAAATGTATATTACATGTTACGTTCCAAAATAAAATTTTAGTATGTAGAATATGGAAATTATAATATTTGTTTTTTTGCTACATTGTTATTAAACTATTGTTCTATCTATTGACTTTTATTTATTTTTTTAAAAAACAATACGTGAAATAGCAAGGAGGCCTGTATGTGTAACTTCTCAGTGGGCCTCTACAGACCTCTAGCTTGGTAATTATATACTAAAAACGCAGGATGTTGCAAAGCTTTGGAGGATAAAGGCAAACATATACACATTATAAATACATAAACATGTATTCGAAGTTTTGTATTGTTAATAACTTAAATCAATTTTCAATAAATCTAGGAACATCTATTTAAAAAATATACTAGTACATTCTTGAATAAATAGACGTTTTACTTGGATTAATGAATTCATTACTGTTTATAAATACTGTATTTTGATATTAAAAATAAAACATAATGACTTGTATTATTCTGTCCATCTCTAATGTCCTGTTATATGTGTTTCGTGACTTGTCTTAGAGAAAAATCTTATTTCGTTCACGTATCTACGCTTGAGTCCACCGACGACCCAGCGACCTGTATATTCTACAGTGTATGCTCTGACATATTGTGATATCCGTTAATAACTTATCTCGAGATGTTTAGTTTAAATATACAGCGTGCCTCCGGATTGAGTTTGCGATAGGTGTAATATACCAATAAAGAAATTAGTACGGCTTTCATTTTCTGCAGTCTCGATCTACTTGACCTAAAATGGATTTTTACCAAATGACCGTTCAAATGGGATCCAACTCGCGGAGTTAACCTAAGAAGGAAATAAATCATTGAAGTTAAACTGGTCAGTCTGTTATTTTTACGGAAAAATTCTGTTTATAAAAATTTTGTATTGAAATTCAAGTTTCATTGCATTTGAACAAAAAATAATAATACATGTTGAAGTAAATAGCTTTTTATTTTTAGCCCAAGTACGTTTTATCTAAATACTAACCCTTAGCGAAAAATGTTTGTTGTACAATGTTATGTGTTGGGGCAACTTAGCTACAAAGGGATGGTCAGACATTTTGAACAACAGTTTCCATGGATTTGAATAAGGACGTTACCGCTAAAAGTATTACGACAAAATTTTCGAGAACAATCGAAAGAAAGAGAAGGGAACATTGGACGAAGACGATGCGGCAACAGTTTTGGCTTTGGACGACGCGACGTCAGAGCAAATGGTAAAATTTCATCAAGATGTAGGACAACAGAACTGAAATCACATTTACAAAGAATAGATAAATATGACTATTCCAGTCGTAATATGTCGTAATATTTATAACAATGTTAACAATGCTAAATCGCTATAAAAACGATGCATATCAGTGAGTATTTGGATGCGTAAAAATACCATCAGTTATTCCACTAGTAGTCGAAATGAATATTTTACTCAAAAATTAATGAAAATTATATTCATCAATTTCACATTCTGATTTGTCACCAAACCTTTTTGAACTAGTTTCCATATCAAAACACAATTTATTTCCCTATTATTCGTCAAAAAGAATGCAAATAATTCTTATTGAGGTGAGAATATCTAAGAGAGAGAGAGAGAGAGGTCCGATGGGGAAATATTTACTGTTTTTGACTATAACTTCTTATTCTGACACATATTGCAAAAAAACTATAAAACTACCCTAAGTAGAAGTATAATAAGAGTAATGTTATAAATTTGCACTCAATATTTCAAACATATGCGAAATAAGTAGATTTAAATTTAGGAAATACGAAAATTATCATAATTTATATAATTAAATCTAATTATTTTGCAAACAACTGAAATTATTGAGTGAAAATTACATAGTACTACTTAGGTAGTCTTATACTTTTTTTTACCAATATATGTAAAAAAAAAGTTATGGCCAAAAATAATAAATGCTTCCTTATCGGATCTCTCTCTCTCTCTCTTAGATATGCCCACGTTAAATTTTATTTTTCAAATTGATAGAAGTTTGTTTACTTGTTTCTATGAAAACTACGTGACTTATTACTTGATTCACCGAAAACTAACTTGTAACTAATGTTGTTTTCAAAATTTCTTTCCGTGAGACCCTTCTCTCCAGTCCACACTGGGAGAAGCGTTACTTACCACTAACGGAGTTGTTCCTTCACAAAAATGTAGGTACTGGTCAGATGAAAATCCAAATTTTAGAATAAATTGCAGAAGGCGTATTCAAAAAAAAATTAACGTTTGGTATGCCGTTTCATACGATGGGATAATTGGACATTACTTTTTGGATGGAAATTTAAACCAATATGCGTATTTGGAGATATTGCAAAGTTACAACCTCTCTGATATGAATTTCGCTAAGAATCAAAAAAAATTATTATCAGCAAGAAGGTTGTAACTCTTTTGATAAGGAATTATTTAAATAATACATTTGAGGAAAATGGATTGGTAGATTTGGACTACAGCCATACCCACCAAGAAGTCCGGATTTAACAATTACATATTTTTACATTTGCGGCAAACTAAAACAAGTTTATACCGATAACTGACAATATTAAAAAACAAAATTATTGATGTGATCAGAGCCATACCTCTTGGAGAATTAGAAGAAGTTATAGTTCAAGTAGGAAAATCCTGAGACATAAGAAACCCAAGAAAAACTTTACGACCTCATTAAAATACCGGTACTTTTTTTAATGCTGTTCGCAAATTGACTCGCTTACCTTTATAGGTTTTTAATGTGCGTCGGGTCCCGGGTCTTTATTTGATATCAGGCTTGGCGCTTGATGTTGTAAAGTTTTTGTTGCGTGTGTTTTTTACTGGGATCTATTTACTTCAACTTAGCGCCATAGCCCGCGGCGATAATAATTATGTCGTAAAGTTTTTGTTTAGTTTTTTTTGTCTCAGGAAGTCCTTACTTGGACTATACAAAGAATTTGGAAGAAGAGTGGAATTATGTAGTAATTTAGGTGGGGCACTATTTGAATATGTTTTTACTTGAATACGTTGAAATTGTTAGTTGTGTTAAAAAATAAAAAGCTATTTGCTTTGTTATTTTACCATTGAATCGTAAAAATCAGGTATGCCATGATTAGTGAAAAATATTATATACAGTTATTAACAAATTTGACAGATTGTCACTGTTGTATATTGTATGTTGCGTTGTCGAGTTCTAAGACAAGTTTTATATCAGTAATTATGGTGTACACCAATATTAACAAATTCGATATGATTAGCATTTGTTTTTAGTGTAATTTTGACGCTGAGATGACAATCACGTTTTACGGAGATAGATTTCCAGATACTCCATAGCCAAATCGATCTATGTTAAGGAAGTTAGTTCAAAATCTAAAAACGCACGGTTCATATTCAAAAAAAGTTGGGTATGTTGCGGATAATGTAAGAAAAGTGAATAGAGTATTGAATTATGTTAAACAAAATGAAGAAACCTCTATGAGACAAATTCAGAGGAACTGTCGCATAAAAAAAGACAGTGCAATAAAAATATTAAATAAAAAAAGGATTTCGGTACTACAAAATGAGGAAAGTTCAATATTTAAACGAGTGAGATAAGTCGAGGAGTGTAAGATTTTGTAGATGGTTGTTAAATAAAGAAAGGAATAACCCGCTGATACGTAGCAAAATTCTTTAGTTGGACGAATCAAATTTGTCTAATAATGAATTTTTCAATAGAAATATGCATTATAAGTGGACACGAGCAAATACACATTGGTGGTGAGAGACTGCTTCCCAAGAAAGATTTTCTACGAATGTTTGGGTGGGTCCTTTAGGGACTAAAGTAATTGGACCTTTATTCATGACGGCAAATTAACCGCTCGTAGATACCTTAATTTCCTGCAAAACGGATTTCAAGATTTTCTTTATGAATTAACAGTGGCAGAAAGATTAAATTATTCATATTTTCAACAAGATGGGGCTCCACCTCACACCTTTATAATATGTACAAAATATTTAAATCAGGCTATGCCAGATAGCTGGATAAGAACACATGGGCCCATTCTATGGCCCGTTCGATCACCAGATATTACTCCCTTAAATTTTCTCGTCTGGGGTTACATTAAAGACAAGGTATTTCAAACTGCCCCTAAAAATATTGAGGACATCAAAACCAAGATTAGAAACGCATGTGAGGTAATTACTCCTGAAATGCTCTAAAATGTAATACGTGAGGTGTCTCGTAGAGCACGTTTGTGTATTAGAATGCATAACGCATAGTAATTACCGAATTATAATTATTATAAAGTGAATTTTTACTATCATGGCATAGCTAATTTTTACTATTCAATGATTTGTGCATTCTGTGATTCGGATAGAACCTCGAAATATGTAAATATTTGTTAATCTAACGAGATTATGTCTCCCCCCGTTTTCGAGGATGCTGAACACAATGGCGGTGGTAAAATTTCTCTTCGAGGTCATTCAATCCCCCTACACGGACAAAAACCACCCCCGAAAGGGGTAAACCGCTTATCCGCCGTCTCCTACCATCCAAACCAGTGTTACCCCGTTTTTCTAGGATGCTGAGTACTATGGTGATGTCGTGACTCCTCCTCGGCCCCCGCCAACCCCCAAACGGCCAAAAACCACCCCAGAAAGGGGTAAACCGCGGATAGGCCGTCTTCTCTATGCTAAACCCGTGTTACCCCCACTCTTCGAGGATTCTGAGCACGATGGTGATGTAGAGATCTCTCCTGTATCCCCGCCAACCCCCCCAATGGCCAAAAACCACCCCCGAAAGGGGTAAACCGCATATCCACCGTTTCCTACCATCCAAACCAGTGTTACCCCCGTTTTCGAGGATGCACGATGGTGATGTTGGATCTTCTCCCCGAGGCAAACCGATCCCTCAAACTACCCCTTTGATACGCGGTTTTATGAACTAAGTGAGTAAGTTCACAGATCATTGAATACGTACCGGATGATTGTTACAGGTATCTTGATTGGGGGTGGTTTTTGGCCGTCTGGGGGGATTGGCGGGGATCGCGGAGAGGTCTCTACACCACCATCGTGCTCAGCATCCTCGAAAAGTGGTGGTAACACGGATTTAGTAGGGAGAAGACGGTCTATCCGCGGTTATCCCCTTTCGGGGGTGGTTTTGGGCCGTTTGGGGGGTTGGCAGAGATCGAGGAGGGGTCTCAGCATCATCATCGTGCTCAGCATCCTCGAAAACAGGGGTAACACAAGTTTGGATGGTAGAAGAAGGCGGATACGCGGTTTACCCCTTTCGGGGGTGGTTTTTGTTCGTGTGGGGGGTTGAGTGTCCTCGAAGAGAAATTTTACCACCGTCATCGTGGCCAGCATTCTCGAAAACGGGGGACGTTAGATTAGCAAATATTTACATTGCTGTCCAATTTACAGAATGCACTAGATATGAATTGTAGTTCCTAAAATATTAAATATTGACACTATCAGTTAAAATTTGTGTGACATGTTTTATATCGTTGGAAAGAGAAAAAATAAACGGAATTAATGGTATCAGGGCGTATGTCAAAGCCAACTGCGTTTTTCAAATTTTTTAATACACCTTATTATTCTTATTGTCTTTGCCGTCAAGTTTCATTCCTTGAACTTTTTTTGTATCTCATCAAATAAGGAAGCTATAACCGTTTGTGGTTTTCCTATTTTTCAGGTTTTTGGAATATATCTTACAAAGTGGGCTATGGATTTCAAATTTTTTTTTACTGATATATAGCTCACAAAAATGGTCATCGTAAAATAGACAGACGGTATATGGCTCTAACTTTCAATGCAAAATAGAAATTTTCTTTTTTAATGGCATTAGATAACAAACCACGCAGCCAGGCACAAGTTATTAGTTATGCCATAATTTAAACATACATAATCATGCACATATACAGAGTACACATACTCCACCCTAAACTTATCTTACCAAAAATGGAAATTTTTAAAGAAGGCTCAAAGGGAGATACGTTTGCACATATTCTTCTCGCCCAGGAGTCTTTCAGGGCATTATATTAGACATACAAAAATAGACTACGGTAAATAGGGACTAGGTAACTTGGACACAAAGGTTAGACATGTAGGGAACAAATCTATTATTTACACATTTATATTTTCAGACCAGAGGTTTTCAAAAAACGTATAATTTAATTCACTCTATTATTGTTTAAAGCTAATAAGTGCAATATATTGATTGGCATTTGGATATTTAAGTTCAGAATATCTGCATACAGTTGATTACGTCTAGATGAACGTTTATCGCAGCTAAAAAACAAATATTCAAGATCGCCTACAACATTACAAGTTTCACATAGCTTGGCTGGTAAAATTCCTATTGTATTTAAATGTAGAGGATAGCAACCATGCCCAAATCTCAGTCTAATAAGAGTTGTTATGGACCTCCTAGGAATTTGAAAAGACTGGTACCAAGGTTCTTCAGGACTTTCTATTTGGTTCCGTAAAATTAACAGAAAGACCAGTTTACCTACAGTGATTTATTTTGTTCTTAGGTTAACTCCGCGAGTTAGAACCCATTTGCACTGTAAGTTGGTAAAACTTCATTTTAGGTCAAGCAAACCGAGACTGCAGAAAATGAAAGCCGTTTTTTTGTATATTACACCTATCGCAAACTTAATCTGCGGACACACTGTATAATGATGTATACTACTTAAAATAAATATCATCATCAGATTTGTTAAATCAATATCTCGGAGACATAGCAACACAGTTTGATCAAATTACCAGTACACAAAGATTGTCAAAATGGCTAAAAAAGGACAAGCGGCTCAATTACAGACAGAAATTAATAACGATGAGGATTGGGGACAGTTCTTGAAAAGAGATGGGCTTCTGCGTAAGTTATTTCTCCTTTGCAAATTTCCAGCTTTTAAATGAATATGACGTTCGTTTATAAGGCCTGTTCTTTCATCCACTTATAAGACAATTTACTAATAATTTCCTTAGATATGATTATATCGACAATTGAACTAGAGATGAAAAAATTGGACCTTAAAATAGTTTATTTTATTGTTTTCATAGAAATCAGAAATGTGTGTAGTCAGCGCATTGGCAGGTCGAATTATTGAAATACACAACATCATGTCCTTATATGCTGGTGCCAATACCTTTTTGAAAAAAAAAAATAATAATAATAGGAAAGGACGAGCTGGAAAGTTTAGTTAAGGTTACAATTAAGAGAAAAAACAGAAATTAAACACGAGATAAAAGTAAAATTGTGAATTGTGTGCTGTTTAGGGGTTGAAAGAGGTTTTTGCGATTTTCGGCAAGACGTGACCTCCTAGCGGAAAATATCTTTTACAACAGTAGTTGTAGAAAATTTAAAAATCTAAAACTTTCGAATCAGGCATTTTTCAAGAAAAAGCTCAATTTTTTTTGAGAAAACGTTTTTTTTCTATCGTAAAAATAATTCAATTTACAGGGAATTATGTGAAAGTATACCTTTTTTGCATTGAATAAGCTTGATTTTTTTTTGAATCTGGGAAACAAGTAGTTTCCGAGATATTTAGATTTTTCTAAAAAAAAATTCCACGGTAAACTTTATTGGAATTTTTTTCGATTTAAATATTCTATCTGGGCTCATTGTAACCGTTAAAATGTCTACTTTAAAATGGTCTATATACAGGCTGTCCATTTTATCAAGGCACTCGAGAATATCTCACTTAATATCGGTCGTAGAAAAAAAAATATTTTTACGAAAATTGTGCCGATTTATATAACCTACAAAATTGTTTAAATACATTTGAAATCCATGGCCTACTTTAAGAGTTATGGCGGAAAATATCGAAAATGTGGAATATGTCTAGGCTAAATATCTCCGTTATTTGAAGAGATACGAGAAAAATTTTAAGGCGATAATTTTTTGCAAAACAGTGTTTCAACGAGGTTTTATCTAATTTTTTTCAAAACCGCTGTATTTTGAGATTTACTCTTCAGGCTGTTAAAAATATTATTTTGAAACGGGCGCTATTAAATAGAGTATTTTCCCTCCTTTTCAACGATATATCACATGCAATATTTATTCATTGGTACTACGTTAGTAATTATAAAAACATTCGATGGCCCCCTCGTTCTCCAGATATAACCCCAATGGATTTTTTCTATGGGGTATATTAAAGATAAGGTGTTTTCGCCGACACCGCAAAATGTAGAGGACCTAAAAGCTCGAATTCAACAGGCATGTATTACAGTTACCCCCAAAATGCTAAGTAATGTTTTAAATGCAGTGCCTCGCCGCGCTTGATTCTGCATAAGAAATCGCAGTGGACACTTTGAACATTTGATATGACATCTTAAAAATTATTTTCAGGATTAGATAAATATTAATGTTCTGTGTGCTATATTCTTTTTATTATTAATTTTTTTTTGTTACCTGAATTTACTTTATTCTTCTTAATTGTGTTAATGTTTTATTATAGCAAAGATTTGAACAACTTATTGAAATATTTTATCGTTTTATTTAATCATACTCCTCCACGGCAAATATAATGCTTGTTAGAAAAGAATTTATTGGTTTTAAAAAAATGTTTTTATAATTACTAACATAGTACCAATGAATAAATATGGCATATGATATATCTTTGAAATGGGAGGAAAATACTCTATTTAATGGCGCCATTTCCCGCCCGTTTCAAAATAATTTTTTTAACAGCCAGAAGAGTGAATCTCAATATACAGCGGTTTTGAAAAAAATTTGATAAAACCTTGTTGAAACACTCTGTTTTGCAAAAAATTTTCGCCTTAGAGTTTTTCTCGTATCTCTTCAAATAACGGAGATATTTGGCCTAGACCTATTCCGCATTTTCGATATTTTCCATATAAGTAGGCCATGGATTGCAAATGTCTTTATACCATTTTGTAGGTTATATAAATCGGCACAATTTTCGTAAAAATATTTTTTTTTGCACGGTCGCGGTCGTGAGCAAAAAAAAGTCTTATAACGGTATTTTGCTAAAATCTAGTTGTGTACATCTAACTTTAATTCTTGTGTCAGTTAATTGTCATAATTTATTGCAAGTGTGCAAAAAACTAATATGCCTCATATAAGCGATTTAGTTAAATCTGGAGTTACTGCTAAAGCAGAAGATGGATGGTCAATGAGACAAATTGCACTGCGTTATAATATGACAAAAATTCGGTGTGTAACATTTTAAGAAAGTGGAGAATAAACGGTACGATTAGTAGAAATCCTGGATCAGGGCGACGAAGGATATCAACTCAACAACAAGATTTGCAATTGGTAAATGCTTTAATAGAGAATCCATTTTACTCAGTTATTCAGGCTGCTGAAGAAACGAATTTTCCTGGATCGAGTAGTACTGGTCGCCGGCGAGTAAGAGAGCTACGCTGTCATGCAGCAGCACAGAAATACTTAAAGCTGAATATAAAGAAGCTCGAGTAGGATTTGTGCTTGAATTTGCGCTGTGGAAGAAGTATGGGGACTACTCGTAAGAAATATCCAAATCGAAATATGAGGCCACGGAATGCCGAAGATTACTGGAAATAGTAAATAATGCATGAGAAAATATTATTACTAATGATTATTATATAAGGTTATTTAATTCTATGCCAAACAGACTTATAGAAGTTATAAATAGAAATGGTGCAATAACGAAATATTAATAGTTAGTTTCTTGTTAAATAGGATATCCTTTGTCCTTTGATCCATGATTTCTATTAATTGTACCGTTTATTCTCCACTTTCTTAAAATGTTACACACCAAATTTTTGTTAATGTTATAACGCAGTGCAATTTGTCTCATTAACCATCCATCATTTACTATAGCAATAACTACAGCATTAAAATAAAAAATAAATTAAAAGTGATCTGTTTTATTTCGGCTACTCATTACATATTCAAATAGAGACAGATTTACATTAGAAAAAAAAAGTTGTCCTATTTTTTCTGCTCACGACAGTACGACCGATATTAAGTGAGATATTCTCGAGGGCGCCGGATAAAATGGACAGCCTGTATGTTGATGGCTTATTTTTCACGAAACCGCTTAAAATTGGGAAATACCAAAAAAATTACTTCCAATCACGAATTTTTCAATATTTTTATTATTTTCCTTTTTTTATTATTTATGTAAATAATGGATTAACTTTCCATGACAGAATTTACTTCAATGTAATATTGAATGAATTTGATTGAAGAAAGTGGCGGAAACCATCCTGTAACTTTGAAATAAATAACAAATTAATAAAAAAATAAGTTATGCACATAAATGTGGTAGAAAAATTTACAAAATTGTGAATTCGAAAATTTGGCAAGAGAAGAAGAAATTGCAAATAAATATTTTAATTATGTTCGAAGCAGCTAATAGTTTTATAGTATTCGATGGGTATCCTGAAGTAAATAAAATTTTAACTACAACGCTTACAGCATCTACTTCCACTTCGATAGGCACAAGACAAGCCGAACGTTCACGTCGTAAGAAATTTGCAAACATCCCTATATTTAAATATCAAAATATAAGTAAAATACCGTTTTCGCAAGAGAAATTTGTATCCAGTCCAGTATCAGATAAACTACTCAGAGGGATTTTTGTGCAGGCAAGCTCCCAAAGACGCCGATGCATTAATTATAAATACTGCAGTTGACTGTCGTCGTCGTAGGTCAAGATATTGATTTACTAGTACTTCTGCATCAACTAAATTCAAATGGTCTCAGTATTTTTTTCTACAAACCAAGTTCAGACAACAAAAAGGATTCATTGTATACATCTATTGTTTCATACACGAATCGTACACAAATATAATAGCATTTCTTTGCTCGTTTTCGGGTTGCGATACAACTTCCGGTTTTACTGGAAAAGGAAAAAACAGTAGTAAAATCATTATTAAGCATCAAAAATTTATCAAGCCTAACTAGTATTTTTTTTAAAAAAGATGCAGACCAAATAACCATTACAAAAAATGGATCTCAACTTATAGCTGGTATTTACAAAAGTAAAAAAATGGATGTCATTAAATCAATTAAGATTTGGAAAAAGCTTCCCCCAACTAAAGGAGCAGCTGCACAACACTCCTATAGAGTTTATTACCAATTCGGTTATTTGGGCAACGAGTCCGATAACAGAAAAGCTAGCAATGGGACTGGAACGAACATCTAGGTAGACTCGTGCCTCAATTTATCCCAGATAGTTCAGACTTAATTCCAGAAAAAATATTAAAAAATATTAGCTGCAGCTGTGAAAGTGGTTGTAATAAACAAAGATGTAGCTGCCGAAAACACGGCTTAAAATGTACGAATTTATGCAGTAATTGTAATGAAAACTGCTCAAATAGAGATGAAGAAACATTTATCATGCCTTTTTTAATTTTTATAAAAAAATTACAAACAATATTTTTCTGAAGACGAAGCAAGTCAAAATTTGTAAAAAATATCAATAAATTGATTGTTTTAATTAATAATTATTTATTTAAATTGTTTTATTCAAATATACCTAAAACAGATTACTCATCGTTATACATTTATTTAGTGAAAAAATAGTAAAATATAAATCAATAAAAATGCACACTAGGCCAGTGAGTCTTAACTCACTTTCTTCAATTAAATTCATTCAACTTTAGTAATATTACATTGAAGCAAATTTTGTCATTGAAATTTAATCCATTATTTACATAAATAATTTTTAAAAAATGGAAAATAATAAAAAAATATTGAAAAATTCGTGATTCGAAAAGCCATTTTTTTGTTTTTTCTCAATTTTAAGCGGTTTCATGAAAAATAAACCATCAACATATATATATAGACCATTTTAAAGTGGACATTTCAAAATATACAAGGTGTCCTGTTTAAAAAAACAGAAGTTACGGTCATTTCCGGTGAAATCGGAAGTGCTAGAATCATTTTATTAGTATGTATTAATTAATATACTCGTAATGAGGAATGAATGATAAAGCAGAATCTAAAACAATATTTAGGTTATTTTCCTAATGCATCTTTCCAAACGAACGTCGCCTATTTTGTAATCATGCCCAATCACATCTATTTTTCTCCACAATGTCATTGCCTCACATTTCTTAATATGTAAATTTAATTTATTATCTAAACACCATGCATATAAGGAATCGATATCATTTTGTAAATTATGGCAATCTTCCTCATTGTTTATTATTCTTACAATTTTTAAACCATCTACATAGAGAAAAATATAGGAATCTAAAGATTTCTCAGTATCATTGACAAACATTAAAAACATAAGAGGACCCAAATTGGATCCCTGAGTTACACCATTTGTTGCACAGTAAGTACTGGATTTAAAGCCTTTATGTTCTACATAGTTTTTATTATCTGTTAATTATGAATAAAATAGCTCAATCAAATTTTCCCACAATCCATATTGTTTAAGTTTTTTTATGATCCATGGTACGATCATGCATTTGATCAAACGCTTTAGTGAAATCAGTGAAAATTACGTCAATTTGTCACCTATTATCGAGAGCATTACACACAAATTGAACAAAGTTGTCAATATTGGTCAGAGTAGAACGACCCCTAAGAGATCCATATTTGTTAATGGACATTTGCCTGCAAACATGGTTATACATTAGAAATGACAAAATAATAATGCTAGATTTAGTACCTGCTTTAAAAAATTGGATAAATTTTTGAAATTTTCCAGCACTATGGAAATACATATTTATCAATAATTAAGTTAAAAATCTTACATAACGGTTCTTCAAAGCAGCTAATACAGTCTCTGATCAAAAATGCCGGAATAAGATCCTCACCCATTGTGAAATTGGCTTTAATCTTCACCACTGCTCTTCTGATATCACTAATATCAACGTTATCACATCTTGTACTGCTTAGTAGAAAATGTTTTGTGGGGGGAATAAAATGAATAATGATTATTTTTCTGACGAAACGTAGTAAAATTATGAAGTGTGACATACTCTTGAATTTATAATTTCGGGCGCTTTAAAAATTTGGTAATAAGACAGGCCCCTATTTAAAAAAATAAAGTGGATGGTGAACCTGGAGACGAAACGTCATAGTAAAAACTTGAATACAGTAATTTATAGCAAACTTAATAAATAACAATGTAATAATTCCTATGATGTTTTTAAATATTTTTTATAATAATGGCGCTAAATAAAAGAGAAGAAAAAGACCCGAAATATTTTCAATTTCTTTAAACCACTTCATTAGCTTTGAAAATACGAAACTTTTCCCATTTAACAGACTTCGCAACTGGTATGGTTTGCAAAAATGATCAAAATAAAAGTGCCCCCCTGTATATAATAATAATAATAATAAATGCCTTTATTTAGCCTGGCGGGGTGTCAGCTAATAGCTGCTATTAATCCCAACCACGTCCTGCTACAGCTTTTTCTAATTTTCTTTACAGTTGTAGACGTTTATTCGGAGTGGTGCGGACCTTGCTCAGGAATGGCGGCTAATTTGAAAAAAATTAAGCTGGAATATGGCGGAGATCAGCTTCAACTAGCCATTGTAAAGACCAAATATTGCACTACCTAGCTAACATTAAAAACGGTTTTCATTTTAGGCAAAATCTGACGGTATAACCCAACTTGAAAGGTTCAGAAACAAAAGCGAACCAACATGGATGTTTATATCAGTAAGTATGTTTTGTACATAGATTTCTAGATGACTCGTGCGGCGGATTAATTAAATAAATGTCAATTTTTTTGTGGACGAAGAACGACAAATAGGTACATGGTGTCCAGTTAGTAGTCCTTCGGAAGAGTGAGCAAAAACGGCTCAATGTTTCATCTTTACCACAACATAAAATTATTTTCAATCGTACAAGGTGTCACAAAAGCGAATTACACAAGAAAGCATAATTTTTTTTAAATGGAACATCCTGTATTTTTTTAGCGCCAGTTGAACCTCCAAAGGTGCAGTATTACACCAAAAAGTATTTCGCCAATCGGATGCTGCGTTGTCGAGTTATGATTTTTTCCTGTTTTTTTGCAATTTACAAACATTCTTTTGACTGCCATATCTTCGCGATTTCTTAATTGTCTTTACTAAAAATGTAGGACATTATTTGATAATGATGTATTTACTAAAAAAATATTTTTGAAATAAATTATTTTTATACCGTCCAAAATATTTGTTTACATTTCTTGATATTTAATTAATATTTTTCTCAATTTGTGATGATTATTTCAAATAATTTTTATGTAAATTAACCTCTTTTTGACAAATAATATTTTTCAAGATATTGAAACTAGTCTAACAATTGCTCAATATGTCCACCATTTTGATTCACGCAACACTGAAGTCTTTTGGTAAATGAACGTCTTACATTGTATAACATATCAACATTTGTACTATTGAACCAGTGACGAATCCTTTTTTACTTTATAAACGTCTGATTTCACAAATCCCCAAAGGAAGAAATCCATTGAAGTCAAGTCGGGTGATCTAGGCGGCCATGCAGTAGTACCTAACATAATATAATAAAATAATAAATTAGATATAACTTAACAGTTTATTAAAATATCAGACCTCCTCTTCCTCTATACCTTTCAGGAAACTAGTTACTAATGGCCTGACGAACATTTGTACTAAAATGTGGTGGTGTACCATCAAGTTGTAACCACATATTATTTGTAATATAATCAGAAATGTGCTCGATTATTTGTGGAAACGTATTTTGCATAAAATCCAAGAGGACTGCTCCATTCACATTCCCTCAAAAAAGTGAGGACCAATAACATAATCATGTACCATTCCTTCTCAAACTTTTAAACTCCACTAGTGCTGGTAATGATTTTTTTGTATATGAGGGTTTTCTCTGTCATAATAATGGAAATTGTGCCTATTCACAAATCCTTTGCGATGAAACGTTGATTCATCCGTGAACAATACATATTTGAAAAATTCTTTATTTTCTCCAATTCAGTTTTGAGCCCAGTGGCAAAAATTTAATCTACGATTTAAATCCACATCGAAAAGCACTTGATGCAGCTATACTCGATAGGGGTGAAACTTATTTTTACGAAGACATAGGGAAACATTGGATTTACTGACTTCTGAATCCCTACTTAACTCCCGAACACTTGCTGTAGGATTTTAGCTTACCGTTAAAGTTATTGCCAACTCATTTTCTTTACTTAATACATTTCGTCGTCTAGCCTTCTTTTCATATGCAACACTTCCAGTACGTTCAAAACGTTCATTCAAATTTTCTAGAGACCACACATCGGGACATCTTCTATCGAGAAATTTTTGACGATACATTCCATTGGTGCCAATAAACAATTTCCATCTTATTCATCAATGACATACACCATGGATATTAAATCTTGTTGACAATAATTATAAATCATATTTTTAAATATTACTTAACAATATTATTTCAACTTAATCACGATAATTTTAAACACCTTATAGAAATGTCATGAAGTGAGAGACACACGCAAGACAAAAAATCAAATCCATATTGAATTTTAATGCTAAAATAAAGAGCACCTTATTATATACGCAAAAATTATTTGAAATAATAATATCTCAAATACCGTTTGCAATAAAAATAAAATGTATAATATTAAAATGTGGGGAATTGTATGCTTTATTTATCCATGCAAAAAAATATAGGCATTCCGTTTTAAAAAATTGAGAAAAATGAGAAGAAATGTAAACAAATATTTTAGACTGCCGGTATAATAATAATAAACAATTTATTTCAAAAACGTTGTTGGGTAAATACATCATTATCAAATAACGTCCTACATTTTTAGAAGAAACAATTAATAAATCGCGGAGGTATGGCAGTCGAAAGAATGTTTGGAAATTGCCACGAGAAACAGGAAAAAAATGATAACTTGGCAACGCGGCATGCAATTGGCAAAATATTTTAGGGTGTAATACAGGACCCTTGGAGGCTTAACTGGCGCTAAAAACACAGGGCATTCCATTTGAAAAAATTATACTTCTGGTGTAACTCGTTTTTGTGACACCTTGTATAATTAAAAATAATTTTACATTGTAGCAAAGATGAAACATTGTAGGTTTTGTTAAGAAAGTATTTTTATAAAGTTAGCCATTTTTGCACGATCTTCCGAGGGAACACTAATTGGGCACCCTGTATATTGTTGTGTAAAGGGGATCCCAAATATGGGCTTTTATGTACATATTTTTGAAAAAAATTACGCCAAATTCTCCTATAAAATACGTTTCTGAGAAAATGACGTGTAAGTGAAATTCATGAAATTATTTTTTACTCTATATAAAAATTAAAAGTGGTCGTTTATTTCACTTCACAATATAATAACAGGAATTTCACGACATGCCAAGGGAGACAAGGTTAGGTGATTGGACATGCCGACCTCAAAAAAGTGTATCATTTAAAAATTAGTAATATTAGTGCAGTAGCGCTGAACAATAATAAGGAATATTGTTCAGTTGTATTATTTGTTTAAAATATATAATATAAACATAAAATAACACATAGTTTATGTGTTATTTTTTTAATCATTTCTATAACATAAATTATTTTGGGCATCAACCTTATGCGTAACTGGTGAGAACATATATACAACGGGAAAATCGGTTGATTAATTTTTTCGGCCGCAATAGTACACATTTTTAACACGCTTTTATTAGCTTCACCTGTATTTAACATGCTTCTATTTAGCTTCACCTGTATGTTTGTTTGTTTTTTGGTTGTTTGTAACAGAATCTTTGAACGTGATTTTCACCCACTTCAAAACGTCAGATTAAACTGAAACTTTGCATAATTGTCAAGGACCGAGGACAATACAATAACTGGACAACTTTGCCCTAATGTCCTCACCAGGATCATCAGGATAAAATAAAAAAATGGCTGCGAGATTTTTCCGGAGGCGCCGCTGTTATTAATATATATTTTATTATTATTGTATTAGCTTCACCCGTATGTTTGTTTATTTGTTTGTTTGTTTGTAACGGAATCTTTGAACGTGATTCTCATCCAAACTGTCTCTGCGGTTAGCACAAGAGCGACGCGCACATGGGTGTACACTTTCTGCGCATATGCGTTGTGCGTCTAAGTGAGCAGCGGTCATTCACCGCAGACATCTACGCAACTATCCGCCCTAGCTTAAGCTAATATCGCAGAACGCGAAAACGGTATGAGTTTTAGATGTTTCTCGTATTATTATATCAGCCCCCAGCGCTCGACGAGAGTTAAGCAACCGCGGTACAGTTTGTGATCATTGCATACCAGAGTACATAATATAGATAACTTCGGAATTGTCTGTAACGTATTTGCCGTTGTATAAGTCATTGTTAAACGCTAGTTCCAACTTTAATACATACATTATGATGTAATATTAATTATGTACTATTAGCGGATACTCAGCGGTTTCGAAAAGCAGGCGGGTTTCAGCTGGTTTCTATATGTATCGGTGTTCGTGATTCACCCAATCCAATATATTGGTGAGAAACGTGCCGAGGGATGAATGGCAAGAGGATGACTAAAAATGTCATGTAGCTAGCGTCGACCTCAGGGAACCGGGCACACCCTGTTGTTCAAAGTTACGTAATATCTGTTGATAACGTTGTGATGTAACAGTAACCGTCAAGTAATTTTCCTCAAAGAAGAACGGCCCAAAAATTCCAAAGGCGGATATTGCACACCACACGGTAACTTTTTGCTATGAAATGGTACTTTGTGCAATTGCAGAGGATTTTCCGTCGCCTAGTAGCGAAAGTTCTGTTTGTTAACATAACAGAAAAGATGAAAAGTAGCTCCATCTGACATCAGCAAGCAATCAATGATATTTGGGGTTTCAGCAAATATCCCTTCGAAACGTTCGCAAAAATCAACGCGTGTTCCAAAATCTTGAGACAGAAATTTTTGTTCGACTTGAATTTTGTAGGAATGGAAGTGTAAGTCTTTCAGAATGCGACGAAAATTACGGTTCGAAATATTGAGTGCTAATGCTTGTCGTTTTGCATATCGTTTAGGACTTCGTAGCACAGCTGCTCTTACCCTTTCAGCGTTTTCAAGTGTGCGTACAGAACGAGTACTCCCTTTTGGTTTTTCTCTGGCACATGAAGCAGTACTGCTAAACTTGCGTACCCACTTTTCAATTGTTATTCGACTGGTCGATAGCCGAGTGGGTTAAGGAGCGAGGTGGCAATCGCGATTAATCACACGGACATCACACCACCAGGTTCGAATCCTGGCTCCGGCACTGGCACTGTCGGAGGAAATGGTTGTATATCCGCGTTTTTTTCAATGTGTAACCGCCTTCCGCACAAGCGCCTGGCTTCTGGAATTGAGGGTTGTCTAATTTCTGTGGTGTTTATTTAAGGAACTGGATTTCGTGGATTTAAATGAAAGCGACGACGAAATAAACTCTGGAGAGAGCGGTATTCATAAGAATCGTGCACTTTGTGCCAAGTCTTTGAAATTTGGTATGGTCTTAGGTATGGTCTTCAAGTTTTAGGAAACCATCGCAAGCAACTTATGCGCGACCTCTGATGGCCTGTTTGCTAAAATCCAATATGAGTGTGATCTGTATTGGTATTTTTAATAGATGGGCTTCTATTAGACACAAAATCTCGAGTAATACCATTTTTTATGAATTCTAGGATGCGAGGAATCCATTTCTCAGGTCTAATTTATGTTTCAAAATCAATTTCAAGATCATTACGTATTTTGATATGACAGATTAGACAATACAATGCAAGATGAAACAATTTTTTTTATTAATTCAATGTAATTTATTTATTACAAAATATAAAGAAACATGAATGGTTGACACAAATACGATAGAATCTGATGTAAATTAAAGCTCTGCAACATGATATGATACTTGTTACTTCATATATCATGCGAGTTGTTTGTGCAACCTTCTCGACACTTGTATAATAGACTGTAGCGAATCCCGACTCGATAACATTTACATCTGCCTATGCATGAGACCAAACAACCACAATTAAGTAGCAATGAACATCCATGGTTTGCATCTGGAAAATCAGTCCAGGTAGGTTCTTTGGTTATGCCATTTCATTCCCAACCCCATTTTCTGTAATAAGGGATATCAGGCGATTTGGACAGCGATATCTTCCAAATGAATGCGATAGTGAGCAGCGCTCGCTTTGTATGCTGAAATAAAGCATGCTGTGATGGTGGTATAGATTCAAGTCAAGTTCAGGCCTTGGGTAAACATCAACTTCCTTGCATCATTGACTGAATCTGCACCACAGTTTTTGTTGTAAATCAATAAAGCGTTCAAGATGAGACATGTGCTGTGATTCCACGTGAAACTATTCGGTGTATTTGTGATGTCAATGATGTCAACGAACGTGTCAGTGACCTTGTGAACGATCCATGCTTTGATGGATGTCTGAAGTACGTATTTTCTGCTCGAAAAACTTAGAAAAATTTAAAAAAATAGGAAAAAGAAAAAATTAATTTTCTTTTTCCTCAACCTTTTCTTAATTCTAGATAATAAATATTACGTTCACAAAAATTTTAGGGTTCAACACGACTGTTTCAAACGGAGAACAATGTAATAAATCATACTTACTGTCGTTTATGCTTAACTGCTGCTCTGATGGTATCAATTGGACGACGTCGTAACACTATAAATCTAACACTGTCTGTATCACACTCTCTTAAAATTAAACCTGAAAAGGAATTTTGTTAGAAAACACAACTAAAAGACAATATAAAGTTCAAAATGTATATATTAAATCTTTTAAAAAAATGTATGTTTTTACAACAACTTTTTTCAAGAGAAAATGTTAACAAACAATGGTCTGACCCGTGTACAACACATGGTGAGGAACGGGATTATTCATACGGTACCAACTACCATCCAATATGCAGTTTGATAAGCTAACGATGCACAAAAAGATTCAAGAAAAGTTTCATGTAACTGAAATTTTGGTGGGCTTTTGCTTGCCTGTCTTATAAACGTATTTATTAATTCACATAAATTTTGGTCGCTCCTCGGAGCTTAAAATTGCTTGAAGCGTCTCTACTTCGTTTGTATTATGCAATAACAACTTTTTACGTTCAGGCAAGGCAGATCCCATGCACGTGTGAGTACATGGTATAGATACTTTTTTGACTCCGAATTACTGAGGAACCGGTTCCCCGTCAAATCCGACTGCTAGGAAATGATGGGGGTCCCATGTCGCTAAGGGCTATTTTCGCTATAACTTCCGATATACTTTGAATAGTCGTTGGACTAACTTGTCCTCATATTCAATACCTCGTAAGAGTTGCAGTACTTGACAACGTGGATTCGTAAAAGGGTTTTTAATCTTTTAGTATACTTTCTAAAATTAGGTGGTCGGGGCGACATTACGTCCCTGTGCAGCGACATTTGCTACACTTTCTAAATTAACGCTCCTTGAAGAGTTAGCGAAAATTTGGCATAAAAAATGCTCCGAAGAGCAAAAATATGTTTCCAAGAATTAAAAACCTCTTCCACGGCGTTTTTACGTGAAGCACGCTTTTCTTACGAAGTATTTCCTAAGTCGGATTTTGTTACAACGTCGAAAAGTATATCGGGGTTATAGCGTTCTTTAACAACCTCAGGATAAGCAGCCCATGCCATACCGTCTTTTTACGTATTCCAAACATCAAAGATGTTACATCACACACCGTAAATGCATGAAAAAAGAGAAGAGCTTCAGAGCGTGCAGATTCAAGCTGTTGACAGATGTGATGGATTGGAATCTCTATAAAGGACTTTACCGATTCAAAAACCAATCCATAATATTCAATCGTTTGAAGTGATAGATGGCCAGAACAACTACATCTGTGTCCACTATGATGAGGTACGCTTTGGCATATCCTTGCTCAGCTGCGTGTTGCAAGTGCAACATCATTCTGGTGTCTGCTTCTTCTTGCTGGCTTGGAGGCATGGTTGATATGTCACTCGTTCTGTGGCTTAGCACCTGATTATCCTTTGTGGTGAACAGTTGATACGAAGCACCAGTGGTAAGTTCAGCCAATTTCTCGCTGAGGAAGTTAAATAAGCCTTGTTTGTTGTTGGAGTTTTATAAGAATTTCACCCATACTGAACTCTTTGGTATAGGCGTTTTTGCAGACACTCTAGTTCGACGCCCTGAGGTGTCACCTCGGTTGTCCCGGGTATGTGATTTAAGACTGCCATCATGATATATGTCCCAGACTGTATCTACCGTCGTGGTGTTAGGCGTCATTTTGCTTTCTATAAATGGCAGTAGGTACGTATTTGTATATTCCCCGAAAACTATGATACGATGTGGTTTTATAATATGAATGACTGCCGGCATATCCAGTACAAGCACTGATGCCTCCTTGATGATTGAGAACGTGGGCCAGGCATACCTGGAAGGCACCCCAGAAGAACGAATTTTGTTCCTGACAGTAGTTGTCCCGCATTATATAACGAAGGTGGGTCACGCTGGTTCTCGTATCTGAAGAAGTCATCTATGTCACCCTGTGGTCGTGCTTGCAGACTTAGAAATAGCTTCGTGATGAGTGCTGCATTTGCCTTCGCTGTTCCCAATTTACTGGGCCTCTTACCCATTCGCAGGTGGCCGGTTGCTGAACGTGTTTTGTAGCACTTTGTATTCTGTCCCTCACAAAGTCCTTACACATGGTTTCGCCCATCTCCTTGGCTTCCTTCAGGCACCTAGCAACAACAGGATCCATGACCTCACCAATATCCAATGTGACGAGTTCCATACCTGTCTCTTTAAATGGATTAACAATTGTCAATATTATGTCTAATAGAAGCCGATCTATTAAAAATACCAATATAGATGGCGGCCGTATTGGATTTATAGCAAACAGGCCACCAGAGGTCGCGCACAAGTTGCTTGCGATGGTTTCCTAAAACCTTAAGACCATACCTAATACTATACCAAATTTCACAGACTTGGCACAAAGTGCACGATTTTTATGAATTTTCAATAATTCCTGCTCCGCATGGTATAAATATAAAAATGATTTTACTCAGTTGCCCCGTTTCTAACGCATATTATAAACCATTGCATTGAAAAAAGGTATTTCCCTGATAACTGGAAATTGGCATATATAATACCACTACCAAAAGTTAAAACACCTTTCTAATTACAAAGTAATTAGTATTTTACCAGTTCTCAGTAAATTATTAGAAAAAATCTTAAATTTGTAAGTTCAAAATCATGTTGAGAAAAATGATATATTACCCGGTATTCAATTATAGTTCAGGCCAAACTATGGTTGTGGCACTGCATTGCTGAAAGTTGTGACATTCTGTCTGTACGAACAAATAGACTGCTTTAGTTTTGCTAGATTATTCCAAAGCATTTCATACGATAAGTCACCGATTACTTTTGCAATTCTTCACTATTTCGGTTTTGGAGCCGATACTATAGTTATGATTCGTAGTTACTTAAATAATCGAGAACAATGTGTCAAAATAGGTGGTTCGCTAAATATATATATATATATATATATATATATATATATATATACCACAAGGTTCAATATTAGGACCTATACTTTTTACTATCTTTACAGCTAATTTGTATTCTAATGTGACCTTTGTGAACTTCACTGCTATGCAGACAATCAGCAACTTCATTTGGTATTCGAGTCAGACGATCTTCACATTGCTAATTTAAAAATTAATGCTGACCTCGATTCTCTATTGACTACTTCGAAAAATCACTCACTCACAAATTGTACATAGCTGTTGCTTTTATTATAAAGTTATAAAAAGCAAAATCCGGAGATATCTCTATGTTTTTTTATTTTCACAACAAAATATGATTTCGTGATGACTTGCATAATCTAAATACTAGACGCCGATCAATAATTTTCTCACCCAGACATAGAACTGCTATGTGTCAAAGGTCGTTTTCCTACAACATTTATAAATACTATAATACAATACCAACAAATTTAAAAGTAGCTGAATCTATTCAGATATTAATAATAATAAATAAACACCACATAAATTAGAGTTTTTAATTTAAAAAACATCTCGTCATAAATGACATTCTTATTTTGAACTAACTCGCCAAATTCTGTGATTAATGAACCGTGGATTGCCAAATTGCAAACATTAAATATTAATCAGTTAAACGTATATTTAGCAAGTTTTTTTTAAATTTTAGTTTCTCTTTTTTGTATTCCTTATAACTTTCTTATATCTTCTATACTATTTCTTTTTATTTACTTTGTAGTTGTACATGTTTAGGTCCTGAATTTTTACATAGTCTTTTTTCCTTTCCTGAATCAGGAGTTTTAATTTGATAAATCTTTGAATTACCTACCTATTTATTTACTGTTGGTTATATTACTTTATATTACTCACGTGAAAATTGTAAATGTTTCTTATTAGCTAATACTATAATTTTGTATTTTTGCTAAAAAGCGGTTTAGCGGCATAATAATTTTTTTTTGTTGATATTTTGTATTAAAATTGGGTCAGGCGGTAGAGCGCGAATGTAATATGCTCTGTGGTATTGCAGGAGTGAACTTCGCCCTTTCATTATATATAAATACTGTCTATTGTAAATGGAAATCTTAATGTGATGAATAAAAACATTATTATTATTATTATCGCAAAAGAACACTGAATGTTTGACCAACGCTCCATATTCAAGCTAAACTAATATTTCTTGCAAACACTTTGACCACAGTGCTAAATTTCCATTTATCACGATCACGAAAGAATGGCGACTTGATTTGAATTTATATCTCATTATACTGTGACATGAATTAACTTCGAAAATGTGTACTTCATTCTGGCGGATCCGTTATACAGAATACCTTAGGCAACAGCAATATCACATAGCAAGTTATGTTGGTTGCATACGCTAAAACACATTTTATTATTAATTTACAAAATAGTAGTCAAAACAGAGTATTAGCTAATCACCCAATGAACGGATATTAAATATTAATATATTTCACAATATAAACATGAGTTCAAAAACAAATATTTATATTTCTCAAACAGCTGACAATCTGGCCTTCAGGAATCAGTAAATATTGAAATCATATTTCACATAAATAGAAACATTGTTTTCGCAAGAAACTGACAAAATGCGACATTTGTCATCAGGTAATTCGACACCACTGAAGTTAGATCATCAATTCAATTCAAAAGAGCTTTATTAATATTTAAAAAGGTACAAAAGTTGCCTCCCCGGAGTCTGAACCGAGACCGATCGTGCAACCATCGTTTTGACGCCATTATCCATTAACCATTAAAATCGTTTATTTACGTAATTTTTAATTAAATTTCCTTCAGCCTTTAAGAGAGTATATTTATTTCATTGTACATTCAGATAATACCCGACGCGTTACAATATACCAAGATAGAAACGGTTCGGGGGGCAGTGAAGGTGACCATTTTGTATGAGAGTTGTGTTGTACTCGAGTTGCACGCAGGAAAAAAATGCTAAAACCTGCTTAGGTACTGTCAAGTTGAATAAAAACAAAGGATTTGTGGTGCTAAAAAATACAAGTGTTTGGTAAATTAAAGTTTCCTCTAAATTTATAAAGTTTTGGACGTAGGTAAAAGGAAAGGAGGAGGAAAAAGGGGAATTTGACGAGAAAGGATATGTTATGAGTCTTAGTCCGTCATTATCTTCTTTCCAAGAAGATTGAAAGTTTTTGGTGAATTAGTCAATGTATATTAGTCGGATTATCGTGTATCCGTACGTCGGTTATGTGTCTGGTAAGTTTCGATCGCTGAATTTTGTCCCGGAAGAATTTTTCGGAGGCCTCTATGATGAAATCTTTCACCATGGGGACCCCGGCCTTCCGATGCAATTCAGCGATCGAAATGTATCTGCTAGAGTCTGTCAGTAGTCGTAGTATTTTGTTATATGTTCGTTGAAGTCTTAAGCACTGCGTGGCTGAAATAAAATTCCAAGACACGCAGGCGTATGCCAGTGCTGGTCGAAGTATGATTTTGTACGGTGTTATCTTGTTGTCGGTCGTTAGTCTACTTCAACTATTTACCAGCAGGTAAAGGCGGCTAAGCGAAGCGTATGTCCTGTTGATAGTCTTCGTGATATGAGGCCCGAAACTCAGCCTGATATTTGGCCGAATTTCGTTCTTCAATCACTTTGTCATTGATTTTAAGTTTCGTTATTGTCCATATGTTTGTAAATTTTCTGTTGAAAGTTATTGTCTCTGTTTTGTCCTCGTTTATCGTAATTTTCCAGTCTTTGTAATAGTCTAATAATCGTGTCAGATGATACCGTATCTTCTGGGCAGCCGTCTGTGCGTAGAAGGACTGCCCACGACTTAGTCGATAACGACACTTCCCGTCCCTTTATGTGTCTTCGGAAATGTTCGTGCGAAGTTCGGATTTTTGCTTAAAATCCTAGCTTTCACACGTGTGAACTCTCCTGAAACTTGTTTCGGTTTTTCAATTCCCCCAGTCGTTGATAAAACGATGAATAACGCCTTCGGGTGTGATCGGATCGATTCGACAACCGTCGTAATCGATTCTTCGTGGACGGTATAGTGGAAAATGCTACCCCATCCCATCTTGGGGGTGCTTGCAAAAATCCTACTTAAATATTCGATTTTTAGGTTAGAGAATCCACTCGCACCTAACTTCACTATGTCTTTAAAAAAATTTAGGTTATGTTTTTATACTAGTTTGTGTCTATATTCACGTTATTTATAAATGTCACTGTCACAGGATTAAACGACTTCCGTATCCGCCGACGTCATACTTCCGTTTTTGAAGACGTATTTCTGTTTAGTACACAAGTATAATGGAAATGGCAGATCTGAAAATTCAAACATCAATGGCAATGCCGTAATAAGATAACAAGTTATAGAAAGGTATTTATTTGAAAGATGAAACGATAAACAACTCATTTCGCATATAATTATCAATGTTAAATGATCATGTTCTTTATATAAAAGAAAAGAAATATCCAGATGGCGCAGAAAGCAGTATCTTGCTGTATATGAATAAGGTCATGTTTCTCTCTAAAATTAACTGCGAAACCCTACCGGGTTTCTTGATAAACATACATTTTTGGGTTCAGGCGTTAAACCGATCAACAATTTATACCACACAAACATTGTTTTTTCAGACCATACTTGATTTCTTAAATCTGTTTGTACTTTTTTAAATATGCTCATTTGTGTTCACTAAATTCACATTATATTAATTTGCTTAATAATATTTGTTATATTCGAAGAAAAACAATTATTTCTAAAAATTATTATCACTGTTCTTTTTACTATTATCTATCTTTAGGAACGGGTTCATAAAAATAGAAGCGATAACGCAGAATCCATTTAAAGAGTCGCAAAATTGATACAATTGCTAAACTAAACTACTATGTATATCTACTAAACTAAACTAAATGTACATCGATACACAATTTGTAGAGATATCTGGGCGGTACATGCTTGAACTAACAATATACTCTCCTCCGCTACTTCTTTTAAGTCCTACGTATTTTACGTCCGATTTTCGAGAAGTCTTTTTTATAATAACTACAAAAGCATTTTATAATACTAATTAATATTCTTAGACGAAAATATCACTGAACGTAATTTTGTGTCTATTATACGAACGCATTTTTAAACTTTTGGGCAAGAATTGAGTCATGGATTACGAGTGAACAATTATAATTCCCCTTTACTGGGCATAAAAGAAAGCCAAAAACACCGTAAAATTCTTAAAAACACTTTAAGAAGCTGTGTGACACAAACTGACCTGATATGAATCCAATCGATCGATTTTTTCCCATGAAATCTGAAATCACCATACTTTAAAAAAGTCTTAGAAACACCGTAAGAAACAGTGGAACCCAAACTGACCCGATATGAATCCAATCACTCAGCAGGATCTCTCTTCAATAGTAACACCTACGTCTCAAATATGAACGCGATATGTCTACCCGTTTGCGAGTTATAAGGATTTTTCATGTTTGTGATAACATATGTGGGACTTATATCCATCTTCCATCAGCAGATTCATTCGAATTCCATCCCAGATCTGTATTACAACCTACGTGCCAAATATGATCTCGATATCTCTATCCGTTCCGGAGTTATAAGAAAAATTTCTTTAAAATGCCTTACTGCAGCAACATTTCGTGTCACTTTTCAAAATATCACCCTGTCTAGTACTTCAGTTTGAGAGGTCCTCAGACGTCATTGTGTTCTGTCAAAAAAGCGACGGCGAGGAGAAGGCATATGCGCCAGCTGTGTATTTGACTGTATAAATCGTTCAAATATTTTAATCGAATTTCACGGCTCGCCGGTCACTTATAGAAAAAAAAAGTTAAGTAGCTTTTTTACACAGAATTTTATTCTCTACAACTTTTGTCTAAAACTTTTTTTCGAAAATTTTTCCGTTTTTGACATATCGCGATTTCAACCCTTAAATATTTTTTTTACAACCCCTGCCCATCAATTTCTACTTTTTGACTACAGACGCTTGATGTACATCTTAAAACTAATTTCTGGTAAAAAATTCAGCCATGGAGTACGAATGGACATTTAAAAGTCCCCTTTATTGGACTATATGTCCATTTAACAGTTTTATTTAAAAACTAGTGTTTTGTGGATATTTAACAGGATTCAGTTTTTGTAAGGGAAACTGTTTTCAACTAACAGAATTTTACATGTATAACTGCTAAACCATTTCACACTGTTTATGTACTTAGTTTTATATCTTAGGAACTGTCATTTTCTAAATTATGCTTATGGAAAAAGTTCCACTTGAAATCCAATTTTTTCCGGATTGTAAGGAAACTAAAGTTCTAAGTTTTTCCGTAATTCACATAGAGGACGCCAGTTTAGAAGTTCTTACCTATTTATATAATATTATATATGTCGTAGTCACATGATGAAATACGGCTTTTCGGGAAAAGCCTAGGCAGTTCATGAAATGCCGGTATCTAGTGTGAAATCTGTGTGTTACACGATTCGCCTAGGCTGTTCATGAAGAGCCTGGTTTATTTAGTCAGTTAATGTTATGATTCGTGCTTTACATGATTCGCCGTGATTTAGGCCATCGGCATTTCATGAAATGACGTGATTTAGTCATATTGTGAATGGACCTAGCGATGAAGCGGGGTTTCCTTATAATGCAGTAAAAATAGGATTTGAAGTGGAATTTTTTCCATAAGCAATTTTATGGTTGAATCCTATTGGGGAGGTGCTAAGGAGTACCCAAAAAATTTTCGTAGAATGCCACAAATAACTTTCAGACAATATAAAGACCCCGTGCTTCAATTGTTATTAATAGTTTTTTTTAGGGCCGGTTTATCAATGCTGGGTTAAGTTACTATAGATAGCGTCGATCTAGAGGTTAATTAATCTGTTTATCAATGTCAAAAATGATAATCAAAGTGCTGGATAAAATAACTTAACTTGGAAGTAGCGGATAATGAAATAACCAAATAGACATAATATGTCCAGGGTTGCCGATTGCTGGGAAATTTCCTGATATCGGAGAATTTCATGTGATTGTTGGTAAAAATTGGGGATTAATTCCCAGTGAGGAGAATCGGGGATTTGTAGAGTTAAGACATTATGATGAGTTTTTGTATTTATATAAAATTTTCCCACGACCATATAAGAAAATGACAGTTTCCATACAATCAAGTATCCACGAAAGTTGACAATAGCATTCACCTGTTTGTTATTATAACAAACGTGTTTGTTATAGATTTAAAATTTTCACTTCACTATTTAGTAGGCTCGTTTGATTTTTGACAATTCTAAAATATTGACAATTCGTTAGTTTTCGTGGAGTTTCGCAAGCGAAGTTGCGTTAAAATCCAATTATTTCTACAAATAATGAATGAAGACAGTGAAAGTGGTTCACCTTTGGAGTACACGCCACCAAATATCACCGAAGCAGCTCGAAATACCTCCCTAAAGTTATTCCAAGAAAAATCTCGAGAGAGAGGTATAAAATAGCATATAAATAGTTCATGGATTGGAGAACGGTGAAGACTATTAAGTCTATTCAGAAAATGTGCTCTTAGCATATTTCGGAGAACTCTCTGAGAAGGTAGGCCTAATTCTTTATAGATGCATTATTCTATGCTACAGAGCTCACTTATCGTGTACCACAATGTGAATATAAGCGAATTTTTGAAATTAAAGGCATTTACACAGTTACACATCCAATCATATTTCATAATTGTCAAAATAACACCATTACTATATAAATTTTGTAAATGACAAAAAAATCAATTAATAAAAATTATCTGAGTTAGTAATGATATATTTATGGTCGTGGGAGAAATAGTGTACAATGCGCCTAACGCATTCGCGGGATTGTCTGCAACTTTTGACTCAAATTTTATTTGAAAGTCGTGGCTGCTGTTATGGCGTTAATCAAATCCGATTTCTTATTTGGGAAACGGCTGTTTAATTTCTCATTGTTTTCTTTAGATATTGGCACTGTTGATGTTTCCGATTGTTTATTAATGGGTTCTATCTTATCCTGTCGTGTGCATTATTTAAGTCTAAATGTGATCTCGAAGGCAAATTAGTCGTGTCTACTAAACTTTTTTTTTTTTTTTTTGGCTTTCCAAGAGCTTCCTGAGTGCCATAATTAAATTGAATTCTGGGAGTGATTGTTTCATGTCCTTCAATAGAAACTCTTTTGATTATTTCCAACACTTCCTCGTCCGCCGTATAGTTGTAATTTCGCCAGAGAATGGCTCCCCTCCTGTTCCTGGGTAGCATTATTTATTTTTACTCTGTTTGTCCTTAACTCTTTCTTTCAGATCATGCCATGACTACAATATTTTAAATTTAAGACATATGAAAATGTAGTATAAATTTGATAAATTCTTTCCGTTCTCCATTTCTTCCACTCTTTATTCCCTCCCGGAATATCATTTAGGATTACAGCAATATCTTTCCACAATCTTTCTGCGTCTAGTCTGGTAAAGTTTTATTGTTGTTTGCCGCTTAATAGAAGGGGATGTTTCTTCATAAACTCTACAAGAATTTGTGGAATTTTGTCGTCCCTAGATGCCATATTTTTCCAATATTTATGATAACAGTTTTCTCGTCAAAGCTCCAACACTAAATAACGTTCGGTCACGTATAATCTTACTGACAGAATCTAAAGTGACGATAGCTGTCAAATATGCGTCGGTGCCAGACTTTCATTCGTTTAAAAACATACCGTGAAAAAGCAAAAACTTACGACGTCAAAAATTGCTACTTAAAAACATATCTGTTTTTAAAGCTACGTTTTTAAGCGTACATGGTTTTTACGAATGTTTCCAACAATAGGTCCCCTGCAGCGCTATTCTTGACATACTTCGCAGTTGTGCGTATACGTGTTAACGTGAGCGGTGTATTTGCAAACACTTCCAACAGATGGTATTCTCGACTGCACTTCGCATATGTACACGACCGAAATTAATCGCACGTAAAATTGCACTCGGCAACATCTCAGTTTCGAAAAATACCTAATTTCACTCTGTTAGGGATGACATGAAATACCGATGCCCTATATCACGACAGATCATGTTAAACTTCTCATTACACGAAAATACTAACATTTTAAGGCACTTCATGAAAAGCCTAGTCAAATGATATAACATGAGTGTTTTACACTATCTGCCAGCATTTCAAAAACTGCCTAGGCTTTTCCCAAAGAGCCGTATTGCACTATGTGTACGATATATGCTGATGGGCTAAATCACGGCAGATCATGTTAAACTTCTCATTACACCAAAATACTAAAATTTTAAGGCACTTCATGAAACGTCACTTGATGTAACATTTGGTGTTTCACACTATCTGCCGGCATTTCATGAACTGCCTAGGCTTTTCCCGAAAAGCCGTATTTGACCATGTAACTACGACATACACACTATATTCGACCTTGTCGCATAAAAGTCAGTACTATGCGCTACAGACGTCGTGACGTCCCGCTAAGTACACAAATGTTTATAACTAGAAAGTCGGTGATCAATTTTTATTCCTCATTTTGTTGTAAACACAGGTCGGAATGTGGTCGCGTGAACGTTGGTTGCTGACGGCAGCGTGGGGTCGTTTATAACAATGTTGGCACGACGTCCATATGCTATTTGGGCTGCTACAAACAATTTGGAATCATTTTATCAAACTTTCTCCGCTACCAACGCTCTAACGTAGATTGTGCATATTTTGGCCCTGTTGCCACTTTGCTCGTGGTTTTATTTGTTTATTAAGCCTCACATCTGTTTCAGAAAGGCAAAATGGTCAATCTGATGTTTGGTGCCGATGTGCCAAAGTTAACTCGTCTAATAATTGAAGAACTTAGAAAAGAAGCTCTTGCCAATAGTGGGCAACAAGAAAGAGACTTCATGATGGAGATAACTGACTTGACTGAAGAGGAACAAATTCGTTTTGATGAGGAAGAAGAGATGAGACAAGTAGCCTTGGCAAAGGAAGCGGCAAAGAAAGCAAAAGAACTGTTAGAGAGAAGAACGTTGGAGTGTCAGAACATCTTGGCCGCTCTTTCACCCATAGGGACAATCATTATTTTTCCTAACGCAAGAACTAAATATCAAGAAGTTATGAATGATTTAATATCGGAGGCTGGTTTGTTAATATCACAAACTGAAAAGGTAAGACACCTATATAAAATTGAACATTATGATATACTAGCTATTTTTCTACCGTTGAGCGTTGGATCATTCTGTCTGGCCCTACGTAACCTTTCCCAGATATTAAATTAATTTCATAGGTTTCGACTCTCGAGAAATATGCTCCTGAGGATCTGGAGACTAGAGAGCTGCTCCGGAAATCTTCGCCGATGATAAAAAATCCTTCGCTTTTCGTCAAAGACATTTTGATCCTGCTCTAGGGCGATGCGGTGCACTCGTGAATTGTGCCAAGCAGGGAAGGAATTGTACCATTTTATACAATTAAGGACGAACTAAGTATAGCAGTTCATTATCATCATAGGTATTACAGTACTGGCTTAGACAAGCCAAACGATTTCTGGCCGCTATCCTCCAGTCCCGGATCTTTGATTTTCCCGCGTCTTCGGCAGCCCCATTAACCCACCTTAGTCTGCGGCATAAACAAATTTCAGTCAAAGTGTTACAAAGATTAAGTCATAAAAAAAGAGTGTCAATTCTTTTAAGCGCCTAGTTGAGCGCCTAGTGAGATAATTGCAAACTTAGAAATATTATATAAGGTTTCACTAATAATTCAAAGTGAATGTGTGTTTTCTGTTACAGGAAACTTTGTGACGGAAAATCGAAAGTAAGCTTTCTAGCGCACTTGTTTATTTTTTAAATTCTACTTGCACATTGAAAAGAAAAATAATTCGTTTAGGTCTAATGTTTCTATACAAAAGTAGTATATATGTCACAAAAATTAACTTATTTTTGTGGTATATTAGTCCAGTGCCGAACCGGTTTTCAGAGGGCAAAAGTCAACAAAAACCCTAGCAGTATATGAATGGTCGGAAAATTTAGGATTAATGTATATAAATGGGGGAAAATCAATTGGACCCCAACAAATAACCGGAAGTGGGGTGGGGGTGAAAAATTAAGAATTAGGCATTTTTTTCGAATTAAATTCTCATAAAATCAAAAAATAAATATTTCGCTTCAAAAAAATTACAACTTATTTGAGACATAACAATGTCCGTTTTCACCAAATTTTATTAAAATCGAAACATTTCTGTGGGAGATAGAAATAAAAAATCAAAACGTTTTTGACATTTCGCTCAATAGTTTTGAGGTTATGTTGAAAAATAAGAGAAAGAATTATAGTTGTAGATCATTGAATTATATACAACCTTTGCATTTAACTTTTCTCGATAGGATGTCTAGTTTTGTCGGAAATCGTAAAAACCACGCTTCATCCCTAAAAGCGCAACTTTTTCCACCCTCACTCTACTTCCGGTTATTTGTTGGGGTCCAATCGATTTTCCCCCATTTATATACCATTAATCCTAAATTTTGCGACCATCCATATACTGCTAAAAAAAATTTTTTTAACAAAAATGTTCGGCACTGTACTATATATGAATCATGAAATATGGCCAAAAAGCAAAAATTAATCTCAGACTTTCCCTATGTCCAACCATTTTTTTAATTTCAAACAGTATTTACTTGTAAGGAGTATAACTATATACGTATGTTTAACATTAAACTTACCCAAGAATGTCGATGCTGATATTTTACGACGTTTTATTTGTGGGGTACCGACTTCAACAACAGTTCTCACTTCGGTTGTGTGTTTGCCTTTGTCTTTGAACGACTACATATATGTATGTCTGTATATACGCTTATTTGTTTGTGTAAAAATGTCCTTTACCGCCTTCCAAGTCACCTGATGACCTGTTTAATTCAAGGAATCTACAGTTTATAGTGGGATCCGAAACACTTCTAGAGGGTAATTTAAGTTGGAAATTACTTCATAGCAGATGGACCACCTCACTATGTAGACTTGCTTGCAATAAAGGTACGCTTTATTTTAGTAATGTAAACGTGACTCTTGCAATGATATTGACAACGATCATTTCCTAAACGCATTCACATATCAATTTTTATCACTTTGAAGTTTGTAAATACTCAAGTTGTTAATTATTCATTATCGATTGAAAATTTAAATTTTTCTCAATTTTTCGTTATTATTATTATTAGCCGTTACTCGAGTCCGAGTATAAAAATGTTACAGTCGATAAATTGTGTACAATAAAAAACAAGTAAAAGGTGTAGTCTATTGTAATTCCCATTCATCTACGGTGCACACGACTATGGCTATAGAGGCCAATTCGGGAGAGCACATGTCGACCGCAGTCAGGACAAACATAGACCTGGTTAGGTCTCGGATTCGGCCTCCTTGCAGCAACATTTCCTTGATAGCTGGCCACAACCCCTCGCCATTCGGTTCTGTCCGCTGCAAGTTGTTCCCATTGCTCGTCTGCAATACCGCAGGATTTTAGACTTTCATGGAGAGCGTCTTTGAACCTCTTTCGTTGACCGCCACGCCTTCTTCTACCGCTTAGCAATTCACCATAAAGTGTACATTTAGGAAGGCGGTTATCATGCATACGATGAACGTGACCTGCCCATCTTAGGCGTGCTCTTGAAATAAGCACCTCAATTGGAAGGCTGTTTGCTCTCCTGAGTACTTCCACGTTTGATATGTGATGGAACCAACGGATTTTCATCATACTTCTGAGGTGTCTTTGCTGAAAACGTTCTAATTCTTTCACATGACGACGGTAAGTGACCCAGCTTTCACATCCATATAGCAGTGTTGGAATGACAACTGCTCTGTAGACAGCCATTTTCGTTGACAAAGCAAGGTCGTGGTTATCAAATACTCTCTCTCTAAGTCCCCAGAGTGCTCTAGATGCAGCGTTAATTCTATTGCGAATCTCGCTGTCCATGTTTGCTTTGTCATTAACAACGTTGCCTAAGTAATTGAACTGATCCACCACTTCAAGAGAATTTCCGTTAAGTGTAATGTCTATTTGGTTCACTTGATGAGGAGTTGACATAATCTTAGTCTTTCCAATGTTGATTTTAAGTCCCAAAGAATCATAGCTCTGGGCATACACATCTAAAAGTTCTTGAAGCTCTTCCGGCGTAGAGGCTAAAAGTGCACAGTCATCCGCATACTGGAGATCACAAATGAATCGTGTGCGTGTCTTCGTGAAAGCTCTAAAGCGCCCTATGTTAAAGAGACCGCCATCAAAACGGTATCTGAGACCTATTCCTCTGACTGTCAGTTTGTTATCAACAATAATTGTTAGAGCAGTGGTAAACAAATTAAAGAGTAGGGGTGCCAGGACACATCCCTGCCTAACTCCAGTGAGGGTTTGGAAAGGTTCGGTTGCCTCATTATTATACATAACCTGGGCGTTGTTGTTTGTATGTAGACTGCGACATACTTCCACAAATTTTCTAGGGATACCTAAGCGGAACATAATTTTCCAGAGCACTTCCCTATCCACCGAGTCAAACGCCTTGGTTAAATCAATGAAGGCCATGTGAATTTCTCCTTGATGTTCGAGTGCTTTTTCTTGAAGCTGCTTAAGTGTGAAGATTAAATCCGATGTGCCTCGGTTTGGTCTAAAGCCACTCTGTGTTTCAGGAAGTAACTTTTCCATAACAGGTGTTAGCCTATTTGCCATCGCTTTAGTAAGTATCTTCCCTCCAACAGCCAGGAGAGCTATACCCCTGTAATTTCCACAGTCCGCAGCGCTCCCTTTGTTTTTGAAGAGGTTGATTAAGAGTGTATCACGAAACTCCTGCGGAGCTTGACCACTTTCCCACACGACATCAAACAGTTTTTTGAGGTAGGGTATGAGCTCTGACGACACAGCTTTAAAGATCTCAGCTGGGAGTGAGTCGGCGCCGGGAGATTTGTTATTTTTTAGCTGCCCAATGGCGGTTAAGATCTCTTCCGTTGTTAGTGGTTTATCTAAGTCTTCGAAGGTGTCATATTGAGGGATAAGATTTATAATATCGTGATCGGCTTGACTTTGCTGGTTAAGAATGTTAGAGTAGTGTTCCTTCCATCGGGCTCTTATTTCCTGGTCTTCTTTGAGGAGATTTCCATTTAAATCTTTAATAGGGCACATATTTTTCCGACTGGGGCCGTACACTGCTTTTACCCCTTGAAAGAAATTCCTGTAGTCGTGTGAATCGGCGTACCTTTGAATTTCTCTGGCCTTGCTTGCCCACCACTCGTTCTTTATTCTTCTGATTTCGCGTTGCGTTTCATACTTAGATCGGGTAAAAGCTTCTGCTTTTGATGAATCGTTGGGGTGATTGATAGCGTTTTGGAAGGCAATATGTTTGCGGTCAAGAAGTTCTTTTATAAAAGCTTCACTATCATTGAACCAGTCCTCCTGTTTTTTATTTGCTGCAGTGCCAAGAATTTCCTCACTCGCACTTTTTAAACTGTCTTTAATTTGTGTCCAGGTAGCAGCGACATCTACAGAATTGGTTTCTTCTAGTGCACTCAAATTCTCTTGAACTTTTTGCTTTAGCTGTTCGACGGTTTGTTGGTCACGCAATTTACTAATACAGAGACGGAGTCTACGTTTTACTTGAGTTCTTCGGTGTTTGGGTCTCATAACAATTTTTCGTAATGGTTAGGCAATTAACAAAAACTCAGAAGACCAAAATTGTGATCTAAATGGGATGGTCTATAGAGCAATAATTGCAACTGAATATGACATAAATAAATGCTCTGTAATAAAAGTTAAAAAACGATGGGAAAATAAAGAAACTGTATCCTACATACATGGATCTGGCAGATATAAGCGAAGCAATGAGCAACAGGCTGAAGCTGTGCCTCCAGGAAAAGCCATTTTGAGACCGCAGGATGAGTCAATATTACCTGTAGAAGAATTAAAAATAACATTCTGTGCTAATGAATACAGATTGAGGGAAGGAAAAAAAACAAGAATGAGACATTTTTGCTCTCAACCATATGTTGAATAATGAAGACTTTTGGTTAAAGTCATATTCACTGATGAAAAAAATTTCCAGCCATGTAATGATGGGCATATTCGTGTTTATAAGCCTCGTGGGCATAGATGCAATAAAAATTTTGCATACGATCCAATTAAATCGGGATAATTACCTGTTAATACCTGGACATGGATTAGTCAAAGAATGGGCGCGTGCTGGTTTATTGATGGCTACCTTAATTCCAATAAATATATTAAGATACTTGAAAATGGTATGTTGCCGTCAGTAAGGGAAGTATTAACAGATAATAATTTTATCTTTCAATATGATAATTGCGCCATACATACAGCGCATAATACAAAACGATGTCTACGAGATCATAATGTGAAAGAGCTACATGGCGTTATAAAAGTCCCGACATTAATCCTATTGAAAATGTTTGGGTAAATATGATTAAGCATAAAAAGAAATTAAATTATCATCCTCAAGATGTGGGACAACTTCAGGCCATGATTGAAGATTCTTGAGAAAGTTTATCTGACACCCAAATTACAGAAAGTTTAGTTCTTTCAATAGCTAGGAGTTTCAGTTGATTTTGTCATTTATTTCTTGGTGTTTTAAACTGTCTTCAAATTATTATATTTAAAATGCCGTTCTATTGAAAATTATACCGTTTCTTTACAAATATATTTATAAATATAAGACTACCAATATTATTTTTATTATTCTATTTTTGGTCTATTCCCAGATATTTTTTTCAATTTTAGCAATAACGTTATAGGAACTGACTGAAATTTATAGGTACTTCAATTCTTCAGAAAATTTCTATAATTAAATGTCAAAAAAAGAACAATTATTTAGACAACCAAATAATTGTCGTTTTCTTTTTGCAAGCAAGTGTAAGCTCAGAGACAAAGCTAGATGTGGTATCCATTGAGATACCGTCCCCCATATATAATATGTATATACAGGGTGTTGCATCATGAGAGGGACATAGCTTAATAGGAGATAGAGAACATCAGTGGTAACCGGAACCTACCATAGAAATGTCTCATTGGGCCTTCATTACGAAGTTACAGGGTGTTAAATAATTTTTGGCCAAACTTGTTTTTTGTCATAACTTTGACAGGGAATGAAATAACGGATTCATATTTGGTACGGCTAATGTACTAATGAGCCCCAAGAGGTACATGTATAAAAAAATATATATCCAGGTCCGGACTCACTATAATTTATGTTTCTTCTTTGCATCAATAAAACATCACCCTGTATATATTTTTTTGAAATTTCGATACGATATTCGAAAAGAGCAAGAAAAAACAAACAAAATGGCCTATTTCATTTTCTTGTTACACCTTCGTGGTTATTTAAATACGTTGTTAAATGTGCAAGAAAATGGATTACAGAACCCTATTAAATGAGAGGCACGTGAAATAAATAGTTTTATAACTAAAATTTGCAAAAATTCTATTGAGCCTAGGTGGTCTGGGTGAATCCTAATTCCGGCACGTTTTAAAGGTCCATTTTGGTAAAAAATTGTGGTCCTAATAAGTAATCGGGTATGAAATAACAAAATTTTTAATCAATCACAGTAGGCTTGTTCAAAGTGACAGATAATAAAAAGAAATCTCCTAAACAGTTGAATAATTGTTTGTTAGTAATTTAATGTGTCAATAATCTGCATTTAGTTAGTGAAAACTTGTGAAAATATTTTAACTATGCCAGTAAAATTTACAAACGTGGAATATGCTGACATAATATTCATCTATGGTTTCTGTAATGGAAATGGTAGGTCGGCGGAAAGAGAATATCGGCTGCAAATATGAATCCGTTATTTCATTCCCTGTCAAAGTTATGACAAAAAACAGGTTTGGCCAAAAATTATAAAACGCCCTGTAACTTCGTAGTGAAGGCCCAACGAGACTTTTCTATGGGAGGTTCCGGTTACCACTGATGTTCTCTACCTCCTATTAAGCTATGTCCCTCTCATGATGCAACACCCTGTATATGTGCCAAAATCAAATAATTTATCTACAGGCTGTCCATTTTATCAGGGCCTTCGAGAATATCTCACTTAATATCGGTCGTACAAAAAAAAATATTTTTATGAAAATTGTGCCGATTTATATAACCTACGAAATGGTTTAAAGACATTTGAAATCCACGGCCTACTTTAAGAGTTATGGCGGAAAATATCGAAAATGCGGAAAACCTCTAGGCCAAACATCTCCGTTATTTGAACAGATACGAGAAAAATTCTAAGGCGAATTTTTTTTTCAAAAAAGAGTGTTTCAACGGGGTTTTATCTTATCTTTTTCAAAACCTGAGATTTATTCTTCAGGCTGTTAAAAAAATTATTTTGATACGGGCGCGAAATGGCGCCATTAAATAGAGTATTTTCCTCCCTTTCCAACGATATATCACATGCCATATTTATTCATTGGTACTACGTTGGTAATTATAAAAACATTTTATTAAAACCAATAAATTTTATTTTAACAAGTATGATGATTAACAGTATGATTAAATAAAACGATAAAATAATTCAATAAGTTGTTCAAATCTTACCTTTCCTTGAAACGCCCTGTTTTGCAAAAAATTTTCACCTTAGAATTTTTCTCGTATCTCTTCAAATAACGGAGATATTTGGCCTAGACGTTTTCCGCATTTTCGATATTTTCCGCCATAACTTTTAAAGTAGGCCATGAATTTTAAATGTCTAAACCATTTTGTAGGTTATATAAATCTGCACAATTTTCGTAAAAATATTTTATTTTGTACGACCGATATTAAGTGAGATATGATATGAGTGAGTGCCCTGATAAAATGGACAGCCTGTATATCTATGATTACAGATAGGTAGGATAGGATAGAAATATTATGAAACCTATAAAAAAAACACTGTTCTCACAGCAAATTGCTATAATTCTTCCTCATTTAAATAGGTATTCTTAATCTTATTCACAAAGCAAGCAACTTCCACTATTATACTGCTATAAAAATCGGTTAAAATATGTTCGGTTACGTTATATTTTTCTTTTTATAGAGAGCATATAGATCTGGTAGAAAATTCCAAAAAGGAAAAAACGAATTGTCTTCATGTACCTACCGTAAAGTGAGTATATATGGAACAATACGAGTTATATGGGATGGCACTGCATTCTTTTGTAATATCCCCCATTATTGGGCTCAGTGATACCAATCATCCGGAATAAAATATTTCCAACATCAACAGGTGTCAAATGCATGTACGATCGTGAGTGTGTGTGTTTAAAATATCAAGTAAGTTTTAGAAAAAATATTGATTTTATTAGAAATTTCTCGCATTTTAACTGTTGCTAAGAGTCTCATCTGTACCGTATAATGTATAAGAGCTGTGGGCTCACTTCTGTAGAATGAATACTAGTACATAACCTTAACAACGAGGTCCATGCATTAGCTCTTGTTACAGTTGAACTCTATCCTTATTGTCAATATTTATTAGAAAAAGAGTATTTCCAGGGTAATACGGGACAATGCCTAGGCAACATGTGCACAAGTTGGGAACCCCATATCGCAGGAACTATTGCATAGAAAATTTAGAACGTGCATTGGAGGCTGTCATTGACAGGAATATATCGTTTAGATAAACAGCTGAGATGTACCAAGTTCCCCGGAACACAATATTTCGACGGCATAAGGGGCAGAATTCAGATCGACTTGGGACCCCCCCCCCCTTCTTTTCAATACTTTAGAAGAAAAAAGACTTGTTTCGGCTATGCAAACAGCCGCAGATTTTGGGTACCCATTTACGGATACTGTGCTGCCAATACCTCAACCGAAAAGAAGTATTGTCTGAAAGTTATTTGTGGCATTCTACGAATATTCTTTCCTATTATTTGGGTTTTCTACCACATGTATTATTGTCCTCTTCAAAAACAAATCACCGAATCTACAAAATAATAGAATTATTGGAAAAAAGCCTCTGCGCCCGTGACGTTTACGCCAAAGGAATAGTCAGAGGTTATGTTTTGCAAATAATATAAATCGGAATAAACACAGAAATAATGTATTTTGCTGACGTTTCGGAAAGTAATGTCTTTCCGTTTTCAAAGTTTTTCGATACGCACTTGTCTTCATTTAATAAGATTATTGCTGATTCTTTAATTTTTCTTTTTTTGGTATCTGCTTATTTTGTTAAAATTTTTGCCGAGTCCCAGTTTATTCTATGTTTTTCCAAGCATTTTTTCTAATGTGGAATTGTTCTGTAGATATTTGTACAACCTGGCTACCAATGTTAAAAGAAGAACTTAACAAACTTAACATTATCTAAAAGAAAATATCATCAGTTCCATGTTCTGTGTAAGTAGTAAGTATCTATGGAAATAACATAAACAGGATCTTAAAGCTGTGTATTTGACATACACAGCAAAATAAGAGTTCTTCTAAAAAAAAAAAAGCTTTGAAAACGGAAAGAGATTACTTTCCGAAACGTCAGCAAAATACATTATTTCTCTGTTTATTCCGATTTATATTATTTAAAAAACATAACCTCTGACTATTCCTTTGGCGTAAACGTCACGGGCGCAGAGCCTTTTAACCTCTCCACAATAAAATTGTGAGAGGTTACTAAAATTGGTTCAAAAATGAAAATTGAGATAACATCAAATCTTTACGTTTTGAGGTCCTAGGAACCCAAAAAAGTGGTTTTTGAAAAATGTCTGTGTGTGTGTGTGTGTGTGTGTGTGTGTGTGTGTGTTAGCACGATAGTGCCGAAACTACTGAACGGACTTGAATGAAACTTTGCATGTGCGTTTCTTTAGTGCCCCAGAAGATTTTGGTTGAGATCGGACTACGTTTAGTGCCATTTTGACGCAACAAGTTTATTTTATAATTACTTTCAATTTTCAATGGAACCATTGAAAAGCAGTTAAAATTCTGATTTCAACGATATATCACACTTCCACCCTTTCGATTTGGTTTCCGTGAAAAAAATTAAAAACTAAGCAAATATGAAGCATAGATCGCATTTCGCATGACATGATCGATGCGCGTAGCCGTTACGTCGTGAAACTCGTCACATCACGTGTCAATTCACGTGTGAAGGTTTCTTCACTGCTCTAGAAGTAGAGCGGATTACGTTTAGTGCCGTTTTTAAATATATATACAGACAAATCGAAGAATTAAACTACAAATATTCCTCTAAAATCTAGTAAAATTACTGAAATGCTAATGTTTCATTTAACAAAGACAGCCGTGAGCAATCGGATTGCAATGAGCAAATATGGACGATTGTCATTGTCATCGGTTGTCATCCGATAACGTTGGTGTCATGTCATGTTAATAAGATTTCGGCATATTTGTAACTTTTAGTGGATTGTCACAAACATTAAAGGTAGATGTAACAATATCAATATCATATGCTTTCTGTACCTTCATTGGTGAATTTATTATTGATTATCACTTTACCAATTTTCAGTTTGTTACTTTACAAATCTGTAGTATTTAGGATAACTAGACTTTCTTAGTTGTTCAAGTGATATTGTTAATATGCTAATAGTATATTATTCAACGAGCGATAATGTAGGTAATAACTCGCATAGATGATTGTAAATTCATTAAGTTGAGGGTTTTTTTAGTACCCCAGAAGATCTGAAAAGGTTTTAGATGATATCGGATTACGCTTAGTGCCGTTTTATCACACAATTTAATGCTCTTTTCGGCTTCAAAGATCCACCGAGTGGGGAGGTTCCAGCCGCTTCCAGTAGCTGCCGATTATTTCCAATAATTCTTATCGTATAATTTTCTTCAAATTTTGTGTGTCATTTGTGCTTCTCCCACCCATTAGCACCCATTTATGCCAGCCACTTGACGTCGCAGTATTTCGCACGATTAAGGCAAAGTGGAGAGAAATCTTAATGAAATGGAAAGAGAATAATACAGGCTGTGTGCCCAAGACCAAATTTCCACGTTTATTAAGGGAAACGATCCAACTAGCCAATTCAGCTAAAAATGTGAAATCAGGTTTTAAGGCCGGCATAATATCATTAAATCCGAATAAGATTTTTACAAATTGATTCCCAAGGGTCCTCAAACAATCGCTAATAAAGCTTTAGAACAGAGCTTTGTAGAAATAATGGGCACAGTCACCCATCTTAAGCAAACGAAGAAAGTGAACAGAAAAATGAAAACTAATGTGCCGGCAGGAAAAGGAATAAAAGCAGCGGATTTACCACCTGAAGATGTATCAAGCCAAGATGGTGCTGTTGTAAGAGAAAAGCTTCAATAAGGAAGAGCAAGAAACGACCTCAAATATCTGATATTGATCTAGAGGAAGCTGGCCCATCCAGTATATCAAAGCCAAAGTCTTCAAAATATGAAGAAACGCAATTCGAAAACAGTTATGAGTAAGAGCAAGCTGAATTAACTGAACAGGAACAACCATTGAAGGTGTTACCAGAGCTTCAAAGCTTAAAAATACTGATCAGCTTATAATTGTTAGTTTTGTATACGACAAAACCTCAAAAAAAGAAAAAACCAAAAATTTTGTAGCCAAAGTATTAAAGTTAAGCAAACAAAATATTTCCATATCCTGCTTACGAATTATAAGGAGAATAACAATGTATTTATATTTCCGGCCGTCCCCGATGTGATAGAAAAAAATGGAGGATACATTTTGTTCGAATTAAGATATCCTTCTGTTGTGACGGGTGTACATACATTTGAATCAGATGTTCTTTAATTATACTCAAAAGCCACTCGAAGGCTGTGAATGTGACTTAGGTATTAAATAAGTTTTGTATACTTTAGGGTGAGGTTTCTATTTATTTTTTTATAAAAGAAATTATTTATTTGTTTGTTTGTGTTCATATTTTATAAAACAACTGTTTATTTTTGTATTATTTCTATAATAAAAAAATTTAATATGGGACAGCATTTTAATTCTTCAAATGTAGTTAAACCTAACGTTTTTCTCGGTTCAATTATTTTGTAAAACATTAAGCGTGTATGAGATACGAGGTACATGACTAAATTGAGACGTACTACTCATCTAGTATTTTTTTACATTGAGATTAGTAACCCAAATAACCCCCAATAGTGGGTTACATGGGACACAAGAAAATTTAGTTGAAATATAATATGAACACTGAATACGATACTCTAGACAAACTCGGACATAATGTACCTTTTGGAATGGGAAAAATTCTTTGCATACGGAAGATATTAAACTAAAGCTAAAAAAATTGTCCCATATATACTCACTTTACGGTAACTCTCTATTATGGCGCAATACTCGATGACTGACGATGAAGCACTTATCGTTTCAACTGCTTTCTAATTCTGCCCCTGTTAATATTCTGGATAAATATATAGTATAGTGCTGAATAAATATGTTTCTATTTAGGTTTTTCTAAGTAAAGAGAAACTTGACGAGCTGTTATATTTTGCTGACGAGGAAGAACTTGATGAAATGTCAGTTGAAATACTTCTCAATGAACAATGCTTAGTTTTGTTAATAAAGCCTGAACATGGTAAAGAAATTGAAAATATAACTGCTTCAATTTTAACCGTAGTTTACGGTCCTGACAAACAACAACCAGGTAGTGAGGAATCACCGGCTCACCTCCTATTTGAGACCGTCGAAGACGAAGAAACTGGTGAAACCAAGGATTTAAGGGGAATTTGGGCACCGCCCAATAATTTTGTAAGAGCAGTTTCCATAAAATTATTTTTCACTAGATTTGTTAACGATCTCATAATACCAGAACCAGAACCAACACCGGATTGCTTGACAATAGTTTTCGATCATCGCAAAGTTAATGATGCAATACAAATTCTGAATCAGTATCCAAAGGAAATTATACAATATGGATTTTTCACAAGTGAGGTACCAGAAGAGGCGGAACTGATCGCTAAATCTGTTCGTAAATTGGAAAAATTAAGCGCAGAACAAAGAACATAGTAAGTACTGTGAAAATTCTTGTGAGCTATTCTTCTTCTTCTAAAACGTCACACTGGCTGAAACTCCAGTCCTGGAACGATGCGATGACGTGGTATCATCTTTACTATTTCAAATATGGCATATTTTACATATTACTATACTATCCACTGATCTAGATTTCAAAAAACATCAGTATTCTAGACCGTACTCTTTGCTGAATCGCGGTACACAATTTGTACACAATTCACTACATCCTTTAAATTTTTTCAGAAGGTTACAATAACAAATAAAGTAACAGTTAGGGATTGATATTATCACGTGTTTACACCCTCTAGGAAACACCCCAAGCGTAAGTTTGACAATTGCAACGCGAATTGTCACTAACCACTAATATATCTAACACTAAATTGACTTACAATAACTAGTCCTTATAATTACACTTTTAACTACTACTATAATTCCCAGCTTGTCACTGATCACTACTGTTCTCTTTATCTAAACTGGTTACTGTCTCAATCAGAACTGAACTGAACCGCTCCCGATGCGCTGGTCCCGATTCTAATATACATCGTGACCCTTATTCTAGAGTCTCCTCTTTTACTCTGGTTAATTAGAGCAAAACCATAACAGTCTAGAATTGTCCAAATCAACTCGATATCACCATCTCTAGGACAACTAGCGAACAATCATCCTATGGCTAGCTTCTCTCTATACTGCACATCACAAAACCAAGAATACCAATTGGGTAACTTGTCTGGAAATATTGAAAATATTAACAATTTACTCATTTTAAAGAAACTTTATTATTAGTAAATATAATTACCTTCTCCACCACTAGTAGACTACATATACGCTCCCGATTTTCAGATTGTAGTAATAAGAACACGGGACGCAGGAAAAATAAATTGCTATACAGTACTCCCTTGCTCAATTACATTGGTCAATTTAATATTGTTTCATTTTATTGTTTTTTCTAGCACAGAGAAACTTGTAATGCAAGTTTCAAAAAAACGAAGCGAGTGTGTTCTTGCATTTGCACAGCTGGGGCCCTCCTATATTTCCCCAAGCCCGAAAGAAGGTAAAAGAGAGTGCGAGATATTCTTCCCTGATGAGTACGAATCAGAAGAAGAAGAGGAAGAAGAAGAAGAGGAAGAACCTGCAAATGAAACGACGCAAACAGGGGCAGAAGAAGCAGTAGAGGTAACAGGAGAAGAAGCAGTAGAGGTGTCAGAAGAGCCAGCGGAAGATATGACTGAGGAGGGCGAAGGAACTGAGACAGTCGTTGAAGAAGGATAGCTTAAAATATACAATATCAACAATATTTTACGTATTTCAAAGTTTAGTTATAAATTTGGAATTTAAGTGAATATGAAGCTTTCATTAGAGCCTTTGACATTCTAATGAATAATCAAATTAAAATTGTCGGGGTTAAAGTGATTATATTATAAAGCTGCCTGTTAGGTTTCCACTTAATTTTACGCAGTATATAAACTTCATCGTTATTGTTATTTACAATTTTAAACATTTATCCGATCTGTCAAAAATTTTAATGAACTCATTCAAATAAATAATACAAATTTGAAATACACCTGAAAGCACTACGTAGTGTAGTGTAGAGAGTTTTTGGCAAGTTTTGATAACAAAGTTTTTTAGTAATAAATGGGTAAGCAGCACGAAGGGTAACGTTTTTTATAGTGCTTATAGCATAAGTTAGATGATAAATGTTTGGATTATGGCTGTGTGATAATTTCACACGAATGTGATATTTAATATGTGCAACTTTGTTAGTTGCGCAATAAGACAGTATCTAAAGGTAAATTTAAAAAATAATGAGAGCCTTTCTTTACGAATATTAACTATTGGTTAAAAACTGGTTTGGTTGAATGTAATTTCTTGCATTCACAAGGTACATGATATTGCCTTCCCTTTCTGCATTAAATTATCATGTACATTTTTTTTATACATTTATTTAACATCGGCCTATTTCCGCTACTGAGGCCTAACACCGACGCCTGTAGACGAGCTACCCCCAACCAGGAATTTTGCCGAACCTCTTCCCTTAAGAAGAGTAGGGATCTTTTACTTGCCTAACACTTAATAGACAAGGGACCGACGGCTTTACATCCCCTCCGAAGGATGGTATATCTCCTATACAACCCTCGCCTAAGGTTGTATAGCTTCCGCGCATACACTGATATACAAGCCGCTGGAAGATGTGTGAGGCGAGAACGCGGTTTCCGTTGGAATGGTCACCCATCCAAGTACTAACTGCGCCTGTCGTTGCTTCAATCGCATACCGAAGTATGTACATAGTAAAGACGCACCTACGCTCGCCCCCTATCATGTACATAATATTATGAAATTACATTTTTTTTTTAATGATCCACCCTATTAGGATTCGAACCGTGAATCACTAGGAATTTTTCGTATGGTAATAAAATTGAAATGTATACGAATTTTTTAATAATTCGAAGAATACAATAACGCTCCTTTCACACTGGACGATTTAGCACTGCAATTTAGTAATGCGGCTGAGTCGTGCACACCATTTTTATGTGATGTCCCTATACCTTTACACATTAAGGTCGCCATATCCAAGAGAGAGAGAGAGAGAGATCCGATAGAGAAATATTTACTGTTTTGAAACTATAAGACTACCTAAGTAGATATAACAAGAATAGTGTTATAAATTTTCAGTCAATAATTTCAAACATATGCGAGATAGTTAGATTTAAATTTAGGAAATACGAGGATCGACATAATTTTTAAAATTAAATCTAACTATTTTGCAAACAACTGAAATTATTGAGTGAAATTCATATCCCTACACCTGTCATAGTACTACTTAGGTAGTCTTTTACATTTTTTACCAATACATATATTAAAAAAAAGTTATGGCCAAAAATAATAAATATTTCCTTATCGGATATCTCTCTCTCTATCTCTCTCTCTTTCTCTCTCTCTCTTTCTCTCCTCTCTTGGATATGCCCCCTCAAGCGATTCAACAGCGCGATCGAGCGTGCAGTAGCAGGTAGCCACGACGACTCACCCGGCTCGTGTCTACATTTTACATTAGAGCCACGCGACTTAGGGCCGGTTTATCAATACAGGGATAACACTTAACTATAGGATAAATGTCAAACGAAACAATATGTATCTATTGTTTTGTTTGACATTTATCCTTTGGTTACGAGTTAACCTTACATTGATAAACCGTACCTTAGTCGCATATCCTTTCACTCAATTGCCCAGAGACCAGGAATGGAGCCTGCCAAATATCGACGGCGAGAAGTGAAAAATTCCTTCTGCCAGAAGGACAGTAATCTAATTTAAAATACCCAAGAGGGGTTTAAAACAATTGACATTTAAACCATTAAAATTAAGCGGACATTTAAATAAATTTTGTTAGCTAACACGCGAAAATAATAAACGAAAAAACCTTCTAAAAAAGTATCGCAGCGAGGCATTCCAGCCGTCGAATATTTGATTTCCTGATGTTACTTAGACAAAGAAGTTATGAGTTTAGCCATGATTGGTTTGAAAGAATAATTTAGGTAGAATAAATAAAAATAACAAAAGAAAACAAACAAAACGAGCATTCTAGTATGTGAAAGGTTAAGGTAAGGTAAGGTAGGTGCGTCTTTATTATGTATATACTTCGATATCCGATGTAAAGCAACGTTAGGCGCAGTTATTACTTAAGTGGGTGACCGTTTCAAGTGTTGTAGGGTATGTCCCCTACAAGTCAAAATCAAAAATCAAAAAATTCTAAAAATAATCAAAAAATTCAATAATCTCATGGCACTTGGCAAACTATGTAAAAAAGTCAATCAGACACTGTTAGCATCAATAAACCACATTTCAATTCAAAAAAATCTGAGAAAATTAACCGATCATCGATAATTCACAATTAACCTAAATTCATCCAAATCTAAAGTCAAATATTCACTTACACTCATCCGTAACCAATTCATCACAAAAAACGTCACTTAAAAATACAGCCCCCGTATATTCGTCAAAACTAATCAAATTCCCCATTCGAATCCAAGTTCTCACAATTTTAATTCAACACGTCTCAATTTTATAAGTAATTTCCCTTTTTAAAATATTCGAACTTCTTGACCACCCCTCGTATACGTAACCCCCTTAAAATTAACCGTCGAATCCATTTCCCCACGTTCTTAAAACAATTTCGTAATTTTTCTAATCTTACTTTTCGTTCAACCCCTGTATACGTCAAATCACGTTCAGTGCCTCGAGTCTCAAAAGTTCCCCATATCTTTTCACCGAATTTTCCAATCAAATTGCTATTATACTCCTTCCCCATTTTTCGATTACCCCTGTATAATAGCAGACACCTATACTATATCTACGTTTAGCTCGATTCGTACCCGTATTGTACCTTGTTAATATCTTATCTTATTATCTGACGCACAAACTGGAAACCTTTTAACGGAGTTACAGTTTGTTAACCGCGGACCTTTGTTATACATTACGGGGTCGAGCCAGATTTTGCCCGTAAAACTTCAAATAACTTCCAAACAAAAATAGATTCAGCTTTCGTTCAAATTTTAATCAATTCCCCTTCACATCGCCGATCTGCCCATATAAAAATTATTTTCAAATTCAAAAATTTTCAAGTATTGCGCAACATGATGCAATAGATGACTCATCCTTGCCCGCACTGAGCGATTCCAAGCCTTTCCAGCTCTCCGCGAGACTCGACGGGGCGAGAAAAATGAAACTTTTCTAATTTAGTATAAATACTGGTGCATCGCAAGCCGTAGCTAAGTTCAGTTTTGGCAGTGACTCTAGTGTAAAGTTCGCGTAGTGTTTTAGTGGAAATTAAGTTTCAAAGTCAGCTTTGTGTAATAGCTGTTGACGCTGGGTCCGGTTACTATTTAATTTTATATTGTAGATACCCGTTCGGCTAGGTTTTCTTACTCCCTATTCCTTGCAATTTTATCGTGACGAGCTGTTCCATTTTAGCTTCCCAGGCCGAAACCTGGTTAAAAAGAGTTAGTTTTTAAGATCTCGCCTTAAGTGGCCCCCCTATTCATTTAGTTTTAGTATTCCGCCTTAAGTGGCCCCCTCGTTATTTTTATAACAAAAATACTTCGCCTTAAGAGGCCCCCTTTTCAATTTGATCCCTTCGTCTACGAGGCTTCATTGTAAAAGTGACGTTCTCAGATTTATTATTTTTTCAACCTTTTTTAAAATACATTTTAATAACAACTTAAGACTGAATTTCTGTTGTCGAATAGTTTCTACTTCAAAAAGAAATTTGTAAAAATAATTAAATCTATTCAAACTCTGTTCATTATCATTTCAATAAATATTTTTGTATTCTTTTTTAATCATCGTATCATTATTTTTTCTTGAATAAAAAACCTTCAACAACTAGGGTGTAGCCGTTGACCCTACAATAGCTATTTTAATAATAAAATAAATGCAAACTTAAATAAAGTGATAGGAGCCAGTGCCAACTATAATATACAGGGTGTAGCATTCAACCCGCAACAGCACTTACTAAACCAACCCTGAGACTCGACCCATCGAAAATAAGTGCACGGACGCCTCTGGGGTCTCAGCTCTAAACCCCCACCACTACCATTTATTTTTTTTAACGAACAGAAGGCTTTTTCCCGTGTTCACAAGTGTTACAGTAGGTTCGCCATATGAACGATATAGTAAGGTCAAAATTACTAAAATTTTCAAAATAAATTAATATTCAAGGTCACCTGATCAAAACCCAAAAAGTCATTAAGTCACTCACAATAGTCGAAAACCAAAAATTTTCAAAAATAAATCTGAGAAAATTCATGCAATGCATGCATGCATAAACAATCTAAATTTATCAGCAAAACCATTCAGACATCAAAATTCACCAAATTACAGCCAAACCGTTACAAGCGACTGCCCCTTCAATATCTCGATTCACTTCAAAACCACTCTTCAAACCTCAAGCCCAAACATTTTTATTAACTTCTGAAAACTTTCTACAAACAAATTTCTCTTCTAAACCGATCTTCTATTCATGGCTCAAAACATCCTTCATTCGCCTTTCCAACCAGCCCACGAAACATTCACCCAAGCATAGGTCCAATTTACATATTCCATACGCGTTGCTAACAACTCGCGGCTATCTTCACTTCAAATCCCCCAAAACTTACTTCCGCTCCGTTCAGCGCCGGCGATAGAACATCCTCAATATGACATTAATATGGCATCAATATGGATTAAATAACGACTTCCAACAACACTTCCAACACTTTACGGGACAATTTTAACACTTTATTCAGACAGTCATCGCTTATTTCTAAAACTAATTTAGATTCAACTTTCATTCATATATCAAAAAATCCCATTTTTCATCGCCGTTCTATTAATATATTTTTCAGTCCCGAATTTTTATTTTTCAACAAGATTGCACAATATTTCACCACTTTGAGCCCCATAGACTGACTGGGGAAAGATCCAGCTTTTTCCAGACTTCCTCCAAGTTCCTTAAATTCAATAAATCGAGTAGCCATGCTGCTACCTTGTGAAAAACATGTAAAAATATTATATTAATCAATCCGCCGTCGCGCAAAAAACAAACGTGAATTTTCTCAGATTTAAAAAAATAATTTAATAAAATAAATTAAAACAAATCCACCTTTAAGGCAAAATTTGAAGTGTTGATAAGTTAACCAATTTACCTCGTGTAAACAAATGTAATTTAAGTGAAATAAATAATCAACTCTGTTTCTTACACTTAATGAATAATTCTTTAATTCCCGTTTTAAACAAAGTGTTTAGTTTCAAGAAAAGAATATATAGGGTGCAGCCATTGACCCTGCCAACAAAAATAAAATTCATAAAAGTGCTCAGTCTCAAATAAATAATTACAAGTGAAAATTTGCTCTGGAATATATACAGGGCGAAGCGTTTGGCCTGTTCCAACCGTTTAAGAACAAACCACCTCACCTTCAATTTAAACAAAATTAAGTGCACGGAAGGCCTCTCGAATCTCATCTTATAAGCTCTCCAGCCCAAACTTTTTTATTTTTACAAACCTTGGAGCCCCCTTCGTGTTCACAAGTCTTATAGAACCTTTCACTCAGTACCGACAGAAAAATTTTCAAAAAGCTTAAAATTTTCCAAATAATTCATTAATCGCAATCACCAAGTCAAACTATTAAAAAAAGTGCAAAAAACCACAATTTCAGTTATAGTGGAGCAAATCTACAAGAAAACCAGACTCGAATAAGGAAACATCCGTTGTAGTACGTTTCCTTATTCCAAAGCCAGATCTGCTCCACTAATAGAAAATATAGAAAATACACATAACAATCTAAAGCACACTAAACATGTGTAATAAAATAAAATTTGACAAAGAAATAGTATTAGACGCTAACTGCACTTGAACCATTATAATATAATTTCTAAAAACTCTTTTACATAGTAAATAATATGTTCCAATAGTAATATTCTAACTCTTTTTTAAATTTTCTAATTTAATTTTATTCTTGATTTGATCAAGTAGCTTATGGAAAAGTTATATTCCGGCATAATGTGGGCTTTTTTCATAAAGTGATAGTGAGTGAACAGGTGTTAATAAGTTGCCTTGAACTCTTGTTGGATAATTAAGATTGTAGGTAGCTATTTCTCAAGAATTTATCATGATTTAATTTGACGAATAAAATAATTGTCATAATATATAAACTAACCAGTGGTAATATTTTCATATCTTTAAAATATCTTAGATGGATAGATAAATAGTTTATTTGTGCTAAGAAAATATAAAATTTTTACACAAATCTACAAAATTGGTCCCGGTGTCGATTACAGAGTAATTAAGATAAAAGCAAAATATACAGGTAATAAAAAATTGTGCAAAATCACATAAAATATTGTTAAAATGGATATAAAGTAGATATAATGGAATTTTATTAGTATTAATGTTTATTATTTGATTTGCACAATCGTTAATATTATAAAAGGCATTTTTAATAAACAATCTTTCACTACTGTTTTATATTTATTAAAATCTAAAACTCTTATCTCCGCTGGGAGATATAAAGTAGAATGTTCTGTTTTTTTTTAGTCTTAAATATCCTATATTCAAATCATCTTTATTTCTGGTGTTATAATCATGGACGTCTTCATGTCTTTCATAGCTATCCCAATTTTTTTCTTGCATAAGGCAAACATTGAAAAATACACCGAGAGGGGATCTTTAATATGCCCATGCCTAGAAATGGTTACTTGACATCTATATTCTAATAATCTTTCTGTGTAAAGCGAATATTCTGTTGGCATGTGGGGAGTGTCCCCAGATTAACAGACAGTAAGTGCACAAGGACTGTACTAAAACATGATATGTTACTATGCAGACGTTTTGTTAAGTGCTATATTTTAAGTTTTTTAACAGATACATATATTTGCATATTTTTTTTGAGATGCTGTCAACATGTGCATTAAATTTCAGCTGATTATCAAACGTGACGCTAAGAAATCGAACTGGTTATGAATTTTGTATTTGATCGATACGTAATTATATGATTTGCTGTATACCAATTATCAAGCTCCTTAATACCTCTTTCAATACCAGTTTCTAGCTCAGTTGGATTCTCATTTTTATTTATTATTGTCGTATCATCTGCAAATATTATTAGCTCAGTCATTGGTACCAACAGAGATATCATTGATGTAAATTAAGAAGAGCAAGAGACCCAGCAATGAACCTTGTGAAATCCCAGAAGTTATTTCTTTGCTTTCAGAGTGCTTTCTTCCATAAAAGATTGTAGTTTCTGTGTCAGAATAGTATGTTCTACACAATCAAAAGCTTTCGTTAGGTCGCAGAAAGTAATTTCAATAACTTCGCCTTTCTCAGCTTGATGCTGCTACTATTGATCTTCCTGACCTAAAGCCGTATTGATTTTCTATAAATATTTTGTTAAATTCAAACAATTCATGCAATTGCTTTCTTAGTAGATATTCTATGATCTTTGAGATAATCGGTATTAGAGAGATGAGCCTATAGTTACATTCATCTTTTGAGCCCTTTTTGTTTTGTTAGAGGTACAATTAACATCTCTTTACTTTTTGGGTTATTTATGGCATCTCTAACTTTCATAAAGGAGACCTCTCTGAAAGAAAAATTCTCACTTACATCAACAAATATTCCTCCGCTGACATATTGGCTATGTTATTGTTTTATATTATCTGCGATGTTTACGAAGTGATTATTAAAATGTTCAGCTTTTAGGTTATTATTATAGTCAATAATGTTTGTTAAAATGACCATTTATAATGATATGTTTTTTACTTGACTTAGTACTTTCGATTAGTACAGCTATGATATAAAAGAATACATTGAAATCCCGTGATGGGGGTCAATATAGAGTAATTATCAAAGTTTAATTTTCTTATTTCCACTGCTGAAATTTCCCAGTGCGTTTCTACTGATAATGATTCCAAATAATTCATTGATTTACTAACCAAGTTGTTTCTACAAAAAATAATTGTCCCTCCATGTAAGTATATGTTTTTTCTAACAATATTTGAAGCAGTATAAAATCCATCTAATTTATAAAATCTATCTCATTTTATAAAATGCTCACTGAAACATAGAACATCAAAATTGTCACTGCACTTTTAAAATAAATTTATCCTGCTTTGTTTCTTAATGAATTAGATTCAAATGAAACACTTTTAAAACGTCTTTTGTGTGTTCGAGTGTCTTTGTGATACACTGTTTTACTTGGTTCGGGATAAAAAAGATGATGGTTTTTATGGTTATTCAAGAAACGGCCAAGTACCCCGTTTAAAATTAAAACATTCAAACACTATTTTTCTGGGCCAAAAGTTTTGATCATATATGGTTGTCTGTAGATAAGGTTGCACACCTATCATAAAGGATTGATTATCGGGATTTAAGTTATATATTGTTAATTTCTTAACTTGAGGTTAGCTTAATCACTCCTTTTATATTCCTTATGGCTTCCTTTTGTAACTTATAAACTATCATAATGACTCGAGCTGCCCCAAAAGATTATTGCATATACAATCCTTGAGTAGAATTGTGCAAAATAATATGATAGTAATATATTTCGATTCGTTAGTTTTTAATCTGTATATCACAAAACATACAGGTGGCAATTTTCTACATAAATCACTGACGTAAGAGCGTTATCTGTATATACATTCACAAATTTGATGCATTTTACCTGCTCTAGAGAATAAGCCTTGTTAGGTGAGTCGGGAAGTTATAGTTGTGAAGTTTATGGGCTAATCCCGGGATCCAGATTGTGTCGAACGCCTTCTCAATATCGAGGAGCACTATCGCGGTGCTCTTCCCGAGGTTGTATTGCACTTTGACGTCAACTATCTTAACGACCTATTGCACCGTGCTCCTGACCTTCCTGAAATCGAATTGGCAGTCATCATCGATGTGAAGCTCCTCCTGAACAGTGTTCAGTCTCATCAGGACGACCTTCTCCACCAACTTGGAGATCGCCGACAGTAACGAGATAGGCCTGTAGCTGCCACAGAACTTCGCGTTCTTGTTCGGCTATGATCAGAGCGCCTTTCCACTGGCTGGGCCAGTGCTGTGCTGTAGTCGCAGGATCGCGTTAACGATATACTTGAATTGCACAATACCTTTCCTCGGGAGATATTTCCCCGGGGTTTTATTGTTGGGTAGGTTCTTGACAACCCACCCTCTCCGAGGGCTTGGTCATGACCTTCAAAAAATTGCGTCTCGTCTATTGTATGTCATGACCAATGCGTTCGCGTACGTCATTTTTTATGAGGTCGTGTTCTCGATTGATCGGGATATTTAATTTATGTATGGTCTGTAAGCGGTCGACTAAATCGTTCGCTTTCTGCACGTCTATCAGCGACGTCTGTTCGTTCGCGCCCGTCAAGGCCTTTTTGTTACGGATGCATTTTACTTTCAGTACTATGTCATCTTCATTTTTCTTATTTCTATCTTTCCGGCGTTGATATTTCATTTTGGGACTATATATTTTCTGGTATTCTGTTGGATATGTTTTTCTTTTGGTGGTTAATCAATATGTCGATTGACAAAATTGATACAATATTTTGACATTAAATATTTTAATAGAGAAGCACTCTAGAAAAATATAACTTTAACTCAAATATGTCCATTGTCCAAACTATATGTAGAATGCTGTTTATGTTTATCCAACATTCCTATCCTCAAAATATAAACGTTTTATAATCTTCTATTATCTTTTTTATATTTTAAGGTTTTGTTCCTAATTTTTTCATAAAAATCAAGTTAATTTACAAAAGTCAAAACTAGTTCATGTTTATGATATTCAGCTATGAAAATCGAACTGTAACATAATTTCTTAGTTAAATTTATTGATAAAGTTTACAGGCATGATGGTCCAATTAATATATCGTTGTTTCACTTACACAGACATATCGGAAAATATATTTATCTATAAAAAGTAAGTGCATAACAAATATATAATAAAATCTATAGAACTACATACAATTAGTTCATTTCCTGTAAATAATTTCAAGATCATCAAAGATTGTATACAATTAAAGAATGTACTCGTGTTATTAGTGACAGTGTCTTAAAATACATAAATTTGAATTCATTTTCGCTAACAAGTATGACAAATGACAAATATATATAATTGTTACGTTCCTTGGTAATTTCAAAGCAAATAAAATGTTTATGCAAGAGTTATATAAGAGCAATGAATGAACAAGGTAAAAAAATCGTAACGAAATTTATAATACAGCCTAAATTTTGTAAACATTAACTTAATTAGGCAAAATTATCAGCTAAATTAAAAATATGTTTCATGGCTTCGGAGACCTTAACTTTCACGTTATATAAAAGCTAACTAATCAGTTCAGTTTGATTAGGTATAGTTAATGACTCGTGATTTAATTTTACAATATCGTTGCTTAAATGTACAAGTTTTTCTTCATATTATTTTTTAAACCAAATATCACGCCTATTTAGTAAAGTTTAATTTTAATGTGTATGAAGTAAATATGAAATAGTATAGCTGCCAGCGTAAAAGATGAAAATTAACAAAATAATTATTGGTTTAAAAAAGTTTAATTAAATATCCAATAATTTTAAGTAGTTTCTTATGTTATTATTTAGTTATTTATTTAGTCTACAACCATTCAACAGTTTATAATAATCCCATTACAGAATGGGGATAAAAGAATAACTTAAGAGACGGTATACAAAAATATAAATGCTAATATAACAATATAACCACTAATTAAACGAATAAAATATGAATATAATACAATAAAAGAGATACAGTATGGTGAATATCGTAAATAACGTTATGGTTTCTGAATGGAGGCTATACTTCAGTAAAAAATGTCTATGGCACCTTGCCTCTTGTGGTAAGACGTACACATTCTGTGTAATGGGGAAATTTAAAAGTCTGTCTGAGAATAGATGAAGGTAGTTACATTAGTCTTACTAGAATATGTCATCACATTGCACTTATCTGCATTCAATGATAATTTGTTAGCATAACACCATTTCAAATGTGTTTTTAGAGGGCGGAATATTAAACATAATATTTTTAGTCGCAAACTCCTCTATAAATCCTTATTTTACTATAAGGAAAGTAACCAGACTGCAACCAAAGTTACAAATCTGGCGCGTTAAGTGTAATAATTGCATATTACCATCAAAACGCTAATGCTTCGATTGCAACAAACACCAGCCGAAAGACTGATCCTACTTAAAGGAGCTCCCTTGCACTGACGAGAGCCAACAGCTCGAAACTGCAGTCTGCAAGTGGTGTGTGACGACTGGCAAGGGAGCTCCTTTAAGTAGGATCAGTCTTTCGGCTGGTGTTTGTTGCAATCGAAGCATTAGCGTTTTGATGGTAATATGCAATTATTACACTTAACGCGCCAGATTTGTAACTTTGGTTGCAGTCTGGTTACTTTCCTTATAGTAAAATAAGGATTTATAGAGGAGTTTGCGACTAAAAATATTATGTTTAATAACACCATTTGTTAATTTTACCAAGATTATTTTGGATTATTATACAATCCTCGTTGTTTCTCATATTGTAATATATTTTCAAATCATCTGCGCAAATTAGACTGTTAACATTTAAGCCACAAGTTGTATCGTTAATGAATTTATCAAAGAGTAGTGGACCCAGATTTGATCCTTGTGGGACGCTGGACATCGCCAAGATCTCCTCCGACTGATAACCTGATCATTCAAACTGCTTACGATTACTAATATATGAAGAGAAAAAATTAAGCATGTTTATCGAAAAATCATTAGCCTGAAGTTTCATAATAAGAATGTTATGATCCAGCCTGTCGAATGCCTTGGAAAATTCAGTGTAGATGACATCAGTCTGGAGTCCCAGGTCAATGAATCTGCAATATATTGTGTAATACAGAACAAATTTGTAAAACTGGATCTACCCCTAAATGTTGATACTGACTTAAACGATTATGCATATAATTATATATTGCTATGATATCCCACCTGAAGGACGGTTAAAATATCACAGATTTATAATTTAATTCTCAAAGTCGTAATTTCGGAATCATTAAAAGAAACGCCAATAAGCAATAAAACAAATTCAAATCAAACTGAACAGTGTATTGGGAGAACAATATTTCATACAACTAAAAGGTAAAATTCCCTATCTAGCTAAATGAAATAAATACGATACTAAAATAAAATAATTTGGAGATGATTAAGTTTAAAATAAAATTTGTTGATAAAAATGAAATTAATTGTCAAAATTTGTAATTTAAAATATTCTCAATTATTCTCAAACGATAAAATGGTGAATAAGAAATTTATATAGTTTATTGCAACCTTTTAATAATAATTTAAGTTCGCGTAGCTCAATATGAAAATCCAGCCGCACAGTATCACTTATTTGTTATATTCAGCTGCTATCTCCAAAGATCTTTCACCTTTCAAATGGTATATTGTTTTCACCAGGAATCGTTTTCTGGGCCTTAAAATATATTATGATCATACTCTTTTCTCCTACTTGTCAAAATCTTGAAAAACTCGATTTTCTGTTTCTTCCTTCCAAATTCTTAAGCTAGTTAGTTGTCTTCCTTCGATTTACTTTTCTTCAATTGAACCAACAACAGTCCAATATTTTACTTACAAAATTTTTCACACCTGCAATTTTTACAATTTTCTTGTTATTCTTTTATGTCCCCTAACAATCTCCAATTTTTAGTTTTTACACAATCTCCTTTATTTTTCTCGAAAAATAAAAATCGAATACCAACTTGAATCTTTCGTGACATCAACTTAACAAAACAAATTAGTTTATTCATTTTTCATCATGTGATATTGAGCATTTTTTCACTTTTATTAGTTTCCCGCACATATTAGTTAAAAATCTTATATCTACATAAACATATTAACTGCGTAAACAATTCGAAATGTTTTAAACATTTTGACAATTAGTACAACAATAATAAAGTGCATTTAAATAAAATAACTGATTCCATTTATAATTAAATTGTGTTATAAACGTCTCTACCTATTTTTAAAGGCTGAGATATAAAAATTGCATGTATTTATAGAAAATATTTGTGTTCTGTAAAATACTTTGATATTTAATCAAACAGAACAAATAAAAGAAAACAGAAAACATGCATGCAACTCTCTACTCAGAATAAAATAAGATGCGTTTTATTCACAATACATAACTCAAGTTGACCCGAATACGTTCTTTAGTTTAAGTAGAAGCAAAAACCATATCAATACATACCCATGCATGAGTATTTCTAAAACTTTAGCAAGATTATTAATAATTATTGTAATCATCCTATAATTTTTAATAATTATTGAATTCCAATATATAAAATTATGCGTTTAATGTGCCTTTTTATCTCTGTGAAGAATACACAGAGAATAATACATTACTAAAACAAAGACAAGCCATAGGCGTACTACTATTTCTCTTCGCATTCTACTTCAGTTGATATACGGGCATCCCAAATCTAAACGAAAATAGTGAAATGGGAGAAATGTTAGTTTACTCTAGTATTTGGTTTCGCCTGATCTGTGCTTTTTATTTGTGAATGTGACATTATTTATACCCAGGGAAGACTGTTGCGATAATTCCCAGCTGGATTCAAGCAGGATAAATAGTGTTGAACTTGAACCTAGATTCGGAATTTGATACTAACTTAATGAAGCTTCAAGTTTACCTACATTCCAGAATGGACAAAAAAACATCTCTGTGAAACAGGAAAACAGATTTTCCCGAATATTTATCACAATATAAAAGGGGTTCACGTCGTGCGTTGCAGAAAACAGCTTATCTTACTGAAGTTCCAGAACCACCGCTAAAGAGATTACTTCGACAAGGAATACGTAAGGGAAAGAAACTTCAGATTACCAAGCATCAAAAAAATTGTCACCATCGATCGCCAAAATGATTATACAACTACAATATACGACATGTAAAAAAGAAATTAATTTCCTACTGTGAAGATAGTCTACCAAGAACTTTTGAAAAAGGAACTGTCCATAACTTTTTATACAGGCACTCTAAGAAGATGGTTATCAAAAATTAGCTTCAAAGATAGTGGATAAACGAGCGAGAATTGTGGAATAGCGTCTAAAATTCTTGGAAGCCGTACAAAAGTATCGAGTAGAAAATCGTCCAATATATTATTTCGACGAAACGTGGTATGATATCCACGATACTGCTAAGAAAAGTTGGACTGACAGTACAAAGAGGTGCAACATTAGTGTATTGAAAAGCTTAGTTATATATATTGCACTGTAGGTCAAAAAAAGGGTTGGGTTCAAAATTCTTTGAAACGGTGTGGGAAAAACTTGGCCGAATGTAATGACTACCATGAAAATATGCAGACTGACATTTTCGAAATATGGCTTGAAAAAACTCTATTGCCAAATTTAGAAGCTAATAGTGTAATCATTTTGGATAATGTGTCGTATCATTCAAGGCTGGAAAAAGCAATTCTAAATTCTGCCAGTACAAAACAGCAAATTCAAGATTTTCTTATTCAAAATGATCTCTACTTTGAGGAACACATACAAAAAAAAACAGTAACTAGAAGTTTTAAAAACAAAGGTTTTTGAAAAAGAATTAGTGATTGATAATATAGCGGAAAAGTTTGGACGTGTGGTTATGGCTTGAATTAATTTAAGGTCAACTAAAAAAGAAAGTGCGGCGACAGAATGCCTTCCCTAAGTTTAGTGATAAAGTGTTGAAACAAGAAATAGACCATATTACTGTTAAGGACTAGTACAAGGACATTCAAAATATGATTAAAATAGATAAGAATTATTTAGAACTAAGTCGTTTTCATAAAGACAATAATAAATTTATAATAAATGTGAATGATAGTAGCGACGAAGGAGACTTCTTCGATGAGCTGGAAAAGTATCTGAAAAGTAAATAAAATGAGTAAAGACAAATACCTATTTTTTTAAATATATATAGCTGCCACAGAGATCTCATTTAAGCGTGCCAAAAGTTTAGCGATTAACAAGAGTACCTATAATTTCCGTAAAGCTAATTTCTTTCTTCTATACGAACAGTTAAGTTTAGTTGATTGGTCATTTTTAGATGACCTTACTGACTGTAATGAAGCTTCTGAGCAATTTTATAAAACCAATAATATTTTTGATATGTGCATTCCAAAAAAAATTTCTAGGCCTAGCAAATATCCACCTTGGTTTTCTAAAAACATTATTCATGATATAAAAATCAAGGAAAAGTTATGGAGAGAATACGAACATACCATGGATATGAATTTGTACAATGATTTGAAAATATTACGGGCTAAAATTAAGAAAGATAGTTCTACCGCATATAAAGTTTTCCTAAGTAACGTCCAAAATAATATTCGTTCTGATCCTAAAAAGTTTTGGTCATATTATGTTAAAGGGAAAAAATGTGTGAATTCCTTACCTGACTCACTGACATTTGAAAATTCAGAATTTCACCAGCCAGCTGATATTTACGAAGGCGTAGAAGGGCCACCCTATTATTTTTATTGAAATTTCGACTTTGAACTCGGAATTTCGACTTTGAACACGGAATTCCGACTTTAAACACGGAATTCCGACTTTGAACTCGGAATTCTGACTTTGAACTCGGAATTCCGACTTCAAAATCGGAATTCTTGTTTTAATCTACGTTACGTAACAGTTCAGTTCTCCCTTCGATCGTGGAAGAGTATACCTCTGTATTAATAAATGTGGATTAGGACGGGCAATCGAGACAACATTAGATGCATACCAATTCATAAGCTTGTAGAAATTCATGGTACTGAATTATGTAATATACTTCCGGCGGCTCACATACTAACCGGATGCGATTACACGAGCAAAATTGGTTCGAAAAAATCAATTTTAAAAATTAATCAAACACGGTTTAGGTCCTATAGAATCTTGCACGGCACAGGCTGAAGAATTTCTTGTGTTAACGATAAAGCCTAGTTCATCTTGTAAAACGTTTGATGAACTGAGGGCTTGGTTTTATTATAACTCCAATAATTTTGTTCCAGAGAATTTACCACCAACCTCATTCACTTGTGCCGATCATATTAAAAGAGCATACTATTGTGTTGATTTGTATTTTAATTGTGATAGAGGAATTAACTATGATCCATTAGATGTCACTAAATACGGTTTTGAACTAGAAGCAGATAACGAATTTTTAAAACCAATTTGTAATTTACGTTGCATTACGGAGAGTTTTCTTTTGATGTGCTCTTGTAAAACAGAATGTGAGAAAAAATGTTGCACTTGTAAAAAAAATAAGTGCTTTGGTCAAATTTCTGCAAATGCAATAATTTTAATTTGTGTAAAAACAAATAATTAAATTTCAATTTACAATCACCGCAAAGATCTTATTTTGTTTTGTAACATAAAAACCAAAATTTAATGTATAAAATCATCTCTCTTACATATTTATTACAACTAATGCAGCTAACATACGTTTCAAATGTGTTGAGCCCTCACTTTAAGCGCGAATATTTCAAAAATGCAGTGGCGAAAAAACTAAAAATAAGATATGTTCATTTTATGTCTTTTGTAAACTACTCACTGAATTTGAATAACTTGAGTTTAAACATTTATGAAGATTATTTAATTTTTACCACTAATGGCCAGTTTCTGAAACGTAAAATAAAGTTATCTATTAATAAATGTCATAGTAACAATTGTTGTCACAATTGTAACTATGACAGTAAACGAATAATTAACTCTATCTAGCGTTTCAGAAACTGGCCATAAATGTACTCACTTTTAATACGGAACTTTTCGTAAAATTGAATTTTAGATGATCATTTTTCGAAATTCACCAATTATTTTATGTAAAATTTTGTGGTAGTATGAAGGAATATCCTTTTTAATGTGATGTTTTTTTTTTTGTCCAAATCATTCGTTGTTATTTACAAAAATGTGTCATCATGTCTTCAGTTAAATGGCGAAAATGGGATATTTTTCAATATTACTTCATGAACGTAAGTTATTCAAATTTCAAATACTAGTTTACAATATGCACACAATGGAAACGTGATTTAAAAAAAACCGCTACTCGATTTATGAAATATTCACGGTTAAAGTGAAGGCTCAATACATTTTTTTTAAATTATTTCATAGCAAATTTAAAACCTATTCTAATCTATATACAGAGTATTTAGCAAATATTTTGATTTGTACTTCGCTTGAGTTGGGTACCATCCACTGATGGTTATGCATTTTCACCTAGTCCGTTAGGTCTTCTGACCACGTTGTTTTTAATCTTCTTTTATCTAACGGTAGCTGATACAGTTGATTTATGTTTAGACTACTGTGGGCAGTATCTCGCTGTTTTGCTTTATTAGCGTGGAGGGCAATAACATCCTTTATGGAGGAAATTCCAAGATCGTGTGTGGAGAGTAGTTGCGTTGGACACATATCATGGAGCGTCTGCTAACATGCGGAGTGCTTTTGATTGGAAGGTTTGTAGTATTTTTTTATTGGAAGATTTGCTGCAGCCCCAAAGTTCGATCCCGTAAGTCCAGATTGGAAAATAAGTATTTTGTTTTTCAATGACAACTGCGACTTTTTACCTACCCACCAATACATTTGTTTGACTTTTAAGTTCAGTTTAGTTCTTTTAGCCTTGATGTGGCTTTTCTAAGTAAGCTTCTGGTTCAAGTGGAGTCCTAGATATTTGACTTCCGATTTCACTGGGATTGGAATATTATTTAAATAAACTATGCGGGCATCTCGTGGTAAATGTGATTCTTATTATATTAAGTCCGTTATCTTAAAAGATACGAAAAAATTGACAAGAGCTTTTATCTTTCAGCGTAAAATTTGTAGTTGAACTAAAAAAAGAAAATTAAAATCGGATCAGCGGTTGCGGAGATAGAGTGCACATCTGGTTTGGCATAAAAACCAATATGGCGAACATCCTCCCACTTTTCGGGATGTCCACCTTATGGATTCCTGACCTACATATTTTCCCAATTAAGATTCTGAAGTCAAAGTCCGTACATTCAATGGGTCAATGAAATCCTTGTCAGGGGAAGGTCTATAAGTTTTGTAAACAATATTGTCCAAATTTAATACTTATGAGCTAATTGTTCTGGATGTAGATATCAGGTGTGTAGTGGGCCTGAATTTTATAACGGTACGAAGTTTCTGTAAATTCGAACATATTCGTTTGTACACATGCTGTCATATTTTTATGCAACATTCTCTATTGAATTATTACGATTTTGTTTTCCCTTACGTTTTGTTATTTTGTTCAATAAATAATTACACTTTGTTTCATTAAATTTGAATTTGTCTTTCAAAAAATTATTGAAATGTTTAACGGCACTTTCCTCGAAAACGATTGAAGTACATTACGTAACTCAGTATCATGAATTTCTACAAGCTTATGAATTGGTGTGCTTCTAATGTTGCCTCTATTGCCCGTTCTAAGCCATCTTTCTAACTTGTTGCATTTTCGAAAATGATGGAAAATAATATAAATACATCTGTGTCCGAAGATAAAATAACTGCTCGAGCCTCAGTTGAATGAATTAAATTTTATGATTAGCCTCTTCAAGATTTTTTAAAAGTAATACATCTTCTAAGCTAGAATAGTTGAAAGAATTAATTCCATTTTTTTGAACATACATACAGGGATATACGGAATTATTTTCATCATTTTCAAATGAACTAAGACATAGGTACATCATAATTTAAAAAACCTGTAATACAGTGACTAATAAGATGAGGTATACTCTTCCACAATCGAAGGGAAAACTGAACTGTTACGTAGATTAAAACAGGAATTCCGACTTTAAAGTCGGAATTCCGAGTTCAAAGTCGGAATTTCAATAAAAATAATAGGGTGGCCCTTCTACGCCTTCGTAGATATTGTAAATACTTTTGCTTTTTTTTAAATCAGATTTTTCTATTACTGCAGTAAACGGCTTATCAGTTAATAACAGTACAATAAATACTTTTTCTATTAGGTATATTTACTGCGGGCCCCGATAGTGTACTTGCTTTTCTGCTACGGGACTACGCTGTAGTATTTGCCCTCCCGCTCATGAAAATATTTAACATCTGTTTAAATTCTAGTTCATTCCCGGATATGTGGAAAATATCTCGAATATGCCCAGTTTTCAAGAAAGGCAATAAAAATTATGTGATTAATTATAGGCCAATAACAATTATTTGCAATTGTTCCAAGGCTTTCGAAATAGTATTACACAAAATAATTTATGATTATATTCTTCTAGATCCATAACTACAAACTTATGTTTATTTCTAGGTGAAGGTAAATGAGGACATGCTTGAGCAATTATTATATTTCGGCGATACAAAATTGACAGCTAAAACCGTTGAAGATACCGTAAGTAACAAGCTTTCATTGGCACTGTTAATGAAGCGTAGTTCTGAAAATTTAACAGGTGATATTGACGAGGTGATATTACAAATGGTTTACGGAAACAGTCGAAAACCTCCTGGGGATGAAAAGTCGCCCAGTCAGAGGTTATTAATAAAAGGCAATGAAGGAGAAAGCGAGGAAAATGCGATGATTGGTATATGGGCGCCACCGAATTCCTTGGCGAAAGCCATAGCCTTGAAATTGTTATTTCCAGGTATATCAGCTCCATATACGCTGCCTGAAAAAGAGCCTAGCCCACTTTATATAGCTGTGGGTTACGACGCATTCAAGGCTAAAGATGTGATGGAGCTATCTGCACAATATCCTGGACAGGTGATGGCTTATGGAATTTTTACCAGCGACATCCCAGCTGAGGCACAGCTTATTGCTAAAACGGTGGAAAAATTTGAAGAAAAGACTATTCCAACTACTTAGTAAGTCAAGAAAGTAAACAAACAAATTGAGTTGATCTGAATGAATTTCGAAATATCTCGCAACCCATCAACAAACAGATATAGAAATATGAATTATCCACTATCTGCGATAATAGTATAGACTACTGAATTAGATTATAGTAAAATAAATGCGTAACGCAATTTTCTTTTTCTAAAATATACAGGAGTGCCCCGGAGGAGGTGTTTATTAGCCACCATCTTTGCTAAAAGTCAAACATGAATATCACGTGAACTGTTGGTGCTACAACAAAAATGATAACGATCTTCTTTGTTCTACAAATTTTCCAGGCTCATTTTTGTAGAAATAACGCTTTATAAGTTACAACTTGACAAAGTTTACAAAAAGTAGCTTTTATTAATTATTTTGTATCTTTCTCCTACTAATATTACTATTTTTTCCTTTCCTGGCAAGAAATGCCAATACCTCCCCGTGGCTCTTGCTGTACTGTAATAATATCAGTTTTCGAACAATATTACTTTTCGATTAGTATTTTCTCTCTAAAATTCGTATTGTTATTGACTGAATTTGGCAAAACATTTTTTGTTATCAGTTTCATTTGTGCTCATTTGTTATCAGAATTACACTAAACAATGAAGTTAGTAAATTAATACTTCTTAACATTTTATGGTAACACATTTAACATTTTAAAAATTATTTAGCGACTATTGTCTGCAAGTTATTTGTGGCATTCTACGAATATTCTTTCCTATTATTTCGGTTTTCTACCACATGTATTATTATCCTCTTCAAAAACAAATCACCGAATCTACAAAATAATAGAATTATTGGAAAAAAGCCTCTGCGCCCGTGACGTTTACGCCAAAGTAGTCTCTTTCCGTTTTCAAAGCTTTTTTTGGAAGAGCTATTATTTTGCTGTGTCTGTCAAATACACAACTTTAAGATTCTGTTTATGTAAGTGGTAAGTATCTATGGAAATAACATAAACAAAATACCTTTTTGAAAAATCGTTCTATGACCATTTTTGACCATTTCCACGCCGTCTTTCGGAAAGACCTTTTTTTACATTTTCGTTACTACCGCTAACAGTTATTAATATTTTTGCATGAAATTTTTAGAGTAGGTAGATACCAATAAAAGCTACAACTTAAGCTCCGAAAAAACTTCCTACGATAATTATAGTCCCTGTAATTAAATGGCAAAAAATTTTAACATATTTAGCGGTTTTTAATTTTTTTGTCTGGTCGATAGCCGAGTGGGTTAAGGCGCGAGGTGGCAATCGCGATTAATCACACGGACATCGCACCACCGGATTCGAATCCTGGCTCCGGCGCTGACACTATCGGAGGAAATGGTCGTATGTCCGCGTTATTTCAATGTGTAACCCCCTTCCGCACAAGCCCTGGCTTCTGGAATTGGGGGTTGTCTAATTTCTGTGGTGTTTATTTATTTATTATATTTATTTGTGCAAAAAGTTATTGACTGACTTTAATGGTCAAAAACTCATTCTTTTCGTCTTTTTACGAGCTATTTCGTAGTATTTCTTATATACAAATTTTTTTTCTTTCGCATCGAAAACGTGAAAAAACCTGTTTTCGGCACTTTCATGCCCTTCTTTCATCATGTTCCAAATAAAATTTTCTTTCCAAAACATATACATCAAATTCCCACTATTTTCCTCCTAATTATCACGTTCACAAAATAGACTGAGGAATTATTCGAAAGAATTCATATTATTTTGCTATCTGACCCGGATTATAGTCCTCTCCAACATGGTTTCCGTTTTGAACGCTCGACCACGCATGCGGCTGCGAAGATTGTGAGAGATATAGTCGGTGGTCTTGACAGAGGTCAACACACTGCGATTACTTTGTGTGATCTCTCCAAGGCCTTCGACTGTGTCTCCCACTATAAATTAATAGAAAAAATGCAATGGTACGGAATTAGAGGGTTACCTCTCTCGCTCTTCAAATCAGACCTGCTTAACAGTCAGCAGTGTGTTGCCATGGTCAATCAAACGTCAGGATTTCTAAATAATAATTGCAGTGTACCTCAAGGCTCCCTCCTGGGGCCACTGTTATTTTCAATTTATATGAATGACTACTCAATTTACGTTTCCCAGAAAACCCACTCTGTTCGCCGATGACGCTACTCTCTTGTGTTCCGACCATAACATTGACAATCTGTCGGAACTATCCTCTCCCAATGAACTGCAGGCAAAAAATTGGTTCACCTTTAACGAACTAATACTTAATCAAGAGAAAACTCAGAGAATGATTATATCCTCAAATAAAAATGTATCCAAGGGAGAGCATGTTAAACTCCTTGGTATTTATCCAGATCATAACCTTAATTAGGTAAACCATACTGATCATTTGAATAAAAGGCATTCCAGCATAATCTTCTTTTTAAGAAACTAAAAAGCGTTCTTGAATTTAACATATTAAAAAATACTTACTTCTCTCTTTTCCATTCTGGGATTTGCTACGCAGTTGTTTTGTGCATCTAAAGTCTTTCGACAACGAAAATAATTATAGAGTTCTTGTCACCGCTAAATTTACGGAACTCTTATCAAGATTCACAGAAGCACATCCAGTCTCTCCATTCGGTCGGACTATCATGAGCATAACACACGTGCTGCTGGACTTCTTAGAGTATCATACTACAGGTTAATTCTAAGCGCAAAAAATTCCCCCAACTTAAATCTGTATAACCACTTAGGTCCTTCAAAAATAATGTAAAACGTTTCGTTCTGAAGTTCTGTTTTTACTCAATTGATGAATTTCTAAGGACGTCATATTAGGTCACTACACTTTCGAGTATCTAATGCTCATACTTGCAGAATGCTCGTACTTTTTATACCTATTTTATTCGTTACACTTTTATTTTATATTTTCTTGTTAGACAGTGTATAAACGTTATATACAGTATATGTTCTTGTTATTGCATTTACTTTATATGTGTTTTGTATTTTACCTCATAACAAAATTGTTTTCTTTTGTAATGCAACTGCTTACCAGCTGATTTTCCGATTTGTTGCAAATGTTCAATCATGCAACGTATAGTGGTGAAATAAAAACTATCTATATATATTTATATTGGAAAGGTTATTTGCAAATTTCCTCGTCAGAGCACCAAGGATTACTTCAGATATAGAATGAAAAGAAGATTTCACCGAATCAGAAGATTTTTCAGATAAACATTACATCAAAGCGTTTTGAAAATTTCTCGCCAGAATACTAGGAAAAACTCAACAACAACTTTTCGTCGAATATCGAATGCTAAGAAGGTAACTGCGGATGTACTTACTTACATCTTATCCGAGGTCCATTTTTTACCCGCCCCTTTATTCCTGAAGAATGAGAAATGAGGGAATTCAAGAAAAACTATTGGGAAGTGTGTCTATTGTTATTAATATTAGACTCGCCCTTGAACGGTTTTTTATCTAGTTTAATCATAGTGCAAGTTGTTTTAAATAAACTACAATTTTTAAAATATCTGCTTTTACTAACAAATTTGTAAAACATCAAAGACATTTACCTCGATAAAATGCCTCACATTTAAACTGAAAAATTACAAACATACATAAAAACATGAACAATAGCAACAACTAACTGTTTAGTCTGCAAAGTTCGGAGACCCAGCCATATACGTTTTCTGAACCGTAAAACACCATAATTAGCACGTAATTTATTGTTTGTTCTGAAGAAAAAAAATTACGGTTTATTTTGTTCAAATTGCAAAATGTCTCGATTACCAACAATGACATTTACAGTTATGATTCTAATGTTTATTATAAACCTAAACTAATAAAAATAAAATAACTCTAAATAAAAACAAAATTAAAGGAACAAATGAAAACGTACAAATATAAACATTTATAAACTTTGTGATAAGATAATAATATACACGTTTGTTCACAAAGGTTCTGCACTTTTATCATTGTTAGATATATATTTTTCATCGAATCGAGTATTCGGAGGGCTGTAAACACGAATACGACCGCTGCATTTACCAATTGCAAATCTTGTTGTTGAGTTAATATCTTTCGTCGCCCTGATCCAGGATTTCTACTAATCGTACCGTTTATTCTCCACTTTCTTAAAATGTTACACACCGAATTTTTGTCAATATTATAACGCAGTGCAATTTATCTCATTGACCATCCATCTTCTGCTTTAGCAATAACTCCAGATTGAACTAAATCGCTTATATGAGGCATATTAATTTTTTGCACACTTGCAATAAATTATGACAACTAACTGACAATGTCACAAAAATTAAAGTTAGATGTACACAACTAGATTTTAGCAAAATACCGTTATAAGACTTGTCCTATTTTTTTTGCTCACGACCATATTAAACACGTGAATTATTACATATAAGCCACTTAAGAAAATTAGCCCATTCGCCCTTCTGGTTCGCGGGCTAAACTTTTCTTGCATGACATATTGTAACATAACTCATTAGTCTAATAAATAACTATTATTATTTTTATTATTGTCAATGTCATTGTGATACCCACCAATGATTTCTTGTCAAAATAATTTAACATAACTGATATAAAAATCCCTATTTACAATAGACCTTTTTTAAAAAAAACATACTGCTTGATAAAAAATCGATTACTTTAATTTGGCCGCAATAGTACAATTTTAGGTTTTTATAAAAAAATGTTACGTTTCGCGTAAATATTTCCAATTAAGTACCCGTACCCGTACCCGTAGATTTTTAACAAGCTCGACAGGGTGCTGTTCCCTAGTGTAGGATTTATTAAGTAGTTGTCGGTTTATGAAAAAAAAAGTGAGAAAAAAGAAATCAACTGATTTCGATATATGGCGATGGTGGCAAATAAAAATTAAAGCGTGTGAAGTACAATTAAATTACGTAAATTACGGATAGAACTAACGCAAACTAAATGATAGATGGTATTGTGAAGATTTGGTGGTTTCGGTGATATCATCTAGTTGGCTCCGTTCAGGGAGGTTATAAGTATTTGCCATCGAGCGCAAGGACAATGTCTCCAAGTCATTTAGGGTGTTTCAATGGTTGGAGGTGAGTTTGTTCATTCACTACTTATATAATATGCAAGCGATATGCGGTTTATCATACATCGGAATCTCTTCTTTTAGACGTTTTTGTTTCCGCCATAGTTTCGATTTGGATTTATTACGTAACAAGAGGGGAAGCCCTGGAAGCTGGGTTGGTGCCTCCTGAGGAATTACGAAATAATACGCGAACTCGTAATAGCTAATAAGTATACTTCGCGCATTTAAGAAGAAGTCATCAGGTTGACCCAAACGCCGCTCCCAGGATAGGGATAAGTACCGCCTAGCGGGTTCTTCTCACCTTTTGTTTAGCTCAAAGTATATGTTGATTTGTTTGATTGTGTATGGACAATATCATATCGCTTGTGTATACCATTTATTTAGTGTTAATTTATGTACTAGTTGGAAGATAAATTTTAGAAAGTTTTTTAGTATTAGATGTAAGATCGAGGGTTTGATCGTGCACGATACTCGCTCCATTTAATCATTTTGATTTTAACATAATTTATTAACCGCCATGCTGTGCAAATACTGTAATATATTTCTTGTGATTTATATATCTGGGTGTTTTATTAAGGAATTAAGTAAGAGTAAAATTTAGGTATTCAGTTACTCTTGTATAGATAACTTTTGGGGCAGGTAAATAGAATTCCGTGGCGCCCCCTGTAATATATTATTGAGACAAGTGTGAGAACCCGCTCCCGTCTCCACTGCAGCGAAGTCGAGAGCCGAAGCCCCAATTCCAACCCATTACCTAGAGACGAAATAATCTCGTAACCAAAAAAATATTAACTGTTCTTCAGTGTTGAATATTCTAACGTGCTTGAACAGGCTTTGAAACGAACATTTTCGTTAAGCTCTATAATTTTGACACCAACTAAAATTTAAAAAAATTTTAAGATCTTGACTTATAAAAAGATCGCATTATCTACTACTTTCTAATTTTTTGCAATTTAGAAATCGATTCTTTAAATTTCTGAAAATAAAAATTATTGAGAAATTCTTATACTATTGAATTATTTTTTAAGATAAATAAAATATTTATATCAGGAATTTTAAGTACCTATCTAAGTTCATTTGATAAACAGGATAATTGAACAATGAACATACGTCATTTGATATCATGAGGTCGCGGGTGTGAAACAGAAAAAATATATACATTTGAACCAAACGGAACTACAGAGCTTTCAGTAACGATCACAGGACACGTGATCGCAAAAATATAAACAACCAGCTATATACGATGGTATTGCACTAAACAGAAATACCCTAAATAATCCATTGGCGTTCTAGTTAAAGGTAAAAAATTTATAATTCATTTATTTATCAAATTTAAGAACAAGTTTTTAATATTAAAAGCAAATTTAAATGGGATGCCTTTTATCTGAATAGAAAAATGTTCGCAAGAAATAAGTTATTACACCTAATTCAAAATAATCTTTATTTCCACAAACATGAATATAAACATTCGAATCGAATAATTCACAGTAAATAAAAGAAATTATATAACAAAAACTTTTGTTACATGAGATTTAATTTATAAGATGAATGAATACATTTTAATACGAAATGCCAAGAAATTATAACAAATGCTCAAAATGGCTGTCTTGAGTTTCTAAACACACATGGACTCTTCGTTTCATATTTTCGAATACATTCTGTAACTGATCAACAGTAATATGCGGATTTCTCTTTCTATTGCCTCTTGTAATTCGTCAATGGTATGTAATCTATTTTTAAAAACATTTTTCTTCATGTGTCCAAATAAGAAATAATCACAGGGCGTTAGATCTGGAGACCGTGCAGGCCATAGTCCCTGGCTGACCAATCGGTCATCGTAAAACTCCCGTAAAAAATCAAATGAAGCTCTTGTTGTATGGGCAGTGCAGTAGCGCCGTCTTGCTGTAAATAACCATCTTGCAGCTCATCGTCATGCAACTGCGCCAGAAATGGCTCTAAAATAAGAATTTGATACATTTGGGCATTAATTGTTTCACGAAAAAATATAGGGCCTATAATTCGCCATCTGGATATTGCCACCGATACACCAACTTGTAAGGGGTGTAAATTTGTTTCTACGTAAGTGTGAGGATTTTCTGTAGCCCATGTCCTGTAGCTCTGACTATTGATATAACCTGTTAAGTGGAACCACGTTCATCAGTAAAATAGGTTAAATCCAATACATTGTTGTAATTTAAATTTCCGTTGAACCAACGACAATATCTTACTCGACTTTCAAAATCAGGGGGTAATAGTTCTTGAACAACGGTTACCTTGTATGGATGCAAATGGAGTTTTTTAGTGCTTTATGGGTTGTTCCAACTGAGAGACCTAAAAAAAAAATTTGTTGATTTGTCGTTTAGGTATATTAAGACATCTGAAGAGAACCGATTCCCAGTTTTATATATTTTTTTATTTGCATTCAGGTTTTATATATAAACAGAGTTTTAATATGTATCGTTATTAGTTGTTGATAACAATTTTCAATAAAGAAATTCATATTTTATATTTTCAAGAAACTAAATTTAAATGGTATGTAACGTATTCAGTAATTAAAAAATTTAGTGTAAAAGTACCTACCTGTTTGAGCGGACAACTTTGGTATGGATTTTGTCGGGCTTTGATTCATTCTTTCTCGAACGTCGTTCATAACCACTTCAGTTAAAACAGTTGGCCTACCAGTGGATTTTCCCTTGCAAAAGCAGTGTTTTTTTGCAAAACGATCAATGAGTACATATTTACGATTTGAAAATGTGTCATATGGAATATTTGTGTCAGGAAATTTTTCCATAAATTGTTCGATGCATGATTGCAACGAATACTTCCATGACCCATCTTCCTTGCGAGTTCCACTTCGAAAATGATCCATCAAAATGAAGGCATCTTGCTCTGGCGTAAAAACCATTGCAAGATTGGACTAGAATAAAATTTAAAAAACATTACTTAACCTAACATTCTTTTTCTCTTTATCATTACTCACTAGAAGATAACTGATGTAAATTATATAGTTCTGAAAAGAACTGATTAGTACTCAAATAATAATTAAAACAATTCAAAGCTCGTGAAAAAGAACTGAAAATTATGCAATATCCACCAAAACACTACTACTACTACTACTACGACTATGATATGACATTACAGATTAAAATAAATAATTAAAAGTTAAGATATGCCTACAAGAAGATTGTATGACGCTAAATGTTCAGCATAGACAAAGCGTTGCCTTATTGGTTCCGTTGGGCGTGTTCAGTTTCAGAATAAATTAAACCGTGCGTTCCGCCGAGATTTCGTGTAACTTCGTCGAAAAAAATCGTCAGCAAAGATAATTGAAAATGCACCCTTAGATACATACGAATTAAAATATCCCTAGTATGGAAGGTTCTGACAAGCCTAAAAGATGAACTAAAAAATCACGTGTCCTGTGATCATTATTGAAAGCTCTGTATAAGGCAATTACGGGCTTTCTTTATATTAACTGAAATTTTCTTAATGTGTAAAGGAATACGATTAAGAAACTGGTTATATCATGTAAATGTTGATTAATTTATTGTATATTAAGATTTTTATAACAAAGTTAACAGACTTGAATAATATATACTTGCTCTCAAGTTTATTCCGAACTAATTAATATTGTCAATGTTTGAAAAATTGAAAATAACTTTGTCAAAACATGTTTCTATTTTTATCCTTGAGTAACATCTTTGAGATCAATAACACCTGCATTTGGATTTAAAATTTACTGTTGGCAAAATATGGGATAGAATAAAAAAATTTCGTCAAGTCGATTGGTTTTAAAAAATAAGTTTGACATAAATGTCAGATGTTATCTTAACCGGTCAGTGATTTCCTCAAGAGTGGCTAAATCTGGTGCGTGCTGGCCCACTGGAAAATGGGAAATTTCCAGTGATGTTAAAGATCCGAAACACTCATTAGAAAGTATTTTTCATTAAAAGAGATCTACTATTTGTTTATAAAAATATTTGTTACTTTCCACCGATTCTATTTACTAAACGTATAGTATGGTATTTCCAGTGCCTTGGCAGCGTATTTGGCTTTCAAGGTTCTTATAGGTTATAAAATAGCAATGGCAAATGAAATGAGAAGAATAAAAATTATATATTATAAGGACTAAGTCTGTTTCCTCTATTTTATATTTTCAATATACGTTGTTATTCCTTCTCACAAAGGTGGCAGTCGTTTGGAAATTGCAAACTATAGACCTATTTCTATTATTTCAAATATAGCCAAAATTTTTGAAAATTGTTTTAAAGAGAGACTTACAGATTTTTTAAACAAATTTGATATGCTGTTCTCAAATCAATTTGGATTTAGAAGTAATGAAAGCACCGAAATAGCTGTTTTTGAGTTAATTAACGACTCATTGAACAAAAATGAAAAATGTTTGACTATATTTCTTAATTTGGCTAAGGCTTGATACTGTTCCGCATAGTATACTGTGTTAAACAGAGCTGAGTCCTTGGGTATAAGGGGAAATGTTCTAAATATTTTAAAAAGCTATCAAGATGATAGAAAACAATTAGTAAAAATTAACGAAACTTTACGTAATCCTCTTATAAATCAAGATAGATGTCCCACAGGGTACAGTACTTGGCCCAACACTTTTTTAAATTTATATAGATCAAATAGCAAGAATATATAATAATGCCAGTATAATATTGTATGCAGATGACAGGGCACTAGTATTCAAAAGTAATAGTTGGGAAGTACTGTAAAATGTTAGTTAGACAATAATCTCTTAACTAAATAAATTAATTTGTGACTTTTCCGTCTCAAGTGCTACCAGCGGTGATACTAAAAATATTACGATACATAATCTAGATTGTTTAGAAAATGGATTAATTACTTGTCCTTGTATAAAAAATAGATATAGTGGAAAATATTAATTATTTGGGAATCATTTTTGATAGACACTTGAGATGGAAACTGCATATAGTACATTCCAACAACCGTATTAGAAAATGCATTTATCTCTTTTATAAGCTGAGAGATTACCTTAACATTCAAACGCTAAAAATGGTATATATACCTTAGTCGAATCAGTAATAAGATATGGGTTAATTGTATGGGGAGATTTGTACAAGTCTTCGCTAAATCCATTAAATGTTACACAAAATACGATAACGAAAGTTATGTTAAAAAAAATAAGCGATATCATATTCAATTATATTTAGAAAATAATATTTTTAATATAAGATTTTATATATTCAATCCTCAATAATATTTATACATATTCATAAAGATAAATTTCAACAAATGACAAAATCATATATCACACGTGCGGTAAGAAACGAAAAATTAATTATAAAGAAATTTGAAAAAACACGGTGTCAACATTTTATTACTATTTCGGACCTAAACTTTAAAATTTAGTACCTATAAACATTCGAAACATTAAGCGATTACATATTTAAAAAATATATATATTGACTATATATAAAAAATGATCAATCAACTTAGCTCTATGTTTAATAACGCATAGTTAGTGGTGATTTTCGTGTGTGATGGTTTTGTATTCTCCAGTTGCTACCTGGTCAAATATTTCAGTAACATAAGTATATATACTGTGGAACCTAACACAAACTGGTTGCAGTTTAGCTTGTTCCATATTATTTCTGTATAAACTTATTTATTTCTGTTATTTTGTCCTAATAATTATGAATTGCAATTAACTTTCCTTTCCTTTTCTGCACTGTGAATGTATGTTTAACGTTTGTTTTATATTTTAGTTAATTGAAATTAAATTATCATTTATTTGGTGTATTACTTGTATTTCCAGAAAATCAAAGTTAAAATAAAACGCAAACATCATTTTAATACATGAATTTATAGTCGGAACAACAGCCACATAACAATTTTATACTATAATAAAAATTGTGCAGCAAATGTATAAACATGAAGTTAAACAATCTAAATATTTAAGACAATTGTCTAATTATTATATAGGAAAGTTTATTTTGCTACAGTAATGACCATACTGATATATTTCAGAGTTGGTTATGTAAATAACAAGAACCATATTATACAATCAAATCTCCGTGTTATTTTGGCTGAAATTAGAGTTGTAGCAATCGCCCATATAATTATATCAATTGTGTTGTAAATGATAGTTTACACTCACGTAAAATCTCGTAGAATGCTGGGGAAATCTCCCAAAAGTGAATAAAAGGACAATCGAAAAGTTGCGTATACTGTCAACTATATGAAAACGCGATTCCTCGAAGGTTGATGATTGCGTTATATCACCCTTCAACTGATGGGTTTTTCTCAGCGATGGATTAATTGATTTGCCTCTTGCCAGCAAGATGGCCATCCTGAACATTATTCTCGTATTGTTGTTAACTAGCTAAATTTGGAATTCAGTTTTATGGCAGCCAAGAATCTTTGACGATTATTTCATATCACTATCGGTAAAATGTCTTCGAAAATATCATTCAACAGAGTATTTTTTTTTTGTATATGCAAAGTTATTACAAAACTAGCAACGATCGACCGAGATACACACTTAGTGCCGCTCTTTTCTCTCTTATTCCAATAGTGCGCCAATTCATAATTTGTAAATAGACTGAAGCAAATATCAATGTGCCTCTGCACCGTCTAAAAGAGCTATTAGTCCAATATTCAATAAGGCATGAAACCATTACCAAACTACCAGAGATTAACCAAGTTTTAAAAGTAGTAATCTACAGCGAAAAATATTTGGAATGTAATTGACATCCAGATATTATTGAGCCTCATATAAATACATGTTAGTCAGTCAAGGGTTATGTGTATAAACGTTATGATCATAAATGTACTTATATAAATATTAAATTATGTAATATTTTTCATTAAGTGTTGCACTGTAATTTAAATTTTTATGTTGACATGTAAACTACCAATTATTGATCGACGATTAAATAAAGTACAAGGCGAATGGAATTTCAAGATGGTGTGTACCTAGTAATTAAGTTATTTATGTGTAACAAATGAAATATAATTTAAATATAACACGAATCGTTTTCATTTACCTGCATAATTACAAAGAATAAAATATGCGTAGATACGTTCAGTAATACAGACTTCTAGATGCAAGGTTAAGAAAAAAACGCTGCTTATGATAGAGTTAACTATGTAGATCAATTTTAGGCAAAGCAATAAACAACTTTTTATGGAAGTATCACATTCGCAGCATTTTTATAAGCACAATACTTGTTTACTAACGCATTTAAAATGAGTAAAAGTTTCACTGGAGCGTTGCCTATTGAGAATATCGATTTGACTAATATTTATTTATTTAATGCATGATTTTACTATTAATAAACGATTTTAGTATAAAATCAAGTATCCGAATTAAGACGTCATGTCATCAGTGTATCTGTCACTGTCAAACTTATAATATAAATATTTACAAACACAAATCAGATAATGCTAATTAATAAATAAATAATTGAATTGTATTAGGTTTAATCAAATAAAAAATTAAAATTAATAAATGATTTTACTCTTAATAACGATTTTAGAATAAACACCCAAAAATACATAAAATGAAATATTCAAATCAAGACGCCATATCATCAATATTTGTCACTGTCAATTTAATGGATAATTGAATTTGTACATTATGAATAATAATTTAAAATCAGATTTTCTCCATTCTGTCAAAAATACAAGCGACGGAAAAATTTTCTGACTAACTCGTTTATTAAAAGGGGATTAATCATACACTTGTTCATTAAATAACTATAATCGTTCGTTCGTTCGTTCGTGTCTTTGTTCCCTCGCTCCTTCCTTCATTCTTTCATTCGTCTATTCGTTCATTAGCTCATTTGTTCTTTCTCCCATTCGTTCATTAGTCCATCCATTCATTCATTGATTTATCTGTTAATGTATTTTTGTATTCATACCACATCTAACGATATAACATAAAATATGAACAAAATCCATCTCATTATCTTGTTTATTATTTCCTACTGAGAAAACTGATAACCTTATAACACTTAATGACGTTTTGCCGCTTTTAATTTGACATTTTTTGTTGTCCCAATGAATCACTTGCCTTCATCCATTCATGAAACTTTCTAACAACATATTATCGTGACTTCATATTACAATCTTCCTATCATCCCATCTCGTATTGTAATGTGATACATTGCGATACTTGCATCGTAAATAACTATTACTTTCAATGCTTAATACAAACGAAACATTACAAAACAGTTATCTCCAAATATTGTTTAACACCAATCTTTTTTATTTCAGTGATGAAAAAATTGTAATTCAACTGGCGAAGACAAGCCCCGAGTGTGTGCTGTCATTTTCTGAATTGGGTCCTTCATACATGAGCCCTGATGTTTGCGTTGGAGAACTAGACTGTAATATTTTCTTTCCGCCCGGCTATAATGCTCCGGAAATAGCGGTAACGGAGGTAAAGAAGAAGTCAAAAAAACGAGGCAAAAAGCAAGCCCCTGCTGAAAATAAAGAAGTTTCTGTAACCACTGGCGAAGCAAATATTGATCAAAGCGAGGCTACTGAAACTGACCATGCCGAAGATGAAAACGAGGAGCAAGAAAGTGATGAGGACAAGGGAGATTCAGTAGAAATTGATAATGACACTTTGACAGAAGCCGACAAAACCACTCCTCTGACAGGAGCCGACAAAGCTACGTCACCCAGAAAGGAAGAACAATCCCAAGAATGAAGTTTTATAGGAATTTTTACAGCACAATCTAATTTGAAATCTTCCAGGGCGCATAGAATTTTTAGATACCGACAAACCCAATCTTATGCTTTGACGTAAAGATGATAGGCCAGGGGACAACATAAAGAGTAATAGCTATTTATATTATAAGTGGTCTTTTGTAGCACGCGTCTGCAATTTACAGAACGAACCTAAGGTGAGTTTTGTGCAAGGATAGTTAAAACAGTCCTTGATTTCTGTGAATGACGAGTGCTATGAAATAAGTACTTTAAATAGCACGTATAATATACAAGATTTTATCTACTCTCGACTTATTAATTTTTTTACACATAAAAAACTTCTAAAAATTAATCAATATTATTTATTGCCAACACACAATATCTATAAGTAATAAATAATCAACACTACTTATTGTAAATATTAATCACACAATTTTGATAATATATGAGATTAACTCCAGATTGGGAAGACGTTGCCTTCGTATTAGCAGTGGTACAAACATCCAATTTGTTTTGTGTTTCTGATGAAGTACTTTCATCTAATATTTTAATTGCATTTATCTTTTTGTTTTCTTTGAAGGTTTCAATGTACCCCTCTGCCATTGCATTATTTTTCCATCTACTATGCCTTTTTACCGTTACAAGGCCGGCTCCAGCATTCGCTAGTACTGACGTTGAGGAACGTCGGAAACAGGTCCAGCATACTGCCTAGGGTTGGATAGTTTCAAAAAATTGGCAATTTTATAGGGTACTGCCCCAATTGTATTTATACCAACCGATATGTTAATACATTTCTTATTTCTATATGTAACGAAAAAATAACGATTGTGTGTACAATTTGGAGGTCTCATTTCAGCATACTTTTTAACAGTATCCATCATATCAACACCTTCTATGTTTCCTGGATTATAATAAATTCTCTATCAATTTTTATTTTTTATCTCTAAGTCGGACTTCGAAGTAACTTTCTTCATTTATAACATCTTCTTTTAATAAGTTTGTCAATTCCGCTCTTCTACAGGCAACCGCTCCCCCCCTACTCCAAAAATCAGGAAAACCTTAAAAAATAAATATTTTGTTGAAAAAGTAAAAAGAATATTGAATAAATTACCTTTAAATTCAAATATATTTGATTGTCGGCTGTTTGTAGAAATGATGTTATATGTTTTTTGGTTAAAATTATAGATTTTTTCCGATTTTCTTTTCAGCATGGCAAATAAATTAGTTTTTTCTTATTGACAGTTCTGTTTTTAACATGGAATAATAACTCCATAATGAAGTAGGTTTACGATTCATACTTAGTTCGTTGAAATATGCTAGTAGAACTTTTTCACCAGTTACATCCTTAATTTTCTTTTCATAGCACAATTTCTCATATCTCTCAAATACAAGGCATACTGTGCGCGAGACTTCTGTGGAACAAAACCTAGAATTTCTTCACTTTCTTCAGTGTCTGAAGGCAAATCTTCATCGAAAAAACTCATGAATTTATTTTGATTTCAACGTTTTCAATACTTTTTGGTAATATCTAAGTTAATAACAATAGCTGTTTGGCTCTTTAGCAACTGGTGGTGTCGGTCTCTTCATCGACCAGCCAACTATGCCGCGGGTGTTATTCTAACCCGACAGTGACAGACATAATTAATGATATTTGTCAGTGTTGAGTTGGGGAATAAAATAATCATCGATTTTATTACTTTTTTTAACCTCTCCACAATAAAATTGTGAGAGGTTACTAAAATTGGTTCAAAAACGAAAATTGAGATAACATCAAATTTTTACGTTTTGAGGTCCTAGGAACCCAAAAAAATGGTTTTTGAAAAATGTCTGTGTGTGTATGTGTGTTAGCACGATAACGCCGAAACTACTGAACGGATTTGAATGAAACTTTGCGTGTGCGTTTCTTTAGTGCCCCAGAAGATCTGAAAAGGTTTTGATTAAGATCGGATTACGTTTAGTGCCATTTTGACGCAACAAGTTGTTTATTTTATCATTACTTTCAATTTGCAATGGAACCATTGAAATGCAGTTAAAATTCTGATTTCAACGATATATCATACTGCCACGTTTTCGATTTGGTTTCCGTGAAAAAAATTAAAAACAAAGCAAATATGGCATAGATCGCATTTCGTATGTTGTCGTGAAACTCGTCACATCACGTGTCAATTCACGTATGAGGGCTTCTTCACTGCTCTAGAAGTAGAGCAGATTACGTTTAGTGCCGTTTTTAAATATATATATACAGACAAATCGAAGAATTAAACTACAAATATTCCTCTAAAATCTAGTCAAATTACTGAAATGCTAATGTTTCATTTAACAAAAACAGCCGCGAGCGATCGGATTGCAATGAGCAAATTTTGACGATTGTCATTGTCATCGTTTGCCATCCGATAACGCTGGTATCATGTCATGTTAATAAGATTTCGGCATATTTGTAACTTTTAGTGGATTGTCTCAAACTTTAAAGGTAGATGTAACAATATCAATATCATATGCTTTCTGTACCTTCGTTGGTGAATTTATTATAGATTATCACTTTACCAATTTTCAGTTTGTTGCTTTACAGATCTGTAGTATTTAGGATAACTAGACTTTCTTAGTCGTTCAAGTGATGTTAAAGTTGTTAATATCCTAATAGTATATTATTCAACGAGCGATAATGTAGGTAATAACTCGCATAGATGATTGTAAATTCATTAAGTTGAGGGTTTTTTTAGTGCCCCAGAAGATCTGGAAAGGTTTTAGATGATATCGGATTACGTTTAGTGCCATTTTGTCACACAATTTATTGCTCTTTTCGGCTTCAAAGATCCACCGAGTGGGGAGGTTCCAGCCGCTTCCAGTAGCTGCCGATTTTTTTACAATATAAGGGAAATATTTAGTGAAAGTCTAATTGATTTAATTACTTGCAGTGTGCTAGTACTAATTTCTAAGTCAAAAATGTGTGAATTAAATTGCAGAATACAATTGCGTGCTTTTTTTTATAAAATGCGTGCAATAAATATATATATCGCATTAGTGCTATAAATAACGTCATTATGACATTAAAATGAGTGCCATATTACTATCAAGATATAACGAGAGTAGATAAAAATATTTATAAATGAATGCACATTACTAATTATAGACAGTTATTTAACTTTAAATAATAAGTTATTAAAAATTCAATTTCTTGTTATGTCTATTGGAGTTAATTTAACTTTTTTTCCTCAACATTTTTTAAAGGACCTCTCGTGTCGGTCGTCCCACATTACTTACAGACTGCAGTTTCGACCTGTTGACTCTCGTCAGAGCAAGGTAGGCATGCGACGAACGACACGAGGATCCTTTGACTATTTGGTACATGTCGGTGTCGTTAGGATAGCGACATGCAAAATAGTCAGCAGGCGCCATCTAGCGGTCCAGTGTCTGCTGCAATCGAGAAATAAATAGCCTAACTGGGCTTAGCATAGTTCAAATGTGCTTTTAGAGGGCGGAATATTAAACATAATATTTCAGTCGCAAAACTCCTCTATAAAATCCTTATTTTACTATAAGGAACGTAAGTTATTACACTTAACGCGCCAGAATTTTATAGAGGAGTTTTGCGGCTGATGTTTTAATACTCCGCCCTCTAAAAGCATATTATTTTGAACTATGCTAAGCCCAGTCAGGCTATTTATTTTTCGATTGCAGCAGACACTGGACCGCTAGATGGCGCCTGCCAACTATTTTGCATGTCGCTATCCTAACGATACCTAGATGTATCAAATAGTCAAAGGATCCTCGTGTCGTTCGCCACATGCCTACCTTGCACTGACGAGAGCCAACAGCTCGAATCGAAATCGAATCGAAACATTAGCGTTTTGTTGGTAATACACAGTTATTACACTTAATGCGCTAGGCTTGTAACATGTAATTCAGCGCTCGGCGGGGCACATAGCCCGGAGAGTAGCTGTTGGTTGCAGTCTGGTTACGTTCCTTATAGTAAAATAAGGATTTTATAGAGGAGTTTTTCGACTGAAATATTGTTTTAATATTCTGCCCTCTAAAAGCACATTTGAATTATGCACATTTTTCACTCGGTACTAGAAGGTAGATACATCACAAACGTAAAAAATATAAATATAATTAGTGATGTATACTATTAAATGAAATGGATTGTTGAATATATTGAAATATTAAATAAATTATACCAACTATCGAATGCGTTCCTTATTCATTACCTATTTTTTATGTGCAATTTAAAGCACACATCACTTACTTCCCAGGTTCTAATCGAATCATGATTAAAAAATAAGTAAAAACTGTGTACATAAAACCGATGATTTCCACAATAATCAATTCCGATGGCCCTTCGCTTTTAATAAAGATATTTCAGGCAATTTGTTTTAAACCTAAAATTGTTTGTATTTGGCTTTCTCAGAATAGAGTAACAATCTAACAAATAACAGTGTTTTCATATATAGTAGTAATTATCCGAAAATCCAATTATTAAATTAGTTTTGAACTATTTAAAACTTTATAAAGATCAAGTTAAAGATTGATAAGATAAGAATAATCCAAAGACAAATAACCTCAACTTCTACACACAACACTTACAATTTCCTCGGCCCTAAAACTGCAATGCGTAACTCATTCGGATCCTGCGCGAATTTCAGTTTGATCAAGTGTTATTACATTATACTGCTATTTTATTTATATATGTATTTCACTGAGTCGGTGACTATAAACCAAATTTTCAAAAATTAATGAGCATGGATCATATTGAATATAAAGAATGAATTAGCATTAAGCAACGGCTGAGAATTAGCACCCAACTTATGATTACCCCTTTGTTGTAGTCAACTTTTACAGGTTTGCTAAAAGGTGTATTGATAATTGCTAAATATGTCACTATAATAATTATTAGTAAGTTGCGTTCTAGAATCTGGAATTGGTTGGGAGGGTGGTCAATAAAAATTATTGAACCACAGCACTTAGGCCCCATTTCGCCCCTTGTACATCCTCCCTGTAGGCAGACCCTCGTCTAGGCCTCCAACCAACCTAATCTTGCGAAATAGGTGGTGATGCTGCCTAGGGGCATCTCTCTTACATCTGCCAATGTAGGCCAACGTTGTCCCAAAATGGATTCTCTGATTGATGAAATGGCAGAACAGTCACAGAGTACATGTTGAACCGTTTCATCTTCTTGTTCACAACCTCTACAGAGAGGTGTTTCGCTTAATCTCATATTATGTAGATGTTTTCTTAACGGACAGTGTCCAGTCTGGATTCCTGATATAAAACGTAGGTTCCTTCTGGACATTGCCAGGTAGTCCATTACTGTACCCTTGTTGGGATATTTTAGTAGTTCCCTAGCCTCATTTCACAGGCGACTTCTGGTCTCCCCACAGCCTACATTTGATTGTATGCCAACGGATTTGAGGCATACCATTGTTGTCAGAGTCACTCCTCCTAGGTATATATCTAGTGGTGGCAGACACAGCATTACCTCCATAGCTCTTGTTGGCGTTGTTCACATGGCTCCTGTAATGCTTAGGCAGACAACTCTCTGCACTTGACTGAGCTTGACCTTAGCTGTAATCTGTTTGCTCTTAGGCCACCAAACCACAGCTGCATAGATTGTCATTGGTCTTATGATGGCAGTGTATACCCACATAACCACTATGGGTTTCATTCCCCAGGTTTTCCCCACGGTCCTGCGACACTACTCATAAGAAGTGTAAGCCTTCTTTAGTCTTCTGTCTATGGTATATTAGTACTAATTTCAAAAGGAATTTTCCTTCCAACAAATATAATATATCTTATAACTTTCGCAGAGCTAATATTCCGGTCTTATATAATTTAATTGTCGTTATTGACCGCTTGAATCTTTCTCTGACATTCGTAATTGATCTATGCATAGCAAAATTTTTCGCTGTAAATAAGAAAAATTATCTTCCACGGTATTATTAGCGCATAATAAATAATATCAAGCTAAAGGAAAAATAAATGGGCATTCGATGAATTTAAAATCAATATCGAGTTTGTTGGAACTGCCGAAACCACAGCCTCCTTAACCGTAGAAGACTGTGCTGAAACTAATATAAATAACGATCCGACTAAATTTTGATCGTTTGCAGACAACAAGAAGTGGTTGTCTAACGTATCTAGTAAAATATCAATGATACAACGGTAATTTGGCAATTCGTCAAGCATTCAACGCCTTTGCAGACTTATCCTCCAAATTTTATGCATCTTCAGCCGATATCATTGCCACTTTATTAGACGATTAAGGGATTAATAATTGAACAGTTCATTTACAGGTATTTGATGTAAATTAAGTAACCAAAGATGACAACGAGCCCCGATGAAATACCTGTATTTTTATTGGAGGACTGCACATATGTGCTAGCTATGGCCTACTTCCTGTGCATTTACATATGAGGGGGGAAGCAGTACTTGGTACACTAAGACTTAAATTCAAACAAGGTGATCTGGTTGGTCAGCCAAGGATTTTGATGCTAATCAATTTTGAGCCCATGACCAAACCCACTGACTCAACGCCATTGGAAAAGGACTATGACTAGGCACAGATACAGGGGGGTGGTGGGGCAGTGGGTGCAAGTACCACTCACCACCGACGCACTTTATTTTGACCAATTTCAAAATGTTCTATTGTTGCACCCAAACAATAATAATAAAAAAAGTTTATGCCATATATATTTTGTTCTCTATACCTATAGGTTGAGTAGACTATGGTTACTACGCCACGAGTAGTAGCCGGCGAGGAAGTGAGGAACGCACTCTCCACTCCCCTCATCACCGCCCGCGCACTTGATTGAATGGAGTAATCGAGACAGTGTTTTGACGTGCGCCAACAGGCAATACGTTTGTCCCTTTTTTGAATGATTATTCCTTTGATATGCTGATTGAAACAGGATCGAAGCATTGCAGTTGGAAAAGGGCCAATTATCTGATACACAGATGGATGGCTGAAGAGGTAGGTGTGGGCGTAGCGGGGCCTAAACGGAGACTATCGAGAGCCTTTGGCAACATCCCAACCATCTTCTAGACAGAAATTGGTTAGGTTATTGATCTGTGTCAAAGAATGTTTAAACAAAGGCATTCGAAGTGCATTAGGGGCTCTAAGATTCTATACTTTGAGCCTAAAATTACTTAGGAATTTAGACAATCTCTGAAGCAACTGGCTAATAACAACAAGGATCCATTGATGTGGGCTAGAGGGAGGGAATAGAAAGTAACAAATTGCAAAAAAGTAGCTAAAGTGCGATTTTTCAGGCTCGAACTATTTTATGGTTTATCTAAGAGACACGTAACGGGTGAGATTCAAAAATGGAAAAGGAACAGAAGATGTTCTACAGGCTAGAGGAGTAATACTATAAGCCAAAGACAAGCGGAAAAGTTCATAACTTACTCGGCAAAGAATGCTACAATGCTTCTCGAACTCGAGTAGTCCGAACTAAGGGTGATTCCATTCCTTCTAATAGACTACTGTTCCTTCACATACTATCTCAAGATCATGGACAAGACAGTAGATGATAAATGCAGATACTGCGACGCTGCAGCTAAGACCGTGGAAGATATAAATTGTGAATGCAAGATATTAATCTGCTTTAGGCGAGAGTACCTGGAACAGGTGGAGTTTACACCTGAGGACATAGGAAAATTAGTTCCCAGGAACATCACAAGCTTTGTAAAGGTCTTGGAATCCTAGACAATCTATATAAAAGAAACTTAACCCTATTTGAGATTTAAGCCACGTACCTTTAGTTTGATACGCTAAGTTATTGAATTACATTACATAAACAGAGTTTAAATGTGTATATAATATGAACTACGATATTTTAAACAATTTCACACTTCTGTAATTCTTTTCCCAAATGGAATTTGTCAATCTTGTCCATCCATTTCAAGACATTATCTAAGAGTGTACCAAATTTCAGCTCTTTAGAATATGCAGAAATTGGTTTTCTTTTCTGGACAACGTACATTCAGCTTTATATATGGATAGATAGATAGATAGATAGATTGTAAAATACCATAAACCTCTTGAAAGTAAAATTTACCAGTTACCCATTTAAAAAAATCGGCAGCTACTGGAAGCGGCTGGAACCTCCCCACTCGGTGGATCTTTGAAGCCGAAAAGAGCAATAAATTGTGTGACAAAATGGCACTAAACGTAATCCGATATCATCTAAAACCTTTCCAGATCTTCTGGGGCACTAAAAACCCCTCAACTTAATGAATTTACAATCATCTATGTGAGTTATTACCTACATTATCGCTCGTTGAATAATATACTATTAGGATATTAACAACTTTAACGTCACTTGAACGACTAAGAAAATCTAGTTATCCTAAGTACTACAGATTTGTAAAGCAACAAACAGAAAATTGGTAAAGTGATAATCTATAATAAATTCACCAACGAAGGTACAGAAAGCATATGATATTGTTACATCTACCTTTAAAGTTTGTGAGAATCCACTAAAAGTTACAAATATACCGAAATCTTATTAACATGACATGACACCAACGTTATGGGATGACAAACGATGACAATGACAATCGTCAAAATTTGCTCATTGCAATCCGATCGCTCGCGGCTGTCTTTGTTAAATGAAACATTAGCATTTCAGTAATTTTACTAGTATCATGCGAAATGCGATCTATGCCATATTTGCTTTGTTTTTAATTTTTTTCACGGAAACCAAATCGAAAGGGTGGAAGTATGATATATCGTTGAAATCAGAATTTTAACTGCTTTTCAATGGTTCCATTGCAAATTGAAAGTAATTATAAAATAAACAACTTGTTGCGTCAAAATGGCACTAAACGTAATCCGATCTCAACCAAAACCTTTTCAGATCTTCTGGGGCACTAAAGAAACGCACACGCAAAGTATTATTCAAATCCGTTCAGCAGCTTCGGCGCTATCGTGCTAACACACATACACACACACAGACATTTTTCAAAAATCACTTTTTTGGGTTCCTAGGACCTCAAAACGTAAAGATTTGATGTTATCTCAATTTTCGTTTTTGAACCAATTTTAGTAGCCTCTCACAATTTTATTGTGGAGAGATTAAAATAGATTGAAAATTAGTTGGTAAATAAAATGGTTTCATATGTAAGGGATATGCCATTTTCAGTAGGCCGCCATGTTGAAAAAGCTACTCTTGGCGGATGACTAAAAAATATTTTCATGTCTTGTATTAACTTAGACATGTGGCCCTGAAATCTCGTTTAGTACCCACAACGTTTACTAAATTCAAAATTCACACTTCTATCTGTTTGCATATGAAATAGTTCACATATTACTCATATTTAAGACATTACTAGACTCATTATATTATTCGCTTCTAAAAACTTGCTATTTCCATTTTTAGCTTCTTTTGTACTAACGTCCGTCATTGTCAATAAAATACGGAAACGATTACAGCGGATATTTTAAATCGATTTTTAAGCTCTTTCGAACAAATACCATAGATTAATTCTATTGTATTACAGTTAGTTGAATTTCCGCGAAACAATTGATTTTGTCGAATTTAAAACATTTTTTCATATTAAATAACACTTACTACTCCATCTGTATCACAGGAATTCTCGGATAGTTCCACTCACAATATATTTTTTTCATATCACATATTAATTAAATATTCTGCAAATATAACGTGCAGAACCTGAGTCAAAGGGGTGACACTTGGAAAATGCAAGCCAAACATTTTCTAACCCAAGACACCATAGGCTATGATTAATCATGTTTACCACGTAATAAGTTTAACCAATTAAGGTATCGTGGAAAAGAAATACATATAATTCAAAAACAAGTAGCAATGTCACTACGTATTAGTAGGAGAGCTGGTAGACATTTTTGGGTAGGTATTTGAGCCACTGTGAAAACTTGTACAATACATCTTTGTAATATCTGAATACAAAAACGAGAACCTGGCTGAAGGGTAGTGGGGCTTAACCGATCCTTAAATTTTTAAATTAGCGAAATTTTTTTCCAAAAAATATTCTTTAGGCATTTTGAAATTTTAATGCCTTTAAATTTAGTATTTAAGGAGTTGAAAAATAAAAATTCCAGATCACTTAGTCGGGTCTAAAACTTTCTCAGATGTTTGCAAAATTATATTTCAAAAAAATTGAAAAGATATATTTGAGGCATGTTAAAATTGATATAGAATAATATTGAAACGTAATATTTTTAGTCGCAAACTCCTCTATAAAATCCTTATTTTACTATAAGTAACGTAGCCAGACTGCAACCAACAGCTACTCTCCGGCCTATGTGCCTCGCCGAGCGCTGAATTACAAGTTACAAGCCTGGCGCGTTAAGTGTAATAATTGCATATTACCATCAAAACGCTAATGCTTCGATTGCAACAAACACCAGCCGAAAGACTGATCCTACTTAAAGGAGCTCTCGTGCCAGCATTAGCGTTTTGATGGTAATATGCAATTATTACACTTACGTTCCTTATAGTAAAATAAAAATATTATGTTTTAATATTCCGCCCTCTAAAAGCACATTTGAGATAGAATAAATATTGGTAACTAAAAATAGATATTTTCATTGATTGTTAGTAAGAATTTTGGTTCTCGATCACCTGGCAGGTAGAATGTCCCACCGAAACGACTTGCCTTTTTGAAAATATCTATTTTTAGTTACCAATATTATTTTGTATCAATTTCAACATACCTCAAATATATCTTTTCGATTTTTTTTTAATATAATTTTGCAAATATCTGGCAAAGTTTTAGACCCGACTAAGTGATCTGGCATTTTCATTTTCCAAATTCTTAAATACTAAATTTAAAGGTATTCAAATTTCAAAATGCCTCAAGAATATTTTTTGCAAGAAACTTCGCTAATTTAAAAATTTAAGGGTCGGTTAAGTCCCACTACCCTTCAGCCAGGTCTGCGTTTTTGTATTCAAATATTACAAAAGACGTATTGTACAAGTTTTCACGGTGCCTCAAATACCTACCCAAAAATGTCTACCAGCTCCTGGACTATATCCTCTGCAGTCTCATCAATTCTTACTGGAAGCCTTAATAACTATCTTCATGTGAATTGTTAGAGACAATTTACCATAGGCGTCTCTAAATTGTGTTTTTAATAGTATGCCAAAAAAAAACAGGCAGAACCAAAAATACACGAGGACATATAAAAAACTTGGCCCGAACTTAGTGTTGCTGTATTTAGAATATTATAAAACATATTAATTACCTACTTGAGAAATAAATTTAAATTCTCATTAGTTTGCAAAAATACATAAATTGATATACTTTTTTTCAACTTTTTATATAATTATGATGATAAACAACCTTGATGCTTTATTTCTGATTTTTTTAACTTTTACGTACGTTCTCACGTTATAAATATTTCCATGGTATACTTTCATTTGTCATTGAAAATCATAACTAACTAAGTTTTTATATATAAAATAGTTTTCCTATTAATAATTGTACTTCCTAAATTTTCAATGATCTTACATCTATATGATATTGATATCTTATTGCCACAGCATTTGACCAATTTGGTGATCACTATTCAATAAATTATGTACCTAACATATCTTTTCCAGCTCATCGAGAGTCAAAAAATAACATTAAGCAGCAGTAGTAAAAATAGTAATTATATACCAAGAAAGTTTTTCCCTTCTTGCCCATGGTATAAAACTCAAAGCAAAAAAGATACCCCTAGTGTTATTTGAAAGAGCACATTTTTCTGCATATAGTCCTTTAAATTCTGTGACATATTGCATGACGAAATTATCGAGAAGAACATCTTAACTACTTATAACATTGTAACAAAACAAAAATACAAGAATTAGCACAGCAAAAAAATAATTAAATTAAACGTTCAAATTGCGTGCCATTTGCTTCTTGACAATATCCAAGCCGAAACTAAAATTCTCGCAAAACGGATTAAATTTTTCCAATTTCATAACTAATTCTGTCTTTTAAGTCCTCAGCATTGTTCGGTCTTTAAAATAAACTTTAGATGTAAGCTAATCCCATATAAAATAATTCAGTGTAGTTAGGTTTGGAGATCTAGCTGGCCATTCTACTGCTCCACGTCTATCAATCCATCTGTGTGGGAAAATTTCGTTCGCCGAATAATGCGATGGTGCGCAACCCTATTGAAACCATATGGAGTTTCCTGGTACAATAGGGTTTTCGCTATTTGGATACAGTGCGGCAAGTCTTGGAATTATGTTCTGTTGGAACAGCTCCAAATATTTTGTACCATTTAAAGAACCTTCAATCAAAAATCAACCCAAGCTTGTAGTTTCAATAATTCCAGCACACAAGTTAATTTTCTGTGGAAACTGGGTATGTGCCTCCATCATCCAGTGTAGATTTTCATGTGACCAATATCGACAATTTTGCCTATTTATAGTGCCTATTAAACAGGTGGGCCTTTTTCAAATATTTTAAAACAGTCGATGACTAATTGACTGCTCTGCTGTGATTTCGAGACTTGGTTTGAGAGGATTGTCCTCCATTGTCAGTAGTTATTTTCTGAAATTACAAGACGACCTCTTCGACATGATCATAATCTTGGAACTGCCCGACTCCTTATATACAGCGGCAGCTGCTGGGGGAATATAGCCAACCATAACTGACTGAATTCGAGCTATGCTGGAAAATAGAAACATAACGACAATCTTACATGGAGAAACGGCCAGCTTTAGGGCCGCAAAAGGGTGCTTATAAGGTGGCGTTCTGTCTCCCTTTCTGTGGTCACTACTTGTGGATGACCTGCAGCTATTTTATCTCTGTGGATAGCCGAAATTCAAGCATATGCAGACGACCTAGTCATTATGGTTAGAGAAACTGAAGAGGTACTCTCTCATATCCTTGAAGAGGTACTAGATACAGTACACATCTGTAATAGTACCCTTCACCCTGTCTGTGGGTCCAGAGTATTCATAAGAGTGGAGAAACTTTCTTTTGTCCTACTTACTGGAAAATAATGCTACGAAATAAACTTGAGAAATCTAATTCCCTAATTAAATTGACAGCTATAAAATATAAAAATAGTACAGGTATGACCATCTGTCAATGGTTTGAGTTAAGCGCAACAACTTGCAGGTCGCAAATTCTACAAGTTCCTTTACTCACAACTAAAATAGTGGCATATGATCGATAAAATGAATCTATAATAAAAGTTTTTATTACTTCCATACCACAGCTGATTTGCCTTTGCCTCACAATTTGTAATTTATATTTTATACATAACCACAAATATGAACAGCTGTAAATAAATAGTAAAACGTATTGTGAGAACTCAGTAAATATATTACATCTTATAGGATATACTATATATAGTAACGAGAAAAGGTAAGGAAAATAACCATATGTACTTGCATAGTAAACAAAAATATAAAAATTGAAATATAGGTATCTGATGTAAATAAATGTTTTGTAGACAATTGTTTCCTTGGATAATGCTGTATAGAAGGGGAATACATAATAGTTAATAGAACATGATATTAAAATATGTACATAAAACAGTGTGAAATGGTTTAGCAGTTATACAAGTAAAATTCTGTTAGTTGAAAACAGTTTCACTTACAAAAACTGAATCAAAATGATACACAGATTGTGCCAAATATAAACAAAATACTAGTTTTTATATAAAACTGTTAAATGGACATAGGCCATAGGAGGTGAAATATTTAGGTACTTATTACGCTAGATAGATCACTTAACTGGAACTTTCACTTGTAAAAGGTAATCTACAAAGCAATACTGTCCCTGTGGACATGCCGTAGAATTAGTGGAAAATCCTGGGGCATGGGTCCCCAACAAATATACTGGATATACGTTACGGTCATTAGACCAATGATAGTGTATGCTTCCATAGTTTGGTGGTCGAAAGGGCTACAACAGACGGCCAAAACCAAAGTCTCTCTGGTTTACGGAGACAAGTATGTCTGGCAATAACTGTTGCCATAAGCATCACACCGTCAGCTGCTTTGGAAATCCACCTAGACTTACCACCTCTTCATATCTACCTGGAGAGAGAGACTAGGTGGGCAACATACAAACTCCAACAGTCGGCAATCACCATGCCGCAGGCTAGCATCATGGAATGCAACGGACTGACTGATGACCTGAATAGTCACAGCATCCTAAGTATGCTTTCAGGTGTGATGCCTACCAGGACCAACCACGAGCTGCCTTTAAACATCATATTTTCTGAAAGAGATGAGTGGGATCGGAATAATACCTACCTACAGAAGGTAGGCAGCTGTTGGTTTACAGACGGTGCCAAAACTCCTGACGGAACAGGAGCTGGAGTTTATAGTCGCAACACAAAGGTAAGAATAGCTTCGAGCCTGGCTAACACTACGACAATTTTTCAGGCTGAAATATTAAGCTATTGAACTGTGTGTACGGAGGCTGGAACTGGAAGCAGCCACTTGGATCCTATCGCTGTAATTCTAAAACAGTGTGAAACTGCCAAAAGGCTCTAATAGAATTGGGTAGTAATAACAAACTAACTCTGGTCTGGGTGCCTGGCCAATCTGGGCTGGAGGGCATCGAAATTGCAGATTGCCTAGCCAGAGAGGGCACGGCATCAAAATTTATAGGACTAGAACCAGTTCTTGGCATATCTTCAAGTACTGCCAAAACAAATATCCTAGAGTGGGCCGAGAGGAATACTCTCCACCACTGGCAAGAATTACCAGGATTAGCTCATTCAGAGGAATTCATTACATATCCTTTGAAGTCAAGAGTTAAAAAACTACTACAGTTGAATAGGTTACACCCTAAGGACTCAAATTGGTCTATACACTGTGCATTACAGATTGAATCATCACCTGAACAGACTTGGACTGGTGGAAAATGCCGAATGCAGTCTGTATCTGGAGGAAGATGAAACGCCAAGGCATGTTCTGTGCACTTGTCCCGCTGCAGAAAGAACCCGATTCTCATTATTTGGTAAGGGACAACTTTTGGCTGAAGGCCTGGACCGCCTTTTACCCAACAAGGTTATCAGCTTTATCAAAAAACTGAACCTGCTGGGTGAAATATAAATTAGGAGTGAGCCACAATAGACCGAATGGTCGCAGTGGACAGTTTGGTATAGACCCACTCATATTTCAATGTAACCTTCTCCAGGAAACACTTTCTAGTCCGTCTTGTACATTCCACGGTTTTCGCGTAACTGTGGTAATCAGTTGGCCCAGGGATGAGGCCGCTTTACCAGTACCCACTAGGCAGACCTTCTTTCATTGTTGGAGTTGGCTTGCGTTCGCTAGTACAGCGATTCGTCAGTAAAACATTTGCTTGCTTACAATTAAAATCCTCATCAGTGCTTGACATTTTAATTGTTATTTATTTATTATTATTATTGTTATTAATCACTGAATAATATACTATTGACAAATTCATTGTAGTTTGACATCGTTCCATGTGCGTATTGATTAGAATATTTAGATTCATAAATTAATAGAAATTTTTACTTACGGACAAATTGATTAGTATGCTTAATAGTGTCATCACAATTAGCAGTATAGGTCTAATGACTATATGGTCTTAATATGTAGTAATTATTTCGTTCTCCTTATATTTACGTATGTTATTTCTCATATCACAATTTAACATGAAAATGATAACTGGTGAAAATTTAAAGCAAGTATTGTCAATGTATCTCTTTTCCTTGGTAAATAGCCATCAGTTAGTAGAGTAGCCAGCCGGATCTTCAATTTGAGCGTAAGAAGAAAAATAAACAATAAGTAAAAAGGGATTATAAAATGGAACTTTTAAAGGCACATTTTTCCACACAATTGTATTTTAAACATAAATTGCACACAAGTTATACAAACTGCACACATGTCGTAAAATATCACAGACATTGGCAACATAGGCGGAAATTGTGTTTTTGTTAGGCACCTATATATTAAGAGAAAATTAGTACAACATACGTCAACTAAGTGGTGCTAGGTGTTGACACAGCTAAGATAGACATGGAGAGGTCGACGTCGCCATACTATTAGATCTAAAACTAACACAATCAATTTTCCAGTATCTTTGATGTTTATTTTGAAGGCCTATTTGATTTTTTTTTCACCCATGTCGGAAATGTTTACAGCAAAACTGCCTATGCAAACAAATTTTTCAGCCTCCGGTTTACATTACATCGTGTTCGTGCCATACGTAATTTATAGAATAATCAATATCACCATTTAGTACTTACCTATGTATATTGTATACTGCTTTCAAGTATGCAACTAAATGCTGGCAGGTGCTACATTTAGCGAGCCTGTACAGCGTGCAGCTGTGGAAAAACTGGGCTGTCGTGTTCTGTAGTATAACCATTATCACGGTTAGTCTTATTCTCTCTGTTCCATAGTAAATGTAGACAATCCTTCAGAAGATTGAAACTTAAAAGGTGACAGATTTTTATTGTAGCTATTTTTACCTTCCGCCCAATAGGAACTGATATATCGATGAGAATGTGATCTTTCTTGACCTTTCACCTCGCATAACATTTCAAGCTCGAGTGATATCGATAGAGACTTTTGACACTTTATTTATAACCCCAAAATAAAGGTGCAAGCCAAAAATTTGGTCTTTCCACAGAGAAATCCTAATATGGCTGGTACGGAAATATAATTTGTTAATCTTTGTAACTTGTGTAACTAAAAATTGAATAATGCCGACGTCCTTTTTTAACCTCACCACAATAAAATTGTGAGAGGTTACTAAAATTGGTTCTAAAACGAAAATTGAGATAACATCAAATCTTTACGTTTTGAGGTCCTAGGAAGCCAAAAAAGTGGTTTTTGAAAAGTGTCTGTGTGTGTATGTGTGTTTGCACGATAGCGCCGAAACTACTGAACGGATTTGAATGAAACTTTGCATGTGCGTTTCTTTAGTGCTGCAGAAGATCTGAAAAGGTTTTGGTTGAGATCGGATTACGTTTAGTGCCGTTTTCGCGCAACAAGTTGTTTATTTTGTAATTACTTACAATGTTCAATCGAATCATTGAAAAGCAATTAAAATTCCAATTTCAACGATATATCACATTTCCACCCTTTCGATTTGGTTACCGTGAAAAAAATTAAAAACAAAGCAAATGTGAAGCATAGATCGCATTTCGCGTGACATGATAGTTGCGCGTAGCCGTTACGTCGTGGAACTGGTCACGTCACGTATATTCCTATTCAACAACAACTATACAGCTTTACTGTCGCATTTAATTTCAAATATTTTGAATTGGAGAACGGATTTGGATAAAAGTTTGCATGAGGGTTTCATCAATGTTCTAGAAGATCTGAAAAGGTTTTGGTTGAGATCGGATTAGGTTTAGTGCCGTTTTTTAAAATATATACAAAGACAAATCGAAGAATTACACTACAAATATTCCTCTAAAATCTAGTAAAATTACCGAAATGCAAGCTAACTAATGTTTATTTAACAAAGAGCCATGAGCGATCGGTTTGGAATGAGCAAATTTTGTCGATTGTCGTTTGTTCCCCGCGCTATGTTTTAGTTGTTTGCCATCCGAAAAGTTGGTGTCATGTCACATATAAGATTTCGGTATATTTGCAACTTTTAGTGACTGTGTACAAGTGGATTGTCACAAACTTTAAAGGTAGGTGTAACAATAGCAATATCATATGCTTTTTTATAGATCATCACTTTACCAATTTTCAGTTTGTTACTTTACGAATCTGTAATGTTTATGGTACCTAACTAGACTTTCTTAGTTGTTCAAGTGCTGTTAAACTTGAAATAGTATATTATTCAACGAACGATAATGTAGCAAATTGAATACTACACTTTATTTACTCTTATAACAATTAATATTAAATTGCAAGTATACAAAAACATTATTTACAAAATAATGTCAACAGTTAAACGTCAAAACTAATAAAACATGTCAAATCACCTTCCTTTCCTCAATAATAATAATGGACCTTTCCATTTCACCGTATCGGAAAGGTGATTGGCTGTATCTAGTGAATTATAATATGTAACTCTCGTTTATAATCCGCGCTATTTGTTTATGGATACTATTACTTGTTCAAAACCAGTTGATTATTGAATATATTATAATCTTATATGAGTAGATAAAGAGATATAATAGTTTCAAATAGATTATAGCCATATTAGAAACTAAATCAGTTATTATCTTCTGGATGTGTGTTAAAGTTGGAAATTTAATTACATATAACTTAAAATTTCAAATTTTATTTTTCCATTTTTGGTTTTTTCTAAAAAATCAAACACAGAAAATGATACGTTTCAAGTATTATTTTCTCGAATATTGCAAATTACTTTTGAGGAATTTACTTACGTTACTTTGCAAATAAGATGTGTTCTTATTTTTAGTTTATTTAGTTCATGCACTGAAAAAGTTTAGTGGAAATTTATTTCAGTAATTGGGAAAATTATCTTAACATAGTATCTTGATATCTTTTGATCATTCTTGGATCGAAGTAAATGTTTTGGTTATATTCTGCTTATAATTTTGTTATTTCTTTATTATTTTTTCTCGCAATATTTGCTTTGTTGTCCGGTTAACAACACAAAGTTTACATATTTTCTCTTTCTTTTGTTGTAAAAGATATTTAACTGATAACGGTTATTTTCCTATGCACGAAACCACGAAGAGGGTTCAACTTAGGAAAATTTCTGTTATATAACATCTGATAGCAATACAACTTCCATCCGCAATAATCACTTTGTCTAGAGGAGTAGAGGTCATCAATATCTTCTATATTTGGAGAATATTCCAGGACAGCCATTAGCTAATGTGCCACCATGTTGTCCGGAAAACCACTTTGGATATTATACCTACCGCCTCAACTACCAGCATAGGAAAGGTAGTCTGTCTGTCTCTAAATTGTCCTCGACCTCAACAGGTCTTAGTACATTTCATTTGATCTTATTTTTTCATTAGAGTTAAATTGCATTCACTTATTTAATTAATTAAAACAGTAGTAATTTTGTTTTTTATAAAAAATGTGCTTTTGTCAAACTTTTATTTTTAATACAGGTACATACTTTATAAACTGCTGCGATATTTGTTCCACATTTGATTTTGATAATATATTGTTTGTTTTGAGACAGTCTAGTTTTATTTCTCTGCTTGTGAGTCTGAAATTTCAGAGTTTAAACCACCAATCATATTCAAATTACTTTAATCTTGATTTGTTGAATTTAGCAGTTTAAATTCACAGCTAATATTTATATTGGTTGCGTGGCGTCCAACGCTATCTTATAGCGTTATTTTTGTGTTAATTGCTAGAACCAATCAAATTAAAATATTTCAATTTTTTTGTCAAATTGCTCACTGAAAGTGTCCTGTTAGCAAATAGTAAGTCATAAATCAATTTGTTTTAGTTTGTTAACTTTCAAAATCTATACTTACTCACACCCACCGTATAAACCTGAACAGCCGACAGGCACGATAGCGCCGAAACTACCGAAAGGATTTGGATATATATTGGATATATATATATATATATATATATATATATACGGATTACGTTTAGTGCCGTTTTGGCACACAATCTCTTTTTGATTTTAAAAATCCTCCGGGTGGGGAGGTTCCAGCCACTTCCAGTAGCTGCCGATTTTTTTTTTGTGTATTTTATAGTGTATAATTTTGTATTTTTAACTTGATCAAATAAATTATCTTATCTGATCTTTTCCTAATACCGGACATCCCTTAGACGTCTTCGTATGGTCGTTGGCTCTAATGTGGGTGTCCTGCAGATGTTCGAATGGCCAAGGCCATATTTTTCAAACGTTATAATAGTTGCACACGCAGAAGTAGCTTTTGCTCGGCCCCTAATTGGCCAAAACTGATGATTTTTTCTTTAACTAGTAGATTTACAAAAGCTCGTTCACTATACGTATATTGCATTTTGTTTAGTTGAAAATGGGGTGAAATAAAGAGGGTCAAGGAAAAAGCATTCCTGATTTTTTTAAATACCCGTTTTTTGAAAATAATGATTTTAAGGTACTCTAAACAAACTAGGATTTAATAAAATCAAAATTGCTGCACACTGCCTCCCTAATCGAAGGATCCAAAATTATACTCCGTCAGCCATTTTTTACCGTTACAGTTCCATTCGATTTGCTCATATATGAGCTTTATTTTCAGCAACATTTGTATAATCACTCCTGAGGATGTTCATATTAGATCCTAGGACGTGCATACCAAATAAGTACCAAAAACTGAACGTCCCTGAAATAGAAATTTTCTGAGTTCTAGGAGAAAACGTAGACCTTATCTGATACAGATTATATTATAGCAATCATTACCTATTTTAAGCAATATTGTAAAGCTATACATTTTTTCTCTATTAATCCTGAGATTAAATCATATTATGTCACATCACACAAGGAAAATAAAACAAACACAGTTTAATAAAGATTATAATAATTATAATTCTATACAAATATTGATCTACAACTACAATAAGAATTGACGTCCAGCGTCATCAGACTTAAATTAAATTATCACGTTTCGCATAAATAACACCAATAATTGATGTTAAAATGCTTATTACACTAAAAAAGTTACTCTAAATACACAGCCATTAGTACCTACACTTTAAATAATACTTGTTTTTAATTTATTACATATGTGTAGGATCGTTCTAATTGTATGAACTGAACTGTTAATATTACTAATATTACATAAGTGATTTAACGTAGGAATGATAGCAGTGGAATTATACAACTTATTAAATGACTAGCAAATAAAAATTCTCTAATTAACTGTCATTCCTACGGACAACTACTATTGTAGCGACCAGCTTGACATTAGACAAAACATTTCTTTACAATTTTGTTCAAATATACAATGTGCATTACGAAATTAGTTACTATACAAAGTATACTATACAAAGTTCAATATTGCAACGTCCTAGAGAAATGCATTATGTAGAAATTATTCAAGCGAAACATCCAACTAATAATAAATTATCCAGTTGCTTTATTTTTATATCGATGTTATTCCTACTGAACATGTAAATATAAAATAGTTTGTGTTTTAAAGTGTTTGTTAATAAGCCATATCTTGAACATACTTTTAAAATTACGTTCATATCATGTAAACTTTTAACTCTAAAAATAGTCTGCCTGTAAGTGGGCCCCCACCAAAATTTTGCCTATGGGCCCAGTAATAGTTAAATGCGATCCTGGTGTTATGCTTTCAAAAAAATAATAATCTGCTGCTGTAAATGAACTTGTACACATATTTCTGTACTATGATTAATTATTGTACTTTATGTTGAAGAATTACGTTGCAAAGTCGTCCTCGTATATTGCAAGAAAGCTTCTAGCAGCTTATGAACCTAAAAGCATTTTATTTAAAACACTTATGGAACACTAATACAATAAAATACTTCCTCAATGCCCTCAACAAATGGATATGGTTGAATTTACAGCAGAAGCTTGTTACCTTTTCACAGGCATAAAATTTTGAAAACAATTTGTATTATTTACGAGTGCATTTATTTAAGAACTATAAAATGAACTTAAGAACGTTTACAGACTGAATGAAAGAATCAATATAACTCTTATACATTTACCGCGAATAGTTCAAAGTAAATATTGCTGGCGTGTAATCACCTTAACAATGAAAATATCTGCGGAAAATATCCTGAATGAGAACAGGTTATATAAACCAGTCAATCGGTGTTCAAAACTGCCGTTTTCGTAACAAAATTACGGAAGTTTCTTTCTCAACGGCCCTATATGTTTTTTGGGATGCTGAATACTGCCTTGTAGGAGGTCGGCTTCATAATAGTGCAGTAAAAGAAGGCTAAAGAAATGAAGAGATAGGTATAGTCTGGATACAGCAAGATTATGATTTTATCCTGTTTTGGGTATCACCCGGAGTATATTCCTAAATTTTGGAGGGCAAACTAAAAACCAGTCTCTTCGTAATAAAATTGCCAATAAATCCTCGTTGGTTCCAAGTTTCTGAATTACGTACATAACCTACAAAACTGAAAAATCGAGAAAAAAATCGGCAGCTACTGGAAGCGGCTGGAACCTCACCACTCGGTGGATCTTTGAAGCCGAAAAGAGCATTAAATTGTGTGACAAAACGGCACTAAATGTAATCTGATCTCATCCAAAACCTTTTCAGATCTTCTGGGGCACTAAAAAAACCCTCAACTTAATGAATTTAGTTATTACCTACATTATCGCTCGTTGAATAATATACTATTAGGATATTAACAACTTTAACATCACTTGAACGACTCTAGTTATCCTAAATACTACAGATTTGTAAAGCAACGAACTGAAAATTGGTAAAGTGATGATAATCTATAATAAATTCACCAACGAAGGTACAGAAAGCATATGATATTGATATTGTTACATCTACCTTTAAAGTTTGTGGCAATCCAGTAAAAGTTACAAATATGTCGAAATCTTATTAACATGACATGACACCAACGTTATCGGATGACAAACGGTGACAATGACAATCATCAAAATTTGCTCATTGCAATCCGATCACTCGCGGCTGTCTTTGTTAAATGAAACATTAGCATTTCAGTAATTTCACTACATTTTAGAGAAATATTTGTAGTTTAATTCTTCGATTTGTCTGTATATATATTTAAAAACGGCACTAAACGTAATCCGCTCTCCTTCTAGAGCAGTGAAGAAACCCTCACACGTGAATTGACACGATATGTGACGAGTTTCATGTAACGGCTACGCGCATCGATCATGTCATGCGAAATGCGATCTATGCCATATTTGCTTTGTTTTTAATTTTTTTCACGGAAACCAAATCGAAAGGGTGGAAGTGTGATATATCGTTGAAATCAGAATTTTAACTGCTTTTCAAAGGTTCCATTGCAAATTGAAAGTAATTATAAAATAAACAACTTGTTGCGTCAATATGGCACTAAACGTAATCCGATCTCAACCAAAACCTTTTCAGATCTCCTGGGGCACTAAAGAAACGCACACGCAAAGTCTCATTCAAATCCGTTCAGTAGTTTCGGCGCTATCGTGCTAACACACATACACACATACACACACACAGACATTTTTCAAAAACCACTTTTTTGGGTTCCTAGGACCTCAAAACGTAAATATTTGTTGTTATCTCAATTTTCGTTTTTGAACCAATTTTAGTAACCTCTCACAATTTTATTGTGGAGAGGTTAAAACAGTGTTTTTCTTCATTTTAGTGCCCAAGACCGCCAAATAGACCAATTTGCATCAAACTTTCAGAAAATATACTTTTTGATATAATAAAAAGACCCTGAAAAGTTAATGTCAAAATATTGAACCCATTGGTCAAAATTGCATTTTTTATCAAAAATTTGAAATGCCCGCCATTTTATGCCATCAAGACCAAAATAAAAAATTGTATTTGCAAAATATAGATCTCGACGCCAGCTTTCGAATCCAATTAAAAAGAGATTTTTTTAATGTAATTTTGGTTACTTTTTTACATTTTTTTATAACTCAAATAACAACAATTGCATTCTTTCGGCCATTTTGAAAAAAAATATTTTTTTTATCAGATCTGGTAGAGAATTTTGGGGCCTTTAATTTTAAAAAAAAGAGTTCATTTTTGTTAACGTGAATTCGAGATATTTAACTTTTTGCATTTTGGCCAAATGTTAATGAACAAATGCATATTTTGAGCTAAAATTTGGATTGTATCATTTTGAAATCTATTCATTTCATGTGATAAATTCAAAGAAAAATTAAGTTTTATAGAAACTTATTTACAAACATTATAATGTAAGTATTGTTAATTGAACTAAAAAGTGATTTAGTTGTAAAATGCAATAACTGCCTTGTTTCTTAAAATTCGGAGGACTTTTTTTAAATGTTATTTGATAAAGGGGGTCGTCATTACCTGTGGTGTATTTATTATTTTTATTTTTGCATTATCTAGCAATGCGATGAGAACTTAGTTTTTTATTTATTTTTTTAAAATTAAAATTTTTTATTATTTTTTAAATTTTTTCATAGAGCTTAGTTGCAAAATGCAATAACTTCATTGTTTTTTAACATACATAAGACATTCATATTAAGAGATAAAGAGATGACGTATGTTAAACAGTCAACGTGGACTTGTGGGATGTGCTGTTAGTGTGTTTTAATGTTTTTTCGGTGCAGTGCATAAATACCTATTATAATATATAACAAATTTAAATATCTAGACTTTATATCTAAACTGATATAATACCTTAAAAATATGTTATTGGCGAAATGAACAAATATAGGTATCTAATAAACAAAAAATAATAAAAATGAATACAAATTTCAAAAAATGAAGCAGTTTCTTTCGGGACTTGAAGTCAAGTTCGCCGACCACGGCAAGACCCGGAAGAAACTCCTTCATTAGACAACGGCCGTCAAAACCTGCATTCCACTAATTTTCAAAAACGTTTAACATTTTCTTATGAGAAGCATTTATATTTACCTCTGCCTATGTACAAGAGATACCAACTGTTTTTGGCTGCTTTTAGTTCTTATACGGTGTCAATTATACTCGTAAGAATAAAAATGTTTATTTTTAAATAATAAAATGTTTTTATCATATTATTAATCCTCGCCTTTAAAACTTTTTCTAACAAGTATTTATATTACAATATTTACTATTTTCTTTTTTAAATAAAACTTAAATCGTTATATTTAGAAGACAATATAAATTTAATCCAAGTATTTATATTTATACCGGGTGTAACAGGATCATGGTATACCCCCCTTTTCTCCTTTAGTTTTGAAGATAATTGATTGAAATTTAGGATATACTACATACATAATAAGCGGCACTTTTAAAATTAACACAAAACATTACAACCTCTCTCTTTTATTTGTCATTAGATTAGATTATTCCTTTCGTGTCACTTTTTCACTTGTTTATTCGTGTCTTGTTATTCTATTTATGCTGTCTATTTAGTTTTATGTTATGTATTATGTTCATCGTGTATTTTACACCTCTTTGTTTTACTTTACAGTTCGCTCTTATACTTATCCTGTAATTTGGGTTGATACCCGCTGGATATTTTATAGAAATAAATTAATAAATAAATAAACAGTTGTTCAAAATGCTGTCCATTAACGTCAATGCATTTCTGAATTCGCGTAGCCGGCATAGCTGTTTCTCGAAGAACGTTCGCCAGTTGCTGGGCCGTTATGCTATTAATTGCTCGCTTTACTCGTAGCTCTAGATCTTCACGGGTTGTAACAGCGGTTGCATAGACAATATTTTTTAAAAGACCCCAAACAAATAAATCATGGGTCGTCAGGTGACTTCGCAGGACCATTCGTTGAAATTACGTTTTCTCCGAATCTCCGTTGAAGGTAATCAATTACTACTCTTGAATTATGGGGAGGAGCGCCATCTTATTAGAAATATATTCCCTGTCCTAAATCTAAAGCTAACTCATCTAAAATGTCCTCAATCTCATTTTCCAGGAATCTCAAGTATCTGGCACCAGTCAGAGGTCCTTCAAGTGTTATTGGACCAGTGATTCTACTACCGATTATTCCAAGCCAAACATTGAAACCGCACTTGAAAGTTACCCTCCCGTAATAAATTTTGATTTTCTTGTGACCAATATTTTGTATTTTGTCGGTTAAATATTCCCAAAGTTGTAAATCTAGACTCGTCCGAAAATAAAATCAGTACCAAAAAATCATTGTTTGGCTGTACATCATTATACAAAATCCAATTGCAATATTCCATCCTACGTTCGTAATCAATTTCGTACAAATGCTGGTGCAATTGGTATTTAAAAGATTTATAGTGGTATTTGTGCAAAATTCGGGTTACTGTTTGGTGACTGATGTCCAATTCAAACACAACTTGCCTTAAAGAAACAGTCCTATCAACTTATATTCGAGCCAAAACATTAATTTCCGTTCCTTCGTCAATAATGAAGTTTTCTTCGGGATCATTGTTGGGCTCTCTTCGGAATTGGTTTTCAACACGTTTAAAATAATTTTTCGGTGGTCATTGTCTATCAAGATATCATTGGGCATAAAGGTCGGTAGCCGCAACTGCATTACTTTTACATTCCCCATAAATAATTAATATGTCCACTTTTTCATCTCTTGTATAAATTTGTGGCATTTTGAACACAATTAACAAGAATTTTAAACAATTTTTAAAAACACAATAAAAACATCGTTAAACCAACAAATGTTTGACAAGCTAAATATTTCATTGTTTTCAAAGCCACCTTAGTTACTTCTTAACATTTAATTAGAACAAAATTATATTTTCTAATTTTTTTTTACCTGTAATTTTGTTTGTATTTATCGAACATTTTAATACGACATATGAATAAATTCCTTATTAATAGTACTAATAAATGGTACCACGGTACCGAAATGGTTCCATTTGAAAAAATTGAGTTTTTCCCCAAAAACAATTTTGGTGAATTTTATTTGTTCATAAATCACGTAATTTAGTGTTTTTAACGGGATTTCGAAACCGGAAGTGAAAAAAAATCAATTCTAGGTGCCGTTTATTATGTATGTAGTATATCCTAAATTTCAATCAAGTATCTTCAAAACTAAAGGAGAAAAGGGGGGTATACCATGATCCTGTTATACCCGCTATAGAAAAATAACAAAGAAAAAAATATTTACACAGGTTTATACGTTAGCAATCGTTGGTCCATGTATACATATGAATTTGGAAACAAAAAAATATTCATTTTCATTATTAACAAAAAACTAAGTTGATGATCGCATTGCGAGGGAAAAATAACATATTTAAAAAAAAGTTCTCTATATGTTAAAAAACAAGGAAGTTATTGCATTTTGCAAGTAAGCTCTATGAAATTGCAGAAACTGCAACGCCTTGCCTGTTGAGGGACTACAGAGCACTGCACTCGTGTCCCACAGCAGCTATGGAGGCTATGCTTGACCTACTTCCCTTGCACTTACATGTAAGGAAGGAGGCGGCACTCAGTACCTTACGACTGCACCAGGCACATAAATTCAAACCAGGTGATCTGGTTGGTCACTTAAGGATTGTGGAGGTAATCCATCTGAAGCCAATGACCAAACCCATTGACTCCATGCCAGTCAAGCAAGACTTTGACTGCCCGTTTGACGTGCCAATTGAAAGTCGTCAGACGAGCAAGATGGAGTCACTGCGATTGGAGCAGGGGTCACTTATCTGGTATACAGATGGTTCCAAGATGACTGAAGGGGTAGGAGTGGGAGTAGCAGGGCCGAATTGTAGGCTATCCAAAGCTCTCGGTAACACCCCAACCATTTTTCAGGCAGAAATTTATGCCATAGATCTGTGTGCCCAGGTATGCCTAAATAAAGGCATCCGAAGGGCAAATATCTATATACTATCAGACAGCCAGGCAGCACTAAAGGCTCTAAGGTCCTATACCTTTGAATCTAAAATTGCCTGAGAATGTAGACAATCCCTGAAGCAACTGGCTAATAACAACAAGGTTACCTTGATGTGGGTGCCAAGGCATGACGGAATACAAGGAAACGAACTTGCTGATAGCCTTGCAAAAAAGGAGCCGAAGCACCGTTCATTGGAGCCGAACCGTTTTGTGGCCTAGCCAAGGGACATATAGCGGAGGAGATCCAAGAATGGGAAAAGGATCAGAAAAAGTCCTATAACTTATTCAACAAAGAATGCCACAAGGCTTCTCGAACTGGAAAAGTCCAAATTAAGGCTAATCACATGCCTTCTAACTGGCCACTGCCCCTTAAGATGCCATCTCAAGAATATGGGCAAGGCGGTAGATAATAAATGCAGATATTGCGATACTGCAATTGAAACTGCGGAACACATACTTTGTGAATGCAAGGCGTTAGTCCGCACTAGGCTAAAATCCCTAGAACAGGCGGAATTAACGCCGGAAGACATAGGGAAATTAGCCCCCAGGAAAATCACAAGCTTTGCAAAAAGTCTGGGAATCCTGGGATAACCACTAGATGTAGGGTAAATCACAAAAAATCTTTTAGGTCGAAGTGAAGTAAGGCTGTGCGAAGCCAAACGACCCCGTAAAACAATCTACAATCTACAAGCTCTATGAAAAAATTTAAAAAATAATAAAAAACAAACAAAAAACTAAGTTTCTCATCGCTAGGGAAAAAATAACATTCAAAAAAAAGATAATCTCACATTCTCATTAAGTCGACGTTTCGACAAACTTTATTGTCTTCCTCAGGACTAAGGAGGTATTTGGCTCTCTGTCAACAGAATCATCATCGTCAAATCAATAAATAAAAATAACGTCACTTATACCATTTCTGTTTGTACGTTTACATTAGACACTGCATTCGCATATTAACTAATTTTTCAAAATAAAATATTGTTGTGTCACCTATGAATAAATACTGAAGACAGGACCCTATTGGTATAAGTGACGTTATTTTTATTTATTGATTTGACGATGATGATTGTGTTGACAGAGAGCCAAATACCTCATTAGTCCTGAGGAAGACAATAAAGTTTGTCGAAACGTCGACTTAACGAGAATGTGAGGTTTTCTTTTTTCTAAGAAATTATCCAAACCGACTACTGCACACGAGATTAACAAAATTTATGGATACGAAACACCTCAGATTAAAAAAAAGTCCTCAGAATTTTTAGAAATAAGGAAGTTAGTGCATTTTGCAACTAAATCACTTTTTAGCTCAATTAACAATACCTAATACATTATAATGTTTGTAAATAAGTTTCTATAATTTTTTTTTTTAATTTATCACATGAAATGAATAGGTTTCAAAATGATACAGTCCAAATTTTAGCTGAAAATATGCATTTGTTAATTAACAATTGGCCAAAATGCAAAAAGTTAAATATCTCTAGTTCACGTTAACAAAAATGAACTTTATTTTTTTTATATCAAAGGTCCCAAAATTCTCTACCAGATCTGATAACAAAAATTAAATTTTTTTTCAACATGGCCGAAAAAATTGATATTTGAGTTATAAAAAAATGTAAAAAAGTAACCAAAATTACATTAAAAAATGTCTTTTTCATTGCATTCGAAAGCTGGCGTCGTTGAAAAAGTAATTTTTCATTTTGGACTTAATGGCATAAAATGGCGGACATTTGAAATATTAGATAACAAATGCAATTTTGACCAATGCGTTCAATATTTTGACATCAAATTTTCAGGGTCTTTTTATTACATCAAAAAGTATATTTTCTGAAAATTTGATGCAAATTGGTCTAGTTGACGGTTTTAGGCACTAAAATGAAAAAATACTGTTTTTTCTCGTTTTTTAGTTTTGTAGGTTATGTACGTACTTCAGAGACTTGAAACCAACGACAATTTATTGGCAATTTTATTACGAAGAGACTGATTTTTAGTTTGTCCCAATCCGACTTATAGAACCGGAGTTATTCGCATTTTAAGCTCGAAAAACGCGGTTAAAAAACTTTAATTGTTTATAAAATAAGTAGCACAAGGTTTTCGAGGTCCAAAACTTAGGAATATACTCCGGATGATACCCAAAGCAGGATAAAATCATAATCTTGCTGTATCCAAACTGTGCGAATTAAAATGCTTTTTTTTTACTGCATATAACGAAAAAGGCAAAAAAAACTCAAAATTATCCCACTATTTTCAGTTTTTCGCTTATATCTCGAAAACTATGCGTTTTTCGAAGATGATCATTCTATACAAAATTTAAAAAATTGTTGATAACATGCAAATTTTTCGAGTTGTAGAGAGTGGAAGTGGGCGATTTTATGTTTTCGCAGAAAGGTAAAAAAATCGCTGTCTTTCATCGCGCTCTAGCGCCCAAACCGCTCATCAGAAGAGCAAAGTTGACTAGTGCATTTTGTAGAAAATATTATCTACTATAATTATGTATAGAAAAACGTATAATTATCGAAACAAAAGCAAAAAACTAAAAGAAAGTGGGAAAGTTTTGAGGTTTTTTGCGTTTTTCGTTGGGAAGCCGACCTCCTACAAGGCATCAAACTCGGATTCAGCTCCCCAAAAAGCATCTGGAACCGTTGAGAAAAAAAACTTTCGTTATTTTGTTACGGGAAAACCACCATTTGATTGAACTATCCTTGCTCGTATCGCAAAGTACTGATTTTCAACCGCTAAATACATTACAAACTTACTTCCCTCGGTAAGCGTGGGTAGTAAAAATTAGATTCTAAATATTTTAATACCATTTCTAACACATTAAAAACTTAAGAGTTGGTCGGAGTGTATTAGTCATCCATGCTTCCAATTTTAATTGTAAATGACTTCACGTCAATAAAATGACGCAGCTGAATGTACGGTGTGCTTGGAAGGCGAGAGATAGAGATGTAGTAGAATATGACATTGGACAAATTTATTATACCTAATCTTTAAATTTCTCTGTGCATTTGAGGACATTAGGGCTAATTTTATTTTAGTTCTACAAAAGGGAAAATGTTTATTTTAATGATACCTATGCAGGACGATAAAAATTATTTTTGCAAATCGATAATAGAAGAAAAAAATATTATTTTTTTATATATACTTTTTTCTCTCATCGTCCCACATTGTAACATGTTTTTAAAAGCCGTTTTTTAAAATAATGATTTTTATGAGAGCACAGTCTTTCCGGCTTATATCCGGAGCGCTCTTAAGAGCTCTTTGATTTGTCATATCCACCTTGTATATTAACTCCTCTAGTTCACCAATGTCAAGACACATTCAATCTATAATTTCTACTATGCATTCCTCGTCAACTGCCGCTATGTATGTAATATGAAACAACTTAAAAACCTACTTTAATTAAAAGTCGAATCTTATAGGTGTATAAATAGCACTGTACAATTTCATTTTAATTTCTAATTAGTTCTCATGGACGGTAACTAGCAAAAACTGGCTGTAGCCATTCAAGGCACACATTCTTCTTATATTTCGTAAGAAAATGATACCACTGTTTCCTCACATCAAATGAAGATATTTTACCGGGTTGTAAAATGTAGATGATGTCCTACGTGAGTAAAATCACATTGCACCATTTCCTCAGTTCGGTTTTATCGAAGGCCTCGACGGCGGAACAGCGGGCACACTATCATTATTTCTGTAAAGTTGGAACAAATTAACAACTGAAAGTGTATTCACCGGAGTCGGCGGGGTGCGGGGCGTCCAGTTTTCTATTGTTTCCACGGTTTTTGCACTGTACCCGCTAAGTTCTTTGACCTGCTTGAGTTGTTCTAAGGCTTCTTCGTACGTCGGCAGTCCGGTGGCTATAGTGTAACTTGGCAGTTCGGATTCAGCTGTTCCCGTCTCCAGATTAGCTGCGTTCCTTGCCTGGATAACTGTAAAGAAAATACAATAATTATTTTCAGCCAGATGACGGAACTAAATACATGTACTGTTATTACATTGTTGAATCGACAGTGATAATAACATGAGAGTTTACTGTTACTGCATAATTCACAGTTAATATATAATTTACCAGAGTAATTGAGGTTGGGTTTACCGCAACAGATTTTGTTTATAGTACGGCATTTATTTCACATTAACTGAGTGCGTCCGGCGTTCGTGCTGAATAATAAATCATGATTATCTTCTAAAAAATTTAAACTTTACAGCACTAGAAGACCTGGTCTAGATTTATTAAAATCCTGTCTACAAACAGAATCTAGTATGTAGAAACAATGTTCCTCTAAACTTCAAATCAAAACTGGTATTCCTGAAGGTTCAATACTTGGACCTATGTTTCCTCTTAGTTTATATAAATGACTCTCGTGTAAATGAGGAGTAAAATAAAATCCTATTAGAGGAAAGAATATTGAAGACCTCGATCAAACAGCAGATAATTTAAACGATGCTGCGATGTTGTAAACAATCTAGGTATATTAAATTTTAAATTGGCATCAGTCAATTTAAATGATGTAGTTTATCAAATAAAGTAGCTTCTTACTACTCTAAACACAGCTTTAACTTTGTAATATACACGGTGTCTCACTGGGAACTGAATCGATTGATATAGAGAAAAGTACGCATCAGAAAGTTTTGAAAATTTAGATAATTACTAACGTCGCTGTGGCCAATACAACTAAAATAATTACAAGCAGCTGGCACTTCCGCTTATACCGTCGATACCAACTTGCTTATTTTAAATAGAACACCCTATATATTTTAGGGTTTCCGAAAAGATCATAAAATTCTGAGACGAAAATATGTAGCATATCCTATACCTAAACCTAACCGTTTCAGAGATATTTGACAATTTATAGAAAATTTGACAGGTGCAACGGTTTGCAAGAACCGTTATAACTTTCTTCGTGTAAAAGATCCTCATTTGCTTCTTGTCACGTAAAAAGAACACAAGGAGAACTATGTTTTTCAACTGAAATAAATTCAATAATATCATACCAAGTGTTCCGTTTTTCGCGTTACGTTTTAGCAACTTCAAACCGCGAAAACTTGTTTAGGTCAAATGGAACACCCTGTATTTTTTTACGTCAAGTTGTGTAAAATTGAATTCCCTTTTTTCTGATATCAGCATTGTGGGGATTAAAGTTACAACTTTTTGAAATATTTGCGATTTTATTAGAAATTCATGAATTGTTGTAATCATTTCATCAAAATACCCATGATTAGAAACAATCAGTCATTATCTTATGTCAAAAAATGCCAGCACGTTTAAATTATACCAACGAAAACTTTTTAAATTTGCTTATTATTTATGGAGAATGTGATAAAGTAATATCAAGAACTTGCAGCACATAATGACTGATTGTTCCTAATCATAGCTATTTGGTGTATCTTAATAGTGGAAATTTGTTTTTAAATGTAAAAATAAAATTATCCAAAGGTATTTATTGATTGAAAGGGCCTCCACTTTCTTCATTGCCCCGGGCCCCCACACACCTGCATCCGGCCCTGATTACATTGTACGTCATCTCTATTAGAGCGAAATTCGCGACGAATCCTTTGTTATACTTCTATCGCATGTAATTTTAAATAATACTGCGCAAGTCGCACCCATATGTCAACGTGTTTATACCTTAACCTTTAACCAATATAGTATGCACGTGACAAAATCGGCTTTGTTTCGTACGTAATGTATTATTTCGTATAGTGGTATATTTAATATGTTTATAATATAATAAATATGTTTAGGCCATTGGTAAGCCTCCAACCCTCCACAATCACAAAAATATATGTTGAAATGTAGAAGACAGAAACATTGCAAATCCTGAGCAAGGAGAAAACCTTTATGTGATAAACCTTAACAAATCGTATTGAATATTTTAAAAAACATAGTAGCGAGTGAAGGTAAACGGGGAGCAAAGGAAAATACGGCTTACTTAACGAAGATATCGATAAGGGCGATTGAAAACTTGTTTTTTTTTTAATACACTTATTTAACGTCGGCCTATTTCCGCTACTGAGGCCTATCACCGACGCCTGGACCAGGAATTTTGCCGAACCTCTTCCCTTAAGAAGAGTAGGGATCTTTTACTTGCCTAATATTTAATAGACAAGGGACCGACGGCTTTACATCCCCTCCGAAGGATGGAATATCCTCTGTACAACCCTCGCCTAAGGCTGTTTAGCTTCCGCGCATACACTGATATACAAGCAGCTGGAAGATGTGTGAGGTGAGGACGCGGTCTTCGTTGGAACGGTCACCCATCCAACTACTAACTGCGCCTGACGTTGCTTTACATCGCATATCAAAGTATATACATAGTAAAGACGCACCTACGCTCGCCCCTTGAAAACTTGTTGAAAAAGGGAATAAAAGGAATAAAAATAAGACGAGGTGAGGGAGTGCCAAAGGTAGTACGTTCAGCGGCTAACAAATTAATAAGGGACGTAATTTTTGATAAATACAAAGAAAAAATAGCGACACTGGAAACAATTAATATAGCGAATTACGAACAGGTGATACGATTACTACTAGCCAGGAAACATTAAGAAGAAACTGAGGTATAAATTTAAAATGATTAATAAACGAGCCAGTATCGTGGGAACTGAGAGAATTGTGAAAAGGCGTATGGACTACTTGGACAATTAAAAAAATATACAGAATTAAACAGAACACATAATATTTCAGAAGAATCAGATGCTGAGCAAATTTCGTTCTCTCTCTCTCTCTTTATGTCACCCCTGTTCCTCTAAATCCTTCCGGTTAACGGTCTTAACAACAAGTAACATCAATTAATTCAAGTAATTGGTTATTTTCTCATCTAACAATAATGATTCTTGAGTTGCAAGTAAATGTACTGACTTCCTTAATTTCTGAGTCATTTTAAACTATGAGTCTCTTTCTAGAAAAAATCAATCTTAATATTTTTGTTACGTGACCTCATATATGATCCTAATAGGCCCACTTCAGTTCCATTGACAAGTTATTTTATTGATTTATAGTATTTTTGTATTATATGTTATATGATATAGCCCTTTGTCTCTTTTGAATTCAGAAATATGAAGCATTTTCTAAAACAACGCAAACCTTCATCTCTTTTTGTTTCTTAAAACTTTATAGATATGTCTCCGTGGGAAAGTTACCATTTTATCTCATTTTCGGTATTTTATCTATTTATAATACTGAGCACTGCAAAAATACAGTGATATAATCTGGTAACATTTATTAGCATGTCGTAGCGATGAAATTAAACCAAACAAAAATATATGATAACTCGAATAATCGTATAGACGAAATACTCATTATTCACTTAGTATATTTATTTAACAACAGATTCGATTAAAACTTCAAAATAAACCAAATGTAGGTTCTGACAACGGCAAAGTTATCACATTTCTTTGATACGAGTAAATGATGATTAAAATACTTGGCCCACCTGTAATTACCAAATTTCCAAAATACTCTGACATCACGTTATACGCAAAAGGGAAACTGGTTTATATTTCATAATAATTACATCCACACATTTATTATTATTTATCAGCATAAAACAGCAAGTCATTACGTATTCCAAAACATATATATTTAAAATATTTACCATATTCTAAGCTGTGTACAGTAGATATGTATAATTGTTCAGCCGATTTTTTGTAAACATTATTTTTCTTGTACAAAGCCCATAATAGGTCCCATAACCTAAAAAAATACTTATAAAAAATATTGATTTAAAGAATGATGTGTAAAATGCTTGAAATAATCCTTTCGTCAAATAAATATATATTATGCATAAATACATATTTATGCCAGCCAATATCATACCGAGTTTGAACGATGGGGTCATTTTGGGGATTTTGTGAGAGAATTTGCCAATGACCCCATGCCAATAATTTTCCCCACCAGAGGTTTTGACATCATTGGCAAATTTTCTCAAAAAATTGCCAAAATAGCCCCATCTTTCAATCTCGGTACAGTACGTTGTTCAACTGGATAAATTATAAAACACACTGTATTTAAATCGGTTCAAATACAATATTCAAAAAAATCGTGATTGCTTTCTTATTTAAGTATACGAAAGAAAAATCTTCCGTGTTTCTTCAATTTCATCGCAATTTATTCATTCTTCTTATAAATACAGACATATCTTAATAAGAAACCTTATTGTGCAACTTTTATCAAAGGCACTGTATTATTCTTCAGTACCAACGGAAGCGGCAAGATCTGTTACATTTCATAGAACAATATTTTTTGCGCCCCTATCGCAAATCGAATGAAATCAGTAAAAACTATTATATTTTACAACACCGAATCGTTTTATCGTTATTATCGTTTTTCTGTGTACAAATTTGAAATCGTTCTTAAATTTTTTCCATGAACAAAGTGGGAATAACGCAAGAAGGTAATGACCTACTAATCAAGCTGAATCCCTTCTTTTCGATTATTAGTCCGTCTTCTGATGCCTAACAAGGTTTTTATCAGTTTTTAATTTCGAGAGCTGGAGAAATTTTTAAACATTTATGGTCGCTTATTCTGTTAAAAGAATAATAACCATTACTGCTTAATTGATGCATCAATATTAAGCCTACTGTTATGTTTCAATTAGTAAGTAATTGCTGTATAAGTCATTAAGTTAATAAATTACTAAATACTTAATGTGAAGGTTGTTCCTTCATTGTGTGTCCAGCCAGGAGCTTACACGATCCATATCTCGAAAACTATTGAACGAATTTTTGTGAAATTACGTATGTTTAGTAAACAGTGTATGATCCATCCAACAAAAATATTTTGACAGTTTTGTCACTTCCACTTATACCGGAAGTAGATGTCAACTTTGATATTTTAAATGGGACACCCATATTTTTATTTACGGAATTGATAGTTTTCAAAATTTTACTTTCACTTTGTATAACAAATCTTATACCTAGAATTTATAATTCTAGAGGTATTAACATTTTTAACAAAAAATTCTTCCTGTGAATAACCCACCGAAGAAATTAAAAATCTTTTACTGTGGAAGTAATCAATCATAGTGCCTGGGAAAAATAGTTATAAACAAATTTAAAAATAAGTTCAGTTTTTGCTCATATCTATCTGATTTTGTTCATGGCCATAATTTTACAAGAATTCAATTTTGAAGCTCAGGAAATTCTACACAAATTTCATTACGAAAACATTTTTGTGCGAGCAAAAATAAGCGCGGGAAGTCTAAAAATGTTTATAACGTATAACTCTGGCGTCGTGGGGAATGAGGCTAGCGAGCGGAGGCACGCGCGCGCTTCGTTATAACATCATAACTCTTGTTTAAATTGGACTATTTTAATTAAACAAAGTGCCTATCGAAAAATGATAGTTTTTCACATGCGATTGTTATGAAATTTGTAAATAAACAATTAATTTTATAATGAAATTTCCCGTATAAATTCCCGTGCTTATTTTTGGTCGCACAAAAATGTTTTGTAATGAAATTTGCGTAGAATTTCTTTAAAAATGAATTCTTGTAAAATTATGGCTAGTGGCAAAATCAGAGAAAAACAAAAAAACTGAACTTTTTTTAAAATTTGTTTATAACTATTTTTCCCAGGCACCATTGGCAGGTGATTCGACAAAAAATGTTTATATAACTTATAAATAACAACTCGTCAAAAGACGAGATCACTTAGATTTAGTTCTTTCAGTTCTTTCAATTTAGGCTTTTTTCGGCAGTTTGCCTGCACTATCAGAACAACCGTAAGGTATTTCAAAATAACTAAAAACATTTTAATATTATACAGGGTGAACATAAAAGTGCAAATTCAGAAACACGAAATATTTTCAATTTTTTAAATGGAAACCCCCATTTTTTTATGTTATCAAATTCTACTACTAAAAATATGGTTTTTCTTTCCTGTACCTAATTTCTAAGATACCTATGAGAGTTCACAGAATCCTATTATTCTGTAAGAGTTCTTTATCTAACTCTACGTCGGCTATGCAAACAATTATTGTCAGAAGTAGTAACAGAGCTGCCTAATTAGTAGTAATACTGTACAGATAATATACTTAACAATTTGGCTGTGCCTGATAATCATCCAAAATTAATAAATGAAAATTCTGAACTGTAATGAACTTTATTTGCTTAGTTATTTACGAAGAATACGAGAAAATAACGCTGCAATACTTTTTATGACATTGTGATAAACACAAGCATCACGTAATACATTAAACAGCTTGATTAAAAATTGCAAAAATATTGGTTGTTTAAAACCTACACAAGAAAGAGCTAAACCCATTACAAATAACAATTTTAATTGTTTTGCAATAGCTAACAACAAACGAATAACGAATTAGAGTAGTTGTTCAAATACACCACCATTGACGTCTATGCTCTTTTGTTGTTATTGCAGTTGCAAACACTTCATTTTTTATGTAGCCCCATATGAAAAAATCTAAAACTGTTAGGTCTGGAGACCTTGATGGCCAAATAAATGGACCATAGTTGGCAAGCCAGCGCTTTTCAAAATTTTCGGTTATTTACGATCATTCGTATGTGGGGTGGTGCTCCGTCGTGTTGGTACCATAATTTCTACTTCTCATCATCTGGTAAATTATTTAAATATATATTTCTAAATTCATTTAAAACTTCGAGATAAGCTTCACCTAAAATGAATCAATATTTTATTGATGTAGGTGAAGTTGAAAAAGAACCTTACCATTTAAATTGTTATAAAATTTGAGTATAAATGTAGAATTATTTCTAACTATACAGAAGACATTAAATTGCCAAGTAGTTTGAAATCTTCTTTCTCTGACACAATGAGGATTTATGTCCGACCAATAATGAGAATTATGTCGATTAAACAATCCATATCTGCCTATAGTTTGCCGTCTTTGGGGGCACCTAGAACCCAAACTGGATCGATTTTGCTCAAATTTTGTATGCGTATTCAGGACAGCGACACCTTTAGGTGAAATCGCAAACGCGATCTTAGTTCAAATGTGGGGGAAGTTAACCCTTAAAGCATCTAAAATATTTTATCTCAAACGATTTTGATCAAATTTAGTAGATACTCACTTAGCACTCCAGTATGAGACGACATGACCCATTACCCCCTAAATACGCAGGGACGGAGGCTGTGGGGAGTAAGGCTAAAAATAACGGTTTTAATAGTCTTGATTAAACTTGTCACATGGATACTTCCTTAGTATCAGTATAAGATGGCGAAAATAGTAGCTTCTAGAAAATACAGTGAGGGATGTTGTAGGGGTGTGGTTTAGTTATTTTTTTTCTCTATTAAATAAGGAACACGCATACATTTTAATATTAATAAAATTAGATTCTATTTTTATTAAAACAACAATTTTCAATTATTATTTTCATTGAAATATGTTGAATTCCGCATAAAATTGAATTTGAAAGAGTCCACGCGGTAAAACGGGTTTGACGTCACTATTGAATTTTGACGGTTGACATACCGCAGTGACGTCATATCATTTGTTTACTTTTGACGAATATCGTGATAAAGTAAAGCGTTTTCTGTGTTTATTTGTAAATTTGTGTAACTTTTGATTTTTAAGATGGATAAATCTGTATATATTCGTTGAAACATCTCATAATATTCAGAAAAGGTCACATTTGCTTAAAACAACTACTAAATATGGACAGTCAAAATGAAATAAACAAGGGATCATACGTCATGCGCGGGTCGGGTGAGCTCGTCAAAATTCGGCAGTTGCTCGTAAAGATTCAAATAATTTGAATTTCAATTATTATTTATTATTTATTGGATGTCTAACAATTTATATTATGATATACTTAGACATTTTCAAAGATAAACTATCTGATAAAAACACTTTTGGCTGTAAAAACTGATATTCGCGTGTCCTATTGCTCTTAACGATTTTGACAAAATTAACATATAGATGTTCTTCTAGTAATAGTAGGAGATGATATGATATGCTTTAATTAATAATCATTGATGTTAAAATAATTTATTAATTTTTCATAATACATTAAATACTCGAAAATAATATAGAAAAATGTATCATTAAAAAATGTGGTCAAATTTCCAAAAAATAATGAGTTTTTTCAGAATAAATTAGAAGAAAGCTTGTCACCTTCTAAAAGCCCTCCCCCTACGGAGTCAGTCTATTATCAAGCAACGTGCTTTCGGAAACTGTGATAAATGACGCCCTAATTATCGACGTCCTTGGGATATAATCGATAATTTGCTCGACGATGTAGCATACTATTTTATGTATAACCGGCGCATTTTAGTTTGAACATTAAGGCAATTTAAATATTGCTGATCATGAGCGGTGGATGGAACGAGGTGGCCCTTTAGCGTGGCCTCCTCATTCTCAGGATTTAAGTCGTCTCGACCACTTCGTATGGGACTGTTTAAAATCTTTGGTTTATACAGTCTTTCTTCGCAATGTTCAAGAATTGGAGCAGAGGGTGGTAAATGGATGCCAACTCATAAGAAATAAACCTGATATTTTTAGAAATATAAGAAGATCTATGAAAAAGCGAATGAGAAGCTGCATCGAAATGAATGGAATCTTTTTGAATACTTTTTTTATGATAAATAATAAACATGCGATAAGAATTCAGTTCACTTTATTTGTGATTGTAAATTTAATGACATTTCTATCTGGTTGAAACAAGTCAGCTTTTATTTTTTGAAGGCACAATTATTGATCAATCGTCCTTTCTACATCGAACTTTTAAATCGGGTTTTAAAGGAAAACGATACATTCTACGAATTTTTGCGAACAGTACATATTCCTTGACAATTCATTGGAGAAATTGTAAATAATGTCAAAAGTAGAAAAAATTTAAAAGCAATAAAATCGTGGGCATTTTAATTAGGAGCCCTCTTATTTCGCAAGGCTCTGGTCGTTGCCGCCATTTTCATCAGCACCAAACTATTTCTCATGATAAAATTGCTACATATACGACATTTCATCTTTCTGGTAGTAATTGATTTTAAAATAATCAAGAAAAACTATATTTTTATACCATGTTAGGAAACACTCCGGACTCCCATTCATATGAAGTTTTCTTTATATTTTTGGATGTAAAACCACCCACCCAAAATATTCTCACGTAATTTTCGGACACCCTGTATAATATGAATATGTAGAGAATATTTATTTATCAAATTTTATATTATTAATTATCTAATTATATTGTTATGTACATATTCCGTGCAGTTTGTATTTTGTGTTTATTCATTTTTAAAATTCCTTGTCTTAATTTTCGAAAATATTATTTTCTGTTCACAAACACTATTCTATGACGAATGTTGAGCAACTCTCAAGTATTAATTCATTGGCATGGAACAAAATTGAAAATTTTTACTAATTTGACTATCTCAATTTAATTATAAAGTCTGTGTTTATAATATAAAATTTGGCTAAAATGTAATTTTTTCTCTAAAATAAGTTGTTTAATCGATACTAAATAACAGTATTTTTTAGAAAGCCACTTAAGGAATTTAAAAATGTAACATCAAATTAAAAAATGGATCTAGCTATAGTTTAGGGGTAAAAATAATTAGGAATGTTTCACCACTAGCTTCGTAGATAACAGATAAAATATAAAATACGTACTCAAGTCCACGTCCTGGGGCCACAAAAAACAAAAACTGTAGCACAATCTACATCTGCGCTCTCAAAAAGATGTTAAATTTTATTAAAATATATTTTTTAATTCGTTTTAACTAAACTCTTTGTATTTTCTAGTTATTGCTATAAAGTTAGTGTAAACGGCTATTTTAAAAAGAGAAAAGGCTTTGTTGTGGCAAAGTAGGTATCAAATATAATGAGTAAGTGATGTCAATGGCACCATAAATAAAAATTTATGTCACCAATCTGTAATTTTAGTATACATACAATTACAGTTTTCGTTGAATGCGTAAGTTTTCTGTAAAAATAGGTTAAAAAGATAATGAGTCATTGCGTGAGAGAGTTGTTTGTAATGACCGAGAAACATACACAATGTCTGTGGACAATAAAAGAAAAATTACGCAAACTGCAAACGGTTTTAGTTTTTGGGTCATGGCGTATGTATTCCAAAATTATAGAGAATATTTTCACATTTGATCTTCATTATTTTTATTTCTAACAATAGGATAATTAAAGAGAAAACGATAAGATTCAAAACATAATTGCACGCTGATATCCCAAAATTGTAGTAAATTAATGCTAGTTCTCATACACATGCATGTTTTTTACATCGACTATTGATATTTTTAATTCTGTAAATACTTATATTGTTTTCACATTTCGGTATTTTCGACACGTTACTGAATGATATTCGAAATCGCGACACGTTACTGAAATTTTACTTACGATTGAGAAAGTAGTTTTCGTGATAATCTTTTTTTTTCTCTCCATCAACCTCACTGAATTTTTGTTGCTATTAGTTTTGTTGAAGGTGACGAAAAAGAAAATATAAATCTGGCGGCTCTGAGTTAGAACGAGTAATGACACTCAATCATAGTCATTAAAAATAATAAACTTTACTCACTCATCCGGCCAATGCTAGACCATTGGAGCAGTGCAGAAGGCGCACCAGATCATTTAATTACGGAAAAATTAGGTATTGAAGTTTCTTTATTTAATCCCCTGGTTCATATGTATTTAAAGAGGAAATATGATTGCCAGACAAAAATACCTTGAACAAACATATTGCCCGATGCCCGACGTGAAGAATAAATCATAGATAGGAAGTTTTATTTTGTTTTATCCCTTATATATACAGGGTGTCTCACCGGGAACTGAATCGATCGATATAGAGAAAAGTACACATCAGAAATTTTTGAAAATTTAGATAATTACTAATGTCGGTGTGGCCAATCCAACTAAAATAATTGCAAGCAGCTGGCACTTCCGCTTATACCGGAAGTCGATACCAACTTGCTTATTTCAAATGGAACACCCTATATATTTTAGGGTTTTCGAAAAGAGCATAAAATTCTGAGTCGAAAATATGTAGCATATCCTATACCTAAACCTAGCCGTTTCAGGGATATTTGACATTTTATAGAAAATTTGACAGGTGCAACGGTTTGTAAGGACCGTTATAACTTTCTTCGTGTAAAAGATCCTCATTTACTTCTTATCACATAAAAGGAACACAAGGAGAACTACGTTCTACAACAGAAATAAATTCAATAATGTACCAAGTGTTCCGTTTTTCGCGTTACATTTTGTCAACTTCAAACCGCGAAAACTTGTTTAGGTCAAACGGAACACCCTGTATTTTTTTACGTCAAGTTGTGTAAAATTGAATTCTCTTTTTTCTGATATTAGCATTGTTGGGGTTAAAGTTACAACTTTTTGAAATATTTGCAATTTTATTAGAAATTCATGAATTGTTGTAATCATTTCATCAAAATAGCCATGATTAGAAACAATCAGTCATTATCTTATGTCAAAAAATGCCAGCACGTTTAAATTATACCCACAAAGACTTTTTAAATTTGTTTATTATTTATGGAGAATGTGATAAAGTAATATCAAGAACTTGCAACACATTTGCTACTCGATATCCACAAAAACGCAAAATAACACTAACACTGTAACATGCGTATTAATCGAATTGAAGATATGGCATGAACTAAAATTAATTTCGTATTAATTTAATAATTGCTCGAAATTCCGCCCTCGAATCTCGACACATTTTTCGCACCTTCGGATTAGTTCCTCATGGTTCCTCTTCTAATTGAATCCTGTGATATGTTTTGAAATGCATTTCTTACTCTTTGCATACAATCTTCAATGGTTGTTAATGGGCTCTCATAAACTTTATTTTTAATAGTTCCCCAAATAAAATGATCCAGAACTGATAAAACGGGCGAGCGAGGAGGCCATAAGAAAGGTCCATTATTGGCAATCCATTGATCATAAAAAGTTTCTTGTAAATAATTATTAATTAAATATGCGTTATGTGGGGGAGCACCGTCGTGCTGATAAAAAATGTTTCTATGTTCGGCGAAAGGTAAATTTTCTAAATAGTTATTATTCAAATTTTGTAAAATATTCAGATATCTTTCACCTAACAAAAATTTACCTATACATATTAACAGAAGAGAAAATTTAATTTACCGTTTAAATTTTCCTGATAAAATTGTAATGCCACCACTCTATCGTTTCTTATGGCACAGTCAACTGCCAACTTTCCTGAAAGTTTCGCTCTCTGAACTTATGAGGATTTGAGTCACTCCAATAATGCGAATTGTGTCTATTAAAAAGTCCATTTTTAGTAAATTTTGCTTCATCTGTCCATATAATATTTCCCAAATAAGAATCGTGACCCTCAGACCTTATTAGAATAAACTCACAAAAATTTTGTCTTCTTAGGAAATCTGCTTCTTTTAATCCTTGAACCATATGGAATGAGAACGGGTGAAACTTATGCTTTAATAAGATTCTGTGAATTGAATCCTTGCATAGTCCCGATTCCAGAGCAGCTTGTCTTAATGACATCCTTGGAAATGCATGAAAATATCCCAGAATGACTATTTCAATGTTTTCGTCATCAACAATAGGCTTTCTTCTTTGCATTCTTGCTTTGACAGAGCCATAATTTTTAAAATTTTCCAGTATACGTTTTACAGTGTTTGGTGACGGTTTCCGTTTTTGTAGATATCGAGTAGCATATGTGCTGCAAGTTCTTGATATTACTTTATCACATTCTCCATAAATAATAAACAAATTTTTTAAGTCTTCGTGTTTGTAATTTAAACGTGCTGGCATTTTTTGACATAAGATAATAACTGATTGTTTCTAATCATGACTATTTTGATGAAAATACAGGGTGTTCCATTTGACCTAAACAAGTTTTCGCGGTTTGAAGTTGACAAAATGTAACGCGAAAAACGGAACACTTGGTATGATATTATTGAATTTATTTCAGTTGTAGAACGTAGTTCTCCTTGTGTTCTTTTTATGCGACAAGAGGCAAATGCGGATCTTTTACACGAAGAAAGTTATAACGGTTCTTGCAAACCGTTGCACCTGTCAAATTTTCTATAAAATGTCAAATATCTCTGAAACGGCTAGGTTTAGGTATAGGATATGCTAATTATTTTCGACTCAGAATTTTAAGCTCTTTTCTAAAACCCTAAAATATGTAGGGTGTTCCATTTGAAATAAACAAGTTGGTATCGACTTCCGGTATAAGCGGAAGTGCCAGCTGCTTGTAATTATTTTAGTTGGACTGGCCACACCGAAATTAGTAATTATCTAAATTTTCAAAATTTTCTGATACGTACTTTTCTCTATATCGATCGATTCAGTTCCCGGTGAGACACCCTGTATAGTTGCGTCATTATAAGATAATAGTGCCAGATGAAAAGCGTACCTAGATCTCAGAAAAGATCTTGATACTGGCGTTACCAGTATCGGAGCTGGGGATGGAACCAAGTAGACCATTGAGCTATTGTGTGGGTCAATGAATTAGAACAGAACAGAAAAAGCTCGAGCTTTGGAGGTTCACCCTCAAATTAACCACAACAAAAACAGGTTTTTTACACTTTTCTTGAAACCCGTTAATTCCTATCGAAACTATCAAGTAAACCAATTTTTAAGGCCATTGAAGCCAGATATGTTGATACCCACTCAATGAATTTGGTCTAAAAACAAGCGAGATACAAAATATTTCGAGAGAGAGGCTACTTCTGCGTGATTTTTCACTATTTCCTCAACAACAAAATTTAATTACTTACAACTTGTTTTTTTTTTCTTCAAATTTCCGTACGACCAATATTGGCCAAAGAGGCGAAAAATCACACCCTCAAACTGTTTATTGTTAAGTAATTTTTAAAAAGTGTATAGAAGATTTCTTATTATTTTTGAACAATTTATACAGTAATTGAGTTAGTTTATTGAAATTTGTTATTTTACTTAAAATAACGATTTTCTCTTATGTAAAAATGGATTTTTTTTAGAACTCATTATTAAAATATTTGATAAATTGATGTTCAAAATTGGAATATTTTCACAAAATTTTAGTGGTTTCGATATTTTTTTAAATATATTTATTTAACGTCGGCGTCGGCCTATTTCCGCCACTGAGGCCTAACACCGACGCGACGCCTGTAGACAAGCCACCCTCAACCAAGAATTTTGCCAAACATCTTCCCTTTCGAAGAGTAGGGGATCTTTTACTTGCCTAACATTTAATAGATAAGGAACCGACGGCTTTACATCCCCTTCGAAGAATTGTATGTCCTCTGGACAATCTCCGCCTAAAATTGTATAGCTTCCGTGCTTACACTGATATACAAGCCGCTTGTCACTGTGAGGCGAGAACGATGTCTTCCGTTGTTTGGATATCTTTTCTTTTTTTTTTAAATATAATTCATGAATAAGGCAATTTACGAAAAAATTTCAAGAATCATTACTTGTAAGTAACTAAGAAAATTTTCTTTTATATATTTTTTTAGATATTTTGTGTCATGATCTTCTTCTTCTTCATATCGGCGCAATAATAAATTTCGGCACTCAGGCCTTGTTTCCCATTGTGCATCCGCTAGCTGGTCAATGAGTGTACCCATCCAGGCCGGACTTCCGTTGTCTGGTGGCCTGCAGTTGCTAAACTACGCATTCAATGGAAGCTAGAGCAACTCCAAAGACTCGCCTGTTTTGGAGTCATTGGGGTTATACGCTCTACTCCCACTACAGCACTGGGAGCCCTTCTGGATCTGGTGACCTTTCACGTATTGATCGCGGACGCCAGAAGTGACAATATAATGCCCATGTTCTCCTTCTTAGTACCTGTTAAGGTCATTGTCTCGAAAAGGGGGGATTGAAACCCACTCGGGAACATACTCGGATCTGCCGATATCGTCTGGTTTAGGTCTGAGGGTGGTTCCAGAGCGGGAATATACGGCGAGAAACCCAGGCCAAAATTTTCTTACGCCTTACCTATTTTTAACATTAATAACTTTTTGATTAAGGCAAAAAATTTAAAAAATCTCTAACACCATTGTCGACACAAGATATATCTTTAATAATTAATGCGATCATATATGTATTATTAGACGTAGTATTAGCCAAGTAAAAAAAAACTATGAAGGTTTTGAGCATACAAAATCGATTAAATCAGCTATCGGTTATTTTCAAAATAAAATAGTGCTTTTCGTGAAAAAAAATTACAAGAATCATTTTATAAAAATGCTGCTCTCATTGCTCATGAATAAAGTGACATTGCGTCAGGTATCTTCCAAATGAGATTAAGTTAAAATTGTTAATAGTAGGCAAAACCTATGCTGAGTATGCATTAATTTTCATATATCCATTGGCATCACCAAAAAAAAAAGAAAATGCCTTGTCACCAATACGAATGACAGGCCCTTCAGCACCAGAAATTTTACATTAATTTCCAGCCTCTGTGTGAAGGGCTGCACAGCTTCTACTTGCAGAAATGCAGGGCTTTGGTGTGCTTCACTGTAGCCTGAATACCAAAGAGTATGTCTTGTTTGAACATTGCTCAGCCTTTGAAGATGAAGACAAAGGTCCAGAAATTCCGTGCGATGTACAGGATGAAATAATTTAAATTTAAATGAAAATTTTTAATATTCTTTCCTATTATTTGGATTTTCTACCATATGTATTATTATCATCTTCAAAAACAAATCACCGAATCTACAAAATAATAGAATTATTGGAAAAAAGCCTCTGCGCCCGTGACGTATTATTTTGTAGGTTCGGTGATTTGTTTTTGAAGAGGATTATAATACATGTGGTAGAAAACCCAAATAATAAGAAAGAATATTCGTAGAATGCCACAAATAACTTTCAGATAATATTTAGAAAACTTTCAAATTTGTCTATTTTTCAATTTGATTAATTTCATTTTTAGTATATTTTTTTGTGACCACATATAAAAACTATTTTTTTCATGTAAAATTACAGAAAATGTCAATAATCTATTTAACTCAATTTGTTTATAAATATACGTTATCTTAGTAACTACTTGGTGTATATTTTTTAGTTTTTTGGCCATAATTTGGCCAGTTTTTGTAGTACAGAGGAAATTAAAAAACTAAATAAAACGTAATTAAATTTACTAATTTTAGTTTTATTTGAAGCCTTCCCCTTTCAAGTTATTTCCATTCGAAAATATTCCATTGAAGATATTCCATTTCCATTGAAAAATGCCAAACTTCAAATGTTCATATCTTGCTTATTTCTCAACCAAATTTAATGCGCGAGGTCTCAAAAATCGGGCTTTAAAAGCACTAAAAATTGTTATGCTTCCCAATTTTCACAAAAATTAACTAGTTTCAAAAAGAACACGAGAACTATGCACTGTTGTTCTTCGACGGTGAATTCGTGAATGAACCGCGAAAGATGCCAACTTTTTCGCTTCGTTAGTGTCCCAAATTCTATGATGGAAAACAAAAAATTAGTCCCGAAAAATCTTTTTTTAAGCCCAAAACAACACTTATTTTACTGAGTTATATATGTTTTTTCTATATCTTGAAAATTATTGATCATTTTTTTGGAAATGGGTAGGGCGTAGGAGCCAAATTACATCTCTTGCCTATGGGTCCAAATTAGGCCAGTCCGACACTGTCTGTGAGTTTTAATAAAGTAAAAGTTATACGTCGTATGATAAACATATCTCTTTTTAATGCTAACGTTTATTCAAACCAATTAAAATATTAACTTTATCATTGTTTAGGAATTTTTCTGTTTGATATAGTTTTCTCATAATACGCATTTCAAATATTGACTTTCTGTAGAGGAAACAAGCAAAGTGGAAATTCTTACCGTTATTAATAATATATTTATTTTGCAATTAAATATTTACTTTTATATTTACATTCGTAATAACAAAGCACGCTTTATCATTCTTGCTTGTTCTTAGTAAAGGCAAATATTTTCATATGATACATTTTTTTAACATGGGGGTTTCTGTCTTATGAATTATGAGTAATGATCGCTCCCCTCTCATTTCAAACAAAAGACAAAGTGTACTCTATAAAATTAAACTTTCCATAAACTATAAAGGGCAATAAACAATTCATTGCGTTATTTAAAATTCTCTAGTCGTAAAACATGATAACAGCTACGGTTTTTTATAGTAAGGCACATGAGTGCAATCACCTACCGAGTGTGCTAGAAATAATGTCGAATTATAATCACAATACCTTGTATATATTTACAGTTGTCTTTGACGTATTCATTTTTCTTTATTACTAACGACATTTGTTTTAAATATAAAAGATGCAGTGGGTTTAAAATGATTTAATACTCTGACCTAGCTCCATCTGTTTGTAATTTGTTTCTGCACATTGCGCACAAAGAAAATAGATCTTCAAATTAGTTGTTCATATTTTACTTGTAAGACATTTTCTTGATGTAAAATTACAAATATTCAAATTTTTTAACTTCGAATTTATTAACCGAAAACAAGATCTGAGCGTCAGACAAAAAGCAATTAAAATGTTTCACATATGAACCTGGTTTAATTATACACATTAACATGGGTAATAAATTCTTCATCTAACAACCTAGAGAGCATTGACATTTCTTCTAATGTGTCCGTTCTCCATTCGCTTGTATTTCTTAAATATTATATTTGTGAGACGCCATTCTTCTAGTTTTTCTTACATTTACTTAGCAGTTGCCTAGTTCTTCTTTTTACTTTTTAGTTATTTTTTCTTCTTAGCTTTTTACTCCTTTTTAAAAAATTGTTAGCTAGAAGGCACCTGATTCTTTCTTTCTCAATTTTCTTTAGTTTATGTTATTATTTTTTAATATTTTCCTCAGGAGTTACCTGTACCCACGGCCTGTTGAAAATAGAAAAGACTAACAGCTGGGCAAAGATTTATGTCTAAAAATAGTATCTAAATAGCTTGAAGCAATTCTTGTAGTATGTGGTGATGCATGTTGAAACCACTTATTGCACCGCACACTGATGGGAATATCTTCAATAACTAGATTATTTTTATAACCTATATTATCAAATGCTACTACTTATGATAGACTTAAAACTTCATTCAAAAAATTAATTCTAATTTTGGGTAAGTATTTGCATAATTATTTTTTCAATTATTTTTGAAATCTCGTGTTTTTTAACTGTTTTAAGTAAAAAGTTAAGTACTTTTGGTGTAAGAAACACCAATTGATAAATTTTTTTATTCATTTTTTAGCAAGTACAAGATTTTTTCTATTCCTAGAATTATAATCATAGTTTAAAATTAATTTTCCTTCTGAATATTGCAGCACTACCAAGTTGAAGAAAAATAAATAACGTGGATCCAAACATTCTCTTTATAATATGTCGGTGGGATAAGTAGGTTTTTTATTGTACATTATTGTAATAATTCATTTTTGTGTTTGATCTGGTTTCTGTAAGTATACTTTCATTATAAAAATAAATATAAATTTAGTATGAGATCCTACAAGTATAGGTTCTATGTACCGTTAGAGACCTTGGTCTACTCATCGCTAATATTTGGAGAACTAGCCAAAACACCAATAATTCTCCTCCTGGGTCACGGCTTCGGCAACTGTTTGCGGACACGTACTATACTATAAGATTGTTAATTATTAATATAAAATAAAACCATCACCGCAGAAGATAGAGGCAGTCTTATATTTCCCACCTCTTCAAAATGTACATGATGTTAGTTTTTAGGCTTGGCGTCATATTTTCGCAAGTACATTAAAGACTTTGCTAAAAAAAAAAAAGCTAAGCCCTTAACATTGCTGACCAAATCATCCACTACTTGGGCTTGGGATGAATCTCAAGAAAAGGTATTCAATTTGCTCAAAAAGGAATTAAGCCAAGGTCCAGCATTAGCTCTTTATGACCCAGCGTTAGAGACACAGCTGCATACTGATGCTAGCAAGGACGGATTTGGAGTTGTGCTATTACAAAAACAAACTGATGGTAGTCTAAAGCCCGTGGCGGACAAGAGCCATAAAACTTCCCCATGCGAATCATCATAATTATGAGTAAGAAACATTGGCTGGTGTCATAACGTTACGAAAATTTCTGAATTTCCTCGATGGATGCAAATTTGTTATTATGACACATCGCAATGCATTGAGGTTTACCTGGACTAAGAAAGACTTGACTCCGAGAATTGGAAGATGGTGGCTTGAATTACAGGAATATAATTGTGACGTTATTTATCGCCCAGGCACACAAATGCAACATGTGGAGGCGCTCAGTAGAAAATTTGACAATCAACTTAATACAAGACACTGATTGGTTGCAGTGCGCTCAGTCTCAAGACGATGAATGCGAAATAATAAAACGTCAAATCAAAGAGGGTACAGCAGAAAGATCCTAAAACTGGTTGAAGACAAAATTTGTAAAGTAATTAATGATAAATTCAAGTTTCTCATATCAAAAGATATTCGTTGGGGACTAGTTAAGAAATATCATGATGGCCACCCTGGTTCAAAACGAACACTGGAGGCACCTTCTCGGAAATACTGGTTTTCAAAAATAAAACAATTTGTGACTCAAAACGTTAATACCTGCATACCATGTTAATGTACAAAAATGCCAACAGGAAAAAGCCGTGGTTATTTACATCCCATTAAGCAAGTCGGTAGACCCTTCCATACCTTACACCTTGACCACTTAGGACGATTCTTGTTGCGACTTATTGAACCTACGTACAGAGTGTTTACTGGAGGGTGTAAACACGTGACAATATAACCTTTGTGAAACGATTGAAACTTGATCTTAGTGGCGTCACATAAAAATAAACTGTACATATTAAAGAAAAATGCTAATCAAATAAGTATTCGCAGTCGGCCGCGCCCGACCGTAACATCTACTCGTTTCACTTTTAACTCAGAAGTCTTAACAATGTTAACAAAGCAATCATGTATGGAAAGGTTTTTTGAGATGGAATTCACCCAAGGCTAAAAATTTGGAAAAGAATTTAGAAAAAAATGAAACGTCTCTAGGGAAATTTTATTAATGATTGATTTTATGAATAGGAGTAACAAAAACTACGAGGTCGCTTGTCGCTAAAAATAATATAAAAAATATTATATATAATTTCGTCGATGCAATTAAAAAATGTGGTAAATGAATTCGTCAAAAAAAATTAATATTCATGCATTAATTCTAATCAGACAAAAATTAATTACGGTTATTCATCTAGACAATTGTTTGAAGGTGGAAGGTCAGGGAATATATTTAATACTAAAATGACATTGACAGTGAATACTAGTTTCATAATGAATGAAAAAGTTTGCTGACATTTTGATTAATCCTTAATCTTGAATTTTTTTATAACTTGATTATGGCTTCGTATGTTATACATATCTCTTTTAGTAAATAATATTTTCTTATTTTTTTATTATAAAGAGGAAAGTTGTGCCTGTATGTTATTTCACGGCTCGCTACTTTGATTCGAATAAATTTACTTGAAAAAAATAACAAAAACCGGTTTTAACAAAGCGTAATCTAATTTGGAGCTGTTATGTTGCAAAACAATATTTCGAAGTTCCTTAAGATTTTGTATTTAAAGTTTTAGTAGTACTTGAGAATGGCAACAAGTTTGCGAAAATTAAATCGCTTAGGTACTATTGCCAAGATGCCTAATATTTTTCTTCCTTTACACATTTAAAAACATTTCCAATTGCTTTCTCGGTCTCAAACTTGAAAGGAACTGCCAATTTAATGTCCATAATCATACTTATGATAAATAACCCTAAGATGCAAAACAGCGTAAAAAATTATTTATTCAATCAATCGCACAAGCTTTCAAATAAAGAAGGGCATCATTTTACAGTTCTGCATGATTAAAACTACCAGTAGTTTTTGGTTTTTTGACAATTATCTTCAGTTATTTATCTCACAGCAAGAGGGCATACACTTAAATTAGTCTTGTATAATAATGTATGGAAACTTGCAATTTACGTGGATTTTAAAAAGTTGTTTACCTTCTTTACTTACGTTGCCCCAATTTCAGAGATCGAGAACGGCAATTTCAGTCTGGAAAAAACTACACGATACACTCACACGTTACCAAAGCATTGGTGTAGTGCGATGGCTTCAATTACTTTTAAAATATATCTAAAAATATGAGGCGTCTTTAGTCACCTGGCGAAAATACAGAGCTTTCAATAATGATCACAGGACACGTGACCACAAAATATAGACAACCAACTATACACGATGGTATTGCACTAAACAGAAATACCCTAAATCCATTGGCGTTCTAGTTAAAGGTAAAAAATTTATGATAATTCATTTATTCCTCAAATTTAAGAATTTTTTAATATTAAAAGCAAATTTAAATAGGATGCCTTTTATAGTCTAGTATACTTTAACTTGGCGTGTGTATATATATGAGTTAATATTTCCGTACGATTTCATTTTCTCTTGTACACAAAGATCCAGAAATATTGTCCACGTAGACAATGTTTCTGGACTATTGCTTTAACTTTGTGTACAATATGGGAGAAAATGAAATCGTACGGAAATGTTAACTCATACATACACACGCCAAGTTAAAGTATAGTAGACTATATCTGAATAAAAAAACTGTTCGCAAGAAATAAATTGTTACACCTAATTCAAAATAAACTTTATTTCCACAGACAACATGAATATAAACATTCGAATCAAACAATCCACAGTAAATAAAAAAAATTACATAATGAAAACTTTTGTTACATGAGATTTAAATTAGAAGATTAATGAATACATTTTATTACGAAATGCCAAGAAATTATAACAAATGCTCAAAATGGCTGCCTTGAGTTTCTAAACACACATGGACTCTTCGTTTCATATTTTCGAATACGTTCTGTAACTGATCAACACTAATATTGCGGATTTCTCTTTCTATTGCCTCTTGTAATTCGTCAATGGTATGTGATCTATTTTTAAAAACATTGTTCTTCATGTGTCCAAATAACAAATAATCACAGGGCGTTAGATCTGGAGACCGTGCAGGCCATAGTCCCTGGCTGACTAATCGGTCATCGTAAAACTCCCGTAAAAAATCAAGTGAAGCTCTTGCTGTATGGGCAGTAGCGCCGTCTTGCTGGAAATATCCATCTTGCAGTTCATCATCATGCAACTGCGCCAGAAATGGCTCTAAAATAAGAGTTTGATACCTTTGAGCATTAATTGTTTCACGAAAAAATATAGGGCCTATAATTCGCCTTCTGGATATTGCCACCCATACACCAACTTTTAAGGGGTGTAAACTTGTTTCTACGTAAGTGTGGCCCATGTCCTGTAGTTCTGACTATTGATATAACCTGTTAAGTGGAACCATGCTTCATCAGTAAAATAGGTTAAATCCAATACATCGTTGTTATTTAAATTTCCGTTGAACCAACGACAATATCTTACTCGACTTTCAAAATCAGGGGGTAATAGTTCTTGAACAACGGTTACCTTGTATGGATGCAAATGAACTTTTTTGAGTGCTTTATGGGTTGTTCCAACTGAAAGACCTAAAAAAAATAAATTTCGTTGATTTATCGTTTAGGTATATTAAGACGTCTGAATAGAACCGATTCCCAGTTTTATATATTTTTTTATTTGCATTCAGGTTTTATATATAAACAAGAGTTTTAGTAGGTATCGTTATTAGTTGTTGATAATAATTTTCACCAAAGAAATTCATATTGTATATTTTCAAGAAACTAAATTTAAATGGTATGTAACGTATTCAGTAATTAAAAAATTTAGTGTAAAAGTACCTACCTGTTTGAGCGGACAACTTTGGTATGGATTTTGTCGGGCTTTGATTCATTCTTTCTCGAACGTCGTTCATAACCACTTCAGTTAAAACAGTTGGCCTACCAGTGGATTTAAGGCAGTGTGTCTTTGCAAAACGATCAACGAGTACATATTTACGATTTGAAAATGTGTCATATAGAATATTTGCGTCAGGAAATTTATCCATAAATTGTTCGATGTATGATTGCAATGAATACTTCCATGGTCCATCTTCGTTGCGAGTTCCACTTCGAAAATGAGCCATCAAAATGAAGGCATCTTGCTCTGGCGTAAAAACCATGGCAAGACAGGACTAGAATAAAATTTAAAAAACATTACTTAACCTAACATTCTTTTTCTCTTTATCATTACTCACCAGAAGATAACTGATGTAAATTATGTAGTTCTGAAAAGAACTGATTAGTACTCAAATAATAATTAAAACAATTCAAAACCCGTGAAAATGAACTGATAATTATGCAATATCCACCAAAACACTACTACTACGTCTATGATATGACATTTCAGATTAAAATAAATAGTTAAATGTTAGGATATGCCTACAAGAAGACTGTACGGTGCTAAATATTCTGCGTAAACAAACCGTTGCCTTATTGGTTCCGCTGGGCGTGTTCAGCTTCAGAGCCAATTAAACTGTGCGTTGCGTCGAGATTTCGTGTAACTTCGTCGAAAAAAAAACCGTCAGCAAAGATACCTGAAAATGCACCCTTAGATACATACGAATTAAAATATCCCTAGTATGGAAGGTTCTGACATGGCTAAAACATGACAAGCCTAAAAGATGAACTAAAAAATCACGTGTCCTGTGATCATTGTTGAAAGCTCTGTACTTAATTATATCTCTACCTAAATAACACCTTCCAAGTTAACGTCATCAGGCGGTGATTAAAGCTGGAAACATGTTTATGTCTAGTAAACATCAATACTTAAAAATAAATTCGATGTTAAGGTATCTAGAGGATAGTACATGTACTATCCATCCTTTGGATAAAATTTAACCAAAAAATGTGTATGGCTGCCACATACTACAAAAAGGTTAACTACGCAAGCACACAGCATCTAAAAAAAATATATATTCAAAAAGGTAATTAAAAGGGGAATGAGAATATTCTACAAGATGTCCTAATTTAAAAAACAGGTTTTAATACGGTTTAGTAAATCTCATTAATTTGAAATATGATAATAATAATAAAGTTTATTTTGTCTTTTTTATATTAATTGGAAGAAAATGATTATCGGACCAGTCTTTTTCGGTTTTGAGATATTTTACTTACAAATTATATCAGTATTTCCCGAGATTGTGCAGTAAAAAATATTGCTGTGTCGTATGTAAACGAAACGATTAGGGCATCTAACGAGACGTTAACTGTCCCCAGCGGTAGACCCTAAAGGGTGGTTCTGGGGTTACTTAGTGTGTCCCCTAATTTAACTATTTGGAATCGGCACGTAACTGGTCAATAGCCCATGTATTTTACCCTTAAAACCCATGTTCCAGAGTTTATTTAATATTCTTTTGTGACTTATCACGTCAACGCCTTAACAAGGTCATTAAAAACACACATTGAATGGAGGGTTTGATAAATAGCGTTATAAAGGGTGTAATTAGTTTTATGTCGTTAAACAAATTGGTCATGGAGAATGGCCAGACGAACAAAAAACTTATATAACTTCTTTCACTAGGAACAGATTGAAAAAAAATTAACATCTCAATAATTTTGATAAATATGAACTAGTTGAGTTATTTGCTGTTATTGGTTATATTCTATTAATTATTATTTTTTGTTTGTCTGATCGTTTCATACCACCAGTTTTTTTTATGGTAAGAAACTATTTACACCCTGTATATCTTTCCAACTAATCTTGAAATTACGTCCTGAGTGGAAGATCCTTACGAAAATCGAATTGTTTACTCGACAATGATTTAAATTTATGAATACCTCCGTTCTGGATTTAGCGCTCATTCAAAGATTTTTGAAATATGATATATGAGGGAGGTAGGTCTATAATTTATTAACTCTACTTTATGTCCATTTTCGTAGACTGGTAAAACAATCGTAGTTATAAAATGCGATGCACCTATGCCGGTATCAAACATATTATTAATGAGCTCCACTCGGTGACCGAGTTATGGCACCTATAATGAATGTTTGGCTATTGATACTAATTTGTACAAACATAGACCGATAACTTTTTTTGAGGATTCGTTATATACAGGAGTAGCATTATATGGTTTTTGACATATATTATTACTCCACCGGTGTGCCTACTTTCAGAGTAGGTAACAAACAAAATGTTTATAACCACTTATTTTTATTTCATTTTCCTGTATTTCCTCTGTTACACGTGTTTCATTTAAGCATACCACTAGTGGACATTATGTGTACTTAAATTGTTAAAGGAGGTTTCTCAATTCATAAATAGTGTGTTCAAACTTACAAGGTACTAGAAGTAAAAAGTGATTAATTTCCTAAGGAATAGAATCAGGTAAAAATAAGTAATACCAAACTTTGCATAAAAGAATTACCATATAACTATTTGTATCCAAAGTGCCCTTTAAAAAAAAGATATGCATTGTTATAAAAATATGATCCAAAACCTCATATCAATCACCGTGAATGGCCGAAAATGGACCGAATTTTTATATTAAAGATTTTTTGAGTCATGTCACCCAAAAGTATATAAAAAACCTACATTTTGAAGGGGAGAAAATTGTCGTATGATAAACGGCCATAAAGTTACAGCGTTTTAAAAATGTCGTAAAAGTTCCGAAAAAACGGCATTGTAGCCAAACTAATGGAGCTTTTGACTTGAAATGCGGCAGGCTATTTGTAGGTATTATGGGCCAACTTCGCCCAAAATTTCATCTGATTCGGGAAAGATTTGCCCAAGTTATCCCAAAATCAATTTTTAGTAAAAAAACGTAATATGATCAGCATTTTAACCCAAAAAAAATTAACATTTGAAAGATACAAAATTCCTATTATATAAACAGCTAGAAAGTCAAACCGTGGAACAGTTCATAACCGAATTAAAAAATCTCTCATGTGCATTGGGAGATTTAAGAGAGACTCTGATAAAAGATATGCTAGTGTGTGGTCTCTACGTTATGAAATCATGAGAGAGAAGTTGCCTCAAGAGGACGTTGAAACGTGGAAGCCGCTGTTCGTATCTGTATCAATATGGAAAGTACGAAGGAGCAGAATCGTCGAATCGCAAATGGGTTAGAAACAAACTAATAAGGGTACCAGTATTGATCATCTCCGGGTAACCCTCATCAACAGCAAACAGCCCAACAAAAGCAGTTTGCAACAGGAAAGTAAAGAAATAATCGACACCACCAACAACGAGAGATATAATGTAAGAAATGTTCCCATCACCATGGATTTGGGAAATGCTCAGCGTATGGTAAACGATGTGGTAACTGTGGCTTAATGAACCATTTTTCTAGTTGCTGTTATATAAAATAATTGTAAAAATAAACAATTTATAAAAAAGACTAATCATAATACTAAGAATATTTATAATCTTGATCAAGATGATAGGAATATTAATACTAATGAAAATTTTCTTTATGTAGGTAGTATCGAGGCATCACCTGGTAACATTGCGTAACATCACGAAAACTTAATTTTTTACAAACCATGTGTGCTAATGTGTACTTCCTTTCACTAGGCAGAAGCTAAAAAGAAGGCAATAAAAAATGTGAAAAAGACATTGAATATAATTAAACAGTCCTCAAAATATTCGTTAAAAATGACATAATTAAAATTTAAGCCGCCAGATATCCCTATTGGGTAATAAGATTCCAATAACCCGGCGACTAGGTGACTTTTTACTTCATTGTAAGTTAATTATCACTTCTTACTATAAAAATCTGAAACTTTTTAAAACTTATCGAGTCCCCACAAAATTATACGACCTTTAACAAAAGAAATCCTCACTGATTAACGCGTCAACAATTACAAGTTCGATGAGAGAGGAGAACATCTGGGGTAGCTACTCTAAAACCAGGGTACCTACAAATGAGCCTCGACATAAGAATATAATACAAAATTGCTTATTTATTATTATTATTATTTTTGAACCTTGACAGCCCCGGAGTCAGCTGTAGTTGTCGACGGCCTCGAATTCAGAAAACAAATGAAAGGGTGTGATATACAGGTAGACAACTAATTGTTTCTTACAACAGAAGGCAGCATATAGAAGCTTTTGGAGGTCATTATTTATTGCACAATATTTCATCGCCGTCACATTTGTCAATGTTATACGTATTACGTTTATAATGTTAATTATTTTTATAAAATCGAACAACTAATTAAATTAATGTTTACTTGTTACTAACATAGTAATTTTTTGAAGTGCCTGATTAAAGTTCGCGACTGTCTGAGAGCCTTGTTTGAACATCTAATTTGTAAGTGGATATCGGTATCACGTTGTGAGCTAATAATAACTGAATACTTACCACGAGTATCTCGGTAAACTGTTAACAATTAGCAATAAGAAACTAATTTGATTTCTCAGGTTATCCATACTACAACGTTACACATATTTCAAAACAATGAAAAATCAAAATCGAAATACTAGGATATTCGTCAAATAATACTAAGAAAACTGTTTTGCTCTATATAACTTAATGTTTTTTACTAATACTCTCAAGAAAATCATTCTAGTATTTATTTTATTTATTTATTCTATCACTATACTTCGGCCGAAAAGTCGAGGCAGTAACGAAAAAAATAAGCGGCACCTCGTTCTACCATATAATCCCATTGGATCGAGAGAAATATATTAAGTTTTATCCGCCTACTATAAATGGAAACCACGATTACAACAAACAATTTTAATGACCTAGTCGACCGCATAGGGTAATGATTTAACGTGCTGTGCCGCCTTTATACCTAATAATTTGCTCGACTAACTATTCAGTCGTAAACCAACTTGGTAAGAAAGAAAGAAATCGTATATCCCGGACACTCAGTGGTGCCACATACGTATTTATGTAGGTATATATAAAATAATAATATTTCATAAAAGAAAAAATTAATATAATTAAATTTGTTTTCACACTCAACTCAACCAAAAAGAAAAACTGGGGTTCTTTTAAGAAAATTTTTAATGGTAGGCATAATTTTATTAGGAGTGGAATACTTACGTAATCAGACATTAAAACTGTAGAATGGTTGATCTTTACAAAAATTTTAACCATGGCAGTTGTTCTTATTGCCCAGCAAGGACCAACGTGGAGGCGTGAGTATATTTCTTGCCGAGAAAGGATGGTAACAGGATTGTTAGTTAGGGACTAACAAGTTAAAAAATAAAATAAATAAATAGACTTACAAATTAAAAATAAATAACTGTTCTATAACAACATAAATAAATGCTCTTGTTAAAATAATATAATAAAAAACAAAACTTACCAACAATAATTTTCAGAATAAATAATTCATAATATCACAATCACTACATCACAGATTATCACTCACTCACCACTGTCACTATTATTATCACTGCTGGCTCCTACATTTATTATTATTGGCTCAATCACTGCGTCAATCCGAGTATCCGTATTCCACATTTTTTCTTCAACTTTTTTAACGTGCCCTATGCATTTTTGCCAATAATCAACTGTAACTCTTTTTAATGCACTGGATAGAAGGCCTTTTACATGTTCTAATTTAAAAGTTCTATTTTCTCTTGCAACATTCCCATTTACTTCAGCCCAAATAAGCTCAATGGGATTGGGCCATTTCATCCACAATATATTTCTTATGTATCGGCGAATGCTGTTTCGCTAGGGTTAGCAATTCGGCTTTCAGCTATGCGCGATTGAATAGTATACCTTTACTTACCATCTAACCATTCTTGAATTTGCGCTTTTCGCCATGCACTGATTGGTAATTTTTCCAGTAATCGACTGTGGTACGGGGCATTATCCATAATAGCGAGAATTTTTGCAAACCATTCCTAGAAAATATCCGCATTCATGTCCTCATGATAATCGCCACTTCTTTTCGATACGAACGATAAAAAGTCCATCTTCCACGAATCCTGAATCACTTCCTTTGTGCGTTATTATTAAGCGTTTTCATCTTCCTGTTGGCATTTTTAATCCTGTTGACCAATCTTCCATATGGCCTTGATGAACACATTCATTTCTATCTTGCCAAAATTGCGTCACAGTATATCCTTCATTTAACCACGTCTCATCTAATAATAGCATTTTCTTCCTCTTTCACGGGCAGCAGGGCAGCTCTAATTGTCAGAATAAAATTCCTTTGCCAACAAATAACATCATTTCTCTTAAGTCGGAGGCTATTTCTCTTTCCTTTTGCAAATACAAAGTTCATATCATGCAAACATTTTTTCAACGTCGATTTGCCCATTTTGGGTATATGTTCATCATCATTCAGGTACTATAAAATTTTCTTAACAGTAGGGATTTCATTGTCATAGAAGAATTTATGAACTTTACGTCGAATTCCATTTTTCTGGAATTTGTCTAATATAATTTTTTTTTCAGACTTCGCTTTAGGTTTCTGAACATCCCCTTCATTTTTTCTTCTCTTAAAATTCTGTAAATGGTCACGCCGGTATCCTTGATGTCATGTTAACTAAACCTGATGATCCTGATTTCTGTACTATGAGATGATTTTCCTCCAATGCATGATATACATTCAAACTAATTTTCTTCTCCTTAAAGCTTAATGGAGATTTTCTAGGGGTATAAACTATTACCACTTCTTTTGAACAACCGTCAACCGCTTCCATTTTTGCACATTTAAAAATATTACGATATCCCACAATTACACTTATTTTCATTAAAGCACTAACAAAATAAAACTTTAAGGCACTGTGATACAACAAGTACGTAATTTATAAACAACAAATTAATACCGCCCAACTGATAAACGACCGCACTCTATGTGTACACTGATTTTAAACTGAGTTATAACGCTTTAACGCACCAAATACCGTTGAATACGTGGATAATGTTGCCAGATTCAAGCATAATATTTTTAATTTAAGATATGGTAATTCGTGCATAGTTAACTCAATCCGGGGACTTTCATTCCTTTGAAATCGATGTTATTTGTCAAAATTCTCCAAACTTAAGGAAAATAAATAGGTAACAACGTATACATTTTATATTAGGGAATTTACAAAACTTGTAAATCCGCACGCCCCTGGCTCTACTAACTAGAGATTTCGGCCGAAGTATATATTACTAGGTTTCTACCTTTTTAGGTTTGGCTTATCTTAGCACTGTTAGTTAACTCAGAAGGTACATTTTATATCCATCTGTGACAGCTAAATTGAAGTTTGAAACACAAAGTGAAATTCGCTAATACACGCATCATACGCGTTACTGCAGGGATATTTGTGAGGATTGCGCAATTGCATTCAAAATAATCTATAAATTTTCTACTGTTTACACGTTTACATTTGCATATAACATTATCCCCTACATTTACAGGTATTATAATAGATAATTGAGACATCTCCAACAGTCCTTAAAATATCTATTCTCTCAGACGATGACGAAGAAACTAATGACATCATACTAATCTTCTTCTTCTTCTGATGGCGTACTCCTGAAAGCGTCGTCGAGATATATTTCTACTTACATATTGAATCTACAATTTAACGTGAGATTCCAAAGAAAATTTCTTGAGGCGTATACCCTCCAGTTCCGTTGCCTTTTGGGAAGATAATCCTCTAAGTAGAGACTGTCAAGAATGGAATATTGCCATTACCATCACTACTAAAGTATCTTCGTTATCTTACACAATCTAATGTAATAACAAAATACATGAAAATCAGCAGGTAGTAGATTTAACGCAAAATTCGTAGCAGTTTAGTTGTCAGATATCTGTTCTTAATTTGTATTATAGATGAAAATAGAGATTTTAATTTATGCTGTGTTTATTGATTTACAAAATTATTTCCGCGAAACTGAGTCAGTGTTTGCATACATCAAATATGTTAGTCTTCTGGAGAGGGTTTCTGCGCAAGACATGCAGAAGTCGAAACTGCCAAATTGCTGAGTCGGTATCTTCAGGAAAGCCCTTGCGGCAATCCCGTGTCAGTTTAGCGATTTAACTAACAAGTAGTATACGTTATCCGTATTATATCTGTTGCGCCGGATAATATATTATTTAATATTATTTCAGTTAATTCAACAAGTCAATATATCTTTGATTTTAAATATATTTTCACCCTCGATGAACTCAGTAATTTGCCGATTGGAGATTTTAAGGCATCCCAAGATACAAATCGTGTCAAACAGCTAAAATATATTCGTGAGTTCCCGCATGTAGATTTTAGAGGCTCTCTTACAGAACGGAATTATTCTGCACTTCCGGAACTTAGAAATAATAAAAATATTCTTCCTTGGTTGTCGTACGTAGTCTTCTTCTAGATTTCCTCTTACAAAAGAGAATTACCCCAAGTTTCTGGAAGAACAACATATTTTTCGTTTGTTGTTTGTTGAATTTATATTTGACGTAACCTATGTTTGTCTATAACTTAGTCCGCTTTGGAAAAGATTTAGATGCAATAATCCCTAATTGCCCAATTCCTGATTGGTACAAGCATAAATTCACACTGCTTGTTCTGTCTGTCATATTTGAGACATCTTGCTCACAACTTATTGGCATTCCTTCACGTTGCTTTCCGATATGTTTGTACAAAATTACATAGGGAATAATTCATGGTAGTTTGCAGTTAAGCTGGGTAATATCTTAATTAACATATTTGTCGGAGCATATACCGAGACGCTATCTCAGTCAGCTAGAGAGTTCTGTATGGCAAATTCGCTTTGCCGACACTCGATGTCATGTCGCTGGGTGTGGATCGTGGATGTTTTCTACGTTCTTTCAAATGTATAATCCCCTTCCGGGCAGCCTTGGATTTGGACGTTGTCTATATGTGGCGTGTTTAAGTTTATGTTTATTAATACCGCTTATCAGTCTCTGGGCCTCGATGTTTAATTAATTTGCTTGTTAGTCGTTCACTTATCATACTGTACATATCTATTTGAAACACTTTGACCTAGTTTTGACTTGCATATATAATTAAATATTATAACGCCCCGTATAGGGTCAGCCGTTTTCAAATTATTTTCTTACTTTATTATAAAAATTTTATTACTCTTATTTAATTTTTCAATAATCATTTTTTTCTTACGACATAGTCACCTGGAATTTAATTTTAAAAAGCCATTATCAGCATTAACTACGCATTTGCATAAATATTTCAGTTTTCAAGTCAAATAATTTTATTTTGTACAGAAATGAATAAATTTTAAAAATCTTAAAAACAACGTTAGGCTATGCTAGCTCGTTATATTTCTAAATAGATGTTACAGAGGTTAAGAGCCGTAATGAACCTTATTAGCCATTGGAGCCCGTAACAAAAAATTTAACGAGTGCCATTTTCAAGTAGCCCCGACTACGGGCCTCCGAACGGGCCACTTGTTCGCGTCATACATGTTTTGCATAGGATGGCGTGCATATAAAAGCGATGAGGAAACCGCGGAATAGGGTAATTTTCCTTTGACCGCCCAGGAAGCTACCGCATAGGAGAAACCAAACCCAGCCACCAGATATTCTACCAGGACGTACAAGAGAATTAAATCCGATCTAAATATTACCGATACTTTCGATATCAAGGCCTTGTATTTGGGTACAAGAGAATTAGATCCGATTTAATTATTACCGACACTTTCCGTGTCGAGTCCTTGTACTATGAAGAAATAGCAGCAGACTCTGAGCCATCTAATCTAACTCCCAGCGAAGTGCGAGACTCTGACGGAGTTCCTCAAGACGACGTGACTACCGAGAGAGAGATTGCAATTTGCCCATTTGTCCCATTTGCCAGTTAACTAAATTTCAGCGTTATTACGGCCCTTTCTAAATTTATCTGGCAACGATATAAGAAATCCGGGGGGGAGAATTTGTGGATTTATACATACTGAGCTTAACGTTCAGTAGCCGTTCGGCCGAGGTGGTATCTAAAGTTTTAAGACTTGCAAGGTTAGGTTAATTTGTGTCTTAATTAAGTTTCTCTATTTAGGGGACAAACAATCAGAGCTAGGAAAATTTAGGACCTAATTTTACGTTTTATTTATTGATTTAAGAATAACATTCTTTTGTTTCAAGATTCATTTAAGTTGCTTTACTCAATAAACAGACAAATAGTTTCTTTTCAAGTTAGAGTCAGGTTAGTTCAAATCACAGAGTCATTGTTTTGCTACAGTTAACAGATTATATTGTTCCGCTTTCTCACCGGGGGTGGAATTTTGCTCTCCGGTTGGTAATACATTCTCTTTGAATTATGTTCTTGGGTCAACGGGACAACGACCCCAGTCATCCTAACTATCTAGTAATATTCTAAAGATTTATGGCCACCACGATCAACAAGGGCCTTGTGCGAGGGTGGCTTACTCTACTTATTTGCAGTCAACGCAATGTAAGTACTGTTAAGGCACGCTACAGGGGGTTTTTGTACGGAGATTATTTATTCCTTCTGGCGTTAAGACTTCACAACTATGGGTTATTTTATTCCAATTATACGGATTACGGCACGACATCAGATTTGCCGTGATGGCCGTTACAATCACTTTTAGTACTCTCTAGAATTAGATGCATTTCCCTACAGTTGGTTATATATTTCATACACTATACGATATCTCTTCGACAATGATTGTAGTGGCTGCGTGTCCAATGTTATATTCCCGCACACTTAACTTTAAGTTAGGATGGAAGAAAATTTTATAGAGTATCTGGGAAGATTGGCAATTTATAGACGCAACATACACTGCTGTATTTATAAAACATATGCAAGACTCCAGTCTCTAGGAGTCTAGGAGTCGAAATACATTAACTGGTTTTGCAGGAATTGAATATCGCTTTTAATTTTCCAATAATTGGTCTGAGGAGTTTTAACTAAATCACTCTGTATACTGCCTGACCGACTAAATATATATACCAGTAAATTTGCATGAATAATCATAGTTACCATACTTTGTATATCATTTTCCGTTTACTCCCATTAACTATGCTACGTACGCCTGTGCTTCCGGTTAAGCTATAGTAAAATATGGTTTGAACTTTTATAAAATCGATCCTTAGAGTTGATTACTGGTTACTAATTCTTATAAAATGTTGTAAACAAATTGTCACAAATAAACTAGATACGCTTCAGTTATACCGGATATTAAAAATCGCAAGTTTACAAATTTTGATCAACTGTTGGATCCGAGCAGATGAGAATGATTCTAAGTTATTTGATGCGCTGAATCCGAATCTTTAATTCGTTCTAGTTATCGAGTTCTCGCATGCTGGCAACATTGCGCTTTCAGATGATGGCGTTGCTAGACAAATCATTTCAATTGTATTTGGAACATACTATTTGTGGTTAGGAATATGTGACAATGCAGCAACAGCGTTGCAAAATCGATTCAAAGTATGGCGAATGGTAAAAATATCGTCAGAATCGACGTATGCTTATTATTATTAATATTATGAGTACAGCGTCGATCGATTAGCATTTTTGATGAACTTGACAAAAATAGTTAACAATGATATAATGTGTCATTTCACAATGAATTCGAACCTTGTACTTATTTTTTTATACAAGATTTAGTCGAATTTTGCATTAAACATATTATTCATTTAAGAAAAATACATCATATAACTCATGACATATTTATTTACTATCTGGTCATCTAGAAAGGGACTTAATCCCGATTTGCTTGATGATACAGATACGCATTTTAAATAAAACTGTGTGTTTTAGATCCAAGATCGTTCTTGTTTTAGACCAGTGAACATCATGAACTATCTTTCGAAGCAATGGTAATTGAGGAGCAATTTTAGAATTGAAAGGCTAATTCTAAAATGTCATTTATTAATTTTATTTTATTTAAACTTTATTGTACAATATGGAATATATTTGTCGTTTTATTTTAGTCGCTTGTTTACATTTTATTCTCTCATAAGCGGAGATATAAACATAAAAAAAACTTGTACAATATAATAAAAAAATTAGACTTGATATTAATTTGACTAAATATTTAGTAGAAGAAAATCGATAACGATTTAAAAACACTAACTATTAAAATTGTCAAAATCTAGGATTTAAATAACATGATGCTATTATAAATAATAATCAACTAAAAACAAATTGTTACTATCTTATCATATTAAATTATATCACTTTTTTTCCTCCGTTTACGTTATATAGGTCAATTTCGCTATTAATGTTAAGTTGTGTAGAACTCACAAAGTTGCGAAACGATTTTTAAAGAATATTGAAAAATAAGAAATTTCATATTTAAACATAATATATAAATAATATGTACATATCTATGTATATCTGATTCTGATCAGTTTGATTTTCCTTCTGGGTGTTCGACCTCCCAAGCTGTTCTTAGGGTCGTGTGTGATATAGTTGAAAGTCTTGAGGCAGGTCTTCACACAGTTATCCCACTGTGTGATTTCTCCAAGGTTTCCGACTGTGTCTCTCACGACATACTAATACAAAAGTTGTGATTATGTGATATTAGAGGTTTACTCCGTTTTGAGTTGTATTTAACAAATCGCAAACAGTGTGTGTCCATAAATAATAAAAAAATCTGATTTTCTGAATGTCAGGCACGGAGTACCTCAAGGTTGGGGCTTCTATTGCAGATAATATCACGCTTCTGTGTTCTGATAAAAACATTAACAACTAGTTAGACTCTCTTCATCACACGAAAAACACTCAAAATTGGTTTACATCAAATAAATTAAAACACAACCATGGAAAAACGCAAACGCTCACTATATCTTCAAACAGACTTCTAACTATGGGTGCCCATGTGAAGCTCCTAGGTATTTATCTGGACGATAACCTTAACAGGCCACATCATATAGAACAACTTAATTTGAGGTTCGCCAGCACTATTTTAATTTTACTTTAACGTACTGAAAAATACCCATTTTTCTCTTTTTTACTCAAAACTGTGTTATGCAGTTGTCTTGGGAAATTTCTCACACGCCATAAAAGCTTTTCAGCAACAAAAGAAAATTATAAGAATTCTTATAAATGTCAACTTTAGAGAACACTGTCGACCTATATTTAATAAAGAAGGCATTATGCCTCTTCCTTCACTCTACATATATTACAACTTGATCCGAATTCATAAGAGCGTTACCATTATTTGTTTATCTGTCATATACATATAATTTTTGTGATATACTTAATGTTAAGACATTATTTTACTTTGATTGTTTGTGTTAATTGCGATTAGTAACTAGAGGGATCCATGTACGATACGCAGACTCAACAATATTTACATCATTGTTGAAATGTGTTACACCTCAGTTTGACACATTATTAAGTAATGAATACATGCTAATATTAACGATTGAATTGTTGCATGATTTATGTGTGTACCGACCGTATTTTTAAAAACCGATAACTCTCTGAAAAAACCGGGAATATTTGTGAGCACAGGGAAACGACCAAAGGAAAAGCCCTCCGGGTATACTTTCCTGGTTCTACTATAATTGATCGCTCATTTGACCACTCAAAAAATATAGGACTAGAATATCATGAAAGCAAGGCTTCTCGAAATCACTGAACATTTGCCAAGAACGTGGTTAATCAATGGAATAAACGCTTATACCATACCAACAATGTTGCAATAGAGAACAGATCTGTTACATAACAAACTTGATGTAATGCTCAGAGCTAATCTGACTGTATCACATATCAAAGATCTGGAAATCGATTAGGGTGGTATTTATAACTAAAGGTTGGAGAACTTGTGACTCTCGAATCACATCCCTAAGGACAATTAGTCTTGTTGTATCCCTTATATTTAAGATTATGAAAATACTGCTAAGCACACACAAAAATTATACACTGGCCACGATACCAATGCATCCAAGGCAATATGCTTAAAAGTCTATAGATACAGTACTCCATTATCTAATCAAACGCATGTAGCAGACGCTAGAAAATCAAAAGGTTGGATGGGGAGCACTTCTTGGTATAGGAAAAGTCGGCTCTACCGAGAGGTAAGATCGTATGCAGATTAATACTTAGTGATACTTTAGAAGCTCAAGCGGCGAAGGAGTGTCAGCAATGAGGAGTGCTTTTTCCTCTCTTGTAAAACTTTGTAGTGGACGACCTTCTCCGGACACTTAGCAGGAAAAATTCAGCGTATGCTGATAATGCAGTCGATAATGATAAAACAAATGAAACGATTAATATTCAGTAGCGACCATAACCAACTCGCGTTAAGTCCGGTATGTGAATAATTGATTAAGTGTATGTAAGTATTCTCGAGTTCAGCTAAGTCTAAATACAATCCTGTAGTTCTTGGGTTACTGTTTATATTTCATAAAATATGGTAATATACAGCCATTGATCTGAAAAGGTGATATGTTTTCCCTTAGTGTTAATATGTCGTATATCTGGATAGTTAGGGGGGAGGTTGTGCTCCACACGCACTCAGGACTCAAAAACGAGCCCATCAAACTCGCCGCAGGTAGTCGGCATTTTAGGTAGAATCCCTCATTCCTCAAGCCAGCCAATGCTTGTGAGCATGGATCCTCTTTCTGTAGAGAGAAGGGCAGTGACACAGCACATGTTCGGCAGTCTTATCTACTAGATTACGCCCTCTGCATTTGGGGCTACCTACAAGGTGCTTATTTAATCTGCAGTGTTCTACATACACACGCAAATTCTTTCTGAACACCTGGAAACAATGTGTGCCTAGTTTACGAATGAGACTAGTCAAAGCCATTCTGTTGTATCTGCAGCTGCTCAGGCTGCACCATCAGTTCACGTTCAAGTATGTAGTTCCTTATTAGGGCTTTGTGAACCGAGTCTGAAAGCGCCCTTGTAGGTCCTCGACCGTACAAGGTGCTCTCAGATACTTTGCGAGCTAAGGCGTCCGCCTTTTCATTACCATGATTACCGTCGTGTCCTTTTACGTAACAGAGTTAGACGCCGTTGTTTTGTGCGAGAATGTTTAAGCCTTCCTGATTTGTAGGGCCAGATCTGAGTCAATCCTGCAATTGCTTAAGGCAAGCAGAGCCTTTTTTCTATCCGCTGACATTACGCACTGTTTTTCCGCCGTTTCATTGGTGGTTTCTATTACCACTTGTAAGATTTCCACTAGCTCCGCCTGGAATATAGTGGTATTGTCCAGATGTCCAGTGTAGATGTAGTTCCTCTGAATAAATCCCAGCCTCAGACCCACACTCCATTTTTGAACCATCGGTATAGATCGCCACATCGAGTGTTAGGAAACCTTTGGATGCCTCAGAGTCATGGAGCAATATATGATTAATAGACATTATTATATTATTCAATGTTTATGTTAAGAGTACGAACTCTAGGATAACTCAAGTATTAACATTTACAGATAATTTAGTTTAGTTTGAACTGTTGAAAAGTATAGTAAAATATATTGTTGTGTGTTTAGTGCGCTGTCTTATTCTCATCCCTTTTGACATTACGCTTTAACACGAGTTCTTCATTTTCCGACATGCTCAATCTAACTTCGAAGTTTTTATTGATATATAGGAGGAATGTGATCCGTTTCCATTACTTCAAATATTCACTCTTCAAGCAAAATCCCTTAGGCAGCATTTTAAATATAAATATCATGTTACATTTTTTAAATCTAATTTGGCTATTCTTGAGAGTAAGTTTTTTCAAATAAAGGTCAGGTCAAAATGATGTTTGTTAGTTAAAATATATTAAGCCGCTCGAACTCGAAAGAATTAGGCGATTATCAGTGAAAATGGGACACCCTATACATATTAATAGCAATCATAAACAATTTAATAAGGTTATACTGTGACAAATACAACTATAAAATATTTTAATGACTCCTTAAACTTATTAGAAACAACAGTAATAATAACATTAATTGTTAAGCCAAATACAAAAACTCGAATGGATTTACTTCATGCAGATGTGCCGATTTCCTAAGAAAACACAATTTTTATTGTATTCTATAGAAACTTGCTTAAGCTAATAAATTCTGAAAATTTCGCATGTGTGTATAAATCATGCATATTGGCACGTATGACTTGAAGAAATAAAGCATATTTACACACTATTGTTTATGTTAAAGAATTTATCGTGTTACAATGTTTAAAAAATCTGTAATTGGAGTTAATTGAAGTGTTTGATGTAAGCGAAAATGGAATGCAGTGGCGTTTATTAACTGATTGAACTGAGAGCAATAAAAAATTAATATTGCAAACACTCATATATGAATGTAAATACATAGGTAATAGCTTGCAGCAAATTGCTATATAGTCCGGGTGAAATCAGTGATCGACCGCTAAAAATTAATTCGGATGGAATATTTTTGTGCCATCTTGTTTAAAATGTGCTCCTCTATAAGAAAGTACAGTTTGTCAGATGGAAATGTGGTCAGGAATTGTTTAAACAAAGTTTTTTTAAACAAATTAGAAAAATTTACTTTTTCCTTTCGGAAAAAATATTTTCGTATTTTTCACACCAAAACAGACCAAAATTTTTTTTAGACGTTTTTCTCTAAAATTGATAGTATTGGAGAAAAAAATTCTTGAAATCTTAAAAATTGCGAAATTTGCGATTTTCAGTGCTCAAAAACATCTTAACAATTAAAAAACAAGCACTTAAGCCAAAGAATAACAAAATATATCTACAGTATATTGTGGTATAAGTTTCAAAGAGTACATACAAATTTTTCTTATATTAAAAGACATTAATTTTCATATAGTTTTTGAGCCTTGAAAATCGCAAATTTCGCGTTTTTGAGATTTCAAGAATTTTTTTCTCGAAATATATCAACTTTAGAGAAAAACTTCTAAAAACATTTTTTGTTTGCTTTTTCCGAAACGAGAAAGTCAATTTTTCTAATCTGTTTAAAAAAACTTTGTTTAAACAATTCCTGACCACATTTCCATCTGGCAAACTGTACTTTCTTATAAAGGAGCACATTTTGAACACGATGGCACAAAAATATTCCATTTGAATTAATTTTCCCGGTCGGTGATTGATTTCGCCCGGACTAATAAAAATGTTTATATCAACATACTCGGCTCAATTAATAAAAAGTCCAATATATATTATAATTATTGTATATCCTGGGCTTACCGGAGCTCAATAAGATGACTAAAACTGGTTACTTCACTGCAAATCTTTATAATTCAATTCAAAGCTTCTTTATTATATATTATGAATACAATACATGTGCCGCCCCAGAACCTATTCCGGGGACCAACCATGCAACCACCGCGTAGTTCGCGGTGGCGGGTTGCAGGGTCGGGCGGAATAGAACTGGTTTGGCTAAAACACAATTTAAAACTTAATCTAAACTCCTTTCACATAGAAGATGAATTAAAATAGGTGGTAACATTTTCTATATCTAACAAAAACAGGCAAATCTTTATAGATGCTCTACATATTCAAGTATTAAGATTAATGTTAAAAGTTTCGTCGAAATATGTAAAAGATACATACGATGAGCTTTTAATATGCAATATTGAAGTAGCTTTTGGACAAAAAAGTTATTGTTCAACATTAATTCGTCTAATAGCATAACGACTCACGTTGGCTGCTGCCTATTTTGGTATGAAACGAGGCGAATAAATGCATCCCCGTTATGAGTATTTAAAATTGTTAAAGAACCCCATTCACACTAAAATCTTTATCGACACATATGTCGATACAAATATCAATAACGTATATCTGATATTTGTATCAAATATCGCATTCACAATGAGACTGAATCATGAAACATCGGTTCAATTCAATACGCACAACTGAAATGTTACCTCTCTCTCCAACCAGTGTTTATAGCAGTTGTAATATTAGTGTCAGTGCCTTTAAAGAAAAAGAAGGCGCCGAAAAAGAATATGCCTGTTTCTCGACAGTGAAACAGACGGCGGTATAGATGATACCGATACGTCGATAAAGAGTCAATCAAATACACATCGTGACTTATATCATGATGCTGATACTTGTAACATGTCTCGATAAAGATCTCAATGTGAATGGGGTCCTTACTTTAGTGCAGCTTATTGTGCATTTTATCTGATTTAAAGTAGGAAAGAAAATGCTTATTTTTTCAATTTATTGCGATATGTTTACATGCTCCACTTATATTTTGATAGAATTGAATAGAATAAAACAGAACAGATCAAAATAGAACAGGATAGGGTAAGATAGGACAGGATAGGACAAAGCAGAATAAAGTTTATTTACGAATAGATAATAATGTATATAACTTTAGATCAATATAAAAGTGTAAATAAACTTAGTACTCCAAAGAAGTACCATGCTGCACTGTACATAAAGAATACAAACAATGTGAAGGCATAAAAATTTAACCATTTTCACAGAAAACTGTAAACCAATATAAAAATACACCTCAATACTAATTTTATTTAAAAAAAAAACAAACACACATAGGAATATATATATGTTAGATAATGGATTGTAGAAATCACTTTTTAAAAACTTTATTTACTTGGTACAATAATGAACAATAATAAATTTAGAATGTATTAGGTCGAAAATGAGTATATGACTGAAGGTACAAATGTCTGTTGGTTGTATTTATAACATAAGAGAACAAAGAACATTAAATTGGCAATTCAGCATGATAAGGGATTACCAAGAAAGAAACATTAAGCTCAGCCAACGTGAGCGGTTATTAGAGAAGAGCTGTTACGCAATCTGTAACATGATATGTTTGAGAAGGTTAAGCCTGTCTCGGTGATATTATATATCATAGTATATTTCTAATATAACATATATACATATACACGCATATATTTATACTCACATACACATTCACATACATGGCATACATATCATACGAACACAAACCTGAAAAATTGAGTTTTTATGAATATACAAGAATATTGACATGTAGTGGAGGATCATTTTTATAATATTATTATTAAGTTATACTTTATTGAGGTGCGGTTTAGGAGTTACTGCGTAATGGACTTCTAAAATGTATTACTCTATTTTCATTATTGTTTTATTGAAGACACGAATTAATTTAATATTGCTATTGTGCTCGTGTGCTAAGGCATGTAAAGTATTGGTGTCCACAGGTAGCGTTAGTTTTCGGGATTCTTATGTGGTTTCTTCGTTTATTTGGGTCTTAGAGTGCCATCGATATAATACACTGTAAAAGAAACAATTATATGATGTCCATTACTTTGGGATATTTAAACAAATCATTTGAGCGGTAAGTTTGTTCTTTATTTAGAATGATTTTCAACTCCTTCAGACTTCTTCTACAAAGAATCTAAGTATGTACTGATATGATATGACTTGAAAAGTTTTAAACTATTATTTATAAAACCTAAATCGTTAAGTGTAGCCAAGTGTAATATACCGTATCGGAAGCTTTGGTTACTACTAAACTCTTGTGTCTATTATCCACGGCCTAATTAACCTTACTTATAACGCTCGGATTGCGTTCTGTGTATTCTTAGGTTTTCTGAAACCATATTGGAAATTTGATAGCAAGTTATATTTTTCTAGATAATTTACAGTTCGTCACTTAATAATTTTCTCGAATATTTTTTGCAAAATTCCTTACCGATGATACATAGATATCGATAGATAATTAGTAACCTGTTCTTTGCCATCGTTTCTGCAAATAAGCATTTTGACAACTACTTTAAAGATCGACAGGCAATCCCCTTCTTCGATTATAATGCAACCTGTTCTTTGCCATCGCTTTTGTAAATGAGCATTGTGACAGCTACTTTAAAGATCGACATACATTCCCCTTCTTGGATTGCTTTATTTTTTATAAAAGCCACGGGAACTGCAATATATTATGAAATTTATTTTAAGGAAACTGCTACAATTCCATCTAATCCAGGCGATTCGATGTTTTTCAATTCATTAATATTATTTAAGCTTCCGACTGACACGCTGGAGCCAGAAATATTATATTTAATTGTACTTTTATTTCTGTTACTGCATTTTACGGGCTTGTACTTATTATATTTGTAAGAGTCTTTCTAATGCTGCCAATAAAAGAATTAAAAATAGTAGGCTTTCATTGTCGTCATTGACTATTTTATCAATAGCGTTTTATAGTAGACATATCTGTTTTCTTTTCGTATGTGTCATTTGTGACCTCCAATGAGGTTTTAGAATTAGCTTTATTGCTTTCTACCCATATTTCTAAAATACTTTTTCATCAAGTTATTTAGGTCGTGACGATATTTTACGATCTTTTTAAAATTAATATACATTTTATCTCTTATATTTATTAGCTTAATAACTTTTTTTTGTTATCCATGTTTTCCTTTTTTTTTATCTATATACTAACATTCGTGTATGGTGTCATTTTTTATTATATTAATAAACTTGTTTCAAGGTTTTCATACTCCAATTGTTTCCATGATATGTCTTTGTTTTTTTTGTTAGTCTGTCATAATTAATATATTTAACATATTTTTTGCGTATTATTGTTAGAGCATGATACTTCATTGCTTAAAATTAATTGTACAGCAATGTACAGTGTATAATTAGTTTTCGATAATTAAAAAACTGGTAATAGAGAGCAATCTAATCAGACAAACAATTAACCTTAAATAACATGAAGTCTAAAGCCCATGGTTTTGAATAAAAGAAAAATGGAACTTAAAAAAAATTAAGAACTTTTGGCCAGATGGTGTACGTATAATATTGCCGCGATCAGTAACAACTGTCGAACTTAATAGACGTTGCATTGATGATAAAAATAATCAACGAGAAAAAACAATAAATAAATGTTATCCGATTTATTTGAATGCTGAAACCACCTTTTATGTATCAGAATGTAGTACTTTCTTAAAAATGCAAGGATCAAATTTTGCAAAAACATGCGCAAGATATCTAATTATAAAAGCTTGTACGTCATCAGGTAAATTTAGGAATTTTGTTCATGGCAGATATGATATTGTTTGTAGAAAATGTACCAATATGTAAATTATTGTTAGTTATTCGAACTGTATGATGCATCAAATAAGTTATTATTTGTTGTTCTGGGATTATTAATGCATTTCTTGTGTATTATTCAACTGGACATCTCCATAAACTAAATTTTGAGGGATAGCGGACACACCTTTCTTGGAACTAATATAGCTCCAAAAGGATTTAACATCATATCTAATATTGTTTTGATAAATGTTTAAATATATTTTATATGCATTAACTGTGTTTTTTTTTATTTAAGTTCTTAATTTTTTAAATTCATTTTATACATTTTCTGCACTTGTTTGCTTATATAAATCACAGAGCCAAGTTTCTTCTTTTGAGTTTTTGATAATACTGCTATTGAAGCAGGGCGGATACTTTCTTGGTATTAATCCAAGTTTTTGCACTCAAGATTCAAGAATTTCATATAAAGCTACGTAAGAATGTTGACAGACTGAATTTATATCATTGAATGATTTAGAACACTCAAATCATATTTTCTAATACTATCATATAATGTGTGATAGTGACCTTACGGAAATTATAAGATTCAACCTAATTATTCACAAAGCTGGCTTAGGGAAAATGGTATATTAATAACAGAATGATGTAAATCTTCTTTCAATAAGCAGATTTAACTATTTTATAGGCCTTAATATTTTGTTTTATAAAAAAAAAATTAGGAATGAGTGCAGTCTAACATATGACCAGTCAAATTATACAGGTATTTGTTTGTCTGGACGTTCCCCATTACCAGTTTTTTTAAATAAAATAAAAATTACACCCTATATAATAATCTGTTATTCTGAATTTTATTATACAAGGCAGTGACATTTGTCTGTAGCGTTTTTTTGATTCTTTAATAGACATGTGATTTATGCAACTACGATTCTTGTTTTCTTCCAATGTATGAAGGATTTAAATCTATGAATATATAAGATATTTTGATACTTATTCAAGTGCAAAGATATCCTGAGTTTTATGGATCTCGATATTAATATCACTTAATAGTACAGTATAATCTGCAGTACTAGTACATCCTTGTGGATATAAGTCTAAGAATATGTTAAAACTGCTAGTGCATATAGATGAAGGTCTGTACTTACATATGCTAATGTTATGCTTCGTAGAGTTTATTATATCAAGTTTTATATTTATTTTGCTGATTTTAATAATAGTGTAATCATAATTTCATCATTCTAATTAACTGTGCCCTTGTGCTGTTTAATATTAATACCCATCAATATTAAATACGTTTAATTCTTTTTCAGTGCGATCAAAGTAAAGATAATACATCCATAGTTAAATGCGAAAAGCATTATTCCAGGTGGATTTCAAATTGATCTATTTTTGCAAGACTTCGTATGTTGTGTATATTATTATTTATTATTACTATACTGTGACTATTCAACTTGCATAACTAACAAAAATACAAGAACACCAACGTTGAAATTTTGATATAATAAGTTAATTTATTGTTTCCAGTTAAAGCGAGTTATGTTTGTAGGTTGCACCTTGTCTTACTTTAGAGATGTAACTGTTGGTTTGCCTTTCTTTGATCCTATTCTATTTATCCCTTATCGAGACGGAGAGATGGAGAGCAAAAATATTCTTTAAGGACAATAAACGGTTATTTTACTGTGGAATCTATCTATTCCTTCGTGTCTTCGATAGCAAAATAGATATATAAAGGTCTTCTAAGAATATTGAAGATGATTTCATCTAAGTAACACTTGAGAATAATTGCAAGAAAATGGATGATTCACAAACATCTGTATGTCTTACAATAAATAATATTCTAACAAGAGATGACAATAACAAGCAGTGTTTGCATTTTATAAATTTATCCAATACGATTGAATGATCAGTGGGTCCATAGTGGTATCACACAAGATATAAATGTAAATATTATCAGGGACAAACGTTATATTTCGCTTACGCATCAAAACGTGTACCTCAGATTGTTTAAAAGGACCTCACGGAGACGGCAGTTATAAAATGGGACTGTACTGACTTACGGTTTGTGTTGATATAAACGTTTTAGAGACTAATAATTTAAATAAGGAATTACTTCATAAGATATTGATATTGAGTCGAATATACATGTCTCCTATTGTAGTTTTCTTGTTTGGGTGAAGTTTTATATAGAAAATGTTAAGAAGCATCCTGCATCCTTTAAGTGGGTGATACTAAAATATTCTCCTTATGTGTAGAGTTAATAATAACTGGTGAGTACGGGCACTTTGGGTTTGAGAAAAAACATAGTTAAAGAAGATTACTGGTTCCTACAAATGGCTAAATTCATCAAGAAATATGTAAAAAATTGTCTGAATTGTCTGTACATAGAAATTGAACCGCAACCAGAGTTTCTACATCCCATCCCAAAGTTAAAGTTACCTTTCGAAACAGTAAATGTTGATCACTTAGATCCTTTCGTGAAATCACGAAAGTGAAACACTTTTGTTTTAGTGGGCAGTTTTACAGAATTTGTCTTCCAGGAGCCTATAAAATCTATTGATGTTAATAATATGTTGTGCGAATCATGGACAATTTTATGAATTTTCGGGAAACCCACAAAAATAGTTTCAGATAAAGGCTCGGCTTTTGCGTTAAAAGTCATGACACAATTTTACACAGAAAATGGCATCAAACATAATATCTTTAATGCGGCGTCTACACCTGGCGAAACGGGCAATGCGAAAGATTTAACAACGCAATTTTAGACAGTTTAAAGTGTTTAAACGTCGATGATAAACACGAAATTTTTGAGACACTCTTGTTAAAGCTATACAATATAATCTAAACACGTCTTGGCTTGTAAAACTGCAGGTGAGTCGCCGTACAAGTATTAATGAGTATGAATCCCAAAGATTGGCACTCCTAGATCCATATTCTCGAGCGTAAGAGAACGGAAACGTTCACATTCCTTGAGCTCTGCAGCGCGAGTGGATTTTGACAATCTATAAATATGCGAATGATGTAATTTGTGTTGATAATGGACGATTTGCAACAAATTGCAAACAATGTAAATGTGGAAAATGCAGAAGTTCTCGTACAACGACACAAGAGGTTTAGTAATGTAGATCCATTTGGAATTTTATATGAAAAAGAGTGCATATAAATATTTAGAATGTCTAAGGAATAATGCAGATTTCTCATTGAACCATTTATAAGACGACAGAGGAGAGGTACCGATTTGAGTGTAACCACAAGGGTAAGGCTTTACTAAGAATTTGTAGCAAGCAAGTGATTTTTTAAATTTTCGTAGGTTTTAATTGCATTATGTTTCTTTGCATCTGGAAGTTATCAGATGAACATTGGAAGAAATGTATTTCTAGCTGTTTCACAACCAACAGTTAGTCGTTCCAAGGTGAAGTAAGTTTTGCTATAAATGAGCCTGACATTTTCAATCAGTGGGTGTATTTTTCCAGAAATTTTGAAGGACTAAATGCATTATAAGGCTTAGATATGTAATACCTACCTACATAACATATTCTTTATAAAAATGTTTTGTAACTATGTAATACTTTGCAGATTCTATGAAGATTTTAATATTCCTGGAGTTGTACTCATGTGGCCATATTTACACCTAAAATTGATGATGAAGAACATCCAGAACATTTATATGTCAATCGAAAAAGGCACCACGCAATAAATGTTCGACTCGTAAGTTGTTTAAATTTTTATATATTGTGTATATTTAAGTACAATTTAGAGATTATGCAAACATATGAAATGTACATGCATGATTTCCAGGAAACACAAATATGATGTCCTGGCTTTTAACACCAATCGAACGCGAACCGTCCGAGAATACACCTGAGTATAATTATAACATAGAAGATGTAATGGAATATTAAAAATGAAATTTTGATGCATTTTTAAGCATATAGTGCTACATTATAAACCTGCTGTAGCATGTAGAATTATAAATTCTTGTTTTGTACAACATGTGCATTAACTATAATATTCCAGTACTAGAAAATGTAGAACCAGACATTTATATTTATTTAGGAATTATTATTAACGACGGCCAAGATGCTATTATAGATACCGCAAATGACAATAATCCATTGCGACGAGTAAATCCTGAACTCGCCGCAGTAAAAAGAATAAAAAACCAGTTAATAAATAATGTTTCAAAATCATGGATAATAAATAAAATAAAGAACATTTTTTTTGTATTATTTATTTGTTTGCTTTTTATTATTTTGTTAATGACACGGTTTAAGATATTGCATTCAAAATGCCTTCCATAGCTTCCATACCCCGTGTGATTTCTTCATTTGAAGCAGCACTTCTTTCTCTTGCAGCAGCATTACTTTCTTTTATAGCAGCATTTTTCTCTTTTGCTATGACAATTCCTTCCAAAATAGCTATCTTTTTTTTTCATAATAATCGCTTTTAATCCTGTTTTTATTTTCAAGAGATTTTCTCTAATTTTCTGATGCCTCGGAAGCGTATATTAATTTTTTACGAAGGACTCCAGGGAATATTTTTGAATGCTGCTTCTTAATTTGTCCATTTGATTGGCTGAGAAGATATTCGGTGCATGGTTATTTCCTTTGACTGTAAATTGGTACCTAATATTGCATTATCGTCAGTGGGACGCCCGCTGAAGGCTTCTTTGTTTACAATTACTAATGATTTCTGGTATATTTTTACGTCACCATCATGCAGAGGTGGCGATGCAGCATCCAAAGAAAAATCGGTGGCTGACTGTCACATTTTGGTGTCCTTCAACAGAAACAGATTTAACGATATCGAGAACTTCATCCTCACATGATATAACTGTATTTATTTCATAAGGCCCTCCCCTAGTTTTCTCCCGTTTTTGTTCTCTGATCTTATGTCCTACGATGTCTAAAATATACCTGTACTTGCCTTCCTCCTGTCCTTCCAGTCATTATTAGCTCCTGGACAACTGTTTAATAAATTAGTTAGCTCTTGCCATATACATTAGTCATCTGTTTGAGTAAATTCATTAGAAAATTTACCAGACGCGAGTTTTGGATTTTTGTTTATAAATTCCAGTATTATCCGTTCTTGTTCAATAGAAACATTAACGGTTCGGCGTGGAGTCTCCATTACATAATAAATTATTAGCAGAAAAACATTTTTCTTTATAATTATATAAATAATATGACCTACAGCAAACTAACCATCATGAAATGTCAGCTGACAATGCTGTCCTGACATCCCAAACAGAGTGAAATTAGGTATGTTTCGATACTGCCATGTTGCTAAATGTATGCGAGTGATTTCGTTCGTATATATATGCGAATTACAGTTGAGAATACCATATGTTGGAAGTATTCTCAAACACACTGCTCATATCAACACTTACACGCGCAACTGCGAAGCATATCAAGAGTAGCGCTAGTGAACCAGATGATGCGATGTTGCCAGATAGAATTTTGGAATTTTTTAAACAGATAATTTTAAAATGGTCATTACGTAAACGCGACAGTAGAGAGTAGATAAAAAATGAAACGTTACAGCGAGGGAAAAAGGAAGGATGGCCATTTTATGCGCATTGTGAATTGCACCCACGAAGTGGAAAATTAAAGGCGGCACGACTTTGTCAAAAGGGGGATTGTTTGACATATCTGAATAAACATGAAATATAAATGAAAAAATCAGTAAAAATGGCGCTGCGCAAACTCCACAGACATTCTCCTACACGATCGACCCGTTCACTCAAAAAATAGCAGGAGAAGCGTGTTCTCTAACTGTCATGCGATGTGAATGATCGCTAGTGTATACGATTTCACACGTTTCAGGTGAACCCTGCCCGTTATTCTTATGGCATGATTGTTCCCCGATTTCAAGAATTGGAACCCAGGGAGATACAAGTATATCTTCTCTACATTCATGTGATTTCCACCTACAGGTACTAAATAAACCCCCATTGCAAATTTACGGACGTCTATGACATACGCGATAAAACTAATTAATATAAGTAATTAAGTCCTATATATTATACTTCCTCCTATCAACAATGCAATAACACTACTTATGACGCACGCAAATTTTGATTATTGTAATAAACACAGTTTTAAAAAAATTACTTTACCTTATGATAAGTGCCAGTGAATTATTGTTTATTTCAAACTAGTTCACCATATCAACTAAATAATTACAGTATTGTGTGATAATAATTACGTCAATGAAATTTAAATTTATGGTTTTAAATAGCCTTATAAGTATTTGTCACCTCTTTATGGCTTTTAAATTGGCACCGATAACCTAACGATCTGTCAACCAAAAATAAAAATTATCAAATTCTTTCTGATAAATTTGGGATTCTACATGACGGATTCCTCGGAAGGTGTATATTTGTATGTATATTTATTTACGTGTCACATGTCTTGTAGATACGTAAATGTTCACATACCTATCACCTATCATTATAATTTACACATAAAAATTCTATATCTACCTCTTGTACGTGGTCGAAATTACGCCATGTTTTACGTTGTTTATTAATCGTATAAAGTGACTGTAGCATTTAATTCTCTTATCATGTCTAGGACATATTTAGCAGAGGATGTATTTCATTTATGAAGAAGCTTTATAGTTTAAATGGAGCAAAAGCTGAGAGTTTTCAATTGCTCAACTACAAAAATATAAAATTGGTAAATGTTAAAATTTAGAACCTCATTAACTTTATTGGAATTGCTTGTTGAATCCAGTTTTTCCTTGACGTCATAAAATGCTAGAGAGCAATAAGTATATAACTACAATCTGGTTTTGAGCAAAGTATTCGACTATGTGACCCATAACATCCTGATAAGTAAACTAGCTTTTTACAAATTTTCCACAGGTATTAGTTATATAGTAAAATCATATCTTGAAAATAGGTCACAATATAGACAGTACCAAGACCTTGAATCAAATTCAATCGTTATACATATTAGAGTGCTCCAAAGTTCATTGTTGGATGCAATATTCTTCCATATTTATATAAATGATGTAGCAAACTATACATTGTACCTAATTTTACCCTTTTCGCTGACGCGCGGCGGTACAACAAAAATGTCCTATAATCTTGATATTAACTGTCTAAACGAAGCAGATACTGAGAGTGCTGAATTGCTCAACTACGGAAGCATAAAATTGGTAAATTTTATTGATTGTCAATGCGTTTGTAGTTTTTAAAAAATATTTAACTGGGATGTGCTAGTTGAATCCAGTTCTTTCTTAACCTCGTAATAAAATGCTACAGAGAAAATGTATATAACTACAATCTGGCTTTGAGCAAAGTCTTCGACGATATGGACCCATAACAACCCGATAAGTAAAGTATATTTTTACAAATTTTTCACAAATACTAGTAATTTAGTAATGTCATATCCTACAGATAGGTCTATTTTACGAACGCCACACCAAATATAACCCTAAATATCTATTGTAAACGAATAGAGTTTTAGAAACAGTTATCCCATTTTTTGCGAACTATATTTCAGTAAAAAAAATTTGAAATCCATAGACTACTTTGTGATATATTACAAAAACCTGAAAAATTGGAAAACCACAAACGGTTATAGCTTCCTTATTTGAGGAGATACGAAAAAAGTTAAAGGGATGAAAGTTGACGGCAAAGCCAATAAGAATAATAATTTGTATCGAAAAATTCGAAAAACGCAATTGGCTTTGACATACGCTCTTGTGCAAAAATGAAAAGAACAAATCTCAAAGTAGGCCATGACACCATTAATTCCGTTTATTTTTTCTCTTTCCAATGATATAAAACATGTCACAAAACTTTTAACTGATAGTGTCAATATTTAATATTTTACGAAAACCACAATTCATATCATTGAATCGTAAAAATCAGCCATGCCATAATAGTAAAAATTCACTTTATAATCATTGTAATTCGGTAATTACATTTTGGAACGTTTCAAGAGTAATTGCCTCACATTCGTTTCTAATTCTGGCTTTGATGTCCTCAATCTTTTCAGGGGCAGTTTGAAATATCTTATCTTTAATATAACCCCAGACGACAAAATCCAAGGGAGTAATATCTGGTAATCGAGCTGGCCATAGAATGGGTCCATAGGTGCCTATCGAGCTATCTGGCATAACTTGATTTAAAAAATTTATACATATTACAGCAGTATGAGGTGGAGCCCCATCTTGTTGAAAATATGAATAATTTAATCTTTTTGCCACTATTAATTCATAAAGAAAATCTTTGAATTTCATTTTGCAGAAAATTAAGATATCTACGAGCAGTTAATTTGCCATCAAAAAAATAAGGTCCAATTACTCTAGTCCCTAAAAGTCCCACCCAAACATTCGTAGAAAATCTTTCTTAAAAAGCAGTCTGCCTGCACCAATGTGTATTTTCTCGTGTCCATTTATAATGTATATTTCTATTGAAAAATCAATTATTAGAAAATTTTGATTCGTCCGACCAACGAACATATGCTACATATCAGCGGGTCATTCCTTTTTTTCATTTAACAACTCAACAACTTACTCACCTCGTCTTAAACGCAGTTCGATTTGGCTGCGGAGTATCTGGAAATTTATCTCCGTAAACCGTGACTTTTTTCATTATACCATTCTGATATTATGATTTATCAGTACTCTATTCTTCATTGATATGACACCAATATCGGCCTAGGCCGAAAAAATTCATTAGCCTATGCCGTTATTGTTTTGACAGTTTTGACATTTTTTTAAATAAATTTTTATTAAAATTTTTACAAAAATTACAACATTTTAATTAAAAGGATAACTATTTAGCATGAGAACAATAACTAAAATTAAAAGTGCAACTGGTATTGCCCGAAATTATGAATTTCTTGATTTCTTCGTTCTTATCAATGTTGCTACGGCAAAGGCACAGGTGACTAGTAATTTAATTATTTGAGTTGAGGAAAAATGCAAGGCTTACAAATCATCGCTAAATATTAAAGTATTTATGGTATAATAAAAAATACTGAACGACACACGGCCGATACGCAAATAACAGACGCGATTGATAGTAAAATCTCGGCCTGTCTGTTATTTGCTACATATCGGCCTTATGACGTTAATAACTATTGTGACATGTTTTATATCATTGCAAAAGAGAAAAAATAAATGGAATTAATAGTGTGATGGCCTACTTTGAGATTTGTTCTTTTCATTTTTGCACAAGAGCGTATATCAATGCCAACTATGTTTTTCGAATTTTTTTATATACATTATTATTCTTATTGCCTTTGCCGTCAACTTTCATCCGTTTAACTTTTTTCATATCTTCTCAAATAAGGAAGCTAAAACCGTTTGTTGTTTTCCTACTTTTCAAACATTTAGTTTGATTTGGAAGAAACATTTTGTACAAAGATAAATGAAGCAATAATTTACGTATCTATTGATATATTCTTCTTTTCTCTTTTTGTTTTTTATATAGGTATATATAATTTACAAACACTGGAAATCAAAAAGTAGTTTTATTAACGAATATTTGCGCAAAAAATTAATTTCCCGAAAAATAGCATTTTCACAGTGGATTTTCAGAACCGCAATAGGTTCGGGAGAAAATTTTAAAAACTGAGATAGAATATTCAAATTTCTCAGATTTTCGAATTTCAGGAAATCCGCTGCAAAAATTCCATTTTCCGGAGAATTAATTTTTTGCAGAAATATTTGTTAATAAGACTCATTAGTAGACCTATACTCTGTTTTATTTTTTATTTTCAGCGTTTGTAAATTACATTAAAAAAGTTAAAAATTCAAAAAGAAAAACAAATTCATAGATAGATAAATTATTGTTTTGGTTATCTTCGTACCAAACAACTTTCTTAATTTTCATACACAACTAAATAAGAGGGGATATGCTAAAACATCGTCGTGTCTACGTAAACCACAATTTCTTCTGAGAAACTCATATAATCTGTTTGAAAAACGTCCAGCAACATCTTTTAACTATACAGTCTAGTAAATATTATTTTACAGTGAATTTTTCTAGCAGTCAATCACTGTTTCCTTCATTCAGCACTTTCATACGAAATTTTAGTTGGGGGACACTAGTTTTACATGCATAGAAATAAAATACGGGGCGAGCGTAGGTGCGTCTTTACTATGTACATACTCCGGTATGCGATATAAAGCAACGACAGGCGCAGTTAGTAGTTGGATGGGTGATCATTCCAACGGAAACCGCGTCCTCGCCTCACACATCTTCCAGCGGCTTGTATATGGCATGCGCGGAAGCTATACAACCTTAGGCGAGGGTTGTATAGGAGATGTACCATCCTTCGGAGGGGATGTAAGGCCGTCGGCCCTTTTGTTTATTAAATGTTAGGCAAGTAAAAGATCCCTACTCTTCTTAAGGGAAAAGGTTCGGCAAAATTCCTGGTTGAGGGTAGCTCGTCTACAGGCGTCGGTGTTAGGCCTCAGTAGCGGAAATAGGCCGACGTTAAATAAATGTATAAAAAAAATACGATAGGAGCTACATAAAGCTAAGGTTTAATAACAAATAGAAGAATATTTTTGAATAGATAAATATGTTACAATATTAAGGTTACCTTTAAATTATAACTGTCTTCTTTTTATTAAAAAAAATCAGTATTAAGTATCGAGCTGATTCATTCTAATCGACAATAAAATATTCATAACTTTTATCAAAGATAAAACATGGCTCAAGTTATTGTGTAATAAAATTTGTTAAACGTCTTAAAACCATGTTAAAAAATATCTACTTGAAAATGCTTTTTATGATTTTAATGAATCCTTATTATCTGACATGTCATACTACTATATGAAATTACTCTTTTACGTCCGTTGTTTTCATACGTTATCGTCATTCATTCGTTCTTACATACTTGTTATTGTATATTTAATAGACTTGTATAAATACCACAATGGATAAATCAACAATAAATATCTATACCACGTTTAACAAGATTATGGTATAACCCCCTTTTCTCCTTTAGTTTTGAAAATAATTGATTGAAATTCAGGGTATACTACATACATAATAAGCGGCACTTTTTGACATACAATTGATTTTCGCCGGAAGTGATGTTAAAGAACACGATAAAACCCTCGATATATTTTTCGAAACTGTAACAAAATATTTCGCATGAAAAGCGTGCTTCACGTAAAAATATCGTGGAAGAGGTTTTTAATATTTTTAATCATATTTTCGCTCTACGGAGCGTTATTTATGCAAAATTTCAATAACTCCTCAAGGAGCGTAATTTTAGAGTGTAATAAATGTCGCTGCACAGGGACGTAATGTCGCCCCGACCACCAAAATTTAGAAACAGTAACAAAATTTGACTTTAATTTCGGAAATTTTAAAATTAAAAACCATTTTACGAATCTACGTTGTTAAGCACTGCAACTCATGCGTTGTATTAAATATGAGCACAAGTTAATCCAGTCTCTAGTCAAAGTATTTCGAGAGTTTTAGCGAAAATAGCTTTTAGCGACAAGGGACCCCCATCACTTCCTAGCAGTCGATTTTGACGGGAAAATGATGAGTTTTAACGGGATTTGCCCTAATCCAGTTCCTCAGTGATTCAGTGTCAGAAAAGTATAGTTACCATGTACTCATATGTGCATGGGACCGCCTTGCCTGAACGTATGAAGTTATAATTGCAAAATATAATTCAAAGTCGTTGCGATTCAAGCATTTTCAAGCTCTGAGGAGCGACCAAAATTGATATTGAAATAAAAATACGTCAATAGACAGGCAAGCAAAAGCCCACCAAAATTTTATAAAAATTGAACTATTCTTGAATCTTTTTGTGTAATCGTTAGCTCAAAAACCGCATATTGGATGGTAGTTGGTACATTATAAGTCGTTCCATTCCTCACCATGTGTTGTACACGGGCCAGACTATAGTTTGTCAAAACATATTTCTTGAAGTTGTTGTAAAACATAAATTTTTAAAGAGATTTAATATACATTTTTGAACTTTATATTGTCTTTTACTTGTGTTTTCAAAATTCCCTGTCAGGTGTAATTTTAAGAAAGTGTTAGTACTTACTGTGTTAGATTTATAGTGTTACGACGTCCAATTGATACCATCAGAGAAGCAGTTAAGCATAAACGAAGAGTAAGTATAAATTTTGTATTATTCTCCGTCTGAAACAGTCGTTTTGAATCCCTAACGTTAACATTCATTTTTGAAAAATATAGTAAAAGTCCTTCAGACGCAAAAGATGGATCGTTCACAGTGACACTAACTTTCGATATTTAAATTGAACACCCTGTATATTATTGCATTTTTTAATTTTGCATAATTTTCTGAATCCAAGGATGACATTTCAAACATCAATTTTTTATAACATAATTTTTAGTTTTCCATTTAAGTGTACCATGACGGTTCCGATTTATTCTAAATGACCCGCGTAATGCTACAAAAATCGAAATCCCGTTAAAAACAATAAATTACGTGATTGCCCTTGAAAATGACCCCGGTCCGAAGGCCCTAACCCTTTCCCTAGCCCTTCTACATGGCAAAAACTTTGCGGCCCCCCTCACCCCTCCTAATCATCCGATCGCAATCTGGTCAGGCTCAGATCAAAGAGAAAAAAAATCCACATTCGATGGTGAAAAAAAAATCTCCCCCACCCCTTTCCTTCCCGGCGAAAAATAACTTTTTCTAAAAACAATAACAACAATAAATTGGTTATTTCGCAACCATTTGTTTATTTATGGCGAAAATTGAAAGTACATTAGTACTAGTATAAATAACAACTTGAATAATCAAAAACCTAAAAATCAAATTAATGAAATTAAAATTAATAATAATTTAGTAACTGATGCCTATCTTATTGCACAACATCTAAATAAGTATTTTATAGATCTGCCAGCTAAACTAAATGATGATCTTGGAGAGAATATTACTGAAATCAATTTCGATCCGAATTCAAATTTTCCCACTCTTTTTTTAAAACCAGTATCGAAATCAGAAATTTACAATATCATAATGAAATTAAAAAATAGTGATTCTTTCGGTCTAGATAATTTGAGTTCTAATTTGTTCAAACAATCAGTTACTTCCACTTACTTTTCTAATAAATTTGTCACTATCAGAAGGAAAGTTTCCATCTATTTTAAAATCAGCTAAAGTTATTCCATTACATAAAAAAGGTGATAATACATTATCTGAAAATTATAGACCCATTGCTCTATTGTCAACTATTTCCAAAATATTAGAATGAGTTATGTTTAATCGTATTATTGAATTTACTACACTCGCAGCATGGTTTCCGAAAAAATCGTTCCACTGAAACTGCCATATTGTCATTTTTAAATAACTTGTATGAAAATTTGGACCAAAATAATAAATGCATGGATCTAAGCAAAGCCTTTGATCTAGTAAATCACACAATACTGATTGAAAAATTGAACAAATATGATTTAAGAGGCAAAATAAACAACTGGATAATAACATACCTTACAAATAGAACACAAATAGTAGAAGTAAATGGAGCAAAATCTGATAAATTGAATATTAAGTTTGGAGTTCCACAAGGGTCGGTCCTTGGGCCGTTGTTGTTTTTACTTTATATCAATGAATTACCTGGTTTCTTCGATGACTTTTTAATTATGTTTGCGGATAATAACTCCTATTTATGTTGCAGGAAAACTTTTGAAATGGCTGTATTTGATATACAAACTTCTTCAAAATTTGCGGACCACTTTAAATCAAATAGGTTGTTCTTAAACATATCTAAAACTGTTTTTATTATATTTTCTCCGAGGCATAATGTACTAGATAAAAGTCACTTGATAAAAATAGCTGGCAAATCTATAGAACAAGTATGTTGTACTAAATTTCTGGGGATATATATAGATAATGCATTAAATTGGGAAACTCATATTGACTCCGTAGCAAAAAAACTTTCTTCCGTGTGTTATGCGTTGTATAGATTATCTAAAATATCAAGTAGGGTAACTGTTATGGCATATTATAACACAAATTTTATTTCAAGGGCAACATACGGAATTCTTTTTTGGGGCTCTTGGTGCCATTTTAAAAGATTATTTAAGCTTCAAAAGAAGGCTGTACGTAATATTGTGGGAGCATCTAAACATACGTCCTGTAGAAATTTATTTAAAGAATTGAACATTTTAACACTGCCGAGCATTTATATATTAGAAATACTAATATATGTTAAAAAAAATCTAAGTAACTTTTTACAAAACAATTACAACCATAAATATGACACTAGGGAAAGTAATAACTTAAGCACACCTTTACACAAACTATCAAAATATGAGAAATGTCCAAATTACATAGGAATAAAACTGTATAACAAGATTCCAGACTTTCTAAAAAGCATTGAAAATATAAAAAAATTTAAAAATGAAACAAACAACAACAAACAAATTAACTAATATTTAAGTTAATAAGATATATAATTTCTTCTGTAGTTTTATCTAGTATTAAGCACTAATAAGAGCACTTGATTCATTGTAAGGTGCTCAATTTCTTTGTGACTAATTCTATACCAATGTGGTCTTTTTTTGGATAATAAATTATTATTATACACAATCTCACGTTTGCAGCGCGATTTGCGGAAAAAATTGCGGGTTTTAATTTCATTTACGTTTATCCTTCCTCACCCCCCCCCCCCTAATGACTTGAAATTTGGACAAAGTACTTAGGTCATGACTGTCTATCGGGGAAAGAAAAAAAGTCACCAATTCACTTTCTTCCCCGAGAACCGCTGGACCGATTAAAATTCAGTTTACGCGCTTTCGCGAGCCCTTCATTTTATCTATTTTACACTTTTTCGATCCCAATCAAACTGAGCGAGTTATGTCCGAAAAGTTGATTTTCCCTATCTTTACATGTAAATTTCCCCCTCCACCACCCCCTCGCGCCCACAAACATGACCAGATGATAGGGGGAGTCCGACTACATAATATACACACAAAAAATCGAAAAAAACACTGTCGTTTCTAAACCCAGATCGGCCCCACTATCACATTCCATAACGTACGATTTTATGTCTGTCACTGTGGCAACGCACAGCCGTCTGAAAGGTCAAACTTTAATGTCATGAAATGAGTAAGAAATGTCATGATTTTCTGACGTTTGAAGGAAGCATACTATTTCCTTTCTATTTTGTTTTATCACAACAACAATGATCTTCCTCACTGACTGCTTTAATTCAACATCAACAAAGAACGCAACGAACTAGTTATTTTTTTTTTATGCCTTACAGTTAAAGTGAACACTTTGTTTTACCTAAATTTAATCTGAGGTTTAATATAGCATCATAAAAGTAACTTTAACGTAAGAAATATTAAAATTTATAGTTGTATCAAGTAAACAATAACGAGTTTAAATTCCATTTTCTAATTCATAAAAAAGTTGTAGGCGTTTCATAACAATTTCAATTTAAAAATATGCATCTTAATTTAAAAAATGTGAACAAACAACATTCGCGATTATAAACAACTCTCCTGTAGAGGGAAATGAAATAAATAATATTTATTATTTATATATGCGTTCAGTGATTATTTATAAATGAGTGCATGCTATGTTGTATCTTTTTTTCAATTTGGGTCACGACACTTGACAATACTGAAAATAAAACTGTTTTTTATTTTGTCTTCAACAATTAGCCACCATAAATTAATTAAGGCATCATCGTACGGTCGTGAGCAAAAAATAGGACAAGTCTTATAACGGTATTTTGCTAAAATCTAGTTGTGTACATCTAACTTTAATTTTTGTGACATTGTCAGTTAGTTGTCATAATTTAATGCAAGTGTGCAAAAAACTAAAATGCCTCATATAAGCGATTTAGTTAAATCTGGAGCTATTGCTAAAGCAGAAGATGGATGGTCAATGAGACAAATTGCACTGCGTTATAATATTGACAAAAATTCGGTGTGTAACATTTTAAGAAAGTGGAGAATAAACAGTACGATTGGTAGAAATCCTGGATCAGGGTGACGAAGGATATCAACTCAACAACAAGATTTGCAATTGGTAAATGCTTTAGTGGAAAATCCATTTTACTCAGTTATTTAGGCTGCTGAAGAAACGAGTTTTCCTGGATCGAGTAGTACTGGTCGCCGGCGAGTAAGAGAATCCGAGCTACGCTGTCATGCAGCAGCACAGAAATACTTTTTTTTATACATTTATTAACGTCGGCCTATTTCCGCTACTGAGGCCTAACACCGACGCCTGTAGACGAACTACCCCCAACCAGGAATTTTGCCTAACCTCTTCCCTTAAGAAGAGTAGGGATCCTTTACTTGCCTAACATTTAATAGACAAGGGACCGACGGCTTTACCTCCCCTCCGAAGGATGGTATATCTCCTATACGCCTAAGGTTGTATAGCTTCCGCGCATACACTGATATACAAGCCGCTGGAAGATGTGTGAGGCGAGGACGCGGTTTCCGTTAGAATGGTCACCCATCCAAGTACTAACTGCGCCTGTCGTTGCTTTACATCGCATACCGAAATATGTACATAGTAAAGACGCACCTACGCTCGCCCCGACAGAAATACTTACTTAAAGCTGAACATAAAGAAGCTCGAGTAGGATTTGCGCTTGAATTTTTAGCGCATGATGTAAATTTTTAGAACAATGTAATCTTTACAGACGAAAAAACTTTCCAGTCAACACACAGCAGCCGTATTCGTATTTACCGCCCTCCGAATACTCGATTAGATAAGAAATATATAGGTATCTAACAATGATAAAAGTGGTAGATTTTCCGTCAATATGTGGGCTTGGATATCGGCACGTGGTCCTGGTGTTTTGTGGCATATTGAGAAACGATTTAATAGTGAAACGCATATTAGGATTTTAGACAATATTATGCTCCCTTCTGTGTCACAATCATTTCCTAATAATGAGTTCATATTTCAACAAGACAACTGTTCCGTTCATACTGCTCATACCGTAACTAACTGGTTTCAAGATAACATCAATGTTCTTAACTGGCCCAGTCATAGTCCTTAACCCTGTGGAAGAAGTATGGGGACTACTCGTAAGAGTATCCAAAAACGAAATGTGAGACCACAGAATGCCGAAGAATTACTGGAAATAGTAAATAATGCATGGGAAAATATTATTACTAATGATTATTGTATAAGGTTATTTAATTCTATGCCAAACAGACTTATAGAAGTTATAAATAGAAATGGTGCAATAACGAAATATTAATAGTTAGTTTCTTGTTAAATAGATATCCTTTGTCCTTTGATCCAGGATTTCTACTAATCTTACCGTTTATTCTCCACTTTCTTAAAATGTTACATACCAAATTTTTGTTAATGTTATAACGCAGTGCAATTTGTCTCATTAACCATCCATTATTTACTATAGCAATAACTATAACATTAAAATAAAAAATAAATTAAAAGTGATATCTGTTTTATTTCGGCCATATACTCATTACATATTGAAATAGAGACAGATTTACATTAGAAAAAAAAGTTGTCCTATTTTTTTCTGCTCACGATAGTACATAACGCTTTAGTTATTCTTATTTACAAAGCCTATTATACTTGTCAACAAAATGAAAGAAAACATAAAGAAAAACGTTGTCACCGTGTTTACGCTATTATAACATATTTACAGCTTAATGTGCAAATTAAACTACATGTAAATTACATTAAGATGCGTTACGCGGTCGTAAATTTTTGTAAATATTTTGACAATTCCTTGGAATATTTACCCAAATAAAACTTTCACGAAATAAAATACAATGACATTGTCTACATTTGCGAGAAGCTCAAGGTCGGTATTTTGCTTGCCGGTGATTTTGTCAAAGGAATTTTACAAGTGGCAAAAAATACATTTTACCGCGAATTAAGTTTTGAACGATTATTGACAATAAAACTGCGTCATGGAAATGGATGAAAATCCTCATAATTAACCACTCTATGTAGATAATTCCGATTTTTAAAGTAAATCCTTACTGTTAAGGTGGGCATATCCAAGCGAGAGAGAGAGAGAGAGATCCGATGAAGAAATATTTATTATTTTTTGCCATAACTTTTTTTTAATACATATATTGGTAAAAAATGTATAAGTAGAACTATGATCGATGTTGATATGAATTTTCACTCAATAATTTCAGTTGTTTGCAAAATTATTTTTTTTATTTTATTTTTTATTTATTTTACGAATACAGCTGCCCAGACAGATATACATCCAATTACAGGGCAGGAAATATACAAAAAATATACAGAAATAGGAACTTAATACTAAATAATTTACAGAGTATAATTACTATTAAACTAAACTAATAAACTGAAGAGAGGAAACAACAAACAAAAATAATATATATGAGGACATAGTTTAAACGGTGGCGTAGTAGAAAACTGAAGGTTAACCTAAGAGTGATTTAAAATACATTGTTTTATATTATTAATACTACAATTGAAAATATCGAGGTTCGCCTGATAGCTGAGGTAATTTGAGCACATATTGTGAATAGGAGAAGATTTTAGGTCATTTGTTCTTGGTGTATCCAAATAGAATAGAGCGTATGAGCGAGTTTGAAAAGATGGAATATTAAATTGGATGGAGCTAAGAATATCCGGGCAGTCTATCTGACTTGTTAAAAGTTTAAATAGGAATAGTACCGAAAAGTAGACTCTACGCGTTGCTAAGTTATTTAAATTAAATCTGGCTAGCAAGTCAGATTGTGGTGTGCCCCTGGGAGGATAAAATCCATCAGCTTTGTAAGAAAGATGTTTAATGTGTCTTCTCTGAACCCGTTCCAAATTAAGGATATGATTATTGTAATGTGGATTCCAAACAATACTACCGTATTCCAATTTTGGCCGTACAAAAGCATTAAATAGGAGAGAAAGTGTGGAGATATCTTTAAAGTGCCTTGAGTTACGCGAGATAAAGCCTAGATTTCTATAGACATTAGCAATTATGTAATCTACATGAGGAGCAAAAGTTAATTTTGAGTCAAAGATGACTCCAAGATCCTTGAACTGAGTGCATCTTTTAACCATTTCATTGCCTATTTTGTAGGAAAAGTTTATTGAGTTATTTCTCCTCGTAAAAGTCATCGCATTACATTTGGATATATTTAAAGGTAGCCTATCGATTTCACACCACGAATTTATTTTTGAGAGGTCATGTTGTAAACGACTACAGTCTTCTTCGGAATTAATAGATGCAAAAAGTTTAAGATCATCGGCATATAGAAGGACATTACTTTTCAAATCTCGGCAAATATCATTGATGAAAATTATAAAAAACAGTGGGCCGAGAACAGAGCCCTGCGGAACTCCTGACGTCGCTAGTACTTCAATAGATGAGAATCCATGATACTTGACGTTTAATCTCCTGTTACAAAGATATGACTCGAAGAAAGTCAAGACTTAAGCCAAAGACTGACAACTTTCGCAGTAGGAGCCCATGATCCAGTCTGTCAAATGCTTTAGACAGGTCTGTGTAAATTATATCTGTTTGACCACCTTGATCCAGTGTATTTGCGATGAAATGTGTAACACTTACCAAGTTGGTAACTGTAGATCTACCTGCCAAAATTAACTAATTTTGCAAACAACTGAAATTATTGCGCGAAAATTCATACCACTACACCTGTCATAGTTCTACTTAGGAAGTATTATACTTTTTATCAATATATGTATTAAAAAGAAGTTATTGCCAAAAATAATAAATATTTGCTTATCGGATCTCTTTGTCTTGGATATACCCACCTTTTAGTACAGAAATATTACGACCCCTTACACCATGGCAAAAAATACTCATAATATTCTAAAGAATTACGCAACAGTTCCATATGGATTTAAAAATGTTTCTATACTAATTTCTGAAATATATCTCTGTTCAACCTGATCACAAGAAGATATAAGAAAGTGGTCAAACATGTGGCAAGAATTTGTTTTTACCAACCCCACAAGGTACACTAAAATTAATCCTGAAATACCATCCAAATTCTGGCATGACAATTTTAACCTACCTAGAAAGTACATAACAATTATCAATAGAATAAAATTTGGACATGGTTGTTACCCTTCACAACTCTTCAGAATAGGAATTTCCCCTACAAATTTGTGCGATACATGTAACATTGAGGGTGATTTAGATCACTTATTCTTTAACTGTAACAAACACACAGACGCAAGTAATAAATTGTATAAACAACTGATAAATTTAAAGATAGAAACCCCTTTCAACCTACTATTTTTAATATGTCTAAATAATAATGACATTCTAGGCTGTCTGATATCTTTTTTGTATAAAAGTGACATAAAAATCTAGGTTAGAGTTGGCATTCCTGTGTTTAAACCTTTTATGTATAACCCGAGGCCTTTACCTGTGTTGTATAAAATCAAAATGCCTTGACGGGCCCCTAGGCGAGAAGCGTGTGCCCTTGTTTAATGCCCATTGTGTTCTTCTAAAAACTTTCTCTTGTTAGAATTAGATTTAGCTTTTTAAAATAATAGGACAGTGTATCTGGCTGTATGGACTACATCCAAATGCCATAAAAAAAAAGATATAAGAATATTGGGGATTGTATAATTCTGCGATTTATTTGTTCTATACATTAATACAACACATTGCTCAAGGTTAACGTTTCGTTAACTAAATCAATCAAGGAGATTCCAGCTACTGCAAGTTCAATACATTTCATTTGTAATATTCTAAGAAATGCTCTTTTTTAATTATGTTATTTTAATAAGAAAATGTATTCATGTTGGTTATAGTTGGTGTGGTTCTGATTATTTGTTTTTAATTTAAAAATAAAAAGGTTGATTTATTCGTTTAATTTTTTAACTTATTTCTCCCTAAAGAACAATTCTGTCACCATCCTTTCCCGACGAGCGACATACTAGCACTACCTCCTTGTTAAACAATAAGAAAACCGAGTATAGTTGAATTTTGTGTAAATTTTAATAAACATTAATATTCTACAGTTTTAATGTTACATCTCGCATTCCATTTATTGAAAAACTACGTCTGTCGTTACAATTCAAACATTTTGGCTTGGGCTGAGACGAGCATAAAAACATGGATTTAATTATGAAATAAGCATGTTACTTATTATTTTATGTATTGTGTGGGAGAACTAACTACACTGACGCTACTGTATGTCACTCTTCGGTTTAGTTATACAGGGCATATTTTACAGTCCAGCAGTTTAAGATAATACAAGATATCGCATCCATTCATCACATTTGATCGACTATAGTTTTATGCTAGACAGATATATAGATAAACAGCGGAGCTGGTTATTTGGTCTTTACCACTGCGACCTTTTCAGGTCTATTGTGGTGCAGTTCTTATGGCAAGCCTTTGTACGCCAACTAACAGCGTTGTTGCTTCCGACTGCACCGTCTTAGTCCGCCATACCACTAATCCATAGGTTATCATGGGTCTCACTACCCTGGTGTATAACCACAAGTTGATTTTGGGATTTAGCCTTCAGTTTTTTCATACATTTGCCTACACCTTCCCAGGGCGATTGTTGCTTTCTGTGTGACTTTTTGGATGTGGGAATTCCATGTTAATTTTTGCTCAAAGATGAATTCTAAATATTCTGCCTCACAGGTGAATGAAATTTCCACTCCGTTGAGCCTTAGGGTCTTTAGGCCTTGCAGTGCTCTTCTCCTTGTAAAATTGACGACTGTCGTTTTGTGGGAATTTATAGAGAGTCCTTCACCACACCATTTGTCGACAATATTTAGGGCTCTTTGCAAACGCTCGCGTTATCTTATTCGCAAATCGCCCCTTGATAACTATTGCAATAAAAGACTTCTGTGGACAATTTCCAGAGGAGTTCATCAACCAGGGTTGCCCACAGCAGTGGAGATAGTACTCTTCCTTGGAGGCAGCCTGTGCTCACTTTCGCTTCGATGGAGGCCTCACCTAGATTGGATATTATAATCCTATTGTCTAGGCTGGCTTTAATCCGCCGACAGATCACTGTTGGAACTCCTCTGTTTAATGGTGCCCTCGTTAGTGAGTGCGTTGTCGCGTTATTAAACACTCCTTCTATGTCTAGAAATGTTACTACTGTCATTTCCTTGTCTGTCATCTAAGGACTTTGCTAGTAGTCTGTTTAATTCATGCAGCGCAAGGTCTACCGACCTTCCGGGCTGGTATGCATATTGACGTTCACTCAGGGAGTTTTCCCTTAGTAATTCGTCTCTAATGTACCTATCCAACAGTATTTCCATCGTTAGTACAAAAGAGGATATTGTACATAAATAAGATATTATCTCTAGCCCAATTTTAGAGCAAGACTGGATATATTCCGTCTATCCCAAGAGATTTGAGTGGTTGGAACTTACTAATTGCCCACCTGACTTTCCAGGTAGTAGTAGTAATTTTATGCTAAGTCTACTACACACTTAAGTAGCAAAATCGTAAACATTTGTCTATTGAAGAAGTAGTGAATAACACTGATGCTTCCAATAAATATACTTGCAATTTCGTTTGATGAAAATGCTTTTTTTCTCTACTGTCAACACATAACGGCTGGAGATAATTCTCTCTGCTTCAGAAATTTCTATTGTGTTGACTTTCCCGTCATTTTCTGACATGTTATGACCACATCATTTGTAAAGCAGACATAAAAGTGAGAAGACTATAGACAGTCGAACCCACCCATTCTCCAGCCGTCCCTTATTACTGTATGTCTATTTAACGCACAAATTGCTGTATATGAAAATTAGATTTACTAAACTCTGATGAAGAGTATCCTAGCAGGTTAATGCTTGCAAACTGGGATATGTAGCGCGCGGGTTCGAACCTTGCTTGCTGCACAAAATCCGAAATTCTGGATTTTCAACTTGAAAAGTGGTTAAAAATACAAAAATCAATAAAGCAAATACAAAGTCAAACACCCAATATATAAAGTATAAGCATTGAAAAGTCTAAAGATGTTTATTGTGTATGAAAGATTATTCAATTTGTTATAAGACTAATGAATGCAACTAGAAATTTGTAATTTTTATGCACAAAATGATGAAAATCACGCGGAAGTAGCACTAACAGCAGGGTTCCTATTAATCAAAATTGTTATTGTTTTACTAAACAATAAATTATTGTTATTACTGGTTCAATTTATTTAGTGATTTAGTTAGGACAAAAACAATAACAAAGTATTTGAGTAAATGACAATCATTAGAAAAATATTATTCATTAATGATCCATTGTTTACTCGTTCGACCAGCAAAATTAAGTTAATAATAATATACTTTCAACCTCAACCAAATCTTCCGATGTTTTTAAAGTTATTTTACCCATACCTATATTCACCTGAACTAATCAATATACTCCTTTGTATGTTTGATGTCACGTAAAAGGAATTTGATAGTTATGATCATTGAAGATATAAAAGTGATTGAACCAATTAGAGCAATTATTTAAATTGGGCCAGCCAGTATTTAACCGTTATCAAATGAATTCGGTTAAAAAATAAATACAATAGCAGGCAAATAAAAAATTGTGTTGTTTTCTTTGTTAGCTCTTCGCGAAAATAAAATTAAAAAATATTCAGATTTCTTTGGTTAACGCATTTCTTCGTAGGTTATCTTTGATTGTGGCAAGGAAAATAGTTTATAATTATTAATAATAGTTTAGTAATTTTAGCTCAATTTATAGAGTTTTTGAACAGGTATCATTTGTTGTTTAAGGTGGGCAGGAGGGCATATCCAAGAAAGAGAGAGATTCGATAAGGAAATCAAATCGAATCAAATTATATCATACCATAAATCAAATGATTTCACAGACTTAAGATAATAGGCACTTTATATTTTTTTGTATACGCACTTACTTTTTCTCATTTAATGGTTTCTCTAATTGTCAATTACTTTATATCTGTATGTGTGTTGAACCATAATTTGTGTATTTTTATTGTACCTGTTGTTTTTATTTCTTTATATTCTTCTATTTTTACGGTTTATATTGATTGACCTGTGGAAGCATTTTATATGTATTTGATACCAGTAAAGGATTATTATTATTATTATTAAATCAAATTTATTTCTGATAATTGTGTACATTTTTTTTACTTAATAACAGCATAATGGTTAGCCACCTAAGCAGGAATATGCTTGTTCGTAGGTCTAACTATCATACACTACAATACAAAAATTGCATAACTAACAAAGAAAAAAATGGAAAATATATGTATTATGAATTATTAGTACATAAATATTTCGAACATATCTAATTTAAACTAGAATTAAGTATAATAAGAAAAAGAAAAGAAAGAAATGGTTATATGAAAGGATCAAAATTTATAGAGATGTTGACGAGAATTTTCTATTTATGTATAGTAAATATGTTACATATATAATATATTTTTAATTTTATTAAAATTATTGTTTATGAAGAATTTAAGTTCCTTTTTAGATCTGATGTGATTTTTGTATTTTTTAATTCAAGAGGTAATAAATTATAAAATTATATATTTTTGGTCTAAAATAAGAAGACAAACCGTTGGGTATGTGATTTTCTGAATAAGGAAACCTGAGTCGACTGCTCTTTCACCGCCCTAGTTTGAGTAGAGTATAAGAAAATGTTTGAGACATTATATTCATATTTATACACCCATAAAACACACTAGTAAGCATACAATTGTTTAATACTAAATAATCCAGCTTCTTGATATATAAGATCGGTTGAATATCTTTTTGGTTTTTTAAATATAATTTTTATAATTGAATTTTGAATTACCTCTACGATTATAAATTTAGCCAAGGCGTTGTAGACCATAATCAAATTTTTTAAATTAAGAATAACTCGTAATTGGTCAAATCTTTTTGTGAGATATTCTATATGCGCATTCCATCGTATATGCTGGTCTACCATAATTCCAAGATATTTATCATTACTAGTTTTTCAATTTCTGAGCAGTCACAATTTATAATTCAATGCAATTATTCTTATGGGTCTTAAGTTTGGTTTGTGAAGGTTGGTCAGAAACTGATAAGGGAAAAGTTATGAACTTAGATTTCGATAAATTTAAACTTAGACGACTGAAATTTTACCAATTTTTTGTTTTCTGTAGACCGGTTTTCGTTTTTTTTATACACCGCGTTCCAAGCATTATCCTCAAATACTAAAACCATATCATCTGCATATGATATGCAGTTTCCATTTATTTTAAGTGCCCCTAACTGGTTGATTTATATTAGAAATAAAACAGGCCCTAATACAGTACCTCGTGGTACGCCCATGGTAACAGGACAACGGTTATTAAAATAATTATTAATTTTTACAGTTTTTACAGTGAGATAACTCCGGAAAAGATGCAATGCGGTTCCTCTAGCACTGCTGTTCTCGAGCCTTTCGAATAATATGTTATGGTTGACCGTATCAAACGCCTTGACTAAATCTAAAAAGATACATAGACATTTATTATTTTTATTTAAGCTTTGAACAATATTACTAATTACTGCAAGAATGACATCTTCTGTACTTATGTTTTTTTCTAAAGCCAAATTGATTAATATTTAATATATTATTTCCTTGTTCATCGATAATATTATAATTAACTATTTTATTATTAACAGAATTTTTAGAAATATCATTTATTACTTGCCAATTTTTTTTATAACTTTTCTTAGCATCAGTAAATATATTTGAATAATAATTATTTTTTGTAGTTCTTATTAAATTATTAAGAAAATTTCGGTACTGTTTGTATTCTAATAAATTTTCATTAGTATATTGTGGTTTAGTTTTATTTTGAGTTTGTCTCTAGTCTGTGATTTATAGAGTTTATTAAACCTTGGGTAATCCAAAGTTTCAATTTTCGGGTTTTGTGAGTAATGCTTTTTTCCAGCGTATTTAATTTTATATAACGTTCTATATTACTTAAAAATTTACCATAACCATCTTCAGGAATATTGGCTAATAATACATCTTCCCAGTTTAAATTCGTTGTAATGTATTATTTTGATATTTTTTTTTTTTTAATATTATCGGTATTTGGATTTAGAGTTGGTTTGTTTCCTACAAAATTAAAGACATGCGAATGGCATAGTGGTCTGTTCAGACTGTTTCAATAATAAAGGGCTAATAGTAAAGTGTTTATGATTTCTTTGTGAACCTAGCCTTACAAAAATATGGTCAATGACACTAGAAGAATTATCGACTATTATAGTTGGTTTATTTATATATGACAAAAATCCCTTTTCATTTAGCATGCATAGGTATGTATTTACATTATTGTCGGTTTTGTGATCAATATTTAAATTAATATCCTTTTGGAAGATTTGCATATTAAAATTAATATTATTTGTAAAATAATGGTCTAATTCCTCTAGATATCTACTAATATTTGTAGAGGGCGGTCGATAAGTCAATCCAAAAGAAATATTACTCACACTAAAAATTACATCGCATTAGATTTTTATTTGAAAATTTAATTATATACATGGTAACGAAAAATATCATTTTTAATATATATACACAACTAACCCATCGTTTTGGTTATGCCTTGATTCATTGTAGTATAATGTGAAATTAGGTATAAAATAATTGCTTACCTCCTCTAAATTAAAGAGAATTATATTTAAAGTTAACGTTTTATATCCTTACTAAAAAAGAAAAATAAAAAGGAAAAGTAAGTGAAACAAATACACCAAATTCGATAATACGAAAATCGTATCAAAATATTCTACGTTATAAAATAAAAAAATAAAATATTTATTATTTTTGGCCATAACTTTTTTTAATACATATATTGGCAAGAAAGTGTAAGACCACCGAGTAGAACTATAACAGCTGTAGTGATATGAACTTTCGCTCAATAATTTCAGTTGATTGCAAAACTAATTAATTTAAATTAAAACATAGTGCCAATTGTCATATCTTGTAGTTCTAAATTAACTAATTTTGCAAACAACTGAAATTACTGAGAGTGAAAATTGAAAAAAGTTATTGCCAAAAATAATAAATATTTGTTTATCGGATCTCTTTCTCTTGAATATGCCCACCTTAATTCGTCAGAGTGTTTGTATCGCTAGATTCATCTGCATTGACTTCAATGAAGTCTCTTTTTTATATCTTTAACTGCAAAAAGGGATCTTTGACAATGCTGTACCACTTGAGTTTGAATTACGAGAGTAAATGCATTTGTGCTAACTGATAATGGCCGAACAGTATAGATTTTTCGGCTGTCAATTTTACTGATTCTGTGAAGCAATTTGCCATAGGAATCTCTCGATCACCTTATTAGTTCCATATTGTCTACTTTGTTGTGAATTAAAGAAATAAAACAAACTAAAAATTATCACATTAAATTAACGGAAAATCTACATCAGTAATTTTAAATAAAGATCTTGAAATTTATTTTAGGTAATAAATACACAATACTATGTCCAGTATTACTCGTCCATATATTTGTCTGTCAATTATTAATATCCGTATAGAATTAAATTGACCTTTCAACATAACTATGAAGTAATTTAATGATAATAGCTATATTTACACTATCAATTATATTATTTGTGGTAATATCTCAAAAGAATTAAAGTAGTTTTTTTCTAATGGACAGCTCGATTATAATGACGACAGAAACTTATACTTTGATACCTGAACTGCATTCAAGGATAAATTTTGCCGTTCAAAAATTGACCCCACAATATCGCCATCAAATTCCGATGTTAAATAGCCAGGAGGAACAGGATTTGGTTTCTTTTTTACAAAGCTTTTTATAAAAATAAAAATAATCCAAAAATAGATTTTTACATCATTTCAATTAGAAAGTTTTAAGATTAGCACAATATTTATTTTATAAATTTTAAGGTTAATATAATCCTCAGGGCTTTAACCTCGTATTATATCTAATCCATTTGAACTATTACATGTTAATAAGATTTTGCGTACAAAATAAATTAAAAGTTTGCGTTATCCGGTAAAATTAGGGTAACTGCATTAAAAATTACTTTTTATTAAACTATTTTTTTAATTCGACTTTTATATACTTATATATGTTATCATTTAAACAATTTTAGGTACTTCGCTTGTCCTCCGATAGATCTACTGACCAAGAAGAGAAGAGAGGTATATGAGAGGATGTGGAAGCAAGGATCTCCAGAGATGACAGACCAAGTGGAACAACTCAACTAAAGGGAAATGGACAAGACGACTTATTCCAAATATAAAAACATGAGTGGTGAAGAGACATGGGAAGGTGAGCTTTCACCTCCGCCAAGCTCTCACAGCACATGGTAGTTTTGTGGAATATCTGTTTGATATAGTAAAGGTTGACACACAGCAGCGTGTGTTATTATAAAGAGAACGACGATGTAGAACATACCGTATTCTACTGCAATCGATGGAGGAGAGAGAGAATAGGAGGTCTGGTAATCTAACCAACATGCTGGAATCGGAGGGGAACTAGCAGAGCGCAGCAGATAAGATAAGTCGCATAATGAGGGCAAAGGAAGAGGATAGAAGAAACCTAATCCCGATCCCTTATCGTTTTAACAGATGGGAGATATAAGGGAAAACATGAGAGTTGTACTAGCATCAATTTATGAAGAATGGCACGTAGCCTAATGGGAAGCGAAAGCAGTTTCAGGTCACGCGGAAACACTGAGTCAGAAGTGGGTAGACATCCTACACTACACTAAAATTTGAGTGGTGAGGAGACATGGGAAGGTGAGCTTTCACCTCGGCCAAGCTCTCACAGCACATGGTAGTTTTGTGGAATATCTGTTTGATATAGTAAAGGTTGACACACAGCAGCGTGTGTTATTATAAAGAGAGCGACGATGTAGGACATACCGTATTCTACTGCAAGCGATGGAGGAGAGAGAGAATAGGAGGTCTGGTAATCTAACTAACATGCTGGAATCGGAGGGGAACTATGAAAACGCAGCAGATACGATAAATCGTATAATGAGGGCAAAGGAAGAGGATAGAAGAAACCTAATCCCGACCCCTTAACGTTTTAACAGATGGGGGATGTAAAGGAAAACATGAGAGTTCTACTTGCACCAATTTATGAAGAATGACACGTCGCCTAATGGGAAGCGAAAGCAGGATGTAACGAAGCATTTTTCGTTACGGAAATCTGCATAAAATTTATATTTAATTGTACTCTATATAATTATGTTCCTTGTTTTCTGTACCGCCTTAAGCGACTTACTGTATATTATCCGAAAATATTCACTATTTGAATACCGGGATATTTATCAAAAGAGGCAAATATTTGTAAACAGAATTATTGTTTATTATTTGGTGTAATTAATTCAATAATTAGTTATCTGTGGCCAGTTAAATCTGTTTCTTTTTCGTAGTTGGTTAGAATAATTATTTGAAACCGATTCCATACATTACAAGAGTCAGAATACTTTATTTATACTAACCAACGCACCTAATAATAATTTACCAGTACGTTTAATAACTTAATACAGCCGTCCGCGCTGGCTTGTATTCAATACAGTGGGCCATGCGCGATTCTAAAGCACGTGGGGTTCCTCGCGATACCTTGAGTGGGAATCTGGCTATAAAACTGACCGTAAAGACTTGTAAAATCGAAATTTGTTCCAATTCTCGAAGCTACCAGACGTCTATCATCTGCTCAGGGTCCACCGCTGCGATTATAAAGAGTAAGAAAACTTAGATATATATTTGGCTAGTGCATTTATTATTCCGTATTTACTGATTGAAATTTTTATCCTGTCTGAATATTTTCGGTAATATTTATTTCATATTTACTGACTGATAATTTTATATTTAGTTACCGAAATTTTACAGCCTTTATTCTGATTGAAATTTTTACACTGTTTGAATATTTTTGGTATTCATTTCATATTTACTGATTGATAATTTTATACTTATTTACCGAAATTTTACTGCCTATATTCTGATTGAAATTTTTATACTGTTTGAATATTCTTGATATTTATTTTATTACTTCATACTTACTGACTGAAATTTTTATACTTAGCTTGTAAATTTCACTGTTTATTTTCCGATACCAAACACTAGCCAAATTTCCGGTCTGTTTTATAACCTATTGTAATACTGTAAATAATTCTGTTTGCTTCGCATTTTCTGGTATCCGTACACTGACTGTCTGCTTATCAACCGTTGTTTTTTATAAACCCGCTAAATTCACCGCTTATACGCTTTTGCCGCTAATATTGTTTTATTGCTTGCTAGTCTCCCTCTACTGCTTAAACCTATGTATATACATTTGTGTTAATTTTGATTTTCTGTTTTATTCTGTTAACCATAGGATTACTGTAATATACTTAAATATTATCAAATTTCTGCGTTTTACTGTTGTGTTTGTAAAAGTCTAAGTTCCCTTATTGACCCACTGGAATTGACTGTGTTTTCACTGAGCTGCTCAGTCTCGCTTATCGACTTTTGGGTAGTGCTGTTGAACCACTTCAAACTTGAACTGGCGCCCGAGTAACAAGTAAGAAAGCTCGAGTGTCAAAGTGACAGCCTTAATTCTCGCACTGTACGAGAAAAAGAGCGTCACAAGTTTCAGGTCACGTGCAAACACTGATCCAGAAGTGGGTAGAAATCCTACACTACACTAAAATTTGAGTTCCTTAAATAATGTAGAAATTAAACTTATATGGAAGTACATTCCAAAAAATAAAGCGCGGAATAATGTCATAAAATTATCGCCAGAAGCATTCAAATATCTTCTGAATCAGAGACGTATTTATACTGGCTGGGATAATTATCTCGTAAGTGAATATATATGTATTGGAGTACTAAGATGCTATAAATGTTGGAAATTTGGACACAAAGCGGACCATTGTCAAAATAACGATGTCGTATGTCCCTTATGCAAAAAGTTCTAAATATCTCTCAAGCTACTGGCTTTAAACAAATTATTACAGATACTCACGTGTTACAGGCATGTCAAGTTGACTAATTGACCATTTCTATACAATCAAATATTTATTGCAAGAACTGAGAGACGCAAATTTTACAGATCACAATCATAACTATATTTACAAAATCGTTATCAAACAACTAAAATTGGAGAAATATATTCGGAAAAATGTAAAGTGGTCAATTTAGTTCCTCAAGGTAGTGTACTGGGGCCTTTGTTCTTTGTTATGTTCATAAATGATACTTTCTTAATTGACTTAGATGGTTATAAAATGCACCATTTTGCTGATAAAACAATTTTCCTTGTAAATCCACATAAATGTAAATATATCGGTAATAAAAACTGTGTAAAATCACCACACAATCAAAATATTAAGTTTGGAGGCATACATTTAGATAAATATACAAAGTATTTGGGTGTAATTATTGATCAATTACTAACATTTTCAAAGCATATCGATTATATTTGCAAAAAATCTAAAATGAAATTATTTTTGCTTATCGAGTAAGGAAATACTGCCAGTGTCATTAAGTACTAGAGAGGTCATATTTAACACAATTATTAAACCGCACTCTGATTATTGCTCTTCAATTTTACGAGCAATGACACTGATTTACACAACTCTAGTTATTACAAAGCCAGATTCATATTAAAATATAGCAATTATAGAAGCATAATACAGATGCAATTAACCCTCAATTGGCTTTCAGTTAAAAAATACATTAAATTCAGAGCACTAGTATTAATTTATGTAGTACTAATTAATTTGCTATACCAACATATTTAACTGAAAATATTCAATTTAGAGACATTCATATTATAACATAAGACAGAAAGATTATGCATTGATATATGCTATCTCGTTAATGAAAACTAAAAAAATATATATGACAAAGGTATGAAAGAGTGTAATAATTTACCTGAGTTTGTTAAATAGTCATTAAATGTAAATATATTCAGTAAAAGGTTAAAAGAACAATTACTACCATAAAATAAATAAGTGCAGCAATTTTGATTATGTAATATGACTATTATTTGTTCAATTGACGTATTTATACCGACTTATTTTAGTGCTTCACTTGGTGTTTAATCTTTTGTAATCGCTTTGTACTATTTTTTAAAATGGTATTAATAGCTTTGTTAAATAACCAATTATTCCCTAGAAGAATGGTAAGTTCTCTCAACCCTAGCTTACTTACCGTTCGAGATATTTAATATAAGTCACAAAAATATCATTTCTTGTTGATAAAATAAACAAATTTTAATTTGTGGTGAAAAATCCGACGATTGGACTGAGGAAGTTGCATGATTTTTTTTTATATCATAGATAGATAGACGACAGAAAAATATACTTCCTCGTATTTGTTCTTTTTCTTTTTTGTTAAAATTGAGGGTGAAAAAAAAATTTATTTCGGCTGAGAATTTAAAACCATTAAAACGCTCTATCCCTAACGAATAGTGTCATTCGTAACCTGTAGCGTCACGTCGTTATTGTTAAAACGTTGAAACATCTAAAAAGAATGCTGTGGTTATAGATTAACGCGTTAGGGATGTTATGAAATGATTGTCCGTTATATTAACCAATAATTAATAACAAAATTAAGAATAACAACGTAAATTAACAAATTCAGGTCCAATTAGTGACGTCAAAATGACGTCAACGCAATATTATAGCGTTTTAAGTCACGTGGTTTTATTTACACAAAAGTTCAAATTTTACTGTGGCATATTTACGAAGCAAAATTTTTCTATGAGTTTCTTTCATTATATTATCAACTTGTATAGTATATATTATGCAAAAATAACAAAATTAAGTATTTTTAAAATTCATGCATCTTCCTCATTTGATGAAATATAGTCCATTAGATTCAGATCTGATTGGTACTTTGTCATAAGTTACTGGAAAAGGGTCAATTGAGTTCAGATTGGGTTAGTTTATTTTAAACATTTAAATAGTATATCGAGTACTTGGATTCAGGTTGGTATGAAAAGGGAAATTCGATTCAGATGAGGTTCATTCTGATGCGCAGGTGTTCGAAAATTATTATTTCGAATTTAAATCTGCGATAAATTATGAGAAACATCATTATAATTAATACATTCTTAGACAAAGAAATGTAAATGTTAAATACTTTACGACTTGTTTATAATTATAATACGCACTTGTTTTGATTATAGTTAAACAATTTCATTTTATTATTTGTTTACGGTCTCTTAGTTGTTTTCTTCAGAACTATCTAACAGATCTGTGTTTACTCTACATACACTTTCCATTTCAATCAATTAAGTCCTCCTTGTACCTGCGTTATTATAGAAACTTTGTTTGAGCCGCTGGTGGTTTATTTGATCTACATAACATCTAAAAATAGTAAATGAGTTTATTTGGTGTTTTCAGTTCATGTTTTTATATTCTTAATAATCATTGTTTAATACTTTAACATAGTTTATCATTTCATTTAATGTATATTTACTTATTTCGATATTTTTTTTCCTTTACGGCTTCGCATTCTGTTTGTGAGTTATCTAAAGATGATTTAAAAATAGGATTGTTTTATTATTTAATGTTTCGGTTTAATATTCTGTTCGAAACGACTAATGCATAATTATTGTAATGAATGTAAAATACTGCCATCACTCCATGTATTATTTATCTATTTTGTTTGTAAAACAAACAATAACCTTGCCTATGCCAAAACTGTTGCTGATTATTTGTAATGCATTCAATACCATAAAGGTGTTGTATTGTCTACGTTATCTTATCCTATAGGTAATAGGTACTATAAAAATTGAACCTAGAAGCCCCAGCCGACAATCGACAATTCTTACCACTCAATTAAGCAAAGCAGACTGCTGTGACTAATATGTATACATCTTTTTTTATTAACATCAATTTTTAAAATTCTTCTTTTAATTTTTCTTTCTCTTTTTTGAAATTTTGTACCACATATCTATGCTTTTCTAAAAATAAAAACCAAAGGATATATGCATAATATAATAATATATAATTACAGGGGCGTATTTAACCTCGGTGCAACCGGTGCAAAAACACCGACGGGCCCTAACGGTCGCGGGCCCTTTCATAAGAAGTCTGAGTTTCTAAAATCTTAAATAATATACTTTAAAAAATAATAATACTTAATCCAAAAAATAACGCAAAAGGGCAATAATTATTGCATAATAATTATTATTGTATTCTCTTATAGCGCATCGGTTTTGTTTAAGTAATAAATGTAAGTGTTTTAAGTTACAATGACTTTACAAAAATAAAGTTCGGCGTCATTACACGACTACCAAGTTACGTAAATATCCGACAATAAATAACTCGAATTGGGTGATTATTATTGAAATCTTAGATATATTTTTTTTGTAAAGGAATGAATATTTTTTAACGAAATTTGGTATATAGGGGTTTTAGGCCATGCCGAACAAGATTCTGTAAAAACAAAATATACCACATTTGATCTAAATCCATCAACAAATGACCGAGATATTGGGGTGTATTGGTGAAAAGTGGGACACACTGTATATTAATTACTAAACATCAATAGTAAAGTCATTTTATATGCAGCTGTAGTAATATATTAGTCAAATACCTATAAATTATCGTTAAACGTATGTAAGTAAAACAAACTTAATAGCTTTTTCGACATCAACAAACCGCCCTGATACATAAAAGTAGCCAATTTAACTGATACCTACAGTAAAGGTATTGCAATTGACAAGAACATAAACTGGGACTGTCATGTAACGTACTCAACAACATCAACAAAAATAAGTGTCTCATACAATTTCTTTTTATTTTAATCTCCTTCCATTAAATATGAAACCACCTAGTAGATAATATAAAAGTCAGGATGGTTTGTAAATCGTACGTTGTACACAATTATAATTCCTTAGCTCAAATTATATAAGAATTCTTCTAATATACAGAATATCTTTCATTTAATTTTCAATATTTGAATCATAGTGTATCTATTATTTGTCCAACTTATACTGTTTAAACATATGGTACATACGGGCAGTTATAGTCCCACTACCCACTGAGAACGCGGTGAATTACATGTACAAATAATTCAGACAAATAAGGAAAAGTTAATGGCATATGGTGCACCCTTCAAATATTCGCAGACTATGTCATTCATTGAATTCAGTAATCAGGGGCAATAGATATCTGGCCAACTTCCAGCTTCGGACATATTTAACAAGAATGCCAAATCCTACTAAATTTCTGGTAAACCTTTGTTAAATTTATTTGTATGATTCGTATTTTTTCCAAACAAAGAACAATATTAATCTGAGATAAATATTACTACTGTAGCAAAAAGTAAATCCATGAGGAAACTAACTGATTTGGATGTCTTTTGTAAGGGATCTAATTGTTTTATATAAAGTCAATATTGACATTCCACAGCCACAATTTATCTTTGTTTATATATACCAAATATTTCCAAAGAAATAATTTCACGATATCTGACAACACTGCATTGCCTACAACACATTCCTTTCGCGTCTTTCAACCACCTTTCTTTCTCGTATCTTCTAAACTCACTTGTTGCCATATCCAGCTAGAAAATACGGTGGGGGAGTTCACGTGAGTACTGCAGGATGCCAAGCAGACTATTGCCACTACCATCACTGTGAATCAGAACAAAGACCGACTCGACGAAGCGGTCATACGAAACATAACGGAGAAAAATGGACTGAGACGGCTTTGGCAACGAAATCGTGATGTCAACGCCAAAGCCGAGATGATCAGGCTGCATAGGCAGATCAGAACCTCCATAGACACTGCGAGGAACCAGAAATGGGGTGATAAACTGGCTGCGCCAAATTCTCAGGACAACTCGCTGTGGAAGCTGACGAGGGCCTTGAAAAATACGCGAGAGGCTATACCCGCATTGACACGCGCGAACGGACAGACGTCAATGACAAACGCTCAAAAGGCGAGTGACTTAACCACCCAATTCGAGAACATCCACAATAACGATATACCGAACAATTTAGAGCACAACCGCATCGAAAACGACATTAACGAAATCATTGGACATGAGGTACAAATGACAAAACGAGAACTTCTGAAGGTCATGACCAAGCCCTCGGAAGTAGCACAAATTGTCAAGGACTTACCGAACAATAAAGCCCCTGGAAAGGACGGCGTCGAGTACAAGCTGCTCAAATATCTCCTGAGGAAAGGTATTGTGACATGAGTCTCAATTTGGCTTTAGGAAGGGCAGGAGCACGGTGCAGCAAGTCGTTAGGATAGTTAACGACGTCAAAGTACAATACAACCTCGGGAAGAACACCACCATGGTGCTCCTCGATATTGAGAAGACGTTCGACACCGTCTGGATCCCGGGGTTACTCTACAAACTACACCACTATAACTTCCCTATCATCAAGTTCATTCACTCGTTCTTGACGTGCAGATCCCTGCAGGTTCGAGTGAATAACAAACTCTCAACACGGCGGGACATTCACGGGAGTCCCGCAAGGATCGTGCCTGTGGCCAAAGTTGTACAACCTGTATGTCTCCGACTTCCCAGAGTTCCCGAATACGAAGCTGGCCAAGTATGCCGATGACACGGCCATGTATGCGCATTCCCACAATGCACAAGCGGCGAATATGCTGCTGAAGGCGCACATGGCTCGTGCCACGGTTTATTGCGACCGGCGGAAGATTCGGGTGAACGCTGAAAAATCGGAGGCGATAGTTGTCACGCGCCGATTCACAGAAAATAACATTCTAACATCAATTTCAATCCGGGGAAACAAAATTCCCACCAAGAGGTGCGTGAAGTACTTGGGGGGTGAGACTAGATCGTTTAATACCCACATCAGTGAGACAATACGGACGGTCTACTCCCTGTCCAGGAGTCTATATTCGCTCATGGTCAGGGGTAGCAGACTTAACTGACATAATAAAAAACTGTTGTACACAATGTTGGAGGGGCCGTCCATTACATACGCGGCGCCGGTGTGGTGCAGCATACCGACCACAATAAAAAAACTAAAAGTGCTGAGCACAAATTTATGCGTCTCATCTCTAATTCTGGAAGGTACACCTCCCTCAGAGACCTGTACGCACTTTGCAGCGAAATAACCCCGATAGCGAATTACGTCCAGCAGATCTCTCAAAACTTTTACTCTTTCAAGCTGGGCGATAGTCCGTTAACAAAACACAACACAAATTAGACACCATTTCGGATTAAACACCCCTTACCGTACCAGACGTTACCGATTTTCCTGCAACCCTTGTAGCCAAACTTCACCAACTATAACCTTAGCTTACCCTATCCCCCTTTACTAATATTTCATACCTTTCATATCTTTAAATCTTTCCTGTCCCCCTCTTCCTTTCTGTTTGTAATCTTTTTGTCGCGTTTGTTTTTCTTGCTTTCTTTTTGTACATTTTTGTCTCTAAATTCGTTTCTCATCGCACATTTTTACAAAATCAAAACCTTGTGAAATCAAAATTTAGGTCCGCCTTTGCGCAGCCTCACGGAAGGCTCCTCGTTTGGATTGAGGTGCCTGCGTCAGCTACGAAATTTTTAAAAAGTGATAAATGAACAAGTTTTCTAAAAAATGTGTAGTTTTAAGTGTTGTTAAATCTCTTATGTTAGATCTAAGTAATTTTAATACCTTTTTAATCTGTTTGTCTCAGAAGGAGTTTAGGTTTAAGTTTTTAATTGTTTTTTAACCGAACCAAACCCGTTCCCCCCGACCCTGCAAACCGCCATCGCATAGCGCGGAGGTTGCACGGTCGGTCCCGGGATGGGTTCTGGGGAGGTACGTAGTATATTATAATGTTAATAAAGTTATGTTGAATTTAATTGAATTGTTGCCGTATCCTATAAAGTTTATGCCACTTTGTAAGTAGTCTACGATGAATAAATTATCAGGTACTATAACCATGATTAGCACGCTAAGAAACTTAAATTCTGTATTACCAGTGTTTACGTAATCTAAATCTAATTAAAAATTATTAAAATTGCTTCATACACAGATATTAAGTCAATTAAATTTGTAATGCAAATAGAAACGCACTACTTTTGATAATTACTGTCAATTACGGTCTAACATTGACACCATTTAGTTGTTTTCTCTAACAAATTATGTTATTGTAATGGGTTAAGTTCATTCCAGTGCAAAAGGTAAGTCACTCGACCAAGACGAACTCATCTCTCATCTTTACAGGAGCGGACTGGTCTGGAGGATGAGTATGCAAAATTCCTTCTACCGTGAGGGTACGAGCATTTAGCATCAGTATTTATTGTATATAGATCCAAAGAGATGGTCCTAACTTGGGTATATAAGAAATAACACCTATGAAGTAATTTTTTACTAACATCAAAACATTCCACATTCGAATACTATAATTGACACATTTTTCATGAATCATGTTCATTATTTGGATGTACTTAAAGCTTAGTTTTAAATTCATAGACCCAAACCTGTTCAGGTCAATAATATAAAGTTCTATATTATTTTGTAACTTGCCTGGCAGTTACACGTCACTTACATGTAACGCTGAACTTTTTCACTACTGTACTATTTGTAAAAACCTTTTCTTCCTTGAATTTTTGGCTTTTTCCATTAGTTTAAGAGCGAGTCTCAACTTTCTAGAACATCTAATAGTTTTCTTTTAGATTTTTATTATATACTAACTAAATAATTTCTTTAAAGTTCTAAGAGAAAAATATATACCTACTAATAATATTAACATTTGATACGGTTCGACATCGTTGCAAAAATACAACAAATTAAATTTGTTTACAACCTTCCAGGTTGTTTAATTCGCAACCGACAAAGCAGGAATTTCCTACCAGCTTCGTGATTTCTATTATTAGCGCTCTGGTAACCCTGACCCTTGTTATTGTCAGATCGGTATTTTATGATAATTTATTACTTTAGTTTTTATTCTAGTGATTAAAGTGTGCGGCTGTATACCTCTCTATATAGAATAGTATTTTATATTATTTTGTGGTACGACATGCCATACTTCGGCAACAGTTAACACCAGGTATATTTCAATATCCCTGTCAATAGTTAATAAAAAACTCAGATTCTAAACTTCCTCATTTTCAAATGTAAAGTTGTAGTTCCAGAAACTTTTCGACCTGACTGAAAACCATTCACATTATACGCTAGATAGATTAACTCATGAATCATTACCTTTTTCGAAAGCAGTCCGTCCCTGTCGCGTTAAACCTAGTTTAACTCATTGGCACACCCATCCAACTTTTTCATATGGCTTAATAATTATGTTAATTGTCTTCTAAATTTAAAAATTATATAAGCGTGAAGACCAGGTGAATTAAGAAAAAGTGATTTGTATAATTTAAATATTAGATTGATTTATTCTAAGCAATCTTGGAGTCCTTGGGAAAATATCTGCTTGATATCTTGTTGGCTTCAAGAATCTAATAAGCGAGGGTTTTGTTTCTTTAACTAGTCTATTTTTATTGCTAATATATGTGCATATCCTAATTTATATTCCAAAGTTATATATATAGACGCTAGATATTCAAGCGAAAATTTACTTCTTCGTAAATATTTTAAAAATCATATGATTAGAGAATCACAGGTGTTGGTTTTTTTTATTTCCTCTACGGGTTTATTTAAATACTAATATACATATACTACAGTTATAATTATTACCTACTAAAAGCATATTAACAGAAGCATAAATTGGCGCAGAGTAGAAGCAACCACTTATTCCCTTTAGAAAGCAAATAAAAAAATACCTAACCGTACAACTGGGTAGGTGTACATAAGTAGAATACCCATCGAACTTCGCTGAGTAGTACACCATTTTTTTATTTTAAGCCACTGCTTAGCCCCTGAGGTAATAGAAAGATGATCAACGACCTAATAAAGATTCCTTAACAACAAGTGAATTAGATTCACGTAATAAACTTCTGAGATATCCGGAGATATCAACGCTGGTCAACATAAATGAATTCGTAGAAGGAAAATTCAGTGGACGTACACGTACATTCCATTAAGTAACCAATATGTACGATAGAACCAAACTTTCAAAGAAATATTTTTTTTAAAACAATTTCGTTAAACATTGGATTAAATATTTCCAATTACACAATCCAGAGGCCATCCGATCTGAACTCTAGACTTATTTTTTGTCAACAACGTCTACCATTGATCCGAGTTCAAGTGGTATTAACCCACTGCAGAAACTTCATTTTGACCGCAGTTCTGTGTAGGTTCAAGTTGAACCGTAGGGAAGGACCGTTTAAGCAAAGTTCAGATTTAGTTTAAATATAACCTTAAATGTATTACGTTTATAAATATTGATTCATGGACAAAAATGAAGTCATTCGACTTGGCAGATGAAACTTTTAATGGGTTGCTTAAATAATAATAATAAATCGCGAGATAAGTCGCCTTTATTTATAACTTTACAGTAAAATAAACAAAAATACATATTAAAGGGATTGGTGGTATTCGCTCTTCCATACAACAACTGAGAGAAATTAGAGAAATAATATAAAACTATATACAAAAAAAGAAAAATTGTAAGACTAATACAATATACAAATTTTCTATTCGACAGCAGCCAGGTTTTGACTTGATTGCTAAATGAAGCAATCAAGAAGCAAGAAGTTTAAGGTTCAAGGGTAATTTGTTAAAAATCTTGACGGCGGTATATGTGAAACTCCTCTGAAGCTGCACGGTATTATGCTTGGAGACATAATACAGGTACTTCAAACGAGTAAAACGTTTATGTGTATCGCTACCTTTTAAAAGTTTTAAATACAAATAGTCAGGCGTTTGATATTTATCAATTTTGTAAATAAGACAGGCTAGATAGTGTTTCAATTTTTCATCTAAATTTAACCATTTACTTTCCAAAAACTTTCAGTAATATGGTCAAACTTACGCAAGTTGAAACTAAATTTTATACAAGCATTTTGTGTTTTTTCGAGAGTGCTTTTGTCTCTACCTAATAGAGCAGGCCAATACACGATATCGCACGAATTAAAGACTAACATAACATCAGCTTTATATCAGAACTAAGTACCGCCCTATACATGTATAGTAGTTTGAACCATATGATTTTTGTATCAATTTAGCAAAGTGAGTGTAATTTTAAAATTAGGATCACTAACCACTTTGCACCTAACCTTACCAAAAACTAATAACTCAGTTTTTGACTCATTTATAGCTAATCCATGAGAATTAGAGACCTCAGCAATTGTTGCCAGGGCAGAGTTAGTCTTAACCTTTGCTAGTAAATAATCATTAAAATCGAAACAAAAATATAATTGGGTGTCGTCCGCATATTGATGAATAGAGCAAAACTCTAAAAATGAGGGGAAATCGGAAACATATATAGAAAATAAAAGAGGCCTAAGGATACCACATTGTGGATCACCTTTACTAATGGGTTCAAATTCAGGAAAATTATTATTAACATAAGCCCTTTGACGACGTTTACTTAAATAATTAAGAAAGAACGCTAACGCAGAGTTACCCAACCCAATGTATTTTAGTTTCTTGTATAAAATAGAATGGTTTAACGTATCAAGAGCTTTACTAAAATAAGATAATATTAAGCACGTATTGTTAAAGTGTAAACGAACTTAATTGAAACTGTATAAAAACTAAAAGCCGGCAAAAACAGTCGGCATCTCTTTATTGTACATGGACGGAGGTAAATAGAAATTTTTGTCAAAGAAAATGATAAGATTTTCGGGCGTTATTATATTATCCTCTGTTTCAAATGGTCTCCAGAAAGCCATGGTAAATTAGTAAATAATTAAAATATTTTACCTTTTATATAGTAGTAAATATTTATAAATATGAACAATAACTAACTAAACTCCTACGCTTGATATTATAACAGGTATTTACGCACTGCACTGGCACATTAACAGCACACCACCGTTAACTACTGAGAAACGATTTACGAGTTTTTTTATGCTAGTAGGCCTGTCCGTTTTATTATCTTTAAACCAGTGCAGTCGTAGATGGTTCATTCAGGTTGATTACATTGCCAGTCTCGGACTCGCCTGCACAGTTTCAACTACCATTCGAATCTCGATACCATTGCTAAATATATAGGACAAAATATCAAGTTCAGTGCGCACGGTCCTGTGCTTTAACACTGACCAGTTTCAATTATCCTCGTATAAACCATCATTAGCTCTGTACAGATCGTCGGCAACATGGAGAAGGGCCGTACTAGTGCTATGACGAGCACGAAACCCGCTCTAATTTATTGGCAGTATACTATTAATAATGAAATAAGTATTTAATTTGCTCAACTACGATTTTTTCCAAGGCTTTAGACAGTGTGGGTAGTATACTAATACGATGAAAATTCGAGGTATCTATGGAGTGAGCACTTTTGGGGACAGGAAAATGACATGTGCATCTTTCCAAGCATTAGGAAAGACACCTTTTGATAAACAGAAATTAGTGATAAATGTAAAATATTCGCTAAGTTGAGGGAAAACTAAAGATAACATTTTAATATTGATACCATCAGAACTCATTTAATAGACAATACTGACCTATTAATCGTTTCTACTGCGACAAGTGAAAAAGAAAACTCGCTCATCAAATTTGGAAATTTTAAATTATTATACTTTTCAACGATTAAATCATCATTACCCTGTGCTTCTGTAAATCTCGTTTTTAATCTATGAAAGGCAAAGATCTAATTACTTCAAAATGTGGATGATGATTTTAGCTCAAATATAGATGTATATAAACATATTTTGTGATCTATCGTTTGAGGTTATTGCACTATAATTGCACTTTTTCGTTTAAAGTATAAGCTGCGTGTTAGTAGACTGACAGGAATATCATCGTCAATTGATTTAGTTTGGACTTAAAATGACTAATTAAAACTTTTGGTAATACAGGACTTCAAAGAAGCAAGTTGTAAACTATGAGCGAATAAGTTTGGGTTATTTGTAATGATTTTGGTAATGAGTTACTTTATATCATGTTATCTTTGATATTCTCTTTCTTGTTTTCTTTTTGTTTTCATCTGTTTAAAAAAATGACGTTACTAATTTGTGGAGATCATAACTTTTTTTTTGGTTTTGCTCTTCTCTTCTTCTTTTAAAAAAGTTAGATCGGATTCACCAGTTTATTAGTGACAATTAAAAATTTCTTCCTGCATTGTTCTTTAATCTCTTCTGGTTAATAAATTCGCTTACTTTTCATTGGGGTCACCAGTTCGAGGCGTTAACCATAAATATAATCGAGATTATAATTCATTTGAATATAAAACTTTAATAGAAGCATAAATCATATAAAGGAAATTAAAAATTGTTGTAAAAGATATAAAAACAAAACTCATTATAAATAAACTTCTTTGAAAACCATGAAAACAAAATATACGGATACCATGAAGCTAAGAGCAACTCTTGAGTAGCTACGCTACAGCTGTCAATTAATTAAAACACTACTACTTCTTCACAAATTGCCACTAAATCAGTTGAGTTGAACGGAGTTCACGTATGGTTACTACAAAGTATTTTTGCGAGTATTTTTGCTTGGACCAAGTTCAACACTGACAGTTTGTACAGAATCATTCTCTGTTGTCTCCTACAACTTACCCCTTACTGAAATATTCTATATTTGCTTTCAGTCATTAAAAATATTTAAGCGTGTGCAGATTACAACAAAATTCAATAATATTTACAAGAAATCAGTGCTAGTACAGAAGCTTATTCATATTTCCAGTAAAATATTGCTTCCGGGACAATCAGAAATTTATATATAATTGAATGAGACACAGATGCTCGTTTTATACGAAACTATTACCAAATGCTAAATTTAGATCGTATGTGTACGTAGACAGATACGTATAAATAATTCATTAATATTACAGGTAGGTACGTCACATTGCTAATAGTTATTATGCACTTTTCCAATTTACCTACGTTGAAACTACTCCTTGGACAAAACATAATACCTGTTTTCCTCGACGTCCAGATGTAAATATCGATTTCACAATATTACCTGTTAACGGATAACGAAGAGACACGTTTATTCTGTTTTACAATTGGAAATTTCTGTTACAGAAACAGGAAATAGCAATTTTGGCCTTCACATATGGTCATCGCATGTATTTAAAATATATTCGATAAAACAGAAACCCTTTCCACTCACATATTTTCATTAATGAAAGTCGATAATTAAAAAATCCCTACTCGTTGTGTTGTTGCATATTGATATGATAATTATTTTGTTACCTGGAAGGCGATGAATATTGTATCAGTGTAAGTACTAAGATATGACTAAAATTAAACTTTCATAGAAAATTTCAAAATTAATATAGCTAAAGGTTAAAATGCCAGTATTAGAACAAAATATTGTTATTGGAGAATATAAGTGTGAACTCTACGTTGTTGTTAAAGAAATAAGTATTTGTAATTAGCAATGCCATTATGAACACAGTTTGAAATTTTTAGTCCCGACTTTACCTCTTTTCGCATTAAATAAAAAATGATAAGTTTCAAATGATTGACTTTGCTATACAAGATAAATATACTCATTAACATTATATTCAAATAGGATAAGTATGCGGTAACATGTTCAAATCAACTTTTTAAACACTTTTTGACATCGGTAATAGTGTCTTCAACCGGTTTAAGTAGTGTCTTAATAGGTAAATACCTATTATTTTCTTAAAAATATCGTTTTCACAATCACTTGCCTTCCTAAATTAAATAAGTGTATATTCTCTAAAAATTGCACAAGTTTATAGCTGTCTCCCGGTTTATTTCAAAAATATATTTTCAGTGAGACAATGAGGAATGGGGTAGGGCTATTTTGAGATTAATTTTTCAATATATGAATAGATTTAAATTTCTCATTTTTTAGGAAGAATTTATTCTTAAAAGCTTTTATTTAGCTTGCAGTTTGTTTGTTAGTTAGTTTGTTTAGATCAAATCTTGGAATCAAAATTTCCATTAGGTCTAATTAAGCTAGAGCTTTGAAATTTTGCACGTGTATAAGTCCGGTGATAATACACTTTAACATTTTCATATAAGAAAAAAACAAGATGGAGACTTCAAGATGGCGGACGGCTTTACCGTTTATGATCCGATTCCACTCAAAATCGATATCTGGAGGTTTTCCAGATCGCCAATTATGGATTCTTGGTCAAAATTTAGACCTTCAAAATGGCGGCGCCAATATGGCGGACAATTTTTGTCATTTATGGTCCAAATCGATCAAAATCAATAATCTGGGGGTTTCGGGTTCGCCGATTACGAATTTCTAATCAAAAATTTAGTTCAGGATGGCGATTTCAAGATGGTGGACGACTTTACCGTTTAAGATCCGATTCAACTCAAAATCGATATCTAGGAGTTTTCTAGGTCGCGGATTATGAATATTTAGTCAAAATTCAGGAATTCAAAATGGCGGCGCCAATATGGCTGAGGGCATTTGTCATTTAGTGCCAAATCGATATCTGGAGGTTTTCGGGTTCGCCGATGACGAATTTCTAGTCAAAAATTTAGTTCAAGATGGCGGACGAATTTACCGTTTATGATCCGATTCGCCTCAAAATCGATATCTGGGGATTACAGCATATCAAAACACTAGAAAGTAAAAAATCAAATTAAATAAAAAAAATTTTAAAAAAAGCTTTTATTTAAATGCACTAAAAAGTAGAAAATAAACTTTGAAATATATCAAACCCATCATTTTGTTACATTATATAATTTTTTTATGATATAAAAGCTTGTCACCAGCAATCTGCTTTACACAGAAAAATCTCGCGACAAGCCTTTATCTGATAAAAAAAATTATATAATGTAACAAAATGATGGGTTTGATTTACTTCAAAATTTATTTTCCACTTTTTAGAGCATCCAAATAAAAGTTTCTTTTAAAAATATTTTTTTATATAATTTTTTCCCATTCTGTTGCAAAACGAAAACTTTTGAATATCATTTAAATTTTGAAAAACCTTGATTCTTATAGCAACGTAATTTAATGTAAATGTTTTAATATCATTTCAGTACGATTATCTAAAATGAATACAATGGAAATGATAATTTTCAAATTTTATAATAATAATTGACAATAAATACATGTCATATACAGGGTGGACCATTAATAATAGGCCACAGTTCAAGGGTAGATTCTTTAGACGAAAATATGAGGATATAACCAACCATGCTTTAGTAAATTTTTTCTGTTGAAAAGGATACAAGGTGTCAAAGCCGTAATTTTTTGTCTTTTTTGGAATATCTCAATTATTTCTGTACCTACCTTCTACAAAATTGGCTAGGAAACATTTTTTTATCTAAAAAACGATGATTTATGTATCGCATCACGCTAGCCCGTGAAAGATGCCTCATGAGCTATACCGATGACGAATATTTCTTCTGCCTCCTTTATAAGAAACGTTGGTACACTTGATAGACTTGACAATTCCAATCGCTTTCGGCAAAACTGCCTCAAGAGATTTCAATAATTTTCAGGAAACAAACTCAACTTGAAAAGAACAAATTTTATATATTGAAAAATTACAGAACGTAAGTAAAAACTAAAGAGTGACAACCACACAAATGACATTCTTGTGAACTAATTTGCTGCAACTTAGAGTAAATTTTCGACATGACATCCACCTACTTTATATACTACTATACAACTTTGACACCCTGTACCATTTTCCACAGCCACAATTTACTAAAGCATGTTTGGCTATATCCTCATATTTTGGTCCAAAGAATTTACCCTTGAACTATGACCTATTATTAATCGCATACCCTGTATACATTAAACGCAAATTTTATTTTAAATATATTTTGGAGAATTTAAAAACATTGTATGAAACATGAAGTAAAAGTACTAGCGTATGCGAACAATCTTCGTGCCTAGCGTAGTGATAAAAAGTACCACTTTTACTTCTGCTGCATAACTAACTACTTAAAGGACAATTACATTCGTAATAAACATATCAGAAGATACAGTATAATCAGTGAGAAAAGGCTGATGTTATTTTCCATACATTCGGTACATTATCAAAAATGTTGTCAATACAAAAATCAATAAGAAGGTTTGAATTTAAAGATCCACGCATCAACTTCCATTTTTGTAGTTTAATTTTATCCCTTGCTTAAACTAGCAAAGTTTCGTGATTTTGCCATTGCAATTACCCTTGATCCTGTATTGACAACTTTTCGCAAAACTATAAAACTTCTAAGTCGAACCCAGAATGTGACATTCCAAAAAAAATTACCTCTGCTTTTCCATTGTTGAAATTTGTGATAAATTAAGCAGGAGCACATGAAGCAAACACAACTTAACACCATTAAAGTCAGTACAATCCCAACCCAAACATCCGCCAGGAACTGTTCATATTCAGGATCTGTCAGTTCTACCTCTGCACTTGCACCGTTCGAATTCACAAAAATATTAGACAAATTAAGGTCAATGTTCTGAAAATCACCAGCCGGCACCGATACTGGTGGATACTTAAAACCCGACTCATCATCCATTGTCAACATCTCACACCACGTGCGTTTAAAGTTGCACTAAACGTTAGTTAGTAAATCTCAGCGATACGTGAACCTCTCACTCCGGTAGTGCTAGTAAGACTGTTCAACGGCTGGTAAATAATAATTACCGGCTTTCTGACAGAACTTGAGGCTTTCACTATCGTTAAAGTCTCCGGTCTCCCACTTCAAGGTGTGCGATACCAAGAACATTGGATTTTCGAGCAATCCTCTTTATGTTGTAAAGTCTCGCTAGGGTCAAACTGCATTTGAGATCATGGATCATCACAGGAGGTGAATCATTAGGATTTTTATAATAATCACTATGAGAAAGTGTGATTTGTGTGGAGCAATAAAAGCTGAAAGTAATAAAAATAGGTATTGATGGTTATTTTCGTCAGTTCTAATTAGGGGTTACAGTTCCCCAGGACATTATTTCAATTTCGAGATTTTCAAGATTTAGATTAGGTGCTAGTGGAGCAAATATAAATTTGTAGAGAAAATTTTACATGGAGCAACACGACAGAAAAATAAGTTTGTTTTGGAGAAACCAAGAATACTCCGAGTTTTCTACTTCAAGTAGATGGCCTTTTTTCGCGGAATGGGGATAAATTGGTCATTTTTAAGGGTGGTTTTTCAGTTTTAATTTATTTAAACTCTTTAAACTGCTAGTTAAGAAACGAGAACGGTATCCTTGTATTGTAGATGTTCAAGGCACGTTCAGTTCAAATTTCGTGAGAATCAGTTCACCGCCTCCCACGATATGTATATAAATATTACTGAAAAAACGTAAAAAATTGAATTACGGTTAACTTTGCAAAAACTAAACCGAATTTGATGAAATTTTAGACGAGATTAACCTATATAACCAAGAAATAGCCTGTCAAATTTTAGCAAAAAATATCCAATAGTTTCGCCGCAATTTTATTTTTAGTCCAAGTTGCAGAAAATTTTCAAAACGTTCCCCAATTTGCCCAAATGGTCGAACAAAATTTTTTTCTAAAATCAATGTATTTCTAATTTCTATGTACTTTCACGCGATGTAACTAAAAAATAACTTTTTTTTAATTTAACCGATTTTCTGTCATTTTTTGTGTATACATGCCCGCGGCGATTTCCCGTCATTTTCGGTATTATACGTATGCGCGCACAAGTATACGTGTAATTATTCATTATAAAAATTACAATTTTAATAATAAAAAGTGATTGTGAGCAAGTTTTATATTAGACAAAAAAACTATCGAAGTAGATATAATTTTTTTTTTAACGAAAATTCACTTGAATTGATTTTTATTAAACTTTTTACATCTATTGATTATAATTTTATTTTATTCATGTTTTCTTTTCTAGTAGCTGTACTAGATGTACTACTGCAAGAAGTGTCTACTTCCGAATCGGTAACTGGAGTTTGGAATATTTCATCACCCTCGTTATCGCTAAAGTCGTATACATCTGAAATAGTACAACTACTAGAAAAAGAAAACATGAATAAAATAGAATAATAATCAATATATGTAAAAAGTTTAATAAAAATCAAGCGAATTTTAGAAAAAAATATATATATCTTACCTTCGAGAGTTTTTTTCATCTAAATATTTAAAACCTGCTCAAAATTATAAATATTGAAATTTTATAATGAATAATTACACATATACTTGTGCGCGCATGTATATACCAAAAATGACAAAAAGTCGGCTAAATAAAAAAGAAATATTTTTTAATTAAATCACGTGAAAGTACATAAAAATACATTCATTTTGGTAAAAAGAAATTCGTTCGACCATCTGGGCAAATTGGGGAACGTTTTGAAAATTTTCTGGAATTTGGACTAAAAATGGAATTGCGGCCAAACTATTGGATATTTTTTGCTAAAATTTGGCCAGAGCGATTTAATTTAAGTCAAAGTAGCCGTGATTTAATTTTTTACACTTTTTCAGTATATTTATTTTATATACATATCGTGGAAGGCGGTGAACCGATTCTCAAGAAATTTGAACTAAACGTTACTTGAACATCTACAACAAAAGTTCTCGTTTCTTAACTAGCATTTTAAAGGGTCCAAAATAAATTTAAACTGAAAAACCACCCTTAAAAATAACCAATTTACCCCTTTTCCTCGAAAAAAAGGGTTCCACAACTACTCGAAGTAGAAAACTCAGGGTATTCTTAGTTTCACCAAAACAAACTTATTTTTCTATTGAAGTAGTTTCTTCCCGGTCTTGCCGTGGTTGTCTCACTTGATTTGACGTTTCGCTGATCATCCTGTCAGCTTCTTCAGAAGGATTCTAAAGACTAAATTTGTTGTGTACACTCCTCGTTATATATCTAGGCGCCGCTTCGCTTCGCTGGTCATTGGTCGTGCTTAGTTCGCTTCGCTGGTCATTCAGAATCAGAATCAGAATATATTTATTTGCGTTTAACATATAAAATGTTTTACACACGTCAGGTACATGAAATGAAAATATATATATATATATATATATATATATATATATATATAACATACAATAGATAGTTAAATAAATGGTATACAAAAATAACTAACATATAATAATAAATAACATAGGATAATAAATAACGGAAATACATAACATAAAATAAGTAAAATACAAACACAATACTTACTACAAACTACAATAATAATAATAAAAATGTAAAATTGACATATTAGCAATGGTCAAGATAAACTGTCGAAACACACAACATTTTAAAACTTAAAAACCATTTATATATTTGACATTAAAGGCTATATATGTATAGACACATGCATACATACATACATATATACATATATACATACATACATACGCATATACATACATACATACATACCTATATACACATACACATAAATACATCATATAGATGTTATGTCGGAGGTTACGAAATCATTAATGCTGTAAAACGCATTTTGAAGTAGAAATGTTTTTACAATCGCTTTAAATTTGCCAAGAGGGAGATTTTTGATGTGTTGCGGTAACTTATTGTAAAATTTAGGCCCATAGTAATTTTTACCGTTTCTACTCGAATTCAGTCTGAAATAATTAGTTCTTATGTTTTCCGCACCACGAGTATTGTGGTCGTGATAACAAGTTTGAGCTGTATATTGCTCTATGTCTTGTTTTACATATAGAATGCAGATGTAGATATATAACGACGGTAATGTGAATATCTGCATATCAATAAATTTTTGCCTTACATTTTCGCGGTAACCCGTATTAGTGATGATGCGGACTACTCTCCTTTGCAATCCAAATATTCTGGCTGCTTTTGATGCATGACCCCAGCCCATCAAACCATAAGACATTTGAGACACAAACAGGGCAAAATAGGCCGTTTTAATGACACTATGAGGAACTAATTTGACTAATGTTCGGATGACAAAAATATTCTTTGATAGTTTGTTCGCAAGGCTGTCGATGTGTGGACTCCAGTTAAGTGTAGGGTCCAGATAGATACCCAGGAATTTTGCCATCTCTGGATTATCGACTGTGTCTATGTTTCTGTGGAAAAAAATCACGTTGATGGTCTTAGTTTTATTCATGCATAATTTGTTGGTTAGGAACCAGTTTTGGGCATTTGACTGCCCTTCCACCATGAGCCTCTTGATGTCATTCAGTTTTTCGTGAGCTGTTACAATGCTGGTGTCATCGGCAAAAAGGAGAACCTCAGTTTCAGGTATTCCCATCTTTATATCATTAATATAGATTAAAAACAGTAAGGGGCCTAATACTGATCCCTGAGGGACTCCTCTGTTGATAATTTTTATATCTGAAACAGCGCCATTTAGGCATGTGTACTGATTCCTGTTACTTAGGAAGAAATTTATAATCTGCACGCTGACTTTACTGAAGTTAAAATGTTGTAATTTCTCAAGAAGTACTTGGTGTGATAGACAGTCGAATGCCTTCTGTAGGTCACAGAAAGTAACTCCCGCAAACTGACCATTTTCCTGACCTTCCACTATAAGATCTATCAGTTGTAGTATAGCCTCATTGGTGGATTTTTTCGTTCGAAAACCATACTGATATTGATAAAAAAATTTATTTTCTTCCAAGTGTTTAGTCATTTGCAATTTTAATACGGTTTCAAATATTTTTGATATTATTGGTACCAAGGATATTGGTCTGAAATTGTTAACTGCCTTTGCAGTAGTTACGTTTGGCCGAAACTGGCACCGCCTCCACGCTCCATGGCTCCCGTGGCGGGCAATAGATTGCAGGTGAATGATTTATTGTGCAAATTATCAAATGAGATGACAGTATTTTACCTCGTATATGTATATTAATTACAGATTTGCAGATGCAGATTAATTATTTCTATTAGGTTTAAAATTTTATTAACTATAAACATTCTTGATAACTAAAATTGAAACAAATTTTATATTTTATTTATCTTCAGAATGTTGGGGTAATTTTTATGTAAATGAACTAAGAGTATACGCATTAGTTCAAGAATTTTGTTATGACAATTTTTACACAGTATGTTACATTATGCCATATGTTTATTATTTATTAACTTTGTTCATTCTTATAATAATAATAATAAAAAAGAGTAGTTAACATGGAAATATTTTTATTTAGCATTTGAACTGTACAATTAATGAAAAATAATAATTATAAATATAAGTGATATTGATTAGGGTCTCAGTTAAACATCTTGCCCCTCGTCTCTCGAGATTGCATCTGCATCATCCTCCTCTTCAGCCTTTACGCTCTCCTCCTCCTCGTCTATGCCAGTCAAATATTCTTGTAGATGTGCTGGTAGAAAATTTTCTAGGTTGAATATAAATTTAGTTAAATGCAGTTCTTGCAATTTGCATACCAGTAAATCAATGTCAATTTTAGCAGTTAAATATTTCTCGCAAACATTATAGGCACGGTTGTAGCGTTCAGCGAGGTTTTCACATTCAGATATGGAATAAAATTGCTCCATGCCATACACCGCTTCATGTTCTGCATCGAAAGCCAAACGATTAAATTTACATTGTAGCGCGATGACTGCACTGTTTAAGTTATCAACTTCACTTTTACTGTCACTAGCTTCAGCGTATGCCATCCACATTTTGTAAACGTTTTGGTAGACTAACTTTAGACTTACCTTACTCTAGCAGTATATATCAGTTCGGTGGAGAAGTGGGAGAAATAATTAGAATTTAAATTTTGGAAAGTGTTTTCAGCTTTAGAGAGACTTGTTGACTCTTGTCAATCTGGTTGAAATATATAGACAATTTACTTAAAGTGTCTTTAGTCATTATGATAGAAATAAAAGTCATATTTATTGTTATTGCATTTAATTTATTGCCTATTCGTTACAATATTAAACTTATACTAACGTTAAGAATCTAACATGTAAATAAAATAAACTTGACAATAAGAATTAATTATAGTGATATATATAATTTCATCTTAAATAAACGGATCCATCTAAAGCATTGTAATTTACCAATGCATCGTGTAAAATTAGCGCAAAGACCTTAACATTAGAAGGAAACTTATTCTTCCTAGTTTCAAACTCTAACTTAATGTCGACGGTGGATGATTTTACGGCTTCTGATTGATGAGAACAGTCGATAACAAACAGAGGATTTTTCATAAAATTACCATAAGTTAGCATTGGTTCGCTCATGTCTCTACCGTAATAAGTACGTTGAAAGTTAATGTAGGCATAGTAGGCTGGACCGAATAGTTTTTTAGAGAAATCCAAATTCCATCTCTCATACGGATAAACGTTTGAGTTTAGGTAGAGACGAATATCACTAACATCAGCATTAAGAAAGGTCGAAGCATTCTTTGTTCTATCATCAGAATTTGCAGCACTTTGAAAGCCCACAATGATATAACGAGGTCTTTCTAAACTTGTACTAGTTTTTATGGCCCAAATATCAGACGATGTCTCTCGCAATGCAGGTAATTCATACAGATCCCACATACGATAAGCTATTTTAACCCGTGCAGTAGCATTTGAAGGAGATTTGTTTATGCGAGACATTAACTTTAGTTTCAATCTATCTTCGGGTACGACATGTCGAATTTTCCATTCAATTTTGCTAATTTCTAAAGCAGCATCTACTTCACCTATATAGCAGTTCTTGAACGTTCGGGCTATAATTAATATTAATTCCTGCTTTACATTGACAATCCCTTTTGTATAGTCTTCGGCAAATCCCATGATATATTTAAGAGGTAGTCTACCGCTAAAGACGTGACTAACTGCATCCAATACATCTTGTTTATCCTCATCAAGTCCCCAACCATGTGTTAATAATACGGAATTTTGGCTGTCTCCAAAGGAGAGCATAGTTTTCATTGTAGAGGTTATACCAGGCTTACGAACTATTGCCACCTGCTCACCACCCATTTCATAGCGGATTTCATCGAAGAGAAAGGCGAATGCATTATTAGCCAAATAGCAACTCTTACCGGCTTGAGAAGGTGTAAACTTCCCCTCGATGTATATATAGCTGTCAGAGATGTCCAAGATTAAATCTTGAAAATGAACTGGAATGCGTATTTCATCTGAATTCCTATATGTCGGTGAACCATAAGGTTTATAAGTATGTTCATGTAGACTCACAATAGAGTTGTCGAAAATTGGTTCATCAAATACGTTACATTTTTCACTTGCAGTTGAAAAAGCTATCGCCATTTTCGCTGACCTTGTCTATTGTCCGGAAAATAATAGTTGATAAGCGATTGAACAAATGTATAGTCTTCAGGTGAGAGCTGTTGTTGTCGTCGACTCCCTGTTGACACTAATGGCTTTGTAGAACGACTAAAGTAGTTGTCGGATGAACTTCTTATTTTATAAGGATCTATATTTTCTTCAATTGCATTGTGTCGTCTATCATGATTAAGATTATTGCGCTGATAGTAATAGTAGGGATGAATGAGTTGACGATTATAGATGAATCCCATAGTGAATGAATTATGGTAATTTTTTCAACTCGAGCTTTACAATGATTTTTTCACCTCGAAAGTCAATTAATTCACCGCGATCGTCCAAAATGCGTAGAGTAATGTTGTCGATAAACTGACGTCCTTCTGGTTTGACAGGCATATAAATAATATTTCGAGGCTCTTTAGAAAGTTTATAGCCAGGTTCAACGTTTATGTCGAATTCGAAGAGCGTATGTGCCTCCTCTCCATTTATATAAGCACCTGAAGTAATGTTACAATCTATACGTATGATTCGAACCTTCATAATATTGAAGGGTAGCGTTGACGTGTGGATTTTATTAGCAGCAAATCGTCTATGTTCAAATCCTAACAGGTCAGCTAAAGTGTTTTTAGGCGTGAAATCAATCTCATACTTTGACTGCATTTCACACTTTAACGTATTATTGTTGGCATGTAGAGAAAATAACTGTTTATTATGTTCTTCACTATTTCCAACAGTTTTTTGCTTGGCACGTTCACGTTCCTTGTTCAACATGTTTCGCTGTATTTCTTTGTGAATTTCGTCAATTTCATATGCACCTGGCTGTATCAGCAGCTCTATGGGAATGCTTTCTTTAGGTGATGTTCTATATAATAATCTATTATTTTTCTCATCAACATTTAATATGGAATTGTAAGAATAGAAACCAATTAATCCTAATCCATAACGACACCTACTGTCCAATTCAATCGGTGGATAAAAGTCAGCACTTAACACACTAGTCCATTGTTCTGTTAGAGTAAAGGTTCGCGACATGATTGAGTCACTTGTTAATTGTCTTGGAATTAGTCCACACAACACTTTATCAATGTTTGCAACAGCAACTCAACGGATTTATTCGTCTCTTTTTTTTCTGTGGCAATTGTTCTAATGATGACGACGATGATGAGAACTGTGATGAAATGTCCACATTGTTTTCAGAAACGACATTTATATCGTTCATCTTGCAGTAGCAGCAAAATATTCTGCGATTTGATGGGTCATCATTAACGTCAGTAGCGGCGCCACTGCCACTGCCAGTATCATCATGATCTGTACAATATTGATACTTTAGTATATCAATGTCATTTTGAAGATGCTTCGGCAATTTATCCCAAACTAGAGCAATCTCATGTGGAGCACATGCAATCATGACTTCTTTAGGCATGTTTATAAGTTGTTGTCTACTCATCTTCAGCAAGCTACGTAGTCTAGAAAATGCAATTAGTGATTTACCCATTTGTTTTATTTCCTCTCGATCAATTGTTGGCGTCATCGTCTTCATGTCATCGCTTGACATCTTCGTTGTTGTATCACTTAAACTTTGAAAGAAACTTTAAACACAAATGTCCACACCACACTGTATTGAAATCTTGATGACGATCATAGTTATAGGTAATTGTTCTAGCAGGTGTTGGTCCTTTGTACAGATACCGTACCAGTTCTAAAGGAGGGGATAAATCGCCAAAACTGTCATAGTAATTTACTAAACTATCATTCTTCCTGTACGCTACCCAATGCGTACCTGTGCCATGTATACTATCTAGGTTAACTACAGCACCCTCTTTTCGCCATGGTCCATCTCTAGGTAATTTGTCCCGCATAAATACACCTCGAAAATTTGGCAATTGAAGGAATGTGGCAAATCGTCGAATATCTTGATCAGTGAGTGGTTTTCGAGGAAGCGGGACATCTAAAAGTTTTTTGAGTCGAAACCTGAATGCAATGGCGGTTTAAGATATAGTCCTAAGCCTTTGCGATATGGTTTCAAATGTAACCCCTTACCATTTTTAGTCAGTGCAATCGCCTCCATTGTCTTGTTGTGACGATTTGCCTCCGCCAGTTGTTCTCGTCCATTTTTCGCATCATGAACGGCTTTGGCTATGCTAGCAGCTCCGCCGGCTATAGTTCCCAATGCCGAAAGTCCAGCAAATATTGGTATTAGAGGTAGAATGCCACCCACCTTTGGAATTGGTATTACGCGTGGCAGACGAATTTGCTGTTTTCCACCTGTCATTTTTAAAGCATGTCTTGCTACGCGTAGGGCAAATTCAGCTGCCTTTAGAGGATTGTTTTTCAACATTTGCATACGTTTATTCAGCTCCTGACGAACTCGATACACAATTCCTGATCCAAATGTAATTTTTTTCTCTCCTCCTGTTCTTCTTCCTTTAGCAGTAACTTGTTTCCTCTTGACTTTCCTTTTTTGTTTCTTATCGATATTTTGCAACTTCTCTTGAAAGCCCATGCCAAGACGTCGTTTTCCTTTCATGATATTCGTAACCAGCCAAGCAGCCGTTTTTTCACCAGTATTAGCGTCTTTGGACTTAACTCGCTCCCAAGCTCTCTGTTCAAGCTCGTAGTCGGCCTTGTGTCTTGTCGCTAGATCCTTACTTAAATAGGCAATGTCATGGGCACGACATGCGGCATCGAGTTGGTTAATGCCTCGATGTCCTTTTTTAAGACGACTCTCTAATTTAGTGCCTGGCCCACAAAACTGGTAACCTCCAGGCAAATGAAGTTCAAACGGGAGCTTGTCTATCAACGAATTAACAATTCCTCCACCACTACACTTTTTTAATTTGCGAGGTGGAACGCGACAACTGCGACGAGTTCCTGCTTCGACGATCAACATTTAAATAAAACTGTACACAGCCATCAATGTTTATATATCATCTAAACGTCACAGAATGCGCATTGTGAAGCAGAAACAAAAGTTTACTATAGACAACTTAGACCACCATTTTAAAAGTTCTAATGGATTATCGATCAGACATGGTCCGTTTTTACCGTCAACTGTTCGTTGTCTCATAGTAGGACCGTCAAATTGTGGGAAAACAAATTTAATGATTTCGCTGCTCGTTAACCCTGATGGATTACGCTTTGCCAACCTATACCTTTACTCAAAGTCATTATTCCAGCCAAAGTATGAATATCTCCGTGATATATTGAAGCCGATTAAAGGATTAGGATTTTATGGTTATGATAGTAATGTCAGCATAATGGAACCTTCAGAAGCAAAGCCGGACTCTGTGTTCATTTTTGATGATGTGGTGTGTGAAAATCAAGACGTTATTAGATCATACTTTAGCATGGGACGTCATAGCAATGTGGACTGCTTCTATCTCGCTCAGACATACACAAGAGCACCTAAACAACTAATCAGAGACAATTGTAATTTTATTATTGTATTTAAACAGGATGAGACGAATCTTCGCCATATTTTTTCCGACCATGTGGCTCCCGATGTGACGTTTCCACAATTTCAAGAAATGTGTTCCAAATGTTGGGGAAATAAATATGACTTTATGACGATTGACAAAGATAGAGAGGTACACGAAGGACGATATCGAAAAGGTTTCGATGCTCATATATATCCCTAAGTTTTCCTCATTGTAAAGTCAAACGTTTATTAGACATCATCGAGACTGCAACGATAATAATAACAAGCGAAGATGTCGCAAAGTGTTAGTGGCGATGCTGAGAAAAGAAATGCAAATTGTGAGATGGAGTTAAAACGTAAATTGATTAATGCAACTGAAGCGGTTCGAAGAAAATTTGATTCTCTTAGACATAATCAGAGTGAAAGTAAGTTGGCACTTGAAAAGATTTATGAGCCTATAACGAAGCCATTAAAACATTTATCGAATATGACTGAAGAAGCAGTAAAGAAATCAAGCACTCATGTAATGACAGTATCGCCTTCGATAAGGAATAGAAGTAACAGTATTAGTAGTGCAAAGTCTAAAACATCATCATCAAAGACGAGTAAAAGCGACGATGACATACATGGTGACGATGATGTTTATGATGAGGATGATATGATTGATGATAATAAAACACAAAGCATTGTAATGGAAACACCACCGCCGTCATCTCCATCTTCCATAGCGTCATATTCTTCAGTTTTTAGTAAACCTTCTCATCTGTCAACTGCACACGTTGGATATTTAAAAGTAGATAAAGGAAAAGACAAGTACGATACAAAGTATGGAATTCGGATGGATCCTATTGATGACACTACAACTCTAATGGGCAATGCTGAAATACGCTTCTCCGATGATAAAATTGAAATTTGGAGAGGAAACACAGAGCTTGCAACATATAATGGTAGTAGAGAACTCTATGATCTCATTTTTTTAAAAAGACCAACTGTCTTTTTTAGAGGGACCATCAGTGATGCAGATATGCATGCATATGGTGAAATTCTTCATATAACAAATGCACCCTATAAACGTTATGATTCACAAAATGAATTAAGTGGTTCCAATCTTAAAAAGTATGTTGAAATTATAAAACCGTTAATGCAGAGACGTAACCCTGAAGGTGAGAGCGCTCTCTCAAGTAGAATAACTAGGACAAAATCCAAACATAGTGGAAGAGGAGTTGGTTTAGGTTCAAGAAAACTCTTTAGTAATAATCGCTCATTTGAATATGTGTATTGGAATAGACTCAAAGAGCTAGTTGATCGTCTTCGTCTACTATGGGCCTCAAAGATGGCTGGTCACACAGGTCATGAAAATGAAATAAAAGCCATTTTACAAGAAGTGAAAGAGGAAGGCATTATAAACTAAAACAATATCTCTTCAAGCATCAGTTGTATTTTAAAATGGCTAGTGTCAACAACACTATCGACAAATTCGGACGATGTAGAAGGAATGATCCAACGGCTGGAGCCCGTGGACCTGCAGGTGTAGGCTTTAAACTTGACAGTGCGGGAAATTATGATGTGAAAAGTAAGCGTTTAACGAAAGTTGGCGAACCTGTTAATGAAAGCGATGCCGCTACTCAGAGCTATGTGAATAAACGCATTAATGAAGTGGCTAAGTCGATTGAAGCAGTTATTCAGGAGTCCACTACACTACTTGTAGATACACTATATAAACACGTAGCTTATGAAATTAAAGCAGTAAAAAGTTTATTGCCAAGGTATCAAGAGGTAGAAGGCGCAAATCGAGACATATTAACAATTCCTTCTGATTTAATGGGAGAATTTCAAAGGGAACTTGACCATTCCTCATGATTTAATACCATAATTTGAACTTGGACAGTATGTGTTGAACAACATTAATCATGATAATTAGCAATGTTAAACGACAAATTGTTGATGAACTATATAGACCTGCTCAACGTAATTTTCCCAGAAGAAAAACCATAATCAAGGGCTATGGCGATTTGTGGCAGATTGACTTAATCGATATACAGTCTTATGCTAAGGAAAATAGAGCTTTTCGATATATTCTAGTTGTAATAGATTGCTACTCAAAGTATGTGTGGACTCGACCAATTAAGAGCAAAACTGCAGCAGAGATTGCCAATGCCATGCGGGTTATTATTCGAGAGGCTAATTACATTCCCAAAAATATACAAAGCGATCAAGGTGGTGAGTTTTACAACAAACCTTTCAGCGCGTTAATGAAACTTCACAACATAAATCATTACTCAACGTATAGCACAAAGAAGGCGGCTATTGTAGAACGTGTCATTAGAACTCTAAAAAACAAATTGTATAAAGAATTCGCCTTAAGGGCTAGTTACAAATGGCTTAATGTGCTACCAGATGTTGTCAAAAGGTATAACAACACGATGCATAGAACAATAGGAATGAAACCTGTCAACGTTGGACCTCATACAGAAATAGCAGCACTGAAATCAAGCAGTCGCAGAATTGCTCCTTCAAAGTTCAAATTCCGTGTGGATGATGTAGTACGCATTAGTGTTTATAAAGGTGTATTTGAAAAGGGATTCACTGCTAGTTGGAGCGCTGAGCTTTTTAAAGTGGATAAAGTAAATGTAACAAGCCCTCCGACTTATCTTTTAAAGGACATGGAAGGATCTCCAATCAAGGGATGCTTTTATGAAGAAGAATTGCAAAAAACTAGAAATCCAGACATATATCTAGTAGAGAAAGTTCTACGACGTCGTCGTCAACAACAGACAGGTAGCAGTAAGGCATATGTAAAGTGGTTAGGTTTTTCTGATAAACAGAACTCGTGGATAAATGAAGATGATATTGTTTAATACTATACTGTTTTACTTTTACTTGTTCTTGTATGAGAAAATAAATGTTTCATTTTTTTATTATTTTTCTTTTCTAAAAATTTGATTTCCTCACCCATACTTTACCTGATTCTTGAGATAGGGAAAAAATGAAAAAAAATTAATATTACTTTAAAAATATAATGACAAAAATTTAAAGATCATTAATATTTACAATTATATGTATTATAGTCTAATTACAATTTACAACGTATTAAGAAGGAAAGGGGTAAACTAAAAATGAAAGCATTACAATAAACGTAGAATAAATTCTTTTTAGAATGGATTTTTCTTTTTTTTAGTTTACCTCCCTTTACAATTAACATTCAAACTGTATTAATTAGTTATAAAGATACATTTTTTATTCGATAATTGCCCCAAGCCAAAGTGTTAATACCATCTGCTAAAATATATCTCTTATCGTCTTGATATGAGAGTGCTACTTTATTTATTGTTTGAGTGTGAATTACATGTTTAATAGATCGAAATATATTTTGCTTACATAACATAACTTTCTTATTAAATAAACAATTTTTATATGCTTCATGTTTGAGCCTTTTTGTAACACACTTTTTTACACCTTTAGCCTTTTTTATTACAGTATTATATCCTACAAGAAAATCGTATAGTTTTGCTCGAAGCCCTACAAACTCAAGCATTATTTTCCCTGCATTTTCATCTTTAAAAACACCCAATACAGCTTTATTAACCAACGGAATTCCATATGGATTATTCAAATCATAATTAGATGTGTCAAATTTGTCAAGATTATCTTTAATATTAACATAAATATCTTCTGTTTTTATACTGTATATTAGTGAATCGGTGTCACTATATAAAAGTTTAGCATTGTTATTACCATATGTTTTTTTAATGAAATCATAATGAAATGAATACATGACAGTTTTAGAAATATCAAGTACACTAAATCCTATGTAAACGGGTTTATTGAAATTTATTTTTTTTTGTTTAAGTTGAATCGCTATAAAATTTTCATTAATAATAGAAAGACTATGGAAACTCGGTGAAGATATTAAAGTTTCCGCACCTTTAAGTTTCTTGTAGTCTTTCCATCTTGTAATGAGTTTTACATTGACCCGTTTATCTACTGCTTCCATACATTTACCAAAAATTGCATTATTTGCCAATTTATAACAATCTTTTTCAAATTGATTTTTAGCTTCTTGTCTTTTCTTTGTATTTAAATCTATATATTTTTTTAACCAATCAGATTGCCGAAATGAAAGAATTCTATGAATTTTTGTGATCTGAAGACCGTGTTTTAAAGCCTGATAAAGGTTACGGTAATGAATTACATAATTATTCTTATCAAATAAATTTGGTATTAGCTTAAATTGACGACTCCCTTCAACTGGTGGTCTAATATTTTCCGGACAGAATGGAAATTCATCATGTAGGTCATGTAATTCTTGAGGATATACCATATCGACTTCTAATATGTATCCTATCTCACTATTAGGGTTGCTACAACGTACGTTGATGTCAAAGTGTTCTATTTCCTCTGATGTAAGCCATTTGAATTCGGAATGAGGTAGATATTGTGATAAGGCTAAACCATATAAGTTATTCGCGTCTAAGTAGATCAAATATTGAGTGTCTTCATCGGATTTATAAGAAAGATTACTTAGACAATCATCCACGTCCCTTGGTGGCATGTAGCGATTATTGGCTTTGGCATATCGATGCGAGCACTGTACTATACCACCTCTAATCGATGTTCTAATGAAATGCAACATATCCACATCTGTAAGTAGTTCTAATTTGACCTGAAAGAAAAAAATATAATTAGTTCTACTGCTACTTTTCTTGCAATGATGATTAACAAACCTTTGTATATTTCAACATCGCTTCCCATGACAGTCCGGGCAAAGTAAAGAAATGACAAGGATCTAGATCATACAAATCCATACATAACTTTCTAAAAGCTTCAAATATATCTGTTAAAAGAAGAACATCCGTCTTCAGATAGAGATCTGAATATTCTCCTAAATTTCGACAATTGAATGTATTCCATACTCTTTTAGCATGTTCATATTCTGTCTCTTCTATGCTCATCTCAGTTAGATTACTATAGAATTGCTCTCTTGTAGGAAGTTCTCGAGTTGTCTCCAATTTTTCATAGGAGTTCACAAACTCATATGGAAAAATTCCTTTTCTTGTAACTAAATCAAATAATTCATCATTTGGAAATGCTTTACGCGTTTCAATAAACTGATGTATTTCCAAATTTTTTGCTAAACTATCCAAGCTACATGCCATAAATCTGTAGGAATCTAGGAATCGTAAACTTATATACTTCTTTTCATTTCTTCTTTCTTCACTACCTTCATCTAAATCGTCATCATCATCGTTGTCAGCTTCAAAATTCAACGTATTATCGCTCACGTTTATTTTCGCAGAAAGTGAAATATATTTCTCCTTATTTGACGGTATGACATCGAGTGATTTTATTTGTGAAGCTAATTCTTCCATAATCAGATGTAGATCATAATTACTACCATTATGTAGAAACACTGGTATGAAGTTGGGTGTTTGATAATTCAAATTACATTTAATATGTGCTGGACCTCTATATAAACCTAAAAAATATAACAATATGTTATAAGATATAATTATGTATGTTAATCAAAACAAACCTGTAAAATGATCATGATCTCTCGTTTTAACCATGTTTAATTGTTCATTATTATGAATAGTAGTTGATTCATCTATGTCAGTGGAAAATGGTTCTCTGCAAATAAAACATGTTATAGCTGCTTCGTGTTTCGCAAGTTCCTCGAATGTAAGTGGTTTCATTGGAATAACATTGGAAAAATATTTTTTGTAAATGTTCCTTATGTCATTTATCAACCATTTCACATAAATAGATGTACAGTTTTTGCCTCTGTATTCTCTTAAAAATGATAGGGAGTTGTCAAAATGGCATTTAACATAATATGCAAAACTGTATGCTTCATGTATTTGACTATTTATTACATACTTCTTTTCAGGATTTGATTCACAGTTATCTATAGGTTTTAAAATGGCTTCAAAATCGCTGTATACTGTAAAGGGTATTGGAAAAGATTTGTGAAAATGCTTAAATTGTAGATAATTTTCCCCTGGTTTTGGTAAAATAGTACAAATTTTAGCACAATCTCCTCTTTTTAAATGCTCTTCTAGATCATTTTCTCTTCGAAAAGGAACTAAACAACCATCACAAATAGAAACGGCATGACCATGTTTATTTATCTGACTTCCCACTAATCTTGACATGTTTTTTATCCAACAAAAATGTCCATTGCTACCATTTTCTGCTTCTAAGTAAAGTAAATTTATATGGTTTTCCTTACGCATTTTAGTGTGATATAGAGGACCTATAATGTTATATTTTATTTTGCTGCTGCTACAACTAGTAGAATTCTTCTCCAAACCAAAAACGTTAATACTAATATGTTCATTTTGTTTTTCAAATTTATTAATATTCTGTAATTCCATGGGAAACGATAGGTTTTTAAAATTAAGTTCATTAGAATATGACTCATAGTTAGTGACCCTATCTGCATTATTTAATGATGGATGCAGTGCACTTAAACAAGCCCACTTAAAACACATTAAGTCCAAATTCTTTACATTTACAATTGCATTTTTATGCTGAATGTCAGGTGGTAGAGGTATAAACGATGACGCATGTAATGGATTATACTTCAGCAAATTAACTTCAAGGAAAAGTAATGTTAATAGTGACCATCCAGACCCACTTCCCTATAAAAAAATTATATTATTCAATGTGATACTTTTTAAAAGGAAAAAATTTACTAACCTCAAACTCTTCCGATTTAGTTTTTAGGACATTATAAAAATGGGAATAAATTTCATCCAAACTTGTTGAAGTTGTGACAATTTCATACTTGCTATTGAATGACTTTACTTCATTTTTAATACTTGCTTCTTCGTCTTTTTTTGTGGAAATAACATAACAAGCAAATAGCTCAAAATTAATTTTTAACGGATTCTCTTGTAAACCCATAGCGATTAGTTTTTTTACTCTATCTTTGACGTTGGAGAAGAATAGTGAAACGTCTGTAATTGCACCATCGTCCTGACCATTATATTTGATTCTATAAGTTACAATGTTTCGTTTGAATGCAGAATTTACTAAATAAACTTCAGGTTCAATTTCTATGCATGAATTCTGTTTGTGGGTCAAGCTTCTCTGATGTGAAGAAAATTTTTCTATCGCTATATCAAGTTTGCAATTTTCACAAAATTTTATAGATGCCTCCTGTTTTGGTAGAGTTGTTTCACTTTTTTCATTGATGCTTCCATTATTTATTTGTTCAGAACTTGTTGATTTTTTACATTCTTCTATACCATGCACTCGTTTTAAATGTCTAATTACATTTTTTTTATAGGCAGTTTGCATTAAACATACAGTACATTTATACATTTCTTTTAAGAAGCTAGTCCTATTATGAATTGAAGATATGTGACGTTTTAAACTGTCTGATCGACTGAACGTCTTACAACAAATACTACAATTAAAAGCTTCCATTTCTCCAGTTTCTAAAACACTAGTTACATGGATACAACATGCTAGATTTCATAATATGAGAAGATAATATGCGTGTTGACAATATTAACATTATAAACTATATAGACAGGGCTACTACATAAATAGACGTTATTTTTAAACAATGTTTACATGGGTAATTATAATTTTACTACATTTTGTTACATTTTAAGCCATAAAAGTATGAAATTCATGGAATGTCGCTTATTATAATTATAAATGAAAATATGTTCTTAGAACTATTAACTATGAATAAAAAAAAGATAATTATTTTTGAATAAACATTTTATTTGAATTCATTCTCATCATATTGTCTTGAAAATCCATTATTTTTTTTATATTGGTCATAAACTAAATCGAAAATGCATTTTGGGAACTTATTATAAATATATCTTAAATCTATATTATAACTAACTTCATTCGCCGCTAACTCGACTAATCTAGCAGGTCTCCAACAATGTTTCTTGACGCAGCAAATTCGATCTGGCGTTACTTGACATCTATTCATTATTTTCGTTCTTCATGTATTAACAGAATGTTTTGTAAATAAAATCATAATTTCAGAACAAAAAAAAGAGAAAAAAAAAATGAACGACGCTACTGTATACATTTTACGACTGCTTGAAATGTCTAGAATTAACCCTTATAACTGTTAAAGCAGGTAAAAACGTAAAGAAAGAGATTTAGCCAGTGGTCTTACGATTCTCGACGATGCCGGGTGAAGTTAATTTTTATAGTATCGTGCATACGTATCTGTTCCAGTTAAGTTAGTGAAAAAAGGAGAGTGCTTCATTTTATTTATTCACGGACTTTTCTAGAAGTTAGGGTATGAACATAGAATACATATTAATTAGATACTTTAGGTGAATTTAAACATGAACTGAAAGCTATCACTTATTTGAATATATTTTAATATTCATCTCAAAACTTAAACTTGTTTAAATAAACGAATTCTACTGTTGGACTTGTAACTGTTTGTTTTTCAAAGGCTTTGACTTTACCTTTATAAATCAAAGATAATTTTTTCTCATTAGATTTTATTTCTTTAATAGCATCGTCTGTTAAAGTACTTGAAATTCTTTTCATAACAAAACAAATGTACTTCACATTTTCAATTGTGTCCAGTAATGAAATTAGCACTGACCTACCGAATCTAGTCTTTAGAGATTTTAAATCTATAATAGTGTATTTCCCATCAATTCTTTCAAATTTTTCGTCTCGATTAAATTTGAAGACAATTTTGAGTTCATTTGTTTGACTAAATGTTAGCATTGACCTATCAAATCTAGTCTTTAGAGGTTTAGTAACTAAACTAAAAAATTATTTTACATTTATTCTATACATGTAAAACTTAACGTAATATATGATAGATTTACTTATATTAAAGGCTAATAAGTGACCAAAACTAAAAAGAAAATGTAAATAATTACGCGTTTGAATGAAATATCATGTTTAATTCTACTAATGGACTTGTAACGATTTGTTTTTCAATGGCTTTGACTTCGCCTTTATAAATCAAAGACAATTTTTTTCTCATTAGATTTTATTTCTTTAATAGCGTCGTCTGTTAAAGTATTTGAAATTCTTTTCATATCAGTGTGTGTCCAGTAATGAAATTAGGACTAACCTACCGAATCTAGTCTTTAGAGGTTTTAAATCTATAATACTGTATTTCCTATCAATTATTAATTCTTTCAAATTTTTTCGTCTCGATTGAATTTGTAGTTAATGTTGAGTTCATTTGTTTGACTAAATGTTCCATTTTAATATATGTATTAATAAAAATGCAGACGAAAAATCAGAAATAAATTTAAAAAAATGAAATAATTACTTTAAAGCGAAAAAATTACGGTAAGTAAACGAAAGCAATACTCGCATAAATTTCACTGCACACTGAACTAATACTTATAGGTTATTAGTGTATAATACTGTTTACAATTAAATATTGAAAGTAAATGAGTTTGAAATTCTTTTCATAGCAAACAACTGTACTTCACATTTTTTCAATGGTGTCCAATAATGAATGTTTTCTTCTCATTAGATTTTATTTCTTTAATAGCATCGTCTGTTAAGATACTTGAAATTCTTTTCATAGTAAAACAATTGTTTATTCACATTTTCAGTGGCGTCCAATAATGATATTAACACCAACCTATTAAATCTAGTCTTTAGAGGTTTAGTAACTAAACTAAAAATTATTTTACATTTATTCTATCCCATTTCAAACTTAAGCTTATCATAATATATGATAGATTTACTTATATTAAAAGCTAATAAGTGACTAAAACTAAAAAGGAAATGTAAATAATTATGCGTTTGAATAAAATATCATGCCTCATAAACGAATTCTACGATTGGACTTGTAACTGTTTGCTTTTCAAAAGCTTTGACTTCACCTTTATATATCAAAGACAATTTTTTCTCATTAGATTTTATGTCTTTAATAACATCGTCTGTTAAAGTACTTGAAATCCTTTTCGTAGAAAAACAATTGCACTTTACATTTTCAATTGTGTCTAGTAATGAAATTAGCACTGACCTACCGAACCTAGTCTTTAGAGGTTTTAAATCTATAATAGTGTATTTCCTATCAATTATCAATTCTTTCAAATTTTTCGTCTCGATTGAATTTGAAGTTAATGTTGAGTTCATTTGCTCGACTAAATGTTCCATTTTAATATCTGTATTAATAAAAATGCAGACGAAAAATCAGAAATAAATTTAAAAAAATGAAATAATCACTTTAAAGCGAAAAAATTACGGTAAGTAAACGAAAGCAATACTCACATAAATTTCACTGAACACTGAACTAATACTTGTAGGTTACTAGTGTATAAAACTGTTTACAATTGAATAATGGAAATAAATTCAACATTTTCAGTTTATATAAGGATGTTCCCCTCCAAATGAAACTACTTTAAACATTTCAGGTGACCGTTCTTATTGTACCATGCATACATTTCCCTATAATATTGAAAAGTATATATATTTAATTTGAGTTATTTATAATACAATTACTTCAGAAACTTTAAAAAGCTTTCAGTGTTTATTACATAATATTTAATTCTGATAAAAATCTCCTCAATGGTTTACATTTACATGAAAAAACTTTAAAAACATTTAGTTGTTAATAGATGAATAAAATTTAAATACAAAAATAATTTTCTTTAAAAGATATCTGCTGTCATAGTCCTAGACACTAATGGGGTTTAATGTTTTTATTGTATAATGTACCTTTAATTTATACTTCTCTCGAAATAACTAAAGATGAGGTTATAAATTAAGTGAATGCTATTCCTATCAAATGGATACATCTACTTACAAAGAAGAAACTGTTGTCTGTAGAATAAAATATCCATTACATTTTCATGACATCAGACTAAACACAAAAACTATTTACAATAAATTTTTACTTAAATTAACTCGAACTTCGTTGTATAATAAAATTTTAGAGCTTCAATATGACAAGCTAATGCATTAACTATTTTATTTTCTCATTTTAATTTACATAGATATTATCCCAAATGGTCTAAACGATCAAACTGTAAAACTGTTTCAATTTAAGTTATCACGTTAATAAAATTTTATGACTTCAACTTTTGTTTCCACGTACCTACTCACATCTTACAAGAACGACGAATAATAATAAAGAAAGCCATAACAATCTATTACGCCAAATCTCTGTTAGAAATAATTAATCTGCATCTGCAAATCTGTAATTAATATACATATACGAGGTAAAATACTGTCATCTCATTTGATAATTTGCACAATAAATCATTCACCTGCAATCTATTGCCCGCCACGGGAGCCATGGAGCGTGGAGGCGGTGCCAGTTTCGGCCAAACGTAACTACTCTTTGCACCTCCCTTATGAATAGGCACAATTTTTGAAATTTTTAGCACGTCGGGATATATGCCCTCTTTTATACTTTCGTTAATGATTTTAGTGAGGGGAATTAATATAATATTTTTTATATTTTTTATTATAGTTATCGACATGTTAAAATGGTCACTACTTTTTTTATTTCTAAACTTATTTATTATATCGCGTATATCATTAAAACTAACACTGGAAAATTCAAAAGGAGGAAAATTTACGTGTTGCTTAAGAAAATCAGTTACGTTGTTTTTAGGATTAGGCAAGTTCTTAATAATGTCATCTGGGGCATTTGCAAAGTACTCATTTAATTCGTGGATGTCAACATCTACATAAACTGGTGCTTTTTTTACCGTTCTATTTTGATTGATAACATCCCAATAAGATTTTGGTGTATTACCTGCTTTCTCTATATAATCGCTATAGTAGCGCCTTTTCTCGAAATTAAGTTCCCGCCTGTATTCACCTTTTAGATTTTTTATATGAGTTTTTAGTGTTTCGCGTTTGGTTGGCCGTGACTTACTACGGTGCTGGTACTTGGCAATACCAGTCTCCACGTGTTACTAAGTCGATACCCATCCTCTCTGTTAAAGTTGTTCACGTTTTTCATAATTTCCAGTGATTCCCTAATGATTCGCGGATAATAGCGCGTATTCCTGTGTAATATATTGACGTCCTCGTAGTCGATTTTATGGTTCTCGTTATTATGGACATATTCTGCTATCGCCGACCTATACGTGTATCCAAATCTGGTATTTCTCTGGTGTTCTTTAATTCTGCACTGGATACTCCGTCCTGTTTGTCCGATGTAGCTCTTACCACATGTGCACTTCAACTGGTAAACACCTTTTGATAACAGTTTGGGGACAGGGTCTTTGATTGAGGGAAGCATCTGCTGTATTTTCTTCACTGTTCGAAACCGTACACCTAATTCCTTTTTGAATAAAATCTTCTTCAGCCTATCTGTGACTCCCGCGACGTAGGTTAGGCATGCATACGTTGTTGGTTGTTGCTGTTCTTCTTCTGTAGTTCTCCTCTGGTTATTTACTATTCGTTGTATATTGCTTTGACTGTATCCGTTCTTCCCTAAAACTTGTTGGACATTCTGTAGTTCCTCGGGTTTGTTATCGTCGTCGCATATTGTGTTGGCTCTGTGGACCAAGGTTCTAATTAACGTTCTCTTCTGTTGTGGATGGTGGTGAGATGTCGCATGTAGGTAACGATCGGTGTGCGTTTTCTTTCTGTGGACACCGTAGGCCAGCTTGCCATTATGTGACCTTTTCACTAATAAAGCTCCCATCTTGTTCGGTCTCTATTGTAAATTTGATACTTGGATGCTGTTTATTCAAACGGTCGAAGAAAACAGATAAAGATAATTCTCCATGTGGTCATATGATGAACGTATCGTCTACGTAGCGTAGCCAGCACTTTGGTTTATTCTCACTGCAGCGTATAGCTTCCTCTTCAAAAGCTTCTATGAATAGGTTGGCTATCACAGGTGAAAGTGGTGATCCCATGGCTGCTCCTTGCTTCTCCTGGTAGAAGTCTCCATTCCATAGAAAATATGTTGTAGACAGGCACAATCGGGCCAGATCAGGTATGTCTTCCCTTAATCCTTTAGGTACAAGTTGTTGGCGAATCAGGTTAACTGTTTCCTCAATTGGTACATTGGTAAACAAAGATTCGACGTCAAAACTAACCATGATATCATTACTCGTTATTTCCAAGTTTTCCAAAATTTTTACGAAGTATCCGGAGTTCTTTACGTGGCTACTAGTCTCACCTATATAGGGTTGTAGTGTGTCTGAGACGTATCTGGCCAACTCATAAGTTGGTGATCCACATGTACTGACGATTGGTCTTAAAGGGATTACCTGGTTTATGAATCTTAGGGAGGCCGTAGAGTCGTGGTGGTAAGGTTTCACTTGGCAGCAGGCGGCGTTGTTCTTCTACTGGGGCTAATGGTTTCTCGTTCTCGTTTGTCTTTCAACCTTTGATATCGAATCATTTTTTAATTTTGTGTACTGTTCTGGAGCGAATAATGATTTGAATGAATTTTTTTCCTCATATTCTTCTTTCTTCATTACCACTGTGGCATTGCCTTTATCTTCTTCTATTATTTTTCGGTCGCGTTGCTCCATATAAATTTTTTTCTATCGCCTTATTTTGGGCTCTTTTTACTCCACTAATATGTATTTCCGATACTAATAAGAGTACAGCTGATTTGTCTTTACGCAGGTTTTCCATGGTGTTCTTTCCACCTAGAATATTTATATGCCTCATAGAATGCACTGGAAGGAGTCGAAATGTCTCGAATGACAGACTGGATTAATCGAGCATAAGCGCCACAGATATATAAGTAACAGAGCCAACGCGCTGGAGTTAGTTCAGTACAGTTCTGAGATGAGATGAGATGAAATAAGTTAAGTAATCGGATAAGATAAAGAACAGTAGCAAGTTGTGAATTATAGTAGTGAGTCTATAATAGATAAAATTTATAATTAATGTGTTATTATAAGGACTAATTATTGTAATTTAGTGATTCATAAATCAGTGGTTAGTGAAAATTAATATTTATTTATTTATTTGGATACTATACCACCCAACAGGTAACCATTTACAGGGTGGGAACATTACAATGAAAACTATGTAAACATTACAACAAACAGTTATTAAAATATAAAAACACAAATTATAATAATAAAAAAAATGAAATAAGGTAACATAAAAAACACATTAAAACAGAACTACAGCAGTCTAGTATAAAGAGCGAAACTTATAAATTATAAATCAAGTTGTTTAATTGAACGAATGCTACAGTTGAATATATCAAGCTGATCTTGCAGTAGATTATAATTTCTACACATAAAATATAGAGGGGAAAATTTTAATAAATTAGTTCGAGGTGTAGGAAGGTAAAATGTTTCACAATTCCGACTTGCTGTACGAGGTATATGAAAATTCAGTTGCTCCAAAATGAGAGGGCAATATATATGCATATTTTTTAAAGGAAAAATTATTGAATGTACTATTCTTCTATTTTCCAAATTAGACATGTGAAATCTTTCCAACATAACATTTTGCGGATATCCAATTATTGGATAAATATTATCTTCAATAAAGCACAAATATTTAACAAAACGGGGCTGAATATTCTCAACACTATTTATGTAAATAGCATATCCTGGGGACCATATCAACGAGCAGTATTCCAATTTTGAGCGTACAAATGAATAGTATAGCAGTTTCATAATATCAGTATTACTGAACCCTTCGCAATTTCTAATTATAAAACCTAGACTCTTTAGAGCTGATGCGATGGTGAAATTAATATGTTCCTTAAAACTTAGACACTTATCAAATATAATTCGAAGATCCTTTACTGTATCCGGTCTCTGCAAAATTTGATCGTTTATATGATAATCGTAATTGATAGGGTTACGCATTTTAGAGAAAGTAAATAAGTTACATTTAGATATGTTAAGAGGCAGATTATTAGATTGGCACCAGTCATATTCTGAAGATTTTTACAATCTTGTTCGTTTTCTATTACACAATATATTTTCAAATCATCGGCATATAAGAGACTCTCTATATTAAGATTATCTGCAATATAATTTATAAAAACAACAACCATAAGCGGGCCCAGTACAGAACCCTGGGGTACACCGGAGGTGGCTAGGACGTCAAACGACTTGTAACCGCGGTATTCAACATACTGACGCCTATTCTCTAGATATGAAGAGCAGAATTCTAACTGCATCCCTGACAATCTAAACTTACCCAATTTTTCTAATAGAGTACAATGATCTAGGCGATCAAAGGCCTTGGAGAAATCAGTGTAGATAATATCGACTTGCCTGTTTGCATCCAATTCCTTAGAAATGAATTGAGTGATACATGCAAGGTTAGTTTCAGTAGATCTACCGGGAACAAATCCATGTTGGTTACAACTAATTTGGCCATGTACGTGACTGGATAATGACATATGCAAAGTGATCTCAAAGACTTTAGCGAAATTGCAGATAATTGTAATGGGTCTATAATTTTCGGCCATGTACTTGTTGTCTTTTTTAAAAATGGGACATAAGCGCGAATATTTCCACACATCTGGAAATGTACGCGTTTTTAGTGATAAATTGAATATCGTTGTGAGAGGACTGGCGAAGATGGTTGCACAGTCTTTGACGATAAATGCGGGAATGTTATCAGGTCCTTTAGTAAGCTTAGGCTTGATTTTCTTCAATGACTTAAATACTTCTGTTTCAGAAAAAGAAGTTAGAGACAAATTTATGCTATTATTACTGGTGTTTTCGTAGGAGTGATATTTATCTTCATTATTGTTAGGTTTTAAATATTCAGTTTGAAAAAAGGTAGCGAAGGCATTAACAATATCCTGGGGATTCGTACATTGAGTATCATTATATGTAATATTATCGGGAATGAAACTGCTACCTCTTTTACCGTTAATGTAAGACCAGAATTTTTGCGGATCGCTTTTTATGTTTTCTTGTATTTTCAGCAGATAGTTTTCATGCGCTTATCTTAATTCATCCTTTATCTTTTTTCTTGTGTCACTAAACTCCCTGTAGATATTGGTGTTCTTTGTTTGTTTATATTTTTTCCAGAGAATACGTTTTTCTCTTTATGTCTCGTACTATGTTATTTGTGTACCATGGTGGATATTTAGATTGTCTGGGAACATATTTGGGAACAGTTTTATCAAAAATTTCAGTCAATATTGCGTAAAATTCAGAACATGCTATGTTAACATCTTTTAGTTCATTTAAGAAGGACCAGTCTGTTTTGAATAAAATCTTGTACAGTTGAGGAAAATCTACTTTTTTAAAATTGTAGCTTTCTGTTGAGCTACATGGGAAATTTTCAGACTGAGAAGTATTTATTGTTATTGATATATCCAAAGGTGGATGGTGTAAATCTTCAGTCAATAAACACTCTAGAGATCTCGTAACACGGCAGTCTTTGTTTGACAATACTAGATCTAGTGTAATATTATTGCAGTGTAATATTGCAATTATTGAACCTACGGGTGTAAACACGTAACAATTGGTGTAAGAGACGGAATTGCAAAAGGATTTCTGGAAAATTTGAAGACGTTCCAGAGTGTTCTATTTAGAAACCCCGCGAGATAGTGAAGTGCTTTGAACTGGGAAGTGATAAAGACATTAGACAAAATTTATTTGTGCTAGTGTGAGGAAATTTACAGAACATTCTATTTAGAAACTAGTGCAATTAGTGGAAAGTGATACAGAATAAGACCTATTTGTGACAAATTAAGAACATTTCTTAAAACATTGTATTTAGAAACTAGTACAGTTGACTAAGTTCTGTCAATTGGAAAGCGATATAGACATTAATAAGACCATTTTGAGAAAATATTTAAATTTTACATAATATAGACTGTATATAATGCTTGATAGTGCTCTTTTGAGAACTTTCTATTGGAAACAAGAAGCATGATTGCTGACAAACAAATGCAAGACATGTACGCAGAATTAATAAAAATGATGGAAGACGTGTAAATAAAAGTTCACGAGGAAAAACAGAAGGAAATGACACGCCAGGAAGAATTGACGAAAATTATACAGGTGCAACAAGATGCTATCCTTTCTGCCACTGAATATCTCAAAAGTGAAATTAAAGAGGATATAGGCAACATAAAGGCTGAAGTAAGTGAACTCAAACGAGAAGTTAGTAACATTAAGGGGAAAGTTACTGATGTCAAAGAGAAGGTAAATATGATCGATGAAGAAGTAGAGCAACTTAAATGGCAGTTGAGGGAAAGAGCAGACCAGCTAATAGTATCACAACAGGCAGGTCCTCGGTTACAACCGCCCTCCTTTGACAATCAAGCTTCATGGACGACATATAAGAAACAATTTGAGGCTGCTGCATGTGTTAACAACTGGAATAATGAAGGAAAGAATATGGCATTAATTCTAGCATTGAGAGGTCAAGCATTAGAATTGCTGCAGATGTTACCAGTGGCGCAGCAACAGGATTTTAAAATTTTAGAAGCTGCATTTGACTTAAGATATGCTGACCAACACCTTGCTCAATTATATCGGATCCAGCTGAAATTACGTACTTTTACAAAAAGCTGGGGATAGTTTACAAGAATTTGAAGCTTACCCGGATGCACCAAGGCGGTTTCAAGAGCAATGGGCAATCGAGTCATTCATTGATAGGATAGGAGACGAGGAGATCGGGAGGGTCATTAGGTTATCTCAGCATAAGACTAGTAGTGAAGCATTGATTCAGGCATTTGGTATAGCGGGCGACTATATGAATTCCTCATGGCACAGTGTACAACCCATCTCTGTGGAAGAAGGTTCAATCAAATCAAACTAGTTTATACACCAAATTAAAGGACATGCAATAAGTCAATTAATTACCAAAGCAAGTTTTCCAGGAAAACAGGAAAACCGACAAGGAAGTGTAAAGCCTAGCGGAGGTATTAGATGTTACCGGTGCAGCAAAATAATACATATGATATGAGATTGTCGACAATGGAAGCTTCGGGAAGTAAATGCTGCAAAGAAAGAGGAAATCCGCTCCGATAAGACGAAATTGATGGCTATGCTAAAGGCCATACACAAAATGGTCGCGCAAGTACTAAACAAAAGGAAATTGGAGCACGTCAAGAGGTACTGTTGACAGAGGCACCCTAAGGAAGTAAATGCCGAGGATGTAAAGAAGCAGCAGAATGCAGCAAAAGTGAAGACGGTTAAGCTAGAGATTCCGAAAGACTGGACAAAGGAAGTTGTAAGAAGGGAACAACTGAACGATGACGAAATTGGACCAATACTGAAGGCGAAAGAAAGAGGAATCCACCCAAAATAGAAGGACGTTTCTAGCAAAAGTGTTGGTCTGAAGGCTTTATGGGCGCAATAGGATTCCCTAAGGCTTGAAGATGGACTATTGCTGTAGGCATGGAAGAGCCCGGATGGGAGGGAAGTTTCCATGCGGCTGGTGATACCCATTCTGTCATCACCCGTATCAACGACGTTGTTTATCGGATTCAACGTAGAAAGAAGTCCAAGATGAAAATCGGCTTAAAGAGGGCGCAGTGTTATGTGCACTCCCACGCCCTTTTACTGAGAGAGGTTTAATCCCTAGTAGTAGACAGAGTAAAACGAAGCCTGCCTAGTGGACAACCAGCAAACAATAGTTCAGCAATCGGCCCAGAGTGGCGCTGCCTCATATAATACACTAGAAGGAGTAGAAATGTCTCGAATGATTTTTCTGAGTGTATTAATCGGGTATAAGTGCCACGAAGTAGAGGCAACGCGCTGGAGTTAGTTCAGTACAGTTCTGAGATGAGATGAAATGAAGTGAATAATCGGATAAGATAAAGAATAATAACAAGTTCTGAATTATATTAGCGAGTCTATAGTAGATAAAAGTTATAATTAGTGTGTTATTATAAGAACTAATTATTGTAATTTAGTGACTAATAAATCAGTGGTTAGTGAAAATTCGTGTTGCAATTATTGAACCTACGCTTGGAATTGTTTACTGCAGGGTGTACACACTTAACAATATTTTGTTAAATCAGATATTTAGTTTATTTTTTCGTTAAAACTCTGTGCAAATTACTTTAAATACTCTTCATTTTCGTTTAAATTAAGTGTTATAATTTCACAAACTTAAAGAAAAGTCATGAAAAGTCATATACAGCGTGAAGTGTTCGACCAGAACTCATTTCAAAAAAATTTTCAACAACAAAAAGTTCACGAGGTGCTCCAGAAATCTCATAACCAGCTCCGAATTATTATTATTTTTATCTCCGGAGTACCCCTTGTGTTCATAAGGAAGAGCGCGTCATCGCCTCACATCTTCCAGCGGCTTATATATCAGAGTATGCGCGGAAACTATGCAATATTAGGCGAGGATTGTGTAGAGGATATACCATCCTTCGGCAGGAGTGTAAAGCCGTCGGTTCCTTGTCTATTAAATGTTAGGCAAGTAAAAGATCCCTACTCTTCGAAAGAGAAGAGGTTCAGTAAAATTCCTGGTTGGGGGTAGCTTGTCTACAGGCATCGGCGTTACGGCTCAGTAATGGAAATAGGCCCACGCCAGGAAGAATGCAAAATTGGTAAGGAAGAATTGGGGTTCAATACTACCAAGATTTTCTTTTTTTTCTTTGAAAAATGTCTCTTCATTACTAATTAATCTAATTAATTTAATATTTTGAATTATTCCAAAGAAACTCATTATTTTTGAAAACTTGACCACGTCTTTTAATAATAAATTTGTCATTATTTTCCAGTATTTAATGTATTATGAAAAATTCGTAAATAATCTTCGAATAAAACATTTTTAATTAAGTAATTCTTAAAAAAATCATCGTTAATTAGATACATTTAATAAATTTATTGATTTTTTATTATACAAATATTGAAAAATAATGAAGAAGAAAATTTATCTTTAAAGGACGTGGTGGAATTTTCAGAAAATTAATGAATTTTTTTAAACAATTAAAGATATTAACACTAATACTTAGCTATTTAAACAAAAACATGAATTAGCAATGAAAAGATAGGATTTGAAGCCGAACTCACGGGATGAATGGAATTGAACAACAATTTATTATAATTAAAATACATTAAAATTCCTCCCCAGAATCCGCCCTAGGACCGCTCCATAGCAGAGCGCCCGGCCCTATGGATCTGGTTCGGTGAAATAAAAAATTTAACTTAAGTCTAGCTCCTTTTACGGAACAAATTAGAAAGATAATAAAATTGCAACATTAAACAAATGGAACTAAGACTGTTCGCGCACTACACTTTTAAGTGTTGTAGTTAGTGCGGAAATGCATGAACTTAAGAAACTTCCTCTGAATATTTTCAACAGCCAGTACTTGTACATTTTATAAAATGGGTGCCCATATTCTAATTTTGACCCCACATAAGAAAAATATAGTATTTTTGATGCAGCGGGGTCATGAAAATTGCGACAGTTTCGAATTACAAAGCCTAACATTTTTAATGCAGAGGTTGTAGCTTCATTAATATGTACTTTAAATGGCATTGAGTCAAATATTATACCGAGATCTTTTATAGATTCACATCGGCTTAAATCTGTTGACTTTAGTTGGTAAATAAGTTCACTATACTCTGTTTCTTTATTATTTTCGTCACACCAAATTTCAATCTTTTTTAACTGGTTTTGAATAAATAACCAATTTTCAATATTTGTTATGTGGTAAATTTTGAAGTCATCAGCAAATAACACTTTGTCACAATCAATAATTTGTACCAACTCGTTAATGAAAAGCAAGAACAGTAAGGGACCAAGATTAGATCCTTAGGGTACCCCAAAAGTGGCAATGAATTGTTTAGAATCAAACCCGTTGTAAGGTACATACTGAATTCTGTCAGTTAAGTAGGAGCCAATAAGCTCTGTAAGATATTCATCAAATCCAAAGTTATTTACCTTAATCAATACTATTCCGTGGTTGATACGACCAAAAGCTTTGGCAAAGTCAGTATATATTGCTTCAATCTATCCATGATAATCGAGTGTAGATGCCACGTTATTGGGAAAATACTGCTAAGTTTTTATGGTGGAGCAGCTTTTCATAAATCCGTGTTGGTGTGGTGAGATTATTTTTTTTACTGCTGGATAAATATAACTATAGAGACATATCTCAAAAATAAATAGAAATAGGGCCTTATTGGTCATTTGAGAAGGGTCGCCGGATTTAAGTAACGGACATACGCTCGCAAGTTTCCATGTATCAAGAGAAACAGAGGTTTTAAGAATAACATTGAAAATATAACTAATAGAGGAGTTTTTTTTACATTTAAACGTCGCCCTATTTCCGCTACTGAGGCCTAACAACGACGCCTGCAGACAAGCTACCCCCAACCAGAAAGTTTGCTGAACTTCTTCACTTTCGAGGAGTAGGGGTCTTTTACTTGCTTAACATTTAATAGATAAGGGACCGATAACTTTACATCCCCTCCGAAGGATGGTGTATCCCCTGTTCAACCCTCGCCTAAGATTGCATGGCTTCCGCGCATAAGCTGATATACAAGCCGCTGGAAGATTCTAGGCGGTCTTCCTTTGAGCACCTACCAGCCTCTCGTGTTAGAAAAAACAATGAAGTTCGTCATGGAGAGCATGAGTGGAGACTCCTTAGCCGGTGTGTGCACTTAATTTTGATTTTTAGAAGTTGGGGTGGTTAGTTCTTAAATGGTTGGAACGGGCCAAATGCTTTATCCTGTATATGCTTCAGAGCGGTAGTTCATTGTATTTAGTTATAGAGCCGGACTAGCACTTTATTTAAATTTATTTGTATGGCCGGGTTAAAAGCTACTTTTATACTATATATACTTTTTTGAAATTAAACACTTTGTTTTAAATGAAAATTAGAAAATATTTTATTAAGCGTAAATAAATAATAAAATATTTAACGTATCGACACTTGAAATTTTGCCTTAGAGACGATTTTATTTTAATATGTTTTATTTAGATTCTTTAAGACTGAGAAAATTCACTTTTTTATTTTGTGCGCGACGGCAGTTTAATTAAATTAATATTTTTACTTGGGTTGTCCAAGGAAGTAGAACGGCCATACGATTTGTTGAAATTTAAGGTTGACCGGGAAAGAATTAAACACTGTTTGGTTTAGAAACTTTGCTCGCGAAACGCAGAAACTCAAGGACTGTTAACTATAAAGGATTGCTCATATCCATAAGAGTAATGTTGCCCAGTCCCCACTCTGTTTGGACTGTTAGTGGCGTATTAAGCGGTTCTTTTCTCGGTGCGACGGTAATTGATTACGCTACGGGCTCTTCTGCTACGATATAATAGGCGCGCTATATTTGTGTTTTATATATATGATAACTGTGTTAGAAAAAAAACTAGGAATTTTTAATTTACCGTTCATAAAATATCGGGATGTATTTAGCTAAAAAAAAAATAATAAAACAGCATCCCACAAAATAGATCTATTTTAAAAAGGACCGCTGGTGCAGACCGCTAGCAGATCGGAACTGTTGTCGACGTCACAACTGGCTAATCGCGTATGGCCTCGGGGAAATAAATCGGTGCAGAAAAGCTATCCTTTGTAGCTAATCTTTGGCAGAAACTAATTTGAGGTACACCGAAACTGACTTCCTTTGGGCTCGTCATGCTCCGTTATTTATATGGTGCGATGGGGACTTGGCTCACAGAAGTCTGGATAGAGCTAGATATGCCCCCGGTCAGTCTATGGGTCGATATTGTGAAATATTGCGCAATTGTCTTGAAAAATTTGAATTCAGGACTGAAAAATATATGATAAATACGGCAATGAAAATAGGATTTTTCGATATATAAATGAAAGTTGAATCTAAATTGGTTTTAGAAATAATAACTGTCTGAATAAAGTGTTAAAATTGAATTGGTCCCGTAAAGTAATGTTGGAAGTCGTAATTTAATCCATATTAATGCCATATTTTTTGTCATATTGAGAATGTTCTATCGTCGGCGTTGAAATGAAATAGAAGTAAGTTTTGAGAATTGAAGTGAAGATAGCCGCGAGTTGCTGGCAACGCGTGTGGAACATATGCATAGGAAATAAGTTTTGATATCGGTATTTCGGAAGAAAGTTTTGATGAGTGGCTTGTTGGAAATGTGAATGAAGTATGCTTTGATGTATAAATGGAAGATTGAATTAGAAGTTGATTTGAAGAGAAATTAGTTTGTAGAAAATTTTTGGAAGTGAATTAAAATATTTTAACTTGGGGTTTGGAGAGTGGTTTTGATGTAAATCGACATATATTAGCAGAGTTAAGTAAGTCACTTTGAGTAAATTCGTTGATATTATGTGCGGGAAGTTACAGCAATTAGGTTCGTTATTGTTATTTGGACTAGTTTTTAAATTTACCTGTCCGTTTTTAGGGGTTACCTCCTCCTACATTAGGTAAGGTTGACTTGTGGCCGTCCTGAATAAATATACAAATATCAATCGAGAGTTTAGGCTCTATTTGCTACTACTATTATTATTATTAGCCGTTACTCGAGTCCGAGTATAAAAATGTTACAGTCGATAGATTGTGTACAATAAAAAATAAGTAAAAGGTGTAGTCTAATGTAATTCCCATTCATCTACGGTGCACAAGACTATGGCTATAGAGGCCAATTCGGGAGAGCACATGTCGACCGCAGTCAGGACAAACATAGACCTGGTTAGGTCTTGGATTCGGCCTTCTTGCAGCAACATTTCCTTGATAGCTGGCCACAACCCCTCGCCATTCGGTTCTGTCCGCTGCAAGTTGTTCCCATTGCTCGTCTGCAATACCGCAGGATTTTAGATTTTCATGGAGAGCGTCTTTGAACCTCTTTCGTTGACCGCCACGCCTTCTTCTACCGCTTAGCAATTCACCATAAAGTGTACATTTAGGAAGGCGGTTATCATGCATACGATGAACGTGACCTGCCCATCTTAGGCGTGCTCTTGAAATAAGCACCTCAATTGGAAAGCTGTTTGCTCTCCTGAGTACTTCCGCGTTTGATATGTGATGGAACCAACGGATTTTTATCATACTTCTGAGGTGTCTTTGCTGAAAACGTTCTAATTCTTTCACATGACGACGGTAAGTGACCCAGCTTTCACATCCATATAGCAGTGTTGGAATGACAACTGCTCTGTAGACAGCCATTTTCGTTGAGAAAGCAAGGTCGTGGTTGTCAAATACTCTCTCTCTAAGTCCCCAGAGTGCTCTAGATGCAGCGTTAATTCTATTGCGAATCTCGCTGTTCATGTTTGCTTTGTCATTAACAACGTTGCCTAAATAATTGAACTGATCCACCACTTCAAGAGAATTTCCGTTAAGAGTAATGTCTATTTGGTTCACTTGATGAGGAGTTGACATAATCTTAGTCTTTCCAATGTTGATTTTAAGTCCCAAGGAATCATAGCTCTGGGCATACACATCTAAAAGTTCTTGAAGCTCTTCCGGCGTAGAGGCTAAAAGTGCACAGTCATCCGCATACCGGAGATCACAAATGAATCATGTGCGTGTCTTCGTGAAAGCTCTAAAGCGCCCTATGTTAAAGAGACCGCCATCAAAACGGTATCTGAGACATATTCCTCTGACTGTCAGTTTGTTGTCAACAATAATTGTTAGAGCAGTGGTAAACAAATTAAAGAATAGGGGTGCCAGGATACATCCCTGCCTAACTCCAGTGAGGGTTTGGAAAGGTTCGGTTGCCTCATTATTATACATAACCTGGGCGTTGTTGTTTGTATGTAGACTGCGACATACTTCCACAAATTTTCTAGGGATACCTAATTATGTGCTACTACAGGTGGCAGACAGCAAACATACGTTTAAAAAAAAACACTTTCTTGGCTTCAGCAGGGGACCTGAATAGCTGCAACCTGCAAGTTCACCAAAAAGTCAAAATCAGTTTTTTGCACGATTACAATACTTTTCTACATACTACATGGAAAAGTAAAAAACGCACCCGGTAAATAACGTAAGAGATAATTGGTTGTATAATACATAGCCATGGCACACAGTGGTATGCAGCAAGTAATGTTTGTGTGAGACGCGTACGCGCTTGCAATGTAACGATTCTAGTGTGCTGAAAAAAAGGCATATATATTTATTTTTCACCTTAGGATTTTCGAAACTGGTCCTTTAGAAGGAACTCCTATCGTGAACGCATGAAAATAATTTCTAGCAAATACCTTTAAAATAACAAAGAAATTCTCACGATTTCACACGTAGTCTAAGGATATGGTCTTCAGTCTTTGTTTGATTTAGAATAATAACCTCATTTATATGAGACATACAAACTAATAATAAATTACGCCTCTTATAAACGAAGGCCATTATCCTAAATTAAAGTCGGCAGATGGATGATAAAATTTATAGATAAAATATTAATACAAAATACTAATTTGCATACTCGAACTGCAACAATATTTTTTTACAAATTAAACAAATTCACAAACTGGAATACCTACAACCTGCAAGAATATTTAAAATGTAAATATCAATTCTATAATATCAATTACTATCAAGTCTATAGCCATTTAAAAATACGTTTTATCAGGTTGAAACGAAATAACAGCAAAATAAGAACGTATTGCGCTCGAACTACACACGTGTTTGGATATATAAAAATAAGCTTTTATCATGAATTATTCATCCTGCGAAGGCATGTACTACGACGAATATACTTCGTCAATACAGAGGAATATGTTACACAAAATGGAAATATATAGATACGAGGAAATATTCAGCAACAAAATACCAAAAACAACTGAGAATAGTAAGTGTTCCTTTATTCTGTTCAAAGATCCACATAAAACAAGCTAAAATGTGTTTAACTTCTAAAGTTAAGTATATAACTGAAACGAATGTGCATGTAAGGGAAAAGGCGAGTTATTCAGTTATTCAACAAGGGAAACCAGTATATTAATTTTGATGATTGCATGATGCTGCAGTAGCTTGTTTCAATATATATATATATATATATATATATATATATATATATATATACATTGACATTGGCTACCAATCTTTCATGATTTGTAAGGTATAATTCAATGCAGGTCGGGGTATTTGCCCGCTGAGTAGTTGTTTCCTGCAAATCATGTATAATAACAGTATATGGGTTAAGTCCACCAAGGGCTAAAGGTCACCGCTCTCGGTACTTGCAAAATAGCAAGTCGCTATACACCATGGAGACATCTATGATGTCTGGTGTATAGTAGCATTTGACCACATGAGGGTATTCACTTACCTCTCACCGGTACACCATTTACTTAAGTTTGTATAAAACTAACAGGTTGGCCACTGTCATTTGTCTGTTCCATGACCTATGGCATACTGATGAGAACTAATAAGTTCGAAACCGGTCTATGTCTGGTCGGGGAATTGACAAATGACATTGGCTACCAATCTTTCATGATTTGTAAGGTATAATTCAATGCAGGTCGGGGTATTTGCCCGCTGAGTAGTTGTTTCCTGCAAATCATGTATAATAACAATATATATATATATATATATATATATATATATGTACAGAGACGAATATTAGACGACTGTCTAAGTTAAAAACAAAAATTTTTTATTTCCACCAGGGATACAGTCACGGGCTCAAAAAAGAAAACTCTTTTTTAAATTCAAGCTTTCGAAACTTTATTGTTTCTTCCTCAGGAATTCTACAAAAATTTTAACTTATTATAATCAAAATTATTTAATACAAGTGAAGGGTTCTTACTAAATTGAGGTTAAAAAATTAAATTGACAAGTCATCAAGACAGAACCAACACAACTATTACAAAATAAATCACACTTGTGGACTACATTTATATTTAATTTAAGTTAAAACCAAAAATCTTGAATCTAAAATAGTTTCAGCCACCTCGAAAACTGAACAAGAAGCAGTCAACTACGGTATTTCTTATTCCTCCGAAAAACATCGGAATGTGAGATTAAAAAACTGTCAAAAACAAATCTGAAGCAGAGAGAGAACTATAACGAGGTTAAGATTTTGGATTTTGAAAAGAACGTTCAAAGAAGAACTTTTCTAGAAATGTGTCATATTTTTAATGAACCGGAAGCTATGAATGCCAGAAATGACATTGAGGGCCTCAGTATATTATACACTTATTTGTTGCATTTACATGCCAATGGTAGTCACAGAAATAACACCCTGTATAATACTTTTGAAAATTAGTAAGTTTTTGATCTGTTGGGTTTGGTGTTTTGTTGGCAACGGACCTGTGGCAGAGAGAGAGGGGGGGTTGACATGACCCCTCTCTCTCTGCTTCAGATTTGTTTTTGACAGTTTTTTAATCTCACATTCCGATGTTTTTCGGAGGAATAAGAAATAACGTAGTTGACTGCTTCTTGTTCAGTTTTCGAGGTGGCTGAAACTATTTTAGATTAAAGATTTTTGGTTTTAACTTAAATTAAATATAAATGTAGTCCACAAGTGTGATTTATTTTGTAATAGTTGTGTTGGTTCTGTCTTGATGACTTGTCAATTTCATTTTTTAACCCCAATTTAGTAAGTACCCTTCACTTGTATTAAATAATTTTGATTATAATAAGTTAAAATTTTTGTAGAATTCCTGAGGAAGAAACAATAAAGTTTCGAAAGCTTGAATTTAAAAAAGAGTTTTCTTTTTTGAGCCCGTGACTGTATCCCTGGTGGAAATTAAAAATTTTTGTTTATATATATATATATATATATATATATATATATATATATATATATATTGAAACCAGCTACTGCAGCATATATATAAGGCTTATTTCGATTTTTTAAGGTCAAAAATCAAAAAAAAAAAAGTGTTAGCAATTTTTTTAATCTCAAATCTGACTACGCCACTGGATTTAGAATACCTTCAAATGGGCATGGCCGAAATTTAACAAAAAAATATTGGCTTCTAACAGAAATATAACATAATTAAAATTTATATTATATTACCGAAATAATTCGAATATTCATCACGTAATTCATAATTGTTTAAATAATATTGGTTACAATGCTCGTTTCGTTATCAGTTGAATTTTAAAAATTATAACTATCCGTTATTCAATATTGGCAAAATTTGTTTTCTTTAAACATACTCCGTATTAAGGATAATTATTTTTATTAGCAAGTCTTGCAATTATTTTTATTATCAAAGCTGGCGTTGAAGGATTATGTAAATAATATTAAAGCCCATAAACTAAAAGTCATCAGACCTTAGAAAGAGAAGATATTGGGAAGACAATAATAAATTGGTAAATTTTTAATTATAATCTACATGTTAACTGATCTTAATAAAAGATGTGCAGTTTATTTATTAAATACCTTATATATCTTCTCAATATCCCCTCTCTCTATTGTCTGACAATTCTTAGTTTATGGGCTTTATTATTATTTACATAATCTTCCAACGCCAGCTTTGGTAATAAAAATATTTACAAGACTTGCTAATAAAAATAATTATCCTTAATATGGAACATGTTTAAAGAAAACAAATATTGCCAATATTGAATAACTGATGGTTATAATTTTTAAAATTCAACTGATAACGACCATTGTAAACAATATTATTTAAACAATTGTGAATTACATGACGAATATTCGAAATATTTCGAGACCATAATATAAATTTTAATTATGCTATATTTCTGTAAGAAACCAATATTTTTTTGTTAAATTTCGGTCATACTCATTTGAAGGTATTCTAAATCCAATGGCGTAGTCAGATTTGAGATTAAAAAATTGCTAACACTTTTTTTGGATTTTTGGCCTTGAAAAAAATCTAAATAGGCCTTGAAAGTTTTAATTTCGATCTGAAATTTTGCACCACAGTAAAGTTATTGAGGCTCTATATTTTTTTAAAAAAATCATTTAAATCGGTCTACAAATAAAAATGTTAGAAAGGGTCACTCTGTATATAAGAAGAGAGAATTATCGTTTGATAAATATATAAAATTTTACGTTGCCAACATAACTTCAAACTTGATCAAAAGCTGCGTGAGGGGAACTACTCCTCGTTCAAGTCATTAAATTTTATGTCGTTAATGTAAACATCAAAATCCCAAAGGGCTAGTTTAGATATTTGGAGATGTAATTTCCACGACAAATAAGGGAGAAATACTTAAGTTGCACTCGCTTAGAACCACGAAAATAAAACAAAAGCTGTGCGAACCATGCGTAGTGGGTAGGTGGTGGACTTCAATGCTGCCCCCGCTAGCCACTATATATACGAGTGAACACGAGGTATAAAAACATTAGATATGTCGTGAATCGCAAGTTGTTAATTCATTAGAGACACTCTCCATTAAGACTAGCTTGCAAATTAATTGACAGAATTATTCAGTTTGTTCACGGCTTTAATCGACACATTTTCAGCCATTTTAATCTACGCCATAACTCAAATAAATAAAGTACCGGTTTAGAGAACATTAAAATGAATAACTACGATAATATCTACGAGGAAGTTGGTAGAGACCTGGGAGAAAAACTTAGAAAATTGTCATGTCCAAAAATTACTGATAATTTAGCTGCAATTATATCTTTGGATTTTATGGCGGCCTTTGATAGAGCATCACATGAACACTCGCATTGGTTAACGTGAGCCAAGTGCGAGTGGATTTAAATGAGCGTGTACGCACGTATCTTGTAGCCGAAACATATTTTTCGAGTGGCAGCTGGCAGTGTCGGATTCTGAACTTAAATCTATCATCTATCGCGTCCATCTCGTATAGCTAAACGAATGCCAACTGCGGACGCACACGTGTCGAACAATGTCAGTACCACATTGGCACAGTATCGAGAACGAGTGCGAGTGGGGCATGTGTGGCGGGCGTTAGAGATGGCATTAAATAAATTAAAACTACCAGATAAAGGACTTCGCGCAGAAACACGTGATTTGGGATCCCGGTGAAAATGGTCGAAATTGAGATATGTTGCAGTTCAGACCTTCGTGATGAAAAGTTTGTGGGTGAGTTGTGGTACTAACAACTATTTGTGTTTTACTTCTTTATTGATAGTCAGAGCGTGCTGTTAACACAGTGAATCCTAGAGTAGAACTGAATCTTATCTTGGTAAAATTAATACTGGAAAATGTTTGGGCAAGTAGGTGCCTAGTAAAATTAGGCAGTAAAATTAGTAGGTATTAGTCTGGATGCATATTTACAAAGGACAGGGGAAAGTTCCGGCTAAGAAATAAGGTTTTATGGTAGGTAATGTAATAAAGAATAGAAATTGCTATAGATATTTAAAACAGGTAAGGAAGGTACATAAATACAGAGAGGATTATATACAATATTTACAGATATTTACATAGTAATAAATAATTCAAATCACGCAATAAAAATATACGAATGTATGAGTGAACGTAAACCAAATATGTGTAACATAAGAGTAGTGGGAGACATTAGTCCCCACAAGTTCAAATGCGATCAAGGCTCGAAAACCTTTTATTTTGGAGTTACAGCAAGGGCAAAAGTCGAAAATTCGTGAAAAATCTTCAAAAATATACATATTATGTAAACGCATATACAATACCATATACGAATTTTATAATCAATTAAGTATATAAGCTACGTTTGAAACTCTTAGAAAAGCGGTTTACTCTTCCAAATCCGTGCGTTTAATAAATACGAGTACTATAAAATAACTCATCTACACAAAGAATGCTATATGAACGATCGATTTTATTCTATTTATTTGTGTTAAAATCTTATTTCTTCAACAAATATTCAATATTCGAATGCCTATTCCTACTTTCTTGTTTATTAATATATAATTGGTACCTATTTATTTTATATTTTACTCAAAACTATTGTGTGCGAAAATGATGTCACTCAAAAAATTGGAATATATGAAGGAGCAGCATTTGATTTGAAAAAATTAGTGAGTGAGTCATTCGACGGTGCAGCAAACACGAGTGGTCAATATTCTGGCTTACAAGCACATCTGAAGAAAGATTCACCAAAATCACTGTTCACCCACTGTCATGCTCATGCTTCATGCATTAAATTTAGTTATAGGGAACGTAACGCATTGCTGCATTTCATCTGAAAATTTGTTTTCTTATTGTCAACAAACTGCAGTGTTCATTTCTCGCTCCTACAAGAGAAGTAATGTATGGAGAAAAATGTTGGAAAATGAAAAAGGAAAGGAAAAAAAACTGCGGAAACTTAAAAAACTAGGAGAAACCGGATAGAACAAAGGATGCTACATTACAAGCTATATTACATTCACCTGTTTAGGATAATGACAAAAGAGCTCGATTTTTATACTACTAGAAGCCCTTTATTCAACTGGGTTTGATGGAGAAGCTGATGACGAAACCTTTGCATCTTTAGTAAAATCACTGCAGTATCCAAATATTTATAAACAAATGGTTTGGACTAACTATCTGCGTGGAACCAAATTGTCTCTCTTAAAAAAAGCAGTTTTCTAAAATAGTCGATGAAAAAAACAGAAAACTCTCTCAGTATAAATACTAAAATTGATTTGCCTGAAAAAAGACGAAGAGAAAAAAAGAAAATGCCTGGCGAATTATCGGAACAAGATGCTGCCGACGGGGCCATCGCTTTCGGGGGGCAAACTGCAAACGAAAATAATGTAAATAATGCTTTTTTACATTTTTTTTATAGAACACTGGAATTAATCTTCTAGGAGTAAAAAATGAATTGTTAGATTGTGCATATAATCATTTCTTCTCAAGGAAGATACATAACCATGTATACGTATATCTGAAAATGCATATTTGGGCTCATAACACTATGTATTTAGGCATGTAACAGGTCTAGTAATTTTTTTATTCTTCAAAATAAGTTTTAGAATTGGATGTTTATAAGGAGAGAATTGAAAAAGACAAAAATATCTCAAAAAATTTATGGGAAACAGTGAAAGAAGTATGCACACAGGGAAAAATATCAAATAATATTACCTCGATTACCAGTAACAATTGTGAAAAGATACGGGACATGAAACTAATAACTAATACGTTTAATGCTGAATATATAAGTATGGAGAAAGCATTGACAAGTAAAATTTAAAAAATATAACTATAAAGAAAAGAAAGGAATAAACATGAATTCAATGTTTTTAACGGCAACAAATAGTCTAGAAGTTAGTGAAACAATTTCATCACTAAAAAATAATAAAGCAGGAGGTGTAGATGGACTAAAAGCAGAGACCTTAAAAGTTATATCATCAATAATCAGTGCCCCATTTGCACATATAATAAACAAATGTATAGATACGGGATATTGCCCCTCTATGTTTAAAAAATCTATTGTTCTGCCAATTTATAAAAACGGCGACCGTTTAAAAGTAAGCAACTATCGACCTATATCTTTGATAACTAATTTCACTAAGATATTTGAAAAAATCATTAAAAAAAGATTATGTAAATATCTAGAAAAATACAAGTTAATATCTGAAAAACAATAGGTTTTTGTGAAGGCATGTCTACTTAGGATGCAATATTGAATTTAATTTCTGAAATGTATAGAGCTTTGGACGAGAGTAAGCCTTCCCTCTGCATTTTTATAGACTTGTCAAAGGCATTTGACACCGTCAGTCACGCTACACTAATAGATACCTTAGAAAATATTGGAATTCCGGACACTGCATTGGGCTTATTTAAAAGCTATATCAATAATAGGCAACGATGTGTCAAAATAAATAGTATATACAGCAACTACAAGAATGTAGAATGCGGCGTTCCACAAGGCACAGTATTAGAGTCCACCTTATTTAATATCTAGCTCAATGGCTTGTTCTCTGTTCAAAGCTGTGGTACAATTGTCACTTATGCAGACCATACTGCTATATATTTTACACGGATGATACTTGTAATTCCTTAAAATCTAAAGTCGAATTAGACATCAAAAAAATTAAAGATTGGTTTGACGATAAGCTGCTTACAATAAACACAGCAAAAACTTTTTATCTACCGTTAAGCTGTAACAGGACAACGTTACCAGACTTTGATCACCTCAATGTGAATAACGAGTTTTCTATAATGGCTACTCAAGAAGTCAAATATCTGGGAATCATGATAGATCGACATTTAAAATGGGATGCACATATTAATATTATATATTTTTATTTTAACGCCTTATTTAGATAACGTGCTGGCGGTGTTTAGCATTAGCTATCCCATCACTCAACCAAGACACATACACATAGACAATTATACAACGACCATTCACTACGACATTGCCATTTGCCGCAGCTGATCTCGAACTCAGAATTGGTACAGCAACTAGTCGTGTTGTCTCTCACACAACTTTGTCTAGTCCACTGCTACTAACTCGGCAACACATGAAAAACACCACTAAACATCCATACTCTAGCCAGGATTCGAACTCGGGACTCCCTGGTTGCAAGCCTAACACGTAAGCTTTGAGCCATTGAGCTGGTATTTTTTGAGCGTAACTTTTTTTACGACTCCAATGTGAAATTATTTTTTTACAGTCCTTTTTCGGCCTTTAGTTCAAATTAAAAAAATATTTATATTAACATATAGAAACAGTTGCCTCTCCAGGACCTGCTCCGGAACCGATCGTGCAACCACCGCGTTGACGCGGTGGAGGATTGCAGGATCGGGCGGAACTGGTCTGGATCGATGAAAACGACAAGTAAAAACAACTAAACCTAAACTCCTTTTTACAAAAATATAAAATTAAAATAGGTAGTACCATAGAACAATGCTTGAAAGACAAACTTAACAAAACTTAAAACTACACTTACATTTAAAGAACTCGCGCACAAAAATACTATTAAAATTTGTGTATAAGCCCGGCGCCAATACACTTTAACATTTTCATATAAGAAAAAAAACAAGATGGTGGCTACAAGATGGCGGACGACTTTACCGTTTATGATCCGATTCGACTCGAAATCGATATGTGGGGGTTTTCGAGATCGCCAATTATGAATTCTTGGTCAAAATTTGAAGATTCAAAATGGCGGCGCCAATTTGGCGAATGACTTTTATGATTTATGGTCCAAATCGATCAAAATCGATATCTGGAGGTTTTCGGGTTAGCCAATTACGAATTTCTAGTAAAAAATTTAGTTCAGAATGGCGACTTCAAGATGGCAGACGATTTTACCGTTTAAGATCCGATTCAACTCAAAATCGATATCTGGGGGTTTTCTAAGTAGTGGATTATGAATTTTTAGTCAAAATTCAGAAATTCAAAATGGCGGCGCCAATATGGCTGACGACTTTTGTCATTTAAATCTAAATCGATCAAAATCGATATCTGAGGGTTTTCGGGGCCACGGATTACGAATTTCTAGTCAAAAATTTCGTTCAGGATGGCGGACGACTTTACCGTTTATGATCCGATTCGTCTCAAAATCGATATCTGGGGATTACAGCATATCAAAAGACTAAAAAGTAAAAAATAAAATAAAAAAATATTTTTAACGAAAGCTTTTATTTAAATGCTGTAAAAAATAGAAAATATACTTTGAAGTAAATCAAACCCATCATTTTGTTACATTCGTTTTTCTCTACAAAATTTCAAAACTTTTGTGTTCTTCATTGTTTCTTGGGAGACAGCAAAAAAAAATAAGGTATATTTATGTTTGAATTTATATTTAAGTAATAAAAAATAAAAGTAAGACTGTCTCGGTGGATTTTTTTAATTCTTATTTAACATCAGCATCTTTCAGCGACTGAGGCTTATGACTGACGCCTCTTGATAGGCTAGTGTAGAAACTGGGGATTGATTCCTGTATATGTTAAACAGCTGACCGCTAAGCTACCATATCCCAAGGTTTGTAAAGTAAGGTAGGAAGCATGGTAACTTGAACGGAATGGAGGGGTTACGATGAAGGCGGCCATATTGCGCGTCATCGTGCCTGCTGAAACTTAATTGTACGTATGCATTTTTTGAGACGTTGCGCTTATTTGTTGAGTTATTTCGAAATATTTGTTGTTTTTGTGTTTATAATCGTGCAATTATAGTTATTTAGTGTATAATCTAATTGACAATTACTGTTAAAGAGAAAAGACTCATAGTATATAGAAGTTTGTAACCTGTGTATTTACAGACATAATTTTAAGGTAAAGAGTTTTTATTATTTTCCGTTCATAATAATAACAAATAACAATGTTACGTACAATTATTAGATGACTGGAGGAAAGGTTTGTAGTGTAGCTGTTTGCAAAAACAACTCAAAAAATGCAAAAGAGAGTGGTGAGATGTTGATGTTTTTTTCCTTCCCTAAAAAATTACTTAATACAGGAAATAAAATTTATTTTCATATGAAACAAAGAAATATTAGAAAAAACCAATGAGTGACGTTTTCTTATTAATTGCTGTGTTTAATATGACATGATAAAATTTAATGGCCCTTTTGTTAAATTTTATTAATAAATTATTGTATGCACATCTAATTCTAATAAAAAATTTACATTAAAATTTTTTAATACTACATAGTTGTCAAGGTTGGCCTGGGGAAAAATTTCTACTCGGTGCGTCATAAAATAAGAAACTTTTCTAAGTAACTCTTTTCGTTAGGGCGAAAATTAGTATCATGTATGTTTCTTCATCTATCTTATAACATATTAAATTCGCTAAGAATTATATAAAGCAATGAAATCAAGACTTACAAGATTAAAAGAACCTACTTCAGTCCCTTGATACAAAATGTACTTCTTTAACTGCATACATTAATTAGTTATAAATTTGATATATAGTAATGTCAATTTTAAATTCCAAGGAAAACGTTATCGATGTTAATAATCATTAATCAAAAAAGTCAATTTATTAATTTGTGCTTGTACATTAAAAAATACAAAATACGGAATTCAAATTCATAACTAATTATACTTCTATACTAATGGTTTGAATGCCAGAAATTCAAATGAGCAGGCAGAGTGACGCTTTCCCGCATTTTAAATAGTGATTTCTGATTGGTCGAAAGTTACCATGCTACCTATCTTACTTTACAAACCTTTACCATATCCGCCCGCAGATAAATAATATGGGAACAAAAATATTAATTTTTATTTTTTGTTTATTTAAATCTGTTTTTTTATCTTGAAATGTATTGATGTGTTTTGGGAGAGTGGTTAAGGTGTAGGGGCCAAATTACATTTGTACTTGTACAAGGTGCAAGTATTCCGTATCGTATTCGATAAACTAGTATCAGACTTAGAATCACGTTTCATGAAAAATAGCGCTATTTTCCACGCATTAACTTTTTTTGATCCAACAAAATTCGCGACGATGTTCGGAAAAAAAAAAAAAAAAAAAAAAAAAAAAAAATTACTTTTGATGGTGAACCTAAGTGTAAATTTGAAGCTTTATGTGAATTGGGAGGATAAATTCCGAATATAATTCTCGAGGAACTCGTGAATTTTATATCTTCTTTTGGTCTTATTTCTCAAGCTCTCGACGGAGAGATATCTCATGTACAAGATCATGAGGAAGAGGACTGGATGAAAGATGAGGATGAATTAAACGAAACAGATGAAACACCACAAAAGGCAGCACGAAAGGAAATCTGTCAGTGGCGGTTTCTCTGAGGAGGCAGAGGAGGCCGGGCCTCCCTACTTCTGATTTGCCTTTACAGGTACTTTACATATTTACATTATTATAAATATAAATATACTTTATGAAACGACAAATTTAAATTAACACAAATATTCCCTAAATCTGCGAATTTAAACTATTATTATTATAACCGGCAACGCTGCACAACTGTAACATTCTATCCATGGTGACTGGTGAGGCAGGCCTCCAAACGCTTCTAACATAGCTTTCGCGTTTAGAATGGTTCAATTTGAAACGTTTGAAGCTACCCATTAAAATCTGCTCTCAAAACCACGTGCCGGAGGCCAAGCTCCGGACCAATAGGAACAAAGATTAATAAACATCTGACTTTTATTTTCCCGCTTCCTGAGTCCAGACAGTCGTACCGTTTACCGTTTAGGTTAATTGAAAGTAAATGTGTCTGTGGTGGTTTTCATTTTATTAAGTGCAATAAATTCATTTAAAATTTTTGTTTAAATATTGATAAAACGTCAAAAATGGAATTAAACGTAAGTACAAGCAATAACAATGGTAATGTCAGTATCGGTGAAGTGTTTAAATCTGTAGATGATATTGTAAATTTCGTTTTGAAGAATGTTCATTTTAGTCAATTAACATATGATGACAAGATATTTATAATAAAAACTTTAAAAAGGCCCCAACCTACCATGCAAAATCTCATAGTAACTTCAAAACATAATCGTTCTTTTTGTGTACAATGGTATGATAAATGTGAGTGGTTAACTGGATGTCCAGTACAAAATAAATTATATTGCTGGTATTGTTTACTTTTTTCTAATGACCCAGAGAACACTGTTTGGTCAAAACTAGGATATAATGATTTAAAAAACTTACCCAGATCAATTGAAAGGCATGCTAGGTCAAAAGGACATTTAACTGCTTCAATAAAATTCAAGTTATTTGGCAAACAGAATATTTTAAATTCTATTGATGAAGGGCACAAACAGTCAATTGTAGATCATAATGTAAAGGTTAAAGAAAATAGAGACATCTTAAATAGACTAATTGATACGGTAATTTTTTTATGTTGTCAAGAATTGGCTTTTAGGGGACATGATGAGAATGTGCATTCAGATAATAGAGGAAATTTTCAAGAGCTTATTTCTTTTCTGAGCAGATACGATGGCAAAATGGAACAATTTTTAAACGAAGCTACAGTTTTTTCGGGAACTTCTAAAGCTATTCAAAACGATTTAATTGAATCAATTAGTTGTGTTGTAGTACAAAAAATTGAAAGCGAATTAAATGAAGTACCTTTCTTTTCTTGGCAAGCTGATGAAACCACAGACATCAGCTGCTGTTCACAGTTATCGGTTGTTTTCAGATATGTTATTAAAGGGCAAGTGGTTGAACGATTTGCAGGTTTTTACAATGTTAGTTCAGGTCGAACCGCAAATGATTTATTTAATTTTTTAACAGAAAAATTTGGAAAATACGACTTAAAAAATAAACTTGTTGCTCAGACATATGATGGGGCATCAGTTATGGCTGGTCACTTAAATGGCTTACAGGCAAAAATTAAAACAATGGCCCCTCAGGCACTTTTTACACATTGCTATGCGCATACGTTGAATTTAGTATTGAGTAAAGCCTGCATAGATAGCATCAAAGAATGTAAAATTTTTTTTGCCAACTTGTCTGGATTTTCATCATATTTTTCAAAATCAACTAAAAGAACAGAGGTACTTAATACCATAGGATCTGACCGTTTACCGTCAAATGTGGCAACAAGGTGGAATTTTACATCTAGAGCAGTTTTTACAGTATTCAAAAACAGGGATAAGTTAATAGAAGTTTTTGATTATATTTTGACACATGATGATTTCAAACAAGATCAGCCAACTTTAAGAGAAGCTGTTGGCTTAAAAAGACATCTTAAAGATCCTCATTTTCTCTTTCTTTTACATACTTTTAAATTTATCTTTAAACACACCGATGTTGTATTTTCAATTTTACAAAATAAAAGCACAGACATTTCATACGCCAGGAAACGTTTGAATGCATTAACTATTACATTGCAAGATTTTAGAAATAATGAAATTCATTTTAATGATCTTTACAACCAACTGTCTGAAGATTTCCAAAGTGGTGAACCGGCGCCAAAGAAAAGAAAGACAACATTAAATCTTCAAGATTTGAGACTGAATTATAAACAGATTTTCAATGAAATTTTGGATACAATAATTAATCAACTACAGATAAGATTTTCCGATTTAGATAAATTTGAATTTTTCGATTTAATAAGAAAAGATAATTTTCTCTCATATTCAAAAGAATTTCCAAATGATAAATTTGAATCATTATTAAAACAATATAACCTTTTTGATTCAATAGCACTAAAAAATGAATTAACAACTGTATACGCTGACAAAGAATTGTTTCAAAATTGTCAAACCCCTACCGAAATGATTTCATTTATTTATAATAATGACTTAATTTCTTGTCTAACAGAATTTTATAGATTACTTACTTTAGCTGTCACAATTCCTGTTACGTCTGCTTCAGTAGAAAGAAGTTTTTCCGCCCTCAAACGAATCAAATCATTTACTAGAAATACTATTGAGCAAGAAAGATTAAAAAATATTTCTATCATTTCTATCGAAAAACGGCTTGTTAAGGAACTAACACAGAATAATACATTTTATGACGAAGTAATAGATATTTTTGCCAAACAAAAAGATAGACGGATTTCATTAATTTACAAGAACATTTAGACATGTAGTTTTTTTGTTCAATTTCTTTTTTGTTTAAAATTTAAAAAACCACCACAGCAATTATTCTACTTCTGTAGATTGTAAGTATACTACCAAGTATATTTTTATTTGTGTTGTTTTTCAGTTTGTTATTATTTAACTATTTTTAATTTGAGAATATTTTTATTTATGTTATCGTTTCAGAGTTTATTATTTATTTCATATTACTATATAATTGTTTTGATTGTGGTAGCATTTTTGCCATATTATTATTACTATTATTATATTAATAATTAACTCCCTCACCTATTAAAAGCACCCCTACCCCACAATCCCATCCTGGCAAGATATAATTCAGACCTCCACGTTGGTTCTTGCTGGACGGTAGAATTTGTTTTTTACTTTATACTTTGATACTTATCATAAAACAAATTATACTGACTAACATGAAGAGAAAATTACTAATATTTGTGTAATGGTAAAGTTTAAAAGTTCGATATATTCGCAAAATTTTCATCGCGGCGCACATGTGTATACCTCCCGCCCCTCGGAACCACCCAGGCCTATCTATCCCCTGCCTCCCCAGTTTAAAAACTGAGGAACCGCCACTGAAATCTGTACATATTGCAAAAAATGCACACTATGCGTTATGCATTTGCTGCATAGGTATAACGAAAGTAATGATGTTTTTTATTAGATTAGACTGGGATGCCCTCTTTCAATGGTATTATTTTCATAATCGGTATTGAACTATTCTCAGAACACTGCATTATTTTACTATGCCGAAAGAAAGAGAAAAGAGAGAGAAAAGCATCTTATGCACGGATTAATTATATTAAATCAAAATTTTTAATACTGGACAACTGGGCTATAAATGTAAAGGAAAACAACATCAGTAAATGAAATAAAAACTTTGGAAATACTATTGCAAGCGATATCAAGAAAATAATTAATATTAACTGTAATAAAATGTGTAATAATGTTAAACTTGTTATAACAGAACAACAATCAAAAGGATTAGATTTTATTACTAAGATATGATTTGTTAATACATGTTTTATCGAAAGTATGGTTTGTTGCACAAATGGTGCCAATAAGTGTAATAAGAGCAATGAACGAAATTAGAAATGAGATCTTTAACTTTTTGTGATCTGGTCATTTTTTTAAATGTAATGAAACACTTTTTTTGACCGACCAGAAAACACACCCATTCTAGAGAATTTTTCCGCTAGAAATCAACATGTTCCCGGACTAGACCGGAAAATAGGCATCAGAGATCGGCAAAAGCTCAAAAAAATGCTGCAAATTTATGGTATAAGTGGATTATTCGCGTTCTCGTTGCTATGGAAACGAACTTGTGTTAATTGTTGAGATAAGTGTCAAATAGATAAATACACTTATATGTTACGTTAACTGTTACGTATTTCCAAAACTCAATTTACAAGTTATGGAAAATATGGATTCGGATTTTGAAGCATTACAAGCAGAAAATGAAATTCCAAAAGAAATTTAGGAAATAGCCAGGAAGGCGATATTTTGCCGGAAAAATCTAAAGTGCGATACGAGATGGCCTACGAAGCATTTAAGAAATGGTGCCGAGCAAAAAACGTTAGGGGCTATCCATAAATGATGTCACGCTTTTCGGGGGGGAGGGGGTTCTGGAAGTTGCGACACCATGTGACAGGGGGGGCGAGGGAGTCTCAAGCAATTGTGATGCCACAATACAAAAAATAGCTATTTGTGTATTAAGAGCCATTTTCCCTGCCTAGGCAGGTCGTTAACTTTTCACGTTTTACCGTTACAGTGTTAAAACCACGACATATAGACGCAAATAAACTTAATTTATAGGCGTCGAAAAAGTATAGTCTGTAATTCGTTTGGAATGGCATATTCTGCGCTCGGGTGACAACCTTCCGCTCGCGCAGAATATACTTCATCCCAAATTCCAAACTTATTACAGAATATACTCTTCCATTTTAAAAAGACATGGGGAAGAAAATCTTCCAATTTAGCAGAGGGCTACCTAGAGGATTCCATCCAAAACAATGTTAATATTGTAAACAAAATCCAAGCGATACTTCAAAAATAATATCCCTTCAAATATCTAACGTTCATAATAATTATTATGTATTTGACATACATATTACAAAATAATTTCTACCTATACCTAATTAATTATTGTTGTTTGTAGTTGTATTTTTCTTAGAAAATTTATTAAGAAACAATAAAAATTGAAGTTTATAATAGTATCGGTCATAAAAATAGTTAATTGGTTATTATTGTTTATCGTTCTATCGTTGTATTTGTTAGAAAATTTATTAAAATAAATGATAGGACTAAACCGCACTTACTTTCTCGCGTATCTAAAAAATTCGTCGAATTTTTGGACGATTATTAATACATGCTTTCTTAAAACTAGTCTACTATAGAAAGTAAAAATAATTAAAAAACCGATTTGGTATCAGAGCAAGTCTCCCCAAGCCAAGCTTACCCGCCAATATATTGTCCGAAAATAGTATTTATTTTAAAAATTTGATAGCCCATAAAAAATAACGGAAAAGAAGAAACACAAAAACTTTAACGTAATAATCATTTTTACCTATTTTAACAATCAATTATAGGTGAAGTAAAGTTCCCGACATAAATAACGCAACAAAAAACTTCTTACGACCTCATTAAAATATCAGTGGGTAGCCTCTGTACTGCTCTTCGCAAATTGACTCGCGTTCCTTTATAGGTTTTTAATATGTGCGTCGGATTGTCTGATGACATGCATGCCGCCATGGTCCGCGGCGATAATAATTGACGTAAAGTTTTTTGAGTGTAGTGAAGTCCTTACTTGGACTATAACTATATAATTTGTGCTATTATATGATTTAACATTAAATATAAGAGGCATCGTGGAAAAAGTGGGTTGGTACAGATTTTGCCTTAAATATTTCACCTATTGAATCGCCTGTCTAAATGGACAAATACACCGACATAGTTTCTACAAACACTTGAACACTACAGTTGCGCATTTCACTGACCATGTCAGCTTCATGGGGAGATGCTAACCTATGGGCTACATGCATTGAAGGCAGCAGAAGATGCGGGGAAACCACCTCGAAGGCTTGTGAGCAACATGTATGGGCCAAAGGCTAGCAAAAGAATGTGGTGCATTCCTTTTTACTGTATGCAGCCCCAGTATGGGAGAGTTCGATAGCAGTACAGAGCATGAGAAGGAGGCTTGAAAGAGTACAGCAGAGTGCATACAGAACTATTGTCGTATGAAACAGTCTTGGTGCTGGCAGGGGTCCCCCCGATAGGTCTACTGGCCACGGAGAAAAGAGAGGAATATGAAGGGATGGGGAAGCAAGAGAGATGGCAGACTAGCTGGAATAACTCGACTAAGGACAGGTGGACAAGACGACTTATTGTAAATATAAGAACATGGATGGAGAGGGGGCATGGAGAGATGAGCTTTCATCTCACCCATGCTCTCAGGAGGCATTGCAGCCTTGTGGAATATCTCTTTGATATAGGAAAGGTCTCGACACACGGGAGAGTGTGTACTGTGGGGAGAACGACGACACAACTTACCGTGATTAGAGAATAGGAGAACTTTGGAACCCTGATAACCTAATTAGGCACATGCTGGAATCAGAGGGGAACTGGGAAAGTGTAACATATGTAATAAATCGGATAATAAGGACAAAGGAAGAGGATAAGAGTCTGACACTACCCGGTGTGACAGACGTCTATGAGGGATTTCCCCTCCACCACAAAAAAAAAGTAAAAATTTTAATATAAGATATATTTATTGCTACAATAAAACATATATTATACATTTTCGTAACAATACAATAATTACATTTAATACATTAAAAGATAATTAAGCCTTCGTCAGGTTACATGCCAGGCTTAGTTGATCTTATACTTACAGGTAACAAATGCAGTTACAAGCAAGAGTAATATGGTAACAAACATTGTATTATATTGTATATATTTCTTATATCCATATAATTAAAGAACTTGGTGACCACATGACTTCTGCTTGTAACTGACACGAAATAACAAATATACACCAATAAAAGTTTCGTTAAATAAGGAAAAATGGATTAAATAAAATAAATCACAAGTTAATTTCTTGGTTCGAATGACTAGCGTTTTCTGCAACCATTAAATCTATTTAAGATGCCAGATTTTTGCCAGACAAGTGATTGATAATTTCACTAAACAATATAAAATTGAGAACTTCGTTTAAAGTTTTTTTGATTAAAGAATAAAATCGAAAATAATTCCAAATTTAAATTTTCCTTATTGCAACCCTCTATACATTAACATTCTTATATCGTAAAAGTTCTGAATTATTACTGTCTCAAAGGCAAGCTATTAATTATTAACCTAACGACGAATACGTTTACAGTTCTAATCCGGTAGACTAAGACCAACGGACACAAAAAAAATATAATCTGTACATTCTTCTGAAATAATTTGATCTCACGTGGCCAAGGACCACATGGAATAAAGACTGATATGTCACCAGATAAACAATAAAATTTACTAATCCCTAGCCTACAAAATGAAAGCTATCAAAATGTTTATTTTAACAACCACGATCACGGAATGCTACGTTCTATAACAATTAAAATTCGTCCCTAGCAATCAATTGACCTATTCATAATAACTTACTTTACTCTTTATAAATGTAGGTTGGAAACAGTGGATAAATTGAGCAAAATCAAATGGACAGACTAATTATAAAATTTGCTACAGTAGAGTTAATATAAACAATAAAATTACACAGTCTTACATACTTAAAAGAACAAGAATATTATTTTAATGGAATAATTCACTAAAGAAACAACCTCCCTATTAACAGGATATTCAGGAAGACTCTCAACAAAATTATCATTGAACATGTGTCCAATTCAACTGAATTATGAATCGCTGTGACAGTGATTTGATATATTGGAAACACACTGAATGCAACTGTGGGCCAGCTCAGTCTCCTGATTTAAATCATCTAGATAGTTTATTTAAGTAAATGCGCATATAACACAGATGCTAGTCTGAAAAATCAGAATGTACAGCAGTAGTTCCTACAAAGTGAAACCTTGTATAATTGCATGCATTTCATTTACGCCCATATACATATAAGATGTTTCATGTGTGACGCTAGCGAGGAATACAGAACTCTAAGGCGATTTCAAAATGTTCTTTATCACTAATACCATTCGTTTCTTACATACAGAATGTTCCTTATTTTTTGCCAAAATTTTCTAATTGTGAAACTGTGCTGTTAATTTGCAAAGCATTAAAAATATGTCAAAAATAACGACTACATAGTTTAGGTACATTATTAAATATTGGTAATGAAAATTGCCAAAATCCATATACAGGATAACATATTCAGATAGCTGACAAAGAAAATTTTACCCCGACTGATATTTTTTTCGTTTCGTTTTTTGATACTAAATTATGCAGACCTCTATTAATAGAACATACCTACTAAATTTGGTTCATTTCAGTGAAGCCTTTCAAAACCGATCAAAATTTTGGCAAAAAATACAAAACAAGCTGTATATCAGAATTGGAAGACTTTAGAGATATAATAACGGCCATTCTGTATTCACTTCAAGGTTCACAACTTCTCACCAGCGTATTATGGCCAGTCATTCTCGAATCTGTATATTATTTTACGAAACCATTATTTTAGAAAAACTTTAAAATAGTTAAAAATCTACATAAACATATATTGATTGCACTGGATTATAGGTATTCTCTAAGCAAAATTTTCGACATACTCATTATGCGAGCTATTGTTTAATTCAAAAGGAAAACACTGAATAAACATAGGAAGAAACACCAGATAAGTACGTCAATTCAAGAAGATTATGTTAGCCCACCCACAGTATGATGCGGGCTATTGTTTAATTCAAATGGAGAAAACTGAATAAACATTGGAAGAAACATCAGATAAGTTCGACAATTCAATGAAGATAATGTTAGCTCACCCACAGTATGAACTAAAAGTGCGACTATAGCTGCAAATGTCTTTAACTTCTAACGATATTCAAATAATAGTATTTTCCTACACAATACCTCACGAAACTTGACTTTTCCCACCGAGCGATTCGATTAAAAAAAATTTCACGTTAAATCATTTTTTCTCCTCACCTAGATTCATAGTGGGATTTGCAATTGCATATGGAAGGATTCTGTTTCCTTTTTAAACATTTACAAGAGAGGTTGTTTCGAAAAGGTACATAATTTTATTCAACTAACTTATCATTAACTTTAACTATACATTTATGCAAAGTTAAGTGTTGTGTATATAAAAATAACTAAATTATAAATAATGTTAGTGGTTAAACTTCGTCCATTGTGAAAATAGCTACAAAACAATTGGACAGTGCTCAAATTAGGTCAGCAAAGTCATCAGTATTTCCTGTTTAGTTTAAGGACAATCCAATTGGTTTGATTCATATTTTCCAAATTGGAATAACATGCTAGTGTCTGTATGTACAAAAGTACTCATTCTGGATTAATATACTATTTAAAATAAAACCTTAATACACATATAGATATATCACAATAAATAACAAAGCGGTCAAATATACTTAGACACTATTAAATATGATAATATATGTACGTAATTTGGCTAAAATATACGAATTCCTACAGAATTTTTCAGATACTTATTTAAATTCTATGCCATTAAAACTTTATAAAATAAATTACAATAAAATTATCACTAAAAACATAAAGTCTTAACTATTTCATATACAACGTTCAGATGCATTGCAGTTGAAAAATTCTGTAAAATAACTCGGATGGTTTAATATTGGAAGAAAAGAATAATATACGAAACTGCCCGCCAACAATATATAGCTTTATACGCAATACCATTTCACTAAAATTGTAATTCCTAATAAAAAACCATACTTAGAGACAGTTATTAAAAATCTAACATGTCGAATAAATAAAAAATTATATATATTTCACTAATAAAAACTTACTGCATACTATCTATAAATAATTTACGAGTAGGTCAGACGATAAAAAAAAACTGTGAAGACACTGATCAAACATTGCTGTCGAAGACTGGAGCTCCTGTAAAACTAATAGGTTGAGCGTTGGCGACGAGATTGGAATGCATACTGGGATTGGGTCGGGTCGTGTTGGTCTCCACTGACGCTGCCTGTCGCATTTCTTCTGCAGTGGCCCTATATAACACAACCCGTTAATTAATACGTTCATGTCCAATTTACTAGCCATCCTACGCTGGATTTATAAAAATCTTAAAGATGCAAGAAGACATTAGAAAAGAAAATAAATGGCTTACTAGCATAAGGAATACAACAACACTATATCTAGAGATTCTTGATGATATTTGGGGCAATTTTGCAAATGGTTTCAAATTAGAGTGGGGAGAATTTTTCATGATGTGATATGTGGAAGGAACATATCAATATGACGTCAAAGCGAGTGCAATAGTTCAAATTATTTGTTTAAAATGCATTTAAAATTAGAAAACATCTTTTAATATGCAAATGTGAATTCTTCTCAGAAATTTTATGGAAGAAGAATGAACTGCAAATAGAGAATATATTATTTTACACAGGAAAAAAGCGGAGGCAAGTTGCATAGTAATATAGAAAATATAGTAATTCAAAACATATGCTTTAATGTTATAAATTTTGTTTACGTGACATATTTACAATCCTTTATTATGAGTGCATTTTTAACTGTTCGATTTTAATGCAGTACAGTCGTCCAAGCTATCAGTGGCAGGCAAGCAATTATTTTTGAAAGGATTTTAAAGTGTTCCTTCCATTTTTCTTTGTGCTATTGTATTTACATGGTTCTGTTGTATAGAGGATGTGTCAAAGAATCCAATGTCATTAGAAACATAAAAAGTTATGGCCCAAAAGATATTTTTTATTTAATTCAGTATGGCGCATTTTTGTACTTTCTAATTGACTACTAAATTGAAATATAAAAATATATGTAAATTTTAAATAATCCGGTTCATATAAACATGACATTCTTTTTCTAAGAAATAAAATCATAATTTTGTATATCTAACAGTTTTTGTTATACGAATCATTTTTCAACATCCTCGCATTTTATACTAATAAATAAATAAACACCACAGAAATTAGAGAACCTCCAATTCCAGAAGCCAGGGCTTGTGCGGAAAGGGATTACACATTGAAAAAACGCGGACATACAACCATTTCATCCGTCAGTGCCGGAGCCAGGATTCAAACCCGGTGGTGCGATGTCCGTGTGATTGCCACCTCGCGCCTTAACCCACTCGGCTATCGACCAGACTCGATGATAGTTTAATTTACATTTCAGCTGTCCTTGATTCAGGCATCTCATTTTACAAATGTCAGTTATGAGATAAAATCCTAGTCAGTAGGTGTCACAATAAAACAGAAATTAGTGTTTGTAGTCGTACTCATGTACCGACACTCTAATATTGTAAATTAAGTAATAAAAATCTAAGTCGCACTTTCTTGTACTGAAAAATATAGACCTGTACCAACAAGAATGTTGGGCAGCAGATTTTATTGAAAATATTGAGGCACAGGACTCATAGAAAAAATGCAAAGAGGTAATGACAAATGTTTACTTCTTCCAAAAATGTTACACCATTTTTTAACAATAAATTCTGTTCTTCTTGGATGATTTAATGATTTTGTTATAAATATAAATTCATTTTTTTGTTTGTGGTTTGTATGTTGCTCTATAAAGACCTCCCAATAAAGAAAAAGTAAAACCAGATGGAATATTTTTCAATGATACCCAATGCAAATGTTGAGTCTTTAAATATCATCAAGGATCTCCAGTCAAAATTACTCATTACACCACCGCCAGCTGAACTGTGAAGACAGTATAATACTAGTCTACCGAAACAAACAAATGCATTACCATAGTCTACATGTAATTTTTTCTTTTATTACAATAATCTGAAAGATACCTGTGTTGCACTAGTAGCCAATATAAAAAAATTTCATTAGAAAATTAGGTAGGTATTATATGGTATTGTCCATGACAGCATTAGCCATTTTGCCTGAGATTCTAATACCAAATATTTTACTTTATGATATTCTCTTAGTATTTTTATTAAAGCAAACAAAAGTATAGCAACTAATCATGAACAAATTTAATAGGGGAGGGGTTAAAATTTCTCTCAAACATCCATAGTTAGCTGATAGATTTTCACTTTATTGATTTTCAGCAACAATCAATACTACGACAAAAAATGTTTGATTATAAAATGACAGGTAAATTACAGATTTTCGTATACAATGGCTATTAATAACTACTTGACCTTATACTGGTCAAGAGATGGACTATTTTTAGACTGGTTCATACATAATTGACTACATTCTCACGCGCCATTTATTACTGCATTTTTTCTTTTTTTCGAAAATATATCCAGGTCATGCTGTCACTATAAATGTCAAGCAACAGAGAAAACACATAAAGTTAAGTAGATTAAGGTGGGCATATCCAAGAGAGAGAAATCCGATAAGGAAATATTTATTATTTTTGGGCATAACTTCTTTTTAATACATATATTGGTAAAAAAGTATAAAACTACCTTAAGTAGAACTATGACCGGTGTAGTGATATGAATTTTCACCCAATAATTTCCGATGTTAGCAAAATTAGTTCGTTTAAATTAAAAAATAGTGCCAATTTTCAAATCTTGTAGTTTTAAATTACTACTTAAGTTGAAATTTTGCATATACGTCTACTTTGACCTTAGAAGCACAACGACCCAAAAGTCCCCATAGATATCGCACTTGCGTTTTCAATTATTCAAGGTCAAAGGTAACAGAAATCAGTTGTTTGCAAATATTTCTCTTCCTATGGGTTGTACAACTTTTTTAGTTACACTTTAGGGTAATAATTAGCAGCAGCTCATCCGATTCCACACCACCTCAGTGTTTAGGGTGCAAGGCGCGTTTTTTGTTACATGGTTTCCTCAGTAGACCTAATCCATGTTTTCCCTTGTTTTAAGTACGTTCCATAGGCTTGTCAACATTCTTGCCCTTTTTTCTTGGCTGAGAGTTACTTGCATTGTTTCGTCGAAAAGGACTGCAACTGATTTAGCTAAGAAAAGTTCCTATTCCTAGCTCAAGTAAAACTAGATCAGTATCAATGCTAATGTAAAAACTAAAGTCTCCCAACATCACTGTGATACAGGGTACGGATACAGAAGTTTTATTAGTACAAACAGCGCTTGAAAAATCACTACAGAACATCATAACTATAAGATCTAGATTTAGTTCTCCTAATGGACAAGGTTTACACACGGTAAACACGGTGGAAGTTGATAGGCAGTGGGACATATATATGAATATGTTTGTGGGCATATTAATACAAGTTTTCCTCTTCAAAAAATTTGAACAAAAAATCAAAATAAAGATTACACAATTCCAAACGATCCTGAGGTTGCAGAGTGTAAAAACAACTTCATATCCTGTATGTTGCAAGTAGCGCTGATCATTGCTACTCTGAACAATATAAAGAAATGAAAAAGAGGTATAATCTTCTACTAACTCAGTCTAGATCAAAAAAAGTTCAGAGGCGTCAATGAATCGGATAACAAAATTAAGACTACTTGGAAAATAGTTAATGAAATAAACAAACGATCTTAACAACATAAATGGTTAATTACCTCAATTAGTCTCTAAATTAAATGTTCATTAAATTCAGCTAACGTTAATTATATAGAAAGTACTATGTTTCTAAGGCCGGTAAATTGCGAGCAGATAATGGACATTGTAAAGAATTTCAAGAATAAACATAGCTACGGAGAGGATGAGGTTCCAACGAGCATATTGAAAATATGCATACAATTTATAGTAGAACCTATATGTTACATTTTAAATAATTCATTTACATATGGAATATTTCCTAAAACCTTGAAAATAGCCCTTGTTAAACCAGCATACAAAAAAAAGGAGACACCCAAAAATTTGAGAATTATCGTCCCATAAGCTTGCTATCACCATTTTTTAAACTATTTGAGTCAGTGGTCTGCATTCAGCTAACCGACTACATGATCGCAACTAATCTATTAAATAAAATACAACATAGCTATTTAAAAAGAAAGTCTACCCAAATAGCATCATTTCAATTCACTGAAAAAATCTTATCTGCGCTAGAAAATGATAATCTGGTTTTAGGAGTACTCTTAGATTTGTCAAAGGCCTATGAAATGCTTGATCATGAAATTATGCTGAGTAAATTAGATTAGTATGGGGTATGAGGAAACGTACTTTAGTGGTTTAGCTCATATTTGTCGAACAGGCAACAGGTCGTCCGTTATTGTTTATCATATATGTTAACGATCTATCAAATGTATGCACTGCCAACAAAGCTATCTCACTAACCATGTATGCGGATGACGCTACTTTCCACTTCTATTAGATAATACAAATGGTGTTCTCAATTTAGCAAGTAATCATTTCTCAAAGAATAAACTAATATTAAATACGGATAAAACAAATACTGTGTTATTTTTAAGACTAACCATTCAAGATTGGATACACCAAAAGCATTGAACATAAACAGTAACACCTACAACAGCCTACAACAGCTCTCATGAAGTAAAATTTTTAGTGATATATATTGACGATCGGTTGAACTGACGAGGCCACATAGACAATCTTTATAAGAAGCTTAATGCAGCTTGTTATAGCATAAAAGTGCTCTCTAAATATGTTAATTTGTCAACATTGAAAACTGTGTACTTTGCAAATTTTGAGTCTATTGTAAGAGTTTGAATTACAAAACAAATTTAAAGTAAATAAATTACTAACTGCCACGGCCATTTATATATAAGAATGCCTGCTTTTTATTTTTAAAAACAAATCTTTGTTCCTAAAAACGAACCCCAACATGAATACCCTCCTCGAGCATTGATTTACAACTATCCAATGCATCGTCTTACACTAACTGAAAAGAGTGCTAATTATAATTGTTTAAAATTATTTAATAAACTTCCATGTGACATATATTGTTTAACTGTAACATTTGTTATGAAATATTCTGACGCCAATTCATCTAATGTTTATATTTGTATGATGTAACATTTCATGAATAAAGTTATTATAATAAAAAAAACAGGATATACTCCTTCGAACTAGCAAGTTCTCTTCCTCAAACCAGGTAGACGAAAAATAGTGTTATGTGCTGCCCTCTAACGGGGAAAGATGTGATTAAGTCCCTGTTCAAGGTGAAGGGAAACCTGTTATTCTGTTACTCCCTGACTAGTAGGGTGGCGCCGTCTATGAGCCAATTGACGAACAATCATCTAGTACATAGTAGAAAACTATGGAGGATTCTAGAATAGGATTCTGGTACATTTCAAGTGTGTATATAAAGAGGTGAATCCAGCAGATGGGGGAACAGTTCAGTTGAGTGAAGTATGCAGTACAGTTCAGTTCAAAGTAAACAGACACAGAGTTTTTAGGTTAGACAAGAGTTGACAAGTTTAGAAAGAAAAGTACATAGTGTTTTAAAAGTAGTGAATTCATATTAGATTAAGTTATTATTAGTTGTGTGATTTTTAAGTATTTACTAGTGTAATTTTAGTGATAAATAAATCAGTGGTTTGTGAAGATTCTTGTTGCAAGTTATTTGAACCCACACAGTATATACTGAAATCTGTAAATACGTAACAATAGAATCAAAGACATACTCTTTTTCTAGCATAGATAAGTTTTCTAATTGTAAGAATCGTCTATTGTTTGTACATGCCACCTAAGAAACCCCCAGACTTGCAGCAATCGGCAGAACTTTTTAAGGGAGAAAATTGTCCATTAGAGACTATTATGCACAATGGAGTACGCATTCTTCTGGCAATGTAAGGAGATCTTGAATCAGAAGTATCCATTGACAACTATCGATACATGGCATCGCTGTGAAATTGTCGACACTTCCACTACTGCTGCAGCTGCTCACCAACACTTGAGTCATGAGTATTATCAGGAATTGTAGAGAAAAACGATAAATGAAAACAATCACAGACGTAGTGGGAATAGTGGTGGGTAGTGGCGATGCATCATCACGTCTTACGTCTTTTATGTCGCGTGCATTAAAATGAGAGAGAAGGTTTGGGGGGGTTTGTTTTCTTAGCGTCTCACCTGGCACTTCCCTTCTTGATGAAAGCTTTGTCTTTTATGTCGCGTGCCACCCCCTTCTCAATTATAGGTTTCCCGCACTATAATACAGAATTGGCTTGGTAATGATTTAAATCCTGAACAGGGGGGGGGGTGGGGGTGAATGATCAATAATGATATTTTGGAGCCCATAGAGTTGCTATTGTCACCTTAGCCAGATGTACTTCTAAACACCATTTTTTGCAATTGCACTAAAGGATGTAACACAAATTGCAGGCGCATAAAAGTTGGGCTGCCCTGTTCAATACTTTGTGGCCATTGTCATGGTGATCAGTCGCGTCTCAACGCAAAAATCAATAGTGCTATGGAAGACTCAATAGAAACTATTGAGGATGAAGCATATAATAAAATTAATCGTGTTGATCTCATCACAGAAAATATTACAGAAGCAGAAGAAAATGATGATGATGAAGTTAACAAAGGGAAAAAAGAGAACAAAGAGGACCAAGTGGAAGGGTAATGAAAGAACGAGGACGAGCTATAGAATGTACTGAAAAGAAGGAAAAACATGGAATAGGCCTACTGGGGAAACCATGTAAAGAAACGTGCCTTGCACCCTACGTCTGTATTGATGTGGAAACGGATGCATCGCTGCTCATTATTTCTCTAAAGTATAACGTGAAAATGGCTGATTGTACAGAAAAGATGTATATAACCTTTTTGGTAGGGAATTTCCTAGTCTCCATTTTTTGTAATAACTAAAAAAAGTCGTACGACCCACAAGAAGCGAGATATTTGCGTGAAAATAATTTATGTGACCTTTGACCTTGAATAACTGAGATCACAAGCGCAATACCGATGGGGACTTTTAAGACATTACTTCTAAGGTCAAAATAAAGGCGTATCCAAAATTTCAGCTCAATTGGATTTTTTCGGCAGGTGCATCCTATTGTGATTGGAGTGTTAATTGAATCTAGCAGCTAACAATTACATCAATAAAACAATTAAATACAACTTGTACACTTCACAATTCAGTTGGCAATGACTACATCTAGAATCGAGAAATAATTTAAATATTTTCTAGTACTAATCAACAGCTCAATAATTCGTAAAAAGTTAACAAAACAGATAGCTAAATTTAAAACTGCACTGGCCAAGTTTCCATATCTACGGTTACTCTAAACAGTATTATACCTACTCGACATAATACAACAAAATATTTTAAAGGAAGTGTTACCTTTAGCAAGGCACATGAGAAATTACTTATCCTATTGTTTAATTATACATTTAATTACGCAACAAGTTGTTGCAGAAGTCCGGTATATTGCTCATAAACAGAACTCAGAATTTTTTACTTTACTCTCATCTATAGATAAAAGTATTGATGTCGTGAAGAAAATCTAAATTCCAGATATTGATGAAAGTGGACGGTTTAAAGTAAAAAAATACCAAATATACCTAAATCGCCATGCAGCCTGTATGTCTGTTAGCCTGTCTATAAGTACGACTGAAATCTGATACTTTTGGGGTTTAACTTCGAAAAAATAAGCTGCTTAGAATATCGGTTGATTTTTCATACATTGGCAGTAAATGGGTCTTAGAAATGGCGGATTGTGCTCCAAAAAATAATTGGGATCGATAGAAAATCAAAAAATAAAGAATAAAAGGTCACATATAATTTTTCATAAATTCCAATAGTTACTAAACAATTGGGCTGAATTGGAAATAATGTTTATTCTCAAGATATCCTCCGTTTTTTATTATCTGTAAAATGGCAAAAGGACTACAATCTAATGCTAACTTAAACAAGTGATGTTTACAATTTTTGTTGAGAACTAGTGAGTAATCAATTGAATCATAGGTATTAAAAAAGATTACTGTAAATTTAGGATCGGATTAAAATTATCTGATAACAGAATATGAGATTGGCTTGTTTTGATCAGGTAACTGATAATTCAGTAAATACTTTAAGTACACTATTTTGCTTTAATATGCTATGAATTTTATTGTGCACTTATGTTTAGCGCTCAAGGTCAGAATTTATTTAATATCCATTTTCGAGATTGCCATATGAAAATAAATTCTTACTTTGTCACGTTTTGTTTCGGCTGTGCCGAACCTTACTGAAGTGGTTCTTGCCTTGTAAACGCTTGACGGAACGATATAAGTAGGGGAAGTATATTTTCCCTTTATCCTACTTCCCCATCGCCTATTCTATTAACTGCAACTTGTGCTGGCACATTTTATTTCACAGTTAAGTGGACAGTTTTTATCATCGAGATAGTAGCAGTAGTGAAAACTGCAAATGTGTGTGAGATAACTCAGCTAGTCCCTGTTATCACTCCTCAGTTCAAATTTTAGTTGCGGTAAATAGTAACATTACAGGGAATGGCTGTTGCAACATGTTGCAATGTTCGCAACATACACTATATTTATGATAATAGGCATTTATCTCTAATCATTAAAGTGCCTCAACATGTTCCTTTCAAACACACATTTCCAAAATTTTTGTTTAATAAAATTGAACTCTTCTATGTAAGCTGTGAAAAAACAGTTTTATGAAGACATAAAAAGGATGGTATAAAATTTAATTTCCAATCGTTTAGAAAAAAGTTTAAGATGATATATATTTTTATGCCATATGAAGGTATTTGTGCTTGAGTGTTTATACCCACATACCTCCTTTAGACACTATTTAATGTTGGACATTACAGAAATGAAATTGCAAGGTAAAATATTCTGTTACTTGTGCATGAAAATGGTCACATCACCTACACCTACAGCCCATCCTGGTCTTAATGTCCTGACTACTAAAGATTCTTTGTCTCGTTATCCCCATATTACACCTTAAATTACGCCAAATTAAATACAATTTATTATTTAAACCAGGACATAGTTTCCTAGTTATTAAAAAGAAAATTTAATTCAGCAATATCAAGATTGATCATAAAACAACCAATAAGAAATCCCATGCAGCTTATTTTCTCAAAATTTGATTCTCTTTCAGTTGTAATATTTTTTTTAGGCAGGAGGGTGCCATTCATTGAAAAGTGGTTTTATTCACCCTTTATAAAATAGCAATTGATGTATCTATTGTTAAATTATCAAAAGATATCCATATGATACATTTCCTAATTAAAACCTCTAATTACTGTACTATAATTCCTGGTGCAAATTAAAAAATATTTAAAAAAATACAAATTTTATAGCACATTGCAACTAGACTGTTTTCTAAGGATTAAATAATTAAACTTCTTTCTATTAGCTAAAATTTTTGTTAAAGGCAATACCCAAAAATTTATTGTAAAAAATATCCAGAATTGTCAGACAACTGACATTGGTGACAATGATTTGACTAGTCCGACACTCACTGTCACAGCTGTTACAATATTCCGCTACAAGAATGGCAATAAGTTAATTCCAAGTCATATTTTTTATCATATTTGTCCACCAATGGTTTTTTCCCGTAAATACATACACTTTATACGAGCAATTCGAATGGTACTTGAAACTGTGCAGGCGAGTCCGAGACTGACAAAGTAATCAGCCTGAATGAACCATCTATGACTGCACTGGTTTAAAGATAATAAAACGGACAGACCTACTAGCATAAAAAAACTAGTAAATCGTTTCTCAGCAGTCAACGTGAACTTGTGAGATGTACTGTCAATGTGCCAGTGCAGTGCATAAATACCTATTATAATATCAAGCGTAGGAGTTTAGTTAGTTATTGTTCATATTTATAAATATTTACTACTATATAAAAGGTAAAATATTTTAATTATTTACTAATTTATCATGGCTTTCTGGAGACTATTTGAAACAGAGGATAATATAATAACGCCTGAAAATCTTATCATTTTCTTATGACAAGCATTTCTATTTACCTCCGCCCATGTACAATAAAGAGATGCCAACTGTTTTTGCCAGCTTTTAGTTTTTATATGGTTTCAATTAAGTTCGTATACACTTTACATACAATTTCACATATCTCAGATGTGTGAACTAAATAATGTTTACAAATTTGGCCACAGATGGCAGCTCTAGTACCATCTCCAAAAATCTATTGTAGTTGAGCAATGTAATTGTTGTATGTAAACCTAAAAAGAATTTTTCCCAATACTAGAAAATTTTCTCATAGTTTCGATACTCGTGAAAAATGAAGTAGCGTATAAATTATGGCCATCTCTTATATATTGTCTCAGTGGAAACTAAATTATTATTATTATTATTCATTTAGAATATATACACCGGTATCATGTGCCTTAAATAGGCAATGGAACTCTTAGGCTGGTGCCAATAACTTTTTGAAAAAACAAAAATTATTAACAGGCAAGGACCAGCCGGAAGCTTTAGTTAAGATTATAACTAAGAGATAAAACAAAAATTAAACACAAGATAGAGTAAAATTGTGAAATGGGGGTGCTGTTTAGGGGTTGAAAGTGGTCTTTTGCAATTTTGGGCGAAACATGACCTCCTAGCGGAAAATGTCTGTTACAAAAGTTGTAGATAATAAGAAAAACTAAAACATTCAAATCAAGCATTTTTCAAAATAATCTCAAATTTTCCGAAAAAACGGCGAAAAACCGATTTTTCGGTATTTTATTTTTTCTCTTGTAAAAATAATTCAATTTACATTATGTGACAGTATACATTTTTGCATTGAATAAGCATGATTTTTTTTAGAATCTGGGAAACGAGTAGCTTCCGAAATATTTACATTTCTCGAAAAAATACCAAAATCTTCCACGGAAAACTTTATTGGTGATTTTTTTATTTAAATATTCTATCCAAGCTCATTTTAACCATTGAAATGTCTACTCTAAAATGATCTATATATGTTGAAGGTTTATTTTTCATGAAACCGCTTGAAATTGGAAAAAACAAAAAATATTACTTTTCGTTTCAAGAACTTTTCAATATTTTTTATTATTTTCAATTTTTTTATTATTTATGTAAATAATGGATTCAATTTCAGTGATAATACGACAATATTACTAAGGTTGAATGAATTTAAAGTAAAATAGTGGTGGAAATCATTCTGAAACTTAAGTTTCTCATGGCAATGCACTTTATCGTACTGATAGTCGTAAGCTAGCGGCCCAGTCTGCATTTTTATCAACGTATATTTTACTATTTTTTCACTAAATAAATGGTAAAATGATGAGTAATCTGTTTTAGGTATATTTGAATAATATAATTTGAGTAAATAATTATTAAGTAAAACAATTAATTTATTGATATTTTTTTTTACAAATTTTTCGCTTCGTCTTCAGAAAAATATTGTTTCATCATTTTTTTATAAAAATAAAAATTATAAAATTCTAATGAATTTTAGATCTTTTGCATTGTGGTTGTTCTTCTTCATCATCAATAAAACTTTCAAATTCCGAAGGATTTTCGAGATTATCGACGTCTTCGAGCTCTTCAATTTCAATATCAAGACTTTTCACTGGCTCTTCATAGATAATCTCTTGGGAACATAATTTTAAATATGATAACTACTACTTAATTCTACTTCGAAACTTGAGTACAAAATTAAAAAGGGGGTGTCTTCTGCAATTTACGAGTTTATTTTTTCATAGATGTGTTCTACGTTGTTGTAGGAAGCAGTTGTGATGAAAATTTGCGCATTTTTGAAAAATCTTTGTGGGGGGTGTAAAGGTGATTTTTGACCAAGAACTTCTGTAAATTTTGTTTTTATAGTTACCCTTCAAAAGATATATTTTGTGAACTTTGAACTGTATAAAATTCTGATTCCCAGTATCCGATTATTATTATTCCCATTCTTCAGCATCCGATTCCAAAGGTTCCGATTCTGTCCATCGCTAGAATGTATCTTTCTTTGTTGTTGACAAATTAACAAACAGATATTCTCATTCGTCATTAGACGGAGGCACGTGGTCATGTCCGCACAATACAATAACAGATCGTATGCAATGGCATAGCCGACTTTTTTAAATTACTTTTTGTTTAATTAAATCTATAACCGTAATTTTGAAAACAATGTAAAATAACAATGGAAAGTCCTAGGAAATGTATTGTTTTCCACATCGAGTCTTAATATTCCAGGTTTTTTGCAAAATTTATGAATTTCCCTGTGATTTCCATGTTTTTTAAAGGAATTTTAAAATTCCCTGAGTTTTCCATATTTTCAAGGTTTTCCATATGAGTCCGAACCCTGTAATATATTTGTGTACGATTCGTGTTTGAAACAATTAACTGATTTTTGTTGATAAGCAGCTTTTCTGTTATATTTTTTAATTAAAATATTCAATCATCATGTGGTCTTCTAAAAGACGCTATCCCAAATGCTTCCACACAACTAGATGACTGAATAGGTACTAAGGTACTACTCCAAAACGAGCTCGGACTCTCTTATCCCCCCCACCATTCAGTTTAGGCGAGCTTGAACCTTTTATAAGCACACTCCAAGTACCTTTAATATGAATTTCCGAATTCAGACTTTTGTAAATTTTTCTACCACGTTTATATACATAACTTAAAATATTTTTTATTAATTTATTAGTTATTTAAAAGTTTCAGGATGGTTTCCCCCTCTTTCTTCAATTAAATTCATTCAACTTTAGTAATATTACATTGAAGTAAATTCTGTCATTGAAATTTAATCCATCATTTACATGAATAATAAAAAAAAATCGAACATAATAAAAAATATTGAAAAATTTGTGATTCGAAGCATTTTTTTTAGTTTTTCTCAATTTTAAGCGGTTTCATGAAAAACAAACCATCAACATAAATATACCATTTTAAAGTAAACATTTCTTCAATGGTTAAAATGAGCCCAGATAGAATATTTAAATAAAAGAAAAAACAACAACAAAATTTTCCATAGATTTTGTTTTTTTTCTTCGAAAAATGTAAATATCTCGGAAACTATTTGTTTCCCAGATTCCAAAAAAATCATGCTTATTCAATGCAAAAAAAAGTATGCTTACACATAATTTCATGTAAATTGAATTATTTTTACAAAAGAAATAAACAAAAAACCGAAAAGCTGTTTTCCGTAATTTTATCGGAAAATATGGGGTTATGTTGAAAAATTCCTTACATGAAAGTTTTAGATTTTTTAAATTATATACAACTTTCATGAATTTTCATGACATTTTCCGCAAGGTCACGTTTCGCCGAAAATTGCAAAAAATCACTTTTTACCCCTAAACAGCACCCCCATTTTACAATTTCATTTTATTTTGTGTTTAATTTTTGTCCTTTCTCTTAATTATAACCTTAACTAAATATTCCGGCTGGTCCTTGCCTGTTAATAATTTTTTTTTAGCCTTCAAAATCCGCTTTGGCACCAGCCTATCTAGGATAACTACCTTGCGCATTTAGCCAATCTGATATTCGATTCAGAGCTCTTATGCCAAAAATATTTATTACTATTTTTTCCAAAACCAAAACCTAATTAATAAGTAGGAAATGAAATATTTACTGTATATCAATGATCAATAAAAAGTTGATAAAAAGCAACAGAAAATAACCAGTCAAGCCAATATTGGTAATACATAAGGCCCACAATAAAAAATTACCTCTCAGACTAATTGAGCTGGAAATGAATGTTATAAAAATATGGTGGAAATTGACGATTTTCTCAGTTTTCAGAAAGGCAGATTCTAACTTTTTTGTAAAAAATACTTATTTAACTGGTTTATGTAAAGAATGGTAGAAATCGTCTTTAAGCCGAGTCCACACATTGGTTCACATGGCCAGGTCAATGTTTATTCCAACAATGGCTGTTCTTTCACACATTACAAGTGGGCATCCACATATTGGTTACACACTTGCCACATGGTCAGTTCACAAATGACTAAGCCAACGTCGAAATGCAACAAAGCAAAATATGGCCAATGTGTGGAGGGGGAGTTTAGTACACGAGAGAGCATGCACCAGTTATTTGAAGCGGGACAAAAACCCACAACCCTACGGCAGGTGGCAATTGCAAACGCCAACGTCTGCCAGCACCTTCACAAGTGCGAACACACGCATCCACACACTGGGCAAGTGACGCTTGCCATATCATATGGCCAATGTGTGGTGCCGGCTTTACGCACAATCCGTTACTTGCCTTAGTTGTACAAATTGTGATATTGTCAATTTTACCACATTTTTATGCAAAGTGATGGAGAAAATATATAAAATTTGTGCCCGGCACATCAAAATTTACATATGTATGAATACGATGCTCTGCTCAAATAGTATGTAGGATTGTTTTTTTTTTGTAGGTCTGTGTAATAGGTCCAACAACAAACACTATCCGTATATAAAAGGCCTATTAGCTTCAATCACATAGAATACAGTAACATCGTAACATTTCAAACTTAATCTATATAGGTACATCTAGCATCGTATAGTAGTGACTGGAGTCGTGCTCTAATATATCAACAGAAAAGTAAATGGATGCGGAACGACTTGCTAAATAAAGTGCAAAAGTAACTGGGAAACAACATGCTAGGCGTCATTATGGTCATGCATCGGGCCTTTGGGCTTCAAGTAACATACTAGTTATAAATGATTATACTTTTGGTTAAAAGCTTATGTGGGGCGCCACACGTCTGGATCTTCCATAAGAGTAGTGCGGTGGTCAGTCTGATTCAGACCAGAAGGAGAGGTGGCCATTTGTGGAGAAGCAGCTGCCGCCATGTCCTGTCTAGAGGCTCTAAATTATTAGATTAGAAATGGAGAATGAAAATGTGCAATGTATATCATGTTATTAACAAAAAACCTCACGTATTCTTGAACCATCTTTTCAATATTAGAAAAAATTGTGGGCATATATGGGTTAATTAAAGAAAATAATAATAATGGCTATTCATAAGCAGCAATTGAGCTATATGTATTGTGTATTATGGTAGTAAACTATATTATTTAGTCTATTCCTTTGAAGACAATAAATGAATGATCATTAATGCGGAGTCTGATGATTGATTCTCATGAGTACAATGTACAAATCCATGATTATTTTTCCCTCGGATTTTATAATAGCAACAAAAAGTTGTCATCGGAGCTTTTTATTGAACTGGTGAAATTTAAATTAAAATAAAATGTAAGCTTATTTTCATTTACTTATTAGTTATAAAAAATTCCAATTCTCTACGAAATTCTTTTAGGTGCGGCACCTGCCTTGAATCCTAATACTTAAATATTTCAAACTATAACAATGCAGTATTTGTTTTGTCAGTTCAATTCAAAGTACTACATTCAAGATTTATTTTTGCTTCGTGAAATTATATATATATATAATATATATGTCCCGAGTCTACTGAACAACACTACTAATAGTTTATCAGTGAATTTAACATATAATATGATGGAAAACATCAAACCGATGGCAGACTAATTCGTTTTGTTAAATCATTGTTTATTGAATAGGGCATCTGTCTTTCAAGGTCATTGTTTGGAGGTCATACAACTTGGGAAATGTCAAGGTTCATAACCTCAAAACGTTTACTTCAAATAAAATCCATTTTAATTTTCACTAAAATGTAATAGCTATTTAAGGGGTGATATTTATTACAAGGAATCTAAGTAAAGTTGCGTTGTTTGTTTCGCCTCCAAGCGGCACTTCAAAAAATGTGACGTCACATGCAGATGACCTATTAGAAGAAAAGGCCAGTATCTCATATACTGCTCAACACTACTTAAAATTTACATAGATTATAGAGATTTTTTTTTCAAATCAAAGTTTAAATTGTTCTTTACATGAAGATATGTCTGCTGGTATAAAAACTTATCTATGCAGACTTAATTTTTAAGGCAATTTCCACATTTTTATAAATGTAGGTTATTGATCATACATATGCTTTGGGATTATTTGAAAGAATGTAGTTATTTCTATAAAGAAATAATTATATTCAAAATCAAATTAATCGGCAACCAATTTGATATTTTCCATATCTGTCAAATTCGCTATTAAAATTTCTATAGTGCTGTCCAGCAGGCTTTTCTACGATGTGAGCTCAAATTAATAGTCTTTCCAGGTTTTCAGATCATTCAATTTCAGTATATTTAAAAAGAACTTTTCAAGTCAATGTTTTAAATGAGGATGCAGAAATAGAAAAATATTTTAAAATACTTGATGCACGAAAAAATTCCGCACCTGGTATTGATAATATCCCCTGAAATGTCATTAAAAAACTGTATTATGCCATTCACTTATATATCATAAAAAAAATTCAAATTTAGCCTGTCACATATGTTATTCCCAGATGAATGGAAAATAGGAAAAATTGTGGTTGTCCCCAAACCCAATTCAGATCACTCGAAGACCAATAACTCTTTTTCCAGCGCTTGCAAAACTATTTGAAAAAATCGTGAGAAGTAGAAGCTCTACTTTACATCCACTCACAATACTCGTCTCTAATATCTAAGCAAATTAATGAACCTAAGAACAGCAGCTCTTTTCCTCAACATTAAAATGGCTTTCGATAATATATGGCATAGGGGCCTCCTTTATAAACTAAAGAAATTGGAAATACCAGACTTTCTAATTCATATAACAAAAGAATTCTTTCAGTCCAGAAAACTAGTAATTTAAATAAACAACTGCACATCTCAAGAATTTATAGCCAAACAATGCATACCTCAAGGATCACCACTATCGCCTCTGCTTTATAACTTATACACTGCCACGATATCTTGACCGACCGTCCAAATCACTCTTCCTACATACCTGCTACAATACGCTGACAACACAGCTTTGATAGCACATGAAAAACTATGTCGAAAACAACAGAAAAATTACAAATCCTTACGGACAGAACTCAAGCCTGGCTAAATAAATGGAGATTAGAAACCAATACTTCCAGTTCCTCCACCACACTCCGCCTAACTCTTCCCCCGCCATTACTCTGGTTCACTATCAAGTGTATCCTGTTGCAAATGTCAAATACCTAGGAATTTATTTCAACCAAAAGCTTAACCTAAACCACTATAACTTCAACAAGAACATTCAGACTGTTATATCAGACAGGGAGGATTGGAAAAACGGTCCTCCCATAACAGCACAAACAGTCTGGTACACTGACGGCTCCAAGACAGAACAAGGAGTCGGAGCCGGGATTTACGGGACAAGGTCAAAAGCCAATATCCTGATAAGTCTAGGGAAATACGCAACGGTGTTTAAGGCTGAAGTGATCGCCATACACTGTTGCGCAAGGGAGATAATAGGATAATAGGACAAGTCACTGTTAACCAGTCGATTGCCATTTTCTCTGATAGCCAAGCGGCAATAAAAGCAATCAGTTCCATGCAAATCAACTCGAGATTGGTGGGACTGCTTGACAGCACATACAGAGCTGGGAAGTCAGAACAGAGTGACCCTAGCATGGGTACCAGGACACGAGGGACACAGAGGAAACGAAAAGGTTGACCAACTGGCCAAGGAAGGCACACTTGAAGCCCCGATAGGACCCCAGCCCTTTTGTGGCGTGGCAAAACCATGCATACGAGCAGCCATTAAGAAATGGGTGCAAAATAAATCTCTGGAATGGTGGAGGAATCTCCCAAGACAGAGACAGGCCAAGGAGTTCATTAATGAACGTTCAGCCAAATTTACAGAAGATCTACTAAGCCAGAATAGGAAGGCCATCAGAGTAATAGTAGGCCTTCTAACTGGCCACTGCCGGCTCAATATACACATGAGTCTAATGGGCCTGGCAGAGGATGCGTCATGCAGATTCTGCCAAGAGGAAGAGAAAACCTCAATTCATGTATTGTGCCACTGTGAAGGCCTGGTGAGGCTGAGATTCCAAGTACTCGGAGAAGAAAAACCAAGGGCGAACAGCTATACAAAAGGCCTTTATCAAAGCTGTGGAGTCTAATACAAAGGACAAAGCTGGATGAGGTACTATAAGGAAGATATTCTGGGAGCATCACAATAGACCTGAAAAGGTCACGGTGGTAAAGGCTAAACAACCAGCTCCTTCGTTAATCTAATCTAATCTAACGTAAACCATCATACAAAATTAGTGAAACGAAGGATCACATCTAGAGCTAAACTCTTCAGGTCTCTAACATATAAAAACAAGAGCATTAATCTCACAGCTGCCACCAAGATCAACAAAACTATGCCGAACAATCCTAGATTATGGACATACCCTTTTTCTTAATTGTCGAAACCCAGTCCTAAAAAACATCCAGGTCACCGAAACATCAGCTCTTCGAATAATCACCAAAATTCGTCATCCTGCCAATCCTTTGCAGCATCCTTCTAATGAATTCCTATACTGTAAAACCAATATTTTTCCAATTCATGAAAGATTCCAGAAGCTTCCTATCAAATTTGTAAATAACAACCAAAATATTCAAATAATGGAGCCATTGTTGATTCCAAGAGCCGATAATGTACTATCAAGCCACAAATTTCCAGAAAGATCTCTACAAGAAATCTTAACGTATATGGCAACTGTACACTAACAAACTTGAATTATTGATGGAAGACTATAAACATTTTTACTTCTTATCTTATAGAATTATAAAAGTTTTTATCATAATTAGAGTATGTTAATGAATGAAACGACCTTAAAATATGACGATATAAAAAAATAAGATACCAAAAAGTAGATAACAATAACAATTTACAGTTTAGATTGCATCTTGATTTCAAAACCAGGCATGTATCCTTACTCAGACAGATGCTAGATGATGCTTCAGTCCCTAATTTAACATATCTTTCTACATCTTGGATCTGGCAAAGAAACCGTAAGCATATCTCCACAATTCGTGGGAGCATGAATATCACCAAAAGACAGCATTCTCAACCTACAAAAGTATCTTCCCTATGAAAACTATCATGCTTACAATAAAAACTTGTTGACAAGCACTGCACTTTTTCGCTCCAGTCCCTTTGCGTATAAGCACAGAAATAAACTTACTGCGTCGCTTGACTGAATCTGATCTTGACTGAATCTGATAATGTTTCGTTTTTATACTCATCAGAACCTGAGTTGTTGCTTTGGCTTAGAGAACAAAAAATGGTAGGTTTCCCATAAATATCAACTTTTACTCTTACGATAATTCATATTTTCTTAATATCTGTAAAGTACTCGCATTTATTGACATAAACTGTGCGTTGACAGAATTTTAAATATTACCACGTAATTGCAACGTTGCCAAGTCGCAAACTCCTGCTCACCAACTTATCTGAGACAAACTGAGAGCAATCGAAAGTCACGAATTTTCAACATATTTTCCAGAAAAACAAATACCGCTTACGGTAATTTTTTTAGAGAAAAATACTGCCCTCTTCTTCTTCTAATAGCTCTCAGATTTTGAAGAAAATCGTAAGTAAATTACCGTTGTAATTAAATAAAACGTAAGTGAATATGTGATTTTATAAGACAGTATGATAAAATGGGAATTTTTGGTGCTAATATTTACAAATTTAGTACAGCAACAACTACTCAAATATTTCCACGTATACAGAACATTAATAAAAATATATGTATACATTTTCAAGATAAATGTAAGAAAACTTTTTTTGTTGGAAACGTCCTTAAGATGATAAAGTTAAAAAATATATTTTTTCAAAAAAAGTAATTTTTTCACAATTTTCAAGAATTTTTGAACTCCTTTATTTCATCCCATTTTTATGTAAACAAAGCACAATTTACATACAAAAACAACTTTCCAAAATTGTCATTTAAAAAAAAAAGATCAATTTTGGACAATTAGGAACCAAGCAAAACTACTTCTGTGCCAGATGGCGTTGGCGCTATTGCTCTTTGAGACGCCAACTACACTTTACCAGTGTTTCGGCGACGCAAGCACTGTTTTGCGGCAAGGACATGCAATAATAGTTAGTAAATTCCAAACGTGCAATTTTCAAACATTTATTCTGTAAAAACGGTAGTAGCTGGAAGAGTGTGCTATACCGCGATCAAAAGAGCAATGATAGCGTTTTATGAACATCGTAAATTGTGCCTGCAAATTTAAAAATTGAAAGCGGTACAACTCTACGAAAAGGGATACTTTTGATGTTTCGCAAAATCGATCCGATGTCTCAAAAAACTACTGTGAATAATCGAAACTCCAAGTGCTCATAACACAGCATAATAATCTGGATTGGATTGCATTCAGTTGGCCGTGCAGCGTACCATCTTATTTACTTGTAATTTGCTGTTCTTTGGGTATTTACGATTTTTTTAATTATATGTAGAGGAGGCCGATTAGTATTTTCACAATCACGGCAAATATAGAATTAACTATTAACTAATTAATGAAGATTTGAAAAATTCTTGTTGTATACGTATATTGCATTTTGTTTACATAAAGTGGAATGAAAAAAAAGAGTTTAAAAAAATGCATTGTTGACAATTTATTTATTTATTTATTTTGATTTATTGTCTAAACAAGAATAACTAAATTACAAGATAAATTAACAACATATAAACAAAGATATAATAGTGAATATAACTAAAAGCTAACACCTATAAAGATAAATATAAACAAATGCACAAAAGTACAAAGTATAAGATAAAACAAAGAAACTATTTAAAATGCTTGTGAGTTGAAGAGAACCTTTTTAATATTATTTTTACAAGTTATCAATGAATCATTATATAGACCAATGTAATTACATAGATTATTGAATTTTTAACACAAGGCGTAAGTTCGCAATTTGATAAGCATGGTAGATCTTGGAATATGTAGGTAAAAGCAATGTTCACTTCTGCCATGCAAACATGGAACTCGGCAGTTTAATTGAGATAAAAGGTCTGGGCAATCAACACTATTGTGAGCTAGCTTGTAAATAAATATGCAAGAGTAATAGATCCTATTAAATAATATGGCACTCTCTATTCCTTGCGGTGGGTAGATACCATCATCCTTATATTCCAGATATTTCGTAAGGATTCTCTGAGGAGCTTCCAGCTGATTTATATATTTATGGTATATTGGACACCAGATTAGTGAGCCACATTCTAAACATGAGCGAACATATGAGTCATATAGTGTAAGACAGGTATCCCGGTTATTAAGGTTTTTGCAGTTCCAAAATATGAAGCCCAACATTTTCATACTGCGACTGTGATCGTATTAACATGATGAGAAAAATAAAATTTTGGGTCAAATTGAATGCCAAGATCCCTAACCAAGAAGCATCTATCCAGAGGTGTATCAACAAGTAAATAATTATACTGAATATAAGTCTCCTTAGTAGTAAAAGTTATAAACATACATTTACTAATATTTAAATAGTTTATTGTCAGTGCACCAATTTTGCAATTGTTTAAATCATTCTGCAGTATTATACAATCGTCGACTGTTCCAGTTTATTCAGCAAGATTCATGGTCTAACATGTTAAAGGTCTTCGAGAAGTCAGTATATATTGTTACATGTTTACAATCTCTCCACTTCGATATCTCCAGGGGTTTCCAAATAGGACACCATGGAACTTTATAGAATGTTCTGGAAATTTCTTCGCACTAGCACGAATAAGTCTTATCTAATGTCAATATCACTTTCCAGTTCAAGGCACTTCAATATCTCCAGTGGTTTCCAAATACAACACTATGGAACTTTCTAGAATTCTTCAAAAATCCTGTTGCAATTCGGCTTCTGACAATTGTTACGTGTTTACAATCTCCAGTAAACACTCCGTACGTAGGTTCAATAAATTCCAACAAGAACTTTCATAAATGACTATTCTATTAATCACTTAATTACAACAATTAAGTCCTTATACACATTGGTACACACTAATTACAAGTTCCATCTACTATAGTCTCACTACATCTCCTATTAAACTGTCCTTCTCGCGTTTACTGTATATATACCCGCGTCGAATTTACTCGATCATTCTAGAATCATCTCGACACTTTCAGCACTTTCTCGTACTTTCAATGAAGCAGTGGCGTAGGCATGCAATAATATATATACATATATAGTATCTACCTAGAGCATGTTATCGAGAGCATTACTATCATACTGGGTATTGGTCGCTAATTAGACAGGAGCGTGATGGATCTATAGTTAGATATTTGATTTACACAACCTGCTTTGAACACTGGACAAATTTTTGATACCATCCATCTGTCTAGGAAACAATTGGATTTGAACGACAAATTAGAAATTGCAAAAAAATTTACTTATTTAAAAAAAATATATAGTTTATATCTTTATTATCTTAAAGTTCTCCACTCTCGCCCCTGCTCTACAATATATATTGTTATGATATATACAACTATAATTTGGATCCCGAATATTTAAACCTTGACTCAGATATCCTACAATATGCCCATGATACCGCTCTCGTAAGCCACAATAAGAATATCCCTAAGACAGTGGGGGCACTACAGCAGCTGATGGACAGAACAATAACATAGTTCAACAAATGGCTAATGAAACCAAATCCTCTAAAATCACAATACATAGTGTTCAACCATAATGCATCCCCAAGCACCCCAACAATGACTATAAGCAATAACGCAATATATTGCCAAACTGAAGTAAAATATCTTGGAATCGCAATAGACAATAAGCTTAATTTTAACAAACATGTTAAAATAATTAAGAAAAAATGCATCACAAGAAGTAGACATTTCCGCAGCTTAACATATAAAAACCAAGGGATTAACAAAAAAAAACTGCTGCCTATATTTACAGTTCGATCTGCCGACCCATATTGGAATATAACCACCCTCTATACCTCAATACGAGAAAACAAGTGAGAAAAAACTTAGAAATAACAGAAACAACAACATTGCGATCCATTACCAAGATGAGACATCCCAGAAATCCTCTTCATAATCCTCCCAACACCCTTCTCTATGAAATCACGCAAATAACCCCTATCAACCAAAGATTACAATCCCTAACCACAAAATTCGCTAAAGAAGATTATAACATAGAAATCATCCAACCACTCTGCAAAATAAGAAATCAAGGAATACCCAGCAGAAGAAAATACCCAGAGCTAACTTTATGGGAATATATCAGTTCTAGGAACAATTGTCAATGAAATAATTTTATATTTTCCATTCTAGTGTACTTTTTTTTTACATAACATGAATATAATGTACTTTATAAAATGTTTATATATAAAAAAATCTTTATATAGTTGTAACAGGCTGAAGGACTTCGGTCGATGGCCTATTGGTGTTACCAATAAAATACTTTTATTATTATTATCTTAAAGTATGTCCAATGATCTACGATTTAAAAAAAGAAAAATTTATTCACCTTGCCTCCTTGTTATTTGACAAAGTTCTACTTGACATACAGCATCCGCTTTAGATGCATTCGATTTGCTTATAGATATGCTTTATTTTCAACAACTTTGGTGAAATTCGATTTTTAGTTCATCGACCATTTTTGATGTTTTACATTCTTTTTTTTTCAAGATGGCAGGTTGACCTATAAATATCGGACAGATCTAATTTCTAAATACTAATAACCATATGCTACTAATGCTATTAATCACAATGATTTTAAAGGGTTTTCGTCCTTTAAAACTAGTTCATTTTTTTTTAACATATGCAATATATAATCAACTATGCGGTGTACCAGAGATAATAGGCCCAAGTCACATGTGCTCTGCACATATCAGACTCTCCTCAAGTCCTCATTTTCTCAATGCATTAATATCCCGTTTGCAGGCCACGCAAAAGAAAATCTGTATGATCATAGTTATATATCATGAGTAACAATAAAAGAAGAAGGTATATTTGCCAGCTTAGCTGAAGCTATTCCCATTACATTCTTGGAAATTAAATTGATCTACAATAAATACACACCACAAATGACAAATGTTCTAAACTCATCAGCTGTTATGAATAACCACCATAAAGTTTACAAAGATTTTTGTTTTGTTATTTACAACTGTCACAATGTTAGAAAACAAATTAATATTTTCTATTTAAGCACATACACTAACGTTTAACAAATAATGAGTAACACTTAATTTTGCAGACGGCCCAATTTCTAACTATTATGATGAGGATGATATTTTACAATGTACTATAAGATTTGTATTTGGTTTTACTTACTTCCTTCCTAATGCCATCATTCCATAAATAACACCAGTGGCAAAAATGAGGCCACTCCCAAATAATGTAGATAATCCGAAACTCATTGCGATTGGCGGTAGAGCTAATCTAAAAATAAAATGTACTCATTTATGTTTATTGATTTTTATTAATTAATAATGTATGCTGCACAGGCAACAAAATAGGTTTCTTATAATCATTTACAATGACTATAAGAGATATCATTTACCTAATACTATTAGGGTATATTAAGTTTAATAATAATTTCAGGAAGGGAGTCAGAAATATGCTATTTTTTTTTTAACATTTATTTAACGTCGGCCTACTTCTGCTACTAAGGACTAACACCAACGCCTGTAGACAAGCTGCTCAACCAGGAATTTTTGCCGAACCTCTTTTCTTTCCAAGAGTAGAGATCTTTTACTTGCCTAACATTTAATAGACAAGGGACAGCCCTGTAGACTGATATACAAGTCCCTGAAAGATGCGAGGCAAGGACGCAAGTAACTAACCGCGCCCAACATTGCTTTACATCTCATATCGAAATATGTACTTAGTAAAGACGCACATATGCTCGCCCCATATATTAATTGTAAAACCTTATTATAAATTACAAGAATATTTTGACGATGCATTTTAATGTATTGTCATAGCAAACTGTATAGTAGAATGAGGTCACGGTGAGACGAGAGTTCGAGAAACTTTCATTGGTGTTCCAATAATACAACAATCATCTGTCTCGCTTTCACATAAGCGATGTAAAGGATGGATTAGGTCTCTCCCCTCTACCGCATTCTGCTATAGTGATTTCCTCGACTATAAATGTGATATTTTTATTAATTATTTTTAAATTGTTATTTATTGTATTGTTTTTATTGTGTATTTTTTTAACCTGTTCGGGGACGGTAGCTCAGTGTGTTAAAGCGTCTGGCTAGCAAACTGAGTTACCTAGCGAAGCGGGTTCGATCCCCGCAAGGCGAAACAATTTTTCATTAAAAAAAAATTGCCCCAAGAGTGGTTCGGAGTCCACATTAAACTGTAGAGCCTTGTCTCTCTTTACCTAGCACAAGATCCTTGAGATCTTCCAGGGGGTTACTTCGGTAACTTGAGAGGCGGTTAAGAAAACATTTCAAGAAAACATATACTATTTTATGTGCCTAGTTTCTTAGTATTTACTTTGTTAATGAGAAAATCTTTCTTTGGACAATAAAGCATATTTTGATTGATTGATTGATTTCCCCGATCTGACAAATTGACAGAATTCTTATTACTTTTCTGTTTATAACATAAACATAAATCTACCTCTTCTCTTAAAAAATTCTTCTATTTTTTCCTGGTCTTGAAAGGACCGCAATCTTTTTTTTAATTTTCAACTTACTGGACTCTTGGAAAGCCTTATGAGCATTTACCCACCTGTCCATCTGACCAGACCACCCCTGCTTTTAAACAAGTCTCATTCATTTTTTTTAATTCATAAAAGATTCAGTAGATGCTCGGAAGTATCAGATCAGATTGTAAAATTAAGAAAACGTCAGGGGAATAACTTACCATATTCATCATTCTAATCAAACATTCACCTCATGTATTGGAATATGTAGATTTAGATATATAAGATGAACCTATGTTGCACGGAATGCTTGTTGCATAATTATCTGTGTGCGCGCTTATGTTCAGTAGTAGTGTAGCTGTTTCTGCACTTTGTCAAGATAATGGCAACTGTAGTGATTTTTTTCAAAATGCATCTGCAGATGACATTAATTCAACAAAAAAAAAACCTCTACATTAAAATGGTTGGGAGATAAGTCAATAATAATATAGGAGTGAAAGGAGTCTTAAAAAAGGCTTCTAGAAATGTACTGGTATCTATAGCATTCCATTTTAAAAAATAACACGATAGCCAATCTATTTTATTTTTATTGGCATTTTCGTTAAAAAGAATTACAGTACATTCAGCAAATTGTGAATCTCTTTTCTTACATTGCCATTTTTGGCCTTTATCCTGTTTTGTAAATAATACTTAAATTCAATGAAGTCCTAATCTCAGTAAATACGGTATTGTATATATATTTTCAAAAAGTGCTTAAAGTCCGATTTATAAACTTTTCCTCTGCAATTGCGGTTGCAGTTGGAGTTGCCGCAGAAGTATCAGTTGCAATTCATGAAAATTTGTCATTTATAAACTCTTACTGTTGCTGTCTGTTACGTTTGATTTTGTCATGGCAAATGTAAGTATGGTATTTTGCATTGGTTTTGCAGATAAAAAGAAAGTTCACTTATCAGTAGCATTTTAGGTATTTATTTTTATTTAGTTGAGTAACTTCAGTCCTTAACATTACTTGTTTTTGGAACTTTTGGACTTGTGGTTATGTTCGCTAAAAGACGTAACCTGCGAAGGTATATAACATTTAAATATTGAAAAAATTTCACAAAATCTCAAACGTCAAACACTAGTCACATTGTTTGCTCAAAATGAGTACATTCCTTTCACTTTTTACAGTATTTCCGCTACTGAAGCTGACAAGCGTAGCGGATTTGAAAACTACAATTTCATTGGCTATCCGCTGGTAATTTCGCAGCGGTTGCCATTCAATATAAAAGTTGGTTATCTACCTGCGGAATACAAAGCGCAACCGCAACGGCGGCGGATTTTATAAATGAAAACATTGCTTTCATATTCTTCATAAACACTACAGGTGTGGCAACTGTAACTGCTATGGTTAATTTATAAATTGACCTTAATGCCTGTGAATTTAACAATAAATCCGTATTTTGTGGATACGCATAAGTAGCAACTTACATCACATATCCGACTGCTCTGTTCCAGTAGGGTCTTCTGTCAACAATGTCACTAAATTTTTGCACTGGATCTATAAACATACAACAGCAAGGTGCCTCACAACATATTACAGTAAATCCTGCCAGTATTTGCCATATACCACCTAACAAAGCAGTAACATCACCTCCCAGTATTCCTACACAGTTCCATACGCCCAAGAACATTGCAACTGCAAAAATTAAATCGTTAAAAGGCAATTTAAAACAATTTTGTCATTTAAGACTAACTAAAGCCTCCCACTGTGCCGAGCCCTCTGCCCGAAACTTTCATCCACCAGGGTACATCATCTTTTGCTACCGGATCTTGGCCCGGACGAGCCATTAACGAGGATATTTTATCCTGAAATGACTGAAACAGAATTTAATTACTATTTGTAGTCATTTGAATACATTAACTTACCATTTTGTATCAACGATTACTCTACCGTAATTCGCAGATATCTGTCAAGCAACACTCGCCTTCTCTCTTTCGATAACTGACACAAGTCAAATCACAAAGGAGCACGCGCAGCAGTGTTGCCAATGGCACAAACCTCGTTGGCATCACGAACTTGCGTTGGCATCATAGCCCGAATTTATCCAGTCATCCAGTCACCAGTCCCAAGACTCCCAAGGATTATAAACATCAAGTCCACCTGGCTTCCGAAAAAATTCGAGTTCGGCAAAGACAGAGAAGAAATTAGACACAACCGAGATTGGATTGATAGACACAGCATAATCTCCTTATGCTGTGCTAAAGATATTATACCGGTTGTCGACTATTCTGCTTTATGACGAGGATCTGTTTTTCACACGCACTCGCACTGTTATAGGGTAGAGTAAACTCATTAAACATGATTCGTACTGGCCTATATTATTATTTTTTTTTTATACATTTATTTAACGTCGGCCTATTTCCGCTACTGAGGCCTAACACCGACGCCTGTAGACGAGCTACCCCCAACCAGGAATTTTGCCGAACCTCTTCTCTTAAGAAGAGTAGGGATCTTTTACTTGCCTAACATTTAATAGACAAGGGACCGACGGCTTTACATTCCCTCCGAAGGATGGTATATCTCCTATACAACCCTCGCCTAAGGTTGTAGAGCTTCCGTGCATACACTGATATACAAGCCGCTGGAAGATGTGCGAGGCGAGAACGCGTTTTCCGTTGGAATGGTCACCATCCAAGTACTAACCGCGCCTGTCGTTGCTTTACATCGCATACCGAAGTATGATATATATTATTATCATTTGATATTAAATATGCATAGGCTAGGAAATGTTTATACCTTATTTGTTTCGCGTGTACGTATTATTCGCATTTAGTTTGCTTCTTTGCAATTGATGAATTAACTTAAATAAATAAAACTAGAAATATTTAATCAAAGCAGTATCCTTCTTATTTATTTATTTCTAAACATTAAACAAACATTTTGGATCAAACCCTGCAAGGATTGTTAACTACTACTAGTCTTTGAGTCTAGGTAAAGTCGAGTTTTTTCAAATCTGACCAATAATTTTCTTCCCTTCTTATTAATCACATGACATGGTTATTCGGTGGTCAAGTCGGATGACACATCAAGAGTAAATGAGCTGGCCAACTGTAGTTCGGTTTAGACACTGTTTTAACTCATTTCACTCCAATAGTACTTTTACCCTTCGAATGTGGCATTTGGAGTGAAATCTGAAATATTTTTAGCGTTCGGTCATCACGGAATATAGTAAAAGACCTCCTCGCACTCATTCAGTTCCACCACTCCACAGACTACCAGACTGGCAACTCAATGTTAAATTTTTGTCCAGAAATCTATCGTTCTCTCTCTCCGATTTGCGGAAGCCAAATTCAGAGGGCGCCACAATTGCAGACGCGGGAGATTTGACCATTTGTTTACTTTCACTTAGTTTATGAACATATTTGACATTTAAAATTTGTGATCAAAGTGTAATGCCGTTTCATGCTTAATCTTTGATCACAAATTTCAATGTCAAATACGCCATATTATATATATATATATACTATAGGAAATTAAAAGTCAAATTTGTAATACATTATAGAACTTTATTTTGTCAGACATAAATAAACGTAATAAAAATATGACAAAGGAAAAATACATAGTAAAAGAAAGCATAAAAATTAAAAATACACAAATCCTTAACCTAAATAGATACTTTAAAAATTACATCATAAAACTTGTATTTTTATGTGGTCGAGTGGAAGAGCAGCTTTGCTGAACTCCGCCACAAATAAAGACAGTTTATTATTATTATTAATATTTAAGGCACTTTTGTTTTATTATATTCAATTAAATTATCAATATCAAGAGAACCATATTTATATTTTACAATAACTCTCTTGCTAATTTCTTTTCGTGTGCATTTATTAATTGTAGTAAATACTCGCCTTGCAATCTCTTACATTATAACAATGTTCTCGAAATTCGAATTTTCAGTGATGACAAGGTTAGTACCTCAATAAAAAAAACTCAAGGCAAACATGACTACAGTGGCCGGATTCTAAGTTCCTATCGTATCGAATCGATACGATAGCAACTAATTTCAAACACGTGTCGTTTGAAATTCTAAGTTGTTATGGAGTAAACTGTTATAATATTGTAAGACTGAAACAATAACTTCTTTGGTATCGAGCATATTATGTCGATTAAGAGTTAAAATTGTTATAAGATAGTATACTTAGAACCACTAGTATCGTATCGACTTGATACGATAGCAACTTAGAATCCCGTCGCTGCACCTGATGAAATATATGGTTTTGCACAGCGTAGTTGAGATATTAAACAGTCAACAGTACTTGACTTTAGGTCCTTAAAAATATTTCTGACAACATCAGAGTTACTCAGGTCACATATTTCTTTTATTTTATTTGCTCGCTCTTTACACAACTTTTTTAATTTTCGTATGTGATCTGCCTTTTTTGAAATTACCTTAAACATAACTTTCTTCCTTGGAGTTGTATCTTCTTGACACAATTTTTTAAAAATTGAACTTTGGCCTCTGAATCCCCCAGATTTTGTATACGATCGTAGAGGTGTTGATGAACGATCAACTGGAGTACTTGGCACACTACTAGATGTTTCTGGATGTGGGTTTTCTAATTCCTCATTATGTGCAGAAGAAAAACGAAGACCATGTGATGTCGATGGTAGACACATATCTTCTTTGGGTTCCTCAACCTGTATGGGTACAGATGTACAATCCCTTTGTATTTCTACTGTGTCTCCACATGGATACCGGGTAGGAACTGCATTTCTATTGAGGATGTAATTGGTATCATTTGAGTATGACTAGTGTGAAGTGCTTATTACACTTTCATTCCCATTAAGTCCTGCCACATTTTCGATCTGAAAACGATAATATTTATTTATTTATTTGAAGTAGATACTGTGGTAAGGCAGAACAATAATTTAAAGTAGTCTTACGATATTTAGAAATATATATTGCACTGTGCAAAAACCAAAAACTGAAAACAAAGACTGGAGCAAATGCACACTTACTTATGAAGGTTCCTGGAAAAATAGTGCAATTTTTGCACATCAACTTCTTCAGTTCCACAAACGATGCAGAAGGCAGCAGACATTTTAAGAAATAATCTGTAAAATGCAATATTATTTATTACTGTAATCCAATGTATATTTGCACAATAACACTCACCTAACTCCTCTTTGGAAATCTAAATGTTTAAAGGGCACTAAAAACTACGTATTCTACATTAAAAAATCAAGTTTCTACAAAAATACTATCACCAGCACAACACAATCACAGTACACAATAAATAACAATGGATGACGTTTGACGTGACAAACGACATTTGCGTTAAGAGCGACATCTGAATTTGGCTTCTGTTGCCTCGACCTTGACCGGATAAATTTCTCAGGGAAGTTGCCAGTCTGGTAGTCTGTGACCACTCCCACCTTGCGAACCGAAGAGTGAACATGCGCGTTCATGCAAAATAAATTTTGATAGTTAAATCACAGACTACCAGACTGGCAACTTCCCTGAGAAATTTATCCGGTCAAGGTCGAGGGAACAGAAGCCAAATTCAGATGTCGCTCTTAACGCAAATGTCGTTTGAAACGTCAAACGTCGTCCATTGTTATTATGTTATTAATATTGTGTACTATGTGTACTGTCATTGTGTTGTGCTGCTGATATTACTTTTGTAGAAACTTGACTTTTTAACATAGAATACGCAGTTTTTAGTGCCCTTTAAAAATTTCTATTTCCAAAGAGGAGTTAGGTGAGTGTTATTGTGCAAATATATACATTGGATTACAGTAATATATAATATTGCATTTTACAGATTATTTCTTAAAATGTCTTCTGCCTTCTGCATTGTTTGTGAAACTGAAGAAGTTGATGTGCAAAGATTGCACTATTTTCCCAGGAACCTTCATAAGTAAGTGTGCATTTGCTCCAGTCTTTGTTTTTAGTTTTTGCACAGTGCAATATATATTTCTAAATATCGTAAGACTACTTCAAATTATTGTTCTGCCTTACCACAGTATCTACTTCAAATAAATAAATAAATATTATCGTTTTCAGATCAAAAATGTGGCAGGACTTAATGGGAATGAAAGTGTCAGAAAATACTATACGCCATCTTAGAATTTGTAATAAGCACTTCACAGTAGACTCATATACTCAAATGATACCGATTACATCCTCAATAGAAATGCAGTTCCTACCCGGTATCCATGTGGAGACACAGTAGAAACACAAAGGGATTGTACACCTGTACCCATACAGGTCGAGGAACCCAAAGAAGATATATGTCTACCATCGACATCACGTGGTCTTCGTGTTTCTTCTGCACATAATGAGGAATTAGAAAACCCGCATCCAGACACATCTAGTAGTGTGCCAAGTACTCCAGTTGATCGTTCATCAACACCTCTACCATCGTATATCAAATCTGGGGGATTCAGAGGCCAAAGTTAAATTTTTAAAAAATTGTGTCAAGAAGATACAACCCCAAGGAAGAAAGTTATGTTTAAGGTAATTTCAAAAAAGGCAGATCACATACGAAAATTAAAAAAGCTGTGTAAAGAGCAAGCAAATAAAATAAAAGAAATGTGTGACCTGAGTAACTCTGATGTTGTCAGAAATATTTTTAAGGACCTAAAGTCAAGTACTGTTGACTTTTTAATATCTCAACTACACTGTGCAAAACCATATATTTCATCAGGTCCAGCGGCGGGATTCTAAGTTGCTATCGTATTAAGTCGATACGATACTACTGGTTCTAAGTACGTATCTTATAACAATTTTAACTCTTAATCGACAGAATACGCTCGATACCAAAGAAGTTATTGTTTCAGTCTTACGATATTATAACAGTTTATTCTATAACAACTTAGAATTTCAAACGACACGTGTTTGAAATTCGTTTCTATCATATTGATTCGATTCGATAGGAACTTAGAATCCGGCTACTGTAGTCATGTTTGCCTTGAGTTTTTTTTATTGAGGTACTAACCTCGTCATCACTGAAAATTCGAATTTGGAGAACATTGTTATCATGTAAGAGGTTGCAAGGCGAGTATTTACTACAATTAATAAATGCACACGAAAAGAAATTAGCAAGAGAGTCATTGTAAAATATAAATATGGTTCTCTTGATATTGATAATTTAATTGAATATAATAAAACAAAAGTGCCTTAAATATTAATAATAGTAATAAACTGTCTTTGTTTGTGGCGGAGTTCAGCAAAGCTACTCTTCCACTCGACCACATAAAAATACAAGTTTTATGATCTAATTTTTAAAGTATCTATTTAGGTTAAGGATATGTGTGTTTTTAATTCTTATGCTTTCTTTTACTATGTATTTTTCCTTTGTCATACTTATTATTACATGTTTATGTCTGACAAAATAAAGTTCTATGATGTATTACAAATTTGACTTTTAATTTCCTATAGTATATATATAATATGGCGTATTTGACATTGAAATTTGTGATCAAAGATTAAGCATGAAACGGCATTGCACTTTGATCACAAATTTTAAATGTCAAATATGTACATAAACTGTAAGTTAAAGGAAACAAATGGTCAAATCTCCCGCGTCTGCAACTGTGGCGCCCTCTGAATTTGGCTTCTGCAAATCGGAGAGAGAGAGAGATAGATTTCTGGACAAAAATTTAACATAGAGTTGCCAGTCTGGTAGTCTGTGGTTAAATTACACTGTTATTTTTTGTTTTGCCGGTTGATTTATAGTTAATTTAATCACAGCTGTAATTTAATTATAACTAAATCTAAATACAATCTAATAGTACAACGTGGGTAACGTACAAGAGTTTTGCTATTTTTTTTTTAAATAAATCTTCGAATGTATTTGGAGACATTCGAAAATGCATTTTAAACTGGTGATCAGTCATATTTGGAATACTTAATTCTGCATAATTGTCCACTTTTCCAAAATATTTTCTTCTTAAGAAGAATCAACCTTGAAATGCGTTACAGGAAAAATTATATTATTATTCATAATTATTTATTTATGTAAATAATTACAGGAATTTAGATAAAAAGGAGATATAAAACCAGATCCCAAATACTTATGGAGGTTAGGTGCGAAAATACTTTTTGACGATTAGAGTATTTCGCGTTGTTCGAATAAACACAGTAAGCTATTTTCACCACTGAAGACCACTGATCTATATGTAGATCAGCGCTGAGGACAGAGAATATAGAGCTGGCATACCGCAAGGTTTGTAAAGTAAGATAGGTAGCATGGTAACTTTCAACCAATCAGAGATCACTATTTAAAATGCGGGAACGCGTCACTCTGCCTACTCATTCGAATTTCTGGCATTCAAACCATTAGTATAGAAGTATAATTAGTTATGAATTTGAATTCCGTATTTTGTATTTTTTAATGTACAAGCACAAATTAATAAATTGACTTTTTTGATTAACGACTATTAACATCGACAACGTTTTCCTTGAAATTTAAAATTGACATTACTATATATATATCAAATTTATAAGTAATTAATGTATGCAGTTAAAGAAGTACATTTTATATCAAGGGACTGAAGTAGGTTCTTTTAATCTTTGTGCAATTTCTTGCCGAGACTTCAGTCTTGATTGCATTGCTTATAATTCTTAGCGAATTTAATAAGTTATAAGATAGATGAAGAAACATACATGATACTAATTTTCGCCCTAACGAAAAGAGTTACTTAGAAAAGTTTCTTATTTTATGACGTACCTACTGAGTAGAAATTTTTCCCCAGGCCAACCTTTACAATTATGTAGTATTAAAAAAATTTTATGCAAATTTTTTATTAGAATTAGATGTGCATACAATAATTTATTAAAAAAATTTAACAAGAGAGCCATTAAATTTAGTCGTCATATTAAACACAGCAATTAATAAGAAAAAATCACTCATTGGTTTTTCTAATATTTCTTTGTATCATATGAAAATAAATTTTATTTATTATTTTTTTACGGAAGGAAAAAAACATCAACATCTCACCACTCTCTTTTGCCTTTTTTGAGTTGTTTTTGCAAACAGCTACACTACAAATTTCCTCCAGCCATCTAATAATTGTATGTAACATTTTATTTGTTATTATTATGAACGGAAAATAATAAAAACTGTTTACCTTAAAATTATTTCTGTAAATACACAGGTTACAAAATTCTATATACTATGAGTCTTTTCTCTTTAACAGTAATTGTCAATTAGATTATACACTAAATAACTATAACTGCACGATTATAAACACAAAAACAACAAATATTTCGAAATAACTCAACAAATAAGCGCAACGTCTCAAAAAATGCATACGTACAATTAAGTTTTAGTAGGCACGATGACGCGCAAGATGGCCGCCTTCATCGTAACCCCTCCATTCCGCTCAAGTTACCATGCTACCTATCTACTTTACAAACCTTGGGCATACCGGCCCTTGATTGAAGCCGGCCGCCATTATGAGTATGACCTGTCAATAGTGTCAACTACTTGATTTAAATCTTCTAAAAATAAGTTTGGTGCAAAATTACAGTTTTTATTGAAAAACTGATATTTTGTGCCATCTATTTACAATAATAATTTAAAAATTTCTTTAATGATGTCCTGGCTTCCCGCCATATTTTGTTGGCCCTGTGACGTCACAGTTGGCTTCAATTTATATGTTTACTTTATCCAGTGAACTCTATAATAGAGTTCATTTACATTATCAGATGAATATGTCAGCTCTATATTCTCTGTCCTCTGTGATTTTCACTCTATGATCACGTGATGTAAATCCACGCTCACTCCACTCTGTCCCCGTGTGTAGAAGCAGAACTCAGCTTATCTCATAGGTAATAAACAGTCTGTGTAATAAAGGTAAACGTGGAAGAAGAAGGAGACATAACCTATGTCGCTCAAAAATAGCTTTGTTTTGTAATATTTTCAAATATTTTATATAGCTATAAAGGTATTATTTCTAATGGCTGGAGAAGTAGTTGTTGATGCTTTGCCATACATTGATCAAGGATACGATGAACCTGGAGTCAGAGAAGCGGTACGTAAAAATGTAATATTAAGGTTATGGTTTTTCATGTTAAAATTTTAGGCTTTTGCCATGGTTGAAGAAGAATGTAGAAGGTACAGGCCTACAAAAAACTACCTAGAGCACTTACCTCCATTGAACGTCTCTGCATTTGAAACTCTTATAATGCATAATGAATTTGAAAGACTTCAGAATCGTCTACCAATGGAAACTCTTTCAATGAAACGTTATGAATTACCTCCGCCTCCCAGTGGAAAACTTAACGAAGTTAGTGCTTGGACAGAATGTGTTGATAATTCTCAAGCTCAATTAGAACATCAAGCAGTGAGAATATTAAATTTGCAACTAATGTTGGAATATTGTTGTCCTGCATGGCAACGATACTTGCAAACTTTAGCCGATTTGGAAAAGATAGCATCTAAGAAATTAGCAGAATTAAGACAGCAACTTCAAGAAGTGAATTGGCAAAGAAAATCATTGCAAACTAAGGGTGGAGAACAATTAAGAGGATTAGAAGCAAAATGGGTATCATTAGTGTCACAGAATTATGAAATTGAACAAGCTTGTTGTGTGGCGGAAGAGTACATAGCACAAGTAAAATACAATCCTCAATTACTTAGTTACCGACGTTCTCAAGCTCAAAGTGTATAATTTTACTGCCAATTGTTTATTTTTCAATTGAAAGTTAGTAACCTGTGGTTTTATTGGAAACATAACTGAAAAGTTCAGTTTATATGTTGTGTGAGTAGAGGATTTAAAACAGTCTGAGTAGTTTATTTATTAGTTTTATATATCTAGGGCGAGCTGAAGGCAAAGCATAAGTGACCAGAATTCAATTGAGTTAATGTCAATGTCATCATTGTTGAACTAGGTTCAGACAAAAATACTTTGCGGTACTGTTGCATAAACTCTGTCCAGCAGAATAGATTGCAGTCTAGGTTGGCATAAAATGGCATGTTATGTTCTGATCACTATTTTTAAAGTAGTAGTATTTTGCATAGTTGATAACATTTTGATAGTAATTAGGTTTTTTCCAGGTTATTCTTTGTTTCTACTTCAGTTTAATACTTTGCTGTTGACTGATAATTAATATGGCAAACCCAGCAAAAATCATTAAAATGTTCGACAAAGGAAGAATATATTATGTTGATAAATTTAGCAGCGGCAGTTTCTCCATTGGGCCATTTGGTCAATGCCTTCGCCAATGGGATAGCAGCACTGTTATTGGACTTATTCCACATGTAAAGACATTGACCAAATTACTCAAAGGAGATACTGCCACTGAAATTGTAAAAATTTGGAGAGGCAATTGATACAAGTTGACATCTTTAATACGATAACTTATTGTAAATATTCTGTTATATAATAATTTTTGTAAATATCCATTTATCAAATTATGCCAGATTAAATCATTATAGTTTATTTTCCTCATTTTGATTTATATCCAAGATATTTAATAGTCCAGTAGCAATTTCTTCATTTATGGGTGGCATAGCATTTCCAATATTATACAAAACAGTTGCAATAACAACTACAGATTTCTTTTTTATCGATATTTATGAACAGAATATATTGAAGTTACATTTGATGTTTTGGCCTAGTAAACTTTGTTTAAATAATAGCTATCAGTGATTCAACTTGAATTTACCTAAAACTACAGTTAATGCTTGATCGAAGTTACTACAACTGGAATTCAGCGGTTGAACTCTGATCTATGATAAACTGACGTTGAACTCAATTGGCACAGCATGCCCTTAATATTCAAATTTATTGCAGTATAACTGTTGCTTCTGTTATCGGCAGATTCTATGACTTTTTCAATAAAATTTATAATTATTACTGATATTATTAATTTTATAATTCGATGTGGACACTGATGAACACTTCGACTATTTCTTTTATTTTTTTGAACAATAGATGAATATAATTTATTAAAAATCAGGACAGTCAGGCAATTTTTTATTTTAGTGGTTTTGGTGATATAGCAACTATTTAAATGGTAGAATTATCGAGATTATAGTCGGTACTCTTAACAATGGCACAGCATTTTTGGGAGATTATTGCCTAGAGGAGTCCCGATGGTTCAAGAAAGACTTCATAAAGAGTAAATTTGATTTGTATGAGATCAAATAATGACAACAACATGGCTCATCCTAAAAGCCTTAGGATCTGAAAAAATATTTACTCCTTCTGTAGATACAAAATCCGGAAGACATGTTTATTAATTTGGTGGAAAGCATGCAGGCATTATAATGTGATCATTGATGCAAGAGAAAGCCACATCACTTACAAAAATGGATGTTTCACAAAAACAATGAATATTTACTTTTCAAAATTAAGTTATTTGTCCACTAAAAAGGAAATCAGTAAAATGAGAGAAATTATTATAGACATTTTTTCATATTTGGTCCCAAAGGACCTCACACCAAACTTATGAGATATGAATTCCTGTCAAATGGGTTGAGGTTGTAGTATATTGTTCTCCTCAATATCCTGATAGAATGTCTCGGTGGTCGCAAGGTCCAGAATACTATTTTTTAAGAATGAAAGCTTGAGAATATGGTTAACTTTTGATAAATTAAACGCAAACCTACATAAGAATTTAAAAGAAACACCTCCAACATTTTCATAGTAGTTCATAATAAAATATAAAAAATAGTGGTAGGTGTGTAAGGTGAGGATATTCGACAACTAGATATGGCCAAATTAGTTGCCCCTATCCTCTACCACATATTGTACACGATGATACAGTGAGCTTATTTAGGCCAACTAAATGTTGAGCATTGAGCATATCTTGTACTGTGTTAAGAGGCAAAATGGTCGCTTCTCATGGTTCAGGATATAGATAGATACTTTATTGATGTTTACACACAAAAACAATATTGATTTACACAAGTCAAAGGGGGAACAGTTTTGGTTGGCATGCACATTAGGTGGTACTAGGTAGAAATGTCTAACAAATATATCCAATCACAAATCATTCAACAGCTGTCAGTGTATACATAAATGTGTCTGATGAGCCCCAAACAATGCAACCTCTCTTATTCCGATTATAAAAGTATTATTATTATGGTGTTAAGTGGCAGAGCCATTTAAACTTTTGGTTTACACAGGATATTAATGGTACAAATCATAAAGGTTTTTAAATGCATTCGTTGACACTGCACAAACATAGTTATTCGATAGAGAGTTCCAGTCTCTGTTTACTCTATTTGAGAGAAAGTGCTGGCGACGTAGTTTACGGAATTTGCTCCTGACTAGTTTATAATTGTGACCTCTTAGTCTTCTGTCCATATTTAAAGAGAGAATGTTCAAATCCACTGAATAATAGCCATGTAATATTTTATATATTTCTATTAAGTCGCCAAGAAGCCCTCTATCTGTTAGGGTAGTCAAGTGCAGTGCTGGAGAAAGTTTCATAATCTGTCTTTAGGTTTGTGCAAGCTAATGAATGTCCTTGGCAAAATATGGGTTCCATACTGGTGCGGCGTATTCAGGTATGGGCCTAATATAGATTTTTTCAAGAAGTTCTGATGAGATATTCTTAAAAGTTCGAGAGACCATATAAGTGAGTCTGTTCGCCTTTATGATTTTTCCTATGTGAGTTGCTCATTTTAGGTCTTTACTTATAGTGGCGCTAAGACCTTCTTGTAGCTCCACGTTTTTTATTGTAGTGTTATATAGTAAAAACTGGTGGCAAGGATTATTAGTGCCAATATGAATAATACAGCACTTGTTTTCATTGAGCGCAAGTGACCAAAGGGTGCACCATTCTTCTATTCTCCGTAGGTCTGTAATTATCTCCTGGTAGTGGGCTAATGGATTGTTATACATCTTGGTATTATCAGCAAATGTTGAAATCTCTAAGTTGTTTAACCCTACATAAGGTCGCTAATGAAAACATTAAATAAAATGAGTCTCAGTATGGGACCTTGAGGGACTCCATTTGTCATTCCGTAGCTGTCCGACGTTTTTCCATCTATTCTCACTCTACCATTCCTGCTAGACAGAAAATACTAGTAATTCATTTCCAGTACTTTGGAAATTACAAATCCTGGTTGGTAGGAAGCAAAAACCACGAGCTTGGCCTAAACTATGAAAATAAATGTTATGCGGTTTTACTAAATTAACTTGACTTTTTTTGCTGGAAAAACGTAGATTTAACACTGACATCGTATTTTTGTTCAAACTAATCAATGGATTTGTCGACTCATCTTACCTTTTAGGTTTACTTGATTTCAATTGTCTCAACAAAACGAGGGCCAAATCGACTTTTGCAATTTCTTTTCATAATACTAATTATGGTAGCAACAGCCCAGTTTGGCTTGGTATTTTATACTAAGGATGTTATATTACTGCTTCTGTTATTCATAGAATTGTCATTACCCTGCAAAAATTGTGTCTTAATTTCTATCATTGATCTGAAATAACTTTAAGATCATGATAGTCTGATGTTCTGGATCCACCAAACCCTTCCTCATATGTCAATTATCGGCTATGTTAGCTACATTAGTCTTTAAAGCAGTTTTTCTTCATAAAGACATTGGACTTTTCACTTGTGCATATATTCTCGACACGGCAGTATTACTTTTGTCTATTATTATCATTTTTCCTATTAACACGAGCTATTACAAAGAAACACTTTCGAAGATATGTATTGCTTTTTTAAATTCTCATGTAGGTCTGTGTTCAATTTCTCATAAGTTAACCGTATTTTGAATTTTTAATCCTTCATATCTTAAAAAATTGTTATTTCCGGACCTTGCGACTATTGAGACATTTTAAGAGGATATCGAGAACAACATATACTAAAAGCTGAGACAATTTGACAGGGATTGATCCATTTCGAGGTTAGTGTGGGGTTCTTTCTAATTTTCCATAAGAACTTTATTTTTTATTTTGTAAACTCCATGCTTGCTTCAGTAAATATTCAAAGAGTTTCTAAGGCTATGCAAGAAGTCTATCGCAGACATTTGTAAACAGTAAATAATAACACCGATAATATATTATTTGTTTTATTTCTACCACCTCGAAATAATATGATCAGTATATAAAATCAAAATAAATATTCATTATTACAATATCATGTAATACACAATTATCAGACTGGATTGAAAGGCTTGGTAATTATAGTTCTTTTCACAATAAGAGAATAATAAATCACTATTTCAGATGCTTAATGACAAATAGAAATATAGGGCCGTTTTAATATTACGTCATGCAAATTTTGACTATCATCACATGTCAAATTTAAACATACCCTCCCTCTTAAAAAACGTATGTCATAAATTTCTTAAAAAATTTTTTTTCAGGCAAATTTTCAAGCAAAATCAATGAACGAAAAATAAATAAAAATCCATTCTATAGATATATCTACAAAGACTAATCATGATTGCTTTGATTATGAAGCAATTAGTATGTTACCTCCAAATTAATGACAGGTACTGAAGTTAATAATAAGCACCCCATTTTGTAAATTTAGAACAGTCTGCAAATATGAACAATTTGTTCGTAATGAAACAGTTTTGTGAAAATCACCTAGTCAAAAATATGAGCAAAAAGATTAGGCTACCACCCTAAAAATAAATTTGGAAAAAATTTATGATTGTTTGTTGATTACATTTTTTGTTGCAACACCCTTAGTTCTCCTCAGTAACAACGCACGAAAATAGTGCATCATTCTAATATTCCAACATTAAGTTGTGGAAAAATCTTTTTGCAATTGCTCACAATCTATTTGTGATATGATCCCATTTGTCAATTTACCTATTGCTGCACTAATTCTGACAATAACTGATGGAAAAGCAAAATCGTATACTCCATTTTCTTTTGCTATTGTGCACATTTTTTACATAATACTTTTAAATGCTATTTCTGGCAAAATATATCATGATTCATATATTATATATCACAATAATACTGCGATATATGTCAGAATATCGATAGTATTTATCTGCTAAAAACAAAGATTTTGGCTTGCAAAACCACTGTATATTTTCGACAGGCAACTTAGTTGTGAACATTATAAAATGGACACCCAATCAAGTAACCATACTCTAATTTTGATCTCACATAACGAAATAAGAACTTATAATGCCATGACAGTTTCCAAACACTATATCAAAATCCTTTATAGACTCACAACAAGTTAAGTCTATAGACTTTAATCAAATTAATTGAAATCAATGTACTGTTTTTTTTAGTGTACATTCAGTGTAAAATATTAAGCATTTACATTTTTGAATGTATATAATATAATTGGAGATTTTAAGATCCTCAGCAAATAACACTTTCTCACAGTCAATAATATGTACCAAGTCATTGTTGAAGAGCAAGAATAGTAAGGGGCCAAGATTTGACTCTTGGGGTATTCCGGAAGTAGGAATCAAACCTGTTATGGGATACATATTGAATTCTGCTAATTAGGACCTAATAAGTGCTATAGGAGATTCTGCAAATCCAAAGTTGTTTAGCTTACTCAATATTATTCTGTGGTCTATGTGATCAAAAGTTTTTGCAAAATCAGTATGTATAACTTTAATTTATCGTTGATAATCAACTATAGAAACCACATATTGAGAGAATACAGTTAAATTTATATATAGTGAAACGGCCTTCCATAAAGCCATGTTGATGTGGTGACATTGAATTTTTTTACTGCAGGATAAATATTTACAACATTGCAAAAAATAGAAATACGTTTATAATTAGTTATTTCAGAAGGATTGCCGGATTTAAATACCCACACATACTCTAGCAATTTTTCATGTATCGGGATAAACAGAGGTTTTAAGCATTAAACTAAATAATGAATATTGACGTTTGAAATGTCACTTGTGTGGTATCATTGAATTCACAAAATTATGCAGAATTCAAAAATGCAATAATATACAGGGTGTTCCATGTGAAAATCAAAAGTTAGCGTCACTTCCAGTGAAACCAGAAGGGAAAAAAATTATTAATATGTCAAGAGGTGACGTTTATTAAATATATAGGATGTTTTAAATTTCAATTGTTTATCTAAGGGGGTTTTCCATGATCCTGTTACAAGTGGTATAGTAAAGGGTGTTATGCAGTTTTTTGCTAACAAGCGGGGTTATGTATCATGCAACTTATATTACTAGTGACCAGATCTAATAGCTTGCCACTGTTATTTCAGACATTATTAATTTTGGTTAAGGTGCCCGTCGGGAAAAATTTTGCTGATACATACTCTCTCCAAACTTCGTGTATGGCTTCATTGGACCTAGTCTGACAGCATTTTCCTCTATAATTTTTTTTTGTTTTTGGGGCGTTTTCCCGCTAGATTTTCCGAAACATGTCATTTTGACGGCATATAAGAAATGTATAGATACTGTTATTTTTCCAAGTAGAATAGCTTAAAAACGAGAATTGAAACGTGAAAAATTATTGTCTGACAATAAATGTGGGTTATTGGGCGTGTCCTCTATCTCGAACATGTCGGAAAAACGACTATAAGAAAATTTATTAATAACCAGCTGATTTTCGCTGTATTAATTTATTAAAGCATACAAAAACAAGTTTTCGTATTGTCTGACGAAAATTATTTTTCGATTTCCCAGTCTGACGTGTCAAAGTTGTCGGTTTCATGACAGCAAAAAATTTATACATAACAATTTTTGACAATATTTTTTGATTTTTAAATAAAATTTATAATACGATTAAAAAAATTGTCTGACGGTGAAATAAAGCCTTTTAGCTGGAAATGTTAAATAAAAGGTTTTTCTATGGGGTTGTCAAGCTACGCTTGAATGTTACATTCATATGTATATATTGAGGCTAATATTTATAAATAACAAGCTGATTTTTTCAATATAGCTTAATAAAAATAAATCAAATCCAATTTTTTAACTGTCTGACAAAAGGTGTTTTCCAGTTTTTCAGTCTGACGCCTGGAAAATACAATTTTTTAATGTTGTAATTTCCTTCAAATTGTCATGATTATTTCATACTAATCATTGAAAAATCATTTTTACAATGTCAAAAATCATAAATAAATTGCTTGAACTTCGCACTTGAAAATATATCGTTTTATACAAGTTCACCTGTGTACATCTGTTTAGTACGCAGGCTCTATAATAGAACATAGGAGTGTTGTATTCTATAATAGTAGTATAGTACACGTGTAGTAGTAGAAAATTGTAACGGTTTATCTGATGCACTGATAACTTTGAAAAATGGAGTGTTTTTTGTGCAAATCAAAAAATAGTGAAGTATTAAAATTTACACCTCACATTTTAGATAGGTGTCAATTATTTTTAAAATCACGGCAATATAATAATCATAAATTCAGTGATGTTATACTACCAGATAATTGTGATATTGAATCTATTGGATACCATAGCTCGTGTTACCGATTGTTCTATGTGGGAAAAAAACATTTACTGAATGTAAGGTGAGTTTAATTAAAATCGAAAATAAAAATTGATTATCTCAGAATCCCCTTAAGATACAATCCCTTTAAGTAAATATTACTACATTTTCAGATTCGGTGCATCAAAGTGATATTGAAAGTGACAATGATGATTTATCAACTGATGATGATGATGATGATTTTTTATAATAATTATTTTATAATAATTGTTTTATAGTACTTGAAATTATTTTATTTTATACCTTTTTTAGAAGTTTTTTACAATAAAATAAATCATATAATTTAATAAAGTGCGGACTGAACAAAATTTTTAGGGCGATGCCAGGAAAATTAGTTTTTCAATTTTGGAAATATGTCGTTTTTCTGCTGCAGAAATTCGTTTTTCATGTAATAGGATAATTTTTAGCATCGCCCTAAAAATTTTTTTGGTGCATGTTTATTTTTTTTTATTCTCTGCATACTTCATATTACATTTAGTGCCATTTTGACGCAACAAGTTGTTTATTTTATATTTACTTTCAATTTGCAATGGAACCATTGAAAAGCAGTTAAAATTCTGATTTCAACGATATAGCACACTTCCACCCTTTCGATTTGGTTTCCGTGAAAAAAATTAAAAACAAAGCAAATATGGCATAGATCGCATTTCGCATGACATGATCAATGCGCGTAGCGGTTACATCGTGAAACTCGTCACATCACGTGTCAATTCACGTGTGAGGGTTTCTTCACTGCTCTAGAAGTAGAGCGGATTACGTTTAGTGCCGTTTTTAAATATATATACAGACAAATCAAAGAATTAAACTACAAATGTTCCTCTAAAATCTAGTAAAATTACTGAAATGCTAATGTTTGATTTAACAAAGACAGCCGCGAGCGATCGGATTGTAATGAGCAAATTTTGATGATTGTCATTGTCATCGTTTGTCATCCTATAACGTTGATGTCATGTCATGTTAATAAGATTTCGGCACATTTGTAACTTTTAGTGGATTGTCACAAACTTTAAAGGTAGATGTAGCAATATCAATATCATATGCTTTCTGTATCTTCGTTGGTGAATTTATTATAGATTATCACTTTGCCAATTTTCAGTTTGTTGCTTTACAAATCTGTAGTATTTAGGATAACTAGACTTTCTTAGTCGTTCAAGCGATGTTAAAGTTGTTAATATCCTAACAGTATATTATTCAACAAGCGATAATGTAGGTAATAACTCGCATAGATGATTGTATATTCATTAAGTTGAGGGTTTTTTAGTGTCCCAGAAGATCTGAAAAGGTTTTGGATGAGATCGGATTACGTTTAGTGCCGTTTTGTTACACAATTTAATGCTCTTTTCGGCTTCAAAGATCCACCGAGTGGGGAGGTTCCAGCCGCTTCCAGTAGCTGCCGATTTTTTTATTCAAAATGACATGTTTCGGAAAATCTAGCGGGAAAACGCCCCAAAAACAAAAAAAAAATGATAGAGGAAAATGCTGTCAGACTAGGTCCAGTGAAGCCATACACGAAGTTTGGAGAGAGTATGTATCAGCAAAATTTTTCCCGACAGGCACCTTAACTAGTTGATGTAAGTTACTTTCTTAACTCGTTGAGGGTGGCAATATTTTTAATAGAATCACCAGTGTGTGGTATGGGACATATGTGTCCCGTTCGTGACTTCTTGCTGGTACAGTACGGGACACATATGTCTCGTAAATCCCCTATAAACTTTTTAGAAAATTTTAATGTGAAAAATTATTTAATGTTAAAGAAAATTGATAGATATGGTTTTAAAATAATATTCTAGAAGGTGCTAAAACAGGACATGAATATCTTTGCGATTGCACCTATTATATCTTAAAAAAATATATGCATTTCTAGAAAATCAAGAAAAAGTGTTGATTCTCTTGGGCGTTCGTGGTCAAGGTACTTCTGTTATATCTACAACAAGCGCCTTGCAAATATTTCATTCGAACATCCAAAATTGACATTTTTTTTCTAAACCTTTCCATTGTATAAAATACGTGCAATTATATGGGTAATCTAAATATACGTCCAGACTTGCTTAAATGGTTCGTAAGTATTTCAATACTAGGTGAGATACGGGTCATATATGTCCTGTTGTATTTTATTACATAAATCAATTCAAGATGTGGCATGTATCACAGGGGTACCGAAAACTTAGAGAAATCTTGTGATTTTGGCGCCGTCATTTACGGAAATCTGATGTGGGACATATAAGTCCCGTATAATACTCATCGTGTTAAATTAAGCAAGTTTTTCATTTTTTAATATCTGGCGTTATGTATGGTTCAATAATGGATTATTGAAGTTTAGAGTATTCAAATAACCTAAAATAATAACATTATTTTGGTTTAATACAATATTTGCAATATTTTGCCAGGAATATAATGGTAAACGTGAAAAATGTACATAACAGCACAAGAAAATAAGGCTATGCAAATTTTTTTTTTATTCACATTTTGGTGTGTTGGATGTATTATTGTTGTAGATTATTACTAATGAACCACTGTCTCTGAAACAAAAAGAGTGTAATCACAAAAGATTATAAAAAGAATTTTTTCAAAATATTTATTTTGGGGCGCTACCCAAAATTTTTCACTTATATACTTTGGCTAGGCGTTTTTTAAGAAACTACTGTGTTGTAAACGAATAAGTTGCTATTCTATATCATGTCAAATGAGTCGCAAATGATAACAAATCAATTATTCTGTTTCCAAGGTCAGGGTGCTAACTTCACAAGATCAAAAATACTAAAATGTTCGTAGAAAAGGAAAAGAAAGGGGAAAATTTATCACATTTTGTTTTGAAGCCACCCTCCGAGAGTGCGACATAATTTTTGAACAGTTCTAAATGCTTTTAAAGATATAGTGGAGTACACATTTACTGAGCACTCAAGAAACAACGAAAAGTTTACTACCAGTAAATGCATACTCGACTATACCATTCATTTAGTGGAAATTTTGGTAGTTTTATTACACTTTAGTAAAGAAAAGAATTATAGCAACTACTCACTTTGCATACATAGTTTAACAATGATTATACTGCACAATTGTAATTGCAAATATATAAACCTAATTATTAACAAACGATAGAGTCTCTTATTTGAGCTCGACGAAAACAATTAATCAGAAATAAATTAAGGCACCTAATCAGGAGTAAATCCTAGAAAGCTGAAGAGGAGTTACATATTTTTAATTTTCCATAATAGACCAAGAGCTACCAAAGTTAAAATCGAATGTCCAAGAGGCTCCCTCAATTTATATGATTCCTTTTTCTAAAATGGTAAAAAGAAACTACAATTTTATAGGTCGTACATATTTTTTGGTTGATCAGAAATAGTAATTTTTTCCCCCATTACAAACAATATGGGAGTTGTAGCAATAAAAATACAATGCAAAAATGTGACGGTACAGAACAGCCCCCTCCCATAGCTTTTGTAGTGGTAAAACATTACAATTTTAGATCAATTAAATGATGTGATCTGTATGAAATGTAAAATTTTATTTTCTTTCACTTGACATGTAAACCTCAAGGTTCTACCTCTTACCGTTTCGAGAAAAGAAATAATTTACATAACTGTACACACCATCCCTTTGAGTAGGGTGTGGAGGCGCCTCGGCAGGTTTTAGCGGCAGGTCAGTCTCTAAATTACATTATTTTGACCAATTCTGTGTGTCTTTAAAAGGCTTTGGTTTTCAGACGGGACAATATCTGGTCATTTTTAGGATCATAAGCTCTAACTTAAAACAGGGCCATACTAGTTGAGGGAGGTTCTCATACATTCAATAACTCATGGTCTATAAGCTCTGTAGCAAATATATGTTTTTGTTCCGGCACTTTCTTAGAGAAATTGTTTTTAAAAATGGAACTTCACGTTGCTTTTAAATGTATTTTATTGGATTCACGAAAAAATTAAATATTGCGAAAATTCACTTTCAATAATAGGGGAAAAGGAAACAGTAACCATGACTAAATATCGAATAGAGGTGTTCCATCTGTATTCCACGTATTTTTAACTTTTTCGAACACAAAGGTGGTATATAGACCTGGAAAAGAAAAGAGATGTAAGTAATAATGATAATAATAATATATTTGTTATCAATTTCATACAGAAATATTAACAAAGTCAAGAAAATAAAGAAACATTTGCACACACATATAAAAATATGCGAACCTTGGTATAAACAACAGTATAAATGTAAGTAATATAAACAAGTAAAATCATGTATAAATGTAAGTACAATTTATATAGACATATCGAGATATTAGTCGTCACAAATACTCTACGTTGTTTGAGCATAATTACTTCATTTTACATAGTCGTCAATGGAGTAAAAAGGTTGATCATTAGATATTTTTTTAAAACAACTTTAAACTTGCTGACCCTTTCAATATCTTTGATATTGTTTGGCAATGAATTATATATTTTTATATAGCTATAATAGCATCCTTTTTCAAATAAAGTTGTCCTGTGGTAGGGGATACTCAAATTGGAATCACCTCTAGTTCTCATATTTTGGTTTAAATCATAATTTTTTGGAAACACGTTAAAATTTTTCTTTGTAAATACAGCAATAGTCAGAATATAGAGACTCAGCACTGTCATTAGCCCCAAACTTTTGAAATATGGCTTGCATGATATATACCTTTATAATCCAAATATCGTTCTTATAATTCCCTTTTGCGTTAAGAAAACTCGATTTGCTTCAACTGAGTGATACTAGAACATTATACTGTATGAAATTCTGGATTGGACATATACGTGATAGAATAGTTTAATATTATCAATTCCGAGCTGATCTTATTATACAACAATTCATTATTTTCACTAATTGACTTATATGTTGAGTCCATCGTAATTGTTTGTCTAAAGTTCTTCCCAGAAATTTGATGGAATTAATACTCTTCAATTGATTTGCCTTTTAAACTTACATAAATGGAACCTTCCAGGTTATTCTTAAGTAGTATCAATCCCGTTTTACTTACATTTAACTTTAACTCGTTTTCACACCAGATTGTGAACCACCTTTGATGATGTTTGAGATAGTTCCATCATATCGCGAAACCATACAAAACGTATCATCTGCAAACTGGTACAATGAATCTAAATTTATTTGACATCCCAAGTCATTGACGAATATTAGAAATAAAATTGGTCCCAATATGGATCCCTGTGGAACTCCCATGTTATTGTTTTTTCATCCGACAAAGTTATTTCTTTTTCATTTTTACTACTGATGTAATGCACACTTTTTGAGATCTATTGCTAAGATATGATTTTATGAGATTATAACCAGTTCCATTTATGCCATAGCATCTAAGTTTTTCAAGAAGCATATCACGGTTTATTAGATCGAATGCTTTGGTTAACCCCTTCGCACCGGGAAACGGACGAATCTGCAAAAATTTTTCGCGATGTGTAGCCGGGACTGGATATCTACGCACGACAAGAGGTGTAGTTAACTACTGGAAACATACGTATCTCTCTTATTGGTTCAACCCTTTTCTTACTCCTCCCACCGTTAGTATTGAGGAGGAGTATTGGAATTTGTGAACAACTCAATATAACGTTTAAAATGATATTATCATTAATATTTTTAGAACTGGTTACTAGGTATCGTTTAGTTTTGTCTGTCACAATGTATTGAAAATATTGTCATATAATTAAAATAAAGACAACAGTTGTTAATTTTGTGGCAATTGTGAATAAGATAAATTATTAAAATGTTAATTCAATTTATCTGGTTACTCACAACTGCTTTACAATTAAAATAATAAACTTACAAGAGGCTTCCCATTCTGATTTGGATAATGTCGCAAGCCGTGGACTGTCCTTTCCTCGTGTTTCAAGAAATTCCCTTGCATGAATATAATCATCAGATTCTGTACCAACTAATGTAGCATTATCATGAGGCGGATACGCTTCCAAACTCCTCATATTGCTCAATAATTGTCTACCCTCTGATTTCATCCTCTCATAGAAGTCATAAAACTTTTCATTTTTAACCAATTTCAAACCAAATTTTTTAGCTAATTTAACCAGCAGGGGGAAATGTACCAAAAACTCTGGGCAGTCAACTACCCCATCTAGATGAAAGTTATATTTCGACCCAAACAATGCAGGTTTATTTATATCAAAGTCGAGTGTAACTTGATACACTTTATTTCCATATGTGTTACAGCCACTTCTTTTTGCTCGAGCTATGAGATCATATGCATCAGGTATCGTGCCTATGAAATAACCTCCTGGTTGAAGACACTCAGCTGCATTCCTTAACATACATTCTGCCTGTTGTAAACTTTCAAAACTATAGTGAAATGCAAATTGACAACTAACCAAGTCCAATTTCATTGAAGGATCTGAGAATTTTTCACGTAAGCGCATCCTAGAACAGTCACCAGATATATACTCAATAGAATATATATTACCACCACTCCTATCTCTACCTCCACGATTTTTCATTGCACTATATCTAGCCTTGCAGTGCTCTAATGATTCGGAAGCTATATCACTACATATAAGATGAGTTATTCCACCTTTTCTCCATTTTAACAAGTCTCCGCCTTTACCACAACACATATCGTGTACTCTTATAGGAGCATTATATTTTTTACCATCTTTTATTTTTGTGAGGAACTCATTTATTAGCATGCTTTTAATCCAATTGTGAAAGTTCCTCAAATACACAATACGCGATTTTGATCGTTCATCTAATCCTTTTTCTTCTATCTGGTTGTAGTGACTTGCGACAACTTTTGCATATCCGTCAATTGACTTAACTGGTTCTTTAAAATCATCTTCCTCCACTTCACGTTTCCTTTTGCCCTTATTACTTACATCTATCTCCTCATCTAGGTCTGCTACTAAAACACGTTTTGGTATATGCCCATTTATATCCTGATCGCTTTTCCCCTTTGTACCAGCAGTGTTCATACTATTTTTAACAATACCACTTTCATAAAATTTGGTATCATCTTGTTCTTGTTCGGGCTCCACTATTTGGTCATTATATTGCCTTGAATCTGCATCAGCAGCTGCTATTAACAAAGCTTCTTCTAAATCGGCAATTTCTCCCATTTCTTTTAGAACTGCTAGCAACTGCCCTAACCAGTTCACGTTTACAACTTAAATGAATTCAAAACAACCTAGAGTCAAAACTCAAGACCAAAATAACAAAATGAATAGCGTGAGGTTAAGTGTTAAGTGAAAAGGTGAACCCGTGACGTAACCAATACACAGTGTTGCCAGTTGCCACAGCCTTTCCGGTGATTTCGGTATAACAGGTCGAGATTTTTCCGTAGATTACATAAATTTTCCGTAGATATAACACTTAGTTACTTCTTTAATAAAATATGCCAAAGATATAAAATAATATAAATACGGATTGACGATGATCCTAGGTTGGTTTTTTTTAAAATAAAATTTGCAGTTGACAAACGTATACAATATTTTATATATAGATGGTAGCACTATAAAGCACTGGCAAAAATTATGTGCATATTGTCAATTTCCAGCTCTCATTTTTTAAATCTAAACAAAGATATCCAAAAATATATGAACATATATGACAATAAATATATTAAACATGTAATAAAATCTGATTGCAAGACTTCTCATAAATATATAAGAAAAATGAAAGGCTCTTGAAGTCCCGAACAGGCCCATGTTAAAAAAAGTAAGTAAAAAATACATACAAACATGGAACCGATGATTCAAGATTTTCCTTATAATTCCTTTGTATTGTTAGCGAGATACACGCATAAATTTATAATGATCGGAATCAAAAGATTCGAGCTGAGCCGCTGCATAATATAATAATAATATATCTGTTACGTGGTACTTTTATTTTACTGCAATGAATGATTAGCCAACCAACACATATTCAGTTTTAAATGTTTGTTTTCTTAAAATGTTTTCTTAACCGCCTCTCAAGTTACCGAAGTAACCCCCTGGAAGATCTCAAGGATCTTGTGCTAGGTAAAGAGAGACGAGGCCCTACAGTTTAATGTGGACTCCGAACCACTCTTGGGGCAATTTTTTTAATTAAAAATTATTTCGCCTTGCGGGAATCGAACCCACTTCGCTAGAGGCAACTCAGTTTGCTAGCCAGTCAATTGCCACTTTAACACACTGAGCTACCATTCCCGTTCCAAATAAATATATATATATATATATATATATATATGCAGGAAACAACTACTCAGCGGGCAAATACCCCGACCTGCATTGAATTATACCTTACAAATCGTGAAAAATTGGTAGCCAATGTCATTTGTCAACTCCCTGACCAGACATAGACCGGTTTCGAACTTATTAGTTCTCATCAGTATGCCATAGGTCATGGAGCAGACAAATGACAGTGGCCAACCTGCTAGTCTTATGCAGACTAATGTAAATGGTATAGTGGTGAGAGGTAAGTGAATCCTCTCATGTGGTCTAATGCTACTATACACCAGACATCATACTCATCATAGATGTCTCCATGGTGCATAGCGACTTGCCATTTTGCAAGTACCGAGAGCGGCGACCTTCAGCCCTTAGTGGACTTAACCTATATAATGTTATTATACATGATTTGCAGGAAACAACTACTCAGCGGGCAAATACCCCGACCTGCATTGAATTATACCTTACAAATCATGAAAAATTGGTAGCCAACGTCATTTGTCAACTCCCTGACCAGACATAGACCGGTTTCGAACTTATTAGTTCTCATCAGTATGCCATAGGTCATGGAGCAGACAAATGACAGTGGCCAACCTGCTAGTCTTATACAGACTAATAATGGTATAGTGGTGAGAGGTAAGTGAATCCTCTCATGTGGTCTAATGCTACTATACACCAGACATCATAGATGTCTCCATGGTGCATAGCGACTTGCCATTTTGCAAGTACCGAGAGCGGCGACCTTCAGCCCTTGGTGGACTTAACCTATATACTGTTATTATACATGATTTGCAGGAAACAACTACTCAGCGGGCAAATACCCCGACCTGCATTGAATTATACCTTACAAATCATGAAAAATTGGTAGCCAATGTCATTTGTCAACTCCCTGACCAGACATAGACCGGTTTCGAACTTATTAGTTCTCATCAGTATGCCATAGGTCATGGAGCAGACAAATGACAGTTTCCAACCTGCTAGTCTTATACAGACTAATGTAAATGGTATAGTGGTGAGAGGTAAGTGAATCCTCTCATGTGGTCTAATGCTACTATACACCAGACATCATAGATGTCTCCATGGTGCATAGCGACTTGCCATTTTGCAAGTACCGAGAGCGGCGACCTTCAGCCCTTGGTGGACTTAACCTATATACTGCTATTATACATGATTTGCAGGAAACAACTACTCAGCGGGCAAATACCCCGACCTGCATTGAATTATACCTTACAAATCATGAAAAATTGGTAGCCCATGTCATTTGTCAACTCCCTGACCAGACATAGACCGGTTTCGAGCTTATTAGTTCTCATCAGTATGCCATATAGGTCATGGAGCAGACAAATGACAGTGGCCGCAACCTGCTAGTCTTATACAGACTAATGTAAATGGTATAGTGGTGAGAGGTAAGTGAATCCTCTCATGTGGTCTAATGCTACTATACACCAGACATCATAGATGTCTCCACGGTGCATAGCGACTTGCCATTTTGCAAGTACCGAGAGCGGCGACCTTCAGCCCTTGGTGGACTTAACCTATATACTGTTATTATACATGATTTGCAGGAAACAACTACTCGGCGGGCAAATACCCCGACCTGCATTGAATTATACCTTACAAATCATGAAAAATTGGTAGCCAATGTCATTTGTCAACTCCCCTGACCAGACATAGACCGGTTTCGAATTTATTAGTTCTCATCAGTATGCCATAGGTCATGGAGCAGACAAATGACAGTGGCCAACCTGCTAGTCTTATACAGACTAATGTAAATGGTATAGTGGTGAGAGGTAAGTGAATCCTCTCATGTGGTCTAATGCTACTATACATTGGCTACCAATTTTTCATGATTTGTAAGGTATAATTCAATGCAGGTCGGGGTATTTGCCCGCTGAGTAGTTGTTTCCTGCAAATCATGTATAATAACAGTATATAGGTTAAGTCCACCAAGGGCTGAAGGTCGCCGCTCTCGGTACTTGCAAAATGGCAAGTCGCTATGCACCATGGAGACATCTATGATGTCTGGTGTACAGTAGCATTAGACCACATGAGAGGATTCACTTACCTCTCACCACTATACTATATATATATATATATATATATATATATATATTAGTTTTAAATAGTTATAAACATGATTGCATTGTTGAATGTTCATAAAAAGGTAAAATAAGTCGTTGGGTAAAATATGTTTTGAAAATAACCAGATTGGTTCCAAAACTACTAAATTGGCAACACTACAGTAGAGACAAATTCAGATAATGCGCAGTGCGCAGAACGCAACTGAGAAAGCAAAAACGTCATAAGTGCATCATCTGGGCATATATCTTAATATATATATATATGGTCTTAATATATATATGCATCTGGGTATAATCTCAGAATTCTCAGACTAAAGAAAGAGATAAATGATAAATGTGGCTCCTACTCAACTTGTTTATTGTTTTTATTAGATCACCGATTTCATTGGTTCCTGTAGTTATAAACAACGTCACCATGACCCGTGTGCAAAGTCTGTTGCTTTATTTTCATCTGCCGCCATATTTGTTTTTGAGCCTGTTATAAACTATTTTATGCTTGTTGTGCGGTTTGATCGTCTGAAAAAATGTCCAAAAGTTATTTAGTTTGTTTAAGTACCTACAAAAGGGAAGAACCTCACCCATTTCACATGCAAGTTTGTTTATACATTGGTGTAGATTAAGGTTATGATGTTTGTGTCTTGAGAATAGTTTTTCAGCTGAACTGTGTGTACCATTTTGCTCATTCTGCAGGTTCCCAAGAGAATTAGTCCTCAGGAAAAAGGTTTGAAGCCCTTCAGATTAATGATCCAGATTAGAACGTATGCTCAGATCATTTTATGCTTGAGGATATTTATGTGGCCCCAACAGGAAAAAGATTTTTAAGAAAAGGTGCTTTCCCACGTATTTTTACTTGGAGAACTGTTTTCATTGTATTGTCATATCAAGGGTAAGTCATGTAATTTGTTTTTTTCATATTAATGTAACTAAGTTTTATTTACTTTATTATGGGTGATGCTACGTTCAAGAGGCATTGAAGATCGGTGGATTTCAATGTTGGTTTTATTAAACTACGTTATTCTACGCTTACTTACTATTATTATGTGTATGCTAATTCTGAATAAGTTTTGTTCCATATGTTTATCGAAATAAATCTGTTATCTTTTTTTTAGAAAAGCAGGCACCTCACAGAACAAGGATGGAGAATGATGCTTATTAACTGGTCCACCATTAAAAAAATCGCCAAGTTCTGAAACTGAAACTGCTTCTGAATTGATAGAGCCATCTGACTTAGATATTTTGGCCAGGTAAAATACCTATGATGAATGTAGAATTACAATTCTCTATACCTAAATATAGTTGTTTCTATTTTCTTAAATTGAATGTAAATATAATTTCAGTAGATATAAATATTATTTTCATGTAAAAGTGAGAGATTGATTATAAATTATAAAATTTTGTGCCTATTATGTATATAATTTTTTAGCAAATCAACAGATTCTGCAGAATCAAAAGACTGATGACACTTCAGCAACAGAGACCGCATATGAAGTAATGGATTTGGGTCAGTCACCACCTAGAAAGAAGTAGGTATGTTAACATTTTCTATTAGCTAGTAGTTTGAAAATTTGTCCTTATACACTGTGATCCATTTTGAATGGTAACACCCCTATAATAACTGTGATTATTTAACTAAAAAACAAATTTGAGAGGTTCTGAATCCAGTGGAACAGCTACATTTGCAATAAAAAAATCGCTAATCAAATTTGTCTATTTTTGACATTGAAAAACAATCATAGTAGGCCCTGAAAATCTCTAGGTTTTTGTCACAAAGTAAAGGTTTTGTTCGGCCATATTTTTAAAAAGTTCCGTTAAAATTGGATAATTAATTTAAATTACTGTAAATATAATATTATTGTATATAGGCTGGAAGACTTAGGGCGTTAGCCAATTGGAATTTCCAATAAAACTTTATACTACTACTACTCGGATAATAAACAATTTTTACGGGGTGAAAATGGGTCACACACTGTATAATATCAAATTAACTTTTCATTACTATTTTCAGGCATAGGTTATATTAGATATTCGTTCTTATTCGTTCGTTCTTCGGATTTTGACACCCCACGGAAGGCTAAGCGCAGTTGGAAAATTATAAAGTCGACAGTTTCAAAGCAGATGAAAAAAATTTTAAACCTGCAGAGATCTAGAAAAAGATTAAAACAAAGAATCAACTGCTTAAATTCATTATTGAAGTACCTCCGTCAAGATCATATGATTTCCGAAAATGCCGAATGGGTCACACACTGTATATCGAATTAACTTTTCATTACTATTTTCAGGTGTAGCTTACCTTAGATATTCGTTCTTCAGATTTTGATATCCCATGGAAGGCTAAGCGCAGTTGGAAAATTATGAAGCCGACAGTTTCAAAGCAGAAGAAAAAAATTATAAACCTGCAGAGATCTAGAAGGAGATTAAAACAAAGAATCAACTGCTTAAATTCATTATTGAAGTACCTCCGTCAAGATCATATGATTTCCGAAAATGCCGAAACAACAATTCAGGTAAAGCTAATTTGACCAGTTTCAGTAAATTGTATTACTACATTATGAGCTAAATGATTCACATGAAACTTACTCATCAACAATGAATAATCAGTCAACAAAGTTCAGTATTTGGGAATTTTTAAACACTTCTGTTATATCTGTATTTTCATTTTCAAATAAAAAAGTAATACAATCAAAAAACTATGATATTTAATGCAACTTATAACTATAACCTTGGAATGTTTCAAATAATTACTATTAATTCACCAATAATTCATTAATTAACAACTTTATTACTTTTTGGTTAACTACTTTATTAACCATGTTATTAATGATCCAGTATTTGCATTGAAATATGTGAATTCACATACCATTTTGCATGTTTTTTGTGACATTTGAATGATTTTAATATGATAAAAATGATGCAAAAGATGATGAGATTATATAATATTTTAGTTACAGAATGAGCAAAACTGTTTCCTGTACAATTCTGGTATAGTTACTTCTTGAGTGCTTTTCATATGAGAATAAACAAGAATTTATTTACTAATTCATCACATAACATTTTTTTACCAACTGTGCTTGCAGTAACATAAATAAAAAAATGTTTTTTTGTAGGCTTCACTTTTAAGAGATGCTAAAGAAATCATTAAACAAGTTTTGAAAGGTCCATCGAAACAGAAGTACAATGCATCTTTGCAATCTTCATCTGCATGAGTTATTCCCTACATTACCTCTCGTTGAATAATATACTATAATACTACACCATGGAGAGCGTTCAACATCATCCCACTGCGGTGTGTTGCATCCAGACCTGTACAGTAGGGATTGGTCTATAAGCGCCAGAATACAAAATAATGCTAAACACTAACTTTTATTACATAATCATAATTAATAATCAGTCAACTGACAATGTGAGGAAGACGCATAATCATGATCATTTGAAAACTATCATAGGTACTATATCTACTAGTGCATCTTAAAATTATGGTTACATCTAATCATTGCATTGGATGTATTGGCAGTATCTGTTCCCTTGATATAGGCATGAATTAATGTCGAGATTAATGTCTTATGATTTACTTAAAATTGTGTAGTTGTAGTGTTATTATTATGTTATAACTACTACAACTACGTATGTTGAAAAGTATTGCTAAGTGGTCTTGACTAAAATTATAGTTAAATATGTATTTTGATAATGGATCTTCACATTAAAGACGTATACCTAAATTATTCATTTTCTTTTTTATTTAAAATGTAGCACAACTTATTCCAGAATCATTCTGCTTTTAGAATGAACATAAAATATATTTATTAAAATATTCCTATATTTATTCAGTAGCACAAATTTTATTATAATTATAAAAAATTTTTGACATTGACAATAAAAAATATTAATAATTTTATTTTTAAATTTATAACCCTTTTGTCTATCTACGCCTCTGATCGTAGTGGTTATCAAAACATTCCCCTTCCTTCCCATTCTTTCCCTTATCCATCATCTCAACATGATCAATGAGCTACTTTTCTTCAATGTATTTTAATTGAGATTATTTATCTATATGTTTCTTTCTTAATCTGATTCTGAGGGTATAATCTGCGATATAAACAAAATTACGGTGGTTGGTCATTAAATCGCTTAAAACTTTAAAAGAGGTGCTATAGAGTTCATGTAAAAAAAGCTGATTTGGTTAAAAGGTATATAATTACATTTACGAACTTGTTGAATTTTTTGTTTATAAATCCTCTTTTATTCTAGATTAGTCAATTATGACAATATTTTAGTTAGTACACTTGAAGATGAAGATATAGATTACAATTTTAAAACGCCAGATTTATCATATAGTTGTCAGAAACGGTCATTTTTAGGAAATAAATGCCCTACTGTGTTAGAACACTTTGGTACACAGCAATTAATTTTCATTTTACATCCTAATTAACTTTGTTTATTCAAAGACATATTTTTTCGTATTGACAGTGACGGACCTGTCAACCAAGTACAGCTGGTGCACTGGCGGATAAAATGAAAGAGAATGTTCCCCATTATTACCAACCAGTGAACTCTATTCGGTGTCTATACCAACATAAGAGTGATACAAGCAAGGAGGAGGAGGACACGCCACATACATATGAGGGAGCGTAGACTGTAGTTGTGTAGTTGAGCAAATTCCAAAGTTGATATTGTTTTACCACTCGCTTTTTGTTTATCTGAGGATGTCATATAGCAAAAACTTGGTTATAGGCAACTGCACATACACAACTACCAATATGCTATCACCAAAATCACAGTGTAGATACTCGTCTGTGTAGATACTATTGCCTATACCGTAGATGACGGCAGAGACAGCGTGTCATTTTGTCGATATTACAGAAAAAGAAGTAGGTATCGAAATGGATTATCAGATGAAAGCCATGAAAGGACATCAAAGATTGCAAATATATACCTACATGTTTTAAAGTTCAATAAACAATATAACAGGATAATGAGCATTTTGTAGGTAAAATATGCCAGTCAAAGGTCAATATATTGTCAGCCACAAATATATTCACTAAATTTTTACTAAAAAGGAAAAATTGCAGCTGCACACAGTGTAGATCGTAAGTCACTAAAAAAGTTAAAAAATAAAATAATAATTCATTTATAAAAACGGAAAACAACTGGTATAAACGAAATTCGAACCAAAAAAATTAAATAAGATATACCATTACAAAAATTTAATAGCCAGTGGCAATGATTGCATCAATTGCATTTAACTCGCAGAGAATCATCCTATATTTATCTACTAAAATATGGAAATAGTTGAGTAAGCAATAAATAAACTATCCGTGCTAGTGGGACATATATTATAATAGTCATATGACAACAAGCAAGTTGAGTATTTTGCAAACATTTTTCAGCAGTAAAAATTTACCGCATCAGGCGCCCATGCATAGTTGATCTGTAGGCCCTGTGGCTCATGTGTCCTATCACCTATCAGTCAGCGTAACAGTAGGTAGGTATATGAGATCTTTTCTTTATGTACAATCAATAAACAGATTAAGAGATACCTACATTTTTCTGATACATCGAAATATATACCTACCTATAATTAATTGAAATATAATCTAAATAATACATTATTTTCATATCGTCACCTATTTTCTCTGGTGGTTCTAATAGACACATATGAACAGATTATTCACGCAGGCATTTTATTTGGAACAAAAACGATAGTGTTAATGATAAAATGGTAAAGAATTGTTTGCAAGAAGTTAAGGTATACAAAAATTAAGACAGGTTATTATTTTTATAATTATAATAAACGTACTGATCTACTTTTTGATTAATTGGTTCGTTACATGTATTTCAAAAAACGTTTCGTACATTTCAATACAAGAAACAGTATACAATTTACAATTGCAATATTAAGTTCTAATGCTATATATTAGGCATTACGTCAATTGTGGAAAGAGAAAGAATAACAGTATACCTAGTATAGGTTTGAAAAATTATGAAATCTCTGGGCCACATGATTTTGACATTAGTTATTTCAAGTTCAAAGTTGAACGATCTCGACGGAAGAATTACTGATTTTAAATATTGGCGGGGAAAAGGTTATTGCCTTTATTCAAGCCTGCGCATAAGACAAATTTAGTACTTAGGCGGAAAGCGTTGCTTTCTCCCGAGCGAGCTAGGCTTGTTCGAGAACGGCAAAGTTTATAGTTTCATACTGCAATCTGTGTAGTTATGGACGTAGAAAACTCTGCAAATGAGGGTAATTCAAGTCCTGTAAGTACAAAATTATGTATTAAATTTTGTTTCCTAATGATCTACGTTAATAGAATGTTAAATTTATTTAGTGTAAAGTCAGTTTACTGATAGCATTCTCACAAAGCAAATTTTTCTAAGTCCTAAAATGGCGTCAGAGACTAAGTCCCACGTATAATGTGAGTATAAAGCACGCGATCGTGCGGCCTATAATATGTCTGCTAATATGTAATTTGATGCGAAATAATTTTAATTTCAATTAATCCATATATTTTTTAATGAAACCTGTTCACGTGTTTTTTCATTATTTAGAGTAGCAAGGCCAAAGAAAATAACTCGGAATCAAACCATGTGAATGGCATAAACGGATACTCAGAAAAGCATAAAAGCCACAAGTCTGATCACAAAGATAAACATAGAGATAAAGACAAAGATAAAAGTAAAAGCAAGGATCACAAAAATTCTAGTAAGGATAAAGACAGACATCACTCCAGTTCAAAGGATAAAGACCGACACAGCAGTTCCCACAAGTCCTCCAGCAAAGACAAGGAACGTAGTGATCGTGATAAAGATCGTGACAAGGAGAAGCACCGGGATAAGGATAAAGAACGCCATCGAGATGAGAAAAAATCAAGTTCTTCGAAGGATAAAGACAAAGACCATAAGAGTTCGCATGACAAAGAACATAAGTCCAGCTCTAGAGATAAAGATAGGGAGAAGGATAAGGAAAGACGGGATAGAGATAAAGAAAGGGACAAGGAGAAGGATCGCGATAAGTACAAACACAGTTCTTCGAGAGATAAAGAAAAGGAAAGGCACAGCAGTTCAAAAGATAAACATAGGGATAAAGACAGGGACAAGCACCATTCTAGTTCCAGAGATAAAGATAAAAAGGAGAAGGAAAGAAAATCTGACAAGGAAAAAAATACAGGTAACCTAGAATAGATTCAAAAGCAAGCGTGCACTAAACACTAAAACCTATTGCAGTCATATTTTGTTTATTGTTACTGCATTGTAATGTGGGTGATTATTAATAAAATTCAAATTGTTTAATGGAGACAGTAACAAGATAGGATTTACTAACATTAAATTAAGCTATATATAATTTAGATTTTCAAAAAAATTAAAATGTCTGCTATGTATGGATAATATTGAAGCATAAATTTATACAGAATTAATTTTAGCAGGTTAGGAGAATAGTCTAAAGTGTCAAAATTGTCAAAAGTGTTTAGTATCCCAAGAAGTGTTTTTGATTTTGTCTAAATTCACAGTACTCACCAAAATATTCATGTATAATTTGGGGTAAAAGAGATAAACACAAATTTAAACACACCGTCACGAATATATAAAAACAAATTAATCTCACTTTTCGATTCTGATAAATCATGCAGAAATATAATTTTTTTTCGTAATAACAAGCTGTACCTACCAATCTATTGGTTTATGTGGATTTGTATGAAGCATCAGAAGTTAAATGTATTCATTGCAGTATCTTGTTGAGTTTTTCAAATTGCATAATTGCAATTTTACACATGGTAAGTATTCATTATGAGGTTAATAGTAAAATAAGGTATGTGGTCATTTTACATAGGTTCTTACCAACTTTGTAAATACTTATATGACTCGGTATTTATGGTACTAATTTTATCCATCTGCGATGGAAGGTGTTTAGGTTAAGCTGTTTTTAATTGCCTTTTAGCTGAACCAGGCCCATTCCGCCCGATATTGTAATCCGCCATCACGAACAACGTGTTGGTTGCACGGTCTGTCCCGGGGTGGGTTCTGGGGAGGCAGATGTAAATTTTAATTTTTAATAAAGTTGTATTGATTGATTGATTGATTGATATTTATGGTACAACTAATTTAAGTTCCATTGTCACTTTTTAGTATTATTCATTTTGGTTTAGGCTATTCTAATTATTTTTTTCATTACTATTGAACTCTGAAAGACAAAGAGTGTTTAGATGTAATCGAATGGCTGCTGCTGCCTTTTCGCCAAAAATAAAACCAACGAAATTATTTACTCGGTAACATTTAATGTTATACCCCTAGCCATATATGAATATAAAAGTATCGATAGTAATAATATTTAATAGTTTATTGACAATTACATTAAAAAAAAAAAATTAAATGCGTAATACAAACCATGACAAAATTTCCACTTTATTATACCTATCAAATTAAGCATGTTTCATCAGCCTTCCTGTACACATTTTTCACTTGTTCTTTGATAATGATCAGTGTCTTGGTTTTCTTTTTCTATTATATATTTTTACCACCAACAGCACAAAGTGGCAAATGAATGCATGAATTTTAAAAATGCTTAAATTTATTATTTTTCCACAGTATATGTACTATACAGGATGTCTCACCGGGAATGAATCGATCGATATAGAGAAAAGTACGCATCAGAAAATTTTGAAAATTTAGATAATTACTAATGTCGGTGTGGCCAATCCAACTAAAATAATTACAAGCAGCTGGCACTTCCGCTTATACCAGAAGTCGATATAAACTTGCTTATTTCAAATGGAACACCCTATATATTTTAGGGTTTTCGAAAAGAGCATAAAATTCTGAGTCGAAAATATGTAGCATATCCTATACCTAAACCTAGCTGTTCCAGAGATATTTGACATTTTATAGAAAATTTGACAGGTGCAACGGTTTGCAAGAACCGTTATAACTTTCTTTGTGTAAAAGATCCTCATTTGCTTCTTGTCACGTAAAAAGAACACAAGGAGAACTACGTTCTACAACTGAAATAAATTCAATAATATACCAAGTGTTCCGTTTTTCGCGTTACATTTTGTCAACTTCAAACCGCAGAAACTTGTGTAAAATTGAATTCCCTTTTTTCTGATATTAGCATTGTGGGGTTTAAAGTTACAACTTTTTGAAATATTTGCGATTTTATTAGAAATTCATGAATTGTTGTAATCATTTCATCAAAATAGCCATGATTAAAAACAATCAGTCATTATCTTATGTCAAAAAATGCCAGCACGTTTAAATTATACCAACGAAAACTTTTTAAATTTGTTTATTATTTATGGAGAATGTGATAAAGTAATATCAAGAACTTGCAGCACATGCTACTCGATATCCACAAAAACGCAAAATAACACCAACACTGTAACATGCGTATTAATCGAATTGAAGATATGGCATGAACTACAATAGCAGAGATAAGATCAATTTAAAATATGATTTCATTTTAATTTAATAATTGCTCAAAATTCTGCCCTCGAACCTCGACACATTTTTCGCACCTTCGGATTAGTTCCTCATGGGTAGCTCTTCTAATTGAATCCTGTGATATGTTTTAAAATGCATTTCTTACTCTTTGCATACAATCTTCAATGGTTGTTAATGGGCTCACATAAACTTTATTTTTAATAGTTCCCCAAATGAAATAATCCAGAACTGATAAATCAGCCATAAGAAAGGTTCATTATTGGCAATCCATTGATCATAAAAAGTTTCTTGTAAATAATTATGAATTAAATATGCGTTATTTGGGAGAGCACCGTCGTGCTGATAAAAAATGTTGCTATGTTCGGCGAGAGGTAAATTTTCTAAATAGTTATTATTCAAATTTTGTAAGATATTCAGATATCTTTCACCTAAAAAAAAGCAAAAATTTACCTATACATATTAGCAGAAGAGAAAATTTAATTTACCGTTTTAATTTTCCTGATAAAATTGTAATGCCACCACTCTATCGTTTCTTATGGCACAGTAAACATTGAACTGCCAACTTTCCTGAAAGTTTCACTCTCTAAACATATGAGGATTTGAGCCACTCCAATAATGCAATTGTGTCTATTAAAAAGTCCATTTTTAGTAAATTTTGCTTCATCTGTCCATATAATATTTCCCAAATAAGAATCGTGACTCTCAGACCTTATTAGAATAAACTCACAAAAATTCTGTCTTAGGAAATCTGTTTCTTTTAATCCTTGAACCATATGGAATGAAAACGGGTGAAACTTATGTTTTAATACGATTCTGTGAATTGAATCCTTGCATAGTCCCGATTCCAGAGCAGCTTGTCTTAATGACATCCTTGGAAATGCATGGAAATATCCCAGAATGACTATTTCAATGTTTTCGTCATCAACAATAGGTTTTCTTCTTTGCATTTTTGCCTTGACAGAGCCATAATTTTTAAAATTTTCCAGTATGCGTTTTACAGTGTTTGGTGATGGTTTCCGTTTTTCTGGATATCGAGTAGCAAATGTGCTGTAAGTTCTTGATATTACTTTATCACATTCTCCATAAATAATAAACAAATTTAAAAAGTCTTCGTGGGTGTAATTTAAACGTGCTGGCATTTTTTGACATAAGATAATGACTGTTTGTTTCTAATCATGGCTATTTTGATGAAATGATTACAACAATTTTTAATAAAATTGCAAATATTTCAAAAAGTTGTAACTTTAACCCATATAATGCTAATATCAGAAAAAAGGGAATTCAATTTTACACAACTTGACGTAAAAAAATACAGCGCGTTCCATTTGACCTAAACAAGTTTTCATGGTTTGAAGTTGACAAAATGTAACGCGAAAAACGGAACACTTGGTATGATATTATTGAATTTATTTCAGTTGTAGAACGTAGTTCTTCTTGTGTTCTTCTTATGTGACAAGAACCAAATGAGGATCTTTTACACGAGGAAAGTTATAACGGTTCTTGCAAACCGTTACACCTGTCAAATTTTCTATAAAATGTCAAATATCTCTAAAACGGCTATGCTGCATATTTTCGACTTAGAATTTTATGCTCTTTTCGAAACCCTAAAATTTATAGGGTGTTCCATTTGAAATAAGCAAGTTTGTGTCGACTTCCAGTATAAACGCAAGTGCCAGCTGCTTGTAATTATTTTAGTTGGATTGGCCACACCGACATTAGTAATTTTAAAAATTTTCTGATGCATACTTTTCTCTATATCGATCGATTCAGTTTAGTTCCCAGTGAGACACCGTGTATAAGTTGAGAATATAATTTGTTAAAAATTTTACATGATAAATATTCGTCTTTAAAATTCGAACTTTTATGTAAACAAAATCACGTAACTGAAAAAGGGTTTCTTATTGGTGTGATGTCGCAAGTCACAAAATACAGACATGTCAATAGAAGCAGCATTAGGAAAGCACAGTAAAAGTGCATAAAAGTGAGATTAATTGTAGTCTCTTGACTGTTTTGTGGAGTTTGAAGACTGGTTTAATTGAGCGATGACAGACACGGGATTTTTGTAAGCTGTCTGATAATTTTCTGATATAGCCAAATAAAATGGGACGAAATTTGTTGATTTGGATTAAATAATTTAGAATGAGCTGAAATTTTGGGAATAGGCTTATTTTGTGGTCCATTTTAACATATCAAAAGTCCCCACCAGAAGGGGGGGGGGGGGGGGGGAAATAAATTTAAAAAAATCGGTTTTTCACAATAAACTCAAAAGTATCAATTTTACTGTAAAATATGTACACATGAAAATTATAGGTAATAAAAAATATGCACAATTTCGTTTTTTTTTTTAACTTCGTACGAGCCATTGGAGCCGAGGTTTTGAGATTTTGACAGTTTTGTGACGCAACGGGAACTTCTTCGCTAAAATCTCAAAAATGGTCGTTCGGATCGCAAAATGTTTCAAGTTAAAGTTGTAGAGAATTCAATTACAAACAATTTCCTTTTATTTTCCATTCAATCAACATTTTCAGAGATATGAATTTTTAAACATCTTTTTAGCGCGCTATCAGAACACTTATTTCATGATAAAATTGATAAAAACTAGAAAAAAATAGATCTTACGCATATAGTGTATCATCTAAGGAATAGGGGCCGCTTCAGACAGTGGGCGGCTGCTCAGAGCGCCAGAATTATAAGGGCGGCATTTTTTGGCGTAGTGATACGAATATTTTAAGAATCGCAAATTGTCAAGCCAAAAGTGAATATCACTGGAGAAGTAATTTCAAAACCTCATGAGCCGCGAAATGCAAAAGCCGGAGCTTGTTGAGCGATATAAGTACATTGCTTATAGTGCAGGGAGGAGGGCGGCAAAATGCAATTTCGCCCAAGACAACAAAAGAGCTAGAACGGCCCCTGAATGAAAGTTAAAGAGAATCAAATTTTGAATATTTTGGTGTATGTACAAAATCGATTTGATAATGAATGAATGGAGATAAAAAAGAAAACATGAAAAATTGCCATTTTCAAGCGCATTTAAACAAATAGCTATTTTTTTATTGGCTTTAGGCAATAATAACACTAAGGATTTTTTGAAGAGAATTAAAATTATCAATAAAATGAGCTCCAAGTACCCTTCATACTATGAATGGTTCACGAGTTACAGCTGTTTAAAGATACAAGCAAAAATTTATTTTTTATTATAAATTAATATTTTCCTGCAAGAACTGTGCATAACAATTTTTTTTAAAATATGGGCCCAGTATGAAACAACTCAGAAACGCTCACAGAATAACTTCTGGTACTTCAGAAAGTGAAAAAATATTATTAAATGTTCTTTTTTGTACTTGGAACGTGACGAAAATTGCTTGTTTGCTAAAAATTAATCACATTTTCAATAATCAGTTCCTTGTCGCTACTTATTGAAAATCATACACGAAAAAGTGTTTTTTAGATCTTATGAAATTTTGTCGTAAAGTCAAAAGGAATGATATATACAAAAAGAGGAATTAAAAAATAATATTGTTTCAATTTTTTTGAACAAAAACAGCTTTCAAGAACCTTTTTTATTTTAAAAGAAAATATACCTTGAGAATGAGTTATGCTATTGCATTACTTTCACATGTATATATTATAAACTAATAAAAATAGGTCAAAACCAATTTTTAAAATGTTATGCACAGTTCTTGCAGGAAAATCTTAATTTATAATAAAAAAGAAATTTTTGCTCATAGCTTTAAACAGCTGTAACTCGTAAACCATTCATCATATGAAGGACACTTGGAGCTCATTTTATAGATAATTTTAATTCTCTTCAAAAAAACTTTTTGTCATTATTGCCTAAAGCCAATCAAAAAATAACTATTAGCCAAAATGCACTTGAAAATGACAATTTTTCATGTTTTTTCCTTTTATCTCCATTCACTCGTTATCAAAACGATTTTGTATGTACACCAACATATTCAAAATTTTATTCTCTTTAACTTTCATTAGATACACTATATGCGTACGATCTATCGTTTTCGAGTTTTTATCGATTGTATCATGAAACAATTGTCTTGATAGTGCGCTATAAAAATGTTTAAAAATTCATATCTCTGCCAATATTGATCGAATGGAAATGAAAAATAAAAGGAAATTGTTCGTAATCGAATTCTCTACAACTTTCATTTGAAGCATTTTGCGATCCAAATATCCATTTTCGAGATTTTAGCGAAGAACGCGCGCGTTTCCGTTGCATCGCAAAACTGTCAAAATTTCAAAAAAATCTATCTCGGCTCCAATAGGTCGTACAAAGTTACAAAAAAAACGAAATTGTATGTGTACATATTTTACAGTAAAATTGATACTTTCTGAGTTTTTTGTGCAAAACTAATTTTTTTAAACTACTTTCTATTGTAATATTTATTTTACAAAGGGGACATAATTGGTTGTAACTATTTATTTGACAATTTGATAGTATTCTATAATTTTTTATTTATTGCAGGGATATTAGGATTCGTATGATTTAGTTATTTTGTTAAACAAAACATTTTGCCAATTCTGACTAGACATTATATGTTAAAAACATAATTTTTACGTGAAACTGATATGCTTTTGCTTGTAATGTAAAATGTAATATAACGATGATATACGAATATTTGATAACCCTAGAGCAAATCCCAATGGACCGGTATCCAACCAAGCATAGACCGATTTCAAACTTTTTAGTTCTCATCAGTATGCTATATGTCATGAAACAGGCAAATAAATGATAGTGGCCAACCTGCTAGTCTTATACTAGACTAAGGACAATGTGTATATATAAATTTTTTTCAAAGTACTTTCTTCTAATTTTTTTCTCCTAAATTGGATGTGAGTCACGACGTTTGTATATCCATGTCCAGTATACAAATGTCATGTAAAAATAATGCCTCTCTCGTTAGTTTTCTAAAGTGCTTGGGAGTTTTTTGGCGTGCTCGCGAGCACTAAAGTGCTCGTAAGCTCTTTCAGAGTGCTCGCGAGCACTTTATGCGATAGTGCTTAGCACTAAGCCCTTTCATAAAGTTCTCGAAGCACTAAGCACCGTTTTTAAAAAGTGGTCCTAAGCACAGTGCTCCCGAGCACAAAAGTGCTTAGAGTGCTTAGACAAGCACTAAGCACAGTGCTTAGGACCAGCTCTGGTTAGCGGGTTGGGGATTTAATACAATTTTTTTAAAATATCGATGCTTTATCAACAATCATAGACAGAAATGTGTTTTGTAGGTTTTCAAACATTTATTATAAGAAAAACATGTCAAATTTCGCTACGTTTATTATTATTTTTGGGGTCTGGGGACCATAATCAGTGAAATTTTCCACAAGTCATGACATGCTGCACGGTCCTATGCATTGAATTGTACTCTTGGGACAATGTGAGGTCAATGTTATGTCTCATAAAAAAATAGAAAAATAATTATTTTTTTCTTTTAAAATATTATAGACACTCGATAAATTCGACCAAAATCTATCGAATTCTAGAACACAAAATGCCGGTCCCGGGGGCTCCTTAACTTGTTAATGCACTGGTTGTTAACGTGTTAAAATGTACCCGCAAAATAAGCCTGTTGCCAAAATTTCAGCCCGCTCTGAATTATTTCATCCAAATTTTCGCATTTTATTGGACTAAATGAAATTTTTATTTTGTGCACCACAGCCATCACTAAAAAAGCATACAACTTTTGTACAGTCACTAAATTTGAATGTTGTGAGAGTATGGTGAACTGCTCATACTATTTCATTGGACCCCCTTTGATAATCCATACGTAGATACGACCTGACTGTAGTTTTGGATTTAATTTTCCTTTGGAATTCCCTTGGACTATTGCAAAGTGGTAAAAATTCAATTGCATGCTAAAATAGGCAGCCTGATCGGCGAGTTTTGGTAGTGCCAACTTTTTTTGGTAATCAAAGCTAAATGTTACAACCTGATGATCATCTTCGTTTTCCTTCAAAAGCTCATAAAAGCAGTTTGCTCGAATTTTGTGAAGTCTCTGGAAAACTATTAACTGATTTTTGGTACCAGCATCATCTGATGCTTTCTTTAATTAGTCTTTAATTGAAGGCGCATCGAACATAAGTCAGTTTTTAGAGTACCGAAACCAACATTGTATTTTCTGGTAATAAAATCTAAAAAACGATCCTTAACTTAAAGGTCTTTATTTATAGTTTTGTTAAATGTTCTCCAAAGCTTCCTTATACTTAATTCTGCTGGTAAATAAAATCTATTGAATGTTTTAGAGTAGCAGTAGTGAGACTCAATCAATACATTTTAATGACTCCACAAATTTTGCTATATCGATTTGCTCGTTGTCATTTTTTCATTTTACTCGATTCCCCCTTGTCATTCTTTTAGCATTTCATTATTTTCCATATAAAATTTTAGAACAATTAAAATTTACTTTATTTTATTATTTTATTTATTTTTACTGTCAAGATATCCATAAAACTTTGTCTGCACACCTTAACCATTAACCCATCTTTTCTTTTAACATGGTATGCTACTGACATGGATTTCGGCTTGTTCTTGTTATGTTTGTTCCATTTTCTGACCCTTTTGGGATTACAAACACTGCAGTGCTTTAATATAAAATTGCTTTATTATAAATACTTAGTTCTTTTAATTTCTTCCAGATTGTTTTAGAATTTTTGCCATTAGTTACAAAATATTCAAAATAGGCTTTTTTTCAATAACTATGGCAATGTTAGTTTGATTCCTTATACTTTTGTAATAATTCCAGTGGTGAATATTTTTCGTTCTATTAAATTTGCGTCCTTTAATAAAATAATTTTTTGGATATTATCAGTAAGCCACGCCGGTTTATGTTTTTCTATAACAATTTCTTTAACAGGGGCAATGGTATTAAAGATATTTAAAACTAATTCATTAAAATATACAATTTTATCATTGACGTTATGTATATAAACTATGTTCTCAAAAGGGGCAGACATTAAACATTAGTTGAAATTTCTAGTTTTAAAAGTTTGTTGATTGTATTTAGAAGCACATATATTAAAAGAACAAAATACCAGCGAATGGTCCGATATATTGTACACATCATTTGCACCACACGTGTAGTCGTCTTTTTCAACTAAGATTAAAATAATATCTAATAAGGTGGAAGAAATATTTGTAGTGTACGTATGTATTAATCTGCTTTAAATTAAGAGAATCTATGCAATCATTAAACATTATAGCCTTTCGATTTTCAGAGTCTAGTAAATCAATATTAATGTCCCCTTCACAGATTATATCGTTACAAATAGATAAAATGTCTGAAATAACGTCTTCTAGTATATTAATAAATTCAAGCCACATTTTTATTTGGGGGTCTATACAATGCATCAATAATGTATATTTTATTAAACAAACTGACCTTTAGATCAAATGTGCTTTTAGAGGGCGGAATATTAAACATAATATTTTTAGTCGCAAACTCCTCTATAAATCCTTATTTTACTATAAGGAACGTAACCAGACTGCAACCAACAGCTACTCTCCGGGCTATGTGCCCCGCCGAGCGCTGAATTACAAGTCACAAGTCTGGCGCGTTAAGTGTAATAATTGCATATTACCATCAAAACGCTAATGCTTCGATTGCAACAAACACCAGCCGAAAGACTGATCCTACTTAAAGGAGCTCCCTTGCCAGTCGTCACACACCACTTGCAGACTGCAGTTTCAAACTGTTGGCTCTCGTCAGTGCAAGGTAGGTATGCGACGACCGACATGAGAATCCTTTGACTATAGTACATCCCGGTATTTTTACAATAGCGACATGTAAAACAGCCAGCAGGCGCCATCCAGCGGTCCAGTGTCTGTTGCAATCGAAAAATAAATAGCCTGACTTGGCTTAGCATAGATCAAATGTGCTTTTAGAGGGCGGAATATTAAACATAATATTTTTAGTCGCAAACTCCTCTATAAATCCTTATTTTACTATAAGGAACGTAACCAGACTGCAACCAACAGCTACTCTCCGGGCTAGCATCTCTCGAAGCATTAGCGATTTGATGGTAATATGCAATTATTACACTTAACGCGCCAGACTTGTGACTTGTAATTCAGCGCTCGGCGGGGCACATAGCCCGGAGAGTAGCTGTTGGTTGCAGTCTGGTTACGTTCCTTATAGTAAAATAAGGATTTATAGAGGAGTTTGCGACTAAAAATATTATGTTTAATATTCCGCCCTCTAAAAGCACATTTGATCTATGCTAAGCCAAGTCAGGCTATTTATTTTTCGATTGCAACAGACACTGGACCGCTGGATGGCGCCTGCTGGCTGTTTTACATGTCGCTATTGTAAAAATACCGGGATGTACTATAGTCAAAGGATTCTCATGTCGGTCGTCGCATACCTACCTTACACTGACGAGAGCCAACAGCTCGAAACTGCAGTCTGCAAGTGGTGTGTGACGACTGGCAAGGGAGCTCCTTTAAGTAGGATCAGTCTTTCGGCTGGTGTTTGTTGCAATCGAAGCATTAGCGTTTTGATGGTAATATGCAATTATTACACTTAACGCGCCAGACTTGTGACTTGTAATTCAGCGCTCGGCGGGGCACATAGCCCGGAGAGTAGCTGTTGGTTGCAGTCTGGTTACGTTCCTTATAGTAAAATAAGGATTTATAGAGGAGTTTGCGACTAAAAATATTATGTTTAAAACTGACCTTTGTTTATTACCCACAGCTGCTCTAGAGCATCATGGGATATATTATTAATTATCTCATACCTTAAACTTGACCTCAGATACATTGCCACTCCTCCACCCCTAGATTTCCTGTCATTTCTTATAAAGTTATATCTATCAATATTACCTGATAACCATGTTTCAGAAATACCAGTGATGTCATATCTTTCTATTACAAGAGCCTTAAAATCAGCAAAATTATGTGTTAAAAGACCGTACATTCAGAAAAGCAAATTTTAAATATTTCATTCTTTTACTCAGTAAACAAGTAAATAAATATATGAAAAGAAAAAAAGTATATTAAATAATAATATATAAAAACAATTTTAAAACAAAAAATAGAATAATAGAATAACAATTATATTAATTAATCAGATACAAAGTTCAGAATAGCTTCCGGATATTCACTCTACTCGGTTCATATCTTCACTATTTCTCATACGGTATTTTTTCCCATTAATATTTATGTAAATATTTTCGCCGCTTGTCCATACTTTTTCTTTGCCAAATTTTTCTTTACAGGAGATCAATAATTCATATCTCACCCTAGTTAGCTCTTCGGTAATGATCAGCTTGCTTTTGTTACGGAAAACCATATTACGTTGTTGTACATCTAAAAACGTTATCAGAATTGGTGTATGATGTTTGGCACCCTTTCTAAATGGTCCCAAACGAAAGCAGTGATCCAACTGACATCCACTAATATCCATTTTATTTTCAAATATTTCCTTTATTGTTACATCCAGTTTTTCGTTATTAGCTTCAGGCACTCTAAAAACTCTTAGCCGGTTACATTTTGACTGCTGTTCCAAATTATCAACTTTGATTTTTAAGCCTCCTGTATATTGCTCATCTGTTTTTCTAACGCAGTTATTTTGGTATCAATTACCAATATGAGTCATCATTTTTTGCGAAACTATATCAGAAATTTTAACAGCGAAGGTCTCTAAAAAAATTTTGTCACTGAAGTGTTCATTTATCACGTTTTTAGATCACTTTTTGCCTCTTAGTAAAGCCCATTTTTTGTGGAATTATTGACTCGAATTACAAAGTAATTCGAATAAATATTATACTTATGCAATCGAAATTGCAGTTTATATTTTTGTAAATGATAACTAATATCACAGGTTACACACACTTGCTTTTATTTTAAAAAATTTTACAGCATTTGCGCCATATAAAACAGTTACTTCACCGGAACGATAAATATACGTCTACTCTGCTTGGACTTTCATTCGATCATATATCATATATAATGATGTATAAACCACAAATTCTAAGAAAATGTGATTTGTCAGGTTTTGCATTTAGACGACGGATATACAGTGCCTCAGATTCGAAAGAATTTTATGTAGGTTCAGTGATATATTAATTTTACTATAAAGTATTATTAAGATGTTTTTAAAAAACTACTATGAATTGAATGGAAGTTACAGTTGGAAATTGTTGACTGTGTGTACCTGTTTGAAGGATGAAAAAAATATATACTGGATGTGCACCATCTCAGTGACATCACATAGATGTTTGTTGTACTGTAATCTAGCAAAGATGTTAATCAAACAGGCATTCTCAGTCAGCCACGTCCAACTGCAACTTCTATTAGTTTCCTATGCAAGTTATGCAAAAAGGCATTATAATGGAAAATATTGTTTGCAGATGATAGTCAAAAGATGAAATTAGAGATAAAAAATGATGTGATGGATACCATTTCAAATTCCATGAAGGAAGAAAATAGCACCGACGATGATGAGGATAAATTAGTTATTAAAGATGAACCTCCGAGTCAAGATGAAGCAGACGATGCAAATGTGTCGGCTGCCAGTAGCTGTGATTACAGCCTGGCACAATTCAAAAAAGAGGAATCCCATTTTGAGGTATCTGAAGAGGAGGAGCAGTCACAAGATGATGAGCAGTCACAAGATGAGTTACTCCCTAAGCAAGAGCCAGAGGAAAGCGATGAGGACATGCCTTTGGTATGTATTGGTTAATACTGGATTTTAATGTTTTCCCATGTTTTACGCATGCTCGTGTCAATAACTCTAATGAATTATTGTTGGTAGTCAAAGTTCTACTGCTGGGATTAAAATTTGGGCTTATTAGAATTGTAATTTTATTTTCTTAATATATAAATTTATAAAGTATATATACTGGAAATGTATTAAGCATGAAATACGAGTACGATTTTTACATATTAAATAATAACCCAATAGCATTCAATATTGTGACGAATTTCATATACCATAATGTAATAATAAAAAAAACACAAAAATTTAGCAGAGTTACTCTATCTAATACTGTCAAACGACTGCTCTGCCTCTTTTTCTTCCTCCTCATCTTTGGTAGTGACAGGGTAGCAATCTAACAATAAAAAACATCTAACCATTGATGGCACGCGTTCATAAAATTTGAATTAAGCTTATAGTTTTTACGGATTTATGAAGAACTGTTACTTGCTGTGTATATCAAATACACAGCTTTAAGATTCTGTATATGTTATTTCCATGGATACTTACACAGAACTGATGATATTTTCTTTTAGATAATGTTGAGTTTGTTAAGTTCTTCTTTTAACATTGGTAGCCAGGTTGTACAAATATCTACAGAACAATTCGATATGCATTTAACTTCGTTTAATAAGATTATTGCTGATTCTTTAATTTTTCTTTATTTGTTACCTGCCTATTAAAATCAATCATCTTATCAATCTTATTAAATGAAGATAAATGCGTATCGAATTGTTCTGTAGATGTTTGTACAACCTGGCTACCAATGTTAAAAGAAGAACTTAACAAACTCAACGTTATCTAAAAGAAAATATCAGTTCTGTGTATTTGACATACACAGCAAATAAGAGTTCTTCTAAAAAAGGTTTGAAAACGGAACGATACTGCTTTCCGAAACGTCAGCAAAATACATTATTTCTGCGTTTATTCAGATTTATATTTGTAAAAAACAGCCCGACTGTTCCTTTGACGTAAACGTCACAGGCGCAGAGGCTTCTTTCCAATAATTATATTATTTTGTAGATTCGGTGATTTGTTTTTGAAGAGGATAATACATGTGGTAGAAAACCCAAATAAAAGAAAAGGATAATATATTTGTGGTTTTTAACAAAGTATATAAAATTTGTTCGAGAACAAAAATGGTAGATTTGCCATAAATATCAACTTTTATTCTTACGATAAGCCATATTTTCTTAATATCTATAAAGTACTCGCCTTTATTTACATAAACTGTGCGTTGACAGCATTTTAAATATTACCACATAATTGCAACATTGCCAAGTCGCTCCTGATCTCCAACTTATCTGAGGCAAGCCGAGAGCGACCTAAAGTGTCGCAAATTTTCAACATATTTTACAGAAAAACATATACCGCTTGCAGTAATTTTTGTTTACTCCTAATAGCTGTCAGATTTTGAAGAAAATCGTAAGAAAATTATGATTGTAATTAAATAAAATGTAAGTGAATGGGGGATTTATGAGACATTAGTAATGTTAAAATGAGAATTTTAGGTGCTATTATTTACAAATTTAGTACCGCAACAGCTACTCAAATTTTTCCCACGTATACAGAACATTAATAAAAATATATGTATACATACATTTTCAAGATAATCATAAGAAAATTTTTGATGTTGTGAACGTCCTTAAAATAATTGAATTCATAACACTTTTCAACATTTCATGTACAATAAAATAAAATAAATATCTTTTTATATATATTTTTTTCTTTGTTCCATGCTTAGTCATCAAGAATAAGTTCCAGTAAGAGAAAATTAGAGTCCGATGATGATGATGATCTTCCTTTAATGGCCAAGAAGAAGCCAAAGAAGGAGAAGAAAGAAAAGACGAAAAAGAAGAAAAAACGAGACTATGAAGATGAGGATGAGGAGGAAGACTTTAAACCTGAAAAGAAAATTAAAAAAGAAAAGACAAAGGTGAAAAGGGAAACGACGGCGGCGGCAACTGAAAGCCCGAAGAAAGGTGGTAGGAGAAAGAAAGAGGAAGAGGAACAAGAAGTTTGGAAATGGTAAGTTGGAGAAGAAATGCAGCAATTAGATCAGGAAAATTAGAATAAAACTGGCTAAAATGTTATGGTAATTTTGGAAAGGATGAAACCTATAACATTTGGTAGATTATATTGTACATATTATCAGGCTCAATTTGTGCTTCTGATCTTTAACTTGGAACACTGCCAAAACCAAGGTAGATAAAGATTGCTCAATACTTTTTCGTAAGGCATTAAATTTCCTTCAAAGAAGTTTGCAAGAGCATGTTTTTCTGTGGGCATTTTTTCGACTTTAAGAATTCGAAAAAATATGCACAATACAACCTACTAAATAGTGTAAGTTTCATCCTTTTTAAAATTACTGTGATTTGAAACCCTTATTTTCTTGCACTAAATTGATTGTATGACCGATGTTCATTTAGTAGTGCAGTAAAACTGATGATGTACAGCTTGTCCTCCCTTAAGTACTCCCTACTCCCTTCCATATCCCAATTTTTAGTTTGACAATTTCAAATAAATTTAGATTGATAGTAATAACCTTCATTGCCATCATTTTGTCTAAAACAAACATTATTTTGACAATGGTGTGCTATTGTAAAAAAACCGCTGCCCAAGGAATCACTACTTCCACATCCAGATTTTGTAGCCAAGTCTTATACACACTAAATCCCAATGTAATATTTTATTCCCTTTAATAATAGAGTGGGGGTAGTAGAGAGGGTAGCTAATGTAAAAAAAATTTAGAAGCCCTTGGTTCTCGTATACCCACTAAATCCCAATTTAATTTTTTATTCCCTTAAACAATAGGTTGGGGGTGGTAGAGGGGGTAACTAATGCCAAAATAAATTTTAGAGGCCCTTGGTTCTCGTACACACGTTAAATCCCAATTTAATTTTTACTCCCTTTAATAATAGGATGGGGGTGGAAGGGGAGGTGGCCGATCCAAAAAAGTTTTAGGGTCCCTTGGTTCTCGTATACGCATTAAATCCCAATTTAATTTTTTACTCCCTTAATAGGGTGGGTGTGGTAGAGGGGGTAGCTAACGCCAGAAAATTTTGTTGAAACGTTTCGTTCTTGTATACACACTAAATCATGTTTTAATATTTTTTTACTCCCTTTCATAATAGTGTGGGGGTGATAGGTGGGGTGGCTGATGCCAAAAAAAAATTTTGAGACCTTGACTTTTTGTACATGCCCTAAATCCCAATTTAATTTTTACTTCTTTTAATAATAGGATGGGGGTGGTAGGGGAGATGGCCGATACCAAAAAAGTTTTAGGGTCCCTTGGTTCTCGTATATACATTAAATCCCAATTTAAGTTTTTACTCGGGGGTGGTAGAGGGGGTAGCAAACACCAGAAAATTTTGTTGAGACGTTTCGTTCTTGTATACACACTAAATCATGTTTTAATATTTTTTTACTGCCTTTCATAATAGTGTGGGGGTGATAGGTGGGGTGGCTGATGCCAAAAAAAAATTTTGAGACCTTGACTTTTCGTACATGCCCTAAATCCCAATTTAATTTTTACTTCCTTTAATAATAGGATGGGGGTGGTAGGGGAGATGGCCGATACCAAAAAAGTTTTAGGGTCCCTTGGTTCTCGTATACACATTAAATCCCAATTTAATTTTTTACTCCCTTAATAGGGCGGGGGTGGTAGAGGGGGTAGCAAACACCAGAAAATTTTGTTGAAACGTTTCGTTCTTGTATACACACTAAATTACGTTTTAATATTTGTTTACTCCCTTTCATAATAGTGTGGGGGTGATAGGTGGGGTGGCTGATGCCAAAAAATAATTTTGAGACCTTGACTTTTCGTACATGCCCTAAATTGCAATTTTATGGACGTTACTGGCTTGCTTTGCCTATTTACCCTTATTTATCCCCGAACCCTTCAATGGAATTAGATCAAAATAATAATCTAGTTCCAGATCTCGTTACAATACATAAGTGTACCAAATTTCAAGTCAATATCATAAACGGTTCCAGAGTAAACATGCAAACAAAAAAAGTTAAACACAGGAATTTTTTTTTTTTTTCGCTTAAATTTAAAATCTCGACGTTTCATGGCATTTTAAGCCTATTTCAACAAAAAATATATTAATTTTTTTTTGTGTTACTATACTTCCACTGGACGTAGAAATAAAATAACTAGATTGTTCAAGAAGTCATCTTGTATTTTTCCACTTGTAAATAATTCAATACCCCAGAAATAGTTTAACGTTTGAAAAAACTGATTCCTCAAATTTCTTTGTTATGTGTCGTCATTTACAGCCTCTAAACGTGGATCCTATATTGTGCCTGAGTAATTACCGTTTACGAGGCACACCTACCAAACACGGTGTAGGTCAAGACTCTGTAAACCTTTGCTACCTCTTCTGTTTAGTAGCTAGTGGGAGTGACAATAAACAAATTTTATATCTTGCCCAGCAGGAATTCATACGAAGTAGTCGAGTTAAAAAGCATAATGGTAAAAATCTTACTAAAATAGTCAGCAAGTGGCTGGCTATCTCAAACTTCCAGACGAATGTCCTAGTTTACCATCAATAGGTTAACGGTAGAATAACCTATATTTGCATAGGTGACACACACAATTTGACAGCTGGCCTACCCTGGAGGTAAAATAACCTATTGCTGACATAGTATTTTTATGTAAACAAACGGTGTTTAAGGTTTATTATTAACATTTAAGTTATTTAGAAGGTGATTTATATTATTGGTGAAATATAATTATAATAAGCAATAATATGCCTGCTTTTTGTACTGTTGTTAACTGTGGTACTGTCGTGAGCAGAAAAAAAATAGGACAACTTTTTTTTTCTATTATAAATCTGTCTCTATTTGAATATGTAATGAGTGGCCGAAATAAACAGATGTCACTTTTAATTTATTTTATATTTTAATCCTGTAGTTATTGCTATAGTAAATGATGGATGGTTAATGAAACAAATTGCACTGCGTTATAACATCAAAAATTTGGTGTGTAACATTTTAAGAAAGTGGAGAATAAACGGTACGATTAGTAGAAATCCTGGATCAAAGGACAAAGGATATCCTACTTAACAAGAAACTAACTGTTAATATTTCGTTATTGCACGATTTCTATTTATAACTTATATAAGTCTGTTTGTCATAGAATTAAATAACCTTATAGAATAATCATTAGTAATAATATTTTCCCATGCATTATTTACTACTTCCAGTAATTCTTCGGCATTCCGTGGTCTCACATTTCGTTTTTGGATATGTCTTATGAGTAGTCCCCATACTTCTTCCACGGGGTTAAGATCTGGACTATGACTGGGCCAGTTAAGAATATTGATGTTATCTTGAAACCAGTTAGTTACGGTATGAGCAGTATGAATGCAACAATTGTCTTGTTGAAATATGAACTCATTATTAGGAAACAATTGTGACACAGAAGGAAGCATAATATTGTCTAAAATCCTAATATACGTTTCACTATTAAATCGTTCCTCAATATGTCACAAAACACCAGGATCACGTGCCCATATCCAAGCCCACATATCGACGGAAAATCTACCACTTTTATCATTGTTTGATATATATTTCTCAACGAATCGAGTATTCGGAGGGCGGTAAACGCGAATACGACCGCTGTGTGTTGACTGGAAAGTTTTTTTGTCTGTAAAAATTACATTGTTCCAAAATTTACATCATGCGCTAAAAATTCAAGCGCAAATCCTACTCGAGTTTCTTTATGTTCAGCCTTAAGTAAGCATTTCTGTGCTGCTGCATGACAGCGTAGCTCTGATTCTCTTACTCGCCGACGACCAGTACTACTCGATCCAGGAAAATTCGTTTCTTCAGCAGCCTGAATAACTGAGTAAAATGGATTTTCTACTAAAGCATTTACCAATTGCAAATTTTGTTGTTGAGTTAATATCCTTTGTCGCCCTAATCCAGGATTTCTACTAATCGTACCATTTATTCTCCACTTTCTTAAAATGTTACGCACCGAATTTTTGTCAATATTACAATGCAGTGCAATTTGTCTCATTGACCATCCATCTTTTGCTTTAACAATAACTCCAGATTTAACTAAATCGCTTATATGGGGCATATTAGTTTTTTGCACACTTGCAATAAATTATGACAACTAACTGACAATGTCACAAAAATTAAAGTTAGTACACAACTAGATTTTAGCAAAATACCGTTATAAGACTTGTCCTATTTTTTTTTTGCTCACGACCGTACCATTGCAGCACAAAATGTAGCAGTCAAATTTTTTCGATAATAAACGAATTTAAGTATTTATATGTTAAATTAGTCCTAAATAACTAACATCATATTTCTGAATGTGAATACGATCCATCCCCAGATTATAGCATGAGAAGTTCCAATGATTTCAATCATCGTAAATATAAGATACGTACTATGTTATAGAATTTCTAAAGGTATCTTTCCTAATATATCATCTTTCTTTAATAGATCGAACTTTCACCTTATTGTGTCACTTTAACTCTGTTTTGCTTAGAAAAGCAATACATTTAAAAAGTGGTTTATTGATCGATTATATAATTTTGTTTCCGTAAAATTTGAATGTAAGGTGTTGAGAAAGAAAATATAGCGGCAACATTTTTGACTTCAAGGATGGGTTTGGAGTGGTTAGGAGGTAAACACCCTAAAAGTCCCCGACACTAGGAGGTGAGCTTTGCAGGGGAGGGCTTCCGGAAGGCCCTAAATTTTGATTTTTGTTTCTCGCTAATAACTCAGAAACTATTTGTCCTAGTGGAAAAATTATTCTTACCTTTTTTGAAAGCTGATAAAATTTCATATATTTGTTAATTTCCGGGAAAAATATCTATTTACAACCGTTATCGAGTCACCCGCTTCTGAAAATCGCCGATATCCTGAAATCGCTGTTTCTGATCACATTTTTCGAATTACTCTGCTCCTAACACCTCAAATCTTTGTAAAATAAAATACAACCAAATCAAGTGAAGAGGATTAAATTGACTTAAAAATTATATATTCTACATGTAATTAATATGGATTTCAAGATTGTTTGCTGTAATGTAATAGGGTTATGGCTTAAAATCATACCTACAGTTTACTGGATGACGAAAAATGTGATCCAAAACAGCACTTTCCGGATATCGTCGGTTCTCAGAAGCGGGTAACTCGAGAATGGTTGAAGGTAGAGACTTTTCGCGGAAGTTAAAAAATTTAGGAAATTTTGTCAGTTTTCAGAAAGGTAAGAATAATTTTTCCTCTAGGACTGATAGTTTTCCAGTTACTAGCGATAAACCAAAAAAAATCAAAATGTAAGGCCTTCTGGAAGCCCTCCCCCGCAATGCTCACTGTTACAAACCACCCCTAAAATAGGGGTTGTTCGGGTAACGTGAACCTACGAGACGTGGAAAACGTTCGTAGCCCTTACGATTTGAATAGCGTGCGGTCTCAGATTCTTCTGCTGAAATCGTCGCTCTCTAGTTGGAAAAAAAATAGGAGGGCGTTACTCTTCAATAAAACACCTATTTTACTTAGACCATTCCGGAGGATGGATTTAATACTACCACAGAAATAACATTTGCCAATCCGAAAACAGGAAATTAAAATAAAACAGTAATCAAACGATAAAAACTTCAAGGTGCAATATTTAGATTTAAACAATTTGAAAAGACTATAAACACTCAAGGTGCAATATTTATATTTAAAACAATAGAATAGACTATATATTTACGGAGGACTATGGACCAATACAGAGTGAGCACTTACCCCATCCTTCTAGGTTTAATCCCCGTATTCCTCAGTGTCACCGGGTAGTCTAATTGCTACCGACGGTGTTCACCAATCACTTAAAATTAATAAAACCGCTTCGCGAGCCAAAACACAAAAATTGAATGATTTATATACTTTAACAAAACATTAATAAATACGTAGGAGAATTAGGAATACAACACTTTGATAACTATTTTTATACTTTTTAATTTAAGTTTCGGACCATGCCAGAGTTCAACCAAATTCGAGGAAGCGGGTGGATCGACTAATTTTTCCCACCGATTCAGCCCAGCAACTCACATCGGCCGAGGGTGTCTTATCTTTTGCTGACAAAGGTCTAGCTTACGTCCTGTGGGAACTGATTTCGCCCAGAGGCTTAATACATTGTCGTTTATAAATTTAACAAATATAACTTTAATAACGTTTGAATGAAGGTTTAAACTAAGTACTTTTGAAAAGCAAATTTATAATACAAAAATATAACATGAGGGGGGGGCGGATTATTACATCACCTCCTAGGATTGGGGGACTTTTAGAACGTTTACCTCCTGACTTCCCCAAACCCATCTTTGAAGTCAAAAATTTTGCCGCCTTCCATATAGTCTACACCTCCATATTGAAAAATTCGTTGACTGGAACTAAGTTGGTAAATGTTTAAATGAAACAAAATTTGATGAAAAATATTTAATAATAATATAATAATAAAAACTTTATTTTCATTGACTTTACAAAAGTATAGAAATATAGTCAGCACAAGATTACTATGAATCACAAAAATAAAAGGTCACATATTAAATATTAGGACATTAAAAAATTAAAAACTACAGAACAAGTAAAAATACAATATTAAAAGGAGTGTAGTTGAATACATATACATATAATTAAAATTAAAATGCCTTCTTATGTAAAATCATGGGAGTGCAGCTCAAATACTCATTAACAGAATAGAAACTATTTTGAATAAGTATGGATCCGTATTATATTAAATAAACAGGATAATTGTTAAATGCATTATAAATAAAAGTTAGGTACAATCTTAGACCATTCAATGGTCTAAGGGTACAATACTTACTTTTCCCACAACTAAAATGTTTGGATCGAACTGCTTTACGCAATTTTTTTCACCCAACCTCATACTGCTCGATTATATGCCTCACGACTTTTGTATGTGTGTGTTTAGATCTATACCCAACAGATATTTTTGAAATAAATCTTGATGAATTTTATCAAGCTATAAATAACTACTCAAGTCGATGTTTCTTCAATCAATTGTTAGAATATTTTAATTTTTGAATAAATATATATTCATTACACTCTTACCTTAATATTTTATCAAAATATCACGGTTGCCACGAATGTGCAACCAAATATGACACAAGGAAAGTCTTTTCACATGTAAACAAGCCCAAGAAATATTAAGGCTAGTATTTGTTTATCCTCCAAGGTATGAATGTGACGTCACGTGCGTGTCACCTATAGTCCTGAATTCTAGGCAGTATATTAAGTAGTAATAAAAATATCAATTCACGAATAAATCTTCCAGTACATTTTGATAATAAAAATGTAGAAAGAATAACAAGCCAAAAATTAATTACCTATTGTTTTGAAGTTTAGCCTAATTTTGTGTGAAAGCAAATTAGAATTTATTTAGTCTTGAGATCGCGAAACGTGTTTGTTTTATATAATTTGTTACAGCATCATCGATATTGGGTTATAACCATATACAATTTTATGTAAAAATTTACCAGTTTAATTTGATAATTTTGAGTTCCCAATTACGTTAAAATAAATACTTTCTTTTTGAAGCAAATAACAGAATTACGGCTTATATAAAATAAAATCTAATTAGCATGCGGGTAGATTATGATCCATTTCTCCCCTGCATTTCATGACTATTTCTTCGGTTTCCAATATATGGTGAATAATCACAGCTTAAGATAATATAATGTGATAAATTTAGTTTGAAATAGGCACCTTCTGTACTCATTCCCCTGGTGAAGGTCCAATAGAGCTGTAGGAAATTTTAAGTTGTCTGATGATTTTTTTTTCCAATGAAGTACCTGGAGATTTACTAATTTTAAAAATCGAAAATTATTTTGAAATTTGATTGCTTGTAACAATCACTGTTGAACATTTAACTCCATGAAATAAAAGGATATTGTTTTATATGGAGTAAAATTGACATTTTTTTGTGTCGAGATGGCTGCGACAAAAAAGCACTACTCCTCCTAAAACATACCATTTTTTCTTCGAACGTCGAATATGAATTAAATAAATGCTGTTATTTCTTCAAATACTTTTAGTACCGCTTGTGGACAGCAGTAAAAGACTTTTACATCCACTCAGAATTATGAGAGCGGAAGTAAAAGACTACCTCCTGTTTAGATAGAGTGTCAAGAGAAATGACATAGTAGGTTCACAAAAATTGGATGGAGCTAAGAATATCCGGGCAGTCTATCTGACTTGTTAAAAGTTTAAATAGGAACAGTACAGAAAAGTAGACTCTACGCGTTGCTAAGTCATTTAAATTAAGGATGTGGCTATTTATACATACTGTATGTATACGCAATTGGCTATTTATACATACAGTATGTATACGCAATTGGCTATTTATACATACAGTATGTATAAGAAATTGGCTATTTATACATACAGTATAGCCGTCGAGGGCAAGGGACATTATCTATCATAAACAACTATACTACATCAAAAAATATTAACATATTTAACCCAACGAACTAACCTAAAGAAATATTCGTATTACGTATTTTAGTTAACAAAATGTGGTAAAAAAAAAACTGTAGCAAGCGGATTCGAACCGTCGACCTCACGTGTGAGAATCGGGAACACTAAGTATTACACCACAGACTGCTGATGGTTAACCTTATAATTCTTACTATATCAATATGTTTGAACGTCATCGCGCATGTGCGGCGTGAATTGCCTGGACAGTATGTATAAATAGCCACATCCTTAAATTAAATCTGGCTAGCAAGTCAGATTGTGGTGTGCCCCTAGGAGGATAAAATATATCAGCTTTGTAAGAAAGATGTTTAACGTGTCTTCTTTGAACCCGTTCCAAATTAAGGATATGATTATTGTAATGTGGATTCCAAACAATACTACCGTATTCCAATTTTGGCCGTACAAAATCATTAAATAGGAGAGAAAATGTGAAAATATCTTTAAAGTGCCTTGAGTTATGCGAGATAAAGCCTAGATTTCTGTAGGCATTAGCAGTTATGTAATCAATATGGGGAGCAAAAGTAAATTTTGAGTCAAAGATGACTCCAAGATCCTTGAACTGAGTGCATTTTATAACCATTTCATCGCCTATTTTGTAGGAAAAAAGTTTATTGAGTTATTTCGCCTCGTAAATGTCATCACATTACATTTGGATATATTTAAAGGTAGCCTATTGATTTCACACCATGAATTAATGAGGTCATGTTGTAATCGACGGCAGTCTTTTTCTGAATTAATAGATGCAAACAGTTTAAAATCATCGGCAAATAGAAGGACATTACTTTTCAAATCTCAGCAAATATCATTGCTGAAAATTATAAAAAAACAGTGGGCCGAGAACAGTGCCCTGCAGAACTCCTGACGTCGCTAATACTTCGATAGATGAGAATCCATGATACTTGACATTTAATGCTCTGTTAACAAAGATATGACTCGAAGAAACTTAGAAAGTCAAGACTAAAGCCAAAGACTGACAACTTTCGCAATAGGAGCCCATGATCCAGTCTGTCAAATGCTTTAGACAAATCTATGTAAATTATATCCGTTTGACCACCTTGATTCAGCATATTTGCGATGAAATGTGTAACACTTACCAAGTTGGTAACTGTAGATCTACCTGCCAAAAACCCGTGTTGACTGAAGGAGAGTTGAGATGTTGCATGGAAAGAGATTATATCGTATAAAACAATTTCAAAGATTTTGCCAAAATTATTCAGGATAATTATTATGGGTCTGTAATTAGAGTCTTGTCACCTTTTTTAAAAACAGGACAGATTTTTAGATTGAGTCCATATGTGGGGAAAAGTAGTTGTTCATAATGCTAAGTTAAAGATGATAGACAGTGGTAAGGCGAAAATTGGGGCACAGTCTCTTAACAATAAAGCTGGTATATCATCGGGACCCGTAGTGACTTTATTTTTGAATTTTTTTAGAGCTTTTAAGACATCTTGTTCGGAAATGGTTGGGATATTAAGTTGAGGAACAAGTCCCGTGGTTTGGGATTGAGAGTACTGGGCAAATGCATCGACAATGCCTTGGGTGTCATTTAAGGAATTATTGTTGAAACACATGAAGTTTGGTATGCTAGTTGTATTTTTCATAGTATTCAGAAAAGACCAGAAGTTGCTTGGGTTAGTTTTAATGTGCATTTCTGTGCGCTGAATGTAACTTTTGTGAGCAAGTTCACTGTCTCTTTTTATTTTGGAACGCAGAGTTTTGAATTGATTAAGGTAGTGCACCCCGTTATTGTTCTTATATAGATTCCATAGACAGGATTTCTGCTTAATACTTCCAGTGAACCATGGGGGATATGATGAATTTTTACGAGTTGTTTTAGTAACGCTTTGTAGCAATACAGAATCTAGTCTATTGTAAAGTTGGGTGCAAGCCTCGTTAACATTATTGAAACTAGACAAATATGACCAGTTTATACTACATAGATCTGCATAAAGTTTATTAAAGCCTGCTTTCTTAAAATTAAAGGATGGTTGATCGTTGCCTAAATGTCTAATGTGATCTGCCTTTAAGCTAATGCTTAAATCTAGCAGTGGATGATAAGAGTCTACGAGGACTAAGTAGTTTTCTGAATAGTTAATCATGACCTGTGATCTGCTTAGGACCAGATCTAAAGGCCTGCCATTTGAATTTACTGCTTTATTTTATAGGTTGAGGCCCAGGAACTCACAGAAGTTAATAAGTGAACCAACATATGTCTATTGGAAATCTCGGATATCTTTCACCTAAAAAAGAAAAGAAAAATAACTACACAATGAGGAAGTTGCCTCGTATTTTGCCTTTTTCTTTTTTTGTTAAAATTGAGGGCTAAAGAAATTATTTATTTTGGGCGAATATAAAACCATTGAAACGCTCTCTCCGTGCCAAGTGACGTCGTATGTGCCAGATGTCACGTTATTATTGAAATGTTGAAACATCTAAAATGAATGCTGTGGCTATAGATTAATACGCTAAGCATCTTATGAAAACATTATCCGTCATATTAACCAATAGTTCATAATAAGATTAAGGATAACAATGTGAATTAGCAAGTTCAGGGCAAATCAGTGACGTCAAAATGACGTCAAGGCAATATCATAGCGTTTTCAGTCATGTAGTTTCGTTTACATAAAAGCTCAAATTTTAATGTTGAATTTACAAAATGAAATTTTTCTATGAGTTTCAACTTATATAATGTTATTATGGAAAAATAATAAATTCAAAACGTTTTTAAAATGCATGCATCTTCCTCATTACCAGAAGAAGAAATCTTTTTAATTTATTGTTATATTTTCCTGGTAAAATTCTAATGCCACCTCTCTATCGTTTTTTGTGGTAAACATTAAACTTCCAGCTTTCTTGAAAATTTCGCTTCCTGAACACATGAAGATTCGAGTCACTCCAATAATGCGAATTGTGTCGATTAAAAGTCCATTTTTGGTCAATTATTTAGCTTCATCTAACCATATAATATTTCCCAAATAAGAATCGTCGCCTACAGACCTTATTAGAATAAAGTCACAAAAAATTTCTCTTAGGAAATCTGTTTCTTCTAATCGTTGGACCATGTGGAACAAAAACAGATGAAATTTATGTTTAATTAAGATTCTGTGAACTGAATCCTTTGCATAACCATGATTCCAGAGCAGCTTGTCTTAATTACATTGAGAATGTATGAAAATGTACCAGGATTGCTATTTCTACATTTTCGTCATCAACAATAGGCTTCCACTTTTGAATTCTTGCCTTTACAGAGCCATAGTTTTTAAAATTATCCACTATATGTTATACAGTGTTTGATGACAGTTTACGTCGTTATCACATTCTCCATAAATAAGTAATAAACAAATTCGAACAATCTTCGTGGGTGTAATTTCCTGGCATTTTTTGACACAAGAGAATGACTGATATTACTGATTGCTAATTTGATAAAAACAGTTCTTGAATTTCTTATTCTAAGAAAATCGCAAATATTTCAAAAAGTTGTAACTAAACCTCCACAATGCTTATATCAGAAAAAAGGAATTTAATTTTACATAACTTGATATACATGGTATACTACTATTAAATGTAATTCAATTGTAGAGTGCAGCTCTCCTTGGGTTCTTTCTACATGCCAAAAAGCAAATGAGTATCTTTTACGCACGAGGAAAGTTATAAAGGTTACTGTAAACCATTACACATGTCAAATTTTTTTTATGTCAAATATCTCTGAAACGGCTGCACAGCTGGGTTTAAGTATAGCATAGGATATCCTACATGAACATGCTTTTGACTCAGAATTTTATGATATTTTCGAAAACTCTAAAATATATAGTGTTCCATATACAATAAGCAAGTTGGTAATTATTTTAGTTGGATTGGCCACACTGCCACTAATAGCGTCCTAAATTTTTATAATTTTCTGGTGCATACTTTTCCCTATCTATCGAGTAATGCAATTCCTGGTGAAACACCCTGTATAGTTCTCACCCGGCAATACGCGATTTCCATGACAAAACTATAAAAAGAGAATGATAGTGAAAGCACCTGCACTCATTTCTTTTGAGGTCAAAAATATATACTGACGTGGATACAGATTTTACTATAAACCTCATGTTTTAAAATTTCATTTAAATTTTCCGTATAATATCCGGTTTTCCAGGATTTCTCGGTTGCCAAACACCATGACTAAAATACAATCTTTACCTAGTTGAAAACTTAAAATTCGCGCCAGAAACAATATACCTTGTGTTATAATGTTGGTAGCAGTTATTTTAATGCTGTTTACTGTCAAAGGGAAATTAATTTTTGGAACACATCATGACGTTTTATTTTTAATTAAAACAGGATTTATCTTCGGATTTGTGATGTATAGAACACTAGTGTGGTTCAATTCTAGGAACTTGTTTAAGTTGGGGTGTGTTAATCATATACACGGATCATGTCTAATGCGAAATTGTGATGTGTTTTATAAAGTTAGGTTAAAAAATACAAATCCACAAGCAAAGCTGAGATATGATAAAACAATTTACAAAGAACTTTTAAATAAAGATAATATAGAAGTGTTTCAATTAGATGAATTGAAAAGGACAATAGCTGTTATAAAAAGGTAGATGTTTTTTTTTTCATAATGTGTTTCTAAGGTAACAATTTGACACAAGCGTTTTTGGTCAAATTCTATATGAACTGTCGCTGTATATATTGACTCCCCTTTTATTTCTATTATTGAAAATAGAAAAAAACGTTTCGTATCAAGTTGCAGGATCTTACCTATAATATAATTTATTGGAATGTGATCAAACAGAACAATATCATGTATAGGTTCACGTTACGAAATAAATATATTTTTTTTTAAATGGAACACTCTATATATTATTGCATATTCGAGAAACCCTTTTACCCCTGATTTCAAATATATAATGTATAGGTTTATCTTAAATACTTCTTGACATATTTGACATTCAAAATGCAAATAAGCTGCTTTTATTGCAAGAAGAATGATGAGTGTCGAAACAAAAATAACAAGGTAGGCTACGAAAAGAATTATTTTATTGTTCATTGAATTTTGACATTAACATCATTATTAACTCCATAGCAACAACCATAAATAGTTGTTTAATCACTAGTAAAATAAAAAGTTTTTTCTATGACTGTTTTGAAAAGTGCTACTAATTACGCTTAAAAAATTTTGATTTCACATAGCGTGTGATAAATCTTTAACGCACGCTAACAGTAGTGAAAACGCTTTCACGTATGGAAAGTGCTATTTTCAACATGTAAATTATATATGACCTAACTATAATCGTGTGTAAATAATTAATATATTAGAATTAACTTCGTATTTAATTTATTAAAAAACAGATTTAACAAATATTATAATAAAATAATACTATATAAGTAATCAATTAAAGAAATTGTTCAAAGTGGCCACCAATATTGTAAATAACGTTATTATGGTTTCTGTTTAAGTTGTTAATTTCTTGAATTTTTGCTTTAATAGCCTGAAGATTGTGGTTATGATTAAAATTGACGTCTTTTAAAAACTCCCATAAAAAGCTATCTTATAGTGTCAAATCAAGGCTATTTGGTGTCCATCGAATGATCGCAGCATTGCCTATCCAAATGGTAAATTGATTATTTGAATAATAATAATAAACACCACAAAATTTAGACAAATAATGTTCCCGAACTTCTAAAACGTCCATTGGAAATTCTTGAATTAGATGATCTACCTCTAGTAAAATTATTTGGGATACGCTTGAGTTGTCAAAGTAAAATCATAAAATATAGGACAAACTACTTTGTTTTGAAAAATTCCGCATCAAATGCGGATTGATTTTCTACCCGATTCTTTTATTTGCTTGACCTTTCTCTGTCTTTGGTTTTTATTCTCCAAGGAACATCTGTTTTTTTCTATTAAAAACTCCCGCCATGGGAAAAAATTGAATCTGTCCACATAATTTCTTTAAAAAATCTGGATTTTCATCTAATTCATGGAGCATGATCTGACAAAACTCCAATCTTTACGTTTTTGGTCTTCATTCAGTTCCTGGAAGGGTAATATTTTGTAAGGCCTATATTGATGATTTTTCAAAGTTCTTTGAATGTTGGAATAACTTTTTTCCATTCCACGACAAGCATTTAATAAACTATTAACCAAATTTTCTAAAACAAATATTAATATAAGGTATCTATTTTTATAATAAATTATTTTTTTACCCTCAAAATATAACAATATATCTAGATCTTTGTTCTCATTTGTTGTAACGTTACGTCGTTTTCTTAAAAAACTATGGTCCTATTTACATGATGATAAACATTCAAAAACGTGTTTGCACTAGGAATCGCTCGATTCGGATATGTTATGTATTATCCTCTTGCGCCACACTTATTTTTATTATTTTTCACATAAAGGGAAAATATTTCGACCTTTACATACAGAGATAATGAAATTTATCCAAATAACAATGAAATATCTCAAAACAATATATCAAAGTTCCAAAATGTCCTTTCTACATCTATAAAAAAACTCACCACGGCACAAAACGAACTATTATTGTCAGGAACTTCCGCCATTAATAAGACTAATAAAACAGAAAAGAAGCTTACTAAGAGAAATAAAACAGTTCGAAGACCTTGAAATTAAAAGAAACTTTAACGAACTAAATAAACACATCCATAAGTTAATACAACAATTCAGAGCAAGCAAGTAGTTAGAAGTGTGTCAAGAAATCAATAAAGATCAAGGTAGAAATTACTGGCAGAAAATAAAAAAAATGTCAAGATACAAAAAAAATAATCTAATTCCCCATATAGTAGAAAATAACAAAACCTACATAACCGATCTAGAACAAACTGAAATATTCGCTGAATATTTTGAGGAAATATATAAAGAAACGGAAAATGACGAATTCAACGACGAGCATTGTAATACTGTTAAAAGCTGGTATGGTAATTATCCAATTAACCGACAATACCAAGACAATATAATATCAATTGATGAGGAAGAATATTACAAAGTACTAAACAGTGGGAAAAACACTGCACCAGGCTATGACAACATACCAAGGAAAATACTGAAAAAGCTTACACCAGAATATATGAATACATAATTAAAAATTGAATTTCTGCTTAGTATACTCTTACTACCCAGAAGATTGGAAAATTGGGGTCATAATAACTATACCAAAGCCCAATCAAGACAATTCTAAAACAAATAGCTATCGTCCAATTACCCTTCTCCCAGTTATAGGGAAAGATATTAGAAAAAATATTGAAAGGCCGGCTAGAAGCAAGCCTTGGAGAAAACATTCCTAACCATCAATTTGGTTTCAGATGTAAAACGTCAACTATACATCCTCTTACAATACTTGTCTCAAACATTCAGACGAATAGCATTGAGTCCTATAAAAGTGCAGTGGTATTCTTAAACATCAAAAAGGCATTTGACAGCATATGGTGTATAGGGTTACTATACAAACTTCACCAAAGAAACTGCCCATCATACTTACTACTCTTGATTAAAGAATTTTTAAATAACAGAACCCTGTACGTCAAAATTAATAGCGCGACATCAGAAAAATTCATAGCTTCCCAAGGAGTACCACAGGGCTCACCATTATCTATTGCCATGATATTTGCAACCTCAATATTCATAACCCCATAAATCCCAATCCTAACTCCTATGTTTTACAATTTGCTGATGACACAGCAAAAGTCGCTAAAGTCCTGCATCCAAAATATTCAAACAAATATGAATAAAACAATAGAATGGATGATGAAACAGAGAATAACTCTTAATCCAACAAAATCAAAACTGGTAATATTCAGTCATAAAATAAAACCTGTCTCACCTTCAATAACAGTACAAAACCATATCATCACACCCTCTGCTCACACAAAATATTTAGGAGTTACAGTGGACAACAAATTAAACTTCAACTTACACGCCCAAATGATCAAAGCAAAAGCTATGGCGAGAGCAAAACACTTCAGAGGGCTAACATACAAAAACGAAGGTATCAATATAACAAACTCAATCAAGGTATATACATCGATAAGCAGACCAATGATAGAATATGCGAGTATACTGTTTCTAAACTGCAAGAACCCAGCAAAAAACAACATCGAGATTGCAGAAAGAAGTTGCCTAAGAATTATAATGAATGAAACAAAGTTCAAAATATAAAGAAATATTTACTGCACAATGCTTTTTATAGTACAAAAGAATTTTTAGATAGTAACTTTTCTACAATTTAAACTCTATATGTATATTCATGCAATACTCTAGGTGATACATGTTAAATTTATTTAATTTGTTATGTTAGATCTTTTTCTTAAATATTGCGTGTCATCATGTTTAGTTCATAGTGTTTGTGTTTTATACATTTTATATTTTTACAGTTTATTTTAACTTTATAGTATAGAAATTGACGTGTGTATTTTAACACCAATAAAGAATTGAATTGAATTGAAAAATAAGACATCCTCATAACCCAATCCATAACCCCTCTAATATATTGCTGTATGAAAAAACTAAAGTAATACCAATATTAGAAAGAATGGAAGTATTGTCATCCAAATTTGCATCCAATCCAGTCAACATCAACATCATTAGCCCATTATTGAAAACAAGAAATGAAACTATAGAAAGAAAAAGACTCCAGAATGTATTATATTCCAGTCCTTATACCGTTTCTTAAAATTAGTTATTTTTATGATAATGTAATGTATATGATAGGCTTTTTTTTTGTAAAACAAAATTGAATACCCTACTTAACATAAAATGTAAAAAAATCAAAATGTATGTTAACTATGCAGAAAAACCACGGTCCATAGCCTTTTGTACTTTTCAATAAATATATTTACTACTACTATTTCGACCTTTTCAGCCTCGCTGTAACCCATTTTGATTAATTTTTTTCCATTTCATGACAAGCATTTGATAAACTATCAACCGAATTTTCTAAAACAGATGTTAAAATAAGGTATCGATCTATTTTTCTAATAAATTATTTTTTTATCTTCGAAATATAACAATATATCTAGATCTTTTTCTCGTTTACTGTAGCGTTGTCATTTTCTTAAAAAACAATGGGTCCTATTTACATGACGATAAACATACAAAAACGTGTTTACACTAGGAATCGCTCGATTTGCGTACGTCATGTATTCTCTTTTCGAGGCACACTTATTTTTATTATCTTTCATATAAAGGGAAAATATTTCAACCTTTTCAGCCTCACTATAACCCATTTTGATTAAATAAATGTTAATAATGACGGTTGAAATGTCAAAATTGAATAAACAACAAAATAATTATTTTCGTGGCCTACCTTGTTATTATTGTTTCACTTGTGTTTTGACACGCATGGCTCATTCACTCTTCTTGGAATAAAGCAGTTTGAATTGTATTTGAAATCATTTCCAGTAAGCTTTGTAATAGAAATTAATATCATTTAATTAACTGTCAGTTGGTAATTTGCACAGAAGTATATCCTAACATTGCAATTCCTATTTCAGGTGGGAGGAAGAGAAAAAAGATGATGGAGTTAAATGGAATTTCCTTGAACATAAAGGACCTGTCTTTGCACCTCCGTACGAACCTATCCCCAGCAACGTAAAATTTTACTATAATGGAAAAGAAATTAAGCTATCTCAAGATGCAGAGGAGATCGCCGGTTTTTACGCAAAAATGTTGGACCATGACTATACTACGAAGGATGTATTCAATAAAAATTTTTTCAAAGATTGGCGAAAATCTATGACAGACAAAGAGCGTGATTTAATAACTGACTTAAGCCTGTGCAATTTTAAATCAATGCACGCTTACTTCATGGATTTAGCGGAGAAAAACAGAAACAAAACTAAAGAAGAAAAGCAAGCATTGAAAGAGAAAAATGAAGCCATCATTAAAGAATATGGCTTCTGCACCATCGATGGCCATAAAGAGAAAATAGGCAATTTCAAGATTGAACCACCGGGTCTGTTTCGGGGCCGAGGTGAACATCCCAAGATGGGAAAATTGAAGAAGCGCATTGAAGCTGAAGATGTAATTATTAATTGTAGCAAAGATTCTGAAATTCCACAGGCTCCTGAGGGTCACAAGTGGAAGGAGGTCAGGCACGTTAATACGGTAACGTGGTTAGCATCGTGGACAGAAAACGTGCAAAATCAAGTGAAATATGTAATGTTGAATCCCAGTTCAAAACTGAAAGGGGAGAAAGATTGGCAGAAGTATGAAACGGCGCGGAAATTAGCTAAAAGTATAGACAAAATTCGAAGGGAATACCAACAAGATTGGAAATCAAAAGAGATGAAAATTCGTCAGCGGGCCGTTGCGCTATATTTCATTGATAAATTGGCATTAAGAGCAGGTAATGAAAAAGACGAGGACCAAGCAGACACCGTGGGTTGTTGTTCCCTGCGTGTGGAGCATATTGAGCTTCACGAGAAAAAGGACGATAAAGAATACGTGGTTGTATTTGATTTTCTCGGTAAAGATTCTATCCGATACTACAACGAGGTCCCAGTAGAAAAACGTGTTTTCAAGAATTTGCAACTATTCATGGAAAATAAAAAGGGCAGCGATGACCTGTTTGACCGGTTAAATACACAGATTATGAACAAACACCTGAACGAGCTAATGGAAGGCCTTACTGCAAAGGTTTTCCGTACCTACAACGCATCTTGGACGTTACAACAGCAATTAGATTTGCTCACAAATGAGGATGATAGCGTGGCCGAAAAAATCTTGTCTTATAATCGTGCAAACCGCGCCGTCGCAATTCTGTGTAACCATCAGCGGTCTGTGCCTAAGGGTCATGAGAAGTCTATGGAGAAATTGAAAGAGAAAATCGAAGCCAAGAAAGATATGATAAAAGACGGGGAAAGGCAAGTTAAAGACGCTCAGAGGGATGCAAAGCATGGAAGCGTGAAGGAGAAAATGATACTTGACAAGAAGAAGAAAATGCTGCAGCGACTAAAGGAGCAGCTCACCAAGTTGGAAATTCAAGAGACTGACAGGGACGAAAATAAGACCATCGCTCTTGGTACGTCCAAGTTGAACTACTTGGATCCCCGTATAAGTGTGGCCTGGTGCAAAAAGTACGAAGTACCCATAGAGAAAATTTATAACAAAACTCAACGTGATAAGTTTAGGTGGGCCATCGATATGGCTGGGCCCGATTATCGCTTCTAAATTACTTAATTCGTCACAGACTTTGTCCTAAAACAGACTTGTACCATTGTTTTGCAATTTATAAAAGATCAAGTAGAAGCGTTTTATATTATAAGTTTAAATTATTTATAGTGATGTTTTAAATTTTTATTTTATTTAGTGACTGGTGATCCCGTGTGTAATTGTGAGAATGATATGAAATATCTTTGTACAAATAAAATAGTATCATTTATATATCATTGTATCAATTTCAAGTAATTCCTCAATCAATTTTTATTATCATTATTATTACGTTGTTTGTATTCAATTTACAAAGTGAGAGTTGGGGGTATTAGTGTTTACTTTAGGTAATTGACCAATTTTTTAGTTGTTTAATTACGACACCATTGTAGCAATCTGTATATTACAGATTTTATTAAATAAAGACTTCATGTAAATATAGCTTTTATTTAAAAGAATATTCTGACAGTGTTTATTTAAAAAAATCCACACCCCGCAGCGCGGCAGGCATGAAATGGAAGTCCGTGCCGGTCTGCAACTGTCCATATCCTAAAATAAAAAAATAGTTTTTCACAACACATTATTTATATGGAGTATTATGAATGTTTTAGTTCGATCCGTGAATAGTTGTAAGAAATCGATTTTTTCCATTAGAATATCAAGCATCTGAATAATAAATCAATTGTACATAAAACTCATACTGTTTTTCTTTAACCCTGTCCCCATAATAGATCTAGTGTGAACAAATATGCAACAATACACCTAATTAAACTAAGTGTATTCATAGTTACGGCAATATATAGGGTGGGGCAATACTGCGTCCGACTTTGGTAGTTCAAGTTCTATGACAACTAGTCTGTTTGAGCATTTAAAATTAACCACTAAATCATACATCTGTTATTGTATATGCCTTCGCCAGTTTTACACGAGGCGATAGTCATAAATTTTGATATACTGCTCAGCCAAATTATAGGAGGCGCATTACTAAAAATGGCATAGATAAGTTTAGAAATTCTCTAAATGATGTAGACTGGAGTATTTTTTATCACGATATAAATACCCAGATATACACCAACTTATTAGCGGATTTTTTATGTAATACTTACTCCAATCTAGTTAAAAACGCTTTCTTCTGAAAAGAACTAAAAATGCTAACCCAAAAGCTCCAGTGAACTGGTTTAATAATTCTTTATATGACGTGAGAGTGAGTCTATCAAAAGTAAAAACAGTCTGCAACGCTAGCAAAAAGAATCTGACTACATGATTTATAATAATCTTCGCAAAAGCTATAAGCATGCTCTTGCAGAGTCTAAAAAATTATCATACCAAAATTATATTTGTAATTCTAATAATAAAGTAAAAGCCAGTTGGAATATAATTAATTTTGAGAGAAATAAGGTAGTAAAACAACAAACTGTTCCAGCAGTATCCGAAAATGAATTAAATGTATTCTTTACCAGCATTGCTGAAAACATTAATAGTTCACTTATACCTAACAATGTATCTATTGACAACATAATAACTAACATTCCTTCACCATCATAATAATAATAATAATCTTTATTTCCATCAGACTTTTACAAGTATTGGAATTGTCAATTGTCATGTATATAACAGATAACACACAGAATATATAATACATAAAAAGAAAACGGTACATACAAAATATATATACATAAATATTTAAAAGGAATAAAAAAACATACATACATATATGTTAGCAGTACATCCCCCTACCCCCTACAAGGGCCACATTTGCTCGTAAAATCAACTAACAACTGGACGCTCTCGCGCTTGGCCCGAAGATGACCGAGCAAGTAGCTCGGTCAAGATGCGCGATAGCCTAATATAAGTTAGTCACACTTTACCTCTGTGAGAGAAGTTACCAATAAATTTGTAGTGAAATACATTTTTGTTTCTTTTGGGGTAATTATCCCTCCAACATTTACATCAGAAGTGGGATGATATCTAAGTGCCCTAGAGACAAAAATCAGTTTTAAATTAGTCTTCATAGTAGCGAACTTTAGTTTTGTTAAAATGGCGGGCGCTAGTAATGATATGGCGAACATCGAACGCGAGAGTGATGACTGTAGTGAACATGAACTGGAAGAGCAAGAAGTCCCGGTGCCAAAACGTGCAAAGTTACAGTGGCAGGATACTTTAATCGTTTTAGTAGCAGCCCAACAACAACAGTTGGCAGAATTAACACGTAATGCAAAGATGGCCGCAGAGCCAACGCCCTTGCCGAACCAAGTAGATGAACCTATCGCGCAAGCGTCAACGTCATGTACCACGTCATTCCGTTTAGCAGAATTCGACCCTGATACCAGCACGTACTCGATTGAAGAGTGGCTAGACGACGCCACAAAACTAAAAGCAGAATTGAGAATCAGCGACATTTTGATGATAGTAAAAGCCGGCGAAGCGCTGAAGCATAGATCGCATCGATATTATTGTGATTGGCGACCTGTTTCCCGAACATGGGAAAATCTTTGTAAGGACCTTGCCGTTGCTTTCCCTGATCGTAAAACACCAGGTGCTCGGGCTTATACTGCTGCTACTCTGCGTAGTCAACATTGTGACTCACTTAGTGACTATGGTATTAAAAAATTACGCAGCATTTGTCGTTTCCATAATACGCTACCATGGATTAAAATTTTAAGTATGGTGGAATATGGTTTGTACCATTCTGAGGCACAATCCGCATTCAAAAGCCGGAGACGGAACGAGAATTGTTGAAATTGTTGGGAGAATTTGACGCCCGTAGACGTAAACATCGATCGACAACTAGCTCAAGGCCTATGAATTACATTATTAAGCACTCTAAGACGAACCTACATCAACGACACTTACAACCTCACGCAACAAGCCAAGCTTTTAAAGGAACTTATTTCAAAATGTGGGCGATTAGGCCACCGACAGGACGCCTGCAGCTATGTCATAAGCAACAAACGGGATGAAACACCGACCCAGTGCTTAACAAAAATCCAGTCGACACCACCTAGTTGTGCTCATTGCAAGAAAATCGGACATACAGAAAATAATTGTTGGTATAAAAATAAAAAGCCTGATAAAGTGATGCTTATACGTCGAGGACGTGACCTAGCAAGTTCACCCATGGCGACCTTGTTATGCAATAACCCAGCCATTTCATTCCAATATCTCATCGAAAGGGAGCTGATTCATCGATTCTGAGTGACACTGCGGCCAAGAGACTCGGTGTATTGATCAAGCCCGACGTACGTACTTTAACGGGGTTTGGATCACATACTGTTTTGACTATTGGAACATGTGATTTAATAGCTGTTATGTCGAATGTTACCATTGAAATTGTTTTCACAATCGTACCCAGTGATCTAATGCCTGGAAATTTAAACGCTATTATCGGTTGGGACGTTATTAGCCAAGAATATTTGCGTATTGAAAAGTGCCTAACAAGTCTTGAACTACATTATGACCTATCCAATATTCCAAAGTTGCTGATGTTAAAAAAATGACACAGACTTACAAATTAATGTGTCAGGACTGGACGAACATTTAATTAGGCAACTACGAGAGTTGTTGATTTCAAACAGAAATAAAACACCAGATCATATTACAACTGGAAAATTAGTGATTAAGTTAAAGGATGATGTTCCTGTCGCTTACAGCCTTCGACGTTTAGCGTACGCCGAAAAATTAACCGTACGGCGGATTGTACATGAATTGCTACGAGACGGTATAATTCGAGAAAGCCAATCAGCATACGCAAGTCCTTTAGTACTAGTTCAAAATAAAAACGGAGCGTTCCGATTGTGTGTAGACTATCGTGATATAAACAAAAAAAAATTTAATCTTTCACGCTATGCAGCCAAACCATTTTCTGTTGGCGATCTGGTTGCCATCGAAAATTCACAGCTGGCAAGTGGAGGAAAACTAAAATCAAAATATAAAGGACCATACGTCGTTCAGACGATTCTTCCAAATGAGCGTTACTTGTGCAAAAAGGGTAGGCGAACAACCGTTGCAGCTCATGAGCAGCTGCGGTAATGGCCGACAAATAAGTAATCAAAAAGCAACAAATTTGGTAAGATAGTTTATAAATAATCAAACAGTCAGTAAATTTGAACATAAAGATTAAACAATATTTGCCCTGACCTAAGTCAACGTATTAAAGACAGTCAGAATAATCTAATTTTAGACCAGCTGACGTGTCAACTTTGGTTAAAGGTTGAATCTAGAAACGACCTCATTAGAATGTCGAGATGCCGTCCTTGGCCACATCACGTTTATAAACATTTCGAGGGGTGTTTATAAAAGCGTCAATTTAGAATTGCTTAAATAATCTTGTTTATTAATAAATTATTATCATTAAAATAAGAGATTGGTAGACTGAATGACATGGTAATTCTATGGTGTTTTTCCATGGTGTTTACTTGATGTTAAATTTTTCAAAGACGTGACAGGTTCACGGTAATAAAGACGTGGTAACTCCACGGTAACCTATGCAAAGACGTGACAGGTTCACGGTAATACACCTCAAAGACGTGGAAGTTCCACGGACCTACCAAAGACGTGGTTGATCCACGGTAAACAAAGATTTTGTGGCTACCACAAAAGTAAAGCCCTTGAACGTCCATTTGTTTATAATAATTCTGTTATAGCTCCCATTCTCAGCGGTGCGAGGACGCCCCTAAAACAGGATGGCCGTGTTAGCAGTACATCCCCCTACCCCCTACAAGGGCCACATTTGCTCGTAAAATCAACTAACAACTGGACGCTCTCGCGCTTGGCCCGAAGATGACCGAGCAAGTAGCTCGGTCAAGATGCGCGATAGCCTAATATAAGTTAGTCACACTTTACCTCTGTGAGAGAAGTTACCAATAAATTTGTAGTGAAATACATTTTTGTTTCTTTTGGGGTAATTATCCCTCCAACATTTACATATATATATAAAAAAAAAAAAAAATGCTTTCATGCTTTCTTTATGGAACCAGTTACTGAGGCTGAGGTACTCGAAGTGGTTAAATCATTAAAAAACCATGCACAGATGTTTATGAACTTAACTCTAGAATTATCAAAGAAACAATTGATATTATACTGCCCTTGATTAGAGTACTAATTAACGCCTGCTTTAGCAATGGTGTTTTTCCAGAATGCTTTAAAATCACAAGTCATACCTTTATTCAAAAAAAATGATCCAAATATAGCAGATAATTACCGGCCTATCTCAATTATTCCAATCTTTGGCAAAATCATTGAAGCAATAATAAAAAAACGATTATATAAGTATCTAGAATCAAATTCCATATTATGTGCATGTCAATTTGGTTTTCGAGCAGGATGTTCTACAACGGGGCTGTACATAAAGTTGTACAGGACATAGTCGAGGGTTTTGAGGTGGAGGGTCTTTATTGTTCAACAGTATACACCAATTAATGAATAAAACAATGCCCATGCCAACCACAGGCACTGTACCCATAAAATACATACAAGAAACATCATCACAAATTAAGAACAAAGTTACCTCAATAGGTATTACAATTTAATAATCAGATTAAAATGGTGTTTAGGTCATTTTTAAATTTATCCCTTTTACAATAGAAGATATCAATTTCTTTGTTACAAATGCTATTATAAAGAATTAACATTTTAAATAAAGGAGAATAAGTTGCACATTTGATCTAGGAGTAGGGCAGTAGAAGATATCACCCATTCTGCTATTAACAGATTTAGGAACTCTCAAAGCTATTCTGCTTAACATGATGTCATTATCAATATAACCATTTATCAAATCATATAAATGTAAGCAAGCAATGTCCCTACGAATCTCCAAGGTGCTAATATTGTAGTATGATACTAAAAAATCACGAGCATTTATTAAATAAGACCCAGTCTCTCTAAAAAATTTACACTTTAAGTATCTACTCTGAACAGTTTCCAGACAATAAATATATTTCTCATATAATGGAGACCATATAAGGGAGGCGTATTCAATTTTAGGGCGCACAATTGATTGGTAAAGCATATCGAGAGATTTACATGAATTAAACAATCTTACAAAGGCCTTCGACTGCGTCCCGCATGACCTTCTATTAGTTAAACTAGAACGTTATGGGGTAAGAGGACTATAATTGATTTTCCTCACTTCATATTTAAAAGATAGATCCCAATGTGTGGTCATAAATGACAAAATGTCGGATTTTAAATGGAGCGAGCATGGTGTCCCACAAGGATCTATTATCGGACCAGTTCTATTCTTAATATTCATCAATGATATTAATTATTTTATATCATCTAATAAGTGTGTGCTATTTGCAGACGACACAACACTTATCGTATCCCATAAAAATATTTCTGAGCTGGATTTATTACTACACTCGAGAAAAAAGTTGAAAGTTGGTTTACTGTCAACAAACTCAAACTTAATAACAATAAAACCCAAAAACTTTTTATTCTTCAAATTATAGTTACACTCAGGGGTGTATTGTGAAATTATTAGGAGTAATTTTGGATAATAATTTGAACTGGTCTGGTCATGTGGAATATCTGTCGAAGTCTCTCCCAAGCACGATCTTTTTAATACGACAATTAAATTCCGTAGTCGATCAGCATACCTTGATTACTACTTACTTTGCATTATTCCATTCACGCATCTCTTATGCTGTCTTCTTATGGGAAAATTCTGTTTACTCTTTCAAAATATTTCGTTTACAAAAAAGAGCCATTAGAGCGATTGCAAATATAGGCAGCAAAAAACATTGCCAATCTTTTTTTATCAAATTTAGTATATTGCCATTACCTTCTCTCTACATTTATTCCACGGTATTTGAAATACACAAGAATATTAACAAATTTTTCTTTCAATCAGATAATCACAACTATAATACCGGGTGTGCAAATATGATTAGAACAGAACGTTTTAAACTTTCCAAGTCAAAATCAAACTCTTTAAATGTAAATCTTCTGTGTAACAAAATACCACTAATAATTAGAAACCTAAATCAAAAATGCTTTAAATTAGCTGTAAGAAAACATTTAATTAAACATTGCTTTTATTCAGTACATGAATTTCTTGACACCTTTTTCATAATTTTACCTAACATTTAATAGACAAGAGACCGATTGCTTTACATCCCTTCCAAAGGGTGGTACATCCCCTACACAATCCTCGCCTAAGATTGCATAGCTTCCATGCATAGATAGATAGAATTTTATTGATCTTTAACCAATTTACATTGGATAAGTCAACAGTAAATTATCATAAGCACTTACAGAGTACACATACTCCACCCTAAACCTATATTGCCTTACCAAAAATGGAAATTTTTAGAGAAAACTTAAAGGAGATACGTTTGCACATATTCTTCTCGCCGCCCAGGAGTCTTTCAGGCCATTATGTTAGACATACAAAAATAGACTACGGTAAATAGGGATTAGGTAACTTTTAAACAAAGGTTAGACATGTAAGGAACGAATCTATTATATACCCATTTATATTTTCAGACCAGAGGTTTTCAGAAAGCGATGATAATTTCATTCACCTATTATTATTTAAATCTAATAAGTGCAATACATTGATTGGCATTTGGATATTTAAATTCAGAATATCTGCACTCAGTTGATTACGTCCAGACGAATGTTTATCGCAGCTAAATAATAAATGTTCAAGATCGCCTACAACATTACAAGTTTCACATAGCTTGGTTGGTAAAATTCCTATTTTATTTAAATGTAGAGGATAGCAACCATGCCCAAATCTCAGCCTAATAAGACTTGTTATGTACCTCCTAGGAATTTGAAAAGAGTGGTTCTTCAGGAATTTCCATTTGGATTTAGGTGTATTTTGTAGGAGTGGTAAAACAATATTCGTACCAATAAGACGTCCATGCTTTATTTAAGCCTGTTTTACTGATATTTAAACAGTCTTGCAGACACAGACTGTCAACGGGGTCTCCATTTCCAACACTCTTTGGCCAATAAGTCGACTTTTTCATTATGTTTCATACCATTGTGTGCTTTAATCCATGTATAGTTGATGTTAAACCCAGATATTTTTAATGAGTAATTATAATGCTTGATCAATTTAATGAAAGGGTGGTACATGGATATTGAATTTTACCTATTGCCAAGGGTACTGACTTGGAGTCACTTAGAATAACTAAGTCTTTAATTTGTTTATTTCTAATATATCCTAAGGACTCGACTATAGCATAAGCTTCTGCTGAATAAATTGACGTTTCCTGGGAAAGTTGTAATTTTGACTGGGTACTTGAATTAGGAATGCACAGCCTACCGCCGTGGTTAGATTTTGAGGCATCTGTATAAATATGCGTAGCATTGGCGAATCTTTCTAACATATTCTGGAGAATCGTGCCATTTATTATAGGGTTTTCTGTATAGTTAGGGAATATGATGTTTGTTTGGCTTATCGAGTCAAAATAGTCGGGCCGAGAGAGAAAGTCAAATTGATTAATGTTTTTAGAAATTATTAATACTTCCCGATATCCTATACACAGTGGCGGGGAATTTTACTTTTCCCAGAAATTATTCGTGAGATCTAAAATATTTAGATTATGTATTTTATCTATTATCTCAGAATCTTTAATAATAATTAGATTTAAAATACTTTTCTCAGAGAGAAGTTGCCCCCTAAGGAAAAGAGGAGGTTCTCTGGATTCAACCCGTAAAGGTTCAATTGTGAATTCATAGCACCGATACATACTCGAAGAGCTTTGTTTTGTATTATATCTATTTTACTTAGCACATGTTTACTAGCGGATCCATATAGTATGCAACCATAGTCAATTATTGATGGAATATACGACCTATAAAAGAGAATTGAAATTTGTGGATCTGCTCCCCACCAAGATTTTTAAGGTTAATTTTAAAAAGTTAATTCCTTTCTGGCATTTGGTGATCACATAATTAATGTGTGATTTCCAGGTTAATTTTTTGTCAAGAAATAGTCCTAGATACTTTACTTCATTGCGATATGGGAATGTTATGTTTCCAAGTGTTATGTGATCACGTATCAGGGTATTATGTTTTGTGAAAATGGTGATCATGGAAAGTAAAACCTCTGGTTTGTAAGCTTTCCTGAATTGTTATTGCGGTACCTAGTGAGTGTAAGCACATTTCATATGAAGGTTTCTGAACATACATACAAAAGTTGTCGGCATACTGTATAATGGTAATATCATTGAACAAATTGTGTAAATCTGCGGTATAAATATTGAAAAGGATCGGGCTTAATACCGAACCTTGAGGTAAACCTAGTGAGGTAAATCGCAGGCCTATCATATCGGAGATATATTTCTCTATTACAAAAAAGATTAGATATATTTTTAACAACTTTCCCTGGGATACCAAAATTGCACAATTTTTGTTGAAGTATGAACAGATCGACAGAGTTATAGGGCACCTTTTATATCCCAGAAAACAGATCCCAGGTAATCGTTATCCGAGAAACAAATTTGCATATCTATCACCAGATGAGTTAGTGCATCTATGGTACTGAATTCAACTTTGAAACCATATTGATTACCAGGGAGTGGATGATGTTTATGTAACCACCATTCTAATCGACATGATAGCAATTAAATAGATCGGTATGAATCAGCGTTGTTGGGATCTTTGTCGAGTTTAAGTATAGGAATTATGAATACTTGTTTCCAAATTTGCAAGTCTACTCCTCCTACCCAATATCATTAAATATTTCTAACAAGAATATTTTAGCAGACATTGTAAGATTTATGAGCATCAGGTATCTAATCTCATCAAATCCAGGACTGGTGTTGCGTATTTTTTTGAGTACATATTCTAGTTCAGTTAACGTAAAGGGGTTACTTAAGAAATCATTATTTTCGGTATTATTGAAATACGTTAGAATTAAAAATAAAGATAGTTACTCCTCATTTTTCAAGGACTTAAAACAGTACAAAAATATCTGAATAATCAGACTACATTTATTACTGAATCTTACCACACAGGATAAAGAGCAAATTGCTCCGTTACCAGCGTTTCATGCTGTTTAGGAGCCTGCACGTAAAATTTACAAATTGATATGCCGTCCTATGATTGAATATGGTCATATTTTGTTTTTAAATTTCAAAAACCAAGCTTTAAAAACAATTAAAGTAGCCTGAAACATCTGCAATCAGGAAAATAACTAAGATCCGGCATCCCATAACCCACCCAACCCCCTTCTTTACCAACTGACCAATATAACACCAATTGAGGAACGACTAATTCAATTGTCTACAAGATTTGCCCAAAACCCTCGAAACATAGAAACGTTAAGAAAATATTGTATTAGAAGAACTCCAGGAATCAGAACAAGGCTCAAACATTCCCAACATACCATCCTAGAGAAGATTGAAAATCTCATTAATTAAGGATATATATGTGTGTATAAAAATTTATTCCACTCTATTTAACGGATTGTAATTATGCACAATCTTGCATTATATTATTTTTAAATTTTTATATTTTTAAGTGTTTAAGTTTTAATTACTTTTGTATGCATATATTATTTGTTGTTTTTTTTGTATATACTGCATTCACTTCAACAAAATTTACTAAATAGTAATAAGTAAAGTAAGACTTTAGTTTAGTAATACAACTAATACAAAAAAACATAAAATAGAAAAACAAAAAAAAATTTGCTTATAAACTTATAACCTAGTTTGTAGTTATGTACATATTGTTAAGTTTTCTTTGAAACTCATGCAGAGAACCAGCATTTTTTATATCTCTTGGCAAACCGTTGAAAATATGCGTACCTTCAAAGAATAATGAGTTTTTAACCATTGTTAATTTGGTATGATTTATATTAAAATATTCAAGTGTTCTTGTACCATACGAATGTATGTCTGATCTTTTAGTTAGGAAATCCTGCAAGTATTTTGGTAACATATTACTCGTAATTTTATATATCAAACACATTACCGCCCTTTCAACCATTTGCTCAACAGATAACCAGCCCAAGGTGTTCATCATATATTTTACATTTGTTTTTTTTAACACAGTTCAATATCATACGCATCCCCCTATTTTGTAACATTTGTAAACGCCTAATATCGCCTTTATTACAAGAGAATAAAATGGATGCACAATAAGAGAAGTGTGGAAAAATTATTGTGTTATATAATATCTTTTTTGTCCACTGTGAGAGATTATAAGATATTCTCCTGACGTACCCAATTTTCTTTTCAATTTTTTTGCATATATAATCTACATGATTATGAAACCCTAGTTGTGGGTCCAGAATAACACCTAAATATTTAATTTCATTGACTTGCTCTATATTTTCATCATTTATTACAATATCTAACTGTAAACTCCTAAATTGCATACAATTCTTTTTAGTTCCCAATACCATACTTTTTGTTTTACCCACATTTAATTTAAGTTTATTCACACATAGCCAATTATATAATATTCTCAATTCATTATTTAATATATACACGAGTTGGTTATAATCTTTCCCTGCAACAGATATTAAGGTGTCATCCGCAAATAAATTAACATAACACAATTTCAGAAAAGCACATATGTCATTTATATAAATAATAATGGCCCCAAGACACTTCCTTGGGGGACACCTATCATACTTTCAACCCTATCTGACACATTTTTATTTACCTTTGTTCTGTGATATCTATCTTCTAGGTAATCACTCAACCACTTTAATCCAACTCCATTCACTCCATACACTTTTAATTTTTCCACTAATTTTTCCCTATCAATTGTCTCAAAAGCACGTTTCAGGTCGATGAATACGCTTATTACTAAATTACCTGAGTTTATTTCTTTCCTCCAATTTGAACATACATACTGTAGGCTGGTCTCACACGAATGTTTATCTCGAAAACCCGATTGTCCATGGTATAGTAACTTATTAGCCTCAAAGTATTCCCGAAGTTGTTCTGCAATCACTATTTGTAAAATTTTGTCAATGGTAGGCAATAAATTTATTGGCCTATAATCACTCGGTTCTTTTGGATTCTGAACTTTTGGAATCGGCAAAATTACACTAGTTTTTAAGTCACCTGGTACACGGCCCGTCTTAATAAATGTGTTTATTAAGTTTAATAAAGGATACCCTATCACATCAAATAATTCTTTAACAATTTTTATACCCAGTTAACTATCACTTGTTGCTTTATTTTTTAAGTTCACTACTATTTTCCTAAGTTTGTTTATTCCAATTTCTCTAAAAGTATCTAGGTGAGCTATAACTTTATCTTCAAGTTTGAAACTATCTTTATTAGGAATATCCTCTATACTTTCTGCAATTGCGCATAAACTATCTGCATAGAACTTATTAAAAATTTTTTCAACACTACCCTCATCATTTACAAACTTAATATGTTCTATCTTCCATGCTGTCTTATTACTCTTCTGTACCAATGTTTTTAATGTTTGCCACATCCTTTTACTTTGACCTTTACATGCATCAATACTTTTTTCATAGTAAACTTTTTTCGCTTTTTTTATATCGGACACCACTTTGTTCCTCTTCCTCTTATGTTTTTCCCAGTCTGTATTTTCTTTGGTGTATTCAAATCTTCTATAGACGATATCTCTTTCCTTTTGTGCTTTTCTAATATCTTTATTTAACCACTTTTTCTCACTTGGCCTGTTTTCAGGAGCTATACTGTTTAATGCCTCCATAATATTACCTACCAAATTCTTATAAATCACATCTACATTTGTACTTGTGTAATCCCATGTTTTACTTATAAGGTTCTGTTTTATTCTCTCAATATTTTGTTGGCACAAGTCTCTGATGCAGATATATTCTATAGGGTCCTTATCTACGTTAAGACATAACTCTGTTCCTATTATTTTATGATCCGCAAGTACAGGGTAATTTTGTTTCATGAGTGGGCCCAAATTATGCATATTTGTCACAATTAAATCGATACACGTTGCTGATGTATTCGTTATCCGTATATTTTCCTTTATTATTTGCTTGTACCCAGCAGAGGTTATAATATTCTTTAGCAGACATTCTTGTCTAGATTTTCTGTTATAATCTACATTAAAATCACCCATTACAATTGTTTGTCTACTTTGTAGCTCATTTGTGTCTAATATGTTCTCGAAGTAATTAAAAAATTCATCCATGTTTCCATTGGGTGATCTGTAAATACCCCCAACAATAAATGATTCATTAGTTAGACTTATTTTTACTAGTAACGACCAGTAATCTAAACTTTTGTCACTACTGATAATCATAGCTTGCACTTGTGATTGTGTATAGGTTATAACCCCTCCTGTATGCCTACTGTGGGAATAACAAACAAATGTATTATGCCCAGGCACAGAAAATTCATCCTCTTCAATTTCCTCCGTAATATGCGTTTCGGTGATGCACATTACTATAGGTATTTCTTCAATTAGAAATTGACTTAGCTCTGAGATATTTGTTGTAAGACCCTGTATATTTACACATAGAATTTTTACCCCATTTTTGACCATTCCTCCAAGCCAATGATATCAATATTGTAACAATAGGTAGAAGGACCTCGATCAATAGCCTGTTGAATCGATTGATTCAATAAATTTTGTTGTTGTTGTATGTACATAGGAAAGACGCACCTACGCTCGCCTCGATGTATAGGTTGAACTTGTAAATATGTGAATACAGGGAACAAAAGATATAGTTCATACATTCTCAAATTTTCTGTAAACATACGAACATAACTTACCTAAATCTTTCATCAACTTAGTAGGAGCGTTTCTGATATGCATTGGAACTGATGGCTGCGGACCTTTGCATTCAGCTATGACTCGTTTTGCTTTCGCCAATGCTGAATCTGCTTCTCGGGATTTAGGAGCCCTGGCTAAGTATATTGCACATTGAGCTAGAAGAACGTCCGCCTCGGGCATACCTAACAGCTGGCAACCTTGCATTGTAGTTACGGCCAACTGGAGTGCATTTGGATCAGCATTTCCTGAGATAAATAATATAATTAATATTGCTTCATTTCAAAAATATGTCTTTATACTTTATTATTAATTACTTAATTAACAAAGTACTAACACGCAAAAAGGTTTAGCCATTGGAAAACGGTCATACTAACCAATATCCTCACTAGCTGCTCTAACTAATCTACGAGCAATATATCTAGGGTCTTCACCACTGACAATCATTCTCGTGGTCCAATACAATGCTGCATTCGGATCTGAACCTCTTATTGACTTATGCATAGCTGATATTATATTATAGTGTTCTTCCCCAGCACGATCATATAACATATGAGATTTCTAAGGCGATTGTAAAAAAAAAAGAATTAATTATATTAACATTTGTTTGCACTACTCTGTAATAATTGTTAGTAGTAAAGTTATCCTTGTGATTATAGGCAACACACAAACTTATTTATGTAAACCATTTTCTGTAAAGGTACTTTATTCCCGAACTCATGGACAAAAAAAAAGGGACTCTTAGAAGGAACAAAAAACGCACAATGGTTCTGTTGATAAAACATGATATTATAGAATTTACAGTAGTGTGGTACAGACTCTCTATCGAGACAAGCAAAACATTTGTCTCGCGAGTTCAATTTATGTTTATTTAGAATATTTAGATTAATTATAGCCATTAGTTATTTGAGTTGTGAGAAGTTTAATATGCCTACGAGTGTGGCCGATTTTCCCATCGTTCCTTGATATTCTCTACTCCCTTTCCTATAATCGCCCGACAATAACAAAGTTTCTTCGGTAATTCTGCAGTTTATCCACTTCTCGATTTTTGAGTTTGTTTTTGTGGATACATTAATAAGAGAGTTAGGTATGTGAAGCGTTTGTGACTAATGAAACGTTGCACAAATGTTTAATAATCGAAGAAAGTGGAGCGAATAGGGGTACTGGGTGAGTAAAAACGAATGAAAATATGACGTTTTTAGGTCATTTTGAAACGATTAGCATTGAAAAAGTCATTTTAGGGCAAGGGTAAATAAAAGTCATGGCATTTGATTGCTTATTACTGCAATTCATTGAGTCCCGTCGTACCCCGATAAACATCCATTACCATGACGCTCATTTTCCGTTGTCCTGAAATGACTGTTTAAATGCTTTTTATGTAAAAGTGATCTGAAATTCTCGTATTTTTACTCCTTTTTGGGTCCTCTACGTATTAGTCATGCATTGCAAACCGAAAAAGTTAGGTTAGACGTATTTAGTAGATATAACGCTGTAATGACTTTTATCTTATTTACCCTTGCCTTAAAATGACTTTTTCAATGAAAATCGTTTCAAAGTGACCTAAAAACGTCGTATTTTCACTCATTTTTATCCACGCAGCAGCCCTATTCGCTCCACTTTCTCGTCAATTTCTTTGATTATTATACATTTGCGCAACTTTCATTACTCACAAATGCTTCATATAGCTCTCTTATTAATGTATTCACAAAAAAAAATTCAAAAATCGAGAAGTGGATAAATTGCAGAATGACTGTTTCTTCGATCAACACATGATAAGTTTTAGATTTTATAGCATTTATCGCCATCATTCACATATTTGTTAATATTAAAATTTACAATCTACTAATAATTTACCCACACAACAAATAACATTACCTTTATGCCATCCTTGATATCATCAATAGTAATAATTTTTCCATCATTATTACTGTGTTGTATCACTAATTGTAGATTGCCCAATGCTATTCTAGCATCACCATCACTTATATCAGCTAACCATTTCAAAGCTGAACTTTCTATTGCCACACTACGGTGAAAAGAAATAATAAATCTCATAATTGTTTCGATCTAGTTAGCAGTTCTATTGAATTAGCAGTAATTACCCTTTATCATCGCTGATTACACCACATGGATTTTTAACATCTATTACATCAAGATTCAGTGTATCAGCAGCTTTTTCTAAAATTGAATACAAATCATTAGGTTCCAATTTTTCCATTACAATTACCCTACATCTGCTTAGCAGCGCAGAATTCATGATAAAGGAAGGATTTTCAGTTGTTGCTCCTATTAATATTATTTCACCCTTCTCTACACTCAATAAAAATATGTCTTGTTGACGTTTATTAAAACGATGAATCTCATCCATAAACATTATAGTTCTTCGGCCAAACATCATTTCATTTTTAGCTATGCTAATAACATTTTGAACTTCTTTTACTCCTGTAGAGGTGGCACAAAGTGTGACAAATTTCCATTTTTTCGGATTTTTCTTACACATCCCGTTAATAACACTGGACAAGGATGTTTTACCACAACCTGGTGGTCCCCATAATATCATATTTGGTATATCTTCCTTTTCTAACAATGACCTTAATACAGTATTTTTGCCTAAAACTCGATTTTGCCCAAAAAAATCATCCAATTCTTTTGGTTCAACTTGTTTTGCAAGAGGTATCACAAAGGAAAAACCATTATTAATTGTTACTTCCGACTGTGTTATACTTTTCGCAGTACTTGTACTTGGCTTATTATTTTGAAAAGTTAAAGCTGCAATACTATTTCTTCTTTGTTCAGTGTGTTTTGTTGTATCTCTCTGGGACCTTTGTTTGAATTCAAATTTTGGCTGACTACTTTGTACACCCGGCGAGGGAGGCCGTTTTCTTTTTTGTGCATCATCTGGAAAATTTAAAAATATGCATTTATTAGCATGCTGTTCTATCTCTCTTATTGCAAATAATTTGTTACAAATGGGACAAGACGTTAACTGATCTTTTTCACTCATTTTTCAAATTTAAGGTTAAATGATGTCACTGTCAAATTTGAATATTTACCGCCAATTCTTATTTTAGGCAAATTCTTGCGTTAATCCAAGCAACACACTGAGGCTAACGTTAACCTATGAGTCCGATCGACCGTCGCGGTGGGTCCTGTGACTTATCGTTTTTGGTTTAAGGCTGCGTTAAGTGAGCGGTTTGACCGGTCGAAATGGTTCAGTGAATGGTAAAATTATAAGGTCTGACCGATCAGCTGATTGGGCAAAGCGGTCGGGTTTTATTGTTGGACTTCCGCAGTCAAAAACGTTAAGCGAACGGTCGAGCATGTTGTAACGTACCCTATAACCAAACAAAAATACATTAATTTGTTTTTCGGTTTAGTCATTGTAATTGTAAATCATCCAGTAAAATGGAAAAGATGCAGAAAGTTGTTATTGAACCAAAGAAGATTTACGTACATAAATCTTCTTTGATTGAGCACCCAAGCAGTCAATGTTTCAACGTATTTCTAGGTAACTACGAGATTGAGAAGGTTAAAAATGGTAAATAGATTTTTTTGCAAGATCCATATTCATAATCAAATATTTTGTTTGAAAAACTGATTACATTAACACAGCAAACACAGCATACAAAAACCCACCATCTATAATAATTCAAACAACTTGCCAATTAAATTTGAAATTGCCGCCCAATATTGCGCCGTCACATCTATGGTCAGACCATTGGTAAAATTATTATTATTATTATTAGCCGTTACTCGAGTCCGAGTATAGAAATGTTACAGTCGATAAATTGCGTACAATAAAAAACAAGTAAAAGGTGTAGTCTATTGTAATTCCCATTCATCTACGGTGCACACGACTATGGCTATAGAGGCCAATTCGGGAGAGCACATGTCGACCGCAATCAGGACAAACATAGACCTGGTTAGGTCTTGGATTCGGCCTTCTTGCAGCAACATTTCCTTGATAGCTGGCCACAACCCCTCGCCATTCGGTTCTGTCCGCTGCAAGTTGTTCCCATTGCTCGTCTGCAATACAGCACGATTTTAGATTTTCATGGAGAGCGTCTTTGAACCTCTTTCGTTGACCGCCACGCTTTCTTCTACCGCTTAGCAATTCACCATAAAGTGTACATTTAGGAAGGCGGTTATCATGCATACGATGAACGTGACCTGCCCATCTTAGGCGTGCTCTTGAAATAAGCACCTCAATTGGAAGGCTGTTTGCTCTCCTGAGTACTTCCACGTTTGATATGTGATGGAACCAACGGATTTTCATCATACTTCTGAGGTGTCTTTGCTGAAAACGTTCTAATTCTTTCACATGACGACGGTAAGTGACCCAGCTTTCACATCCATATAGCAGTGTTGGAATGACAACTGCTCTGTAGACAGCCATTTTCGTTGACAAAGCAAGGTCGTGGTTGTCAAATACTCTCTCTCTAAGTCCCCAGAATGCTCTAGATGCAGCGTTAATTCTATTGCGAATCTCGCTGTCCATGTTTGCTTTGTCATTAACAACGTTGCCTAAGTAATTGAACTGATCCACCACTTCAAGAGAATTTCCGTTAAGTGTAATGTCTATTTGGTTCACTTGATGAGGAGTTGACATAATCTTAGTCTTTCCGATGTTGATTTTAAGTCCCAAAGAATCATAGCTTTGGGCATACACATCTAAAAGTTCTTGAAGCTCTTCCGGCGTAGAGGCTAAAAGTGCACAGTCATCTGCATACTGGAGATCACAAATGAATCGTGTGCGTGTCTTCGTGAAAGCTCTAAAGCGCCCTATGTTAAAGAGACCGCCATCAAAACGGTATCTGAGACCTATTCCTCTGACTGTCAGTTTGTTGTCAACAATAATTGTTAGAGCAGTGGTAAACAAATTAAAGAGTAGGGGTGCCAGGACACATCCCTGCCTAACTCCAGTGAGAGTTTGGAAAGGTTCGGTTGCCTCATTATTATACATAACCTGGGCGTTGTTGTTTGTATGTAGACTGCGACATACTTCCACAAATTTTCTAGGGATACCTAAGCGGAACATAATTTTCCAGAGCACTTCCCTGTCCACCGAGTCAAACGCCTTGGTTAAATCAATGAAGGCCATGTGAATTTCTCCTTCAGACCATTGGTAAAATACTGCTTAACTATCTTACCAAAAACGTCAAGTGACAGGTCGAACCGCGGCGGTCAGTCGAACTCGCAGCTTAACCCAGCCTAAGTAACAATTTCGTAATGGTCCGACTGTAGCAAGATTTGATCAGTGTCGATTCTTCAAAAATGATGTCACTACACGCTGAAACTGCATAACAACGTTACCGCTCTACTGTTTTTATTCTCCTAGCAGCCCCCTCTGCTGTGAAGCTATTGAATATAACTGACGATTTTTCCCAAGATGGTTGAAACTGTAGGTAATGTAAGCATCAGCTACTATTTCCCTCACTGAGCTGTTCCGTTGCCATATAACCTTGTGAAGTAAGTACCCTCCATAAATAAATCAAATTTATAAAATATAATGTAATTTTATAACATGCCATAGGTAACTGTGCAATATTAATAACAATTTACATTGGGAGCTCCATTTCTTGAAAAATGCGATTTCCTTAATGTTTCGTTCTTTCCATATAACAAGGGAACTATTGGCCCTACAGGGTTCTGCTTGTACTTAAATTAAAGCAAAATAACTGCTCTACAACTTTCCTCGTAAGATGAGTGTTCTCGCCGATATCCTGCTCGGAAGACGGCTAAAACTACAATTTCGAACTTTTTGGAAAAAATGGCCAATTTTTGAAGCGGTATATCTCGGGACTTATTGGACCTGCGGAGTTGCAGTTGTGCTCAAATTGTAGCAAATTTTATCTACTTTAAAAGTGTACACTGCCGTAGGATGCACCTTTTCGAAATTATAAGCCAACTGAAAACTGAAAAAAATCCGAGAATTTCAAGGCTTTTCGAGCACCACGCAGTTAGCACAGGTCTTTCGAAGCTGCAAACTTGGTTTTACACTACTGGTATCTATCCTAACAATATCCCAAAAAATCAGAACAGGGCAATTTTGTACGACATACGATGTTTGAAATGACTGGCCTATATATAAAAATCGGCAGCTACTGGAAGCGGCTGGAACCTCCCCACTCGGTGGATCTTTGAAGCCGAACAGAACATTAAATTGTGTGACAAAACGGCACTAAACATAATCCGATCTCATCCAAAATCTTTTTAGATGGGGACACTAAAAAAACCCTCAACTTAATGAATTTACAAATCATCTATGCGAGCTATTACCTACATTATCGCTCGTTGAATAATATACTATTAGGATATTAACAACTTTAACATCACTTGAACGACTAAGAAAGTCTAGTTATCCTAAATACTACAGATTTGTAAAGCAACAAACTGAAAATTGGTAAAGTGATAATGTATAATAAATTCACCAACGAAGTTACAGAAAGCATAAGATATTGATATTGTTACATCTACCTTTAAAGTTTGTGACAATCCACTAAAAGTTACAAATATGCCGAAATCTTATTAACATGACATGACACCAACGTTATCGGATGACAAACGATGACAATGACAATCGTCAAAATTTGCGCATCGATCATGTCATGCGAAATGCGATCTATGCTTCATATTTGCTTTCTTTTTAATTTTTTTCACGGAAACCAAATCGAAAGGGTGGAAGTATGATATATCGTTGAAATCAGAATTTTAACTGCTTTTCAATGGTTCCATTACAAATTGAAAGTAATTATAAAAAAAACAACTTATTGCGTCAAAATGGCACTAAACGTAATCCGATCTCAACCAAAACCTCTTCAGTTCTTCTGGGGCACTAAAGAAACGCACATGCAAAGTTTCATTCAAATCCGTTCAGTAGTTTCGGAGCTATCGTGCTAACACACATACACACACACAGACATTTTTCAAAAACCACTTTTTTGGGTTCCTAGGACCTCAAAACGTAAAGATTTGATGTTATCTCAATTTTCGTTTTTGAACCAATTTTAGTAACCTCTCACAATTTTATTGTGGAGAAGTTAAAATAAAATAATGCTTTTCAGCTCGTAAATACATTGTTGGCTGGTCAATCACAACTTTTTGCATCTCGATTTTATGATTTAATGACACAAAACCAAAAAACAATAAGTATTTTATTTGATTATGGCGCACGATACAATGTCATAATATCGTTTTGACTTTAACCACTCACTTAACGTTTTAGTTTTAGACCGCGGAAGTCCGACAACAAAACCCAACCATTTCGCCCGTCAGCTGATCTGTCAGACCTTATAATTTTGCGGTGGATATAATGATTGCGACTGGTTCGACCGGTCACTTAACGCGACCTAAAGTTACTAGAGAAAACAACACTATTTCGTATATGTATGTCATTTCCATGGATGACAGATGTCTCCTTGCCATCTGTCCACGTTGTCGTTTGTGGTTTTATAAACACTAAACAGAAACACTTATGTTGTTGAAAATACAATGGTAGGAGGTTTTTAATATTCAATTGACTATTGGATATAAATGGAAACTTTAAGAAACAGAAAAACAAAAAATAAAATTAAACACAATGAAGATTTTATTGAAGAAAAAGACCAAAAGTTAAAACGAGAAAATGAATTGCCAAGTAAAGCTCATGAAGATGGAAAAAATAATCATTTGAAAATAAATAATCTTAAACAGTTTGCCAAAGATGAAGAAACGTACAATGAGAGAAAAAAGCTATTTAGAATTAATTTTGAAATAGATTTTCTTTCCATTTGCTTATTGGTATGTGGTATATTAACTAGAATGTACAAATTGGAAGAACCAAAAAATATTGTGTAAGTTTGGTAAAGTATCACTTTTATCTGACACTTAGTGGGCTCGATATTTTTTGTAGGTTTGATGAACTGCACTATGGCAAGTATGTGTCATTGTATATGAAAAATACTTTCTTCTTTGACTCTCATCCACCACTAGGCAAGCAATTAGTAGCAGCTGTAGCATATTTAGCTGGCTTTGATGGAAAATTCAAATTTGATAAAATAGGAAGTCCGTATGTTGAAACAGTACCGTTATTCGCATTACGTTTTATTCCAGCATTTTTTGGCAGTTTAGTAATTCCTACTATTTATCATTTAATGTTAGAAATAGGTCTAACACAGTGGACATCTTTATTGGCAGCTTTGTTATTCTTACTCGATAATGCATTATTGACACAGAGTAGATTTATATTAATGGAGTCGATTTTGTTATTTTTTGCTTTATTTGGCATTTTGTGTTTGTTGAAATTTCAAAAATACTCTGCAAGACCTTACAGCCTCTATTGGTTCTTCTGGATTATTTTAGCATCAGTTTCATTAACTTGTGCACTGTGCGTTAAATATGTGGGTTTTTATTCATGTTGTCTAGGAGCAGCTATATTAATAACAGATTTCTGGAGGTTGTTGGCTTCCTCAAAATTATCTGATGCTTCACTATTCTTGAGATTTTTTACGCAGTTAATTGTTGCTATGGCTGTAAGTACAGCAGTTTATCTAGGAATATTTTATATTCATTTAAACGTACTTTACAAAGCAGGACCACACGATAGTATTATGACAAGTGCTTTCCAAGCTTCTCTGGAAGGTGGACTAGCAAGTATTACAAAAGGACAACCTCTTTTAGTTGCACATGGATCACAGATAACTTTGCGGTTGGTAGTAGATAATTATAATATCTATTTTGCGTTGAATGTTTGTTTGCTTTTCCAGCCATACTCATGGTAGGACCTGCTGGCTCCATTCGCATAATGCTGTATACCCTATAAGATATCCAGATAAGAGAGGTTCTAGTCATCAACAACAAGTAACTTGTTATTCGTTTAAAGATGTAAATAACTGGTGGATTGTGAAAAGGCCTGGTAAAAATGATCTTGTTGTGGAACAACCGGTTGATGCTGTTAAACATGGTGATGTAATACAACTTGTCCATGGTACGTTTGTCCTTATAACTAGATTATAATTGTTTAGTATGACAATAAATTAATGTTACTTATCTTTTAGGCATTACAAGTCGTGCTCTAAATTCACATGACGTTGCTGCGCCAGTGTCTCCACAATGTCAAGAAGTCTCATGTTACATTGATTACAATATATCTATGCCAGCTCAGAATTTGTGGAGAGTCGAGATAATCAATCGAGAACAGAACGGTGATATTTGGCATACTATTCAATCTTTGGTTAGGCTCATACATGTGGACACCAATACAGCCTTAAAATTTACTGGTCGTCAGTTGCCTGACTGGGGCTTCCATCAACATGAAGTTGCCTCTGATCGTATAGTAAATCAAGATGATACCGTGTGGAATGTTGAAGAACACAGATATACTAAATGTATGATATAACTTTTATAATATAATTATTTATTGCGGGTATTTTTAAATCAAATCAAATTTTTTAATTGTAATTTGTAAGAATTTCGGCGCAAATAAACAAATAAATTCCATCCCCCCAACATTTGGTAGAATTTTTACCGGCCATGGGAACAAGGCCGGGTTTGTATTCATACGAAAAGGGGGCACAGTTTCAAAAGCTTTCACACCACTGTACTAGACATTGAAGAATATTTTTCAATATGCAACCATTTAAATATATTTACATTTTTTAGCGGATGATCAAAAAGAACGTGAGCGTGATTTAGTTACTGCAGAAATGATTCCAACTACAGCAACTAAGCTGTCGTTTTGGGAGAAGTTCTTTGAATTACACTACAAAATGATGTTTGTTAATACGGACAGTGTCCAGAATCATATGTACAGCTCCGAACCTATCGAATGGCCACTCTTGTCTCGAGGCATAGCATACTGGGTATCGTCTTCTAGCAATGTAAGTAGTTTTTATGCAAAGTAAGTGTAATTCTTAGTAATAATTTTGATTCATATATTTATGTATTAATTAAGTACGCATGAAAAGAAGATATGGCCACTTATTGTGATGTAGATGGTCGTATTTCCATTAAGTACCTTACTACATATTTATGAGCATTCTACTATAGTGGAGTATGGTAAACTGAAAATAGCGAAGAATAATACAATTTTTCGTAGAGATTCCAAAATTTGGGTAGTTGTTAGTTGTCTTAAAAATATGATATTCCTAGAATATTTAACCTTTGCAAGTGTCGGAATGTTGTTTTTAACTCGAAAAAGGGGTAAAAGGCAATTTTCGATTTTAAATTTATTTTGGACTCATTAAACTATAAATTAAGCAACGAAAATGTGGTCCTTTTATTGTCAATGTTCAAAGAACCCCCACTTAAATTTTCGTGATGTTACGTTCACCCTCTCTCCTGTAATTCATAATGCAAACTGCCAAAATTCTGAAGAGGTCAGTGGGTCACCATTTGATGAACTTACTGATGACATGCCAGATGAGAACACAAGATTTATCGATGATGATGATGATGATGATTATAATTCCGACTACGAAAATGAGGACAATGAAATGAACGATATGATGGGTGAAGCTGAGAGCGATTTACATTACTTTTGCAACAGTGAAACTGATGAAATTTTCAATGATGTGGCGGATTCAGAAGCGGGTAGCTCTCACAGTAGTATTTCGAATACATCCAACATGAGACGTACAGGAAAGCGATCAGTAGCATCAAAGTCTGTAAAAAAAAAGAAATCAGTTTAAAACATTTTTATATGTAGATAGACAAATCTAATCTAATATTTTCAATGTAAATGATACATGATTTGTGTCTTTTACCATTTTTACCATTCCTCCGTTAAATCAGATATCCCTTTGTGCATTTTTTCGAACATGTTCTAGAGCACACGAGTTATATTTACATATAAAAACGTCTATATATAGGTATATGTGCCTTGTGCAGACACATGGATACCGTAAATGGCTTAAAATGAATCGAATTTTTATATCAAAGATTTTTTCATTCATATCACCCAAAAGTACATAAAAAACCTACATTTTGACGGGGAGAAAATTGCTGTACATAAACGGCCAAGAAGTTACAGCGTTTTAAAAATTTCGTGAAATTTTCGAAAAAATGACATTGTAGCCAAACTAATGGAGCTTTTGACTTGAAATGTGGCAAGCTATTTGTAGGTATTATGAGCAGTCACCTTCACTCAAAATTTTATCTGATTCTTTCAAGATTTGCTCAAATCTCAAAATCAATTTTTGGTAAAAAAGTACATATATATGAATTACAGGAGGGGGGGTGAACGTAACATCACGAAAGTGGAGATTCCTTGAACATTGAGAATAAAAGGACCACATTTTCGTCGCTTAATTTACAGTTTAAGGAATCCAAAAAAAATTGGAGGGTTAATTTACCCATTTTTTGAGTGTAAAACAACGTTCCGGCACATGCAGAAGGTAGATATTCTAGGAATATCTTATTTTTAAGACAACTAACAACTATCCAAAGTTTGGAATCTCTACAAAAAATTGTATAACACTTCGATTACTGTACTCCACTATTACTGTTTTGGTAAAAAATGTTACTATTTAGGGAAGTGCATTTTAACTAAGCATGGTCTATTTTTAAAATAAAAATTGTCACTTTAGCAACTTTAATTGATAATATTGGTCATAGTCCTCAAATACGTTTCAGCAATACTAAATCAGAATAGTGAACAACAAAGTTTTGACATTTAATAAATGGAATTTCTGAGTTTTGTATAGTAGTGTAGAGTATCTGAAAAATAAATATGCTGATTTCGGAAATTTTGATGATTGTGTGTAGTACTAATCTTGTGAGGCCTTTAAAATAAGAAGAGGCCGTTTCCAAAGGTGGGCATATAATTTTATTATTTGGCTTAGATGCAATTTATAGAGTATATTGTCCGATATTTTGGCAGTAAAAGTAAATAGTCTTCGTAAACTGCACATTATCCAAAATTAACCATATCCAGAAGAAAAGTACCTGTCTCAACTGGACTCTAGTAATACAGATAATGAGGAGGGGACCCACAAAGAGGTTTGCCTCTTTGTAGGTGGAGATCCACATAGTTTTTAATCAGTCTGTGATGACAGCGAAAAGGACATGGCCTACTGCCAGAACTAAAGTTGTGTTGGCTTTTCTATTTTTTTAAATATAAGATAAACTGTGGAAAATGATACAACTACTTCCACACTTTACTAGAAGCATCCTCTTATACTAATTAGATACAGGCCGGAGAAGAAATGATTGGATATCTTTTTTGCTGACACTTTTTTGGGGACCCACAAAGAGGTTTGCCTCTTTGTAGGTGGAGACCCACATAGTTTTTAATCAGTCTGTGATGACAGCGAAAAGGACATGGCCTACCGCCAGAACTAAAATTGTGTTGGCTTTCCTATTTTTTAAAATATAAGTTAAACTGTGGAAAATGATACAACTACTTCCACACTTTACTAGAAGCATCCTCTCCTACTAAATAGTAACAGGCCTAGAAAACTTATTGCATGTATAAATGGCATCTTCTTAAAATTACTTGCAACAATTTTTGTAAAGTTTCCTCCCCATATCATGATTGAAAACCTTATGTCACACTATAAACAAACGAAATCAATACAGATTACTGCAAACGGAATCCATAAACGCAAAACTTTTTATAGTGCTCAGTGAAATAGGTACAGCTTATTATAATCTGTGACTAGTATATTTACCTAAATTTAAAAAAAAAAGTCCTAGATTTTGAGCTGTATGGGGAACGAGATTGTAAAGAAGCTTTTTTAGCAACATAGAAAATATTTAAAACAATTTTTATGTTGTATGCAAGTTGTAAGTTTGTCAAGGTTTATGTTATTTGTTTTAAAAATTTAATAAAACAAATGAAATTAGCTCTGTCTTATTTTTAAATTTATAGTAGATTGTTTATATTTTTGTAAATAAATATAAAATGAATTTAATGAAATATCGCTTTGTAAAAAATAAACACTGCTTTTTGTCTTGGGCAAATCTCTTTCGCTGGGTGGGCAAATTTTACAACTGGGTGGGAATTCTCTCATGCAAGTAATAAATAATAATAAATGAACTTTATTTAATCAACAATTGATTCAACAGGCTACCGACCAAGGTCCTTCGGCCTATTGTTACAATTATATATGTATATATAAATATTTTACAGAGCTCTCAATACAATATTATAAAAAAATAATTAATAATATATGTGTTATTTACATTATAATGTTAAAATAATAATTTGGAATTTGACTGTTAATTAGTCATTGTTGGCTAGTTCTTGTAGATTCTCTAGGAGCGTGTGTTCCGGGTGCTTACATGTGGTCCTGATTCCTGGTTCTCGTCTGATACAATATTTCTCAATTGTCTCCAAATTTAGTGGTCTCAGGGAAAATCTTTTAGACAGATTGATTAAACGATCTTCTATCGGCATTATGTTGGTGAGCTGGTATAAGAGGGGGTTCGGAGGGTTATGTAGGGGGTTGAGAGGATGTCGAATTTTTGTGATACTTCTTATTGAGGAAGTTTATGAAGGAAGTTTATGTAGTCTGTCATCTGAAAATGGGACCGTGAAATGTACACACTCGTTGAGATAGTGGTTAATGGTGGGAGGGTTCGCTTTACCAATTCCGAGGCTAGGTTGATCTGAACAAGAGAGCCTCCTCTAGTTTTATTATGAATTTGGTTTCCATTAAATTGGATTACTGACCTATCTTTATATGACGTATTGGCACATTCTGTGGTTTTTGCTTCCACAAACATAGCACAATCAATTTTTTGATTTTCAAGAAACTGTGGATAGCTATTTATGTTACAGTATAGGAATTTAAATATTTGAGAGTTGAACATGCTGTAAGTTATTTGTGTGGTTTATTGGTTCTGTAGGAGAAATGGGGTCTTCGCAATCTAAGTCGAATAGTCCTCTCTATCTATATTTTTTTGGTCATTAAGCTCATTAATGTAGGTGTTAATGATCATATCATGGATAGTGACGGCTATGTATTCTGGATTTTTTCTTTTCTGGTGAAATGTCTGCAGATTTCTTATTCAAGGATTTAATCTGTATATTTGGAATGCCTGTGATTGGAGCAGTAGGTCTTTTAGGGCATTTAAAAGACCATGCTTGATGTTCCTCAGATCCGCAACCTGTACACTTCGGGGGTAGTGTAGATGAGCATCTATCTAAAGTATGTGGGCCAAAGCATTTTGGACCCTTTACCTAAGTGTTACATGACTCTGTTGGATGTGTGAAAGATAAGCATTTGCTGCATGGTTTAGGTGTTGAAGTTGGTGGTTTACTGGGATATACCGGATAATGACGGTGTTTATAAAAAAATACATTTTTCAATAATGTCTCACAGGTGTTTTGAGATCCACTTATGATCCTTATGAGAGTTGTGGGCTTTTGTGTTGTCTGGGAAGTAATTCTTTTGCAATATCGATGTGGCAGATTGAGTTTTTGAAGGTATTCACTAATTGATTTGTCATCTATTTCATGTTCGACAGACCCAATTACAACCGAGAAACTTTCTGTAGGAGTAAATGTTGTTGGTTTAGTGTTTGGTGAAGTTTCTTTGTATGAAAGTATTTTTTTGATTTCAACTAATTTGTCAAGTGTCACTACCATATTGTTTTTATCTTGATTGGTTTTAGTGAGTAGGCCAGTTTTTGTTTTTATTATTTCCTCCTCTCCCTCCGGATAGATCTTGTCCCAAAAATCACAAAAGGTAATAATATAATAATATATGGTAATAAATGGAACATGTGTTTATATTTTTTGTGTGTGACTTCTTTCATTACAGGAGGAAAGTTTTTATGTTGTTTCTTTTGTTGGGTGTAGTTTTTGTGGTTGTGTTGGTTTTTGTGTTAGGGTTATTAGTACTGGATGTTTCTCCCATATTAATGCTGTTTATTTCTTCTTGGGTTAGAGGCTTGCTTTTTTTGGAAAGACTACCTAATCTATTCCTAGCTTTTCGTTTCAGTCTTACTTTTTTCCATTGTCTATCATCACAAATCTCCATTTCACTATAGCTTCCATCACTTTCACTAGTCATTTTCAATTAATCACTACTATAACAGCTTGTACTATAAATAGGTGTTTACCACTGCTGCTATAGAACTGCTCATGCAAGTATATCTTAAAAAATGGCTTGCACGTTTCTCCACTGATTTTCACTCTAATCTGAATTTGATCAGAGTTACAGAAAAGTAACTAAGAATTTAAAATAAACAATGTTGAATAGCTAAACATCAGTCATATAAAATGAGTGCAATAATTGTCATTGTCAATTTATTCTAAGAAAGTACGACAGAATATTTGAATAAAAAATAAAGGAATGTCACAACTCTTGTAATAAAGACAATTTATTATCAATAAAATTCGCATTCGGTTTCATTAAATAAAAAATATAAGTGTTTAATAGCCTCAAATCTTCATTACATTTCAAAAAAGAGTTATAAGCCAAAATAGATTTTTTTAAATGATCTATAAAACATGCCAACAATACAAATAAAAAGTTACACTAACCACAGATTCTTAAAATAGTGGAAATAGGTAATTAATTACAAAAGACTATTTCGTCAGTTGATATTTCGTTAAATTTATTGGTAATTAATTTACTTGCAACAAACAAATGCTATTTGCATATACACACACACATACATAAATTTACTAATAGACTCAAATTTTCAGTATATATTTCCATCTTAACGTGATTTTGTTAACCGTTTGCACCATTTTGCCTGTAAAACTATTTAGACAAAATAATACTTTAATACACATTTTATTTGAAAAATCATAGAAGTTAGTTATTTATCACATCAACAAAATTATGCTGTGGTCAATTTTTCGTTAAAAATATTAATATCTTCAAAATTATAAATTTTAGATATAAGGTTTGTTATACAAAGTGATCTTAAAATTTTGTAAACTATCAATTTCGCAAATAAAAATATGTGAGTTCCATTTAACATAGTTGACATCTACTTCCAGTATAAAGGAAGAGACAGAACTGTCAAAATATTTTAATTGGATAGATAATACTCTATTTACTATACATAGATAATTTCACAAAAAACTTCAGTAGTTTTCGGGATATGAATATTTATTAGAAGTATCCTGACTATTCAGATGTTCCGCTTGCTACATCAGATTCAATTAATAGCAATTCCTTTTGTAAAAACTAGTCGAACATTGTATGGTAGAAGACACTTGCTATTTCTTACCACCTTCCATAAGAATAATATGAGGTCTTTTCTTAAAGTAAAGCAAGAAAACGTATTTCAATTTACACCATGTTTATTTATTTAAGTCCAAGCTTCAAACATGTAAACACTTTATAATATGAAAGTATTATACTGAAACATAACAGTGTGAGATTTTCAGCCATTGCGGTTTTTTTTGTTTTGGCAAACTTCTACGTAGGATTATTAAAAAATATACTATTGTGCCTCACTTAAATCTATAAATATATAATCTGATATAGTAGCTCTGACACTTGCATTTTTTTTCTTTCAGGCCCAGATCCACCTCTTAGGTAATATCGTAATCTGGTATTCGGCAACGCTAAGCCTGATATTATACTGTACGTTATTAATATTTTACTTAATAAGGCGAAGGAGATTGTGTTATGATATAGACGAGAAAACCTGGAACCAATTCAAAATAATTGGCGAGATATTTTTGACTGGCTACTTGTTCCATTATCTCCCATACTTTTTTATAGAACGAACATTATTTTTACACCACTACCTGCCGGCCTTTGCTTTTAAGACACTTCTCTTGGCCGCCACATTGGAACATATATATGTTGTTCTGAATGATATACTTAGGATTAAAGTTTTTGCTAATCTATTTATATTAATGTTAATTTCTTGGTTGGGTACGATTACCTTCATATTTAAAAAGTTTAGCGTCCTCAGTTACGGTACAACTGCTTTAAGTACAAATGACATTATTGGTTTGAGATGGAAAGATACGTGGGACTTTATTGTCCATAAGAGCTAAAAGGACTGATATAACTGTGTAAGTAATTAAGGTATATTATTCAGTTTTAAAGTCTCTCAGTTAGTGTTAGTATTTTCTCTTCACTAGATACAAAAATGCATGTGTAAGACGTCACATCGAACTCGATTTTACAAATTTTTTAAAATTTCTGTTTCAAGTATGGTTTTTTTTTTCACTTGGCATTTGCCTGTGGCCAATGACTGTCACCAGGCAATGAGACCAGCAGTGCTTATACAGGGTTTCCAAAAATTCCGTCTACATACTTTTAATTGGCGATTGGATATAAAAGAATGTTATATAAGTCCGCAAATGAAGATGGAATCCAGGTACGCATTTTGTTATGTAAACTATCATTACTAAGGGCTATATTAAGCAACTATCACCATCCTACCTACATTGATATTGGTCTCATTAAATGAAACTGCGTGTTTCACTATTTAGACATTTTTTTAAATTCTGAAATTATATAAGTCCGGATCTGTCCCACCAGCGATATCAAGTAGTTTGTAAAGCGATACAAAATATACCCTCATATTACATTATGTCTCTCTCTTCCTCAGGCACAAGCTAAAAGATAGAACACTAGGGCTTATGTAATTTATTATTTTACTCTCTGTGAAGGGCATTCACTGGGTGTTCTCTTTAATAAGATTGTTGCTTTTGATTTGGATGAAAACAGAGAATACCCTGTAGCTTTCTTTGTTGTAAGTTTTATTGCCCTGGATGACTTTTTAATTAATTTCTAATATAAGTTCACCTGTATCTTTAGCCATTTTAACAATTTTGACTCTTACAAAATGCTTTGTTAAGATGTAGGGTGGCCCATTGGAATCAAACAGTACACTAATTTTAACTTTATTTAATAAAAAATGCAATTAACTCAAATAACATCTCTGACGCACTACCTTTCTTTTCCCTCCAAAACAGAAGGTGGTAAATTGAACATCTCGTGCCGTGACGTCACTCATCATGTGACATCAATTATCTATCATGCAACTATTAAACTACATCAAATAATATTAACCTAACGAACTAACCTAAAAAAATATTCGTATTACGTATTTTAGTTGTTAACAAAATATCAAGGGCAAGGGAAATTATCTATCATAAGCAACTATACTACATTAAATAATTGAACGTATTTAACCTAATGAACTAACCTAAAAAATACTCATATTACGTATTTTAGTTGTTAACAAAATGTAGTAAAAAAAACTGTAATAAGTTGATTCGAACCCTCGACCTCGCATGTGAGAATCGGGCAACCTACCCACTACAGCGCGGACTGCTCATAAGAAACCTACATACTTCTTACTATTTCAATACGCCAATCGTGCAGTGTCAGATGTAAAAGAAAGATATCACATGAATGATTGAATGACGTCACCGCATGACATGTTCGATTTACCGCCTTCTCCAAAACTACAGAAAGCGGTAAATCAAGCATCTCGTGCCGCGACGTCACATAAATGACAAGGGCTAGAGAAATTATCTATCATAAGCAACTATACTATATCAAATAATATTAACATATTTAACTTAACGAACTAACCTAAAGAAATACTCGTATTGCATACTTTAGTTCTTAATAAAGTGTAGTAAACAAAAATGTTACAAGAGGATTCGATCCCTCGAGTTCACGTGTGAGAATCAAATCAAACAAATTTATTAAATTATTTAAATACATGATCCTCCCTGAGACCCGATCCGAAGCCAGCCAAATGAAGTGCTGGACGGATCAGTTCCGGTTTGGCAAAAGACAGATATAAATAAAATCTCGTTCGAGACAACTACCGCAGCGACAGCGTTCCAGCTGCCTAATCTATAATTTTCTAATGCTCTGGTCCAAAATAAGTTTTTTACTCTAGTAAGAGGTAGAGTTAGTTATGAAGAAGAAAAATAAAAACGAAAAAAGGGACAGGAAAGAATAAAAAATATAAAGTGTTTGATAGGGAAAGGTGGAGTAAAAGGAAGTTGTGGTCAGTGAAAGGTTGGCTAGAGTGGTTGCCGGAAAAAGGGCAGCACCTGGTAAGGTAGGGTGTGTTTTATCCTGAATGGGGCATTATGCTGTCTAATTTGTGTAATGTTCTGGGTTAACGGGCATCCTACCCACTACACCATGGACTGCTGATGACAAACCTACATACTTCTTAGTATATCAATACGTCAATCATGCATGGACGTCATGGCGAATGACATTACGGCACAAGATGCTTGATTTACCGCCTTCTCAAAACTACCAACTGCTATTCTGTTTTCTTCCATAACCTAGTGACATTTACTACAAACTTAAAAGGAGCGCCAAATTCAAAAAATGAAAAATACAACTAAGGTACCAAGAGTTAGTAATGCATTCTATACTTTAACCGAATATTTACAATCTTATTATTAGAGAGTTATTGCAACTTATGTTGGACCGATCCTTTAATAAAGTTTTCCTTTATTTGATATCTACACATACGCTTTTTAGAAATCCTCAAATATATTATTTTATGAAAATACAGGCCACCTCTATTTAATTTAAATACAGGCAAATACATTTTTTATTTAAGTGCCTTCATTTTTACATATATAAAAATTCTAACCTTCTACATGTCAAAATAAAGTATGAGGTAAGTGGATCGTCACAATAACACTCCTAAGAACTGAATAAAAATTTGAAATACAGGGTACTTTATTTGAAGATTCTTTTAACCTTTTCAGGGTCCAACGTAGAATAGTGGCAAAACTTTTTTTTTCTCAGCAGTTGCCTTTCTTGGTATTCTTAGAAATATTTAGTGTAAGAAAAAATATTTTATTTTCTTCTCAAAGTATGGACTGTTCATTACAATGGACAAAACTACTCTAAATAAGTAAAATTCGAAGCCATTTCCTCAAAAAGATCATTTGAAAAATATTTCTCAAAAAAAATTATAGGTTCCGGAAAATCAGTTACTTCTGGTACTAATGGTAAGGCCCATACAAGTTTTTCTTGATTCATAAACCACCTCGCAATTCCACATTCTTTTTATCTGTCTGTCTGTCAATCTGCATGTCTTCCATGTCATCATCTCTTTTGAAAAACCTACTACCTAAATCAAACTCAGGCTCATCATTTTGTGTATTTTCTACATCTTCATCTCCTCCCAGATCTAAAAAAATATGTAAATGTATTTTTATCTCTAAAAATACATTGCAAAAGCAAACCTACCTCCTAAATCAACTCTATTTCTAAACATATCTTCTAGTTCCCACCCGTCATCATGTGATAATATTTCTATGTCAGAGAAGTTATCATCCTCCAATATTTTTAGTAACTGTTCATCCGTAAAACATTTTTTTTTAAACATAATATTTTTAGTCGCAAACTCCTCTATAAATCCTTATTTTACTATAAGGAAAGTAACCAGACTGCAACCAAAGTTACAAATCTGGCGCGTTAAGTGTAATAATTGCATATTACCATCAAAACGCTAAAACACCAGCCGAAAGACTGATCCTACTTAAAGGAGCTCCCTTGCCAGCCGTCACACACCACTTGCAGACTGCAGTTTCGAGCTGTTGGCTCTCGTCAGTGCAAGGTAGGTATGCGACGACCGACATGAGAATCCTTTGGCTATAGTACATCCCGGTATTTTCACAATAGCGACATGTAAAACATCCAGCAGGTGCCATCTAGCGGTCCGAAGCATTAGCGTTTTGATGGTAATATGCAATTTACACTTAACGCGCCAGATTTGTAACTTTGGTTGCAGTCTGATCACTTTCCTTATAGTAAAATAAGGATTTATAGAGGAGTTTGCGACTAAAAATATTATGTTTAATATTCCGCCCTCTAAAAGCCCATTTGAACTATTTTTTTAAGTCATCTTGAGCTAAAGCATAATTTTAAATAAAGTAAAACTTTTAGACTTGAGAGAATTTTGTCCATCTCTTTTATATTTAAAAATATACACATTTGTTCCACTACCGGCCAGTAGCACACAACAGCTGACTAAATGTTGTTGGTTCAACTATGTGATCATAGATGGAGCCAGTAGTTTTAACTGGTGTATATTAAGAGTCCATATGGTTGAACAAAATGTTTTTGGGTTATAATTCATAATAAGAGTAAATATGGGTGGTCTTAAAAATGATTCCCACTCCAGTGGACTCTGCGCCTGGGATGGTTAATAAAGTAGGATTTTTTTATACTTTGCAGTAACTCTCTAATATTATTTTATTATGGTTTGTATGTTTTCAAATGTATTGACTAGTCTCATGACATTATTGTGTGACTTAACATGGCGAATTCAATTCAGTTCATGTCAATACAGCCGACAGATCACACTCTCTCGAAAATTCCTAGTCTGTTTCTAATTATTTTACAATGATTTATTTTTCTTTCTTGACATATTCAATTGGTACCGAATACAGTAATGTCTTCAAATATCCCCATAGGAAATTATCCCAGGGTTTAATATCTGTAGAACAAGGAAGCCAAGCAACAGGTCCACCTCGTCTTATCCACCTTTCTTTATACACTTGGCTTAAACGTACCGGACTAAAATATGAAAATGGGGAGGAGCTCCATTGTGCACATACCACTATCTTATTCTAAGTAGGTATGTAAGGCATATCAAGAAAATCCAGCGAGGAATTTTTTAAAAAGGTCAAATATGTAGCACGATTATAGAGATTTTCTTCCACCCACACGTTTATTATAAAAATTTACGATATCCTCACAAGTGAAACCAGCAAAACTTTTGCAAGAAAATGAAGATTTAGACCATGCATCTGCATCCATTGGCAATATTCAATCCTGTAAAATAGCTCTCTTGATGGAACAGAACCTTTGCTTTACTACGAAATGCCATTTCAGAAAACGAGTAATTTGTCATTCTTTTCAAATGTCACCTTATAAAATAGTTCGTAAGCTTGGAGTATAAGTATAAACTCCTACAAAAATAGACTAACGTTTGACATTAGTAAACAAATACTTAAACATCAAAGATCCTTCTGTTTACTTGCTCTTTCTTATACACACTACAATGATTTTTCTTGTTGATACTTTGATTAATGAACAATGTAATAACTGCTTCAGATCCGTGTTTCTCAAAATCGGTTAATTTCGCAACTTTTTGCAAGAACACTTTTTTATGTTAAAACTATTATAGGATCATAATATTAATACAAAATATCAGAAAACAGCATAATGAGAAAAATATAGATAAATAAATTTGGTGGTCTACCTGTTGGTATACCCTTGGATATCAAGTAAGATGCCGCTGGTTGCTTAAAAATATCCCTTAGTAGTGTTAGTTTAGATCTCAAAATGGATCTGAAGAAATTAAATAAAATCTTCTTTATGGGCGGCATCTTCAAAGGGCTCTAACAAGTTTTTATGGACCCTTGCTCATAGAATTTTTTTAAATATTCTTTTAAACCCAATTGCTCGTGTATGGCAATGAAATTTTTGAATAGCCTATGTAAAGACTGGCTCCCCTAACTGAAAATTTTGCCAAATTCCGTCTTTTTCGAGGCAGTAAAAATCTACATACCAAGCCATAAATATAAAATTGCAATATGACTGATATAGTATTTTCAGCTTTCTAATTTTATTTTTTTTTGTATAATCCACTTGTGTACAACTTATACGGGAGGTTGTGAAGTCACATACAAGTGTGCAGTTAAACTTATTTCTAATTGAATAATAGTAGATAAATACAAGTTTAACATTCCTTATAGTACTTCGTTTTCAATTATATTTACTTTACATAAATTTGTATTAAGTTGAAACTAATGTACTACATACACAGTATCAGTAAGGAATATATTAGAATGAAATATTACTTATAGAATTACTTAACGATCGTCCTGTGCCTTAATAGAGTTGAAATTTTCAATTGTTGTGAATCACTGCTTATAAGCTTCTTTATTTCACTCGAATTATGTACTTGAAAAAGGCAAAAATATTGCCGTCTGCATAAAAACATGACAAACACAAAAGAAATATACAATATCATCAGATTTAAATGCCCACGCTATGTCAAATTAGTAATAATACTAATAACTTTATTAATCATAGAAATATACAATAGTACAATGCAAACTATACAATATTGTTTTGACACATCACTGACAGAAAAAAAATCATTACATTCAACATAAATACAAGTGAAAGACTTGACAAATACAATATAACTTGATTGTATAACATATACATTTACTAATTACAACTATAATGCAATTATTACTTTTCATATCTATTCGCCCATCCAACCGAGAAATTCCCTTATCTCATAAAAGCTATAGCTGATGAGGAAGTCATTGACTTTTCTTTTTAAAGCTCCATGATTGAGTCCTTTCCACTCCATGGGGATTTTGTTGTATAACTTCAATGGAAAGGATTCCCTATCGATAATTTCAGTACCCAACTTAAAAATTCCTCTAGTTTATTAGCAACTAACTACTATTTTTGAACAATTATCACTGCACTTTTCCTGGTCAATTGCACAACAGCCATTAAGCACCATTATTGTTGTGAGTGTTTCTAGTTTTGCTTTCTGCTACTAGTATTTACCATCGTATTGAATGTTTGTTCAGAAGTGGCCAAAAACAGGAACACATTTCAACAACGGTGACTTGAGTGTGGTTATTTTGTGTTTATCGACACATTTACCCAATTGCGATAAGCAACTATTGAAATAATTCAGCTCTTTATTGGAAGCTTTTGTGGTATCTATAGTGGAGTAGAATTAATTTTCAGAGAAAATTTTACATGGAGCAATGCGACATAAAAAAATAGGTTTGTTTTGGTGAAACTAAGAATATCCTGAGTTTTCCACTGCGAATAGGTGGGGGAACCTTTTTTTTCGCGAAAAAGGGGTAAATCGGTCATTTTTAAGGGTAGTTTTTCAGTTTTAATTTATTTTGGATGCTAGTTAAGAAACGAGAATGGTGCCCTTTTATTGTCGATGGTCAAGGAACTTTCAGTTCAAATTTGCTCCATGTAAGATTTTCTCTATCGCCTTATTTTGGGCTATTTTTACTTCATTATTAAGAAAAATTACTATATTTCCACTGGACGTGGAAGTAATTGAGTACTTAATCTAGAATAGTAGGTACTTAAAGACAAATGAAAAAGACAGCAATTTTAGCAGTTATTGATTATACCGGCTTATGCTAGATAAGATTTCTGGTCGTCAGTAAAGTAGGAAGTAAAATTGTATATTTATGGTAGAAATTTAGAATGACAGGAACATCACTTATTTATTATAATATAAAATATTTTTATATTCAGGATGAAAAATTAATGCGGCCAAATAAAAAAAAAATCTTATGCAAGCTTCAACAAAAGGTGATATTTGAAAATTGTAATCCTAAAATTAAAATGTATGTATTGTAAGGATGTAGTATTTTTATATACGAGACTAAGGTTGGTCATATTCAAAAGATGGAATTAATACATATTTATTTTATTTTTGGGCTCTAGAACCAAAATCCGCTAACTCCAAAGTGTAAAATTTACCGGAATTTGGAATGCCACTGTCTGGGAGGTTTTGGGTGACACTTTTCCAATCAAGAACAGCTACTTCTTCATCTGGCTATAAGACTGTTCCATGGCGTTCAATGAGGGTACATGTTCTTCTGGGGAAACTATGATTTCTTTTTTCTTAAATCCTCGATGTTGCCAAAAACCCTGAGGTGGATTGTAGCTATGACCAACAACAAGAAAGATAACTTCAATTTTTTTTGTTTGGAGGTGCATGCAACTCCATCCACTTACAACACATGCCAATAAAGATTGTATTTTTATTCTGGTCAGCACAGCCATCAGCAAAAAGATTAATATGCACTTTTCCTTTCAAATTTGTGTTTCCAATCTGTGAAATACTAACAATTTCGTTGGAGCTTTTGGTGCAAACAGCTTCATTCCCAACATAACAAAACACATTTTCCTTGGTTAAGTGTGATTTGGAATTTCCAACAACAGTGGTAAAATTATAGGATTTGCATTGTTTGGAAAAATAAGCCTGCTGATCTGGCAATTTGGGCATTGATAAATTCTGTTGGCAATCAAAAGACATCATGAGATTTTCTGAATTTTCATCACGAATGTATTGAAAAGAACTTTTAACTTTTGTACTGTTTTCTCTGCCATCAATTTCGATTTTTTACTTAGCTGTAAACAGGTTGAATACACATCGGTTTATGGTGTATCAAACCCAATATTATATTTTGTATAAAACTCTTCTAAAAAACGACTCCTTAACTCCTAGAGAAAATTGAACTAATGGGTTTTGATACATGGTATACAATTTTTTTACATTAAGTTCAAGCAGTAAATAAACCCGGCACACACTTTGTTAACTACAGTAGTGTGGTTCTGTGCACTTAAAACCTTCCATAAATACATGAATAGCACTTCGACGATTTGCATTTTCTCTATTACGCCATTTACTCTCTCTTTTTTAATACCCAGAATTTTTAAAAATGAGTGTTTACAGGTAGGAAGGCACTCATTGTTTCTTTTTCTCAAAAATAATTTAAGACTGTTGTATTGCAGGTCTACAGTTGTTTTTCGGTCGCCACCGTTTAGGTCTGTCGACTTGAATATGTTTTAGAATAAAGTTGTGCTGGTAAAGTTTTGATGAATATTTGTAGAAATTTGTTTGGAAAGCAAAAATATCAAATTTTAAAATTGCACTGCACTTATAACTTTTTACATGATGTCCACAGTCGGGCACCTCTAGCGGTTCTCTTGCTTTATATATAAAAATATATATATATAACTTAAAACAAGCCATAAAATACATGTTATATAGTTAATAAAATGTTTCCAATATGGAAACAAAAATATTTCGTTGAACAGAATTTTATTTTCATCTAAATTTGCTAGGTACTAGCTATTTTTTTGTTTGGACACCTTTCATTGTCTACGACTATAATACTTGATAGTTTTTGATTTTCAAATATGAGGTTGTTGTCAAAAAAAGATACGCATATGCATTTGCTTTCATATAAAATAATTAAAATAAGTTAAAGAAAACAATGAAGTTTAAACTATCTGTCTAAACAAATAAATAATTACCTGGGAATAATATTTTAATAATTTCCCTAAAATATCTATTGTTATCATTGACAATAGTGGTTAAAAACAAACTAAAAAAAGGGCTATGTATTTACCTGTAAATTTTTTCTTTTAAGTCTTTTTCCACTCATTTTTATGAACAGCCTTTTTCCGAGCTTTGTCAGGAGTACATTGTGACGCATTTTTATCGTATTTTTCCATTTTTTATAAATAATTTCTTCTTAAAACAGCACAAAACTTAAAATAACAGATAAACATGCGTTCAGAGTGGATGCAGATCACGGAATAATCAAAACAATATTATAGCGCGTAAATTCTGCAATGTCATTCGTCGGAATGGAGTTAGCTGACATTGATTTTAATGGATGGTTGGAGTTAGCAGATTTTAGAAATGTGTGATTTTTAAATGTGTTTTTAAGCGAATCTAGCAGATTTGGCATAAATGAACTTTACAGATGGATTCTTAAGAAAATTTGCCATCGAAAGAGCTATTAAACTCATTTTTGATAAAACATGGAGTTAGCGGATTTTGATTCTAGAGCCCTCATTTGGTCATAATATCTTTTTTAATACATGTATCGCCAAAGAACTAGCAGAGAGGCCAGTTTTGTTACCTACTTGTTACAAAGAAATGAGTGATATCATGCTTGTCTACAAGTTTAGCAGATATAAAATGCTTATATTTTGTTGTTAATTGTATCCATTTGCTCACAAAATCTGAAACAGCCGCGTTCATTGCCCTGCGAGAAATAATAATTCATATAATATTTAATAATTTAGGAAGTATATATATTTATATTAGTTGATGCAAAAATATTTTCGTAGATAAAGCTGTAAGGAATTCGACTCAATCTTCATTTATCTTATTCATGGAATTCTATTAATTTAATTTTTCAGAAAGATGTTCTATTCTAATGTTACTACTGGCTCACCATGTTCTCTGCATAAATGAAATATGCATCATATAAGCCTGAACTGTGCATTACCCCTCGATTAAATTCTCGTCTCTTGCCAACTCACAACCCTACCAGCAAATTTTGATAGTCTAGAATATGCTGCACTTAAAATTATATACTTTGAGAATAACAAACTAGAACGTTAACGAGTAATTTCAGGCTGTTTTTTTTTTAATATTACAAAAGAGGAAGTCCAAAGATATATGTAACATATTAAAAAAAAAACATATCGAAATCTCGTTTACAGCAGAAGTTTCTCAGATTTTCATATACCTATTGTGTTTGCCAGCTTTAAAAACAAGTTCAATTCAACCGAATATTTTCCATCCTCTTGAATATGACCATCTTAAATTTGGATCTAACAATACAAATATTAGTTTATATTTTTTGCCATAACTTACAACCTTAACATAGACATGAGTGGAAATTATTTTATATTTGACGTTTACATGTGATTTTTATTGAAAAATGGGTCTAATTACGTAGAATAGAGGTACTAAAAGACTTTTTGTAAAAATAAATAGTTATTATATGACTCGATTTATTTTTGGCAATACTTTATAAATATGTGATTAGGTTGTAAAATTTGCATTGAATTTCTATATTTTGAAACTATGAAATTTTGTATTTATTTTAAATATTTTTAAGTAAATCATTGTTAAATTGCAATGAATTTTTAATAAGATCATAGGCAAGAAGCTGATATTAAATTGTATGTTCTTCAATGTTCTCTTACCTATTGACATAGAGCAACCTAATAGAAATTTTTTAAGTAACTTTTTGTTCGAAGCAACCATATTCAATGTGATCAAAATTAAGGGATTATTAAATTTAATGCTCAAATAATACACCAAGAGACCTAACCATTCCTATATCGTTGCGCAATAGTATGATTTATTTTAAGAGGTTTATCTATGTAAATATAAATTATAGTCATGGTACCCTATTATTTATATATAAAAGTTGTTTGTGATATTTTGGAAATTGTACAAGTCTTTTTTATTCAGACAGCCAAATAATATCAAAGGCTTGTGAGATTGATATTATAATATGAAAGAATATATGTATTATTTAATTTTTATTATAACTTTATTTATATTATTTACGCATATCTTATATTTATATTAAATATTTTTTATATACGAATATCATTAAAAGACAGTATTTGAGAAATTATATATTTTATAATAAAGATATAAGCATGTTAAATTGTTTTAATATTAAGTTACATCCCAAAAACCAATGCACATTTAAATTAAGCTGTATCCATTTGTTCTGGCTCGATTCTCTGCACAGAGACTTCCTCGACATCCACAACCTTAGTTGATAATACTCGTGTAGTGCCTCTAGGGTAACGATATGAAGCTTGGCGAATACCTTTCTTATTGGCTTCATCGTAAGTTCTTTTATAATCAGCACCTCCTTTACGAATGATACAAACATCAATGTTAGAACCGGATCCCAAGTCATTGAAAACACCGGCTGCAATAGCATCCCTAACCAGTTTAATTCCAGCTGCTTCCTCTAAATCTGCTTTCCAGCCAGCTTCGAAAACTGACATTGCTGCTAAAGAACCGGAACCCATCGTTATATACGGTAAATGATCGGATGATCCGTGAGGATAAATCTGGTATAGATGAGGGCCTTCTACATCGACACCTCCAAGGATAAGAGCAGCTCCTATATACCCTTGGTAACGGAAAAGGTATTGTTTTAGCATCTGGTTTGCGGTCGCAACTCTTGCAATACGATTCGTGTACAGCCTGTGGAGTTCTAACTGAGATGAAACCATCTGAGTTGTCATTTCGGTGTCAGCAGCAGTTCCAGCGCCACAGCAACTAAAATTAATATTTTTAACCCTATGGAAATGTTGGAATGCAAGAAAAATTAAAAAGAGCAGTCTTTAGGGTTATTTCTATAGTCAGCGTAGACCTATTTTAAATTGAACTTACTACATATTGGGTGCAAGATAATGTATTTTCTCGCAATTTTTGTCAGCTACTGTCGTGTCTTCAGTTGCTCTTGTATCAGCTCCAAGTATAACTCCATCTTTAAAAGTGATTCCTACAATTGTCGTTCCAGTTTTAGTAGCTTTCGGAACGGTAAGGCCCCTACCCTCTAGCAAAGCATTTCTAAAATAATAGATCAATTTCTTAGGTTACATTACACGAGTCAATGACACAGCATTATGACAAGTCTGTGGAAATACTACCACGATGAATAATGATAATATAATATATTATTGTTTAACAGTATCATTGACATAATTACCTTTTACAATTTTCAAAGGAAAAGCCGGGTTTTGGAATTTCAGGGCACAAGACTGACATTTTGCACGTTGTGTATTTTAAGTATCTGATCTTTAATATGCTATTTTGATTTTCACCTTAAATTGAATCAAAAATTCTAGTCACTTTACCACCAAATACACCACACTAACAAAGAAATAAATTGTCAACTCACTCGCACGTCAAAATGGTGTCAACCAGAGAGTTCAACTGTCAACACAACCTTAGTAGAACTTTTCGATTAGATTGCAGGACCAACAGGGGTACCAAAACCACAATATACTCCTCTATAGATATGTCTCTATAGTTTGCAATGACATAAGCTATTTAACCTCACGTTAGTCGTTAGTTGCACAATATAGTGTATAAGATCAAGTCTTCAATTAATAAATATTGACGAATTGTACAATTTTTATTTCTCTACAAATAACTTCAATGACAGAACAAAAAAGCAAACCGGACTATTTAATCCGGTACATTAGGAATGTTGAAATATTTTTAGTTTATTTGTTGTCCTATCCGAATCTGCCAACACCAAAGTGTTTCCGATTAGAACTAGAGACTAGTGGGTGTTGTCTAGCCGATAGCCCCGTTGGCCGAGGCGCGAGGTGGTAACCGCGATTATTCGAGCTGGTATCACATTCGAGCCCTAGTTCCTGCATTGTTGGAGGATATGATTGTATATCCGTGTTTTTTAATGTGTAATCCTCTTCCGCACTAGCCGCCTCTGGCTTCTGAAATTGGGGGTCGTCTAATTTTTGTGGTGTTATTTATTTATTATCTCTATCTAGTTATTTGTCATGAAGCCAACGTAATGCGTATATTTTCAATAATTTTCTAGTGATAGTGACAGTTCCAGATAAAATTATCAACTATTTTACGCAAAATCATAAAATAATAAATATGATGTATTAAGCTTTAGTTAATCAAAATAATTACAATGAACTATTATAAAGACGAATAACCCACTTTGTAACGCTTTAAGAATAATTAACATTATAAATAAAATGTATAGATAGATTAATTAACTCTCTAATAGCCAGCAACTTTAAGATATTCAAGTATTTTCCCACACATTGGACGGGAAATAAAATATTACTGATCTCCAAGACAAAAGCAACCCTATCTACCCATAGTTTAACCGTGGCACCTACTTAGAATCGAAATCGCTCTTGTGAGGCAGAGGGTTTGAGGTGTCCTGTTCCTAACCTAAATTTGTGATAGTTTTGTTTTCAAAAATGTTTAAAAGAAATACAGTATCTCAACGAAAACCATTTAATTTTAGTAAAGATCAAATAATTGAGGACATTAAAACGCTTTATAACAACGAAGAAGAACGTAATAAATTGTTTTTGTGTTTGGATGAAAAACCTCCACAAGATCAGAAATTTTCCAGATTGGAGGATTTCCTTAAAGGGACTAACGACTTAGAAGATATATCCGAGACTTTAATAGAGCTAGTTGATGATGTACAACAATTAAAAAAACAAATTAGTGAAAACATCGAAGATTTGAAAAAACGAGCTACTAGTGTTAATATAACTCAGTAGTTGTGTACATAAATTTTGAAGTTATTTATTATACAATTTATTTTCTAAACCAACGTCGTTGCGAGTTTTGGATTTAATCAATATGTACCTTTTATAAGATTTCTATAATATACAGTGTTATCAACTTGTTGCGAGTACATTTATCAAACCTTCTAAAATAGCACAAATGAGTCTCTAGAATTGCTTTGCCCATGCTATATTTAAAAGCTAGTATGCTTTTTAATTTAAGATCAGCAGAAATGGCATTATATGTTTTGCATATATTATAGTTAAATGAACTTTGAAACAGGGCAGTCCTGTGGCTAGGTGGGGTAATGATTGATTTCCTCCTGATGTTTATGTTGTGAACATCGGTTCTAAATCTAATTTTTTCTAAATATGGAGGAATACGAGTAGTTACGATTCTATGGTAGAGCACAACAGAGGCATGAAGTATATGTCTGTTTGACACGTTCAGCCATTTAATTTCTTTTATTTTATGAGATATGTTCTCTTGTGCGGACTCCATAAGTAAGTCTGGTACACTCATTCTGCACCAATTGTATTTTTCTCGAACGTTGCCACATCCAAGCAAGGACCGTACACCCGTACACCGCATCGCAGTACAAGAAGTGAGACAAAACTAGTGTCACAGAGCAACTGCTTAGTTTTTTTAGTCAAAATATCTTTACTGGTGTACATTTTTTTTTGATTGGCCATTACCTTTTTTATACAATTGTTAACATGTTTTTTAAATCTTAATTCTGTATCCATTAGAAGCCCCAGATTTTTTGACTCATTAACACATTGTAGTGGTGTATCATAAATTTTTATGTTTATTAAATTTTTATAATGATTTCGATCTTTGTTTTTCCCAAATAACACTAAAACTGGATTACTTGGATTTATAATTAAGCGGTGTTCATGCCAAGTTGATGTAACATTATGCATATCATTATTAATTATCGTATTTGCAATGTAAATGTCTTCAGGCTTGAATAAATGGTACAATTGGATGTCATCTTCATAACAGTGCACACTACTTTGGGTTAGACAGATATAGAGATAACAAGTGTATATGGAAAATAGCAGTGGCCCCAGGATCGAGCCTTGACGTACACGCCTCTGTTTGGAATTAATGCACTGGGTGATTGGTTACTAAACTTTCCAATTTTTTTCCTATCGCTAAGGTAATTTGTAAGAAAAGTTATTGCATTAGTTGAAAGACCAATATACGAACATATAGAGGAAAGAATTTTGTGATTAATATAATCAAATGCTTTAGAGTAGTCGAGCAGAATTAAAGCTGTCAGTTTATCATCATCGGTTGATTTAATAGTTTCATCAGCAATGTGTGTCGATGCTGTTGTGCAAATATGATTAGACCTGAAACCTGATTGATGTACTGGTAGAATATTGTAAATTTGCAGGTGCATCTTTATCTGCTTTGATACAATTTTTTCTAATACTTTTGGCAGTGGTGGCAATGTATTAATGGGTCTTAAATCCTTTAACTGTTCTGGAGAGCCTACTTTGGGCAACGGTATTACATGCGATATTTTCCAGCAATTGGAGAATACGTTATTGATTATACAGACATTCATATGTGTAATAAATGGCAATATGAATTTAATGATTAACGCTTAAATAGTCGGAGACAAGACAATAAAAAAAACTATTTTGTTGGCGTTTCATGTATTCAGGCCCACGCCTAGCACTTTTGGCGCCCTCGTGCAAATTTAAAATAACGCCCCAAATTTATATTACGTTCATATGTGAGTACAGATACGGGTTAAGTTAGGTATTATTATCCACTATTGAAAAATAATTTTAAAAACTATTTTCATAAATTTATTTTCATTTTTATATTTTACAAGTACAAGCCATACAAGTATTTTCTCATTGAGGTACATAACATAATTATAAACTTATAAAAAACAGAAATATATTCTAACAGTATTACAACTCAAAATTTTTGTATTTTAGTTTCAAATGTAATATATGATACAAAAGCTTGTTCGCTCATTGCAAGCCAAATTACAAGCTCAAACATGAATAAAATCAGATTTGTTTGAGTTTACACAATTCATGTTACCATGTTACGTATTCGATCGAATAAATGCTATTATTGCGTACTTTCATTTGGAAAATATATTATTTTCGATAAGTAATTCGGTTCCCTCGTCTCAAAGAGTAAAAATAAACAAATAAGAAACAATGTAATAGCTAGCAATTCATTACTGGTTTTTTAATCATTATAAATTTTGTTTTGATAATTTTGTTTGTTGCTTTATCTTTTTTTACTTTACTTCTTTACTTTTACGACTTTGCCCTTATGTACAACGCGGGCCTGCATGTATTTGGCATTCATTTCTTCAAGGTTGAATGTTGGTGTCGATGAAATTGTTATGCCTACAGATGTTGTATTATTACTAGTGACCATATTTTTTCAGAAAAGAAGTGCAATGATGAAAATAGCTTTTTATCAAAGGTGAGGTTGTAGGGCTTAAAAATGCGCCGCAGGCGAAAATTATAGATTTTTCAAGGTCAAACGGTCTTAAATGTCAGAAGTTTTATTTAAAGTAATATTGTCTTCGAAATGTAGGTCACGTGGGCGTCAGGCTTAAAAATATAAAATACTGAATATATTTGTATCAGGTAAAAAGACCAAGTATTCTATATTCTAATACAAAATATAATAAAATAACGAAAACAGAAAATAAATTCCCATAAAATTTCCAAATTTATTTTGACTTTATCTAGACTCTCGAGTCAGGCCAGCGATCTTCAGTGCGATAGTGCAAATATTTTCGCCATTCCTGCCGGAAATTTTATCTTCTGCAAAGTTGGCTTGCATTAGATTAACTTCGCCGAACAGTTCGTCTTCATCCAATACCAGACTTACGTAGTCCTTAAAAGCCTCACATGAACAAAAAAACTTGATTTCATGAAACTTATTTGCCCAAATTCACACGTTCAAAAACATCTGGTTCATTTAAGTTCGAACTCCAGTTTTGCAAAAAGTAAATGAAAATTTAAATTTCGAATTTTTTGTATCTCAATGAGAAGAAGTACATTTAAGATGTACTTAATGAACCTGTTAAGGACAGTAGGACACTACCGGAATAGAAAGTACTGTCTAACTAAAATAAGTACATATGGTCACCGTAATTATAACTATTAAGCCCTGAAGAAATATGTGCCAGGTCACCGAAATGTCGGCAAAATAGTGTGTTTTTTTTTATTGTTCTATCTCCGACAGGACTAATACAGCACTACTGGGCATATCTTATTATGATCAGTTTAATAATTGGTAATCGATAGATATACAAAGTTCATGTGTCCATGAGGGGGGCCGGGCCCCCCCTTAGGACCACCACTGATTGAAACATCATTTTCAATTACTGACGTAAATACAAGTTTATCACCAAAACTAGATTTGAGGTGTTGACTATAAAAATCTATCATATCCTGGACATTGGTGTTAGAAAGATTACTTACAGAGTTAACAAAAAATCTATTGATATCATCCGCGTTGCCAATGCTAGAAGGAATATCACCCTTCTTTTTCTTTGAGTAGATAATCAAATTATTTCATTCTTTCCATAAAGTTTTATAATTCCCTACTGAAACTTTGTGATTTAAGTAAGCTTTTTTTTTCATTGTGAATGACATTTGTAGTAAATTTTTTAAAATTATATTGGTATTTAAACTCTGCAATGGAATTACAGATATCCCAAAACTGCTTTATGTTAGACTTCTATGTACCCCAAAGAAAACTAAGGGAATCATATACATTTTATATTTCAAATCACCGTAACCTTATATGGTGCAAATTTGAGTATAACCAGGATTATGAAAAATGCCAACACTATAGGTACAGATAGACTTGTTCAATGAAATAGTCTGTTATTTATTTTTGTAATTTCTTGAAAATAAATAAATATGACCTTGATCTGGACCCTCTAACTATTATTGAAACTTTAAGGAACATGCTGTTGTAATCTCATCAATGTATTTTTGCTCTCAAGTTATAGGGGCAAACAGACCAACAAAGACAGTTCATCTATTAAAAAATAACAGCAATAATAATGTTGTTTTGTGACGTTTCTATACATAACACATATGTCATGCCTCAACCAGCTGCCAATAGGTACGCTCTCTCTCACACACTTGCACTCGCCTATTATTATTCCTCGCTCTGTCATGAATTTAGAACCATTAGATCGGCCTGGCTTTTTATATATCTTATTTTTAGGGCGTAATTAATATGCTGTATGAATTTCAGATTGCTTAAAACACCTACTATGCAATCTCTCATAATGCAGCTTTAAGATGGCTTGCAGTAATTTAGAACTGACCAAATCACCTGGCAAAGGATTTGGGTGTTATATTGGATAACAAGCTGGACTTTCGTTTGCATTTCGAACATATAGCAAATAAAGCTACCAAAATGCTAGGGTTTGTATGTAGAACTACAAGAGACTTCACTAATGTTCAGTCTATAAAAATTTTATATAATTCTCTTGTACGATCTACTTTAGAGTATTCTTGCTGTGTCTGGTCTCCTACATATGAAAACCATAAATATCACTTAGAAAAGGTACAAAACAAATTACTTCGCACTTTAGCATATAAATTAACTTTGCCTCTAAACGAATATTCACTTGATGACATTCGACATATAACTCATTTACCTAAGTTAAGTTCACGCAGATATAAAATTCTTGCATAAAATCATAAATGGCGGCATCAATTGTCCAAACTTGTTAAATGAAATTGGCTTTCACGTTCCACCTAGGTTTACTCGCAATAACCAAACCTTTGCCGTGGCATTTCATCGGTGTAATTATGGAAAATATTCACCATTGGCTAGGATAGTATCGCTTGGAAACAAAATTAATATTGATCTATTTCATTGTTCTGAATTAAATCTAAAGCACATACTACGTTCAGTAGATTTATAAATAAATTGTTATTATAATTATTATTATTATTAGCAATGTCATACTAGGCTAATTGTATTTCTATGAATTTTAATGTAATATTGGGTTTACCCGTTAATTAAATAAATAAAATAAAAATAAATATAATATATTCAATTTTTAAGATGCCTTATAGACATTTTTTGCAATTTCAAAAATTTAGAAGTGTGCTAGAAACTTCCAGCCCCCAGCTAGGTCCTCAATTTATTGTCTATATAATACAGTTGAGTCTCGGTAATGCAAGCGAATTGGGGCTAAGTGTATCTCGAATTACAAGGAAATGAGAATAAAAACAAAGGGTAATGCATAAATAAACGTTCAATGAGTACAAAGAAAGGTTCATCAATACAGTGCATACTTGTCCTAGATATTACCTTGACAAATACTGAATCGTTTTGTTAATAATTTTCATAGTTCATTATTAATCATTTATTTTTTTCATCGGCATCTTAGAAAACAGTCCTCATGACTTCCATATTACCAGCACGGTAGCTTGGTCTGTCTCTGCTCTATATTTGGTTCAATCCCCAGCACCGTCACTGGCAATGTTGGTGAGTAATGAATATTTTCTGCGGTTTTTCAACTGTTGCAACCCCCTTCCGAACAGCTTTATCTTTGAAGGTTGTCCACTATATGTGGTGTGTTTATTATACTTGCACAATCGGTAACACAGTCATTATCCCATAAAACTGATAGAACATAGACCTGATTATTTGAAGGGCGTTTATGGATGAACATCTTCAATTTCTTTCAGATGATTTTGGATCTTCTGAACTTTTCTCGCGTCAATATTTGCATTATCACAATTTTTTCATTACATTAAATATATTCAATTCATAAAACATAACTTAATAATCCCAAAAATTTTTAGGTATCCCTCAACCATTTATATTTTATTTATAGTTTGAAAGATGTGAATGAAATGGAGTTTTGGAATAATAATTTAATGTTTGTCTACAATATGCATGCCTCCTTTTACAATGCTACTACTTTTCAAGTCCAACAGACTTTTATCATTCTGTTGTAAATTATGTATCAAAAATAGATAATCATAACAATATATTTATTGCCGATTTTTATTCTAATAAATTTTCTCCTTATATTAGTACCAAATTTAATTTTACAGAAGTAATTGTAGATCAGGTTGAAAGAAAAAACTTATTAAATCTAATGCTAAAGGCACGGATGGTTTAGATCTGACTATATTAACTCAGGTTATTCCACAGTTGAGCAAACATTCAATTATCATAATTAATAAATGTTTATTGACTAGCAGTTTTTCTTGTCAGTTAAAGAGAGCAAACATTATTCCCATTCCTAAAACTAGCAATCCTGCTGATGTGTTCCAATTTCAATACTGCCTACAATATCGAAAAAATTGGTCCACAACTTAGTAATTATTTAAATATAAATACTGTTTTATCTCTTACACAGTCTGGCTTTCGTTCCCATCATAGCATATGAACGGCCCTATTACAAGTTACTGATGAGATATTTAGGGCGAGCGATGCACGTAAAAACACGTACTTGGTATTCTTAGACTTCAGTAAGGCATTCGATATTCTAAATCATAATTGTGTACAAATTATATTACTTTGTACCTAGTACATTAACTATATCATTTTTTCAAAAACTATCCTAGTGGAAAGTGTCAGTGAGTGAGAGTTAATAATAATTCTTCACAATTTATTGATATATATATATATATATATATATCAAGGAGTTCGACAAGGGCATATTCTTGGTCCGCTACTCTTTTTGATTTATATGGTCACCGATTTTTATAGATATTTGGAATATGGCCAGTCACATCAATATGAAACAAATTTATTTTTCTTTTCATCAACTGAATTCATTCAACGAGATAAAGTTAGTTTACAATAATTTCAAAATATATGTAATGAGATTTTGTTACAATTTTTGCAAATATATCATATTACAAATAAAGTTCACCTAGCATGCCTTATTTTTAAAATTAATTCTACTCAGATGCCCTCATATCTACAACTGATTAAAAGTAATGATATTCATGAATGTTCTACACGTCATTGTTAGTTTTTTAGAGTACCCATGCAAACATAATTCTTCACTATTTCAACGTTTGTTTAACACCAGACAAACTTATAACAACATACCTGAAAAAATGAAAGAACTCTCTTTTGTGATAACTTTACGAGAAGGGTTCAAAAAGTGTACTTAGTAAAAGAAATTAATTTTGTTTTATCAATTTTGTATTGCATCTATTGTAATTTAAAAAAAATATATTTAAATTTGTTTATTCACAGAGGTTGTTATTTGGAAGAGCGATTTAGTTGAATATTTCCATCTCGTCTATTAATTAATTTGTAACAGGGTCGCGGAACATTTTTTGATGAGTGAGGGGGGGAAAAATGTATACACTGGACCCCTTAAATGAGCTCTTGCCGGGGGAAGCATCCCCTAACCTCCCTCTCTCGGCGGGCCTGTTTACAACCCAAGAGTCAATAGGGTCATTTGGTCAAACCTCGAGTTACACTATTTACCTTATTTTTACGAAGCATTCATGGTGTATGGTCAACCCTGAAAATTTTAAGTTGATCCGGTACATAGTTTTTGAAATATACGAGGTCAAATTCGAATTAAACGCTCGCCCGGATCGTGAGGCAGTGACATCATTATGTCCCATAACTCGTCCGCGGGTGTGTTAGCTCATATTACTTTTAAAATTCACAATGTGTGAACGTTGCTATTTAAAAGCAGATTCGTCTAATCTACCAATGGTAGATTTTATAGGTTTTTAATGCACGTCGGCGTGCTTGATAATACCATACCGAATGGTTCAACGGCGTTAATAATGAGCTCGTAAAACTTTTGTTGCCTTTTTTATCTGCAAAGGAAAATTGCAGACGACTATACTAGAATTACGCTGTAGAGTTAGCTATTGACAGGGCATATCGTCGAGTATAACCAAGTATTATGATTCTACTTTAAATTTGTCACTAAAGTTTTCGATACACCACCACTCTTTCTTTTCTACAATGGTTTTTACATGTTTACTTTTCAAATTAGTAAAAATTATTCCTTGAAATATCACGTTTTAAGTGTAAGATCCATGTAGGTATTAGGTTATATTTATTTAGGCACTAAAATAACGTCTAAAAATAATTTTAATGTTTGAAGTGAATAACTGTAACACTGTGCTTGGTTTTATTTTCTATATTATATATGTGTTTAAACTTTATATTATCGTACTCAACAGCAACATTAGTACGATATTATATGGTTTTCGATGTTTCACTAAAAAAATTGTTCAAAATGCCCTTTTTCAAGCAAAAGATATTAATTGAATTGCCTATGCTCATAATATATTTCAACAAATTGACAGTAGATTTCCTCCGATTTGTACACCTGATTTCCCCAGAGGTTTGCCCCTCGTAAAATATCTACACCTAGGTTTTTAGCAATCAAAGTGGCATTTCAAAAATATTGAACTTATTCACCTCGTGAAACAAGATTTTTGAAAGGTATAGCACGTCTTAGACCACAAAGACTCAAGTACAATATGACTTGGAATCATCAGCAGGTTCTTTCTTATCTGTCCTTACAAGAGCCACATGAGGAATTAATATTTTCCAGAATTATCAAAGATAGTTATCCTTCTAGCGCTTAACACAGGCCATCATTTATAGTCCTTTTCACTAATAAAAACAGTAAACATTTTCGTAAATGAAGTGGGAGTGTAAATTTTTATACCCAATCAGATAAAAACTTCGGCTTCAGGTCGCAAACAACCCTACCTAGATCTCCCTTTCTTCAATGAAGATCCTTCGCTGTGTGTGGCAAGAGGAATTATACACTATATTAAAGTCACCTCAAGCATTAGAGAATAGAGTCAGGAGTTCCTTTTCGTCACTATAAGACCTCCATACAGGAGAGTTATCAGTCAGACTTCAAGTAGGTGGATATGAGAAGATATGGAGAAGTCGGGAATAGACACAAATATGTTTGGCCTATTTGCCAAGACATGCCTCAACTTCAGCTGCATTCAGAGCTGAAATTCCTTTAAGCCTAATTAGAAAATCAGCGGGTTGGACTGAAAGGTCCCAGATTTTTCAGAAGTTTTACAACAGGCCCCTTGCAAACAACAAGTATTTGTTTGCGAACACAATTTTAAAGAAATACCTTTGTATTTTGTAAATACTGAAGTAGATTAGTAGTTCAGTTAATTAAAAAAAAAATTAAAAACAAGCTCTGATATCTACAAAGTTAATAAAATAAGTGTTCTCTTTGAACAAAGCGCCGTGATACAATTAAACGATCAAACGAACTTACCTGTGATGTTCGATCAGGATTGTATTAGGCGCTTCGTTCGAAGAGAACACTCCCACCTTGTGAAAACATTTTGCCTTTCCCTAAAATTGAATACTGTTTTCAATTTTAATAAAGCTCTAAATTCTATGAAGTTTCCGATAGGGCCAACTGCGATAGGTTAGTAAGCAGGGTTATACAGTTATTCTTCTTAAACTATGTGGGCCAAACTAACACCTCAAACAATACGGTATTATTATTAAATCAATATTTTAGAACTGACCATTATATCTGTGCGATCATTTCAAAGCACACATGTGCGGAACAGGTAATGCCAGCACAGGAAGCACGCCATTCAATTCACGTCTCGACAACCAAGCGCTGCATCTTTGGCTAGTACACGAACTACTGCACAAGTATTTTAATCGATTTATGGGGTATAATAAAATTGCATTCACGACTATTTCATTCATTAAACCCACATATATAACACAGACATACGATATAGGTCCAGAAGAATCGGAACAATTTCTAATGTTAGCAAAAATGAAGGTTTCTCACTCTTTATAACTTCTCCTGTTGGGACACCAAAAAAAATTTAGATGTGAAAATGGATAAATGCACTGTTAATATTATACAAAAAATGCATTACTTACTCTATTTATTATATCTAAAATACTACGGTTGCATAATTTTTCATTTCTATAAAATGATGAATAAAATACATAAAAACTATATAGGAATATGGACATGATTTGGAGCAGAATCAAATTGAACATTTCTATCAGACATGTAGAAACAAAGCATGCATGGATACCCTGAAACGAAAAAAAGAAAATTAGCAATATTTTAACTACACTATAATTTTATCTACCTACCTCTAAGCGGGAAGAATGTTTAGTTGAAGCTAAATGTAGTAACTATTCCCAAAAGCACGACCAAACTATCTAAATTATACTAAGTAAGTAACTAGAAGTAGATTGAAAATTTTGACCTGACTAACTACGGATTTTTAAAGAAAATGTGTTCATCTCTCAAAGCAGTAAAATTGATTTAACAGGTACATTTTTCAATCACAATACTAGAGAACTGTTCAAAATTTTAAAACATACCAAAGTCTCTATGCAATATTAATTTCAATTCAGTGCAATGATTTAAATTTAGCAGTTTTGAAAAAATATCTTAACACTGTGCATGTTTCTAATACTGAAAAAATTATTGAGTTAGGAAAAATAAAGAAAGAAAATTAATACATGTTAATAAAAAAGAAAATAAATTTGTTAATGTTATTGCTTAAATTTAAAAAAGCGATAGCATACCTACCCAAAGTTTCATTAAAAAAAGCTATAAATAAAAACTAGAAATAAAAGAACATCATTGTGTATAATTTTATTATATAAAACTTTACATAATACCACAGTTTCTGGACGGAGTACGTTCACCTAAGTAAATATATTAAGTACATTAACAAATATCACTCATAAGTACATATGTGCATTTCTCTCATTCTAAGAGATAAAAATGTTAACTGTCAGTTTTGTTTTTAAACTTTTGTTTAATACATTAACTGCCCAATGGCACAGGAAGTGTGCTGGGTATTCGAGTTGATGAGGTCCACCATGCAACAGGTATCGCTTATACTGGAATTAATCTATTCATTTTATCTGCATAATTATGTAAGAGTTACAACAAATTTATTATCTGTCAAATTCTTTTTATAATGTCATCTTCCTTCGAGAACATTTGAATAAATTGCGGCAAAGAACACAATACTAGTACAGATTATACAAGTGACTGCTTCTTATAACATTTCTGTTTAAAAGAATTGGCGCAACAAATTCCACATCATACTATGTTTCAGGAAACACGAAACCTCAATATGTATCAAATGTCAACAACCAGCAATGAGTCAAAAGCCCTTACTATTTCAGGGTGTCTAGCAAATCCTAACCTAGAAATTCCCGTATATTTTATTGTTTTATTTTTTGCTCGTCTTTTGCAAGTTCACAAATTAAGAACATAATTATTGTTTTAACAATTTCTGAACAACTGGCAAAATAGAAGTTAAGGAGTTTTGTTAAACACAATTCAGAAGGTTTCATGAATATCCAACCATCTATCCAAAGTTCCAAGTGAAATGCTAATTCGGCATTCGTCTAATGTTTAAAATGGAAAATAATAAAAAAAAATTATTAATTTTTTAAATAGCACTCCATTTTTTTTCATACCGTCACATTAGTCGTACAATTCTAAATAAAAAAGTGATAAGGTAGGTACTATGCACCTAAAATTGATATTTTGTGAGAAAGTTTTAAACACTGATTTTCATTTATTTTTTTTATTTCAATAACACAGGAATACAAAACGCAAAACAATAACAAAAAATATTTCAAAAGTTTCAACAATTTAATAATAATAGCCTTTTTGAAAAATGAAATTTACTATTTGGGAAAAATAACGTTTTTTTTCCGTGTAAACCTGAAGTGGCATTTAAAATTTTACATACATGTTATAACTTTCCCTTTATAGTCAATTAAAATGATGCAAACGTTGGCCATTCTGAATTATTTTAAAAAATTAGTTTTTCAACCATAACTTTTATTATTGTCTATTTTAAAACAGCATTGGATTCCACATAATAGACCTATCTCTATCCTACCAATCATTTCAAAAATATTTGAAATTATTTAAAAAAAAAAAGACTGATAACATTTTTTGAGAAATTTAATATATTACATAGCAGTCAACATGGGTATCGTAAAGGGAAATTAACTACCACTGCCCTGATAGAAGCAGTAGAAAAAATAACAGAGGCTCTCGACAGACACGAAGAAACAGTAATAATCTGCTGTGACTTAAGTAAAGCTTTTGATACGGTTGACCATAAAGTTTTACTTAGTAAACTACACTATTATGGCGTGAGAGGAACTCCACATAAATTGTTCGAATCATATTTATCAGATCGATATCAAACAGTATGATGGAATGATAAAAGATCAAACCCAATGCTACTAACCCGAGGTGTGCCACAAGGCTCTGTGTTGGGGCCAGTACTATTTATAATATATATCAATGACTTACTCTCTAATGTTAAGAGTTATGGGGCTTGTTTATATGCCGATGATACAACATTCATAACAAAAGGGAAAAATAAAACAGAGTTAACAACCCTATCACAAAATATATTGCACGAAGCAAATATCTGGCTCATGGCGAACTCATTGGCTTTAAACAGAGAAAAAACGCAAAATATAATTTTATCTACAAAAAGCGAAACGGAGAGGTTATCGTTGAAATTCTTAGGCTTAACATTAGAAAGTAAATTAAATTGGAAAGGCCATATTGAAGAGCTCTGCAAAAAACTTGCCGCAGCTATTTACACCATTAGAATACTAAAAAACGTATCCACCAACCAATCCGCAAAAATAGCATATTACTCAAATTTTCATAGCGTCGCAGCATATGGAATACTACTATAGGGAACATCATCTGACACTCAGAATGTCTTCATCCTACAAAAGAAAGCCATCAGAACATTATGTGGCATGAATTATAGAGAGAGCTGCAGAGATGCCTTCAAAGAACAAAGTATTCTCACTATGCCAAGTTTATATATACTCAGTTGCCTTAAGTATGTGCATTCACATAAAGATAAATTTAGTCCAAATCTTGAAAATCATCACTATAACACAAGAAACAGGGAACAGCTACAAATTCGGCATCACCGACTGAATATAACTCAGCAGGGAGTGGACTACTGGGGTCCAAAATTGTATAATAAAATTCCTCTCGAGATAAGAAATAAAAATTTTAAGGCATTCTCCAGTTGGATAAAAAACTTGTTGACCACAGAAGTGTTTTACTCTCTTACAGAGTTTCTAGAACATTGACACTTTACTGATTGTTCATTTGTTACTTATATATATATATATATATATATATATATATATATATATATTTGTGTTTATATATACTTATGTGCGTGTATGTGTCGTCTTATGTGCGTGTATGTGTCGTGACAAAATACAATAAGTTGTATTGTTATTTATATTTTGATTTATATTACTGTATTTTGATGCTTCCTGTAATATTCTTTTTACAGAATAAAGTACTATTATTATTATTATAAAAAACTGTCAGACTGAATTTTCAACCAAAAATTTATCTAAAAAATTAAAGAGAATATCAAGTGTAAAATAAACTGACACACACACTGTATATTTGTTTACTGCTTGGCGCGTATCGTAAGCAAAATATAATGTTGCACTTTTATTCTTAGATTTTTATATCTATCTCTTCAGTTTACTAAGCTACAAAAGCTTTGGCATACCAAGTAAGTTAATAACCCCCTTTCATTGTAAAAAATCAAAAAGCTCTATGTACAACATATTTTTGATTAAACTGCTCCCATTTATGTAAGCGTCAGACCTATTATCCACATTAACATTTAAAAATTATGAATAATTACCAAGAACACTTTCGATTTGCGTTTATTCAAAAACTAAAAAGAAATTGGATCTTTGTCTGCGCCTATACTAAAGATTTTTTATTAGTTTTCTACAACTATGTGCAAAAGTAAAAATATCATGTACTATTGTCGACTTACCCAGAGTCGCTTGGGACGAAATAGAGAAGTCATAAAAATTGTCATATTTTTTAAGCACATGTTTACTGAAAGCATCGGTGTCATACATCTGGAATTTAAAAAGTTCTTGTATGTATCAATATATCAGACAAATACTAAACAAAAAACTTTCACTGAACATTTATAAAGCCATAAAATTGAATGATACACTACTGTGAAGTTTATGGCATTACGATGCACCCTGCAAATATTCCCAGACTGTAAACCATTTGATTCCGTAATTAGGGACAATAAATATAAGATTAATTGTAAGCTCCAACCCCATCGGGTTTAACAAGCTATAAAGCAAGCAGTCAAAATATTTTTTAAATGTTGGGCCAATAAAGATGACATCCAAATAAATCACTTGAACTCGGGGCTGATGCGGCCAGGTAGCTGCCTAACGTTTTAAAATTTTATCACAGCACTTTCTTTAATGCTTTCATTTACAAAATCGAATGTAAGTACTCTTTTTTCTGTAGTTTTTAAGCAGGTGGAGATTATTTATGCAATTCACCTAAACATTTTTATACTTATCTCCAAAATTTTGTATTTTTTTTCAAGGGTATGGCCCAAATTTCCCATATATTTCCTGCGTTTTCAAGGGCACTATAAAAATCCTATATAATTCCCGGTTTTCCCGGTCGCTAGACCCCTGTATATGCTGTGTCAATTTCTGCCCTCGTGCTTATTGTTTTTAAGGCTATTTCGTTACACAAGTGGGACACAGATATCAAGATCGGCTATTTGCCATCTGAGCAAAATTTGGCATGAAAGAAACATCAGTAATACAAATGGTATATAGCTCTCATCTTTCTTCAAATCTCTGAGACATAGACTGTTAGGAGGACAGATAAACAGTGATTGATACTTTCAATATGTCAGTTTGGATATGAATTTCTTGAACAACCATCGCACCAGCAGCTTGATCTGCTATCAAATACAATTCTCCAGTATCATATTCTCTTACACACATTATAATTTATTAACCATATCAACCAAAGGAAAGATAACAGGACAGTTAACAGTCCAAGTAAAACCAGATGGTGAGCAAGATAAAAGACACTCTCCAAAATATTGGGCTGATGTCGCCAAGGAATTGGGACAAAGTATGGCGGGTCCTATACCAGCACAACCGCGATAGATAGCGTGATGTTGTGTGACGTGCCATATAACAAAGGGAAACTAATTAATGGGTCACAAAACATCTTTCAAGATATAAATAAGAAAAGTTGGCTACATCTATTTTGATTTGTTTTCAGTGCCGATAGAACGTAGTGTTTTCGGAAACCCGCATCTCTTACTTGTTCATAAAATTCATCAGATATGTTTATAACTTCTATTTTCAAAATTGAACTTTTGGATTTAAGTTTCTAGAAAAAATACATTTTTATATTGCTCAGAAAGAAATTTGCAAAACGACTCAATCCACATTTTTCGGGGGAAAAAATTAATTCCAGTATACTCGAATGTTGGGTGTCTATTGTCTCTAAATGAATAGTCTCTTACTGCACAAGTTATTTATATTTAAGGACACAGAGGTTTGTTTTTAGTTGTGTGAAATGTTGCATTTCTGATAGACCTGCACACTTATATTCAAATGTTTCCAAACAAAACATCAACTATCACTTTTGTTTTGTTTGGAAACATTGCAAGAAAAATTCTCCACTCCCGTTTCACTAACCATAATTATATGTTTGAAATGTTTCACACACAAACATAAATGTAAATTAAAATGATTTTCTTAGTATAATTAAAGTTTCCGACAACGGTTTTGCCTAAGTACTAAGTTAAAAACACACGAATAAAACTTCATGACAAATAAAGAAAGTTGTTAAATAAATAAAAGAAAATAGATACCTTTACCATAAATAAGTTGTAAAATTATTTTTGGCACCAGTTCATCCATTCTGAGTTAATATAACGGTGTGTGACAGACTGACAATTAAGATGATTGCACAAGGCACCTCACACTAAAGACAACCCTGTAAGCCAAATGTGTGGCTTTTTAAATACCAGACTCTGTAAGAGACAAAGTGGGATTTTATAGAACAGAAATTTAAAATTGTGACTCATAAAGTAAACTAACAGGCAAAATTAACGCATTACCCAAAATTTATCATATACGATTTGAAGATTTTTTTTATAAACCTTTATCAGATATTAATGATATTTGTTTTGCTTGTAAGTTAACTCTTCATGAATGCATCTAGCTATAATTTTAAGAAAAACTTCTTCCTTTAAATACAGGGCGTAATGATAAAGCTATATTTTTTAAATTCAAAACATACTACCAAATAAATGACACTTCGTTGAATAACCAACCTCCTAAAATAATAAACTGTTCTATGACAAAGTGACATCTAGAAAGGACTTGTCAAGACGAGAATTTTATTTATACACGCATCATACAAAATATTAAAATTTATGAGGCTTTGACCTTAAGCTTTAAATAATAATAATAATGATAAATTCGAGAATCCGCTCTCCATTGTTACAGCTTTGCGAAATATTTTAGTAGTATTTTTAATAGCTCAGATGACAGAAACTGCAATTCTCACAGTGGCGGCTCGCGCCTTATGTACTTGGGAGGGCGCAGTGATGGCTCGCGGGTAACAAAGTAGTAGGGTCAATAAACAAAAGCACCGAAGGCGAAACATTTTTGAGGTTCTAATTAAATAATTAAAAAGTTCGCAAACATAAATTAAAACGATAATTAAGTACCCACCATTATTTTTTGAAGTGAAATTCCATTATTCTATTTTTGTCGGAGATAAAACTTTTCAATAACTTTTTCATTAAGATTTGATATTTCTCGTACCATTGACTTTTCAATTGAAAGCATTGCAAGTGATGTTAGTCTGTCTTCACTCATAGTATTTCTTACATACGTCTTAATTAATTTCAATGTCGAAAAACATCTTTCCGTTTCAGATGTCGTCGTCGGAATGGTAACCAAAATTTTCAAAACTTTAACAACTTCCCCGAAAACAACGTCTAAACCGAAAGATATGAGAAAGTTTAATGTTTGCAAGCACCCAGAAAAACATTGAATTTCACTGGAATTTTCTGAATCTTGTCCTGTTATTTCTTTCCTGGAGTAAAATATACTTAGTTGCATTTTCAGAATTTCCTTATCTATCATAGGGTATGCTTCACAAAATTGGTTGATATCTTCCAAATGTGTTGTTTTTTCATATTCCTTATACTTCTCCTTTAAAAATAATTTTGCATCACATAAATGATTTTTAAAAGAAAATCAAATTCTCACTTCTGAAGTAATTATATCACATACCTCTCTACAGACATGTTAACATTTTCTTGATTCAGTCTACGTCGCTTTTTTGGAACTTCTGTATTCACTGGTTCATTTGTTATGGGAAGTAAATTATTTCTAATTTGTACAATTTCTTTTTTAAAATTACCTACGCATTTCTGGACTTTTATAACGTTTGTTTCAATTTTTTGTAGCTGGCTAAATAAAATATCAACATGTGGCATGACTTTTGAAAAAAAATGTAACCAAAATAAAAATGAATCATCTTCTAGCCATTTAATAAATCCAGCCGCTTGAGTCACTGTTTCAGAGCTGTATTGTTTTGGAATTCCTGACATTATATTTTCAAAGCATTCAGTAAGGTTGTCTTTATTGTTGTACACACTCTGTACTATATGGGAGTTAAAATTCCATCATGTTTGAGAAGTTCTTGGAATGCGTTTGTCACAAACATGTTGCAAAGCTGCCATTCTGTCTGGCAAATTTTTTCAAAAGTTGATATGCCATTCAAATTTGAAAAAAATATTCGTACACACTAATGCTTGAAACTGCTTGTTCTAGTATTTTATTAAGCTGATGAGCGTAGCAATATACAAAATGTGCATTTTTGTACTGTTGGCAAATTTTCACGTTAACACCACCTAAATGACCACGCATAACAGCAACTTCGTCATATGTTTGACAAATCAGTTTTTCTGGGCAATCTGGCAAACTCGGCGAAATCTATTCTAAAATGCATTGAGACAGTCCATCTGCATCTTGACTTCTCGGATTTGCAAACCCCCAAAACCGCTCAAATATTTTTCCATTTAGTTCATAACATAATACAACTACAGTTTGAGTTGATACATCTGTAGTCTCATCAGCTGTAAGTACGAGATACGCAGAGTCTTGAATTTCTCCAAGAATATGTTCACGACAAACCTCGAACATACATTGCAAAATTTCATTCTGAATAGATTTTGAGGTGCCCTTGAACATTGTTGCTTCTTGAATATGGCTACTAAAGGCACTATCAGCGTTTGCTAAAAAATCAACCAATTCCCCTCTATTTGAAGAGACTTTTTTCTCATCGTGACCGCAAAGGGCAAGGTTACACGTTCCGCACAGTTTTAATATGTCTATTATTTTTGAGAGTACATGTCGATTTTTGATCACAGTCTCATTATGCTTACGAATGTGATCCGCATAAGCCGTACTTAGAAATGTAGCAATATTAGTCTTTCCTAAAAGTTGAAAACTGACATTATCTAGATGTTTCGTACTATTTTCGTGTTTTTTAATTTTTATAGAAATGTGCTTTAAATCGTTTACCCCATTTTTTTTGTCCACTTATCATTGCCCCCAAAAAGCAGACATACAAAACAGAAGAACAAATTTGTTTCCTCGCAACCACAAATCCAAATAGTTTTAATGTATATCTTTTTGTCAAACTTACGCATAAAAGCATTTTTATTTTTGCACTGTCGCTGCCCTTGCACTAGATTGGCCTTTTGTTTTATTTCAAGTTTTTCATTTAAGCTCGAGCGGCTAAATATAAGTTTTTTAATTTCACTCACTTTCATAATTGATTGTGTCTTTTGCACTTTTGCAGTCTAGTCTAATGTTTAATAAAACTAAAAAAAAATCTGTAATGTAAATTACATTACACTATATATGCAACAAATCGATAAACTTTTTAAAAAAGTGCGATAACCTCAAAACAATTTCAAACGTAAAAAAGCAAAGAAAACAGAAACGACGAAACAATTAACTCCTACACAGCCATGGGCGGACTGACCAGAGCCCCAATAGATAACGAAACCATGCGTAACCCCCTCTCATTCTTTCACTTGTTGCCGTGACGACCGCCGTACATATCATGTTTTTGCCACCCCTTTGTGTAGAATTTTTAACCTATCTGGGAATGTTAACTTTTCCTTATTGTTGGAAAATGTCTAAAATTTGCCCAATTTATAAAAATGGTAACATAAATGATTTCACCAACTATCGACCAATATCTTTAATCTGGCGCTTTTCAAAATTATTTGAAATGCTTCTACTCAAACATCAAGCACTTACTCTCAGACTGGCAGCATGGTTTTATGAATAGACGATCTACTTCTATGAACTTATGTTGCTTTCTGGACTATGTACCTGACACATTAGATGTTAGAGGGCAAGTGGATGTGATCTTTACAGATTTCACCAAAGCAATTGATAATGTTACGGGCTTAATACATATGCGACCCGCAACACACATTTGTGCTAGAGTTGCTAGGGACGGTCGCACGCCTTCTGGCTTGTTACAAGGAAAGGTGAAAAGGCGTTAGCTGCGCGTACATTATGGATAATTCCTGAAATTTAATTTATTTAAGTCTTCTTGTTGGATTTTGGGATTATCGGCAACAATAAAATTTCCTCCGCTTTGGTTGTTTCTGTTTGTCAGAATATTTTGATGTTACGAAGGGAGTTTTATCTGCATTTGTGCGAGATTTAGGTGTACAGGTGAGTTAACCTTATTATCGTCATCTTATCCGGCTTTACCCACGTGTTTCAAAAATTTATAGGCTGCTGACCACGTTTTCTTGGAAGTATCTCGTTTACTAGAGAAATGGACTCGGCCCTGTCAATTGAGCTGTAGCATTCTACCAGAGTTTTATCCGGATTGTACCCTCTAGGAATCAGAGGTAAATTATATCTGATTACAATTGCTCTCGTTAGGTACGTCTTGCTTGCATTTCCGACTGTGCAAATTAAATCGGTGTATCTTTAGGGTCCACGGACTAGGATAAAACGTTCCACGGACTAGGCCAAAACGTTCCACGGACTGGGCTAAAACGTTCCATGCCTGGGGAGGCTACAAACCAACCACCATCGTCTGCCCACCCCTCCCCCCTCCGAAGTCACCACAGTAGGGCTGCAGCCTCACCACTTGCTGACGTTTGGGTATCATACCACCTAGATAAGTGTTATTGTTTCCTCTATCTGGAAACCACCTTCAGTGGTTCTGCGTAGTAATATTTCTTTTTCTTTTAACTTACTGTTGTATATCTTTAAACAAAGATTTTACTCATCCATTATTAATTAAGTACGTTCTCTAATGTAACCCATTGCAGCTATATTTATTATAATCAATCCTCACGCTTGTAAACCGAGTGTAGCTACACGAGGAGAATTTATCCTTATTTATTTTGTAAAATATTTATCAGAATATAGCCATATAACTATACATCGCCGGGTTCATATTAGAGAACCATAAGTTGCAAATACAGTAATATAGTTATTTCATGTTGAAAGAGTGTCATTATTTCGTCTGCAACCACTAAGAACGGAACCCTCTGCGACTTATGTTAAATAAATTAAAAAACTTTTAATAGTTTATGTTAAACTTGGGCTTAACACCCTGAGATTTCTGAGCTAGTGAAATTTTTGTCGTGGGCACGCTACTTCACTTATCTGGGCTAGATAGTGTGCATGATCTGCTACACACAGCAGCCCAAGTGTGTTTTCCTTTTGTATTATCTTGCAGCCCTTACCGCCTCAAAATAAGAGGGGGTGATAAACCCATAGCGACATGATTAATCAATCATTCATTGGTTCTTTAAAAAATGCATGGATTTGGTTTTACTAACGATTTCATTAATTTCTTCAGTTCATACTTAAGAGGCCGACATCAATGTGTACAATACAATGGTTTCAAATCTCCTGAGTTCATCTCCACATTAGGAGTACCTCAGGGGACCTCTATTATTTCTAATATTTATTAATGATAAAACCAACATAATTAATGTTAAAAAACAACTGTTTGCAGATGATTTAAAATTGTACTCTACTATTAATGATGAATCAGACTGTGCCAACTTACAGCAGAATGTTATAAGAATTTGTCAGTGGTGCTTAGAAAACGATATCAATCTGAATGTCGGTAAATGCAAATTCATGACAAACTTTTTTGAATACAATTATTCCTTAGATGATAATATCAAGAGAACAAAAACGATTAAAGATCTGGGGGTAATGTTCGATCCAAAACTATCTTTTTCTGACCATATTGCAAAAATAACTGCTGCTGCCTCCCGAATGATGGGATTTATTATACGTAATTGTGTATTTGAAAATATCAATGCCCTAAAGCTCTTATTTTTTACGTTAGTAAGAAGTATGTGCTTGTATTACTTGGTCACCTTTGACAATTTGGAACAAGTGCAGAGAAAATTCCTTAAATTCCTTTACTTAAAAAGCAAAAATTTACATCCACCAATTGGTTATCAACATTATGAACTATTACAAAAATTTGATTTCCTAAGCTTGGGGAATAGAAGACTTCTATTAAGCTGCTGTTTTATTCACAAACTATTTAATTATCATATAGATTGCAGTTATGTATTAAATAACTTAAATTTTCATGTTCCTAGACTAAATAATGCAATAGTTCTTTTTTCTATACACTTAAAATTGATACGAATCTGATGGTAGCATCGCCTATATACAGATTATGTAAATGTTACAATAAAATTCACGAGTTTTTACAAAAAGCCAGTCACTCTACTCTGTGGCTCTGACCCTCACAGAGGGGAGCTGGTAATAAATACCAATAGCCACTTCCCACGCCCATGGGGTGAGTGACTACCGGGTCCGTGAACCGTGTGCCCTGAGTAGACGCAATGAACCGAGGATGACAGCCTTCTACAATATGCCGGCTAAGATCTCTGCCGAATCTCGGCATGCCGGTATGATCTTTAGTTCTGAAAGCAGTGTCTGTCTCATTCCACCGAGGGCTCCTATAATCAGTACCACTATTTTAACAGAATGGCCTGATTAAAGCCCGCAGAGTTCGAAGAGTAAATCTATTTTGTCCGTTTTTCCTCCTCTTTCAAGACAATGTTGCTCTCAGTGGGAGCTGAGGACTCCATGACATACATTGTCTTGAGTTGGTGGTCAGGGAGTACTATATCAGGGTTGTTGGCTTGTATTTTCCTGACGGTGGGAAACGAGTAGTTCGAATAAATTAGACACTTCTCATTCCCCACAACGGATTCAATATCCCCCAGAGCGTAAGTCAGCACTACAGTTTCGTCTATCCCATGGAAGTGCCTTTACATACCTTTGTAAACAATGATTCATCTCCCTATATAATTTTAAAGGGCGAATTATTATTAGTCCTCATTTTGTGCCTAAACCAATTCAAAACTCTAGCCTTCTTTGTGGATCATTAAGGTTTAAATTTCGGGTTCTCTTCTTATTACGTAGTTATTTCTACTTCTATTAAAAGAACCACATTTGGCCAAAGTTTAGGATAAACGACGAAATATTTTAATGTCCAAATGATTTTATATATCGATGTTTTGCTAGTACAGAATTTCTGTAGCATTTGATGTAGACTTGAACATGTCTTTTCTTTTGTCCAGTGTATACCTCACCATAATTAATTTGAAAAAGTATATTTTTAATAATAATTTAAATAACAATTTCTCTATTTTTTTTTCTTTAAAAAAGTTACAGGCGTCCATAAGAAAAATAAAAATTGGGTGTCGTGACGCTTAGCGTCGATCTAATAAAAATACAATTTGGATAATTTTAAATAAGAAACCGAACACCATTCAACTTTCATTCAAAGTTTTTTCTCCTAAATCCTACCATCGCGAATTATTAGCAAAATGAAAATAGCGTGAATTTAAATATTTTCAGGATATCGCTGAAACTGCTGAAATTTCTGAAAACTACATTTTAACGAGCTTTAAATGCTTAACTTTTCTCTAATTTAACCGATCTTCTAACTCTTACGGTTAGAAGTTACCAATACAATCGCATTGAAAAAGTGGACACCCTGTATTTCAAAATAATAAGCAAAATCTGTTCACCTTTTACTTAAACTGAAATATCTCAAAGTCTAATGGAAGTATGAGAACCCTACTTTACTTAATTTAGTTCATTTGGATACCCTACAATTTTACTTAGTTGAGCTGCGGAGCAGCATGGTATTCCCATTAAGTATTTAAATGCAAGTACCAGGAGCTTTAATTAAAAGTTTAAGTACAAATGGCTGTATTCTTGCTGAGTGTTAAAGGAAGAATACTTAAGTACTTTTTGTACTTGAGTCTACATTTTATGTACGGTACATGTCCACATTTTTCAAATATACCCCACTTCTACATATGTTCTGCTGCGGTATTTAGAAATTTACACGGTGTGCTTTTTACTATATATAGTTCCATATAAATCATCACACTAAAAAAATGTCAATCTGCCATTAATCCAACACTGTGATTTAATAATTAACTCAGCTCAGATGGAAAACTGGTACCGCTTAACCATAACCTACAAACTGCCGTCACTGAATTCTACACATGTTAGACTCAGTCGGTTGGTCTGGAATTGAGAAAAAAGATTTAACAGTTAACTTGCCTGACGGTTTGCAATACAAATGTTCTTCGATAAACTGGCATGGGCATGTTATAGAAGAGCAGTGTCGACCACCTGCGGCAGGAGGACTAGTTAAGTGACCCCTAACTCTATCTCGACCCCAACGGGATATGTAGCGTAAATAAAGTAATGTTGCTCTTTCCTGAAAATACGATAAAAAATTAAAACACAGGTTATCATGGTAGGTCTTAAAACTAGTTTTGATTTTTTTTTTGAGAAGTTGTGCTCAGTTTTAAATAAATTTGCGGTGTGCTACTACAAAGTCCACTACTAAGCTACTTAAAATTATAAACACAGTCATCTCTGTTATACAGCAAAACATGCGATACACATTTCATCAACTAAGTAGACAGGAACAACAGATGATTAAAGCTCAATATCTTCTCATGATGTCAGCTTGGTTGCTGAAATGCGAGTCGAATCTGATGTTTTAATATTTGGAAAAAATAATGTTATTTATAAACATTTTAGTGTGCGAAATGATGAACTGAGGTAGATAAGTGAAAAGGGTAGTTATTTTTGATTTAAAAGAAGTACAACAAAATTTTGCTTCATTTTCATCTATCATCCTAAGTAAATATTCTTAGGGGAGTCATAATAGATTTTCACTTCGGAAAAATTCCTCTCTCGGTGATTCCTTTTGGAGCGTGTTCGAAAAAGTGTGTGGAATAACATATCAAAATGTCTCTTCACGAAAGTGGGTGCTAAATTGTTTATTTAACAATGTATATGCAAAAATGCAGTTTTTTGTCAACAACTTTTTTAGTTCAATTTTTATCAAAAAACTGCTAGCGCCATTCGCAAGAATGGAAAATTTTACACAAGAAATATATATAATACTTGTTTTTTCAACAAAAATAGAACGAACATTAATTAGTTAAGTAACGTTCCCATTCACGCTACGCCAGCAGCATGAAAGAAATTTGGCACGAAGGTGCGTGCCGCACAAAAATAGCTGTAACTTTTAATTGACAAAGAAAACGACATGAAACCAATTAGATATTGAAAAGGATCATTTTTTTTTTTGAAGTATTGTGTTGAAATATTTTTTTGCGTTTTAAATATTTTTTATATCTACTTGAAGTTAAGTATTGCAGGAATTATTTATTATTTCATAAAATTTGATTGTATTCAAATAAGATGGGAAAAAAAAGTAATTCATGAAAGTTATACTTAAAGGGATTAGATACAATACATATTTCGTAAAAAAAAAATAGAAAAATTTATTTTACGGAATACAGGCCCTCAACGTTGGGTGATTTACAAAAAATGCATTTTTCCACTTTGAGCTTGTAACTTTGATTGTAAATAATAAAGTCTTGGAAATTGATATCAACCTTCTATAAGTGGTCAATTTGAAGCTTATGATGTGTACTTTAAGGGATTTTTTTTTTATGATAATTGCAATGTTTTGTACTTTTATGTAAGTAAAAAAGAAAAAATTGTTTTTTACCTTAAGAAATCGTAAAATTGCAGCATAAATAAACTACTGTAATTGAAAAAAAATATATTTTTTTTAACACTCGGACCACATGGAGGTGGTAGCTTGTACATAAACCTTAAAGTATACACAATACACATTATTATAAATTTTTTTTCGATGTAGTAACATTGGGAAAATGAAAAAACAGGTAAATACTTAAAATTAAAACATAATATTTTTAGCCGCAAACTCCTCTATAAAATCCTTATTTTACTATAAGGAATGTTCTTTATAGTAAAATAAGGAGTTTGCGACTAAAAATATTATGTTTTAATATTCTACCCTCTAAAAGCACATTTGAAATACTTAAAATGTACAGGTTTTCAGTATGTTTACAACAAACACAGGGCATTCCAATGCAAGCTGAATATTTTACATGGGAATTTAGAAGGTGTAGTAAATTTAGATGTACATTCTAAGAAGGGAGAAAGCATAAAGATATAGGTATAGTGTGCGCTAGAGCTACAGCTGGCTTGTAAACAGGGCCAAGGCGACAAAGGATGAGAGAGATAGGCAAAAAGTGCCAGAACTTTTATGGTACATTTCACCCGTCTCTTGCGTTCTCACTAGATCGCTACTGTCTCAAGACTAATATCTCTATGGGAGAAAGCCATCTGTGAAGTTTCTTTTGAATTTCTGAAATTTGAATCAGATTCATAATCACCATACTCGAAAACTCCTAGAAACACATTTCTTATTGACACTATTTAAAAGTAAATGCAAAAGGCTTCATAAAAAAATATGGAAAGAGAAATTATTCCGAAGTTGAAGCCTTATTTTGTATATGACTCCCCTATCGCCATTGTTTCTGTATTGTAATTGCTAACTGTAAGTAATATATATAGCAGTATAAAAGCACCTCAAATATATTTAAAATGCTGAAAGCAATTACACTCATTTAAAGCATTTTTCAGTGATTTTAGTGAAGCACTTCTTAAATGCAAGTGGGTAACGGTATCCAAATATATTGGAAAGTTTCAAATATAAAGAACCTCAACAGATATACTGCACTGATGTAAAGGCATTCGTCAGATTTGACAACCAATTTTCCCGAGCACGACCAAGAGATTTTCATCATTAGTGTTTTGTCCAGTTCTGGTTTATAACTATTAACAAAATTTCATGCATTTGTTTATGTAATTGAACCAGGCACCGTTATAACTTGGTAAAATGACGTTCCAAGCCTTTGAATTTTATTATATCTATCATTATCTTTTACCATAAGGATTCTAAGCAAATTAAATTCTCAATAAATGATGTAATCAGCGCTTAAAAATACATACTTATGGCACAAGATGCGCAAAAAATAAAGAAATAGAATTACTTAATAAATGCCCAAGCGAGTCATCAATCTGGACCAGATCGGACAGCAGTCTCTCATATTATCTGCTCTGGGAGGCTTGTTTGTAAGAATTTCTTCTATATACTGACACGGACAGAGTGCAGAACTAATGTGCCTTGGATTACATGGGTTACCCAACATTTCGTCCAGAGTCCAATCTAACCTTCTCCTCAGAAAATCTTTACTCCACCTTTGCAGATACCGCAAAAATAATTGTTCTGCGCGACCCTATTAGAAAAAAAATTATATTATACGAAGCAAAAGGCAATAATTTTGAAAAATTGTGGAGGGCTACACGGGTAGGAGTATTTCTTAAAGAAAATATATATCTAGATAGTTTTTTATAAGTACCAAAACACATGCTGTTTAATGGCTTAGATTCTGGAGAATTATAGGCAGGTTATGCCTTAGGACAGTTCCGGGAGCAAAAAAATTAGGGTAAGAAAAAAGTTATATACTGCAAAGTGATAATTGTTAAGGAAAAATAATATAAACTAGGTTTTTAATAATTAAAGGGGAACATGCAGAAACTATTAATTGTCAACAGTGTCATTATCGATCTTCAGCTTATGATTTTAATAAAAATGGATATTATAAATATTTTTATAATTTTTCCTTCCCTTTTAAATTATGCATAAATGTATATTGTTTCATCTCTCTGCAATAAACAAAAAAATGACCCAAAAAAATACAAAAATGACAAATGTGTATATAGAATGTCAAAATAGACTATATAACAAATAAAATGAGGCCCAGATTTAATTCCCCACAATAGAGAGATTCGAAAATAGAGGTGCCATTTTATATGCAGAAAGGCCAAAAAATGTGACTTTTGTCCTATATGATATCAAACGAGAAATGATATTAGATAATATAAATAATATAATAATAAAGTGCTTTATTGGTGAAAACCAAATGGCGATCGACAGAGGTCCATCCACCGGTTGTACAGAGAGAGAAGCATCATGATGTTTCTCGTTCTCACTCTATACATGCACACTCTATGTTAAAACTAATTTCTGGTCAAAAATTCAGCAATGGGAGTACGAATGCACAATTAAAAGTCCCCTTATTGGACTATAATTACAAGTTTATTCTACTATTGTCTCACTACTATAATAATTCACAACTTGTAGACCAGGTGCAAAAGTGGAAAATTAGTTCAGTTCTGGTACAGTAACACGATATATATTCCCCTACGTAATTTTTGACGCTGAATCGATTGCGCGGGGTCCCAGCTTCCCCAACCCTCTAGTTTCACCCCTATTGGCCAAAAACTTCCCCCGGAACGCGTTTCCGCTATTTTCAATGCGGGACTGGTTTCTTTTTCATTCTTTTTCCCAGAAATATTATTCTGAAAATGATGCATACTAGCCCAGAAGCCCGGGTGAAAAACCGTGGAGCTGGGCGGAGGGAAAGAAACTACCCCTTCCAGCGAAAAATTGCATTTTATCGTGCTGTGCGATAATTTTTTTTTCATTATTCACAAATATATATTTGTATATTAATTTATTTAATTATTTAATGAATATTTTTGTAAAAAATAAATGAATAAATATGTACATATTATAATGTATACAGGGTGGGGCAATAGTATGCCGGACCTCGATATCTCCAGTTCTACGATAGCTAGATATTTTTAAAAAAATTGCAAGTAAATTAGATAAAAAGTCTATAACTGGAAATTATTTTCGAACATACAGGGTGAGCCAAGACGAAATTACAGGACCAAGTGTCTTTTTTTTTTAAATGGAATACTAGGTATATCAGTACATTTTTTGAAGCCTCTTTCTAGGCTCTATTCATTCCTATATTAGCATTGGATATCTCCCAACCACTTAGATGTAATTAATTTTTTTTTTGTATAAAAAGAAATCCATTTTTGTAAGATCTGGGGATCTATCAGGCCTTTTAGTGGGTCCATTTCTTCTAATCCATTGATTAGGGTAGGTATTATTTAAGTGGTCTCTAAATGCATTTAAATAATGTGGTGGAGCACCATCTTGTTGAAACCACATCCTATTTCGAATTCTTTCAGGGATATTTACCAATAATTGTGGCAGGTAATTTTCCAAAAAATGAAGATAAATATCCAGTCACTGTACCATCAAAGAAATGTGGCCCTATTACATGTTCTCCAATAGTTCCTCCCCAAACGTTTATAGACCATATGTGTTGGTTGTCAACTTGTATAAAAAAGTGGGGATTTTCTGAAGCATAATAATGGAAATTGTGCCTATTAACAAATCCATTTTTATGAAGAGTTGCCTCATCACTGAATAAAACAGTATTGAAGAAATTGAGATCATGTTGCATTTCACGTCTGGCCCAATTACAAAATAGTAGGTGCTTTTGAAAAATGTCATCAGATAATTCCTGGTGCATTTGAATATGATATGCATGCAACTTATTTGTTTTTAAGATTCGACCCACAGACCATCTACTTATTCCTACTAATGAGCTCACTTCTCTTTGACTAACATGGGAATTCTCAACAGTTGCCAGCAACACAGAAAACTCATTTTCTTCGTTCACAACACGTTTTATTCTTTCACTTTTTTTATATTCGACATTTCAAGTTTCCGGAAATCTATCGAGAAGGTTTTGGAAGCTGCTAACATCAGGAATCCTTCTTTCAGGATAACGTTGGTGATAAATTCTAATGGCAAGTAAACAATTTCTGTCTGACTCACCCAAAACAAAAGTCATGTCTACAAGTTCCGCTTTATTAAAATTCATATTGTAAAATTCCAAATGTTTTAAATTCAATACAAATTGTAACGACCGATAAGTGTGATAAAATGCTCCTTTGTACACGACAATTTATACCAAACTGAGGTTTTATTGCTTGTCGAATAACGAAAACAGTAAAAAATGTACAAAAGAAACGTTACAGTAAAGGGCCGGTTAAATATTATTTACTCATTTCAATGGATTGGAAGAAATGGTCCTATTAAATGGCCTCATTTCAAAATTGCATAAAGACGTGTGTCCACAGGCAAAATGGGCAACACGTCGAACACCTATTATAAATTTTTCTAATGAATTATTTGAGGGAACCTCTTTTTTTAAGTTTATTCTTGAATTTGACACTTATTTATTTATAAAACGAAAATGGTTGCGATGAGCCCTAGGGAAGTACTTACAAAAAATTTTCGTTTTTCATTTCTACATCACATCGTACAAAAATATACAGGGTGTTTTATTTGAAAAAATTGAAAAAATTCTATTTAAAAAGTTCTTGATTGAAAAATAAACACTTATTCATTTATAAAACGAAAATGGTTGCAATTAGGTATAAGGAAGTACTTACAAAAAATGTTCGTTTTTCATTTCTACATCACATCGTCGAAAAATATACAGGGTGTTCCATTTGAGAAAATTGAGAAAATTCAATTTAAAATGTTCTTAATTAAAAAATAATTCTTGGCCACCCTGTACATTTTTAGAAAATTAAAATGATTCAAAAACATTAATTAGATGTCTCGTAACTGGTATTCACATAAGTTTTTCTTAAAACCCATAATTGTGATTGTGGTGATTTTTTTTTAATATCCATCTGCAGATTCCAACAAAAAAATTCATTACATCCAAGTGGTTGGGAGATATTCAATGCTAATATAGGAATGAATAGAGCCTAGAAAGAGGCTTCAAAAAATGTATTGATATACATAGCATTCTATTAAAAAAAAGGCACTTGGTCCTGTAATTTCGTCTTGGCTCGCCCTGTATGTTCGAAAATAATTTCCAGTCATAGACTTTTTTATTTAGTTTACTCGCAATATCTTAAAAAATTTCTAGCTATCGTAGAACTAGAGATATCGAGGTCCGACGCACTATTGCCCCACCCTGTATATCTAAATTGGCCCGCAGAAGATATAATATTTACGGGCAAACACAAACAGACCCGCAAAGCATTAAAACTCGCCCATTCTCAGACCTGTATCACCTCAACAGTGGCACAGGATTGTTAAAATGGGCAGTGTAGATTGGAACAGGGAATGCACAATAAGCCCAAGAGGCTGCAGTGCCTTCGGAGTGTTTACAGACGACCCTGTGAGGAGAGATTTTAGTCAGTAAGAGTCTGACACTGACCCAGCTACAGGTTGGGAGCCCATAAGGGTTTGCCCTCCTCATCAAAGAGAAAAAAAGTCTGTTAAAAATAAATACCCGATTATGGTACACATATAATTTATCTATTTCAAAACCATACAAATTTTTGCACTTCATAGTTTCAAAAATTTTTTTTCCTCTAATGATTTTGGATGTCTGTTTCCCCACGGCCAATTAGGATTGGATTTTATCGTGCTGTGCGATAATTTTTTTTCATTATTCACAAATATATATTTGTATATTAATTTATTTAATTATTTAATGAATATTTTTGTAAAAAATAAATGAATAAATATGTACATATTATAATGTATACAGGGTGGGGCAATAGTACGCCGGACCTCGATATCTCGAATTCTACGATAGCTAGATATTTTTTTTAAAATTGCAAGTAAATTAGATAAAAAGTCTATAACTGGAAATTATTTTCGAACATACAGGAAGAGCCAAGACGAAATTACAGGACCAAGTGTCTTTTTTTTTTAAATGGAATACTAGATATATTAGTACACTTTTTGAAGCCTCTTTCTAGGCTCTATTCAATCCTATATTAGCATTGGATATCTCCCAACCACTTGGATGTAATGAATTTTTTTTGTTGTATAAAAAGAAATCCATTTTTGTAAGATCTGGGGATCTATCAGGCCTTTTAGTGGGTCCATTTCTTCTAATCCATTGATTAGGGTAGGTATTATTTAAGTGGTCTCTAAATGCATTTAAATAATGTGGTGGAGTACCATCTTGCTGAAACCACATCCTATTTCGAATTCTTTCAGGGATATTTACCAATAATTGTGGCAGGTAATTTTCCAAAAAATGAAGATAAATATCCAGTCACTGTACCATCAAAGAAATGTGGCCCTATTACATGTTCTCCAATAGTTCCTCCCCAAACGTTTATAGACCATATGTGTTGGTTGTCAACTTGTATAAAAAAGTGGGGATTTTCTGAAGCATAATAATGGAAATTGTGCCTATTAACAAATCCATTTTTATGAAGAGTTGCCTCATCACTGAATAAAACAGTATTGAAGAAATTGAGATCATGTTGCATTTCACGTCTGGCCCAATTACAAAATAGTAGGTGCTTTTGAAAAATGTCATCAGATAATTCCTGGTGCATTTGAATATGATATGCATGCAACTTATTTGTTTTTAAGATTCGACCCACAGACCATCTACTTATTCCTACTAATGAGCTCACTTCTCTTTGACTAACATGGGAATTCTCAACAGTTGCCAGCAACACAGAAAACTCATTTTTTTCGTTCACAACACGTTTTATTCTTTCACTTTTTTTATATTCGACATTTCAAGTTTCCAGAAATCTATCGAGAAGGATTTGGAAGCTCCTAACATCAGGAATCCTTCTTTCAGGATAACGTTGGTGATAAATTCTAATGGCAAGTAAACAATTTCTGTCTGACTCACCCAAAACAAAAGTCATGTCTACAAGTTCCGCTTTATTAAAATTCATATTGTAAAATTCCAAATGTTTTAAATTCAATACAAATTGTAACGACCGATAAGTGTGATAAAATGCTCCTTTGTACACGACAATTATACCAAACTGAGGTTTTATTGCTTGTCGAATAACGAAAACAGCAAAAAATGTACAAAAGAAACGTTACAGTAAAGGGCCGGTTAAATATTATTTACTCATTTCAATGGATTGGAAGAAATGGTCCCATTAAATGGCCTCATTTCAAAATTGCATAAAGACGTGTGTCCACAGGCAAAATGGGCAACACGTCGAACACCTATTATAAATTTTTCTACTAATGAATTATTTGAGGGAACCTCTTTTTTTAAGTTTATTCTTGAATTTGACACTTATTTATTTATAAAACGAAAATGGTTGCGATGAGCCCTAGGGAAGTACTTACAAAAAATTTTCGTTTTTCATTTCTACATCACATCGTACAAAAATATACAGGGTGTTTTATTTGAAAAAATTGAAAAAATTCTATTTAAAAAGTTCTTGATTGAAAAATAAACACTTATTCATTTATAAAACGAAAATGGTTGCAATTAGGTATAAGGAAGTACTTACAAAAAATGTTCGTTTTTCATTTCTACATCACATCGTCGAAAAATATACAGGGTGTTCCATTTGAGAAAATTGAGAAAATTCAATTTAAAATGTTCTTAATTAAAAAATAATTCTTGGCCACCCTGTACATTTTTAGAAAATTAAAATGATTCAAAAACATTAATTAGATGTCTCGTAACTGGTATTCACATAAATTTTTCTTAAAACCCATAATTGTGATTGTGGTGATTTTTTTTTAATATCCATCTGCAGATTCCAACAAAAAAATTCATTACATCCAAGTGGTTGGGAGATATTCAATGCTAATATAGGAATGAATAGAGCCTAGAAAGAGGCTTCAAAAAATGTATTGATATACATAGCATTCTATTAAAAAAAAGGCACTTGGTCCTGTAATTTCGTCTTGGCTCGCCCTGTATGTTCGAAAATAATTTCCAGTCATAGACTTTTTTATTTAGTTTACTCGCAATATCTTAAAAAATTTCTAGCTATCGTAGAACTAGAGATATCGAGGTCCGACGCACTATTGCCCCACCCTGTATATCTAAATTGGCCCGCAGAAGATATAATATTTACGGGCAAACACAAACAGACCCGCAAAGCATTAAAACTCGCCCATTCTCAGACCTGTATCACCTCAACAGTGGCACAGGATTGTTAAAATGGGCAGTGTAGATTGGAACAGGGAATGCACAATAAGCCCAAGAGGCTGCAGTGCCTTCGGAGTGTTTACAGACGACCCTGTGAGGAGGGATTTTAGTCAGTAAGAGTCTGACACTGACCCAGCTACAGGTTGGGAGCCCATAAGGGTTTGCCCTCCTCATCAAAGAGAAAAAAAGTCTGTTAAAAATAAATACCCGATTATGGTACACATATAATTTATCTATTTCAAAACCATACAAATTTTTGCACTTCATAGTTTCAAAAATTTTTTTTCCTCTAATGATTTTGGATGTCTGTTTCCCCACGGCCAATTAGGATTTTTATAATCAGTAATTTTGCAAACAAATGACCATGAATAAAAATCTATATTTGCTCTTGCTTTACTCCTACTGAAGTATATCTATACATTTTAGGGAATAAATATTTAAAAACAAAATTTTTTGGGGGGGGGTTCTTTATGGCATTAGGACGATTGACCACAGGCACTAAATTGTTAAAAAATCAATTAATCTGCAATGAACCTATTCGACAAGACATGAACTATTTGTGGCACAAGAAGGATAAAGACACTCACATGCTTCTAGCCCAGGGGTCGATCAGGGTATTTTTTCAGTTACACACGCAAAGAGAGACCACGGGTAAGTTGGGTGGCTAAACAATACAAGGCTAAACCTATTTTAAATATTAATCTTTGTTTTATTAACAAATAAAATTATGGAATCCAGGAGGTGGAGCTTTTATTTTGTGTTTAATTAAGAAACAAAAAGTTACTTTGAAATAACAAATATTTCATCTTCTTAGTTAAAAAAAAAAACAAACGAGAAAGAACAAAATAAGTATATAAGGAACAAAATGACGCATACAGAAGTAGAAAATAATTAACCATGAAATCATCATGTATGGAAATAATTAATGTTACATAACCAAATCTTCGCAATTACACACAATAGGCAATTTCGCTGAATTACACAATCATTTGAAGGAAATACAATAATTATAATTTGCTACATTGCAACATACTGGGCAAAAAATTCTGACAAAACATTAGTCGTTAATATGAACTGAACAGAAGATTATTAACCTACATAAAAGAATTAGTCACATCTAATCTCTAAAAAAATTTTTCATTATTAAATATTCAATTGAAGGTTGTTCAGAAATCCTGCAAATAACCATTAAATTTATCTCTAGTTGTGCATTAGTACTTAATAAAAGGTAACCAAAATTTACTTCACAACTTTCATTTCAAATATTCCCACAAGCGATATCTCGGAAAATAAAAAATATATTTTTCTCCTGTAAACGGTAATAGATTTCTATGGTTAATGCCTTCTTTAGGAAGTACAATTTACTATTGTAACATTATCACTAGAGATGGCGCTGCAGTTTAAAAATATTTTTCGATCAAGGAAGGCTTGAAACATATGCTATTTGATTAAGATTTAAATTTGAAGCAAAATTGTTCTTATTCCAAAAAGTCAGATCTGCAGCAGTTTTTGAGATATTTTAATTTTATTCCCTAACTTTCAAGTGTTATAATTTTTTTTAATTGCTGTAACTTATTTAATCTTGGTTTTCGGATGTAGGATCTTGGTAACTTTTTTGCCTGCTATAAAAGAATTATTTACTGGAAATTTTTTAACAGTACTTCTGATTTTACCGGAAATTACTTTAAATTGAGAAATTTTAATGGAAAAACAACAAATAAGGTAATTTTATTTTTGAACAATACATCTTGACAACAATATTTACAATAAATGCTCGAAATTACTTCCATTTGCTTGACTACACATATCAAAGCGATGTAATGATTCCTCGTTACATGTCCTTAATAATGTGTATCTATTAATTGCACCAGCACAAGCTTAGATTTTTAATGTATAAATCTACCATATCTCATATTGGCGCTTGATATACTTGACTTTTTAAATATCCCCACTAGAAAAAGTCCAGAGGGGTCAAGTTCAGAGAACGCGCGGGCCATCTAACCGGTCCTGAGGTGCCAATCCAGCACCTTGGAAATAATCTACAACAATATTAGAGTTGTGGGGTGGAGCGTCATCTTGCTGAAACCAAATTTCAGCCGTGTTATGGGGAACATTTTGTAAAAGCCTTGGTAACTCATTTTCTAAAAATCTTAAATAACGCACACCGGTTAGATTTTCATCGTATAGAAAGGGACCTATAATATAACCATGTACGTTGAACACAGTTTAGTTTCTTGTTCAAATCATTCATCTTCGGTTGTTTTCCAACCAATATCTACAGTTAGGTTTTGTAATTGTGCCATTACTGTTAAATTTACTTTCGTCACTCCAAAGTACATTTTTAAGGAAACTACAATTTCCTTCATAAAGAACAGAAAACACAGCAAGAAAAGTAAGCGACGATCATAGTCCGTAGGCAGTAAATGATGTAATAAGTGTGGTTTATATGAAAAGTACTTATTTTCTTTTAAGATTCTTTAGCACAACTATAGTGATATATTGGTGAAGGCTTTTATTTGTCGCAATGATGAGTTGGGATCATTGTTAATGGTTTGTAAAGCTAGAGCCATATTCTCCTAGGTTTTTGTTGTTTGTATTCTTTCACTTTTTAACTTTTTAAAACTACCATATTGTAATAAATTGTCACATAAATTAGGAAGTTTTACGATCGGGTTGTGGTCTGTTTGGAAATTGTAATTGATACATACGTTTGGCTGCTTTGCTGGCTTTTGGACAAATTTTATAAACGTATTTTTGAAATGACACACGCAAACGAAAATTAAACTTCTGACAGTTAATAAATAATTACAATTTTTCCATGGCTAATGAGTGTTAAAAGACAGAACTTAACGTAAGTGGTTAGTAATCCCGTTTTCCGTGAGAGAGTTCAGAGGTCGAATCTCAGACAGGACTCAACTTTTGTCCATGTATTATTTTGCAAGTAATGTGGTGAGATTAAAAATGTAAATAATACATCCAAGTGATAGAAAGTGCCGGGCAAGAAATTTTCAATTATTTTAATTAACATTTTTCAATTTAAAGTGATTTCCAGAAAAATCGGAAGTGCTATTAAAAAAAATTCCCACCAGTAAATAATTCTATTATATTAGGCAAAAAGTTACCAAGAACCTACATCCGAAAACCAAGATTAAAAAGGTTACAGCAATAAAAAAAATGTTCATATAGGTACTCAAGTAATACTTCAATGACACCGCATTTATCAAAACCAATTAATCTCTAAGAAGTAGAACGTAACATCTGGACATACACTCATATAGACTGATACATTCCCTCCTTTACATATGCAGTGCGATAAAAATAAAATTCATATACGTCGGCAATATGAAATAATAAATTAAAGGTAATAATACCTATTGTAAATTTGATAAGGACAAATAATTATTGCTGTTACTTTTTGGTGTTTATTTATTATTAATTTATAATTGTTTACAAATATACAAGTAAACATGAGACATGCTTATTGCTTATTTAAATACTGAGGAAAAATTCCATTCTCCAGCAAATTCATTGATCTAGAAATTACAACATATATATCAAGGAGAACGAAGAAATTACAATTTAATTAACAATACTTTTTGAGTTCGGCTGATATTTTACATATTTATAAAAAGTACAATTGCTTAAGACATATTTATGGTATAATATTTATATTCACATAATAATTATTTATTTCTGAAGGTCACAATCCAGTTTTTTTCAAAGAAAATGTCACTTGGGTTAACACAATCATAAATATAGACAGTCTGGTATTCAAAAATTACATATTTTATTTCTGCTGGTAACAATTATTGAAACATTTTTTTTTTGTTTTCTAGCAGATGACTATCATTCATTTAAAACTAAAGGTCACTCATAAATTTTTTTATAAATATGTGATGATTGTGTTCTGTGCAAAAACAACAGCAGAATAAACAAAAAGGGTATTTCCTCCTCTCAAGAATAAAAACACATTGCGGACGGCTGTACAAAAAAAAAGTCAGTCAGCCGGCAACTTTTCTTTTCATTATTTGGATCGGTTTCAATCAAATATGACTTAAGTGAGACTATTTGTTATTAATATTACACTTTTTTTTAATAGATTTAATTTGCGGCATTACGCCGCCTCAAGAAGTGATTTTTGTCATTAAGCCGGCGTAGCATCAAAGTTTTGGCACAAATTATCATGTAAATAGGCGTCGTGGTCATCTATTGGCTAAAAACAATCATATGTTACCACTGCGTGAACGAGTTCTGCGAGTGCATGCCAATCGCGAGCTCAATTGATGCCATAGATAAATATGGTTGATGCAATTGAAGTGTGGAGATCATAAATCTCCGTCCGGCTTATGTGAATTGATCAGTAGGCCGGCACTTTTTTTTCTACCATATATTTAGCATTGAGGCGCGGGTCCTCATGAGGCATATGCCGTCTGAGTGAAAATATGTTGTGCGACATTACATTGATGATATGCCGGTCCAGTGACCAAATGAGTACGGCATCTGCTTGATCTCACACCGTCCGCAACATGTTAACATGCAATTCTTAATAACGACCTATAGAACTCAAAATTGACTTAAGCATGCAAACTAGATAGAAAAGAATCTCCCACGGAATGATAGGAAAATGGTCCTTGGTTAAACTGCACCAAATTTTAGTATGTTATAGGTCTTGGCCTCCTGAACAATAGTTGTCATGGGCACAATGCTCAAAAGTCAATACAGCGCAAGCCACTGCTTGTCAAAGACAGAACTATTAAGTGTGAAACCAAAGAACTAGTATATTGTTCCTACCATCCACTAATTAATGTATGTTCATATTCAGTGACGCTTCTAGGTCATGAGACGCCTTCGTGCGAGAGCATTTTTGGCGCCCTTTTTTGGGGGGCAAAGGGTATGATATTAAAAAAAATGTCAGTATAGGACATGTCTATTTTATTATTATAAAAAAATTAACAAACCGCTCAGTCGAAATACTATAAAATTGGCTTTTTGGCGCCCCATGGCCTAGTGCGCCTTCGTGCGTGGCACGAAATGGCCCCCCGTTAGACGCGGCCCTGTTCATATTCATATGTGTTTTAATGATCCTATATTATGCTTATGTATATGCGAACCCAAGTCAATTCTCAATCAGTAAATGTTTACGTCGAAACTTCATTCGGAAGTTATTAATGTGGAAGCATACCCACTAGCATACAGTAGTGGCATAAAGAAATCTTAGGTCGGTCATATAAGAAGATAGAGTGAAATATAATTAGAATGTAATGCACACAAAAGAGAGCGATATATTAACATTAACGCTAACAGCTCAACAAGCATGTTAGAATTTAGCCCGCTAAAGAGAAAAATGGCAATGGCACGGTGCAGTTTATATCTGTTTCTTCTCAGCATATTATTTGACCAATTCTCTTCTCTTCCATCTTGCATATTTCTCGACCCTAGTTCTGTACTTGCCAGCACTGTATAAGTACATACTTTATGATTTAATTAGAAAAATATCTAAGACAGTAGTCAAATAAACAAGTATTTTCAAGAACCGTATGTATTAGCATACCCAATGTGCACCGCGAGGGGATTACGGATTGGAATTTTACATCACTTGGCCCTAAAAAGGGCCAATTGTGTTTTTTTTTTATAAACTACTAGTCCTGACGTCTGCCTAATGTTGGATCTGACCACTTTTCTAGTGACTTTTATTTTTTGAATGTAAGCGGCAATAATTCGTACTGATTTTCTAGGGACTTTTATTTTTTTCAATGTCAGCAGAATGATTCGCAATGATTTTCTAGGGACTTTTATTTTTCAAAATTGGTATCCCTGATTTATAATTAGATTTTTCTAAGGGACCTCTATTTCTTCCCTCATTTTCAAGAAGATTTCTTAGAGGTATTTTGCTTTACAAAGCTCGTACTTAATTTTCATCAATGGTTTTAGAATTAGGGTTTTTTGGAATACTTCAATGCAGTTATCAGCATTATTTGTATACATTATGCTTAATGCCACACATACATTCGCATATACATGAGTATACAGCACTATTGGAATACATAAATATGAACAAATGTAAATTCGTGTAGGGTAGGAACAATATACTAGATTTTTGATTCCGTGGTTAATGGTTCTGTCTTCAACAAGTAGTGGCTTGCGTTATATTGACTTTTGAATATTGTGCTCATGAGAAATATTGTTCAGGAGACAAAGAGCTACAACATACTAAAATTTGGTGCAATTTAACTGAGGGCCATTTTCCTATCATTCCGTGCGAGGTTCGTTAAACCTATGATTGATTATATTTTAAAACTAAACGAAATGAAGTTCCCAAAATTTTCTCCACTTGATTTACTGAATGTGAACATAATTAATTTAAATAAAATTATTAAAGTTTATTAAAGATTTTTAAAAAATTGTCTTTTTTTATTAGATCAAGTCATTAAAGCTTCTCTTCACAAACGCGTCATGATGAGCCTCTCACCATCGCGAAACCCGCGGACTTTGTCCTGAACTGCTTTATGGTAGTTATTAAAAATGTAAAAAAAAGGTAGTTAGTGCTTAAAGTCAAGTTCATATTTTATAATTTTTAGAATACCCTGTATAGTTTGTCTTAAGTTTGACAACTGTTTATGGCTTCCTAAGATAAGCAAAACTTTTTATAAAGAATGGCTTTTTCTCAGTAACTCAAAAATAACAGAGTTATAAGAGTGCGGCATCCTATCCACAGACACACTTATATTTAAATGTTTGATATGCGCAAAGAAAAATGCAGATTTATTCATATTTATATTCACATAATAATTATTTATTTCTGAAGGTCACAATCCAGTTTTTTTCAAAGAAAATGTCACTTGGGTTAACACAATCATAAATATAGACAGTCTGGTATTCAAAAATTACATATTTTATTTCTGCTGGTAACAATTATTGAAACATTTTTTTTTTGTTTTCTAGCAGATGACTATCATTCATTTAAAACTAAAGGTCACTCATAAATTTTTTTATAAATATGTGATGATTGTGTTCTGTGCAAAAACAACAGCAGAATAAACAAAAAGGGTATTTCCTCCTCTCAAGAATAAAAACACATTGCGGACGGCTGTACAAAAAAAAAGTCAGTCAGCCGGCAACTTTTCTTTTCATTATTTGGATCGGTTTCAATCAAATATGACTTAAGTGAGACTATTTGTTATTAATATTACACTTTTTTTTAATAGATTTAATTTGCGGCATTACGCCGCCTCAAGAAGTGATTTTTGTCATTAAGCCGGCGTAGCATCAAAGTTTTGGCACAAATTATCATGTAAATAGGCGTCGTGGTCATCTATTGGCTAAAAACAATCATATGTTACCACTGCGTGAACGAGTTCTGCGAGTGCATGCCAATCGCGAGCTCAATTGATGCCATAGATAAATATGGTTGATGCAATTGAAGTGTGGAGATCATAAATCTCCGTCCGGCTTATGTGAATTGATCAGTAGGCCGGCACTTTTTTTTCTACCATATATTTAGCATTGAGGCGCGGGTCCTCATGAGGCATATGCCGTCTGAGTGAAAATATGTTGTGCGACATTACATTGATGATATGCCGGTCCAGTGACCAAATGAGTACGGCATCTGCTTGATCTCACACCGTCCGCAACATGTTAACATGCAATTCTTAATAACGACCTATAGAACTCAAAATTGACTTAAGCATGCAAACTAGATAGAAAAGAATCTCCCACGGAATGATAGGAAAATGGTCCTTGGTTAAACTGCACCAAATTTTAGTATGTTATAGGTCTTGGCCTCCTGAACAATAGTTGTCATGGGCACAATGCTCAAAAGTCAATACAGCGCAAGCCACTGCTTGTCAAAGACAGAACTATTAAGTGTGAAACCAAAGAACTAGTATATTGTTCCTACCATCCACTAATTAATGTATGTTCATATTCAGTGACGCTTCTAGGTCATGAGACGCCTTCGTGCGAGAGCATTTTTGGCGCCCTTTTTTGGGGGGCAAAGGGTATGATATTAAAAAAAATGTCAGTATAGGACATGTCTATTTTATTATTATAAAAAAATTAACAAACCGCTCAGTCGAAATACTATAAAATTGGCTTTTTGGCGCCCCATGGCCTAGTGCGCCTTCGTGCGTGGCACGAAATGGCCCCCCGTTAGACGCGGCCCTGTTCATATTCATATGTGTTTTAATGATCCTATATTATGCTTATGTATATGCGAACCCAAGTCAATTCTCAATCAGTAAATGTTTACGTCGAAACTTCATTCGGAAGTTATTAATGTGGAAGCATACCCACTAGCATACAGTAGTGGCATAAAGAAATCTTAGGTCGGTCATATAAGAAGATAGAGTGAAATATAATTAGAATGTAATGCACACAAAAGAGAGCGATATATTAACATTAACGCTAACAGCTCAACAAGCATGTTAGAATTTAGCCCGCTAAAGAGAAAAATGGCAATGGCACGGTGCAGTTTATATCTGTTTCTTCTCAGCATATTATTTGACCAATTCTCTTCTCTTCCATCTTGCATATTTCTCGACCCTAGTTCTGTACTTGCCAGCACTGTATAAGTACATACTTTATGATTTAATTAGAAAAATATCTAAGACAGTAGTCAAATAAACAAGTATTTTCAAGAACCGTATGTATTAGCATACCCAATGTGCACCGCGAGGGGATTACGGATTGGAATTTTACATCACTTGGCCCTAAAAAGGGCCAATTGTGTTTTTTTTTTATAAACTACTAGTCCTGACGTCTGCCTAATGTTGGATCTGACCACTTTTCTAGTGACTTTTATTTTTTGAATGTAAGCGGCAATAATTCGTACTGATTTTCTAGGGACTTTTATTTTTTTCAATGTCAGCAGAATGATTCGCAATGATTTTCTAGGGACTTTTATTTTTCAAAATTGGTATCCCTGATTTATAATTAGATTTTTCTAAGGGACCTCTATTTCTTCCCTCATTTTCAAGAAGATTTCTTAGAGGTATTTTGCTTTACAAAGCTCGTACTTAATTTTCATCAATGGTTTTAGAATTAGGGTTTTTTGGAATACTTCAATGCAGTTATCAGCATTATTTGTATACATTATGCTTAATGCCACACATACATTCGCATATACATGAGTATACAGCACTATTGGAATACATAAATATGAACAAATGTAAATTCGTGTAGGGTAGGAACAATATACTAGATTTTTGATTCCGTGGTTAATGGTTCTGTCTTCAACAAGTAGTGGCTTGCGTTATATTGACTTTTGAATATTGTGCTCATGAGAAATATTGTTCAGGAGACAAAGAGCTACAACATACTAAAATTTGGTGCAATTTAACTGAGGGCCATTTTCCTATCATTCCGTGCGAGGTTCGTTAAACCTATGATTGATTATATTTTAAAACTAAACGAAATGAAGTTCCCAAAATTTTCTCCACTTGATTTACTGAATGTGAACATAATTAATTTAAATAAAATTATTAAAGTTTATTAAAGATTTTTAAAAAATTGTCTTTTTTTATTAGATCAAGTCATTAAAGCTTCTCTTCACAAACGCGTCATGATGAGCCTCTCACCATCGCGAAACCCGCGGACTTTGTCCTGAACTGCTTTATGGTAGTTATTAAAAATGTAAAAAAAAGGTAGTTAGTGCTTAAAGTCAAGTTCATATTTTATAATTTTTAGAATACCCTGTATAGTTTGTCTTAAGTTTGACAACTGTTTATGGCTTCCTAAGATAAGCAAAACTTTTTATAAAGAATGGCTTTTTCTCAGTAACTCAAAAATAACAGAGTTATAAGAGTGCGGCATCCTATCCACAGACACACTTATATTTAAATGTTTGATATGCGCAAAGAAAAATGCAGATTTATTCATATTTATATTCACATAATAATTATTTATTTCTGAAGGTCACAATCCAGTTTTTTTCAAAGAAAATGTCACTTGGGTTAACACAATCATAAATATAGACAGTCTGGTATTCAAAAATTACATATTTTATTTCTGCTGGTAACAATTATTGAAACATTTTTTTTTTGTTTTCTAGCAGATGACTATCATTCATTTAAAACTAAAGGTCACTCATAAATTTTTTTATAAATATGTGATGATTGTGTTCTGTGCAAAAACAACAGCAGAATAAACAAAAAGGGTATTTCCTCCTCTCAAGAATAAAAACACATTGCGGACGGCTGTACAAAAAAAAAGTCAGTCAGCCGGCAACTTTTCTTTTCATTATTTGGATCGGTTTCAATCAAATATGACTTAAGTGAGACTATTTGTTATTAATATTACACTTTTTTTTAATAGATTTAATTTGCGGCATTACGCCGCCTCAAGAAGTGATTTTTGTCATTAAGCCGGCGTAGCATCAAAGTTTTGGCACAAATTATCATGTAAATAGGCGTCGTGGTCATCTATTGGCTAAAAACAATCATATGTTACCACTGCGTGAACGAGTTCTGCGAGTGCATGCCAATCGCGAGCTCAATTGATGCCATAGATAAATATGGTTGATGCAATTGAAGTGTGGAGATCATAAATCTCCGTCCGGCTTATGTGAATTGATCAGTAGGCCGGCACTTTTTTTTCTACCATATATTTAGCATTGAGGCGCGGGTCCTCATGAGGCATATGCCGTCTGAGTGAAAATATGTTGTGCGACATTACATTGATGATATGCCGGTCCAGTGACCAAATGAGTACGGCATCTGCTTGATCTCACACCGTCCGCAACATGTTAACATGCAATTCTTAATAACGACCTATAGAACTCAAAATTGACTTAAGCATGCAAACTAGATAGAAAAGAATCTCCCACGGAATGATAGGAAAATGGTCCTTGGTTAAACTGCACCAAATTTTAGTATGTTATAGGTCTTGGCCTCCTGAACAATAGTTGTCATGGGCACAATGCTCAAAAGTCAATACAGCGCAAGCCACTGCTTGTCAAAGACAGAACTATTAAGTGTGAAACCAAAGAACTAGTATATTGTTCCTACCATCCACTAATTAATGTATGTTCATATTCAGTGACGCTTCTAGGTCATGAGACGCCTTCGTGCGAGAGCATTTTTGGCGCCCTTTTTTGGGGGGCAAAGGGTATGATATTAAAAAAAATGTCAGTATAGGACATGTCTATTTTATTATTATAAAAAAATTAACAAACCGCTCAGTCGAAATACTATAAAATTGGCTTTTTGGCGCCCCATGGCCTAGTGCGCCTTCGTGCGTGGCACGAAATGGCCCCCCGTTAGACGCGGCCCTGTTCATATTCATATGTGTTTTAATGATCCTATATTATGCTTATGTATATGCGAACCCAAGTCAATTCTCAATCAGTAAATGTTTACGTCGAAACTTCATTCGGAAGTTATTAATGTGGAAGCATACCCACTAGCATACAGTAGTGGCATAAAGAAATCTTAGGTCGGTCATATAAGAAGATAGAGTGAAATATAATTAGAATGTAATGCACACAAAAGAGAGCGATATATTAACATTAACGCTAACAGCTCAACAAGCATGTTAGAATTTAGCCCGCTAAAGAGAAAAATGGCAATGGCACGGTGCAGTTTATATCTGTTTCTTCTCAGCATATTATTTGACCAATTCTCTTCTCTTCCATCTTGCATATTTCTCGACCCTAGTTCTGTACTTGCCAGCACTGTATAAGTACATACTTTATGATTTAATTAGAAAAATATCTAAGACAGTAGTCAAATAAACAAGTATTTTCAAGAACCGTATGTATTAGCATACCCAATGTGCACCGCGAGGGGATTACGGATTGGAATTTTACATCACTTGGCCCTAAAAAGGGCCAATTGTGTTTTTTTTTTATAAACTACTAGTCCTGACGTCTGCCTAATGTTGGATCTGACCACTTTTCTAGTGACTTTTATTTTTTGAATGTAAGCGGCAATAATTCGTACTGATTTTCTAGGGACTTTTATTTTTTTCAATGTCAGCAGAATGATTCGCAATGATTTTCTAGGGACTTTTATTTTTCAAAATTGGTATCCCTGATTTATAATTAGATTTTTCTAAGGGACCTCTATTTCTTCCCTCATTTTCAAGAAGATTTCTTAGAGGTATTTTGCTTTACAAAGCTCGTACTTAATTTTCATCAATGGTTTTAGAATTAGGGTTTTTTGGAATACTTCAATGCAGTTATCAGCATTATTTGTATACATTATGCTTAATGCCACACATACATTCGCATATACATGAGTATACAGCACTATTGGAATACATAAATATGAACAAATGTAAATTCGTGTAGGGTAGGAACAATATACTAGATTTTTGATTCCGTGGTTAATGGTTCTGTCTTCAACAAGTAGTGGCTTGCGTTATATTGACTTTTGAATATTGTGCTCATGAGAAATATTGTTCAGGAGACAAAGAGCTACAACATACTAAAATTTGGTGCAATTTAACTGAGGGCCATTTTCCTATCATTCCGTGCGAGGTTCGTTAAACCTATGATTGATTATATTTTAAAACTAAACGAAATGAAGTTCCCAAAATTTTCTCCACTTGATTTACTGAATGTGAACATAATTAATTTAAATAAAATTATTAAAGTTTATTAAAGATTTTTAAAAAATTGTCTTTTTTTATTAGATCAAGTCATTAAAGCTTCTCTTCACAAACGCGTCATGATGAGCCTCTCACCATCGCGAAACCCGCGGACTTTGTCCTGAACTGCTTTATGGTAGTTATTAAAAATGTAAAAAAAAGGTAGTTAGTGCTTAAAGTCAAGTTCATATTTTATAATTTTTAGAATACCCTGTATAGTTTGTCTTAAGTTTGACAACTGTTTATGGCTTCCTAAGATAAGCAAAACTTTTTATAAAGAATGGCTTTTTCTCAGTAACTCAAAAATAACAGAGTTATAAGAGTGCGGCATCCTATCCACAGACACACTTATATTTAAATGTTTGATATGCGCAAAGAAAAATGCAGATTTATTCTCTAAATTAAAGGAAAAACATACATATGACCCGAGACATGGACACCTATTAAGCATATTCAAAACATTGTGCTCATGTTTTAAAAGATCCCCACGATACAACTGTATATTATTATACAATAGTTTGAGATGAGATAAAAAATATTCGAAGTTATCAAAAGTTTAAAAAGGCAATAAAATAAATTTTACAAAAGGAGCATTCTACGTTATACATGACTTATTAAATAGAGAATGAAGATTATGAATATATGTATAAATATTGCTTTAAAAATAATAAATTTTATTATTTACTTTGGCTAGAGTATGTATGTAATTATGATTATGTCGTTTGTCACAAAATAAGTTTGTTTTATGCTAATTACATTATATCCTGACCTACCATATCCCGAGTGTCAACGAATTATGGTAGACCCTCCTTTTTTCCTTATTTTTTAGAATCTCGGAATGAAACTTGGTAGATGTATTATATGATCAAGAAGACACTTTGTTACTTTTTCCCCCATTCCGGTTTCACCGGAAATGACCCCAGCTTTTGATTTTTAAATGGAACACCCTGTATATTATTATATTTTTGGAATACTTGAAAAGCTCTGAGTATGGTGATACCGCATAAGTGACATTTCGACCGTATGAAAAAAAATTGACTCGAAATTTGTTGGTGCATTTAGAATGCCATCACCAGAAAATTGCTTGTAATGGACCGGTGTGATGTCAGAAAAATCAAATCAAGCATAGAAATTTGAGGATAAGGCAATTTTTGCGACATACCGTGTAAGTTGTGGTATGATTATTAGCTTACCGCTTAATTTTTGCGAGAAATAGTTTAACAGGGGAGTAAGGTTTCAGTGACTCTTGATATTTCCAAACACTAACTGCAGCTTACCCTCCTCTTGACCTAGGTTAGAAGCGAGTACCTTCTTTCTGAAAATCCATTTTGGTGAGTACTGAAAGAGGTTAGGAACCTGTCAGAGACTTACAACTGTCTCTTACATTAACATTTTTGCGACACTGGTTTGGAAATATACAGTAACCACTACATACCCCTCTTTTTAATCCGGTATGTCGCAAAAATTGCCTTAATGTGTATTTCGTGGGCCATCAAATTTGGCCTGAACATTTTCTTTTTAGCAAAACTTTATTTTTTCAAATGGAACCATAATCGTAGAGTACTACCATAAAATAGCGGATATTCTAAAGAATCCATGGATATGCTTAAAAGCAATTTTATTTTAAGCCACACTAGATGTGCCAACAAATTTCGGGTCAAATTTTTTTCATGGAATCAAAACGTCAGTTATGGGGTATCACCGTACCCAAAATTATTCAAGGATTCCAAAAATTTAATAATATATAGGGTGTCCCAAATTAAAAATCAAAAGTTGGGGTCATTTCCGGTGAAAAAATGACAGTGTCACAAAGTGTCTCCTTGGTCATATAAAACATCTACCAAGTTCCATTCTGATATTCTAAAAAATAAGGAAAAAAAGGGGGGTCTACCATGATCGGTTGACACCCGGTATAGTAAATGTATCAAAAATTAAAGTTAAAATATGGTATGAAATAGCATTTCAACTTTAACACATTTACCGACTTTACTAGATTGAATGACAGAAAGACAGACATTATTTCCTCAAAAGATAGAAAGCGAACAATTGTTTCACTCACTGTCCTGTATATTGTAGTAATTTCAGTATTGACAACGGACAGACATAATTCCATTACTTCGTTATTTCTATGCAATTTTTTACTGTAGCGGACAAATGCATTATTATAGTGTTATAATATAATGTATACTACTATTATTAATTGTAATTAATTATAAGTCAATATTAGATAAAAAAAATAAGTAGAAGTTGCCAAATATGTACATCTGGATTAATTCTGTATGATGGATACGCCCAATTTGTATCTATGACTGGCGATTTATATACATTTGAACATTAAATATATGATAATTTGTTATCACACAAAATACTAGTTATAAGGTCACAAGAAAATGTGTGTAATTCATTATTTATATTATGACATTTGATAGAAAAGCTCATTATACAGCATGCATTGCATATTACAATGCAAAAAGCCACTCCCAAATTTTATTTTCAAAAACACAAGCATTGTAAATATTAAAATCTATTAGGACAGCGATATTCAGAGCGGTCCTGAAATGAGTACAAATATTTAATAGAAATTTCTTTCTAAAAAATTAACGCTTTGTTTTATGGCTGGATTCAAATTCTAGCCAGATCAATCGATAATCAAACAATCAGTCCGCACTCTGAAACAAAAAAAAAACCTAAAAGTTTCTTGATAATTCAGAAGATTATCTGCCTCCTAAGTGAGTTTTATAATAATATTAAATTGTGATGTGAAAGTAGGGTAGTTAATCTAAAAAGATTAAGCAGTGGGTTCAGATAAGCTCAGAACTTTGTAGAGGCATGAAACAAATCAAGATCAGTCAGGTTAGGAGATCTCACCATGAGAGAAGTCGGTGTGTTTTGTTTATGCATTCTTTAAACTTTGTGCATAGATAAACACATAAAATGGAACCTACCAGTATTATCGTAGAAGTAAGGAGATGCGAAGAATAATAATTATAGCAGCTGGCGAGAGCTTAAGATATCCTAAAGGCTAAGCCAATTAATCACAATTCTAGGAGGTCCATCTGAGGTGTGAAAATGATTTAAAAAATATTGTACCGTTTCTTGGTAATGGAGATTTAAAAGATGGGCTGAGGGAAGGCTAGGGTAACACGAGTGTACTTGTCTGGCACATAGAATTTGAAACCAACTTCATTTTTGCCTGTTTTACACTAAATAAAAGCTTGTTAAATTCAAAAGCGAATTTAAAGACGCCTAAACTATATAATTTTGGTTGCAATTTATTGCATAAATAATAATTGTTATGAAGCTTTAATTTACACATTCCAAACAATATTTTGGCCGATTGGCCACTTAACCGATTGTGGACTTCGAATCTATTTTTTATTAAAATATATGCATTCAATTCAGGACTACCCTAAACATAGCAGGATCATACGGTACAATAAAAATTAAAATGATAAGATTTCATAATTTCTAACACGTTCGATGCATATTACATTAATCCATTATATTAAAATGATCTACACGAAAACTATTTTTAAGTAATTAGAAAATATTTCATTTAGAATTAACTTTTCTTGGGGTAAATGCTCAGGTTTTATGGATACCCTTACAGTGGGAATAATTAGTTTATTATTGATCATTATGAAACAAAGTAAAGAAATTTTATGCAACTATGTGTGAACAACTCAAAATCCTACTAATACAGTGCTGGCCAAAGCACCTATTCAAAAGCTTTTATAATGCATAAAACGAGAATAAAGCTATTTTTAATGGTATTAGACAAACATATCAACTCATTTTAAAGACTATTGAGCTTTATTTGTGTTGAGTATAGCAGCAACCCAATTTTCTGATGTTTCTTTCAAGTGTGAAAAAATATTCATGCTTGATGTACTTATCACTAAAAATGAAAGTAATATCATTCGCAAACTGAATTATATCCTTGACGATATTGCACGAGAGATTGTTGAGAGGAGGAGAGGGTTCAATACCAGAACCTTGAAAAATACCCCCTTTAATCTTACCTTATTAACTTTCCACCCTTACCTCATTCAACCACTTTCTGCGCACTGTTGGGAACATAAGATTCCATCAGTTGCTGTGATACCTTCCTTATGCCCTAACACTTAAGTTTGTTTAATACTGAATGATCTATACTATTAAATGCTTTTGACCATTCAAGACACATTAGCACCTTACTTTTATTTTGTAAACCAACATACCAAGAGCTTGATATAATTATCTTGCCTTGCGATATATTAAACTTGTATTAATACTATGATTGTCTATTCATAGTTTGTTTTTGTGGAAGTAAACGAACCTGGTTCTATATACTAAACAATACGCACAACAAATAAATCTCTATGAAAAATTTGGCGTATTTGGAAAACATGGATGCCTATTAGTTATTTTACAATAATCATTATAGAAATATATAGATTTGTGAATCCATGAGAAAAAAAGCAGAGGAGGATGTAGATATTCTAAACAGCAATTTATTTAAATACATTTTTTCTTTGCCTGTAGGCACACAGAATCCAGAGAAAGTAAATGTTTAAGTTTACATATTTGAAATTCCACCGTTAGGCCATTTGTCATAAACAGATCTCTAAATGCCAACAAATGTTTAACTACTTCCAAGAATCAAATTATTCTGGCTGTTCGGGCATTGCCTAATACAAGGTGGGGACACTTTGAGCTGCTGCTAAAGTAATTTTATCTTTTTTATTATTTCAATTTAGAATTTTTTATGCTCATTTATTCAGAATAATATTTTATTTGTCGTTAGATATACTAATGGTGAAGACATTACTGTGCCCATACATGACTTAGACTCGCAACTTTGTAATCTATGCTCGAACATGTGAGCTAAGGCGGTCTTGTTCACCTTTTATACCAATGTTGGTATCAACGTAAATTATGTCTTGGTTTATTTTTAAGGATATGCATTAACTAATTTTTTCCATGTGCATTATAAGTACCTTTGTAATAGGGGCCTGACCAATACTCTATGTGTGTCTAGACACGAAGACATTAAAGATAAAAAATCCGTAGCTAATATCATGGTTAAAACATATTCGTTAAATTACTAGCACTCCACAAGGGAAACACATTGCAAACAATTGCCGCCCACTGAGGCAGTCTGTGTGAGAATCACTGTTAATGGCATCAAACGTGTTAGTGTATTAATATCAAGATTAAAATATGAAGAAGTAACCTTAGGTTTTAAACCATTTCAGGACAAAACACAAACACAATATTGAATTTATTAATTAAAATCGTGTCCAACATAAAATTAATAAAACTTTTATTACAGAAAGAATAACCAATTAAAATTCTGGTAGATATGACGCAGAAACTTTATCTATATACTGAAGAAATTTTAGACAAAAAAATATGTGTTGAATGAATTATATTCACAAAACATGATTTGTAACGAACTACTCAAAACAATGATCACATATTTTAATAATAATAATAATAATAATAAGATTATTCACGCCAAGAATGTAAACAAATACATGTAAGCAATAGCAAATAACATTTTAAGCTGAACTATACAGTACACAGTATATAATTAAATTTTATTCAATAGAGATAACAAGTTTATGTGGTACTATGTCATTGTCAGTCTCTCTTTAGAGGAGCAGTACTATTTTATCATTGAAAAATTCTTCTATTGAATAATATGCCTTTTTTAAGAGTTCTTTCTTTACCTAACTCAAGAAAGTGTACCACCATGAATAGTTTACTGTATTGCTTGACACATCTGTTCCTTCATGAGTTTTTTTTTTAATTCTGTACAGTGGTACCTGTATTTCGTCTTGATTTTTAGTACTATATGAATGATTTTCCGAATTTGTGTGTATGTATTTTAGACAATTTATTATGTATATAGATGGAATGGTAGATATACTTTGTTCTTTAAATATTTCTTTACAACTTTCTCTGGCAATCAGAGAGATCGTAAAATGTACCTTCCTGATCATAACTCTGAGTTTGCGACCTTGAGAGAAGACCGCTCGATCCGCCATCTTGGAAATATGGCGCTCAAAATGAGTTTTTTGCAAATATCTTCGTTCCTATTGGTCCTAGGACAAAAAGTTAAGTAATCAATTGAAGAGCTTAAAATTCTACATAAAATATGTTCTATGTATTTTTCCCGTCAGACCAACAGTTTTCAAGATATAGCGCGTCAAACGCAAGTAAATAATGATAATGTAGCGGTGGAGCGTTTTTACACCTGTCTCCTTAAATGTGGGCTAAGTGATATGTGCAAAGTAATTTCAACATAAATATCTATTATTATCAAACGCATTGACACAGTTTTCTGCATTATATATTATTGTATTCATAGAAATAACAAAACAAGAATATTCAAAATTCAATGCAACTATTATATTTGATGGGTACCCAGATAATGCGGCTAGCAAAAGCACAAAAAGTGCTGAACGATATCGACATGCCAAGCAACACTCTGTAGCTGATGTTATTTTTGACGAAGCGATGGTTCCTGCCATGCCTCAAGAAAAAATTTTATCTGGAAACTCGAATAAACGACGTTTGATATCCGTACTAGGAGAAGATGTAGATTTATTAATTCTGATGACTGCACTGGCGAGCGAGCATGACAATATCTTCTTACAAAAACCTGCTCGGGATAAAGTGGAAGAAACAATATATTCATCGCACAGTCTACAGTTTGTAAATTCTGTAGGCAAGCATATTTTGCTCCTGCATGCATTCAGGGGTTGTGATACATTTGCTTTTTTTACTCAGGGACAGATTAAATTTCTCAATATTTTCGTGAAAAATAACAAGTTGCTTGAAATGATTGAAACCTTCCAAGATCCACATGCAGATTTCGATGCACTAGTCACTGTGGGAGATGCATTTTTGGTAACCCTGTATGGTGGATGTTACGATACTGATACCTTAGTTTCCCTGCAATGTTGGAATTTCGGACGATCGGTGGTGAAAAACAAGGTCAAAACCCAGAGAGGACTCGATGCTGTGCGAAACACTGAACAACCTGCTCCGGATTCCTTGCTTAACAGTATTTTGTGCAAGTACAAAACAGGCTGTGGAAGAGCATGTGGTTGGCGCAAAACAAGCCTTTTCGCCATTTGCTATTATTGTAATGAATCCTCCTGTGAAAACAATCCTGAAGTGTTTGAGCAAGGCGAGGTGAATATAGAAGAGACGAGTCTCTTAGAAATTGCAGATAAAAATGCTATCGAAAGTGACTATAACGGTGAAGAAGATTCAGACGACAATGCACCAGCCCTTCCACAACCAAAACATACTTGAAAGTAATAATTTTGTGGATTAGACGACGGATACCACGTTAAAGAAAACGCATCAATAGGCTCTACCTCCTGGGTGGTGTGGAAACGAGTAAATAAAAATAGACATAAATATCGTATCCATTAAGAAAGTAGGCGTGTCCCTACAAAATACAATGCAGAAAACTGTGTCAATGTGTTTGATAATAATAGATATTTATGTTGAAATTACTTTGCACATATCACTTAGCCCACATTTAAGGAGACAGGCGCAAAAACGCTCCACTGCTATATTATCATTATTTGCTTGCGTTTGATGCGCTGTATCTTGAAAACTGTTGGCCTGACGGGAACAATGCATAGAACATATTTTACGTAGAATTTTATGCTCTTCAGTTTAGTAATTTACTTTTTTTCCTAGGACCAACAGAAACGAAGATATTTGCAAAAAGCTAATTGTCAGCGCCATCTTTCCAAGATGGCGGCGGGAGCGGTCTTCCCCCAAGGTCGCAAACATCTCCTTATGACCTTTTGCGTGGTAAAACTACCCATTGCCTGGAGTATAACTGAACTTATCATTGTGTAACTACTGAATGAAATGGTGACTATTATTTACTCAGAAACCTGGAACTTATGAACATGCCGACCAACTCGCACACATATAAGCAAATTTGTTACAAATTGTGTTGGCAAGCACGTTCGTTAATAAGTGACCTACTTTACAGCCGTCTAGGCTTCCGCATTTATCAAATTTTGATAATGAGAATTACTAAAGAACAACTCTGAAATGTTTTTAAATTGAAAAAATATGTTTTCCTGTAAATTGATAATAGTTAAGAAATATATAATTCCTTTGAGTATATTAATATTACTAATGGTTATTCTTTCTCTTGAACATTCCATAAAATTCAATTGTGTTTGATATCAAAATTTAGTAGTAGGTTTCGAAATATGAAGCTCAGGGTGTTATTACTCAAACAAATATAATCTTCTTCATAGAATAACCTCAAAAATTTCCACATCACTGAAAAAAAACAATTTTTTAAAAGTTACTCACCTGTTTCCTTGACAGCCTAGTAGTTCTACTTCCTTGTATGACAATATCATGTGAAGTAATATCCATACGCTGCTCCCAACCGCTTGCCGGGTCTCGTTCTTGTTGCTCAATGCTCGTTTGCAAATGTGCTATACAAGGTGCTGAATCCATGTAGAGGAAACATAAGTTCACCTTGTGACAACTGATTTTACCCCGATCATCAAGGGCTATAATGATCTTATGCCTCAATAATTGTTTATTTACATGTGCCAGACATCTTTCTAGATTCCTTTGCAACTTGAATTTCAAATACATCGAGAGGAAAATCGCACCGGCATTTAATACCAACCACCCAATGCCTAAACCAAAGAGGGCTAGCCCCGTTAAGCCGGAAAATAATAAGCCGAGCAAGACTAGAAAGGCTAGTGTTATCCATAATACCAAAATTCGTTTATAGCATACATTGTAGAGGGAGAATCGGACGTCGTTCACTAAAAGCTCCATTGCTTGAACATATTCTTCCACAGTTAACTGAAAAAATAACCATTCACTTTATGCTATTGTTTTGATTATAAAAATTGCAGTTTCTAAAACGTGCACATATACTTTTTTCCTGAGTGTTTATTTTAAACATCAACCCAAGAAATCATCTTGGGTTGATTCGATAACCCATAAAAATAATCTTTTTTTTTCTGATTAAGTTTATTGCAACATTCGACATACCTAATAAAATATAAATTATTTTGATATTTATCAAAACGATTTTTTAGTTGTGTTACACTAACTTTAGTAAATTCAAGTGGATGAAAATTTTGTATCTTTTTATATAATTGACCATTACAGAATGACGTCATGTTGTTAAAAGTTCAATGCATGCTGAACGAGATAATGTATCATTTTTTCGATTTCCCACTATTTTAACATGCATTCTAGAAAGAGGAAATGCTCAAATTAAGGCTTTGAAATGGGGACCACTGTCTAAAAGTGCCCTAAAAAATGGTCGTATTTGTTCAAAACATTTTATAACTGGTAAGTACTTAATTTTTGTACAAAAATTCCTTTTAGGTTTTACAAGGTATTATTATGTAGTCTGTGTCATTTTAGGAAAACTAGCTGCTTTAGAGGGTAAAACTACAAATATCAGCTTTTACAAAAGGCCAAACTCAGTTGTATCTTATAGATTTGGAAAACACACAAAACATTGCAACTGTACGAATTCATAAAGAAAGAGTTATAGGTTTGCTCAAAAATTTTTTTAAGATTTTTCATGAAAAAATACCCATAAGCATGCTGTCAAAACGAAGAAATTGTTTGAGTGCATTGGACAAAATCGTCGTGGTATATAATGCAATCATAAACATGTGCCTTCTCAAATACCAAATAATCTATCTATATATCTACATTGGAGAGGATGGCTAAGTCTGCGTGGCCATTCGCGCAAATACCAAATAATATAAATAATGCATTATTTATCTATGTGTTTATTAATATATATATTTTTTTAATTATACAGGGTGTTCCACTTAAAACTCCCAACGCCAATTACTCGAAAACTGAAAGAGGTAGTAAATTTCTGTAAATGGCAGATAATTGATGTGATCAATAGCTATATTTCGACTTATAATAGATGCCGGCGCCTTTGACGGTTTAGGCGTCGCGACGACCGGAACAAAATTTTCGATGGCAGGAGTTTGGAAAACAAAAGATACCAGTAGTACTTTTAATTCTGAAGTTTTTTTATTATTAGAAATTTTTTTATTTTTTTGTTCGTTTCGGAGTTATTTGACGTGGAAAGTGTAAATACCCTTTATTAAAATTTGCCAATTTAATAAATTGTCTGCATCTAATAGGCTGTTACTATACTGTTAACCTAAATTTTAACAATAAAAACAGACAGATTAAAAGACAGGTAGTGAATATCACTTTTATTTACATAAGTAGAACAGTATCGTTGAAATATTTAGACACAAAAAAATATAAATGTTTTAAACATAGTCATTTTTTACATCTAAAATCTAAAGTAAATAAAATGTTTTATAGCAATTGTTCAAAATTTTCTCCACTTGCCCGAACGCAGCAGTCATACCGGCATCTTAACTCAATATTGCAGTTCTTAACAGAATTCTTCTATTTATAACTGCACAAGGTGAAGTTATTTTATTTTGGAGATCCGCCATATCCTCAATAGGCTCTACATATACAGTGTTTTTCAACTGACCCCAAAGAAAAAAGTCAAGAGGGGTCAAATTCGGTGACCGTGCTGGCCATTGTAGTGGACCGTATGTCCCAATCCAACGATTGGCGTACAGTACATTCAATAAACTGTTACAATTTGGGCATTGTGAGGTGAGGCCCCATCTTGTTGAAAAATAATGTTCTTCCTAGTTTCAATCGGGACATCTTCTAACTCCAATAACGATCACCATTTAAAATACCTTCGTAAAAGTGAGGTCCTATTAAATAACCGTTGAGTATACCACACCATATATTTATACCAAAAACGTGTTGGTTACCTCTTTCAGTAATCCAACGGGGATTGTTTTGTGCCCAGTAACTGCAATTGTGTCTATTCACAACTCCATTGTTGTGAAATCTACTTTTATTGCTCCAAAGTAATTTTTTAAAGATATTTTCATCACGGTAAAGTAAATAATCAAATCTTGCCAGAAAATTAATGCGCCTTTCGGGGTCACCTGGCTCTAACTTATGTACAAGTTTCGTTTTGTAAGGATGGTATTTCTTTTGCTTAAGAATTCTTCTGGTAGAACTTATTGAGATATTAGAATTCCTCTTAAGTTCTCTCAAAGACATCTTCAGATTATCATTAATCAATGCAACGTTAAAATCATTTGTTGCTGGTTTTGGCTTTTCAAATACACTGAAATTCACTAAATTTCTACATAAATTCAAAATTGTTTTATGATCTGGCTTTCTTCTATCAGGATAACGCTGTGCATAAACACTTTTCGCTTGCCACGCATTTCGCTCCAAAAAGATAATCAGATATTAAAAAACTACTTGAAAATAAATAATAAAATAAAAAATTAACACTGTTTTTAACTAATGACAACTGTTTTGATAGTTAAAATTAAGGTTAAAAATAAAAAAGTTTGTAATAATAAAAAAACTTCAGAATTAAAAGTACTATCTTCTGTTTTCCAAACTCCTGCCATCGAAAATTATGTTCTGGGCGTCGCGACGCTTGCAAGCTTTTACAAGCCTTAAATTGTTGACCAGTATAATAACCATGAGTTAGTATTAAATAATTCATGAAGTCCATCATGGTAATATTACAAACTTCAAGCCTGCATTCTTCAGGAGGAGGGGTCAATATTGTCAATAATCTCGATTTTTTTTAAATCATATTTGCAGTTAATGGCACTTCCAACTTCGAGACATCTTGGCAAAAAAAAATTGTAAAAAATCACAATAAACTCAATCCATAGCACAATAGAACACAAAAACGAATGTAAACACACGTAAAATAATTGCTTTGTGTGTCACCCAGACAAAATAGTGGATCTGTCATAGTCACGTGTTCTGGAATGGTATATACGAAAATATGGGAAGTGGTCTGGCCGATAGCCACGTTGGTTAAGGCGCGAGGTGGCAATCTCGATTAATCAAGCGGGTATCGGCATTGGAACTGTTGGAGGAAATGGATGTATGTTCGCGTTTTTACCATTTGTAATCCTCTTCCGCACAAGCCTCTCGCTTCTAGAATTGGGTGTTGTCTAATTTCTGTGGTGTTTATTTATTATTTATAATCCACGCAAATTAGCTGATGAATGCTTCATCCATTCTCACCCCCCAGTAAATAACCCTGAGTAGATTATTTGTATATATATCTTCCAACGCTTCATCCTACAATAATATTATATAAGAATAACAATATTGCGAAGTAAATATTTTATACAAAATGTTCTACGAGTCATCAAGCATTTCATATTAATTTTCATGTAAACACAAAAATCAGTGTTAGTTATAGGGCACAATCAGCTGTAAATTTATTATTGATGAAGACAATTCAGACGATGAAGTACGGTTGACACAGATTCTGGGGTTAACCACGATTAAAAATGCCCATGTGCTGGTAAACTGTAATTGAAAGCAATGTTAATGTGTATCATTGTATTAATTATCACTTTTCTTGTCGTAAATTCATTGTGAAGAAAAACATTGTCAGTCCTATTTAAAAATCTCTGGTAATACTAACTTAACGATCAGGCTAGCATTACCACTTGTAAGAAACAGTTAAAATTAAAAGTAATACTTAGCTCAATTTTTGGACTAATTGTCGCTTTAATATAGTGAGATGAGGTTTAGAACTAAAACATTTTAATCATGTGGCAAATTCCTGATTAATTTCTAACATAAATATCGTATTGTATTGCGAGTATGGCGATGGCATCGTCAAATACCAAGTGAAGCATGATAAATTGTTTATTTGTAAAATCAATGTAAGGGATAGAAAACTACAAAGTTCACATCAAAATCATTCTCGTTACATGGTAAATTCCTGATTGACTTTTAACTGACAAAATAGAGTTCTACTGCGAGTATGGGATTAGCACTGCTAAGTGCCAAGTGAAGCAGGGAATAGGTTTTTCTTTTATTAAATACACAATAAAGACGCTAATGCTATTACTTTAATTCAAACTAAAAATTAGACAACGATTATCATTGTGCAAATAAAGTTTTTGCAATTTCGATAATTATTCGGGTAACATTTTAAACTTTTTTTGGCTATTGTTGCACGACAAAAAAAGTGACAATTATTCCAACGATCGAGGTTAGTGTTACCATTGATTTTAACTGTTTCTTATAAGTAGCAATGCTAACTCCATCATCACGTTAGAATTACAAAGTTTTTTTTTTAAATGGGATGTGACAATTTTTTTCTTCACATCTAATTTACGATAAAAAAGTGACAATTAATCCAATTATAATATATGATTTGCAGGAAACAACTACTCAGCGGGCAAATACCCCGACCTGCATTGAATTACACCTTACAAATCATTAAAGAATGGTAACCAATATCATTTGTCAACTCCCTGACCAGACATAGACCGGTTTCGAACTTATTAGTTCTCATCAGTATGCCATAGGTCATGGAGCAGACAAATGATAGTGGCCAACCTGCTAATTTTATACAAACTATAGTAAATTGAGTAGTGGTGAGAGGTAAGTGAAACCTCTCAAATGGCCAATTGCTACTATACACCATAGAGGTCTCTATGGGCGTATAGCGACTTGCGATTCTGCAAGTACCTGAGAGTGGCGACCTTTCAGTCCTAGGTGGACTTAACCTACTGTTATAATATATGATTTGCAGGAAACAACTACTCAGCGGGCAAATACCCCGACCTGCATTGAATTACACCTTACAAATCATTAAAGAATGGTAACCAATATCATTTGTCAACTCCCTGACCAGACATAGACCGGTTTCGAACTTATTAGTTCTCATCAGTATGCCATAGGTCATGGAGCAGACAAATGATAGTGGCCAACCTGCTAGTTTTATACAAACTATAGTAAATTGAGTAGTGGTGAGAGGTAAGTGAAACCTCTCAAATGGTCAATTGCTACTATACACCATAGATGTCTCTATGGGCGTATAGCGACTTGCGATTCTGCAAGTACCTGAGAGCGGCGACCTTTCAGTCCTAGGTGGACTTAACCTACTGTTATAATATATGATTTGCAGGAAACAACTACTCAGCGGGCAAATAGTTTGTATAAAACTAGCAGGTTGGCCACTATCATTTGTCTGCTCCATGACCTATGGCATACTGATGAGAACTAATAAGTTCGAAACCGGTCTATGTCTGGTCAGGGAGTTGACAAATGATATTGGTTACCATTCTTTAATGATTTGTAAGGTGTAATTCAATGCAGGTCGGGGTATTTGCCCGCTGAGTAGTTGTTTCCTGCAAATCATATATTATAACAGTAGGTTAAGTCCACCTAGGACTGAAAGGTCGCCGCTCTCAGGTACTTGCAGAATCGCAAGTCGCTATACGCCCATAGAGACATCTATGGTGTATTGTCACCTTACTAAAATTTTATAGAGAGATATTAGGTCCTAACCTAACTCTCGATGGTGGTGTGTCCAAGTTCTTGAGAGAAACGTTGGCTAGCTTACAGCCGGAGCTGGCCGTGCGGTTATTTAGAACTACTCAATATACAACTGAGCAGCTCAGGGCGCCAGTAACCTAAATTGCCCTACGTTTCCAAGTAGTGGCTTAAAGTTCGGTTACAAAACTTCAAGCACCCTAAATAGAAATATATATAATTGGACCACGAAATCGATATCAGGTGTCAATTGCCTTAATTTTCTCTACTGAATATATTTTGAACGCATATTCTACAAAAATAAATGATTCCCAAAGTATATAAAATCTACTTTAATTTTCTACCATTCTGAAATATATATAAAAAAAAACATAAAGTTGTAAGCTAATAATAATGAATGCCCGCTCGTGAATGTTTAGGTTGAAATATATATAGATATATAAAAAAAAAATATATATAGTGGTAAACCAATGATTAAATGTCCGCACGTGATCACGGTTGGCGCACAATATAATTTATTTAAAAAAAAAATGACGTAATAATTATATCTGCAAAATGATAGTAAATACCAAAAACAATTAAATAAATATATTAATACAGGTCAAGATTGTGTCAAGACAAATGAATTAATCACTGAAATTTAGCGCAAGGGCCTAAAAGACGGCCATTCAATTAGTAGCAGACAAAAATACACTACTAATATGTAATAGATTATTTGGTACACAAATGAATATGAATAAATGCAAAATATTAAGATAGTATATAGAAAATACAGAAAATTCAAAGAAATACAGCTTATCTGCTTAATGTCGTCCTCGCACGAGATTACTGCAAATGGCGGCTCCAATGGTCGATCGTCCAGGACAGCCGGTATACTGCGTCTATTTCAGAAATTCCAAAATAACGAACTGGAACGCAGGAACTTCAATAGGTCTTCTAACGGTAGCTTGATATCAGAAATATCCCAAATTAGAAACCAAAATTACTGCACCAAAAAGTGAAAGAAGCCAGGGAAAAGAAGAAAAGCCCTATAACAAGGATTCACGAAATTACCATTAACCAGTCATTTAAAAGAAGAAAAATGTAATAACTTACGTAGATGGAGGGTGGCTTGAAGTGACCAAACCTATAGGCAAGAGCTTGGTTGATTACCACGTGTTAATTAGGGGTAACAAATGCCCTCAAATCCAGCAATACAGCCGATATTGTGCGCCGTCCAAAAACTTACATAAGTACACGGCCACAATATAAACACAATCTTTCTAATTATATCCAAAATGAACACCTCAAAGTGTTAAACATATAGAAAAATGTGGATTGCACTCATTAACACACCAGAAATACGTGGTAACTGACTCGAACGCCTGTTTTTATCCTTCGCTCACAAAAACTTCGCGATAAAATACGAAAAACTATACATGATAATGGCAGAAATATAATGGCAATACCTATTAATTATATATAATATGATGCTTATTTTTACGGATATTCCTTATATTAAGACAAGCTTGATGTATAAAATTGAAAGGATTTAAAATGACCAATACGAAATTTTAAGGTGATTATTTCCTGATTTTCCAAATATACGATTCCGTAGCGCACCGCTGGTTGCATACTTTTAGGCGCTCTAACTCTATAAAATTAACATATAAATCCAAGGAGCGGCATATACAAGGGGTTATATTAAAATTAACTAAATTAAACAAAATTGAAACGTTACAGTATAGTAGCAATTGACCATTTGAGAGGTTTCACTTACCTCTCACCACTAATTAATCCAATTGTCAATTATCCAAAATAGCTAAATGGTGTGCTAACTTTATGGATGTATTACTTCCATGTCCAATGGAAGTATAGTAACGCAAAAAAAATATATATTTTTTGTTGAAATAGGCTTAAAATGCCATGAAACATAGAGATTATAAATTTGAGCGAAAAAAAAAATTCTGTTGTTTTTGTCGGTCTGTAACTTTTTTGTGCGCATGTTTACTCTGGAACCGTTTATGATATTGACTTGAAATTTGGTACACTTATGTATTATAACGAGATCTGGAACTAGATTATATTTTGATCTAATTCCGTTGAAGGGTTCAGGGGTAAATGGGGTAAATAATGGGAAATAGGAAAAGCAAGCAGGTAAGAGTCCATAAAATTGCAATTTAGGGCATGTATGAAAAGTGAAGGTCTCTAAATTTTTTTTGGCATCGGCCACCCCCCACTATCACTCCCAATACCAACCCCAACACTATTATGAAAGGGGGTAAAAAAATTTAAAATGTGACTTAGTGTGTATACAGGAACGAAATGTCTCCAAATTTTTTTTTGGCATTAGCTACCCCCTCTTCCACCCTCACCCTATATTATTGGGAGTAAAATATTACATCAGGATTTAGTGTGCATAAGACTTGGATACAAAATCTGGATGTGGAAGTAGTGATTCCTTGGGCAGCGGTTTTTTAAAATGTTTTAATTCATAGTGGCTTTTATCTATTATACAAGTGAGATATACCACTTGCAAGTATTTAATTCTTCAAATCATTCATGCACAAATAAAGGAAGTTATAGCAATGAATATTAGTTTAGTGACTCCTTTTATGGTCATGAATTCCTTTATGAAAAGTTATTAATATACGAATACATACCAGCACTATCGGCATGATTAAAATTTAAATGTACCATTGTTACCATGTTTTAATAGTGAGTAATTTCTGATAGATAAACAACTGTTGAAGTTATTTGTTATGATTGGCCTCATAATTTACCTTATAATATTGCGGACCTACAAATTTTAAACTAAATCTGGCATTTATGTATATTTGTGTGGACAAATAATAACAAGAATGATAATTCGTGTAAAAGAGTGCACATTTCTTGCAAAAATTATTGAAATTTTTTATATGTTGTAAACATTGAGCTCCGGAATAAAACAGGCACAACCACAAAAAATAAACTGTTTTTGGAACATAGCCCATCAAAATTTGACAATTTCCATAATTTTAGATGATCAAGGATACATTTTTTTATTAATACCTATATGTTAGCATGTCATATTATATTGAGTTAATAGAATGTTGACAGTCAATATCTTGGATAAAAATTGTGGAAGATCAAGTCTAAAATTCTAAAACTGTTCTAAAATGTACAGGGTGTCCGGAACAGTGAGCTAATATTTGCCTTATTTAATGGAACAGCCAACTTATAATTTGACTCATAATTCTCTATCCAGCTATATATTATTTTTGGACTTACATTGTAGTGTAGCTACATTAATAAGATTTATTCTACTCCCACATGCAAATACTCTGTTTTCGTCACATTCCGAAGAATGGATAAGTAGTCAATTCTACTTAACTGAACGAATATAAATTTATATTCACACAAATTAAATTAATAATGCAGTTATAGTAACCTGCAGACTTATGGTGGAGATAAAAGGCAATAAAAACCTTACCTCATTAAAATACCATTAAACTAGTCGCAAAAGCAATTGCGCACAGGAACTCACTTGAAATATTTAGATCAACAGCTCAATCGTTCAATTTTGACAGGGCGTTATGATCTAGTATTATTAATGCATACATTCTAATACTAATTCTAATAGTATTTTAAATACGGTTCTGTACTATTCGTCTGCAAATTGAGTCGCTTGCCTTTATAGATTTTGTACGTCGGCTTGTTTGATGTCACCATACCGAATGGTTCAACGGCGTTAACAATAAGCTCGTAAAGCTTTTATTTTGTTTATTATGTACAGGGAAGCACTGAATTACACTATACCTAAACAACTATTCATTTGTTGAAATGTCAGTTAGTATCTCTTTATTGTTTTTCTTATGACAAGCATTTCTGTTTACCTCCGCAACAGATGCCGACTGTTTTGGCTGGCTTTTAGTTTTTATACGGTTTCAATTCTGGTCATATTCACTATACCTATTAAAATTGTAAACTTAACATTTGACATTTCAATATTATGATTTGTTTAGCTTATAATCATTGTTGAATTAATTTTTGTTTAATATAAATAATGATTAACTTGTGTTTGCTGATTTTCAATAAAATTTTAGAAATTTTAGTTCATATTATACATATTATACTTAAAAAGTATCGACAATCAACTAAGGTAACATTCTGATATCACTATTATTTTTCGATGTTTTTGATTGCCCAAAAAAGTAGTCACTAAGAGAATTGGAATATAAGTAATTAATTGAAACATTTAAGACTTAACCATTGTTGATCTTTCACAATTTTTATATTGGGAGGGAATATTGCCTCTCCGCATTCTACAAAGAGATCGTGTATATGTACATTTTTTACTGAAAGCTAAAAGTTGATAAAAAACAGATTTTATTTCAAAAATTGTTCATTGTACCTTTTGTTTTGAAAGTCTACAACATAATATAAAAATTTGAACAATTTCATCTAAATTCCATTTCTAAAATCATTATGTAGAATCTTTGAACTATTGTAAACTTTGTAGGCTCAAAAACCTTTTAAGTGAAATAAAAATAGTTTTTTTGTTTAATAGAAATTTTGAGAAAAATGTTCTACAAAGAAGAAATTAATGTTAGAAAAATTCTAACAATAATGGGCAAGTAGACAATTCTTTTATTATTAATAATATCTACACATAAGAGCAGTTGACCCGTATTTTTTATTTTATTTTTTTTAATAACGGCTTATAGTAAAAAAAGATCATGAAGTTTAAACTATGTTTAAACGGTTAGATATTCCCGCAAATGTATGGGCTATTCTATTGGCTATGCGACAGAATAGTGTAATCAGCAGAGAAACGAGCGCTAGTGGAAGTGCGGAGCTAACAAAGTTGTGCAAAATGTATGTGCGAAGCTGTCGGCATTATATTTAATGTGTGCTCATATTGCTCGTGTTACCATATTACGTCACGAGATAACCGGCAAACTGCCTCTAATCTTAAGCATATTCGTTTTACAATAAAACCAATAATAGTCGGTAAAATTACCTTGAAATTATATTTATAACACATTTAAAGTATCATATTATAAATAAATAAATAAAATATAACATCACAGGTAATTACAACCCCCTTTATCCCGGCAGGCTCTAGAAGAACCTTGTGTGGGAGGGGGCTATACATTTAGAAGCAAGGGACACATACCCAATATCTGTGTATAGTGGAAAAACCCGTCTCAGTGTATTCTCCACTGCTACGACCGAGAATCGAAACCGGGACTTTTGCGTGAGAGGCAAGTGCGCTTACCTCTCGACGATCAGTCACTATAATGCTATATTATTACTTTGACATTTTCGTTATTGTCTACTAGCCCACTGAAATAAATAAATAAAATTATTTTCAATTGTTCTTTAAGGTTTTCCTATTTAAGAAAATTTGTTTTATTGAGTCCAGAGAAATGTAAATTTCTCTATGCAGAAAATGTTGTAAAGCATATAATAATTAATTTATTTTGGGTAGGAAATTAGAATCGATAAAATATAACATAAATAAATAGACTGTATTGTCTATATCAAGATATGGTTTTAAATAATAAGCATTACTAGACATAATTTTATACTTCTGAGAAGATTAAATAAAAAAATTGTCTATATCAAAATATGGTTCTAAATAATAAGTATTACTATTTATAATTTTATACTTCTGAGAAGATTAAATAAAAAACTTCTTCAGAATGAAAAAAAAACAGCTGATACAGTTATTGCGGTTATTTGTTACTTTGTCCAAATCCTGTATAATAGGATTAATAGGAAAGGTATGTACCTCCGAAAGATGTTACAAAATACCAAAATAATTATTACTCTCCATTAAATAATGAATACTAAAACTTAAAGCAAACAGTAGCCAATTAACAGTAGCTGTAGTATATTTTTAAGTGTATTATTTCTCGTTTTTGGTTATAGATAGCTACAGTAAAAACATTTTTTATAGGATTTAGTTACAAATAGAAAATGATAGTCTGAGAATCGTACAAATCTATCAATACAGGGTGTGCCAAAGTTCTGAGTTTGATTGTTTACAGCTGTATTTGAAATGGTACAAAAATATTTTCTGTGAGAAATTTTTTTGATTTTCAATTCAAATATTAGAAACTGATATATGGTGTGTCAAAGTTCTGGATTTGGTGGATGAGTGTATTTGAAATGGTTAAAAAAAAGCTGCTGTGATATTTTCTAGGATTTCAATTATGCATAACCTAAAAATGTTTAAAATTATACAGGTTGTCCTCAGTCATAATTTTCGCTATTTTAAATAGAACACAGTATATTTTTGCAAACTTTTACTGAGTTTCACTTGTTAGCATGTTTGTGTGTTACTTACAATAAATTATATAGCAAAACTTTTTCAAAAACCAAGCTTTTATTGAAACGTGCTAAAAAGGAAAAAATATTTCTTGTTATAGGGGTACAGTATTAGTTTCTATTAAGATACTAAAAATAAAGGCGTGTTAAACCAATTTTTGTATGAAAAAGAAAAACAAGGCATGACACACTTTTACGTTGTGTATCACATGAAAATTAATATAAATCCTTTCACTTCTTTAACATATTAAAAACAGTATTGGCATTTGAAACTTTTAAAAGGAGTGAACATATTTGTAATACCCTAAAATTACAATGCATCATTAAAGATTTATAGTACCCAAACAATCATAGAACACTACATAGTTACACTTTCTACCAAGTGATGGCAGTAATTACTTTGCAAATATTTTAGAAACATACAATTTATAATTCAACCCGAACTATATAAGTATGTCCAAAATGTGATCCTTTTCCCCATTCTGAATTAAGAAAAGATAATATTAACTTGTTATGTTAACTTGGTCGATCGGCAGATATTGGTCAGTCGGTATAGATTACTGGATTTTGGATCATGCTTAACACAAAACTTCAATTAATATTTCAATTAATTGAATATCGATTTTACATCGGATTTATTTAGCAAGATTATCGCCCAAAGCAAAAAATTGGACGATGTGGACAGGGTGTCACTTTACAAACTGCTTGATGTCGCTGGTGGAATTTTGTTCAGGTCCGAACTTGTATAGTTGCAGAATTAGAATAAAGTCTAAATAGTGAAATTCACGGTTTCATTTAATAAGACCGCGCTCAACTTTTTTGTATTTATAAACCGGATCGCTTTGAGCAAATTATGGACAACTTGTTTCAACTGTATAATTTTAGTTAAAATGTACTGGTGTAATTGTAAGAAATTAAAAATTAAACCATTAATACTTTGTTCGTACTCGTTTGTTTGTTGGTTATTTCTCTTCAATTTCGTGTACCCAATCGGTCTACTCCTAATTTATATTTCACCCAATAGGTTCAGCTTTTTAATAAAGCTGATAACCTTGTTGGGTGAGAGATTGTCCAGGTCCTCAAGCAAAAGCTGTCCTTTGCCAAATAATGAAAACCGGGTTCTTTCTGCAGCGGGACAAGTGCACAGGACATGCCTTGTCATTTCATCTTCCTCTAGACACAGACGGCAATCGGTGTCTTCCACCAGTCCAAGTCTGTGTAGGTGATGATTTAATCTGCAGTGCCCAGTGTATAGGGCGATTAGTGTCCTTAGGTGTAACCTATTCAACTCTAGCAGTTTTTTAGCTCTTGATTTCAAAGGATAGGTAATGAATTCCTTCGAATGAGCTAATCCTGATAGTTCCTGCCTGTGGTGGAGAGTCTTGCTCTCGGCTCGGGATATTTGTTTTGGAAATGCATGAAGATATGCCAAGAACTGGTTTTGGTCCTATAAATTTTGATGCCGCACCCTCTCTACCTAGGCAATCGGCAATTTCATTGCCCTCCAGCCCAGAGTGGCCAGGCACCCATACCAGAGTTAGTTTGTTGTTCCTACCCGATTGGATTAAAGCTTTTTGGTAGTTCCACACTGTTTTAGAATTACAGCGATAAGATCCAAGAGCTTTAATGGCTGCTTGGCTGTCTGAGAAAATCTTTATTTATCTGTGTCTAGGGTGTGTTAGTTGCAGCATCCGTACATACAGTTCAATGGCATATATTTCAGCCTGAAAAATTGTCACGATATCACCCAGGCTCGAAGTTATAGGATGGATAGCGACTATAAACTCCAGCTCCTGTTCCTTCAGGAGTTTTGGAACCATCTGTATACCAACAGCTGTCTGCCTTCTGTAGGTCGGTTTTATTCCAATCCCACTCATCTCTTTCAGAAAATAGGATGTTGAAAGGCAGCTCATCGTTGGTTCTGGTAGGTATCACATAAGAAGGCATACATAGGATGTTGTGACTGTTTAGGTCATCAATCAATCCATTGCGTTCCATGATGATAGCCTGCGGCATATTGATTGCCGATTGTTGGAGTCTATATATTGCCCACCTAGCTTCTTTTTTTTTCTTCTATTACTTTTAACCATTATGACTAGGTCATCTGCATATGCCAGAATCTCGGCTTTCCACAGAGATAAAATGGCCAGCAGGTTATCCACAAGTAGTGACCACAGAAAGGGGGACAGGACCCCACCTTGTGGGCATCCTCTGCAGCCCTGAAGCTGACCTTTCCCTCTGTAAGGTTGTCGTTATCATTCTGTTTTCCAGCATAGCTCGGATCCAGTCAGTTCTGGTTGGCTCGATTTCTCTAAGTTGTCACTGTGTATAAGGAGTCGGGGCAGTGCATTATTGAATGCTCCTTCAATGTCGAGAAAAGCAGCTACTGCAATCTCCTTTTCCTGAAGGGATTGAGTGATTTTCCCGACTAGGTTATTTAGTGCCAGTTCTGTTGATTTGCCTGGCTAGTAAGCATACTGTTGAGCATTAAGTTGAAGAGTGCTCAGGATGTTTCCCCTGATGTATCCAACCAGTACTTTTTCCAGGCCTTTCAACAGAATTGATGTCAGACTAATGGGTCTTAGGGATTTAGGGTCCAGTTCTGTCCGACCCATTTTTGGTATATATACCACTTTAACCGGTGCCCAGCTGGATGGTATATGATTCCACACCACACTAGCTCTGTAAAGTCTGATGCGGAATGGTAGTAATATGTCCAGTCCATTTCGCAACAGCACTGGAAAAATACCGTCCTCACCAGGCGATTTGAGTTGTTGGAAAGATTTAATAGCCCACTCAAGCGTTGTTGATATAATAACTTTTTTAACTACCAACCAATCATTTTTACAAGGTCGTTTATATCGACTCCTCGATGGTGACAGCTGTTGGTTATCCGGCAGAGTCGAACTTCCTGCGGAGTGGTTCTGTGCTAGAAGCTCTAGGGTTTCTTTCCAGATTCGGTGAACGAGCCATCTGTTCGTTTTACCGTCCCAAACCCCGTACCGGTTCTCTCAAAATGATCTTGTACTGTAAGGTGTATCAGTGATGTTCTCACAGAATCTCCTCCAAGATTCCCTTTTTGCTTTTCTGATTTCTTTATTATAGTCTATTATAGCTATCTATATTGTTCCCAGTTGCCCGAAGCTTTAGCTCGATTGAAAAAGCGTCGAACTTCTTTTCTCATTTATCTAGTGTTTTGTTCCACCAAGATGCTCCTCTGTTGTCTTTTTTAGACTTTAGCGGAGAATTTTCATGATATGCTGAAATGATTGCACAACGGATCTGTTCCGTTGCGATTTCTATTTCATCATGATTCCTGATTGTGGTGAGAGCAGACTCCAGATGTGATTGGTACCTAACAGAGACATCCAATAAAGACTGGGTACTTGCAAATTTCTTGCTTATGGTATGTTTACAATGGAGAAAGATGATTTGGAACTGCAGATTTCTTGTTGTACGTTCTATTGCGGTCAAGGTCTTGTTAAATAATCTTTATTATACTTTATGTAAACGGTCAACATACAGTGCATTCTTTATAAACTCAAAGAATTTGAAGCATTTTTGATCAATAAGAACGCTACAGCTTAGTATGTCTTACGGTAAGAATATAATGGAACCTCGCATTAAGCTTGGCATTAAACCTCGACATTTTTCAAGTCTTGAATATCTTGAAAACCAATACAGATATCGAATTCATCTTTGCGACTTCCGTTTTTTCTCGTCGAATTACATAACCATGAATATTTTCATAATTTTTCAGGGATTTTGATTTTGTCAATGCAAGTAAAAGTGTTCTGGCTTTCTTAAAAGGCAATTGACTTAAATTTTTTTATGGAATCGATTCTAAAATGAATGTTGATTCTTATGACATATCGTTCGATTTCTTATCTCAACTTGATCTAAGATGCGGACCATCAAAGTTGAAGGTTCATGGAATTCATCTCTAGATGGACACGCTCTTTTTCTGAATAGATTACTAGTCTGTACCACACTTGAATTGGCGTCTCGGCTGTGGCAGATGACATTGTCCTAGGGAACACTTGTGTAATTGTCTGTGTGTATGTGTCCTGGTGGTTGATTATTCTTGTTTTATATTTACGCTATAATGCGGTTGCCGTCACGAAAGAGTTAAATCGGTAACTTAATTTTTACGATAAATTTCAGACCCATATGAATGGATCATGATAGACCCCCTTTTTTCCCCTTATTTTAGAATATCGGAATGAAACTTGATAGATGTATTATATGGCCAAGAAGACACTTTGTGACATAACTGTAATTTATTTCTCCTTCCGGTTTCACCAGAAATGACTCGAACTTTTGGTTTTTAAATGGAACATCCTGCAAATTATTATATTTTTGGAATCCTTGAAAAATTTTAAGTACAACGATACCCCATAAGTCGTATTTCGACTCCATGAAAAAAATTACCTCGAAATTTGTTGGCGCATTTAGTGACATGACGCCCATGACCAGAAAAAATTACTTGTAATGGATAGGTGTGATGTCAGAAAAATTATATGGGGTATCACCGTACTTAGAATTTTTTAAGCATTCCAAAAATATAATAATTACATTAAAACATAATATTTTAGTCGTAAACTCCTCTATAAAATCCTTATTTTACTATAAGGAACGTAACCAAACTGCAACCAACAGCTACTCTCCGGCTATGTGCCCCGCCGAGCGCAGAATTACAAGTTACAAGCCTGGCGCGTTAAGTGTAATAATTGCATATTACCATCAAAACGCTAATGCTTCGATTGCAACAAACAGCAGCCGAAAGACTGATCCTACTTAAAGGAGCTCTCGTGCCAGTCGTCACACACCACTTGCAGATTGCAGTTTCGAGCTGTTGATCTATAATAATTACATGTGTTCCATTTAAAAATAAAAAGTTGGAGTCATTTCTATACTATCTCGCCTGCAAATTTAATCATTTATCTTTATAGTTTTTTAATGTAAGTCGCCTTGTTTGATAAGACTGTGCCGAATGGTGCACCGGCGTTAATAATTAGCTCGTAAAGTTTTTGTTGCGTTTTTTGACTGCTTAGTAAATATACATTCGACTAATACCCTATGAGTGCTAAAAGAGTTTTAAGAAAATCATTGTTACTTAAAAGTCTTAAAATAAAAGTAAGTACATTCTTAGCTGCTACATTTCACTTACAGTGAGGCCTTGAGCCATTAATTCTTCAGGCACTAATTCAGGACGGAATAATGCTGGAGTTATCCATGGGAAGCGAGTATTTACTGGCAGAAGAGTAACAATAATATCTCCATTTGCTACAATATTAATAATACATATAAAACTCTCAATAAAACTAGTAGCACAAACTTACAAAATCCTTGCCTTATTGGTTCCACTGTAGCAACAGGTAATTCTACATTTCTTAAAGGTTTTGGATCCAGGACAGCAACATTGTTGCCATCCATCGACTTGCTAAGGCTACGTTCCAAATTAACTTGCACACTCTCGGTTGTTATCACGGCGGCCGAATTTTTGTTCCCTGTCGAATCTTCTTCAAATTGCACCCAACTTTTCCCCGGAGATGGCTGTGGAACAGGTGCAACAGTACTACCTTGGCCACCTTCATTTTTTTTTGGAGTATTATTTTCACTCATTTTTCTTTCTTTATTATTAATTATTATCAAAAGGTTCACACCACATAATTAAAGTAAAACGTTTATCATGATGGGGATGAGGTAAATGGGTAAAGGCTACACACCTATGTTTACGTGTTTCTCTGTCAAAAAGTAAAATACATAATAAAGATAAAAACGTTAAACGAATAGAAGCGACAGTTTCTGCCCAGCAGCAATTTTCATAACTGCGCATGATCACCAGCCAAGATTGAAGGCAATTTTTAACTAACCGCACAGACTCTAACCGATAACGAAAATTTATTCAGTTACCAGTCACGTGAAAAAAAAATTGTATTCAACTAACCACCATTAGTTTTTAATAATAGTATTTGGGTCATTCCCAACCCCGTATTGATATACCGGCCCTCAGCAAGATTAGTTTACTAATCTTGGGCCCTCAGATAAACAAATATAACTGGCCTTAAAACTGCGTTCAATGAAAGATTGTCATCTATTATTGTGAACTTTATGTGCATTACACATAAGGACCAAAATTAAATCACACAAACAGTCGTCTCGTGTTTCATATAAATTCATATTTATATGGAATATTAAAGGATTTTACTCACATCTGTTTATATAGTAAATAGAAATAGTTAAATATTTTGTGTAATTCAGCACTTCAATAAAATGTAGAGCTATAATCTATAATTTTACAGTCCTAGAGTCGAACTAAACTACGTGCGTCATAAGGTTCAATTTGTTTGTACTTTCCACCGCAGTATATTATATTTCACTCAGACACGACTTGCCGTAGTGTGTGATTGCATACATTTGGGCGCATTTAACTAGTCCCGGGTTTTTAAAAACAAGAGCGGTGATTGGCTTATGAATATGGGAAACTGACAACTACTATTACGCACCAATCACAGTATTAATTTTAAAACCTCTAGGGCTCCAAGCACAAGGTTTCTCCAAGCACTTGAAAAGAAAGCGGTCATATGTTTGCTATATGTATTACTGGTTGAGTAACTGAAAACTGAATATTGGGTACCATTGCCATTTGCCATCGACCTATTTTATTTTTTTGTAGTATCCAAACTCAAGACATACCGGAACATAAAAAAGTATAAACATTAACAAAAAATTACAGTTTTCCAAAATAAATGTTTTGTTCGCGCAGGTCGTAGGTAAATAGGTACCAGATTCTCTTTGGTTGGGATACTTATTACATTATTGGAAACAGCAAATATTGCTGATATTTAAAAGGAAAATAAAATGTCCGAACATGGGGCAGCCTTACAGACATATAATCAAGAGTTAGTCAAATGTATAAGTCTAGTGTTTTATCTTCATTACCATTTTAAAAATCATAACCTCAATTTCAGGTTTGGAAGAACTAAAAAGTAAAAGATGCGAGATAGTTGATAAAGTATGTAAAGAAGAAGCTGATAAAGTAGTTCTAGAGAAAAAAATAGAGGCATTGCAGCAAAAATTAGTGTCAATAAACCAAAGTTTGGAGCATCATAAAAATGTGTATGAAAGCTACGATAAAATTATAAAAGACACTGAAAATGGATTCAAAAAGGTAGTAGATATAATATATTTATATTTCATGAAATAAAGTAACAATCAGTCGTTGCAGATTTTAGAAAGCAGCCATGCACTTTTACATTTAGCCCAATATGAATCTAATAAAATTGAGTCTGTCAATTCAAAAAAAGCGATTTCAATGGACTATGCCACACAACCGAATTACTAGCAACTTGTTTAAAATAGATTAATTTATTGTAGTTAACTAAGCACTTTAGTACCTATATTTTTGTATTTTTTTAATATAATGTTACAGAAAAAGGGATTTTTATTTAAACAAAGAAATATATTTAACAATAATTTATTTCAAGTGTTCTTATTAAGCAAATCATTATACCTAATCAGATCTATATTCATATCTACATAACAATTATATAATTATCTATGCATTTCCTAAACTTTTTTGTTCCGTCCATATTCGGAGCAATTCGTCTGGTTTACCATAACCATGAGAAGCTATAACATATTCAAAAGCAAATTTATTATATTCCTTTTTGTAAAAATAAAATTCATCACAGTGTAAAGGTTCTATTTTAGCCTTGTATGCTAATAGTCCTAGGTAGATATCATCAAATTTAAAATGTTTAGTGTAGAAACATGCGTAATACATATCGATTAAAGCCCCCCGTGACAAAATGTATGCTCCGGCAGTGACATAGGGAGGCCACATATGGTAAGGATATTCACTCAAGGAAACATACCACTTACTTATATAATGTCTGTGGGGAGCAGATTCAAAAGCAAAACCTGTGTATAATCTGACATTATCTTCTAAATCAAAGTCCAAAACCTGCAGTGGCCCTCTATTATTTCTTAATAACATCTTTACGTTTGCTAGAGGTTCCTTAAGATACTTAGGGTAGTTTGTGGGATAACGGACAAATCTGAGCACATTTTTTGTGGACACATAATAATCATCATCAACAAACATGTAAAACTTTGAACTGGAGCAAAATTTTATGGCCCAGTGAATACCCATCATTGTCTTGTAAGTGTTGTTATAGTAAGTATCGGAAAAGTTTGCTTGGACAATATCGGAGAATTTGTAGCTTTCCTCTTTGATTGATTTTTGCAGATATTCAGAGTTACTTAATCCTAATAAAAAAACAGTCCTTATTTCCACATCTGAAAATCTGCGCTCATAACCCCAGGTACTGCGTATTGCTATTCTTCGATCGAAGTTTTCTGGAGAAGTCTTTATTATATAAACCAGTCTTAAGTTTTGTACACCTGCACATTTTAGGCTACAATTCGAGTAATATTTAAAGTAATACGAATTAATTGGTTTCATATCTGGCGTAATATTATTTTTCATTTTTTGTACAAATATCTCAATATCACCATCATAGGGGTAGTGAAAATCTTTGTAGAAATCACTTTCAAAGGCATGATGGAATATACCAAATAAATGTAATATCAAGCCAATGAATAAAATTAGGAAAACATGTTTTATTTTTTTTCGAGTTAAATAAAACATTTTCACTACCAAAATGACTTCCACTTACATTTTAATAACGTAAATAAACTACATACTGTACTTCAATTTTTAATTGAATTATAGAATTAAAAATTAACTTACAGGTTATGTTTAATGTTTAAGTCCCGGGGCGACACATCGGGCGAGAAATCGAAACTAAAATATTTCACATAAATTTTACGTTTTATCTTTATATTTTCGTTAAACAGAAATTTAAATATGAATTGCATGTAAATATGCTTTCATATCATAGATGTCACAGTAATATAAAGTGTTAAATTAGTCGTGAATTTAGTATATAATTTTGCTACTAGGTGGTTACTTAGTCTTAAAGACCCTATCTCTGGACTGGAGTGGAAAAGTGGATCCATAATGGCGGCGGAGATGCTTTTATTTTGACGAGCATAGTGTCATTAGGCCCAATATAATAGGTTTAAATTAAAATGACAGTCTGTTATGACTGATTTGGTCACGAAACAATTAATGGTAAAATTATTATTCACATATATTTTTTCACTTTGTCAAAACAAATAATGCAACCTGCTTTTGTCACTTGCATTACGTTGTAAACACACACACGATGCCACAACGATGCTAGGTGGTGTTGCTGATGCACACGCGCTAGAGCCCCTATACCCGCGCACATACTGAAACCATGGCCGCCATGATTCATCCAATTGGGTGGAGTAGGGCCGTGTGGCCAGTCCTCTACTTTATAGGGCCTCTAATCTAATATATTGCAGAGTCCGGATTCTGATATCATATTTTGGAGTTTTGGATAAGATGAAGATGTGTAAAATGATTTATTTTTGTTTTTGTTCAGTTAAAAATAAAGAACGAACGAGATCGTTCTTCCTTGATTTTATACCGTTATTTAAATCTAGTAAACATTTTTGTATCGTTAATGGCGATATACATACTCTGCGCGTATTTGTCCGATTATAGCATAATTCTAAACAAGCCGGTTTAACGTTTACTTTAGTCTGTATAGTTTGGCGAGAACAATGGCACGTGATTTAAAAAACAGACGCACTCAATCTTAACCCATGGATATGATCATTTAATTCCTTTGTTAATATCTCTATGTCTTAAGTATCTAAAAACATTGCAACATCATTCTTCGATTTGAATTGATACTTATTTCATACTCATTATTTGGCTTGCCTTAGCCGGGAGTGGTTTATTTTGGGCAATTTGTGTAACTATATCTTAGACCATTCAATGTGCCGCTTACATTGAATAGTCTAAGGACTATTTTAATGAAGGCATGTTTTATAGTATCATAGTTCATATGAGGGAATGTCACAGATCTGTGGTGAATGTGGCATAGGTCAAGGATTATAATATAATCCTTGGGCATAGGTACCCTACGTACTTTTCACACACTTTTCTTTACTGAAATAATGAAATGATATTTTCGCGCATTTGTATCCCAAACTGTACTCTGAAGAATAATTTAAATTGTAAGTAAAAATTTTAAGTCATGTGCGCACGCAGAAAAGATATGACAATAAAATTACCAATGAAAATTACAAATTTTAAACAAAAGATTTTGACAATGACAACTAAAATGGTTAAATGGTTTGTATCTTTGGTTTGTATTTAACTGATACCTTCAACAGATGCTGCCATCTACATTCTAAACTCACAATATTTCCTTCTTGGAACTGTGAATATTGTTTATAGATTATATTCGTTGTTTTAACTTTGTAGTGCAATATTTAACGTATTAAACGCTTACTTTTAGTTTTAAGGAACAATACTGCTGTGTAAGTAATCTGTAAACATTTGCAGTTATATGTACTCCATAAAATATGCCATGTATCCGGCCATGTTTACCGTATTGAAAGTAGGCTGTGTGTTTATTTGTACTTTTTGAGTGAAAACTTTTGTGTGTTGTTCTTAAACAAAGTTGTGCATTTTGTGGGATAGCCATGGATACAACTGATAGAGGTAAGTGAGCATTTTATGTTATTATTTCGATAAAAATGTAATATGTTACAAACAGAAAGGGCAATGGCAAAGTCAGGGTCGACCTATTTGGTTCAGTGACCGCATTTCTCAACATATCGAGACCACCAAGCCTTTAAAATTTATTTAAATATTTTCTCTGGTATCTTAAAAATTTTTACAATAAATTTTAATATCATTTGATACTGATGAAAAATAGGGAAAATGTGATTCCTGAGTACCTATATGTAATTTATTTTCTTTTTGTTCACAACACTTTTTATAACGATTTTCTACGTATAAAATCGGATAAATGTGAGGATAATGAGGATATATACTATTTATTGTAAATTAGTGGAATATTTAGGGTTGTAAGCAATTAAAACAATACATATTAAATAAAATGTCAAGCAGAATTCTGTAATTTTTACTAGTGCATGTGTACTAGTAAACTACAGGTGTCGCTGATGATTATTTAACCCTTTGTTTAGGACCTCTTTTATTTAAGTCTATTATTATTTTTGTGATTTTTCAATCAAATCTTACATAGATACATTCTTCATTCCATTAATGATTCCTTTAGCGGGTTTTTTTATGACCATGGATGATCCGATTATCGGAAAAATGTTACTTGGAATTTCTGTTGGAATCACGATTATCCCTCGCCCTCGTTTACCGTGTGTATCCCGTATTCCAATAGTTGATTGATCACATCACACGAAATACAACTAACTATTCCTTTCCTTGATTTGTCTACTTGAGGTTGCACGCGAAATGTGATAAGTTCGTTATAAATAATAAGTTTTATTAACGAAATTATTTTTTTAAAACCAAACTTTAGGAGGGACCATCGGCTACAAACAGAATTAAAAGTCGCGAGGAAAGTCGTCTCATAATCTCGTTCTGATAAGAGCTGTAAAATCATCCTATCGTTGTGGTTGTCTACACATTTTCTTACGCCCGCCCATATAAACTATTTTTGCCATTCACCGGCGCAACTAGGGGGTGGGATATTGGGGTCAAGTGCCCCCACTCAGCAATTTTAAACATGAAAAAATATTTTTCTTCAAACTTCAAAAAAGTATGACTTGTGACAAATTTTGTGAACTTAAACTGTAATTTCTCTGACATTTTATCAGAGCGGCAGTAAAAGTCTTTTATTCCTTATTGCCGCACTAAAAGTAATATTTTTTCAAATGAATAAAATTTCTATTGGAAGAAAAAATGATTTAATTCGTTAATAATGAAACAAATTTATATAAGCTTTTCTAAACTACTTATAACTTTTTTCTCAATCCATCAGGTCACATATGTGGACCTATATGTTTTATTTTGCGATCATTTTATCTACTTTAGTATCTATTCTCAGGAATAATTTAGCTAGGTACTGATTATTGATACGCTTCTCATTTGAATGTCATGCTTGGGAATCCATGCTATAATATCAATGTCTCTGTATCGGGACAATTCAACAAGTATAGAATAAATTTCTCCGCTGCGTAATATATACAGGATGTTGCAAGAAAATAGCTAAAAATTTCGAGAGGTTGGTTATACAGATACCAAAATGAGTAATTTTTTTTAGTGTATACAGTACGGGGATCGCTATTAGGCGAATAGGGAAGTTCTATACACTTATGTACATGTGCAATACGGGTGAGAATGTCATTTTCTAATGGAGTGTGATTGGTGTGGGGAGATCCATTGCGCTGTACCTACGCTGGCGCTGCTGTGATTTTCGATGTTGTGGATTTATTTATTATTTACTAGAGTCCGTTGGGCTTAGGCCACAGGTAACCTTACGAAATTTAATTGCTCTCAAAATAATATTAACCTGTTAAAATGGATTATTTATTTAACAGAAGTAAATGTACAAATAATTCTATGGTGAGCATTCGCTGCGTGGCACAATAAATTTATTTTGTATAGGATTTCGCTATACGCCTAATAGTGATCCCCGTACTGTATATACTATAATATATTTTTACGAATACTATCTCTATCCAAAGTTAGACAGAAATTTTCTAACACAATTTAACGCAATGTTAACAACATTTTTTTAAAGTTTCATTGGAATTTGCCCATTTTCTTCAAAGAATGATAATTTGATTAAAAATACCTAATTTTGCAATATTTTTTCTTTGAAATGGAATTTCGAAGCAGGGCATAACTTGTTTTGTTTAGAATTCTTAAAATAGAGGGGGACTTGGAGTGATGTTTAAGGTGATACGAGAGTTGATAGTTGAAAGGGTGCTCTGCTACCTCCATCAACCGACCCTCAACACACCATCACTCTCCCATCCGCAGGTTAGGTTAGGTTGAAATGTGAGTGGGTCTATACCAGACCCTCCACCGCGACCAATCGGTCTATTGTGGCTCACTCCTAATTTATATTTCACCCAATAGGTTCAGCCTTTTAATAAAGCTGATAACTTTGTTGGGTGAGAGATTGTCCAAGTCCTCAGGCAAAAGCTGACCTTTGCCAAATAATGAGAACCGGGTTCTTTCTGCAGCAGGACAAGTGCACAGGACATGCCTTTCCGTTTCATCTTCCTCTAGACACAGACGGCATTCGGTGTTTTCCACCAGTCCAAGTCTGTGTAAATGATGATTTAATCTGCAGTGCCCAGTATATAGGCCGATTAGAGTGCTTAGGTGTAACCTGTTCAACTCTAGCAGTTTTTTAGCTCTTGATTTCAAAGAATTTGTAATGAACTCCTTCGAATGAGCTAATCCTGGTAGTTCCTGCCAGTGGTAGAGAGTCTTGCTCTCGGCCCAGTCTAGGATATTTGTTTTGGCAGTGCTTGAAGATATGCCAAGAACTGGTTCTGGTCCTATAAATTTTGATGCCGCACCCTCTCTAGCTAGGCAATCGGCAATTTCATTGCCCTCCAGCCCAGAATGGCCAGGCACCCAGACCAGAGTCAGTTTGTTGTTCTTACCCAATTGGGTTAGAGCTTTTTGGCAGTTCCACACTGTTTTAGAATTACAGCGATAGGATAAGAGCTTTAAGGGCTGCTTGGCTGTCTGAGAAGATTTTTATTGATTTGTGTCTAGGGTGGGTTGATTCCAGCCTCCGTACACACAGTTCAATGGCATATATTTCACCCGCAGACACCACACGTATAAATAATCTCTAAGGAGTAGGCACGAGAGTAGGTAAATTAAGGCCCCGGATTCGAACCAACTTGACAGTTTCCCTTCTTACATTATTTACCTATTTTTTAAAAAAGCGATACGTCAGTAACTATAGACCCGAGTATAGACCTATTTTCTTAATACCAAGTTACCAAATTATAGTAAGATTTTTGAAAAGGTGGTGAAAATTATGTTAATGTCGAGGTTAACGTCTTGCTTAAAAAAAATATGAAATACTCTCAAGCAAATAGTATGGTTTTACTGAAAAAGTCTACGCAAGATGCCATACTGGACTTAAATGTTCATTGTACATTCATTTTTAAACAGGTATACGCCATCTTTATGTACTTTTATTTATCTGTCCAAAGCTTTTGACACAGTCAGCCACTCCCTATACTCTTACAAGCATTGGAAGTTATTGAAATAAGAGAAGAATGTATATTTCTATTTAAGAACTATACATCAAATAGACGCCAATGTGTAAAGATGGGAGGCGTCTGTAGTAAAAAGTTAAAGATCGAATATGGCGTACCGCAGGGTTCAGTTTTGGGACCTATATTGTTCCTAATTTATATAAATGATCTTTTTTGACTTACCTAGTAGGGGAAATATTATAGACTTTGCGGACGACATTGCAGTCATTTATAATGCTAATACATGGGATGAATTGAAAGATGTCGTGGAAAAGGACCTTCTATATATAAAAAGCTGGTTTGATCAAAAACTACTAACTTTAAATCTAGAGGAAACGTGATACCCGATCGTTTAGCTGCAATAGGACTAATTTACCAACTTTTAATTCCTAAAAATAGAAATTCAAGGAAGTAACTACATTTTGAAATCAGAAGTATCTAGGAGTAATTATTGGTCATCATTTATATATACAATTTTAATACAAAAATTACAATTTATCTTATACAAATTCAGACAACTATGTAACCTTTTTGAGCAAAAGCAGATGAAATCTATATACCACGCTTTAGTTGAATCCCACTTAAATTATTCTATACTAGCTTGGGGTGGAGCAGCAAAGACACACACAAGGCCACTTGAAATCTTACATAAACTAATATTGTATCTGTCGTAGTCACATAGTGAAATACGGCATTTCAGGAAAAGCCTAGGCAGTTCATGTAATGCTGACAGATAGTGTAAAATCTATATGCTACACGATTTGTCTAGGCTGTTCATGAAGAGCCTGGTTTATTTCGTCATTTAATGTTATGATTCGTGTTAAACATGATCTGCCGACTTCATCGCTAGGCTCATTATGTAATGTCAAAAATAAACATACAAACAGTTTGGAATTGTACCGTTACTATTATTTTTTTCAATTTAACTAAATTATAATTCAAGAAAAATCTTTATTTTATGAACACTATAAAACATATTATGAGAAGAAGCCTAATAAACGTCCATGGAACAAAAAACATTTAAATTATGTAAGATTATTCGTTTAATATTAATTGAGGTTAGGTGATAGGTAGGGAGGTTAGGTGTTAGGTATTTATTATTATTAGAGATATATTTTATGTTAATAGTCCAGTTTTCGCATATTGTTAAATAAAATAAATAAAAACAACCAAAAACTCTTACTTTTATATTTTAATAATTACCTTATTTTAAATACGACTAGATCACACCATTTCATGAAATGCCGATGGCCTAAGTCACAGCAGATCCGTACACCAAAATACTAAAATTTTAAGGCACTTCATGAAAAGCCTAGTCACATGATGTAACATGAGGTGTTTCCGAGGGTGTTTCACACTATCTGCCGGCATTACATGAACTGCCTAGGCTTTTCCTGAAAATCCGTTTTTCACTATGTGACTACGACATATCCACAATTAACCTATTAAAGTGACTTGATCTACGGTGAAACTAAGATTTTTGATATTCGGCAATTGATGATTATAATACAAGAACAAACACTAAATATCTATCTGCATTTATGACAAAAACTATCGACTAAAGATCTTTTGTTTTCTTAGGTCCCTACACACATAAAATACATGAATATGTTTTCATTTAAAAAGAAATTGAAGCCTTCTATTTTGTCTTTACCCAGAATTATGGTCTATAGTCATATAGATATTTCAAATAGTTAATTGTTAAAACCCATTTATATATTGCAATATACAAATTACTTACATTTTTCTATATCTGGTAACTGTCGTTCATCGTACCACTGGTAAATTTATTTATCTGAGTGTACGTGTTTATGTGTAATAATTTTATTTAGGTGTAAAATACAGGCTTACTCTTGTAAGCCTGTAAGAATAAGAAGTTATTACCTATGTAAAATGTTCGTTGTATACTGTATCTATGTATAATGTACTTTGTTTTAATTTCCTCGAAACAAGTGTATTAAAACACTTATCGAGTATATTTATTTATTTCTCTTTTAAATAAATATTCATAAAACTCTTGAATTATTTATGTATTATTTGATATTCTGGTAAATAAATATATTATTATTATTATTATACTGTACGTACAACAACTCATAACGGACATTTTACATGCTTTTCGTTTGTCCCGTACAGATCCCGAGCTATTAATAAAATAAGATGGAAGACACGCTTTAAAAAATTCAATTGTTAAAATAAATAATACGCCGATCTAGCAGAAAGTGAAAAACTGAACTGTGAACAGAAATTGACCCTCTGACCATGTTTAAACAAAAATACTACTACACTGACTAGGCAATTCACATCTCGTATTTTTCAGGACCTAGTTTGACTCGATTATAGTCTGTTTTTAAACCAGGAGGACTCTTTTGAATTTACCGCGCTAAATCATACACATGTGACTGGTTGCGCGTTCGCCAGTTTTACACTAGGCCAAATCGTAAATTTTGACATGTCAGTTGAATATTTCAACCAAATTTCGAAGTGTCTTCATTAATTATTTTGTAGAAATTTGAAAGCAAAAGGAAACAGTTCTTTACAGAACTAATTATATGTTATTTATATTTATTATATATATACATATTCTGGAAGTTTTCCAATATGGTTGTTGCGGCAAATTCAAGTTTAGTGGAAGTTTCACCAGTAAAGAAACGCAAATAATTAGATGTGGGTGCTTTAGCATTATCTGAGAAGCAATGTGTAATAAATATGTATAAACATAAACAGATGTTGAGTGGAAAAACAAAGGTCAAAATGTGTGAAATTGTATCTACAATAATTATGAATGTTAATTGTTAATGACAAAGCAAATATGGACAGCGAGATTCGCAATAGAATTAACGCTGCATCTAGAGCATTCTGGGGACTTAGAGAGAGAGTATTTGACAACCATGACCTTGCTTTGTCAACGAAAATGGCTGTCTACAGAGCAGTTGTCATTCCAACACTGCTATATGGATGTGAAAGCTGGGTCACTTACCGTCGTCATGTGAAAGAATTAGAACGTTTTCAGCAAAGACACCTCAGAAGTATGATGAAAATCCGTTGGTTCCATCACATATCAAACGTGGAAATACTCAGGAGAGCAAACAGCCTTCCAATTGAGGTGCTTATTTCAAGAGCACGCCTAAGATGGGCAGGTCACGTTCATCGTATGCATGATAACCGCCTTCCTAAATGTACACTTTATGGTGAATTGCTAAGCGGTAGAAGAAAGCGTGGCGGTCAACGAAAGAGGTTCAAAGACGCTCTCTATGAAAATCTAAAATCCTGCGGTATTGCAGACGAGCAATGGGAACAACTTGCAGCGGACAGAACCGAATGGCGAGGGGTTGTGGCCAGCTATCAAGGAAATGTTGCTGCAAGAAGGCCGAATCCAAGACCTAACCAGGTCTATGTTTGCCCTGATTGCGGTCGACATGTGCTCTCCCGAATTGGCCTCTATAGCCATAGTCGTGTGCACCGTAGATGAATGGGAATTACAATAGACTACACCTTTTACTTGTTTTTTATTGTACGCAATTTATCGACTGTAACATTTCTATACTCGGACTCGAGTAACGGCTAATAATAATAATAATAATAATTATGAATGCAGTGGGTAAGATATTGAACAATAAGATTTGTAAGATTTTACTGTTAGGAATTGCAAGATCAACTGTATTCCGTACGATAAGGGAATATAGAAAGACTGGAAATATACGCAGGCCAAAAAAACTTGGAGGAAGACCAGGAATTATTACCAGATTTGATGAAACAGTGAAAAACTATATTCGACAAATAATACATAGTTTCTTCTACAAAAATGAAATGCCTACCCTAAACAAAATTCTACATGAAATAAATAGTCGCCCAAATTTGCAGAAGTTTTCTCGATCCTCAATAAATTCACGAAGGAAATTAATTTCAAGTAAGTTACATTTACATTTGGAAAATTTGTGTTGAGCATATCATCAAAGAGGAAGAAAAAATGTACAAATTGAATGGAATCATGGACACTATAATTGAGCCGTTAATTATTTCTATTGGTGCTGAAAGCGACACTTCATCTGAAAGTTCGGATACAGGCACAGAATTAGATCTTCAGTGACTTCAGTGATTAAGTGATACGTGCAAAAGTATTTAAGGACTTATTCTAGGTGTTTAAGGTGATTGATATATCATTAATTATTGTTGTTACTTCAACTATGTATTCTGTAAGTTCATAAATGTAATGTTTATATTACCTCTTAAAATATATATATCATTAAAATTATATATATATCATTGACACATCAATTGAAAATAATTATATGTATTTTTTAAATATTGTTTAATAAGTTTCGTATACCAAATCAAATTTCAAATATCTCAAACAATATTCTTTTTTGGAAATATATTATTAAGAATGTGAGGAATCCCTAGACCCCTTTTTTAGTAAATATATTAGACTGCATACACCTATACTGTACTCGTGTAAGGTTGGTTGCTTAGAACCCCCAAAATATTCTACTGTAATTTTCTGGTAACTTTTATAGTGTAAATTGGGATTCTACATTTAGTCCTCCTGGTTTAAAAACAGACTATAGGAAGAATTATTAATTTTTCACAAATTTCTCACTTATATAGCTTCAATTTTAATGCATAAGGCTTTAGTATTTTATATTTACATTGTAAATTCAAGCAGTTTAAGTCGGTTCCGAGATAATCCATGTTTTTTCTCTAATGTTTCTCTGCACTATCATACGTATAATAATTCGCCTTCCTAATTCTATAATAATAAGACTTGTGTATATAAGTTGGACGGTTTGAGTTCTGGGAGTGGAGGATTATGGGAGGGAGTATTTTAGTAAACCTTGACACGCAATCCAGAACCCGGCAAGGTCAAGGTCAGCGTCTGTTCGATACTGCAACTGGGTCAGTCAAATGCGCTTTGGCCTGTTTGTCGTTGCACATGCAAACGGGGACCTAACAATGCCCTGGAAGTGGATCTTTTCAATTTCATAATGGTTTAGTCTGGGCTTTTGTTATTCGCTGAGTAATTCGGTACCAAACAATACTTTGCGTTTTCATTACATGGATTCCGCGACAACCACGTTACGTCTGTTATCATTATTAACGATTGGGGCGTTTTCCTTATATAAAAATTCACTTCAAGCGATGCATCAGTATGCGGCAAAACGAATATGCAAGCCTAAATGTGGTTATTTTAATTATATCATCAAAGTTAAGCAAATATTTAATTAGGTACTTAAAATTCGAATTATTATAGGATTTCCAAAAACGTTATCTTATTGACAGTGACGCCACAGCTCATATTACACCTTATGTTACTTGCAGGGGTCGGATTTCTCCTAAAATTTTCTATTTCTCCTAAAAAATATAAACTTCCATGTTTTCTCCTAAAATTAGCTTTTTAATTCTTATTTTCCTATTATCGAGCCCAGCTCGATTTCAATTGTGATTCAATAATTAATGATTTACACTTTTTTAAATATGTTTTTTTAATTAATTTAAAAAAAATAAACAAATAGCGTAAATATTTAAAATAAATAAATTATCTATACTCTATTTGAAAAAGAGAGACGGTAATAGAAGCTTATTATAGATACAAATCTTGTAAAAACATAGTCAGGGTGCTTATAAGTACGTAATTTTAAATATTTCCTTGTATTTTAAATTTATAATATGTACTTTGATAGAAATATAATTGGAAATACCCGTACTATGACAGTTTTTGAGTAAAATTCTGCCTTACTAGGGTCATAAAAATTTAATCCTTGACAAATTGTGCTTGTCTTTGTCGCTGCGAACAGATCTTCAACTTTAGTTGTAATTTTGATTGTATTTATCGCACATTTTAATAAGGCATATTAATTAATTAGGTACTTATTAATAGTATTGTAGCGAAAAACGATAAATGAAAACAATCACAGATGTAGTGGAGAATAGAGGTGGGTAGCGGTGATGCATAACGTATAGCTGTTTCTATCACATCACGTCTTACGTCTTTTATGTCGGGTGCATTAAAATGAGAAAGAAGGCCATGCTCATATCTGGGGTCTGCCTTCTTAGCGTCTCACCTCGCATCTCCCTTCTCCATTAAAGCTTTCCGCTGCTGTACTAATAAATGGTACCGCGTACCGATATGGTTCCCTTTGAAAAAATTATGTTTTGTCCCAAAAACCATTTTGATGAACTATTTGCTCATAAATCACATATGAGGGATCTCTCACTCCGCAAAAAAAAAAAACAGTGCTTTTGTTTGTTCTAATATTTGTAAGGCGTTTCCTGAATTTCCCACATATTTGCAATACTTCTTAAAGAATTCCAAAAATTCTTGTATTTCCAAAGCATTTCCAATGTATACAAAGTATTTACAGTATTCGTTCAGTTATTTCTGGTATTTTTAAAGTTTGTATGGAGCCATTGGGAATAAAATTGTATTTTATTATTATCACAAAATAAACGTCATATCAAAATAAAAAAATGTTAATAATCTTAGTTAAATTTTAAAATATCAAAAGTAATTTTTTACCTATAAAATTGAAGAAATAGTAATTGTATCCCATTTCCCGGTGTACCTATTACTAAGGTGCTCACGCAGGCTACCACATACGCGGCGCCGGTGTGGTGCAGCACATAGGCCATGACAATGAAATAAAGTCCTGGAACACAAATTTATGCTCCTCATCTTGAATTCTGACAGATACACCTCCCTTAGAGACCTCTATGTACGCTGCCATGATATAACTCTTATAGCGGACTACATCCAGGAGATATCTCAAAAATTCTACTGTTTCAAACTGAGTGATAGTCCGCTAACCCGAAACGTAACACAAATTAGACAGCATAATGCGCCATTTCGAATCAAGTAAAGTCAACAAGTGTTTTAAAAAAAGTGTTTAATTTTAAGTTTTTTATAATCTCTTTCTGTATTAGATATAAGAAATGTTATTACCTATTTTTATTTATTGTTTGTAAAAGGTGTTTAGGTTAAGTTTAAAAGTCAAACCGAATCAGACCCGGTCTGCCCGATCTTGCAATCCGCCATCGGAACTAATTCGGTGGGTCCAAGATCGGTCCTGGGGAGGTACTTGTTCCCATAATTTTTAATAAAGTTCTGTTGAATTAAATTTCGGATCAATCACATTACTTTACCAGATGCTGCTTATTTTCCGGTGCCCTCTCTATACCCACACTTTCAACTACTATAACTTCCTCTAACCTTATCCACATATCCTGATATTTCATACTTGTTAATACTTTGCATCTTTTCTGTCCCCTTTTGTCCCTGTTTTATTTCTTTTTGTATTGTTTGTTTCCTGTATGTTGTTTGCCCATTCTAAATTCTTCTTCAACGTCCCTCAAAATCATTTAAGCCCAACATTAGAAAACGAAAAATTAGGCAGCTTCAACGCACCCCGCTGTTGGAATTCCTGTAAAGGGTTCTCTCATTCGGCTTGGAGCACCCGCACCAGCAGCCAAATTTTATTTGTGTTTTGTACCATTAGTTTCTGGAGTGTTTTAATTGTCTTTAGCCATTGTTGGCATTCCTGAATATTATTACCTATTTCAACTTGTTTTTAGACAAAAGGTGTGTAGGTTAAGTTTCATTATTTTTTCGGCGAACGAGCCTCTCCCCGCCCGGCCCTGTGAATCCCCTCACGTATCGCGTATTTAGAGTCGGTCATTATTGTTTTATCTTCATACCAAGTAACTTTTCTTAATTTTCATAAACAACTGAATGAGAGTGGATATGCGAAGACTCCGACAATGTCTGGGTTCTTAAGAGATATAACATTCATATTATTTTCTTCTCTTTATGGTTTTTTCTACCACATGTATTCTCTGATCACAGATTCTACAAAAAAAATCACAAAATTAACCGTTATATTGGAAAAATGACCTCTAATAATTTTTACTCATTGTAGAACTTGTGATCAGAACCTACAGAAAACAGAGAAACCCATAAAAAGAAGCAAAGAATAGGAACATAACATCACAAATGTCTAGTTCATATTCAATTCTGTTTAAGTGTTCAAGTTTAAGGTACTGCAGGCATTGTTATAGAGCGGTTTTCATAAACGTTGAGTAGAAATATTTCTATAACTTGCTGATAAACGCAATTAAGTATGCAGTGAAATTTCAAAAGAGCTAAAATTGCAAATGATCGTGATTGATCAGGAATTAGTTATTACATTTTTGTTGCCCTTCTTGTAAACTGAACATACATTGGAGTTTATTATGCGAGTGACATGATGAAAAGCAAAATTCATAGTCGCATCAGATTATCTTGCGTTAGAATTGTTATTATACTTGTTTCTTCGTACCTGCGTACCATGCACAAGGGAATTTTTAAAATCCATGATCATGACCGTCGATCTGTGACGGCACTTGTTTTCAAGGCGAACAACTCATCATAACTTTTGCTACATGAAATAAGGCATTTTATTTTATACTGCTTCTCATTATTAGTTTAGGAATCATCATTCCATTCCACACCTACAAATACACGGTGTCAATTTATTTTGTCCGCCTCAGTCGAAAGATTGTTTTGAAAAATTATAATTACTAGTAGGTAATTTAGTAAGTCAGATTTAGTGTTTCTATTAGTAGATAGACATCGCTCTACAAGGTGTGGCGACTATATAGGATCAGAGATTTTCACGAAGATTATTGGGAGACATAAAATTTATTAGCCAAAACTCAGCAATTTTTTCGCTTAAATTTCAAAATTGTAGTCAAGAGATGGTTGGCTGTGCACATAAGTGTGCGAATTTTACATAATGTAAGATGACATATCGCTTATCACACGAATATGAATATTGAAATCATACAAGTGTTTATTTTTCAACGAGTTGCGTACAATAACGCCATTCCGTGGCAAATCAACACATTTCCAGTAAAAATTTTATCTTACCATCTCAGATTTTGATAAAATTGGCACAGAGGTAGTCTTCTTTCTTTTTATTTATTTTATCTATACAACATCTAACAGTTACAAAACCATGTATAAGATGAAAACCGCTCATGCGTAATAATAATTTGAATAATATTACGTGTTTACACCCTCCAGTCCAGTAAACACCCCGAACTTAGGTTTAATAATTGCAACACAACTAACCATTTATTTAACACTAAATTACTTACAATAATTAGTCTCTATAACACACTAATTGTAACTTTTATCTACTACCAACTCACTACTATAATGCCACTGATAACTTTGTACTAATCACTGCTCTTTCTTTTTATCTGAACTCTTTACTCTCTCAGTTGGAACTGCCCGGCGTGTTGGCTCTGCTTTTTAGATACTCCCCATGGTGCTTATTTCCTTTTCGCTCTAGGCTGTTCCGGACGAATTCTCCTCTTTTCTAGTTCATCCATGGTCGAAAACACCAAATCCGCCAGGAAGCGCCATCTTTGGGCCTACTGGCGTACCATTATCCTATGGCTAACTTCTTTCTATTGAGAGATTAAACCTCTCTTCGTAAGAGGGCGTGGACGTGCACATAGCAATAATACAGAATACAGAATATTATATGTACGTATAATACCTACTACAATAAATGTAAATGACCACCATTAACCTCAATACATTTTTTAAATGTTTATTTAGAGATTGTCTAACTTTAAATAACGATTCTCTGTTATACCTAATAGTTTTGACAGCTTCACAATTTTTTTCCATAATTCTTTCTGGCTATTTATGTTATCATTAATACTTACAGTAGCCCCAAAAGTAAAAATCCAAAGGATTGAGTTCAGGACTACGAGGTGGCCAACTAAATTCACTTCCTCGATCTATCCAGTGATGTGGATAGTACATAATTAAATGATCACATACTTCTACCGAATAATGTGCTAGGGCCCCATCCTGCATGTACCCCATATTGTTCCTTAAATTTATCGGAACAACATATAAGATTTCAGCAAGAATGTTTTCTAAAAAGTCCACCATTTAAATTTGGTGGTAACTCAATCGGCCCTAGTATGCAATCTCCAATGATAGCACACCACACATTGATGGAAGTGGTTTTCCTTGGATAAATACGGATTCTCAAGTTCCACGAATGACTATTTCTCCAATTAAATACCCCACGCCTAGTAAAAGTGGCCTCATCCGTAAATAATATTCGTTTCATAAACATAGGGTCATTATGTTGTTTGTTATACAAAAATAATGAAAACTGCGACCTTTGTGGAAGATCACGAGGTAACAAATTTTGCACTGGAGTAAAGTAATATGGTTTAAGTTTTTTTTTCTTTAATGATCTAACCAGTTGCTGCCGATGACCGCCGCGTACTTGCGGATTTTCTGCCACACGAACTAAAACATCTTCTTGATCCACAGATATTTTTTTTGGAGGACCAGCAATATCACGTTTTGGGCGGAATGCACCTGTTTCTCCCAAACGATCAGAGAGGTTTGTAAAGTAAGATAGGTAGCATGGTAACTTGAACGGAATAGGGGGGTTACGATGAAGGCGGCCATCTTGCGCATCATCGTGCCTGCTGAAACTTAATTGTACGTATGCATTTTTTGAGACGTTGCGCTTATTTGTTGAGTTATTTCGAAATATTTGTTGTTTTTGTGTTTATAAGTGTGCAGTTATAGTTATTTAGTGTATAATCTAATTGACAATTACTGTTAAAGAGAAAAGACTCTTAGGGCGGGTTGTATCGCAGTGAGTTAAACCAAGGATCTTGAAACTAGAGATCAAAAGTTGATGACAGATCAAGACGGATTCTGTTGTATGGTTTGTAATCAATCTTGGTTCAAGTGAACAGCCAAATCTTTAAATATTCTGCTATTGGTATCCCTGAAATTAGTATTAGGCATGCGCGTTTCATTGATTTGTTTATTTCTTGCATATCATCATGGACTTCTGTGCATTTAATTTTAAATTTTAAGGTTAGGTTTACTGCGGTCGTAAGATAACGTGTTCAAAGTTTTCTTGATTTATATTTTGTTTTACCCTTTTACTTATAAAGTAACTTGAAATTGGTAAGTATAGAAGGAAGTTGTGTTTTTATTATACTGTTATATCAATGTTGCTGTTCATAAAATAACAATTTTCTCTTTAGTTGATTGTTTAAAGTTTAAAGTAATGGGTGTTGGGGACTGGCTACACTATTTCAAACATAACTTGTTACAAAAGTCTATGACGTAGATGGATTTACCTATGGGTTATTAATGTAAAAGTCTATAACTTATTTGGAGATCGAGATGGAAGAAAAGATGAAACGTTCCAGCAATTTTACTGGGAAGGAAGAAAATCTTTTAGTTTCCTTAGTGCAACAAAAATATGCCAAGATAATAGAAAATAAAAGAACTGATTCCAATTCAAATAAAATTAAAGGTGAAGCTTGGGCAAATTTAAAAGATGAATTTAACAGCTTGTCAGGGGAAGCATTTTTTAGAGATGTTAATGCACTAAAAATTAAATATAATAATTTAAAAAAAAGAAGCAAACAAAAATTTGCAGCCTCAAAACAGTACATGTACGGCACAGGAGGAGGGCCACCAAAAATAATTAACGATACTCCTCTTGATACCAGCATATATGAAATAATTGGTACGCAGATGACAGGTTTCCCTAGTGAATTTGGTGGCGATGCTGAACCAACAGACAATAAGGAAAACATTCCACCTGCTATTGAAAATCAGGAGGGTGAGTAATTTAAATGGTCAAAAATATATTATTTATAGAGGGTAGCATATGTAATTAATGAAATATGGAGGTTTGACTTTGGAATATTTTAACATTTTTCTACAAATTTGTCATTTCAGAAGTATTATTTTTCTGAGTTTTTTATTTTAGAAACAACTGAAGATATCATAATAGAATGGCCTTCGAATAGGAAGTCCATAGTCGAGCCCGTAGTATTAATGGTTCAGGATAATTTGGCAGTTGGTAAGGGTTTTATATATAAATTCTCAGCAATTCTCACTGCATAGTAGAGGTAATGCAATTTATATTTACTTTACAGGTGCGAAAGACTATGACAACATCACCATCAACCCTGAACGATTACCCAGCAGTTCTGCTTCGCTGACTGTTGCAGGTCAATCATTAATAAGTGATAGTAAGTTATATAAATTACTTTAAACATAATACATTATTACTGATTAATTCATGTTTAAAAGTTTTTCTTCTGTTTCGTGGGATATCTGCCACATGTCTTCTAAATTAAAATAATAACCAGTTAATCTACAAAATAATAGAATTATTTGGAAAAAACCTCTACGCCTGTGACTTTTATGTGAAAGGAACAGCTAGAGGTAATTTTTATTTATTTAACGTGTTTCATTATTAAAACTGTGTATTTAGTATACATGAAAAAAAAATAACAAGCATTGTGAATGGAAACAGACTTGGTTTCCAAAACATCTGAGAAAAAATAATCCTTCATTATCATTTTCGTTCAAATGTATAAAGAAAAATTACTCTCTTAACTATTTCCTTGATGTAGTCACAGTCGAAGAGGTTTTTCAAATAATTCTATTTTGTATGTAGTTTCCCTAGTTATTATTTAGATTTAGAAAATGTGGTAAATATTCCAAGAAACGGAAAGTTTAAATTTCAATTTTATTTATCATGTATTATTTTCAGGTGTCATAGACTGGTCAGCATACACCCCAAGCCAGTTACGAACACCTGTCACCCCTTCATTGAAAAGAAAAAGAGAAGGTAGGTAACAATGTATAATGTTTAATTTACTAAAATAGACATTTTCTTATATTATTTGTAGAAGGAAATTTAAGAAATAAATTGGGTCAATGGGCTGCTGCTAAAAAAAATGTGACAGCCATTACAGAAAAATGTTTACTTGAAGAACACACTCTAAAAATGAAAATAATTGAGGAGGCCCACCTTGCACAAATGAAACAGGACGAAGAAAAACATATATTAGTAATGAAACATTCAACAGAAATTCATGAGTTACAGAAGAAAAAATTAGCTTTAGAAACGGACATTTTAATGTTTACAAAATAGAAATACATTATTGGAAATAAAAAACTATGAATTTAAAAAATAAAATTCTCTTTTATTTCTTATTTATTTCTGAAAATAATCAAATCAAGTAAAAAAAATTATAACAGTGTTTGAAAATATTGATTAATTAATTGGTACCTATGAATATTATTAATATTTAAATTTATATCATATGCTGGATACTCGGGATTGATACCGTTTACCAAGTCTATAGCTTCTTCTATATCATTGTCGACCTCTAGCTGGGGTTCGCCCATTTCACAGGCAATATTATGCAATATAGCACAAGCAATGACAATTCCCTCTACTTTCTCAACTTTCAAACGAATGCCATTAGCCAATACCGGGAACCGTCTCTTTAAAACACCATAAAGGCGTTCTATAGGATTTCTTGTCCTAATTTGACTTTCATTATAAAGTTGTTCCGCCTGAGATAATGGGTTCCGTAATGGAGTCAAAAGATACCTTCTTACAGCATATCCACCATCACCCACTAGTACACTATTTCCAAATTCCCCATTTTCCATTCTGGCTTTTATTCTTGAATTATTAAAAATAGTCGAGTCATGCGATGAGCCTGGCCATCGACAAACCACATCTCTTATCTTTAGAGAACTATCGCAGACCATTTGTACGTTCATTGAAAAGAAGGCTTTTCTATTTCGAAATATTTCTGCGTTTTCACCACCAGGTGATACAATTTTTACGTGTGTGCAGTCTATCGCTCCAATGCAGTTTGGAAACCTGGCAATGCGATAAAAATCCCTCTTGACTCTTTGTTGTTCTTCAGGTGTTTCTGGCATTTTGATAAATTGTTGATGAAGCTGTGCTACAGTTCGAATCACTTTTGCTATAACGCGACTTGCTGTTGATTTATCAAAACCATTAACGTCGCCGATAACCTGTAAGATACTACCAGTAGCCAAGTATCGTAAGGTACCTAATACCATTTCTGCTGGTGTTAAGGCTGAATTTCTGCAACATAAAAAAACAATGATTAAATAAATTTCATATTTATGCTGAAGACATATATCTACTTACACATTTTTAAGGCACACGATGTGCTCTTGAATTTCGTCTATTATATGTGCTACAGTTTCTTTCGACAATCGAAATCTCTCTCTAAATTCTTCATTATTCCACTTTATGAAATTGTTAACTTTCTCGCGAAAAGTTCTGAGTGCTCGTGGAAATATTTCCATTTCAATCAATTCCAAGAAGTCCTCATCATCCGTTAGGTCTTGTAGATCCTCTCTTACAAAATTCATGGCAAATCCAGAAGTTAAATTTAAATAGTAAATACAAACACAAGGGTTGTCTCTGAAACACAAATCTAAAATATTCCACTTAACTGACTTAACCTCACAAATCAGTTGATCCATGGTTAACTCTGACCCATTCATCGATTAGCTGATTACCGATTTGATCCACAAATCATCGCTGATTAACCTCCTTACAACACAGTTTTCCTTGATAAACCCTAGTCAAGCTGATCCAGTAGTTAAACTAGGTCGATACAACCCGCCCATAGTATATAGAAGTTTGTAACCTGTGTATTTATAGAAATAATTTGAAGGTAAACAGTTTTTATTGTTTTCCGTTCATAATAATAACAAATAACAATGTTACATACAATTATTAGATGACTGGAGGAAAGGTTTGTAGTGTAGCTGTTTGCAAAAACAACTCAAAAAAGACAAAAGAGAGTGGTGAGATGTTGATGTTTTTTTCCTTCCCTAAAAAAATTACTTAATACAGGAAATAAAATTTATTTTCATATGATACAAAGAAATATTAGAAAAACCAATGAGTGATTTTTTCTTATTAATTGCTGTGTCTAATATGACATGATAAAATTTAATGGCCCTCTTGTTAAATTTTTAAAATTTTTTAATACTACATAATTGTAAAGGTTGGCCTGGGGAAAAATTTCTACTCAGTACGTCATAAAATAAGAAACTTTTCTAAGTAACTCTTTTCGTTAGGGCGAAAATTAGTATCATGTATGTTTCTTCATCTATCTTATAACTTATTAAATTCGCTAAGAATTATATAAAGCAATGAAATCAAGACTGAAGTCTCGGGCAAGAAATTGCACACAAGATTAAAAGAACCTACTTCAGTCTCCTGATATAAAATGTACTTCTTTAACTGCATACATTAATTAGTTATAAATTTGATATATAGTAATGTCAATTTTAAATTCCAAAGAAAACGTTATCGATGTTAATAATCATTAATCAAAAAAGCCAATTTATTAATTTGTGCTTGTACATTAAAAAATACAAAATACGGAATTCAAATTCATAATTAATTATACTTCTATACTAATGGTTTGAATGCCAGAAATTCGAATGAGCAGGCAGGGTGACGCGTTCCCGCATTTTAAATAGCGATCTATGATTGGTCGAAAGTTACCGTGCTACCTATCTTACTTTACAAACCTTGGTTCTAAGTACCTTCTAGCTACAGCATGCCCACAAAAATTTACTTGCGAGTATACACAAACCATGTCTCTCATTTCAGAAGTGGAAAAAAAAAATGTATGGCGAGGCATTTTTTATAAAACGATATTAGAAATAAATAAAAAACACAACACTTAATTAAATGAAACTTTCCGCAACAACTAATTATTGTTTGACAGGTACTTTTTATCTATCTTTATGCCTATTTGATCAATATGCTTCTTTATTTACTGTAATAATGCTTCTCGCTACGCCTACTTTTAAATTTATTATTTGAAAAGGCTTTTAAAAAATTTACATGCAACTCTTCATTTGCACTTTTCTCCAAACCTATTCTCTTAGAGACTTGAAACAAGTATACCTTTTTTTATTAAGAAATGATAGAGGAATACAAACTTTATACGAAATCTGCGATAAAGGTGCGGATGAAAAGTTACGTCTCTTTTAACACATTAAACATAGCGTACGTAGCGCTCTCTAGGAGCTAGACGAAAGTTGAAGGCGCGTTATGATTTCCCACCACAAGTAACCCCCACCCACCAATTTTCATGATAAAATGTTTAAAAAATCATTAAATTACAAAAGAAAATTAAAAAAATTAATTTTAACTCTAACACCCTATATCTTTTAACCTATAAACATTTCATTGCGGCATTTTTTTCTAAATCTTAATATTTCAACTCCTACTATCTACAGTTAAGTGTTGTACCATTACTTATGAATCGCCCTGTATACTAATAAATTCAGCAGTGCTTAATTACTACCATTTTTAAAAAATTGTTTTACCCGAAATATTTTGTCTCAATACCCACCTTTTGATAAAGCTTATTCAATTAGATTTTAGTCTCTCGAAGGAAAAAATATGGAGTATTCTGGGATCCTTATTTTACGTCAAGTCACCACTATTGTCACGTGTGAAATCGGCAAAAACTCTAGTAGGGCGCAGACTTCTTCCGGAGAGGCCCATTTCATCTTGTATTAGTAGTGTCAAATATAGTCGAGTACACATTTACTGGGCACTCAAAACGCGCAACAAAAACTTTACGACCTCATTAAAATACCGTTATACTAATCATAATTAGTAATTACGCCCAAGCACGCAATTGAAATATTTAGATCAACAACTCAGTCGTTCAATTTTAACAGCAGCTTGTGACGGTCTATATTATTAATATGTACATTCTAATACATATTAATTTTAAGTTCGACTCTGTACTATTTCGTTCGCAAATTTACTCGCTTACCTTTAAAGGTTTTTAATGTGCGTTTGTTGTTTGATGACAAAATGTCACATGGTCCAACGGCGATAATAATGAGGTGGTAAAGTTTTTGTTGCGTTTTTTGAGTGCCCTAGTAAACTATCTATTCCATCAATGTGTTAAGGACTTTCGTAGCATGCGCTATATACCTATATTATACTAAGTGATGGTGTGATGTAAATGTAAAATACATAAATGTAAAATCCATACAGACACTCCATTTAAATTAGACAGTGAAGTTACCTATGCAATACGGCCCGTAGAAATTTTTGTTGGATTTCTTGATCAGTAATAAAATAGCATAACAATTCAAGGCGTTAAAATCTTTTTTATTCGGTTTGACTACATTTTTATTTTCTAATCTCAAGCAATCTATCAAAGTTATCCAATAACATACGTAACAAGTTTTATTTTATTTAGATCATAGGTGAGATTATAACAATCCGTCGAGACAAACTGAATGTGTTTACTGAAGTTGAAGATTTTTCTAATGCAGCATCAACTCGAGCATAGAATCACACATAGCTGTGACCTGGATCTAAGCTGTATCAGCGAGGACGCAGCCTTGGAAAGCCCAAGGACGTCCGTCGCTGAATGTGGGTGGCCCAGAACATCGAAGTAACGCCATTTAATAACATTTCAACTGATGTTTATATTGAATTATGATCTGCCGCAGGGAGTGGTTTTAGAAAGCCCCTATCTGTGTTACGAATAACGTTTTTAGGTGGTTTAACCGTTTATTATTTCTTGTGAGCTTATTCCAAAACTGGGTTAATTGTGTAACCCTTTGTTATGTTACAATATTAGTGATATTGCACACAGGCGGTATCGGATACAATGAGGTATGCTATTTGCCTCTAGAATGTAGCTCTCACAGATAAGCTCAGTTTGCTTAAATTTTACAAATGTTTTCGACATCTGGAAGCTCCAACAAAGTTTATTGGATATAGTTGTAATGTCTAATGTTTTTTAACCACCTGCCATGTTCCCTGAATGACCTCTTAAGTCTAGGAGATCTAAATTTGTCTGAGTGAAGGAGAGGGGCCCTAGAGTTTATAGTTGGGATCCGAACCACTTCCTGGGGATAATTTATCATTGAAAATTACTTCGCAGTAGGTGGAGCTCGAACCCACTTCGCTAGGTATGCTCAGAGAGAAAGCCAGACGCCGTTAACCCACTGAGCTCCCTCTCTATCACAGATCCAAACAGAACCTTTTATGCTTGATCCTGATAGACCAACAACGAATGTTATGCAGAAAAAAATACTTTATGACTTTATTTGGTATATATTTACAATCAAAAATCGTTTTGTACAAGTTATAATTTGTCCCACGACGAACTGCGGCGATCGATATCTCGAAAAGTAGACATCGGAAAATTTTGAAAATTTGGTGGTAAACTAATGTCGATGGGGGCAACTTGGTTAAAATATTTTCAAAATGGTGGCACTTCCAGTTATACCGGTCGATACCAACTTGCTTATTTTAAATGGGACACCCTATATATTATTACATTTTTGGATTGTACGCAAAATTCTAGGCCGATTTTGTGTATCAGGTCTTATACTTAGGTCTCTCCGTTTTTGAGATATTTCAATTTTTAAGTCAAAAATGACGTTTGCGGGTCCTAAAAGAATTATCAATTTTTCCTATAAGGAAGCCTTTATTATCTAATTTGGGTTCGATTCTTTGTTGAAAAAGACCTACTTTAATAGAGTTTTTATAATATTTTGATAAGTATTAATACAGAGTGTTCAAAAAATAAGAATAAAGATGAAATTGAGAAAACTGTCAAAAATCAATTTTTCAAATGGAAACCCCCAATTTTTATAATCTTATCTTATGCGCCATTAAAAATAAGGGTAAGTTTGTATATGGTTGTCTATTCCGAAAATTTTTAGTTTTCGAGATATTCCCAATTCAATATTTCTATATGGGTATTTTGTTATGGATATTAAGTTAAATTACTCTTATTGGCTATGACGGCGTTGAGAGCTAAACAAATGTATGTAGCTATCACTTACCAATTGACAAGTATTAATTATCATGCTGGGGCGCTTAAATTATGCACACGAGGAAAAACATGTGAAATATTTGCTAATAGATATCCAGAGAAACAAAGACCGTCTCCGAACAGTATTTAATGAATAATAGAGAATTTCAAAAAATTTGGCACTGCAACAGTTCATAAAATAATTAAACAAATGTAACTTAGATACAAAAGGATCTTACATAAAATACTAACAGTATAACTACTTATACTCAGGAAAATATTTTATTTTAATAAGTGTTCAAAGTGTCCACCCTGAACTTCCAAACATTTTTCGCGCCTCTTGATTAGTTCGTCATGGGTGGCCGCTCTAATAGAACCTGGAGATAATTTTTCAAAAGCATTCCTTACTCTTGCCTGACAATCTTCCATTGTTGTGACTGGATTAAAATAAACCATATCTTTTATTGCTCCCCATATAAAATAGTCTAAGTCAGACAGATCAGGAGAACGGGGAGGCCACAGAAAAGGTCCATTGTTAGCAATCCAATCGTAAAAAGTTTCTTCCAAGAAGTTGTTAACTATGAAGCTGCTGTGTGGTGGCGCGCCATCATGTTGGTAAAATATGTTCAGCTAGCGGTAAATTGTTCAAATGTTCATTATTTAAATCTTGTAATATATTTAAATATCTTTCACCTAAAAAAAAAGTTGATACGTAATTTGAAAAACAGAAACTATTTAAGTATTAATTAATTACCATTTAAGTTTTCTTCATAAAAATTAAGTTTTACGACTCCATCATTTCTCACAGCACAGTACACATTAAATTGCCAGGTTTCTTGATAATTTCGCAATCTCACGGCATGGGGATTTGAATCACACCAAAAGTGGGAATTATGTCTGTTGAAAAGTCCATTTTTCGTAAATTTTGCCTCGTCAGTCCAAATTATGTTGTCCAAAAATCGAAAGTCGCCTTGTAACATTGTTAAAATAAATTCGCAAAAGTGAACTCTTCTGGTCAAATCGGTGTACTTTAGGTGTTGAACCATAGAAATGGAATAGGGATAGAATTTGTGTTTCAAAAGAACAAGAGTTCTTGGAGATTCCTGTTTGTAAGGCCACTTGTCTTAAGGATGTCATAGGATATGCCGCAAAATATCCCCAAATAGCAATTTCGATATTTTCATCATCGACAATTGGTTTTATTTTATGAACTGTTGCCTTAACGGTGCCAAAATTTTTGAAATTCTCCATTATTCGTTTAATACTGTTTGGAGACGGTTTTTGTTTATCTGGATATCTATTAGCAAGTATTTCACACGTTCTTGATAAAACTTTGTTACATTCTCCATAGATTATAAACAAATTTAAGTAATCCTCGTGTGCATAATTTAAGCGCCCCAGCATGATAATTAATACTTGTCAATTGGTAAGTGATAGCTACATACATTTGTTTAGCTCTCAACGCCGTCATAGCCAATAAGAGTAATTTAACTTAATATCCATAACAAAATACCCATATAGAAATATTGAATTGGGAATATCTCGAAAACTAAAAATTTTCGGAATAGACATCAATATACAAACTTACCCTTATTTTTAATGGCGAATGAGATAAGATTATAAAAATTGGGGGTTTCCATTTGAAAAAAATTGATTTTTGACAGTTTTCTCAATTTCATCTTTATTCTTATTTTTTGTACACTCTGTATTAATACTTATCGAATTATTATAAAAACTCTATTAAAGTAGGTCTTTTTCAACAAAGAATCGAACCCAAATTAGATAATAAAGGCTTCCTTATAGGAAAAATTGATAATTCTTTTAGGGCCCGCAAACGTCATTTTTGACATAAAAATTGAAATATCTCAAAAACGGAGAGACCTAGGTATAGGACATGATACACAAAATCGGCCTAGAATTTTGCGTACAATCCAAAAATGTAATAATATATAGGGTGTCCCATTTAAAATAAGCAAGTTGGTATCGGCTTCCAGTATAACCGGAAGTGCCACATCTTGAAAATATTTTAACCGAGTTGCCCCCATCGACATTAGTTTACTACCAAATTTTCAAAATTTTCCGATGTCTACTTTTCGAGATATCGATCGCCGCAGTTCATCGTGGGGCACCCTGTATAATAAAATTCAAAAATTAAAATATTACGTAAAACACTAGTAACCAAATAAGAAGAAGGAAAAAAATTACTTTTAAAATAGTGGGTGGTTTCAAGAAATTCATTTATCTAGTAAAAAAAATTTTATTATAGGAACCTTGAAACTATAAAAACTTAACGATTTTATATGGTCAGGACACTACACATATTTAAATTTGGGTTATTTTGTTGGTTAAAAGTTCATCAATATCTTTGGGGTCTCAGCAAAGAGATTCGGGCGTTGTGATTATGAATATTAGAGGCTACAGAAAATTTGTCAATATGTTTGTGCATTTATATTATATAACAGTACGCCATAAATAAGTACTGATGGTAGTAATAATCTCATAACTAGTAGCGTTCTCTCCCAGCAAACATTTTCTACAAAACTAGCTATAACTCGACTTGGTAAAAGTTGAATTTACTTATTAAGATACTTATTACCTAAAGTTGACTAGAAAAAGATACTTTCAATTTAAATTTACCAAATGGTTCTAGTTTATATTTGAATTTACATAAATTATACTAAGAAAACGACCTCCTACACAAATCTGCTTAAAAGTAACTTTAACCAAATCAGAAAGGGAAAAACTACTAAAAAAATTACCCCAAGGGTAAATTTACTTTCAAGTAAAATCAGGTAACATCTACCTTTTGGCAACTAAAAATCGTCTTTATAGTAGAATATCCTACTAGGTAGATTTGGTTGGATATCCTACGTAATTTTCTACCTCCCTATAACCCATTTGGCGGCTTTATTTACTCTCCTTTAAAGTAATATTAGGAAAAATTCTAGCTTATTTATCTACTTAATTTCAACCAAATAGTCGATTACTGATTTAGTTGACCTAAAAGTCATCCTGGGGAAATAATTATTAATTTTTTTGTAGCAATTACCTCAAAAATCTACCACAATATATTTGATTATGAACCACCAATTTAAAAACTAACCATACGTAACCTATTTGTAAAATTTATATTATTAGGGTTTTCACAATTAGGTTGTTTAGATATTGTTTTCGTCATTATTCCTGAGAATTTCGGCCATTTTAAAAAACTATTACAGTCGTAAACTTGATTCACTCGTGTGTAGATAGAGAAATGAGTGCGAAAAACAATAAATCGTATAAATATATTTACTTCTTTCGACTCACTATTTACTCTAATTCACTTGTCTACACACGTCAAATAAAAATTTACACTTAATAGGTAAAATTTACCAATAGGTATAGCATTTTCAAAAATAGGGTGACCTAAATATGTTATATTTACCTATAGGTAATTTTTTTATGAAACTTACAAGGTAATAATTCTTTAAATAAGTAAAGTTAACTAACATGTCGTAAACTTTAAGGTAATTCAACTTAAGAAAAAGCTACTTGTGAAATACCTAGAATTCTATAGTCATATTAACTTTTAGGCCGAATTAGCACAACACACCATATTTTCTTAGCATAATTATTAGAGTACGATTCCAAAGTTAAAATTTTCAAAATGAACTTATCTAAAACAGATGCCAAAAAAATATACATGTTTTTTAAAGTCATACACAACAAATGTAGTTTTAGCTCAGAATATTATCATATTTTTTTTACCCGATAATAGGAATTTTCTTATTAAAAAGTATTTTGGAGGAGCATTATTATTTTTCAAAGTAGAAGTGTTAATATGCACAACAAAATTTCCTTCGCATTAATTTCAACAAGCATGAACTGTAGATACGTCGCAATTATATTACATATATTTTTGTCACCGACATTTATTCATTTTGAATCTTTGCTGTGAATTAGGTATATGTTTTAGTTGTGTTGGTGACTTCCAACAATATTTCTACTGGTTATAAATAAAAATACCAAATAAGGATAAAATTCTTCTTTTTGTGCACTTGGAGTCACACGTAATCTGCAAATACGTTTCTAGTTCTATAAATACCTAAAGTTAGTTAAATCAACGTCGAATTGACATTAAACTGACGTCAGATTTCCCTAGACAGGTATTACTAGCCAAACGTACTGGGCTACTACACTACAATGTGAATTTAGATGTAACCCTACCTCTTTTGGTCAATATAACCAAATTTCGACTCCTCCACTCCACTCCACTTATGTCGAATCTACGTCGCGTCAACGTATATTTGACTTAAATAGGGTTAAATTTAATTTTGCGACTAAATTTATTATACATAATTAGGGTAGTCTCGACGTTAAATTGAACCAAAATGTTTCGGTCAAAAAAATTCGAGTGAACTGAAATTATGCATACGCCTTTATTTTGACCTTTGAAGCAACGTCTCAAAAGTTTCCGTCGATATCGCGCATGCGTTTTCAGTTATCCAAGGTCAAAGGTCACTTAAATCATTTCCTTGCAAATATATCTCTTCGTATGTGTCGTATGACTTTTCTAGTTTTAATTTTGTTAATGTTTCTGTTATGATGATTAGTTCATGTACATGAAGACTATTGGATGGTTTTAGTAGATTTATTAAACATCTCAGTAGTTGTAACAGGGTGTAAAAAGAACGATGATATGGGAGCGATAAAGTTTTTATAATAATCCATATCATTAAAATTAATGTCGAGAAGATATTTAATAATATCAGCAATATCAGTAGAAAAATCATTTAATTCATTACAAGTCTATCATATAGAGCCAGAAATGACAGCTTACGAGGCCGGGGCGAGTAGCTAGTTGTTGCAATCGGTATATTTGCTTTTGTTTGTTTTTTCATTTATGACTGAACTATATGATTCCTATGAAATTTCTTGCTAACTGTAGTATACAAAGAGCAGCGATGGTTCCATTGTAGTTTCATTAGTCTATTTCTAGCGTACGGTGAGTAAAAATTGGAAGAAAATTTTTACCAAAATATTTGCAAATTTGGCGGATGCGCCAGTGATAAATAAAAATATTTAATTCATTTGGGAGTCTGACATATTATATCACAACATATATACTATGTGTCCAGGAATGGATACGAATAACTTGGCGACCGTCTAAGGTCAGTCGAGTTAGTGGTGTTCGAACGTGGATTGATGCGGATTATTTAGTGATAATGGACTGCTGGTCAGATGCACACCGCACGTTCATTATCGGGGCTTACTTATAAACAGTAACGATTTTTACATAATTTCATAACTAAGATTTTGTACTCACTTCAATAGTAGACGGGTGGAACGCACCCCTAGCAAAAATTTGGTGAAATAGTGGGTGCCGAGATATAGAGAAACATTGTTAGCCATAAAATTTAAAACCATGCGGTCGTCCGAGAACTGCAACTGCTTTTGATCGCATTGACATTGTGCGGGCTGCGATCACTCGCTATTCAAGAGGATCAATTCATAAAACATATCTCTACAAAGAATTTTGAAGAGATACTTGATGTTTCATCCATATAAGATCCAAATTGTGCAAGAATTGAACGCAAATGACTTAATAAAGATCCGTGCTTAAATATTTTAAGTCACCTCTTCTTTGATTGCGCAAAATACAAAGCTGCCACTACTACGCTAATACAAAGAATTGTCCAAGATTGCAATATTCTCGCTCCTTATAATTTACTCAGTCTACTGTCAATTGCTATAGAAAAATATACAATGGTATTATAAATTTCGTAAATGAAACTGAAATTAAGCTATAGATTAACCTCGTATACCTGGTGTTTTTCTTTCCTCATGTTAGTTTTCCCTACTTTCCGAGGTTCTCCTTTGTGCTGTCTAAATTGTAAAAATGTCCTGATCGACCCCAGGATGAGAAGTGTGTGTCCCTGTCATTTCCTCTCGTTTTTTTCATATTCAGTCTCGTTTGTTTGTGCTAGGTTTATTTATTTATTGTAACTACCAGTGACTGGCTGCATGTTTCATGACCTAAAGCTCCCTCCCCCCCCCAAAAAAATTAAGCAACTTGCATAAGATGCTGGATAAAAAAATCATTCAATCTTCCTTTGCGTTTTAGCAAAATTAGAGTTACTGTAAAAGTGAAGAAATAACGAAACGAATGTATTTTTTTTTAAATTTTGAAAAGGTAGAATTTTGCTGCAGCTTTGAAAGTCTAAATTCTACCACCTCCATCGTACAGAAAAATTGATCCGACACAATTTGGAAAAACCTTTGCATTTAGAAGTAGGTCGGACTAATAGATAGATATATTTTTATTAATTGTTTGTGCCAATATATAATTGTATAGAATAAGTCCACAAGATGAAATTAATATAAATATATAGTGTAAACATACGCACACATACATACCGAGTGTCTAAAAAGTCTGGAAACGGTCAAATATCTCGAGAAATATACATTGGATCCAAAAAATAAAAAACACGTCCTTTTAATAAATTTTAAAATCGCTATCATACCAAACACGACCCCTCGGCCCCATCCCTCGGGGTGGGGCGGGGGTAACTTTAAAATCTTAAATGGATACCCCCATTTTTTATTGCAGAATCGGATTCTACGGCAAAGATTACGTCAAGTTAGTTTGTCTGAAACGTTTTTTTCGATTCGACAGGTGGCGCTGTAATCGCAAAAATATCTAAGAAATTCTACGGAAGAATGAAAAATAATAAAATACAAGTCCATTTACTTAAAAACAGTCATTCAGTGGTGTTAAATTTAATATCCCCCCCCCCCCCCACTATCGTGAAGGAGGAAAAGTGGAGGGCGATTTTCAAATGTTAAATGGAAACCCATATTTTTTTTGACAAAACGAAGAAAAACTTTTATGCTAAATGTAGATTTTTGTTTAAAATTAACGTACCTCACTGCATTTTGCGCAATATGCGTAAAATTAATTTTTACGGTTACAACGCCATCTGTCAAGAATCGAAAACAATGTTTTGAATGAACTTGAATTGTTTGTTCACCATACTCTACATCCGCAATAAAAAATAAGGGGTTTCGTTTCATATTTTAAGGTTGCCCACCACTTCTCCCCTCATAGTGGTGGTGGGGGGAGTATTAAATTTAACACCATTGAATGGCTTTTTCAAGAAAATGAACTCGTATTTTATTATTTTTCATTCTTCCGTAGAATGTCTTAGAAATTACAAAAAAAAAATATTTTTGGAATTACAGCGCCATCTGTCACGAATTGAAAAAAAACGTTTCAGACAAACTTGACGTAATTTTTGCTATAGAATCCGATTGTGCAATAAAAAATAGGAGTACCCATTTAAGATTTTAAAGTTTCCCCTCGTCCCAATTCCCAAAACTATTAAGGTGTTTTGTTGGATCCAATGTGTATTTCTCAAGATATTTGACCGTTTCCAGACTTTTGGTATATTTTACTTGTATATAAAACACAAAAATACACTCGAAAATACACCTATAAAATAAAGACAAAAAGTTCTAGAAAAAAAAAACAATACATATGAAAATTTTATATTTGGTGTAATATATAATGTATCCTGGTCCTGGCATTAAAAAGTAATATAATATATAATGATTCATAAATTTTGACATCCGTCAAGTTAGTATTACCATATCGAAATTTTGCAATGTCAATATATGAATTAATTGTCGGCTTTTTGTCGTGAAAAGAAAAAATTTGTCGCGCCTTAATTAAAAAAAAAGCCGATAGTAATGCCAACTTGATAGTCAAATTAGCATTACCACATTCCAAAACGGGCTAAAATGGCGGAAAAAGGGGCTCAAAATAATTTGTCGTGCGCAAATAATATGCGGAAAACCACCCCTTGATTATTTATGGGGGTGATAGTGCTGAATTTCGGGAAAAATGTATTTTTACCCTATTTCGCGATAAATTGATTCATGGAACGACAAATTCCTGTAAAAGAATCAGCTCAAAAACCACCCCTTAAATTACTGACATAAACGTATTAATTTCCCCATTTCTGCGTAATAGAATTTCGTGACAAATTGTTTAAAGGCACGACAAATTCCTACGTCCCTTATGGCAAATTCCTGGAAAGAATCAGTCCAAAAAACCATCCCTTGATGATTTACGAGGGTGGTAATGATGAGTACGAAGAAAAGGTACTAGTTTAACTATTTTTGCAAACTAGAAATTCGCCACAAATTGTTTCATGGAACGACAAATTACCGACGTCCCTTACGACAAATTCCTGAAAAAGAATTAGCTGAAAAAAAAATACCTCTTGATGGTTTACGGGGGAGGTAATGATGAGGACAGAGAAATACCCATTAATTTAACTATTGCTACTACGTCCCTTACGGCAAATTCTTGAAAAAGCAACTCAAGAAACTACCCCTTGATGATTTACGGGGGTATTAATGCTGAGTTCGGTAAAAAATTTATTAATATAACTATTCTTGTAAACTAGAAATTCGCGACAAATTGTTTCGAGGCACGACAAATTCCTACGTCCCTTACGGCAAATTCCTGAAAAATAATCAGCTCAAAAAAACCATTCCTTGATGATTTGCGGAGGTGGTAATGATGAGTATGGGCAAAATGTACTAATTTAACTATTTTTGTGAATGAGAAATTCATGCCAAATTTTTTCGTAGCACATATTTGAAGAATTTTATTGTATGGTAACTGGATTAATAAAAATGTATAATTGACTTGGTAATATAATATTAAAGACATTTTTATTGCAACCTAATTTATATTTTTAATAAAATATTATCACACACTTGTAATTATACACTTTTCATTGACGTATTAATTAATCTTGCACGTTCTCTTCAGTCATGACGTAAAATAATATTGTTGGCGTATTGCACGTTTCTTGTTTAAATTGATGGCCTTTGGGACGAAGTCATCACAACCCATTTTATCTGTACTCAGCACTACCACCCCCGTAAATCATCAAGGGGTGGTTTTTTTGTACTGCTTCTTTCTTAGAAATTTGTCATTAGTGGTCTACGAATTTGTTGTGTCAAAAAACAGTTTGTCACGAATTTTCGTTACACAGAAATAGGAGAATTAGTATATTTTTCTCCGTACTCACTACCACCCTTGTAAATAATTAAGGGGTAGTTTTTTGGACCGACTATTTTTCAGGAATTTGTTGCAAATTTATATTACGCAGAAATAGGGTAATTATTACATTTTTTTGTACTCAGCACTACCACCTCCGTAAATAAATCAAATAGTGGTTTTTTGGACCGATTCTTTTTTAGGAATTTGTCATAAGGGGTCTACTAATATGTCGTGTCAGAAAACAGTTTGTCGCGAAATTCCATTACCCAGAAATAGGAGATATAATACATTTTTCTCTGTATTGCGCACTACCACCCCGGTAAATCATTAAGGGGTGGTTTTTCGCATGTTATTTGCTCACGACAAATTATTTTGATACTTAGAGCCATTTTTTCCGCCATTTTAGCTCGTTTCGGAACGTGGTAATGCTAACTTGACTATCAAGTTGGCATTACCATGGTTTTCTTTTTTCAATAAGGCACATTTACATTTTTTCTTTTCGCGACAAAAAAGCGACAATTAATCCATATATTGACATTGCAATATTTCGATATAGTAATGCTAATTTTACGGACGTTAAATTTTGCAATTGAAAGTTTTATTTCGTATTATTTGTTTTAAACATTTTTACTTTTGCTATTTTGTTAACCCCTATCCCCACAACTTCTAGCCCTGCATTCTTTTAGGACGTATTAGTTATGTTATCTCATATCATTTTTCTTTTACACAATTTATACACATTTTTTATTATTTCAAAACTAATTGTAAATAGAATGGTAACGAAATATGAAATTTGAAGGTTTCGTTAACAATACTTCTTGAATTAAAATGAATTTATTTCACTCTTACTTATCTTGAAAAATGCAAAAAACCTTTTCACACAATATTGTGCCCGAGCATGCTTTTTCTTTGAGTATGATGAGATGTTTTAAATATAATCAAAATCGTTAAAACCACTTTACAGGAAAAAATCATACAACATACCTCCCTGCATTTTTTAGGAGTGACGCATGCCATCTTATCCTGGTACTAAACAAGTATCTATATGCCAAAGATCAAAATCGTTAGAACTGTTTTAGAAAAAATAAGTGCCAAAGTGTCAACATTATAAATCAAAGTTTTATTAGAATATTTTTTTATGAAATAATCTCTTTGGAAAATACTCGTTTAGATATCAGTGAGCCAATTTTTAAAACGAAAGACCCTTTTAGTGAATTTATGATTGTGTGCTCTTTATATTTCATTGACAAAATTACGTGAATACTATGCGGTTTTCCCAGACACGTAAACATTTTATATATCAGCGAAATACTTGGGGCTGCATCGATTAATTTTAGTCTAGCCCGCGGTCTAGCCGGCGATAACGATTCCACGAAATTGATAATATAGGAATGCGTTAAAATTGCATATTTGCCCTTGAATTTTGATATAATTAATTCTATATTTATTTACGTATCTATTTCATTTATTGCACGGCTTTTGCGTACCTATGAAACAATCCCCTCTTTTAACTTTTTAATACATTGCGCGTTGGACGGTAAATAAATTTTAAAAAACTGTTTACAGACAAAACAATGCTACATCTTGGCTTCTCTTTATTAGAAACCATAAATAATTTAAAATAGAGGGCTTATGACTAGCCAATCTGTTGAGAGAGCTGAAGTTCGCAGGTGCTGTATTAGGGGGCTCAGAGGTCAATCTAAAATTCCTCGAAATGCCTAGCCATGCTAATTTGTTTTGTGACTTAGGGCCGGTTTATCAATACAGAGTTAACACTTAGCTATAGGGTAAATATCAAACGAAACAATGGGCAGCTATTATATCTTGTTTGACGTTTATCCTTTGGTTACGAGTTAACCTTGCATTGATAAACCGGCGCTTAAGAGGACAAAAATTTACCCTCTTATAGTCAGAAAACATCACTGCGGGTAGATCCAAAAGAAGTGCTTAGTACTTAATTACGAAATGACATAAGGTAAAAAAATTGTTATTTATTTTCAACAGGTATTTTTAGTTGTACAAAAGAAACACTTTACAAATAAATCAATAAAAATTATAATAAACAGAAAATGTGAAATATAAATCTCACCACCTTTTAAATTGATTTGAGTTCCTGTTTCGCCTTGGTAGTGTGCCTAGCTGTTATCCGCTCAGCAAGCTGCCAGGTACCTATTTGCTATCGCTGAAGTTCTGTTGTACAATCTATATAGTGGTGTTACTGAAATGTATGGCTCCAGATGTAATCGATATCCAAAAATTAGAATGTCTGGTGTATACAATTATTATTTCTATTTTGGTAGAAATGAAGTTTTTTAAAATTCGTACTCTCTTAAAATTCCTTGTAAAATTCATAAAATTTGGTTTGTGATGAACCGTCGGTGACATAAACATATTATTTTACTTAGTTGAGTTGGTAGCATCTATCTAGGTATCTCAATATTTTCACGCATTCACTAACATCTGATGGCTGTGCAGAGCTAAAATGAAACTAATGGAAGTAATTAGATTGAATATAAACAAATAAATAAAAATTATCTGCGTATGATATGATGTTCCATCCAAAGTTTTTGTCCAGTAAATCGTTGATAAAACAGCAGGAATAAGGTGGGACCTAAGATTGTTCCCTGTGGGACTCCAGTTTTTTTTATTTTTGTTAGTGCTAAGAGCATTGCCAATTTTTACTTGGTGGGGTCTATTTGACAGTTATTGTTTTACTAAGTTGTAGGCAGTACCTCTAATTCCGATCTTGTTTAGTATGTGACACCGTATCGAAGGCTTTTTGTAGATCCAAATTCATATGAACAAAATGATAGCACTAAACAATATGAGAGGCTTAAATTAATACAGGATTACTAATAATCTATTAGTGATATATATCCGCATACAGGGTTTACCAAAGTTATACTATATTTGTGTATTGTTGATATAAATACGAAAAAATCGTACTTTGAACGCTACAATATATATACCATGTATTTTTTTTGTTTTTGAAAGAGGTTATACCTTATTTTGAAACTAAACTTCGTATTTAAACTTCTCTTCACAATCGAAAAACTTTGTTAAATAACATTTTTATTAAAAATGTAAAAGGGTAGTTCGCTTAAAGTCGATTTCATATTTTTTAAGTATCCTGTATAATTTATCTTAAGTTCGACAACTATCTATGAATTCCTAAGAAAAGCAAAACTTTTTATAAAGCATGACTTGTTTACACGAGTGCTGTACCTCATTCGGGGGCACACTGTATATGATTTTTCGAAATTCAACAATGCCTTTTGATCACCTACATACTGTGCGATGTTGAGCGTTCGCGGCCTGCTGCTACATTTCCAGAAGTCAAAGCAATACCTACTTGATGTCTGTTTTCTTTTTAAAAGCACCTCGATTAGACAATGAATCTCCGAATTAAATAGAACGTTTATATTATTCATAGTAAAATTAGTCATGTTAATGTTATTTTATAATAATTACAATAACAGAAAGGAAAGTTAAAATAATTGTGGTGTTGCATTTTTATAATCTCGGGTTCGTGTTCTAACTTAAAATAATCTCGAAATCTGGGTCATAATCCACGCCAATTATTTCATAATATTTACTTATTTTTCGCGGTTGTATAGTTTTCAAATAGACGAACTAATTCGCCAATAATAATAAAATTCTAAATAACGCATACCGAAACTCCCATGATTGATACTAGAGGCATTGTATCAATAGTGTTACGTGTTTACACCCTTTAATAAACACCTCCAAACGTAGGTCCAATAATTGCAGTGCACTATCCACTGATTTATTAATCGTTAAATTGCAATAACTAGTCCTTATAGTAACACACTAATTATAACTTTCATTTACTCGCTACTATAATTCGCAATTTATTACTCTTCTTTATCTTATCTGATCACCTCATATCAGAACTGTACTGAATTCCGATGCGCTGGTCCCGCATCTTTCATATCCGTGGCGTTTATTCTCGATTAATCCAGTCTGTCATTCGAGACGTTTCTAGCTTATCTGTGATAATGGCGACATCTCTGGCCAACTGGCGAACTACCGTTTTACTCGTAATTAATTAGGCAGGCCTCTTTTCACTCTGCTGCCAAGGATTAAACCTCTCTCTGTAAGAGGGCGGCACATAACAGTAGTAAGCCAGGCTTACCTAAAACTCATTTTAAGTATGTTTTGGGTTTATACAGATAAAGAAATTTTAAAGTTACTCGGAACATAAAATTATGATCCCATGCAAGATTTCTCAAAGATAGACTTACTTTGATGAAGCACTATTTTTTTAGATAAAAGGTGCAATCCCACTGATGACACCAAAAAATACTCCGTATTATCAACGCGAAAAAAATCAAATTCAAAACGAAATATTTTGACTGAATGCGCACGACGTAGAACAGTTATTGGATAGTTATTGAACAATATAAATACGTTTACGAATATCAATGTTTTCTATAATGTTGGTGTTTGGGACCGAATTTTTTCAATTTACACGCCAATGGTGGTCACAGTCGGAACTTGGATGGTTTTTAACAAAAAGAGCACTTTTTGTTCGTTAAAATATACATTAATACGTTAAATCTGCGATAAATCGAATAACTCAAACAATTTTCTAGTTTATAACTTTTTGGATACACAAAATTCTCTCCAGAAATAATTTTGAAAATATTTGGTAGCTTACTATTTAAATTTTATTTCGTATGAATTGAAATCCTGGACACTACTACTGCGCTGCAGTAGGGCTTGTGATTTTATAAGCTTATGGAACTGTTCTCGAAATTTCGAGTTTCAATTCTTTTTCAGTTTGGAACCTTTGTGAATCACTGCTCTTCTTCTTATAACTTTACATCCCTATGTGGGTTTTCGCCTGTTTGGCAATTTTCTTCCATTCCGTTCTTTCACATACGGTCCTTCTCTATCGTCTCACTCCCATGGTCCTCTTATCCTGCTCCACATCTTCAATCCGTCTTTTACGTGGCCTTCCTTTGTTTCTTTCCCACTGGCTTCCATTGCATTACTTTTTTTATTATTTTTTCCTCGTCCTTTGTTCATGCTCAAGCCGCTCTAATCTCCCGCCTTTTATGAACCTAACAATATCAGTTTCTTTGATCAGTTGATCAAATTCATGGTTCACTCTTATTCTCTAGGAGCCATCTTCTTTCTGGATGGGGCCATATATTCTTCGTAGAATCTTTCTTTCAAACACTCGCATTTCGCACCCATATGTACTTATTTGTCATATCAAGGATTTATATATTTTAAGTTTAAGGCTTCTGTTTAATGTCTTAGATTTCATTAGTTTTTCGTAGGCAAAATAGCTCTTGTTTCCACTCAAGATGCGAGCCATTATCTCATTTCATCTCATTATCTCATTCATTATTTATTTGTGAACCTAGAATGAAATTATGGACATGTTCAAAGTCAAATCTTACAATGCGTATATTATTGTTCCTATTAATTTTTTTTTTTTTCATGTACTTTGTTTCAGTAATTTCTAGCCATCTCAACAGGGCTTCCTTTTCCAATCGTGTTAATGATTCTCCCAGGTCGATCTTGTCTCAGTTTATTATGGCAATGTCATTGGCATATACGCATAATTCTACTGATTTTGTGCCTATGTGGCTGGACATTGAAGTTTTCGGGTAGATGCTTCTGGGGTAAAGTTGAAGAGTAGAGTGGATAATGCGTCACCTTGTTTCACTCCGGGGTTTATGTTAAATGGATTTATTAGTCAACAAGTTTCCTTTTCTATCTCTACCTCTACATGCTGTTAATTTCGGCATGTATCACTGTGTTTGACCCTTTATTATTTTGTAGACTTTTCTGTTTTCGCTTCTACTATGATGTTCCAATTTTTTGCTTTATCGCTTCTCGTTTTTTTCTTCTGCGTACCCTAGCCGCTTGAAATCTTCTTTTCGGAATATAGTGCTCTATTCGCCCCTGTATTTTGTTGTAGACAGCACATTTTTGTTGCTTTTAGGATAGAATTCTTTACACAGTTCCATTCATCATCGACACTCAATCCGTTTTCTGTTTCTTGTAGGTGTTGTCTCAACTGCTGTTGGTAGTTCTGTTCAACTTGCTCATCTTTTAAATTTTCCATATTACACCTTTTAATTATATTTGACTTTCCTTTTGTTATGGTGAATACCTTTTGCTTCATGTTGACCTCTACCAAGAAATAGTCTGAATCAGAGTTCGCTACGCGAAACGTCCTGCCATTCTATATCCGTTTCCCATCTCTTGGTCGATCTGTTAGGTTTTGCTTGTTCCTGGTATTTTCTTGGGGAACCATGTGCTCATATCTATCAGATCGTTGCAAATTGGGCTACGCATAGACCTTACTGGTTTCTCATGTTTACTATGTCTACCAAACAGGCTGGATTTTGCAAAGTTTGAGTTTCTTTAATTGAGATGGGCGTGAAACAGAACGTTGAAGTCTTTTTATGGCTTTGGGTCAGAGACCATACAGCCAGTCATAATATGTTAAAATTAATAAAGATTCAATCTGAACCTAAAACAAAATGGTGTAGAGACAAGGTTAAAACAATAGGAAAACAAAGCTAACGTATAGTTGTATCTTAATATCTATAAAAAAAAAACAATGATTAGTCCATAGATTTTTTTGGCACCTAAAGCAATTAAATTGACTACGTTGAAGGGAGCCATCATATTGCAGCATGTGGACTAATGAGATGATATTTTTAACAAGTGGATCTGTAGCGGTTCTGTGCTTATTGCAAGCGAACAAAAGGTGATTAAGAGCGCCCATAACTCCACATAGATCACAAAGTTGTAACTACACCAATTTTGTACAAATGGACGGAAAAGCAGGCATGACCAAATCTTAGTCTAATAATAGTGGTAACGTATTTTCGTGAAACGTTTAAACTGTCATGCTAGAAATGTGATGGGATAGTTGGCTGTATTTTGCAATACTTTAAAACGTAATATTTCTAATCGCAAATTCCTTTCTAAAATCCTTATTTTACTATAAGGAACGTAACCAGACTGCAACCAACAGCTACTCTCCGGGCTATGTATGTGCCCCGCCGAGCACTGAAATACAAATTACAAGCCTGATGCGTTAAGTGTAATAATTGTATATTATCAACAAGAACGCTAATGCTTCGATTGCAACAAACACCAGCCGAGAGACAGATCCTACTTAAGCTCTCGTCGTCACACACCACTTGCAGACTGCAGTTTCGCGCTGTTGACTCTCGTCAGTGCAAGGTAGGCATGTGACGACCGACACGAGGATCCTTGGACTATTTGGTACATCTCGGTATCCACAGGATAGCGACATGCAAAACAATCTACAGGCACCATCTAGCGGTCCAGTGTCCAGTCCAGTTGCAATCGGAAAATAAATAGCCTTGGCTTAGCCTAGTTCAAATGTGCTTTTAGAGGGCAGAATATTAAAACATAATATTTCTAGTCGCAAACTCGTCTATAAAATCCTTATTTACAATAAGGAACGTAACCAGACTGCAACCAACAGTTCCTGGCTATGTGCCCCGCCGAGCGCTTAATTACAAGTTACAAGCCTGGCGCGTTAAGTGTCATTATTGTATATTACCAACAGAACGCTAGTGTATAGGAGTCAGATATAATTATAATTTCCTTTGAGTTTGTTTCTTTGACATAGCTTAAAACTTTGTAAATGGCAGTTGCCTCCAAGGTAAAAATAAAGCAGTTTATGTCAAGTTTGAACTTAATTCCTTCGCGTTCAAAAGGAATGAGGAAAGCGCAACCATTACCAGTGTAAATAATTGTTGGATCAATAAAGTGTCCAAGGACGTTGAAGTCATTAAATTTGGAAAGTATTCTAAAATTTAGAAACGTCGAACGTAAATTTGGCAAGTGTATTAAAATTCTGAAATTGACTTTAAGATTTGTGTATGAATTTATATGTACTTAATACAATTTTGGTAAGTGCATTGAAAAGTGTATATGGATAAGTTAGTATTTCAAATATGGTTTTTTGTTCAATAATTGGTTCTAACATGACTGGTTAAGAATGAAAGCAAAAAAATTTTGAATTTAATGTTTATATAAGAAAGATGTGGTTCGATTTTCTGGGACTCCAAAGATTTTTGGTTGATAAAAATTATCTAATTACTTTTTTATTGTATTGTGACTATTGGAGGTTAATATTAAAGAATTTTGAGAAATTGTGATATGAAGATTAATTTAAAAATGTATCAGATGTGTGATGTACGATAATACGCCCACTCTGTACTATAAGTTTAATGTGACAGCATCCGCGGAAAACGTCACTCATAAAGTCATAAACCCATTGAGCTCAAACAGGTCGCTAATTTTTCTAATACTAAACAAATTATGTATATCTGGACAAAGCCGGATAAACGTCGCAAATTTACACCCATTAATATGAGCATGCCATCTGCTTACAAACGGTCCGATTAAAATAATTTGGCAATGTCCTTGAGACGCTGGGACACTGCAAGGGTACGCATTTTAGTTGTTGCAGCGGGTCCTTTCCAGGAACACTGGCTGTAACGTTCAAAATAACCTTGCAAACTTCCGCCAAGCCATTAATTTAGAAATAAGCGATAATCTAGACGTTCTGCGCCGACGGCGGACTAACAGCATCTGCATTGCCTGATAGGTTTTTAATGCAGGAATGTAGGAACTCCTTGTACAGTATTTTGATACAGCCCAGTAACACATAAATGGCACAAATTTCTTAGTCGATAATTCGGGAAAATTGATTTTTCAGCTGGTCTTTCGTCGGTAATTGGATAAAAAAAGAACAAACCTTATTTCCTCTTTGGAGTCGACTTTTCGACAATCTTTATTGCTTTCCTCGGGACTAATTAGGTGAAAAGTTATACATTAAAATCAGACATAATATCATCGTTACCAATTTAACAAAAACATAAATATATATCCAATAGCACAAGTTAGCTTATGAATTTTTCAACGGATTAATAGAGAGAGTAACGGTATTTTAATGAGGTTGTAAAGTTTTTGTTGCGTTTTTTGAGTGCAGGGAATAAATAAACTGAACTATACATATTGAACCTGTATAGTTGGGAAGAAACTTATATGAGACTGTTTACATTTCATAATTAGCACAAAAAGTTAAACTTCAGTTTAGCTTTTTATGCTAATTATGGAAATGTGCTTTTCTTAAAACTTTCTTTCTACTTTAGCAGATAATCAAGTAACAATTTTCCTTGAAAAATCTTTTTAACAGTTCTGAATTTAGAAAGCGCGCCTACTTAAAAACCGCTTCAAGGAAAATGTAATAGTAAAGTTTTATGGATTTTTTATTATAACACGGGAAGGTCGCAGTAAACATAGAAACATTTACATTAATGTAAATCATAACGAACCCGTTATGAAAATATGAGCGTACCTACTCGCATTAGTAGATTGGTGTTTTGTATTTTTGAGAGCCCTATTTCTGTGGTCAGTTATTTAAATATGGCTTGCGATGAGTTTGCAAGGACATCATTTTATTGTTTTTATTTTTCGAGTCAACTATTCAGAAGAATTTTATGGAAAAGAAAAAGGATGTATTGATAGTAAAGTTATTCGAAATGGTTGGTTTTTTTATATAAATTCAACGTTGTGTATCATTTTGGAGGAAATTATTACAAAGTTAAAGCAAACTTTATTACACATAGCAATATAAATATGTAAATAACGTAATTACAACAAAATTATTTTTCGTTGTTCCCAATTCTACAAAAGGTCGAATATTTAAATAATAATAATTTTTGTCAGAGGTTTAACACTTTTATGTTAAGTTTAATATGTGGTACAAATAATATGAACAAGTTTCACATTCGCCCAACGTTTCGAAAATATATTTTACCATCTTCAGACAGATTGCCAAAACTGAATAGGGGGCACTTGAATAAGTTTTAGCTCTATCTGGCAATATTATATCTATTGTCAGACGATTTGAACACAGTTTGTTACTATTCTCAGACAGTTCAAGTGCAACACGTATCTTTTAACTAAACTTTATTATACAGTGAGCAATATAACTCGAGTTCTATGATAGCTAGGAATTAAAAAAAATAGAGGTAGACAACATTAAAAAGTCTATAACTGTAAATTATTTTCGAATATACAATGTACATTTTTAGTAGCGTCTTTCTAAACTCCTTCCACTCTTATATTATTATTATTAGAAGAACTCGATTTTCTGATAAACGTTTTTTTTTTGTTTTAACAAGATGGAGTACCTCACCATTACGGATTCCATGTCCGAGCCTATGTAAATGAGATATTTTTAAATCACTGGATAGGAAGAAGGGGGCAATTGATTGGCCAGCTAGAGCGCCTGATCTGACACCCTTCGAGTACTTTCTATGGACTTACCTTAAAGCCAAAAAATACGTTAATCGCCCGGTAATGGGAGTTTTAAAGAGAACAATTTGTCAAGAAATACAGAGCATGTCACCAGAAATTATCGACAACGTTGAAAAAGAGTTTATTAACCGTCTTGGGCTTTGTCTGGTTGCAAATGGAGCGCAATTTGTACGTTTAACTTTGTTGTTTTGAGATTTATTCATTTCTAAAAGTTTGTATATTTTAAACTTTCGGATAGTTTTTGTTAAAATTTCTTCTTGCAGCCTACATATCGATATTTAGTATTTTGTATTAAAAATATGCTCTTTGGCTCTTTCAAATTCCGTAACAAAAGATGAAGGTTGTCATTAAAAAAAAATATCAGTGACGCCATAGCTTTGTGAAAACTTGCCAAGAAAGTTAAAAATAATATCGAAAGATCTCATTCGATATAAAACTTTTAACATATACGAAGGATTTTCGCAAAATTTTTTTTATTTGTTTATGTTTGTAATAAAAAAACTATTTAAAAGATAGGGCAAAATTTGTTAGAATAAATAACTCAATTAATGAACCAAACATAATTCAGATTGGTATACCACAGGGGACAGTTCTTGGCCCTCTTTTGTTTTTAATTTATATCAATCCACTTCAAAGTATAGAATCTAAACGCTGAAATAATCTCTTACGCAGATGACACCGTTTCATTCTTTAAATCCAAAAATTGGGAAAGATTATATAGAGAAGCATCTATAGAACTGAGCACTGTCAACTGCTTGTTTGATAATAGTCTACTAACATTAAATGAAAAAAAGACCAAATTCATAGCTTTTTCTATTCAAGTAGTTGAGAATCCACAGACCTTAACTATACATGATCACGTATGCCTACGTAACAATTTAGTGAATTGTCCATGCACTAGAACCATAGAAAAGGTTAATAAGATTAAATATTCGGGAGTTATTATGGACGACCATCTAAAATAGAAAGAGCGTACTGATTATTTAACATCAAAGATACGAAAATTGGCTTATTTATTCTATCGAATAAGAGAATTCCAGAGAGAATTCCTTAACAATAAAATTATAATAATGTTATACAGGGCTTTAGTCGAATCCATATTAAATTATGCAATAATAGTGTGGGGAAGTACTTATAACAATGCTATAAATCATCTGGTAACGTGTCAAAACGCGATTGTGAAAATAATACACAAAAAAGAAAAATTATTTCCAACCTTAGAATTATATAGTGAAACAAAATTGTTAGGTCTAAAATATGTATGTATTAAAGCTTGCATCATTTTTACGCACTTCAATAAAAACTTATATCCAAAATACAGTCACCTATATGAAACTAGGAATAAAGAAAACCCATTACCAATAAGAACACAAAAAACATAATGCCAATATTTTATACGATTTACCGGTCCAAATATAACAAACAAATACCACCTGACATAAAAAATAAAAGAAATCCAAGAAACTTTAAAAAATGCTTGCATGAATTTATAACACAAAAAAAAATCTTCATTTAATATTCAATATAATTATAACATGTTAGCATCAATATCTTCTTCCAATTCTATTCCTCTTTAATTTTCTGCTAATGTCATGAAATATTATTACAATTATTGAGAGTCAACAAATATAACATACAATAACTATAATTGTTATTATGTAGGGACCAATCTTACACAAGAAAAGCGTCTTGTTAAGCTTAGAGTGTAAGGATTCATATTATTAGACACATTTTTGTAATTAATTTTGTAAATATCTTCAATAAAGTGTCAATAAACTATCAAACTTACATCTTTACTTTACGGCAAGCACTGTATATATCAGTGTAATGAATAAAATTGTTAATTTATTATCTGTGTTACATAACTCGAGGATATCAGGGTTTTGTCTTACTCTTGTATATAAATAATACATTCTTTTTATTTGCACTTTTAGTCCAGTGCCGATAATTTTTGTCCAAAAAAAATTCTTAGCAGTATATGGATAGTCGGAAAATTTAGCATTAATGGTATATAAATGGGGAAAAATTTATTGGACCCCAACAAATAACCGGAAGTAGGGTGGGGGTGGAAAAAGGTGTGCTTTTAGGGGTGAAACGTGGTTTTTTACGATTTCCGGCAAAACTAGAAAAAGTTAAATGCAAAAGTTGTAGATAATTGAAAGATCTACAACTTTTATTTCAACTATTTTTCAACATAACCTCAAAACTATTGAGAGAAACGTCAAAAACCAATTTTCTTGATATTTTATTTCTATCTCCTACAGAAATGATTCGATTTTAATGAAATTTGGTGGAAATGGACATTGTTATATCTCAAATAAGCTGTAATTTGCTATTTTTTTGAAGCGAAATATTTATTTTTTGATTTTATGCGAATTTAATTTGAAAAAAGGCCTAATTTTCAATTTTTTATTTTTCAAATAAGTTGATGAACGAAATTTATTAAAATTTCAGAACGGAATTTTTTTCGTTGAAACCCGATTGAAACCTCTACTTTAAGATGGTATTTAAAAAAATCATACTGTTACTTTGGAAAAATATTTTCAAAAATTGAAAAAACCAAAACAAAGATTTTTCAATTATATCTATCGATTTTTCCGTCATTGTCACGAATTCTTCATTGTTTATTGAAATAAAGTGTTGAGAGTGATGCAGAATGGTAATTTCCTTGTAATATCAAATAAGGGAACTGTGGTTAATTGTTTAAGGTTCGGGCTGTTGAGCAACAAATTGTTTAAGTAGTGTTTTTACACAAAAAAATATTGCTAGAAAAAACAGTTTTTGTTCAAGAAAAATTTTTTTTATGCTTCATGGGCAAAAATAAACTGAAAATACGTTCATTAAAACAAATATTTAAAATAGTTTCATTTCATAAAGTAGGAGTATAAAATCAAAATTTTTCACCTCATTTCTTTGGAAAGCTGCACTACACCATCAGATTCAACATAGTTTTCTGTTTCTTCAGGATCTCCAACAAGGTCTTCGACATCGTCAAGGTTCTCAAGTCTATCAAGATCTTTATTTCCACTATTAATTTTAAAATTTGTAGTTATAAAAGTAAATAAAAGTAATAAAATGGAGCATTTTATTCCATGTCTGCGACAGCCGCATCTTTTACTATCACAACCAGTTTCACAGCTGCAGCAGATAGTTTTCAGCAAACTTTCAGGAATTACTTCTTTTTCTGTCAATTTAGGCATTATTTCGGTTAGATGGTGTTTCCATCCCCAATCCATAGCTGTAAGTTTGTTACCAAGCCAAGTTTGTATCTGAAAATAGGCCCTGTAACAGTGTTGTTCAGCTGCTCCTTCAGTTGGTGGTAGCTTTTCTAAATTAAATGAACTTTATAAATAGACGCTATTAGTTTTCATCCATTTTCAGCAATTGTTTGTTTATCTGCATCTTCATTTGATAAATTTTATTTAGCTAGTAATGATTTCACAATAGTTGTTTCCTTTTCCGGCGAAACTGGAAGTCGTGTAAAATCAGGGATAAGTGAATTGCATGCTAGCTATCAGGAACGAACAAAAAAGAGCTGCGCGCGCGCTCGAGACAGCGTAGCATTTCATGAAATATTTATTTTAATGACATTATTTTCAGTTTATTTTTGTCCATGAAGCATAAAAAAAATTTTCTTGAACAAAAACTGATATTTCTATTTTCTAGCAATTTTTTTTAATATAAAACCGAATGTAAAACTATTGTTCAAACAATTTGTTTCTCAACAGCCCGAAGCTTAAACGGTTAATCAAAGTTCCCTTATTTGATATTACACTGAAATTACCATTTTGCACTTCATTTCAATAAACAATGAAGAATTCGTGACAATTGGAAAAATCGATTTTGAAAAAATCTTTGTATTGGTTTTTCCCATTTTGACAATATTTTTCCACAGTAACAGTATGATTTTTTTATACCATCTTAAAGTAGAGAGTTCAACAAAAAAAAGTTCAGTCCAGAAATTTTTACAAATCAAAATTTTGTTCATCAATTTTTTGATTGAAAATTAGGCCTTTTTTCAAATTAAATTCGCATAAAATAAAAAAATAAATATTTCGCTTCAAAGAACAGCAAATTACGGCTTATTTGGGACATGACAATTTTCATCAAATTTCATTAGAATCGAATCATTTCTGTGGGAGATAGAAATAAAAAATCAAAAAATTGGTTTTTGACGTTTCTCTCAATATTTGTGAGGTTGTGTTGAAAAATAAGAGAAAACATATAAGAATAAAAGTTGTAGATCTTTCAATTATCTGTAACTTTTGCATTTTAACTTTTTTCGATAGGATGTCTAGTTTTGCCGGAAATCGTAAAAAATCACGTTTCACCCTTAAAAGCACACCTTTTTCCACCCCCACCCCACTTCCGGTTATTAGTTGTGGTCCAATCGATTTCCCCCCATTTATATACCATTAATCCTAAATTTTCCGACCATCCATATAATTTTTTTTTTTTTTTTAAATTATCGGCACGACTAGTTTAATAACGGGGTACTTTATAATTACAACAAACGAAATAGTATTTTTCTTTTTTATCTTCTATGTATTGTAGAGAGTATGAAGAATCCAAGTTTTAGACCTCCAAACCCTTGGCAAATTTTTGTTTGGCCAAAAAAAACCACGAAATTTTAGCACTTTTTTTCAGTTTGTGGCCTATAACTTAAAAACAATGCATCCAATCGAAAAGTCATCTATTATCAAAATCAAAGAGCACTAAATTTTGCTTCGAATGGGTACCTCAAAGTTGAAATTTCATCAAGAGATAGGGGCGTAATTGGCAGTCGAATAACAACAATTTAAGGAAGGAGGAATCCAAGCGCAACAGGCAGAAATTTATTAGTTGTAGAAACACCTATTTCCCAAGCAGCAAAATTCGACAGTGCGGTGGTAATTGTTAGCCAGGACATTGATGTTCTCGTTCTCCTAACGGGCCTCGGAAAAAAGTAGGAGAACTTGTACTTCCAACCACGGAAAGGGAAGAAAGCAGGTTTATGATACTCAAACGCTTCCTTCAACTTTGATCCTACACATATCCTCTTCATGCATGCTACATTTTTTGAGTCATCTGTTTCTGAAGACTTGATAGAACAGTCAGGGGAACAGCTGATCTTGGCACTGTACGGACAGATGCACAGTGCCTCTGGACGAGCTGGGATACGAACTTTTTATAAAATCCGTCTCAAAAAAATCGTTCAACCTAGCACAGTTGCCACCAACATTGGATGCAGCAAGGTGGCACTCAATGCGCGCATTGAGGCGCATTGAGTGCCAAGTGCAAACTTGGCTGGGAAACGTAACAAACCCATGCCAATGGGGTTGGAAGAAAGGCTCGTCAGGCTTATTGCCTATAACAATGTTAAAGGATGCTGCCTGCACCCGACATGTTGCTGAAAGTGGTTTCGTGTGCATGCAAAAAAGCATGCAGCTGTCGGAAATCAGGCCTGAACTGCTCTTTGACTTGTAAACACTGCTCTGGCCTCTCACGTCAGAACGCTCTGAGATTGAGTTGGATGAAAACGACGACGAAGATTTCTTCCAGCTTGAGGAAGCTGGTGGTGCTGCTGCAATGAATCCGGAAGATAGGATGTAGTACGAGGACATTAATCAGCCTATATAGTCTAGTATACTTTAACTTGGCGTGTGTATGTATGAGTTAATATTTCCGTACGATTTCATTTTCTCTTGTACACAAAGATCCAGAAATATTGTCCACGTAGACAATGTTTCTGGACTATTGCTTTAACTTTGTGTACAATATGGGAGAAAATGAAATCGTACGGAAATATTAACTCATACATACACACGCCAAGTTAAAGTATAAAGTGTAAACGAATTTAATTGAAACCATATAAAAACTAATAGCGGGCAAAAACAGTCGGCATCTCTTTATTGTACATGGGCGGAGGTAAATAGAAATGCTTGTCATAAGAAAATAATAAAATTTTCGGGCGTTATTATATTATCCTCTGTTTCAAATGGTCTCCAGAAAGCCATGGTAAATTAGTAAATAATTAAAATATTTCACCTTTTATATAGTAGTAAATATTTATAAATATGAACAATAACTAACTAAACTCCTGCGCTTGATATTATAACAGGTATTTACGCACTGCACTGGCACATTAACAGCACAGCAGAAGTCCATCTTTGACTATTGAGAAGCGATTTACGAGTTTGTTTTTATACTAGTAGGCCTGTCCGTTTTATTATCTTTAAGCCAGTGCAGTCGTAGATGGTTCATTCAGGCTGATTACATTGCCAGTCTCGGACTCGCCTGCACAGTTTCAACTACCATTCGTATCTCGATACCATTGCTAAATATATAGGACAAAATGTCAAGTTCAGGGCGCACGGTCCTGTGCTTTAACACTGACCAGTTCCAATTATCCTCATATAAAGTATACCAGAGTATATTAACAACTGCACGCAAATAATTCGTTTTTTCCAAAACTCATTTTTACTTCATTTAAGTTTTTTCTTATACCTTGTATTGTTCTTGCACTTTGTATTTGTTTAATTTTTTTTAGGCTTTGTTGTATTACTACTATTGGGTAAATTTTTATTTTTAGTTAAAAAACTTTGGCCCTTTCTTTACATTATGCTTTTATTTCGACAACCCATTTTCTCAAATTAATATTGAAAAATGAAATAAAAAGTAATAACAGAAAATAATAAATATATTTCTAAGTTATAGGCTACAAACTGAAAAAAGTGCTAAAAATTCGTGTTTTTTTCGGCCTCACAAAAATTTGCCGAAGGATTCTACATACTCTCTACAATATATACAAGATAAAAAAGAAAAATCTATTACCTCGTTTAAAGTGACGCCGTTCCTGGAGTAATATTGCAATTTTGAAATTATAATTCGAGCGATCTGAGATGGTCCAATTTTTGACATGATTTTCGACATATTGGCGAATGCGCTCGGTCAAATCAGTTGATTTCTATAAACATTATTTGTTACCGATTTAAAAATGAAAAGATTTATGTATGTTTTTGCAAACAATAAAAGTAAACTTGGACAATTCAAATGCTGCTTCTGTAGCCTAAACACTAGGTAAGCGTGGCGGAACTCCAAACAGGTGAATCAGAGGAGGCCGTCAGTTCGGCGGATGTTTTCGTGGCCGGCTCAGACCAGACGGTCCGCGACTTGCGAATCGCTAGCACGGTCTCAGGCGTTGCTTCGTCCCTATGAACTGTCAGCCTCATGTGATGTGTTTTGTTTATGGACCAACATGCTTTGATCTTTTTCGCGCTGAAAATTCGAGAAGTAAATTGCACGGAAACGGCTTTCTCGGAAAACTGATGCAGTGCCAGACCAACAGAAAAAGTGATATGAAAACGAAATGCTTCGTGAAACGTGAATAGAGTTATGGTAGTAGTTATTATCTACGATGCATTTAACGCGTTGTGGGTACAGTAAATATTTGCAACGTTTTAAAAATGTTTACCCAAGTTTACAAATCAAGTAAATAGGTTTTGTTGTCTCTGGCGAAACACCGCGTTCGTGTTGATTTATTTTTACTTGCACGATAAGTAGTCTGCGTTGATAAATTTTAATCTGTGTTGTTGCAATTTTTGCTTCTTGTTATTGTTTTGACGGGTAATTTGTTCTTAACCAAAGGTTTGGAAGTATTTTCTTTGTGATATTTTGTGTATTGGTCTGTGATAATCTGTGAACGAAAAATGATGAAGAAGGAAAAGCCGATGATGTCCGTTACCGCTATTATTCAGGGAGCGCAGGCCCAGCACTGGGGCAGGACCCTGGCGGGTTTCGGGGCCCCTCATGTCCCCCTAGGTAAAGTTACACCCACACATATTCATTAATGTTAATTTTAACTATTATCTAATGTATGACTCTTAACGAAACGTTTCGAAGCCGGAATCTTCGTTTTATAAATAAATTAGAAACAAATTCCTTGTAGACAGTTTAAAAATATATCATTCAGCACTAATATGACGCAGACTGAAATTGAAAACAAAAAAATGTGTTTTTTTTTCGAGCTTCTAAAAGATATGCGAGAAAAATCATTGCTTTAACTTTGAATTTTAACTAAATAAACCTCGAAATAAACAGTAGAGTATTCGGGAGTTGGAAAAATGCCCCTATTTCCTTTCTAGTGCCATTAAATTTATTCTCTAAATTATTTTCCAATTAACATGAGATGCATTCACTAATAAGTATGTAAACATGGTGCTCCGTGTCGGTATGTTTAAACTTTGGGAGTAAACCGAGGAGTAAGCTATGTTCTGGTCTAAAACCCCAAGACTAAAAACAAGACAAAGGGGTAGGTCCACTTTTTATTATACATACAACATGCCCCACTAGACAGTGTAACACCTTTATAACTTTTTTAATTTCCAATGCTAAGAGATTATTGGGCCCTTCAAATGCAGAGCAATATGCGATACCAAGATAAATGGAAAAAATTAAAAAATCTTAGATCCAAAAAAGTTTGATTAAATATAAAATATACCTATTGAAACTAAAAATAGTGTAGTAAGAAAAGGCCCAAAAAATGAAGAGATAGGTATAGTCCGCATACAGCAAGATTATGATTTTATCCTGTTTTGGGTATCACCGGGAGTATATTCCTAAGTTTTGGACCTCGAAAACCTTGTGCTACTTTTTTTGTAATCAATTAATTTTGTATGCCAGATTTTTCGAGCTTAAAATGTGAATAACTCCGGTTCTATAAGTCGGATCGGGGCAAACTAAAAACCAGTCTCTTAATAATAAAATTGCCAATAAATCCTTGTTGGTTTCAAGTCTCTGAAGTACGTACATAGTTTTGTAGGTTACAAAACTGAAAAAACAAGAAAAAAACAGTGTTTTTTTCATGTCATAAAAAGACCCTGAAAAGTTGGTGTCAAAATATCGAACCCATTGGCCAAAATTGCATTTGTTATCTAAAATTTGAAATGTCCGCCATTTTATGCCATTGAGTCCAAATGAAAAATTATTTTTTCAAAATGTAGATCTCGACACCAGCTGTCGAATGCAATTTAAAAGAAATTTTTTTAATGTAATTTTGATTACTTTTTCTATATTTTTTTATAACTCAAATAACAATAATTGCAATTTTTCGGCAATTTTGAAAAAAAAAAATTAATTTTTTATCAGATCTGGTGGAGAATTTTGGGACCTTTAATTTAAAAAAAAAAGAAAGTTCATTTTTGTTAACGTGAACGCGAGATATTTAATTTTTTGCATTTTGCTGTTAATTAACAAATGCATATTTTGAGCTAAAATTTGGACTGTATCATTTTGAAACCTATTTATTTCATGTGATAAATTCAAACAAATTTTTATAGAAACTTATTTACAACCAAGAAAACACCCAATACCACAAAAAATTCTTGAAATTCTGACTTGTCAGTGTAAAGCCAGCTGTAAAAAGACCTGAGATGTCTATGCAGGAAGTTCGGAGCATTAAGGTTTAGATGGTAATATGCAATTATTATACTCAACGCGCCAGGCTTGTAATTTGTAATTCAGCGTTTGGCGGGGCACATAGCTCGGAAAGTAGCTGTTGGTTGCAGCCTGGTTACGTTCCTCATAGTAAAATAAGGATTTTATAGAGGAGTTTGCGACTAAAAATATTATGTTTTAATATTCCGCCTTCTAAAAGCACATTTGAACTACAATGTGTAAATTTGTGTGAATATTGTGGAGGCATAAGTTGCAGGAATTGTACAGAATGCATTGTAGTCGCTGAAGAAGAAAATCGTGAAGTTGAAGAAGACGATATAGATAAGATGAATCAGACACAGATTCAAGCAGTACCGAAATATCAGAATCAGAACCCGAAAGCGAGTGCAAAAGCTTGCACTTGCAGGCAAGAAATGTAAAATACATTTATTACGATTTTGTACATTTATAAGAATAAAATTGTTTATTTTTAAATAATAAAATGTTTTTACCATATTATTAATCCTCGCCATTAAAACGGCGGAGGTAAATAGAAATGCTTGTCATAAGAAAATAATAAGATTTTCGGGCGTTATTATATTATCCTCTGTTTCGAATGGTCTCCAGAAAGCCATGGTAAATTAGTAAATAATTAAAATATTTTACCTTTTATATAGTAGTAAATATTTATAAATATGAACAATAACTAACTAAACTCCTACGCATGATATTATAACAGGTATTTACGCACTGCACTGGCACATTAACAGCACAACAGAAGTCCACCGTTGACTACTGGAGAAACGATTTACGAGTTTTTTTATGCTAGTAGGCCTGTCCGTTTTATTATCTTTAAACCAGTGCAGTCGTAGATGGTTCATTCAGGCTGATTACATTGCCAGTCTCGGACTCGCCTGCACAGTTTTAATCACCATTCGAATCTCGATACCATTGCTAAATATATAGGACAAAATAACAAGTTCAGTGCGCACGGTCCTGTGCTTTACCACTGGCCAGTTCCAATTATCCTCGTATAAAGTATACATGTGTACGTATGAATTTGGAAATAAAAAATACTCATTTTCATTATTAACAGAAAATTAAGTTGATGATCGCATTTCGAGGAATAAAATAACATATATAAAAAAAGTCCTCTGTACGTTAAAAAACAAGGAAGTTATTGCATTTTGCAACTAAGCTCTATAAAAAAAATAAAAAATAATAACAAATTTTAAATAAAAAAAAAACAGAAAACTAAGTTTCTCATCATATTGCTAGGGAAAAAATAACATATTTAAAAAAAACTCCGAATTTTAAGAAACAAGTAAGTTATTGCATTTTGACAAAATGAAAAAAATCACTTCTTAGCTTAATTAACAATACTTACATTATAATGCTTGTAAATGAGTTTCTATAAAACTTGAAATTTGTTTGAATTTATGACATGAAATGAATAGGTTTCAAAATGATACAGTCCAAATTTTAGCTGAAAATATGCATTTGTTAATTAACAATTGGCCAGAATGCAAAAAGTTAAATATCTCGCGTTCACGCTAACAAAAATGAACTTTCTTTTTTTTTTAAATTAAAGGTCCCAAAATTTTCTACCAGATCTGATAAAAAAATTATTTTTTTTCCAAAATTGCCGAAAAATTGCAATGGTTGTTATTTGAGTTATAAAAAAATGTAAAAAAAGTAACTAAAATTACATTAAAAAAAAATTCTTTTTAATTGCATTCGAAAGCTGGGGTCGAGATCTACATTTTGGAAAAACAATTTTTCATTTTGAACTTAATGGCATAAAATAGCGGGCATTTCAAATTTATAACATAAGATAACAAATGCAATTTTGGCCAATGGGTTCAATATTTTGACACCAACTTTTCAGGGTCTTTTTATTACATCAAAAACTATATTTTCTGAAAGTTTGATGCAAATTGGTCTAGTTAACGGTCTTGGGCACTAAAATGAAAAAAAGACCGTTTTTTTTCGTTTTTTCAGTTTTGTAGGTTATGTCACTTCAGAGACTGAAACCAACGAGGATTTATTGGCAATTTTACTCGAAGTTTTATTACGAAGAGACTGGCTTTTAGTTTGCCCCGATCTGACTTATAGAACCGGAGTTACTCACATTTTAAGTTCGAAAAACGCGGTAAAAAACTTTAATTGTTTATAAAAAAAAGTAGCACAAGGTTTTCGAGGTCCAAAGTTAGGAATATACTCCGGGTGACACCCAAAACAGGATAAAATCATAATCTTGCTGTATCCACACTGTGCAAATTAAAAGCTTTTTCACTGCACTAACAGATATTTTTAATGGGTATTACGTTTTAAGAAGTATGCTGTGAAAATTTCGTTTGAAATAATACGTAAATTGTCAAATAGGCTCAGTGATTTACTAGTTAGCTTGAGACCAAGGAGTTCTGGGTTCCAATCCTGGTTTGGGTATGGATGCTTAGTGGCATGTCTCATGAGTTACCAAGAGGGTAATAGTGGACTAGACCATGGTTGTGTGAAAAGCAACACGGCCAGTCGTTGTGCTCTCCTAAGTTCGAGTTGCGGCAAATGACAATGTCGCAAGGAGTGGTTTTTGTGAAATGGTCTATATGTGCGTGTGTGTGTGTGTCCTGGTTGAGTGGTAGAATAACTGTGGCTGAACTCTACCAGGGCGTTAATATAGATAAGACGCTCAAAAATTTAAAAAAACAGCTATCAAGCAATTTCCAAGTTTTTGTTTGCCTTTTGCGTTTTGAATATTTTTTGGAAATGGAAGTAAGGTGTTTTTTTACTTAGATGCGAACCTAATTTACGCTCCAAAAAAAAATATGATTTAATGAAAATGAATAACGAAATATTTGTTCAATACAAAATATATTTTATTATCAGTTTATCGATCACCACTAGGATATTCTGAAGTATTTTTAAAATCACTGGAAGAAATACTAAATTATTTATTTTCTATGACAAATTTCATTATTCTTTGTGGGGATTTTAATATCGACTTCAAACCTAATAATACTCAACTAAACAGATGACGGGCTTTGCTGGGTATATTTACCACTTATGGTTTAAATGTCCTTATAAATTCTATCACTAGAAATGCAACAAACACCATAGCCGACAATATTTTTAGCAATATATCCACTAACCTTTTAAATTGTGAAGTTATCCATTATCAGATCACAATCCTCAAGCTCTCACAGTCAATTTAGCTGTGGAAAATATATGTAACAAAAAGTATGTAGTTAAAAGGTCATTTAATGAAGGTAACAATAATACATTTATCAATCTTATCCATTCCGAGAACTGGGATGCAGTTTGTGCAGATAAAGACTCGGATGGTATAGTTCAAGTAATAAATTCCCGAGACAGAAAAAACCTAACAAAAACTTTACGACATAATTATATCGCCGCGGGCTATGGCGCCAAGCCTGACATGAAACATTCCCGACGCACATTAAAACCCTATAAAGGTAAGCGAGTCAATTTGCGAACAGCACAAAAAAGAGTACCGGTATTTTAATCAGGTCGTAAAGTTTTTGTTATGTTTTTTATGTCTCAGTTTCTTCCTAATTGAACTATAAGTACAATACTTTTTTAACATATTTCCATATTATTTTGACATTGCATTTCCTAAAACAAAAAACCTATCAATATTCACAGACATAAATGTTGGATAACTCCTGAAATTAAGCAATGGCCTCTCTATATTAGGGAATATATTACATAATAGGATGAATTGTGACAATATTTTAGAGTTATATAAAACTGAGAAAAAAGCATATAAAAAAATATATCCAAGAATATAAAACTCAACTGAATAATAATATAATATGAAATTCTGGAAAAAAATCAAAAGCTGCCATGCCATTTTGTTGGATAAATTAAATGGTTACGGTGTTCGAGGCACATGTAACAAACTACTCCAGTCGTACCTTACTAATTGATCATAAGTTACTGCACTAACAACTTTCTAGGATGGAGTACTTCAAACTGTTCTTTCTGATAAAACTTGTATACTTGATTATTCGTTGTATGTTCAATTTTAAATGGTTCTTCAATCACACAAATGGAAATGAAAACTTTCTTGGCATAACGCTAGATAGTAAGTTAAATTGGGAAGCTTATACTAATACGTTAATATCAAAAATTAATTCGTCCTGTTACCTAATACGATTCATGAGAAACCAACTATCAGTAGACTCTCTAAGAATGTTTTATTTTTCATACGTACAAAGTATAAAATATGGGATAATATTCTGGGGTTCCTCCCTACATTGGCAGAAAGTATTTGTTTGTCAAAAACGCATAATTATCTGTATGATGAAGGTATCTTGCAGAGATTCATGTAGACCTTTGTTTAAAGAATTGAAGATAGTTACTATCCCATCTCTTTATATTTATAAATTAGTATTGTTTGTCAAAAAAATACTGGTGAATTTACAAGAAATATTGATGTGTACAGGTTGATCACAACAAGACATGGGAATGATCTCAGAATATCAGTACACTACCATAGTTTTTATAAAATAAGTCCATGTTATAACGCTATCAAAGCCTATAATGCCTTACCACAAGAATTAAAATCTATTAATAATACGCGTTCCTTTAAAAATCAAATTAAATTGTATTTACTTGAAAATACATTTTACTCTTAGAGTGACTTTTAAATGCATAAAACTTTTGTTAGTAAATTTCAATAGTGCAGCTGATTATCGTATTTTCTACAGTTTTAGTTTTAGGACTATTTTAGATATGCGTTTTCTTTTTGCTGCTCTCTTTGTTTTCATATATTTTATACATGTTATATATTTTGTGTTCTAATATTTCTTTTATATTTTACTGTATTGTAATAACTCTTAATATTTAATCACCCTGACAATGCTAATGTCTTTTTTGTAGGATCTATAGGAATAAAGTTTATTCTATTCTATGACGATACCTACCTAACTATGATTATGTAACAAAAATAATGTCACAAATTGGGATCAAACAACGAGTTTCCATATAGATTATCATTAATTTGTGTAGCTCCTACTAAAAAATATTTTGAAAATTATTTTGGTTCTTTTCTACATTATTTGTTAGTTAGTGTGATTTAGAGGTAGTCGGTGGGAGACAAGCGCTCACACAAACGGAAACCGTCCAACTTCTTCCTGGGTTAAGCAAATCACTTGGCAAATCACAGGACCTTTTTTCTCTGACTGTTAGGGATGAGTCTTGTTAGATAGTAAGATTATGTACTTTTGTACGAAAGGGCCTACATTCCTTTTGATCTTTCGATCTAGTGAAATTTTAAGAAAACGTTTACAAGAAAATATCAAGAAATGTTCATTTAAAACACAAAATGCTATAAAGTTGTAGTAAATAAACTTTTATTTTTTTAATTTTCTGTTATTCTGCCAATCTTGGACTTGTCGGTTTTTTATTGTGCTGTTACTGAAGGAAAGCGTGCATACCGTGTGTAAACTACATTTCGTGAGGAAATTACGTTTTAGCCGCACTATTCGTGTTTATATAATCTCAAGTTGGCCTTGATTTTACATTTTTTAGCAGAATACAAATATTTGTATGAAATGTTCGCAATATTAATAAAGCTAAACGTTCCAATTAAAAATAATATGAGGAATCGCGTCAGGTAATTTTATAGCCAATTCTGAAGCCATTAACATTAATGAGATGAAAAACTACTAAACATTAAATATCTAGATCACCTCATTATATTTAATATTAATATTTTATTAGCCCCTTAGTCCTCTCTATGTGTATGTATGTGTGTATATATATGAAGTATTATTGTACTTCCGGGTGCTCTCCCGCATCGATGGTCGACTCCTCCAGGAGTCACGGTTGTCTAAACGACGTTTCGGCAGAATCTCAACTGTCATCTGCAGGTTCTCACTGAAAGCTGCCTACTGCTGCTCCTCGTTGCTCGAATTGATTGTATTTTCTTTTAGCTGTAATTTTGTTTGTATTTATCGCACATTTTAATACGACATATGAATAAATTCCTTATTAATAGTACTAATAAATGATACCACGGTATCGATATGGTTCCATTTGAAAAAATGAGTTTTACCCCAAAAACCATTTTGGTGAATTTTATTTGCTCATAAATCACGTAATTTAGTGTTTTTAACGGAATTTCGATTTTTGTAGCATTACACGGGTTATTTAGAATAAATCGGAACCGTCATGGCACACTTAAATGGAAAACAAAAATTATATTATAAAAAAAATTGATGTTTGAAGTGTCACTTATTTGGCATCGTTGGATTCAGAAAATTATGCAGAATTCAAAAATTCAATAATATACAGGGTGTTCCATTTAAAAGTCGGAAATTAGTGTCACTTCCGGCAAAACCGGAAGTAAAAAAATAAATTGTATGTCAAAAAAAGTACCGCTTATTATATCGTAAATTTCAATCAATTATCTTCAAAACTAAAGGAGAAAAGGGGGGTTATACCATGATCCTGTTACACCCGGTATATAATTAAAAAATATATATTAATTTTTTTTTTAATTTGAATGTTCTAAAAAGTAGAAAATAAATTTTGAAGTAAATCAAACCCATCATTTTGTTACATTATATAATTTTTTTATGATATAAAAGCTTGTCGCAAGATTTTCCTGTGTAAAGGAGATTGCTCGCGACAAGCTTTTATATCATAAAAAAATTATATAATGTAACAAAATGATGGGTTTGATTTACTTCAAAATTTATTTTCTACTTTTTAGAGCATTTAAATAAAAGCTTTTTAAAAATATTTTTTTATATAATTTTATTTTTTACTTTTTAGCCTTTTGATGTGCTGTAATCTCCAGATATCGATTTTGAAACGAATCGGATTATAAACGGTAAACTCGTCCGCCATCTTGAACTAAATTTTTTTTTAGAAATTCGTAATTCGCAACCCCGAAAATCCGTAGATATCGATTTGCATGTAAATGACAAAAGTCGTCAAAGTCAATTTCTGAATTTAGAAAACCCCCAGATACCGATTTTGAGTTGAACCGGATCTTAAACGGTGAAGTCGTCCGCCATCTTGAAGTCGCCATCGCCATCCTGAACTAAATTTTTGACAAGAAATTCGTAATCGGCGAACCCGAAAACTTCAGATTTCGATTTTGATCTATTTGGACCATAATGACAAAAGTCGTCCGCCATATTGGCGCCGCCATTTTGAATTTCTAAATTTTGACCAAGAATTCATAATTGGCGATCTCCAAAACCCCCAGATATAGATTTTGAGTCGAATCGGATTATAAACGGTAAAGTCGTCCGCCATCTTGAAGCCGCTATCTTGTTTTTTTCTTACATGAAAATGTTAAATTGTATTGTGACCGGACTTATACACATGTGCAAAATTTCAAAGCTCTAGCTTAATTAGAATTAGTCGAAATTTTGATTGCAAGATTTGACCTAAACTAACTAACTAACTAACATTGCAAGTTTAATAAAAAAAATGTTGAATGATGAAATATGAACAATATTAGTATTTTATATATACCTATATAAATATATGTGTGTTGCCACTACATGACGAGCTATGCCTATATTTGACCTTCGTCTATAAAGGCTCCGCTTATTTCACAACAGTCAACAAATTATTAGATATAAATGCAGCACGTTCACACATTCAACCTTTTCAGTCGACTATGGCAATTACACAGAATGTCCTAGTCTTGGTTTTCATTTGTTGTAGGAGGCAAAAACGGATAAAATTTAATATATTTCTATCGTAGAACGAGGTGCCGCTTTAGTATTAAATGCCGCTAAAATAGTCAGTGCCCTATCTAAGACATTTTTGATATTATTGAAACTTAATGTACAAAAAAAAATACATACCACCAATAGAGTCAAATATAAAAGACACTATTTGCCCAAGGCCTGTTTGTGTTTTGACCATCCACTCATCGACTTCGTATGTGTATCTATACTATCTATCTGATACATTATTTCTCACCACTTTATATATTTTTATTAATTGTATTAATGTTAATTTTTAGGCTTTACTGTAAGTGTAATATCATAATTAATATATTTTTCTTTGATTTAAGGCTATCCTTGTACAAATGGTAAGTATTTAATATTTAATTCAGAGCTATTCAACTTCAGTGTTGATTTCAAGAAGCTTCGCTTATTCATTTCATGGCTATAACCGAAAGGGGTTCATTTAAGCTTTCAGTATTATATATTTAAATCTATCCAAATAATCAAAATGTATTGACGAAATATCGTACATACAGGTGTTTATAAAACTGCAATCATTATTAGAGTTTTTGATATCGTTTCGGATGCAAGAGCAGGCATTTCTTGGTAATCTTGGTAGATATTTTTTTCTTACTAGCTCGACGGACGTATTTCTTCTCTCAAAAATAGGTATTGATGTCTAGAGATAAGCCCGCCACTATGCTTGTTATAACTAATACCATTTTCTTTTGGCGTCCTTTCATTTTAGGTTGTCTAACGTGCAAATTTTGCTCGAACATCGCGTATAGTCATTTAATTTCGATACATGTTGCCTCAAGCAGATGTGTTTATGCTATTATACATCTGGGAGCCTAGCAGAAGAAATCTGAACAACATCAACACGCCTTATAATAATTCAATTAACTAACCACTAACCATATTAATTTTTTCTTCAAATATCTACCGAAGAATACTTTTTTGTCCATAAATAATATACAGCAATAACTTTATATGTTCTTTAGTATCGTTTACTTACATTTTTTAAATATAAGATTTACATATAGGCATAATTATTATCTAGCTGTTTTGGATCATCTGATGTCTCTTTGAAAAGGCACTAACTGAAAGAAAATGTTTCTGGAAACGTATGCTTTCATGTGTAGCAGTAAATACATAATTTGGAAGTTTAAGAATCTTTGTCGATTTGCTACTTCATAGAGCGGTGTTCGTATTCATTAATATGGAAACTTCGCAACTTTAGGACCCTGTGGATCCATCGTAATCAACAAATTTCTGAACCTAGTGGGAAGTAGAAATGTATTATTATTTATATTAGTGATATTGTTCAGTTCGGGACAAATTAATTAAATATCTGGAGTAATAAATTACCCATTTAGCGATAGATGTCACCACGCTCTAATTTACTATACAATTACCACTTTTCGCCTGCAGATGGCTCACTAGGTAAAATTTTACCAAGTTATAAAATAATTGTGTATATAATGGGAAGTTACGATGCTTCTGAGGCAAACTTTAAAGTGGAACTAATATTGAGATTAGGTGTTGTCGAACGTAGTCAGAGTGAACGGAGTTCACCTATATTAATGGTAAATAAAGATAATGGATCGCATCGTTTCGTAGTAGATTTCAGAAAGGTCAATAGTGTCTCTAAAAGACCAGCTTATTCTTTGCATTTTGTACATGAAATATTAGATCAACTAGGAACAGCTCGTTACCCATCAAGTTTAGATATTAGATCAGCTTATTGGTAAGTCAAATTAGAGGAACATAGTAAGCAATATACAGACTTTACTATACCTGGCAGGGGTCATCTTCAATTTAAACGTTTGCCATTTGGTCTCCATTGGGCCCCAGACTTGAAGGCTGTTGATCGAGGTCCTAGCTGGTTGTAGAAATCCACGCAATGATTAGATAGGGGTTTTTCTCAATCTTAAAGTGTAAACCAGGACAAATTCGTATACCAAAATTCGTGTACCAAAAAATAGTAAATGATCCAAAAGTCCAAAATCCAAATAATCAAAAATAGAACAGTTGGCAAGTTCTAACTCAAAATCTGGCCTTACCAAAATTGTCCAGAATAATACTTCTGAACGATACTCGCTAATTAAATCCGAATGAATCGAAATTTCAATAAAAATAATCCAAAATGTTAATTGAAAATATGTGAAATTTAATTTTTGATCCGGTATCAAACCGATTAGCAACCACGTGCCTTTTAAACTGAATTAATCACTTAGCTAAGTTTTCAGCTCAATTTCTTGATCTTAAAAGGTGTTTGGGTAATATTTATAACCATTGTAACTCACAAAAAACAAAAGGAAATGATAAAAACTTAAAAACTAAATCGATTATTAGGGACTTTTCGATCATTTAGATATCTTTATCATATCATTTTGTAGACAATTTTTATACACCAATTTATAATAGTTTATATTTTTATGGTATACATATCTATTTAACAAATTAGTATATTTTGCCAGTGTGAGCCATGTGTTGGCGGAAAGCCTAATTTAGGTGGTAATTCAAGTGACTATCGGTAGTGCAATTTATTACTATAGATGGGTGAATTGATCTAATATTATTAACTTGCGAACACCAGCGAAAGATGGCACGTCACAGCGTGCACGTTTTGAGTGAATACACCACCACCACACGTAGAGATATCTAGGGTTCTATTTCTTCCAGCCTTTTTAGATCTGTTGAGGATTTCTGTTGATCACCTAATCATGATTTTCTTTTAGAAGCAGCCACAGCTGCCGTGGCCTATCAACAATTTCGTTTACAATAAACAAATGATAGACTGAATCGTCCATCTCCTAGTAAACACATTGGTTGATCACCGATCAGATCGGTATATAATAATTTTTCGGGGCAGTTTATATTGTTTCTAAATTTTTTTACCACCCTGTGTATTTATTATAGGTGGAGTTATTTTCTAATTTTTTCATTAATACCTTTTGCACCTCATGTTCATAATAGAACAGAACACAAGTTTGTTTGCACGTATCAATAATAAGTGTTTGTCAAAAATGAAAATCTATTATACCATTAATATTTATTTAGCGTGCGATGCATAGTAAGCGGACTTGCAAATCTAAAACATGCTAATTTTATGGAGGTCTCACATCACATCGCAGATTCATGGCCCCCCGGCATTTTATTAAGTTGAGGCCCCGTATAGGAAGTCAGCCTCCGCTCGGCTTGCATTTTTTGCGTATTTGTTTACTCAAACGATAAACGATAATAAATAGATATGCTCAGAGTCTTGATGGAGGCAATGCAAAATATTTTCAGAAAATATTTGCAGCTATTGCAAGGCGTATTAGTCGTACGGGGTGTCCCAAATTCAAGGATACAGGAGAAAGGCGCGCTTATTGAATCATTGGAAACTCTTAGTATTGAATATTTTGAGTCGTTATACATATTTAATTATACAGTGTCAAATGTATCGATTTGAAATGTGTAACTAGACAATAAGCAAGAAATCTTTGTAGGCCTTCCATCCTTAAATTTTGGTCAGGGATCTAGTACATTAAAGTCCGCTTATTGTTTTTTTACTATGCATCTTTTGCGCATACTTCTGAAATTAGATTTATGTGTAAAATTTCGTGCTGAATTCATTTCTGAAAGGCGCAAAGCAATTTGAAGTTGCGTTCATTTTTTATATTCTTCACTCTTTTCTGATATTCAGTGAGGTCCATAAATAATGGATAAATTAAATATCTACGTAATTAATAATTTCTGAGTGAAATCCTAAAACACATTTTTTTAGCATAATTTTATACCTCCCCCTTAAACCCCCTTGAAATGACAGCTACCCCTTTAAAATTTTTAAATGGAACGAGGGTGCGTGTGATAGCTCATTTGAAAGGGTTTTTAATTCTCTATCCAGCAATATAAAATTTTTTGAATTTAATTTTTTTATTGAAAAATATTACATTTTTAATGTTACTAAGTAAACAAAAGAACATGAAACAGTTTAAATCAAATGTTGAACTAGGAGCCCGTAGCTTCCTCACAATAAAGGAGGCGTTGCTGAAATTCTTTTAAAACATTTTGTATCGCTTCCGGCGTGATTTGATTAATTTCTTGTCTTATCCGGTCTTTTAAAATCATCGACGTTATTTGGTCTGTTGAAGTAAACTTTTAAGCAACCCCCTAAGAAATAATCAAGCGGGGTCAAATCGGGAGAACGGGCAGGCCACTCAATTTGACCGCGTCTACCGATCCACCTGTTGGGAAAAATATTTTGACTCTGGAACTAAGGAATTTTGCAAGAAATCCAAGCAACGCGCGCCAGTTAATGTGCTATCAAAGAAAGATGGTCCAATAATTTGAGAATTTATAATTCTAGCCCAAACATTCACCTTCTCAGGATATTGAGTATTGGCCTCCATCTTCTAATGTGGATTTTCTGTACTCTAGTATCTACAGTTCTGTTTGTTGACTGTTCCATTTAAGACGAATGTTGCTCCATAAAAAAAAGAATAATAAATAATAGATCATCTTGGCATCTATTTGCCATGATTTCGCAAAATTCCAATCAGCGATCAGGTTCATCGTTGTTAAAAATGCGACGGTCAGGATACTTAGTATTGAAGATTTTGCATACCCGCTTCTGCGTTATTGTTTTATCATCACATCCTAATAATGTCAAAATTTCAATTGTTAAAATAACTCAACTTGATAATCAGCGATAAATAACTGGAATCATAAGTTTGCAGATTTAGCAAATAAAGAAATTATAATTTTTTCTTATATATAAAAAGAAACTCTTTTTACTTCTTTCTTTTTGTTGGGTATTTTGCCACCTGCGTATCAGAAAAAACGATACATTTCAATTGATTGTTATGACACAAAACTGATCGAAAAAGTCAGATTTGAGATTTGACAGATATTTGGTACATAAAATAGTTTAGGATGATACATTTGATTGTATGTATTTCGAAATTGTCAAATTTAATTTTCTTCAATATTAAAAAAAAATTATATTGCTAGATAATGAATTTATCCGTTACTTATAGACCTCACTGTATATAAAGTTAAAGAAACAGTTTTGGCTAGTCGAGGGTATAGGCGGATAATTTACCGTTTTTTTTTTTCGCTAATTAGTTAATGACGATTTTGTAGTTTCTTTCGACTTCATTCTATTTTGAAGAGTCCATGCCACTGCCCTCTATTCCTTCAGCCTTCTAGTATATCTTTGTTTAATCTGGATAACTGATAGTGGTTACAACCCGATTCTGACTTAAACTGATGATCACAGTGGGTACACTGGGTTTTGAAACAAATTTATATTTAGTCCAGTGCAATTGGTCATTATAAATGAAAAATAAAATTATATAAAAAATATTTTAAAAAAGCTTTTATTTAAATGCTTTAAAAATTAGAAGATAAACTTTAAAGTAAATCAAACCCATCATTTTGTTACATTATATATATATATATTTATGATATAAAAGCTTAAACATAATATTTTTAGTCGCAAACTCCTCTATAAATCCTTATTTTTCTATAAGGAAAGTAACCAGACTGCAACCAAAGTTACAAATCTGGCGCGTTAAGTGTAATAATTGCATATTACCATCAAAACGCTAATGCTTCGATTGCAACAAACAGGATCAGTCTTTCGGCTGGTGTTTGTTGCAATCGAAGCATTAGCGTTTTGATGGTAATATGCAATTATTACACTTAACGCGCCAGATTTGTAACTTTGGTTGCAGTCTGGTTACTTTCCTTATAGAAAAATAAGGATTTATAGAGGAGTTTGCGACTAAAAATATTATGTTTAATATTCCGCCCTCTAAAAGCACATTTGAACGATATAAAAGCTTGTCGCGAAATTTTCCTGTGTAAAGGAGATTGTTCGCGACAAACTTTTATATCATAAAGAAATTATATAATGTAACAAAATGATGGTTCTGATTTACTTCAAACTTTATTTTCTACTTTTTAGAGCATTTAAATACAAGCTTTTTTTTAAATATTTTTTTATATAATTTTATTTTTTACTTTTTAGTATTTTGATATGCTGTAATCCCCAGATATCGATTTTGGGACGAATCGGATCAGAAACGGTAAAGTCGTCCACTATCTTGAAGCCACCAACCTGAACTAAATTGTTGACTAGAAATTCGTAATCAACGAACCCGAAAATCACCAGATATCGATTTTGATCGATTTGGATCTAAATGACAAAAGTCGTCCGCCATATTGGCGCCGCCATTTTGAATTTCTAAATTTTTACCAAGAATTCATAATTGGCGATCTCGAAAACCCCCAGATATCGATTTTGAGTCGAATCGGATCAAAAAAGATAAAGTCGTCCGCCATCTTGAAGTCGCCATCCTGAACTAAATTTTTGACTAGAAATTCGTAATCGGCGAACTCGAAAACCCGCAGATATCAATATTTATTGATTTGGACCATAAATGACAAAAGTCGTCAGCCATATTGACGCAGCCATTTTCGATTTCTAAATTTTAGCGATCTCGAAAACCCCCAGATATCGATTTTGAGTCGAATCGGATCATAAACTATAAAATCGTCCGCCATCTTGTTTTTTTCTTATATGAAAATGTTGAAGTGTATTGTCACCGGACTTTACACATGTGCAAAATTTCAAACCTCTAGCTTAATTAGAACGAATCGAAATTTTGATTGCAAGATTTGACCTAAACAAACTAACTAACTAACATTGCAAGTTTAATAATAGTATATTCTGTAATAAGTTTGCAATATGCCATTCCAAACGAATTACAGACTATACTTTTTCTACGCCTATAAATTAGGTTTATTTGTGTGTATATGTCTATTTGTTTTACCACTGCAACGGTGAAACTGTCAATAGAAACGTCAACTGTCAACATAAACGCAAACAGTATTACAAATTGCACTACTACTGGATGGCGCCACCTATGCTTGTTACATTCTAGAGCCATGTAATAAATATTACATATCGGCCACTGGAATATAGGTCATTCCTTATTTAAAATCGACATCTTAATGCTCATAATACATAATAGGCGTAGCTTTTTTCTACGCCTATTATTTAATGACGAGAATCGGTGAAATCCTCGTACCTCCCACTTTGACGGCCCGTATCGTAAGTACGCGGCGGTTTAAAAAGTACGTGTGGCGCATCATCTTGTAGGAAATTTAATTACAATCGATCTAGCCCAAAAAAAGGAGGGTCAATTTTCTCATTCAAAAGTTACGGCTTCTAGAACGAAACTATGTCGAAAGGTAGCTAATTTTTCAATACTCTTAACAGATTTTTTCGCACGCCCCCCAAAAGTATCGTGGGGTACGTATTCTGGGGAGAAAATCAGAATGTCGTAAGCGGCAGGTGCGTGTGTCGTTCCCGTTTCGAGATACTGCCCCTGGATTGGTGGAATATGTGAGATTTCTACCTTCCGCTAAATTTGATGGCTTGTATCTCAGTCGTAGTGTCATTCTCATTTCAAAATCATTAGAAATTCAAAAATCACGGAAACATTCAAATCCATTCAATATAACTGAATTCCGATGTATAAACCTAATAACACTTAACTAATTATTCATAAAGTTAAGTAAATTCTTTTTTTACTGATTTTTGTCGACAACAATTAGATTAGATTAACAAAGGAGCTGGTTGTTTAGCCTTTACCACCGCGACCTTTTCAGGTCTATTGTGATGCTCCCAGAATATCTTCCTTATAGTGCCTCATCCAGCTTTGTCCTTTGTACTAGACTCCACAGCTTTGATAAAGGCCCTTTTGTATAGCTGTCCGCCCTTGGTTTTTCTTCTCCGAGTACTTGGAATCTCAGCCTTACCAGGCCTTCACAGTGGCACAATACGTGAACTGAGGTTTCTTTTTCCCCTTGGCAGAATCTGCATGTCGCGTCCTCTGCCAGGCCTATTAGACTCATGTGTCTATTGAGCCGGCAGTGGCCAGTTAGAAGGCCTACTATTACTCTGATGGCCTTCCTATTCTGGCTTAGTAGATCTTCCGTAAATTTGGCCGAACGTTCTTTAATGAACTCATTGGCCTGTCTCTGTCTTGGGAAATTCCTCCACCATTCCAGAGATTTATTTTGCACCCATTCCTTAATGGCTGCTCGTATGCATGGCTTTGCCACGCCACAAAAGGGCTCGAGTCCTATTGGGGGTTCAAGTGCGCCTTCCTTGGCCAGTTGGTCAGCCTTTTCGTTTCCTCTGTGTCCCTTGTGTCCTGACACCCATGCTAGGGTCACTCTGTTCTGACTTCCCAGCTCTGTAGGCGCCGTCAAGCAGTCCAACACCAATCTTGAGTTGATTTGCAAGGAACTGATTGCTTTTATTGCCTCTTGGCTATCAGAGAAAATGGCAATCGACTGGTTAACAGTGCCTTGTCCTATTATCTCCCTTGCGCAACAGTGTATGGCGATCACTTCAGCCTGAAACACCGTTGCGTATTTCCCTAGACTTATCGGGATATTGGCTTTTGACCGTGTCCCGTAAATCCCGGCTCCGACTCCTTGTTCTGTCTTGGAGCCGTCAGTGTACCAGACTGTTTGTGCTGTTATGGGAGGACCGTTTTTCCAATACTCTCTGTCTGGTGTAACAGTCTGAAAGTTCTTGTTGAAGTTATACCTTGGGACCATTACATCCGTGGGCATGCCTAGAATGGGATCTGCCCTCATCTCCGAGTAGAGTATAACTTCTGGTACTCCGTCCCGTGTTGCTGGCTAATTGGCGTTTGGCTTTGCATTAACCTGTGCACCACTGACCGAGCTTCACCTTGTACGAATACGTGTAAGGGTGGCAGGTCCAAGAGGACCTCAAGTGCAGCCGTAGGAGCAGTTTTTATAGCCCTCGTGGCGCACAGGCAAGCAAGGCTTTGTACGCCACTTAACAGCCTTATTGCTCCCGACTGCACCGTCTTAATCCACCATACCACTGATCCATAGGTTATCATGGGTCTCACTACCCTGGTGTATAACCACAGGTTCATTTTGGGATTTAACCTCCACACATTTGCCTACACCTTCCCAGGGCGAACAACAATTGTATTAAATTCTTATTATTTCATAAATTGGAAATAACATGTTTTTAAATGAGGGAAAATTTGTAATATCAAAGTCTTTTATACCAAAACAAACCAGGCCCCCAGAAATGTACTAAAATATTATATTAAAAATCACGTTTGGCCAAAATGTTAACAATTTTAGAAATATTGGGTATTGTTCATTGTTTTGAATACCACATAGATATGTATGTTTCAAACTTCACTAGTACTATAAATATTTTTCATAATATTATTAATAATGTATGACTATTTTTCTCCTCTATGATATTTCGATGTATAAATGCAGTACTGGAATTTTTATAACCCCTCTTTGTTGTTTAATCCACTGTCTAGACATGAATATGAATAATAAGTTATTTTTCCCCCTTTATTGCAATTTACAAGTCTGAATTAGCTATTCGTTACCAACTTTTGATGAGTAAGAAATGCCACGAATTTGTGTAAATCAAAGAGTGCGCGTAAAAGTAAAATAATAAGTAAAGTGGGAGTATTTAGGATGAGAAGATTGATTTAAGAGGCTGTCAGTGATCCAGTGAATTAAGCTTAGATTTATTATTATTGTCATAGCGGACGCAGCCAAATTCTATGCTACGGACGTAAACAGAAGCTAAACTAGATACTTCATGAATCATGCAGCACCAACTTCACGCCAGTGCTATGATTATTCACTATATACTCTCCATCGAAAAATTATTCGAATGTTAAAATACCTTACAATTTTAAAAATTATATTTAGCAAAAAGTCATCAGTTTTCTTTCTCAGAATTGACTAACAATGCGCGTTACTATTTTTAACATTGATAGCTTATCATCTCATGGTCAGAATGAATATTCTAGTTTGCTGATGTCTTTTTTCCCAAGTCCCAATTAACTCTTGCCAGGGTGTTTTTCCTCATTGGTAATGTCAACTAATGTCTCTCTACACTACTGCTTCTAGGCCTTATTGTGTTTCTATGTTATATTTATATTTCTTTCAGTGTTTCTATGGTATTTAAACATTTCAGTAATTTGGTGAAGGAGGTTTCCTTTATAACTGTATATTGAATTTCTGCACTTAACGAATCACTGTATTTTTGTTCAGAGCGCCTCGAAGTGCTATAATACATGAAGAGGAGTGTTAACTTCCGTCTTGCATGTCCTGGAGTTGGACCATTTTTCACTTTCGTTCTGATATGTTTGTTAAATGGCCGATACCCTGTGAGGACTTCAGTTAATTTACTTATTTTCTCTTTTTTAAACATAGATGTTCCTTTGTTTTTCTTTTAGATAAATGAAAACTTGGAATGTCTCAACCCAGGCAGCTCATCCCAATACTGTAGATGTTGTCTTCTCATTTTTTCCCTGATATCCCGCAAGTTGGTTCAAGTTTCTGGGAGAAATTGTCACTACATTTTCTAGATAGTGAATCAACTTGATAGTGTTGTATTATGCCAGCTTTATTAGTTCTTTATGTGCACTCCAGTACTATTGTAGAGATGATTTTGTGGGCGTTATCGTTTGGGAGGGGGGGGGGGAGGGCAAATCCTAAAGAGCCTCTAGTACTGCCGTTAGAGTTGTCAACATTGCCTCCGCTATTCCTAGGCATGCCATTCTTTAAATTTTATCTAGCATAATTGTATTTTATGACACCAAAACAAGGATGCGTAGGTTAGAGTAGCGTGGTCGCTTGTATAATCCCCGTTTTGCTGAATATTCGTCTGCGAGTTCTTAATATCTTTATGAAAATTTTTCCGTTACTTTTTGTATATGCGATTGTATTGTAGTTTTCTATCCAGGATCACCCTCAAATACTTGATGTATGTTTGTCCCATAAAGAAGCGACGTTCTAAAATTTCTTAGATCCTTCTTCCTCGCGAGTGAGTTTAGTTTCCTGCGAGGTAACAGAAAGGCCTTCATTTGTATACCATTCCTACACAGTATTCAGTGCATCAAGTCCAATAGTATTCCCATATTTTCCCGAGGTGATAATGATAAGGTCTTTGGCGCAACTCTGGACATAGACTTGGACTTCTAGCTTCCATAGGTGCTTATCGACTATGGGATTCCAGCCCCTGGTGACCATTACCTCTATGGATGTTTGTTTTTTCGAAACTTTACAGAGTCGCTCAGTTTTAAAAAGATTGTAAAGCTCCATTTTAACGGCCTCTAAATTCGACGAAATCACGCCCAACAGATGGCGCCAGCTTATTCCAAATGAAGACTGAACAAAACAGTGCGACAGTTAATATGTCACGTCTATGTTGTGTTTTGAATATCTTTAGTTATATGCACATTTGGAAAATGAGATTGGAAGATAAATTGAGATCGCGTGGCATTTTTTCCAATAATCAATCGAGGAAGTCGAATGGGTACTTAAAACTGCCAACTTCATGTAACTAATATCCTCACCGCTCTAGTGTCTATTTGCAGAAGATTTGTCGATCCTCTTATGATTTACTCGAATATTGCGCAAACTCCACCAATGCGTTGTCGAACCTTACCATATCTAGGGTTTTATAGATGTATACCGGGTGTCAACGGGTCATGGTAGACACCCTTTTTTTCCTTATTTTTTAGAACATCAGATTGAAACTTGGTAGATGTATTATATACTCAAGAAAACACTATGCGCATGGCATAATTGTCATTTTTTCCCCTTTCCGGGTCACCGCAAATGACCCCAACTTTTGATTTTCAAATGGAACACCCTGTATATTATTATATTTTTGGAATTCTTGAAAAACTCTGCGTACAGTGATACCCCATAAGCGACATTTCAACTTCATGAAAAAAATTTGACTCGAAATTTGTTGGTGCATCTAGAGTGCCATGATCAGAAAATATTGCTTGTAATTGATCTATGTGATGTCAGAAAAATCAAATTGAGCATACAAATTTGAGAATGTGTATTTTGTGGGCCATCAAATTTGGCCTGAACAATTTTTTCATCAAAACTTAATTTTTTTCAAATGGAACCATAATGGTACAGTGTTACCATAAAATAGCATATGTTCTAAGGAATCTGTGGATGTGCCCAAATGCAATTTTTTCTGGTCATGCCACTCTAGATACACCAACAAATTTCAATTTTTTTCATGGAGTCAAAATGCCACTTACGGGGTATCACTGTCGTCAGAGTTTTTCAAGGATTCCAAAAATATAATAATATACAGGGCATTCCATTTAAAAATCAAAATTTGGGGTAATTTCCGGCGAAACCGGAAAGGGGGTGTCTTCCTGATCATATTATTATGATACATCTACCAAGTTTCATTCCGATAATAAGGGAAGAAAGGGGGGTCTACCATGATCCGTTGATACCCGGTATATGCACTATCAGTCGTTTTTTCTTAATTGTCTCTCAAATCCTGAGCCTATTGTACCATTTCCCAGAGAATCTGTAGACTCTCATCAGTCAGATATCAGTTGTACGCACAATATCTTTGATGAATAATATTTTTGACTAATTACTATCATGAGTTCATAATGTTCACGTGCCAGTAAAATGCATGGGCTGATTTCTTTTTAGTGCCTTTTTGTGTATTTGTGCCTTTATTTTAAAACTGCAGTGCAAGAGTCCTTTTTCATAAGGATGTAGCTCGGGATGTAGATATAATTTTGTTATAAAGCCTGAAAATTGACAACAGTAATGTTAAGTTCTCCTATGGGACTAGTCAGCCGCGTTTGCCTGTTCTAGTTAGGATCCGACATTTAGGATTGGAGAAGGCTGCTTAGGGTACATCAAAGGGCTATACGAAATACATGTGAGAACTACAAACTTCCTTCTTCGTGCAATACTACATGAACAGTTCTTTCTGAGAACGAATTTCGGATTATTGGGCGTGCAAATAAAACAAAATACCAAACAAAATACTTCTCTTGGATATCACCAACAGTCTTGAAGGGTACTGGGTTGTTGATTTTTTTTTCACGCCCTTGCAGCCATTTTTTATTATATATTATTATATTCGTAATTTAATATATATTATTATATTCGTAATTTTTAAACCAATAATGTGAGACAACTTACTTCTTGAGTACACCCTTCTCGTTTTTAATTTCCAAAGCTAATATGCAACTAGATTCATTTCTCCAGTACAAGTAGTTCGTTACATCGATCGCATTTATTTGTTTTTTATTGTTTAACGTTACTTGGGTAAATAACAGAAAAGCAAAGGCCCGAGATAGGGATCTTGCGGTATACTTCCATTTGAAAGCATGAATTTTCGAATCCATTAAACGAGCATTAAATCAGGAGGAAGACTGTACAAATGTCGTAATTTATTTGGCAAGCGACAAGTAATTTTAATCGACCATACGTACGGTTTGGTATTCTGTATTTGTAGCGATCGATTCATTGCTCCTAAAATAATTATAACAGCCGGTATATACTCGTTTTAATTATTGCGGAATGATCTGAATGACAATGCTTGCATAGCACATTAATATTTGATAAGGCACATATCTTGTGGTTTAATGTTTAGTTTGTTTTGGTGGCCTCAACCGTGGGCTTAATAAATAATGATTGTTTTTGGAATATGATTACGGCGTGAGTGGATTTAACAATGAAAGTGATCGAATGGTGTGGGAGGAAGACGAAATTAATGTTTGCATTCGGACGGAATTTTCTTGATTACTAAATTCTGTTAACATTTGTATCTGCTTTTGATTGGCTTAACTCTTTATTAAAATTTTGTTATTGCATTTTTTACAATATCTCGCGTTCTATTAATCGGACTGCGACCGAAGAAATATAAAGCTTTCCCTAATAAAATGACGAACAAGATCGATGTTAACAGAGCCTTAAAAAATTAAGAAATTAAAATATATGGATTAGTGCTTCCGACCCTCCAAGGTCTCGGTGACCGTGACGTATTTTTTGCATGCGGAACTAATGGAACGTGATGAAAAAGAATGGATTCTATTGTTAGGCAACCTTGAAACTAGAGATTGCCCATTTACTGTGGCGGAAAATTATTAGAATTACGAAAAACTCATGAAAACGTAATTTAGTATCGTAAGTAGGTAGTAGGTGTTAATAAATTTGCAAGGGAAACATTCTTATTGTGCAGTGCAAACTTTAAAATATCTATGATGAACTCGTAGATTTTTCCGCCTACCAGTTCTAAGAACTTTAACTTAATTTTACTATGCTGCATAAATTGTTAGGTGCATCTTGGTTTCTAATGCCAATCTAACAATTTTCAGGGCACATATGTAAACTGAAATTATTCACTGTCAATGCAAATACCTGAAACGAAATCTCACGCAATAATTAGTAATTTGTTCAGAAAACCTCGAGGGCATTTAATATTGCTCACTCACCTCTGTTACTAAGGGCAGTGGCGGCGCAGGATTTTTCAAGAAAAGCAATCGGTATTCAATTAAATTGTCAATTAGTCACCTGTGAACTACATTACGACGATTATTTTCCTCTGTTGTTTATGAATATTTTTTTAAGTTTTCGTTAAAGATTTTAACCTTACCACAGGTTACTAAAATTGGTCCAAAACCGAAAATTGAGATAACATCAAATCTTTAAGTTTTGAGGTCCCAGGAACCCAGAAAAGTGGTGTCTGAAAAATGTATGTATATGTGTATTTGTGTATGTGTCTTAACACGATAGCTCCGGAACTATTGAGCGGATTTGGATGAAACTTTGCATGAGGGTTTCTTTAGTGCTCTAGAAGATCTGAAACGTTTTGGTTGAGATGAGATCGCATTACGTTTAATACCGTTTTGGCACAACAAGTTGTTTATTTTATAATAGGTCTGTCCACAAAAAAATTAATATACATTAAAAATAGTGGAAAATAAAGATTTTTAACTAATAATAACAATATTAGAAATGTGGTTGAAGAAAGTCGATAGAAGAAAGATAAACGCGTATGACGTCACATGCTTGCAGGCGCCAAATCATCCGTACTCTGCGTTAAGTTTATTCCGTGTCACTCTCGTTAGAGAAAAGTTTGAATTCACGGCAGTAACAATGCCTTTACTATTTGGAACGTCAAATAGAGTTTGTTTAGTGTTGGCAAATATGGAGGAGGGTTTCCAGAATGAAGATTCACATAATTTGCCGAACGTAGACGTGATTATTATGGTATTCGATTTTTTTTAAAAGCACAGATAAATATAACTATGACAAATATCAGCAAAAATATCCGGCCTGTCCTAGCTCCTAACGCAAAATTAACTACGTCATTATAGCAACACCTAGAGTATCGCAGCGCATATCGCGTAGCAGGCATATGACGTCACCCGCCTAGCCTTGCGCCAAGGGAGCGTTTTCAAGCCTCGACACGTTGAGGTAATTTCTATTACAAATAACGCCGAAAGGAAATGACTACTTTTTTCAAATTTTGTAGGGGTCTATAACACATATAAATCTATCATTTCCAATTAAGAACTAAATTTTATGGACAGACCTATTACTTACAATTTGCAATCAAACCATTGAAAAGCAGTTAAAATTTCGATTTCAACGATATATCACTCTTGCACCATTTCGATTTGGTTTTCGTGAAAAAAAAAATTAAAGACAAAGCAAATGTGAACATAAGATCGCCTTTCGCGTGGCACGGTCGATGCGCCGCACGTTACGTCTATTCCTATTCAGCAACTATACGCATTTAATTTCAAATGTTTTTGAATTGGAACACACAATTTAGTGCTCTTTTCGGCTTCAAAGATCCATCGGGTGGTGAGGTTCCAGCCGCTTCCAGTAGCTGCCGGTTTTTAAAAAAGCTTTTGATGATTCACAGGTTACAACTACGGTTATGCGCAAGCACCTTTAATAATGTTTACACCGTGACTCATGAGCTAATAGGGAGTTGTTGAGCAGCCAGACGTAAAATACCGTAACGCTACTTTGAAATCTACGCATGCGCAGTTTCTATTAGGAAGTCTACGTTATTTACGGACAGATAAAGTTAACGTTGTATATGTACGCTAACGTTATACTTATGTTTTTTGAGGCTATGTTCTTACAAAACTACACACTAGTTTCAAGGTTTCAAAACCCAAATGACAAAAATACCGTAGAAGTAGGATTAGGTTAGGTCAGGCTGTCAAAGATGCTAAATGTTCTTATCAATGGTCAAAGATAACAACTACTGATTATTAAGCTGTTCAACAAGTACTTTTTTGGTATGGTCGAGGCAAGAATTCAAGCGATGCACGTCACAGATCGATTCTATAAATAAGACAATACTGATAAGAATCATGTAGCCCCATTAAACTGTACCTATTTCTGAAAAAAGGTTAATAACTGGGTGTCAAGAATTACTCTTTTTAATGTAATTAATGATAAAAAATTATGTTAGTATTAAAATTTCTTAATGAGATCACTCGTGACGTGCATCGCTTGAATTCTTGCCTCGACAACACGTTATTTGTAGATACGTAATGAAATAAAGTTTACCGTATCTTGATAACGTTACGTTATTTTGGTTGCTCAAGAACTCTCTATTAGTAGATAAACTTAAACTACACAGAAATTGATTTCGGACCAGCTTTATTGACTTTCTCTGAAGCTCATCCTTATTTTGATAGTTGGCAATATCCTGCTCTTTTCCCGCGTCGATTGGGAGGTCGTTAGAATCGGTAAATTGGTATTTGCCTGAAAGAAGATAAAGTTATGTCGTTCGGGAACACCACTAATGTCTTTTATCAGTGTACAGAATACAGCCAAATGTATAGTTAGTACGATTCAGTCGACATAGATCAAGAAGTCGTCAGTATTAATACAGATTTAAATTATGTGTGTCAATACTCATGTGATCGTGGATTAAACTCAATGCTCAAAAATCTGTTGCTATTATTTTGTAATCCAAACACTTACTGTTCACTGACTACTTGTGGTGTATTTACCTATTCATACTAGTCACTTGATGGTCTACCATAAATTGTATATTTGGGTAACTAGGAAATAGGAGAAAACAAATAATGATAATTTTTGATGGATATAGATTGAATAAACAAATATTATCCAACAAATCTTTTTTATGGTTTTATCTACTATAAATTGGTGACCCCGACGTGATTGTTGCTTTTGTGACGTTTGGTTTAATGTAGTTTGAAATTAATTGTAAGGGAATTAAATAGTGGTAATAAATCTGACATAGTAGATAAGGTAGTAGTATGGGCAGGTTGGTTATAATCAGTTGAGACTTACGACGGGTGGTCGACTTGGTACATAATTAAGTTTTAGCACGGCTCCCAAATCTTGTCGGCGATATCGATAATCTCGTTGATATTGGCCTTACCTGAAGTGGTAATTGCGATGTAGATGGGTTTGGCAATCGTCTTTGCCAAAGTTTTACCATTACCAACAAATCTTGGCTGACCATATACGATCCTCCGGAGGAGCTGACCCGGAGTGAACTGGAACGGACAGGGCAGCTGCCTGGAACACGAAGGGCAGACTATTGGTGCGACTCAAGCCGGGGTCACCAATTTATGGTAGGCCATCAGGTGGCTAGTATAAATAGGTGAATACACCACAATACTCTTGTAATTTATACATAAATGATACAGAATTATTATTCTTAATACCTGTCAAGAGCTTGGGAATTATATTTGGTAACGATTTAACGTTTGAATCATTTTACTACATGACTGTAAAAATGTTAAGCCAAGCTGAAATCACTATATAAGGCTTTTTGAAATACATGCATACATTTTGTTCCGTGAGTCCTTTCACAATGTGAAGACCAGTGCCATTTTTAAATTTAATAAATCAAAAGGCAAATTTAATTAGACTGAACCTTTAATACAGCCGAGATGACATGTAAAGTCTACACAAAATGACCAATTTATAAATAAAACTGTAAATGAACACACATAAAGTTGATATTTTACTTAAACTTAGTTATTGTCAGACTCGAAATGCAACCGATTACTATCAATACATGCTTGAGCTCGTTTTAGCATGGAATCACACACTTTTTAAAATAAAAATTAGTAGCAGACTTAAAGTAACAAGCACATTTGGAAACCATTGCTGATAAAGTGTACTTGACGAGCATTTTTGATCATACCATACATGTTGATTTCCGTAAACATACAGTTACTCTTTAGTTGTTTATCTGTAATATTTCTTTTTCCGCTAGCGCATGCGTGGACTAACAAGTTTCGCTCGTCTGTCGAAAACATCCTCGACACAAAAAACGTCACTTTAACTCCATATAGGACAATATATCTATCATTAGTTTGCTCTCTATGTTATATGTATATTTATGTAGTTGACTACAGCTTTCAACCTTTATTTTTATTCTTATTTCTTTCATTATGTTATTATTATTTTACCTACTTCTGACTGCATACAGGGTGTCTCACGATGAACTGCGGCGTTCGATACCTCAAAATGTGAATATTGGAATTTTTTTAAAATTTGGTAGTAAACTAATGTCGATGGGGGGCAACGCGGCTAAAATATTTTCAAGATGGTGGTACTTCCGGTTATACCGGAAGTAGATATCAACTTTCTTATTTTAAATGGGACACCCTATGCTGCTGACATATTTGGATTGTACGCAAAATCCTAGGCCGATTTTGTGTGTCATATCTTATACCTAAGTCTCTCCGTTTTTGACATATTTCAATTTTTATGTCAAAAATGACGTTTGCAGGCTCTAAAAGAATTATCAGTTCTTCCTATAAGGAAGCCTTTATTATCTAATTTGGTTGGATTCTTTATTGAAAAAACCTACTTTAATATAATTTTTATAATATTTTGATAAGTATTAATAAAGAGTGTGTCTTATTTTAAATGGGACACCCTATGTATTATATTTGGATTGTACGCAAAATTCTAGGCCGATTTTGTGTATCATCTCTTATACCTAAGTCTCTCCGTTTTTGACATATTTCAATTTTTATGTCAAAAATGACATTTGCAGGCCCTAAAAGAATTATCAGTTCTTCCTATAAGGAAGCCTTTATTATCTAATTTGGGTTGGATTCTTTATTGAAAAAGACCTACTTTAATAGAATTTTTATAATATGTTGATAAGTATTAATGAAGTGTTAAAAAAATAATAATAAAAATGAAATTGAGAAAACTGTCAAAAATCAATTTTTTCAAATGGAAACCCCCAATTTTTATAATTTTATCTTATTTGCCATTAAAAATAAGGGTAAGTTTGTGTATTCTGAAAATTTTTAGTTTTCGAAATACATATTGCCAATTCAATACTTATATATGGGGATTTTGCTATGGATATGACGGACTTGAATACTAAACTATTTTATGTAGCTGTCACTTATTTGACAAGTATTAATTATCATGCCGGGGCGATTAAATTGGGTATAAGACATGATACAAAAATCGGCCTAGAATTTTGCGTACAATCCAAAAACGTAATAATATATAGGTTGTCCCATTTAAAATAAGCAAGTTGACATCTACTTCTGGTATAATCGAAAGTACCACCATCTTGAAAATAGATAAATTAGCGGAGTTACCGCCATCAACATTAGTTTATTACCAAATTTTCAAAATGTTCCGATGTCTACTTTTCGAGATATCGATCGCCGCAGTTTGTCTTGGAACACCCTGTATATTTATGTATTTTTTCGCTAAAATTCTAGTTGACATTGCTATTAGCATTTGTTTACACCTCATCAGGTTAATTAATACTTATTATTGGTATTATTATTGCAAAATAGTTAAAATCCATCTCTGGTTTGCTCCTTTCGCGCGCCTATGTCACAGACATTCTCTCCTCTCATCTGACAGACTTTTGAAGGACTTCCTTTTTAGGAATAACTGCGGTCGCAAATGGTATAATATAGGTCGAAAGGAAAACAAACACCTTGACTGTGAATTTTTTTATTACTATTTAAAATTTTTATGAATGTGTTGGTACTAATATCTACGCTGTTGAAAATATTATTTTTATTGAAGGACCTTCACGCTTTTGTGGGAGGTGTGATTGATCATTTATTGACAGATGGTGATTCAGGTTAGGCGATCCCAAAAAAACAAAAATCTTAGTTTTGTATTACCATTATCTAATAGGATGTAGCAGTGTAGCACCCAAAAAAACAACATTATTGGAAGCATCCCAATTCAATTCTTGATCATCAATAATGTTAACTCAAATATCGACATCGCAAGTGTCATAGTGTGTTGTATGATAATGATATAACAACAATTAAATTTAAAAATTATGTATCATGGTTATTAAAAATCCGAAATAACTTCAGTTTTCATCGGTTTTACAAATCAAATCATTAAATAACTTTTCGTAAATTAAAAGCAGTTTTTACCGGAAATAATTCTGATTCTTATATATAATATTATACACATTTCAAGATATTTTTATTAACCTAAGGAATTTTGGTTTAGCCTTGAATCGTGTTTTGCAAATTAACACCAGATATTAAAATTTATGTAAATGTCCCCTAATTTCTTCGTTTTGTTTTTGATTATCCTCTGTCTATACATAAATAATATAAAATCAGACATAGTGTAATTATCGTGATTAATGAACACTCTTATTATCAACGCTACCTTGATATTGACATTAACCGATGGACTGAGAGAGGCCAGTTTAATAAACGTACAAATGAATCACTTTATAATTGAATAAAATTGTTTTTGTCGTTATGTCAGATTAGTGACAAAAAACTAGCACAGTCGTCATATTATTATGATAACGAAGATAATGAATATAGAGCCCTTAAATATTCTCCTTGGTCAAGATAGCGACCAATTTTGATACTTAGAAGTGGGTATGGTTCATTTAGACTCTGCAATATTTCAATACTTAAAGCGCCCTCCATCCACAAATACAGACATATTCATATAGATGTGGTAATCAAAGGTAATCGAAGTGTTATACAACTGTCCGTAGAGATTCCAAACTTTGGGTAGTTGTTAGTTGTCTTAAAAATAAGATGTTCCTGGAAAAAGGGATTAACCCCTTTTTAAGTGAATTTTCGATTTTAATTTTTTTTTGACCCCTTAAACTGTAAATGAAGCAACGAAAATGTGGTCCTTTTATTGTCAATGTTCAAGGGACCTCCACATACATTTTCGTGATGTTACGTTCACCCTTCCTACTGTAATTCATATAAATGTACGATTTTTTTTAGCAAAAATTGATTTTGGGATAACTTGGGCAAATCTTGCCCGAATCTGATGAAATTTTGGGTGAAGGTGGCTCATAATACCTACAAATAGCCTGCCACATTTCAAGTCAAAAGCTCCATAATTTTACAAAATTTTTAAAACGCTGTAACTTTATGGCCGTTTATCGTGCGATAATTTTGTCCCCGTCAAAATGTAGTTTTTTTTTATGTACTTTGGGTGATGTGACTCAAAAAATCTTTAATATAAAAATCCCATCCATTTTAGGCCATTTACGGTATATACTTCTTAACAATATCCAAAAAAATCTTTTTTTTTTAATTTTCTTGAAATGGCACATTGTGTTTTCGAAGTCTTCTTTTTCTTGTTCCAGTATTTGGTATTTTTTCGATTATTGGTAGCAATGAAGTCTGAAACCATTCTTCAAAAATATCCGCAATCATGTTTTGGTGATAGTCAACGTTTGAATTTTCCATTTTTTCTCGCTTAATTTGAGGCTTATGCACCCATCCAGTTTCTGATCCACAATCTAGAATTATTAATCTGGTTCCTTTATTTGCAGGCATGTCAACTTTACATTTATTTGAGCCATCTGTCCAGCCTTTTCTCACTGTATCATGAGTATCATACCAAATTTCGCCTAAATAATATATCGGTCGTTGTTCACTTCGAAATTTTTTAATACTGACGCTAGACCTTTTCTTCTCAGTTCCATATGTAGTGATTGTACGATTGGTATCTCATTTTTCTTATACTTGCCATAAATTGCATCTCAACAATTTCACCATAGACGAATCTAATGTTCGTGATGTTCCTTTGTCCGATCTAACTTTTCGTTTCTCTACCCCTTTCTTAATTAATTTATAAACACTTGGTGTTGGAATTTCTGTTAAGTAGTCCGTTTTTTCCGCGGCTCTTTTTTCTCCTTCACTTTCTTTTATATTTTTATACACTTTTAAAACTATTTCTTGAGTCTGTGGGTGTAAATATTGTGCAGAAACTTTCTTCGATATTTGTTTACCATTACCATTCCCCACATCTTCCTGAAATTCTCTGCTGGTGCTTGGTTGTGGATCTCCCCAAGACCTAAACATTTTCACAATATTATTTTACCACACACACTTGTAAACAAAAAATCTCCGAATATTCACTACCCGCCAAAATATTTATAAAAACACAGCTGTATAAAATACGTTTAAAATTTCACCTACCTGTAAAAGTACTGTATATAATTTCACTGAATGAAATAAAATGTAAACAAGAAGACAACCGTAACGCGCTGTTAAAATTAAACATTTATTTCAGATATTTCAAGTCCGTACCTGTGCAACCCTTTGTGTAATTACTTTTACAACTAGTTTAAGGGTATTTTAATGTGGTCGTAAAGTTTTTGTGGGTTTTTTATGTCTCGGGAACTATTTACTTCAACTATACATACATTAGTATTACTGTCAATAAGCCATGATAGATCTGTTTATTAGGATTGTCCTATTTACCAAATAAATATACAGATTATTATATGTAAACGTGTAACAGCGCAGGTAAACCACGCCTTGTCGTGAATCAACGCAGGGGTTGGGTACATGTTCTGCGCCACGAGGTCTTAGTTTTGATGCGATTGGTATATCCATATGTTTACTTTTATAAGGGGAGGTTACCTGCGCCAGAAGGTGCGTTATGGGGGGACTGGGGGCGTGGCCGATATTTCCTATATCACCAACTTCATTTTCCGAATCTGTATATATAATTACATATGGTTTTAAATGACTAATCGGGTATTCTAAAAGATCGTTTATTTACGTCGCGATACAAAAAAATCGCGTAAACTCACATACAATAAACGGAGAACGCAATATCTTGTACTTTTTCAACCCTTAAAAATAAAAGAGAAGCTGCTTCGGAATGTTTTAATGCTATATTGACGGAAACTCAAAATATGTTGAAAGGACTGGAAAGCAGATTTCCAGTGGAAACAATCAATTTATTTCGCTTAAATATTTGTTTGCCAATAAATGCAACGAAAGCAACTGAAACAGAAATTATGACAGCTGGGAAGATGCTGACAGATATGTACGCAGTTATTTTTGGAAGAGAAGATCCAAAAATAGTTTTGAACAAATTTAAAGGAGAATTTGATGTTTGGAAGTTGAAATCGAGCGCTTACTCAAACTCCGTAAATGAAGACTTACCTGCTGACAGTTTGGAAACTTTACAATCGTGCGATAAAACCACATCCCGCGTAATTTGTAATTTTTTAAAAATTATTTGTATCTACTACCTATAAGCGTTGCTAGTTCAGAAAGGAGTTTTTCGACTCTAAGACGATTAAAAACGTGGATTAGTTCTAGAATGTCTAAATATCGTTTAAATGAATTGGCTTTGATTAGGGCCTATTTTTCCAATAGGCCCGATAGGCCCGTGCCTAGGGCCGCTGAGTCAGAGGGACCCCACGCTCGACCCTTAACACAACAGTTCATTTTTTTATATAACAATGAAAAATGATGTTTAAAAATTATTTGATAAAAGCCACCATTTATTATTTAATTTATTACGGACGATCCAAAATCCAAATTTAACGCGATAACTGTCCAATAGACGCTATTTCGCATTGAAATTTTACTTTGGATACATTTGTCAATACCAACGAGTAACACATCACGTGAACGATCATTTTCCACTCTAAAAAGGGTAAAATCAGTCTTAGAAAATCTTTGAACCAAGATAACTTATCATCTTTGGCTCTTCTTGACGTGGAAAATGAGGTACTAGAAAATAGATTTTAATGAAATTATAAACCAATTTGCGGAAATAAAAATGCACAAAAGAAAAATTTAACTATTTTAATTTAATGTCCTTTAGGATTAGGCTAGTGGGAATGAGGAATGTTGATTTTGTATTTTTTTCTCTATTAAGACCGTGTTTTAGTATTTTATTATTTGTGTTCTGTTAGTTGTATTATTTTATATTTATTTTGTGTTATATCTATTTTATGTTGTATGTTGACAAAATGATAAAAATGTAGGTTTTTGACAGAAACTACTTATTGTTTTTTGTTCTATTTCTGACACCAAATTTTTCGCCTGCGCCGCTATTAATGCTTTCCTAATCCTACGAGGGGGGCCCAGTAGGTATATGAGCCTAGGCCCACTGGAACCAAAAATAGGCACTGGCTTTGATTTTGACGACATTGAAATTACCAATGTAATTAAATGATTTGCAAATAAAAACTTAGGCAGGTACCTATTGAAATTAATTTGTTATAACACCTATAACTATAATCTACATTTGTTTCTTTAGTATTAGTTTATGTTTTGTGTAGGTATGGTACTATCTATTTGTATGTTTCTCTCAATATCTCTCAATTGTTTCATGTACCGGATTAAAACTAAAAAAGGAAATTCATTTGAGGTCTTACGCTGCAAGCCTTTGGAAACTTTGCTTTAGATTAATGAGTTTAATTATACAGTGGGATATCCCACTTAATAACCGAAACAAATTGTTATTTATTTATAGAAATGTTCAGACAGCACTTTATTCTATAATTGATTACGATTTTTATTATGAAAAAAAGCATATTATTGTTGTAAACGTTGATTATTGTGTCATTATGATTTATGATAAACGGCAAGTGGTTCGTTTATCTTCAGTTTAATTCAAAGCAAAGCATCACTGACCTTCGGTATTTTTCTGTAAATGTTAATTTTAATTGTGGTGTGTTTGCCGCTTTATAATAATACATGTTTTGCTATATAGCGTGTTGTTAAACAGTGAAACCTTGACTAAAAGTCGTCTACAGGTCAAATCTGTATAAAAATAAACAAATCCAGAGTTGAATGGGGCAAAGCTAATGGATGTTTTTACCTGATATATTTGTGTACGATGTACCATTAAAATAAGCAGAAAATTTATGTATTTTTCATTATTGGCGTTAGTTTTACAACCTCTTATAGCCGTTTTCTCTTTGATCGGTGAATTGACGTCAGCTATAAGTGTTAGAGTACCTAATGCACAAGCTAAAAACAGACTAATTATTGTAAGATAATATGCGAAAATTTGTAAATCTGACTAGCTACTTGCTCATGTTATTAATGTAATGTTTTAAATTTATGCATTGGTTTTATATTGTGACGTATCAATCAACAAGGCTTTATTATAAATTAAAAGTACCTACAACAGTACCTCCCCAGAACCCATCCCGCGACCGACCGTGTAACCACCGCGTTAATCGCGGTAGCGGATTGCAGGATCGGGCGGAATAGGCCTGGTTCGGTTAAACAAAAATTGTAAAACATAACCTAAACACCTTCTGCAAAAGCAGATAAAATAAGGTAATAAAATTCTTACATGTCTAATTGCAAAAAGACTTAACATAACTAAAAATACACTTTAAAAACTGGGGCACAAACTCTTTTTAAAATTTTGCAGCTGACGCAGACGCCTCAAATCAAACGAGGAGCCTTCTGCGAGATCTATGAACGCCGGGCTGCGCAAGGCTGGCCTAAACTTTAACTTTAAAAAATTTTCGATACCGCAAGGTTTTGATTTTGTGAAAAATTGATAATAAAAAGAATTTAGAGACAAAAATGTACAAAAAAAAAACAAGAAAAAACAAACGCGACAAATAGGATACAAACAGAAAGGAAGAAGGGGGGATAGGAAAGATTTAAAGATACGAAAGGTATGAAATATCAGTAAAAATGGATAGAGTAAGCGGACGTTATAGTTGGTGAAGTTTGGCTACAGGGGTTGCCGGAAAATCGGTAACGTCTGGTACGATAAAGGGTGTTTAATTCGAAATGGGGCATTATGCTCTCTAATTTGTGTTATGTGTCTTGTTAGCGGACTATCGCCCAGCTTAAAAGAGTAGAAGTTTTGAGAGGCCTGCTGGACATAATCCGCTATCGAGGTTATGTCGTTGCAACGTACGTATAGGTCTCTGAGGGAGATGTACCTTCCAGAATTTGATATGAGGCGCATAAATATGTGTTCAAACACTTTTAGTTTTTTCATTGTCGTGGCCGGTATGCTGCACCACACCGGCGCCGCGTATGTGATGGACGGCCTGACCACCATTGTATATAACAACTTTTTATTTTTTCTGTTCAGTCTGCTACCCCTGACCATTAGCGGATACAGACTTCTGGACAGGGAGTAGACCGTCCATATTGTCTCATTAACGTGAGTGTTAAACGTTAGTCTTTGGTCGAGTCGTACCCCCAAGTACTTCACGCATCTCTTGGCTGGAATTTGGTTTCCCCTGATCGAAATGGGTGTTATGATCTTATTTTCGGTGAAACGACGCGTGAAGACTATCGCCTCGGACTTTTCAGCGTTCACCCGAATCTTCACTGGTCGTAACAAGCCGTAATATTGTGACGTATAAAGCCCCCGAAAATAAACTATCTCGCTACACAGGGTGTTCGTTTTTGGCGAATGGGTTTCTAGAAAAGAGCTACTACCATTCTAAAATATTTTCGAATATTTATTACTTCCGGTTATACCGGAAGTTGATAACAACTTTGTTATTTTAAATGGAAACCCCCCATTTTTCTTACATTTTTGAAATTAAAGGTAAATTTAATAATACAACCTTACCTTGATTCTTAACTGTTTCTGAGTTTCCAGTAATTTATACGAAACAATTCTAAAAATATTTTATTTTATTTTTTGAGGCAGTTGCCTAAAAAATAGTGTGTGCACCTCGGCCAAATGATCTATTTTGGTCTTATCCGAAGTTTGTTTTGCTTCGGCTGTGCCTCTGCAACAAACTTCGGATTCAGCCGAGAAATATCAACTTTACGGTCTTGATACACAAACAACTATTATACCGTTACATTAATTGTTGGATCCTTAATAAAAAAAAGGTATAAGGCACTATGTGACTAAAATTTAAAAAAACATACATTTAATGCAATTTTTTAGTTTTTCCACATGTTTTTATATAATTAAGTAACAGACTAGCAGAGAAAATTGTACAGAAATTGTTCGAATTGTTTTCCATTTGCAACTATTTTTTCTACAGACAAAACAGGACCAATGTAGTAATTCGCTCCTGCAATTGTTCAACATTTTCTATTTCATGGTATTTTATAAACCAGAGCGTTTAGCCTGTCCCAAAGAAAAATCTAACGACGTTAGATCTGGGGATCGAGCCGGCCAATCCCGCGGTAAGCGCCATAACCAGCGATCCTCAAAGAACTTGTCAAGAACTGTTGTTACCGCCCGCGAGCAATGAGCGGGAGTACGATCCAATTGGAACCAAGAAGTCACCAAGTGGTTCAAAGACAAGTTATCAAAAAATTCTTCAACGGTACCATTTAAAATTTCTACGTATTTGGCGCCATTTAAATTATCCGGGTATATTGTGAAACTTAATTTATCTTCTTTCAGCAGGGAGAGGAGATTTGTACTAAATTTTTCTTGAAAACCGCGCTCTCGTTTCATATAAGGTTTGTTCATTGACCAAAAGTGATTATTTTCCAATTCCAACATTCCAATTAATGAGAATAAAAGTTATTCAATTACTTCCATAATACACCCTTTTTTGAACGCCTAGTCGACTGCTCAGTTGAAAAATATAGTTTTCATTTAATTTTCTGTTGATTTTATTATATAGTTGTACAGATTGTATATGAGTGTATAGCTGTTTCAATGTACTTTCTTCTCTTTAATTAAATTTCCTAGTCTAATTGTTTTGTCTTTTTTTAAGTTTTTCGATTGAATTTTGGTCGAAGGTTTTTTGACATTATTAAATTTATATTTTAATTTTATACTTCTTCCCCAATTTTCCCACCATGAGTAACTCATTAATCTATTTCAACTATTTCTTTTATGTGAATTCAAAGAGTTTAAAAACAGAATAATTCGAATGCAAGATGCAAAATGGGAAACAGCTGCGTTTATATTTTTATGTATTCTAAATCCTATGCCTGACCCACATAGTGGTCAACTTTTTTTTAAATAAAAATAAAACAGGAATGGGAGAGCACGTTGTGTACGAATAACAGATTATATTGCAAAAACCAGCTGGAAGAATTTTAAATTAGTATGCAAGCTGTTTTAGGCCTGTAAATATTGAAATTTTTGCACTGAATTTATTATTATCTAAAGACCAATGCAAAAGTATATAATAAAGCAATTTGTTCGTAGCTCTCACCAACGTCTTATCTAATTTTGTTTTGTTTGTCTTGATTTATTGATATAAATACACAGGGTGTCCAGTAGGTACGTCTACTTGGAGTAAATTTTAACGGGAAAAGGAATGAAACTTCATAAACCCCGCTCGGCAGATTAATGAGGTCGTAGATTGGCAGCATTATGTATCACGTAGTACTCACTCCCTCAATCCCGAGCACCCTATCCCTAAGATCGTAAATGGAAATATTTCAAATTAAAGGTAATTTTATAAATCTTAACTGACTCACCAAGCCCACCTCAAACCACTGGGCTTAGCAAGTTCATATTTTGGGCAAGACTTATTTTGATTTAGTATAAGATGAGAAGAAGTGTCTGGAAGCTGCCGAACAAGTGTTAATAATAATAAACACCACCTAAATTAGACAACCCCTAATTGCAGAAAGCAGAGGCTTGTGCGGAAGGGGGTAATACATAGAAAAACGAGGACATACAACCATATCCTCCGACAGTGCTAGTGCCGAAGCCAGGGATCGAACCCGGTAGCGCGATAACCGTTCGATTAATCGCGATTGCCACCTCGCGCCTCAACCCACTCGGCTATCGATCAGACATGTCAGGACGTATATCAACTAAAGGATACAAGCTTTGATCACAAATAAAAATAAAACATTGGGATTTAGAGAAAACCATGTAAAAATTGATATTATCGCATCTGTATATTTGTTGAACAACCTAATAAAAGTTTCTTCGTATAATATACTGTACTACTATACACTATATATACTATACAGTATACACTGTTACAAATAAAACAGTTAATTTCTCTCTTAAGTAAGGCATAGTCTTTTGCGTTGGTAACGGCAAGGCTTCAATTTGCTTAAATTCGTTAGTTTTATATTTATATTATATGAGGCGGGAAATAGAAATCGAGCAGAACAATTTGCGTGTGTTAATCTAAATGGGTCTTTAAGACAATGTAAGCCAGTGGCAAACAGCCAAAGTATGTCAAAATAAACTTTTCATAAGATCGAAAATATTTACATAATTTAATGCATATTTCAAGACAGATTAAATTACGATTTCCATTAAAGCATTAGATGAAAACGTTATTTGTTTTATGTTAGTTGCTGAAAATAACGATTTTCGAGACTAACAAGCTTGTAAATGCTTTTATTGTTGGAATTTAATGCAGGATGCTCAAAAGTCAAATCAGTAAAATAGCACATTGTTTTATTAGGAGTAAAAGCCACTTTTACTCCTAATAAAACAATGTGCTAAGTGGCTTTTACTCCGAGTAAGAAATGTTATTTTTTCTTCAAACGTCGGTTAGCTATAAAAAAATAAAGATATAGTGTATTGTTTTATTATAGGAGTAAAATTGATACTTTTGAGTCTGTAAGTTTGCCGGACGAACGAAGTGAGTTAAACGTCGATTAGTTATAAAGATAGAAAATTTAGCTGTGCGTTGCTATTAGCAACGCAAGTAAAAGTACTTTTTCTTCCGCTCGAGCGGACAGCCGTCTGAAATGTCATGAAATGAGTAAGAAATATCATTATTTTCCGACGTTTGAAGAAAAAAGAATATTTATCAATTTATCGTCAGCCAAGTACGGCATCGACACAAAAGCTGTCACTTTTACTCTATATGAAACAATATACTATTTTCTTCAAACGTCAAAAACATGACTTTTATGACAAATGCCGTGAACTTAAGTTATCATTTATTTTATACTTCATCTGAGCGGCAGTAAAAGTCTTTTACTACTGCACATGAGCGGCCCTAAAAGTATTTGAAGAAGAAATAACATGATATGTGTGGAGAAAGGTAAACAACCTATTAAACATACGATCTAATGGGCAGAACCTTAGCTTTGCTGATGATACAGTTATTATTTATAAAGAAAAAAATGTACAAACAGATGTTAATAATATAAAAAAGTGGTTTGATACAAATTTATTAACAATCAACTATGACAAGACAAAGTACTTCGTATCAAAATAAATTATCAAACTTAGGTTCCACTGCATTTAGTGATAATGATATAGAGATAATTGAAGTGGAAAGTGTCAAGTATTTGGGTCTAATTATCGATCATTCGACTAAGTCCATTTCGTTCGTTTGGCTAAATTGGGTAGGTACTCTCTGGTCCATCTTTTCCAAAAACTGTCAATTAACTTGTGGTCTTTTCCACTGAATGCGAATATCAAAATTTTTACTTTCTCCAAACCGAGTTTCATTGGTTGTTAAACCTATTAGTAAATAATTCGGTGTTAGAGCTTCTAGATCATTTGAATGAATAGAAATTCTTAAATTTACAATATTTTTCGATTATGCAAATAATAGTAATACAAGTTCGTCATTGAGTTTTTGCTCTTTCAATATGACATAGAACCTACTCTTGACTGAACGTACTTGTCTTTCCCAGACTGCACCCATTGATGGGCTCCTGGTGGAATAAATTTCTAGTCAATTTCTTTCGTTCTCAGTTCTTCTTTGATTTCAGTTAGATCAATTTCTTTAATACACATTTTCAGTTCCTCGAAACTATGTGCCGTTGTTAGTATAAATCTCTCTAGGCCGTCCTCTCCTACAGATCATCACCCCTCATCTCTTTTCTGCATGTCATTCAACTCTTACAGAAAAAGGGCCAAAATAATCTATTCCGGATTTTTTTATGACTGTTTGTAGACCTTGGTGTGCAAACTGTTCATGGTACTTCTGTATTGGATATACCGGTGTTTCTACAGTAAAATAATTGGTCTCCGTGAAACTTCTACCAAGGTCAATTAAGTAAGTAAGGTCAATTCCGTCCGTGTAATACCAATAAACCATTATCGTTCAGAACGGGCATCACATTTTTGAGTTTACCTTGTTTTTTTAATTTGTTTCTTCTTTTTCAAGAATCCTAGCGCCTCTGCGAAACTGTCTCGTTGAGTTTGCTTAATCTATTCCATTTCAGCCTCCTTCAAATTTTTAACTTCCAGGTCTTTAGATATATTGTCTAAATCTTCGCAATTTTTAAAACTCGTGCCGTTGCTCCTATCAAACACGTCCATTTCGAAAATCTATTTATATCTGGAAGATGCAATTATTTTTCAGGATCTATTGTCATGCGTTGACTTTCTTTGTTCAAAATTTGTTCTTCCTATTCCAAAGTCTTCTGGGGCCATGTCAAAAATTGCGGTTCTTGAGAACACCTCTCGAGATCTTTCATTATTCTAAATTCTTTGTTATATGTTCTAGTTGATAAATCAGCTACGTTTAGTTTAGAAGGAATCCAATACCAGTCTGAACTGTTTGTCAATCCCTGTAATTCACCAACTCTTGGAGTTTCAAACTGTCTCAAATTACAGGCATTATTTTTAATCCAGTATAAAACTGTTGTTGAATCCATCCACATGAAAGTACTTCTTACTTGAAGTTAGTTTCTACCAGTCTACTTCCCATAAAACCAGCTTGCAACTCCAACCGTGGTATTGAAACTTACTTCGTAGATGCTACTCTGGCTTTATCAATTGCCAATCTTACGTCAGCTTCAGTTATGATCTTAATGTAAACTTCACTTGCAAATGCTCTGTTTTAAACCAAAATAATTGATTACATTAGAGTTCCAGTTAATATTAAAATCTTCAAACATTAAAAAGGTGTGTGATACATTTAATACATTTTGATTAAACCAATTTTCCAACAAATTTGTAAATTCTTCATGCGAACGATTCGGTTAATGATAAACTCCTGCTCAAGTAAAAGAATCATTGTTTATGAAAATTTAATACACGCGACAAACAACTCGCAACAAACTGTTCAAACCCAAAACGTTCTATCTACAGTAAGGAAATTGGAAGCGTCAAAGTTGCAGTTAGATTTTTGCGTGGCCTACTAAATTTTCAATGCTGTGGTGATGTTAAATGAGTAAAACAAATCATGAGATATTTCATATTGTGTGGTTGTTATTTTTTTGTTTACAATGCTTGTACTTTTTTTCTCAATCGTGTTTAATAGCATCCGCCTGGAACATTATAATAAAAATCGTATGATTTTAACAGTTATTTTGACAACAAAACTTTGATTTGGAATTTTATAACTTTCATACTTGGAAATCATATCTTTCAAATTAATTATAAACTCTGGCAATGTCCGTATTCCTACAAGAGGAATGGAATGTCAAAATCATAGCTGTCTAATTAAGAGTCATTACCCAGGTCAGGTATTCCCGATAAAATGTCTCCTTATATAACGACTTGGGGTTAGCCGACACTAGCTTTTGTTCTAAAATGTGAGATCACTATATAGCAGTTAAAATATATACTATTTGTATTCTCAGATTTATGCAAATAAGCTAGTACCAATTATGGGTACTGGAAGACAGTAATTCCACTGAATTCAGGTACAAATTGATCATAACCATAGGCAGAGAGATATTTATTGTTGCTTTATACATTGTAGTATTTATACAAGTCCGTAAGAAGATAAAATATAAAGAAACAATGACAAATATGTAAAGGCAGTTAAATGAAAATAACAGATAAATTTAAAGAATGATGTCAGATAATAAATATTCATTAAAATCATAAAAAACGTTTTCCAGTAAATATTTTTTAATACACTTTTAAAACGGTTATACTGTAATTTTTGAATTATTATTATTATTAGCCGTTACTCGAGTCCGAGTATAAAAATGTTACAGTCGATAAATTGTGTACAATAAAAAACAAGTAAAAGGTGTAGTCTGTTGTAATTCCCATTCATCTACGGTGCACACGACTATGGCTATAGAGGCCAATTCGGGAGAGCACATGTCGACCGCAGTCAGGACAAACATAGACCTGGTTAGGTCTTGGATTCGGCCTTCTTGCAGCAATATTTCCTTGATAGCTGGCCACAACCCCCCGCCATTCGGTTCTGTCCGCTGCAAGTTGTTCCCATTGCTCGTCTGCAATACCGCAGGATTTTAGATTTTCATGGAGAGCGTCTTTGAACCTCTTTCGTTGACCGCCACGCTTTCTTCTACCGCTTAGCAATTCACCATAAAGTGTACATTTAGGAAGGCGGTTATCATGCATACGATGAACGTGACCTGCCCATCTTAGGCGTGCTCTTGAAATAAGCACCTCAATTGGAAGGCTGTTTGCTCTCCTGAGTACTTCCACGTTTGATATGTGATGGAACCAACGGATTTTCATCATACTTCTGAGGTGTCTTTGCTGAAAACGTTCTAATTCTTTCACATGACGACGGTAAGTGACCCAGCTTTCACATCCATATAGCAGTGTTGGACTGACAACTGCTCTGTAGACAGCCATTTTCGTTGACAAAGCAAGGTCGTGGTTGTCAAATACTCTCTCTCTAAGTCCCCAGAGCGCTCTAGATGCAGCGTTAATTCTATTGCGAATCTCGCTGTCCATGTTTGCTTTGTCATTAACAACGTTGCCTAAGTAATTGAACTGATCCACCACTTCAAGAGAATTTCCGTTAAGTGTAATGTCTATTTGGTTCACTTGATGAGGAGTTGACATAATCTTAGTCTTTCCAATGTTGATTTTAAGTCCCAAAGAATCATAGCTCTGGGCATACACATCTAAAAGTTCTTGAAGCTCTTCCGGCGTAGAGGCTAAAAGTGCACAGTCATCCGCATACTGGAGATCACAAATGAATCGTGTGCGTGTCTTCGTGAAAGCTCTAAAGCGCCCTATGTTAAAGAGACCGCTGTCAAAACGGTATCTGAGACCTATTCCTCTGACTGTCAGTTTGTTGTCAACAATAATTGTTAGAGCAGTGGTAAACAAATTAAAGAGTAGGGGTGCCAGGACACATCCCTGCCTAACTCCAGTGAGGGTTTGGAAAGGTTCGGTTGCCTCATTATTATACATAACCTGGGCGTTGTTGTTTGTATGTAGACTGCGACATACTTCCACAAATTTTCTAGGGATACCTAAGCGGAGCATAATTTTCCAGAGCACTTCCCTGTCCACCGAGTCAAACGCCTTGGTTAAATCAATGAAGGCCATGTGAATTTCTCCTTGATGTTCGAGTGCTTTTTCTTGAAGCTGTTTAAGTGTGAAGATTAGGTCCGATGTGCCTCGGTTTGGTCTAAAGCCACTCTGTGTTTCAGGAAGTAACTTTTCCATAACAGGTGTTAGCCTATTTGCCATCGCTTTAGTGAGTATCTTCCCTCCAACAGCCAGGAGAGCTATACCCCTGTAATTTCCACAGTCCGCAGCGCTCCCTTTGTTTTTGAAGAGGTTGATTAAAAGTGTATCACGAAACTCCTGCGGAACTTGACCACTTTCCCACACGACATCAAACAGTTTTTTGAGGTAGGGTATGAGCTCTGACGACACAGCTTTAAAGATCTCAGCTGGGAGTGAGTCGGCGCCGGGAGATTTGTTATTTTTTAGCTGCCTAATGGCGGTTAAGATCTCTTCCGTTGTTAGTGGTTTATCTAAGTCTTCGAAGGTGTCATATTGAGGGATAAGATTTATAATATCGTGATCGGCTTGACTTTGCTGGTTAAGAATGTTAGAGTAGTGTTCTTTCCATCGGGCTCTTATTTCCTGGTCTTCTTTGAGGAGATTTCCATTTAAATCTTTAATAGGGCACATATTTTTCCGACTGGGGCCGTACACTGCTTTTACTCCTTGAAAGAAATTCCTGTAGTCGTGTGAATCGGCGTACCTTTGAATTTCTCTGGCCTTGCTTGCCCACCACTCGTTCTTTATTCTTCTGATTTCGCGTTGCGTTTCATACTTAGATTGGGTAAAAGCTTCTGCTTTTGATGAGTCGTTAGGGTGGTTGATAGCGTTTTGGAAGGCAATATGTTTGCGGTCAAGAAGTTCTTGTATAAAAGCTTCATTATCATTGAACCAGTCCTCCTGCTTTTTACTTGCTGCAGTTCCAAGAATTTCCTCACTCGCACTTTTTAAACTGTCTTTAATTTGTGTCCAGGTAGCAGCGACATCTACAGAATTGATTTCTTCTAGTGCACTCAAATTCTCTTGAACTTTTTGCTTTAGCAGTTCGACGGTTTGTTGGTCACGCAATTTACTAATACAGAGACGGAGTCTACGTTTTACTTGAGTTCTTCGGCGTTTGGGGTCTCATAACAATTTTCATTTTAGAGACAACAGGACGATGATCGGTCCAACATTCGCTATCAATGCGCGCCTTTGTAATTTGGACGTCCTTGAGATGCTTCCTACGTACGATAACATAGTCCAGTAGATGCCAGTGACCTGATCTGGGGTGACGCCAGGTGCCTTTAAATTTATCCTTTTATCGGAAAATAGTGTTTGTTATAACTAAATCATGTTCGGCGCATTTAGTTAGGAGTAGTTGACCGTTAGCGTTCATGTTGCCTAAACCGTTCTTGCCTATGATGCCTGGCCAGGTGTATGCATCTCTCCCTACTCTAGCGTTAAAATCGCCAAGAATAACGAGTCGTTCCGTTTTAGGTATTCTACAGAGGGTTTCTTCCAGCTGTTGATAGAAGCTTTCCTTGGTTTCGTGACTTGCATCCAGAGTGGGAGCGTAGGCGCTTATTAGATTTACCGCGTTGTCATCTGATAGCTCATAGCGTAGCAGCATTAGACGCTCGGATAGGCCTTGTGGTACTTGTGTTAAGTTGGATACAAGTTGATTCCGAACGGCAAATCCTACTCCATGTTGTCTTCTTGAATTGGCGGGAAGACCTTTCCAATAGAAGGTGTAGTACTTTTCTGTGAGAGAGCCTTCCTCCAAAAATCGAGTTTCGCTGAGAGCTGCAACGTCAACATTGAGTCGGTGAAGTTCTCTATCTATTAGAGCAGTTCTTCTTTCAGGCCGATCGGTGCGAGTGCTGTCGTTCAAAGTACGAACATTCCAAGCGCCGTAGATGAAAGAATTAGTTTTCTTGGATTTAACTTGTCGGTGTTTTTTCGACATTCGATGAGGTGTCCCTGTGGGCACCCTCCCCCGGAGATCCGATCGGGAGGGTATTTTACCTCCGGATGATTTTGTCCCACTTGAACGCTCCATCATTTTTTTAAAGCCTTAATCGACTGAAAACGAAGCTGCATTTGAAGTTTTAGCTGGAGCAGGTATGCAACTGACCAGCTCGGTTGCGGAAGGTGAGTGGTGTGGTCCCATGGCACAGAACTAGACTGCGACGATGGGGTAACCAAACGATTCCAAAAGCAACCTTTGTGTGCGGTGGGTTATTTTTACCGCACTCTTCGTGAGAAGGTGGATGTGCTCACGGCAAAAGGTAAGGGTTATTCCGCCCTTACTCGGTCGTTAGAGCCTCGTTAGTGAAAACAGGGTGCACCAAGTTCAAATTGAATTTTTGAATACTCTCCGGCAGTATGTCATGGCATAGTAACCTGAGCCATTTCTTGTCATTGACAGACGCAGAAAATTATGGTCGATATTCTTATTATTCTTCGTCGAATAGGAATGGAACATGTCACGTCTTAAGTATTTATCCTGATTTTCTTTAATGTATAGGAGACAATGTAAAATGTAGGTGCTAGGTAATGTCCATATTGAAAATTTCTTAAAAGCATCCTTACATTCGCCTCTAAAGCCTAGCCTGCTATAACTCTTATCGCCTTTCTCTGTATAGAGAAAACATGCATAGCTTGAGGGGAATGTCCCCAAACCAAAACTGCATATGAAAGAATTGAATGAATAAGACCGTGATAGGCTGTAAATAAAGTCGACTGTGATACAGTGTTTATCAAACTGCGTAGTAAAAAGATGTTGTTGGACACTTTTTGCAAACATAGACTAGATGTCTTTTAAAGGACAAATTGTGGTCTAAGTAGACACCTTTACGGTGTCAGGCATATTATATCGACAGTATGTTGCCTTAGACTAAAAACCATAGATTGTGTCTTTTCCCTATGTAAGACTAATTCATTCATTAGAAACCACTTATGAATTTTCAGTTAATTTCCAAGAACATTAGATAATACTATAGCCATAGCCAATTTATTTTAGTTTTGTTATTGTTGTTTAAAACTTTGGATTTTATAGGGCAAGTAACATCTAAGGCATGTGTGAAACAAGAAGCTCAAACTATGTTACGGGTCACTTTCCCCGTAACGTAAATTTAATGAATTAAAATATCTTGAAATGTATTTTGGGTTGTCCCACTTGCAATTATTATATTAAGAAGTAGTTCACTACAGGAATTTATTGTGTAGTATCCGATTTAATTAAAGGAGATCGTTCACAGCATAGTAACGGGCTTCACAGTTTTTACCAAAAGATGATAAAAAAGGGGAAGATTCTAGAACGATGGATTTTTACTATCTGGCTGGTAGATTAAACAGCAAATTTTTGAGGGTAAGAAATTAGTGCTATTTTGCGTAACCTATATGGGATTTTAGCCCCGGAAAATATATTAGTTGTGGGAAGTGTCGTTTTGGTTTTGGTTGATTATATTTCCCATAATTTCCTTCACTGGGATGTCAGCTGAAGAATCTACCTACCACAAGTTGGGAAGCCATTTCGCGAAAAAGAAACCCTCCCGTATTAGAGGTAATTCTTATTATTATATTTTATAATTGTATTAGTGGATGACGAGACAAATACATTTCAGGGTTTCTATATTGTACCAATCTTATTCTGCCTTATATACTGTCATTCCGTGGTGGAACTACCCCTAGTGGCCGATATACTTCCAAGGGTAGCTGCCTGATCAAGGACAACACTATAGACGCTGGCATTGGAATCGAATAGCCCGACATTGTTAAGATCGGCAAGTAAAATTGAAGAAAACATCTTGGAGGTATTAATTTTACATTATAATATATTTGACTGATCTGTTATAAAAGAATTTATCGAATTTGAACAACAATAGGGTGAATATACATATTTTGGGTTTACGAGCCTGCCTACCTACCTTGTGTCTGGATATGCCAACTACTTTCTTTTTAGATGAATAAGAATTTGTACCTATATAGTTATTATATTTTTTTATGCTCCCTCCCTTAGTCTGTAAATTTTGTAAATATTATATGTATATATCTGGCCATTGAATTACTACAATTTTTGTGTAAGAACCTACGATATAGTACTATATTTGGTTTACCATTTAATTGTTTTTTTTTTGAATTTCTGAAATAGAAGTAAAAATAATACTATTCAATAATTACGTGGTATTTATGTAATGATTTATATATTTTGAATCGCCAGTAAATGAGATTAGAGAGATTTTCTCATTTTTATTTATTCTTTTACTTGTTGCTATCCTTCATCTTAAAACCAGCTATTTAATTTCTTGGCCGTAACGGCTCCAATACTCTAAAAAGTTATAACAAGATAAGTACTGGATTGCAACAACAACTCTAGCAAAATTATTTCTATTGTCGTTATTTATCATATAAAACAGAGCAACGAACCCCACCCACACGCAGAGCTAGCTGGAGTGTGTATTTGGCCTCTTCACCCCTTTACACACTATAATAAATATTTATTACCATTTCTGGGGTACTCAACCTCACCCCCGGTTAACTAAAATAAAAAAAAAATTGGAGATCGAGAGGTAATAAATTTATAGGCATTTATATATGTATGTAATGTCTGTTCTTGTAATCGATTAATAATACAGCTACTTAAAATGATTATGCCACCAAATACTACCTAGTTATGTCTGTGTATGCCTTCTCAAAATTAAATATTACACGCAAAACAAAATGTGAAAGTGTACCAGACTTGCAACAATTTGATAACATTAGCAAATTGTGAAAAAAACTATACAATTTACCATCTACCACAGCAATAACGGAAGGGCGCCAATTTATTACCTCTCGATCTCCAATTTTTATTTTATTTTAGTTAACCGGGGGTGAGGTTGAGTACCCCAGAAATGGTAATAAATATTTATTATAGTGTGTAAAGGGGTGAAGAGGCCAAATACACACTCCAGCTAGCTCTGCGTGTGGGTGGGGTTCGTTGCTCTGTTTTATATGATAAATAACGACAATAGAAATAATTTTGCTAGAGTTGTTGTTGCAATCCAGTACTTATCTTGTTATAACTTTTTAGAGTATTGGAGCCGTTACGGCCAAGAAATTAAATAGCTGGTTTTAAGATGAAAGATAGCAACAAGTAAAAGAATAAATAAAAATGAGAAAATCTCTCTAATCTCATTTACTGGCTATTCAAAATATATAACTCATTACATAAATACTACGTAATTATTGAATAGTATTATTTTTACTTCTATTTCAGAAATTCAAAAAAAAAACAATTAAATGGTAAACCAAATATAGTACTATATCGTAGGTTCTTACACAAAAATTGTAGTAATTCAATGGCCAGATATATACATATAATATTTACAAAATTTACAGACTAAGGGAGGGAGCATAAAAAAATATAATAACTATATAGGTACAAATTATTATTCATCTAAAAAGAAAGTAGTTGGCATATCCTGACGCAAGGTAGGTAGGCTCGTAAACCCAAAATATGTATATTCACCCTATTGTTGTTCAAATTCGATAAATTCTTTTATAACAGATCAGTCAAATATATTATAATGTAAAATTAATACCTCCAAGATGTTTTCTTCAATTTTACTTGCCGATCTTAACAATGTCGGGCTATTCGATTCCAATGCCAGCGTCTATAGTGTTGTTCTTGATCAGGCAGCTACCCTTGGAAGTATATCGGCCACTAGGGGTAGTTCCACCACGGAATGACAGTATATAAGACAGAATAAGATTGGTACAATATAGAAACCCTGAAATGTATTTGTCTCGTCATCCACTAATACAATTATAAAATTTAATAATAAGAATTACCTCTAATACGGAGGGTTTCTTTTTCGCGAAATGGCTTCCCAACTTGTGGTAGGTAGATTCTTCAGCTGATATCCCAGTGAAGGAAATTATGGGAAATATAATCAACCAAAATCAAAACGACACTTCCCACAACTAATATATTTTCCGGGGCTAAAATCCCATATAGGTTACGCAAAATAGCACTAATTTCTTGCCCTCAAAAATTTGCTGTTTAATCTACCAGTCAGATAGTAAAAATCCGCCGTTCTAGAATCTTCCCCTTTTTTATCATCTTTTGGTAAAAACTGTGAAGCCCGTTACTATGCTATGAACGACCTCCTTTAATTAAATCGGATATTACACAATAAATTCCTGTAGTGAACTACTTCCTAATATAATAATTGCAAGTGGACAACCCAAAATACATTTCAAGATATTTTAATTCACTAAATGTACGTTACTGGGAAAGTGACCCGTAACAACTAAAAATTAATATCTAGAAGAAAGGATTATCAATAAATCCCCAGTCGACCCCATATAAATAATTATTTAGTTCAAATGAAACCGTATCATTAATAGGTCTATAATTAATTCTTTTGAATTGTTTCGGGGGCTTAGAATGTGTTATATTTAATTTCTGGTCGATAGCCGAGTGGGTTAAGGCGCGAGATGGCAATCGCGTGATTACACGGACATCGCACCACCGGGTTCGAATCCTGGCTCCGGCACTGGCACTGTCGGAGAAAATGGTTGTATGTCCGCGTTTTTTCAATGTGTAACCCCCTTCCGCACAAGCCCTGACTTCTGGAATTGGGGGTTGTCTAATTTCTGTGGTGTTTATTATTATTATTATTATTATTATTTAATAGCAGCATGATCTGATAACATGGGATTGATGATATCCGTATTGCATAAAAACTAAGACATCGTGCTTAATCATTACACATACAATTACAGCGATATTGCGGACAGAATACTTGGTACAAAGAATACTTTCAAGGGACTCTAAATTATTTGCTAGTATCTCCCTCGAGCGAAATTGTCAATTGTATCTATCAGGTCTTTGTACCATCTACTCTTTCATTTTCTTTCATTCCTGTGGTTGCCAGTCCAATGGTTACGTACCAGTTCTTGGTTTTGATATATTGTCTACAATCTGCACCTTTTGAAATACTTCTGATCAACCTGGGATAAACAAACATACCTGAGAAGACAGAGAAATTAATTTATTATTAGACTGTAAACAAAATGAAAGAAAGATATCCCATGTCATCGTTCAACATGTTAACTTGCTTCTCTACTGGTCATCGTTTCCTACACATTCTCAAGAGAAGTAAACAACGTGTTTTTTAAAATTCTATTGACCCCGCGTCTTAAAAGCGAATAAAAGTGCAAAGCAATGTCACAGTAAACTGGTTTAATAAAATAATTACCAAGTAAAATAATAAGTCGGTACCATTAGAACGTAAAAACAACCTCCAAATTATTTTCAACGATGCGTTAAACAACGAGTCGGCCATGAAATACTCAACACCGGCCAACCACGATACGGGCTGGCATTTCACCTTTATTACTATAAGGAAGTTGCATTTCGTTTTAAAGGTTGTAATAATGTAAGTTTTCATGTTTAAAGTTTAATGACATTCTTATTTAATCAAGTTCGTGGACTCGTTTAACCTTCAAATCGCCAGCAATATTAATTATTAAATAGAACTTTTTATTACCGATACAGCGAGATTAATAAATCATATTAATTGAATTATTTTTTCATTGTTTTATTGAGGGTTCAGACAAAATAAAACGACAGTTTAATCAAACTTGCGCCCTAAAAAACACGAAGGACAGCATGGATCCTGAAATAAATCGCTTCGAGTGAAATAAACTATGTCTTTATTAATTTATCAATCATTTATTATATCACTAAAATTTTATTAAATCACATCTGTCATTTCTGCATGTGTCATAATATAATTTATTCTTCCACACCGCCACTTTTCTGACATCGCAGAAGAAATTTAGAGCTTGTCAAAAGGAGCGATAAAGAATTGATTGAGACCTTTTATTCGATTACTATAATTTGCAATTTCGCCAAAGCATTTGAAATATCGCTGTATGGTTCTATTTAACGCCTTATTCGCAGTAAATTATTCGTGGTCCAGCTTGGTTTGGTAAAAGTCTATTGTGTACACTCCTACCTAACTTCTACTAGCCAAAAATGGTGAATTTCTATCATAGTTTTGTTCCTAACTTTACAGAAATGTTAGCTCCTCTACATATTTTCAGTAAACAATTAGCCCGAGATAAGATTAACTATGCTATATATACTACTGATAGTATTTAAAGGCTAAACATGCTATAGTCAATACGACAGTTTTGTCTCATCCTAATTACAATGAAGGTGTAACACTTGCTTTATCTGTTGATTGCTCAAATGTATCTATGGGCGCTGTATTAGAACAAAACATTGGAAATCTGTCTACATCTTTAGCCTTTCTCTCTCGCAAAATAAATGATGCTCAGAAAAGATATTCCGCCTTCGACAAGGAATTGCTGGCATTATACACATCAATAATTAAATTTTTCAAGCATATTTTAAAAGGTCGTATATTTATTTGTGATACTCATACGCCATTGACAAGAGCGTTACTTTCAAATGCAGACAAACTCCTCGTCAAATACGACACTTCGAATACATTTCATACTTTATAAATGACATATATCATGTTAAAGGCAAAGAAAACTGATACTTTATCGCATATAAATGATTATTTTCTTGCTTCAATAACATACTATTTTATCATCTACCTCAATTTCTCCTGTAGTCTCAATTAATTTCAATTTACAGTTATTGAAAGACGCTCAATCTGATGATTGTGAATTTTCCTCTTTACTTACAAAGCAGTCCAACCCAAACAGTAAAGCCAAGTATTCTTTACATCAACTCATAATTCCTAGTTCAACTGATAAAATTTGGTGCGACGTATCTAAGTCTACATGTCGACCTTTCGTACCAAATTCTTGACGACGCCGACGTGCAGTATTTGACGTCTTTCATAATTTAACACATCCAAGCATTTAGGCCACTAAAAAACTTGTTCTAACTATTTCTGGCTCAAAATGGATTCGGACTGTACCGTGTGGGCAAGATCCTGTTTAAATTGCCAAACTTCCAAAATTAATAGGCACACCAAAACTCTTATTTCAGATTTTGATGTTCCCATGGGGCGTTTCGAACACATCCACATAGACCTCGTTGGACCCTTACCACCTTCACAGGCTGGCGAGAAACGTACTCCTTACAAGACATTTCTGTTGAAACCGTTGCCAAATCCTTATTTCAAAATTTTGTCTGTCGTTTTGGCGTCCGTTAACTATCACTACAGATCAAGGTGTCCAGTTCGAATCAAATTTATTTATTTGGCGAATTTTCCAAATTTTTGGGGTTTCATCGGATTCACACGACAACATATCGTCCTCAAAGCAATGGTATGGTTGTGAGATTCCATAAAACCCTGACGACTACATTGTTAACCAGGGCTAATGCAATTCACTGGTATGATGAATTTCCAATTATTTTCTTGGGTTTACTTTACTTACTTTGTTCTTCTGCGGAGCTTGTTTACGGACAAACCTTGCTTCTCCCTGGAGTCTCTCCTCGTTGTAGCAGACCTTAAAAACTACAAACTTTGCGGGAGTGTTATAATTCAAAAGTTTTGTTTTTGAAATTTATGAACACCAAATTAAAGCGATCTTTTTGGATTTTGAATGCCACATTCCATAACAGCAATACTGAAGTACCAGATTTCATGAAACTTTCCATAACCTATCAATTTTTTCAGCCATATTGAATATGTCATTTTAATTTTTTTGTAACATTCTTTATCGAAAATCAAGTTTCATGCAGTCCCGTCGTAATTTACCAATTTTGTACGCCACATTAGATCCGCCGTTTTAATTTTGAGTATTTTATAACAGTTTCATTATCAATCTTAAATAGGTAGCAATTTTCATGGAAATCTGATAAAATTTTGAAATTGAGTCACTTTTGCCTCTCTTGACCCACTGTGTGGCGGTGCATTTCTGTATCATTTTTATATGAACTTGTTGCCTTATTTTGATTACAGACATTACAGTCGATACCGAACAATTAATTGATATCCTGTAAATATAATTGTATGCGTATCTGCAGATGATAACGTCCTGGCGGAGTTTAGCCATAGCTATTCCATCACTCAACCAAGACAGAGACAAAAACAATTACGCAACCACTTCCCTGCGCCACTGCCATCTGCCGCAGCTGAGACTCAAACTCGGGAGTGATACAACCGCTAACCGTGTTGCACCTCACACAACTCTGCCTAGCCGGGATTCGAACCCGAACCTTGCATGTAGATTTTGAGCCACTGATTTGTTCTTACCAATAATGGCTCCACCTACACCTCTAGATATGGTGTTAGAATTTTAAGTGTTGAGACAATATATATCCATTCCCTTTTTAATTATTATTAAGTTTGCAGTATGATGACAATTATATTAAAATGATGCAACTTGTTTTGTTCCAATTCAAACTGATAAGTCCCCCATTTCATTTGGTTTTTATGGAAAATCTTAAAATTCATAATATGCGGGATATTTGTAGGACATTTCTTTTACGAAATATTCATGTAATGTCGACCCAACTAGGTATTAAGAGGAATTTTGACAATATATATGCAGATATACTAAATGTATACATGGAACGCTCAAACAAATACATTTTTAGGAATTTTCCTTTTTTCTTTTAGAAAAAGGCCATAACTAGTACTAGAATCTGACAAACCGTTTTAAAAATGCACGGGTTCAATATTTAAAAAAGAATCATAAACTTTGTTATTTGACTATTTAATATTTATTTTATTTTCACATATTTCCGGATAATATTTTTTTATACAAAACATTATTGTCTGTGTCATCACGCTTCCGTTATTATAATATAAGAAATTCAAATAACTACAGTTTGTCATTTTTATAGAGACATATGTGAGTGGTCATTTGTCTTTTTTTTTTAATGACTTTCGGCTATTAGCCACACAGCCAACTGCTATTTCAAGTAAAATTAAACTGCAAAAACACTTAATAAATATTGCGCTGAAAATCATTCATTACAAATTAAGGTGCAATGACAGAGAAAAGAAAAATATTTGAAGATCACAAAAAGGGAAAGGAAAACAGTTACACACGCTTCTCGCACTGGTGTCTGTCAGGACATTTTTAATAACAAACAATTTTAAAGGACCACTATAAATTAGGGTGCTACAAAGGAAAAATAACAGAGGATACAAAACTAAACTATCCAAACATTCACACAAAATTTACAATACAATTTTCGTTTCTTCCAAAAAGCAGATGATGCAGTCAAAAACTGGTTTATTAAATTGACTGAGGAGGGAAAGTGTGTATTAAAAGCTGATTGTTTTTTGGGATTAATAAGGTTAGTATATAATCTGCCACAAGACGCTTTGTATTTAGAGCACTAGAAGAAAATATGGTCCAGGTCACATTTAACTCCACAAATATCACAATTCTTTGAAGGCAAAACATTTATTTTAAACAGATGTGCTAGAAAACAAGTATGCCCAAATTAGAGACGTTTTATGGTTGTTACGTATTTTCTAGGGTAGACATAATATTTATGCCAAGACTTAGGCCAGGCGCGCACTATTGATTTGTAATCGGGCGATTATTTAATCGCAGTCGCAAAAATATTCGAGCGACAAGAAAAGAGCGCGCACTGCGAGCAATAATCGCAACAACAGTACACTCTTGAAATAGATTTTCTAGAAACTGCTTGTGTGGTAGCTTTGCTATTGCGACAAAAGCCAAACAAAGGTATTGGGTGCATCCAATAATTAGTCAAAGATTAATAAAAGGACAATTTTATAAAATACAAGATGATTTGGTACAGCAATAAAATATAACATACGAAGATACTACATCCATCAAGTGCATTACCATATCGAAATTTTGCAATGTCAATATATGGATTAATTGATAGTAAAAGTGATGGTAAATTTTATTCATAAAAACTAGTTTTTTAAATATATTTTAAGTTGATTTGTACTAATAAAAATTGTTGTGTGTGTTTTAATAAATGTATAACCATCTATGGCTGGTGGTCGAGAGGTGAACGCACTTGTCTCTCACCCAAAAGTTCCGGATTCGATCCCCGGTCGTGGCAGTGGAAAATACTGTGAGAGGAATTTTTTCACTATACACGGATATTGGGTGTGTGTCCCTTGTCTCTAAATGTGTAGCCTCCTCCCACACAAGGCTCTTCTAGAGCCTTCCGGGATAAAAGGGGTCGTAATTACCTGTGGTGTTATTTATTTATTTATTTATTATCTACAAAGCATATTTAGTAAATACCAATTTCATAATTTACAGTCCCTAATATAATGTTAGTAATAATTTTTATTGCAGATAGCGTTTTACAATTTATTTTACTACTACAAAATTCTTACTATATTATACTGCATTAAAGAGAATAAAGTTTAAAAATTCTACTTTCAAAAGTTTGAAGCACCGAGTGTACTTCTTCGGAACACAGCGCTCTTCATCTCTTTTCATACCGGAAATCTCATGTCCTCTTCATATTTTATGCCAATCGGCGACAATCGCGTCGTCACTAAAATAGGACCAGTTTCATTGGATTAATTAAATTTTAAAAAATATTCATTTTTGCGCCACTACAAATCGCTAGTGCGCCCCTGGCCTTAGATGGGAGATCAAGGGAATAAGTGTATATCTAGTAGGGTTGGAATTGCAGTACTCTCACCATATCCTCAACAACCTATCTCGCAAAGAGTCAGATGGACATGTCTGTTTCTGAGGAAACACCTGAGTTGATACTTTACTTGGCTAAAAGATCAACAATTTCGTTATTTTTTATGCCAATATGTGCTTTTACCCATACCAAATGAACTTCTCTTCCCATTTCTATTATATTATGTAATAATTTCTTTATTTTCAATATGGACGGATTGGTTTTGATATTGAACGAGACACTATTTCCTAATGAGATTAAAACAGATAAAGAGTTAGTTAATGTTATGGAGGTCTCTGCATTAGAAGAGTAAATACATTCAAGCGATTCGTATAGTAGCTATTGCTTCTGCTGTAAAAATAGAAACTTGCGATGGCAATTTGACTTTTATTACATTTTTGGTGGAAGGAATGTAGCATGCACAGCCGGTACCAGCGATTTGGGAAGCATCTGAGAATACCAACAAAGGATTATCCCACTTTTCCAGAAGATACCGAAATGTACTAAATGATCAAGTGATCCTCATGTCGGTCGTCACATGCCTATCTTGCACTGACGAGAGCCAACAGCTCTAAACTGCAGTCTAAAAGTGGTGTGTGACGACTGGCACGAGAACTCTTTTAAGTAGGATCAGTCTTTCGGTTGGTGTTTGTTGAAATCGAAGCATTAGCGTTTTGATGGTAATATGCAATTATTACACTTAACGCGCCAGGCTTGTAACTTGTAATTCAGCGCTCGGCGGGGCACACATAGCCCGGAGAGTAGCTGTTGGTTGCAGTCTGGTTACGTTTCTTATAGTAAAATAAGGATTATATAGAGGAGTTTGCGACTAAAAATATTATGTTTTAATATTCCGCCCTCTAAAAGCACATTTGAACTATGCTAAGCCCAGTCAGGCTATTTATTTTTCGATTGCAACAGACACTGGACTGCTAGATGGCGCCTGCTGACTATTTTACATGTCGCTATCGCAAAGATACCGAAATGTACTAAATGGTCAAGTGATCCTCGTGTCGGTCGTCACATGCCTACCTTGCACTGAGAGAGGAGTCAACAGCTCGAAACTGCAGTCTGCAAGTGGAGTGTGACGACTGGCACGAGAGCTCCTTTAAGTAAGATCAGTCTTTCGCAATTATTACACTTAACGTGCCAGGCTTGTAACTTGTAATTCAGCGCTCGGTGGGGCACATAGCCCGGAGAGTAGCTGTTGGTTGCAGTCTGGTTACGTTCCTTATAGTAAAATAAGGATTATATAGAGGAGTCTGCGACTAAAAATATTATGTTTTAATATTCCGCCTTCTAAAAGCACATTTGAATTGTAATTATCTAGATTTTTTTATTTTTTAATAAGGGAAGTGTGAGGGCACAGACAATAATGTTTTGTATATTTATACAACCCTCAAGAAACATTCGACGTTGACTGAAATGGAGAGATAATATTTGATCAAAACGATCTATATTTTCTTAACGTACTACTTTAAACAATCTCATATTGTAATTTTCCTATAATCTTTGTTTTTCACATTTGTGGTATATTTCCAACATGAAATGAATAATAACTTATTTTCATTCAGAATTTTTTATAATACAGGTTTGGCAAAAAATTACAAATGATAGTTAATACCATTGTTAAAATAATTAAAAGATGAAAAACACGACCTGAATGAATGATATTTAAAATGACATCATTACAATAGGTAGACATTCGTTTCACTAAATCAAGGATTCGCATCATTTTGTTTTACATGTAATTTTGGAAAACCCTATCTAGGTCCTGATATAATGTCATGGCTCTTAATAATGATAAACAATCATCTTTGTTGGTAAATAAGTTGCAAAATTTCATAAAACAACATACATTTTTGAAATAATGTCTGCTGAAGGCAGATTCAGATAAATTATTTAGTTTTTCTGTGCGCTGCAACTTGTTACATGTTTTATTTTCTCCTTAATTGGATAAACATTTGGGCTGATGCTCTGGATTTTGCTTGCAGCGAAGACGGGAGCGGGCTTACGTATTAACTATTTCTTTATTATAACAATGACAAAAAGAAAGGGGCGCCAAGGAATTCTAAACTTTAGCGTAAAAGTTTAGTGTAAAAGAGTAATTTGAATTACTAATATTAACTCTAGTCCAGCTCCTTATTACTTTAAAGTATAGGGACATTTATTACATCAAGTATTTAAATAACAACGACTTTTACACAGACTGCGGGATACAAAATTTTATACAATAATTGTAGTAACAAATTGGCGTATCGAGCACGATGAGGGTGAAGACTTGGGTGTGTTAAAGTGGCCATTATTTATTTAGAAAGGCGCAACTAAACAACGTCCAATATCTTGCATGTTCTGCATGGCTATTATGTAAATATGATACGAACAATTGCTTCTCCGGAATATTTATATGTAAACGAATATCTAATCTTGGGGGGGGGGGTCGGGTGTGGACAGAAAGGTGCTTTCAGCTCTCCGTAAAACTTGTATCGTGAGAGGGCTCCAGGATTTTCCCGAAGGTACCAAAATAAATCGAAATCTACAAAAGACGTGTACAAATGGTTGGATATCAAATGTTTTCCAATACTTTGTTTTAAATGCCCGGGCTTATGATTGGGCGCAACGCCAAAAACAAAGATAATATATTGTAGTAAACTAGGGCAGCTTGGAAAATTATTGGGGAGAATTTAAACGTCAATGTTAAACAATTTCTACCCACGGTCCTCAAGCAAGACCAAAAGTAATTAGCAAGGATGAAGCTGCTGACTCATTTAATAATTATTTTATTGAGTCTGTCAAATCTCTGATTGAATCTAATAAAAAGGATTCACAACGAACTCTTCCTAACATTCGTCATAACATTCATCGTATTTTTTTGACACCTGTTACCTCTACTGAAGTATAAAATTTAATAATGTCATGTGGAAATAGGAGATCTAGTGGTCCTGATGAAATTCCTTATTTCTTAAGGGCAGTTGCTGAGTTTATTGTAGATCCTTTAACACATCAAATTAATTCATATTTCGAAAATGGTTACTTCCCGGAACAATTCAAAGTTGCTATGATTGTTTCTATAAAAAAGGAGATTCTTCTAATCTAGAAAATTATAGACCTGTAGCTCTCTTGTCTATTTTTTCCAAAATTATAGGAAAGGCATACTTTTATCTGATAGGCAGTATGGTTTCACAAAAAATCGTTCAACCCAAGATGCAACTTTTTCACTTTATGATACTGCTAAACGACTTTGATAAAAAATTACTTTCTGGTGACATTGTTTGATTTGTCGCGTGCTTTTGATACCATCGACTATCACCTCCTGCTGCAGAAGTTATACTCTTACGGCGTTAGAGGACTTGACTGGAATGGACTAAATCATATTTGAGTTGAATGTATCAGTTTGTTCGAATATCTCATGAAAACAAGTTCAGTTATTCAAAAAATGTGCACCGGAGTTCCACAAGGAAGTGTTTTGGGACCCTTTTTGTTTAATATTTTTATTAATGATATAACCACCTGGATGGAATCATGTTTCCTTACATTATTTGCTGTATTTGCTGATGATACATCCGCCCTCATCACCTCTGGAAAAGTCTCAACACTAAGCACAGTTGCCAATGCATGTGTTCAAAGCATGTCATCTTGGTGTCAGTCGAATGGGCTTGTATTAGATAGTTGGAAAACATTTTTTTAATTTAAATCAGTTGGTACTACCGTCGACCATAGCATTTTAATAAAATCGGAACGTGGTAGCATAAAACAACAAAATGAAGTGAAATTTCAAAGGCTGTGGTGTGGATGGATAATTATTTATCCTGGCAGGGTCATGTCAATCATCTCTCAAAGTCACTGGCTAGTAAAAACTATTTGATTAATCAGCTCAGATCGAATGTAAATGCTCCTACATTAAGAACTTTTCATTTTGGGACAGTTCAATCAACACTGTAGTATGGTATTGTATGTTCGAGGAATTGCACTGCCGTTTCTAAGATATTTATATTATAGATATTTTTAAAAAAGAATCATCGACTATTTTCAATACATCCTTCTTAAGTTTATGCCATCCTATCCTTAAAGATAATAGAATACTAACCTTACATTGTCTATACATATACCAGTGGTTATAACATGTTAGAGAAGCATAAATCAGTTTCCCAAACGCAAGGATGTCAACAATTACGATACGCGGCAGGCTAATGATATTGACATTACTCCTTACAGACTGTCACAGGTGGGTAATGGACCACTAATTACTGCTATCAAAATCTATAAGCACCTTCCAAAGAAATTTCAGGACTTAGCAAACTTCAATCAATTTAAGATTATAGTAAAAACAATAACTAATAGAACAGGCATTTTACTCTCTGGATGAATATTTTAAGTATAGATAACTAATAAAAATGTATTTCCGTGCATAGACACCATGCTCTTGGTTTGTTTCGCTATGTTTATATACTGTTATATATTTTGTTTTATTATGTTTATATACTGTTAAATGTTTTTTTTTTAATTTGCTTGTATATATACTTATGTATCATTTTATCTGACGAAAAATGTGTATATATTTTTTTTTAAGTTTTAAGCTTTTATAAAGATAAGTTGGTTTCAAAAATGTATGACATTATCCAAATACAAAACTCTGTGTGGAAATAAACTATTATTATTATTATTTTTTAATTATAAATGTCAGCCTTTTTTATACGCAAATTATGTTGTTCCAGGGCTCAGCTTAGACCAAAACTTATCCATGGGGCCACTAGGGCCGCAATCTCCTCTGGAAATGAAGCCGGATGCCTCCACGCTGGGTCAGTTCAGTCCGCAAGGTCCGAACAGTCCCGGATCGTTTACACTGGGCCACGCCAGTCTACTGAGTCCTTCGTCTGGTGGTCAAAAAGGTGCTAACTCCCCATACCCTCCCAATCATCCTCTGAGTGGCTCGAAACATCTGTGCTCAATTTGTGGCGACAGAGCCAGTGGGAAACATTACGGTGTTTATAGGTAAGTTATCTTTTACTTTTTTACATAGAGGGTGATGGTGAACTTAAGAGGTTTGTGCATAATGTGCAAAATCATCTCTGGGACTTCGTATGATTCAAATGTATTGAGTCCCGACTTTAACTGCAAATATTTTAAAGACGGAGGAGAAGAAATGAAAAAAAAAGCCTACTGTAGACCGCTCATTGAAATTTATTGAATTAGAGCACCACAATGCTTATTATCAATTTCCGTCATGACGTAATCGGTTATGCTGAATAGGGTAGTGCCACAACTATATCCAGGTCTGAAACCAGATTGAGTGTTTGGTAGAATATTATTAACAACTAGGTGATTGCGTAACTGATTTTCCAAGATCCTTTCTATAATTTTTAAAAACGCCGGAAGTATCGTTATAGGCCGTAAGTCTTGAAGTTCTTGAGGAGAGTCTATTTTTGCTACAGGAACAACACGCCCTTCTTTCCAGACTTCGGGGAAAGTTGAGTGTCGGATACAACAATTTACTATATATGAAATGTAGGGTATTGGAAACGGGCATGAAAGTTGAATTAATGTTATGTTTATACCATCCAAACCACATGCTTTCGATTTAATAGTCATGATTATCTTAAAGACATCACCTTCCGAGACACACTTAAACTTCCTTTACTATCCTATGCTGTCCAAGGGAAAATTCACACTCGTCTTGTTTTCCCAAGTTTAGCATTAATGTCTTCAACTAATATCGTAAAATATATTGGAACTTCGGATATTGCCGTGTTAATGTCATCATAAAGGTATCAACTTCTTCATCTGTATGTGTGGATGTTGCAGACTCTACGGCTTATACTTTCAAGATGGTGTATATTTTTCGCATATTTTCTATGGATTATAAAACCTACTCTTCCGTTCGAGTTATCCTCATTTCCTCGAAAATATAGAGTATTTCCTGATTTTAGGCTGATCTGTCTTCGGCGAATTTCATTAAGGCCTAGTATATTCCAATGCCTGAGCTCTTCTTCTAGCTCAAGGAATTTCTCATGGTTTGAAAGCGTTCATGTATTATAGCAGCGATATGCAGTTTTTGTTTTCTATGATAGCCTGGTCCAGCAGGGAATTCTTAGCACCCGCTGATCGCTATTTAACCCAAGTAAAAAACTTTTTTGGAGCTTATAAGAAAGCTTTTAATTTGAACTTTGCTGGTCGCTGTATCTTAAAAATTGACCGAACATTCACACTACTGTGAAATGCCCAGTTATAGACGTTTTTTGCTTAAACCCCATAATTTTTAAGATGTAAGCTAATAATTAGTCGGACATACGCGACTCTAGAAAATGCCGCCCATAAACTTTAAAAAATCGCAACTCAGTCAGTTTTTAAGATACAGCAACAGTAGGCCATGGACCTAGACTCAAATTGAACGTGTTTTTATAAGCTACAAAATTCATTTTCTGTCTTTCCTTTTTATATCTATATATAATTGTTATCTAATCTTTTATTTAAACAATTGAGAAAGCCAAAACTCACGGAGAGAAACCGGAAAAGGATTGAAGCCACTGAAATGGACTTTCTCAGACGAGCATCCAGGGTATCCCGATTAGAATACATTAGCAATGAGGAAATAAGAGAGAGAACGAACAAAAAAGGTAAAATAACCCAAGTAATTGAACAAAGACAACTTGTCTGGCACGGACATATGAGGAGAATGGGGAATGAAAGAATCCCCAAGAGAGTGTTCAATTACATACCCAATACAAAAAGGAAAATAGGAAGACCCCGAGCCAGATGGTGGGAAAGTATTAAGAGGAGTATGACAGAAAGGAACTTGACAGAAAAGGATACACAGAACAAACTATTATGGAGACTGGGATGCGGCAGGAGCCGTAGGACCTCCGGCGAAGAAGAGAAGAGAAAGCCAAAAGTGCTCACTTTAACTTTTTATGTTTTTTATTTCAACAAAAACAAAGATGATTCACTGTTTTTGAATTCCTACACTAATTTACTTTTTCAACGTTTGAAGACAACAAATAGTATTCACATTTGCAATGCTAGTTGATGGTACTTATACTAGAGGGTATCTGGACAGTAGAACTGTTCGAGCTCATTTTATTATTTACCAATGTTAACTGGATAGTAAAACAAGAAAGTGTCACATGACAAAAAAGCAGGCTCAGCAGCGAAAGTTATAAGAAAAAAAATGACATAGCCATAGCCTCTCAAATTAATATTCTCCCAGTCCCACTAAATTCCAGTGTGTATGTAAATGTGTCTTAATTATGTATTATTAAAAATTAAAAATATATTTTGACGAATAAATTATCCAAGAACAGATCATTGCTTGCCGAAGTAAATTCTTTTCCTGGACGACGACACACTGTGTAAACCGAACATAATAATAAATATGTATATCAGAATATCAGGTAGTGACCACAAACAACCATGGATTATGTAAATGGTAATCAGCGATCAGGATTGATCCGTACAAGGTCACTGGTCACTCGAAACACGTGCAAATAGTTAGAATTAGAATTGCTGGTAATTAACATTGGCAGCGATTATTCGTCACGTTTACGCATTTTTGAACGATAATAGATTTGTTTTTGCAATCGAAGTACACAAGATCATGTCTAATACTTATAAGTACTATAAGTACTGAGGAAAAATAAAAGTGACACGTATATTATGTCATTCGCGGTAATTTAATATACCTACTCCATTAGTAGTATGCTAATCATATGAATTAACGCCTTTAATTTATGAATACACTAGTCACATGGTATTTATCATATTTGTAAATAAGTCTTTTTTCAGTGTAAAGCGAAACTTAGATTGTTATTGTTTTGATCGCAGTAATAATAAATTCCATTTTGATGTCAGCTAATATGATATCAATTTTATTATACAAAATGTGAAGTTCCTATGAGCATATATAGGTTCGCCAATGCTTCCTAAGGGTGCTAGAGCCCTTTAAATATGGCGCCCATAAAATAGATTTTGATTTATTTCTTCATATCCACTTTGTGTCTGGAGATGCACTTTGGTATGTAAACTACCACTAATAAGGACTATTTTAAGTAACCAGCGGCGACTTACTTTCACTAAATTTATTAATCCATTTTTTTCTTATTATGCTTTTTTCTGATAAGTTGCATTGATATTATGATTTTTTGATAGTTGTTATGTGAAAAAGGTGTTTTCGCATAAAGTCGTGAGACTAACTTTTTTTGAAAAAATGGATCTGAAGCAATTATTACATCGTTCATTAATCAAAGTTGGTTGAACAAAATCATGTATATCAGGTTAACATGTCAACTTTAGCGAATTGGTCTCGGTATTGCCGTTTTTTAGCCGTGAAAGAAGGCAAAATGCCGCTTTTGTTTTTTAAGAAATATGAAATGTCCTGCTAATTTCATATGACGTTAGGAATTCGTATATACATAAAAAAATAATATAAAAAAAATTGAGGTAGCTTAAAATTTGCCGTTTTTTTGCCGCTGAAGAATGGCTATAAGCTAAATATTGTGGAACTCGATCGGAAAACTTACTTCTTTATATTATAAATTCCCGGAAGCGATAAAGAACCTTTGAGATAGAGTTATACACTGAAAAAATAAAAAGCTAACGTATTTAGTCGTTAAAATTTCAAAATTAGAGTTGGCTCGACTGAAATTTAGTTACGTTAGTGCGTTGCTTAGATTCCGTGGATTGTTTATTTATGATGATAAAAAATTTCCGAAAAAATCATACTTTCCACGGATAAATCAAGCACGTCGAACGGCAAATCCTTGATCGGAATAGTGCCGATAAATTATTTATGTAATGAAGTTGAATGAAATCTGGTAGGAGATGTTTATCGCCATTAATAAACAATAAAGCTCGAATCCACTGAATTTCAGCGAGGCCACCGAATATCGCGCTTTGCAAATATTTTTTCGACTCATTTTTTGCTTGAGACATTACCGTTCGACTTGTCTGATTTAATCGTGGAGAGCCAAACTTTTTTCTGAAATTGTTTATCGCCATTAATAAACGATAAAACAAGAATTTATTAGCTTCAACTGTTTGTTTGTTTGTAACGGGGAATCTTTGAATGTGATTCTCACCCACTTCAAAACGTCAGATTAAACTGAAACGTTGCACACTTATCAAGGACCGATGACAATACAATAATTTGACAATTTTGTCCTAACGTCCTCACAAGGATCATTAGGATAAAATAAAAAAAATTACTAATCTATTGTCGAGATTTTTCCGAAGGCGCTGCTGTTATTAATATATATATATATATATATATTATTAGCTTCACTTATATGTTTGTTCCGCCCTCGCTTAAACTAATATCGCAGAACGCAAAAACGGTATGAGTTTTGAACATTTCTCGTATTATTTATTATAAAAGCATCAGCACCCAGCGTTCGACGAGAGTTAAGCAACCGCGGTACAGTTTTTGATCATTACATACCAGAGTACATATACGTAACTTCGGAATTAACTGTGATGTATTTGCCGTTGTATAAACCCTTGTTAAACGCTACTTCCAACTTTAATACATACGTTATGATGTAATATTAATTATATACTACTAGCGGATACTAAGCGGTTTCGAAAAGCTGGTGGGTATCAGCTGGTTTCTATATGTATCGGTGTTCATGATGCTAATTCTAAAATTCACCCAACCCAATATATTGGTGAGAAACGTGCCGAGGGATGAATGGCAAGAGGGTGACTAAAAACGCCGCTAGCGTCAACCTCAGGGAACCGGGCACACCCTGTTGTATAAGAGCCTTACCCTTCTATCGGACCTCTGGGACGGTTGACCGTTTAATTGTCCATTACTTGTGGTAACAACAATGAAAAATGGAACTACAACACAAAAAAGAGGAGATTTTTATTATATTTTTATAATTCTACTTTTATCAATAGCTACCAATAAAATATTTATGACAGTTGATATCAAGCACCCCACGCCTTTTACAATAAAATGATTTTTGTTTTCAATCACTTCATTCTTATTTTAAACTTATTAAAAATCATTTAATTATATTGAGTTAGTGGACTTTCTATCGCTGTTGAACAAAATCTGAATATTTAAACATTATTTTTTACTTTTTAGTTCGGTTTGCTATTAAAGTGCGTTTTTTTTAAACTAACTTTTTAAACATTAAACTGTTTTCTGCTTGACTTACTTGATTTATTCGTGGATAGTACGATTTTTTCGGAAATTTCTCTAAGTCTAAGCAACGCAACCCCTTTATTCGCTAGCATAAGTAACTTTCAGTCGGGCCAACTCTAATTCTGAAGTTTCAACGACTAAATACGTTAAGCTTACTTTTTTCAGTGTATAACTCTATCTCAAAAGTTGTTTATCGCTTCCGGGAATTTACAATAAAAAAAGTAAGTTTCTTTTCTTACTTCTGCTAACTTCATATGAAGTTAGCAGAACATCTCATATTTTTAAAAAAACCAAGACGGCAAAATGTTTTCTTTCACTACTAATTAACGGCTAAAAAACGGTAAATGTTTATGCTATACCGAGACCAATTCGCAAAAGTTGATCTGCTAACTTAATATACATAGGAAAATCGTGGTAGTCTGTCCAAGAAAAAGAAAATAAACAAAAAACTACTGGATGCTTAAGTAGTTACTTAACAAAGATCAAAAGTTAATTAATTTTTGTAGGAGCTTATACCGCAAATTTGCTTAAAAACTGTTTTATAAGGTATTTTTTTTAAATCACAAGTTACTCGTTTTTTGTAATGACCGATATGCATTTAATGCATGGTGAACCAAATGGTTCTGCTCGTAAAGACCGCAAATTGTATCAGAAAGCTTTTCTAAACGTGAAATTCTTATTCTTATGGAAAACAATGCTTTTACCAACGAGATAGCATTATGGAAGGCCTCGTGCTACCCGAAACCCGTAAGAGGGGAGGAAATAGTTTTTGAACAGGTTGCAACTAACCCAGAAATAAACACTAGAAAAGAGAATTTAAAAACTTGCTTTTCTTAAAATCTAAAAAGTAAAAAATAATTGCAAGAAAAGTGAGGCGTGCGCACTTTGTATGATTGTGTGCCTTGCTTTTCTGACAGTTGTTTTTTTATTTTTAGTACGATTTTAAGAAATGCAAGTTTTTAAAAATGTATATTTTTTTATTTTCTACTTTTTAATCATACCTTAATTACTTATAACGTATTCAACTAATTTACATAAATTCATTCATTGGAGCTGGGTTCCAAGGTATAAACCTAGTGGCATTCCATTATGTCACCGAAACTAATCGTATACCATTTGTACAGGAGAAAACGGACGTATAAGTCTCTGATCAGGCGAAAAATATTTTGTATTCTACGTTTTGTAGGAGGTGCCGGTTAGATAGTACATCCATTTTTGACCCCGCGACCCCTACGTTCGGATATTTGCAAAAGTAACAGTGGAATACTGTATTATCATCCGATCTTAGTAACTGTGCAAAATTTCATCAATTGATTATGTCAAGAAGTGTGTTAAATAAAGGTTGCAAGATTTGAACAGAAACATTGTGCATGAAAACTACATTGTGAGTTAAAGAAGAGCAAGTAAAAATAGCGTTAAAAAGTGTGCCAAACAGCCGTGTCTGCGGAATCCTACATGAACAGCTCCTCCGACTGAAACCGCATGACTTACAACCCCGGCTTGAATATCACCACTGGATGCGCATCATAGATTAGAGAGTTATAGTGTTTACGACCAGAATTGAAACCGTATAAAAATTAAAAGCCGGCAAAAACAGTCGGCATCTCTTTATTGTTTTTCTTATGACAACCATTTCTATTTACCTCCGCAAGAATGCCGACTGTTTTTGCCGGCTTTTAGTTTTTATACGGTTTCAACTCTGGTCGTATACACTATACATAGGATATAGATGGGAAACTCTTTTAATTTCCACCAATACCTGTTTGGGTTCGTACTATGAACACCTGCGGCGCCACCAGTACATTTACGCGGTTGGCGGGACGATTTAAATACATTTTTGAGATTTGGGTGAAGGCAGATTTAGTGCATAGCTCAAATAAAATAAGAAATATCGAATGACAAAATATATTTTAAAATATAAGCTTGAAATTTCATTTCATTTTTCTAACTTATTTGTTCCTTATTTTGTATATTTAACAGCAGGTTTTTCATTTGTTAGATTTGTTAGATGTTTTTTGCTTCTGTCCTCTAAGATTTTATGACTGTATCTTATCTACAGTAACATATCTATAGAATCTACGTCATTTTCGAACAGTACAGCAATTAGGCACACAAAAAACAAGCACCATAATAGTTTCTGGCTCTTGCCGATAATAACAAAGACAGCGAATACAACTTCAAAGCAAATTTTAGCCACACATTTGACAGTTTGACCCATGACACGTACTCAGTGTTCGTACTTCGATGGTAGCGCTGCTTAGGGTCATAGTATGAACCAAAACAGTTATAAAATATTTTACATTGAGTTAGCATAGCCTGATGCGCATGCAACATGCAATACCGTTTAATCTCAATGTTCTTGATAAAGTTTTGTTTACGGATGAAGCTGGTTTTACTCGTAAAGGTTTACGATACCATATTTGGGTGGGAATTCTTAGGGAACCAATTGATTGGGCCGTATATTTTCCCTAACCGTCTTAATATGGTGGTACATATTTGAACTTTAAAAAAAAAATCCTTGACGGACTTACTTGATGATGTACCCTACAGACTTAGAATAGTTTACTGATAATATGCATGATGGAATTCTTCCCCATTTTAGTATTTTGATCCGGAAACACTTGAGCCAGATGTATGGAGAAAGGTGAATAGGACGGGGTCTCCCCATTCTCCAGATCTTAACCTCTTATGTTATTTCCTGTGGGGATATTTGAAGGGATTATGTATTTTGTACCGATTGAAAATGAAGCTTGGTTTCAACAAGGAATAATAAATCAATCCTAACATTGATATTGAAAGGTTCTGATTGTCTAGAAAACAATCGTAATTTTTTGGGGTTAGAAAATACAAAAAATCTATTTTGAGTTTTTTAATTCAATTAAATTATTAGTCCTTTGATGCTCAATTGTTTGTTTCTTAAAGGCATCGAATTCCACGGAGAAAACTATATCAGACTGGTTCTTGAACCAGAAATTTAACTCGGATACTACCGAGAAAATCGAGCGTAAAGCATTAACTGGGACACTCTGTACAAGCAGGTTTTTAAAAGAATTACTGATCGTTTTGATAGCTAATATTATTGTATACTTCACGCGATAAAGCAACTTATTAGGTAATAATGTAACTAGTTTTTATTGGAGAAATCCTATGTTGCTTTTTATTATATTTCAAGCTATTATTGTATACATTTATGCCAAATGTTCAGTTGAGCCTACGCGCCTAAATATTTTCGTCTCAAATATATCATAACAACTCATAAATAGCCTGATGTTGATAGCAACCTCATTCGATTCAGCTTTAGATAAATCATAACTATTTGCACTAGATGAAAAGTAAAAGTTAACCTTACCTACAAGATATCTTATAATACATACGTCTTATGATGCCATTCTTCCAGAATTGAGGGTCACCATTTTGTACATCCCGTTACATTAACTAATTTTAAAAGAACTAAAAAGTGAAAAATAATGTTTACATCATATTTTGAATATTTTATTTATTATTTTTTATTTTTTAGTTCGGTTTGCCATTAAAGCGTGTTTTTTAGTTTTTTTAAACTATAATTTTTTTTAGTCACCCTCTTGCCATTCATCCTGCTTATCGAAACCGCTGAATATCCGCTAGTAGTACATAATTCATATTACATCATAATGTATGTATTATATTAAAGTTGGAACTAGTGTTTAGCAAGAGCTCATACAACGGCAAATACGTTATATGCGGCGCATCCGGAAAAATATCGACAATAGATTAGTCAAATTTTTTATTTTATCCTGATGATCCTGGTGAGGACATTAGGACAAAGTTGTTAAATTATTGTATTGTCATCGATGCTTGATAAGTGTGCAAAGTTTCAGTTTAATCTGACGGTTTGAAGTGGGTGAGAATCACATTCAAAGATTGAAAAGTTACATACATACAAACAAACATACATACAAGTGAAGCTAATATAAAGCGTGTACAAATAGGAGGTTCTTTAGTTCGACCTGGGCTTTATATTTTGGATCTGGATGAAACTTCTTGAAAATGATTAAAGAATTTTCAAAGTAGACATGCTAATTTATACAAAGAGTTAAATAAACTTTGGATAGCTACTACGTAAAGTGATAAATTCCCAAGCGACAGATTTTTTCTATCGCATTCAAAAATTTTAAAAAAAGACACTTTCTGAAAGTTCAACAATAACGTCAAATAAGTTTTCATTAAATGGGGCGAGAAATAAGCTATTTTATTTTGTTTTTATGGTCATCATTAAAAATAGACTTTTCCCGATGTCAATTAAGGACAAACAGGAAGTAGCAAATATGGCGGATAGGTCTCTAATGGTTGAAACTCATACATAATTTCCTCATGATACTATAAAGAATAATGTAAAATTTCGACCTTCTTCAAGGTCTTGAAAAATACGGATGTTACAGGGGTAGTCAGCTACGCTTTTACACCCTGTATACCTGTGCAGGAGTGTTTGATATATTTTATATTTTTGTCAAACTAAATTAAGCATGCTGTGTTTCATCTGAAAAGAAAATATTAATTTTATCTACAGATATTTTATCTAAACATTACTTATTTTGCAATATGTATCTGTTGTGTAAGTTCTATAATGATATTTGTTTCCTCCTGTATTTATTATCTGTTTGGTCATCCTAAATAAATAGTAAATAAAACTTTTCTTCGAAAGCAGTGCCGTATTTAAAGAAAAAAAATTAAATTCCAGAGGTTAAAAAAAATGTATAATAGCAAATATATATTTTCATGCTACGTTATTCACTTTCTGAGAGGATATTGTACCTATTAATTGCATTTTATCCGGACAAAATTATTTATAGTTTCAAAAACCTACTTGGCCGCATCAGCTATGTGTTAAGTGCTTTGAATGTCATCCTTATGGGCCCAACATTTAAAAAATATTTCGATTGCTTGCTTTATAGTTTGTTTAATCCGACATCAGGGATCGGAACTTACAATTAGTCTTATATTTATTGTTCCTAATTCCGGAATCAAATTGTTTATGATCAGTGAATATTTGCAGGGTGCATCATAGTGCATCCTGCAAATATTCACCCTAAACTTCACAATAGTGTCTCATTAAATTCTATACTATATACTATAAGTGCACAGTAAGAGTTTTTTTTGTTCAGTATTTGTCTGATGTATTTTAGAACTTTTTAAATTCCAGTTGTAGGGCACCGATGCTTTCAGCAAACATGTGCTTAAAAAAATAATCTTTTTTATGACTTCTCCATTTCGTCCCAATGGACGAAATCTTATAATAATATAAATGCAAAGAGAGCCCCAATTTGTTTGTAGTTTTTGAATAAATGCGAATCGAAAGTGGTATTTGATGATTTTATTATTTTTACTATCAAGGCAACTCTTTACTCAAATTTACGGGGACTGTATAATTTTATTGTTAACCTATTTTAGTGAGAAATTACGAGAAAGTGATATATTTGTAAAAAATGCCATTAAACATTCAGTTGAGTTAAAAGTTATAGGGCACCTATAGTATGTAGTATTCATTACTCCAGAAATACACGTATATAAAGTGCTCCGCTAAGTATATCAAATTTAATAAAACAAAAGTGCTTAAAGTAAAATGCCAGTAGGCATACGTAACCGCAAAGGCTCAATAAATACCACTAAGGAAGAAAGTATGTCTCAAAATCAATTAGACATAGATAACATCAAAGATATCGTACAGCAAATAATTCAGAATGAAACCAAAAACCTTCTCAAGACCATCGATGACCTCAAGCAAAAAGTGGTAATGTTACGGGAATCCAACATAGAGTTGGTCAATTTACTGACGAACATTAATCCTAATACACATAATATGAATACAAACAAACAACCAAATTTGCAACAAATTCGTGTCAACAACAAACATGAAGCAGTTAAACCACAAAAACTTTTAAATGGACAAAAAAATAAACCCGATAAATATCCGGAAAAACCCAATCTGCCAACAATATAGTGGACCAAACAAAAACCATTAATCCTATGAAAAGAACCGACACTACTAAAAGTAATATTAATCAGAAGAAAAAAAGAGCTGAAGTTATTACCGGCTGTCTCGCAAATATTACTAATACCAAACTCAGTGGCGTGGCGAAAAAAGCTTGGCTACACATAAGCAAATTTGAGCATAATAATATAAAACCGCAGGACATCTTGGACCATATAAAAAAAGACGTAGATATTAATCAAAGCAGCTGTGAAAAACTCCAAACCTTCCATGGTCACCATACGTACTTCAAGTTTGGGATTCCTTACGACTCACTAAACACAATATTCCAATCCAACTACTGGCCCCACGGCGTGGAGTTGAAGGAATTTCTTTTTCGCTCAACAAGCAAATAATTTCAATCTAAAGCAAAAAAGCAGTCATATCACTCCACATCATAATAGGCCAGTTAACCTAAAAATAGCACATCTTAATATACAATCTATCAGCTACAAGATAAGTGATGTGGAAGTCATGCTGGAAAAGGAAAAACCTCACTTTTTGTGCGTAAGCGAACACTGGATGTCCACAACACAGGCAAGCGTAACATCAATTCATTCATACGAATTACTAACCCATTTCTGTAGAACGGTTTCTATACTTGGAGGAGTCGCAATCTACGGTAAGAGAGGCATGGAATACAAGACGATCAAGATACCGAATACTATGTTAGAAGAAAAGACCTGCGAGTGCTGTGCTGTAAGTACTAATCTCAACAATGTAAAAACTGCCCTGCTTTGTGTTTACCGCTCACCCAGCAGCGATTTTCATAAGTTCTTATCACTATTAAACTGTATCTTGTGTATGATTGCGAGGGATTTTCAAAAAATAATTATGTGCGGGGATATAAATGTAAACTATTTAGTAGAAAATACCCAAAAGTCACTAGTTAACGACGTATTTGAAAGCTTCAATATAAAATCGTGTCTTCCATTAGAGCCTACTCGCTGTCACAATAACAGCGAGAGTGCAATTGACTATATTGTATCCAACATAGATTACATAACAAGCTTAAATATTGATATTCATTTTTCGGATCATAAAATGCAAGTATGTATGTTTAGACAAAATTGAGAAACGCCCCTAAAAAAATCCTGCGCTTATTGGAAGAGAGACCTGTCTGATGACAATTTACGTAACTTAAACCTTTCTCTTCTAAATACAGATTTTAGTAAACTGTATGATATAAAAGATCCTCAAGAAGCCTACGATTACTTCTGGAGGTTATTTTACTTTTGCTTTGATGTCTGCTGCCCGAAAATCAAAGTTAAGTCTGCATTAAACAATAAAAAATGTTGGGTTACTAGAGATGTGCTTGATGACAGTGAGAACTTAAAAAACTTGTTCTGGCTATATAAAAATACAAATTCTCAGGGGGTCAAAAATATCTACTTCGAGGAGAAAAGAAAATTTAATTTAAAAACTAAAAATTCAAAAAAATCGTTTTACGACGATGTAATAAAAAATTCACCCAATACTAGTAAAGCATGCTGGTTAGAGATATTACTAATCGTAATAAATATAAAAATCTAGATGACATTAAACGTTTGCACGAACAAAAACTAGTAGATAATCCAGGGGAAATAACAAACCTATTTTGCGAATATTTCTCAACCGTAGCCGGAAATCTCATTAAAGCTCAATTTCCTTCAGCTCATAACGATTGTACTGCTTCTAAAACTTCACCTAATCAATGTTTTTTAGAAAAATTGAGCCGCAAGATATTTACGAGGCATTTGAGAATATAAACAATCGAACTTCAACTGGGCCCGATGAACTGAATTTTACTGTTATTCACTCGTGCATTCATACTATTGTTGAACCGCTATGCTACCTTTTTAACGAGTCAATTTCCTCTGGTATATTTCCCAATCGCTTAAAAACTGGATATGTCACACCAATGTACAAAAAAGGTGACGAAGTACTCATGGAAAATTACAGAGCCATAACCCGAAATTCGTTTATATCAAAAATATTCGAAAAAATAATTCACGTACGAGTTTATGATTATTTAACATCATTTAAATTGCTGAGTAATAACCAACACGGTTTTAGGCCGAAACATTCAACCATGACCGCTGCATATGAGTTCCTACAATTTATCTATGAATCTTTAGATAAGAGTACATATGTACTTAGTATGGTATTTGATCTCACCAGAGCGTTCGACTCTGTTACACGACTTTCTCATAAAAAAAATTGATGCACTAGGAATTAGAGGGAATTTGAATAAATGGATAGCATCATTTATAAGTGAGAGAAAAATTGTTGTTAAAATAGACAACAATTTCTCTCTCCCATACAACACGAACATTGGTCTACCTCAAGGCGCCATCCTTTCTCCATTACTGTTCGTAATGTTTGTCAACGATTTAGAAACATACATTAGTTCAAATATTAAATTGATATTGTACGCAGATGATGTTTCAATCGGACTCGAAGCCTATTCGCCTGAAAAATTGAATATAAAGGCAAATGAGAAATTAGCTGAATTTACGTCGTGGTGCGCGCGGAATCAATTAATACTGAACTTAAACAAGACTTCGTATATACAGTTTTATAAAAGACGGGAGCCCAGTTCTAAAGCTAACAAATAGTCAAGGGACTGTCACTCGTTCCGCAACTATACAGTTTTTAGGCCTTACATTAGATGAAAATCTCACCTGGAGTAATCAGATAGAAAATGTGTGCAAGAAACTAAATTCAGCATTTTTTGCAATTCGTAATCTAAAACCAATATTGTCCAAGGCGCAACTATGGAATGTATATTACAGCCTTGTCTATTCACACCTCAGATATCTAATTATCCTTTGGGGGGTAGGTACAGAATCAGAGAGAGTTTTTATTTTACAAAAAAAAATCATACGACTCATGTTTTCACTTATGCCTCTGGATTCGTGTCGACCTATATTTATTGAGAACAATATATTGACATTTCCCTCAATTTTTATTTTTGAAGCTGCTGTGTTTGCATACCAGAATAAAAGTAAGTTCTCCCTGAACTCAAGCATCATACACATAATACTCGCACGGCAAATCAGATATCAATTGAAAATTACAATCTTTCTCTGTTTAAAAAAAGCCCATATGTATGTTGTGTCAGCATTTTTAATACACTTCTAAATAATATAAAAACACAACAAAATCTGTGTATGTTTAAAAGTAATCTAAGGAAATATTTAATAAAACAATGCTACTACAATATCCAAGAAGCTTTTCACAATGTGGAGACGAACGGTACTTCATGATCATGGTGTACGTTCTATAATACGTATTTGTATTTTATTATCTGATTGTTGTGATATATGTATTTTATTATTTTAACTGTTGTAATATTTGTATTTTATTATGCCATTTTATCTTATATAATTATACCTACCTATTCTCTTGTTTGTGAACACACTTTAAATATTTTATATGTGATTTTATTAACTAGTATCTAAGTTCATTTATATTTGACTTTTCACATCTGTACCCAAGTATAGCTGACGTGAATAAAGAATTATTATTATTATTATTGTATCTTGTGCACAGCTGGCTGTAAAATGTAAATGACCAACTTCTAAAGCAGATTTTTCCGCTGTTCGCAGAGTTACTTGCCAACGTTTGCATGCCAATTAATGTGCGAGAAGGACGCAAGATATTTTTACTAATTTACTAAGCAGAAGTACTAGCATAAAAAATCTCATTGGCTTCTTGAACTCCCCGATTTTGGGCTTCATTAAAAAAATTCAAGGGAATTCGTTGAACGTAAATCCTCTCCTTATTATCTAAAAATATTTAGTCAATAGTCGGGACAACGTAAATAACAATTGGAGTAACAAATATATGAATGATTTTTTATTTACAACTTTATTATTCTTAGTTAATCCTAAAAATGACCTTGTAGGATCATAAAGCAAAGAAGACAGTATGCGAAGTACATCGTATAATTGATCATTTTTTTCATGGTTAGAGGTTGGAACAGCACAGGATTCACGGAGTGTGGGCAGGCCAACATTCATTTGTAATGAGCGACTGTTTGTAACAATACCAAGGCCGCTGTGATGCAACACTCGTGCACGAGGCCATGGTCACGGTGTACTTCTTTTTGTCATTGTCAGGGCAATGGTTTAAAAAATCATCTATTGCATATTTCTCGCTCTCTGATGTAATCATCACAATGAGCTAAGTCAACGTGACTGTTAATGTTAACCATATGAAATTTATTTGTTTCGTACACATTTTAATATTTTTTGTTAGAGTGCTTGGCTTAATATAAACATATCATCATTATTTTAGTAAACGTTGTTAAATGTTGGATCATAATTAATGATTTTATGCTAGCAAAACTAGTAATTATAAACGGTAATGAGATACTAAAAGTGCAGACCATTTTTATATAAATGTAAATTACTTATACTCTGTTTGGAAAAGATAAAGAGTAATATGATATAATTTTATTTTGTACATAAAGAGGTACGGTTGTGAGCAAAAAAATAGGACAAGTCTTATAACAGTATTTTGCTAAAATCTAGTTGTGTACATCTTACTTCAACTTTTGTGACATTGTCAATTAGTTGTCATAATTTATTGCAAGTGTGCAAAAAACTAATATGCCTCATATAAGCGGTTTAGTTAAACCTGGAATTATTGCTAAAGCAGAAGATGGATGGTCAATGAGACAAATTGCACTTCGTTATAATATTGACAAAAATTCGATGTGTAACATTTTAAAAAAGTGGAGAATAAACGGTACGATTAGTAGAAATCCTGGATCAGGGCGACGAAGGATATCAACTCAACAAGATTTGCAATTGGTAAATGCTTTAGTAGAAAATCTATTTTACTCAGTTATTCCGGCTGCTGAAGAAACGAGTTTTCCTGGATCGAGTAGTACAGCTACGCTGCCATGCAGCAGCACATAAATACTTACTTAAAGCTGAACATAAAGAAGCTCGAGTAAGATTTGCGCTTGAATTTTTAGCGTATGCTGTAGATTTTTGGAACAATGTAATCTTTACAGACGAGAAACTTTCCAGTCAACACACAGCGGTCGTATTCGTGTTTACCGCCCTTCGAATACTCGATTCGATGAGAAATATATATCTAACAATCATAAAAGTGGTAAATTTTCCGTCAATATGTGGGCTTGGATATCGGTACGTGGTCCTGGTGTTTTGTCGCATATTGAGGAACGATTTAATAGTGAAACATGTTTTAGGATTTTAGACAATATTATGCTCCCTTCTGGTCACAATTATTTCCTAATAATGGGTTCATATTTCAACAAGACAATTGTTCCGTTCATACTGCTCATACCGTAGTAACTAACTGGTTTCAAGATAACAACATCAATGTTCTTAACTGGCCTAGTCATAGTCCAGATCTTAACCCTGTGGAAGAAGTATGGGGACTACTCGTTAGAAGTATCCAAAAACAAAATGTGAGACCACGGAATACCGAAGAATTACTGGAAATAGTAAATAATGCATGGGAAAATATTACTAATTGTATTGCATTGTAAAATTGTATAAGGTTATTTAATTCTATGCCAAACAGACTTATAGAAGTTATAAATAGAAATGGTGCAATAACGAAATATTAAGTTTCTTGTTAAGTAGGATATCATTTGTCCTTGAATTTCGCTACCTGAGGCACAGCCGAGTACAACAAATCCCACGAGTTTATCAACTACAAATTTATTTTATGCTTGTTTCGATACAATCTGGCGCCAAAAGTATATGTATAACATTTTTTAAAGCAATTTGAAAAGATGGGGATAGATAGTGGCAGGTTTAGGTGCCCCATTTTCACATACAAGCCTCGAAGAGGGTTGAAAAGTACATCGATGTTGAGTAGAATGAAGGGCAATTTACGAGTGGCCGAATTTTCCGTATGTTATCCCAGGGGCCACTCGTAAATTTCCCTTCATTCTACTCAACATCGATGTACCTTTCAACCCTCTTCGAGGCTTGTATGCGAAAATGGGGCACCTAAATCTATCACTATCTGACGGTCTGTAATGCATTAAAATGAAATGCCTGTTTTGGTTGGTTCAAAATTTTCAGTTGTCGTTTACTGCTTAATTATAGTTATCGGGAAAATTCTAAAATAACGCAACCAATTTTTAGAGCTACTACAAGGCTACCAATAATTGCTTTAATCCATGTCAGACTAAAATTAATGTATTTTCAAACTTTACTATTATTTTTACTGACAATATCCAATATAACATTTCGATTACTCATAATATTACTATAAATAATTATTTCATGTCTAATGTTAACAAAAAAAAATCTTGATGGAAACAGAAAGTGGCGTCGACTCATCAAAACCTTAAAAGCTTTTATTAAGAGCCTGAAAATATTGCACAAAAATTATTATTATTAGCCGTTACTCGAGTCCGAGTATAAAAATGTTACAGTCGATAAATTGTGTACAATAAAAACAAGTAAAAGGTGTAGTCTATTGTAATTCCCATTCATCTACGGTGCACACGACTATGGCTATAGAGGCCAATTCGGGAGAGCACATGTCGACCGCAGTCAGGACAAACATAGACCTGGTTAGGTCTTGGATTCGGCCTTCTTGCAGCCACATTTCCTTGATAGCTGGCCACAACCCCTCGCCATTCGGTTCTGACCGCTGCAAGTTGTTCCCATTGCTCGTCTGCAATACCGCAGGATTTTAGATTTTCATGGAGAACGTCTTTGAACATCTTTCGTTGACCGCCACGCCTTCTTCTACCGCTTAGCAATTCACCATAAAGTGTGCATTTAGGAAGGCGGTTATCATGCATACAATGAACGTGACCTGCCCATCTTAGGCGTGCTCTTGAAATAAGCACCTCAATTGGAAAGCTGTTTGCTCTCCTGAGTACTTCCACGTTTGATGTGATGGAACCAACGGATTTTCATCATACTTCTGAGGTGTCTTTGCTGAAAACGTTCTAATTCTTTCACATGACGATGGGTCACTTACCGACCCAGCTTTCACATCCATATAGCAGTGTTGGAATGACAACTGCTCTGTAGACAGCCATTTTCGTTGACAAAGCAAGGTCGTGGTTGTCAAATACTCTCTCTCTAAGTCCCCAGAGTGCTCTAGATGCAGCGTTAATTCTATTGCGAATCTCGCTGTCCATGTTTGCTTTGTCATTAACAACGTTGCCTAAGTAATTGAACTGATCCACCACTTCAAGAGAATTTCCGTTAAGTGTAATGTCTATTTGGTTCACTTGATGAGGAGTTGACATAATCTTAGTCTTTCCAATGTTGATTTTAAGTCCCAAGGAATCATAGCTCTGGGCATACACATCTAAAAGTTCTTGAAGCTCTTCCGGCGTAGAGGCTAAAAGTGCACAGTCATCCGCATACTGGAGATCACAAATGAATCGTGTGCGTGTCTTCGTGAAAGCTCTAAAGCGCCTTATGTTAAAGAGACCGCCATCAAAACGGTATCTGAGACCTATTCCTCTGACTGTCAGTTTGTTGTCAACAATAATTGTTAGAGCAGTGGTAAACAAATTAAAGAGTAGGGGTGCCAGGACACATCCCTGCCTAACTCCAGTGAGGGTTTGGAAAGGTTCGGTTGCCTCATTATTATACATAACCTGGGCGCTGTTGTTTGTATGTAGACTGCGACATACTTCCACAAATTTTCTAGGGATACCTAAGCGGAACATAATTTTCCAGAGCACTTCCCTGTCCACCGAGTCAAACGCCTTGGTTAAATCAATGAAGGCCATGTGAATTTCTCCTTGATGTTCGAGTGCTTTTTCTTGAAGCTGTTTAAGTGTGAAGATTAAATCCGATGTGCCTCGGTTTGGTCTAAAGCCACTCTGTGTTTCAGGAAGTAACTTTTCCATAACAGGTGTTAGCCTATTTGCCATCGCTTTAGTGAGTATCTTCCCTCCAACAGCCAGGAGAGCTATACCCCTGTAATTTCCACAGTCCGCAGCGCTCCCTTTGTTTTTGAAGAGGTTGATTAAAAGTGTATCACGAAACTCCTGCGGAGCTTGACCACTTTCCCACACGACATCAAACAGTTTTTTGAGGTAGGGTATGAGCTCTGACGACACAGCTTTAAAGATCTCAGCTGGGAGTGAGTCGGCGCCGGGAGATTTGTTATTTTTTAGCTGCCCAATGGCGGTTAAGATCTCTTCCGTTGTTAGTGGTTTATCTAAGTCTTCGAAGGTGTCATATTGAGGGATAAGATTTATAATATCGTGATCGGCTTGACTTTGCTGGTTAAGAATGTTAGAGTAGTGTTCTTTCCATCGGGCTCTTATTTCCTGGTCTTCTTTGAGGAGATTTCCATTTAAATCTTTAATAGGGCACATATTTTTCCGACTGGGGCCGTACACTGCTTTTACTCCTTGAAAGAAATTCCTGTAGTCGTGTGAATCGGCGTACCTTTGAATTTCTCTGGCCTTGCTTGCCCACCACTCGTTCTTTATTCTTCTGATTTCGCGTTGCGTTTCATACTTAGATTGGGTAAAAGCTTCTGCTTTTGATGGGTCATTGGGGTGGTTGATAGCGTTTTGGAAGGCAGTATGTTTGCGGTCAAGAAGTTCTTGTATAAAAGCTTCATTATCATTGAACCAGTCCTCCTGTTTTTTACTTGCTGCAGTGCCAAGAATTTCCTCACTCGCACTTTTTAAACTGTCTTTAATTTGTGTCCAGCTATCAGCGACATCTACAGAATTGGTTTCTTCTAATGCACTCAAATTCTCTTGAACTTTTTGCTTTAGCTGTTCGACGGTTTGTTGGTCACGCAATTTACTAATACAGAGACGGAGTCTACGTTTTACTTGAGTTCTTCGGTGTTTGGGCCTCATAACAATTTTCATTTTAGAGACAACAGGACGATGATCGGTCCAACATTCGCTATCAATGCGCGCCTTGAGATGCTTCCTACCTACGATAACATAGTCCAGTAGATGCCAGTGACCTGATCTGGGGTGACGCCAGGTGCCTTTAAATTTATCCTTTTGTCGGAAAATGGTGTTTGTTATAACTAGATCATGTTCGGCGCATTTAGTTAGGAGTAGTTGACCGTTAGCGTTCATGTTGCCCAAACCGTTCTTGCCTATGATGCCTGGCCAGGTGTCTGCATCTCTCCCTACTCTAGCGTTAAAATCGCCAAGAATAACGAGTCGTTCCATTTTAGGTATTCTACAGAGGGTTTCTTCCAGCTGTTGATAGAAGCTTTCCTTGGTTTCGTGACTTGCATCCAGAGTGGGAGCGTAGGCGCTTATTAGATTTACCGCGTTGCCATCTGATAGCTCATAGCGTAGCAGCATTAGACGCTCGGATAGGCATTGTGGTACTTGTGTTAAGTTGGATAAAAGTTGATTCCGAATGGCAAATCCTACTCCATGTTGTCTTCTTGAATTGGTGGGAAGACCTTTCCAATAGAAGGCGTAGTACTTTTCTGTGAGAGAGCCTTCCTCCAAAAATCGAGTTTCGCTGAGAGCTGCAACGTCAACATTGAGTCGGTGAAGTTCTCTATCTATTAGAGCAGTTCTTCTTTCAGGCCGATCGGTGCGAGTGCTGTCGTTCAAAGTACGAACATTCCAAGCGCCGTAGATGAAAGATTTAGTTTTGTTGGATTTAACTTGTCGGTGTTTTTTCGACATTCGATGAGGTGTCCCTGTGGGCACCCTCCCCCGGAGATCCGATCGGGAGGGTATTTTACCTCCGGATGATTTTGTCCCACTTGAACGCTCCATCATTTTTTTAAAGCCTTAATCGACTGAAAACGAAGCTGCATTTGAAGTTTTAGCTGGAGCAGGTATGCAACTGACCAGCTCGGTTGCGGAAGGCGAGTGGTGTGGTCCCATGGCACAGAAGGAGACTGCGACGATGGGGTAACCAAACGATTCCAAAAGCAACCTGCACAAAAAACATAAATACTAACTGCCCGGTAGCATAGTCTCTTAGACTATGCCGGTAGCATTAATAAAAAACCTGTTAATATCTTTAGAGATAAAAGCTGCTTTATTTAAATTAGTACTGCAATATTATTATCACTCAAGTACAAATAATATTGTACAATTTAAGTACAAAAATAAAACACAAATCTACAAACATGTATATTTTTAGAGAATATGCCACAAGTGAAAATTTAAAATAAAGAACTTGACTTACTGAACTATTTCTGGTACGGTTCCAATACAGCGCTTCTCCTTTGATCTTGAGAGAAATGACACTGACTAATAAAAACTTTCATGGGCGTAGAGGCCATTTTAATACTTATATCGCCTCATGCATCATATAGTAACGATTTTCAAGCATATTATCTTTCAAAGTTTCAAAACGAAAGAAATCCTGTTAAATATTTGAAACAGTTTTCAGGCTTTAGCAGTGATGATGTTTTTCGCCGGTCCCAAAAAATCAAAAACATTAACAAAACGACATATTGAAAAACTTATGGCAGAAACTTTTAACAAAACTCATTTAACGATAAATTTAGCTGAGTGCAAAAAACCAGGGAGCTGCGCTTGTGTTACAAAAGCGATGTAAATATGTAAGAAATATGTAAATATGTGAAAATAACGAGGTCTAAAATTTTATTACTAACGGGCTGATTTTTACGCTATTGTTTAATTAATATTTTTGAAATCGAATGGTCAAATTGTCCTACAAATTTTCTGGCAGGTTTTCCAGTTCTATGCCATGAAAGTGTCAGTTCCACGATCAACATGTTCAGCGGCTGCGTAGAACTTTATCTACCTCTACAGATAATTTTCGCAGAGGGAAAAGTTGGAAGACTCATCAAAACGAAGCCACTCACGAAAATTCAGCCTGTTAATAATCACTTTAAAAAAGGGAGGTGGGACCCCAGACTAGTAGATGCATCGCCGCAGAAAGTTTAATTTTAATAGAAATTAAAATGAAAGCAGGACTAGCGAATAATAAAACCATTATTTATTAGCCGTGGACAAAGACATTCATATCCACTGGCAAAAATGGGCACACTGGACGACCGCACATCGTCGGTTAATCATTCCTCGCTCATATATAAAAATATCTGTTTGGAGCTGTACGAAAGATCTATGATTAATTAATTAACTATGGATCTACCTATTAAATATCATTATGCCAATTTTATTTTACTAGTGTACCTTCATTTTTAAATGTCTATAATATATTAGGTATCATGAACAGGAAATATGAAGATCATGTCGCCTGGTAAACAATATATGCTACGACAATGTGCGGTATTTTGGCAAGCCAAACTATGGTAACCATTGCGTTTACGTAGGTGCGGCGGTTTTTTCGCAGAGGCAATACGAAAGGACGTAGCGAGGTCATTTATTAATGACCGCTCAATTACAGTGATTACAAATTAATTGTCCCCTTGACTTATACGGCATACAGTTCATTGTCAATGGCGGGAGAAACTGTGAAATTTGTGATTCGTTTCGTTTATACATCGTGTATGCAATTTCCCATTCACCACGCATTCCTAATAATGCTAAAATAATTACTAATTATGTAACTCAGAATAAATATAATTCAATATACTGTGTTGTAATTATTGAATCCACGTTTGAGGCGTTTACCAAGGAGTAAAAACGTGAAAGGTCCATCCTCTGGTCGCCTGAAGGACTTTTTGTTAGTTAAAAGTATTTTATATACTTTCCCAAAAAAGAGGAATAAGATTTCTTCAACTCGGATATACGAAATTACAAAAATTACACTTACTGTCCCGTTTTAACAACTACACCCAGCGACGGATTTGGGTTTTGTGCCACCCAAGGCGTGGTTAAATTTGCCACCCCTGAAGAGTCAATACCAATAAAATAAAACTATTTTGCTTATACATTTTTTTTAATAAAAACACTGTTATATATCATTTCGCGGAATCTCCTGCTGCAATCGTCACAGTTATTTTATATTGCCCCTGAGGTGAATTTTGCCACCCCCATCTTGCTGCTGCCCTAGGCACGTGCCTACTATGCCTATTGCTAAATCCGCCACTGACTACACATCTTGTAGACGGTGTTAACTGGAACTTTCCACAAGACTTCTTAAAAACTTAAAAGTAGAACTCAGACACGAATGAGAGACGGAAATTTAGTAAATAAATTTGTATATTGATTCTTTTAAAAATAAAGGTCTCATAAGACACTTGGTGAGTACGAAGAACGTCATGAAGCGTTGTTTCCGACTACCATCCAAATAGTTCGTTAAAGCAATTGATTGACAAAAGATTTAGTTGCAAATTTAATATTCACAATTTCGGGGCTTCTATTAACCTGTCTATTTTTTTTTATACATTTATTTAACGTCGGCCTATTTCCGCTACTGAGGCCTAACACCGACGCCTGTAGACGAGCTACCCCCAACCAGGAATTTTGCCGAACCTCTTCCCTTAAGAAGAGTAGGGATCTTTTACTTGCCTAACATTTAATAGACAAGGAACCGACGGCTTTACGTCCCCTCCGAAGGATGGTATATCTCCTATACAACCCTCGCCTAAGGTTGTATAGCTTCCGCGCATACACTGATATACAAGCCGCTGGAAGATGTGTGAGGCGAAAACGCGGTTTCCGTTGGAATGGTCACCATCCAAGTACTAACTGCGCCTGTCGTTGCTTTACATCGCATACCGAAGTATGTACATAGTAAAGACGCACCTACGCTCGCCCCCGAAACCTGTCTATTTGTAATATACTATTATTAATTTGAGTTCATCCGTGTATAGGACATAAAGTGCTTGAGTACTTGATCATTTGTATGACTGGTGGTCGAGAGGTGAGCGCACTTGCCTCTCACCCAAAAGTTCTGGGTTCGATCCCCGGTCGTGGCAGTGGAAAATACTGTGAGAGGGATTTTTCCACTATACACGGATATTGGGTGTGTGTCCTTTGTCTCTAAATCTGTAGCCCTCTCCCACACAAGGCTATTCTAGAGCCTTCCGGGATAAAGGGGGTCGTAATTACCTGTGGTGTTATTACTTGAACAAGTTATAATTTACGTTCAGGCAAATCATGATTCCCATGTACACAATACATAGTATTTAAGTACAAGTAGACCCGCATCATTGAGGAGCCACATATGGTCCGTTACGGCATAGAATATGATAAATTGCAGCCAAAAATGACTGTAGATTTTGAAAAATCTGGCCATGTAATGTTTTAACGTACGTGACATAGCTCGCTCCAGGGACTTTTTCGAAGAACTACTAATCCATCCTCGTAATAGGTACCCTGCATAAGGCGCAGTGCAACATAACTTTTTGAAAAATAATTGTCTTGGAAATATGAATTATTTTTTTGGAATAATAATAATAAACTTTATTGTCCAAGAGACCGTACAGTAACATGATGTGAGATATGTCGAAATGATTTGTCAATGTGATAACAATCATAACGTGAGTGGAAAAACAGAAAAAGAAGAATATACAAAAAAATATATACATATAAAGATGTCACAAAATTCTTGTACAGAATAGTAGCATTATGTAATTAAAATATTTTTAATAACATTGAAATCACGTCTATTTAAATTTTTAATTCTTGGTGGCAATTTATTATACGGTATAATACCCATATATTGTGAACGTTATTAGGAAGAAATGTATTTAAATTTTTTTTTCTTGTACATGTTAATTATGTGTGGTATGTAAGTACAAAATAGAGGCAGAATTTTTAATATATTATTTCTTTACAAGAAGCATATTTTACCGCACCTGTTATAATTTCTTACTGCTTTTTTGTATTATAAAAATTCTTTATGCATTTGAAGATGAGCTCCAACAAATAATGCCATAGGAAATTCTTGAAAAGAAATGTGCATAATAGTATGATAATATAGTTTATATACTGGTAATTTTATATACTTAATCTGTAAATTGCATAGCATACTGACGTTAATTATTGTTTTGCTATATTATTAATATGTGGTTCCTAGCTAAGCGCATTATCTAAATTAACATCAAGAAATTTTGTTGAGTTGATTTAGCCTTAATCTTTAATAAATTACTTTCTAAAATTCGGGATATTCTTGGTGGAAAATTTATAAATACCGTCTTTGATATATTTAAGACCAATTTATTATTCTTAAACAAGTCAGTGAATCTGAATATCTTCGTTTAAGTGTTATTTAAGGCGTCTATCAAAGTGGTTGAACAACATAAATCAGAATTGCCATGCGCAAACATAATCATGTTGTTTTTAATTAACACCTTGTGGGGAAAATCATTTACATAAAATAAAAATAGCAATGGTCCCAAAACTGGCCCTTGAGGTACACCACATAATATATTTTTGCCGAGTAGATTTAATTCCATTTACTACAACAACTTGGTTTCGATCACACACATAGCATTTGAGCCAATTATGAATTTGTCCACTTAGTCCATGCGCAGATAGTATACCTAAAAGTAAATTATGGGTTAATTAAATCAAATACTTTACTAAGGTCCATAAATAAGCTAATACATATTTTACCGTTGTTTAAATTTTCGTGAGTATTGTGGAAAAAAATTAAGTGCAGTTTCAGTAGATAATAATAATAATAATAAACGTCTTTATTACACTAAGATACAGGTATAACATACACAGTAACTTGAGTAAAGGGCGAAGTTTAGCTAGTATATCTAGCTATTCTTACACTTAATCTGCCTTTACGAAACCCATGTTGACTGTTAGTAAGTATATTGTGTTTTGCAATGAATTGCACAATTCTGTTAATTATTACTCTTTCTAAAATTTTAGATAAAGTTGACAAGTTCGATCACCTTTCTTAAGGTCGCCATATCCAAGAGAGAGAGAGAGATCCGATAGGGAAATATTTACTGTTTTTGACCAAACTTCTTATTCTAAAACAAATATTGGAAACAAACTATAAGATTACCTAAGTAGAACTATAACAAGAGTAGTGTTATAAATTTTCACTCAATAATTTCAAACATATGCGAAATAGATTTAAATTTAGGAAATACGGACATAATTTTTAAAATTAATATTTTGCAAACAACTGAAATTATTGAGTGAACATTCATATCACTACACCTGTCATAATACTACTTAGGTAGTCCTATACTTTTTTTTACCAATATGTGTATTTAAAAAAAGTTATGGCCAAAAATAATAAATATTTCCTTGTCGGATCTCACTCTCTCTCTTGAATATGACCACCTTGAAGAGGGGCGTTACTTTAGTTGTCTTTAAAATTTGTAGAAATATACCTTCTGATATAGACCAATTAATTAAGTTTGTTAATGGTGTTATGATATAATATACACAATGTTTGATTAATTTTGCACTTAAATTATCATAGCTCAATGAATTAGTATTTTTTAATTGCATTATTATGTTATAGATCTCATTTTCACAAGGAAAATAGTTGGATAATAATTAACGTATGCAGGCTTAATAACATTAATCCTGTTTTTTTTTTAGTATTTAACTTTTCATTTAGCTTTCTTGGTAAGTCAATGAAATATTTATTAAAATTTTCAGCAATTAATTTATCATCTGTTACAGTAGAATTATCTATTTTAATTTTATAAATTTTGTTGATAAATTTACTTTCATCAAAATTCTGGTTAATTACTGACCATAATGTTTTATTTTTGTTATCAGAATTTCGAATTAATCTATCGTTATGCAGTTTTTTAGCAGTTTGTATTGTTTTTTATATACTTTCTTATATTTTTTATATGTTTCAAGACTGGCTGCCGTATTAGTGTTCAGTGTTTTCTGATAAAAATCTTTAAGTTTTTTAGATGATATTCTGATGCCTTGTGTAATCCAATAATTTTCTTTTTAGATGTTTTTTTCTTACATTTGCTCTAATCGCTATCGCTGTATATGAAGTTTATGTTTCTTGAAGAAAAACAGAGAATATCTCAATTTTGGATCCGCGTCTAACACATATAGTTATTAGAACCAATTCTGCTAGCTTCCTGTATCCCCTTTGCAGTAAAATTAGGCCAAGACGTAGCGTACCACGAACATTCTACTCATACCCCAAATTTTTGGCGGTCTGTTTTCATGGTTGGTTGATGTATGCGTATTATCAAATTACAAATGTACTCCGCTGTGACAAGATTGCTCTGACATGCATTATTAAAAGTTCATTAGCACTAATTGCAAGTCTCATAGGCTTGTAATGCGCCTCAAAAGATGTGGACTTTCCAATACAGTATTAATTTATAGTTACAAATAGTTTATACTATAACGAACATTCTAGAATTGTTTTTTTTAGGCAACTGTCACAGAAATTACGTTTATCGGATCTGACAGCATTCCTAAAGTGTCATCTCATTGTAATCATTTGTCAATCTTATTTTTTTGCCGCTTTTACTTCACGGCTGCATGTATTACTTGAACATCACTAAAATTTGATATATGTCACGGCTTCTCAATAACATAACTAGTGACGTTTTCATTTGTTTTCGTTGAAAACGAATTAAAATTGTCTCCAGCAATTTTACGTAACAATTTTTAAAATATCTTTATTTTACTTTTTGAGACAGTTGCCTAAATAATGTTGTGTGCACCTCGGCTAAATGATCTTTCTCGAAGTTCTTCCGAAGTTTACTTAGTCTCGGCTGTGCTTCGACCGCAAACTTCGCATTCGGCTGAAACAGATCAACTTTGCGGCCGTGATACACAAATAACTATTATTAATTGTATACTCTACGAAAATGATAATACGCATCCTGATTTAATCATCTGTCAGGGATGAGTACATGCACATTAGTTATCGAGTGCGCTAGAGTCTTGGCTTAACAACATATTATAAACTAGCAGTGGTCTAATAGTATATGGTCTTAACAGGATCGAAGATTCTTTAGACTGATTTTTATAAAATCTGGCGGATGCGCCATTGTCACCTGTACCGATTGTCAGATGAATTTTATAACTGCTGTAAAATATATCAAGAACATTTTTGATGACACTATGAGGAAGCTACGAAAAGTTTCACCTCAGTATTTCTTATGGTTCTTGACGAACAAAACAATTTGCGTACAGATTAAACAAAGAGAGAACCTCCTTTTTCATGTCTGTAAAGTGACAAGTCCTCAATATTATTATTAATTTTTTGTATATACAGGATGTTTGTAAGGAAATAGCTTTAAATTCTGCTTAACTTGGGGCAAATTATGGAAGCACAAACGAGACCTTCTTTTTCAATAAAATTTTCGAACATTCCTTGATTTTTGCAATTGACTCGAAAAATGGTTGATTGCACAAAAATTACAAGGAGAAAATGTTGTTTGGTAGCCGTATCTTCTAGATTATATTATCAACGTTTGGTTGTGTCTGCAGCTTCCAATGTGTGAAGGTGGTTATTTAGTCGGCAATGTCCTGTTAGTATTCCTGCGTAAATGCGTAGATTATTTTTAGGCATCAGTTGACTGTGCCTACCTAGTTTGAGTGGAGATAAAGCCATTTTATTTTATTCTACCCTAACCTATTCTACTTTATTTTTATTAAATACGCCATCCAAGATTACAAGTGCCAATTACATGATGGGAAAGATGTAACTAATAAATTACATATTAAGAGATATAAGACAACTTAAATATAACATAAAAATAAAGAATTGATATTAACAAAAAGAAAATTGAAACTATAATTACTTCCTTTGTAATCTAAGAAAAAAATGTCTTATTAGGTTGTCACCTCTCTGGGTACAAATTATAGTACATTGGGGCTGCGTCTTTACTATTTCTATTATTTCTGATATAACAGTTATACATGTCAAATCTTTCAAGGTTAGTGTACGGCATGTTGTTTTACAAAGCGTAACTAATAGTTTTTTGTTTTGTGTGATGTTTTCAAGAATTGTTCAACTTGATAAAGTTCACTCCCACCGTAAGTTGTGCGTCTTGTCACTGCTAGCCAAGAACTGAAGTTACCTTCACCTACTATACCAGTGCGCATCAAACGCAGTCGTAGTACAATTTATCACGTTGTACATAGCCTATTAACATGAAAAAAAATCGTTGTTTGGTGTCCTAACTAAGAACATAAACCATTAGCGTTACACATCAGAAGAACGAGAATTTAATGTAGATTTTAAATCTGTAAAAATCCAATATGGCGCCCATAAGAAAATTTAAAATTGTGGGTCGTATCTCAGAAACTAAACGCTTAACAAAAAAAATAATGACACTACTTGAAAGTTCATAAAAAAGTGCCTTTAGAAGGTTAAAGTTTTATCTTCGTGCGATTGCTCGTTTTTCAGATTTTTGAAAACAACTAAATCGAAAATTTCAGTTTTTTGAAAATAACTCGAAGACGGTCGCCGTGAGCTCTGATTTCTCGACGGATTCAAAATCAGTAACTCATTTTCTTGAGATATAAAAATGTTTGTATCATGGGCATATAGTATATGTTAACATCCATCTACTATTTCATTAATAATAAAGCACACAACAGTGGACTGAGAATAGAGCCCTGAAGTACCCCAAAAGTAGCCTGAATTTTAAGCAATTTGAAACCACTATATTCTACTTATTGTGTTCTATTTAAGGAAAAATTTTAGTAGCAAGGGAGAGAAACCTGCCATACGAAGTTTACTAAGTAATTCCGTGACCAAGTCTGTCGGAGGCTTTGGAAAAATCGGCGTAAATGACGTCAACTTGTATGTTATCATTTAAGTTCTTCGAAATAAATTGTGTTACGTGGAACTTATTGGTTAATGTAGATTTACCGCGTACTGTATGTGCCAAGCGGTATTGTCGAATATAGATCTAGTTCTTCTAAGTAGGCTCCAACTCCTAACCCATAGCCCTTTTTTGAACCAGACGTGCTCAATCTTACCTCGAAGTTTTTGCTGAATTTATATAAAAGGGGAATACGATTTTATTATATCAGTACCCTATTCCTAGGAATAGTATTGGTTATAATATATATAAAGCTGCATACTACAAGAATCGGAATTTAATTTCCTACTGAAAGCACATAAGTCCAATGATTCATATAGAAGGGTTAATCTTACCAAATGAATTTAGAAATACAGACTACTGACTGCAGTGTGGGACTTCAATAATGCATCATGCGACATGAGATCTAGTAATCACTAATCGTCAGAAACAGAAATGCATCAGTCAACATCAGAATACCTCTGCAGTAATTACTATTCGTGTCAAGCGTGCACTTTGAAATTTCGCACATGCAGTGCAATAGTGTGAATGTATTAATGAAGCGGGCATATTTAAGTGGTAGAATTTACCGACCTCTCTAATAGATTACTACGTATTGCTCGGACGCTAGCAACTATGTTGCAATTGAAACATATTTATATCCAACGACTTATTTATATTTCTGTGTAGGCCCTAATATCATGCAGGTATGACATATTATACAAATTGCTAATTATAGGTTGATATAGGAGGTGCAAATAATTGGGTAAAGTCACTGACTTGAGTGACTTGAAGCAAATGGCACATTTGTCGAGAAACAATTAAACAATATGATATAGTAAAACATAATATTTTTAGTCGCAAACTCCTCTATAAAATCTTTATTTTACTATAAGGAACGTAACCAGACTGCAACCAACAGCTACTCTCCGGGCTATGTGCCCCGCCGAGCGCTGAATTACAAGTTACAAGCCTGGCGCGTTAAGTGTAATAATTGCATATTACCATCAAAATGCTAATGCTTCGATTGCAACAAACACCAGCCGAAAGACTGATCCTACTTAAAGAAGTTCTCGTGCCAGTCGTCACACACCACTTGCAGACTGCAGTTTCGAGCTGTTGGCTCTCGTCAGTGCAAGGTAGGCATGTGACGGCCGACACGAGGATCACTTGACCATTTAGTACATTTCGGTATCTTTGGGATAGCGACATGTAAAGTAGTCAGCAGGCGCCATCTAGCGGTCCAGTGTCTGTTACAATCGAAGAATAAATAGCCTGACTGGGCTTAGCGTAGTTCAAATGTGCTTTTAGAGGGCGGAATATTAAAACATAATATTTTTAGTCGCAAACTCCTCTATAAAATCCTTATATTACTATAAGGACGTAACACGTAACCAGACTGCAACCAACAGCTACATAGCCCGGATAGTAGCTGTTTGTTGCAGTCTGGTTACGTTCCTTATAGTAAAATAAGGATTTTATAGAGGAGTTTGTGACTAAAAATATTATGTTTTAATATTCCGCCCTCTAAAAGCATATTTGAACCAATATGATATAGTGTAGATGTAGAAAATGCTGAAAATGTAAATCTGTCGGAATCGAAATATGGCAATTTCAGTTATGAATAAATTAATGGTGACAATTGAACTGTTCACGCGTGTATACAGGGTGGACCATTAATAATAGAGGTAGGTCAAAATATAAGGATATAACCAAATATGCTTTATATGTGTCAAAGTTCAAATTAATTTTTCGTTTTTTTGCAATAACCCAACAGCCTCTTGACTGATCTTCGCCAAATTTGCTTGAGGAACTTTTTTTATTCTAAGAAACAGTAATTTATGTATTACATGACGTTAGATCATAAATGGCGCCGCAGGACTTGTATCTGATGATGAATTTTTTTCATATTTTTTGTCAAAAGACGAGACACGTTGTGGTACTTCTGACCAGAAAATCTGATGAGAGCGTCATTTCCACGTATAAAAGATACACTTGGTAGAACTTGATAACTCCAACCGTTTTCGAGGAGAGTGCCGTTAAACATTTCAATAATTTTTTGAAAGACAAAAGTTAGTTCTGTCATTTACGTCATTTAATCATTTTATTTTGTTCTTGTGCTCCTCAAGCTAATTTCTTTATTATTTACAATACCTAGACATAATAATTTTTCAAATAGGGAAATGAAAGATATGATATGTGTTTACGCACAAAATAAATTTAGCGGACGTGCTGCAACGAGGAGATACTCGTTGCAATATCCAAATAGAATACAGCCAGACCATAAGATTTTCAAAGATCTGTTTCGTCGTTTGGGAGAAACGGGTGCATTTCGCCATAAAAACGATGTAGGATAACCGAAACGAATTACTCCAGATCAAGAACTAGAAATTTTAGTTCGTGTGGATGAAGATCCTCAAGTCAGCTCAAGTCGTTTAGCAGCGGCAACAGGGGTGAGTAAACAATCTGCCCTAAGAGTCTTACGTAAAGAACGCTTCTACCCATATCATCTCACTCCCGTACAAAACTTACTTCAAAGGGATCTTCCACAAAGGCTACAATTTTGTCAATTTGTTCTATATAAACACAACAGGGATCGAAATTTTGTTAAGAACACTTTATTTACCGACAAAGTAACTTTTACTCGCCGGGGCGTTTTTAACTGGAGAAATACCCATTACTGGGAGGTAGAAAATCCTCATGCCGTTAAAGAAAGGCATTTTGAGCAAGAATTTAAGATTAACGTTTGGTGTGGTATCATCGGCGATCAATTATTGGGACCATTTGTCCTTGCTCCAAATTTAAATGGACAGTCTTATCTGTTTTTTCTTCTAAATACTCTTGCTGATATATTACATGCTTTCATGCTAGACATACGGAACAGAATGTGGTTCATGCAAGATGGAGCACCCCCTCATTTCTCCATTGAAATCTTGATGAAACTTTCCCACGCAGATAGATCGGTCGAGGAAGTGAGTTTGCTTGGCTCTCAAGGAGTCCTGATTATAATCCTTTGGATTATTGAAGTCCTTCGTCTATGCAAATACTCATCAACTCAAGAGAATAACTGTGGGACAAAATACAAAACGCAGGGAATTTTATTAGAGGACAGGAAAATGTATTTTTCAATGTAAGAAAATCTTTTATGATTAAAATTAGAAAAGGCATAGAAGTAGGTGGAGACCATATTGAACATTTACTCTTAAATTGCAGCAATAGGGTTTATTTTCGACAATCTTTTGATTTATGTGTTTATCTCAATACCATGAAAATAATCCATTAGTTCATAAGAAAATGAGAAAGAGTTTACGGTGTTATTACGATTTTGTTTTCCCTTAAGTTTTGTACTTTTTTCAATAAATACACTTTATTTCATTAAATTTGAATTTGTCTCAAAAAATTATTGAAATATTTAACGGCACTTTCCTCGAAAACGGTTGGAGTTATCAAGTGTACCTTTTATACGTGTAAATGACGCCTTCATCATATTTTCTGGTCAGAAATACCACAACGTTTCGTCAAAAAAAATATGAAAAAATTCATCATCAGATACAGGTCCTGCGGCGCCCTCTATGATCTAACGTGATGTAATACATAAATTATTGTTTCTTAGAATAAGAAAAGTTCCTCTAGCAAATTTAGCGAAGATCGGTCAAGAGGCTGGTGAGTTATTACAAAAAAAAAAACGAAAAAACAATTTGAATTGGACACCCTGCAACTTTTTCCACAGCAACATTTTACTAAAGCATATTTGGTTATATCCTCATATTTTGGTCCAAAGAATCTACCCCCTATGGCCTATTATTAATTGTCCACCCTGTATTAGAAAAATAATGCACAGCACAGGTATGTATCATACACTGTGGATATTTTCCTAACACATGTGTTTGATGTTAAGTGAATATGGACGCTTTCTTGGGGGATCGTGGGAGATAATATGAACAGCACAGCATTTATATGTATATGATATGACACAAACCAAAAAGTCTGGACATAATAATATTCAAGGTGGTTTTGATAAATCTAATCCCGATAAAAGGATCGATCACCCTTGTGCTATATAGAAGTAATAAAAACTGCGCAAACATTCTTTTCAATTGTGTCCTATTTCTTGTTTAGTCCTTGAAACAATAAAAGCTAAACAGTATGGTGCCAGTTAGGGAATTTATTATGTATTAGTGTTTTCAAAATAATTTCTTTAAAACAGCATCCTCGATCTGTATTAAACTTTATTAAAAGAAAACATTTATGATTTACAATGTCCGCCAAAAAGTCTACACCTTTGGAAAACTTTTTTATTCATTAGTTTTTTTTAAACGGGTTTGTTTTAGTTTTTCATTTTTTTCCAATTTTTTCGGTGTATTTTTTGTTTACAATTGGGTTAATTTGAAATATTTCAATGCAAAAAATACATAAATGTTGCATTTTTTAAAAATGCAATTAATAATAGCAAAAAAATATTTTTACAAAAAAGCAACAGGACAATCGTGGACTATTTTTAGTAATTCTGAACCCTTACTGTGAAATTTTGCAAGATAATGGGCTTAAATATAGAAAAAACGATTGTTCATTTAAATCAAATTTAGATCACATACGGATTTATTTAATAAGTTTCGCTAGGTAATCAAGTAAGTTTTGAAAATAAATTCTAGCTTTTGACATACTGAGACGTTTAATGGGGTATGTGGCTTTATTACACATAAAGCACTGCCAATTATGTCACCAGTAAACTAATTTCTATTTATTTATCTGAATGATAAACAAATGAAATTGCCCATTTGCGTGATCGTCTAAGAAAGTGTTTGTAAACTTGTAAATCTAAATACATAGTTCTTGAATATAGACTTATTATTTTGTAAACGTAAATCTCCCTAGTAAAATATTCAGAAAGTGAAATTGTATGAATTAAACTCGTGAATGAAATCATAACCGAGTAAATAATTATAAAAAAATCAAAGCTAATATTTCATTAAAAAAATCTAATATTTTTTTACCCCCGACGAAACCAGAATATGAAAGCAATCGCAAATAATAAAATCGAGCCTCGAAATAACAAACTATCACCTTTAGAAATTTATGCCAGCGGAATTTCTTGTTGTTCTGTATTTTTATATCGCCAGTGAATTCCCTCCCCCAGGTTCTACATGTTTAACGTCCTCGTCGAGCATGTCGAGGCTGCGGTAATTGCCCTTCATCAAGAATTTTCGATGCTTACTCCGACAAGTCGGTGGTTGGGAAGAATTCGTTAAAATAAGATGTAGTTCGTAATATCGTTTGGTTAGTAGTTTAGACGGCTGATTTATTGAAAAATAATCACAAAATAATTTATTAAGCTCGGCAAAAGGTCGCGACGTAGCTTAGAATGTATTTCAAAGGCAAGTATAAAAGTTCTGCGAAAAAGATCGCGACGTAGCTTAAAGGGTTCTTTCTGCCTTCAGTTGCCGTCTATCTTCCAATCCCCTATTTTACAGCGGCGTCTTCTTTTTATAGTAAAAATGACGTCACAATTTACATGGAAACTTCTAGCTCTACACTGTACGCCGATCTGGTAAATTTCTATTCTTGATTTTTTGTCCTATTATTGACATTTTCGGAGATAGTTCAAATGTGCTTTTAGAGGGCGGAATATTAAATATAATATTTTTAGTCGCAAACTCCTCTATAAATCCTTATTTTACTATAAGGAAAGTAACCAGACTGCAACCAAAGTTACAAATCTGGCGCGTTAAGTGTAATAATTGCATATTACCATCAAAACGCTAATGCTTCGATTGCAACAAACACCAGCCGAAAGACTGATCCTACTCAGAGGAGCTCCCTTGCCAGTCGTCACACACACACAAAGGAGCTCCTTTAAGTAGGAACGTTTTTTAATATTCGGGCCCATTATCCTGCAAAATTACACAGTAAGGGTATGACAAATATTTTTGGTAATTAATGTGGTTATTAATCACGTTGAAACTAATGCTGAAACCTGTTCAAAAAAACAATTGAATAAAAAAGTTTCTCATATGGTGCAGACTTTTTGACGACATTGTATGTACCGGAATTGACAGTTTTAATAAAATAAAAAGCACGCAGAAATATTTGAAAATATTTTAAAATGCACAAATAAAATGGAAAATAGTGGTATAAAAATATTAGTATCAAGAGATGTCCAAAACATCATAGACTATAAAACTAGACAAACCATAATGAATGATTTATCACACCGAACTAGGGAATGTACAGGGGTAAATCGTATATATAATGATTATAAATAAACAAGGTAAAGTGTATGCAGATGTTGAAAATTTCAGAATAACGTTACAATTTGAGCTGACTAAATCTGTCTTTATTATGTGTTCAATGTCCTTTGTTTTAGGCAAACCCACGCCTTTATTATAATCGAAAATTTTAACCTGCCAATGAATCATGCCGTATTTATTTGCTCACCGTATATATTCCCTGGCGCGCTTTCTAACACCTTGCTTGATATATATCGGTCTGTCGAGCACCTGTTAGGTTTTATCTACTCTATACTCTGTAATGTGACATTGAGATGATCTCATTTACATTGAAGGTTTGTTATAAATACATTTTTATGAATAATGTCGCACTGATTTATACACACACCTAGTGTTGTTTATCGTAATTACGAATCTCATTTTAAGTAGGTATTTACCATAATGCAGACCTTCACTTTAACCGTCACTCGATTCGCTTTACCGTCTGTGAATGTCCCCTGTTTTCCCCGATTTTTATGCCCAACAATATCCTGATAGACAATGATAATAATAAACGCCTTTATTAAAGAAATACAAAATGAAAATCATATAGAGCGAAGATTAATCCAAGGACATCTTACACTTGATTCAATCCACTTAAAATTAAATTTAATATTGAATTAACTTAGCACACAAAGACAATCAGATCGGGAACAAATCACGAAGAAATTGAAGAAAAAAGTCAAAAACAGGAAAAAAGTAGTGAAATGTTTGCATAATGCGAATATAGGCTTTACACTTTCGATGTGCATCGCGGATGATTCGCAGTGAATATATGATTTCATCCAAAGTAGAGAGTACCTCTACTTCCTCCACATACCTAATAGTATTGCCATTGATCATTCAATAATAATGCTTTTAATTTGTATTTAAATGTTGTAGGACTACAGGTTTTTAAAGAAGGGGACAGATAATTATATAGCTTTATTGCATTATAAGAAAACGATTTTTTAAATAAAGATATTCTAAATTTTGGCATGTTGAACACATGATGTGACTGTATATTTACGGAATGTTGTTGATGCCTTCTCATAAATTTCTCTCCAATATCCGATGGCACACCAAAACGTGGAATGAAACAGGGGTCATAGATGATACTGTAATATTTTAAATGTGATAGAACCAATGCTTCACAAAGGGTGTTACGCATATTAAAATTTAATGTGTCTGTTGGAATATAGAAATTTTAAGTTAATATAAGCTTTTTGTTTACATGCAGATTAAACATCAATGAATCGTCAAATATTACACTCAAAACTTTTTACAGATTTAACAATGGATAGATTTTCTCCATTTATTTTTATTTGCATTTTGCACACATTTATTAGGATTAAGTGATGAATTATGCTTATGAATAGATTATACATAGTTTTCAAATTAATTATTGATCATATTCTCTGCAAGAAGGAAATTATCTTTTTGGAAACCGTGATTGAGTATCATCCGCATATGCATGATATGGTAGATCAATTTCTGTCGTAATGGTCCCAAAATTGAACCTTGTGGTACGCCAGTTAATACAAAAAAAAGAGACGTTGAGTTTGAGTCGTCTACACGCACTATCTGTTATCTATTGCATAAATATGATTTGACAAGATTAAAAGCAGTTGGATCAAAACCATAAAATTTTACTTTGGCACACATTAATTTGCGATCGATTTTATCAAAAGCTTTCAGAGAATCCAATACGACCAAAGCAGTAACCCCCTGTCCCTAGCCCTGATAATGTCATCTGTAACTTGCCAAAGCGCAGACGCAGTTGTATGCAGATCTAAATCCTGATTGGTATTTCCTTAAAATTCAATTTTTATCAATATAAGAAAATATTTGCAAATACATTATTTTTTATAAAATTTTTGAGTAAGCAGGTAGAGCAACTAACAGGTCTCAAGTCACCAAATGATATAGGATTAGTTATTTTAGGTAATGACGTCAGAAACCAAGTTTAGCCGGACAAATGTTTAAAGGTGATAGTACAACAATTATTAGTTACTCTTGAACTGAGGTCATTGTTGAACTATTGTAAGTCACCTTAAAGGTGCTTTTGGTACAGCTGGCCCTAAGTCTTTTTAATTTTATCCCATTGAATTTTTGTATTCAGAATCAGTGATTTAACTTTTGTTTTATTTTCAGTTGCGAGGGTTGCAAGGGATTTTTCAAAAGGACTGTAAGAAAAGATCTGTCGTATGCCTGCAGGGAAGAAAAGAATTGTATAATTGACAAACGACAAAGGAACAGGTACGATGAAATTTAGTTTTTTTGCATAAATTTCTTGTCAAAAAAAAGTAAGACGATATTAGCATCAGAAATTTAAAAAAAGAATTCCAATGACAAGTGTTTAAGATATCTATCATTTGATCTTGAAATGGGGCTCAACAGACTTAATTAATGTTGAATATTTTGTAAATAATATCATCTAATGCAAGAAATGTGCTTGTTTTAAAAGAAATATTTTCTTTTTTTTTGTATTAATCATTATTGGAATTTAATAAATGAATAGATAATTATTGGTTTCAGGTGCCAGTACTGTAGATATCAAAAATGTTTGGCTATGGGTATGAAGAGGGAGGCAGTACAAGAAGAACGGCAAAGGACAAAAGACAGAGATACGTCTGAAGTAGAATCTACATCGAACATGCAGACCGAAATGCCCATTGAAAGGCTATTGGAGGCAGAGAAGAGAGTTGAATGTAATGATCCGCCAGTACCATTAGAGGTAATATATGCATAATTTAAATCATATTCTTCGCAGAGGAATTCTTATTTGCTACTTACTACATATTTGTCTAAACCAGTAACATCGCTTGTAAGGAAAAGGAATTATGGCAGTATTGCCATTGAATTCTGAACAATTTTCAAAATATCCGCGTGTCGGTCTGTCTTTCCAACTGTCACATGTATTGTAAGCACATAATTGAAAAACGGAAAGTTCGGTTGCAGTGAATTTTGGACAGTAATTTAGTGTTAACTAAAGAAAAAAATCCTAGGTTGACATTTAAAATACAGGGTTTGGCAATTGTGCGTCGGACCTCCATATCTCGAGTTCTACGATAGCTAGAAATTTTTAAAAAGATTGCAAGTAAACTAGATAAAAAGTCTATAACTGGAAATTATTTTCGAACCTACAGGGCGAGCCAAGACGAAATTACAGGACCAAGTGCCTTTTTTAAAAACGGAATGCTATGTATATCAGTACATTTTTTGAAGCCTCTTTCTAGGCTCTATTCATTCCTATATTAGCATTGAATATCTCCCAACCACTTGGCTGTAATGAATTTTTTTGTCGAAATAATGCAATCTGCAGATGGATATTTAAAAAATCACCACAGTCACAATTATGGGTTTTAAGAAAAACTTATGTGAATACCAGTTACGAGACATCTAATTTAATGTTTTTCAATCATTTTCATTTCCTAAAAATGTACAGGGTAGCCAAAAATTATTTTCAATTAAGAATATTTTAAATTGAATTTTCTCAAATTTTTCAAATGGAATATCCTGTATATTTTTCGACGAGTGATGTAGAAATGAAAAACGAACATTTTTTGTTAGTACTTCCCTAGGGCTAATTGCAACCAATTTCGTTTTATTGAGAAATAATTACAAAATTCAAAAATAAACTTAAAAAAAGAGGTTTCTTCAAATAACTCAGTAGAAAAATTACAATAAATGTTCCACATGTTGCCCATTTTGATTGACACACATCTCTATGTGCTTTTGAAATGAGGTTCCCACTGTTCCTAATACTGCCGGTGTGATAAATGTTAAGGCAGTTATTATTTTTTACTTCATATTTTGTACTGTTGTTGGTGTGTCTCTATAAACAATTTCCTTCGCGTATCCCCATAAAAAGAAATCCATTTTTGTAAGATCTGGGGATCTAGCAGGCCATTTAGTGGGTCCATTTCTTCCAATCCATTGATTAGGGTAGGTATTATTTAAGTGGTCTCTTAACTGCTTGTAAATAATGTGGTGAAGCACCATCTTGCTGAAACCACATCCTATTTCGAATCCTTTCAAGGAGATTTGCCAATAATTGTGGCAGATAGTTTTCCAAAAAATGAAGATAAATAGCTCCAGTCAATGTACCAGCAAATTAATGTGGCCCTATTACATGTTCTCCAATAACTCCTCCCCAAATGTTTATAGACCATCTGTGTTGATTATCAACTTGCATAAAAAAGTGAGGATTTTCCGAAGCATAATAATGAAAATTATGCCTATTAACAAATCTATTTTTATGAAAAGCTGCCTTATCACTGAATAAAACGGTATTGAAGAAGTTGACATCGTGTTGCATTTCACCTCTGGCCCAATTATAAAATGATAGGCGCTTTTGAAAATCATCATCAGCTAATTCTTGGTGCATTTGAATATGATATGCATGCAATTTATTTGTTTTTAAGATTCGACCCACAGACCGTCTACTTATTCCTACTAATGAGCTCACTTCTCTTTAACTAACATGGGGATTCTCAACTCTTACCAGCCCCACAGAAAACTCATTTTCTTCGTTCACAACACGTTTTATTCTTTCATTTTTTTATATTCGACATTTCCAGTTTCCAGAAATCTATTGAGAAGGTTTTGCAAGCTGCTAACATCAGGAATCCTTCTTTCAGGATCACATTGGTGATAAATTCTATTGGCAAGTAAACAATTTCTATCTGACTCTCCCAAAACAAAAGTCATGTCTACAAGTTCTGCTTTATTAAAATTCATATTATAAATTCCAAATAGGTATTTTAAATTCAATACAAATTGTAACGACCGATAAGTGTGATAAATGCTCCTTTGTACACAATTTATACCAAACTGAGGTTTTATTGCTTGTCAAATAACGAAAACGGCAAAAAAATGTACAAAGAAACATTATCGTAAAGGACCGGTTAAATACTATTTACTCATTTCAATGGATTGGAAGAAATGGTCCCACTGAATGGCCTCGTTTCAAAATTGCATAAAGACTTGTGTCAATTAAAATGGGCAACACGTTGAACACCTGTTATAAATGTTTTTAATGAATTATTTGAGGGAACCTCTTTTTTTAAGTTTATTCTTGAGTTTGACACTTATTTATAAAATGAAAATGGTTGCAATTAGCCATAGGGAAGTACTTACAAAAAATTTTCGTTTTTCATTTCTACATCACATCGTTGAAAAAATACAGGGTGTTCCATTTGAAAAAATTGAGAAAATTAAATTTAAAATGTTCTTAATTGAAAAATAATTTTTGGCCACCCTGCACATTTTTGGGAAATGAAAATGATTTAAAAACATTAATTAGATGTCTCGTAACTGGTATGCACATAAGTTTTTCTTAAAACCCATAATTGTGACTGCATTATTTCAACAAAAAAATTCATTACATCCAAGTGGTTGGGAGATATTCAGTACTAATATAGGAATGAATAGGGCCTAGAAAGAGGCTTCAAAAATGTACTGATGTACATAACATTCCATTTTAAGGCACTTGGTCCTGTAATTTCGTCTTGGCTCACCCTGTATGTTCGAAAATAATTTCCAGTTATAAACTTTTTTTATCTAGTTTCCTTGCATTTTTTTTTTTTAATTTCTAGCTATCATAGAACTTGAGATATCGAGGTCCGACGCACTATTGCCCCACCCTGTATAATAGCCGGATAATTAATTTGATTTACAAAAAATAAAATATGTGAAAACAATAATGAAATTTTAATCACAGACCAAACAGATATGGCAGACCAGACAAGTTTAATCACTTTTGTTTAAATAATATAAGAAAATTGGTAACTTCCATGGAAAATTCAGAAAATTCGAATTTAGATGACCAAATAATTCAATCATACGGTATGCATTTAATTAACGAGCTAGATGTGGCTGACATTATAATTCATTAAATACTAATAAAACAGTTGGATATGAGGGCATTAAAGCACCCTTATTAAATATGGTAGAGGGTGATGTCAAATAAATTTTAACATAACTAACGTAGAGATTATTTAAAAAGTCCTGGAGCGCAATAAAACGTGCTTCAAAGAAATCTGCAGCTTTGAATCATCTTTCTTCGTTGTAAACAGATCAGGCAAGAAATTAGCAAGTATCCACCCTTTATTGCATGTTTTTGTCAGGTACAAGAAATTGAGGGGAGGGAACCAACCCAAAATATCTTTAGAATCACAGGTACGGACAAAGTATTTCAGGGTTTATTCGACATTCGACTTTGTTACGAAATTTTATATGTACATTTTAACTGAAACTATACTATTAAAAGATTGTCAATAAACTGCTCAAAGTGACCTTATTTATATATACAAAAAAGTTGAACATGATCTCATTAAATGAAACTGCGTGTTTCACTATTTAGACTTTTTTTAATTTTGAAATTATACAAGTCCGGGCCTGAGCAAAATCCCACCAACAACATCAAGCTGTTTATAAAGGGATACAAAATACATCCTCATATTATTACATTATTTTAAATATAAAGAAAACACCAAATTCTGGCCAAAAGGTGTAGGATACAAAAGATTTGATTTCCAACGCTATAATGAAAAAAATAAACAAAACATTGGTAAACAAAAATGAAATTCTTTTTTAGGAATATAGTATCACATGAGCAAACTAAACAGTTTAAAGCAAGATAGGAAAACAAAAAGGCAACAGAAAAAATAACTTTAGTATATTTTATCAAAATATCCAGTGCATTACAAACAAAATAAATGAGATAACATTATTACTATAAGAAACACAAAATGGCTTGATGCTAAATTCTATGAAAATTAATAATTTCAGTCTTGCTTCATGTTTTGTGAGACAATCTTCAATACATGGTGGAAGCTGCATATACATACGAAATAATGTGGGATTCAAAGAACTCCTACAACTGAAACAGAAAAGTAAAGAGCTAATAATTGAGTGCAGTGCTGTTGAAATAATACCATCAAAAATAAAAATCATTTGTATATATCGACTCCCAACAGGGGATTTTGATGCATTCATAAATACTCTTGAAGACATGCTATTATCGATATTAAAATCAAGGGAATATATTATGATATTTCAAAGAAACTTCCAGAAATCATAAACCTACTCCGTCTACCCCCACAGCAAGCTACTCTGTTGTAATTGGTTCGGTCGAACAGGAAATTGACGACAAACTAATTGGTGCTCATTTACAAAATCTCAAACTTGAACATCGCTACTATAAAAGAATAACATCTAAGGCAACACAAACAACCCTTATTAGGATCATTAGTGGTTCCCTACACACATTTGAAACACTCCCCAAAGATCGTTTATTCTACAAATATCGACACTACTCAGTTTATCCGAGCAAACCACACAACCCAACCCCTAAACCTTGTAGCAAATGTTTATCCTTCTCGCACTCTACAGAATTATGTAATTCTTCGCCAAGTTGTCCAAAATGCTATGGTGCACATTCTCTAAATAAATGTACTTCCACACTACCTCCCAAATGCACAGGTTGTGGTCCTTCAAGTGTCCCAAAAGACACACGGTACCAATAGCAGGCATGCCAAATATCCAGATAAAATCTTTGAGCAAAAAATCACATACACAAAATGACATATCACCTGAGAAAAGACAATCGAGAATACATGACCCGGTACAGGTATACGATATGATCATTAATAGCTACATTAATGGTCTCAACAATCCCAAAAATGTAAACAGGGCGGAATTATTAGAAAAATTAAGAAAAAGATTTAAGGACAACTTCAAAGTTGACATGACTGCAGTTTTTTCTGGAAACCGGGTATATATTCTTATATTCGATTTTGATAATGAAGATGCTTTATCCCCAACTGAACCTATCAACAGCAATATTAATATCCAGCATGTTCAACCGTCAAGCAGTTAAATTTCTATATTGTAACATCAATAGTTACTCAAAAAGAAAACTTATTATAAACAATTTTATAGAAAAACAACAAATTGACTGTACCATGTTTGTTGAATCTAAAACTAACAATAGCTCTAACACTTCTTATAGAGACTGGTCAGTAATTCAACACGATGGTAACCAAATCCATAATAAAACGAGAGGAGACTCTCTCGTACAAGCTCACCCCCGCCTGAAAATTGGAAAAGCTAATCCTCCCTCTATGAATCACTATTTAAATGAATGCATACATTACACTGTTCCATTTACTGATGACATACTCCACATATTTGTGGTATACATTCACCCAAATTCAAGAATTGAGAAGAATATATTCACCAAGGCCAGTCTATAATTATTCCTTGAAAATTGGCGACTTTAATATCAACAACAGGGGCAAAAAAATACAATTGAATAACTTTTTACTTAACGGCAATTTTAAAAAATGGGATACTGCTCCAACATTTCTTATGCCACACAATAACGACAGTACTCCAGATATAATTTTATACACATCTAACATAACAAATAATATTCTAAACATAGAAGAACCTCCAGATCTAGGCTCGGATCACTTAGCATTCAAAATTACAATTGATTTACAAAAAGATACTGGACACAAAGACATTCTGAGATATAAGTTTCACAAAACTAACAAAGAAAGTGAACGAAAACATGTTTACTTACAAAATGCAGAATTTTAGAAAATTGACAGGCAATGCATATCAGAGTTTAATATCGAATTAACATCACAAATTTTAGAAAATACACCGAAATCCAAGTACCAGTATTATACACATGAACTGCCACCATTTATCATACGTTTAATTAAACAGAAAAGACAAATGTACCGTGAATACCAAACTATTGAAGATCCTACTATGAAATCTGAAATCAATCGATTTAACAAAAATATACAACAGCTAATCCAGGAATTTAAAACCCATAAATGGATTCAAGCCTGTGAGAATATAAATGAAAAAAAAAAGGGAAAACTTCCTGGCAAGAAATAAAGAAGTTGTCCAAATATAAAAATAAACTTATTAGCAATAAAACTATCGAGGAAAACGGCTTAAAATATGAAACAGCTTTAGATAAGGCAAATGTTTTCGCTCAACATTATGAGAAAACTTATAAGGTATGCACGGATAATAACTTTGATGTCAATCATTATCAACATGTAATACATTGGTATGACACATTTTTCGATGATCCACTTCTAGATGAGCAGCACCAAGATGAATATTTTGAAATACTCAAGCAAGGAAGAAGTACCGGGACAGGACTATATTACTAAGAATATATACACTGGGAAAACTACACAAAAGGATCCATTTTTATATCGTTAAGCTCTATGAATTTTGTTTGACAACACAATATATACCACCCAAGTGGAAAACCGGAACTATAATCACCATCTCCAAACCCAATTTAGACCACACTAAGATGACTAATTACAGGCCGATTACACTGTCACCAGTTCTAGGAAAAATTTTTGAAAAGATCATCAAAAACAGAATACAGCAATCTATAGGAAACAAAATTCCAGATTATCAATTTGGTTTTAAAACTGGACATTCAACACTTCATCAACTGACAATACTATGCAATAACATAGAAGCCAGGAAACTCAATGGAAAGTATTCTGCTGCTGTATTTCTTGATATTAGCAAAACTTTTGATAGTGTATGCCACAAAGAACTTTTATATAAACTTAATAACCTCGGGTGTCCTAAATACATCCTCTTTCTCCTTAATATAATCTATTGAATGATAGGAAAACTAAAGTTAGAATCCTAAATGTCAATTCAATGGGCAGGTCACGTTCATCGTATGCATGATAACCGCCTTCCTAAATGTACACTTTATGGTGAATTGCTAAGCGGTAGAAGAAGGCGTGGCGGTCAACGAAAGAGGTTCAAAGACGTTCTCCATGAAAATCTAAAATCCTGCGGTATTCTAGACGAGCAATGGGAACAACTTGCAGCGGACAGAACCGAATGGCGAGGGGTTGTGGCCAGCTATCAAGGAAATGTTGCTGCAAGAAGGCCGAATCCAAGACCTAACCAGGTCTATGTTTGTCCTGACTGCGGTCGTCATGTGCTCTCCCGAATTGGCCTCTATAGCCATAGTCGTGTGCCCCGTAGATGAATGGGAATTATAATAGACTACACCTTTTACTTGTTTTTTATTGTACACAATTTATCGACTGTAACATTTTTATACTCGGACTCGGTAACGGCTAATAATAATAATAATAATAATAATTCATATGAATTCACACCAAAGCAGGGACTTCCACAAGCCTCTCCGTTGTCACCGCTTTTATACAACCTCTATTGTACAGACATTTACAATTATAAATACGAAGATCCTGAGTATTTCTCTCACGCAGGATATGTTCTGCAATTGGCCGATGACACAGTGCTAATTTCACACATCTCCGTAAATAAGGTAAAAGAACATCTACAGAACCTCATTAACTCAACATCTACTTGGTTTAACACCTGGAGGCTTAAACCAAATCCTCTAAAGTCTCATTTTGTTATATTTAATCACCTAATAACAGTATTTTCTCCAACAATCAACATATACCAACATAGGCTCACTCCCGAATATTCCACCAACTATGTTGGCATCGTCCTCGATAATAAGATTAATTTCAATGTGCACACAGAACTCAAAAAGAAAAACGTAATTTCAAGAGCTAAACACTTTCAAAGTTTGACATACAAAGGAAATGGAATAAACACCTCAACTGCAAGTAAAATTTACAAATTGATATGCCGTCCTATGATTGAATATGGTCATACTTTGTTTTTAACCTGCAAAAACCAAGCTTTTAAAAAAATTAAAGTAGCTGAAACATCTGCAATCAGGAAAATAACTAAGATCCGACATCCCAATAATCCACTTCATAACCCACCCAACCCCCTTCTTTACCAACTGACCAATATAACACCAATTGAGGAACGACTTATTCAATTGTCTACAAGATTTGACTAAAACCCTCGAAACATAGATAGAAACGTTAAAAAAATATTGTATTAGAGGAACTCCAGGAATCGGAACAAAGCTCAAACATCCCCAACATACCATCCTAGAGAAGATTGAAAATCTTATTAATTAAGGATATATATGTGTGTATAAAAACTTATTCCACTCTATTTAACGGAACATTGTAATTATGCACACTCTTCCGTTATATTATTTTTAAGTTTCAATTACTTTTGTATACATATATTGTTTGTTTCTTGTTTGTTTTTTTTTTTTTTGTATATACTGCATTCACTTCAACAAAATTTACTAAATTGTAAATGATATCGATATTGTAACAATAGGCAGAAGGACCTCGGTCAATAAATAAACAAATAATAAATAAACACCACAGAAATTAGACAACCCCCAATTCCAGAAGCCAGGGCTTGTGCGGAAGGGGGTTACACATTGAAAAAACGCGGACATACAACCATTTCCTCCGACAGTGTCAGTGCCGAAGCCAGGATTTGAACCCGGTGGTGCGATGTCCTTGTGATTAATCGCGATTGCCACCTCGTGCTTTAACCCACTCGGCTATCGACTAGCCTGTTATATTGATTGATTCAATAAATTTCTTTGTTGTTGTTGTTGTTGTTGTTGTAGGTAAAACGCATGCGTACTTACTATTACGTTAAAGTAGCATAGCTGATTTTTATATGTTTTACACAATATTATTAATAAAGAATATTTAGGGCCCACGGAAAGCGTCCGGCTATGCTACTTTAACGTAAAAGTAAGTACGCATGCGTTTTTACCTACGTATTACAGATTTATTGTGAAAATCTTAGCTCTGATGAAATGACGTAGGTCTGGGGGCTCTGGGATCTTACTCTATAAAGAAATGTTCGTACTAGTTATTTCAGTTGCTAATCGGGCCGAAATACATCTCGTACAAAATGCAGAAGAAAAAAAAAGCAAAAGAAGTGATTCGAACCGTCTACCTCGCACTTAAAAATCCGGGAACTAAATCACTACACCACGGACGGCTGTTAATGGAATTTTATATTTTTTGCTATATGAACGTAATAGTAAAATTTTTTATTTACCTTTAATACCTATAATCTGGAAAAGGGCCCCGCCGCTTTCAAGCTAGCAAGTATGCAATACCTTTTTACCTACGTATTACAGATTTACTGTAAAAATATCAGCCTTTCTAAAATGACATAGATCTGGGGGCTCTGGGATCTTGGACTAAAAGGTATACCAGAAAGTGATATATTTGTTCTAAGTTTAAAATCTATGAATACTGTTTTATCCCTATTTAATATTAATTTATTTGAATCACACCAGGCATTCATCTCATCTACAGTTGTTCTAATGTCAGAACTAAGCTCATCAGTACTAGCTTCAGAGATACACACAGTAGTATCATCTGCATATATAATTATTGTGAGTCCCTTGCTAATGTGTGAGGGTAAATCATTGATCTAAATGAAAAATAATAGAGGTCCCAGGGTAGTTCCCAATCGCTAATATTGATTTACATCAATATAAAATTATTTGTGACATCTCTACTTGTAAGGTACCCAACACATTTGTTATTCTAAAAACAGGATACAGGCATAATAAAATAGTAAATTATTTTTATCAGCTCTCAGGTAACATTAGCAATTAATTCTATCGAGTAACTTTCTACTTGAAGAAAAGGTTAATGTTTATTTTTTTAATGCATATGAGTAATCGTTGCAAACACAGAAGGAATTTTATTATAAATTTTATGCACAAGAACAATCATCATTTTTGATAGAGGTGATTAACTTATTCAATCATGCAAATTATATTTTATTAGAACCGTTACTATTTAATGTGCTTGTTTTACAAACGCACAAACAGGGCTTAAATTTAGAAGTCATAAAACTGATTGAAAATAATCAGGAGGCAAGGTCGCTGGTGCATTGACGTTTAAGAACACAAACATTGTACTTGGGTTAAGGAAAATGTTTATTGTCCAGTATCCGAATCTATTGGTGGAATGTGTGCTTGTGTATTTTAAAACAACTAAAAATAAATCTCTCATGTATTCGTAATATCCGGGTAATAAAATAATTTAAAAATAAATAAAACCGCCTTTAAAATGCATAATGTTATTTTTGTATTAAGTGCGAATTTTTCTGGGTGTGGAGAGGATTAAAATAGTAGTTTCTGAAGATGAGTATTAAAATGTGTTTTTCTATTACGTGTTTATTTACATTTTATTGCCATTTTCAATAAGTTAATATTTTATATGATTTTTTTCAATGCCAACCACGATTTTTGTAGGTTCTGTGAATAAGCCAGGTATTTCTTCTCTCAGCCTAATTTTAATGAGGATAGTTCGCTAACTGATATGAATGTATAAGTGTATTCGGTTATTAATATTTGGTTTTTATAAAGTCACATTGAACATAAATATGGATTTAATAAGCAAATTAACATAAGTGCATAATGTCTTTTTAATTAGTTTTCTATACTAATTTTAACACGTTTTTACGGTTGTTTTCATAAAACCAAAGTCGGTATCATTTTTTCAACTTTTTGTTTGAGAACATGTGAATCTACAGATATCTCGGTCAACTTTGGTAGTTACAAGTATTAGATAGACTCACGCTATTGTGAGGAGCACTTTTCTCGTCATAGGGCATAAGTAAATGTAATAAGAATTTTTTTGTTATGATATACAGGGTGTAGTGAGTTTTATGTCATTGAAAGCAAACTGGTGATGGAGAATAACCAGACAAAAAAAAAACATATTACTTTTTCCTCTAGAAACACTGAAAAAAAATCTCAATAATTTTAATAAATGCAATTAGTTAGTTTGGAAATCTCTTCATCTGGATCAATGAGCCTGTAGTTGTGAAGAAATAAGTGCGATAAGTTATCATGCCAAAATTCTATAGCCCAGGATTTTAAATTATTACAAGACATCAAAGCAATAACTTCCGTCAAACTTGATCGACTCTACATTAAACTAATTGAAAGAATTGTGTCAATTAAATTTTTTAGCCCAGCAGTCCAGAATACTACAAGATATCAAACCGATAACTTCATACATTAGTCACATTTGATTGACTACATTAATCTAATTGAAAGAACAAAAGTCGGTGATCCTTACGCTTTTTATATAAGACGGTAATAAATTATAAATAAAAAACGGTGGCAGTATTATCTGACTTTTTTTTTCGCATTTACTTTTTATCATCGATGCAACATCTATTACAAAAAGGGAGATGTAGGCTGCAAAGAAACCTTGAACTTGCTTAAGTTCAACAGTTCTTACTGACTTGCCTTGTCAATATTATACATACACTATCTGGCCAGAAGTTCTCAAGCAAATTTTTGAAAACTCGTTTTTACTTTTTTAATAATAATAATAAATGATTTTCTTGATAGGGAATGGGTACGAATTAACAAAGTAATGTATAAATCATTGTAGTAATAATTGATTACCTATCAAATGGCAGAGTTCAAACAATCTGTGCAACGGACAGGGGTTTACTCTTCCACTCAACCATAAAAGAATAAGATTAGGACAAACACAGTGACCGATAATGAATAATATTTACACAAATATCAGTCTCATTTGAGTACTGGAAGAAAATTATAACACTAACTTCAGTAAAATTACATAAATACAAAAAAATAGAAAAGAAAAAGGAAAGAACAGAGTGCTTGACATTAAAGTTAAAATATAATGAATATACCGGAATAAAAACAGAAACAAAACCTTAACTCTACTGAGTAAAGCTTCAAGTGTAGCTATATGTATAAAGCAGGATCACTAAAATGACAGCAGCATTAAGACAAGAACTAAATGAGATAATATCCTGTAATAAGTAAATTTTAATCTTACGTTGAAACGAATTTATTGATAATAATTTGTAACTATCTGGTGGCTCCTTGTATAGCTTGGTTAGCTCCCGAGCCCACATATGAGATGAACACATGAATTTCGTATGCGCTGAAGTCAACAGGGCCTTACATAATTCTATTTTCAATTTTTTTATTAGCAAGGACCTATTAGCATATATTAATTTTAAATTACAGAAAGCACGTCATAAAATCATAACTACATGCGTGGAGTACCTAAGAGAGTTATCTATACAATACCCAAGATTTTTTGAGCAGTCTCTTACACGAATGATTTCATTGTTCACAGAAATTTTGATTTTTTTGGAGCATCTATTACGTGCTAAAGTTCTGCCGAACAAAATCACGTTTGACTTTGTGGGGTTAATAGATAGGCAAAAACTGTTGGAGATGGATAGCAAAGGAATTCAGATCATCAGTAATATTTAGGCAATATTGATCCACCGTATCTTCATTAAAAGAATAGTATAATTGTGTATCATCAGCATAGAAATGTGCAGAGCAATACTGTAAACATCTACTGAATTCATGGGTGTATAAAATAAAAAGTAGCGGCCCAAGAATGGACCCTTGAGGCACCCCACTTTCAACACAAACATACTCAGACAAGCAGTTATTATACATCACCGCCTGGAGGTGGCCTACTAAGTAATTTTTTATAAAATTCACTAAGTTATTTGCAAATCCAACGTAATGTAGAATGGAAAGAAGGAGTTTATGGTTGATGTCATCCGTGTCCTTGAGAAGGACTGTGACAACTATGAGCATTGCAAAATCCAGACTGATTACGAGCTAATATCAAAAGTTTCCAAATAAACCAGGATTTGAGAATTGATTATTTTTTCAAAGGCTTTTGATGTGGTACAAAATATGCTAATCAGCCTGAGATCTTCATAAGATTCCGGCGGGTTAGTTTAAGGAAGGGAAATAACTTTTACTAGTTTCCATACTGAGGGATGTACATTATTTGTTTTACAAAATTAAAAATATGGGTTATGTATTGTAGAATATAGGACAAATATACAACAGAATGTTAATACCGATATTGTCAGCGCCATCTGCTTTAGACTTAATTGATAGCAACATACTGTATACCACATTGTCATTAGTTGAGCTAAATTTGAAAGTACCAGTGCCTTGCCAAATATTTTGAGAGTAGTATGATTAATAGTTTTCGTGGTCAACAACAGTATCACCTTTACATGCTCTGATAAAGTAATTGTTTATGTTGTTCACATGTTTTAGTTCTTTCCATACATGTTTGTTATCACTGCATAATCTGAATGCCAAATATGCCTTTTTCATGCACTTTATGATGCTGTTAGTTGGGTTTCGTAAATCTTTATAATAGACCCAATGTTTTTTTTAATTTGGAAAGAGCCTTGTCTCAAAGTAACCATTATAATCTTAAGAGCGTCTGTAAGCCATGGTGCCTTTTTTCCTAACGACAACAGTTTTTATAGAGGCATGAGAATCAAAAGTTTCAAGTAGTAGCCTGTTGAAGGTTTCAATTTTGTCATCGATATCATTAATGTGATAAATTTGTTAAAAATTTTTGTCAGATTGCTAGTAAAATCCCTTTCTTTGAAGTTTTTGAAATCCTTATATGTGTAATTAAAGGGTTGAAGTTTGCATGTGTCCATGCCAATGGTACAGTGAACCAAGCAATGGTCAGAAAAAGGTTCCAAGAGAGAAGGCAGTACAATATTTAAATCTTCTGTGCATATGATCACATCAAGCAATTCATTTTCTCGAAAACTATGGGCTTTAGACTCCAACTTATTTAAAGTGTTTTTGTTTGTCTGATTCCTTTCTATTAACCAGTTTTTTTTAATGATAGGAAGTTAATTAGGCCCTGTATTAAACATACATTTTCCACTGTAATGAGTATTGTGAATTAACCGCGAATATAAATATAACGTGTGTGCAATCTAAAGTTGAACCCGGTCTCTATTATAGACATCAAATAAGGGTTAGTTTGTTGTTGTAGTTACCATGTTTTCAAAGTTTAACGTACATCTATGATAAATGCACTAATGAAAAAAAAAATTACCCTCTCAGCTTCAATTTTCACTTTCTTATATGGATCTGCTCCTCATATAACTATTTTTTTTCCAGAGCGCCGTGACCAATATTTGTCAAGCTACAAATAAGCAGTTGCTCCAGTTGGTAGAATGGGCCAAACTGATACCTCATTTTACTTCCTTGCCAGTTTCTGATCAGGTGCTGCTGCTCCGAGCGGGATGGAATGAACTACTCATTGCCGCTTTCTCGCACAGGTCTATCCAGACCCAGGAAGGCATCGTCCTTGCCACGGGACTAACAGTTAATAAGTAAGTAGTTTTTTCTATAAAGGTAGAAAGTGAAGGCATAAATATGCATAATTTTTAGGTCTACAGCTCATGCTGTAGGAGTGGGAACTATTTATGACAGGGTGTTATCTGAACTCGTTAATAAAATGAAGGAAATGAGAATGGACAAAACTGAATTGGGTTGCTTAAGAGCTATTATTCTCTATAACCCAGGTAGGTAGTTAGTTTATACAAGTAAAAATGTCCCTTTCAGGAAGAATTTGCTGGTTCACTTATAACTTATAACTAGCCAGATTGGCTATTAAATAGTATTTTTGTGGGATAGTTTTAAGCTATTAATTATCATCCTATTCCCTCAAGGAACTAAGTAGGTGCAAACTGTGTATAACTGAGTGAGCGTCTACCTAAAAGTAGATTTGTGTTTAACGGTTAGAACAAAAAACTTGATATGTGTTTGGTTGGTTTTCTGATTAATTTTAATCTGTGTACATAAATGTACATGTACATAAAAATTATACATCTTCTTCACCCAGGTGCAAATTTGACAAGGAAAAATATTTCTAGCCTTAACAAATTTTCACTAGGTGTTATATGTTCCACTTCATCTTCCAAACCCTCTTCTCCACCGACCACCATCCTGTTTACCATAACAATTTTCTCTTCCTGTTCGCTATCCTCAACATTAAATCTTTTCTTTTTGAGTCTAACTCTTTCTACATTATTGGTTCCGAACCTTTTTTCCCACAATCACTTAATGAATCAATTACCTGTTCTGGTTTATGACTGAAATTTGGAATTTTATTTAAAACCTTATCGGAGATTATGGGACATATCCGGTTGCCTAAAATCCATTTATTATATTTCTGTTCACACCAGTTTCTTGAGCTCCAGGTTTATCTTTCCTTTGAACTTGTACAGTGTCTATTTTCTCTATTGCAGATTTGAGTAAGGACGGAAAAACTTCTTTTGTAATTCCAGGGAGATTATTTGAGTTTGTATGATGTTATAACTTAATCTAATATAAATTCACTACTTTTAAAACACTATGTACTTTTCTTCCTAAACTTGTCAACTCTTGTCTAACCTAAAAACTCTCTGTCTGTTTACTGAACTGTACTGCATACTTCACTCAACTGAACTCTTCCTTATACTTCACTAAACTGTACTGAACTGATTACTTCACTCAACTGAACTGTTCTACATACTTCACTCAACTGAACGGTTCCCCCATCTGCTGGATTCACCTCTTTATATACACACTTGAAATGTACCAGAACCCTATTCCATAATATTCTGGAATCCTCCATAGTTTTCTACTATGTACTAGATGATTGTTCGTCAATTGGCTCATAGACCCTACTAGTCAGAGAGTAACAGAATAACAGGTTTCCCTTCACCTTGAACAGGGACTTAATCACATCTTTCCCCGTTAGAGGGCAGCACATAACAATATGTTGCTTGTAGCAACATTGTTTAAAGTTCAAATGTGCTTTTATAGGGCAGAATATTAAAACATAATATTTTTAGTCGCAAATTCCTCTATAAAATCCTTATTTTACTGTAAGGGACGTAACCAGACTGCAACCAACAGCTACTTTCCGGACTATGTGCCCCACCGAGTGCTGAGTTACAAGTTACAAGTCTGGTGCATTAAGTGTAATAATTGTATATTACCAACAGAGCGCTAATGCTTCGATTATAGAGGAGTTTGTGACTAAAAATATTGTTTTAATATTCTGCCCTCTAAAAGCACATTTGAACTATGCTAAGCCCAGTCAGGCTATTTATTTTTTGATTGCAACAGACACTGGACCGCAAGATGGCGCCTGCTCATTGTTTTGCATGTCGCTATCCTATGGATACCGAGATGTGCCAAATAGTTCAAGGATCCTCGTGTCAGTCATTACATGCCTACCTTGCACTGAGGAGATCCAATGGCTATATAATTATTACACTTACACTCGGCGGGGCACATAGCCCGGAGAGTTGCTGTTGGTTGCGATCTGGTTACGTCCCTCATAGTAAAATAAGGATTTTATAGAGGAGTTTGCGACTAAGAATATTATGTTTTCATTGTTTAAAGTTTCCTTCATATTGCCAAAATATGTTATTAAAGTTTCTCTAGAAACTTTTGCTTGGGCTTTTTTTATATTTCCAGTAACACACTGTGAAGCCTAATCTTTGTGACGATCCAATAAACTTAAAGCCCATTCCTTTCCAGGCACATTATTTTGGAATTTTTCTACCTTTCTACCCTTCAAATCAAGATATTGCTTAGCAAGAATTCTAATATCTAAGACTTCAAGAGAGAATCCCCAATCTGCTATGCGCATTTTAAAACTGACTTAAGAATAGCTTTTCTTCCAAGTTTGTGAAAACTGTATGACCACCGGTTCTTCTCACATGTTTTCCGTGGAGTCCCATAGGCAATTTTATACCGCTGTGAGGCCGCTTTAATAGAAAGTTCATTGTCTGCTATTTTTTGCTTGTTTAATTTAGTATTTGTCTCTGGAGTACGTTAATACTTTCGTACCATCTAAAAAATTAGTGTAGGTATTAGCAAGTAGGTAGTATTCATACTAATGAGACAAAATGCTTAATTTCTAACGCAACAGAGCAATTTGGTGGGGTGAGATTGATGGTATCAATCACGCCCCACCTTCTATATCAAACTCGCCCCGTGAGAGATATTCACGATTTGGGAATAATCCATCAGATTTAACCTCAAATTTTTAACAATATTACATGAAGAAGTAATGACTTTATTATGCGTAAAACTCAAAATTCATATAGTGACAACTCTTACCTTGGAACATTTAAAATGACACAGATTAAAGTTCTGCTTTAGGAAGTTCATTTTCACGAAACTGACCTAAACACAATGAATTTTTAACACGCTTTTATTAGCTTCACCTGTATGTTTGTATGTAAAGGAATCTTTGAACTTGATTCTCGCCCACTTCAAAACGTTAGATTAAACTGAAACTTTGCATACTTATCAAGGACCGATGACAATACAATTATTTGATAACTTTGTCCTAATGTCCTCATCAGGATCATCAGGATAAAATAGAAATTAAAAAATGACTAATCAATTGTCGAGATTTTGGCGGACGAGCCATTGTCATTAATATATATTTTATTATTGGTGAGAAACGTGCCGAGGGATGAATGGCAAGAGGGTGACTAAAAAAAAAATTTTAGTTTAAAAAAACTAAAAAACACGCTTTAATAGCAAACTGAACTAAAAAGTAAAAAATAATGTTTAAATATTAAGATTCTTATTTTATTGTAAAAAGCGTGGGGTTTATAAATAAATAAATACACCACAGGTAATGACGACCCCCTTTATCCCGGAAGGCTCTAGAAGAGCCTTGTGTGGGAGGGGGCTACACATTTAGAGACAAGGGACACACACCCAATATCCGTGTATAGTGAAAAAATCCCTCTCACAGTATTTTCCACTGCCACGACCGGGGATCGAACCCGGAACTTTTGGGTGAAAGGCAAGTGCGCTTACCTCTCGACCATCAGTCAATTGATATCAAGCACACTTTTTACAATAAAATAAGAATCTTAATATTTAAACATTATTTTTTACTTTTTGGTTCAGTTTGCTATTAAAGCGTGTTTTTTTAGTTTTTTTAAATTATGAACCTAGCACATGCAATCACTCATTAGTGGATTTACTATGTGACAGCGGTTAACTTAGGCGGCAAGTTTGAAAAATTAGTGGGGGGGAGTGAAAATGTGTTACAATTAGTATCAATCTCGCCTATAGAAATCGATGTCGCTCCCCTTTACGGCACTTTGAAATGGAGGACATTTAAAAAACCTTAATTAATTTCCAGTAAAATTTCATTGTATAAAATATTTTCAAAAATTCAACCGTTTCGAGATATTTGAGTTTAAATATAGTAATTTTTTGAAAATTAAAATTAGTGTAAATATTACTCTGGGAACATAAAAAATTATGGCTAAGGAATGATTGTCATCTTAAATGATCTAGTCATATACAAGGCATTTGTTATGTGACCATTAACTAACAAGAGCAGTCTCTTTTCCACTATGCACTCATGTTTCTATTTATTAATTTGCATTTAGTTGAAAAAAATATTATTTTTCTAGTATTACATTGACAATATTTACACACAATGCTATTAAATTTAAATAAGCATTATCTATTTTACTGATAATTCTGGGTGCTTGAAAATATGAAGCAAAATTGTTCATGAAATTGGTAACTATTAAAGAATTTTTGTGAGAAAAATCATTTTTGATTTTCTTTCTATATGAATCAGCACTCAATTACTCATTAGCAATATAATTTAGTACCTACCTTAAGGCATATTTGTATTCTATTTCAGATGTGAGAGGTCTAAAATCCATACAGGAAGTGGAGATGTTAAGGGAGAAGATATACGCGGTATTAGAAGAGTACACGAGAACGACCCATCCAAACGAACCGGGCAGGTTTGCAAAACTTCTGCTTCGTTTGCCTGCACTGCGGTCGATTGGTCTTAAATGCTTGGAGCACTTGTTTTTCTTCAGATTAATCGGCGACGTCTCCATAGATACATTTCTCACTGAAATGTTGGAAAACCCAACAGATACTTAGATCTTACGATACTTATAATACTAATATTATGGGGCATATGTGTCTTTCCCTCATTTTATCTTTACAAATCTGTGATTTTATATTAATATCTTTTTTCGGATGATGGTATTATTAGCTATGTATTTATATTTTAAAATATTTTATTTAGCGGAAAGACTTTTAAGGCCTGTAAAAAATTTATATCTAACTCTCGTTGTTGTGTTTTATCAAAATTTATATTTATTTTTATTTATGTACGGTTTTAAAGATGGCGACGTATACCGTCGAAGATTGTTATTTAGGTAGGCGCTGTGAGATATCTTGTTGAACTCTGTAATTGATGTAGATCTCATAGATTTTTAAAGCTTTACTTTTTTTAAATACCTGTTGAAGATTGACCCAAAATTTGTTGTGTAAGTCGTGTGTATGCGGATCTTGGAATGATTTTTCATAGAGCATTTTATATGAAGAGGGCCTAACCAGGTTTCCATGTGAAATATGTCCCCGGATCAAACTAAATTTCGCACAAACCTCTCGAAGCACTTGACTTGAGATTATTTTTCTCAGATTTTCAAACCGTTAGCCGCCATATTGGAATAGTAATGGCGGATTTTGTTTTTTAAAGCAAAACACATGCGAAAAAGATCTAAAAAAATTCACATTGCTTTTCTTCGTCTTCACAAATCCATGTATTAATTCAATTTCAAAAAAATTTTTAACGCAACTTTTTCTTGTTAACGTTGTGGGACCAAATCAGTTCTTATACCATGAGCCACTCCAAGATGCGCATTATAAATTTTTAAAAGATTTTTACAGTGTGGAGGGGAAAAGAATGAAAATAACCAAATCCGCCATTACTCCTCAGTCTCAAGACCGATTATAAGCAATCTCAGGTCAAGAGCTTCAAAAGGGTTGATATGACATTTGATTTGGTTTGGGGGCAGATTTCACATGAAAGCCCCGGCTAGGCCCTTCTTTATTAACTGATGGCGTATTTTTTTGTAGACGTTTGAAAATATTATTTTCAGCAAATTTTATTTTAATATTGTTTCGATAGGGTAGAGCAGTATAAATGTTTTAAATTGTTATATCTTTGACTAGTGCTGTATATAATTAGGTATAAATTGAAATATCAATTTCCGTTTCTAACTAAATATTTGTCTTAAGTGGTGCTACAGCCCTTCGTGGGCGTTGGCCTGCTAAATATCATAATATATAAATTTTCACATGTTCGATGTTGTCCTAACGCCTAATGTGAGCCCTTTGTTCTAAGGAGTAAGTACTTGTCTTTAATTTTCAGCGGGGAAATGAGACAGAATATAATATTATTGTTATTAATATTTATGTAAATTTTATTCAACAGGTTTCAAAGTGCATACGAATGTGAATGTTGCCATGGAAACCGAGATGTGCGTACAAATATTTCGGGACAGTTTATCTCCTCAAAACAACCCCATTACCAATGTGGCAACCATCTTTGCAAATTCTCTTGTTTGTATAATTCTTCTGCTTTTCATAAATGGTGCTTTTATCATAGTATTGTTGATTTTTGTTCCACCTATTCATCTGTAGTACAATCAAATTGATTATTTTTTATGACAACTTTCCAAATGAAATTTTATTGATAATTCTTATGTATTTTGACCTGTTTAGGGACGAATGTAGGTGCGTCTTTATTATACAAATATTTCGATATGTAAAGTAACATTAGGCTTGATTAGTACTTGGCCGGGTGACCGTTTAAAGGAAATACAGTGTTCTTGTCCTATCTTCTAACAGTGTATATCAGTGTATGCGCAGAAGCTATGCAATCTTAGGCAAGGATTGTGTCATATATACCATCCTTGAAAAGCTGTCGGTCCTTTGTTAATTAAATGTTAGGCAAGCAAAAGATTCCTACTCTTCGATAGAGAAGAGGCAAAATTTCTGGTTGGGAGTACCGGTCGATCCAGATCAACCGGGTCCATCTATGTCTCCAAAAAGATTAAAACATTAATTTTCTGAAAATCTTCATGAAAAATGCATTGTAGAGTATGCTTAATGGGGATTGGGGACACCACGTTCAAATACTGCACCTTTATTTTACCTCATGTACTGTGGTAAGGCGTGAAAAGCACTTGAAAGAATTAAAAGACAGCTAAAAATTCCATTAAAAATTACTATTTCTGAGAAATTGAAGAAATGCACAATTTTTGCGCGGTGTAGCTAAGAAACTATTAGTTTGAGTTAAAAGAGTAAAAATCAAGAGAATTGCATGCTCTGCTTTTTTTGTAATAACTGACATAGAAATATCTAGCACCGGTAATGACAGACAGAGTGTTTTTCCATCCCTATCACCCAATATGGCGGAGCGAGCGGCAACCCCTCAAGGTCAAAAACTGAGAAATATCAATAATATGCCTAATTGAAGAATCCTGTCGAGTATTAACTTTCCTGCACCTTTTGCAAGGTGGAGCCGCCGTTTTTATGTATCTATTGATTGGACTTTAATAATGAAATTATTTCTAAAAATCTGCAATTTAAAAAACATCAATTTTAGCCAATTAGTGGAGGAGCAAAAGCTACTATGGCGATCCTTTCCTTTTCCATACTGTCTTTTTTACCTTTAACTGGTTTTTTAAATGTAGATTTTGAAAAGCTCTTTTTGTATATGTATATATTGAATTTTGTTTGCATGTAAATGGAAGAAAATAGAAGCGATTTGAAAAATGGAGTGTCTGCTGCACCGGCTGGTCGGTGATTTAGGCACTAGCCTGCGCTGCCAACCAATTATTTATTTAATCTATGTGACGGCCGGTGAGTCAACAGTCTCAGTCGCCCCTTCATCGCTGACTGCACATCAATTCATTCAAATTATCTTTCAGACTTTATTTAGGCAATACCTATTCTTAAAAAACCAAACCTCTGCATAGTAATTTTAATATATAAAACATAAACAGATTTTTATATAAGTAGGTACCGACTAGGTATCTACATAGATAACTAAAAATATATCCTTAGAACAAAATTTTCATTGAAATATTTAGTGACTTATTTCAGTTTTAAATCTAAGAGTTTTTTGTAATTGGACTCATATTATGAGACATTGAGTAAGCAATGTCTTAGAAAATTTTTCTAGTTTTCTTTGTTCAGCAAAAGTGATGCCCATTGATTTTGTAACTGCATTTCTGAAAGCTTTGAGCGTATGAAATAAACAAAGGATCAACTTTGCCAGAGGAAATTTCTGTGCAAAAACTTTCCGCTCAGTGAAGTCTTTATCCGTAATTATAGTTTTCATTTGGTCACAACAGGAGTTAGTGCTTTTGAAAATGTTGATCATAAGGTTTATTGATTCATCAGTTTCATTCTCAAAAACAAATGTTGCTACTACTTCACAATTATTGTTACCATCAATAACAGCAAAGGTGTACAATGTCATTCTTAGATTATTTTTAACTTGTATGTTGCATCACAGAGTATTACTTCAGGATATGAAGAATAAAAATGTTTCATGTTACTGTCTTGATGTCAATTAACTCATTCTCATCATTTACTACAACAGTTACTGTCGAATTTTCATTCCTTTTCAACCTTTCCACCGTCATTTTGAGATCATTTTTTCTTTTATGATTCTCACCATTAATAATAATCATGTGTAAATCAGAAGTTTAAACGACTTTGCCGCCTAACAACACCATAATAATAAAGCAGGATGGTTCTGGATGGAGCATGTAAGGTCATCAGGAGTTCAGATCCCCTCCTCTGCATGGTCCGAGACCATGAAAATGCAGAGGTAGGGGCTTTTCTCTTTAAAGCAGCATGGAGAGCAGCCAATGAATTTGGTCTCATCTTCGACGTCAAGCGGGTAAACCCCGACTCTGTCACCAAGTTGGAACCCGTTCGACTAAAAGTTTACATTAGAGCTGCAGAATACAACATCCTTCTGCAGCTCCATAAGGATAAGCCATTGCACAGAGTCTTCTATAAAAATATAGAAGACCTCGGCTTATCCGAAAGGCTGACCTTTCGCCTTTTTAAGGTCAGCCGGGCTGAAGTATGAGACCGAGGGATTCATAATGGCTTGCCAGAATGATGTATTTAACACCCTCATCTATCGTAGTCGTGTCATGGGTATGGAGGTCTCTGATGTCAGCTGCAGGGCCCCGGAGACTGTAATGCACTTACTGGCAGTTTGCCCGACATACGCGGTCTCGGCCTATACTCACAGACACGATGCAGCATTACAAGTGTGTTACTATCATCTAAGGCACTGGTATGGAATAGATAAAATTCCAGTGCTGCCTTACGCTCTGTGGGATATTGAGTCCATCGTGGGGAATGAGAAGTGTCTAATTTATTGGAACTACTCGTTTCCCACCGTCAGGCAAATACAAGCCAACAAGCCTGATATAGTACTCTTCGACCACCAATTCAAGACAATGTATGTCGTAAAGTTCTCAGCCCCCGCTGAGAGCAACATTGTCTTGAAAGAGAACAAAAAACGGACAAAATATCGAGATTTACCATTCTGTTAAAATAGTGGTACTGATTATAGGAGCCTTCAGTGGATCGAGACAGACTGCTTTCAGAATTAAAGATCACACCAGCATGCCGAAATTCGGCAGAGATCTTAGCCGGCAGAATGCAGAAGGCTGTCAGTCTCGGTTCATTGCATCTACTCAGGGCACCCGATTCACGTACCTAGTAGTCACTCAACCCATGGGCGTGAGGAGTGGCTATTACCAGCTCCCCTCTGTGAGGGTCGGAGCCACAGAGCAGGGTGACTGGATTTTTGTGGAAAAAAAATAATTGTTTCTTATATTTTGTGAATGTTGTTTAATATTGGGTAATCTTTAAGGATTACGCATTTTCCTGTTTTTGCAGCGATGTATCCGTGAACTAGTTTATGGTTACATCTTAAGGATACCATCTCTTCAATAATTTTTTTATCTTCTTGATCAAGTTTTCTCTGCTTGGCCATAGTGTGAATATTTTCTTCATCTAGTGGATGATTATGATCTAAAGTTACATTTGTAATCATCAAATTTTGTCCATTGTACAATCATCGTTCGCCGTGCTAAAATAAAATATATATGTAAGTAAACGTAAGTGTATATACAGCGTCTTTCACTTCAACCAGCACCACTAGAAAATGTACATTTATAATAATGCCAGTATAAAATATAGAAAGGAGATAAATAGGCTATGAGATGTGATAATGATTCTAACATCAAGAAAGTATACAATGTCTATTGTAACATCAATAAAGTACTTGATAATATATTTACTGTGATTTTCGAACTCTGTTTCAATGAGTTTTAAATTGACGATCTCCATGGGAGCAGGCCTATAAAAGAAAATAATACTTCAATGACGAATTCGAAGCTTCTATTCACTTGGGCTTAGTCTTTTTAGCACTTTTCAGTGTTTCCGAGTCCCAAATGTAAATCGGAACAAAACGGTTTTGGCAGTATTGTGTTATATATTCATTTGCTTCTTGAAAACCATGAAACAGTACTCCAACATTCATTTTATAACATAATATAATCTATATTATATCAATAAAATAAACAAATTGAGGCAACAGCTGCACATCAACTATCATTCTGTTTTTATTTCTGATCACATTTTTAGGTTATGTTTGTTGGTCATGATCAGCATCCCATGCTACAGCCCCAAGTCACCGAACGGTCGGTGCAATAGGCTGGTACCTAACTCACCGACCGGTCAGTGCAGCAGACATTCGCTTAGACGTTCTTGAAAATTTGTAAAAATATATAGTTAAAAAATTATATCTTTTTTTAAACTTCATCATGTTAAAGTATGCAAAAAACCATGATTTTAAAAAAGAAAAATTGATGCACATTACGTTCTTGATACTTGGCAAGGGATTCAAAATCACATTTTGGCTATTCTATTTGCCTCATAGATGCGTTCTGTCTTCACCAATATAGTCAACCGTCTTATAGATATTCGACTTTGAATTTTTCCGACCATTTTTTGATCTTTTTTTATTTGTTTCAAAATGGCGGATTGATCTATGAATATCGGACAAGTCTAGACTCAGAATTTCCTTGTCAACAAGCCAATATTTTTGTTATTTCGATTCCATTATTAGAATGAAGAATATTATGCGGATAAGTAGAAAATTCGTGAAAGTGCATATGGCTTTTGAAGAAAACATTTTCTTCATAATCAGGTGAAAATGCATAAAAATAATCAATAAATTTTTCGGAAGAATCTGAATCAATCGGTCGAATAGGACACTGCAAACTGAGAAGAGTGATAGTTGACGAAAATTGTACCTGTTCCAAGTGAAAATCAGGGGAATTTTCTGTCACTTTTCAGGGAAATTTCAAGAGGGCGGAAAAAGCGGTGCAGGAATAAATAGTTGAGAAGATGGCAGGGGGTAAGTAGAAAAGACCCATTTGCAGACTACTTGCCAGGTGCTGGTCACCCCTAACAACTATTGGTATAATGACCAGCGCAATTATAAAAATTGATGAGCATTTTTATTTCATATTATCTGGCGCTTAACGCAGAATGTAAGTACTTCCAAAACTTGACCATTCTTAGGCACCACCTGGTGCATTGGGACTATGAATACTTGTTCGATATCAAATAACCCAGGTAAGATAATTTAAACCTAAGTAATCCAAACTGACGTGATTAGAACCTAACTGGTTTTTTATCAATCTATATTCTAGCACTCAAATCAACTTTAAATCAAGGTACAAGATGTGAAATGTATCAAAATGACATTAAATAATATCAAATGCTTATTGTAGTGCTATTTATGAATATTTAGTTAGAAACAAAATAGTAAGATTCTTGAAATTTTAACCTATAAACAGGAAAGAAAAAGTACCTATGAGTCCTCGAAAGTGATGGAAAAGTGCCTGTTGGCTTATTAGGAGTTAGTGCCGATTAATTTTAATTATTTACTGTTTAGAAATTATCGAAAAGCTCAAGTATATTTATCGCAACGATAATTTTATTACTCCTTAGACGAGATGAGACATTAACTATTTTTTTAAATAAAGTAAAATGAGTTAGGTTGTATTTTAATTTTTAAGGTAATTTATTCATTTAGGCAGCTTGTCCTTTATGTAAATACATTTTATATTTTAACATTCCACAAATAAATGTGAATATTTTAAAGGATGAGAAGAAGAAAAATATACGTTTGGCCTATATGTTGTTGAGTAACATGTATTATACGATTCTATCAATGTTTAGGGATACATTTTTGTCTATAATATCTAACAACCTGTTGACGTTTCAAGATTTTAATTGTTAAATATTCATAACAATTTATAGTTTATAGTTACTATCAAGTATTCTCTATATGTACAATAAATAATATGAAAACATGTCATATTTTTAATGAGTTAATAAATTTTTTTCTTCGACTTCTATTTGTTTATTTTACCTGCTTGACTTCTAATAATGCCCCTCTTCTCAGTAGTAGTGTAGTATATTAGGTGGTAGGTGGTCCAACACACGGCACTTACCATGTTAATCGACGGCTTCATAAGTGCTTGGTTTATATTTAATTCAGTAGATGGCGCCCGTAATATACCCCTGCAATTATCTAGGCATAGACCAAGGCGCTTGAAGCGCCTTGGGCATAGACAGTGAACGCTAGGAATAGATCATGGTATAGATAGATGGATTTTCTTTGATGCATATAGTGTTGCATATATACACAACTAAACGGCAAAACTAAGACAAAAGGAACAAACTAAAAGGCTCTTTAAATATAAATAAAACAAATCTACAGAGCATTAACTATTGTATGTATGTAAACTGTATTTCTATGCGTAAGTAATGACGAGACCTTATTTGTCCTGCCATCTATTGCATGACACACAACTAAACATTTACGAAGCCATTCGTACGGGTCTTGTCGCATCACCTAATATACTCCAACGTGGTCGTATATAAAAATGTCTGTCATTTTGAAAGGGAAGCTTGAAATTTTGTGGAACTGTTTCTTAGATCAAAATAAACAATTTAACTCGCAATATCCCTCATCCTCAACCCGCAATATTCAGAATGGCGGTTAATTTTGAAAAACATCTCAAATTTAAATTCTTGTATTTTAAATTCATTTAGGTAAATGCTTTAAAAAAATTGTTTTTGGACCGTGGTAATCTGACAAGAAACATTTTTGGAACAGAGGAGGAACGGCCCATCCTTCCTGGAATTGCCCCGATATTTATTCTTTCAAGAAATTTGAATAACATTTCCTCAGTACAATTTCCCACTCTAAATGATTTTATTTGAAAATTTCCTTGATTAGACAAGCACATATTTGGAGCCAATCTTGGAGCTTGGTGCTTCGACGAAAAATTTTGTAAGAAGGTTTTTGAATACAATTTACCATTATAAACAATTTTAATTCAAGAGGCGCTTTGTTTAAAAGAAAACTTGTACTCTGACTTTCAAAGCATTTTTATTTGAAGAATTTTTTTTCTATTTTCTGGCCTCAAAACGTCCATTTTTATCATTTGATGAAGACCTATAACTAAACAAAGAAAGTTTACTTTCAATCAGAGCTGTTTCTAAGCACTGTGCTTAGTACTCATCTTTTACACTTTTGTGCTCGGGAGCACTTTTTAAAATCAGGCACTTCACGAAAGGTCTTAGTGATTAATAATCGCACAAAGTGCTCGCGAGCACTCCCAAGCACTTTATGGGTAGAGAAGACTTTTAAAATGATTTCCAATTGTGAAATAAACAGTTAGCTAGAAATCATTGTGTACCCCAATTTTGTTCTACAGGCCAAGAAAGGACTGTGGATAAATAGAAGGATACTAGTTAGTTTCCGACAACACATTTTAATCTACATTTTATTTTGATCTTCAATGTTGCTACAACAAAAAATTGTTCAAGTTGGCACACAATAAAATAAATAGAACCTGCAACATCTTATGACATCAGTTATTATAGATTTTATTTATTTTATCGCTTGCAAAGTTGATCCCCGAAGAAAGGGAAAATATAGGATTGACCGAAATGTCAGTAAATAACTAAGTAGTTAGTTGTATTTTAATTCTACAGTCCCAATTCAGACGATCTTCTCAGTGCCGTATAATGGGGAATTAGTGTTAGGTATCATCAGAAAACAGATTTTAAAAAAATCGGTTTATCGCAAAAAACTCGGAAAGTATCAATTTTACTGCAAAATGTACACATGAAAATTATAGATAATAAAAAAATTGTCATTTTCAAGTGCATTTTGACAAATAGCTATTTTTTGATTGGCTTTAGGCAATAATGACACTAAAGGTTTTTTGAGGAGAATTAAATTATCTTTAATACGATAAATGGTTCACGAGTTACATCTGTTTAAAGCTATGAGCAAAAATTTCTTTTTTATTATAAATTCAGATTTTCCTGCAAGAACTGTGCATAACAATTTTTAAAAATTGGTTTTAACCTATTTTTATTAGTTTATATACATATGAATGTCATTTGAAAGGTATATTTTCTTTAAAGAAAAGATTCTTGAAAACCATTTTTGTTCAGAAAAATTGAACCAATATTATTTTTCAATTTCTTTTTTGTATATATCATTGTTTCTTTTGACTTTACCACAAAATTTCATATGACCTAAATGAAAGCTTACAAAGTTTCCTACAAAAAACACTTTTTCGTGTATGATTTTAAATAAGTAGTGACAAGGAACTGATTGAAAACGCGGTTGATTTTTAATTTTTAGCAAACAGGCAATTTTCGTCACGTTTAAAGTACAAAAAAGTACATTTAATAATACTTTTTGAAGTATCAGAAGTTATTCTGAGCATTTCTGGCCCAAATTTTTAAAAAAATTGTTATGCACAGTTCTTGCAGGAAAACCTTAATTTATAATAAAAAAAGAAATTTTTGCTCATAGCTTTAAACAGCTGTAACTCGTGAACCATTCATCGTATGAAGATCATCTGGAGCTCATTTTAAAGATGATTTAATTCTCTTCAAAAAACCTTTAGTGTCATTATTGCCTAAAGCCAATCAAAAAATAGCTATTTGCCTAAATGCACTTGAAAATGACAATTTCTCATGTTTTTCCCTTTTATCTCCATTCAGTCTTCAGGAAATTGTTCCTAATCCAATTCTCTACAACTTTCATTTGAAACATTTTGCGATCCGAAAATTTCAAAAAAACCTATCTGGGCTGCAATAGGTCGTACGAAGTTGCAAAAAAACCGAAATTGTGCGGATTTTTATTACCTATAATTTTGTGTATATATTTTACAATAAAATTGATACTTTCCAAGTTTTTTTGCAAAAAACCGATTTTTTTACCTATTTTCTCTCCCCCCTCCCCTTCCCCCACAAACGTGTAGACACGGATGGGGACTTTTGATATGTTAAAAAATACCACAAAATAAGCCTGTTCCCAAAATTTCAGCCAGTTTTGAATTATTTCATCCAAATCGACAAATTTCGTCACATTTTATTGGGCTACTATACATACCTCTCATACATATTGTATTGTACAGAAAGTGTACAAAATAGATTTACCAAGTTTTATGTTTATAACATGGGCCTGCTAATATCATGCTGTTGATTCTCATATAAGATTAGATATAACGGGTTTAAAGTCACTAGAAAATCACAGGAAATTTTCCCTTCTATATTTTCTTCATAAAACTAATTAATAATGGTTCTATCGACTGTTCATCTGGCTTGAGCCAAATTTATTTTCACGTTGTCCTTTGCAACACCCACCACAGGAGTCTATCAGACCTCATAGGATCAACTATGGACAACAAGTCTTTTGTGACAGATTGGCGGGCAATTACGATTTGTTTGGTACCAGCTTATATAACCTTAAAAAAGCAGTCACGGTACAATAAAACTCTGTGCTATTATTGTGCTTTTTCTATCTTGTTTTCAATTGTATTATTTTTCTGTAGTGTGTAAGGTATAGTTTTAACTTAGCTATAAAATGTTTAAACGTACCAATTAGAATTTTTATTTAATTCTGTAGTGTATGAAGTGAATAAATAAATAATTATTCTAAAAATGGTAATTTTTGCATTTAACGTTTATAACATAATAAAATCAGTTTTAAGTTATTCTCAAACACACTATTTTTGCACTTAACGCAACGCTGGGACCTTCTTTCAAATGATTGGCCACAACTCTCTATTGGTTAACCAATAATTTTTTTAAATTTTACCTGGTTCTCAGAAACTAATAAAAATATCAATTTTTATAACAGGCATCATATGAAAACTTCCCCACCACTAGGACCCAAGCCAGGCAGATTGTCTCCTTAAACAGAACTCCGGACCATACAAGTTGAATTCGAGGTTCTCAGATGCTCATTGACAAAATCAATAGCTTTTAGTCTATATTAAATGATCCTCAACAAATACTTTAGTATTAAACACATCATAGAGGTTTCATAAATTAACACATTTACTGCCGACATCGCCATATGGCGACGCAGTAGTATATTATGCAGTGCTGGTGTCACCATATGGCGATCTGGTCTTATGTATATTATATTGCTCAGTCTGTATTCAGCATTGATGGTGGTTGCATGTAATCGAATCAGCGTGGAGTTAAAATGTTGTAAAGATTATTTTCATACCCAGTGCGACTTAGTTTAACCTCTAGCGATGAGTGATATCCAGGCAGGCCCTTCGGCGCCTAAAAGGCCTAAGGGGACTCCCAAAGCTCTCTTATATGTATTTTTATAAAGTTTTAATACAGAAAGGAGCATTGTTATTTGTAGATCGACAAAACCTACCCTTTATATGTATGACGCCATATGACGACATCAGCACTGCGGGAAAAAATTTATTAACAATGCTGGTGTCGCCATATGGCGTTATTGTTTTTCCTTTCGTATTAAAAAAAAAATTACATTTCTTATCTCTAAATGAATTGTTATAAAAAGTTTTGTTAATTAAAAAAAAACTACTAAGCCTCTGGGGGTACTGTGCGAGCAAAAAAAAATAGGACAAGTCTTATAACGGTATTTTGCTAAAATCTAGTTGTGTACATCTAACTTTAATTTTTGTGACATTGTCAGTTAGTTGTCACAATTTATTGCAAGTGTGCAAAAAATTAATATGCCTCATATAAGCGATTTAGTTAAATCTGGAGTTATTGCTAAAGCAGAAGATGGATGGTCAATGAGACAAATTGCACTGCGTTATAATATAGACAAAAATTCGGTGTGTAACATTTTAAGAAAGTGGAGAATAAACAGTACGATTAGTAGAAATCCTGAATCAGGGCGACGAAGGATATCAACTCAACAACAATTGCAATTAGTAAATGCTTTAGTAGAAAATCCATTTTACTCGGTTATTCGGGCTGCTGAAGAAACGAATTTCCCTGGATCAAGTAGTACTGGTCGCCGGCGAGTAAAAGAATCGGAGCTACGCTGTCATGCAGCAGCACAGAAATACTTACTTAAAGCTGAACATAAAGAAGCTCGAATAGGATTTGCGCTTGGATTTTTAGCCCATGATGTAAATCTTTGGAACAATGTAATCTTTACAGACGAAAAAACTTTCCAGTCAACACACAGAGGTCGTATTTGTGTTTACCGCCCTCCGAATATTCGATTTGATGAGAAATATATATCTAACAATGATAAAAGTGGTAGATTTTCCGTCAATATGTGGGCTTGGATATCTATGCCAAACAGACTTGTAGAAGTTATAAATAGAAATGGTGCAATAACGAAATATTAATAGTTAGTTTCTTGTTAAGTAGGATATCCTTCGTCCTTTGATTCAGGATTTCTACTAATCGTACCGTTTATTCTCCACTTTCTTAAAATGTTACACACCAAATTTTTGTTAATGTTATAAAGCAATACAATTTGTCGCATTAACCATGCATCATTTACTACAGCAATAACTACAGCATTAAAATAAAAAATAAATTAAAAGTGATATCTGTCTTATTTCGGCTACTCATTACATATTCAAATAGAGACAGATTTACATTAGAAAAAAAAGTTGTCCTATTTTTTTTTTGCTCACGACAGTACCTAACAAAATTCCATCAGTAGTTAATGTGTTAATAAATTCAATATAATATACCTACCCAGATGACAGAAACATGTCCTATGGACGCTTAAAATCGATAATCTATAACGATCTGGACATTCGAAAATCTACAGGATATCCATAAAACATACATTTTGTGTCTATTTTATGTATGTACTATAAATGGGCTTATGATCCATCATTAATAAAGTACTTGCCCTCATTGGGTGGGTATTTGTAAGGATTGCTAAATGTAGCATCAGTAGCATATAGTTGCATACTGAGTATGGTGTACACTGTACAATATACATACCAAATGGCGATACCGAAACTATTCTATAAATTGCATATGTTACATGAGCACGGTTTAGTGCAAATCGGAGACGCTAAATTTGTTTGCACGGGCAGTTCAACTATAAACATACAAGCGATGAAAAAACAAATGAGCTTTCACAACAAAAAAATTATTAGTTTTAGATCTAACAAATAGGGACGTCTATCAGTTGTCAAAACCAGCACCACATAGGTGGGGCGTATGTTGTACTAATCTTATACAAATTTTTTACATTCATATGTACAAGCATATGATGTACATCGGATGGTATACTGCTGTGTGCGGCATATACATATGATACATAAACCAGATATGCATTATATATTTAGTGATTCTCACAGAGGATTTTTGGCCGATTGTGGCACCTCCTCCTCTGACACACACAGATGATTACATTGCGGCAGTAGGACAGGTAAATGATTTATGGTGCAAACTATCAAACGGGGTGGCAATTTTTTTACCCTGTGGGTAGAAATAGATTAATTATATCTGCCAAATGCGTGTCATACTGAATTACTAATTTCTGCTATACGTTTATTGTTTACTGACTTTTATCGTTATTATAATAAAATGATAGTTAATATGGTAATGTGTTTTATTTAGGGCTTAAACTATACATCTAAAGAAGAATATTAATTATAAATTTAAATGCTACTGACTAGGTTTCAGTTCACAATCTCCTTGCTCCTCCTCTAGAACTGCTCTCGGAATTATATCATCTACATCATCCTCCTCTTCTCCCTCCACATCCTCCTCATCTTCACTATCATAATTATTATCGTTGACTATTCCAGCTCAATATTTTTGTAGAGGTGATGGAAGATATTTTTCGAGATTGAAAATAATGTGAGTTAAATATTTTTACATCGATATTAATTTTACCAGTTAAATATCTTTCACAGGTATTAATTTTAGAAAAATTAAAATATTCTCTCCTTGACTTGTTTATTCCGAGTTAGGTAAGTGACAAAGTGAATTTATTTGATAATTCCTATGTTTCTGTCTCAATTCTTTCAGCAGAAATGAAACTGTACTATGCCTGTTCATAACTTTCAGCAATATTTCTGCATTCTTATATAGATTAAAATCGTTCCATACCATACACTGCTTCATGATCTGCGTCAAATGACACACGGTGCAAAATGTACCTCACAGCTGTGGTAAGGCCCATATACGTGTAACTTAATATGGTTGAAGGTACTTATAACTCCCAAATTGTTCTAAAATTATGAGCAGTTTGACTCTGTTCATGCCTGCACTTTTTAATAACTTCTTGGCAGTTGATGTTCACTCTCTATGACTTCAGAGCTAGTCTACTATTGCATCTATATAATTAGGATTTTTATCAGGGGCACTTTAAATGAAAATTCGTACTGCAAAGTAATCTTCAATTATAAATTATTCCCAGAAGCAGTTCAGATTTCATTGTAAACTGTACAGCCCCGTTTCTTTTACTCGGACAAATCTACATCTCCTAGACTTAAGAGGGATCATTCAGATGACCTGGAAGGTTTTAAAAAAACATTTCAAAATATTCTCGTTTCAAAAAAGGCATTAGAAAGTATATCACACCTACGATATTTAAAATAATTAAAATCATATTGCTTTTATTTACTTTTACCTCTTCAATATGAGAAAGATATGTAAATGACTAATTAAGCTATCATTCATACTTTAACAACAATAAAAAAACTGAACGTATTCCAGTCATGTTGTTATAACAATTTGTTTTTTAACAAAAAAAAATATATATATTGAAGATGCAGAATTAAGAAACATTATCAGCCATGCAAAGAGATAAAAAGATATCAATAATTAAGCAGATATCACATTACATCCTTATCTTGTCTTTACTTCATCCTAAATCACTTTATAATAAATTATTTTTCATTGCTCCATTTCAAGTAAATCTTTACACCTGAAATGGATCTAATTTTTTTCATCAAAGGATGTATTTGGGTAAGGAAATAATCCAAATGTGGCTGTCTAACTAGACTAAAGAGTGGTTGAATGAGATAGGTTTAGTCACTGCATATTTCTTCTGTATATATCCCTGCAATGGGATTTCCTCAGACCATCTAAACCAACATCTGAACACTGTTAAGAGATTATGAATCATTCAATTTAAGATCTGCCTTATTGAAACCAGTTTCCCCCATGCGAATATGACTTTACTCTTTACTCACCTCTTAACTATTGATAATGATTATGTTAATGAGATGTAGATAATAATGACCACATAAATATCAAATGAACCAAAGTGAAAAAAATAAATCCACTTTAAAACTCACATTTAATACTCATCATTTTAACATATAAAAGCAAGATTACTGCAAGTTTTTGATCCAATGTATTTTTCTTATATACAAATGTTTTGGTGAGAAAAAAATTTAACACAATTAGGTACATGGACAATGTTTCGAGTGTGTTAACAATACCCGACAATAACTTAAGTCTTACTTTATTACAGTCATTTTAACAATATACAAAATAAATTAAGGTGAAAAATTATGTAAAATGGTCTACCTATATACAAACTTTGTTCTATAATTCAGAGTGTACAGAATGCGTGTGTTTTGCAGCAATATCAGGAGCATGTAAATACACTCCTTCCGCGGTCTGCCAATGCACTGATCCTGACGAGGACTGGATACCAACTACTTCCATTTGTCCGTTTATTGGCCTGCCAAAAGTCCTTCCGGAAGTTGAAAGGTACATTTGAGTATCCACATGCTTTAGCATTATACTTTCATCTCTAAGCCAACTATCACCTAAAAATATAAAGATCGGTTTAGGCCAAGTGGCCTGAAAAAGAAGGTTCTTTACACATTAACTTACCAGTACATACCACAGTCCAATGATCCCCGGTATCTCCCTCGCCATTATCTCCATAACAGCTAATTTCTTGATTGCCACTTAAAGGGCTTTGGAAATGGTGTGAATGCAAGTTTTTCCTGGTTTCAACATGTTCTAACCGTATGACTGAACCGCATTTAATTGGCTCTCCTCTAATACATGTTTTGCCAGTTGCTGCCTTTACCACCCAATGGCTGTTTATATCCTCTTGGACTTCAGTAGCTGTTACCGACTGCTGTCCACTGCCTGTACCATATTTAACATCATGAGAATGCAATCTCACTCTGTAATCGGTGTTCATTAGTTTAATTACAGAACCACATGTTACATACTTTTGCTTCGATGCTAAAATACAAAAATAAAAGGAACATTACCATTTACATTTTGCCACCAACTTAGACCAATCAGAATTCGACACAACTTAGCAAGTACAACACTAAAATTAAATCGATAAATGAATGGAATAATATGTATTAACAGTTTTTATTTATTATTTACCTTGTAGCCCAGGAAAATTTTGTATCAAATAAACCGTGAAGAATATAGAAATTATGCTTTCTAGACAAATCATACTACAGCGCCTTTTAAAAACTGACACCTCACACGATACACGATTGACAGATGGGTGTTCTGTGTTGACAGACCGCCCACGTTCCGACACGAATCGCCTTGAGAAATTGTTAAATTTAGTTTCCTTCTATTGGCAACACGTAATTTGATACTCACCAGCAATATTGCCAGATCTTCTGTTTTAGCAGTAGATATTGTTTTGCAACTTGCTCTATTGTTATCCTGTTTTTGGGAGCATAATAACCATGTCATTTTTAAAATAATAATTTACAAATTTACATCATATACACAAATCTGATTATTTGATTCCCTATTTCTATAAAAGTTATTGTGCATTAAAATGAGGTGAGCTTTTAAAATTACAAAATAGGTTTGTTTAGGTTGAATTGAAAAAGTTATATATCCCAATTCAAACAAAGAATACGATTCATGTTCAGGCGGTGAAGGCACATTTGTCGGACCTGTAAAAAAGAAACCAAAAAAATATTTGCAGAAATACAGAGGGAATGGGGAGAAGACGAAAATTCTAAAGGTTGGCTACGTCAAGGTAGAAATGAGCAAGAATTAAACGGTATAATAAAGATATGTATGAAAAAAATTCCGAACTGATGAATTCCTATTATTATTATGGATTATGTATAGTTGAAGTAATATAAGTTCCCGGAAAATAAAAAACGTAACAAAAACTTCGACGACCTCATTAAAATACCGGTATTCTTTGTACGGTCGTGAGCAAAAAAATAGGACAAGTCTTATAACGGTATTTTGCTAAAATCTAGTTGTGTACATCTAATTTTTGTGACATTGTCAGTTAGTTGTCATAATTTACTACAAGTGTGCAAAAAACTAATATGCCTCATATAAGCGATTTAGTTAAATCTGGAGTTATTCCTAAAGCAGAAGATGGATGGTCAATGAGACAAATTGCACTGCGTTATAATATTGACAAAAATTCGGTGTGTAACATTTTAAGAAAGTGTAGAGTAAACGGTACGATTAGTAGAAATCCTGAATCAGGGCGACGAAGGATATCAACTCAACAACAAGATTTGCAATTGGTAAATGCTTTAGTAGAAAATCCATTTTACTCAGTTATTCCAGGCTGCTGAAGAAACGAATTTTCCTGGATCTGGTACTGGTCGCCGGCGAGTAAAAGAATCGGAGCTACGCTGTCATACAGCAGCACAGAAATACTTACTTAAAGCTGAACATAAAGAAGCTCGAGTAAAATTTGCGCTTGAATTTTTAGCGCATGATGTAAATTTTTGGAACATGTAATCTTTACAGACGAGAAACTTTCCAGTCAACACACAGCGGTCGTATTCGTGTTTACCGCCCTTCGAGTACTCGATTCGATGAGAAATATATATCTAACAATCATAAAAGTGGTAGACTTTTCGTCAATATGTGGGCTTGGATATCGGCACGTGGTCCTGGTGTTTTGTGGCATATTGAGGAACGATTTAATAGTGAAACGTATATTAGGACTTTAGACAATATTATGCTCCCTTCTGTATCACAATTATTTCCTAATAATGAGTTCATATTTCAACAAGACAATTGTTCCGTTCATACTGCTCATACCGTAACTAACTGATTTCAAGATAACAACATCAATGTTCTTAACTGGCCCAGTCATAGCCCAGACCTTAACCCTGTGGAAGAAGTATGGGGATTACTCGTAAGAAGTATCCAAAAACGAAATGTGAGACTACGGAATGCCGAAGAATTACTGGAAATAGTAAATAATGCATGGGAAAATATTATTCCTAATGATTATTGTATAAGGTTATTTAATTCTATGCCAAAGTGCCAAACAGACTTATAGAAGTTATAAATAGAAATGATGCAATAACGAAATATTAATAGTAAGTTTCTTGTTAAGTAGGATATCCTTTGTCCTTTGATCCAGGATTTCTACTAATCGTACCGTTTATTCTTAAAATGTTATACATCAAATTTTTGTTAATGTTATAATGCAGTGCAATTTGTCTCATTAACCATCCATCATTTACTATATCAATAACTACAGCATTAAAATAAAAAATAAATTAAAAGTGATATCTGTTTTATTTCGGCTACTCATTACATATTCAAATAGAGACAGATTTATATTAGAAAAAAAAAGTTGTCCTATTTTTTCTGCTCTCAACAGTACTGCTGTTCGCAAATTGATGCGCTTACCCCGCGTCGGTGGTCGTTTGACGATAAGCATGGCGCCATAGCCCGCGGCGATATAATTATGTCGCAAAGTTTTTGTTGAGTTTTTTGAATGTAGGGAAGTCCTTACTTGGACTATACCTAGCGATATATTTTTTAGGAATTAATGTAAAGGACCCCGGAACAAATCTCATGAAAATTGAAATTCGGCGGAATCTGCTGAAACTTTGATATTTATTTTGTGGTTCTAGTGATAGTGATTAAAATTCATCCTTGCCACAACTCGATCCTAAGGGCCGTTTTTGAGATGCAGCTTGTCAAAACTTGGTAATTTACGTCATTTTAGGCATTTAAGAATTTTTTACTCTTAAACTATTATAGGGAAAAAGGGCATGAGTGCATTTATGTCCAGTAAAGCTCGTTTTTTTTTCAGAATTGCTACATGGAAACTTGAAGCAAGTAGCCAGTCTACTACGAGGTATTACATTGACATCGGTGTTTTGAACGGTTCCGCATCAAACTTATTTCAAGCACTCCTGGAACGAAAACCACTCATAAGGCCGTTTCGGTACTATGAGAACTTTTGATCAGCTAACCCAAGCTTTACTGGACATAAATGAACATTTTTCGACCCATACACTTCTTCCCTAAAGTTAATAGTTTAGGAGTAAAAAATTCTTAAATGGCTAAAATCACGCAAATTACCAAATTTTGACAAACTGTATCTCACAAACGGCACACAGGATCGAGTTGTGGCAATCATGAATTTTAATCACCATCACCACAGGAGAGAATAGACCAGTAATCCCACTCGGCCGGAATAGTGGGATAAGATTTTCAGTGCGCAAGCATGCTCCTGGTCTTAAATTATTTGATGCGCAGTGGATATCAGTGATGTAATTGGGTTGATATTTATTGTTTACTCGAGAAGTGTACATGCAAATGCGCGTGGGATGGAAATAGTGGATGAGCAGTGGAATAAAAAAATAAAATCGAGTACGACAAACATCAAAGGGGCCGCCGAGGAGTGAAACTACTGGTTTATTCTCTACTGTGCCATCACTAGAAGTAGTCTGTGAAAATAGCAAAATTTCAGTAAATTCCGCCGAAGCTCAATTTTCATGAGGTTTGTTCCGGGTTCCTTTAATTATTTCTTATTTATTCTATTATTTTATGAATATTGTATTTATTTTACATTAAAAAATTTATTTTTCGCTGAAACATTTTCTGTTGTATTGTTTTAAAATAAAGTCAGCTAAAAAATTAGACCTTGTTTCCCTATTAGACTTTCTAGACTTTCTACTATTGAGCTGAAAATGATCTGGCAACACTGCACGCAAACAATGTAACCAAAACTAGTTTCAAATGCTACTGTTGTATACAATTTTAGTGCGAGATTTAAAGTACTTTTATATTAAAATGGATTTATAGATTTAAATCAGTGTAATATTTTTAAACATATTTTTTAAACATTAAGCTTTATTGAAAAATATTAAAAATATCTTGTGAAAAAGATTTCTCATCTTTGTCTCTTCCAATTTTAGGGAAAAAAATCCCCAAATTAAAATGACGGTGTAGTGTCAGCTGTCATCCCGAAGTTTGTAATCAAATGATGTCACGGTCTTTTTGTTCGTAGCACAAGTTTTTTTTCAGTTAATGTAATAATATTTTATTTCATTTTCACTCTTTTAAAATTCTAGTCAATTATCAACTAATTTTAAGCAAAATACATGTAAATTAAGAGTCATATTAGGTTAGCTGTATTCATATCATAAAGTTTAAATGCTAAAAATTAGAAAAAGTTACTTCTCCGGGTGATGAGTGCCAGTGAGACTATTCCTATTTTAGTAAATACTAGTGGATCTGAAAACGAAGCGCACGGTGCCTTGTCGATAGTTTGTAGTGACGGTGAAGACGTACCATTGGTGCCCGAAGTTGTTTTCGAATCAGCGTTGGATTCTCCAGGTCTTAACAGAGAGTCACAGCCTCTATTGGGAGGGCTGGATGTCTCTTACAACCAATTCCCAGGTACATACGATACACCCACACAAACAAGCATATTTAACTGAATACGACAAAATGTTTTTTTTTTTAGATGATCCAGCTTTTAGTGATTTGGTTTGGCAGGCCGAAGTTGCAATTGATAATGGAATCTTTCCTGAAAGAATATCACAAGGCTCTAGTGGATCTTACTTTGTTAAAAATCAGTCAGGAGTAAGTAATTTGCCGTTTCTTAAGGTCAAAGGTAGATGGAATTTTTATTCTATGATTTCTTGTAATAAATAGAATTGAAATTATTAAATAGAATTGAAATTATATGTTCTCAATATTATTATGATAGTAGCTACAAGTGTTTATAAAAAGCAAACAATGATTTTATTGCTCAAATGCTTAGTGCTGTAATTGGTTCATAGTTATAGCATAGTAGTGAGCAAATATTAATCTTGAATCTAAAGGGGAGGTGATACTGAGAAGTTGTAAGTATTGCCTTTGGTTAGAATCATACACATGTTCCCATATGTTTTTTACTGTATAATATTGATCAGTAGATTATCATAATAGAGGTTATCACGGTTATCAGATATTTGTTTTAATTATAACTTATCTTATTATGTTATTCTGTCTGAATACTTACATTTTGACTATGAATCACCATTTAATTTTTATAACATGAACTTTTGTACTGCCTTTTGTTTACTTTGTTTGGGCAAGAAACAAAGAAATAACCATATTTCATTGTCAAGAATGCAAATAGCAGATATTATTTTGTAGTTAGGAACCTCACAAAACATTGAATTTGCACAAAGTCAAAATTTTCTATCAACAACTTGTCACTAAAAATGATCGCCAAATCCCAAGCACACTAAAACGAGGGAGACCACTTTCTGATGTTATCTTATTTGCTACATGTGCTGTACATTCGAAGCTTTTAGGAAATTGTCTATCAGATCATTTGATTTGCATGTAATTAATATCTACAGCCAATATTGGTGAACAGGAGACTTGAGAATCAAGCTAACACACAACATCAAAATCAACGTTTCCCTCCTCGAATTGCATATGAAACAGTTATTGCGAATTTGTTACTTACTAATTACCCTGTTATTAAAAATTGAATCATTGTTTTTAAAAAGAAAAATGTATGTGTGTGTTGGCCTGAGCATCAAGCTAGCACACAGCATCAAAATCAACGGTTTCCCCTCGAATTGTAGGAAGATTTTGGGAGTTTATTAAAGTATTCCTGCCAAGATTCATTAACACATTCGCTGTGGTTTTAAAAATACATGTGCGGCCCCAGATGCCATTATAATAGTTTTATTTAATTTGAGACAATATATATCACGGCCAGTTCTTTGCAAGTGTGCCCGTTTTGGCTACGACGGCTACTGCACTATTATTATAAAACTGTATAAAACAACAAACGCCACCCTAAATGTGACCAGTTTTTTCTAAAAAAAGTGCGTTAATTAAAATGATGGTATTAATTTTTCTAATACTAGGTGCCATGGATCTTGTTACCATGACAATAGACAAAAGAATGTTTAATTGACACTTCTTGTTGCCATAATTGCTGTTTTTATTGTTACTAGTGCTTCACTGTGATCTACCATTACTTTGTAATAACTAATTTTGTGCGTTTCTTTTATTAAGTTCTTTTTTTGAATTTATTATGGCTTTGAGATATACAAACGAAGAAAAGTTAGATATGCTAGAGATTTATTTTAAATCAAATAGAAATACTGACGAGGCAAGAATTTATGAGGATAACTTTCCAGAACGTGTGCAACCAAATATTTTAGGACTCTTATTATTAATTTATTAAATTATGGAAGGTTTAATGAAGAAAGAAATGATACTTATGAGATAGATAACGAAGAGCGAAATAACGTTTTATTAGAATACGTAGAAGATAATGCTACAGCATCTGTAAGACAAATTTCAAATCAGACAAATGTTCCCAAAACAACTGTGCATAATATTTTAAAGAAAAATCATTATCACCCATACAAACCAACCATTGTTCAAGGTTTACAAGAAAATGACTATGAGAGAAGAGTAACATATTGTGATTGTAGAGACCAGCGAAGCGAAGCGGCACCTAGTTATATAACGAGGAGTGTAACACAACAGATTTAGTCTTTAGAATCCTTCTGAAGAAGCTGACAGGATGATCAGCGAAACGTCAAGTCAAGTTCGACGACCACGGCAAGACCCGGAACTTCATACTGTGATTGGTTTGTACAAAAATGTCTACAGAATCCAGATTTTCATTAAAAGTATTATGGACAGACGAGACTAGATTCACTAATTGTAGTGTTTTCAATAGACATAACACACACTACTGGAGTATCCAGAACCCTCACATAATTACTCAAAGAAGGTTCCAAACCAAATTTTTATTCAATATCTGGTGTGGCATCATAGGTAAACTTATTTAAATCGTTCATTGAGAATAATTCATTATACAAAAATACTTTCCAGGTAATCTCATTATTGGACCATTTATTTATAATGTTAATTTGAACGGTGCAAATTATTTGCGAATGTTGCAAGAACAAATAATACTAACTCTTAGACTTGCTGTAGAAGATATTAACCAGATTTGGTTTCATCACGATGATTGTTCAGCACATAATAGCGGCATAGTAACACAATTCTTAAAAGCAACTTTTGATAATATAATAATTGCAAATAATGGCAACGTTCTATGGCCAGCCAGGTCTCCTGATCTCACTCCGTTGAACTATTTTCTTTGGGGGCATACAAAAAACGAAGTTTATTCATTTGAACCATCAGAAAATATTCAAATTTTAGAAGAACGTGTAAGAAATACTTTGGCTGCTGTTAACAGAAATACTTTAAGGAGAGCGTGTAGTTCAACATTAAAGAGATATCAAAAATTCATTAATGAACAAGGTCGACATATTGAACAATTTCTTTAAGTTTTTATCAATTTGTTTTAATTTTAAGTTGAAACTAATAAAATTGGATTATTTTAAAATAAATTTTCTTCATAGCCTACTTAAAAAACTTAATTTTTTCATATTTTACACCAGTAAATAATTTTTTCCTGACATTGTGGTCCATCACTGAAAGGGGAATTAAGAGCACTATTGAACGGTAGAAATTTTTTGGTAACCTCAACGAAAGCACCGTAAAAAAGTGTCCTAACAATGTACTTATTAAAATATCAGCAGTCAGTGGCGGTCCCAGAATTTCGACATTGGGGGGGCCCATCAAGGATGGGCAGCACAGCTGTGTACATGTAGCATCAGCTGCAAGGGGATTTAATTATTAACACTTAAATAGTCGCAGATAGGACAATAGGAAAAAAAAAAGCTATTTTCTCGGCGTTTTGTGTATTTGGCACACATTTCTTCAAGGTTTAATAGTGTTACGTGTTTACACTCTTCAGTAAACACTTTGTGGATTCAAATAACTTGCAACAAGAATTTTCACTAACCCCTATTTTATTAATCACTAATATTACACTAGTAAATACTTAAAAATCACACAACTAATAATAACTTAATTTAATATAAATTCACTACTTTGAAAACACTATGTACTTTACTGTTCTAACCTACAAACTGTCTCTGTAACCAGAACTGTACTGGATACTAAACTGAACTGTTCCTTCACTGAACTGAACTCCCCCCATCTGCTGGATCCATCTCTTTATATCCACCAATAGAATGTACCAGAACAGTATTCCATAATATTCTACTATGTACTAGATGATTGTTCGTCAATTGGCTCATAGACGGTGCCACCCTACTAGTGAGGGAGTAACAGAATAACAGGTTTCCCTTCACCTTGAACAGGGACTTAATCACATCTTTCCCCGTTAGAGGGCAGCACATAACACTGCCCCCTCCTTAAGCCTGAACGTCCCGGTCAGGCAATTCAGATTCCCCAACATACTTTGCCAACCTGTCCAGGTGCACGATCTTCATCTCGGACTTCTTTCTACATTGAATCCTATAAACAACGTCGTTGATCCGGGGGACGAGGCTTCGAGAATCCTTCTTCACTCCGCTGTGGGTTATACAGCCAAACCGAGTCCCCCACCTTGAATCCTGCTGAACTGGCATTGCGGTCATATCTAGCCTTCATTCGATCACCACTACCTGTAGATGACCTCTTGGCAGCCACATTCGCACAAACCTTGCAACTGCGACACCAAGCCTCTACATCCTGACAGCTATTTACCCAGTAAAATCGTTCCCGTACTCTAGCCAAGGTCTTATTTCTGCTAAAGTGCTCTCTGGATATTCCCTCGTGCACTTCCCGAAGTACTTTTGGTACTCGGCACCTGGGTATCAGCAACCGCATGGTAACTTCTTTCCCATCCGGGCTCTCCCATGCTCTCCGTAATAGTCCATCTATAACCCTAAGGGAATCCCATTGCGCCCATAAAGCCTTCAGTCCAACACTTTTACTGGAAACGTCCTTCCATTCAGGGCGGATTCCTTTTTCTTTCGCCTTCAACATTGGTCCAATTTCATCGTCATTCAGTTGTTCCTCTCTTAGAACTTCCTTTGTCCAGTCCTTCGGAACCTCTATCTTAACTGCCTTCACTTCTGCTATATCCTGCTGCGTCTTTACATTCTCGGCATTCACTTCCTTCGGGCTCCTCTGGCAACAGTACCTCTTGACATGCCCCAATTTACCGCAATTATAACAGCGGATTACTTTTGTCGGACCTCCAGCACTTCACTGCTGCTTCGGCTCCTGTTTCGGCGTTTGCGGTTCTTGTTTCAGCTCCGGTCGCGAACTTAATTCGTTTAGTACTTGTGCGACCATTTTCTGTATGTCTGTTAACATAACAATCAATCTCATCTTATCAGAGCGGACTTCCTCTTTCTTTGCAGTGTTTACTTCCCCAGGATTCCGTTCTCGACACTGCCGCATCATATGTCCTGGTTTGCTGCACTGATAACACCGAATCACCTTCCTTGGCTGTCCATCGCTCTGTTCTCTTTCCTGCCTCCTTGGAGCATCTGGTTTGGTCATCAACTGGCTTATCATTTTGTGCAGGTCAGCCATCAAAGATTCCATATTTGACTTTTCTAAATGGTTCTCTTCTACTTTCATAGCTCGTACTCTCGGATGTAGAGTCTCTTCATAAGCGGCTTCAACTTCGAGGGCATGGATCAAGGCTTCGCTACCACTCTTAGCTCGAGATAATCTAATAACTCGCCTGATCTCCTCATCTCTTATGCCATCAATGAAAATATTAACTATTAATTGTTCCTGGAATTCTTTGGGTGCATCCGGGTAAGCCAGGTATGTCAGTCTCTCAACAGCTGCTTCAAAATCTTGTAAACTTTCCCCAGCCTTTTGTGTGCGTGATTTGAGCTGAGTCCGGTATACTTGGCGAGGTGTTGGTCGCCATATCTTAAATCTAGTGCAGTCTCCAAAACTTTAAAATCCCGTTGCTGTGTTACTGGGATAGTCTGAAGCAACTCTGAGGATTGACCTCTTAATGCTAGCACCAATGCCATAGCTTTGTCTTCGTTACTCCAATTGTTTGCGCTAGCCGCTGCCTCAAATTGTCTTTTGTAGGTTGCCCAAGAAGTTTGACCATCAAAGGAAGGCGGTTGTAATCGAGGACCTGACGATAATACTAGCTGGCCTCCTTGCACTCTTAACTGTCGCTTAAGTTGTTCTACCTCTCCCTTAACTACCTGAAATTTTCCTTCTATATCGGTAACTTTCCCTTCGACGCCAGTAACTTTTTCTTCAACACCAGCAACTTTTTCTTCGACGCCAATAACTTTTCCTTTGACTTCAGATACTTCCTCTTCAACCTTATTTACTTTTCCTTTGACATCACATATTTCAGTCTTTATGTTGCCCACATCCTCTTTAATTTCACTTTTGAGGTCTTCAGTTGCCGAAAGGATAACATCTTGTTGCCCCTGTATAATTTTCCTTAATTCTTCTTGACGTTTCTCTTGTTCTTCTTTTTGGTCTAGCATCATTTTTCTAAATTGCTCAAACATGTCTTGCATTTGCTTTTCTGCAGCCATGCTTCTTATTTCCATCCAAAAATTCTTAAAAAGGCATTAACAAATTTTATTTAAAGTCTATATCACTTCTCAGTTGAAAGCACTTAAATAAAAACTACACTAATTTCTAAACAGTGTTCCAGAAATTTCCTCACACTAGCACAAATAAGTCTTGTCTAATGTCTATATCACTTTCCAGTTCGGCTCACTTCACTATCTCCAGTGGTTTCCAAATAGAACACTATGGAACTTTGTCGAATTCTTCAGAAATTCTGTTGCAATTCCGCTTCTGACACCAATTGTTACGTGTTTACACTCTTCAGTAAACACTTTATGGATTCAAATAACTTGCAACAGGAATTTTCACTAACCACTATTTTATTAATCACTAATATTACACTAGTAAATACTTAAAAATCACACAACTAATAATAACTTAATCTAATATAAATTCACTACTTTGAAAACACTATGTACTTTACTGTTCTAACCTACAAACTGTCTCTGTAACCAGAACTGTACTGGATACTAAACTGAACTATTCCTTCACTGAACTGAACTCCCCCCATCTGCTGGATTCACCTCTTTATATCCACCAATAGAATGTACCAGAACAGAATTCCATAATATTCTACTATGTACTAGATGATTGTTCGTCAATTGGCTCATAGACGGCGCCACCCTACTAGTCAGGGAGTAACAGAATAACAGGTTTCCCTTCACCTTGAACAGGGACTTAATCACATCTTTCCCCGTTAGAGGGCAGCACATAACAATAGTTATAATGCAACATTTTTAAGCACAACAATTTCATCATTATTAATGTTGAATATTGGTATTGGTGTTGATGAAATTGTTATACCTACAGATGTTGCATTATAATTAGGGTGACCATATTTTTTTCCAGAAAAAGAGGTACAATGATGAAAGTGGGTTTTTATCAAAGTTGCATGCAGTGCGTAAAAATGTGCCGCAGGCGAAAATTCTAGATTTATCAAGGTCAAACGGCCTTAAATTAAAAGTTAGAAGTTTTATTTAAAATAATATTGTCTTCGAAATTTAGATCTTGTGGGCGCAAGGCTTAAAAATATAAAATACCAAATATATTTGTATCAGGTAAAAAGACCAAGTATTCTGTATTCTAATACAAAATATAACAAAATAACAAACATGCCCTTCAATTTGCCCTCGACGTGCCTGCAACTACAGCACTTGCATCATCACGTTGGTACCAGTCGCACTTACAATTGCTTTCAAAATTTACGGTCTGTCTTTTGGAAAGTGAAACATTTCGCTGCAACTCTCATTGATGTTCGTGCGAACTTGCAGCACAGCCTTTAGTATGAATATCTCCATTTACGATTTTTTTGAACTCCAATAGTTATTAATATTGGAGAACAGTCGCTTAATCCACAGACTTGTCCATGAAAACAAAAATAAACTCCTTAAAATCTCCAAATTTTTTAATTTATTTTGATTTTATCCAGACTCTTGAGTGAGGCCAGCGATCTTCAGTGCTATAGTACAAATATTTTCGGAATTCCGGTCGGCAATTTTATCTTCTGCAATGTTGGCTTGCATTAGACCAACTTCGCCAAACAGTTCGTCTTCATTCAATACTAGACCTATGTAATCCTTAAAAGCCTCACATGAACAAAAAAAACTTGATTTCATGAATTTTTTCTCAAATTCACACGTTCAAAAACATTCAGTTCATTTAAGTTCCAATTCCACTTTTACAGAAAGTAAATGACAATTTAAACTTCGAATTTTTTGTATCTCAAGAAAAAGAAGTACATTTAGGTGAACTTAATGAACCTTTTAAGGACAAGTAGGCCCCTACGGCCCCTCCCTTAGGACCGCCAGTGTCACCAGTCATAAAATTGGGCAGATACGGGAAATTTTTTAAAATGCACCTTTTCAGTTTTTTGAAAATATTCAAAACCGGAAATGGCCCCAACTTTTGATTTTTAAATGGAACACCCTGTATATTATTATATTTTTGGAATCCTTGAAAAATTCTGAGTACGGTGATGCCACGATTTCGACTCCATGAAAAAAATTTGACTCGAAATTTGTTGCTACATCTAGACCAGAGAAATTGCTTGTAATGGACGGGTGTGATGTCAGAAAAATCAAATCGAGCATAGAAATTTGAAAATGTGTGTTTTGTAGACCAACAAAGACTTAAAGCTTAATTTTTTCAAATGGCACCATATTGGTAGAGGACTACCATAAAATAGCGAATGTTCTAAGCAATCGGTGGATGTGCCTGAAAGCAATTTTTTCTTATTTGAATTTTTTTTTTAAATTTTAAGTCAATTTTTTTTCATGGAGTCGAAATGTCACTTATGGGGTATCATAGTACTCAGAGTTTTTCAAGGATTCCAAAAATATAATAATATACAGGATTTAATTTAAAAATCAAAAGTTGGGATCGTTTCCGGTGAAACCGGAAGTGGAAAAAATTACAGTTATGCTGTAAAGTGTCTTATTGGTCATATAACACCTCTACCAAGTTTCATTCTGATATTCTAAAAAATAAGGAAATAAAGGTTGGTTTACCATAATCAGTTGACACCCGGAATGGTTATTTTCGTTCATGTACTCAGATCTTTTCCTATACGTCCCATGAAATTAACTTTTTTAGCAACATAAAGAGCATGTCCGGAGAGCATTAAATGATCGTCAATAATTACGCCTAAATACTTGAATTCATTAACCTGCTCAATTTTTGTACCGTTAATGGTTACTCCTTGGTTATTTACTGTGTTTACTCTGCTGTATTTACTTTTAATTATCATAAACTTAGTTTTGTCTGTATTTAAGCTGAAGCTATTCAGGTCCAACCATTTTTCTATTTCTCTAAGCTCACTATTTATTATGTTTAGAGTCGAGTCTACATTCTCACCAGCTAAGTATATCAATGAATCATCAGCAAATAGTTGTATGTATGCATGTATTTCATGATGTCATTTATTTACAGAACAAACAGATTAGGGCCCATAACGGTTCCTTGCGGTACACCGAATATTGTCTATGTTGGTAAGGATGTATCATTTTACTTCCATGTCCAGTGGAAGTATAGTAACGCAAAAAAAAATTATATATTTTTTTTGTTGAAATAGGCTTCAAATGTCATAAAACGTCGAGATTTTAAATTTGAGCGAAAAAATTTCCTGTCTGTCTGTCGGTCGATCTGTCTGTCTCTCTCTGTAACTTTTTTTGTGCGCACGTTTACTCTGGAACCGTTTATGATGTTGACTTGAAATTTGGTACACTTATGTATTTTAACACGATCTGGAACTAGATTATATTTTGATCTAATTCCGTTGAAGGGTTCGGGGGTAAATGGGGTAAATAAGGGTAAATAGGCAAAACAAGTAAGTAAGAGTCCATCACATTGCAATTTAGGTCATGTTCGAAAAGTTAAGGTCTCAAAAATCACCCCCAATACCACCCCCGCACTATTATGAAAGGGAGCGAAAAAATTAAAATGTGATTTAGTGTATATACAAAAACGAAACGTCAAAAAAAATTTTTTAGCGTTAGCTACCCCCATTGCCACCCCCCACCCTATTATTAAAGGGGTAAAAAAAATTTTTATGTGATTTAGTGTGTATACAAGAACCAAACTTCCTAAAAAAAATTTTTTGGCGTTGGCACCCCCTCTACCACCCCATTGCCACCACCACCCTATTATTAAAGGGAATAAAAAAATTAAAATGTGATTTAGTATGTATACAAGAACGAAACTGGTACTATATTTATGGGTCTATACTCCTCACATTGAATTGTTTTGTTTTTCTTTTCTATGGGTATTACTGTTGATGTCTTCCAAGTGTCTGGGAATATACCTGTTTCTAAGCTGGTGTTTCTAACTTGTAAAAATTGGTTGCCTATTGCATCAAATGATAATTTCAAAATGCGTACATTTATGCCATCTATACTACTGTGTTTATTTTCCATATGTTTTATAATGTTTTTTAGTTTTTTTATTTCCAGTAATTTGAACTTTTCCAGTTTACAATTGGTCTTCTCCAAGTTATTCAATATTATATCATACTGGTTATTTGGATTTTAATGTACAGTAATTTGTTCTACACTTCCCAGAAAGAACCTATTAAATTTCTCAGTGATTACTTTATTTTGTGTTATTAGTACATTATTAATTATTATTCCATTATCATTTCTTTTTTCTTTTAAAAGCAGTTTTAATGTCTTCCACATTTCATTTGAGTTTCCTTTAACTTCATCAAATTTCCTCTGATAATATATTTGTTTTTGTTGTCTAATGAGTTCCTTTTTATTTTAAATTTGTTCCAATGTTGCTTGTTACCTGTTCTTATAGCTGTTTTATATAACTGACCTTTTTTCTTTTATTTTTTGATCTATCTCATTTGTCCAGCACTTTTTATTTCCCCCTTTATTTGTAATACTTATCTCTTTTACTGCATGTATCCATTGAGTGTCCATTAAATCGAATTGAAAATGTGTTTCATTAAAATCATTGTAATCTCTGATTACTTTTTTCTGTGGTTTTGCCACATATCATTATTTAATTGTATTGTAAACAGAGAAAATCAATGAGTTGAATACAACAAAATAACATGCAGTGCCAAAACACACAAAGAAACATATAAAACGCCCCACATTTTAATAAATTAGAATATTTGTTAAATACATTTGAGTAATAAAAAATAAATCATATATACACAGGGAAAATACTATTTTACAAATTACTATGTACCTAATATACCTAGGGTATCTTTTTCACCGAATTCGAAGCAAAAATTTTGAATTTGCAGAAGCGTGCAAACTTAATCAGGTCAGCACACAAATCTTTAAAAAAAAAACAATCATTCTGTTGCTTATAACAGAGTTATTTGTTAGTGTAACAAATTCGCAATAACTGTTTCACATGCAATTCGAAGGGAGAGACGTTGATTTTGGTGTTGTGTGCTAGCTTGATGCTCAGCCAGCACACACATACGTTATTTTTAAATATATAAAAAAAAAATGATTCGGTTGTTAATAACAGGTTAATTTGTAAGTAACAAATTCGCAATAACTGTTTCACATGCAATTCGAGGGGGGAAATGTTGATTTTGATGTGTGTAGTTTGATGCTCCAGTCAGCTCATAACATCATATATTTATCTTCACCATAATAAATTAGTGATTAATATTCCTTTAAGTGCTACTACATTTGCTGTGCTAACTTTATATACCTAATAATAGTTGTATGTGTTTCTTCAAATGTGTAACCCTCTTCCAAGCAGCCTTTGGCTTTGGATTTGGGGGTATGTTTTATTATATTTTCAAGTTTAGACCAAAACAAACATTATTTTGTTGCAAAAAGGGAAGGTTAATCATATCTTTTAATTTGTCGGTTCCGTGCACGAGAAAATTTACCTTATATCCCCAGCCTTTTCATCCTCCTGGTGCCTGGGGATGTGAAAACACTTCCTCGTTCACGGACCTGGCAGTAGATTAAAATAAGTTTTTGAGAAAAGGATTTTGATTTCTTTAGTTACTATTTTAAACAATTTAGCAGTTATCAAGAAAAAATAAAATATGCAAAAATATATGTTTCAATGTGGACATTCGAATAACAATAAGAATGTCCGTATTTGTACGTGAACATCTATTGATCAGTTCCAGGTACCAAGCAGACAAACATTTTCATTTAAAAAATGCTGAATATGTACAATACCGTAGAAGATACTTTCCATTGTAAGTGAGCACACTAGTGTTCTCTACAACCCTTTATGTTTTAAATGAACTATGTTTCAGTATAAGATTTGTTGTTTAGCATGCATATAATATTTGATACATTGTTTCTTATATTCAAACAAATTGTGCTATATTGGAAAAGAATATTGTTACGTGTTTACAATTTTCAGTAAACACTCTGTAGGTTCAAATAACTTGCAACAAGAATCTCCACTAGCCACTATTTTATTAATCACTAGTTAATAGTTAACCCTTAAAACTCACACAACTAATAATAAATAACTTTAATCTAATATAAATCCACTACTTTTAAATCACAACTGTACTTTACTTTTCTGATCACTTGTCAACTCTTATCTAACCAAAAAACTGTCTCTGTATTGTATATCAGAATTGTACTGTATACTCAGCTGAACTGTACCCCCATCTGCTGGATTCACCTCTTTATATACACACTTGGAATGTCTAGAATCTCATTGTAGAACCTTCCAGAATATACTGGAATCCTCTAGAGTTTTCTCAGGCACTACTAAATGGTGGTTTGCCAGTTGGCCCACAGATGGCGCCACCCTACTGGCCAGGGAGTAGGTACAACTCTCCTCTCTGTTAGAGGGCAGCACATAACAATATTAATTAACAAATATTTGCAATTGACATCAAGACTGCAACTTTTCTTTATTTTTATTTATAAAAACGATAAATTTTAATATGCAATGGTAATTTTCTTTTTAGAAAACAATTGCTGTGTTCAAACCAAAAGACGAAGAACCTTATGGCCGATTGAATCCAAAATGGACGAAGTGGATGCATAAACTATGTTGTCCGTGTTGTTTTGGAAGATCTTGTCTAATTCCAAATCAGGGTTATTTATCAGAGGCTGCCGCATATTTGGTTGACCACAAACTCAACCTTAATATTGTACCTAAAACAAGGGTAAGGAATTATACACCTTATAAGCAGGATATTTTTGATGTTCAGCTGGACACGAATTCTAGTAGTAAACTTTATTAAATAACTTTTAAAAAAGCAAAGCAGCAAAACAGAAATACCATTGGAGAGCATTAAAGATGAAAAGCTTTGACGATATTTCACTTTGCCAAAAATATTTAGTCAATTTTGTAAAGAAGATAACTGTCCATAGTATCAACTAGAAAAAAACCTTAAAAAAATCGATAGAAATATGATTTGGACAACAATGCCAACCAGAACATTGTTTTTTGTGCAATTGGAAAATATCCGGCTTTATGTTTTTCTCAACTGTTTCACTGTTTTTTAATACTTACTTCAAACAATCCTTATGATTCATGTACTGTCGTGAGCAGAAAAAAATAGGACAACTTTTTTTTTCTAATGTAAATCTGTCTCTATTTGAATATGTAATGAGTAGCCGAAATAAAACAGATATCACTTTTAATTTATTTTTTATTTTAATGCTGTAATTATTGCTATAGTAAATGATGGATGGTTAATGAGACAAATTGCACTGCGTTATAACATTAACAAAAATTCGGTGTGTAACATTTTAAGAAAGAGGAGAATAAACGGTACGATTAGTAGAAATCCTGGATCAAAGGACAAAGGATATCCTACTTAACAAGAAACTAACTATTAATATTTCATTATTGCACCATTTCTATTTATAACTTCTATAAATCTGTTTGGCATAGAATTAAATAACCTTATACAATAATCATTAGTAATAATATTTTCCCATGCATTATTTACTATTTCCAGTAATTCTTCGGCATTCCGTCGTCTCACATTTTGTTTTTGGATAGTTCTTACAGGTAGTCCCCATACTTCTTCCACAGGGTTAAGATCTGGACTATGACTGAGCCAGTTAAGAACATTGATGTTGTTATCTTGAAACCAGTTAGTCACCACTATCTCTAGATTGAGGTTTGGTCATGCTTGTTATGCTCAACATCTGAAGAGAATTGGGGTTGTGGAAACAGACATATGCACAGCATGCCAGGTTATTTGCGACTTGGATCACATTTTCTTTGGGTGTTCATGCCATAATGGAGCTTCTGAGAAACTTGTTAAGGGGTTACTGAAATTAAAGATTCCTCTGCCCACTAATCTGTTACATCTATTGTCACTTAAGAACATAAGTATATATAAAGAAATAATAAATTTTCTGAATAACATCAACATACTGTTATGAAGTACATAGATTAGAATCGTATCCTTATGTTTTACCTTTTGTTTATTATACCTCCTATCCGTGGCCTTTAACCTGTGTGTCTAATTATTAATGCTCTGATGGGCCCCTGAGCGGGAAGAGTGTCACCCTGTCTTTCCCCATTGTGTTGGTCATCTATTAATTTTCCGTTAAAATCGTGTTAGGTTAGCTTCGTATTGGTATTTTTGCGTCCTTTTTTTTTTTAATTTTTGTTATTTTTATTTTATTTGCAGAATTAAGTGACTGGCTAATGGATTTCACGTCCAATGCCAAAAAAAAAAAAAAAAAAAAAACAGTATGAAAGGAACAATTGTCTTGTTGAAATTATGAACTCATTATTAGGAAATAATTGTGACACAGTAGGAAGCATAATATTGTCTAAAATCCTAATATACATTTCACTATTAAATTGTTCCTCAATATGCCACAAAACACCAGGACTACGTGCCGATATCCAAGCCCACATATTGACGGAAAATCTACCACTTTTATCATTGTTAGATATATATTTCTCATTGAATCGAGTATTCGGAGGGCGGTAAACATGAATACGACCGTTGTGTGTTGACTGGAAAGTTTTTTCGTCTGTAAAGATTGCATTGTTCCAAAAATTTACATCATGCGCTAAAAATTCAAGCGCAAATCTTACTCGAGCTTCTTTATATTCAGCTTTAAGTAAGTATTTCTGTGCTGCTGCATGACAGCGTAGCTCCGATTCTCTTACTCGCCGGCAACTAGTACTACTCGATCCAGGAAAATTCGTTTCTTCAGCAGCCTGAATAACTGAGTAAAATGGATTTTCTACTAAAGCATTTACCAATTGCAAATCTTGTTGTTGAGTTGATATCCTTCGTCGCTCTGATCCAGGATTTCTACTAATCGTACCGTTTATTCTCCACTTTCATAAAATGTTACACACCGAATATTTGTCAATATTATAATGCAGTGCAATTTGTCTCATTGACCATCCGTCTTCTGCTTTAGCAATCCACACTCCACATTTAACTAAATCGCTTATATGAGGCATATTAGTTTTTTGCACACTTGCACTTAAATTATGACAACTAACAAATGACATTTGATGGTGTTATCAGTTAGGTCTGGGTAATCACTGAAAAGCTGTGCATCTGTCTCTAAACTTGAAAGTTTCTATATATGATATTTCAAAATGTTAAATCGACAAATTTTTGAATTCGCTATATCTTCCAAACCAATTATTCAATTCTAACGGTTTCTTTTTTTTGTTAAATTTAAAATTCCTTGATGAACCAAAAATGTATTTTAATATTTCCCCAAAAAATTAAAAATAAGGGAGATATACACTAAAAATAAAAATATGATGGATTTTATTGACAATGGTAATTTTTTGTTTCAATTATTGAAAAATTTTTTTTATAATAAAATAGAATCTAACCTAGCATCTAATTTAGTTTATTTTTAAAAAATTGAAAAATTTTATTTTTAAGCGAAATTTTGAATAATAATTTATCGATCCAATATACAGAGGGATTTATTACAAGAGAATGTTACTACAAATATACAAATGTTTTAAAAAAAGTTATAAGAAAAGCAAAAATCATGAAAATGTAAAAATAATAAAAAATTGTACAAACAAAAACAAAAGTACTTGGAAGGTCATAAAAATTATAACAAACAAAAATAAGAAAACTGAAAATTTTAATATTCATGAACTTAAAAACGAACAAGAAACTAATATAGAGGCCTTAAAGAGAATTAATGACTCTTATATAAATATATGCAAAACGAACAAAATTAATGTGTATGTTGACATCGAGACATTAACAGATTCTATCTTTTTGTCGGAAACTAGGGAGTCTGAAATCATAGAGATAAGTAATCTGAAAAATAGTAATGCTGTAAGAGAAGACAAAATACTTATAAAATTTTTAAAATCACTAAAAACATATTGCTCTTTAATGCACATAACCAATTTAATGTTAAATAACCAACTATTTCCTGAGAAAGTTAAGAGATCTGTAGTTAGACCAATATTTAAAAAAGGAGAAAAAAATGACATTAAAAACTACAATTTTAAGTAACATCTCAAAAATGTTTGGGAAGCCATTAGCGAAAAGGCTAGTAACATTACTCAACCAAAACAATACAGGGTGTCCCAACCAAAAGTAGGCACCCTGAATAATTTTGGAGATCAAAATTTTTTGAAAAATTGGTGAAACATGTCGACCTTGTTTCCAAGGGGGACATAGTTTAATGTAATACTTGTATACTTATCATCATCCTTCTACCCTACACGGCCACCCCCTCAAAAAATTCAAATGGCAAAGCGGGTCGAGTGATACATTTTTTGAAAGGTCTTTCAATTTTCTACATAACTGTGTGTTTTTTTAAACTTTTATCGATTCGTTCTTGAGAAATAAATTGTTTCATTATTTTAGGTTCGGGAAATAAAAATAAAAGAAGCAGTTTAAATTATCGTATGTATTGTTCAAAATGACCCCCACCAACTCCCATACAGTAGTATAATCTGTTTTGAAATTCTCTACGAACATTTCTGAACACATCTGGAGTCAATAAACGGCATTCTCGAACAATTCTTTCACATAACCTTCGATTTCAAATGTCCCCACAGAAAGAAATCCAAGGGAATTAAATCAAGTGAACTAGCGGGCCACTCCACAGAGCCTCTTCCTGCTATAGCAAAATGTGGGGGTGCCCCATCCTGTTGAACAAAGTTCACCCTCTAAAAGATTGTCTTCTTCGAGGATTTGGGTAATCATTGGGTCGATGTTTTTTTCTAACAGATCGAGGTACCTTTCGTCATTTAAATTGTCAGGGATAAAAAACGGCCTGACAATGTGATCCCCTAAGATGCCAGCCTAAACATTTAACTTCTGAGGCCTTTGGGTATGAGTTTCCATGAACAGATGTGGATTGGTTTCAGTCCAATACCTACAATTGGGCCTGTTTAGTAATACGTCGATCCATCAGAAAAACAGGTATTGTACAGTAGATTGGCATTACCGTTTAATTGTTCACTAAAAATCTCACAGAATTCAAGCTGTCGATTGGGATCATCTTCGTTTAATTCGTGTACCAATTTAAATTTATATGGATGAAATTTGTGGGCTTTCAGAATTCGATAAACACTGCTTCGTGATACAACGGAAGCCTCGGCTAGTTTCCTGATCGATTTAGTATTATCCATCTGCAAATGACCCAGAACTGCCACTTCGATTGCTTCATTCCTAATCGGTCGCTGAGGTTCATGCTTTTTGTTTCCTACAGAACCTGTTGTAAAACATACTGAGAACCAACCTTTCTATGTGGGTGATTTCTATTGAATATGCGCTCCGTAGCTCTAGCACAATGTATAAATGTATCTCGATTTAAAATTGGTTGTGAACAAATTAATGTTCAAGGACTATCAAATACTTATGAGTCTTTTATTCTTGAACTAAACGGACAAGGAAAGTGTTTTTCGTCGAAAAAACTCGTGTTGGTTTGAGAACACTAAAAAAAAATGTAGTTTTTTTTTATAAATTCCAATACCCAGTGGCGTGTATTTTAGATTTTTTAAACGATTTCGATTGTGTGTAATCATCAAAAATAAAATTTATTTTCCTTAAGAACGAATCGTTAAAAGTTAGAAAAAATACACAGTTATGTAGGGAATTGAAAGACCTTTCAAAAGATGTATCACTCGACCCCCTTGCCATTTGAATTTTTTGAATGGGTGGCCGTGTAGGGTAGAGGGATGATGATAGGTATACAAGTATTACATTAAAATATGTTCCCCTTGGAAACAAGGTCGACGTGTTTCACCAATTTTTCAAAAACTTTTTATATCTCCAAAGTTATTCAGGGTGCCTACATTTGGTTGGGACACCCTGTATATTCTCATTAAATCAAAATTCTTACTTAAAAGAACGAGCTGTCTTTCAGGCAATAACTAAAAATTTTAGAATCAATTAATGAGAGAAACAAGGGTTATTTTTAGATCTGTCGAAAGCTTTCAATCATGGTCGATTAATGGTTAAATTAGAAAGACTTGGTATAAGAGGTGTACTTACAATATTATAAAATCATATTTAACAGATAGGTTGCAATATGTTGAAGCAGTCATTTTAACTGAACAAAATCTTAGTTCTGAATGGAGATCTGTGCATCGCGGAATACCTCGTGGCTCAGTGTTGGGGCCGCTGCTGTTCATAATTTATGTGAATGACTTAACCTGATATCATTCCAGACTTCCAGAGGCAGTGTAGTAACTTGCTGATGATACTCTGTCAACTTATACACATCTGGTAGATAAAAATTTACTCACCTTGAATTTGAAAAAAAACTGAGATAATGCAGTTTCATTCATCAAATAAAGCGGCAGAAGAAATCAATATAAAAACTGATAAAATGGTAATAAAAGATGCAAAAACACTTGGAAGAAACATATTGAAGAACTAGGCCCAAAGCTTAAGTTCATTATCTTACCAACTCTGCACCCTACGAAATTAACATCAGCATAAATATATGTTTAAATGTATATCAGACCTATTTCCAAATATAAAATATGGAATTATTTTTTGGGGAAACTCGATGGAGCTGAAGAAAATCCAAGTTCTACAAAAAAAAAAAATTTTATTCGTAACATATTTAATACTCTTATAAATTATATTTTAAAAACTACATTTTGATGTCTCTCTACATATTTGAGTGTACAATGTTCTACAAAATAAAACTACAAATTTTTTGAACAATACAAACAAACACATTCACATCAAACTCGCCACAGAGATATCCTAGTGCCGTATACTTAATACAAGTCTCACACAAGTTTAAAAGGGTGTAATGACCTCAGTGTTTAAAGACGGACACTTTGAAAATGCTATCTTTATATACTTTTAAACAGGATTTTAAACGAATTTTAATTAAAAAAATGTTAAAAATTTTTCTGACTTCAAGTTTTAATGCATTTTTGGGTCTACTTTTTCTTTTTTCTAAAATATTTGTTAGTTAAGGTGTTTTACATTACTACTGCAGATTGCATTTTCTTGTCTTGACATTTTTTATACTTTGTATGATTTTTTATTGAATAGAGCTTATCTATTATTATATTTATTTTCGAAAACCGTTCAGAGAATAAAAATAGTATCAAAATATTTCTAGGTTTTTTAATATTGTTCATTAAGACAATGGAATTATTTTTTTCAAGAAATAAAAAATTCATCGTTTTCGTAAATATTTTATAAAACATTTATTAAAAACAAATCGGAGAGTTTAATACCCTAAGAAATGGCAGTTCCAATATTGCCTTCGATCTCGACATTACAATTTCTTTGTCCTTGAACAGCTGTTCCTGTAAGTAGGTATGATATGTTTTTGCCGATTGAGAGCAAAGTACTAACTTTGCTGACTAATGTCAATCAGCAAAGTGTCACTTCCCTGTCTAGACAGGTAAAGTGACACTTAGTTTCCATGGTAACCAACTAGTAACAACTGCGATTTTTAATGAATTTTTATGGAATGTATTACAACAAAAATAAAGAGATTGATAATTGTAATAATTTAATTATTTTAGAATATATTTAAACAATCGGCGAAAAAATTTTATGTTCAACTCAGCAGCAAAATAGATTGACTGCCTTGGCTGAGGAATTAGCAGCCGCGGCAGTCAATCTACTATTTTGCTGCCTAGTTAAACAAATAACTATTTCATGCGACATTGAAAATTCTTTAGATCAGAGCCAGACAACTGTTTAAAGACAGAACTGATACAACTGCAAAGAGGTTGTTTATGCTACACAGTATTTTAATAAACCAATTACAGCAAGCTACCCTCCTCTGAACGAGCTGTAGCTCGAATGAAAACAAATGGACATATTTAACTGCATATAATCGATTGACTCTATCTCAGAATATCGTTTCCTGGTCAAGTGTCACCAGCCAGCCTAAGTAACACATTTAATAATGTTTATATGAAGAACAAGAGGTTCACATATTATTTTTCGCGATTATGAACGTAACAAGGTAATAATCAAATATTTTCTTTCCAGGTGGTTAAATTAGTATCTGAAACATTTAATTATCTAAGAATAGACAGACAGAAGGCCAGGGTAAAAAGAGCTATTATGGAACAGTTCCCTAATGTTGGTTTAAGGTTCAATAGAATAGGTTTGCCGCCAAAGGTAAGTTCCCAATTAAATTAAATGATAAATTTCTAAATATCTCTTAATTTGACAATTCTCAGTTTGTTTGCATCTAGCACTTTTGAAATTCTAATATATGTAGTTTTCCGTGTATTTCATTGAAGAATAAAGTTACGTAATCTAACATTTTGAAGATTTTGTTTGAAGTATATATCTGTTAAACCAACTGTGTATATTGTTCATTAAAATTGCTTTAAAATAATTAAAGTTTGTTACAGTTTTACATTACGCAATGTGCACAGTTTTGAATCTGCCGTAGGAATTTTTAAATTGTCAAATTTAAACTGTAGAAGAAAGTTAAATTGCTTTAAAACGTAAACATAAATTGTTAATAGCAAAGATGTGAGCAGTTGCTTACTTCACTAAATTATGTTTATATCTTTTAGGTAGGATCATTCCAATTATTCGTAGACGGTTACAAAGATGCAGATTATTGGTTGAGGCGATTCGAAATGGAGGCTTTGCCTACAGGAATAGCTCAAAAATTTCAATTACAGTTTGAACGTTTAGTTGTTTTAGATTATATAATTAGGAATACAGACCGTGGTAATGACAACTGGCTAATAAAATACGATCAGCCGGCCATAGTGAACGGTAACACAGTGAGTGCCCAAGTAGAGTTGATAGAAACAACAGAATGGAATCTAGTTCAGTTGCCAGAGATAAGTATAGCTGCGATAGATAATGGATTAGCATTCCCCTACAAGCATCCGGATAGTTGGCGAGCTTATCCTTACCACTGGGCATGGTTACCTCAAGCTAAGGTTCCATTTAGCAAACATACAAAAGACTTGGTTTTACCGTTACTAGCAGATATGAATTTTGTACAGGTAACGATTTGTTCCTACTGTTGCAACTTGGTTCAATTGTTTTAAAGCAAGTGTAATTCTGCTACCTAAGTTGAACTATTTCCACAGATGACATATGAAAGCCGTGAATTAACATTTATTTCTGCCTGCATTTAAAAAGATTTTTTATTTTTGCCGTGTAAACTTATTCATTTTTGCATATTTAAGTATTTACAATGAATATAAAATAGATTATAATGTACTGTCATGAGCAGAAAAAAATAGGACAACTTTTTTTTTCTAATGTAAATCTATCTCTTTTAATATGTAATGAGTAGCCGAAATAAAACAGATATTACTTTTAATTTATTTTTTATTTTAATGCTGTAGTTATTGCTATAGTAAATGATGGATGATTAATGAGACAAATTGCACTGCGTTATAACATTAACAAAAATTTGGTGTGTAACATTTTAAGAAAGTGGAGAATAAACGGTACGATTAGTAGAAATCCTAGATCAAAGGACAAAGGATATCCTACTTAACAAGAAACTAACTATTAATATTTCGTTATTACACCATTTCTATTTATAACTTCTATAAGTCTGTTTGGCATAGAATTAAATACGCTTATACAATAATCATTAGTAATAATATTTTCCCATGCATTATTTACTATTTCCAGTAATTCTTCGGCATTCCGTGGTCTCACATTTCGTTTTTGGATACTTTTGAGTAGTCCCCATGCTTCCTCCACAGGGTGAAGATCTAGACTATGACTGAGCCAGTTAAGAACATTGATGTTGTTATCTTGAAACCAGTTAGTTACGGTATGAACGGAACAATTGTCTTGTTGAAATATGAACTCATTATTAGGAAATAATTGTGACACAGAAGGGAGCATAATATTGTTTAAATTCCTAATATACGTTTCACTATTAAATCGTTCCTCAATATGCCACAAAACACCAGGACCACGAGCCGATATCCAAGCCCACATATTGATGGAAAATCTACCACTTTTATCATTGTTAGATATATATTTCTCATGGATTCGAGTATTCGGAGCACGGTAAACATGAATACGACCGCTGTGTGTTGACTAGAAAGTTTTTTCGTCTGTAAAGATTACATTGTTCCAAAGATTTACATCATGCGCTAAAAATTCAAGCGCAAATCCTACTCGAGCTTCTTTATGTTCAGCTTTAAGTCAGTGTTTCTGTGCTGCTGTGTGACAGCGTAGCTCCAATTCGCGAGTAAGAGAATGACCAGTGCTACTCGATCTAGGAAAATTCGTTTCTTCAGCAGCCTGAATAACTGAGTAAAATGGATTTTCTACTAAAGCATTCACCAATTGCAAATCTTGTTGAGTTGATATCCTTTGTCGCCCTGATCCAGGATTTCTACTAATCGTACCGTTTATTCTCCATTTTCTTAAAATGTTATACACCGAATTTTTGTCAATATTATAATGCAGTGCAATTTGTCTCATTGACCATCCATCTTTCGCTTTAGCAATAACTCCACATTTAACTAAATCGCTTATATGAGGCATATTAGTTTTTTGCACACTTGCAATAAATTATGACAACTAACTGACAATGTCACAAAAATTAAAGTTAGATGTACACAACTAGATTTTAGCAAAATACCATTATAAGACTTGTTCTATTTTGTTTTGCTCACGACCGTACATACATATAAAACTATATAAGTTTTCCACATAGATATTAGTCTAAGAAAATTAGGCACTTATTAGGAATTCATTGCGACAAAAACATTTTTTTTTTACAGAAATATACTGGCCTTCCTGATTAGGATACAAAAAGTTCCCAACAATAGACCTTGTCAGATGGCCCTAATTCTCAAAAAATGAGCACCGTCATCACTTTTCAGTTGTTTTCTCTGTTTTACTAAAAAATCATTAATTTTAAGGACATTTTCAAAGAGACTTTTTTGTAGGACATGAAATTCTGCGTAAAATGAGTCACTTGAATGAATTAACGCATATATTAAACATGTAAACATTAGGTAATGTAACAATGTGCACAATAGAATATTTGTTTTAAGAGAAAGTCATTTTTGGAGTATTGAAATATAGTCAACTCTTGAACAAATGCTCTGCTTTCACACCATCCATGAAGTGTAACAGGTTTGGTGCATTTTTTTGTGGTTTCCCCAGTAGGCCTAATCCTCGTTACAAAAACTTTCCATTTGAATCTTCATTACTACCATCGAGGTCTGAATCAGAATCTTTTTCTGACTCATTATCATCATCTATTTCTTGAAATGTTATTAAGCGCCCTTGATATTTGCTACCGACTAAATCTAAAACGCTCCACAATTTTTAAAACAAATAAAGCTAGTTGGTTCACTGTGAACTTGCAGTAAATGTGAAATTAACTGAATTCTCTGATCGATGTGAACAAGGGAGACGCTTTTCTTCTATCCAAAGATACAGTTAATTCTTATTGCAGCAAATATCATTTTAAAATTCTTAAGACTAAAAAACAGCCAATGATAACTATATAAATAAATCCTCAAGCAGCTATGTGGGATGTTATAAAAAACAATAATTGTAATTTTCAAACCGAAATAAGTGATTCCGTAAATGCTAATGACTTCCTATTTTTCGAACATTGCAATAAAATTAATACAGGCTCTTCCATCAACCACAATATCCAATGTCATTATCTGATTTTGTCCCTAATGGAAGTCCCATTATTTTTGAAAATTACAATTTTTCATGTTTTTCATTTTATCTCCTTTCACTCGTTGTCAATACGATTTTGTACATACACCGACATTCAAAATTTGATTCTCTTTAACTTTCATTAGATACACTATATGTGTACGATCTATCATTTTGAAGTTTTATCGATTTTATCATGAAACATGTGTTCTGATAGCGCGCTATAAAGATGTTTAAAAATTCATATCTCTGCCAATATTGATCGAATGGAAATGAAAAATAAAAGGAAATTATTCGTAATCGAATTCTCTACAACTTTCATTTGAAACATTTTGCCATCGGAATGACAATTTTCGAGATTTTAGCGAAAAACGCGCGCGTTTCAGTTAGGTTGCGAAACTATTAAAATTTCAAAAAATCTATCTTGGCTCCAATAGATTGTGCAAAGTTAAAAAAAACGAAATTGTGCGGATATTTATTACCTATAATTTTCTCCACTAGCGTCTACAGGTGGGGACTTTTGATATGTTAAAAGTACCACAAAATAAGCCTGTTCCCAAAATTTCAACCCATTCTGAATTATTTCATCCAAATCGACAAATTTCGTCCCACTTTATTGGGCCAATACATTATTTTGATTGTATACATTTCAAAATTTTCAAATTTAATTTTCTGAAGAATGTACAAAACTCAAAAAACCTTATATTGCTGGATAGAGAATTAAAAACCCTTTCAAATGAGCTATCACATGCACCCTCGTTCCATTTAAAAATTTTAAAGAGTCTCACTTCAAGGAGGTTGAAGGGGAGGTATAAAATTATGCTCAAGAAATGTAGTTTTGGAATTAAACATTGATGTGTTTTAGGATTTTACTCATAAATTGTTAATTACATAAATAATGAATTTATCCGTTATTTATAGACCTCGCTGAATATTTATCTATTGTAACATTAACTTTTGCTGTCACATTTGTGGAAATTGTTTCGTTCTTCTTTCTCCATCATACCTATTGCTTTGTCAAGTAGCTTTCAGAGTGATACAGAGTTTTGATGTAGAATACATTGTTTTTCAATAAAATAAAGCGTAAAATGTAATTTCTTCAAATGCGTAAAAAAATGACCATAATTTCGAAAAACTGTTTCTTGGTCAATTATTCAAGGTGGACCTGCAAATAGTGTCAAATGAAAGAAACTTTCATAATCTTTAAAAAGATATCTTGGCATTTTTATTACAATGCTGTTTTCAGAAAACTTGTAAAAATCGTGAAACTAACTTGCATGGATTCTATTGAACATAATCCTGGAAAAGTCAGATAATTTATAAACTGAAAACTGTTGGGTACCCTTAGAAAATATTTCAGAGTATTTTTCATTAATATTTAACCAATATGAATGGAAAAATTCAAATGTTTTTCCGGTTCCAAGTGATGGAGCAGGCACGCGATTTGAGAATTTTTTTAGTTATATTTTTAACCCAAGGGAGGAAATTTTCAGAACGTTTTCGTTTATCCGTTTTACTGGTGGAGCAAGGTGCAATTTCTAAGCAAATTTTCGATTCCAGATAATAGATTAAATGAATAAGGTTTCTGTGGGGTGTTCTTTGTGTACTATAATATTTGTATTTTTGTTTCAGGATCTTTGTGATGATTTATACTTACTTTTTAAGCAAGATAAAGGTTTCGATAGGACTTTATATGAACGTCAGATGTCAGTGATGAGGGGCCAAATACTAAATCTCACGCAAGCTCTCAAAGATGGTAAATCACCCGTGCAGTTAGTGCAAATGCCAGCCGTTGTTGTGGAGAAGTGTGTATTTTCTGTATATGCTCCGTTACTAGTAATAATTTAATTTCTTTTCCTTTACAGATCCCAAGGCCAACATACAACTAGATTTTTCAATTTCACACAACGCTTCCAAGATAAAAGCCCCTTCTTCTCTTGGTGTTAATATTTTGATTATATTTCCAATGTACCAAAAGAAATGTTTAATAGGTTTACCATCATGTTTGTTTTTCTTCAATTTATTTTTATAATTTATATTTTAATTATAACTATGTAAAATAATTTTAATCGTGTATATTTGAATATAAACTCTTTATGAAACATTGTATTTATTTAATAAACGGTACTACACATAATTTATATTTTAATCAGTACGTATTCTCGCCACTCTTGGATCATCGTGTCTGTAGACTGTGTAACGATCCTTGTACCGTCTATTATCCCCGTCCTTTTCGTAATACTTATAAACGGAAAAAGCTGTGATTCCAATACCGAGCAATCCCACGAAGCAGCTTCCGACAACTTCAGGTATTTCATTCCATCCTCGTTTAAACAAACCAACTAAACCTTTACTAGGGGCTGCGGCCATATTTACAATGGAACCTAAAAATTAAAATATGCTTCAAAAAGCTTTTTTCTTAAAATTTACTAACCTAAAACTTATTCTCACCCCTATTACACAACAGGGACGTCTGTAGTACATTTAATTCTGTTTGGTTGGTTCGTACTCGTCTTCTTCTCTTGTCTCTTTTTAGTATTACCAACAGTTGAGAATTGAATTTTAGAATATGTGACAGACTACCACCAAAGTTGGGAAACCGATATATTATTAACAGCTTGCCTCATATTCAACTTTTTGTAAGAAATCCGGCAGTGAAATGTCACACTAAAGGCGAGTACTCACAAAGACGTTTGCGCTTAGCGACAAAATAAATCAAGCAATATACTTAACACTCATCATCACGTTTATCCGCATTTTTGTTTAGTGATATTTTTAGTGAATTATATTTTCAATGGATTTAATTGTAGCAAAAATTGTATTGGTGAAACTGATAATTTGAATGTAGATAAATTATTTATGCCCCAGCAGTGTCTATTAATTAATAAAACTTAATTTAAAACGTTTAATTATGCAGCAACACGAGGATGAGGTAGGAGTTAATAGTAATTCTGATGAAACTATTCCATAATTCCGTTCATCTTCGCCACAGATGAGAATTTTCGTTATTGTAGGTACTTTCGTTCGTCTTGAACAAACTGAACACAATCACTAAACAGTCCTCGAGATATTTTTCAAATTCTTGATTTCTATCGGTTGCTTACTAATCACAATCATTTTATTGTCTGAAAGTTATTTGTGGCATTCTACGAATATTCTTTCCTATTATTTGGGTTTTCTACCACATGTACTATTATCCTCTTCAAAACAAATCACCGAATCTACAAAATAATAGAATTATTGGAAAAAAGAGCCTCTGCGCCCGTGACGTTTACGCCAAAGGAAAAGTCAGAGGTTATGTTTTGCAAATAATATAAATCGGAATAAACACAAAAATAATGTATTTTGCTGACGTTTCGGAAAGTAATCTCTTTCCGTTTTCAAAGCTATTTTTTGAAGAACTCTTATTTTGCTGTGTATGTCAAATACACAGCTTTAAGATTCTGTTTATGTTATTTCCATAGATACTTACTACTTACACAGAACATAGAACTGATGATATTTTTTTAGATAATGTTGAGTTTGTTAAGTTCTTCTTTTAACATTGGTAGCCAGGTTGTACAAATATCTACAGAACAATTCGATACGCACTTATCTTCATTTAATAAGATTATTGCTGATTCTTTAATTTTTCTTTTTTTGGTATCTGTTTCTTTTGTTAAAATTTTTGCCGAGTCCCAGTTTATTCTATGTCCGTTTTCCCAAGCATGTTCACAAATCTTTGATTTCTGAATTTCATTCTTTCTAATGTAGTTCTTGTGCTCATCCAACCTCACACTGAAAGGTCTGGATGACTCACCCACATAACATTTATCACATTCGCACGGGATATTGTAAATACAGTTTTTTGAATTCTGCTCCCTGTTTATCGGTTTTGTTTTTGTTAAAATAGATCTTAAAGTGTTCCCCGTTTGAAATATCGTCCTAACATCAAATTTGTCACCTATACGGCGTAGCTTTTCCGATAGTCCGTATACATAAGGAATTATTGCTGTATAATGACGTTCAGGTTTTTGTCGTACCTGATTGTCCCTATTTTCAACATTTATGAAAATTCTATCAACAAAGGCTTCAGGATATTGATTTTGTACTAGAACCTCTTTGATAAATTTTTTCTCGTTATTTAATATTTCATTATTAGATGAAATTATTTTGGCCCTATCGTATAAACATTTTACAACACCCCTTTTAACATTTATTGACTGATTTGAGTTAAAATTTAGATATCTATTAGTATGTGTTGGTTTTCTATAAACGCTTGTTTCAATTGTATTATTTATCCTTCTAATTAAAACATCTAAAAACGGTAGTTCATTCCTACTTTCTACTTCTAATGTGAATTTAATAGACGGTTCCTTACTATTTATATTTTCTAAAAAACTATCTAGTAAATCAACACCATGAGGCCAAATTGCAAAGATGTCGTCAACATATCTCCACCAGACAACCGGTTTGTTTATACAATTTTGAACATGTGTGTTCTCAAAGTTCTCCATAAATATGTTGCTTAAAATTGGTGATAATGCAGACCCCATAGCCATACCAAAATCCTGCTGATAGAACTCATTGTCCAATTGAAAATAGGTTGTTTTTATACACAGTGTTAAGAGTTCCATTATGCTATTTACACTTAATTTAGTTCTAGTTTCCAAATTATTATCATTTAGCAACCTGTCTTTAACTATTTTTAATGTTTCATCTACCGGAACATTGGTAAAGAGGCTAACTACATCAAAACTAACCATCAGGTGTGATTCATGAATATCGGTTTCATAAATTTTTTCTATGAAATGTTTACTATTTTTAATATATGAATCGGTATTTCCAGATAATGGATCAATAATTTTAAGTAAAAATTTTGCCAAATTATGACATGGTGAATTAATAGAACTAACAATTGGTCTTAAAGGAATATTTTGTTTATGTGTCTTTGGTAAGCCATAAAAATGAGGGGGCTTACTATGATGTGGTGTAAGTTTCCTTCGTTCAAAATCATTAAATTCATGTTTGTATTTAAACAAAGTTCTGTAAATTTTGCTCTCTATTGATTTTGTTGGATCTTTGTTTAATTTTGAGTAGGGTCCCTCATTTACAAGAGTCATGATTTTTGTGTTATATATATCTTTATCTATAATGACTGTGGCATTACCTTTGTCTGCTGGCAATATTTTTATACTTTCATCGCGTTTTAAAGAATTTATCGATAACTTTTCTTCTGGAGTTAAATTATCTTTAATTTTGTATTGCTTCTCTAAAGCAATTTTTGCCCGTATGCAAAAGAAGAAGAAGAAGCAATACAAAATTAAAGATAATTTAACTCCAGAAGAAAAGTTATCGATAAATTCTTTAAAACGCGATGAAAGTATAAAAATATTGCCAGCAGACAAAGGTAATGCCACAGTCATTATAGATAAAGATATATATAACACAAAAATCATGACTCTTGTAAATGAGGGACCCTACTCAAAATTAAACAAAGATCCAACAAAATCAATAGAGAGCAAAATTTACAGAACTTTGTTTAAATACAAACATGAATTTAATGATTTTGAACGAAGGAAACTTACACCACATCATAGTAAGCCCCCTCATTTTTATGGCTTACCAAAGACACATAAACAAAATATTCCTTTAAGACCAATTGTTAGTTCTATTAATTCACCATGTCATAATTTGGCAAAATTTTTACTTAAAATTATTGATCCATTATCTGGAAATACCGATTCATATATTAAAAATAGTAAACATTTCATAGAAAAAATTTATGAAACCGATATTCATGAATCACACCTGATGGTTAGTTTTGATGTAGTTAGCCTCTTTACCAATGTTCCGGTAGATGAAACATTAAAAATAGTTAAAGACAGGTTGCTAAATGATAATAATTTGGAAACTAGAACTAAATTAAGTGTAAATAGCATAATGGAACTCTTAACACTGTGTATAAAAACAACCTATTTTCAATTGGACAATGAGTTCTATCAGCAGGATTTTGGTATGGCTATGGGGTCTGCATTATCACCAATTTTAAGCAACATATTTATGGAGAACTTTGAGAACACACATGTTCAAAATTGTATAAACAAACCGGTTGTCTGGTGGAGATATGTTGACGACATCTTTGCAATTTGGCCTCATGGTGTTGATTTACTAGATAGTTTTTTAGAAAATATAAATAGTAAGGAACCGTCTATTAAATTCACATTAGAAGTAGAAAGTAGGAATGAACTACCGTTTTTAGATGTTTTAATTAGAAGGATAAATAATACAATTGAAACAAGCGTTTATAGAAAACCAACACATACTAATAGATATCTAAATTTTAACTCAAATCAGTCAATAAATGTTAAAAGGGGTGTTGTAAAATGTTTATACGATAGGGCCAAAATAATTTCATCTAATAATGAAATATTAAATAACGAGAAAAAATTTATCAAAGAGGTTCTAGTACAAAATCAATATCCTGAAGCCTTTGTTGATAGAATTTTCATAAATGTTGAAAATAGGGACAATCAGGTACGACAAAAACCTGAACGTCATTATACAGCAATAATTCCTTATGTATACGGACTATCGGAAAAGCTACGCCGTATAGGTGACAAATTTGATGTTAGGACGATATTTCAAACGGGGAACACTTTAAGATCTATTTTAACAAAAACAAAACCGATAAACAGGGAGCAGAATTCAAAAAACTCTATTTACAATATCCCGTGCGAATGTGATAAATGTTATGTGGGTGAGTCATCCAGACCTTTCAGTGTGAGGTTGGATGAGCACAAGAACTACATTAGAAAGAATGAAATTCAGAAATCAAAGATTTGTGAACATGCTTGGGAAAACGGACATAGAATAAACTGGGACTCGGCAAAAATTTTAACAAAAGAAACAGATACCAAAAAAAGAAAAATTAAAGAATCAGCAATAATCTTATTAAATGAAGATAAGTGCGTATCGAATTGTTCTGTAGATATTTGTACAACCTGGCTACCAATGTTAAAAGAAGAACTTAACAAACTCAACATTATCTAAAAAAATATCATCAGTTCTATGTTCTGTGTAAGTAGTAAGTATCTATGGAAATAACATAAACAGAATCTTAAAGCTGTGTATTTGACATACACAGCAAAATAAGAGTTCTTCAAAAAATAGCTTTGAAAACGGAAAGAGATTACTTTCCGAAACGTCAGCAAAATACATTATTTTTGTGTTTATTCCGATTTATATTATTTGCAAAACATAACCTCTGACTTTTCCTTTGGCGTAAACGTCACGGGCGCAGAGGCTCTTTTTTCCAATAATTCTATTATTTTGTAGATTCGGTGATTTGTTTTGAAGAGGATAATAGTACATGTGGTAGAAAACCCAAATAATAGGAAAGAATACACAATCATTTTGTTTAAGACGAACGAAAGCAGCTTGTATTTTCATTATTATAACCATAGATAAAATAGACTCTATTATAACGTCAAATAAGTCGAGCAAATATTCATGGTTGAGAAAGAGAATAAACAATATTTTAATGACAAAGAGGAAAGATTTTCGCCGCAAAATCTTAAAACAATGTTAACATTTCCCGCCATAAAAATGCGGCGAAAATCAAGTTAAACATAAAATTAATCAGATTATCGCCGCAAAAAATAAAAACGTGCATGTGAGTACTCACCTTCGTTAAGGTGAATTGCCGGAATTAATGTGATTAATAATGTGATTTGTGGAAATTATTCAAAAAGTCAGATGCCGCGAAATTCCGGAGAATATTTTATTAACTCTGCGATGCCGCAGAAAAGTTTAACTTTTAGCGGATTTTGTGTTTCTGTCTTTGTCTTATTAGTTTTGTAGGTTATGGTTTAAAATGTTGCACGAAAAATATTGGTCTAATCCACCATCTGCGAGGTCTCCTTCTATTATCTTTTATTAAGCACAAAGAATAATGCAAATAAGCATCCTGTTTTTGTGTTTTGGTCCATTTTAAAACTTTATACACCTGTTTATTTAAACTTAGTTTTTGACACCTCAAATGTCAGTGAACAGTGAAGTGTCAAAATTCCTTTGGGGGTGTTTTAAAAAATTAATAAATAAAGGACACTTAAAAACGCGAAATCCGCTGAAGTGAGAACTTATGCGATATTGGGTTAAATACTAAGGGCCAAATTATTAAAGATAAGTCCTCATAACGGCGAATTGCGAAAAGCGAAATTTTACACGTGACTATAATCCGCACAAAATAATTTACCCTTACTCACTTCAGCAAATTTCGCGTTTTTGAATGTCTGAAGTATGAATATGAAATGCGAATATTCAGGGTCTAGTAATAAATGATTGAAAGTTACTATCTGTTATGTTTCAGGTATCGTGTTATCTCACTCAATAACAGTAATAACAACAAGAGCGAGTTGTACAAACAAAGTTCAGTTCCAGTTCAACCTAAACTCTGTTCAAAATTCTTGACTACCATTGTCTAAACCTTGGGTTTTGAACTTAGTTCAAATTAAACCACGTTTATATAACCCGCCCTTAAACAAATTTTTTAAACTTGTCTTGTGGCAACAGAGTTGCCATCCGTAAGAAAGTAAATCATTGCCGGTTTCTGTCAACATAAAGTTGCAATTTAAATTGCATTATCAAATAATTCTTTCATCGTTAATAATTGGTATTCTGTTTTGATTATTGTTTTGTGATTTTAAGCACAAAGTTAATATTTTTTAAACAATTATTTGTGAATAAAAGTTTAGTTTTTAGGTGATGTTGATTATACATAGATGGCAACACTGAAGAGCTGCTAACCTTATGTACTTGCTGCATATATACGATGTAATATTAGGGGTTTACGAAAATTGACTCTGAGCATTCAGATCATTATCTCTGTCTTTGTTATTTTTAAGCCCCGTTCAGATAGTTGCGGTTTTTTTTATAAAATCTGTTCTAAAACAGTCTAAACTTCTTGCAGGTGTAGCGAAATGTTCATAAGGCAGTTCACTTTTAACTAGAAGTTAAATTAGCAAATTAACTTCTCCTGGAACGCATATGTCAAATAAAAAAAAATACCCGCAAGCGGAAATTCGCATTCCGCAACTATCTGAACGGGGCTTTATAGTTTTAGAAAATGAGAATAATACTTTCAAATTACTCTTGAGTGAAATTTCGTAAAGTATTATTGGCCCGAAAGAACATTCGATGCTGACAGCTGATACACTGGCAACCCTGGTTTACAATGTTTACATGTTTGTAAAGAAAGAACATAACCTGAGCTCTAAACTAAAGAAAATTAATTACCTTTGATATGGATATCGGTGAATTACTTGATTATAAAGTATAAATCTATTTTCAGTGTTAATATTATTGTATAATTAACTTTCTTGTTTTGTTAGCCCCCTCAAGCTCTCAAGAGACCCGCTGAAACTGAAGATGATGAAGATGAAACTGAGAAAACGCGTAAGATGCGAAGAATTGCAAGAGCCAAAGCAAATAAAATGGCCAGATCTTCATCTCCTACTCCATCCGTACAAACTTTAGATCAGATTTCTGAAGAAGAAAGAGCAGAGATTTTAAAGTTTGTTGAGACCGAACAAACACAAGTGAGTCGCTATTTGTATTTACTCACTTAAATATAAACCAAACACTATTTTAGGGAGAGGTTGTAGACGAAACTGCTATAAAGAAAATAGTTCTTAATTTTGAAAAAAGGAGTTTAAAGAACAGAGAGATGCGTATAAAGTTTCCGGACTCACCTGAAAAATTTATGGAAAGTGAAGTAGAATTACATGAAACTTTACAGGAGATGAGAGTATTGGCAACAGCACCAGATTATTATCCCTTACTAGTGAAACTACAGATTATTCCCAGCCTTTTGGAATTGTTGTCCCATGATAATACAGATATTGCGGTAAGCATACCACTTTCCTTAATTTGATTTTGTGGGGCTACCTCGCAAGGCATGTTTTGCAATGTCGTTGCCTGCAAACATTGCCAGCCAACTTAATTTGAAATTTTTTTTATTAAAAAAACAAACTCATTCCTGCCATAATAACATTATATATTATAATTATATATATTAAATAAAATAAATCATAACTAAAAAAAAGAAAACATTTGTCTGGCATTTTCATATTGAGAAAGTTCTATCATCTTAACAAGTTTTTCTGCTTTTTCTCGGGCTAAGCGGTTCCTCAAGTCTGACCACGATTTTTGAAGAATTCTTTCAATCAGCGAGGTTTTTGTCATTTTCTTTGCACTTTTTCATAATATGATAACTGCAGCAGCGGCAGTACTTAACTGAGGCAATATTATTGCCTTGCAATAAAACGGGCTAGATCGTCTTACCTCGTGAACTCTCCGCAGTTTATTTAGATATTCTGAGATAAAAATGTAGGCGAGGCGTGCCTAGTGCATGCCTCAGGACTTCACAAAGCCAATACACATCTTTATGATTCTAAAATGAACCACCTCCTACAATATAAATTATATAGACAATTAATTAATGCAGTTTTTTATCATCTAAATTTATAATACAAAAGTTCTTTTCATATACAAATTTGACAAAAGTAATTTTATATGTCCTGAAGTAAACAAGTGTGAGAAAAAAAAAATTAGGAACAGATAGTTGGATATACTACTCCCAGCACGCTTCATGAAATATTATTTTTATCACATTGTCGTGCATCAACGCAGGACATCGGGTGGCACCGGCATTGTCGTGGCAACGGTGAAACTGAAGGTCGAGGAATTTTCATTCATGCCCCACTAATATAACAATCATCTGTCTCGCTTTCACGCAAGTGAATTTTGTTTTCTTTCTCACACTCGTTTACTTCAGGATATATAAAATTACTTTTTCTGAATTTGTATACCACAAATGGATGACCTCAGTTTAAAATTCTATTGGAAACCTTCCTTACAATCAGGTTTGGGAAGAAGGGTAGTTAAAAGGGCAGTTAAGTTAAAGGGGTTAAAATATTTTTGGTTCGCATGATGGACCCACCAATAATTAGTTTCCTTAGGGCCTAGGGCGGTTTTCAATGGCCCTGCCTGCAATATTTTACATAAAAAACATTAATTTTAAAGTTGTTAACAATCTAAGACATTATTATATTGCTATTTATTTTTAGGTTGCCACTGTTGAATTATTGCAAGAACTGACAGATGTAGATATTCTGAATGAATCTGAAGAAGGAGCCGAGGCACTTATCGAAGCCTTATTAGAACATCAAGTTATAGCATTGTTAGTACAAAATCTGGACCGCTTGGATGAAACTGTGAAGGAAGAAGCAGATGGAGTTCATAATACATTGTCAATTATAGAGAATCTGACTGAGTTAAGGACGGATGTAACAAATGAGGCCATGAAACAAGGTCTTTTAGCGTGGTTACTGAAACGGTTAAAATTAAAAGCTCCTTTTGATGCCAATAAATTGTATGCCAGTGAGATGTTATCGATTTTGCTACAAGATAATGAAAAAAATAGAGCGGCGTTGGGAGAATTAGATGGAATTGATACTTTACTACAACAACTTGCCTTTTATAAACGCCACGATCCTAACAGCGCAGAAGAACACGAACTGATGGAAAACCTATTTAATAGCCTATGCAGTTCATTAATGGTAGTAACAAACAGAGATCGCTTCCTGAAAGGAGAAGGTTTACAATTGATGAATCTAATGTTGAGAGAAAAAAAGACTTCACGTAATGGCTCTCTCAAAGTGCTGGATTATGCAATGTCAGGGCCTCACGGTAAAGACAACTGTAATAAATTTGTAGATATATTGGGGCTCAGAACGATATTCCCATTGTTTATGAAAACACCGAAGAAAAACAGAAAACGAGTCCTTTCAACTGAGCAACACGAGGAACATGTTTGTTCTATTATAGCTTCAATGTTGAGGAACTGCCGTGGTTCCCAGAGACAGAGACTAGTAAGCAAATTTACAGAAAATGACCACGAAAAGGTGGATCGACTTTTAGAATTGCATTTTAAATATCTCGAAAAAGTGGAGATTATTGATGAGGTGATAGACGAAAATGAGGAGGAAGATGAGGATGCTGTCTATTTAAAGAGGCTGGAGGGAGGACTCTTTACATTACAACTTGTCGACTATATTATTGTAGAAGTTTGCGCGGCTGGCCCTACAAGTATTAAACAACGTGTTATGCAAATATTAAATCTCAGAGGGGCGTCATTAAAAACCATCAGACATATTATGAGAGAATATGCAGGAAATTTGGGAGAAGAAGGGGACAAGGAATGGAGAGACCAGGAACAGCAACACATATTAAATTTAGTGGATAAATTTTAGTTGTTTATAATAACATATAAAAAATAAAATATTTTATTTATTACACCCAATAATTTTCTATTTCTGTTTTTCCATACCAAATCGACCAAAACACAAACATTTATAGTAACCTCCAGAATTACGGTGCAGATAAAAAAGACAATAAAAACTTTACGAACTCATTAACGCAGGTGAACCATTCGGTATGGTGTCATCAAATAAGCCGACATACATTGAAAACCTATTAAGGTAAGTGATTCAATTTGCCGGCGAAATAGTACAGAGAATAACGGTATTTGCACGGTGAAATTGCATACAACTAAGCCTATGTGTTTTTTTTAATAAAAATATATAATGATAACATTGTATATTTTTATTACCATTGTAATGGGTTTTTTTCCGGTATAATAAAAACAAATTATTGTCTGAAAGTTTTTTTTTTTAATAAATTTATTTAACGTCGGCCTCTTTCTGCTACTGAGGCCTAACACCGAAGCCTGTAGACGAGCTACCCCCAGCCTGCCTAACATTTAATAGACAAGGGACCGATGGCTTTACATCCCCTCCGAAGGATGGTATATCCCCTATACAACCCTCGTCTAAGGTTGTATAGCTTCCGCGCATACACTGATATACAAGCCGCTGGAAGATGTGTGAGGTGAGGACGCGGTTTTCGTTGAAATGGACACCCATCCAACTACTAACCACGCCTGACGTTGTTTTACATCGCATATCGTACATAGTAAAGATGCACCTACGCTCACCCCTGTCTGAAAGTGATTTGTGGCATTCTACAAATATTCTTTCCCTGCACATACACAACAAATAAGAGTTCCTTAGAAAAAGCTTTGAAAACGGAGACTATTTTCCGAAACGTCAGCAAAACACGTTATTTCTGTGTTGGTTCCGATTTATATTATTTATTCGGTGATTTGTTTTTGAAGAATTAGTACACGTGGTAGAAAATCCAAATAAAAGGAAAGAGAAATAAGTTATGTAAATTATTATTGTAGTTTTATAAACATACACTTGATCGCATGTCTTTAATGAACATTTTGAGAATTAGTTTATGTACCGCCTTAAAATTTTAACACCTAATATAATAAATATTGCCAATGATACACTGACCATTCTATTTTTTTAATTCAGCACAGTCATAAAGCTCTCAGTTTTTAATGAGTGGACACTCATCAGATAGAGACAAAAATACATAAACTGCAAAAATGTACCATCTATGAAATTAAACAGTTACTCAGGCTGGAGGTCCTTTACAAATTTATCAACATCAGAAAGGGTACATTTTAAAATGTAATTTTTTTTGGTCGATTTGTTATCAAAAGCTAAAATCTTAAAATACTTAATATGGAAGAATACAGTAATCACAATTTAAAAAAAAAACAATTGCTACTCGAAACTAAACTTTTAATTATTTGAAAAAAAAAACAAGATAATACCTATTCATACAGTTACAGATACACAATATTATCTGATATATATATATATATATATATATATATACATAATAGTCCCGTACCGTTAGCACAAAATTTAGAGAAATGAATACTCAATAGGTTTTTCACAAATCGCTGGTTTCAATGATGAGAAGTTGTAGAAGTTGCATACCTGTCTGTGTCTGTGGAGCTCTGGAGACAATAGTAGGTGTAGAGTCCCCTTCCCACCACTCCTTAAGAATGCCTCAACTATAAGTTACAGGCAATGAGAAAACAGTGTCATTAATTATTATTAATGAGTCATAGCACCTAACTATTGTTAGGTGCTATGACCCGCTGTTACCAACTGTATTAAAATGCAATTGGTAGAAACTGCGATTACACATAACACTAACAAGTAATTAAAGACAAAAAATTAGCACAAAATATGACGGACTAAATGCACATTGTACAATTAAAACAGCAGGTATCAAGCTTGAAATTTTATCCTAACATATAGTATGCCTGGAATACAAAAAAACTAAGCTGGTATAATAATACTTTTTCTTTAACTTTTGTTCTTTGTCCCACATTTAACAGCAATCTTTTCAATCATTAGATTACATTACATTAATATATTAGAACCTAAAAGTAATTTTCGAATAGCATAGCAATTAGGCACACAACAAACAAAAACCATAATAGTTTCTTCCACTGTACTTCTTGGGTGTCATGGAAACAGATCTATGTTACTCACCCATGCTTGGGGTACTGCAAAATATTATAGAACTTTCCTCATAGGAACGGTTGCTCTTAAATTTTTGTTTAAAACATTTTTCCATAAGACCACCCATTTTCGAATTTTTGTGAAAAAATGGAGGTAAAGTCGACAGCCGATGACTTAGGAGTTCATTGCTATTACTGAAACAAGCAATTCGTAACAATACCTACCTATTATTAGTATTTTCGCAGATATTTCTAATGGTACTAGACTATTATTATTTTGTTAAATTTAAGAATAGTGGCCTCAATATTATCTTTCCTGTAGAGTTTGCCAGTAGTTCATGTCAATCAATTTTCTACTATAATTTGGAATAAGATGAACTGAGGCAAATGGGGATTTGGGGTAAGTGAAACTTATTAAGTTTAAAATTCATTTAAAATTACATTATGTATCACTGATCAAAAAATTGCGGCAGACAAAGTAGAACAGTCAGTTGATAAAACCAATATATGCACCAATTTAGTTAAGCAAATGAGTATTAATAACGGACTTGTATTAATACTAGTAAAACTGAACTTATGTCATTTTCTGCTAAAGGGTTTTATTACAGCCTTCTTATAAAATTAAATAACAAATCGATTAATGAAATTAGAGACATAAAATTTTTAGGTCTTAAAGTTGACAGTCAGTTAAAATGGTATGCACATATTGGATTTTTAAATAACAAAATGGCAACAATGTGTTATATTATCTGGCAACTGCACAATTATCTAAGTTTAGATATACTTAGAATGTTTTATTTTGCACACGTGAACTCACATTTAACTTACTGCATTATATGTTGGGGCAATTCAAGCAGTGCAAGTGAGCTACTTATTTCACAAAAAAGAATCGTAAGAACAATGTTATTTAAAAATATGATTCACTCCTATAGATAGTTGTGAAGTGAGGTACTGACATCGATTTGTCGCTGAGACCTCGATGGGCGAAGTTAAGCAGCGTTGGTTGAGTCCGTCACTTGGATGAGTTAACGGCATCTCATTTCGCCGTCCTGGAAGAGTAGCTGTACCTAAACTCCGCCAGGACATAAATATAAACAAAGCTTTAAAATAAATAAATATCCTAACGGTACCTTCACTGTACATATTGGCTTGTGTTATTCATGTAAAAAAGAATATTTCTCAAATGACAAATTTCTCTGACAGGAAAATCAATCATTTTCGTGTAAAAAAGAACCTTATATTGCCAAATCATCATTTGTCACTTTCAGCAAATGGACCGACAATAATGCCGTTAAAAATATATAATCATTTGCCATACAATGTAAAGCAAATAAACAATTTAAATAAATTTAAAAAGTTACCAAAAAATTCGTTTTATTCTGTAGACGAGTATTTTAATTCTCACATTGAAATGTCGGAATAAAACTATTTTATTATTTACCCTATAATGCTGTGTTAATACTATTTAATGTATATACATTGTATTATTATTTCTCTTTTCACATTATTCCATGCATGTATAACATGTTGTATGAAAATAAAGTTATTATTATAAATCAATTTTATTCAAAATATTACCATGAACGGCAATGAAACACATTGCATTTTATCTTGAAAAATATGTTACATTTTCTATTAAAACATTCATCAGTGAGTTTATAATGAATTCTAAATCTTGAAAATGAAATTCATCTAACGGTTGGGACATTGTAAGTCCCTCTTACTCCAATTTGGAACCTAGTAAAGTTCCATTTACCCCATAACGATTTCTTTAAAAAAGAACGAGAGTTGGAACAGGAGTACTGACGATAAAAGCCGTTAAATGATTAGAGGAAATGGAAAAGTATAATGAAAAAGAACAAAAGTTGAAAATTCAAGACAGTACCAAAGAAAATACCTCGGAAACATAAGAAACTCCAATCAGACGATCATGGTAATTCAAGTGATGGTATCACAACACTATCATTATATGATTCAGAGAGTGATTTGAAGCTATGGAAGAATTTATTCAACAGCATGACAAAGACATCAAACCCAAAGTTGAACCAGAAAAACTAAATGGGCAATAGTCAAGATTTAAAAAAACACTAGGGGCAAATACTTCAAATAGATGAAGACAATTTAAAAATAAGGTCCTTAAGAAAGGAGCAAGGCCAAACCAAAAACACCTTTATTTGACCTATACAAAGAGATGAAAATTTTGTTTCAGTAGATAATTTTGTTATGATTCTACCTGAACAAAATCTTGGAAGGAGATAGTTTATTTGTTGCGTGGTATTTGAAACTATAATGTACAGTAGTAGTAAGTAATATTTTTAGTTTCATATTTATTTATTTATTAATAAAATAAATCACAAAGATTGGCTCTGATTTTCTTAACTACATCTCGTCCCACTGTCAGAAATATTCTCACTTGCCCCCGATCGTACAGTAAGGTGTTGGACATTTTACAACAGTATACCTCACTGGTCCCAAATACCTTATTTTGGACTCTAGAATCGATAGTAAAAATTAATAAGTATATTGTGCGAAAATTCGAACCTTCAAGGCTTCTAGCTATTGATTTTATATAATGTCCCAAGTCGAAATTTTAAAATTCTTGGTCCCACATACCCCACTCCACCTTATAAAAAAATTTTGGATGATGGACAAGTACTGTCTACGTGCTCATGAACGACCGACACGAATCTTGGGACACACCCTCATAGGTAGAGTGACACTCTCTTTGTTTGAGGCCATTTGTACTAAATACCGAGCTATATCTACATATATAATTTTATAGTACACATATCACATTAAAAAGACAAAAGGAAGTTTAAAGTGTAAATCTCCTTTTTGTAATACTTTTGAGTTAAAATGTCATCTCTACATTTTTAATGACGTTAGTAAAATCCACTTTTGAAGGAGTTAAGTAAAAAGCAGGTGCCATCTGGATACCACAAGGACACTGGCACCCCATAATCCAACTGAAAGATCCCAATTTGGCAGAACATTTTGGGCATAACAATTTTCCACATGTTACCTGTGTTACGTTCATCCATGCCATGGGTTCAATAAAATATGTTTTCTTGCAATTAACTCCTTTGTCTTGATGAATAAGTAGGTTTGATTCTGATGCCAATTCTCTTCTACATTTCTTACAGCGGTAAACGTTTGGTTCTGGTTTTGCTTGGGTTAAACCAGGATCTGGTTGTATCAGATCATGAAAATTTTGTGGCAAAATCTTTACTTTCCGCACATTATCAGCTGCCACAGTTAATTTGAATAATTTAAAATGCCTGTTTGAAGGGTGAATAGTATACCCCATTTCTCTGTAAAGTTTAAGTTGTGATACAAAACCCTGATTCGGAAAAACTATGCTACGTTTAGCTTTAACTTTCTCAAATGCTTCATGGTATGTTATGTCATATTTTTTCATAATATATGCAATGATTACTGTAGCACTTCTTGACACACCAAAATAACAATGTACTAGAACAGCACCTTTTGATAAAGCTTCCTTGATGAAGGCGTCGGTCTCATCAAAATGTGATAAGAGATCTTCCTTGGGCTGATCTGTTAGCTGGATATATTTTGTGGTGATATGCTTTAATTCTACGATACTACGGGGTAATGGACAGGTGTCAATGGTTATTATATGAGTTATTTTGTACTTGTTTAGGGTGCTTAAATCTTTAGCCGCTGCTAATCCACCCAGGAATAGATTTTCCTCAATCATATCGATACTTATAGGGCTTAACGAAAAATCCATTCTATGTAGAAGATCCATTTTTATGTTGATTTTTCCTAAAATGACTCGTTCTTGTCAATTTCAAAATTAAATCAATAACAAAATTAATACATACCCAAATATATGAATTTTTGAGTCAGTTTTTCTAATTCAAATTTTAAACAAGCACTTCTTAGCACAGTTTAATTTTATTTATTAGTAAACAATGCTAATGCCAATACGTTTGTAATTGGAAGTTTATTTGTATTTATATCTTCACTTTTCGCATATACGTTTAACATTTTAGATATAGTATTTATATACATCAGGGACTTCTAAAATAAAAATATAGATATGGATATAGTCGTTGATTGGCAAGTCTGATGAAAGCGTGTACGTTCGACTTGCAAGAAATATGTCTTTCCAGTTCCTCACCCCGCACCTAAGTTTTGGTTACTAGTTATTCTATCATGTAAATGTTGGCAATAAATTTTTCAAAATTGTACTGAGACATTTTAAATAAACCAAAAGTCATATGTTCTTTTAACAATATAACTCGCTAGGAAGAAAACAGTATTACAGTCTAAAACAGATATACTGTAATATCCTAGCCAAAATGGTTTTATTAATTAAATAATTAATCACAGGGAAGATATGAGTGGATATTATTAAAAAGAAAAACAACTAGCCAGACCCCTATGGTCTATAAATACCAAAATTGTGTATAATACAAATTAAAGTTAGAATTAAATTTGAATGTGATGCATATTCACATTGACTTGTGTAGTCTTTATACTCGCTGGTGTGTTTATGTTGTTATTCCTGTGTGTCAGTTGTCATTTGTCATTGTGTCAAATGTAAATAATATGGCTCCGAGAAGAGCTTCGAAAATCGTAAAATCTTCAAAAAAAGTAGATTATAAAGCATTGATTTTGAATGATGTGTTGTGTCCAATTTGCAGAAGTATTCTAATAGAACCAGTGACCCTCCCTTGCAACCATGGATTTTGTTCTTCATGTTTTGATGGTACTATGGAGAATGCAAACTTGGTTTGCCCTCTTTGCAGGATTAGAATAGGGTCTTGGCTTAGGAAGACTAAAAAAGAGTCTAAACTTGTAAACGAGGAACTCTGGAATGCCATTAAAGTTAAGTTTCCTCAACAGGTGAAAAATAAATTGAATGGCATAGATGAGAACTTCGAAGAAGGTAGGTTTGTTTTGATACTGATAGAAGCGAAAATATAAACAAAGTTGTTTTGTTTTAGAACCTGAGATAATAGTTTCGTACCCTGGGGAAATTCGCAAAGAATATCAAATACAAAAACAAAAGGAAGATGAAGAATTTAGAAAACAGTGTGAGGCAGATATTAAAGCCAGCGAAGACCTTATAAGAAAAATCAAGGAAGAAGAAGACTATGAAAAAGCTGTGATTGAAGAAAAGCTGAAACTTGATGAACAGGTAGCAAAAAAATTAGCACAGGAACTTGCATTGACCAGTCCTTCTACTTCAAAAATGAAAAAGACAACAAAAAAACTTGGTCCTATGGATAAATTTGTTAGACAAGAGAATGAAACTGTTACATCACAAAATAATCAAAAAAGGCCCATAAATAATTTTACAACCAAGGAATATACATGCAGGGTTTTATGTTTGGACAGTAATAAAAAGAAATTAGAGAATGTCTCTCGCGAGAAAGTTTTCTCCCCGATAATTAAGAAAAAAATTCAACAAATTCAAAAAATTGTTGATGCGGATATAACTAGTGATGGAAGTGATTGTATTGAATCAGAACTCAGGTATTTTAAGCCAATTGATCACAGAGTGAATCCACCTCCGGCTGGAAAACCACCGATCAGGGTCCCTACTAAGAAGCCTCATAGAAACACAGCAGCAACGATATTGTAAGTATATCTTTGATTTTTCTTTTACTGAACATTGTATAGTGTAAATATTAAGTGTAGAGAACCAATCAAAATATAAAAAAAGTATGGAAAATTGCAAATTGTTAATCATTTACATCTAACTTGAGGGCAAATCTATAATCCAGAATTTGCACAAGCAACATTTAGAACAAATTCAAAGGGTATATACAAAGTTTTAATATTCTGAAATTTTGGTAAATTTGTTCCATATTACTATACTAGGACACCCAATGACTGTGATGAAATAAGTAGTTGTTATCTTGAAAATTTATTTTTATATTAAGAAAAACTTTTCATAGTTTTCAAATTTTAAAATTTCTTCATAAAACGAACTTTTAAATGTTTTTAAACTAATTGTTTACATAATTTATTCGATTTCACAGAGAGGCATACATATTCTCGATATTACTACAATACTAAAGGAACTTCAGCCAGACAGGTAATGTTGGGTGAATTCAAATTAAAGTACTCGATTAATCTGAGTTTTCAAAACTATATAAATATATGAGACAGTCGAAAGATTATGAATAGATAATAATGAAAAAAAAAAAAAACAGTTAAAAAGTATGTAGGTACATAAAGCCGATGATTCAAGATTCACGTGAAAGTGTTAAATTTGGGCAGCCGTTATTTCTTTTAGATCGGAATGCAGGTTTTTATAAAAGTACAAATACATAAGTAAATCAAAAGATTCTAACAGATTGTGACAAAAAAATTAGTGAAGAATGTGGATGTAAACCCGATGGATCAAGATTTCCCCAAAATCCTTTTGTATCTCGACAATACAAAATATTTGAATTTAAGAGAATTTGAAATAATTGAAATAGGAAGATGCACATTACATAATATATGTCATAATTAGATATACTTAATACATCAGCAGAAATTAATTCGACATTGGACGATTATTCTTGTCATCCGATTTTGGGTAATTGAGTATCGAAATAATTCGAATATCCACAACATTATAGTGAGGACTCGATGCAAAACATGTGAATGACTGCCGTGACCTTGCCCCATTGCTGAGTGTTGGCAGATTATTTTACTTACCATGAACACAATTTTTTTTAGTGATTTGATTTTCCTTCTCAGTTTTTGCTATTTTTATAGGGTATAGAAAAAAAGTTTTGTAATACTTGACTCCTGACGGACTTGTTCTTTTTTCCTATAAAAACATTTTACATTCCTATACTCATTTTCAATAAATACTAATATAGTGATGAAAAAAATATACAGGATTTTTTTAGAATCTACTGGGAATATGAGGGTAATATATGGGAATTTCTAGGTTAGGATTTGCTAGACACCCTGTTCCCCGATCAAGTTCAGAATGCACAAAATTTAATAAATGGAAGCTGATTCTATTGATTTATTTGTTCTAAATGCAGTTGAACTGATGATAGAATTTTGTTAGTGTTTAAAAAGGATGAGATTAAATTGTGGACAATCCTCTTAATAGATTTTGAAAAAATACTCAATAATATTTGTCGGTAATTATCTATATTTGTGGGATAATTTTTTTATGTAGAGGTAAAACACTAGCAGTTTTTAGTGTATTAGGAAAAATACCTTGTTCAATGGATTTATTAATTAATAGTGTTAATGGAGTGATTATTATGTTTATAATTGATCTTATCAGTTTCAGTGTAAAACCGTCTAATCCAGAAGAATTTGTATTTTTTATACAATTTAAAGCTTCCATAATATTATTTTTATCAATATAGTTGATAACAGAGTTTTGAATGTTATTAGAAAGTGTACATAGTAGAAGACAGGTTTTCTCCAAAATGTTCAACTAATTTGGTACTAAATATCGTGCTAAAATATGAGGCAAAATTTTCTGCTATATTCTCAACATTTGACTCAATCATACCATTGTTATTTAGTTTTATTTTGTCATTTGTATTACTTTTGCTGTCAAGCTTTTTGTTTACTATATTCCAAGTTGTTTTAGCTTTATTAGAGGAAGAATTTATTTGATCTTTGTAGTATTTAGCCTGTGTTAATTGATTTTAAATTTGTAGTGTTTATTTTTTATTTTTTTGTTAAATATAATTACCTAATTTGATCACTATTTGTGTTTATTAAGAGCTAATGTAGGTTTCCCTATCATCAGGCAATTCCTTAGTATAGATACCATGTTTTAGATTTTTTGTGATGAAGTGTTTTCACATTTCTTTTCAATAAGTGGGCAACTTGTATTTAAGGCATCGATTAGCAATGATAAGAATGTCGAAAACGTCACATAAATATTATCCATACTGTATGTAAATGACCAGTCAGTTATTCCTATATTATGGTATAAACTTATTTACACTTATTTCATCCAGATTTCTAACAATTTTTTTATTACTTACATTATTGACCGATACAGTTTCTGAAAATATATTTATGATATGAGGAAAATGATCTGTTAAACATTGATTTACGATAATACTGTCACGACCCCCCTTTGGGAGAGCCGCGACTGACGGCCACTTGGCTTGTGAGAGAGGGAGATTGGGTAGTCAAAAAAGTAGAGGACGAGTTTAAAACACATATAATTTATTAACAAAATAACAACAAACAGTGTCACGGTATCAACAGGCACAACAATAATAGTAACAAATTGGGGGGCTCTTACCAATATCACTGATGTGGAGAAATGCGTCGGGATAAGGAGTCGCACTTCTTAACACTTAAGAATAGGACTGTCTTAAGAATTCGACTGCCGCCCGCGTTAATAAAATTCGTATTTATCATTTTACTAGTTGCTTACTTAGCAGGTTACCTATTGAGTACAAGTTCGTATTTATTGTTTGTGTTTAATAATTTAATGTCAGGTTTCGTTCTCAATATTTGTTTAATATTATTGCAAAGTATATCAATTATTTATAACTTGGAAAAATAATTTGTATCAATATGTAACCTACTAAAGCTGTTTTATAGTTTTCTCCTCAAATATGAATACTCCCTACGTAACACATTTCCCCCTTTTAGATAGAGCTAGCCCCTAGCTCTAAAAAGCACATTACTCAACATAGAAAAAACTAAGTTTTCAACCTAACACTAAAAAACAGAAATTCATTCATTCATTTAAAAACTTTCATTCAAGATAACAAAATTATACAAATTGGTAAAATACATTTCATCAATAAAAAATTTCCGCAAATTAACAATTGTTCATTACGAGGAAATATAGTTTTTTGCGGGCACACCTTGTCTAGTACTTTTGCACTTACACTGAGTCATTACTTGTTTAGTGGATTGGAGGTGAAGTCGCTGAGTTAGCTGTAGCAGACGCCTGGGTTGCTGACACTTGTAAACCATAAAAAAACATTTGTCCGAAGGAAGTTAGCGCAGCTATGATGGGAACTACTGCATTATAGCTAGGTGGCTAGCTTCGGGAACTGCAGAAGAAATTTTAGCCCTTGGCTGGCTACAGATGAATGGACTATCTCTACGGCCCTTACTGGAAATCCATTGTCACCACCATGTAGTGGTTGGGGAAGGTTAATGTTTAGGTCCCATGTTGCTTTTCTGGACATTAACAATGACCTATATACTATGGATTGTCCAAGTGTTTATTCCTTGCTCTGCTCAGGATCCAACCCTCCTAGTTTCACAATGCCAACTGCCATCCTCTTGTTTTCAGTGCTAAGTGTGCCCCGCCCTCGTGCATTTTGTTGCATGAAAAAAGAATACAGAAAACATTGCAATATAAATATTTTTACAAAAGCATTATTACTAAGGAAAAAATGTCTTTAAAGCATTATTATATAAATATTTTTATAAAATCATTATTATTAAGGAACAAATTTCTTTAAAACATTATATAAATATTTTTATAGAAGCATTATTATTCTGGAAATATTGTTTATTTGCTAAAGAAGAAATGTATCTAAGTTTTTTTTAATTATTATTTCACCAGAGACCAGTAAATATAAATGAAAAATGGGGGAAGTTCTATTAAATTAATCAAAATATTTCTCTACTTGAGTTTAATTTAACAAATTATGCAAAATGTTTTCCTGCTTCCGAGTATATCTAAAGTTAGTTTTATCTTTTGGCATGAAATTTGACTTTTCTAGGACTATTTCCTGTATAAACAACTTCCTACTCAAATTTGTACCCTTCGTGTTAAAATTGAACCTACTGCATATAAAGAAAATCAATAAAACCCGTCTCACTAATGTACTTTTGTACAAAAAACTTTAATTGATGGGGCTGACGTTCAGTTTCACTGTGAAACCATCTTCCACGTCTTCCTCATCTGTCACGTTGCATCCCTTTGTGCAACAAACCTCACAAAATCAATATACCTCATAATATTCACCATAATAAACCTTATATTATTCATCATCATAAACTCCATAAAACACTTGCGTTTCTATACGCGAAAACCTCATAAATATACTTGCATTTCTTCATGCAAAAACCTCATAATAATCAACATTGTACACTTTTATACATAATTCTTGAGACGTTAGTTATTCCCTATGCACATACAAAAAACAAATTCTTTAACACCTAGTTTGGTACTGTGGCTCTGCTCTGTGTCTTTTTCCAAAGTGTTAATTCTGCCTTCCTAACTTTTTAATTTTACTATTATCTAATGTCCTTCCCATAATATTTTTGTCCGCAGAGCAATTCAACAAACAACGTATGCGACGTTGGCCACTGTCTTACTGTTGGTGTGAATTACTCATAGGTTCAAAAAATCATTTCATTTTATATTGGAAACTAGAGAATTCTTTCCCCCCTGGAAAATTAGTAAGAATAATGAAAAGATTTCAAAATAAAGATTTTTCGATTACTTCCCCGCAATATGTTTTACATTACTGCTTCTTCTATTACTTAAGAATAAATATTGACTGGTATGGCTTTTAAAATATTTTCAATTTAAATGTTTATATTGAAGAATGAAAAATTAATTAAATAGAAATTAAATGACGTTACTATTAGAAAAGAAAAGCTATCTAAAAAATTATTTAATCTAGTGCTTATCCCAACATTCCCCGATACCATGTGATATCAGCAAGATCACTCCCATACAAATTCATTGTTTCTACCTGTTGTACATATGACACTCCACAATTACTCTATTTGTTTTTTACCTACCATGATCCAGTATATTGTTACGTTATTATATATTTATTTATATATCCAAGTATATATATTTATATCAAAAAACAGTTTAATACATGTATACTTCATAAACTACAATAAAAATATTCAATAATCAATCAACGCATAATATTTATTTTACTCATATAATGTAACACATGTATGCATGTAAAACAATTACAATATTTAATAAACGACATACCATTCATAATAACTCAATATATTTGATCAAATATAAACATATTCTGGTCATGGTCTAGTTTCACTACTATTATGCAGCGTCTGCAAGGTTAATGAGGTGAGACATCTAATTTATTTTTTGTTTGTCAGCAATGAAATAAAATAGTTTAAAAAGAAACTCTAGATATTTTAATAAAAAGTAACTAATAAACAATCTGAAGGTTTAAAAAAAATTATTCGATTAATTATCCTTTGGGAACCTCTTAGAACCCCAAAAATTATATCCCATACAAAAAATAATTGAAAAATAAGAAAATTAAATTCATTTGCTGACAACAAGACCTCGTATTTTACGCACAATAAACGAAATAAACACAAAACGCGATTATTGACTTAAAAAACTTTATGTTGTAAATTCCTGCCTACTATGACAGCCAAATCATCCCTTGTACAAAGCCGAAGCCGGCGCCTCCACCAAATGTCACGACCCCCCTTTGGGAGAGCCGCGACTGACGGCCACTTTGCTTGTGAGAGAGGGGAGATTGGGTAGTCAAAGTAGAGGACGAGTTTAAAACACATATAATTTATTAACAAAATAACAACAAACAGTGTCACGGTATCAACAGGCACAACAATAATAGTAACAAATTGGGGGGCTCTTACCAATATCACTGATGTGGAGAAATGCGTCAGGATAAGGAGTCGCACTTCTTAACACTTAAGAATAGGACTCTCTTAAGAATTCGACTGCCGCCCGCATTAATAAAATTCGTATTTATCATTTTACTAGTTGCTTACTTAGCAGGTTACCTGTTGAGTACAAGTTCGTATTTATTGTTTGTGTTTAATAATTTAATGTCAGGTTTCGTTCTCAATATTTGTTTAATATTATTGCAAAGTATATCAATTATTTATAACTTGGAAAAATAATTTGTATTAATATGTAACCTACTAAAGCTGTTTTATAGTTTTCTCCTCAAATATGAATACTCCCTACGTAACAATACACTGATATGATTTTTTGGACATATTTGTTACAATATGGTCAATTGTTGAACATTTCTAAATACTGTGTTGGTACATTCGTAGCAGTTTCCGAATGAAAAGTCAAAAATATTTTTTTATGAATAGATTCTCTGCCAAATATATGTTTACATCACCACACACTATTAAAAGGGGCCACTTTTTTAATGAAAAATTTAGCGCTGCAGTTAAACTATTTCTAAATATATTCATATCTCCATTTGGAGGGCGGTATATACAGATAAGTGTTGTGCTGTCAAAATTGATAGTTAAAATAAGCAATCTTAGTACTAATGCCCATTTCCACCAGGTCCAAGTCCTAACGTTTTCGTGTCAGAGCTATTTTTCACAAATCAATATCTTTGGCTTCTAAAAACCACAAAATATCAAAACATTTGAACACTACACTCGAATACACTACTCGACGAGGGTTTCGCTAATGATATCAACATTATTGGGTGACATTGTGCACTGAAAAGATGAATGATGCTCAACCGGTTGCTTTCTATAGTTAATAGTTTGCTGTAATGCTATATTTTATTTGGGTTGATTTTGGGCGTGACATAAAATAGGAGTTGCACGGTCTGTTTCCTTCCTCCTCTGAAATAAGGGACGAGTGGGAAATAGACTACCCCCAGACCCAAAGCTAAGGCTGCCTGAAAGCAGGATAGACTAAGGAAAAGTACATATATCCATTACCCACTAATGTTGTTAGTGTCAGAGCCGGTTATTTGACTTTTTATCACCGCGACCTTTCCAGATTTATTGTAGTGCTCATAGATAGTTATACACCTTTCTCCAGACGCCACTGCCTTGATAGAGGTGCTTTAGTGTAGCCGTCAATGCTTGGTTCCCTCTTTCAGTAATTGGAATGTCACTAGCTCTTCGCCTAACCTAACTACATACTATATACAAGTTTAAATTTGTGGACGACAATAATTACTAAAGCGAGATGTGTATGTGCATTTTGTCTGGTAGGTCAACAATAACAGCGGTTCATTCATTTTATGTAGCAGTAATGAGAAACTGCTCGCCAAACTAAATAAATATGGTATAGGGGGGTATAACACTGGATTGGGTTCAGAGTTTTCTCTACAAACGAAAACAATATGTTTCTCTGACTGATAATGAAGCTATTATGGTGGATTTCATTAGCTCGGAATACATGGAAACAACAGAGGCACACCGCAGGGCCCTATCTTGGGTCCTGTGCTTTTTATGCTCCATTTGAACAATGTTGTAGACCAAATGACCTCAGCATGTGTTACAATATACGCTGATGATACCTTAATAATTATATCTGAAAAAAATGAAAACACGTTGAAGGTGAAATGTAATAGGATATTACAGAACATAGACGAATGGTTTCGTCAGAACAGTCTTCATTTAAATGTCGATAAAACTCTAGCTCTACGATTCCATAATAGGCAAAAAACCTGTAATAACATGAGCTTTCAAATTGGTAACAGGTCAATTCCTAATAATAATAAATGTGTAAAATTCTTAGGCTATACGTGGATGAGTGCCTAACTTGGAAAATTCACCATCAGTTCTGGATTATTTCATTTGGGGAACTATTAAAAATAAAGTTTATGAGAGCTCATTAACAACCATTGAAGATTGTATGCAAAGAGTAAGAAATGCATTTCAAAACATATCACAGGATTCAATTAGAAGAGCTACCCACAGGCCCGCGCCTAGCACTTTTGGCGCCCTTGTGCAAATTTAAAATAACGCCCCAAATTCGTATTACGTTCATATGTGAGTACAGACACGGGTTTAAGTTAGGTATTATTATCCACTATTGAAAAATAATTTTAAAAAGTATTTTCATTTTTATATTTTACAAGTACAAGCCATACAAGTATTTTCTCATTGAGGTACATAACATAATTATAAACTTATAAAAAAACAGAAATATATTCTAACAGTATTACAACTCAAAATTTTTGTATTTTAGTTTCAAATGTAATATATGATACAAAAGCACAAGAAATAAAAAAAATATTTAAAACATTAAAAATACTCGTTTATATATCACAGGACGAAACTGATCGACAAATAAAAACAAAACAATATATTATTCTGGTAATGCAACATGTCACCTTTTAAAGGTTAATATCCGGATATTGTTATTAATATTTTAGCTAAGTGAATTGAGCTTTTCGTGCGTTAATTTTTGCAAATTGTTTAATTAAATGTTCGGTGTCTAATTATTTTAGCTGGTCCAATTCTATTGAAATGATAGCAAGATTACTTAGTCGGTTTTACCCCATGGTCGATCTTAAATATTTTGAGTTTTGAAAAAGATCGTTCTGTGGTAGCAACAGAAACCGGTATTGTTAATAAAATACGAAGTATTATGCTCGTATTAGGAAAAGAATCCACTAAGTTGTTAATTGTTATATAATTTAAAGTTTCTTCTGGAGCCGTAATAACTTTTTCATCAAAATTTTGTAAATATTGAAATTCTTTAACAAGTTCCATGGCAGTTATGCCTCGTTCATTGCGAGTTTTGTCGTTTAATAAATTTTCAATTTTCAACTCTAATTGTTCGTCTTCAGAATAATTTATAAATTTATCGATCGAATAGATGCTATTATTGCGTACTCTCATTTGGAAAATATATTATTTTCGAGAAGAAATTCGGTTCCCTCGTCTCAAAGAGTAAAAATAAAAAAATAAAGAAATAAAAATCAATGTAATAGCTAGCAATTCCTTACTGGTTTTTTTATCATTATAAATTTTGTTTTGACAATTTTGTTTGTTGCTTTATATTTTTTTAACTTTTCAGTTTTGAGGCTTTTCGGCGCCTCGGCGCCGTCGTGCACCACACGACTTTGCCCTTATGTACGGCGCGGGCCTGGCTACCCATGAGGAACTAATCCGAAGGTGCGAAAAATGTGTCGAGGTTCGAGGGCGGAATTTTGAGCAATTATTAAATTAAAATGAAATCATATTTTAAATTGATCTTATCTCTGCTATTTTAGTTCATGCCACATCTTTAAATTCGATTAATATGCATGTTACAGTGTTAGCATTATTTTGCGTTTTTCTGGATATCGAGTAGCAAATGTGCTGCAAGTTCTTGATATTACTTTATCACATTCTCCATAAATAATAAACAAATTTAAAAAGTTTTCATTGATATAATTGTTATATATTGTATAAGATTGTTTCTAATCATGGCTATTTTGATGAAATGATTACAATTCATGAATTTCTAATAAAATCGCAAATATTTCAAAAAATTGTAACTTTAACCCCCACAATGCTAATGTCAGAAAAAAGGGAATTCAATTTTACACAACTTGACGTAAAAAAATACAGGGTGTTCCATTTAACCTAAGTTTTCGCGGTTTGAAGTTGACAAAATGTAACGCGAAAAACGAAACACTTGGTATGATATTATTGAATTCATTTCAGTTGTAGAGCGTAGTTCTCCTTGTGTTCTTTTTACGTGACAAGAAGCAAATGAGGATCTTTTACACGAAGAAAGTTATAACGGTTCTTGCAAACCGTTGCACCTGTCAAATTTTTGTATAAAATGTCAAATATCTCTGAAACGGCTAGGTTTAGGTATAGGATATGCTACATATTTTCGACTCAGAATTTTATGCTCTTTTCGAAAACCCTAAAATATATAGGGTGTTCCATTTGAAATAAGCAAGTTGATATCGACTTTTGCTATAAGCGGAAGTGCCAGCTGCTTGTAATTATTTTAGTTGGATTGGCCACACCGACATTAGTAATTCTCTATATCGATTGATTCAGTTCCCAGTGAGACACCCTGTATACATTTATCTGCAGACATCAAAGAATGTAATTAGATCCATACATTGAGCCATATGCTGCGTAACACAAAATAAGTTTGAGACCATGGATCTATTTTTAATGAAGCCATGTTGATGCACATACTAATCCTGCCTCTCTATATGAGCATAGAGCACGTTATGTATGTATGTATTATGACCTTCTCTTTATAAAATCGTCTGAGGTTTCACGCTCTTCGCTATATAATAGTTCGTTTGTTTTCTTCCTGTATATTTTTTAATTGTTTTGTTGGAATTAGACATTTTAACCAGTACCAATGCAACTAATTAATAAAAGTAATTGTTGCTCTATGAAGTGCAGTGGTTTGTTTAATTTTTTTGTAAAACAGAATTTATTTTAGAATTGCTTATCTATGTCCTTGGAACCAGCAAACTTTACTGTGCTTAAATTTAAGAGCATAAATCAGTCCTTGCTGGAACTAAATCGACTTTTTTTTCAGGTCTCCTACTGGATTAATAAATTTCCACTCAAATTTTCTTGAATCAGCATTTGCCCGGATATCCTTTACGAGCACAAACAGAAAGAATTCCTCACCACAAGGCATCAACAGTTCAGCAAGTACTAGCAGTTTAAAAAGGTTTCATTCAGATGAGGATATCAGCAGATCCAATAAAAGAAAAAATAACAGTAAAGAATTGGTAGACGAGGAAAAGGAATCTCCTACAATAAATAATCACAGTAAGACCAGAACAAAAAGAAAGTTATTTGGAAACTCTAGTAATATATGTCAAGTTGAAACAAGCTCAAGTCCTCCTTTCTACGGTTTTGAAAACACAGTTTCGAAGAACAATAATCTGAATATGAATATTACAAACAGCTTCAAGAAAAACGGGATTATAAGTATAACAGACGATGAAAAATCAAAGAAACTATTGCAAGAGATGGCAGATTTGGAATTTGCTAAAAAGCTGCAAAACGAATTTGATAGGAATGCGCATTACACAAGGAGTAGTCGTAGGACTATGGGCAGCTCCAAAAGGCAAGCCACTCTCGATGAAATTATGAAAACTCCTTACAGAGTCAAATAAATTTGATGTACAATGTATTTAAAATAAAAAGATATTTGTCTGAAAGAAGTGGATATAAATTACTAATTTAGGCATGTTATTTTTCAGAGAAAATTAATATAATTTAATTACTAAACGTACTGTTTACATATTTTTTTACTGTAATGCTTTTAAGTTAAGTGATAACATATTTGTGATGTTGGGTCCTCAAAATAGTTGTCCAGCCATACATTGACATAATTTCAGGAGAAACTTGTTTATAAATTTCATTAAGGAAAGTATTTATTAGGATGATTTGTTGTAAAATCGATTGTGTCACTGTAAAGCATATCGTTGTTGATATAACATGAGTATTAAGAAGAAAAAAAAAAACTAAAAGTTATAAAATTTATAACTTGCTTTTTGTTGTTTCATTATACAAGAATTAATTATTTGATTTATCTTGAAATATCGTTGCTGTGATAAGACAGCTGTTGTTTTATTTTTTAAATAAAATCCTTTATATAAAACCAATGTATATTTTATTTATGTACATTTACTATTTTATTTTATTCAACAATACGATTACATATATTTAGGTTCAGTCACTTACTTCGCCTTGGGTACCTGAAAATTATTAAAGTGTTATTTCCTTTGTGATATTTGTAAGTATTTAGAACAAAAATGTGGAAAATTTAAAGTCAATATTCAACCATATTAATGACTATTACTGGTTGATTTGCCAGCACATATGTGACATCCCTCAATTTTGTCAAATTTAGAAGAAATCACTTTTTTGGAACAAGCTTCTTGTTCTTACTGAATTTATGGGTATCTATATCTAGACATTTCGTATTAACAGGTGCTAAGCAAAGAAACGTAAATGGTGGGGACTTGAACGAGACGGCTGCATGTCAAAATTTAATTTGTTTATAACCAATTTTTTTGAAATACAAAGAAAATGATCAAAAGTTGAAATGACTTATATTTTATTTATCTTAAAGTACTCATACAATGCTACAGTTTGAGTGATCACGCACATTCTTTGATATTGATGGCAGGATTTTACAAGGGTGTAAAGTTTTAAGAAAAATTATGATTTTCAGCTGTTCCAATGCCTATTCCGATTTAAATTTTAATAGAAAATAGTACTTTGTAAGACCTACATTTTCCCTAAGTTTTATTGGAATTTGCCCATTTTCTTCAGAGAAACAATTTGTTTAAAAACGCCCAATTTTGCAATATTTCAATTTTTAGAAATAATAATAATAATCGCTCCAATCACCTAGAAAAACAGATATTACTCAATCTCCAAAAGTGCCAGAGAAAAAGCTGAAACATTTGTAACCAATTATGAAAAATGCAATATGAATAGTGTAAATAACGAGGTGCAACAATCTATAGATCACCCAACAATAACGAAGGAAAACATTACATAGTTTAGTAGTACTCTCCAAAAACTTAACGAAACTACTTCAATTATAGGCTGCCACCATTTCTTCTAAAACTTATCAAAGTTAAGAGACAGCTGTATAGAGAACTAAAACAATATGATGATTGGGAGCTAAAAGCAAAATTCAATAAACTTAGTGCAGATATACAAAAATTAATCTTACAGTTCAAAACAAGTAAGTGGTTAGAAACATGTAAAGAAATAAATGTAGCTAAAGGAAGAAACTACTGGGAACAGATTAAAAAAGTATCAAAATACAAAGCATATAAACAAATTTCAAGAATTGAGGAAAATAACCAAATATATGAGTCTGATGAAAGCATTGCAACAGCATTTAAAGCACTCTATAAAAAATGTTACACAGAAACCGAAAGCAATGATTTTAACGAAGACCACAAACGGCAAATTACCGATTGGCATGAACATTATTTTCAGAATGAAAAGTTTTTATAGATCAGGCAAGACCTATTGATAGTGCAGAATTTTATGAAGTACTAAATAGTGGAAAAAATAGAGCGCCAGGTCATGATAATATTTCACGATTAACAATAAACGTCTCAAACCTGAAACACGAGTATGAGTATGAAATAAAAATATTTAACTTTTGTATAATCAAGGGTATTTCCCTGAAAGTGGAAATGTGGCACCATTATCAAGCTGTATTTATTATTATCTTGAATAAAGTCTTTTGAATTGAATTGAATCAGCATTCCAAAGCCAAATCTAGATCATAGGAAAACCAACAATTACAGGCCGATTACATTATTACTAGTGATGGGAAAATACTGGAAAAAATACTAAAAAAAAACTACAGGAAAATATTGGAGATGCAATCCAGAAATACCAATTTGGCTTCAAAAATGGCAGCTCCACACTACAACCACTTACGATTCCTAACTAGAAACACACAAACTAATATTATTATAGGAAACAGAACAGCTGTGTTGTTTTTGGGCATCGGTAAAGCATTTGACAGCATGTGGCACATAGGGCTGATACTTAAAATGAACTAAGGTGTCAGTCATACTTACTAAAGATGGTTCAAATTTTTTTGGAAAGCAGGAAACTGAGGGTAAAATAAACAACACGTTATCAGAGGAATTTACACCACAGCAAGGAGTACCTCAAGGGTCACCTCTAGCGCCACTTTTATATAACCTCTACTGTCATGACATATACAATTCGCCGATAACACCACATTAGTTACACATGGAAAAAGGTTGCCAGAAACCATTCAGAAATTGCAGACCCTAATTAACGATACCACAAATTGGATGCTATAATGGATAGTTATACCGAACTCGAATAAATCAGCATTAATCATATTTAACCATCAAATAAGTAATACCTCACCAACAATAAATATGCTAAATACAGTAATAAAATACCAAGTATTTAGGAATAGATGTAGATAACAAATTAAATTTCAATAGGCGCACAAGGAACATAAAAAAATAATAGCTAGTGCAAGACACTTCAGAGGACTTTAACATATACCAGAGAGGGAATGAACATAAACACAGCAACCAATATACATACAATGATATGCAGACCTATGCTTGACTTATAGGCACACGTTGAATTGTAAACTACCAGCGCTAAGAAATGTAGAAATAGCAGAAAGACAAAGTCTCCAAATGAATGAGTATCTATATAATACAACAGGTATACAGTCAATTGTTGGCCATCTTCAAGAACTATCTAAGAAATTTGCAACGAGACCAATTAACATGGAAATATTACAGGAATTTATAACCAGACAAGATGACAATATTAGAAGAGTGTGAACTCACCCAACGCAAGATGTATTATAAATCAATCTAATACATCTAGATTACATTAAGGTTTTTTTTAAATATACATATAATGTCAAATTGTTATACTTAGATGGGCTGAGAGACTCAGGTCAATCGCCTTTTGGGACACCAATGCAATAAATATTATTACTACTACTAATAATAATTGGAGCGAATTCTAGTTTATATATATTTGTTATACAACTCATAACGGACATATTCATCTTTTTCATTTACCTCATGGAAGTTATAGATCTGGAACTATTTTAAGAAAATCGATGGAAAAGATGCCTTAAAAACCCCCTAAATACGCCAAATAAAAAAATTGCCCCAACCAGATAATTCACATTAAAATCCTGATATGACTCCAGTACATCTGATTATTGCTTTTGAATGTAATATATCACTATGTGTGATTGTACTTTGCAATTTTCAAACGTTTGTTACGTAAAAACAGGAATAGCTGAAAGACTGTGCTATACTGTTACAGAAAAGATGGCGTTTTACGCACATCGTAGATTGCAACTGTGAAATCGAAAATTGAAAGTGGCATGATTCTACAAAAAAGGGCATTTCTGGGCTTTTGCAAAATCGATCGGAGATCTTAAAAAACTACCATGATTCATTGGAACCATTTTAAGGGAAGCTGATACTGCCGCCAGTAGCAAGAAAGCTTTAACTTCGCTTGTTTTCTTACTACTTATTGAAGAGTTGCGCCCTTCTTTCTTCAATATCTGGTGACGTTGGAAACTTACGGCCTATTATTTTCTAAGATAAATAATATTTCCGACCAAATTAGGGCTTTTATACTTCGTAATAAGATGTAGGCAGCTAATACCGACATGGGAATAAAATAAAACGAAAATCTCAAAAAAAGATAGTTACGACCTTTTTGCTACTGAAGGCAGAATAGCACAAGAAAGCATAAAAAATTTGACTTGAATTGCACTCAGTTAGGGGCGTGGTGCGCCATATTTTAACTAGCTGTGCTTTGGGTATTGTTTGTACTTATATTCTTATATGATAAAATGACATATGTTCGAGACATGCACATTCGCAGGATAAGTGATATGCATGTGGAAACGCATCATTTAGCAAATCACTTTTATTTGTGTAAAGGCCTTATAGCCCAATAAAATGTGACAAAATTTGTCGATTTGGATGAAATAATTCAGAACAGGCTGAAATATTATTAAATGTACTTTTTTGTACTTCAAAACGTGACGAAAATTGCCTGTTTGCTAAAAATTAAAAATCAACTGCATTTTCAATCATCAGTTCCTTATTGCTACTTATTGAAAATCATACACGAAAAAGTGTTTTTTGTAGAAAATTTTATAAGCTTTCATTTAGGTCTTACGAAATTTTGTCGTAAAGTCAAAAGAAACGATGATATATACAAAAGAGAAATTAAAAAATAATATTGGTTCTTTTTCTTGAACAAAACAGTTTCAAGAACTTTTTTTTTTAAAGAAAATATACCTTGCGAACAACTTATGCTATTGCATTATCTTCACATGTAGGTACATAAACTAATAAAAATAGGTCAAAACCAATTTTTTTTTTTCATTTTGCTGCCCAGAGCCTGCCTCTGGGTGAACGGATTAGCTTCAAACTTTCAGAAAATCTGATTTTTACTGTAACAAAAACACCCTGAAAATTTGGTGCAAAAATATTGAACCCAGTGTGCGCAATTGAATTTGTTATTCAAAATTTGAATTGGCCGCCATTTTATGCCGTTAAGTTCAAAATGGATCATTTTTTTCAAAGGTTAAGTCTCGACGCCAACTTTTTGGTACCGTAAAGAAATTTTTTTAAAATCTATTTTGGCAATTTTTTTGCATTTGTTTAAAACCCAATTAACAAAAAATGAATTTTATCGGCCATTTTGAAAAAAAAATTGATCAAAATAAATTCTTTTTTTAAAATTAAAATAAAGGTATTAAAATTTTCTTTACGATCTGATAAAAAATGTTCAAAATTTTTTCAAAATGGCCGAAAAAATTCATTTTTTTGCTTATTGGGTTTTAACAAATAATGCAAAAAAATGGCCAAAATTGGTTTAAACGAGAAATTTTTTTTATGGCATCAAAAAGCTGGCATGGAGACCTAAAGAAAAAATTACCCGTTTATTACAAAGTTTTTTTTTTGTCCCGATAGGACCTATATATCTCGAGTTACTCACATTTTAAGGCTGAAAAACGCTGTTAAAGAAGTTAAATTGTTAATAACAATTGGAGCACAAGGTCTTTGAGGTACAAAAATTTTTTGGGTACCTACTCCTGAGTACGTTCCCAACAGGATTCAACCATAAAATTGCTTATGGAAAAAGTTCCTTTATATTGACTTTTGTGCTATTTTTACTGCTCTATATCAATGTTATAATTTTAAGTTTTGGTTCACATTAATTTTATAGGCATTAGAGTAAAACTTAAAGTAAAACAACACTTTGGTTTTAAAATATATTTTTGAAATGAACCAAAATAACTTATTCTGTAATCGGACAGTGTTGTCAGATTTTTTATTTTTTCCTAATTACTTGATACAGAAAACATTTTGTTTTTTTTTAATTGTCTACTCGAGATTTGTTTGGCGGTTGGCGTCCCTAATCGTGTGGCGCCCTGGGCAGCTGCAGGGATTGCCTGAGCCTATGACCAGCCCTGGCTTTAAACAGCTGTAACTCGTGAACCATTCATCGTATGAAGGTCACTTGGAAGCTCATTTTACAGATAATTTAATCTTCCTCAAAAAAACCTTTAGTGTCATTATTAGCTAACCCAATAAAAAAATAGCTATTTGTCAAAATGCACTAGAAAATAACAATTTTTCATGTTTTCCCTTTTATCTGCACATATTCAAAATTTGATTCTCTTTAACTTTCATTAGATACACTAGTGCGTACAATCTATGGTTTTCGAGTTTTTATCGATTGTATCATGGATCAAGTGTTCTGATAGCGTGCTATAAAGATGTTTAAAAATTCATATCAATATTGCCAATATTGATCGAATGGAAATGAAATTGTTCGTAATCGAATTCTCTACAACTTTCATTTGAAACATTTTGTGATCTGAATGACCATTTTCGAGATTTTAGCGAAAAACGCGCGCGTTTCAGTTAGGTCGCAAAACTGTCAAAATTTGAAAAAAATCTATCTCGGCTCCAATAGATCATACGAAATTAAAAAAAAACGAAATTGTTCTGATTTTTATTACCTATAATTTTCCTGTGTATGTATTTTAAAAACAGATTTTTTTTACCTATTTGCTCCCCCCTCCCCTCCATCTATGGGTGAGGACTTTTAATATGTTAAAAAGTATCACAAAATAAACCTGTTCTCAAAATTTCAGCCCGCTCTGAATTATTTCCTTCAAATTTTACCATTGTACTGTGCTATTAAATAGTACAATAACTTGCCAAATGAAATAAAAAAATGTTAATCAATCACGTTTTCTACGAATAGATGAGCTAATTTAACTGCCTCAAAATGACAATTAAAACTTTCTTTTCATGTTAGTAGCTTTATAATGATTGATTGTAAGTATATGATAATAATAACTAAGTGTGCATGTTTATATCTATATACAGATATAGTTCCATCACATATCAAACGTGGAAGTACTCAGGAGAGCAAACAGCCTTCCAATTGAGGTGCTTATTTCAAGAGCACGCCTAAGATGGGCAGGTCACGTTCATCGTATGCATGATAACCGCCTTCCTAAATGTACACTTTATGGTGAATTGCTAAGCGGTAGAAGAAAGCGTGGAGGTCAACGAAAGAGGTTCAAAGACGCTCTCCATGAAAATTTAAAATCCTGCGGTATTGCAGACGAGCAATGGGAACAACTTGCAGCGGACAGAACCGAATGGCGAGGGGTTGTGGCCAGCTATCAAGGAAATGTTGCTGCAAGAAGGCCGAATCCAAGACCTAACCAGGTCTATGTTTGTCCTGATTGCGGTCGACATGTGCTCTCCCGAATTGGCCTCTATAGCCATAGTCGTGTGCACCGTAGATGAATGGGAATTACAATAGACTACACCTTTTACTTGTTTTTTATTGTACGCAATTTATCGACTGTAACATTTCTATACTCGGACTCGAGTAACGGCTAATAATAATAATAATAATACAGATATGTGTATTATTTTCGTTTTATATACATGTAAACGTGTTGTTTTAAAGTTACACATCCAGTACTTATGACTGCTTGTTGGCATCATATTCTATGTAAATAATTTATCTGCTAAATAAAGATTATCATTATTAACGTAGAAATATTTATTTGGATTACATGCAATGAAAGCTAAGAACTTCGACTTCATGGTTTTTTATTGAAACCGATATTCTAATTAGTAATGTCACAATTGCCATAAACACAGAAACGGCTTTTGCTCGGCCCCTAATTGACCAAAATTGATCAGATTTTTTACATTGAAGATTTTGAAAGGTTTTTTTCAAAATACGTACCTATATCACATTTTGTTTAGATGAAAATGGGGGTAAAATAAAAGAGGATCAAAGAACATTCAGGCATTCTTAAAAATTGAACCAAATGTGCATTTTGTAAAAATAATGCTTTTTTGACTGTTCTATTTGACTTACAGAGTCCACGTTAGATACATTCAATTGTCTCATAGATGCGCTTTATTGTCACCAACTTTGGTAAAATCACTTCCTCTTATATTGAATTTTCCGACCAATTTTAGTGTTCTTTAATTTTTTTTTCAACATGGCCTTTGAATATCTTGCAGCTCTGGATTTTCTTAAGAATTTCATTGCAAAAATGCCAATGTTTCTGTTATTCCAATTTGATTACTAGAGCAATATATTATGCAGATAAGTAGAATATTCATATAACCGTGTCAGAAAAGTGCATATAACTTTTAGCGCTCCACTTTTTGGAGAAAATTTTTTTTTCGTAATCAGGTCAAAATACATAAGAATCATCAATAAAACTCCTTTCCTCCTGGAAAGTTGTCCCAAAAAGATCAATTCGATTGTACTATAAGTATATATTTAAAGCGATCTTTTTTGTACAGAAGTTTGTGTTCCATAACATTGATGAATCGGTATTGTGTCTAAACTACTATCTGGTCTATAAAAAAGGAAAAGGCAGATTATTTTTAATGGCCATTAAAAGCAACTAGAGAAAGATCTTTAAATACAACATTTTCCACAGTTTTGTCATAATTATTTAAAATTAAAATATTAATCCATAGGCTGGTGCCAAAGCAGATTTTGAAATCTAAAAAAAAAAAAAAATATTGACAGGCAAGGACCAGTCGGAAAATTTAGTTAAGGTTATAATTAAGAGAAAAAACAAAAAATTAAACACGAGATAAAGTGAAATTGTGAAATGGGGGTGCTCTTTATAGGTTGAAAGTGTTTTTTGCGATTGTAGGCGAAACAATTCTCCTAGCGGAATATGTTCTTCACAAAAGTTATAGATAATAAAAAAAAATCTAAAACTCTCATGTAAGGCATTTTTCAACATAACCTCACATTTTCCGAGAAAATGGAAAACCGATTTTTCAATTTTTTCCCTCGTAAAAACAACTCAATTTACATGAAATTATGTGAATTGTGTGCAATGGTTATTTGGTCTGCATGTTTGAAAAAAAATACTAGCTGGCTTGATAAATTTTTGTTGCTGAATAATGCATAACTTAAAAGATTTTTTATTAGTTATTTATTTAAACGTTTCAGAATGGTTTTCGCCACTTTCTTCATTTAAATTCATTTTCAATATTCATTCAACAATATTACATTGAAGTAAATTCTGTCAATGAAATTAAACCATTATTTAGATTAAAAAATTTAAAAAATTGGAAATATTCTTCCTATATTATCAAAAATGTGTGAAAAAATTGTTTTTGATGTGATAGCTAATTATGTAAATAATAACAATTTCCTACCACCTCGCTTTCGAGCTAATTTAAGTACTTGCTCTGCACTTACTAGAATCGCAACTGATGTTACATATGGAATTGATGAATCAAAAGCAACTTGTTTAGTTCTCTTAGATTATAGCAAAGCTTTTGATCTGATAGATCACAACTTACTTATTGCTAAATTGAAGTTTTATAATTTTTCTGACAGTGTGCATTTGGTTCACTAACTACTTAATAAATAGGATGCAATACGTTGTAGTTGATGACATTAGGTCCGACCCCATTGTGGTAAAATGTGGTGTTCCACAAGGTAGCATTCTGGGACCAATGTTATTTAATATCTTTACAGTCGATTTACCAGCAAAAATACACCACTGTAATATTTATATATATGCAGACGACACACAGATATTAAAGTCATTTGAACCATCATTGGCAAATGTCGCTTTGCATGAAGTAAACTCTGATCTAGAGAGAGTATTTTTTAGGTCCAATAATAATGGATTTCGTATTAACTGTTATTTGATTATTGGCACGTCAAAAATAAAGTTATGTTGTTCAATTTCACCACAATTCATATTAATAATATGGAGATTCCACATAAAGAATATGCTAAAAATTTAGGAGTTATTTTTGATGAGTCCTTAAACTTTGAAAGACCCATGTGGACTTCTTGTGTGATGTGGGGAGTTGATGAGTGTTGCCATGCATCAATTTCTCCATGTCATGTGGGGGGGGGAGTCTGTGCGGGGTCATTCGCAGCCGTTTCGGGTTGAATCGGTTCTCTCTATATGTTTTTCGTTTTTAAATGTTTGTTAGGATAGTATAAGCTCTTTATTAATGTTTACTGTAAACATATTTGTTTTTTGTTGTATATGTGTATCTATATACAGTATGTCCGCGGATGGGGTTAACAATAGGTGTAATGGCTAAAATTTTTCACATTTCGAGAAAATGTTATTCTTTATAAAAGTTTTTGCTTGATAAAAAAATAGTAATGACGTTGAGAAAAATTATATTTTTTATGCAGGTTGTTTAAAAATTACAAAAACTTAAAATTCCACAAGAGTAAACTAGTTCTATTTTTTATTGTGGAACAAAACGTGAAATAAAAAAGTTGTTTCAAATTATATGTTCTATCTAATTCCAAAATTTCATTTGAATATTGCAATATTTCCGAAATAAGTGATTTTTTAGTAAAATAGTTATAGTTTTTGCTACATTTTCTATTTAGTTAATTGCATTCGAACAAGGCGAATACATATCAGATAGACAATTCTGAATTTATAAAATAAATACATATTTGAAGGTTCTGAATATTCTCAGAATAATGAAACTACCATGATTATTAGTGTATAATGTATTATTTCTGACTTTATTAAATATTACAATTCAAAAATTCCTCCTCCAAATTGAACACGTTTCCAATCTTTTCCGAATGTTGTGGAAACTACTTCTAACTTCCTCAATGGAAATTGATTGCACAGCTGCCGAAATGCGCTGCTTTAGAATGTCAACGTCGTTGTCTATGGGTTGTCGGTAGGTAATTTGTTTTAGACGCCCCCAGAGAAATGTATCCGCAATTGTCAAATCTGGACATTTTTTGGGGCTACAAAACTGGACCATTTCGACCAATCAATTGTCGTCCAAATTTTCTATTAAGCCAATTACGTACTACGCAGGCATGATGTGCTGGACATCCATCATGTTGAAAAACATTCTATTGCGATATTCCAATGGCAAGTCTTCCAGCTGATCAGAAAAGAAGGTATTAAGCATATGCAAATATGAATTACTATTGCACGTATTTTCAAAAAAGTATAGCCCTATTATGCCATGATATGAAATGGTATACCAGACATTAATTTTGTTTACATATTACCTTCCGGTGGAAATTCTAAATTCGGGGTTAGTCTCACTCCAATACCGAACATGTTGTGAAGCTACAGTCCCATTTGTTGAGAAGGTTGATTCGTCGGAGAACATGATAAATTTATAAAAATTCGTGTTGCCACTTAAAATTTCATTTCCAACACATAAACAGAAATCCAGTCGTTTTGCTTCATCTCCCCCTTCTAAGGTATGGTTAAAATGTGGTTTGTACGGAAATATTTTTTTTTCTTTCAAAATTTTTTGAATGCAAGTTTTCTTAACCACCTCCAAAGGCCGGGCTCGGTTTCGTAATGAAAGTTGTAGATTCTCAGCAACAGATGCTAACACTAATGTTGTGGCAGCGTATTTTGGTCGTATGTTTTTTCTTTTTCTTTACGTCTAGCACTGAACCGGTTTTTTAAAATTTTTTCACCAATTTATGAACTGCCGTTCTCGAAACATACACATTGGGATATTTCTCACTGAATTTTTCAAGAACGTAACGGTATGAACTTCCACCGTTTCCATAACACTCTACTAAGAAAATTCTTTGCTGGACTGTTAACATTTATAAAATATTTTTTAATTCAAATATGTCATGATATGTAGACATAACTAGGTAACAACACAACTAACAATCAAATAGAACATTACAAGATTTATGCAGATTGTTCCTAAAATAGGACTCCAAATTTTTATAGGGTACAACCCCTTTATTTGTCGAAATAAAACAAAATTTTTAAATAATCAAAATTTGACAAAAACTGACAAACATTTTCTCAAAAATTCACTTATTTCGGAAACACTGTACATTCAAATGAAATTTTGGAATTGGATAGACTATAGAAAAAGAGAAAATGTAGCAAAAACTATAACTATTTTACTAAAAAATCACTTACTTCGGAAATATTGCAATATTCAAATGAAATTTTGGAATTGAATAGACTATATACTTTGAAACAACTTTTTTATTTCACGTTTTGTTTCACAATAAAAAATAGAACTAGTTTACTCTTGCGGAATTTTAAGTTTTTGTAATTTTTAAACAACCTGTATAAAAAATATAATTTTTCTCAACGTCATTACTATTTTTTTATCAAGCAAAAACTTTTATAAAGAATAACATTTTCTCGAAATGTGAAAAATTTTAGCCATTACACCTATTGTTAACCCCATCCGCGGACATACTGTATATAATACAATAAATGTTTTTCTATTCTATTCTAAATAATAAAATTTTTTTAAAAAATTCATGAGTCACTTTTTTGGTTTTCTCAATTTTAAACGGTTTAATGAAAAATAAACAATCAACATATATAGACCATTTTAAAGTAGACAACGGTTAAAATGAGCCCAGATAGAATATTTAAATCAGTAAATGTAAATATCTCGGAAATTACTTGTTGTTTCCCAGATTACAAAAAAATCATGCTTATTCGATGCAACAAAAAAGGTTTACTTTCACATAATTACATGTAAATTGGATTATTTTTACGAGAATAAAATAAAAAACCGAAAAATTGGTTTTCCGCCGTTTTCTCAGAAAATTTGAGGTTATATTGAAAAATGCCTAATTTGAAAGTTTTAGATTTTTATATTATCTACAACTTTTGTATAGGATATTTTCCGCTAGGAGGTCACGTTTCGCCGAACATTTTCAACACCTAAACAGCACCCCCATTTCACAATTTTACTTTATCTCATGTATAATTTTTGTTTTATCTCTTAGTTATAACCTTAACTAAACTTTCCGGCTGGTCCTTGCCTATTAATATATTTTTTTTTAAGTTATTGGCAGTCTACCAGCATTTTACTAAATTACATTATTCAGAATCGGTGCCAGGGAAACTAGTTTCTTCTGGGGTTTGAGAGGAAGGGGGAGTCTCATCGGAATGAAGGCAGGCACCTACAGGACAGTGGCAGGACTTTTGTGTGGCAGTTTTATGGGAATCAGTGATAACTTGAAATGGATCTTTAACTTCGACTTCACTGGATTCTATTACCTGCTCCTGCGGCTTTTCCTCCAACTTCTCTTGCTTGTCTGAAACAAATGAGGTAGCTGATGATTTTATGGAACCCCATGCTTCTGAAAAGCTGCTGGGGATTTTAGGTAAAGATGGCAGTTCCAACGGTGGGTCGCCTTTCTTAACTGCAAATGTTTATAAAGCATTATTGCCTCTAGAATTCGAACATAACAATATTAATAATAATGTAACTTTATTCAAGTGGGGCTCGTTCTCAGACTGATTTTATTCAACCTGAAATGTTTACAACAAATATAAAATTACTATACAGTGCAGTCCATAAGAATGGAATAAATTAATTTCAAGGGTAAATGGATTGAAACAGGTCAATTTTCAGTTTAAAATTGTCAATTTTTGGCATGAAAATACACCCCCACGTTCACTCCTTAATTATTACTATTTCCACGAAAATTTTGGGATTTTGATTCTCTATTCAGCAGTATAAAGTTTTTTAAATTTGGGACATTAATTACTGAGAAAATTAATTTTGGAAATGTAAAATTTTGTTAATGTTTTATAAACTCAGACTCAGGCTTAATATGATTAGATCAAAGAAATTTCATATAAAAACAAAATATTACCTATCTAAAGCTACTATCTGTTATAGATATTACTTTTTCCATTTTCTTAATGCTATAAAAATAACTTTTAAAATATACGGGAGTCTTTCCTGTGTGTTACATACATACACAAATGAGTTTGCAGTCTGCGAAACGAGTGACAATGAATGCTGTCTTGCGTGTTATATGGCTTAATGCGCAAACTATTTTATTTACTTTATCCAGGGCCTTGGTCCTGTGTCTACTAGTCGCGACGAGTACTGCGCATATCCGATGCACCGATGTTATATTATTATTCTCAAATGGAGTGTTCGAGTTGTCAGTTATCTGATTTTTTAATTAAAAATTTAAACAAACTCGATATTTTCAGAATATAAATACTAAATGGTTGTCAGGAGCGAAATAAAAGAAAAAGCGCCTTCATTTGTGAGGGTTTTGACCCTTGAAAATTGAAAGCTGTCAAGTCAGATAGATAGATAGATTTATTCTGTTTAATTAGGCATACTACAAATAATATAGTATGTGTAAAACAGGTATATTTTAGACACCACAAACTAAGGTAAAAAATAGTAACTGCACAAGCAAACACTTATTGTAAAAACATTAAAGTATGATTTTACATTACAACTCACCAATTGGTTAAAACCTAAAACTATCAATATTAAAAGCCTAGAATTCTTGAAGAGAATATGGCTCTATATTGCAAATATATTGAAAAGATTGTTTTTTGAAGACCTTTGAAGAAGTAATGCCTTTAAGAAAATTAGGAAGTAGATTAAAATATTTAATTGCTAAATAAAAAGGTCCCTTCTCAGTGATAGCTAGACGATGTTTAGGAAATGCATAAATGTTCTTATGCCTTGTATTATGAATGTGATCAAAGTTTGAAATATTGAATTCAGCTTGATGATTTTTTAAATACAACAAGCATGAGTATATATACAGTCCCCATATAGTAATTAATTCATTTTGCTTAAAATAGCCCCTTCATGAACCGTTGAGCTTTATTTTATAAATTATTCTTAATGCTCTTTTTTGTATTTTGAATATTTTATAAAGGTCAGAGGAACCACCCCAAAATTGAATTGCATATTTTGCCATAGAGTAAAAATTTGCATAGTAAAATATTTTCAATGTTGATGCATCAAACAGTTGTGACAGTATCCTAAGCGCGTAATATGATTTGTTAAGTTTATTGATGGTTTCATCTATATGCAAAAACCATTTCGTATTGCTATCGATACCTAGTAACTTTGTGGAGTTTGCATTTAAAATTGGAACTTCTTTTGACAGTTGATTTTATACAGCTCGATTTAGACTCGTTTAATATAAGTTGATCAAGATAAAACCAATTCTTTACATTTTGCCATAATTGAGAGAGCTCTTGGGCTATTTGTTCTAATGTTTTACCCCCTGTTATGAAATTGGTATCATCAGCGTAATAAATTATGGTTGTTTTAGTATTATTATCTGTCACATTCACGAGATCATTTATGTAGATTATGAACAAAAGTGGTCCACAGACACAACCTTGAGGCACTCCATAATTTTGACTAAGAGTGCCAGAGTCATATTTATTACCATTAACTGATATTACTGTCCTTTGTTTTCTATTTTGCAGATATGAATTGAACCATTGAAGACCGGTTCCTTGCACACATATTTGTTCTAACTTATTAAGCAGATGATTATGATTCAATGTAGTTAAGGCTTTGGATAAGTCAAGAAACAGTCCGCAAACGATTTCTTGACTATCCAAACCCTCCAATATTGTATTTACAAAATAAAAAAGAGCTGTTGTAGTTGATTTTTCCTTCACGAAGCCATGTTGAAAATTATTGAAAAATTTAATGTTTTTTGTATAATGGTGGTATAATTGCTAATTTCAGAGATTCTAGAAATATTCCTTGACATAATGAAATGATGCATTAAATATATTCTCAAGCAGTACTGCTAGAGTAGTGTCTATACATTTTTTTAATAAACTAGGTGAAACACCGTCAAAGCCACTAGAGGTTTTTGATTTAAATCTTTTTACTATCTCGCTTGATGATGTAGGGTGTATAAACATAGATTCTTTAATCGTCTTAATAGATTTGTTGTGGTCTGTGCTTACATTATAGTAATTTAAATTTGCTATTAGCTCAGGAATAGCTTCAACAAAGAATGAATTAAATTTATTTGCCAAAACAAGTGGATCTCTAGATGGTAATTTGTTATTTGGCTTGTTACCAACTGTTGAGTTAACTAGACCCAGAAGCGTAACTAGTCTTCATGGGGCCCTGGGGCGACATACATTTTGGGGCCCCTATAGAAAATAGTGATATGCAAAATGAACATAAAACAAACATTAATATGAAAATTCTCAAACAGCAAAAAGTATATTCTCAAACATAAACAACATAAATGAATGAGATCCGATTAATCGCTTAAAGAAAAATAATGATAATTATTCTCTATTAAAATTCTACTGGTAAAGTTATTTATAATTTCAGTCAGATCCATTTTGGAAGCACTTTCTGATTTGATTGATAACAAAGCTAATTGGCTCAATCTCTGTTGACCCATAACAGATCTTAATAATTTTTGATTAGCATTAGTTTGCTAAAGGAGCGTTCTGCACTTGCCACAGTTACTGGAAGTGTAAAAAACAATATAAACGCTATGAAAACATCAGCCATGTCACTTTCAAGCGTGCCAAACTGTTTAATTATCAGTTCAAAATAATTTCTGATAGTCATACTTTCAATCAAATCATTTTTATCTAAAGTGAGTATATGAATATATTGATCAGTGAAAGTTTAAGATAGTAGTTCTGAATATTTTTTGAAATCTTTGTATTAGTTGCTTCATGTAAATCAATATTATTCTTTTGTAATACTCGTATTTGTATAGAGACAGTAAAGATATGATGCAAGTGACATGATAGAAAGCAAACTTGGTTTTGATTGTTCTCATCGACCGCATCCCGCGATCCACTCGAGAAGCTCGCGGTCGCTAGGGGAAAACGGAAAGTTCCGAGTTGATGCATACAGTAGAAACCACACCACTGCGAATGCGAACACGAAATTATTAATATTTCGGAGGGCCAGGTGGACCGGGGCCCCGGGCAACTGCCCGAATTGCCCGTGCATAGCCATGCCTCTGACTAGACCTCGCATACATTTAGATTTATTATTGGCATTATTGATAATGTTCTTATAGTATTCACTTTTAGCTTTTTTCAGTTTCTCACAGTAAATATTTTTTAAATGATTATATACTTGTTTGTACTGAGAATCTATATTACTAATATCCTCCAGAAGCGTTAGTTTATTTTTAATATCAGTTAGTCCAGGTTAAACCAGTCCGATTTCCGAGGGCGGCGAATTTTCCTCTTTCTTAATGGGAAATGTTTGCAAAAGGCATGTTTTATTGTTTTTAAAAATTCATCTGTTTTGTCATTCACAGAATTTAAGTTATATATACTAGACCAGTTTGTTTTACTCAACTTGTCAATGATGTTGTTTACATTTCTTTCATTATATGACCTCATATTGTACTGTATTTTTTTAGCTATCACTGAACAGGTAAATACCTGTGCTCTATGGTCAGATAATGCCGATTGTAAAATGTCAGTTTCATGATCGGAACATATATTTGTAATTAAGTAATCAATAATTTTTTTACTTGTTGATGTAATTCTTGTATAATTCTTTATTGTGATACTCTGACTGATAAACCATAGGAATCAATTAAACTTGACAATGAGTAAGTATGTGTGACATGATCTCTTTTTAGATTTGTTGAAAATCTCATACATGCATTTTGCACCACTTGTATTGCAAATAATGGGCTGAAAAACATGAACCATATTTACTACATACAATAAAAGGATAAAACAAAATTTATAAAAAATCTCGGTCAAAAGTCCAACAAGGAAAAAAAATTGCAATTGTCCAAATTTTCGTAAGTCACAAATGCTTCCTATCCTATAACGTATAGTAGATCACGTCTATGAAAAAAAAAACTGCAGAAGGGGATGTTCTATAGAATGACCTTTTTTTCTTGTGGACAATTCTTCTCTCTAGCACTTCAGAGAAATAAACAGGAATCATTTGATCAGTGCCGGATTAACCCCAAGGTAATGAGGCATTGCCTCGGGGCCCCCAACAAGTTGCCTTGAAAATTTATTTAATTACAAATGAAATGAATGCTTACTATGGTGAGGATTATTATCGACATCTAAAAAAAGAGGTCCTCATGATTTACAGAAGCCTCCACCACAATTTTGGCTACAGACCCGTTAATCCGGCCCTGCATTTGATCAACGATCCTAATGCGTGAAATACACAATCCTTCAAAGAGATGTAAAACTTCACGATTCTTCATAAAAGGGCCCTTTAACCCCTGTTGTATTCTAGAAATGTCTAAGACCTTTAGTGGCTTTCAATAATCAGACAAAATTGTGTCCTTCATCTGCATTAGCTTAATATTAGAATTACCAATGGAACTAAATTTTTCCATCATCCTGAGGTACATGAAGATACTGATCTGTGTATTGAAACATCAAACGTAGACACTCGACCTGACAAATGTCAGCACATGTTTAAACAGTTAAAATGCTAATATACAAGTTCAGAGCTTAACTTAAATTAGTTACAAACCTCCATAAATAAAGTTATATGCAATGGTAAAATATTTCCTGCTTTCTTCAAGAGTAATTCGTGAATAGTCTGAGGCTTCATGAGGATAACATACTGCTGCCATACCCAAAGCTCCCGTTGCTGCATAAAAAGTTTTTTTAATAATTCCACCACGAAGTCCAAAAATAAAGCCTGTCAGTGCTCCAATTCCTATTGCACCTGCTTTTGGCGTCGTGTTCTGTTCTTCTTGTAAATAACTAAGAACCCCTAGTCAAATTTATAATAAATTTACCGTAGTGGGATAAATTTGTTACAAATTATAATTACCTTCCATATTTTCTTTCAATTTACCGAATTGTTCGTTTCCCACTTTTTTATAACCTTCAAAATCTTCATAATATTTATTATATGTTATCCTAGTGTTTCTAAATGCATTTTCTATATAGCCTAGAGTAGGGTCTTCTTCCTGGCATTTGGTGGTAACTACGCTGTCGTTCTTTGGTTCTGGCGTATAAATTGGAAGTTCACTAGGCCTGCAAACTGTACTGGTACAAACAGTTTCTTCATCTTGTGATTTTCCTTTACGCTCGACTACAACGGCGGCGGCGGCTGGTAAAAGACAATTTCTAATTACCTGCAATTTGTACAAGGATTTTTAAATCGTTGTATTACCTTAATATTATAACAGTATTAAATTGCGACGAACTTGTACTCTTTGCTGTACTTACTTTATTATAAAACATCGTTAGAATAATTAGTATAAGTGTGATTATTTATAAGAATGAATTACATAAAATTTGACAGTTCTAGTATCAGATGACAACCGTAATAAATAAGTGGTGTGGTGTGGACACTGGACCATAGATTTATGATATGGATGAGAAACTCCTACTTTCGAACAATACCTGTTTGGGTTCGTGCTACGAACACCTGCGGCGCCACCAGTTTGCGCGGTCGGCGTGAACATTTCAATTCATTTTGGGATTTGAATGAAGGTAGATTTAGTGAATCACATTTTGCTATCCAATTTCTTGTTGAAAACTATTTCTTATCTTTAATTCAGCAGTAAATAGTTGTCATGACTCGTTGTTATGTGTTAGAATGCAATTGGTAGAAACTGCGGTGATACATCTAACAATACTATATAATTAAAGACAAAAAATATTTTTGAATAAAAATTTGGCACAAAATATAACCGACTAAATGCACATTGCTTAAATAAAATAAGAGATATCGCATGACGAAGTATATTTTAAAATTTACTCGGGCGTTTAATAATTAGCTCGTAAAGTTTTTGTTGCGTTTTTTGACTGCCCAGTAAATATACACCCGACTATATCACAATGGCATCGACACTAACAAAAATAATAAAATATATTATGATTGATGTGTCACTGGTGAGAACCATATTTACAACGGGAAAATCAGTCGATTACTTTTTGGCTGCCGCAATAATAGTACTATAGTTATAAAGAACCCAGTACTGAATAAAATGTAACGAGTAGTTCCGAGTATATAAAAGTACTTAGTATTCGCATCATTAGACCGTACGGCACCACATTACTGCATTGTAAAATATTAAATTTTACATTTTGCACGTTCTTTAGGTTTTGACGTGGATACAGGAAAAATTATAATAAAATACTGTGAAATTAAAAATATTATAGATATATACATACCCTTAAACACTTGAAATGATGTAACATGCTCTTGAAATATCACGTAAGACTAATTTTTTCATAAGTAATTTTTTTAGATAAACGTTTGACAAATTTTTTTTAATATTGATTCTTAGTGTCAGCTAAGATTAAATCGTAATTGCCTTGTAACGTTGTAACTTTAACGTTCTGACTCTATACCAGTTATGCATACCATAGATTAAAGAGTTATATGTAGATATGCATACTCTCAGGCTCTTTCATGGTTGGGTACAGTTTTGTTTGGCAGTCAAAAAACGTATCAAAATTTTTACGACCTCATTAAAATACCATTCCATTACTCTCTGTGTTATTTCGGCCACAAATTGAATTACTTATCTTTATAGGTTTGTTTGATGAGACCATGGTTCACCAACGTTAATAAGTAGCTCGTAAAGTTTTTGTTGACTTTTTTGACTACCCAGCAAAACTATAACTATACCCGACTATAACGCTGTCGATGCAACGGAGAACGTTCCTTTTGTAATCCCAAGAAGAACTTCCCGTGTAATTCGCTTTCCTATCTGCGTCAGACCGATGTGAATATTTATATCCAAAATAGTATAATTAACGAATGTGTTTTAAAATAAGATAAAAACTGAAAATAAGCAGAGAATTTTTATGTACATCTTCCTTGGTTTCTTTAATTTAAGAGTTTTTAATTTTAAAATGTTCTCTTGCAACGTACTCATCGCTTCTAAATTTGCTTTTGGTTATAAATGAATATAATTGTAAAAACTTTATTAAGTAGGTATATGGTACAACTAAGTTCTACATTTGAATTTAGTTTGACACCTCGAGGGACATTTACAACCTCTTGTTCGAAACTCGGAGGGAATTATCAGTTTCTTAAAAGTCTGGAAAAAAAATGCCATTAGCTCCTACTAATATTGTCTTTAAGAAATATCCATTTTGTCCTTCAATAATTGAAGGACAAAAAATATATTGCAAAATACGTACTTTGTAATGGCAAATGAATGTAATTGTGGTGTAAAATATACTCACATAAACCCATGAAATACCGCAGTCTAAAATAGGTCCAGGATCAAAATCTAGAGGGTCTTCTATCTCCTCAGAAAGTTTATCATCTCCAAGAAGGTACCCAATCGCATCAAATATGAACGAAAACATTATTTGTTTCGCTATACGTTACAATGAGATTTGAACTTTTTAAATTTTGGCATGGCTAATGCCTATATGAGTTGACTTTTGACAATGACATTGTGTTTCCAATATTGTTTGTATGGGTTGTTCCATGGTGTAGTTGGGCACACAAAATGCAGGTTTTGGGGGACTTTGTGAGGACCCACCTGGAATCTTCCTTTACCGGGTGGGCCAGCACGCGACTGACACAATGTTGCAGTCGGAAAATCAAATTGTGTTGTAAGAAACAAAAATACGTGCAGCAGGAAAAAATATTCTGCTGGAGAGAAACGGAACAAAAATTAAAATTGTCAAAAATTTCGCTACAAAATTATTATTTTTTTATTTCGGATTTTCCTTCGTTCTCGACCGCAGATTCATCACTTGCTAGTAGATGTCTAATTACAGAACCTCGGAGCAGGAGTATGATCAGTGATCAGATTAGGGGTCGGGGGTAATTAGAGTGGTGGGACGCAATTACCGTGGTGGCCGGTGGGGGCAATTAGAGAGTAATTAAGGGTAATTTAGGTACAAATAAGGGTAATTGAGGATAATAAGCGGTGATTTAAGTCAAAATAAGGATAACTAAGGGCAATTTGATTGAAAATAATAGTAATTAAGATTAATTAAGGGTAATTTAGGTCAAAATAAGGGTAATTAAGTTAATATAAGGTTAACTAAGAGTAATGAAGGGTAATTTAGGTGAAAATAAATGTAGTTAAGGATAATTAAAGCAATTATTTTATTGTTCTATTTGTATTTTTATATTGTTAGGAATAAAACAGAAACAACATAATAACAACAACAAAATGAATATTTTATTACATATTCCCGATTACATAACTAAAGACATTTATATTTAAATCTACAATATATTTGTATAGAAAATGATTTGCGAAAGCACAATGACAATTATTATTATACTGATGATGCATAGTCAATGATTTAATGCTAGGTAGAAGCGGTGAACAGTCATCATGATCTAAAATTTTAATCCACTGCTGATATTGTAGTAGGCAATTCTTCTTCACCGCACCCTTGCATAGTATTATAAACATTGTCTAATGGTAAATTAAGTTGATGGTTGTTGTGGTGAGGGTAAATTTATGATCCACCTATTCGTCTATCTATCCGTCCGTATACAGACAGTTGCACAATTATAGTATCTTTGTATTTTTATTATGATGAAAACCAATGGTGTAGCGATGCTGTCACGGGTTTGGGTTCGAAAGGTTTTTCCGTGGGCCCCCAACCTACCTGTTCTTGCGGGCTGTTTAGAGGAGCCCCGTAACACGTTTTTGCTCATTTGCCTACCATATATGTGTATTTTCCATAATTTTGAGTTTGAATAAAAACACACTCGTCAATATTATTTATTTTATAACAGATAACAGTCGACTTATATAAAAAGAGGAATATAAAATATTCTCATACAAGCTGACGGCAGAAATAAAGTAAAACAACATTCTTCATAGAGATGCAAAATACTTAACTAAGCAAAAAACTTTTTTCTTGTTTAGCATTAGCAAAATTAGTTACTAATTCAGAAAAATCCAAATTAATGCTGAATTTGATAATCTTTCTTGATTCATACTATTTCGGAATTATCGGAAATATGTTTTAATTATTTTTAATTTAGAAAAACTGTTTAGCTGCTGCTATTGTGAATAAGCGGGGAGACTAGAGAGAAGGAGACCAATCTCCATACATGAGCCGTTGCTCAAAAGGTGAGGATAATAAGGATTCACGTAACGCGTAGTGTTAGGTGTTTTGTAAAACCTTTATCGTCATCGATGTTCGGGACACGCTTAGACCATTAAATGTGCCGCTTGCGCTATAAATGGACTGCTCTTACATTAACGAAAGCTATTCTTATGTTATAAGAGATAGAAAATCCCAACTATCTCTATTCAAACGGAAATAGTATGACGTCATAAACTTTTGTCAGTCGTAACCACGTTGCCAAATTTATGCATATTCCTCAGCTGATGATTGACATCCATATTTTAATGAAATTTGGATAAATAATCTGCAGCTTCAGCAGTACTTTTTTACAGATTTATAGATTGAAAATAAAAAAGAATTTGGATGATACAGTTTTGACAATCATTTTAATAATATCCAAATGACATGTTTTGAAAAACTCCTAAGAAACGAAATGTTATGGCTCTTGGCATCAATGTTATTGTAACCTCAATTTGGGTCTATCACGAATGAAGTCAAGAAGTGGTCATACGATATTTTCAACATTTCTACATTTTCTTCTATATTATAGTTTGTTAAGGTAAGTTTTATGACCATATTTGTATGCCTGTTATAAGGCCCTATGAAAATAAAGATATTATTTTTATCATTTATCAAACATCCCTCCAAATTTCAGACTCAACTCAGTATGCATTTCCGTGAGAACAAGGAACAACCAATATCGTGTGCTTTGTCTAACATTATATTTTCAGCACATTGAAAGGTATACGAATGAGCAGTCTATTATAGTGTAAGCGGTACTTGATTGGTCTAAGGGGACACGCGAACAAGGTTTGTAAAGTAAGCTAGGTAGCATGGTAACTTTCGACCAATCAGAGATCACTATTTAAAATGCGGGAACGCGTCACTCTGCCTGCTCATTCGAATTTCTGGCATTCAAACCATTAGTATAGAAGTATAATTAATTATGAATTTGAATTTTGTATTTTGTACTTTTTAATGTACAAGCACAAATTAATAAATTGACTTTTTTGATTAATGATTATATTAACATCGATAACGTTTTCCTCGAAATTTAATAATTAAAGAGAACACCCACAATGAATTCAAGAAGCTGTGGGATGAAACAAACAGCTATCAGCTTGCTAGGGAATTACTAAAATACCCCAACAAGAGTACAGCAATGGACTACCTGCAAATGTCCAGAAGGTACGTTTTATAACGGGAATCCAAACTGGGCACTGTCCGCTAAGAAAACATTTCCATAATATGAGATTAAGCGAAATACCTCTCTGTAGAGGTTGTGAACAAGAAGATGAGACAGTTCAACATGTACTTTGTGACTGTTCTGCTGTCTCATCAATTCTATAATTAGAGAATCCATCTTGGGGGAACGCTGGCCTACTTTGACCGATGTAAGAGAGATGCCCCTAGGTCAATGTGGTCTAAGTGCTGTGGCTCAATAATTCTTATTGACCACCCTCCCAATCAATTCCAGAGTCTAGGGGGGAGGGGGTTGTGAACGTAACATCACGAAAATGTAAGTGGAGGATTTTACAATAAAAGGACCACGTTTTCGTTGCTTAATTTACAGTTTAAGGGTTCCAAATAAAATTTGAAATCTAAAATTGCCCCAAGAGAGGGTTAATTTACCCCTTTTTCGAGTTTAAAACAACGTTCCGACATTAAGGCAGATATTCTAGGAACATCTTATTTTTAAGACAACTAACAACTACCCAAAGTTTAAGGGTTCCAAATAAAATTTAAAATCTAAAATTGCCCCAAGAGAGGGTTAATTTACCCCTTTTTCGAGTTTAAAACAACGTTCCGACATTAGGGCAGATATTCTAGGAATATCTTATTTTTAAGACAACTAACAACTACCCAAAGTTTGGAATCTCTACGAAAAATTGTATTATTCTCCGCTATTTTCAATTTATCGTACTTCACTATTTGTTTTTTTGTCTTGTTGCAGCAGATGAATTAATTTATATACCGTTTTTGTCATGCGACTTGGTATTTCTACAGGGAAAGTTTATATGTATTTAAATTTTTGAAGTTCGGCTATCTGTAAAACCTGTTATTCTAAGCAAAACATTGAATTACCCTCTCTTAATTAATTTTGATTTTCTTGTGACCAATATCTCATATTTTGTCGGTTGTGAACCTAGACTCATCCGAAAATAAAGTCTATCCCAAAAAATCATTGTTTGGCCGCACGTTATTCTGTAAAATCCAATTGTAATAGTTCTTCCTGGGCTCGGGATCATTTTCATACAAGTGCTGGTGCTGGTATTTAAAAGATTTAGCTATATTCTTTATACAGAATTTGATTTGCTGTTTGGCGACTGAGTTCTAATTCAAACGCTTTTTGCCTTTTTTTCAATTTCCACTCAAGCATTAATAATAATAATAACCGTTCCTTCTTCAATAATACTACTTTCTTGGGGATAGTTGTTGATCTCTCCTCGGAATTAAAATAATTTTTTACAGGACTCTAGCAGGACATCGTTGGGTGTCTATAAGACGTGATATTTCACAGATAAGTATAAAATTGGTGAAAGTGCATCAGAAAAGTATATATGTAACATCAGAAGCTCCACATATTTTCGGACAAAAGATTTTTTTCGTAATCGGGAGTCGAGAGATCAAATTACATAAGAATCATTAATAAAAATTTTCTTGAAAAGTTGCCGCTCAAAAAAATTAGTTTATTTCTACTGTACTAATATTTTATAGTAGAGGAAATAATGCAAAAAGGGGTATAAGTTCTTAATGGTTACTACTTCAACACAAAGATATGAAACCTTTGGATTATGTTAAATTTCGGCAACATATAAAATGTATACATTTGAAAATTTAGTGCACTCATCCCGGGTAGGTTACAGCCCCATTTTACACCCCCAATTCAGTAACGCAAAGTTTGCAATGAAATCGGCTAAAATTCATATCATGGGGATTTTTGAAGTGAAAATTCAAAATGACGGGCCTAAAATGACGGACTTTAAAAATTAATTCCTTATTTACGCCGTTTCAGTCGATTTCACTGAAAAATATGTAGAGTAAAAAGGTGTTTAGAATACCATTTTGATAACCACATTATTCAACCCTTTCGCTTTTCCCCCGTGGAAAACTTCCTACGCCTGACCCTTTCTTTTGCAAAAATTGCGAAAAATACTTTTTAAAATTTTTTAAATTTTATTATAGTTTGATAATAATAGATTAATAAAGTTGAAATAACCAAAAAAACTTAACCCTAATCGTTCCAACCCTTTACTGAGGGTGAACATAGAATGACCTCCAAAGAAAATACAATTTTTCCTAAATTTTTAATACAAACTGATGGGGGAAAATATGGAAATATTATTAATAGCGTCTATTTTTATCAAATTATCATAAATAATGGATATCCACCCTTAAAAAATAGTTCAAATCGTGTTTAAAGGGCGGAAAAGCGCACAATTTCGTTTTGAAAAAATTGATTTTGCTACCAAAGGAGTGAAAATCATTTTTTTTAGGTCCGTAGAGTTTCTATGTAGTTTCTGTATTGCTTTGAACATGTCAGAGGATTTTCAACATTTCATTTTTGGTCAATTTTGTGGAAGAATTAAATGTGTCCTCCCTCCTAAACGTTTTTTTAGAACAAGGGATATTTACGCTGTTTCTATACATTTTAAGAAAAATATGATGGTTTAAAAATATTGAGAATACGTTCTTGCATAGGAACACATAATTTTAAAAATATTAGTCCTTAACCCTTTCGTTCTGTACTCGTAGAGGTAAACATGGCAGTCAAAAAATTACATTTTCAAAACGCGAAAACGCTCTCCGTTATTGATTTTTACCCTATACACAAGAGGAAGAGAAATTAGTAGAATGTCATTTTGTATCAGAATGCAAATTTTTGAACTACCATCAACTGACCCTTCCGTTTTTTTGTCTTGAATCACTTTTTTCGTTTTTAAGGATTCCATTGATATTAATGAGAGTAGAAAAGTGTTTAGAACGCGATTTGCACAAGAGAAAAGATTTTTCCCCATCATCATCAGTTTGTAGTAAAAACTTGTTGTTTGGAATATATTCATTTTAATTTGGATTAAAAGTAATCTTTTTTTTATCCACCGGGTATGTTTTAATAATGTAGAGTAAATTGGGAACGAATCGCTTCCAGACAATTTAATTTCAGGAAAAGATTATTTTTAAAAGTCTTGAGAGAACCATTTAGAACTCACTAATTTTATTTAGATGAATGAATAAATAATAAACTAGGACCGATAAAATTCAGTTATTTTCAAGTACCAGGTAAAGTTTTAATTACAAACTAATTGCAAGTAGTTTAAACAGCGAAAGTTAATTGTTTAAAATTAACGCTCGAAATAATCAATATAAACCGAATTCAAAAATAATAATTTGATTTAGCATTATAACTATTAATACCGGGGCTATTAAATTCGTTCTTTTTTGAAATCTATAAATATTTGATTTGCAACCGATTCCAGTTATTTAAATTGTCCAGAAATTATTGTTTATATCATGCTCGCGGAATGTGCGTCCGACAGGATGAATTCTAGCTTAGCACGGGGATATCTTGCCTATGCCTTCTGCTAAAGGTATCTTTGGTTTCCTAATCCCGACCTGACCAGTCGATTTTTGGTAATATTTCACTGCTTTGAATTTATATTTATTTTATTGGTAATTTTGGACTTTTCCGGAATATTTCCGGTATTTTCTGTAAATAATTTTTAATTTGTCTTTGTTATGTTTTGTTAACTTGTGCTTTCAGTAACTTATAGTAATTTTCAATAAACCGATCGTGTCTAGTATATCCGGGAAGATATTTTACCGTGAATAATACCCTCAGGGGGCGCTGCCTTTAAGTGGGACACTCCAGAGGCGCACACCGACATTTTGATTTGATTTTATTGTGATTTGAGTTAAATTTTGCAAATAAATTATTTTTTCCGTGAAATTCTCAGTCGGGGACGTCGCCTTTAAGTGGGATACTCCACCTGAGCCGAACTGTACTAAATTAATACCAAACACGATCGTAAAAATAAACAAGGACAAATTAATATCTAGTGAAATAACACTTGACGTTTGAACCTATTTGCTAGTAAAATTTTCTGTACAGTAGTAGTTATACCGGGTTATTTTCCTCGAAATTCTCAGTCGGCGACGCGACGAAGTGGAGCACTCACCTGAGACGTACCGTTATTTGATATTTTTAAAGTAGATTCACGGGGAATTTTCCGCAAAATTCTCAGTCGGGGACGCTGCCTTTAAGTGGGACGCTCCAGCTGAGACGTACCGTCTTATTTCATAATTAAACATTTCATCACCGAGTTCACCACGTCAAGTTCGCAAAACTAGCTATTTCATAATATACAAAATGTCCACTCTATTCTTACTCGAAATTTACAAATTTTAATTATAGTTTATCTGTCATAAATTTAATCTAAATTTCATTTCTGTTGCACGTATCAAACCGCCGGTCTTGCTTTGCTTGTCATTTGCTTGCGTTTTACATTTACATGATATATTTTACTTACTTGCTTTCACTTTGTAAGAGTACCTCGTTAAAAATATTAGTAGAAATTCTAATTAGAGAAATAAGAAAGGGGGAAAATTGTAACTTATCAAAATTTGAATATTTCCGAAACTTGGGTAATTAAAGATTTTAATATTAAAACATAATAAAAGTGTAGCAAAGTAAAAATATACCTACTACGACAGTCCAGTATTCCACTATTTCCTATGAAAGGAAATCGATTCATTGCAACCAATCAAGGTGCACAATATACACAATGCTGTGCATCGCCAGCCGAAGACTAGTTTCGAGCTTGTTAGCTCTCATCAGTGCGACATAGGCAAATGCACAACATCACTTCACTGGTCTTCTATAGTCATCAAATTACAGACACGAAGTGTCCGCAACTTGCGAATAGCTCCATCTGGTGACGACTTATTGCAATCAAGTTGGCGAGAAACTCGGACTAAATTATTGCACTGATGCCGCCATTTTAGGTCCGCCATTTTGAATGTTCAAATTTTCATTTCGGATTCGTAATCAGCGACCACAATAACCTCCATGGCATGAATTTTAGCTGATTTCATTTCATATGTTGCCGAAACTTAACATAATGCAAAAGGTTTCATATCTTTACACAGAAGTAGTAACGGTTAAGAGCTCTCCGGAGTGTATTCGTCATCGATGCTTGCAATTTTAATTGTAAATGACTTCACGTCAATAAAATGACGCAGCCGAATGTACGATGTGCTTGGAAAGAGAGAGATAGATGAAATAGAATATGACGTTGTACAAATTTATTATATCTAATCTTTAAATCTCTGTTTGTTCCTGAGGACATTTTATTTTAGTTCTACAAAATGGAAAATGTTTAATAATACCTACGTGGGATGATAAAAAATATTTTTGCAAATCGAAAATAGGAGAAAAAAATTAATTTTTTTTATACTTTTTTTTTTCTCACAGCCTCTTATAGACCTCCGTCAACAAATTTAGATACCTACATCAAAGATTTGCAAAATTATTTGTCTACTCAAAAAAAATCAGATATCAAAATTTTTATGGGCGATGTAAATATAAACATTTTAAATACGGATGATATACTTGTAATGTAATATACCTACTTACTGGCTGAATACGGACTGTTTTCTTATATTAATAAACCTACTCGGGAAACAAATATTTCATCTACCTTAATAGATCATATACATAGGGGTGGACAATAAATCTGTTTACGCAAAATTAAATTTTAATTCATATATCTTTAAAACTAACCTAACTGACCTTTACACTCTTTTGCTATCAATAAATATGAATGCCGATTTAGAAGAAGTAAAAATAAGTAACTTGCAGATGAACGCATATCACACTATGTAAAACTCCAGAAACTTTTAGCAGATGAAAATTGGCAGGAAATATACCAGGAAGATGATCCTAACACTGCTTATAATATATTTATTCGAAAAGTATTAAATAAAATAAAAATTTCTACTCAAAAAAGAAAGTTAACAAAAGAACAGGATAAACTAAAGCCGTGGATGACGCAAGGTCTTTTAAATTCAATTCGACATAGGGATTATCTGAAAAAAATAGCTAATCAGCTTCACACAAACGAATCGCTAAGTCAGTATAAGATATATAGAAATGTTCTGAATGATTTAATTAAGCAAACAAAAAATTAGTATTATAAATACAAAATTAATCAAGCGCAAAATAATTACAAACAAATTTGGAAAGAAATTAATTGTATTACAAATAACTCAGGAACTAAAACTGGAAATAGACATAAGCTAAATATAGTAAATGATGATGGTCAAATTATTCATTCTGATAAGGAAAAAGCAAACTATTTCAATAACTACTTCGTTAATATAGGTGCCAAAATGGCGAATAAAATAGACAAAACAGTTCCTGACTTATCATTCAATGAATTAACTGTAAATGATTCTCTATATCTTCGCCCCGTAACAGACAGGGAAATTATTTCAATAATTTCCGGTCTAAAAAATAGCACATCTCCAGTCCAGATATATAGTGATCCATCTTCAGTTACCATGGGCGTGCCGCAAGGGACAGTATTGGGTCCGGTACTGTTCTTATATATATATATATATATATATATATATATATATATATATATATATATATTGTCATGGGCATTCACACTAGCAGATGTAAATAAAATTATATGAATTTCAAGGATAACTAAAATTACTAAGGGTAAGCCAACCATGAAAGTTTCCAAAATAATACTTGAGATTTTAAATATTGTCGCCATTTTCAATGCTAAGTTTATGATTGTAAAGCTCAATAGGACTGTACTTTATTGTAGTGAAACCTTATTTTGGCTCAGGATGACTGTAGTATTTAGAGAAATGAGGAATTTTCGTTAAATCTAGACAAAATTAAATTATGTAATAGTAAGTAGTATCCAAAGACGTTTAAAGAATAATTAAATAGACAGTAAATTAGGGTAAATAAGAACGGGACACTAAATAACAGTGATTTTAAAATAATGTGATAAAACAATAAAATGGAAGAACAATGTCACATTATAACGTTTTCGAAAGTGTAAAAAGTAAAATTAATGAAACAAACATTCCTTGAGAGTAATATTTAGTTTTAGATAGTTTGTAGTAATAATATGTATTGGTAATGAAAAAACAGTGGTCGTTATGAAAAACAATAACGTTTGCTAGGAAACGGGGATAATAAAAAAATGAGGGAGGAGAGAAGAAAAATATTTTATGAGTTATAATATATTGGTGTTATATGAAGTTGCATATTTCCAATATAAAGAGTGAAGACTTATATAAAGTGGGTTGGTTACCTAACACAATATAAAGTTCCAGAGTATCAACATATCGTAATAAATAGGTTAGTCAGATATCAGATCAACTGGTAATAGACAGAAATCTGGAGGGAGTAAATGGCACGTACGTACCACAGCACCGGATAATATCTGCAGCATCGTCGAGATTCCTAGTCTCTAAAGGTATATATACCAATATTATCATTATTTGCAAATAATTAAAGTCTCGAGCAATTTTAGTTTTCCAATGACATTTCTAGTTCTAAGTAATTTCTTTAATATAGTTTAGTTTGTTATTCATTACTCTCAGTAATACATGTAATTATTGTATACTTAACGAAGGTTTTTCATTTCTAAACTTAGGTAATATTGATACTAGAACCGGCTCCTAGGATAAGAGATCTTATGCTCTGTTGAGTTTTACAAAAGTATCTACTAAAACAGATTAAAAACTCACGTATTTTCGATATCTTTCAGGTGATATCGTGGCGCCCAAAATAAAATATACTATATAATAATAAAAACAGAATAATATAAATAATATGTCTAGATTAAAAAACACCAAAAGCTATGTAATATCATATGCGGATGATACAGCAATAACATTCTGCGGAGATTCATGGGAGGAGGTGCACTGTAATGCAGAAAAAGAACTAAAAACTTACCTTGGCTGATTAAATAAAAGCCTCCTAAGCCTCAATATAGACAAAACAAAGTTTGTCTCATTCTCCCTCACAATAAAAGATCAACCACAGAAAAACAATTTGACTATGCACAGTAGCTCATGTAACACTACTGCAAAATGTGTTTGCTCTGTTATCCAGAAAGTTATCTGAATCAAGTATTTAGGAATAATGATAGACCAATACTTAGGCTGGAGAGAACACCTTCAATATACCATAAAAAGACTAAGAAAATTAATTTTTAAATTTCATCAATTAAAAAACATTTTAAACAAGAAATTCATTCTTATTGTCTACGGCGCCTTGGTAGACTCTGTTTTAAGGTATTGCATAACTGTTTGGGGTGGACTATACAAAACATTGCTTCACAATTTGGATATTCTTCAAAACACATTATTAAAAATTATGCTAAAAAAAGATAAGCAATATTCCACTGAGCTGTTGTATAACGAAACCGAAATACTTAGTATAAGAAAATTATATACTTACCAGTGTCTAATTTGGATGTTAAAGAAACCTTTACAGTATACATTCGCTCTTATAACACTCGAACGACAGCCAATCTACAAACAGATGTGCCATTATGTAGAAAAAGTCACACCCAGAGATTCTCATTCTTTTTTGGCCCTAAACTTTTTAATTTACTACCCAAACGTATTAAAAATATAACAAAAATACATATATTAAAAAAGGAATTAAGAAAATATGTTAGCGAAAATTTTATTAATATAAAATCCATTTTGATGTACAATGAATAAGCTGGGCCTCCTAGATTAAATAGACACCGTGTACGTCCTATTTTACTCTGTCTGTCTATTTATTCTTGTACCTACTTCCTCCTTGCTCATGATTATATTAACAATAAAATATGTTGTTAATATTGTTAAGTCATATTACTAAGCACTTTTATCTTATTTTTATATATACTCTCTGTATTTAATAAATTTTGGCAAAACACTAAATTTTAGGGATGAATCCTACGACACAAGCTCTGCTTAGGTAGGTTATCCTGATTAAAAGAAAAATATGTTATAACAGTATTATAATCGTATTTAAATTATTGTACTCATTTAACCGAAATAAATTTATTGTATTATTGTATTTTTCTCTCATCATCCCACATTGTAACATGTTTTTAATTTCTTTTAGTAAAAACCGTTTTTTAAAATAATGATTTATATGAGAATATATCGAAGCTTCTTTACGTCTTATATCCAGAGCGCTCTTAAGGCGGAATGTATTTATTTCCTCTACTAATAAATGTTTGGAATAAAGTCCTTACCTCAAGGACAATACATATTTGATTGGCATTCTGTCCGTTAGAATAAAACTACTTCGTACTAAAAATATTCTATTATGTACACAATTTAATCTTACATAAAAAATAATTAAATCTAAGTTCAACTAATCCTAGAATTAAGTGGGTTGACAATTTTTCCAGCCATCAGTGTGACGTGTATTTCAGAATCGATGACAAAATACAGAAAAGGATGGTCAGCCTTAAAATGCACAGGGTCATACTGATGTAAATTTCCTGTAAAAGAGGGTAAGAATTAATTATTTCCTAAATAACACGCAGGCATTTATTTTCAAATTATACTGGTGAGAATTCATTGCTCAAGATTAACGAGATGTTTTGTAATTCGACAAGCTCGCTTAGTATTTGGCCTAAACAATATCTGGGCAATTATCAAACAATTATTCGAGGAAGGAAGCGAGGCATTCCATCTATTTAAACATTTTGTAATGTCGTTTAGGAACTCTTAATTTTATGTAAGCTTGATTGTATCAATGTTCGCAAGGATTAACTGGGCACCTCGGCATTTATAAATAAAGGAATTAGAAAGATAAATACAATAACGTTAATTCGCAAAAAACACACCTGGAATTGGTAAACGGCCTGTTTTAACTCTTAAACATAATCGACATTATTATTCAACCATTTGTTTATCTGATAAATCAGTCACTCTTCCAAGGGCACTTTCCAGAGATATTATTTAAAACTACTATAATTGTACTACTGCATAAAGAAGGTGATGTTGAGGACGCCGATAACTACAGGCAAATTTCACTACTGAATACTTTATCTAAACTGTTAGTAAGAATTGTTTCCAGTATCTTGATGGCTTATCTTGAAACTAATAACAGATTGTGCATATATTAGTACAGACTTAGGGCAAATAGATCTACTGAAACAACCACATGTCAAACATTGAACTACATATATGAAAATTTAGACAATGGTAAAATAGTTGTTTCGCTACTTTTTAATCTTTCCAAAGCATTTAACACAGTAGGTTCACAATTCTTAATCACTAAATTGTCAAATATCAGACTATCAGCAAATATTCTGCACTGATGACAAGTATGATCATTGATGTTAATAAAGTCAGGTCTGAGGCTCACGATATAAACTTGGTGTTCCTCAAGGTTCTATCCTAGGCCCTCTTATATTGTGAACGATTAACTAATTGCGTTTGCGAATGACACTACCATAATGGACGAGTCCAAAAGCCAGTATCTCAATAAGAGTAAGGAAATATGCAATAGTGTTTTAGGCTGAAGTTGCAGCTATATACTGCTGTACAAAGGAGATAGTAAAGCAAAGTACTGTTAATCATTCGATCGTCATTTTTTTGATAGCAATCGGTTCCATACAGGACAATTTGAGACGGAGTGTGGCACTGTTTGATAGCCCTTATAGAACTAGGGAGTATCAGAATAAAGTGACCCTAGCATGGGTACTAGGACACGAAGAACAAAAGGGAAATTAAAAGGCAGATGAACTGGTCAAATAAGGCGTATTTAAAGCCCTAATAGGACCCGAGTCCTTCTGTGGTGTGGCAAAGCCGTGCATATAAACAGCCATTAAGGAATGGGTGCAAAATGAATCTCTGGAATGATGGGGCAACTTCCCAAGACAGAGACAGGCCAACGAGTTCATGGGCCAAATTCAGGAAAGACCTACTAAGCCAAGACAGGAAGGTCATCAGAATAATAGTGGGCCTCCCTGCTAAAAATGTCTCATAATAACTCATAAAAATATATATAAGAGTTGACACGATTCTAAAAGATTCTATATGTGTATTTGAAACAGTAATGTCATCTTTTAGATAACAAGTTTTGATAGGATTTTTTAGCTTTGCACTGTTGGAAATGAGAATATTCAGGAAACTTCTGAATATTTCTTATAAGATATAATCCGTATTTATAAGTTTGACTGGCCTCTTCCAAAACATATTTTATGAGCTTATATAACCTTTTGTAGGTGTATTTGAAACAGTTTCCGAGAGTATTTGTAAGATGTATGGTAAAACTGTATACAGCTTCAATGACCATTTCCAAACTACATTTTGTGAGTTTCTATAACCGTCACCTGTGAATTTGAAGCAGTATCCAAGAGTATATATAAGATATAGTCAGTCAGTGAGAGTTTTAATGATCATTTTCAAAATATGTTTTATGAGTTTATATAACAGTCTATATGTATTTGAAATAGTTTCCAAGAGTAAATACTCAATTTATAAAATATGGAAAGAGAGTGACAGCTTCAATGACCATTTCCAAAGTGCATTTTGTGTTTCTATAACCTACATAAGATATATTCATAGTCAGTGAGAGTTTCAATGATCATTCTCTAACGATATTTTATGAGCTTATATACACGCCTGTGTGTACTTGAAACAGTTTTCAAGGGTATTTATAAGATATGGTAAGACAGTGAGAAGGTAGCAATGACCATTTCCAAAGTAAACATTGTGATATTTACTTTTCTTTTCTAACTCATTAGATAATTTTAAATAATCATCAAACAACTATACAAAATAAATTGATTGACGGCAATAAGCCAACAGCGACGGTTCCAGTTTAAATTTAATAAATAAATAAATAAATATAACACCACAGGTAATTACAACCCCCTTTACCCCGGAAGGCTCTAGAAGAGCCTTGTGCGGGAGGGGGCTACACATTTAGAGACAAGGGACACACACCCAATATCCGTGTATAGTGGAAAAATCCCTCTCACAGTATTTTCCTCTGCCACGACCAGGGATCGAACCCGGAACTTTCGGGTGAGAGGCATGTGCGCTCACCTCTCGACCACCAGTCATACTATAATGAACCGGACAATTATATATAAGGCATTAGGGTTTTCCCAGAAAAAAAAATTATTGCTGAAATACTTAACTCACGTAAAAAAATGATTTATGGCATATTTATTATCTTATTAATTTTACTAATAGTAACAAAAAAAAAACTTGAAGTTTGAAAAATATTGGGTTCATTTTAAACAGCCATAAATTGGCGCGTTGTGACGTCAACACCCTGAAATCCAATCACAGAATTAACATCACAGAGGTTGTCTCTGTTCAAGATTGTTTATTAATCTTGGTCCCTGTTAACATAACATAACCTCTATTTATTGACAGCCCTCAGCACTTTTCTATTTTAGGTAAATTATCAGCGGCACCTTTAACATATCCCTCTTCCACTTGATTCCATTTTGATTGTAGAATTAATAAAACATAAACCAGAAACTGATAAAATAATATTTTCACTCCAAACAATACAAACATAAAAAATAAATTTAACGTTTTAGTATAGTCATCTGATGTGTAATGTCGTTGAAGATTAAACCTAAACTACAGTACAAAATATTAACGTCCGACGCTTTCACGAATAACTTGTGCGGCATTTATCTGGATTCTGATTGGCCAATATTTACACGTCCACTGCTTTAGACCAATCACAGTACAAGCATTACAAATTGCAATTCTGAGAAGTTTTAGAGGAAAGCTTTCTTTAACACACAGTTAGAATCTATTACAAACTAATTATAGCCATAATCTCATTGGTTTTCCGGGTAGATACGTAATTCTGGCGCGTAAAAATGCCCGTTTTAAAAAGCAGTGAAATTAACAGCAAGCTGTTTTAACGATATTTTCTTAGAAATAATTCTTATTAGAAAAGTAAATTGTTGTAAATTAATCAAATGTTTTATTATATCATTTTCACGACACAAATTGTTAAAATAAAATTAGTGGGAAAACCCTTTTGGGAAATGATATATGCAGGCAACATGAACATGAGACCCCTCTACTGGAAACTGTAGTATATAGCTACGAAGTTTTTGTATGTTTTGACGATCTATTTGAATTCTGTTTTTAAGAGTCCCGTTTGCAAAACACACAACTACTAGGCCGATAAATTATAATAAAAACACTGTACCGAGGGGTGGAACTTGCATTGCGGTTATTGTTTTGTTATTGGCGTAAATATTACCTGAAATTTCATCAGAGTTGGAATCGAGCTCATTGTGCCGTTTGTGGAGTGAATTATCATCAGAATGTTCGGCAGTAAATGAGGCCACAAATAACACTGAATACGCGTAGAGACGCGCGGAGATATTGCATATACGAAAATCGAAGAAGAGCCACACAATTAAAAATACTTACAGTTAAGATAATTAATTTTTTTATTTTTTTTTGTGATAAATGTTATTATATTCTACGTTGCTGTGTTTTTAGTTTTTTGATTTTCACATTTTAAAATTTTGAAAATTCCTAAAGAAAATATATATATTTTTTTTAAATTCCACGCAGCGACTTAGATTGAACTTTTATGTATTTACCCTCCAAATTTCGTATGCATATCTTCTCTAATTACGTCACAGTTATCTGGCTACGATTTCATGTTTTTCGTGAACGCAAGCGGAACTCTTAATGTAAGTTTCTCGTACGGTACGTTTGATCAGTATCTGTAAATAAGTTTCAAAGAGATGAGATTCCATGATATTTCTTAACAGTATTGACAAGTTTTAAAAGAACTATACGTAAACATTGTTTTTAAGAGATTTTGCAGTTATGTGATTAAAAGCTTTCACATGAAGTTATAAATGAAGTTTGTATGAGATTTGTAGAGGTTGTATAATCACAGTTTTTACTAGTATTTTAAGGAATTGAAAAAAGTAAATATTTTACAAGAATTTACAATCACGAATTTATGAGTTTTTATAAGTATTTTCGTATAAAATTTTCGGAGGTTTCAAAGAGAGATTACATGATGTTTCTTAACCGTATTTGTAAGTTTTAAATATACATTGTCTTAAGAGATTTTGTGGTTATGGGATTAAAAGTTTTCACATGAACTTTTTAACGAAGTTTTTATGAGATTTGTAGAAGTTTTATAATCACAGTTGTTACAAGCATTCTAAGGAATTGAAAAGAGCAGTAAGATTTTACAAAAATTTACAGCCAAGAGTTCACGAGCATTTACGAGTACCGAGTACCTACCTTTGTGTAAAATTTCAAAGAGAGAATCCATGATGTTACACTTTTTAAGATGTACTGCACTTTAAAAAACTATTATGAACAACTCTTAATAAAACACTTTCGATTCGCATTTATTCAAAAACTAAAAAGAAATTGGGTTTGTTTTTACATTTATACTATTATAAGATTTATTATTGGTTTTGGCAACTATGCGCAAAAATAAAAATATCGCGTATTATTGTCGGCCTAGCTAGAGTCCCTCGAATAATAAAAATGGTCATTTTTTTAAGCACATGTTTGCTGAAAGCGTCGGTGTCCCACATTTGGAATTTGAAATGTTCTTGTATGTATCAATACATCAAACAAATACTAAACAAAAAACTCTCACTGTGCACTTATAAAACCATAGAATGTTAAAGAGACACTGCTGTGAAGTTTATAGTATTACAGTGCACCCTGCTAATATTGACAGACTATAAACCATTTGATTCCCTAATATGGGACAATAAAATAAGACTAATTGTAAGTTCCAACCCCTGATGTCGGGTTTAACAAGCTTTTATAGCTATAGCAAGCAGTCGAAATATTTTTTAAATGTTGGGCCCATAAGAATGACATCCAAAGCACTTGATCACATGCTGCCTAACGTTTTAAAATTTTATCACAGTACTTTCTTTAACGCTTTCTTTTACAAAATTATTATTATTAGAGTATTTATGCAGTTCGCCTAAAAAATTTTATATCCTTAAAATTTCATGTTTTTTCAAAGATATGGCCCGAATTTGATCAAGATTCAATCTCCCACAATCTCCCCACTCGATCACGATTGGGGAGAGTGCAAGACAACATAAAAATAATTCAGTTTAATAATAATAATACCAAAATTTATATGGTAAATATCCAAATATCTAAAATCAAACGGCCAATCGACGCGAACTCGCGACAGTATCCGGCATGCGCACAGAAAATCTTTCAAATTATGGAACGCTAATGAATTTCGCAGTGGCGAGGCCGTTGCATATTTACTTTAAGTATATTATTTATGGATTTTAGAAACTCAGACCTCATATGAAAGAGCCCGCCAATGTTAGGGCTCATCTGCGTTTTGCACCGGTTGTGTTAAAGGACACGCCAAAACCCTCGATAAACTTTTCGAAACTGTAACAAAATTCGAATCCAAAATTTCGCATAAAAAGCGTGCTCCACGTAAAAATACTAGTACTTAATCATATTTTCGCTCTACGGAGCGTTTTTTATGCAGAAATTTAAGAAACTCATCAAGGAGTGTAATTTTAGAAAGTATAGTAAATGTCGCTGCACAGGGACGTAATGTCGCCCCGACCACCAAAATTTAGAAAGTGCAATAAAAATCTACTTCTACTATCTAAATTCGGAAATTTCAAAATTAAAAACCCTTTTACGAATCCACGTTGTGCAGCACTGCAACTCATGCGTTGTGTTAAATATGAGGACAAGTTAATCCAGTCTCTAGTCAAAGTATTTCGAGAGTTTTAGCAAAAATGGTCTAGCGACAAGGGTGACCATTCATTTTCTAGCAGTCGATTTTGACGGGAAAATGATGAATTTTAACGGGATTTGCCCTAAACCGGTTCCTCAGTGATTCGGTGTCAGAAAATTATCTTTACCATATACTCATATGTGCATGGGACCGCCTTGCCTGAACGTATGAATTTATAATTGCTACAATATAATTCAAAGTCGTTGCGATTCAAGCATTTTTAAGCTCTGAGGAGCGAACAAAATTATAATTGAACTTATAGTACGTAAACAGACAGACAAGCAAAAGCCCACCAAAAATTTATTAACATTGAACTTTTCTTGAATCTTTTTTTGTGTAATCGTTAGCTATAAACCGCATATTGGATGGTAGTTGGTACATTATGAGTCGTTCCGTTCCTCACTATGTGTTGTACACGGGTCAGACTATAGTTTGTCAATATATTTTTGTAAAACGTGATTTTTTTAAATATACATTTTTTTTACTTTATATTGTCTTTTTTTTGTGTTTTCAAAATTACTTTTCAGGTATAATTTTAAGAAAGTGTTAGTACTTACTGTGTTAGATTTATAGTGTTACGACGTCCAATTGGTACCATCAGTGAAGCAGTTAAGCATAAACGAACAGTAAGTATAAATTTTGTGTTATTCTCCGTCTAAAACAGTCGTTTTGAACCCTTTTTGTGAACGTTAATATTCATTTTTGGAAAATACAACAGAAGTCCTTCAGACGCGAAAAAATGGATCGTTCACAGTTGCACCGACGTTATATACGCCCCTGTTGAAAAGAGCAAGTATTTTACAAGAATTTACAGTCATGAGTTCACGATCATTTACCAGTACCTTTGTGTAAAATTTTCAAAGTTTCAAAGAGAGAATCTATGATGTTCCTTTAAGAGTTTTTGTAAGTTTTAAAAGTGCTATAGCACTTTTAAAACTTACACACATTTTTCACTTATAAGTAAAAATTCTGTTTAAAAGATTTTGTAGTTATGTGACTAAAAGTTTTCTTCTAACTTGGCATTGCCGGCTTAATAGACATATGAGTCTAATGGGTCTGGCAGAGGATGCAACATGCAGATTCTGTCAAGAGGAAGAAGAAACCCCAGCCAGCTCCCGTATTATGCCGCTGTGGAGGCCTAGCGAGACTGAGATTTCAATTAGTTAGAGAAGAAAAACTGAGGGCGGACAGCTGCACAAAAGGGCATCTATCAAGATTGTGGAGTCTGGTACAAAGGACAAAACTGGACGAGGTATTATAAAGAATGTATTTTAGGAGCACTGCAATAGATCTGGAAAGATCACGGTGGTAAAGGTAAAAAAACCAGCTCCTCCATTACTACAGCAGTCGGTACTTCGCAAGAATTAGAATCTGCAATATTTTATCATTATGAATGAATTTAGTACCTGATGTCAACCCATCAGAAAAAAATTGAAATTGAAAAATCGAAAAAAATAACGAAAGCCCGGAAACTATCTTTGACGATAAAAAAGTAGACTCAAACTTATTTCTCCACCCTACCACAAAAAATGAAATTATATTAATTATCGCAAATCTAAAAAATAAATCTGCTGCAGGTCCAGATGGCATATCGAGCAAAGTAATAAAAAATATACACCAGTATATAATAAACCCCTTGATTCATCTAGTAAATCTCGCATTCACAACAGGTATATTACCATACCAATGGAAAGAGTCGGTAGTTACACCAATCTACAAATCAGGTGATAAAACAGATGTAAGCAACTACAGACCGATATCAGTTATAAACAATTTCACAAAAATCTTTGAACAGTGCTTGAAAAATAGATTAACTAGTTTTTTTGATAGGCATCATGTGATTACGAATAGGCAATTCGGTTTTCAAAAAAACAAGAGCACAGAACATGCAGTTCTAGATATAATTTACAAAACAGTCTCTAATTTAGATGCAAATAAGAAATGTCTGGCAGTTTTTCTAGATCTAGCTAAAGCCTTTGATACCGTATCACATCGTATCCTATTAAGGAGACTAGAAAATATTGGTGTACGAGGCGTTGCTTATGATCTTCTAAAGAACTATCTCACAAACCGAACACAGAAAGTAAAAATCGATAATTCCCTGAGTGAAACACAGACCATCACCATGGGCGTACCACAGGGAACAGTGTTGGGTCCAATTCTGTTCCTTGTATACGTTAACAACATAGCTAGTCTAATAAATTTCCGAGGTTATATAACATCATACGCTGACGACACAGCTATGATTTTTGTGGATGAATCATGGGAAAATGTTTATTCTATAGCCGAAAGCAGCCTAAATATAGTCTACCAATATCTAAATATTAACATGCTCAGCCTAAATGTGGATAAGAGCAAATTTTTAACCTTCACCCTCTCAGCGGATGACCAACCAGTAAAGGGATTCCTCACTGTTCATAAAAGAAATTGCCAAAATAAAAACGAATGTGGATGCCCTGAAATAAAAAAAACTAACAAAGTAAAATACCTCGGAGTAATGGTTGACCATCATCTAAGATGGAATGAACATATTGAATATATCACAAAAAAAATTAGAATACTTATACACAAATTCTACCAATTAAAAGGCATACTAAACAGAAAAAATTTATTCATTGTTTATGACTCTTTAGTTGCATCGATTATTAGCTACTGTATTGAAGCATGGGGAGGATTGTTTAAAAACTCTCTAAGCAATTTGCAAGTTACACAAAACAGTATATTAAAAATAATACTGAACAGAAACAGATTACATAATACCACCCTGCTATACGAGGAGGCAAAAGTCTTTAATGTAAAAAATGCTTACGCTTATCATTGTTTATTGTGGTATTATAAAGCACGGGATTCCGTATATATATCCCACGATTACCCAACAAGATCATTAAGAAATAAAAATCTTGTTATACCATTATATAAAAAAACGCATACACAACGATTTATATTCTATTATGGTCCAAAATTGTATAACATACTACCCCTTAATATTAAAAATATACAAAAGTTAAATAAATATAAAATAGAATTAAAAAAATTTATACTTGATAACCAAGATAAGATCGATATTATTTTGAATCAACAGTTTATATAAAAATATTTGCTCCAACCACTATAGTTATAGCCTTGTCTTGATAGTTAGATCAAAATATTATATGCCATCTCTACGATTTCCTTATTTTATGATTCAGTATAAACACCTACCACTACCTTCTAAATTTAAATTTAAGTTTCAGGCTGTCCCAACCAACAAAGAAAAGGAAAAAAGAGAAAAGAAAAAAAAAGACAATATGATGATAACTATATGTAATATATTATGTCTATATAGATAATACACCTATCCTGTGTTGATACTCTGCAAAACAAGCCACAGCATGCTTAGGCGACTGTATCATTGCAGGATGGTGTCAGAATATGTAGAAAACTGTCTTTGATATTTTTTCTCTTTTTTAGTTGTAAATTTTTTACCTGTCTCTGATTAATGTATGTATATATGTATGTATGTATAAGACATACGAGAATGTATACATTAAATTCTTTTGGTCTTAATTAAGTATATATGTACTAGGAATTATATATTAATAAAGTTAATAATAAAAAGTTAATTAATAAAGTTAATAATTAAAAGTCTTACTCGTCTCCCGATGATGTTCAATTAGTTAGCGAAACTCGCGTCGAAAAGTGTATTCCTGTGTAGTGTTCAAATGTTTTGGCGTTTTGTAAAAGTGGTTTTTAGACAATAAAGATATTGATTTCTGAAAAATAGCCTCACACAAAAATGTTTCCACTGCCAGGACACGGATCCAGAATAGAATTATCTCCTTAAACAGGCCTACGCACCATAAAAGTTGAACGGGGCTCTCAGACGATCATTGAAAAATTCAGTAGCTCTTGGTCTTTTAACCATGCCTGCGATGCTCAAATTGAAAGTGTTTATACAAAATTAAGCATGGCATACTATCCCATAAGACAAATAAAAGATTGTTTTAATATTCCAGGACTGCTAAATATTTATTACACTCTGGCATATTCTCATAACTCTCAACTGAGGCTGTGCTGATCAAGAAATATAAAAAGTGTTTCTTTTCAAAAAAAAGATTAATTAGGTTTAATTTTTAACATAATATACGGGGAAAGCGGCAGACAAGTGTTAATAAATAAAAAAATTCAGACCGTCCTGTATTTTATTTTTAAATCTCTCATTTGTTCTTTTCAAATCAAACTCATCATAATGTTGGGCATAATCAGCCACCTATTAAGATTCCCACCCACAAAACATCAGCTTATACAAACTCATCTACCTATAACTGTACTATTTCGTACAATAAATTGCCAGATGAAATCAGACTTACAATCGATATATGGACTATATAAGGAGTGAGAAGCAGATTATTCTTATAAAAATCACTTCACAAATTAAAAAGTTCTTAAACCTGTATTATCCCGTTAAAACATTTACTAGTTGCACTTGCCAACTGCTATACTCATAAAATGACCTTTCAAAAAAATTATGTTATTGTTTTCAGGTAGGTAGTGTAATAAGAGATTTCCTTTCATAGTTAATTGCAAGTATTTTGGTTCGAAAACAAACTATTACGGATGATGATTTCAGGGTTATACTTTTAAAATAAAACAAAGACCGTAATGTGGGCCTGCGGTAGGTATGTAATTCGTCTAATTAACTTTAACTCGTCCGACGAAGAATGATGAAACAATACGCGATGAAGATAAAGAAGAGACAATGTTAGTGCAGTAGGTAGGTATTTGTTTCTATGCCGAGGAAACTGTAAGAGTGCAAGAGTGGTATTAATACTTTATTCTAAATATAAAAATAATTTGTCAAATCATTATTCTCTAAAAGATTTCTTTGAAGAATGTGAATTAAAATATCGGAGGCTAAGGTCAATAGCATTGCGGTATCATATAATTTGCCATAACATTTTTTTATTAGTTGGATGAGTGGTTTTAAAGTGACGGCTGTCAGCAAATCTTCAGGTGTTGTTCACCGCAGACTGTTTAAATATTAATATTATTACGATGTCTGAATTCAAATTGCTGAGATAAATGAACCTTTACGGGCATTAAACCATTCATTATACTGTATAATGTAAGAAAGAAGAAAACAATACGTGATGAATTATATTAGTTATTGATTGTTAGCACATTATTCATATTCTTTATTTTAATATTAGAGTAGTTACCGCCTTCGTTTGCCATTTGACGAAATTATATGCTCCCCAATCCTTAAAAGCCCAGAGTTCGTCGAGATCTTCGTAAATTCGCTATCACTCGGCTGTTTATGAAAATTATGAACATACAGGGTGTCCCAATAGTGCGTCAAAGTCCAATATCGGCCTTATTAAAAGATTTTGGAAAATTATTTTTTTATGCAAATGGTATAGTGTCAAAAAGCGCACATTTTAAAAATATTAAAACATAATATTTTTAGTTGCAAACTCCTCTATAAAATCCTTATTTTACTATAAGGAACGTAACCAGACTGCAACCAACAGCTACTCTCCGGGCTATGTGCCCCGCCGAGCGCTGAATTACAAGTTACAAGCCTGGCGCGTTAAGTGTAATAATTGAATATTACCATCAAAACGGTAATGCTTCGATTGCAACAAACACCAGCCAAAAGACTGATCCTATTTAAAGGAGCTCTCGTGCCAGTCGTCACACACCACTTGCGTCGTCACATGCCTACCTTGCACTGACGAGAACCAACAGCTCGAAACTGCAGTCTGCAAAACTGGCACTATTTTAAAAATTCAAAGTTATTTTGAACCTAATTTAATGAAATAAATAATACCCAGTGTTTATTGGAACTATTCAAAGTACCCCCCCCCCCCCCCCAGTACGTCAGTACGTCTATGCATTTCTGTAGACGATTTTCGAATGATCTACTGACATTTTTTAAAATATCTACAGAAATTTTCTGAAAAACTTCCCTTATTCTTTCTTTCATATTTTCTTTTATAGTTATACGAGCTTTGCACACTTGCTCGTTAACATAGTCCCACAAAAAGCAGTCGTCTATTTTGGCCAAATCAGAGCTTCTGGCAGGCCAACTCTTCCTATCCAACCATTTAAATGTTGATGATAGCTGCAGTGTGGTGCACGGGTGCTCCATCATGGAAGTACACATTCTCTGCTTAATATTTCTGGAGACATCTTCCAGTAATTCTTCCAAGCTGTCTTGCAAAAATTCCAAATAAATTTGATCATTCACACGTCCACCAAAAAAATGTGCTCCTATCACATAATCTAAAACAATACCTTCCCCAACATTCTCAGACATTCAAAGTAGTCAAAAACTACAATTTTTCAAAAATAATTCTGAGAAAATTCATGCCGCATCGATAATTCACAAAACCTAAATATATTAACAAAATCATTGAAACATACAAATTAACCGATTTATAGCCAAAACATTACAAACGATTGCCCTAAAAAATACCGCCCTCTCATTATCTTCATTCACTTGAAAACCACTATTCAAACCCTAAGATACTTCATTCAAATCATCATCCGAAATGCCGATATCAAAACTGAATTTCCATTCATATGTTCCACACGCGTTGCCAGCAACTCGCGGCTATCTTTACTTCAAACATCAAAACGAATCATTCTCAATATGACATTAATATGGCTTAATTTAACTGCTTTACGGGACAAATTCAATTTTCAGACAGTTGTCATTCATATTTCTAAAACCAATTTAGATTCAACTTTCATATATATATATCGAAAAATCCTATTTTTCATTTCCGTATTTATGATGCATTTTTCAGTCCCGAATACAAATTTTTCAAAACAATTGCGCAATATTTCACAATATCGAGCCCCATAGACTGACCGGGGACCTATCCAGCTCTATCCAGACTTCGGCGAGCCAAGTCCCCATCATACCGTATAAATAAAGGAGCATGACCAGCTCAAAGCAAGTCAGTTTCGGTGTACCTCAAGTTAGTTACTGCGTTCCGTGCACAAAAGTCTTTAAACTAAACAGTGTTTAATTCTTTCCCGGTCAATCTTAAAATTCAACAGATCGAGTGGCCGTTTTACTTCCTTGGACAACCCAAGTAAAAAATTAAACTGCCGTCGCGCATAAAATAAATATAAAGCAGTGAATTTTCTCAGATTTTAAAACAATAACTAAATTAAATAAAAATCTTCTCTAAAGCAAAATTTCAAGTGTCGATAAGTTAAATATTATAATTCGTGTAAACCAATTTTAAATTAAGTGCAATAAATAACTAACTCTGTTCTTTACGCTTCATAAATAATTTTTCAATTTTCGTTTAAAACCAAGTGTTTAATTTCAAGATAAGCAAAATACAAATGAACTACAGCTCTGAAACATATACAGGGCGAACCATTTGACCCGTTCCAACAATTTAAAAACTAACCACACCTTGAATTAAACCGAATTTAAGTGCACGAAAGGCCTCCCGAGTCTCAACTTAAGCTCTCCACATCAATTTTTCTTATTTTTACAACCACAAGAGGCACCTTCGTGTTCATAAGGAAGACCGCGTCCTCGCCTCACATCTTCCAGCGGCTTGTATATCAGTATATGCGCAGCAGCTATACAATCTTAGGCGAGGGTTGTACAGGGGATATACCATCCTTCGGAGGGGATGTAAAGTCCCTTCTCTATTAAATGTTACGCAAGTAAAAGATCCCTACCCTAATTAAGAGAAGAGGTTCGGCAAAAATTCCTGGTTGGGAGTAGGTCGTCCACAGGCGTCGGTGTTAGGCCTCAGTAGTGGAAATAGGCCGACGTCAAATAAATGTAAAAAAAAAAAAATCTGATGCAAAGATAATTCGAATATAAAATATTCTCATATATAAATATAATCAAATTTCACAAATCTACACTAAATTTTAGTGTAGATTTGTGAAATATCATGTCTACCATTTTTAAAATTGGATGTACAAAATGCTGTGGTTATAATATATGAACAGAGTTTAATTCATGTGGGTCAATATTTGATTATGAACGTTTAATGGCATTCTTTTAAACATAGAAGAGGCAAATCTATTAATTGGCCGCTTACAAAATTACTTTACATTTTCTTCCCTGCCGATGAAAATAAAGGCGTTCAAAAAAACTTGCAATAGCGAGATAATAAAAACATTGTGCTGAAATATATCAAAACTTACTGTAATGCTCTATGCTGTTTGGGTCAACATAATTCCTTATCGTCACAGTAATAGCTTGCTCAATATTTGTCACATATATTCCCTGCTGGTGGGTCATAGGAGAAAAATCCGCCTGTCTTGGCTCGAAAACTTTACGTATACCCAACTGTAATAAGAAAAATCGATATTGTTATTTTTTTTAGTAATATGTTAAATATTAATTAACTCTTGCAAGGGGTGTAGTACAAGGTGCATTAATATTGAACATACAAATTATATATAGTATAAAAGAAGATTTGCAAAGGAATTTGATGGTTTTGAAATTAAAATAAATTGCCGTATCGATTTCTTTTCGGCTTAACAGGCTTTGGGGTTTATTATACAATATTTTGTTTAGCTGCAGATCTAGAAAGTTAAGCAGTTTGTACTAAATTTAATTAATCCAAAATTTGATTTCTATACTTATTACACATTATATTGTAAACATAGGACATCAACATCAAATGTAACATTTTTTAAAATAGTTTCTTTCGAGTTCTGCCGTGGTCGTCGAACTTGCCATGAAGTTTCCCTGATCTATCTGCTTCTTAACGGTATTCCAAAGTCTTCTCTTCTCTTTGAAGTTTGACGATCACGGCAAAACCGGGAAAACGCCCGTGAAAATCTGTATTCTACATGCTACTACCTATATTTACATTTATTTTGTTGTACTAATTATAACCAAAATGTTGTATGCTATTGTGATATTTTTTTGTACGGACTTTAGGAGAAAACTAATGGAAATTCCGGTTTTGAGTGGGCTTTAAAACAACAAAGTAACGGGTGTTCAAAAAAAGACATCAAGTTGTATGTGTAAACGAAAACCAGGGGTCCGATTGGTTTCCATTATGCCGTCATGTAATGCATCGTAATATAATATCACATTCTTACAAAAGGTGCTGAAAATAACACACCATCTTTCGCTAAACACTAAATTAAAATTTTATACATAAAAAATATATTTAGTTCTGTAATTTGATCCAACGTCATATTTTTTAATTCTGAGGAATTCTTTTTAATAAAAATTTTCAATATTTCGAACTTCAAGAAAGAAAAATAAAATAAATACAACCAATGCAATAGTGTTTCTTGAACAAGCCAAGAATTAGTTGCTAGAGTTAGAAGAAACACTACACCTAGAATAGACAAATAAACAACGAATAAAAAATTTATGGCCCTGAAAGGCAAAAGGAGCCGTAAAAAACATTATCAGAGCATCAGTGGAATCACACCCCTACCTACGAAATGGACCATAACCACATAAACACCTCAATTACTCACAAAAACACAAAAGATTAACAGCAAACCTGAACATTAACAATAAAAAAATAACAAAGCTATGCAATAAACAATTGGAGACGTTTCAAGAACATGTGATTTTAATATCTGGTGAGGCATTTTAGCCAGTAAGTTGTACCGACTTAAGCCTCTTTCGTACTAGTTTTTTGTCTAAGATAAATCCATCACCATTGGTGAAACTTCGTAAAAAATTGTCCACTTACCTTCTGAAAACTAGGAGTTAGAGTCACATATCCTTTTAGCATAAAGCTAGGTATCGTGGCGATGACATGAGTATACCTTAAATTTGCGATGATCTGCCTTAAACTGCCATTTAGTCGAAGATCGCATATTAATTTATCTATTCCTGTCTCGTCTACTGGCAACAAAAGCAGTAAATAATACTTGGTACTGTCCAGAGGAAAACTTAAAGCCAAGGCATCCAAATGATGAATGTAATGGAAGGGCAGTACCGTGTCATACTTCATGAAATTGATGTTATACTCTCTATATTTCTCATAAACTAAAAAGCTTAGTTGCTCCTTGGGAACGTACGGCCTATGATTATGGTGGTGATTATGATGTTCGTCGTAATATCGTGCTATAATGTAATCAAGAACAGATCGACTGCGTCTTTTATAGTTGCGTTTCTGGTCGATGTTTTCTCTGCTTGATTCTCTCATGTTTAATTCGACCACGTTACTTTGCGCAGCGCCGGCATTTCTTTTAAAGGTTCCCCCAAAACCTGTTTCGTTCGCAGAAACATCATTATCAATTTCGTTATCCGTATTTGGGATACTTTCAGTTCCTTCCTCATTTACAGTAATGGTTGCAGTGGATTCATTCTCAGAAATTGCACTATTGTCAGAGGTAGATTCTTCTCCAGTGGTTGTAAAAATATTTGTGCTAAAAGACGTAGTAACGTCCACATTGTCTTGCGAGTCTGTTGGTTCGACAGAATCGGTGGTGGTCTCGTTATTATTGTCTGTACTAGTTAAAGGTACTGTCAACGTTGTAAATGATGTAGAAGTCGTATCAACAACAGTGTCAGAATTAAGTGAAATGGTCGTAATAATATTTTGAGAAGTTAACAAATTTTCCATTGTAGTAAATTCAGTAGTACCATCTAAAAAAAGAACAATAGTTTAATATTTTATTACTTATATTTATAATACTTATACCTGATTCTACAGTGCTTATGGAGGTCGTGACCAAAGTTGTCGTTGGCTCTGTAGTACTCAATACCGTCGTCGTGGGAATACTCCTTGTCGATCTAGCAGACTGAGTAGTAGTGTCCTCAGAGACTTTTTCTGTAGTCGATAATTGAGAAGTTGTACTCACTATAGTAGTTGTAGTTTCTTCTTGGGTAGTTATTACTTCTGTACTTATCGGTTTTGTGGTGGTTGTGAGTATTTCAGCAACTGTTGTCTCTGGTGTAATTAACTCAGTTGTTGCAGGTAAATTTGTAGATATAATTTCTAATGTTCTAGGTTCCATAGTAACTGTCTCTGGACTGGTTTCTGGTAGTGTAGTAGTTGTACTAATTTCTTGTGTCAAAGTTGTTTGTGCTGTGGTGATTTTATTCGTAATTACTTCTGGAAGTAACGTCGTCGTGGTTTCTTCTGCGTTGGTTGTTGTGATAAGCTTTGCAGTTGTGGGAAATTCTGTTGCTCGTGCAATCTGTTCAGTGGTGCTTTCTTCATCAGTCTCTATTTTTCCTACTTCAGTTGTAACAATAGTTGTTATGTCTTCTGTAGTGGTGATTTGTCCATAAGTACTCTGAGGTTTTTCGGTAGTGCTAGGTTCGGGATACAAAGCATTATTAAACGATATAGTATCGTATCCGTAAAACTGTAAAATATCTTCATATTCTGGTCTTAGCGTAACGTTTTCATGGTTTAAGGTCAACCCAGCTAGGAACCCTTCTTTCGGAATGAAATAACTCTGAAAGTACGAAGTTAACATAGTAAGTATTTTAAGAAATAACGAAATAAATAAGTATAAATTCAATTATAAACATCGAAGTGCGTAGTAAATTATGTATGTTTTATGTGATAATAGAAATAATAGCTTTATAACAATATTCAAATAACATATATTAAGTCAAAGAATATATTTATGTTAGTTTACCTTTTTGCATTCATTTTAATTAATTACTATCAATTTATTAAACAATGCTGTAATCAGGTTTTTAGATTGCAAACAAAACAGATTAAGTAGAAGTATAATTGTTTTAATTAAATGAATTTATAATTTTTAAATACTGCGTATAGGACAATATTCCTTTAATTTCATATTTCTTTCTTATTCTGATATCAATATAATGTGAGATTACCTGGCCCAGAGATAAGGTTCACTGTCTTCAAGGCAAGTAACGGAGTGCATAGTATTTTACATTGGAACTTAGTCTTTCTTAATGGATCGTTACAAAACCTGTTGGAATGTATTTGGTACATTATAAACAACAAAATTCACTATTAGAAGTGATCACATTTTATTTCGGGAGTGGGGGGACACTACTTCTGAGGAGGGGGCATAAAATTTAAAATCAAGCACTGTATTTAATACTTCTGAACCACGTTTTAAGAAAACGATAGAACTTATACAATTTTTCATAAAAATCGATATTTTCCTATTTGGATATTGCGATTGTACCATCTAGAAGTTTTTAATGGATCAGTTTTGGGGTTGACTCAAAAAAAAAGAAATTTTTCCAGTAAAACCGAGAAATTTTTCTTTAATTTAAAGTATGTTTTATAAAATAAGTGCTTTAAAAATCCTAAACAATTACTAACAAAAACCAATATGGGCTTTTTAATTCTCATTCTACTATAAATGGCAGCGGCAAAAACAAAATTTGTCTTTATAGAAATTTCAAAGCATTCATTGTTTTACACATAAAGGAGCTCGCAGTATATTGTATATTTCGAGGTCCTGATTAAAAGTCTCCAGGGACTCCAAATGCCTTACTTTTAGCTGTAGAGCTTTGAGATCGTTGAAAATGGCGTTTTCAGCAGTATCAATGAGACATATATTGAAAACTATATATAGGACTATTATAAGGACCATTTTGTGTGTATATGTTTGTGTGTGTGGATGAGTGCGTGTTGTCGCGCAAGCGTGTTTATTAGCCTTCAATTATTCGCGGATTGTTGAGATCTATCTGTAGGGGTCAGTGTGCTGCATCCATAATTGTATTCAATAGAGAAGCTGAAGGATAATGAACATTCTGCTCATACCTAGCGTACCCAAGATATCACAGAACACTCGCAACATGAGCGCATGTACCGAGAGTCCTGGCTCCAGTCTTACAGGAACAATAATATCCAACAAACAAGGTATTGTCGAGATTTTCATCCATACCTTCTGCTACATTTTCATTGTATGAAATGTATATCTCGTACTTGGACCTGTTCCTGAATTTAGAGTAAGCTTTTATTCGCAAAAATCCCCTTTCATTCATTAATTCATCGAACTGGAATTCTTCATTTTCTTCTCGTTACAACTTTTCTTGAACATACGATGGTGCCATGGATATTTGATATATGAGATTTCTCAAATAATCCAAGGAGAGTCGGGGAACAGCAATATTATTATCTTCTAGTCTAGCCCATTGACCTCGTCTTCTCTGAAGGTTGTCGATTTCAACCCTTGCTTGGACAACGTTCAGTTCACGGGATTTATCCAGCATTCTCCTCGCCATGTGCATATGGATAGGGGGATGAAACTTGTTTAATAATGTTGCCGCTATATGGTAAAAATCTTTGAGATTCTCGACATGTGGCATTTCAATAACACAGTATCAAAACACTTGAACACGCTCTTTATATGACCGTTCCTGGATTCGATTACCCATCTTGTTTTCGTGATCAAACGAGTCTCATTTGCTTCTTCAGTAGTGGACTGAGTTCGTCCTCGAAGGAGTACGTGCGGCATTCTATAAGAAATGCCCAATGCCTCGAGGTAATCTCCTGCATCGCGATAACCGCGATCGACTATAAGAATATCTCCTTCCTGAAACTATGCTCTAATACAATTCACATGGTTTTCGAATTCATTGATCAACATTTGAGCATCATTATTCCTGCTGTAAGAAAAGTAAGGTCCGTGAACAGCAAGAATATATCCATCTGGAGCAACTATTAGCGCTGGCATTACCAAGTGACGACCTTTATGCATGGAGAAAGATTGTCGTAACGTGCGAAAGTTTGAACTCATATGTACCATCCACGCAAGCAATCGCCTTTGGAACTTCAGGATTGGAATTATATAATTCATTCGCAAAAGGAGTAACATGTGTGGCAATATAGCACCACAAATAAAGCATGTATGGCTAGACGTTTGTGTCAGTACATTCAAACGCATACAAGCAGGATCCACTTCAATAGCTCTGATCTCTTCGATTATTGATCGATTACAATTAATGCACAATCTCGCTAAATCATCCATCTCGAGCGGGGACAAATCTATTACATTCCGTCTTGCCATGGCGATTTCTCTTTTATTTATGTTGGCGTCGCCCTCGAGCCGACTTAACTGTCGTACAGGTAAAGCAAGATTGCAAACAAAATAAGGACGCATATTCTGATATGCCATATTTCCGCCAGTTGACGGTGAAAAAAAAAATTTTAATGCCTAAGACAATCAACTACAATTAATCCGTCAATAATGACAGATGATAAAGAAAATCAAAATATGATAAAAAAAGAATATCTAAGTGCTGGATAGAGAAGCAAATTATTTTTAAATTGTTCCATTGGTGAATTGCGCTTTTAATCATGTGTTGCAACGTAAAAGAATAGCACTTAACTACAGAGTAACAATTTTCTTTATATTGTAAAAAGGCAAAATAATTGAGAAAATATGTTTTCAGCAGTATTACTGAAAGGTATAAAACGTAAAAGATCTGTCTTTTTAATCGAATACAATTATGGATGCAGCACACCGACCAACGAAGATAGATCTCAACAATCCACGAATAATTGAAGGATAATAAACACACATGCGCGACAACACGCACACACCCACACACCATAATACATACACACAAAATGGTCCTTATAATAGTCCTATATATAGTTTTCAACATATATCTCCATGATACTGCTGAAAGCGCCATGTTCAATGATTTCAAAGCTCTGCAGCTAAAAGTAAGGCATTTGGAGCGCCGTGTCCCTGGAGACTTTTGATCAGGACCTCGAAATATACAACATACTAGAATTTGAAGCAATTTGACAGAAAGCCATTTTACAGGGGTGAGTATGCGGGGTCCTCTGTTATTTTCAAGACTACAGTAACGAAGAAGGATTACTTAAAAAAAATCAAGGCCTTCGATTTGTATCAAATGCGTTTTCAACGTTAGATCTATTATTTTTAAGATATTTTGAGTTTTATATATTAAATCTCGACTTTAGAATCGTCCATCGTTCAAAAATGAAAGGAAAACAAAATAGTTCTCATTTTATAAGTTTTTTTTTTTTTTGTATCGCTTTTCGTTCAATGTAAGTACTTTCTGAGTTATATAAGAAAACCGCAATTTAGTGATATATTAAATATTGCAAATACTTTAGACCTCTGTACATCTGTTTCAACTGACACAAAAATTGTATATGAAATCTATGAGAATGTGATTACTAGGATAAAGTTAAGGTAAACCTTACATAAGAAAGGTTAAAAGTTAAGACTAGTCGACCAAGAGCTACTGAAGATTTGAAAAATACTCTGAGAACTTAATGCCACTTGTATGTTTTACAGCTCTGTGTAAGGAGGTACAGTCGAGCTCAGATTTATGGTGCACTCGAAAAAGGTAATAAAAACTTTACGACCTCATTAAAATACCTTTAAACTAGTCACAAAAGTAATCGCGCTCAAGTACGCACTTGAAACATTTTCTTTTTACATTTATTTAACGTCGGCATATTTCCGCTACTAAGGTCTATCACCGATGCCTGTAGACGAGCTACCCCCAACCAGGAATTTTGCCGAATCTTTTCTCTTTCGAAGAATAGGAATCTTTTACTTGCCTAACATTTAATAGACAAAGGACCGAGGCTTTACATCCCCTCTGGAGGATGGTATATCTAATTCAATTCAAAACAAATTTATTATAAGTTAAAATATACATAAAATTTACTCCTCTGGCATCCGCTCGGAGCCACCCATGCCTCCGCGGCGCACTGTGTCGCAGGAATTGCATGGTTGGAAGAGGCGGATCCGGATCGGCATAATAAAAAGATGGCAACAAAACTGAAGCTCCTTTCACGGTAATTAAAAAATGAAAATGAAAAATTGGAGCACAACACCCACTATAAATTTTAGCAATTAATAAGGGGTGGAGTTCAACAAACAAGCCTGTTAGAGGCAACCACCGGCTCGGCGGTCTCCCGGCCGCCGGAAAATAGAACAAAACAAAAGATGGGATTTAAAATATTGTGGTTTTTAATGGAGAGTTCGAGGGAGAATTTTCAAGAAACAAACAGAAGCAATGAGACGAACACAAAACAAGCAAAGAGGCAGACAAAAAGAACGAGATAACAGTAAAGACTTGCACGTATCAAGTAAAAGAATTTAGGGAAAAATTGGAGAGGTTTGGATATCCCCCATATAATCCTCGCCTAAGATTGCATAGCTTCCGCGCATACACTGGTATACAAGCCGCTGGAAGATGTGAGGTGAGGACGCGGTTTTCCTTGTGAACACGTACAAGCTCTCTAGTTTGGTAAAATAAAAATGTATCGGCTGAGCTAGGGGCCTTAGAGCTTGAGAGACCCTGGGAGCCTTTCGTCCACTTAATTTTATTTTTATTTTGAGTAGAGTGGGTGGGTCATAAGTAAAACGTTGGACAGGGTCAAGTGCTACACCTTGTATAGTCCTGGAGTACGTTGCTTCACTCGAAATTGTCTATTTAACACTTTAGTTAAAATTGTATTGTATTGTCTTTGGCAGGGTCCACGACTTCACCCTGTACGTGCTTCTTGAAGTAAAACACTTAGTTTAAACGAACAAGAATAGGTTCATTTAATAACACTTAACACAGTTTAAGTAACGATTTAAATTAAAATATTTATTCTACACTGATTAAAATGTTCTTTCGACACTGAAATTCGGTTATATAAAAATAAAAAATGTATTAATGTGATGGTTATCGTTTTATGTAGTTTGAAAAATTCACTTTTTATTAATTTAAATTTACTCTTTTTTTACAAGGTTTAGGCCTTGGAAGTAGCACGGGCACTGGATCGAAATGTCGCGAGCTAAACCAAAGAAACTGACTTAGCCCGAACTCGTCGAGCTCGGTTATTTATACTTTACGTCGTGGACCCGACGAGCAGAGAGCTGGAAAAAGCTGTATGCGTCCCCGCACATTCCGTGCGGGCGAGGGTGACTCATCGATTGCGCAACATTGCACAATGTTTCACAATATTGCGTAAGAAATGTAAAAAAAATACGAAATTTGGAATGAAAATTATATCACCGTATCGGCCTGAAAAGAGAGATTTTTTTGATACGTGAACGAAATATGAATCCCTTCGGGTTTAGGAGTTATTAACGAAAATTGGTATGAAAATTGGAATGACTCCGTAAAGTGGTCCCGAAGGTCTACGCGTTGGAAACTTGAAATGAAATGAAAGTGTGCCGATATGTGCTCGGTGAATTGAATGACGTGGATTCAATTTGATTTGATACATATCGCCTGATTTAGGAAACGAGTTTTGATACTAGGGGACTAGAGTAACGGTACTTTATTTGAGTAATTTGAAAGGGGGCTGATTGAATGTGGAATTTGAATGTGAAAATGGATGGACAGTGAAATTCGGAAGAAGAATGTTTTATAAAAAGTTTGTTTGATCGAACTTGAACGTGGTGTGAAAAAGTGGTATTGAAATTTGTTAGCCAGTTAGCGGAACAAATAAAATAGGGATAATTTTGTCGTCGACGAGAATACGTGAAATAGATAACTAGCTGGCGTTTTGGGGAAGTTAACGAAGGGCGTTTTGAAGTGTGAATGAAAACTTGAATAGAACTTTGAAATTAATGAAAAATGTCTTATAAAATTTAATAGAATTGAAATACAAAGTTGTTGTTGGGGGTGTGGAAAGTTAATGTGATTTAGATCGGGTTAGTGAGGGGGCTGTATTTCTGGTGTCTGTTGTTTGTAATTTTTTTGCTATAGAATGACTGATATGAATGTTTGAGTTGTGTTTTTGATAAAATTTAGATTAATTTTGAATTATCGAGACTAAGTGAATTTTTTTCAGAGTTTTTCTTAGAAAATTGTGGTTTTTTGTTGCTTTGAATGTCGTAATGACTTTTTATCATGCTTTGACAAGTTTATAGGAAATAATTAATTTTTTGACAAATTTTGCAAATTTTTCCCTTTTTTCTGGCCCCCGTTTGAGGAATATACTATAACACTTGAAACGGTCACCCATCTAATTACTAACCGCGCTTAACGTTGCGCATATGGATATATGTACAGAGTAAAGACGCATCTACGCTCGCCCCACTTGAAAGATTTAGATCAGCAACTCAGCCCTTTAATTTTAACGGCGCGTTACGGTCTAGCATTATTAATATGTACACATAAGAATTTTAAGTACGGCTCTGTACTATTCCGTTCGCAAATTGACTCGCTTATCTTTATAGGGTTTTAATGTGAGTCGGTTTGTTTGATGACAGCATGCCGAGTGGTCCAACGGTGATAATAATAAGGTCGTAAAGTTTTTGTTGCCTTTTTTGAGTGCACCGTAAATCTGAGCTCGACTATAACATTACGTATGGTCCGGATCAGGGGTGTGGCGGCGTTTCTGTATAAGACCCATCTTACATAGATCAATATTTTTAGTACCTGAAAATGACCTGAAAATGGTGAAGAGTAATTGGGGAACGAAGGAAGAGCTTTGGTCAGTCATTTGTAGAAGAAATCGACTGGGCGGACGCAATGGGGGACTCTTAAAGTAAGTATAGGCATAGAGGTATAACAATAACAAAATATTTCTGTGAACCGCTTAACTGAACAGCTTTATTTCAATAAAACAGACCAAGGAATTAGGTTAGAAAATATCATTATTTGACTTTCTTCGTAATTGGTATTAACATATCAAATTTCCTGCAAATAGGTTCACTATTATAGAACTTAAATAATAAAAAATCAGTTTACAAAAATTTTGGTAACTTCTTACTCCCTACGCTAGGCAAACTCAATGGCGTTGGTCTATAGTCCTTAGAACTTATGAGGACAAGAGAAATTATTATTTTCAATCTGGCATATGGTTGAAATTGAGTTATGGTAACGTAGTAAAGAATCATCCTTGCAAAATAAATTTATAGGAGGGGAAAAATTTAAAAAATAAGTACTATTGCATAATAATTAAAAATGCCAATTAAATACATTTTAACACAAAATGCTATAACATCTCTCAACAACATACATTTCATATACTAGTGTGATTAAAAGAAAAATATTATTTTAAATCACTCATCCTATTGATAATTTATACCGCTATGCAGCGCCTCTATAGAACTACGCTGCGGTATAATACCAAAAATATAAGGCTGCGTAGTTTCACTTTAAAGTGTACCTTTAATTCAAATCGTTATTCTGATGTGTAATATGGAAAATATTATACCTGAAATCCAGACGGGCGGTATGGTTTTAAGGTACGATTTTCTCGCATTCTAGCTTGAAATTATACCGCAAATTAGTTACCACAGGGCTAGTACACAATATACCAAACAGTAAAGTAACTTTTATTCCAAGAACAAAAAGTTCATAAGCGGTACTTACTTAAAAAATACAAAACAGCAAAACAAAGTTTATTCCAATATAAAATTTCATGACTATTTATTCAAGTGAAATTAGTTAATGAAAACAGCAGCACTTTAAATATACGAAATAACCTACAAAAATTACCAGAATGTCTTCGTTTGGTCCAATAGAACTGAAATGTAACGTACATTTCATTATCTAATGAGGCCTTCAAAAAGTATTTCTATTTTTGTGGCCATTTCTGGCGGTCTTAAATTGTTAATTATTGATACCTGAGACAAACTATTTACACATTTTGCACTGTAAAGAAACTTTAAATTATTAAAACTAATATATGCTCGATATTCTTGCTGTGTAATAAGCACATGCTACTGCTACCTTCGGGTATATTCTAAAGTATGATATTGAAAAAATCTACTTGAAAGTATGGTCCCTAGTATATGCAGCGAGTAACGGTATGATTTCAAATACACCAGTATTTTGAAGAATTTGAAATCGTACCTATACTTTTGGTGTTGTGCTACGGTATATTCTCTATACGTTAAATAAGCAATTACGCGTGTACATTATACCAGAGGACAGAACGAGTTAGACGGTGCATAATAGTGGTATAAATTACTAATACGCCCCCCCCCCCTTGACAGTACAGTAAAATTTGTAACTGTTATAAATATATAATTTTTAAAATTATACAGGGTGGGCCATTAATAATAAGCCATAGTTCAAGGGTAGATTCTTTGGACCAAAATATGAGGATATATCCGAACATGCTTTGTTGCTGTGGAAGAAGACACAGGGTGTCAAAGTTGCAATTTTTTTCTTTTTTTTTGCAATATCTCAACTACCTCTTTACTTATCTTCTCCAAAATTGGTAAAGAAACATTTTATAATCTAAAAAACCATAATTCATGTATCGCATTATGCTAGCCCGAGTAGGGCATCTCATGACCTATATAATGATGAATATTTTTTCTCATTTTTTTAAGAAACGCATTGGCACTTTTGATTAGAAAATCTCATACAGGAGTCATTTCTACGTAAAAAAGTTACACTTGATAGACCATGATAATTTTAACCTTTTTCCAGAAAAGCGTCGCAAAATAATTCGATAATTCTTTGAAAACACTCAATTTGGAAAGGAAAAATTGTATTTATTCAAAAAATTACAGAACGTAAGTAAAAACTAAAGAGTGACAACTACGCAAACTTACTGACTTTTTTATGAACTAATTTGCTGCAAGTTAGAAAGTTTTTTTTCTAACTAAACGTAGGATCTCTTATGCAAACGTTGCCACGCATTGGACTAGGACGCATAGTTGTCTCACACAAAATAGCAGGAGGTTCTAAACCAGTTTTTTTTAAAATTAAAATTAGCTCTTGGATCTCATACACATAGAAATAATAGCTCGTGCAAAATTAATAATTCCTACCTTTAAATGTCTATGAACGTCTCTAAGTCCTACACGAATAATAGAAATATCATGTGGTATGTTGGCAGCCTGCTGTATTTCGTACACAGCATCCCCTTCCAGTCCTTCTCCAAGAGCAATAAGAACACTAAGTGCCCCGTAGGGCGATATGGCTATATTATTTTCGTTGTACTCATTATGTATCTGAAAAAACAAATAACAAAATTAACGCCAAAAAATAAAAAATTATGATTGAAAAGTTAAAGACCTGACGAAGGGATAAATAAAAGTACTTTAGGGGGTTGTTGTAAGCCTAAGAATATGTTTGTAAATATTAAAACAAAAAAATTATTAAATATTTTGACAAACGAAAAATTTAATTTTTTTTAATGTTCCTGTAGTTTACTCTCAAATAGCAAATAGTACATTGTTTTATTAGGAGTAAAAGTGATACTTTTGCGACGAGTCCGTAGGTTAGCCGGACGAACGAAGCGAATCCGGCAATTACAGACAAGTCACAAAAGTGGCTTTTACTCCGAGTAAAACATGCTATTTTTTCTTCAAACGTCGACTAGCTATTAAGAAAATTTAGCTGTGCGTTGCTAGTGGCGACGGACAGCCGTCCGAAATGTCAAGCTTTAATGTCATGAAATAGTGAACAACTGTCATGTTTTTCTGACGTTTGAAGAAAATAGTATATTCCGTTATAAAAGTAAAAGTGACATTTTTTTGTACTTATCGAAGAACAATCGAGACACAGAGAATCACGTTTACCGTTGAGTGATAGAAAAATGTTTCTTCAAGCGTCAGAAAATTTACTTACTCATTTCATGACTTTAAAGGTTGACACTTCAGACGGCCGTGCGTTGCCATTATCAACGGTAGTAAAAGTTCGCTCGAGCGGAAGAAAAAGTACTTTTATTCGCTCGAGCGGACATTTACTTCCGTTGCTAATGAAAACGCATAGCTAAATTTCTTATCTTTATTTTTTTATATAACTAATCGACGTTTGAAGAAAAAATAACATGTCCTATTCAGAGTAATAAAACAACTGTGCTATTATCATTCGACGCTTTTACTCCACATAGAACATGTTTATTTCTTCAAATATCAAATACAAACGAAAAAAAGTTTTATTAAGTTGAAGAAATACCACTTTTAGTACCGCTCGTGAGCGGCCGTAAAAGGCTTTTAATGCGGCTCAGAAGGAGCATATAGAGAAATGATAGTTTATGTTCATCAAACATGTTATTAAAGTCATATTTCTTTTTATATTTGAAGAAAAAATAAAATTTATCATATACACTAAATTTATTCTTGCTTTTCACTCACTCACTCTCACTCACAATGTATGCACAATGTTTATGTTCAAATCTTGCATCCTTTATTTAACACACTTCCTGACATAAAAAAGTTTGTACAGTTACTGAGATCGGGTGACAATACAGTATTCTACCGTTACTTTTCCAAATATCCGCACGTAGGGGGCGCGGGGGTGAATACTGGAAAATCTGCAAAAAGGGGGAAGGAGCGAGAAATCAAAACAAATCGTTAAGAGACGAATTTTTATTGAGCGATCTCTGGGGGGTAAATCCCCCAAAAATAATGACTAAAAATAAAAATAAAGAAAATTAAAAAAATATATTTTTTTAAAAACTTATTCTCTACTCTTTTCTGTAAAAGTCGTACTAAAAATTTTAAAAATGCTAATGTACGGATGCGAAAAAAGCAAGGCGTGCGCACTTTATTATATAAGTATATGTATCATCTTTATGTACGCATAACTGAAGGCACTATGTATACAACGATTCCACTCCTTTCATACAATCATGCGTACAATCATGCATTAAAAAATTGTGCAAATCTTCATATCTTGTAGTTTTAAATTAACTAATTCTGCAATCAACTGAAATTATTGAGTGAAAATTCATATCATATCATAGTTCTACTTAGGTAGTCTTATACTTTTTTTTACCAATATGTGGATTAAAAAAAGTTATAGCCAAAAATAATAAATATTTCCTTATCGGATCTCTCTCTCTTGGATATGCCTACCTTAACAAAATTCAGTCATAACCATACAACTTTTATTTCAAACATTTTTTTTATATAAGAGGTGGGTAATTTATAATGAATAAACCTGTACCCAGTCAGGCTATTTATTTTTCGATTGCAACAGACACTGGACCGCTAGATGGCGCCTGCTGACTGTTTTACATGTCATTGTCCCAAAGATACCGAAATGTACTAAATAGTCAAGTGAACCTCGTGTCGGTTGTCACATGCTTACCTTACACTGACGAGAGCCAACAGCTCGAAACTGCAGTCTGCAAGTGGTGTGTGACGACTGGCACGAGAGCTCCTTTAAGTAGGATCAGTCTTTCGGCTGGTGTTTGTTGCAATCGAAGCATTAGCGTTTTGATGGTAATATGCAAATATTACACTTAACGCGCCAGGCTTGTAACTTGTAATTCAGCGCTCGGCGGGGCACATAGTCCGGAAAGTAGCTGTTAGTTGCAGTCTGGTTACGTTCCTTATAGTAAAATAAGGATTTTATAGAGGAGTTTGCGACTAAAAATATTATGTTTAATATTCCGCCCTCTAAAAGCACATTTGAACTATGCTAAGCCTGCTGGCTGTTTTACATGTCGCTATTGTAAAAATACCGGGATGTACTATAGTCAAAGGAAACTGCAGTCTGCAAGTGGTGTGTGACGACTGGCAAGGGAGCTCCTTTAAGTAGGATCAGTCTTTCGGCTGGTGTTTGTTGCAATCGAAGCATTAGCGTTTTGATGGTAATATGCAATTATTACACTTAACGCGCCAGGCTTGTAACTTGTAATTCAGCGCTCGGTGGGGCACATAGCCCGGAGAATAGCTGTTGGTTGCAGTCTGGTTAGGTTCCTTATAGTAAAATAAGGATTTATAGAGGAGTTTGCGACTAAAAATATTATGTTTAATATTCCGCCCTCTAAAAGCACATTTGAACTGTAATTGACGTGTTCAGAAACTTTCAAAAGTTGGTAGGATCTTTTGCAATAAATTTCCCCCTCTGTTTTTGAGGGTGATGGTGATGGTTTCGAGTTCTGAAATACTTGTGTACTATCCCTATTAAGGAAAAACCACCCCGACTTCAGACTTCTCGGTCTTGGATTTGCGAGGGATCGTCGGATCGAATAATAATAAATTTAGATAATTTATATTAGAGCGACCCCGGGGGGGTTGAAGCTACCTCCGACCGTAATAGCAATATCTCCAAAAAATAAGAAAATACGGACTCGACAAGGTATTTTCATGGGTTTTCGAGAGCAGGGACCATGATGTAGAAGCTATTTTTCACCCTACCCTCCCGCAACTACCCCCAACGTATAAGAACCACCCCCTCTACTATGGTGTCGGACATAGGAATGCAATATCTCCAAAAAATAAGAAAATACGGACTCGACAAGGTTTTTTATGGGTTTTCGAGGGCAGGGATCATGATGTAGGTGCTATTCTTCACCCTAGCTCCTGCAACAACCCTCAACGTATAAGAACCACTCCCTCTTCCATGCTGTCGGACATAGGCATGCGGGGATTGATCGGATCGCGGTTTTTATGGGAATATCAGGAAAACTAACCATTATTAAACCACAGTTGACTTAAGCAGCCCCGGGGGTTGAAACTACCCTGCTCGCAAAACCGAAATTACTCGAAAAATGAGAAAACGATCTTCTCACGGGTTTTACGTTCTACACTCTCGATACTACCCTCTACGTATAATAATCACCCACTTTTCCATGCTGTCAGCCCACGGCCGTGTGGATTCGTCGGACCGGGGTTTTTATAGGACTACAAGTAAAAAATAAAGCTTTTCGTAATAATGTAATAATTTCATTTTAAACAATTTCAGCCATGTATAAAACTTATATAAAATTGATTTTATATTTACAAATTGTATGAATATTTTTGTTTGTATTGAGTGCGGGTTCGATTCGATATAGCTCGGGAGCTGTGCGGGACGGTCGTTCGCGTGCGATCTCTCTCGCGGCGTGTATGGAGTTATCGGGGTGATGCCAAGAAGCAGGTCGGACTGCGCGACTCGGTGACCTTTTGCACGGTGCGTGTGGGACCGTGCAAGGGTTGTCTGTTCGTGCAGGTCTCGAGTTGGGTCACATCGCGCTTAAATTTTCTATAATGTTTCTTAATATATTTTTTGGTAGTCAAATATTGTTACGCTGTCGTCCCTGTATTCTTTTTTGTGTTTTTTCTTGTGTTTTCTCTACACTAAATTGTTATTATTTAATGTAATTGATTAAATAGCGATTGTCCATGTTTACATTTTAATAGTCTATAGTTATACATAGTATTGGCTTCCTCTTTTAAGGGCCAATGGAATATTTATCAATCAACTTTTATTAGATTTATGTTTTTCTTGTTTTTTGCTAGTTTAGTTTAAGTTGCTTATATTCTTCATATTCTAGTTATTGCACAATTACTGTACACTACTTTGTAATTTGTGTCATTCTGTTATTGGAAACTTTGTATTCTGTTGAACGACAGTTGACCTAAACAACTCCCGAGGGCTACACATATAGTTTATAGAAAAAGGGGTATTTCTTATACATTCGGGGTAGTTGTAGAATGAAAAATAACCCCCCCCCCCCATCGTAACTCCCGTCCTCGAGTAGGGTAGTTTCAACCCCCGACGATTGCTTAGGTCAACTGTGGTTTAGTAATGGTTAGTTTCTCTGATATTCCCAAAAAAAACCACGATCCGGCGAATCCTCGTATACCTAGGACCGATAGCATAGAAAAGGGGGTGGTTTTATAAGTTAGGAGTAGTTTCGAGAGGGTAGAGTGAAAAAATACCACCATTGTAATTACCACCCTCGAAAACCCGTGAGAAGCCCGTTTTTACGTTTTTCAAGTGATTTCGGTTTTTCGAGCAGAGTAGTTTCAACCCCGGGGGGCTGCTTAAGTTAACTGTGGTTTAGTAATTGTTAGTTTCCCTGATATTCCCATAAAAACCCCGATCCGACAAATCTCCGCATGCCTAGGACCGACAGCATGGAAGATGGGGTGGTTCTAATACGTTGGAGGTAGTTGCGTTAGGGTAGGGTGAAAAATAGCACCGCCATCATGATCCCTGACGTCAAACCTATAAAAAACCTTGTCGAGTAAGTATTTTCTTATTTTTTGGGATATTGGTATTATAGTCGGGGGTAGGTTCAACCCTCGGGGATCACTCCGGGGTACTAGAATGTAAATTAATTGAATTAATTATTATTCTCCCAAAAAAACCCGATCCAACGATCACTCGCAAGCCCAAGACCGAGAAGCGGGAAATAGGGGTAGTTTTCCTTGATAGGGGTAGTACGCAAGAGTTTCAGAACTCGAAACCATCAACATCGTTTTTCTCACCCTCGAAAACGGGGGAGAAAATGTATTACAAAAGATCCTACAAACTTTTGATATTTTGGCCCTTTTTGTACCTCGTTAAATGGACTTGATTTGATTAGAAGATGCTGAATCTGCGTGTTTGTTTGTGGTTTCATATCTCTTTAATGGGTCTTTTTGTTTAAAAATGTATTTTGTCGAGAAGGTTTTTAGCAGGGTTTCATCTCGATAGACCTTCAGAGAGCTGTTTATCATCAATACTTTGTACTATCACCAGCTCCTCCGCCATTTTGTAGACAACAGGAAATTACAAGTACACATTTATTTTTTTATATCTAGCCGATAGCCGCGTTGGTTAAGGCGCGAGGTGGCAATCGCGATTGATCAAACGGGTACCGCGCTACTGGGTTCGAGTCCCGGATCTGGCACTGCTGGAGGATATGGTTGTATGTGCGCTTTTTTCAACGTGCAAACGCTTTCCGCACAAGTCTCTTGTTTCTGGAATTGGGGGTTGTCTAATTTCTCTGGCGTTTAGTTATTTTTTTATTTATTGTTAATTTGATAATTATTATTTAAAATTGTTCTACAGATTAATGAAATAAGGAACGATACCTTAAATAAATGAAATGTGGGTATTAGCAGCGATGGTCGTATGTAGTTTAAAAAGTATAAAATGGAATAAAAATAAATATAATTACAAATTGACGATGGAAATATTATGATTGGGATATTTTTAGATTATTAGTTATTAAGTAAAATGGATGTGTTGAGTAAAGTGAAAGAGCGCATTATGCGAACTTTGCCCAAACAAATAAAGACCTTTATTATTATTAAATTTTTCCCCCACTAGAAGTCAACAACAATCTCAAAAAAAATATAGTAAAATCTTTTCATTGATATACAGTATGACGGTTTCACCATATGTCTTTGAGATTGCTGGTGACTTCTCGTAGGGTGAGAAATTACTACATAATCTTTTCATTGATTTAGCTTTATTAATGTACTAGCTGATCAGAGTTAGATCAATAGAATATGGAGAGAGTTTTCAAATTAGATTTTGGATTAATAGTAGAAATCTAAAAAAAGCATTTTTCGAGTTCCGTCTTATCTAGTATCTCCATGGTAGGAAGTATCACGCTTGCTAGTTGGCGCCATCTCTAGGCTGACTGGCGACCTACTATTCTATTGCTAGGTTCTCTCTACTAAAGGAACTACTTACAGAGACCTGTGTCTGTAAGGGAATATACACATAATACTGCCCCTTCCTTAAGCCTGAAAGTCCCGGTCAGGCAATTCAGCTTTTCCAACATACTTCTCAGTCTGTCCAGGTACACGATTTTCATCTTCGAGTTCTTACTACGTTGAATTCGATAAACAACGTCGCTGATTCGGATGATGACAAAATACGGTCCTTCCCAAGGTGAGTGAAGTTTCGAGAACCTTCCTTTCCCCCGCTGTGGGTTGTGCACCCAAACCAAACTTCACCTTGCATCCTGCTGAACTGACGTTTCGGTCATAACGAGCATTGATCACTGCCTCTTGTAGGTGACCGCATCCGCACAAACTTTGCGTTTACGACACCAAGCCTCTTCATCATGACGGCTGTTTATTCAGTAGAATCGTTCGCGTACTGTAGCCAAGGTTTCACTTTTACCAAAATGTTCTCCGGACATTCCCTTGCACACTTCCTGAAGTACTTTTGGTACCCACACCTGGGTATCACCAGACGCATAGTAACTTCCTTCCCATCTAGGCTTTCCCATTCTCTCTTTAACAGCTCATCTATAACCTTGGGTAAGTCCCATTGCGCCCATAAAGCCCCGTACAGTTCAAGACCTTTGTTTGAAAAAATTTTCCATTCTGATCGGGTTCCTTTTTCTCTTGCCCTCAATATAGGTCCAATTTCACTGTCATTCGGTTGTTCTTTTCTCAAAACTTCTTTCGTCCAGTCTTCGGAACCTCTTTCTTAACCGTCTTCACTATTGACACATCCTGCTGCTTCTTTATATCCTCGGTATTTACTCCTTTAGGCTGCCTCTGGCGACAGTGCCCCAATTATAACGAGTAGCATTGGTTAGTCTTTCACTGCTTCGTTGCTGCTTCGGCTCCGGTTCTTGTCTCGGCTCCAGTCGCGAATTTAATTTGGTACTTGCGCGACCATTTTATGTATGTCCATTAGTACGACAAATCAAACTTGTCTTGTTTGAGTGGATTTATTATTTTCTTGTAACGTTTTCCTCCTCACGGCTTCATTGTCGACAGTTCTACTTCCGCTGAATCATCTGTCTTGGTCATCAATTAAGTGAATATCTCTTGTGTGTCCTTTAGTTTGGTGTCCAAGTTCATTTCCTCTGACTGGGGCTTTTTTACACAGACTGTACTCTTTGTAACATAGAAAGTTTTGAACTTTTTATAATCATAATCAGAATGTGACGATCGATATATTTCCAGGTCCGCCCTTTTTGTCTAACATGAGGTATCACATCCATGTTTGATAGCTTTTATTCGTTGGATTTCTTTTGGTATATGCTTTGAAAAAGTGGAGTCTAATGTGTCATAGAACACATAAGCTTCATTGACATCCGTATGTAGTATTAGAGGCGTCCAATGAACCAAGGCCAAATCTTGATACAAGGCTGAGAATTTAAAAAAAATTAAAATCCTCGTTATTTCTCTGCAGTGGTGGTGTTGATCCTTGGAAAGTAATATATCGTGACTTAAACACATTGCACGCACAATTGGAAATAACAAGATCTTAGTGGGATTGATCTGGCACGAAAAAAGCTCCGAAACGACAGTGTTTTTTTTCGAATTTTTTTGTGTATATTATGTAGTCCGACTCTTTCTATCATCTGGTCATGTTTACGGGCGCGAGGGGGTGGTGGAGGGCGAAAATTTACATGTAAAGATATGGGAAAATCGATTTTTCGTATATAACTCGCTTAGTTTCATTCGGATCGAAAAAGTGTATAGGGATAAAATAAAGGGCTTGCGAACTCGCGTAAAGTGGTTCTCAAGATATTGTGATTTGACGGTACGGATTTGTATACGGATTTTTTACTGAGGCGGGAACGTAACGAGAGCCGTGTTCGCGTTTTTTCGGAGTAGAAAGCGACTTAACGACTTTGAAAACCCCCCCCCCTCCCCGAAGGAAAGTCAAGATCCAAGTACTGTGTCCAAATTTCAAGTTGCTAGGTTGGTTAGGGGGGAGGGGGAGGGAAAAACGTAAATAAAATTAAAACTGCTGTGAGAAAACGTGAGGTTGCGTACTAATGTTCCTACTTTGGCTTGTTATTAGAGAGAGAGAGCAGGAGAGTGGTGGGAGCGCTAAGCTCCTCCCCCGGCATCTCACTGTACGGCTATCGTTTTTATAAATGTATCACGCGCCCGTGCAGGCCCTAATGCAGTTAAAGCTTCGGGATAAAAAAAATCTGAAAGAGAATTGACTGCTGTTGAAAATGAGCCGAGCCCGAAGTCCCTAACCCTTTCCTTTGAACTTCTATCAGATAAAAACTTTGCGCTCCCCTCCCTCACTTCCTAATCATCCGATCGCAATCGAGCCGAGCTCAAATCAAAGAGAAAAAAATTCCGCATGGTGAAAAAATTATTTCACCCACCCCTTTTCTTCCTAGCGAAAAATGACTTTAAAAAATAGTTTTTCCGCAGGCACTATGTTATTTATGGCGAAAATTTAAAAAAAAAACGCAAATCAAAGTAGGAACATTAGTACGCAACCTCACGTTTGCTGCGCGATTTGCGGAAAAAATTGCGGAAGTTACAGCAGTCTTAATTTCATTTATGTTTTTTCCTCCCCCTCCCCTCCTAATCAACCTAGTAATTTGAAATTTGGACACAGTACTTGGGCCCTGACCGTCGATCGGGGTGGGAGAAAAAAGTCGCCAAGTCGCTTTCTACCCCGAAGAAAACACGAACACGGTTCCCGTCGTAGTAAAAAATCTGTATAGAAATTCGTACTTTCAAATCGCAATATCTCGAGAACCACTAGGCCGATTTCGACGGGTTCAGGTTACGCGCATTCGCGAGCTCTTCATTTTATCCCTACACTAATATACACCAAAAAAAAATTCGAAAAAACTGTCGTTTCAAAAGCCAGATCGATCCCACTATCTAGTAGCTTATGTTAAGTACTAGGTTGATTAGAGTTTGAGCCTGCGATGAATTCGGGAATATTGAAATTTCCAATGATTAAAATATTCGACCACTAAACAATATATAAGGATGCGAAAGTATCGAATGACTTCTCGCAATTATCACTATTGGTCTGAGGTAGTACGCAAATGATAAAAATATAAAAGAAACTATTATTATCACACGGTTTTATCTTGTAGACGCGATATCGATAAAAGAAGAAATCATTAAATGTACCACAACAGGATTTACAATCAAAAGTACACGCTTTCAATTTCTTTTTTAGTGCAATTAATGCACCACCTCCTCTCGTAGTATTGGTTGCATTGAAATATCGATCGCTGCGAAAAACATAGTGGTTAGTGTCAAAAATTTACCTTTGTTAAATACAGGGTGAAACATAATGGAATGTCATAAATGAAGGAGCGTATTCCTCGTACAAATTTAAGAATATTTGTCATATAAACAGTGGCGTGCCATAACTTAATGAAAAAAGGTCTTCTATGTACAAATTTGTTACACTTAAACTACATAACCTATAATGTTTTCCTCTTAGTATGTATTTTGTTTTATTTAATTTAAGACTTAAACTATTTTGATTCAACTGTTTATTTAGTACCGCTTATTCCTTATTTATAGTTGTATACATCTGGTTAAGGTCATTACCACTTATATACAATATTGTATCATCTGCAAACATGAACAGTTTACTGTTAATTGCACACTTAACAATATCATTTATATAAAGAGTAAATAGAATAGGGCCAAGAATAGTTCCCTGAGGAACGCTATGTTATATCTGTAACTTACTTGTTACTGAGTTTTTATATTAAATTCTTTGTGATCTGTTGCTTAGGTAACTTTTAAATCAATTTAACACGTTATTTCTCAGCACTATTCCCTCTAGCTTGAATATTAACAACTCCCTACTTGTCGTTTCAAATGCCCTTTTCAAGTCAAGAAATATGACTAAAATTACTTGATTACCTTCTAAATATTTAAACCATTCATCACATACATTTATAATAGCCGACTTACAGGAATAATATTTGCGAAACCCAGATTGATTTTGAACGATCACCTCATCATTATCACAAAAATTAATAAGTTAGTCTTTAACTGCCACTTCCGCAATTTTCACATTTCGACGAGTTTGATACCTTTGATGTACTATTATATTTTTAATAATATCTTGAGGTAAATCAAATTTATCATTTTTGAATGTATATTATTTTGATGACAATATCTTGTAATGTTACAATTTGCGCCCCTTCATGGGGAATGCCCAAACGATTAGAAGTAACGTATTACACAACGCTATAGTTTACTAGACCCAGATCCACCAACAAATACAATATCATTAACCGTATACACAATACATGTATAATTAAGTGTTAATTTTTATTGAACTTTTTTTACCGGAATCAAAATTTAGAACATGTTCGAATACTCTATTATTATGAATTGTATTATAAGTGACACAGTGTGAAATCGGATGATCACTTTCCCCCTCAGACTATGTCTAATTTTACCGTTACAAAAATTGCAGACCAAAATGCAAAGTGCCGTCATGATACTAGTAACTAATTACAATATGCCATAATGCATTCAATAATAATATTATTATTTAATCGCATGCAAATTGCATAATTGATGTAATATAATTTATTGGTTTAATAATTATTTGTATCATGATGTCGCAATTACTTTAACGACGTTTTGTTGCACTATTTGTTATGAGTTTTTAATACAATAATACGATCGTGTTGTGGTTCGGCACGTTTTGCATCAACGATTTTGCATATTTATAACAATAAATAGGAAAAAATGTGACGCATTTTAAAGATTATTCTATTCAGTAGCTATAGTGGGTAAGGTTTACATTTTCCTTGCAAATTTAGTACTCGCAAATGAGATATTTGTGATGTATGAGTATCTGCTACGGCTCAAGAAGATTTTCTTAATTTCTAGGTTTTAATTTTTTCTTCAAGCACGGTGCTTGATAATGTAGTCTAGGGATATTCAACAAAGCTATTCTGTGTTGGTTGTTATGGAATATCACAAAGTAACAGACAAATGCTTCTTAAGATGCATACTGTGTGTAAAAATTATTCCAAGTTTATTACAGTTTTAAAAGGACAAAATCAACTTAAAGAATAATTAAAATTTTTGCATTTTTAGATTCTCTAGATACGCAATGTAAAACTCAAACACTTGTACTCAAACTCAATAGTTTAAAAAATATTTTCGTCAAATAATAACTACCAGTCAAAATGACACCGAGGTCTTTAAATTGGGTAGGCTTACTCACAAGGACTTTGTCAAGTTATAGTTATTTGGTAGTTATTTGTGAGGTGTTAAAAGCAGGGTTGGCATGTTTTAAACAAATGTTTAAAACATCGCACTGTTGTTTAGACAAATGTTTAAAACATATTTAATACACAATGGTTTAAACAACTATTTAAAACGCAGATTAAAACGCAGTTCAATGTTTTAAACAAATGTATTATTTTAGAGTTTGTGGAAAAGTGCCGATGATGGTCTCACAATGGTATACCGTTTAAGAATGCCATCTGTCATCAAGTAGTAATAGCAGATAGAGTAACTTGCTATCATTTAATTTTAGTTGAAAAGAGTTTTAAACATTTTAAACTTGTTTTAAACATACCATTTAATGATAGAACGTACAGTGTCCTGCCGGCAGTACGAAAACAACTCATTTGAGTACACTAGAAATCGCTAAATATTAGGATTACGGGACCTGCCCGCAGGACGAATTTTTACATTTTCTAGAAGCCAATGAAATGCTCTGAAAGCGCATCTATGTCCGAAGGCGCTATGTTTATTAGTTCCAAAGTTATGCCGGCTTGAACTTATCAGTCATTTATACTCAAATGATGAAGCCAGGAGCGCGTATTTCCACGCCGGCAACGGTTTTTGATTCGAAAAATAATCATTGTGGACAGGGCCTGATCAAGGTAAATTTTGCTTGCAGGCAAAAATATTTTTCCCTCCTCTTTACGGCAAAATTTACAAAATATGTTGCTTTTTCGATTTTGTCGCCCTTTCATTTTTTCGCTACCTCAATTATTTAACTCTTTTAATTTCTTCGCTCTTCCAAATTTTTTCGCTCTTTTTATTTTTCCCCTTAAAAATTTATTCGCTCTTCATTTTTTCATCCTTTCAATTTAGGCGCCTCTCCATTTTGGCGCCCTAGGCGACCGCCTGCTTCGCATGCGCCTTAATACGGCCCTGTTCGTGGAGTATATCACAATTTGGTGAAGAATGGAATACCGGGAGGTGTTTCGGAGAGATAAAAAAAATTTTCAAATAAAAAAATCTGGCAAGTGCTGAGTGGGACATCGATGGAAGCACCACGAAGATTAGTTGTAGTTCTCTTCAAATTGAAGGTAAGTAAATGCGTTTTTTTATACTTTGCAGTACTTGTGGCGCACGTGCTGTTATGTGTTCTCCAACAACAGGAAGAAATTGTTTTGCCTACCATATTCAGCATGGTATCCCAGCATAGACCACTAAAAATATAATTTTTATTGAACATTTGTTTTTATTTTTCCTTCCCGTTTTTGACTTAAAAATAAATTAAAAATAATATTTAATTTATTTAGTAAAGATATTAATATTTTTGAATTATACTTTTATTTAAATCATTTGCAATACGCTCCAAATTTTATTTATTTTGCAACTAAAAATATCTTTCAATTTAAAGCGCTGCACTTCTGAGTGAGTCCTGCCAGCAGGTCTTCAATTTACGAAAGTTAAAGACAGTACATAGTTCATTCACGTTTTGCTGTATATACTGCTGGTAGTACCTTACGTCCTGTATGCAGGATAACTTTATAAACGGAATATTGTCCTGCTAGCAGGACCAGGGTCTCTGTGCAAAAATCATTCCAGAAGCGCTTCCAGCAGGACAAAGCTCTGTACGTTCTATCATTAAACATTGAAAAAAAACTGTTTAAAACAAAAAACAGTTTTTTGTTTAAAATGAAAAAAAACCAGTTTTTTTCCAACCCTGGTTAAAAGTGGTTTTATTTTGTGAGGAGAGAAGATTGCGAAAGGGACATACTTGGTTGAGCAACTCCATGAACAAAATAATAGATTTTTTCGATATAAGTCACGAAATAATGGTAACACTTATAAAATCGTCATATAATACTTATTTTAGTAAAATAAATAAATTATAATTTTGTTCATTTCCTTCCAGATGTTTCTTCCAAAATATGGATAAAAAATGAATTATGTACTCATTACGAGATGATCCTAACCTCTTAATATATTTTTTTGTTCATTAATATATCTCTGTACTTTTTGTTTATAATTAAATATACTTAAAATTACATTGATATTGTATAATATTTTCACAACTCTCAATCCTGGGATTCGGGATTATAATTTCTGAATCCCGAAATCCCGGGATTGACATATTCATTCGGGATTGGTAGCACTACCACAAATACGTTACGAAGCTCATTAACTTGACAAGCCATCTTTTTTAAAGGCGTTCGGTCGAAGACCATACTGCCAGTTACGAATTGTCCAATTGGTAGTTATTACAATGAGGTTAAATTAATTTATTAATTATACCTGATACTAAGATACCAACCAGTGGGACAAAACCTGTAAGTACCTAATTCTAACTTTAAAAAGTGAAAGAGAAAAGAAAAAAAATCGAAGAACACAAAAAGGGATATAACAGAGAGACACGCTTCTCGTCCTGGGGTCTGTCACGGCAGTTTAAAATAGACAATATGGGGGAGACCACGGTTGACAGGGGAAAAATAACACAGGGGAAAAACAAACTGTAACCAAACATAATTTTAAGCCTAATACCAGTCTCATTTAAGAACTCAAAAATATACATATAAACTTTCCGAGATCTTAAAGACAATAAGTAGAGAATAATAAATGGAGTCAATATATACAGGGTGTCTCACCGGAAAATGAATCGATCGATATAGAGAAAAGTACGCATCAGAAAATTTTGAAAATTTAGATAATTACTAACGTCGGTGTGGCCAATCCAACTAAAATAATTACAAGCAGCTGGCACTTCCGCTTATACCGGAAGACGATACCAACTTGCTTATTTCAAATGGAACACTATTTTAGGGTTTTTCGAAAAGAGCATTTCGAAAATATGTAGCATATCCTGTACCTAAACCTAGCCGCTTCAGAGATATTTGACATTTTATAGAAAACTTGACAGGTGCAACGGTTTGCAAGAACAGTTATAACTTTCTTCGTGTAAAAGATCCCCATTTGCTTCTTGTCACGTAAAAAGAACACAAGGAGAACTACGTTCTACAACTGAAATAAATTCAATAATATCATACAGTTTTTCGCGTTACATTTTGTCAACTTCAAACGACGAAAACTTGTTTAGGTCAACTGGAATACCCTGTATTTTTTTACGTCAAGTTGTGTAAGATTGAATTCCCTGTTCTCTGATATTAGCATTGTGGGGGTTAAAGTTGCAACTGTTTGAAATATTTGCGATTTTATTAGAAATTCATGAATTGTCAATTGTATCAAAATAGCCATGATTAGAAACAATCAGTCATAATCTTATGTCAAAAAATGCCAACACGTTTAAATTATAACAACGAAAACTTTTCAAATTTGTTTATTATTTATGGAGAATGTGATAAAGTAATATCAAGGGCTTGCAGCACATTTGCTACTCGATATCCAGAAAAATGGAAACCGTCACCAAACACTGTAAAACGCATACTGGAAAATTTTAAAAATTATGGCTTTGTCAAGGCAAAACTGCAAAGAAGAGAGCCTATTGTTGATGACAAAAACATTGAAATAGTCATTCTGGGATATTTTCATGCATTTCAAGCTATACAACCTTAGGCGAGGGTTGTATAGGAGATATACCATCCTTCGGAGGGGATGTAAAGCCGTCAGTCCCTTATATTGTCTATTAAATGTTAGGCAAGTAAAAGATCCCTACTCTTCTTAAGGGAAGAGGTTTGGCAAAATTCCTGGTTGGGGGTAGCTCGTCTACAGGCGTCGGTGTTAGGCCTCAGTAGCGGAAATAGGCCGACGTTAAATAAATGTATATATAAAAAAAGTTTATTAGGTACACTGGGGTGGATCATCGTATACTGGTACGGTTGATAAGGCAACTCCTTCCACTGGTAATTCCATTTGACTCTCAAGTTTATTTAAAAAAACTATTGTCAGTTATAAATTGTACAAATATTAGGTCCCGTATGAAAATTAGTGAAACAATATTATGCGATACATCAAAATTTTCGTAAAAATGTGTAGATTATGAGTTTGTATGGGGCGCATCTCGCAAAGGTAGCAGAGGGGTGAAAACTACCCCTATACTATTCTTTTAAATATATAATTAAAAAATTGCATTTTTTGATTAAATTGACCCAAGCTTACTTAAAATAATAAAAAATAATGAGTTTTACTAAATAATTAATATTAGGAAGTCCCACCTCTGCCGGCGGGGGTACAATTTTTGTTATTTTATATTTTTACCAAAAAATAATTTCACGTAAAAGTTAAATAAAGTTAAGAAAGTTGTTTCACTTTTTCACCCTGTTGGTTTCACGATTCATCTACAGGGGAAAAGTAAATTAATGCATCTTCTAGAAGAAATTGGAAGCAAGGAACCAATTTTTGGTAACGTGGATAAAAACAATTCCGACTCTGTTTTCAGCATTGCAGTTATTGATGGTATGGCAGCAGTACATAGATGCTTCTGCTAAAAGATTGCTCTATCTTTCTGACTTATCTGAGCTGTTTTCAAATAAACTGATAAAAAATATGCTTTATATTCTGAAATACACGTTATTTTTTATACTTTATTATTGGCTCCCTTATGTCCTCAGAAATAATCAAAAGGCAAAATGGTACAGACCGTATACGTTACCACGTTTACGAAAAAATTAATATAAAAAAAATATAACCATTAAAAAGCTTCTGACTCACACCTCAACCAAGGAAGATCTAACCTAGTATTTTTCAGAAAATCTTATTGCATCAGGAAATATGCGTAATAAAAAGACCGTTTGCTCTTATAAGGATACAGTGCTTTGTACGGTGATATGCGGCGATATGAATCATTTAAAGAGTTCTCATGAAGAGGTCGATAACAGAATAATTTTCCATTCCTTAGATGCATCTAAAATGGGGGCCAACATATAATGAATTTTTTCACCAGATACAGATGTTTTGATACTGGCTGTAAGGCGAGCTTCTTTATTACCTAATGATACCATGTTCATTTGTATTGGTTCTAGCGGTCGTGAAATACCGTGAAAGCTGAAGCACTTCCAGGTATTCATGCGCTTACAGAAGGTTTTAAGGGTAAAACTAACATTAGTTTTTTGAAAAAGTCTCCAGGAAGGGACTCCAGGCATCTACGCTTCAGGTATTGGCTTCTTTAGATAAAAACGAAACACTAAGTGACTCTGATTTTGAGCAGATCGAGGCTTATATCTGTTCTGTATATTCAGCCTCCAAAAAATGTTTTAAAAGTCTAGCAGAATTAAGATGGTAGTTGTTTGCACAAAGGCAAGTTTCTATTGATAATATGCCCCCCACTCAAGCAGCGTTAATGTTAAAGAACACGTCAAATCCCTCGATAAACTTTTCGAAACTATAACAAAATCCGACTTTTCCAACATTTCGCATGACAAGTGTGCTTCACGTAAAAACGCTATTGGAAGAGGCTCACATTTTCGCTGTACGGAGTGTTTTTTTATGCAAACATATCAAAAACTCACTAAGGAGTGTAATTTTAGAAAGTGTAGTAAATGTCGCTGCACAGGGACGTAATGTCATGAAAACCGACTTTAACATCGGAAATTTCGAAAATAAAAACCCTTTTACGAATCTACGTTGTGCAGCACTGCAACTCATGCGTTGTGTTAAATATGAGGACACGTTCTCTAGTCTCTAGTCAAAGTTTTTCGAGAGTTTTAGCGAAAATAGCTCTTAGTGTCCACGGTGCCCTTTCATTTTCTAGCAGTCGATTTTGACGGAAAAATGATGGGTTTTAAGCGTATTTGCCCTAAACCGGTTCCTCAGTGATTCGGTGTCAGAAAAATATAGTTACCATGTACTCAGATGTGCATGGGACCGCCTTGCCTGAACGTGTGAATAATTGCCACAACATAATTCAAAGTCGTTGCGATTCAAGCATTTTTAAGCTCCAAACGAACTAAATTAATATTGAACTGATAATACGTAAATACACAGGCAAGCAAAGCCTACCAAAATTATAAATATTGAACTTTTTACTGAATCTTTTTGTGTAATCGTTAGCTAAGTTAACTAATAAACCTCATATTGGACGATAGTTGATTACACTATAAGTCGTTCCATTCCTCACCATGTGTTGTACACACATTTTCTTGAACGTTTGGTAAAAGCATGAATTTTTAAAAGATTTAGTATATATAATTTTGAACTTTATATTGTCTTTTTCTTGTGTTTCAAAATTCCTTTTCAGGTTTAAATTTAAGAAAGTGTTAGTATTTACTGTGTTAGATTTATGGTGTTACGACGTCCAATTGTTACCATTAGTGAAACAGTTAAGCAAAAACGAACAGTAAGTATAGATTCTTGTATTATTCTGTCTGAAATCAGTCGCTTCGAACCCTTCAGATGAACATTATAATATCCACTTTAGGGAGGGTATTAAAAGTCCTTCAGACGTGAACAGGTGGATCGTTCACATTAAAACCGGCAATACAATGATGCCACTACCAGTATACTGAATGGAATCGGGATACATAGGCTCATCCAAATTTACCACCACCAACGGATTGTGGTTGGAAATTGGACAGTGGAGAATTTTAACCCATTATGTGTACTCCTCCTTGTGCACCTGAAGAAATACTGAATCTTATAAAATGTTCGTGTAAAAAAAATAATTGTACCCAAAGATGCAAAAGTTCAACCCAAAAAATATGTTGCACGAAAATATGTGAATGCGAGACTGATGCATTGGACAGCGATTCCGACGACGAAAAATGATTCAATCCATTTGTAAAATGCAAAAAAGCGGTATATTTTAACATAATTTTGTTTTATTAAAACTGTACAAATACATAATAAATATATAAAAAATATTTTCAGCAATTTTTGTTATCGTAACATTTATTTTTATATAGGGGTTGTTTAGGGTAATTTTCTCCCTTCAGCCACACCTTAGAGGTACGCCCCATTGAAATTCAAGCAAATAAATACATTTAGAAAATATTTTGAGCTATTATTTCCACGTCCAGTGAAAAATATTTTTTTGTTGAAATAGGCTTAAAATGTCATGAAACGTCGAGATTTTAAATTTGAGCGAAAAAAAATTCCTGTCTGTCGGTCTGTCTGTAACTTTTTTTGTACGCACGTTTACTCTGGAACCGTTTATGATATTGACTTGAAATTTGGTACACTTATGTATTATAACGAGATCTAATTCCGTTGGGGGATACGGGGGTAAATGGGGTAAATAAAGGTAAATAGACAAAACAAGCAAGTAAGAGTCCATGAAATTGCAATTTAGGGTATGTACGAAAAGTCAAGGTTTCAAATTTTTTTTTGTTTTGACATCAGCCAACCCCCCCCCCTCCCCTATCACCCCTAATACCAACCCCACACTATTGTGAAAGGGAGTAAAAAAATAAAAAGTGATTTAGTGTGTGTACAAAAACGAAACGTCTCAAAAATTTTTTTAGCGTTAGCCACCCCCACCCTATTATTAAAGGGAGTAAAATATTTCATTGGAATTTAATGTGTATAAGACTTAGATACAAAATCTGGATGTGGAAGTAGTGATTCCTTGGGAGCGGTATTTTTGTCGTAACATTCACTTTTATATAGGGGTTGTTTAAGGGTAGTTTTCTTCCTTCGGCCAGCCCTGAGAAGTACACCCCATCGAAATTCGTAATCGACATATCGAAAAGATGTAGTCAAGGGAGGTGAAGGTTTTTAATTCAAAACTTGTTACATAAGGCGGAGATGTTTAAGGTTGAAATTTGTTCTAGTAGTGGAGTATTGAATAAAATTGTTTGAGCATAAATTTGTTGCTAACAAATTCTCTAATTATATCAAGAGGGGGCTCAAGAGCTTCAACATAAGATGGATCGATAGGAGTGGAATTCATTGCACCAAGACAAATCCCAATCGCTTTTCGCTGTGTAATATCTAACCTATTTAGTATAGATTTATTTGCAGATCCATATATGATACATCCATAATCTATGACTGATTTGATATTAGCTCTATAGAAAAGCAATGCAACCTATAACAACTACTTCCCACTAGATTTTAGTGACTAATATTAAGAAATTTATTCCTTTGATGCATCTAGTCATAATCGATTCAATGAAAGATTTACATGTTAACTTTTTGTCTAGCACCACACCTAAATGTTTGACCTCTGGTTGACAAGCAATTAGCAATTGTTCTAGCTAGCTAATGTTCATACATAATTGTTTATTATTGAATTGGCACTTCTGAAAATTTATTATCATTTTTGCTGTTATTTAACATCAATTAACAATATTTTTAACACTAATGCTAAAAATTCTTTATGAAAGTCAATTACTAATACTAATACTTTTAATATTAACTGCTGCTACATCATTTTTAATAACAGTTGTACAAAAACAAATTATCTTATAACTTTCAACAGTTTAGGATGAATTTTAGTGTAAGTTTTAAGATCATCCACATACAGCAGATAGTTAATATTAGACAGTTGTGACACATCATTAATAAATATAACAGAAAATAACGGCCCCAGAATTGAGCCTTGTGAAAATTCTAATGATTACAAAATCTTCTCGAATTTGAAACTACGATATTGAACAAACTGCGATCTATTGTTGAAACAAGACCTAAAGGGATTGTGCAAGTTCAGAGCATACCGAATGTATCCAGTCTTGATAACAACAACGGCTTTTAAATCTACTCCGATTTTATCATAAATATATTACAAGAAACGATATATAGCCAATCTACTTCTGTGTGACTTACGGAAACATATTAATGGTGTTGAAAACAAAATCTCTCTTGTCAATATTAAAACGGGAGGTACTTTGAATTGAAATAAGCATTTTAAAACATTGACACCTTGGAAAAATCTGCTTATTAGCTCACTGTTTACAAAAAAAAATTGCCATTAAGGGGACCTTTATGAGATATTTCACGGTGGTCGTTTTTCTGCCGATCAGTGTAGTTTGTAAAAGTAGAAAAATTTCCAGACATACCGCTGGTTAAACTTCCTTCTTTCCAGATTATATCGAATACAAATGCCTAATTCAGAAGGCATCTATGTAATTTTAATTAATCTAATAGTCTTCAGTTTAAAACTATCCTTTCAGCCTTGTAAAATTATATTTTGCATTGCAATTGTGTATATTTGGGAGTACAAGGTCTAGCAATTGTTTAATTTTTCACTAATCTCTATAGTAAATATTTTATAATTTTTTTTAATGATCTTATGACACAATTTTATGGCCACTGCATTTGTTACTACTTCGCAAGAACAGCATTAGTAGTTTCATATTAGATGTGCCATATCTCTCTATACAGTTTTCTTAGACCATTTATAAAAGTTGTATTTTATGGTATGTTGTATGTTATGTTAGGTGCACCTACGAAATAAACATTTTTTTTCTGGTTAATTCAAATTTATTACACCGCCAGAAGTTAACGGCTTATAACTGTGGACAATAACTGGCAGGATATTAAAAGCTATAAAAAGTGTAACAGTATTACCAATAAAACATATAAAACTTTTCGTTTCTATAACAATGTGTAATTATGGAACGGTTATTATGTATCCATTTAGCAGATATAACGCAAGGTCCTAATAAATTCACAATATGACGATGAGTGAACTCTGAGGAGCGTTCACGTACAGTTTTTTTATTTTTAGAATCGACTCTTTCCATTTAAACATAAATCATTTACACGAACGTCAAGATTTTGTTTTTAAAATTAAACTAATTTGCAGCCAGAACATAACTTTGTGTTTGTTGTAGCATATACCAAAGTCCTCTGGCAAAAATGCCACATTAAGATCTATAAAAAAATATAAACAATTTATAAGTCTCTTTAAGAATTTATAATCTTAATCTGTAATGTAATATAAGTATGTGATATTGTCGTTTTCACTTTCTACAAAGTTTCATGATTTCCCCTAAGTTTCTAAGGCTTATTGAAAATATACGAATTTTAATGAGGCAATACAGTTCTAATTTTTTTTGCTTTCTATGAGTTTTTATAAGACGAGAAATGTTTGAAAGTTTACCAGTTATACAGTTTGAATTTTTATCATATTCTATTAGCGTTCATTGGACAGGGAATTATAGTGGGTGTATGAGTTTTATTAAGACAACGCAGATCAAATTCTGATAGTTATCTATGAGTAATATTATTCAACAAAAAATACTTAAGAATTTAGTAGAAGTTTTTAGTAGAAACTGCAATTCTAACTTATATCATTTTTTATCAGTTTGTCATCAGTCTAGAGGTTTGTGAGGAATGTATGAGTTTTGAAGAGTATAAGAGTATTAATATTTTATCGAATCCTACAAGTTTTTATCAGACATGAAATTCTTGTCATACTTCGTGTTTTAGTAAGATAATACAGTTCTAATTTATATCGTATTCTATGAGTTGTTCAAGAGATAAAAAGTGCTTGAAGATTTATTAGTTTTTATTAGAAAACAGAGCTTCAGTTTTTATCATATCCCAAGAGTTTTCATCCGACAAGAAATAATTGACGTTCTTATAAGTCAATGCAGTTAAAATTTTCATCATATCCTTTAAGCTTTTGGAAAAATACCTCAGGATTTAGGAGTACTTATAGGACAATACAGATTCAGAATTTATCGTACCCTAAAACTTTTTAACCGATAAGAATTATGTCAGTACTTATGAGTTTTTATAAGACAATCAAGTTCTAATATTTATTGTCTTTTCATCAGAAAAAATGTACTTAATGCTTCATGAGACTAATTGAGTTAACATTTTATCGAATATTCGATTGTCGACTTTTTTGTAAGACAATACAGTTTTAATTTTTATCGTATTCGATGATTTGCTCATTATATAACAAATTTTGTTTTCATCACATCCCAAGTGTTTTTGATCGGCAAAAAATAATTATATGTGTTGTTTATGAGTCAATATACAGTTACAGTGTTTATCAGATCTTTTGAGTTTTTGCTTGGGAAAAGTGCTCAAGGGTTTAGGAGGGATTATTTAGGTTTCAATTCCCAGACAGATCTTCATACATAGAATTTTGGAATCACATCAAGCCTTTAGATTCCATTGTGGTTTTACGTACATTCTTACAATGTCTCATATATATACTCATAAAGGGAACTTATACAATTGCGTAGATATAGATCATTCAGGTTTCAATCCCCAGATAGATCCTCATACGTATCATTTTAGTACCACAGCAAGCTCATATATTTTATAAATAAGACCACAGGTAATTACGACCCCCTTTATCTCGGAAGGCTCTAGAAGAGCCTTGTGTGGGAAGGGGCTACACATTTAGAGACAAGGGACACATACCCAATATCCGTGTATAGTGGAAAAATCCTTCTCACAGTATTTTCCACTGCCACGACCGGGGACCGAACCCGGAACTTTTGGGTGAGAGGCAAGTGCGCTCACCTCTCGACCACCAGATATTCCTTTGAGGTTTCACGTACATTCTTACAATATCTTATATATACTCATAAAGGGAACTTATCTAATTGTATGGATACAGATCATTCAGGTTTCAATTCTCACATAGATCCTTATACACACCATATTGAAACCACAGTGAGTCTCATATAATCCATTGTGGTTTCACTTACATTCTTACAGATCTTCCTATATATACTTATAAAGGGAACTTATACAATTGCATATATATAGACCATTTAGATTTCAATTACCAGTACAAATGTATACTCTAGTTAGTTGCTTGAACGTGATTCAATAATGACATAGAAGAAATTCACTTGTTTGGTGATATTCATCTATAGTCTGTACTAACAAAGGCCACAAGATGCCATTAGTGATGTAGTGTACCTGACTTAAATATTTCTGCTGGGAATTTCAGATGGATCCTCATACATACCATTTTGATACCACATTAAGTCTCATAAATACCAGGTAATTCCATTAGAGAAAATCTGACGGGAAGATATTGTTTTGGAAGTGTCATGAAAGTTCTAGAGATGTTGTTAAAGAAGGCTATAACCCCAATATACTTTTCGACGTTGTAACAAAATCCGACTTAGGAAATACTTCGTAAGAAAAGCGTGCTTCACGTAAAAACGCCGTGGAAGAGGTTTTTAATTCTTGGAAACATATTTTTGCTCTTATGCCAAATTTTCGCTAACTCTTCAAAGGAGCGTTAATTTAGAAAGTGTAGTAAATGTCGCTGCACAGGGACGTAATGTCGCCCCGACCACCTAATTTTAGAAAGTATACTAAAATTGGACTTCCAAGATCCCTTTTACGAATCACGTTGTCAAGCACTGCAACTCTTACGAGGTATTGAATATGAGGACAAGTTAGTCCAACGACTATTCAAAGTATATCGGAAGTTATAGCGAAAATAGCCCTTAGCGACATGGGACCCCCATCATTTCCTAGCAGTCGGATTTGACGGGGAAATGATGTGTTTTGACGGGGTTTGCCCTAAACCGGTTCCTCAGTGATTCGGAATCAAAAAAGTATCTATACCATGTACTCACACGTGCATGGGATCTGCCTTGCCTGAACGTAAAATTTGTTATTGCATAATACAAACGAAGTAGATACGCTTCAAGCAATTTTAAGCTCCGAGGAGCGACCAAAATTTATGTGAATTAATAAAATACGTTTATAAGACAGGCAAGCATAAGCCCACCAAAATTTCAGTTACATGAACTATTCCTTGAATCTTTTTGTGCATCGTTAGCTTTTCAAACTGCATATTGGATGGTAGTTGGTACCGTATGAATCGTCCCGTTCCTCACCATGTGTTGTACACGGGTCAGACCATTGTTTGTTAACATTTCCTCTGAAGAAGTTGTTGTAAAAACATAAATTTTTTTAAAGATTTAATATACATTTTTTGAACTTTATATTGTCTTTTACTTGTGTTTTCTAACAAAATTTCCCTTTCAGATTTAATTTTAAGAGAGTGTTAAACAGACAGTGTTAGATTTATAGTGTTACGACGTCTTCCAATTGATACCATCAGAGACGCAGTTAAGCATAAACGACAGTAAGTATGATTTATCCATTAATCTCCGTCTGAAACAGTCACTTGAACCCTAAAATTTTTGTGAACGTAATATTTTATTTAGTATTTAGAAAAGGTTGAGGAAAAAGAAAATTAATTTTTTCTTTTTCCTATTTTTTTTCAATTTTTCTAAGTTTTTCGAACAAAAAATACGTCCTTCAGACTTCCATCAAAAGCATGGATCGTTCACATGGCGCCCGAACAGGGACCATGCCGTCCCCAAATCCAACAAATCCTTTCTCATTCATGGCGGAAGACTCCGAGGGGTCGACCCCTAGAGAATTTTATGAGCGAGTCACCGCACCGCTCGTCGACGACGGTTCTAGAGGGATAGAACCACAGCGACTGTTTCCGGAGGGAGATAATGTTAATTTATCAGCTTCACAGCCACAAACTGCTTCGATGGAAAGTATGTTTCTGAAAATGGCAGAGGGCTTCGTGCAGGCGATACAGAACGTGTCGACCTGTACGCCCCATGAGAGACAAAGATGTCCGAACGTGACGTTCCATGGGCTTGATCATGAAGATCCAGAAGCATTTCTGAAAATTATGGAGGAATATTTCGACAGAGCTCGCATAAGCCACGACTATGATCGCCTCCATAACGTAACCGGCCAACTCAAGGGCGAAGCTCAACGATGGTCCGAACAATTTAGGACGTTGACTACTTCGTATGCCTTATTCAAGGAAAGATTCCTTACGAGATTTAATTCTCCCGACATACAGTCACGAGCTATTGCTCAACTGTATGCCGTCAAGCAAACGTCTTTAGACGACACGGCAGTGTTTATCACAAGGAAAACCTGTCTTTTCGATCGTATTGATCCCTTTAAATCCGAAGCCATCAGAGCTCGGGTCATCATGGACCAACTGCGTCCAGAAATTAGGTCACGCTTGAGAAGCAACCTAATTTCAAACACAGAGATGTTAATAGCAGCGGCTACTAACGTCGAGCGGGATTCAGCTGACGAACAGACGTCGCTAATCCAGCTTATTGATCAACGTCTGTCCCGCGCGTCTTACTATCGAGAGCCGGGACACATCAGTCAACAAAATTCTAGTAACAGGAGCAATGGAAGCCCAACTCCGACAGCACCGAGGGTGCATTTCCGAGAGGACGTATCTCGACAGGACGGTCCAGGCAGAGCGCCTGGTCGTCCTTTTTTTATGCCTAATTTATCAAGCGGATCAATGAATCCTGACCGCAGGCAAACCAATTTCAATGGCGGATCGGGGAAATTCCGAGTACCCGACCGACCGGCAACCCCGTGCCGATACTGTACAGACACAGTGCAGTGGCACTTCCATAGTCAATGTCCGAATAACCCTCATCTCAACAGGAGACCGGGAAACTTTCAAGGGGCCAGAGACCCAGGCCAGGGTCCATCTGCGAGATCCCCAGCTCAACGCCCGAACCAAGGCAGAAGCAACTCACGTTAGACGATCTTCCTAACGAATAATTTTAAAACAATTTTTTTTATTTTATGCCATGTATATTGATCAGAAGTGGAATATAATTACAAAGATCCATGTCAATGATTTGCGATCAGCTCTACACAAACAACTAAACGTTGAATTCCAAATCATCTAATGAAGAGGAGGATAGTCCAGACGACACATTCCTCGACGAAACTGCCTCTTCATCAGAGCAAGAACTCGCGGGAGTCCCGCAGCCCAATAATTGAATTCATCTGAAGAAGAGGAGGACAGTCCAGACGACACATTCCTCGACGACACTACCTCTCAATCAGGTCAAGAATTCGCGAGGGTCCCGCAGTCCGAGCAGACAGGAGCACAATACATGTGCCTGCCGACGGACCACAATCAGGTGAAAGCCGCTCATGTGCCTGCTGACGGACCACAATAAGGTGAAAGCCGCTCATGGGCCTGCTGACGGACCACGATGAGGTGAAAGCAGTTCATGTACCTGCCGACGAGCCTCATTTAGGCGAAAGCAGTTCAAAAAGTCCAAAGCATTCCTACTTCTGATTCCATTATATTTTCAATCTAGGCTAAGTTTTAACTTAGTGCTAGGTTTATTTTATCCCAAAATTTCCATACCAACTTCTTGTCGTGTCTGATAAGAGTTGGTATTTTTTATGCATTTTTTTTTTCAAGTCATTTTTTATTGAGGATATTGTATCGACCATACAAATCTTCCAAATTCACTGCAGCAACTCTGACCGTGTCCGGCAGAGTTGGTATTTTTATAATTTTTCTAAGTCCTCAAATGTTATTAAACATTCATCTGTAAGCAGAGTCCGACCCAAAGGGTCCAAACAAATGTTCCATTGGCACGGCATGGAAAGACGACAACTCTGACGCAGAGCGCGATTCAGACGAGTCTAGCAACTCAAGGGCGAGATGCCGCCACGTCTGCTGGAGGGGCAGATGCAACGATCCGACGGATGCAGATTCTGTCGCAGATTTCTCCCAAGAAGGGATTTTAATAAAAACTATTTCAATCAATATAAGTCAACAAAATTCAATGTTCCTATTCTCAAAGACGACGATGTGATATCGGTCGCAGATTTCTCCCAAGAAGAGATTTTTTAACTACACGGAAACCATTTCAATCAATATAAGTCAACAAAATTCAATGTTCCATTCTCAAAGACGACGATATGTTATCGGTCGCAGATCCCCAGACGGGATGTAAACAAACATTTTACTAAAATTTTGTTTTATATTGTTTCATATAAACCGAGCAGAACCAATGTATAGCTGGAGCCAAGCAGTCCGAGGACCACCTAAGCTGTTCCAGAAGGCAGTTCGACACCGAAGGTGATCGACGAGGCATAGACACGAGGAGGAGCAGACGCAAGCCCGCATTAGTGGAAGAACACTAAGAAAGATAAGTGCGTCGAAAGTGTTTGTGTTGTGTCATCGAGAATCCGAGGATTCTCGATTTTTTCTTTTTTTTATGCCTTTTTCATATACAATGTTCAATTATTCAATCGAATGCTATGCATCGATATATGTTCAAAAATTTATCACCATTTTAGATTTGCATCTATGTTATGTTCAGATAGGCCGGTCTGAATTATAACCGAATACAACACATGGGAGACTACATCCAATGATCCATTTTCTTTTCAAAAACCAATTTTACCAAACGTTGCACAAAAAGATTCACGGAAAGGAGGGGAGTGTTAAAGAAGGCTATAACCCCAATATACTTTTCGACGTTGTAACAAAATCCGACTTAGGAAATACTTCGTAAGAAAAGCGTGCTTCACGTAAAAACGCCGTGGAAGAGGTTTTTAATTCTTGGAAACATATTTTTGCTCTTATGCCAAATTTTCGCTAACTCTTCAAAGGAGCGTTAATTTAGAAAGTGTAGTAAATGTCGCTGCACAGGGACGTAATGTCGCCCCGACCACCTAATTTTAGAAAGTATACTAAAATTGGACTTCCAAGATCCCTTTTACGAATCACGTTGTCAAGCACTGCAACTCTTACGAGGTATTGAATATGAGGACAAGTTAGTCCAACGACTATTCAAAGTATATCGGAAGTTATAGCGAAAATAGCCCTTAGCGACATGGGACCCCCATCATTTCCTAGCAGTCGGATTTGACGGGGAAATGATGTGTTTTGACGGGGTTTGCCCTAAACCGGTTCCTCAGTGATTCGGAATCAAAAAAGTATCTATACCATGTACTCACACGTGCATGGGATCTGCCTTGCCTGAACGTAAAATTTGTTATTGCATAATACAAACGAAGTAGATACGCTTCAAGCAATTTTAAGCTCCGAGGAGCGACCAAAATTTATGTGAATTAATAAAATACGTTTATAAGACAGGCAAGCATAAGCCCACCAAAATTTCAGTTACATGAACTGTTCCTTGAATCTTTTTGTGCATCGTTAGCTTTTCAAACTGCATATTGGATGGTAGTTGGTACCGTATGAATCGTCCCGTTCCTCACCATGTGTTGTACACGGGTCAGACCATTGTTTGTTAACATTTCCTCTGAAGAAGTTGTTGTAAAAACATAAATTTTTTTAAAGATTTAATATACATTTTTTGAACTTTATATTGTCTTTTACTTGTGTTTTCTAAAAAAATTTCCCTTTCAGATTTAATTTTAAGAGAGTGTTAAACAGACAGTGTTAGATTTATAGTGTTACGACGTCTTCCAATTGATACCATCAGAGACGCAGTTAAGCATAAACGACAGTAAGTATGATTTATCCATTAATCTCCGTCTGAAACAGTCACTTGAACCCTAAAAATTTTGTGAACGTAATATTTTATTTAGTATTTAGAAAAGGTTGAGGAAAAAGAAAATTAATTTTTTCTTTTTCCTATTTTTTTTCAATTTTTCTAAGTTTTTCGAACAAAAAATACGTCCTTCAGACTTCCATCAAAAGCATGGATCGTTCACAATGTAAGTGCAAAGCGACAGTTTTCGTAACAATAACGAAATTTCTTTTTTTGGAACTGCAACAAAAACGTCCCACGGGGCGTAACTTTTGTAACTACAACAAAAGACGTCGCACGGGACGTAATGCATGTTAAAGAACGCTATAACCCCGATATACTTTTCGACGTTGTAACAAAATCCGACTTAGGAAATACTTCGTACGAAAAGCGTGCTTCACGTAAAAACGCCGTGGAAGAGGTTTTTAATACTTGTAAACATATTTTTGCTCTTCGGAGCGTTTTTTATGCCAAATTTTCGCTAACTCTTCAAGGAGCGTTAATTTAGAAAGTGTAGCAAATGTCGCTGCATAGGGACGTAATGTCGCCCCGACCACCTAATTTTAGAAAGTGTACTAAAATTAGACTTTAACTTCGAAATTTTCAAGATTAAAAACCCTTTTACGAATCCACGTTGTCAAGCACTGCAACTCTTACGAGGTATTGAATATGAGGACAAGTTAATCCAACGACTATTCAAAGTATATCGGAAGTTATAGCGAAAATAGCCCTTAGCGACATGGGACCCCCATCATTTCCTAGCAGTCGGATTTGACGGGGAAATGATGTGTTTTGACGGGGTTTGCCCTAAACCGGTTCCTCAGTGATTCGGAGTCAAAAAAGTATCTATACCATGTACTCATACGTGCATGGGATCCGCCTTGCCTGAACGTAAAAAGTTGTTATTGTAGAATACAATCGAAGTAGAGACGCTTCAAGCAATTTTAAGCTCCGAGGAGCGACCAAAATTCATGTGAATTATATAATACGTTTATAAGACAGGCAAGCAAAAGCCCACCAAAATTTCAGTTACATTGAACTTTTCTTGAATCTTTTTGTGCATCGTTAGCTTATTAAACCGCATATTGGATGGTAGTTGGTACATTATGAATCGTTCCGTTCCTCACTATTTGTTGTACACGGGCCAGACTAGTGTTTGTTAACATTTTCTCTTGAAAGAGTTGTTGTAAATACATAATTTTTTAAAGATTTAATATATATATTTTGAACTTTATATTGTCTTTTAGTTATGTTTTCTAACAAAATTCCTTTTCAGGTTTAATTTTAAGAGAGTGTGGTACAGACAGTGTTAGGTTTATAGTGTTACGACGTCCAATTGATACCATCAGAGCAGCAGTTAAGCATAAACGACAGTAAATATGATTTTTACATTATTCTCCGTCTGAAACAGTCGTGTTGAACCCTAAAAAATTTTGTGAACGTAAAATTTATTTGTTTAGAGTTAAGAAAAGGTTAAGGAAAAAGAAAATTAATTTTTTCTTTCCTATTTTTTTTAAATTTTTCTAAGTTTTTAAAAGCAGAAAAGACGTCCTTTAGACTAATAAAACATGGATCGTTCACATGCACAAGGAGGAATTTTAGTAACTGTCTCGAAACGGAATTAAAAATATTTTCTACGATCCGATGTCGTGTAGCACTACCTCTCATACAAGGTATGGATTATGAGGACGGATTAATAGTTGCTCAGAAAAGTCCCTGAAGGGAGATTTTCCGCAGACTACAAAATTTTTCAATTTCATTTTTCAAATTAAGCACTCATTTTTGGCGGTAAACTTATATGTTTTGCGCCCTATTTGCCTATATATGGCTCCACAATGATTCGGAACACATATCGCCATTTTACGATGTACATAGTGCAATAGGACTGCATTCTCCGAGTCGTTCTAATCCTCACCATGTGTGGTATGGACCGACACTCTCATCAACCTTATACATCTTCATATACATATACTGTTTACTAACAAATATTTCCAAAGACCCAATGTATAACTTTACCTGAATCCTACTTTTCGTTGTGTGTCTTACTCAGTTATTATTAACAACATTCCCTTTAACCTTAAATTGTTAGATATAACACAGTATAACGACGTTCCAGTTAATACCATTTGATGGAGTACCGTCGAGCAAAATCGAAGTAAGTATAAATTTTGTATTTTATGTCTGCCTAAGTTGAGTCGAACCATTCAGGTATACGTCCTAACAGTCCATTTAGAAAGTGTAACAAAACGCCCCTCAAACCGCTAAAGCATGGATAGTTCACATACACAGCGGTTACGAAATGAAATAATACTTTTTTGGATCTTAGTAACATAGTTTGGCCTAGTATTCGATGATTTTAACTGTTATTAATTACTAACCGGGTGAATTTTTGCATATGGTAATATTTTAGTGTTTAGTTGGAAGAGAATAAAAAAAATTGCATTGAAAATAGAAAATGAGGTAAATATGAAAAATGGTCTTTTTGCACCAAGTGAAAAAGGAAGAATTTCTACACAAAAAGCTTCTTACCTCTTTTTCTGTAGTGCAATGGTTTTCGAGTAAAATACAATCAAAAGCAGCAAATTGTTTCCCATCCATAAATGAGAACTATAATCTATTCATTTTAGAGGAGACTTTCGTTTTTGCTGATATTGCACTCTATGTAACAATTCACTGACAGCATTAGATAAAGTAAAAATTGCTGTATTGTGAAACTTTATAGCTTATTTTATTTTAACGATGGTGTTGGTAGTATTTCTCATTGGAGTTGCGTAACAGCGCAAAAGGCCAAAAACCACCCCCAAAAGGGATTAAACGCTTATCACATCTTTTCCACCTTTGAACCTTAAATATATATATATATATATATATATATATATATAGTGGTGAGAGGTAAGTGAATCCTCTTATGTGGTCTAATGCTATTATACACCAGATATCATAGATGTGAGGATTCACTTACCTCTCACCACTACCTCCTCTTATGTGGTCTAATGCTATTATACACCAGATATCATAGATGTGAGGATTCACTTACCTCTCACCACTACACCATTTACATTAGTCTGTATAAGACTAGCAGGTTGGCCACTGCCATTTGTCTGTTCCATGACCTATGGAATACTGATGAGAACTAATAAGTTCGAAAAGAATAAAGGGAACAGAAAAGAGTGCACTAATTAGAGGGCTAAGTGTTATTCTGTCTGTAGTTTGCATGGAAAAATTATTAAACGCAGAATTGAAAGCCATTGGGAAGACGCGGAAGATTAAAACGAATTTCGAGCAGGTCGTTCTTGAATAGATAACATCTCTTACATTAGACAGATTGTAGAAAAAGTATGAGCGTCACATGGAAACACACATGGTGTTTATCGATCTTCAAGAGGCCGATGACAGTGTACCCTTCAGTAAACTGTAGCAAGTACAAAGCACAATGATATTCCACAGATCTACATAAACACTGTGAAAGAATTATATGCAGATATGTATGAAGCAATATGCAATAGAAGTTACTAAAGGGCTTAGACAAGGATGCTGTATACCTCAAACCCTATTTAAAATATATGTTGAAGATGTACTAGGTGTTCAACAAAATGTTCTCCAATAGGCATACCTATTAATAACGACAAAATATATAGCCTACACTTTGCAGATGATCAGATAATACTTGCAGAGGATGAAATTGACATTGATTACATGTTACGAAAACTAAATGAGGAATATAAAAAATGGGGCCTAACCATAAACCCATCTGAAAGAGAGTATATAGTAGTAGGGCAATTTAAAGAAAATCTTAACTTGGAGGGTATAGAAATAAGAAATTCACCAGCTTATGGGTACCTTGGCGTTAATATTACTAATGGCGGTCGCAAAACACAGGAGATTGCAGGTAGGGTTGGGAAAGGTAATGCGGCAATTGGACAGTTAAACAGCGTGCTTTGGAATACAAATATCGCCACGAATACTAAAATCAAAATATACAAAACGGTAATTGAAAGTATTGCTATCTACGGGTCAGAATTTTGGGTGTTAAACAAAAGAGATACTTCAAAAATAAATGCACTATGGTGTAGACGTTGTCAACTCACTAGACAAGACAGAGCGAGGAACACTGAAATTAGAGAAAGAATGTGTATAGACGTGAACATTATTGAGATAATTCAATGCGAAAGACTAAAGTGGTATAGCCACTTAAGAAAAATGGGCGAATACAGGTAGGCTAACAAAATATATAACTGGACCCCTCCAAACCTGAGAAAAAGGAAGACCAAGGAAAACGTGGAAGAAAGAAGTGAACTAAGCAATGAATGATAGGGGCCTAGATGATAATGACCGGAACCACATTTTAATACTTTTTTTACAAATGATGTTCCCCATACAATATACGACCTTTTATTCTCCATAGAATATAAGCTAAACAAAGCGTTATTGACTATATTTTGTTATTTACCTTATCCCATATTTTGTTCCTAAAATAATATTGAATTAAGAAAATTATCGAATTTGCGTGATTACATTCGTTTTTGAGAAAAATGCTATTGCAGTCTCGTGACAGTTATGGATTTATCTATATTTTACACGCCACACAATTAATTCATTACAACGTGTATCTTACTAGCGAACAATACAATGTGTAATATTCTTATTGTTTAAAAATAAGCATCTCGTAATTGTTTGAATAATTTAATGAAAACTGGTACTATTACTATTTAAGAATGATTTAATTAACAATTCTTAAGGTTACAAATTCACGAAGCACAATAAACTATATTCATTTGGTGAACCATAACAAAATTGTTTATACATACTAAAAAATGTTAGATGTTATCTAAATTACAAGAAAAATAAATTTTAAAAGCAATCTGACACTGTTCTTACCAGTGGCGGCCGGTGCAGGAGGGCTCTGGGGCACCGCCCTCCCTGCCAAATTTAAAACAATAAATAACAATAACAATAGACAATAACCTATCTCTGTATAACCTGCTTTACGACTATTTTTTTTAAATAATAAAAAACAAACGGCATACTTTCCTCACTTGCGATCAATTTAATTTAACTTCCCAATTGCATGTAAAAACGCTGAAATGGGCTCCAGATATTCCCCCTAAAATATGTACGGCGGTCGTCATGGCAACAAGTGAAAGAATTAGAAGGGGTTACGCGTGGTTTCGTTATATATTGGGACTCTGGTCAGTTCGCCCACGGCTGTGTAGGAGTTAATTACTTCGTCGTTTCTGTTTTCTTTGCTTTTTTACGTATGAAATTGTTTTGAGGTTATCGCGCTTTTTTAAAAAGTTTATCGATTTGTTGCATATATAATGTAATGTAATTTACATTACAGATTTTTTTAAGTTTTATTACATTAGACAGACATTAGACATTAACATTAGACTAGACTGCAAACTGCAAAAGACATAATTAATTATGAAAGTGAGTGAAATTAGAAAACTTATATTTAGCCGCTTGAGCTTAAATGAAAAACTTGAAATAAAACAAAACGGCCGTCCAACGCCAGTTTTAAATATAGTGCAAGAGCAGCGACAGTGCAAAAATAAAAATGCTTTTATGCGTAAGTTTGACAAAAAGATATACATTAAAACTGTTTGGATTTTTGGTTGCGAGGAAACAAATTCGTTCTTTTGTTTTGTATGTCTGCTTTTTGGGGTGATGATAAGTGGACAAAAAATGGGGTAAACGATTTAAAGCACATTTCTATAAAAATTAAAAAACACGAAAATAGTACGAAACATCTAGATACTGTTGTCAGTTTTCAACTTTTAGGAAAGACTAATATTGCTACATTTCTAAGTACGGCTTATGCGGATCAAATTCGTAAGCATAATGAGACTGTGATCAAAAATCGACATGTACTCTCAAAAATAATAGACATATTAAAACTGTGCGGAACGTGTAATCTTGCCCTTCGCGGTCACGACGAGAAAAAAGTCTCTTCAAATAGAGGGGTTGATTTTTTAGCAAACGCTGAGAGTGTCTTTAATAGCCATATTCAAGAAGCAACAATGTTCAAGGGTACATCAAAATCTATTCAGAATGAAATTTTGCAATGTATGTTCGAGGTTTGTCGTGAACATATTCTTGGAGAAATTCAAGAATCTGCGTATCTCGCACTTATGGCTGATGAGACTACAGATGTATCAACTCAAACTCAAACTGCAGTTGTATTACGTTATGAACTAAATGGAAAAATATTTGAGCGGTTTTGGGGGTTTGCAAATCCGAAGTCAAGATACAGATGGACTGTCTCAATGCATTTTAGAACAGATTTCGCCGATTTTGCCAGATTGCCCAGAAAAACTGATTTGTTAAACATATGGCGGAGCTGCTGTTATGCGTGGTCATTTAGGTGGTGTTAACGTGAAAATTCGCCAACAGTACAAAAATGCACATTTTGTATATTGCTACGCTCATCAGCTTAATAAAATACTAGAACAAGCAGTTTCAAGCATCAGTAGTGTACGAATATTTTTTTCAAATTTGAATGGCATATCAACTTTTTTTTTCTCAATCGCCAGACAGAGTGGCAGCTTTGCAACATGTTTGTGACAAACGCATTCCAAGAACTCAAACACGATGGAATTTTAACTCTCGTATAGTACAGAGTGTGTACAACAATAAAGACAACCTTACTGAATGCTTTGAAAATATAATGTTAGGAATTTCAAAACAATACAACTCTGAAATAGTGACTCAAGCGGCTGGATTTATTAAATGGCTAGAAGATGATTCATTTTTATTTTGGTTAATTTTTTTTTCAGAAATCATGACACATGTTGATATTTTATTTAGCCAGCTACAAAAAACTGAAACAGACGTTGTACAAGTCCAGAAATCCGTAGATATCCGTAATTGTACAAATTAGAAATAATTTATTTCCCTTAACAAATGAACCAGTGAATACAGAAGTTCCAAAAAAGCGACGTAGACTGAATCAAGAAAATGTTAACATGTAGGTATGTGATATAATTACTTCAGAAGTGAGAATGCGGTTTTCTTTCCAAAATCATTTATGTGGTGCAAAATTATTTTTAAAGGAGAAGTATAAGGAATATGAAAAAACACCACCTTTGGAAGATATCAACCAATTTTGTGAAGCATACCCTATGACGAAGTATATTTTACTCCAAGAAAGAAATAACAGGACAAGATTCAGAAAATTCCAGTGAAATTCAAAGTTTTTCTGGGTGCCTGCAAACATTAAACTTTCTCACATCTTTCGGTTTAGATGTTGTTTTCGGGGAAGTTGTTAAAGTTTTGAAAATTTTGGTTACTATTCCGATGACGACATCTGAAACGGAAAGATGTTTTTCGACATTAAAAGTAATTAAGACATGTAAGAAATACTATGAGTGAAGACAGACTAACATCACTTGCAATGCTTTCAATTGAAAAGTCAATGGTACGAGAAATACCAAATTTTAATGAAAAAGTTATTGAAAAGTTTATCTCCGACAAAAATAGAAGAATGGAATTTCACTTCAAAAAATAATGGTGAGTACTTAATCGCTTTAATTTATATTTGCGAATTTTTTAATGACTTAATTAGAACCTCAAAAATGTTTCGCCTGCGACGCTATTGTTTATTAACCCTACTACTTTGATACCCGCGAGCCGCCACTGCGCCCTCCCAAGTACATAAGGCACGAGCCGCCACTGGTTCTTACCCAAAATTATTTATTGTCAAATCCCTAGTAATGCTCTTTGATTATTACTTTTCATCCCCGAACATTGAGAAAATTTATTAGTCAAATCTTGGTTCAAAATTCACCATAGTACCTATTATAAGAACTAAGGTAAAGGGCTCAACAGTTGACACATTAAGTATAGAAAGAAAGATCTACTAATATTTCTTTATATATAAAATATTCTTTTTTTCCGTTCTATAAACATTTCATTTCAGTTCATTTATGTATATTTGAAAATTATATTTAAGCTATACTAATGACTACCAACCCAATTCTAAAAATCTGCAAAAAGGACTATTAGTTGGCAGTGCATATTTTGAAATGTTTGGTGCTTGACATACCAAAAGGCTAGTCGTTGACATATATTTCATATTGATTAAAAGGGTCCTTACTTTAAAAATGTCATCCAACCACCTGGAGAGTATTACTAAATTCGTATCGTACACGATCACTAGACGAAATTATGTTTGGAGATTCTAGTTTTCTAATAATCTGGCTTGTCTTTATAACGATTATATCTCTTTCATTAGATCTAAATATGGTTTTTAATTCATTACAACAATTCAAGGCAATTACTTCATTCTCAAATATAAATGTATTTATGGTATTTTTTGCCAGGAAATGAGACGAGAACAAAGTCTCCTTCTTTATATTCAAAATTTTCAGATTCTGCTGGAGTTTGACCTATTGCATTTTCCAAATCTGATTCCTCTTCCAAACTGAAATTCTCATTTAAACTAATATCATCGATGCTATCCACACCTCATTGTTACTATCACTATCGGATTCAGACAAACCTTTATTTTTAGTCTTCTTGATTTTTTTTAGTTGTGCGTCAATATTTTTCTAATCAACCAATTCTGTTCTGATTTCTTTTATATAACCGATATAAACACAACTCTGTTAGTCTCCTTCCCAATTATTCGACGTTCTAAATTTTTCTGTTATTTTCTAATTCAATGTTCTCTTCTAAAACTGAGGTCCCTTTTCTAGCATCTTTAAGCTATTTGCACTTTGAAGAAATGCTTCCCTTATTGTGTTCTTTCCTATCAGACTGATAACATTCGGGTTCCATGGATATAGGCCACATTTGCGACACACATTTCTTAAAACTTGTGGATTTATATTTGCCTTTAGCACCTTTTCTAATAATTTGGAAAAACGTATTTTCTTTAGTATAGATTTTTTTATATTTTCAACATGTCAATCGTGCACAACATCTTTCCAGCATCCCTTCAAAGAACGAAACACTGCTACGTCCATGGGTTGAAATAGATGTTTGGCATTAGGAAGAAGGGCGACAAGTATAATTCTGTTCTTATAACAAAATTTACATGTATTTAACATTAGATGTGATGAATGCTTATCAATATATAGTATTACTGGATGTTCAATGCCTTTTTGTTCCAACCAAAGATGAAATATCTTTGTAGTAAATTCTTAAAAATAGAACACTATTCATCCATCCGCTGCTGGATTTGCCTACTCCCCATGTTAGTAGAATAATTTCAGCCAATTCCTGAGAAATTCATTCGTATTTAAATATTATGACAGTAGTGGGAACTAAAGCTCCGTTGGCACTTCCCGTTGTTAGGACAGTGAGACACTCTGTCCCACCATTGTTGACTTGTTGGTATATTGTTTTATCATCTGTTTAAGTCAACACTTTGCTCTATTTTGGGTTGAGAAAGAATGGAGCCTCGTCCACATTGAAAGCTTTTGAAGGATCTTTCAAAATGTCATCGTAATTATTTGACTCCAAGTAATTAAATGCTTCTCCAAACCAATATGTCAATTGTTGTTGCGATATTTTTGCTCTGCTTGATGTTAAATTTTGAACTAGCCTTTGAGCTACAAAAAGCCATCCTGATATTATATCGGATATTGATTTTATTACACCTAAATGGCCAAAGATATCATTTCCAAAATTTGCAGAATATAAAATATGATGTTGGCTATCTACTCATATTAATAACTCGAAAATTTTGAATTGTGCCCTTTGGCACAGGCATTGGCTTCTCATTTTGCCATATACCAGCTTTCAGCATTTTTTGACAACGGATTTTTAAGAGAATTTTGTATATTCTTCATCAAGAAAATTAAATTTGAAAATTTTGAAATGTATACAACCAAATGTATACTAAACTATTTTACGTTCCAAACATCTGTGTGTGCCCGTTGTCCCAATTTGACCCCGCTTGACTATTTTTATGGGGTTACTTAAAATTGAAACGATACAAAATGTTTTAGAATAATTTCAGCAACGGCTCCATTATTGACAAGTAGCTACGGGCGCCGAGTTTGAACATTTGATTTAAACTGTTTCATGTTCTTTTGTTTACATTGTAACATTAAATATGTAATATTTTTCAATACAAAAAATAGAGAAATTCAAAAATCTTATCTTGCTGGATAGTAAAAACCCTTTCAAGTGAGCTATCACACGCACCCTCATTCCATTTAAAAATGTTTAAAGGTGTAGCTGTCACTCCAAATGATAATTAATCTAAATTAGAAATGTTATATAAAATAACGTATATATCTTTTTTATTTTTTTCGTTGTTACTCGTTGTACATAATGCATTTAATACATATGTTGCTTTTGTGACAAGTGACGGATTAACTATATGGCACTAGCCTAGGGTCTCGGTTTAGTTGGTTTCAGCGTCCGAAGTGCTCTAAAACATTTTTTTTTGTTTTTTTGATAAGCGGAATAAATATCATATTTGATTACATCTCATTTTTAATCTAAGTTGATAATTTGTGTATCTTCTTTGTGCAGAAAAAATCCAGCATTTAAAGAAACCGCACAATATCGGTTGATCGAAAATTTCTTGCTTCGTGCGAGCATAATTTAAAATTTGAATATGGCGGGACATTTTTTATAAAATGCAAGAAACATATGCATATAAAAACTAAAATAAATAGTCAACCAGGGTTGCCACCCGTTCTGTATTTCAAGGAACAGTCCCGTATTTAAACAAAACATCTCGCGTCTCGGAGAAAGATCCGTATTGTCCCGTATTTTATGCCACATCAGAAATTGGCCCAAAATAAAATATGGCATTACAAAAATCTGCGATAATAACTCAAGAGGGCAGGTGCTTTGATCTTATTCGTCGTTCGTGTGCACAATATCCGATTTTCCTTGCGAGCATCTACATTTTTTAATAAATTAACTTTCTGAATGCTTGGAAAATGAATGACTGAAAATTTTCAGGAAGTGGAACCCCAACTGCGTGCCCTTTCTTTTGTCGAATAAATCTATTAACCCCGGATTATCTGTATCCGCAGGCAAAGGCGAGATTGGTCAGTTTCCTCCTCCTGGAATTAACCAAAGTAAACTTTCAACAACAGAAAAATTGTAGAAAAAAATTATTGCATAAAAATATAACAAAAATTAATTAAACATTGCACTTCACACCAATTAAAGCTGACCGTGACCATATTATCAAAATGAACGCTTACGCACACAAAATCGAGCACAAAATATTTCAATTTCAGCTTTCAGTTTGCTAATACTTCGAGCGATTAAATAATTCTTGTAATTAAGTATATTAAAGAAAAATATTTTTTCTCCAAACGTCAGAAAATATGACATTTCTTAACTCATTTCATGACATTAAAGTTTGACATTTCAGACGGCTGTGCGTTGCCATTAGCAACGGAGGTAAAAAGGTGGAAGAAAAAGTACTTTTACTTCCGTTGCTAATGGCAACGCACAACTATAACATATTGTTTTATTAGGAGTAAAAGTGGCTTTTATTCCGAATAAGACATATTTTTTCTTCAAATGTCGATTAGCTATAAAAAAATAAATATAAAAAATTTAGATGTGCATTGCCATTATACGAAAGTAAAAGTCCGCTCGAGCGGAAGAAAAAGTACTTTTACTTCCGTTGCTAATAGCAACGTACAGCCGTCTGAAATGTCAAACTTTAATATCATGGAATGAGTAAGAAATGTCATGATGTTCTGACGTTTGAAGAAAAAACCGACTAAAAAGTAAAAAATAAGTTTAAAATAAAATAAGAATCAAGTGATTGACAAAAAAAATCATTTTATTGTAAAAAGCGTGGGGTGCTTGATATCAGTTGTTATAAATACTTTATTGGTAGCTATTGATAAAAGTAGAATTATGAATATAGTAACTTGAAGACTTAACTCTTTGGTATATCATACGTGACAACGGGTTATCAGGCTGTTTTATGAATTATCTCGTAATCTGATCATTGCATCTAATGCATCACCATCACATGGAACTCTATGATGTTATTAATAACAGCGGCGCCTCCAACAAAATCTCGACAACAGATTGATCATTTTTTAAATTTTATTTTATCCTGATGATCCTGGTGAGGACACTAGGACAAGGTTATCAAATCATTGTATTGTCATTGGTCCTTGATAAGTGTGCAAAGTTTCAGTTTAATCTGACGTTTTTGAAGTGGATGAGAATCACGTTCAAAGATTCCGTTACAAACAAACATACAAGTGAAGCCAATAAAAACGTGTTAAAAATAGCATGTTTTATTTGGAGTAAAAGCCACTTTTGTAACTCGTGTGTAATTGCCGGACGAACGAAGTGATTCTGGTCTACAGACTCGTCACAAAGCATCAGTCAGTGAGTTACAATTTTATCGTGCAGATAAAAACGCAATAAAAACTTTACGACCTCATTAAAATGCCGTTCCTCTCTGTACTATTTCGCCCGCAAATTGAATCACTTACATTTATAGTTTTCAATGTACGTCGGCTTGTTTGATGACACCATGCCGAATAGTTCACCGGTATTATAAAGTTTTTATTGTCTTTTTTATCTGCACCGTAATTCTGGAAGTTACTATATCACTTTTACTCCTAATAAAACAATATACTATTTTTTTGACGAAACCTACTTTTCGAAAAACTATTTGTATAACTCGAATTTTTAAGTTTTACCATTGAAAAATTTGACCTTGAAAAATACGAAATATTAAAAAACATAATGAAGTTTTCCAAATTTCTTTCCATACCTACCAATTAATATTGCATCCTGATAAAAAAAATTGTCTACAAAATACAATGGCTGAAGATATGTTATCTTAAATTATTATTAAATATTGAAACACCAGTATCAGAAGATTTACTAATAAAATCAGAAAAGCATTCATCTCTTAATAGCGTACCTGTACTTAGTACCTAATGCTTAAGTGTTCGTGTTTCTTTCTTATTTTGTTAATAAGTACTTAGTGATCCTAAAGCCTATATTTTATGTATAACGAGATTAAATTTTACTTTAGTTAGTTTCATTTTATTCTGTAATGAATGTGAAAGGAAACATTAGAACTTTAGGGGGGGCATCGTCTAATTAATTGTGCCTAGAGCCCCCGAGCGCCTTAATCCACTACTGGCTGTGACACCATACATTTTTCTTTTGAATTTTTTTTTTTACTAAATTGCTTATAAGATTCAATCAATAAATATTTTGTTAGGTCCTCTCGACTGGAAATATTGCCTTATTTTAAAAATGTTCTGTTTTTTAGTACAGCTTCACGCATTGAGCTCTCTGTAAATCTAATAGTCCGGGCGAAATCAGTCATCGACCGGGAAGATTAATTCGGATGGAATATTTTTGTGCCATCTTGTTCAAAATGTGCTCCTTTATAAGAAAGTACAGTTTACCAGATGAAAATGTGGTCAGGAATTGTTTAAACGAAATTTTTTAAACAAATTAGAAAAATTGACTTTCCCATTTTGGAAAAAATATTGTCGTATTTTTCACACTAAAGCAAACAAAAAATATTTTTAGACATTTTTTTCTAAAGTTGATAGATTTCGAGAAAAAAATTATTGAAATCTCAAAAAACGCGAAATTTGCGATATTCAAGGCTCAAAAACTATATGGAAATTAATGTTTTTTAATGTAAGAAAAATCTGTATCTACTCTTTGAAACTTATACCACAATACACTGAGATATATTTTGTTATTCTTTGGCTTAGATGCTTGTTTTTTAATTGTTAAGATGTACGTATTATTTCGCGTACGTGTGGAATAAAACTTAAATTGAAGAATATCCTATGCACGTCAGATGCCTTATCGTTGCATATCTTGAGGCCATCTGCGCAAACAAGTATTTGGAAAAATGTAATATTTTTCAGATACACTGAATTAGATCTAATACGTTTTGGTTACAAATATGAGGGTAATATGCTTATACCTGTATTTATGATAAAAAATCCTTTGTCAGATGGCTTAATAAAAGCGTGCAATTGTAAAAAATCATGTAGTACTAATGCATGTAACTGTAAAAAAATAACGTTACTTGTATATCTATATGCTGCTTTGATCTTGCTATTGTAAAAATGTGTAAGTTGTATAATCACTTTAATTGTATTTTAAAATAAATTAAATAAAAAATAAAGTTCACATACATTTTAAATTTTATATTCTCTACTTACAATTATTCTACTTATATTAAACATTTGTAATGTTTCGTATTTTACATAAATTGTTTTATACTTCACAGGCGCGGATCCCGGGGGAGGGGGGGGGTAGGTGCAATTGCCCCCCTCCTTCGGCCACCCTTGTGCTGTGGTGCGAAAATCTGAAACGTCTGGTCTGGCGGCGTCGCCTTGTCGAAGTCACCCGGCTTATGTACCCGCAAATGGCGCAAACATAACCGAATCTATAATAATGTTGCTGTTTACTGTAGTCATAATACTCATAATAAGTGCCAATTTAGTAAATTTATTTCAAATATGTATAGGCATGCCATCAGATGTTTAGCAATACAAAAACAAAATAGGAACATAAATTAAATATATTAATAATGATATAAAAATCAATAACCAAACAATTCCGACAAATAAAGAAACGCACATGGCAATATATTTCTAAATTCGAAATATTTTACTCATGTGCCGGAAAATGCACGAGATCGTAACTTCAATATTTGTCAATTTGTGCAAGTGACCCCCTTAGGAAGCTCCTGGAGCCGCCCTTTATACTTCAGTGGATGCACAATGAGCTAATGCAAGCGTATGTTCTATAAAATCGGCAGCTACTGGAAGCGGCTGGAACCTCCCCACTCGGTGGATCTTTGAAGCCGAAAAGAGCATTAAATTGTGTGACAAAACAGCACTAAACGTAATCCGATCTCATCCAAAATCTTTTCAGATCTTCTGGGGCACTAAAAAAACCCTCAACGTAATGAATTTACAACACTCGCCTGCGGTTCGTGCCGCAAATTTCATCTATGCGAGTTATTACCTACATTATCGCTAGTTGAATAATATACTATTAGGATATTAACAACTTTAACATCACTTGAACGACTAAGAAAGTCTAGTTATCCTAAATACTACAGATTTGTAAAGCAACAAACTGAAAATTGGTAAAGTGATAATCTATAATAAATTCACCAACGAAGGTACAGAAAGCATATAATATTGATATTGTTACATCTATCTTTAAAGTTTGTGACAATCCACTGGTGCAGTCACTAAAAGTTACAAATATGCCGAAATCTTATTAACATGACATGACACCAACGTTATCGGGTGACAAACGATGACAATGACAATCATCAAAATTTGCTCATCAATCCGATCGCTCGCAGCTGTCTTGTTAAATGAAACATTAGCATTTCAGTAATTTTACTAGATTTTAGAGGAATATTGTTCAATTATTCGATTTGTCTGTATATATATTTAAAAACGGCACTAAACGTAATCCGCTCTACTTCTAGAGCAGTGAAGAAACCCTCACACGTGAATTGACAAGTGATGTGACGAGTTTCACGACGTAACGGCTACGCGCATCGATCATGTCACGCGAAATACGATCTATGCTTCATATTTGCTTTGTTTTTAATTTTTTTCACGGAAATCAAATCGAAAGGGTGGAAGTGTGATACATCGTTGAAATCAGAATTTTAACTGATTTTCAATGGTTCCATTGCAAATTGAAAGTAATTATAAAATAAACAACTTGTTGCATCAAAACGGCACTAAACGTCATCCGATCTCAACCAACCTTTTCAGATCTTTTGGGGCACTAAAGAAACGCACATGCAAAATTTCATTCAAATCCATTGAATAGTTTCGGCGCTATCGTGGTAACACACATACACACACACACAGACATTTTTCAAAAACCACTTTTTTGGGTTCCTAGGACCTCAAAACGTAAAGATTTGATGTTATCTCAATTTTCGTTTTTGAACCAATTTTAGTAACCTCTCACAATTTTATTGTGGTGAGGTTAAAATACCTACCTGTATAAAATCATAGCTACGCTGACAGGCCCGCGAACGCGCGCGCAAATCTTCACAATTAAAAAGCAAGCACTGAAGCTAAAGGATAACAAAATATAACAACAGTATATTCTGGTAAAAGCTTCAAAGAATAGATGCAATTTTTTCTTATAATGAAAAACATTAATTTCCATATAGTTTTTGAGCCCTGAAAATCGCAAATTTCGCATTTTATGAGATTTCAAGAATTTTTTCTCCAAAACTAGGTATCAACTTTAGAGAAAAACGTATAAAAACATTTTTGGCCTGTTTTCGTGTGAAAAATACGAAAATATTTTTTTCAAAAGGAAAGTCAATTTTTCTAACTTGTTTAAAAAAAACTTTGTTTAAACAATTCTTGACCACATTTCCACCTGGCAAACTGTACATTCTTATAAAGGAGCACATTTTGAACAAGATGGCACAAAAATATTCCATCAGAATTAATTTTCTCGGTCGATGGCTGATTTCGTCCGGACTATAATCAAGATTACAGGAGGTCGAGCATTATCCACTATCAGTGTTTATATTTTTTCGCGAACATCTTTTTATGCTCCTTCATTTATGTTTTTTATGTTAATGGTATCTTGAAATAAATTTAATACAATTTTCTTTGTCATCTCCTTCATTTTGTTAAATACTAAATATTCGTATATTGTTTACTGCAGGACTCTGCATTGGAGGAATTATTTTTATACCTTTTGAGAATATTACATTAATACCGTACCTTTCGAAAATCGCATAAGGGTTATGATTTATTTCGCAATGTGTTGATGTAAGAGACAGAAGCTCAGCTCTCGACTAAATTAGAAAAAAGTTGTGCATTTTATAACTCGTTAAGATGACTTTTTCAGATTTTTTAAATTTTCAGTAGTTTCAGAGATAATATGAAAACATTGAAAATTGTAATTTTTACTTTTTTATATCTAGATTAGATCGCAAATTAGAAAAAACTTGTGATTTGAAAAACTTGGGTTGCCTATTTAAACTTCGCAAATTTTCATAGTTATGATTTCGGCATCAGACGTCGCGCGTCGTGACGCCTACTATTATTTCTTTTACAGATGATCGAATTGGCAGCATCTTACTTAATGCCAAACGGTATTTGATATCATTATTTAGGACATTGTGCCGGGCGCGAAAACTTTGAAATTTCTGTTAATTTGATTATTTCTGTTAATTCATGTTTATATCTATTAGGAATTGAACTATTACCTACTTAATTTTGTTTTACCTTTTAATAAAAACGTATAATAAAACTGAAGCTGTCTTTTCATACATTTTCAGTAAGAAAGTATTTGCTAGTATGTTAAAATTGATAATTTTACCATTTAGTATTAAGTAAATATCTGCTAATTTAATTTCCTTAAAAAACGAAAAACAAAAGTTGGGCGTCGCAACACCAAAATAATAAAAATGTAAATTTGAGATTTTTAAATATTCCAATCAAATATTCAACTTTCAACTAGTTTATTTTGCAAATCATACTATTTGCGAGTTATCAAAAATTAAAAATGGTAATTTTACTAATTCTAGTTTATCTATCTAGAGACACCACTAATTTTTTTCAAATCTAAAACCAGTATATTAACGTTAACGAGCTTCAAATTGTATATTTCTTCTAAAATTTATCTGACTTTCTGTTTCTTACGTCTTAGAAGTTACCAACAGAATCAATCCCATTAAAAGATGAATACTCTATATTTGTCTTAATTGGGACCATATTAATTAATTTTCCAAAATTTGACCGTGTAATAACCGGACGTGTCTGTGTATAATATAGTATCAATGCACGCGGACACAATTAAAAATAAACGAACTCACCGCTAACAACTTTAACCCTAAATTGTTAATTACGTCCACCATGGTTTCCCTCGGGATGCCCGGTTTTTTGGCAGGATGAGGATATGTGTGAAACTCGTATCCGTTCCACGTGCCTCCATGTTTATAGATATGACTATGGCACCCTATCACAAATAGAAAAAGACACCACCACGGTCCCGGTGTCATGGTTCCGCTATTTGGTTCTTCACGCGGCCGCGGTTTAGCTTAAACTGATTTTAAATACAACACAAAACAGAGGATGATACACCGCATCTCTCAGGTGAAGACATACTGAGTGTGCCGGCGAAACGTAGCTCATTTGCATTCTGCCTTGTTATAATAATTATTCGTAAATTACGAGTTTTTAATTGTATAATTATGTTTATACAACTGGATCAAGTGTTGGTTGTTTACAAGGATGAATGTGGAATTTTGCGTATTGAATATGAATTAAAATAAATTGATAGCGCTTTATTTTCTTTTGTTATTTAAATATTATAAGGTCTAGAAATAATTGATAATTAAAATATACTTTTAAAAAACAAGCTTATTTTATTGAAATGTATTAAAAATGAAAAAATATAGGCATATTTCTTGATAGGAATACCGTGTTATGTTAAAACTTAAAGCGGGGCGCGCAAATATTGATGTTTCCTTTTTACACAATACAATCATAAAATATTATTTAATCTTTTTAGTACATTACAATAATACCATATTGTTTCATATGGAGTGAAAGTAGAATATTTTGTGTCGAGGATGTAGTTGACTGACATGCGAAGCGAGTCCGGCAACAACAGCGAAGACTTTACTCCTCATAAATAATGCTATTTTTTTTTCAAACGCCGAACATGAATTAAACAAACACTGTTTTTCTTCAAACATCAGAAAATCATGACATTTCTTACTCATTTCATAGCATTAAAATTTGACACTTCAGACGGCTGCGCGTTGCCATTAGCGACGGGAGTAAAAGTACTTTTCTTCCGCTCGAGCGCAATTTTACCTACGTTGCTAATGGCAAAGCACAGTTAAATCTTTTCATCTTTATTTTTTTTATACCTAATCGGCGTTTGAAGAAAAAATAACATGTCTTATTCGAAGTAAAAACCACTTGTTACTGGTCTGTAATTGCCGGACTCACTTCGTTTGTCCACCAAACTTACCTACTCGTCTCATAAGTATCACTTTTACTCCTAATAAAAAACTATTGTACACGATGGTGGTCAGGACGTCCATCACTTACGCGGCGCCGGTGTGGTGCAGCATACCGGCCACGACAATGAGAAAATTAAAAGTGCTTGAGCACAAATTTATGCGCCTCATTTCGAACTCTGGATGGTACACCTCCCTCAGAGATCTTTATGCACGTTGCAACAACATAACCCCAATAGCGGATTACGTCCAGAAAATTTCCCAAAAATTCTACTCTTTCAAACTGGGCGATAGTCCGCTTACCGCAAACATTACACAAATTAGACAGCATAATGCACCATTTCTGATCAAACACATCCTACCATACCAGACGTTACCAATCTTCCGGCAACCACTATAGCCAAACCTTCACATACTATAACTTCCGCTTACCCTAATTCACCTTTACTGACATTTCATACCTTTTGTATCTTTAAATCTTTCCTGTCCCTCTCTTCCTTTCAGTTTGTCCGTTTCGTTTCGTGTTCTTGATCTCTTTTTGTGCGTTGTTTGTCTCTGTTCTTGTTATCGTTCTCATTTTGTGCATTTCTTCACTCAAAATTAGCTTCACTACAAAATACACTAAAAAAACTCAAAATTTCGATAAACCACAGAGTATAGGCAGCCTTGCGCAGCCCTGCAGTACCTCATTTCGATGAAGGTTCCCCGTTTTAGATTTGAGTACCTGCGTCAGCTCCAAAATTAGTTCAGTGTAATGCGACAGCTTCGAGTTTGTGTTTAATTTTTAAGCTTTGTTAAATTTTATTTTTAAAATGTTTTCTTAATTATATTGTCCTTTTTAATTTGTTTTTAGCGAAAGGACTCAGGACTTCTCTCCCCATTTTCTTTTAGCCGAACCGGAGTCGCCCCACCCGGCCATGCAACCCGCCACCGCGAACAGCGCGGTGGTTGCACGGTCGGTCGCAAGGTAGTCTCCGGGGAGGCAATATTATGTATTAATTTTAATAAAGTCTGTTTGCTTTTTTGCTTGTGTAAAGAGCCGACTGTGCGCGCAGGTCATTCAAGGTCAAGAGTCTCCACATAGCAACCCATCCGTTCCTATAGATGTCATCACGTCGCGTCACCCTGTTCACTAGGCGGGGAATTCAAAGGTCAAAAGTCTCCCCCCACCACTCCTCCTATCCGAGCTCTCACCTGATTGGTCGATTGGTGGGGGAAGCTCTGTAGGCATTCATGCGTCATGGTACAGATGTACGGCTTTTCTACTGCCCAGTACGGTACAGGTACAGCTTCTACTGATTTTACCCTAATTTATCAGTGTTCGTGTTCTAGAGCAGAAAAAAGCGTATACTTGTGCGCGCATACGCCTAATACCGGAAATGACGGGTAATCACCACGCGCATTTATATATCAAAAATGACAAAAACCGGTTAAATTAAAAAAAATGTATTTCTTTAGTTATATCAGTACATAAGAATACCTTCATTTTGGTCAAAAAAAAAAAATCGTTGGGCAAATTGGGGAAAGTTTTGAAAATTTTGAGGAATTTATTTATTTTATTTATTTATTTATTTATACACCATCTAACAGTACAAAGACCATTTACAAGATGGGAAACAACACATATTTAATATACAGTACACATAGTGAGTAGCTTAAGTATATATAATAAAAGTAGGAGAGAAAAAAAAAATCCAAATCTAAAATCTAAACTGACTAATATAAGAGAAACAAAAAAGATATAAAAGACAGCTAAAGAAAAACTGTATAGTGTATGGAAAAATTAACAAGATTGCTGTACATAAGGAATATATAAATAAAAATATAAAAATAAAAATATAGTGAGGAAAATTGATAGAACAAATGCAGGAAGCCCCATTATTGAAAAATATCAATATTCGGATTGTTATTGTAATAGGAACAAATATTATATACAGGTGAGAATTTTAGGACATTAGTCCGAGCTCTAGGCAGATAAAAAGTTTGACTATGACGTGAATTAACTCTAGGAATATAAAAGTCCAATTTATGAAGTATCTCGCTGCAGTCAATTTCATGGTGAATTAATTTCTTCAAAAAGTTGATAGCAAAATTATTACGTCTATCACTTAAGCTGCACATAGAAAACATGTCAAGCAGATTTGAATGAGGAAAACCAATAGGCGGATATGAATTTAGAGATTTGAAGTAGAGATATTTAAGAAAGTGACGCTGCACGTTTTCTAATTTAGCGATATGGGTATTATAGCAGGGCTGCCATACAAGAGATGCATACTCTAGCTTAGATCTCAGAAATGAAAAGTATAATAATTTTAAGGTTGAATTATTAGTGAAATCACGACCATTACGAATGATAAAACCTAAAGTTTTGTTTACGTCACATACAGACGTATCGATATGATCGACAAAGGTCAGTTTTTTATCAAAAGTTACACCAAGGTCTTTAAACGTAGACGGTCGCGTTAGCTGTTCGTCGTTCAACGTGTACCCATAGATATACTCAGAATCTCTAGTTGTAAACGACATTATATTGCACTTTTGTACGTTTAACGAAAGATTGTTTTTAACACACCAGGAACTCAGATTAGAGATATTATTTTGCATTATAATGCAATCGTTTAAACCAGAGATTCTGTGTAGAAGTTTTATGTCATCAGCATACATTAAGAAATGCACATCTAAAGTATCGCCTATGTCATTAATAAATATATTGAAAAGCAGTGGCCCTATAACAGAGCCCTGGGGAACACCTGAGGATGAGCCATAATCATAGGACTTAAACCCATTATACGCGACATATTGAAGTCTATCAGTTAGATAAGATCTAAAGAAAGCTATGAGCGAGTCCGATATACCAAAGGTGGAAAGTTTTGCAATCAATATATTATGATTAAGCCTATCAAAGGCTTTCGTAAAATCAAAGTATATTACGTCCGTTTGCAACTGCATGTCAATGGACTCAGATATGAATTGCGTAGCACATATAAGGTTGGTAGTAGTAGAGCGACCTTTCATAAATCCGTGTTGCTGACTGGAAATGATATTTTTAACATTAGGGTAAATACAGTCATGTAATAATAGTTCAAAGGCTTTGCCAAAGTTACAGATTATAGTTATTGGGCGGAAGTTAATTATTTCGTTCTTATTTCCCTTTTTATACACCGGGCAGACTTTGGAGTATTTCCAAATATCAGGAAAACAGCAGCATTTAATAGATAAATTAAAAAGTATCATGAGCGGGTGAGCAAAGATAGCAGCACAGTCTCTCAGCAGAAATGCGGGGATCCCATCGGGACCCATGGTAAGCTTAGGTTTTATCTTTTTTAGTGCCAATAACACTTCATTTTCTGAAAATGAGACTATATTAATACTATTGACATTATTGTCACAGAAATCATCTAACAAGATGTTTTCTGGCTCTAAAGTAGAGAATGATTGCTCGAAATAGTCGGCATAGGCATTTACAATATTATTAGGGTCATTCAAATGCTCCCCCTTATAAACCATATTATTACTGATGTTAGTCCCTCCTTTTTTGCTATTAATGTAAGCCCAAAACTTGTTAGGGTCGTTGTTAATATTACTTTCAGCCAGATGTATATAGTTTCGGAAAGCAGTTTTAATGTTTAGTTTAATTTTGGACCGGAGTCTCATAAATTCATTGTAAGCAATATCATCTCCAGTTCGCTTGTAAAGTTTTAAGTGCCTTTCCTTATTTCTTATATCTCTGATAATTTCAGCATTGAACCAAGGTGGAAATTGTCTATTATTCTTTTTTACGTATACATATTTGGGTACGCAGGCTGTGAAAACCTCAGTTAATTTCTCATAAAAATGTTGACACGCGGAGTTAATTTCGGTATAGTAATTTAAAAAAGACCAGTCTATCTCAAGCAGTTCCTGATAGAGTAAGTGAAAATTAGCTTTCCGGAAGTTAAAAGTATTTGTATAATTAATTGGAAATTTATTATTAAGGTTTTCATATTCAACGTGTAGAGAGATTGCAAGTCCGGGATGATGGCTATCTTCTTTAACTAATACTTCTAAAGCTTTCTCAACTGTACAGCCGACGTTAGACAAAACCAAGTCGAGTAATCTATTATTATTGTTGTACACAAAATTATGTTGAGAGAGGTCTAGGAAGTTTATAAAATTCAAAAATGTTGTAACTTCGGCAGTGTTAATGCCATTTAAAATAGATAAAGAGTAGGAGGGAATATTAAAATCACCTACTATTAATATGTCGTTATCATGAATACTATTTAATGACTCAATAGATTCAAAAATTGATTCGTAGTCTACAGCATTTACAACAGGTGGTATATATATAACAAAGATATAAGTAAAACGGTGATTGATCATGATTCTAACTCCAAGGATATCAACATTTGGTAAATTTTGAAAGTTAGCCTGGCTCAGGTCAAGCCTAACCACATTAAACTCATTTCTTATTGCTAGCAGAACACCTCCACCTCTACTACGATTGACAGCAGCGAAGTCTCTATCCTTGCGAAAAATACTATAATTACTATTTATCAGTTCACAATCAAAGACAGTCGAGTCAAGCCAGGTCTCAGTTAGTGCTATAATAGGCCAATTAGAACAAGCTACAGAGTTGCACAGGTCGACCGTCTTCGTTTTAAGACCCCTGACGTTCTGATAATAAATCAGTATATCATGAGCTCTATGCGCAGTATTAGTGCACGCAGAAGGAGGGAATGACTTGAGGTGTGGCTGTGATTGCTACTGAAGTGCATAGTTAGAAGATTAGACCGTAGTTTATCCCTAGCTAACGTGTATGCAGTACAATTGTTGGTATCCCATGCAGCATGACAAATAGAAATATTTGAGTTCTCTTTATTTTTAAGTGCAGTACAATTAATACAGCTGAGAATGTCCGACTTACAGTCTTTGACAACATGGTTTTCCCCACATCTAGGACAAGAACACGGCTTATTACAGAACTTAGAGGAGTGGTTAAACTCATTACATTTATAACACCGAAAAATTTCTATTGCATCAAAAACACTGCAGCTGTCATAGCCAATAAATAGATTACCTGCCTTGAGAACTTTTTCATATGAGACCTGATCTAACTGTAAAATTGCTTGAAAGATTTTCTTGTTTTTTCTAGTTGGGTAGAATTTAATTAGCTTGCAATCCGAGGGAACGCTAATAAGTTGACTGTTAAGTTTCGTAATATGCGTTAACAGGACATCCTCACTAAAGTTTTCAGTTATACCAACGACTCGAACCCTTGGATTAATTCCCCGTACCTCCTTTATTTCGTATTTATCATCACTTAGCTTGTCAGCCGCTATCCTCTTGAACCTGCTATTTTCTTCTCTACTATTACAGCCTATTAGAATACCTCCGTTCTTTACATTTTTTATTTTAGATAACTGGATGCCTTCGTCTGCAGGGTTTATGTTTAACAGTATATCGGATTTGGTTTGAGAATTATCTTGCTCCAGATTTCTTGGTTGAATTATGACAGCAGGCATTGCCTTATTTTTCAGAATATCTGCGTATTTTGGGGGCTCAATGGAACTGTATTCTACGGAATTTGCTGCACATTTTTTTGAAGAGACTTTCAGAAAGTCAGCTTTAAAGGATTCAAATTCGGAGACGAGCGATGATATTGCACGAGCAAGTTTATTTTCAATGATATTATTTAATTTCTCCTCATTTATTAGCACACAGTCATGGGTGCATTCAGGACATTTCCATGTGAGCCCCGGCACTTTGTTTATAATATTGTTTAGATCAGCTGACCCACTATAGACACAAGAATTATGAACTTGTTTTTTGCACGGTCCGGCACAAAGAATACAAGGTTGTTTCCTAGATACCGCTAGGTCACATATACCACATTGAATAGTCATGGCAGACGAGAGATTATTAAAATATTGACTTTAACATATTTAACACAGCAGTAATTAGGAAATAGTCACACATAGACACAGATACGATTACTTAACCACAGTATAACAAGTTCCACAAATAAACAGTGCATAAAATGCCACTAATCAACTTAAAATTTCAGGAGCACGATACGTGTGTGTACTATCAATACCATGCCTATCAAATTTGGAATTTGGACTAAAGATGGAATTGCGGCCAAACTGTTGGATATTTTTTGTTCAAATATGGCAGACTATTTTTTGGTTATATAGGTTAATTTCGTCTACAATTTCATCAAATTCGGTTTAATTTTGGCCAAGTTAGCAGTAATTCAATTGTTTACGTTTTTTTCAGTATACATATACATATACATAGTACACATATCGTGGGAGGTTGTGAACCGATTCTCACGAAATTAGAACTGAACGTTCCTTGAATATCTACAAAGAAAAGGGTACCGTTCTCGTTTCTTAACTGGCATTTTAAAGGGTCCAAAATAAATTAAAACTGAAAACCCACCCTTAAAAATGACCAATTTACCATTTTTTCGCGAAAAATAAGGGTTCCCTACCTACTCGAAGCAGAAAACTCAGGGTATTCTTAGTTTCATCAAAACAAACTTATTTTTCTTTGTCGCGTTGCTTCATGTAAAATTTTCTCTATCGCTTTATTTTTGGCTATTTTTACTTCACTAATATTGTAGAATCAATATTTATCTTTATCAACCGATATTGGTTGCACAATGTTATCATAAAATGTAATAGGAATGTAACCCGAATATAGACCTTTCAATGTAAGATTAATATTAATTATTTATTAATATTAATTTCATCAATACTGTCCGTATATATTTGGATTGGAATAAGTTAAAACAATATACTATCAACATAGGCATACCAATATTTTAATACCAGTATTTATTAATACTATTCCAATATTTTTTTATAATTTCTATGTATCTGTATTTATCCAATATTGAACCGCGGTCCAGCCAATATTATGTTCTACCAGGGTCGCTAGACATTCATTTCATAGGCTCTGGTGGTATGGGAACAGCCTTGCATGGTCAGTTCTGTACCTATTCCTCAGGATCTTTGTGAAATGCGAGTATGTCTACACTTGAAGATACGCTATGTAAGTGTGTTGTACCGAAATTTGTATTGGTAGCAGTGTCGAAAAGCTAAAATTGCTTTTTGTAATTGATTTCGTGAAGCTCCTGCAGTGTAATGCAGTTAGTGATTGTTCAGTTTGGTCGACTCCGAATAAATGGATGAAAAAATGGCCCCCTGGCTTAGCAGTTCTGTCGAGATGTACATGTTTAAATAATTCCAACGTATTTTCCAACACTCTTTATGCTATTGTCTGAAAGTTATTTGTGGCATTCTACGAATATTCTTTCCTATTATTTGGGTTTTCTACCACATGTATTATTATCCTCTTCAAGAACAAATCACCGAATCTACAAAATAATAGAATTATTGGAAAAAGCCTCTGCGTCCGTGACGTTTACGTCAAAGGAATAGTCAGAAGTTATGTTTTGCAAATAATATAAATCGGAATAAACACAGATTCCGATTTATATTATTTGCAAAACATAAACTCTGATTATTCCTTTGACGTAAACGTCACGGGCGCAGAGGCTTTTTTCCAATAATTTTATTATTTTTTTCGAGGATAATAATACATGTGGTAGAAAACCCAAATAATAGGAAAGAATACTCTTTATGCTTTTGATGAGTGATGATGAATTTTAATTTTCCCTTGTTTAAAGTATGTTGTGCAAAGTGAGAAAAACATTTTTCACCCTTTATTTTTTACCTTGCCCACACTATAAATAAAAAATATTAGCCCTACGAAAAAAGTAAAAGTACCAATAGTGTATAGAATTTGATGCTCTACAAAAATGATAATATATATTTTTTCAAACGTCAAAAGAACATGACTTTAAGAAGTGATTGGACCAGGTTGTTGCTATTTATATGGTGTGAAATTATTAATTATATAGCTGACATGCAATTTTCCAAAAATAAATTGATTTGAATTCATATTCGACATATAAAAAAAAATAGGATGTTCTATGTGGAGCAAAAGTGATTTTTGTCACTTTCACCCCATATAAACCAATATATTATTAGGTACGCAATTTTCACAGCAAACGAGTTATTTCAAAAAGTGGAATTCGTTTATTTTCAAGGTGTCCTAGTTTCTACATACGCAGATTTGTCGAAATATTGATTTTATACTCGTTATAATCTTGCAAATTTGCAAGAAATTATCCAATTTGTGAGCTGCAAGGTACATATAGACACTGAATTAAGCGTAGAAAAGTAATAATGAGCTTCACCCAGTATTTTATTTTAATGTAGTGAGATGCCTTAAATACCATCACGTGATCACATTTTCAAAGTTGCAAATGTCTAGTCTGGAAAACTCAGGAAATATTTATATAGCATTCCATATACAATATGTAGATTCTACAATCTGAATTAGAGAAAGCTATGTGACAAAGAGAACCACTGTGAAAACACCATATTAGATTATAAATATAAAACAGATATTTTGATAAAAAAAAAACAAAATAACAACTGCCATGTTTCAATAATTAGCTGCTCATCTTGTGTAAATTATATAAGTTTTTAAAAATAATTGTTATTTTCTGTTTATTATAACTCCAATAGGGCCACAAATAAACATAACTTGTTTCAATAAAATTTAAACAGTTACAAATTTAGTTAAATACAAGTACCTAAATACTAACATAATTACCCACCTACTTTACTATGCTAATACTAATGCATAGTTTTCAATGACATATTTTACAGCTGGTAAATACAATAAAAATTATTTTTTATTTAGATGGCTACGTACAATTTCAAGGTTCTTAATACTAAATTCATATTTTTATCAATTGTACTTCTAATCTGATTACTACTTTCCAACTGCAAATTATACTTTGTACGCTACATAGCTGATATCTGTCTGTAGTGGCCTTTATACTACAGTTAACATTTTAAAATAGTTTTTCAACTAATCACTATCAAAATGGTAATATACCAAAGTAGTATTAATATTACTTATGAAAGAATATACAGTGCTAGCAAGTACAAAACTTGAATTAGGGCCTATGAAAGATAGAACAGAACAAGAGAAATGGGCAAATAATATGCTGAAAAGAAACAGATATAAACTACGCCATTGTGATTTGCTATTTAGCGGGCTAAACTCTAACGTGCTTGCTGAGCTGCTGATGTCAATGTTAATATATCGCTCTTTTTCACGTATATTACTTCCTATATATATATTATTTCACTTTAACTCATTATAGGGACTGACCCAAGATTCCTTTATGTATGTTAGACTCAAAGAACGAAAACGCTCATTGAGCGAAAAAATAAGCGTCCACAACGAGTTGGGGTTTCTTTAAATCATCCACAACGAGATATTCGTGTTGTGGCATTTGTAAAAACAGCCATAACCCGCTGTGACTAACTCAAAAGCACCACAAAGAGAAATTTGCGTCGTAGTTTTAATGATACTTGACTACTACGCACGTTGTGGTGATTAAGAACCTCCAGAGGATCTGGAGGTAAAAAACCGCTGCCCAAGAAATCACTACTTCCACATCCAGATTTTGTATCCAAGTCTTATACACACTAAATCCCAATGTAATATTTTACTCGCTTTAATAAAGGGTGGGGGTGGCAATGGAGGTGGTAGAGGGGGTGGCTAATGTCAAAAAAATTTAGAGGCCTTTGGTTCTCGTATACACACTAAATTCCAATTTAATTTTTTATTCCCTTAAACAATAGGGTGCGGGTGGCAATGGGGGTGGTAGAGGGGGTAGCTAATGCCAAAATAAATTTTAGAAGCCCTTGGTTCTCGTACATACACTAAATCCCAATTTAATTTTTTACTTCCTTTAATAATAGAGTGGGGGTGGCAATGGAGGTGACTAATGCCAAACAAATTTTAGTGGCCCTTGGCTCTCATATACGCACTAAATCCCAATTTAATTTTTTATTTTGTATGACTGCTGGTCGAGAGGTGAGCGCACTTGCCTCTCATCCAAAAGTTCCGGGTTCGATCCCCGATCGTGGCAGTGGAAAATACTTCGAGAGGGATGTTTCCACTATACACGGATATTGGGTGTGTGTCCCTTGTCTCTAAATGTGGAGCCCCCTTTCACACGAGGCTCTTCTAAAGCCTCCCGGGATAAAGGGGGTCGTCATTACCTGTGGTGTATTTTATTATTATTATTTGGCGGTGATAGAGGGGGTGGCTAATGCAAAAATAAATGTTAGAGGCCCTTGGTTTTCGTATACACACTAAATCCCAATTTAATTTTTCACTCCTTTTAATAATAGGGTGGGGGTTATAAAGGGGGTAGGTAACGTCAAAAATTTTTTTTGAGACTCATTCTTGTATAATACACACTAAATCACATTTTAATTTTTTTTACTCCCTTTCATAATAGTGTGGGGGTGATAGTGGGGGGGGGGGTGGCTGATGCCAAAAAATATTTTAAGACTTTGATTTTTCGTACATGCCCTAAATTGTAATTTTATGGACTCTTACCTGATTGCTTTGCTTATTTACCCCCGAACCCTTCAATTAGAACAAAATTGTATTTTCTTATTTCACTTATTTCTATTAATTCACCATGTAATAATTTGGCAAAATTTTTACTTAAAATTATTGATCCATTACCTGGAAATACCGATTCATATATTAAATAAATAATAAATACGCCACAGGTAATGACGACCCCCTTTATCCCGGAAGGCTCTAGAAGAGCCTTGTGTGGGAGGGGGCTACACATTTAGAGACAAGGGACACACACCCAATATTCGTGTATAGTGAAAAAATCCCTCTCACAGTATTTTCCACTGCCACGACCGGGGATCGAACCTGGAACTTTTGGGTGAGAGGCAAGTGCGCTCACCTCTCGACCATCAGTCATACTAAAAATAGTAAACATTTTATAGAAAGAATTTATGAAAATGATATTCATGAATCACACCTGACGGTTAGTTTTGATGTAGTTAGTCTTTTTACCAATGTTCCGGTAGATGAAACCTTAAAAATAGTTAAAGACAGGTTGCTAAATGATAATAATTTGGAAACTAGAACTAAATTAAGTGTAAATAGCATAATGGAACTCTTAATAATGTGTATAAAAACAACCTATTTTTAATTGGACAATGAGTTCTATCAGCATGAGTTTGGTATGGCTATGGGGTCTGCATTATCATCAATTTTAAGCAACATATTTATGGAGAACTTTGAGAACACACATGTTCAAAATTGTATAAACAAACCGGTTGTCTGGTGGAGATATGTTGACGACATCTTTGCAATTTGGCCTCATGGTGTCGATTTACTAGATAGTTTTTTGGAAAATATAAATAGTAAGGAACCGTCTATTAAATTCACATTAGAAGTAGAAAGTAGGAATGAACTACCGTTTTTAGATGTTTTAATTAGAAGGATAAATAATACAATTGAAACAAGCGTTTATAGAAAACCAACATATACTAATAGATATCTAAATTTTAACTCAAATCAGTCAAAAAATGTTAAAAGGGGTGTTGTAAAATGTTTATACGATAGGGCTAAAATAATTTCATCTAATAATGAAATATTAAATAACGAGAAAAAATGTATCAAAGAGGTTCTAGTACAAAATCAATATCCTGAAGCCTTTATTGATAGAGTTTTCATAAATGTTGAAAATAGGGACAATCAGGTACGACAAAAACCTGAACGTCATTATACAGCAATAATTCCTTATGTATACGGACTATCGGAAAAGCTACGCCGTATAGGTGACAAATTTGATGTTAGGACGATATTTCAAACGGGGAACACTTTAAGATTTATTTAAAAAAAAACAAAACCGATAAACAGGGAGAATTCAAAAAATTGTATTTACAATATCCCGTGCGAATGTGATAAATGTTATGTGGGTGAGTCATCCAGACCTTTCAGTGTGAGGTTGGGTGAGCACAAGAATTACATTAGAAAGAATGAAATTCAGAAATCAAAAATTTGTGAACATGCTTGGGAAAACGGACATAGAATAAACTGGGACTCGGCAAAAATTTTAACAAAAGAAGCAAATACCAAAAAAAGAAAAATTAAAAAATCAGCAATAATCTTATTAAATGAAGATCAGCGCGTATCGAATTGTTCTGTAGATATTTGTACAACCTGGCTACCAATGTTAAAAGAAGAACTTAACAAACTCAACATTATCTAAAAGAAAATATCATCAGTTCTGTGTTCTGTGTAAGTAGTAAGTATCTATGGAAATAACATAAACAGAATCTTAAAGCTGTGTATTTGACATACACAGCAAAATAAGAGTTCATCCAAAAAAAGCTTTGAAAACGGAAAGAGACTACTTTCCGAAACGTCAGCAAAATACATTACTTCAGTGTTTATTCCGATTTATATTATTTGCAAAACCTCTGACTATTCCTTTGACGTAAACGTCATGGGCGCAGAGGCTTTTTTCCAATAATTCTATTATTTTCTAGATTCGGTGATTTGTTTTTGAAGAGGATAATAATACATGTGGTAGAAAACCCAAATAATAGGAAAGAATATTCGTAAAATGCCACAAATAACTTTCAGACAATATACCAAAGAGTATTGATATTACTTATGAAAGAATATACACTGCTGGCAAGTACAAAACTTGAATTAGGGTCTATGAAAGATAGAACAGAATAAGAGAAATTGGCAAATAATATGCTGAAAAGAAACAGATATAAACTACGTCATTGTGATTTTCTATTTAGCGGGCTAAACTCTAACATGCTTGCTGAGCTGCTGATGTCAATGTTAATATATCGCTCCTTTTCGCGTACATTACTTTCTGTATATATTATTTCACTCTAACTCATTAAAGGGACTAACCCAAGATTTCTTTATGTATATTAAATTCAAAGAACGAAACGAAAAAGCTCATTGAGCGAAAAAATAAGCGTCCACAACGAGTTGTGGTTTTTTTAAATCATCCACAACGAGTTATTCGTGTTGTGGCATTTGTAATATTTTAAGACCTTGACTTTTCGTACATGCCCTAAATTGCAATTTTATGGACTCTTACCTGATTGATTTGCCTATTTACCCCCGAACCTTTCAATTAGAACAAAATTGTATTTTCTTATAGCTTATATATTTCGTTTGTAGTTATCGCACATTTTAATACGACATATGAATAAATCCCTTGAAATGTCACTTATTTGACATCGTTGGATTCAGAAAATTACGTGGAATTCAGAAATACAATAATATACAGGATCCGGCGAAACCGGAAGTGAAAAAAAATCAATTGTATGTCAAAAAGTGTCGCTTATTATATATGTAGTATATTCTAAATTTCAATCATCTTCAAAACTAAAGGAGAAAAGAGGGGTATACCATGATCCTGTTACACCTGATATAGCAAAATGTACAAAAAAATAAAAAATAAAAAAAAGAGTGGTAAAAAGAAGTGTATGGATTACAAATGGCATTTTAAAATCTAGTAATATAAAAGATGAACTGTTTAATAAAATAAAAAAGAATCCTGGTAACTTGTTAAATAAATACTAAACTTGTAGAAACAAATTAAATGAATTAATTAAGAAAACAAAAATAAGATATTACAAATGTAAAATAACTAAAAATTTAAATTGTCTAAAAAACTATGGAAGTTTTGTAATTATGTCACCGAAATTGGACAAAAATTAGCAAATAATATTGAAACAAAGTAAAAGATAAATTTTCCAACGACTACTAATCAAAATTCTGTCTACCTGGAACATACAAATGAACAAGAAATTACGGCAATTATACAGAACCTTAAATTAAAGAAGGCTCCGGGGTTAGACATGTTTAAAGCTGAAACTTTGAAAAATATTGTTGCGCATATTGTACCCATTACTTGTATAATATCATCTTTCAAAATTGCGATTATAAAGCCCTTGCACAAATCTGGTGACAAACTACAAATATCGAATTTTAGACCGATTTCTCTATTATCCAATTTAGCTAAAATATTTGAAAAAGTTCTTAAAAGATAGGTTAACGACATTTATGGAAAAATACAATATAATATCACAAAAGCAATATGAGTTTAGGGAGGGTAGATCGACGCAAGATGCAATAGCGGATCTCGTAACGAATATGTATAAAGCTGTTGATGTTGGTGAACCTTCGCTTTGCATCTTCGTTGATCTAGCCAAGGCTTTCGATACGGTTAGTCACCAAGATTTACCAGTTACACTTGAAAATATTGGCATCCGCGGAATTGCATACAACCTAATGAATAGTTACCTTACAGGAAGAACGCAACGTGTAAAGATAGACGACTTTATCAGTGATGAAAGAATTACGTATGGGGTCGCACAAGGCACCGTATTAGGTCCCATTCTATTCTCACTATATGTAAATGATATTTTAAATCTAAATGTCGCTGGTAATATTATAAGTTTCGCAGATGATACGGCGGTATTCTATAAGGACACAACATGGCTAAATTTAAATGAAAAGGTGGGACGCGACTTTGTGACCATAATTGAATTCTTTAAATCAAAGCTTCTCACAATTAATGTTAAAAAAAACGAATTTTATTCCATTTACTTCCTATTTAAATAACATGCCAACATTTAGCAAACTCCAGATAAGAGGTGAGATGTAGAAATTATATCTGCAAAATGTATAAAGTACTTAGGCATCATAATTGACTTGCACTTCAGATGGAATGATCACATAAATAATTTAGTAAAAAAACTGCGTACTTTGTTGACAAAATTCAAGTATTTTAAACAATTTTTTGGTGTTAATCATCTAAAATTAATGTACATTGCATTAGATGAATCGCACCTTATATATGGCATTATCGCATGGGGCAACAAAATCATGTTTAAAAAACTTGGAAGTTGTACAAAAATGGATAATTCGAACAATATTTAATAAATGTCGCACGTACCCAGGGAATAGTTTATATAATGATGCAAATTTATACGATATTAGACAATTATTCTGTAAATGTCTACTGCTATATTAATATAAAATAAAATCTAGTATCACCTTATCGAACATCTTTATAATACAAGGTATAAAGGTGATTCCACTACCATTTCCAGAGCCCAAAAAACAATTGGACAAAGAAGTTTTTACTATTTGGGACCAAGGAACTTCCCAAGGAATTATAAAGATTAAACTAAATTTTTCTGTATAAAAAGAAAATTTAAAAATGAATCGATGATCAACCACACAATATCTAATTCACCAACTTTATAGACATAGAAAATACTTACCAGTTGATAAATCGCTGAAATGTGTTCAATCAATTATTAATCTTGATAAAAACTTACATAGGCATCTATTAATATTTATTAACCCAAAATGCAAAAAGGCATTCTAAACTTGTTATTTGTTACTGTTAATTTTGTAAGCACTAACTGCCATCACTAGTAAACAGTGATATCGCGTTCAAGGGATAATACTTTCCTTTGTGGTTTATTTTCTGTTTATTTGTGTTCATTAACTAGGTAAAATTAAAATTTAGTACATGTACTTCCAGTTTAATATAACATCGCTATCATATAATACTGTTCTGTGTATGTTGCATTGAATTATGTAAGTATATTTCATTGTACTACAAAGTGTAATTGAATTGAATCAAATAAACATTATTATTATTATTATATGTTATTATTTAATATCAACAAGAGTTATTATTTCCTGGTACTAACCAAAGTGAAATTCAACCAGTAGCGTAAAGAAGAGGGGCTTTTTAATCCAAAATATTTTTGTTCAACCTTTTCATATTTTGGTATTGAAATAGATGGTTCTCTAGTCGAAACTATACAAAAAAGGTCCTCTTTGTTAAACCATGTAGGACCAATCGTTTATCATAAAAATTGATTTAAAACGGCTATTGCGGGATCATCTTGTGGCTTTGCAACAACCATTTCAAATCAATTTTTATAAAAATCGGTTGGTCCTACGTTGTTTGCTAAAGAAGGCAAGAAGGTAATTTTGATAACAGAACCACCCCAACAAACAATTTTGTTTATATAATAGTAACCATCATAAATTTGCCATAACTAAGCTTAGATAACTTCAAGTTATATAATTTAATAACAGTAATATTTCTATTACCCCTATAAACCCATTAAGTGGAGCAGTTTATAAGGGTTTCCAACATCTTTGTTTAATAACAGTATATAACTGCAGAATTTATAACCAATAGTAACCGAAACATTTACGATACCTTTTATAATTTCTTATATAACTTAGAATAATAGTATGTAATTACCTTTGATAATGAAACATAGTTATACAGGCATTTTAGTTACTCTTACGTTGCATATAATGCAATGGCGGCCCGTAGCTTTTAGCTCTAAGTGGGCAGGATGGGTGATAAAACCGAATAATAATGACACTTCTCCACAGAAATTTAGTGGGTGTAAAAATCATGTAAAAAACATTCAATGATGCCTCTGCCCATTTCAAATGACTTGAATAACGTTTTGAAATTATCTATCCCTGTTGAATTCCACGGATTTTTACTATTTTTATAATATTTTTACTATTAATAAAGTTTATATTTTATTTCACTTCCAGAAACATTTCTGATACCCTGTGACACAAAATTTTCTATTGGACGAATTAGAATTTACATTAATGAGATTTCCCATAGTGGGGCGACGTAGCTCTAATTTAGTTACAAAAATTTTGTCGTCGTAGTTAGGGACGCAAAACTGTTTTCTAATAAAAAATGTATATCAGAATTATGGCTTGCCGTTTTTCTTACGTCGGCCATGGCAAATATTTTAATATTAATAATTTGTCACTTGTCCATTCACTACACTTTTTCTGCTAAAGTAGACACTTACTATTTACCAAATTTCAACAAATATCACAGATTACAAATTAAAAAAACATAAAATGGAGAGAATAAAACATTTCACAAACCTAACCAAAAACCAAAATCTTCCGATTTTAAAACAGCAGCAACAATTTCCAACATTTGACATTCGCGAATACTGACTTGAGTTGACTCCACACACCTGAAAATGAAACGATTTTCGGCGAAACATCACGACACTGTAAAAGATAAGGGAAGGGATGAGGGTGGCAGTGTCCACATCCCACCCAGCGCGAAGTCCCATATTGGAATATTATACATTTATTTCGTTTACATATTATATTAATTTCACATCTAAAACTGCCAAAATAAAGTTAAACATTATTTTAGTACTTTTTGGATAATATAGAGATATATGTGTTCTAATACATTATAATTTAAAACACAAAGAAAAATAAAATTATAGTTATAGGTAACTTAACTATATGGCACCGCTGATATGTATTTTAACTTATTTTTGTTCCTATTTATCAAATTAGAAATTGCTATCATATTTGATATTCATAAGGGATTGATTAATCAATTTTAATACATTAGGTATTTTTTCTGTTGGATACATTTTCAATTGTGAACATATTCTATTCAATGTTTATATTGTTTATTACAAGTTTTGCTCAGGGATGTCATGCCCACTCTAGGTTGTAAATGGCCTAAGCATGCAAGACGTACGTCTCGTTTTGATATGCATTACAGGCGCAAGATTGAAGTGAATAACCAACATGCGCGTTGACGTATTATAATTGAATTCACGATTTCTGAGCGATGCTTGCCCGCCCTGGCTTGGCTCATGATACTTTCGACATTATTACGCCCAATATCTAAACGGATTCATCATAAGTGTACCTATATGAGGCAGATTAATATGTAGTAAAAATAATATTGTAAATAAAACTAACTTTTTAATATTACAATTAATTAACCGCAAAATTTTACTTGATAATTTAACTACAAAAATATAAATATACCTTTATAACTAACGCTTATGTAATTGGGTGAGCACTGCCCACCCTGCCATCCCTGACGGGCCGCCACTGAATGGTGTTGGTAAATTTCTGTTACCAGATTACCGTTACTTATTTCTCAGCTTGCTCTGTGGTGCAAATATATGTTTTCTCTCTTGGTGGCTTTTATTATTTATACTTTCTTCTCACATGCAAAATATTTCAAGTTGGGAGAGATTTTTTATTGCAAACATGAACAAAATTTCTCCAAATATTGCCAGAGGCTTTTAAAATACCCTTTAATAATAAATTTTAATTTACAGATCTGAAAATTATATACACGTTTTTTTAAATAAATTAATATAAAAACTCTATGAGTGTTGCCATTATAAGATTACATCAAGTGTATATTTTGGCTTCAAACTGGTAAAAGCAAGTCAAATATTAATTCTATAAGGGTCCATAAATGGCATTCCCATTTCAGCAAAACATCATGACATAAAGCAAGTGCAGTTCCCTTATAGATAGTGAAAACTGTAATATCACTGATGGTGGCCTTATATAAATTCAAGTAATACTATATAGATCCTTAAAAAGTATTGCTATATAACTCAAGGTTCCCTATATACTCTTAAGTGGCCCAATGTGTGCCTATAGTGTTCTCACTAAAACATAAAAAGATAATAGATAATTGATTTTATTAAATCTACCGATCAAATTTTGTGTGTCAGTAGTAATTCAAATATCATAATCTTCGGCGCATTTAAAAACAGTTTGTAAATGGTAAATGTGATAAATGTTCATTTTGATCTTTACTAGCAATCAATATGCCGTCTAAATAGCCAAAAATGAACGGTAAATCTTTAAGAACTTCGTTCATAAATCTTTGGAAGATTTGTGCCGCATTTCGGACTCCAAAGGGCATTCCAAGGGAATTAAAAAGACCGAAAGGGGTATTTACTGCTGTTTTATAAACGTCCTCTTTTCCAACTAGGATCTGATGATAGGCACAGACCAGATCGATTTTCGAAAAAAATGGTAGTACCATGTAAATAGGAATTAAAATCATGGATATGAGGCAACGGATATCGATCAGGGATAGTGACTAAGCTGTCAATAGTCGCCACAAGGTCGCCAATCGTCAGATCTTTTCTTGGCAACCATATGCAAAGGTGAAAAAACTAACGATGACGATGGTTCACAAATTCTCAACTCAACCATCTGTTTGAATTCATTCTCTGCAATGTCAAATTTAATAGGGTCAAGCCTACGCGGGCGACAAAAAGGTCCCTTTGTCACTATATGGTGCCTAACAGAGTGCTTAACAGGCAACAAATAGTTAGGTGAACTAATTAGGCTTGGAAATTGCAATAATAAGTCCGTGAACTAATTTTCCACTAAAAATAATTTAGGAGTGAGGGTGAGCGAATGGTCAATAGCACATATAATTGATAGGGATGTTGTATCATCCACTAAACGTTTATGTTTTAAGTCTACTATCAAACCAAAACGTTTTGAAAAGTCAGCGCCGAGTATAGGAATAGGTATACCGGCTATATTAAAAACGAAAGTAAAATTACGGCGAAACACAAGTTGACTGTTAACAACATTTTGCCGTAAATATAAATCCAAGATCCATTGGCTGCGGTGAGGATTAGATCTGGATTCCTTTTACATGTGTCAGATGATTCCTAGAAATGACTGATAAGTCGGTACCGGTATCCACCGAAAACCGTAATTTGTCGGTATAATCATAAATAAAAAGGCGAGATTTATTGCTTAGTACGCTAGTGTCTGGTGAAAGGACACTAGTGGTGACTAAGTCCTTGAAGTTGAAAAATATAAACTTGGCATATGATAGTTTAAATAAATCCAATTATGTGCTATTGTCTCATATCGTTTTATTTATTTTATAGCTTAAACAGCTATAAATATCGCCCAAATGTATTTTAAAAATTTTATAGTAACATTATTACTTGAAGTGATGTTGTATACCATTAGATAGGCAACTTGTGTCGCATAGAAATTGGAATTGATTTAAAGAGTAACTTTACATCAACCTCAAAACTACTCCAAAGGCTCAAAACAAAACAACATTGGCTTAATTGTAGCTGTGTACAACGCAAATAAATATAACAACTATTATCTACAAATAATATGTCAATATGTCTTATTTTAAAATTGTGCAAACAAAAGAAACAATGCATAAATAATGCGTTCTTCATTGACAATTGCGCCTTCCGCATGGGAACAAGAGAGCACACTATTTTCGCCCCTTACAAAAAAAAATCTTAAGCAGCAAAATCATACCTAATGATAGTTCGAGGCCTGAATAGAAATAGGTGCCTCAACCGTGTCAGAAGAAAATATTTGTTGCATCATCAGGGTTTATAACGGTAACATGTTTCACTAAATGTAATGAAAATTTATTAAAGGAATTTTCATTACCAAATTGATCACTAAAAGTTATATAACATATTCACTGAAACACCATTATCTCCTAGATTTTATAAAGGTAATTAACGACACTTCTGTACAATCCGGATAGTATTTGTTTTATAATGAGGTAAAAGCAAGTCTTATATAAACTTATAATATATATTGTGGTAAAGGTTACTGCAGGATTCATAAAACGGTGATAGAAATATTTTTATATCACTTCATTATATACCTGGAACTACAGTACCTAATCTTATAAAATCGTAACAAATTTGGTAACTATTGGCAATCAGTGTGGAACATTTATCGTGTCCCACAGAAGCTATGGAGGCAATGCTTGACCTACTTCCTTTACACTTGCATGTAAGGAAGGAGGCAGCACTTAATCCATTTTGAGTCCATGACCAAACCTACCGACTCAATGCCAATCAAACAGGATTTTGACTGCCCGTTTAATGTGCTGATCGAAAGCCATCAGATGAGCAAGTTGGAGACACTACGATTGGAACAAGGGTCACTCATCTGGTATATAGATGGATCTAAGATGGCTGAAGGGGTAGGAGTGGGCGTAGCAGGGCCAAGATGCAGGCTATCAAAAGCCCTAGGCAACACCCCAACCATCTTCCAAGCAGAAATACATGCTATAGATCCGTGTGCCCAGGAATGCCTAAATAAAGGCATTCGAAGGGCAAAGACCTATATATTATCAGATAGACAGGCAACATTGAAAGCTCTAAGGTCCTACACCTTTGAGTCTAAAATTGCCTGAGAATGCAAACAATCCCTGAAGCAACTAGCCGGCAACAACAAGGTTACCTTGATGTGGATGCCAGGACATGAGAGGGTACACGGTAATGAACTTGCTGACAGCCTTGCAAAAAAACAGCTGAAGCACAATTTATTGGACCTGAACCGTTCTGTGGCCAAGGGACACATAATGGAGGAGATCCAGAAATGGGAAAAGGACCAGAAAAAGGCCTACTGGAGGAATACTCCAGGCCAAAAACAAGCGAAAAAGTTTATAACTTATTCGACAAAGAATGCCACAAAGCTTCTCGAACTTGAAAAGTCCGAATCAAGGCTGATCACAGGCATTCTAACTGGCCACTGCCCCTTGAGATATCATCTCAAGAACATGGGCAAGGCAGTAGATGACAAATGCAGATAGTGTGATACTGCAACTGAAACTGCGGAACATATACTTTGCGAATGCAAGGAATTAATCCGCACACTAGGCTAAAGTTCCTAGAGCAGGTGGAATTAACGCCTGAGGATATAGGGAAACTAGCCCCCAGGAAAATCACAAGCTTTATTAAGTCTTGGAATCCTGGGAAATAAGTAGATGTAGGATTATTCACAAAAGATCTCTTTAGGTCGAACTGAAGTAAGGCTACTTAAAACCAAACGACTCCTGAAACAATCTACAATATGCAGATATCTCATCGGGTTCAATCCCTTTCTTACAATCAGGGTTATTCAACTTGTTTAAAACATCAGATATATTTATATAAAAGCTACTGATATTGACAGAATTAATCTTATATTGTGAATGATTATAATTCGGCGGGGCAGTGTAAGTGTTAGTGTCTGAATAGAAAGAAGAAAAGTACTTTCCAAATAGATTAGCTATTGCAGGCCCATTATCAGTAATTTCTTCAAGGTATCTAATATTACTAGGAATAAGATCTTCTTTATTTTTAACACGTACATAGTCCCAGAAGACTCTGGAGTCAGATAATATACTGCTTTGTACATTATTTATACATTACTTATAACATCTAGCTGACTGTTCCTTACAGAGTGCTCGCAAGATGCTAAAATCGTTATAATCATCCTGGAAATTTGTAATTTTATATTTTCTGTGTGCTGCTCGTTTATTTATTACATTTTGTTGCAATAAAAATTAGCAAAATATCAGGCCTAGGTTACATTAACAAAATATAAGCAAGAGTAGATTAATTCTTATAAAAATAAATGTAATTTCTTTATAGGAAACTGTGGAATATTGGTCTTTCGTAGTATGTATTTTACGGCACATTTATTTTTGTAATAATTAATTCACTCTCGTTGGCTTATATTTTGTTTTAAAAAATGTCTTGTTAGCTTATCTTAAAGTACTCTCACAGTTTGAGTTACCATGCCCATTTCTCGGTTTTGATAACAGGATTTCAGAAGGGTGTAAAATTTTAGCAAAAATTACAGTTTTCAGCTATTTCAGTTACCTATTCTGATTTGAAATTTTAACTGAAAATAGCATTTTGTAAGACCTACATTTTCCCTAAGTTCTATTGGAATTTGCCCATTTTCCTCAGGAAAAAATAATTTTGTCTAAATATCTAATATCTAAAAAGAGTTTAAATAGTTTATCAAAAAGATAGTGTACAATATACAATAATACTTTACAATTATTAGAATGTTTAATTTATGCAATAAATTGATGGCACCTAATATGAACACCTGTATGTACCAGTTTAAACTATGGTTTAAAATATTTTAAAGTTGATATAAAGAGTAGTATAATTAAACTGTAGATATTAATTAAATTGATAACAACAATAATAAGATACTGTTTGTAACAAAACTTTAGAACCTAATGTATTACACTAGCTGGAATACCGATTGAAGAACACATAGTTATTAATAATAAAACAAAATATCTGGAAGAACAAGAAGGTAACGCCTTAGAAGACTATTGCAAAATTTTCATAGTTTTTGGAGATAGAGTTCCTACATTTTTTTGTTATTTATATTTCTGGTATCTAGTAGCAAAAGGTTATAAAATTTAGGTGCTAAGTAATTTATAAATACGAGGTTAATATTTCTATTGCTGACTGGTATTTTCAAGTGTCTATTAGTTTTTAGTCTGGTTTCATATTTACGAGATAAATAATTTTTTAATTTATTACATTTGTGTACATATGAGCAGGTCGCCAATATATAAAGTGAGCGTACATTAAGATTTCACTAGAGTATAGTGGACATATGGAGTATAATTTGTTTTTCTTATAGATAACTTTTAGTATAGTTTGTACTACCTCGAGTTGTTTTATTTTATCTTCATACATACGACCCCAAGCTATTATTCCATAACGGATTAATGATTCTACCGCTGCTTTCTAGATTATTATTAGCAGTTTCTTGTCAAAAAATTTGAGAATTAATTTCCTAATATTATTAGTTAGTCTATAAATGTGTTGCTCTTTTAAATTGTTATCTATAATTAAACCTAGATATTTTGTTGTATTTGGTGTTTCTTTAATCACGTCATGTAAGTTGTCAATTAAAAATAGAGTCAAAATCTGGTCTATTTGCCATAGTTAGTGAAAAGGCTATATAGTTGTTTTTTTTTTACATTGAGAGATAATTTGTATGTGTCTAACCAGTTTTTAACCTTACTAACTAGAAATGGCCTACGGCCATTTCTAGCTCTTGCAGAGGCATTCGCGCTTCGCGCTCATAGTGGCGCCTGCGGCGCCACGCGGGGATGCTCCCTCCGGTCGCATCCCCGCAGTTGAGGACGCATGAAAGTCGGAGATATGTTCAAAATTCTAGGATCGGTCCTCGGATTAGCCTCAAAATTCTAAGGAATTGTCCCTGAATGCGCCTCAATATTAATCATTATTATTATCAATATCAGAATTAAAATCAATATCAAAATCGACATGAAAGGATGTCGAAATGAACATGAAAGAATATCAAAATCAACATCAAATTCAGTATCAAAGTCAATATCAAAGTCAATATTCAGTATTTCATTTTTCAGCATTTCATTTTTCAGGATTTCATTTTTCAGTTTTTCATTTTTCAGTACCTATTTCATTTTGCAGCATTTCATTTTTCAGTTTTTCATTTTTCAATATTAACCGAACATATATTTTAAGTTCGTATACGTTATAAAATATTGAAACGACATTCCCCGAATCGTTCGAGGCACGAATTCATGAAAGAAATATCGATAAAATGTAATGAAAGATGAGGAAAATCTATTTAAATTTTTTTCTACTCCCTTGCGTAAATTTGCCGTTTGCCAAACAGTCTATAGAATGGATATGAAATCAGTCAATCACAGCTAATCTTCCCAAAAAACAGTATATCACTGAAAATATTTTTTAAATCATTATACAGACAAAATTTTAGATGTACGGCAAAAAAAGGAGCTGTGGGTGAGGATGGAACCAATTACCAATTAAAAGCCTTTTTTATTGTTTTATAAGTACAATTCATTCTATTTATATTGATTTTTCCCTGAGCTAACGTTTTTATAAACCTGCACAATGTGCATACAAAAACTAATTATCCTGTTCTAAAATAGGTAGTTCCTCATAGATACAGGTTGGCTGGTGGTAGCCGAAATCAATATGCTTTAGATTTATTTATTGTTGTTTTAATTTATCATTTTATTGTGTAGGAAAATTTATTCAAACCTACTTAAATTAATCATTAGTTCTAAAAATAAATAAGGGTATTCTATCTGTTATATACATAATAAGGTTAAAAATTTAAAAGACAGAAATAAAGATGAATTTTCAATTAAGATAAAATGTACGGCAAAAAAAAAAAAGAGCTGCTGTGGGTGAGGAAGGAACCGGGGACCTGCCGCTTCGAACACGTCGACTATTACCGTCCGGCTACCGCGTCGCCTTTACAAAATGTTTCACGTACATCATGAGATTCAGAAGGAATTATTTGACGGCAACAAAATATTCCGTTTTACTATAAAGTAGCATTTTCTAAAGGCCACAACTTTCTTAATATTTATAGTAGAGAAATGAAACTCTGCATAGCGGTAGGTAATTTATTTAGCTTTATTTTCGTTAGGCACAAACATTTTCGCCGAAAACGGCCTATTTACCGAGATATTCGGCTTTTAACGAAAACGCTACGTATTTTGGCCACCCGACGTCGTTTCCTTCAAAACGCTCTAGCTCGAAAACGGTTCGTCGAAGGTGATATCTGAAAAATGGAAACGATTCCTCATTAAATAATCTTGTCCTTTGGGAGTTTTTATTTTTAAGAAATTTCCAGCGGTTTAGAAGTTATTGAAGGAAAACCGAAAATGTGCGTATTTCGCCAGAATCGTGAAAAACCACCAAACACGCAATTTTTAAACGCTCATATCTGGCGAAAAACACCTCGCAGACGGCCGTACGATGTCGATACGGAAAGTACATGAATGGCAATGAAAGCAAATCGTAAATCCCATCGGCATAATCGAATTATAAGGCCGCCAGGAACGAAACAAAAACGGAAATTTTTTACGTTTACCAAAATAAGCGGGCGCCTACGTCATCAAAAAGGAGCGACGCAAATTCATTTTGAGGGTCGTAAAAGCATGTAGGGAAAGAGATAGCCGACATTATTAGCCTAATTAAAAATATCAACCCCGAAAGGCACTCGTCGCCAATACGAACTTGGGACGTAGTTCGTCCTCCCGCTTCCGCTCGTCCCGCTCCCGACCTCTGGCTCTGCCGCAAACCGGAGAATATGCGCCAGCAAAATTGCAAAACGCAAGGGGCACGCACCAACACGATTTTAATATATATTGAGTAACCTTACTAATACCACAAATTATTCTATGTTTTACTTCTGCCCATGAGTTACCTTTAAATATAATTACCGTATCATCAGCATAAGATATGATGGAGGCATTAATGTTGAGTTCAATTAATGAATGTATGTATGTTATAAACAAGATTTTACCTAGAACTGTCCCTTGTGGGATTCACATCTTTATTAAAGTCGGTTCATTTAAGTCATCTCTGATCTTGACCATCTATTGCCTATTAGATAAATAACTCTTAAAGATGTTCAGCACATTCCCCATTCCCCCTTATACCATACTACGATTGTATTGAGAAGTGTGTTGTGGGGCACTGTGTCAAATGCCTTGGCCAAGTCTAAGAATACTGCATTACATCTATCATCATTATTTAAGTTGTCAGTTATTTGTTCAGTAAGTTCATATATCGCATCAGATGTGCTGAGTCCTCTGGAAAAACCAAATTGGTTTTTGTTCAAGATGTTATTAGCATACAGAAAATTTATAAGCCTATCCTTCAAGCATTTTTGAAATATTTTGGCAAAGGTGTTTAATAGGCCGATAGTTGTTAATGATTGTTTTGTTACAGGCTTTGTATATTGAAGTGACAATGGTAGTTTTAAAATGGCTCAGGTACTATTTCAGATTTAAAAATAATGTTAATTATATGTCTAAGAGGATCTGATATATATATGTTATAGCTCGCGTTTCGTAGCTAAGTTTTTAAAAACAATTTTATTTATTTGTAGAGAGTCAACGTTGACTCTTAGAAATAATACAGTAATAAAATGTAAGTATTTAATTTGAAGTGAGTATGATAACTGGTTACAGAAATGTCTCGTGGTTCTATTTATGACATTTAGATGCAGTGTCATCTAAATGATGAACAAAGAAAAGTAAGCAAGCGATTCAGCATAATCGTGAGAAGTTAAAATGTAATATAATATAATGTGATACTTTGTAAGCGATAAATGATAGCGGGAATTTGTTATCTGCACGTAGCTGAAATATGATATTATATGATAATCTGAAATGAAGCAAAAGTCACGTATCGTCTTATATACAGTGGCTCAAATACTATATAACAACTTCCCCCTTAACGAAAAAGTTGCTGTTATACAGGAACTTTTGAAATTGAAAAGATAATAAAATAGTGAGTGAATACAATACAAAAAAATAATAAAGATAAAGGTAAAAATATACAAAGGTTAAGTTAATAATTCGAATGATAAATCACAAGTGAAAGTCTATGTTAACTCGATGCCATCTCCTTCTTGGGGTCTGATAACGGGTCGCTTTCTTGGAGGGATGAAACCGGGAAGTTTCATAAATGGTTTGCTTCGTCCTGGAGAGGGTGAAGGGGCGTCATCTGAAGAGTGTTGGATTTTCAGCATTCCACGTCGTCTTTTCCTACACTTACAGAATATGTAAAGTAGAATTAGGGAAACAACGAATGTGATTGTAAAATACGTGAACCAAGATACATGTTTGTTCACAAATGGTTCGTTTATAAGATCATCCAGGTCCTTCGAATATTGTTCCAATTTGGTTTTGGCAATGTCCAAATCTTCTACGTTTAGATTGTTTAACTTGAGAGGTTTTAATTTTGGTAATTTAATTTTGTCGGGCATTTGATTGCAGCACTCATAGGGAATTTGGATGGGATGAGAATTGTCTTTAATGTCTGAAAAGTCTTTGGCACTAGCTTGTATTCTGATGATTCCGACAAAGGCGTAACATCCGGGTTGTAGTTTGACGATTGAATTTTTGTTGATTAATTCTGTTATTGAATCTCTTTTTGGGCAGTTGATGGTGATGTGGAGTGGTTCGGAGTTTATTATTAACCATGTGTTGTCTTCAAGTTCTTGAACGTTGTATCCTTGACCAATGATGAAGGATGTCTGGCAATTTTCGGGGAGTTTAGTCAATTGTTTCAGGATTCTGGCTTCACATATGGCATTTTGATCGATAGGGTATGCAAACAGGTTTGAGCATAGTTTCGTTCCAAAGTATAGTGGTTTGCATTCATTTAAATTTGAAATTGGTATGTACATCAAAGAATCATCGTCTCTCGCGATAAACTTTTGTGAAATAGATAGAATGTGCAGAAGGCCAGTTCTGTTATCAAGAATTGGGATCGGGTATAGGCGGAAGGTATTGTAATTTTGAGGTTCGACAAGAGGTATTTTTAGAACGAATACTAAGTTAGAATCTACTTGAAAAGCTTGTAACTCAATAATGTCTAAATACTGAGCGACTGCTGATAATTTAATAGGTAGAGGCAAATTGTTTCTTTGTAAACTCTGAGAAATCTCTTGTAATGCTGTTACTAAATGGTCAGGAGTTATTATTGACGAATGTATAATTTTTAGTCTAGCGAATGTTATGGCATTCAAAATATCGTTTAAATTGTCTTCAATGAATAAATAACTTGCCATGAGTTGTTCGCAAATTTCTAAAAATCTTAATTTTGTGTGGATATTTTCGATATCCTTAGTCATATCTAGAATTGAGGTTTCGATTTCTTTGATATCCTTATTGAAAGTTTCTTCGTCGATTTGTAGTTTTTGAATAGTTGAATTAAAATTTTTGATGACTGAAGTCGTGACAGATATTTGATTTTTGATTAAATTTTCGAGTTGGTGTTCGTCATTATTTAGCTTGTTGATGCAATCAGAATAGTACTGACCATCTTCTGCGTCTAGATTTCCAGTTATCGATTTGAAAATCGTTCCGATGCCGTTTAGTATTCCTCGCCTGTATCTTTTTGTGTCAAGGTAAACTTCGTTAAATTTTGATTGTATCGATTGAGAGATTTGAGTTAATAAACTGAGATGCGTTTTTACATCGCCGAAAAAGACATTCATGTAATGGTATGTTGGGTCGAGTGTGTTGTAGAGGGTTTGTAAGATTTTGTCATTTTTGTCAAATGCTGTTTTAAGAGTCGATATATTTTTATGTACAAGTAGAGTCCATTTCTCGTTAGAAATTACTATGTCTGTGTCTCGGTGGTAGTACACTCCGATCGTGTTGTTGATCGATGTTATTTTATACTGGGCAAGTGCTGATCCGAGCAGCAGCAGAAACCTGAAAATAAATTTAATTTTCAGTATATGGTTTCATTCGGTCAAAGTTTACTTTGGTTGTTTGGTTTGTTTCGAGATTTAGTAGCGTAGCGGAATTTTGAAAAATTTCCTTAATTTCGAACGGACCGTTGAATTTATCTTGTAATTTGTTCTTTATTTGAGATTCCTTAACATATACTTTGTCGCCAACATTATATGTGGGGCGATTTTCGGGCACGTTTTTATCAAACCGAACTTTGGCTTTTTGTTTTTGAGTTTCAGTTCGACTTCGAGCTATTTTATAATAGTGGGAAATGCGATTGTTTAAATCTCGGACATATTTGGTGATTAACTCTCTTTGATTGTATAACGTTTCCGGTGGACGAACAGATGTATGACCAAAAACTAATTCGTATGGGGTAAATCCGTGAGTTTTATTTACAGAGTTATTATAACAGATTACTGCATATGGCAAAATGGTAAATGGGTGTTCATTCGGGTTTTCCGTTTTGTTAGCTCTAATCATTTCGGCCAAAGTGGCGTGAAATCGTTCAATTGAACCATTTGACTGGGGATGTCCTACACTTGAAAAAGTTAATTTTATATCATATAATCTACACAAATCTCTTAATAAATTGTTATCGAATTCTCCTCCATAGTCGCAATGTATTCTTAATGGAGTACCATAATGTTGAAAATAAAGCAGTAGCGTATTTACTACAGATTTGGCGGATTTATCGGGGACTGCGTAAGCTTGTGTAAATTTAGTCAATTCATCGCGAATAGTCAATGCATAATTGCGCGTAGGGAATTCAAATAAGTCAATGTTAATTCTTTCGAACGGTGTCTTTGGTGTTTCTGTAATTACTAGTGGACTACTTAAATTTTTTCGACAAACTTTCGTTTTTTGACATGTTTCGCAGTTTTTGATAAAATTTTCGACATCTTTCGTTAACCCTTGCCAATTATACTTGTTTTTGATTCTGCGTATTGTCTCGTTTATTCCGCGGTGCAAATTATTTTTTCCGGTGTGATTTTGATCGAGGATTATCGGGCGTTGGTCTTCGTCGGGGCAATGCACTAGATTTTGACAAATGATTAATTTTAGGTCCTTGTCTGCAAAAATGAATGACAGAATTTCGAGTATTGGGAGGTCCAGATTATTTTCGACATAGTAGGTCTTGGAAAGATCTAGTTTATTTTGATTTTTATATAACGTTAAAAACAAGTGTTCTATTACAGATTCGGGGTCGAAAGGTACAGCGATGATATAATAATTTCTATGTCGGGTTGATTTACTAGAGACAATATTGATTGTACTGTTGTCGAATTCGGGATTTTCTTCGAAAATATCTTCTATAATTTGATGATGGAGATCTGTTAAGTTATTTTGCCGAAAGAACGTAATTATGTTTTGATTTTCTCGATCTAATAATTGTTTGTTTGTAATTTCGATTTTCGAGTAATCTATTAGGGATTTTGTCTTGTATAGTCTAGAGAATGTGTCAAATTCCTGAGCGATATGTTCGTTAGTTATTTCGTTTTCGTCATTTAGGCTTTCGTCATCGTCTGTGTTTTCGTTAGCTGCTAAAATTTTAGAATAGAATTTGGAACAATCGTTAAAGTGGTTTATTTTGATTCTGGACAAGGCGTCTGCGTTTTTGTTTATTTTGCCGGGTTTGTATATGACCTCGTAGTCATACTCTTCAAGTTTGAGGCGCCAACGGGCTAATCTGCTACCCGGGTCCTTTATCGAAAATAACCAGGTAAGTGGTCTGTGATCGGTGATTAGTTTAAACTTTCTGCCAAACAGGTATGGTCTAAAATGCTTTACTGACCACACGATAGCTAAGAGCTCTCTTTCTATCGTGGAGTACTTAGTTTCGGCATTGCATAAAACTCGGGAGGCATAAGCGATAGGTAAATCTTTACCAATGGGGCCCTGCGAAAGCACGGAACCAATGGCGAATGCACTCGCGTCTGTGGTTAATAGGAAAGGCTCGTCGAAGTTCGGGTAAATTAGTATCGGAGTTGTTGTCAAGGTTTGTTTTAAGTTTTTGAATGAATTCGTACAATCATTGTCGAAATTAAAGGGTATGTCTTTTTGTAGTAATTTGGTCAGAGGTTTTGATATTTTAGAGAAATTGGGGATAAAACGTCTATAATAGCCTGCTAAACCCAGGAAAGATTTAATTTCCTTTTGGTTTTTGGGTTGAGGAAAGTTTAGGATTGCTTCAACCTTAGCAGGGTTTGGCTTTACACCGTCCTTGGTGATGAGGTGTCCTAGGTAGGCAACTTCTTTCCTAAGAAACTCACACTTGTCGGGCTGTATTTTAAGGTTAGCTTTCCTTAAGCGTTGGAATATTTCGTTTAGTCGGGTAATATGTTCGTGAATCGTTGGGGAATAAATGATGATGTCGTCCATATAGACGAGGCAACGTTCGTTTTGGATACCTAGTAGGATATTGTCCATAACCCTTTGGAAAGTGGATGGGGCGTTTTTAAGACCGAATGGCATGCGTAGAAATTCATAGTGGTAGTCGTAGTTTTTTGGACGTCTTCGGGATTAATTTCTATCTGGTGAAACCCAGAGGCCAAATCTAGGGTTGTGAAGTATTGGCATTTTCCTAGTTGGTCAAGAAGGTCAGATATGTTCGGAAGGGGATATTTGTCGTCAATAGTCAGTTCGTTAAGTTTTCTGTAGTCGACTACAACTCGCCATTTTTGTTTGCCAGAGGCGTCAAGTTTTTTTGGGACTACCCAAACTGGGGAGGACCAGGGAGAAATCGAAGGCTGGATTATGCCTTGGGCTAACATTTTTGAAACCTGTGACTTTACTTCTTGCTTATGAATTTGGGGGTAACGATAAGATTTTGTGAATATCGGTTTGGCATTGTTGGTGTCAATAGAATGTTTAATTTCGTTTGTGAATGACAAGTTATCTCCTTCTAGATAGAATATGTCCGAAAAATTTAGACAAAGTTGTGTTATTAAATCGGTTTCTTCTTCGTTCAAATGTTCTAAGCGTAATTGATTTTTAATTTCGAAATTCCTGTCTATTTGTTGTTGGTAGTCTGAGTTTTGACAATTTAAATTAAAGATTGCCCTAAATTTTTCTATTGGTTCGAGTTTAAGGTTTGACAAATCTACAGTTTTTGGAATAGCGTTTGCGTTTATTACAGATGTTAAAAATTCTCCGTTGTTGTCTATTTTGACGATAGCGTTGGGTAAGCGTACTTTTTCGTTTTCTTGGGCTACCAGTATAGCCTCGGTATTTCGTAGGTCACATTTTAATTTGAATATTTTTTCCGTGCGCGGTTCAATGGAAATTAAGTTTCGATTTTTTATGGTGTTTAAACCGCGGGTTACGCTTGGTTGCGATGGTAAAATATCAGTAACTTTGAATATCGGTACGGTTTTAAAATTCGTCACTAATTGTTTATTTTTAAAATCTATCCTGCATTCGTAATGTTCGAAAAAGTCCGCGCCTAAAAGTCCGTCAAAGTCTATGTCTAGATCATGAATATAAACTTTATGAGGATCACTTGTGGTAAATGGTATGAGAACAGATTCATTAATATTAATCTTTTCGTTCGTTATACCTTGAACAATCACATTTTCAGGAGATCGGCGCCTGTAGTTTTCAGCTGTCCTAGGTTTAAAAACTGAAATACCGGCGCCTGTGTCTAGCAAAATTTTAAATTTACCGGTTATGTCTTTCATGTAATAGAGATTTTTTGAGTTGACAGTTGACAGCAATGCATGCGAAAGAATATTTACATGAATTTGTGTTCCGGGAAATTCAGGTATGGGTTGAAACTGTCTTTTAGAGTCATCGTTTGGATCTGAGTTTCCAATTCTGCAATTGGTTCGGATTCCTGGTTGGGAGGATGAGTTAATTGGTTGGAACCTTGGTAAAAATCCTGAGGATTAGCGGTATAATCCTCATACTGTTCAGACTGAGAATTATAGTTCTCTGGGAAACTTTGATTGGTTTCGAAATTATAATTTTCACAATTGTCTTGTTGAAGTTGGTAATTTGGGGAGTAATCGGTAGAGTAGGTCTCATATTGATTGGAATTATCAATGTAACTATCATAAGGTTCATAGTTCAAATGATGGGCCTTTTGTTGATCGTAACGATTAAAGTTTGGATTTGGTTGGATTGCAGATGGTCTCTGCTGATTGAAATTCGGGTTTGGTCTGATGGCTGAAGGCCTATTTTGCTGTGGAAGATTAGATTGATTATTTTGTGGAAATTGCCTGTGAGTAAATTGATTATTTTGCGAAAAATTTTGGAAGTTTGAATTTCTTTGGAAGTTTGGTCTTTGAAAGTTTTGGGACGTTGATGGCATAAATTGTTGTTGTTGCCTAGTACGGCATTCACTTACAGTATGCCCAATGCGATTGCAAAATGAACACATTTTCTGTTGGAAAGTTGAAATTGGTCTCTTTTGTTGGGGAGGAATTGGGTTTTTAGCTTGGCTATTTCTCGAGAATTTTTGTGACTCAAAATAAGAGAGTTGTAGTTCTCTTTTAATTCGATTAATAGCCTCCAACATATTTTGTGGATTGCCAGCACGTATAATTTTGCCTAAATTTGGTTCTAAGCCTGTTAATAAATTATTTAGCGTCATAGTTTCGACTAAATCACTTTGAGATTTCTTCTGTTCTTTGGACAAGGCTTGTTTTTGGATTGCGGCATGCATTTTTGCATTGTGCGTTTGCAACCGTGATACAAAGGTTAACGCAGATTCGTTAGGTAATTGATGGATGCGTTGTAGGTCAGTGATTAGAGATGTTAGGTCTCTAGAATCTCCGAAGTGCGCTTCTAATAAGGATTTTATTTCTGCATATGTAGCCGGATTTCTAGAATTTATCAATTCGGCAGCTTTGCCACGCAATTTATTTTTGATATGAATAGTCAATAATAACAACTGGTCATTAATTGCCATTCCTTGAGCATATGTACAAGAATTTAAAAATGTTTGTAGGTTGATGGGGTTTCCATCGAACTCAGGTATTATCGAGAATATCTCCGAAAGTTTATAAGCTTCAATTTGTTCTTCGATTTGAACGGTGGCTTCTTGTTCTGACATTTTGTTGCTTTTAGTTACAAACTATTGAAGTTAAATTTGAAAGATTTTCTTGTCTGTTTGTGTATTAGCTGTATAATACACACAAGTACGTATTAGCAGTATAATACGCTTCGATGTCGCTTTAAAATAAAATGGAATTCGGTGAGTGTATTAGCTGTATAATACACACGATTACGTATTAACAGTATAATACGTATGAAATAAAACTAATTATGTCGTTTGGGGAATAATAAGGATAAAATTGATAGCAGAACTGTTTCGTTTTCGTTGGATGTATTAGCAGTATAATACACTTAAATAAATTGCGAAATGTGAAAAATAAAAATAGCAGTAATAAAACGTGATGATTCTTAAAAATGACTTACGTAAATATCTTCATATGTAGGTTCTTTCCTCCGTCGAGGGATTGGGATCCGCCACCACTGGTGAGGAAGGTCTCCTTGTTCTTGTAGATCACTCGCACTAGTTAGGCACCCTTGTTGAGATGTTCTCCTTGTTCTCGAACGTTTCACTACAAGTTAGGCTTCTTGTTCCAGAGATGTTTAACAGATCCTACCGACTGCGCCAATGTTATAGCTCGCGTTTCGTAGCTAAGTTTTTAAAAACAATTTTATTTATTTGTAGAGAGTCAACGTTGACTCTTAGAAATAATACAGTAATAAAATGTAAGTATTTAATTTGAAGTGAGTATGATAACTGGTTACAGAAATGTCTCGTGGTTCTATTTATGACATTTAGATGCAGTGTCATCTAAATGATGAACAAAGAAAAGTAAGCAAGCGATTCAGCATAATCGTGAGAAGTTAAAATGTAATATAATATAATGTGATACTTTGTAAGCGATAAATGATAGCGGGAATTTGTTATCTGCACGTAGCTGAAATATGATATTATATGATAATCTGAAATGAAGCAAAAGTCACGTATCGTCTTATATACAGTGGCTCAAATACTATATAACATATATATATATATATATATGTAAAATTGCTTTACTATTTTGGATGATACACCATCATTACCCGGTGAGCTATTGCTTTTTAATGAATTAATGTGTTCTATAAGTTCATTATTGTTCAATGGTATTAGGAACATATACACATTAGAATTACAGCCATGGTTATAAGCATTCTGCGGTGTGTGAATGGTTTGTGCCATATCCACTCCAACATTTGTAAAGAATTCATTACTTACAGAAATTTGCCATTTCTTTATCATTTATAAAAATATTTCCTTCATTATCTAAAATGTGTATATCTGTATTACTTTTGTTAGATTTTCTATTATAGTCGAGGCAGAAATTCAAGCCATGCACGTCACAGATCGATTCTATAAATAAAACAATACTGACAAGAATCATGAAGCCCCATTAAACTGTACTTATTTCTGAAAAAAGCTTAATAACTGGGTGTCAAGAATTACTCTTTTTAACGTAATTAATGATTAAAAATTATGTTAGTATTAAAGTTTCTTTAATGAGATCACTTGTGACGTGCATCGCTTGAGTTCTTGCCTGGACTATACTTGCATCAGTATGACTGATGGTCGAGAGGTGAGCGCACTTGCCTCTCACCCAAAAGTTCCGGGTTCGATCCCCGGTCATGGTAGTGGAAAATACTATGAGAGGGATTTTTCCACTATACACGGATATTGGTTATGTGTCCCTTGTCTCTAAATGTGTAGCTCCCTCCCACACAAGGCTCTTCTAGAGCCTTCCGGGATAAAGGGGGTCGTTATCACCTGTGGTGTATTTATTATTATTTATAACATTATATATTTTTTAAATGCCCTTATCACAGTTTGAAATCTCATTTTTATAGCAAATACTTATTTTTACTTTAGTGGATGACTTTATTTAAATTATTTCTATATGTTCTATATTGGTTATCTAGGTCTGCACTATAATGTTTCAATAGTTTTTTTAAATTTTATCCTGGTGTTTAATAGAAACTATTATACTATCAGTTATCCAAGGTTTCAGTCTATTATAGTGTTTAATTTTTATTGTTTTAATTACCTTACTTTTTTATATGACATCTAAAAATGTATTAACAAAGACATTTGCAGCCAATTCAATATCACTGCAATTTAAAACATTATTCAAGTCTTGTTCTTCCAAAAATTTAATAAGTTTTACATAATCGGTTTTTACAGTTTTACGATATTCAGTTTTATCATCCATGTTATGACAATTTCTTAAACTTAAGTGTAAAACTATCGGGTAATGATCAGTAATACTGGAGGTGTTCATGAATGATTTACATCTTAAATTATTAATTCTAATTTTTTCTCTAACAAAAATATGGTCAATACATGAGTTTGTTTCATGGGTTACACGAGTATCGGAGTGTACATATGGTACAAACCCACAATGGTTTAAAGTAGACATATAGGTGTTTGCCATATTTCATTTTGTTTACATAATAATAATAATAATCGGAGTGAATTCTAGGTCATGAACAGATTTAAATAAACAATAGCTCAACCTCACCGAAAAACCAAAACTGGATTGTGAACTCCACTTGGGCCTCCAGAACAAGTTAAAACAAATAAATAGCCCTAACCAAGTCCTAATTTGCTTCCATTATAAGAAATTTAAAAAAAAATAGTAGAATATGATAGAAAAATTTTAAATTAATATATTTTATTTACTAAAGTACAAAAAATATGTAGGCATACTATTTATTATAGTTAGGCTTGCCAGATTTCTGAAATGTTCAACCAGGACACCGGAATGCCCCCAGCGTCGCGGGTATTCAAGGGTACACACCCTTGGCGGGTTTTTAGAGGGTAGTATCTTTATCGCAAGCGGCTAGCTCCGAGATGGGCGAATCCAATGTTATCGCACACGAGGGGGTGTAGCGTGCAGTGAAATCTCTTCTGGCCCATGGTCACGATTGGTGAACCAAGACGATACGATGACAATATTATTTATTAGCAGACCATCACTCTTCTAATAATCCTTCACAGTTAATCATTTTTAGACTTTTTTGGTCATCTATAATCAAATTAAATTTTTACCGGGACGTGAAGTAAACCGCCCGGGACACCGGGATTTTGTCTGAAAACCGGGACGTCTGGCAAGCCTAATTATAGTTTGAAATGTCCTTTTTTGTTTGAAACCAAATTAGGTTCCATCACCACCTGCATCATTACAAGCTTCTATTAAGTTTTTCAGATCCAAATTACTCAAGTAACTGACCAGTTTATTGGTACAAAGGTACGGTAACTTGTTGCCTGGTAAAAAATTGAAAGATTTTAACAAGCCATCTCTTTCTTGTCCTTTTTTAAACTGATTATGTATTATATCTGCATATATGGGAAATTGTTTTTTGTAATCCCTCGATTCCAAAGCTTCTGCTATACTTATATTTCTGGCATATCCCGCTAATTGATGTACACCTTCTGTAAAGATATCATAAAATGAAACGTCCATATTACTTATCTTCTCATTTTTCATTTTTGTAATTTCTCTCTCGCATTTATTATAATGTTGTTTTAAGTTAGAATTAGTATCAATCAATTTTAAATCACTTTTATTTACAAATAAATTTTGTGTCTTCATTCTTACTAAGTGTCGGACAAGTGTGTTGATAGTTTTATTATTATCAGGGCCTGGCCAACGAGCAACGGCCATTGCTGTAGAATAATCATTATCCATTATATTAATATCCGCACCATTCTGTAGAAGCACTTCAACAATTTCTGCAAAATTGAATAGGGAAGCAAAATAAAGAGCTGTCCTGCCATATATATCCTTAAAGTCGATATCAGCACCTGAATTTAAAAGAGTTTTGACAGTTCTTAGACAACCCCACTCAGCAGTAATAGAAAGTGGTGTCCTATTACATCCATCTCTAGAATTAACTTTTGCACCATGTTTTATCAAGATTTCCACTACTTCATAACGGCAGCTTTGACAAGCATACAATACTGGAGTCGTCTTCATTTTATTTTCAGCATTTACATTAGCTCTATAGCTTATCAACAATTTGACTATTTCCACTTCCTCACAGTAAATTGCTGTATGTAAAAGTGTGTCGCCTCTCCGGGACTTCATGTTAACATCCGCACCATACTTCAAGAGATTCTCAAGTATCTCCAAATATCCTCCACGACAGGCAGCGAATAGCAAGTCACAATCATTTATATCTGTGGAGTTAACAGTGAAACCATATTTAAGAAGTCGCCAAACAATCTTTTTGTATTTAGACTCATATCCCTTTATTGCAGATTTAAGAGCACACCTATTAATTTCATTCGTAACATCAGGACAAAATTTTAAAATATTCTCAACCACACGTAAAAATCCTAATTCAGCAGCACAGTGAAGTACAGTGTCACCGTCCCCACACTGAATGTTAACGTTAGCTTTATGTTGCAATAGTAGTTCTACAATAGTATCGTAATTACCTGTTGTCGCTAAATAAAGTGGTGTGAAATTAGACTGGTTAAAAACATCAATGTGGGCACCCGCATTCAATAGCAATTTAACAGCTTCCTCGTTGCCTCTTGAAGAGGCATAATGTAGTGGCGTACATCCCTTTGAACATACAGGATTAACATTAGCTCCACAGTTTAAAAGTAGCATCACAACATGTGAACCATATTTGTTTGAAATCATGTGAAGTGGCATTATACCATTTTGATCACTGACGTTAACATATGCTCCTCGATTTAAAAATAATTTTACAAGTTCTATTTGTTTGTTTTGAACTGCGTAGTGAAGTGGAGTTCGACCAAATTCGTCTCTAGCATCAATTTCTGCCATTCTAGCTAGAAGCATTTCGGCAAATTTTTCATCATTACACATAGCAGCATAGTGAAGTGGCGTTATGGAAGGTAATAGAGTGTTACCAACAACGCAACCATTTCTATCACTTGAACTGTTGTAATTTTGAGAGGCAGCGGAAACTAAGTCATATGCTGGCTGTTTAATTGCATAAATTCGACCAAAATCATCAACTACAGTTCTTACCGTTTCTAGATTTCGTGCCCTAGTTGCACTATAAAATGTATCATTTATTTTGCCCATATTCCAAAGACTTCTTCTCTTAAATACGATTCGGCTTCATAAAAACCTTGGTAACTTATTTCCTAGCATTCAGTAATTTTCTATCGATTACTTCATTGGTTTTATTTTATCACACGATTATTTCTCTGATTCACCTACAACAGTTATGAAAATAAATTACAATTAACTGAGAAGTTACCCCCAAGGAACACATGTACTTACATGAATGAGTATAGAATGCCGAGAAACCAATAATAATCATTTATAAAACACATAAATTAAGGATACCCCCTTGTGCTCACAAAATTCAGATATTTAAGTATCTGGCAGGTTTCGGTATAATTCCTATAAAGCCTTAAGAACTAAACTAAAAGGGTCATTTATGTACCCAAATTATATTACCTAGATCTATTTTGTGATGTTTGGATTGGGTGTCTGTTACCTACTTCATATTTGTTTGTAGAAAATTTCACGGGTCACGGTCTAGGGTTTTTCCCATTTCAGCATCTGGAATAGAGCTAACCATAAATGTAAATACCTAAATTTTAAATTTAAAATTTACCCACACATACAGACTTTGCGATCCTGTATCTTATAGGTTATTTTCTTCTTCTCCTACGTTTATGACCTTTGTCCTGTTTTGGTAGAACCACAGAGACATAAACACAGAACACGTACACGACATGTAAATATCGACAGTTCGCGCCATGCTCAATAAAAAATAATCACGGGTAATGTAATTAATATATTAAATATATTAAATTGCACAAGACGGGAGCAGTACTGAACTATTCTTTTTGAACCAAAATATACCTTGTAATACAAGTAAGCCAAAGCAGTTTTACTTTTTAACGGACACGTTGGCACCCAGGATTCAGCGCATAAAACCGTGCCTGTCACCGATGTTGTACAGCTTGCATGTCTCCGATGTCCCGGAGTTCCCGAATACAAAGCTGGTTAAGTACAACGAACAACCAGCGAAAATGCTGCTGAAGACGCACATGGCTCGTGCCACGGAGTATTACGGTCGGTGGAAGATTCGGGTGAACGCTGAGAAATCACTGAAAACAGAATTATCACTCTAATTTCGATCCAGGGAAACCAAATTCCAACCAATAGATGCGAGAAGTACTTGGGGGTCAAACTGGACTGACGACTGACGTTCAACACGCACATAAAGAAAACAATACGGATGGTCTACTCAATGTCCAAGAGTTTGTATTCGCTCATGGTCAGGGGTAGCACACTCAACAGACAAAATAAGAAACTGCTATACACAATGGTGATCAAGCCGCCCATCACATATGCGGCGTCGGTGTGGCGCAGTATACCGACCACGACAATGAAGAAACTAAAAGTGCCAGAGCATAAATTTATGCGCCTCATCTCAAATTCTGGAAGGTACATCTCCCTCAGAGACCTATACGCCCGTTGCACCGACCCCGATAGTGGACTACGTCAAGCACGTCTCTCAAAACTTCTACTCCTTCAAGCTGGGCGACAGTCCGCTAACAAGACACATAACGCAAATTAGACAGCATAATGTAGCATTTCGGATTAAACAGCCCTTACCATATCAGACGTTACCAATTTCCCGGCAACTTCTGCAGCCAAGTTTCAACAACTATATCTTTCTCTAACCCTATCCACCTTTCTCTAGTATTTCATACCTTACTATCTTTAAATCTTTCCTGTCCCCTCTTCCTTTCTGTTTGTGGATTTTTGTCGCGTTTGTTTTTTCTTCGTTTCTTATTCTTGTACATTTCTGTCTTTAATTTCACTTCTCACCATCAACATTTTTAAAAATTAAACATTTTCAAAATCAAAGTTTAGGCCAGTCCTGCGAAGGCACCTCATTCAAGTTTGGGTACCTGGTGCCTGTCTTAGATGTCAAAATTAAGTGTTTCTGTGCGCGAGTTCCTTAAAATTGAGTATAGATACCATGCAGGTACCTAGTTCTTAAGTTTTATTAAATCTGTTCCCAGATATTTTAAATGTGATTACTTATTTTTACGTTTGTTAAAAGGAGTTTAGGTTAAGTTGTTTCATTGTTGTTTTTCGTCGACCCAGGCCAGTTCCACCCGATCCTGCTATCCGCCACCGCGTCCTAATTGAATTGAATTGGACATCAATCAATCAATCAGTATGGACATTGGACATGGTTGGATTCAGCCTTAGACTTACTTCAGACAGGAGTGTCTCACGCCAAATCCGATCTTGGCTTCGACCATTGACTTATTCATTAAAACGTACCTATTGATATAGTAACATGTATGGTGGTTCATTAAGAGCCGTGAATTTACAGGGTGTTCCTTAATAGTAACTATTTTTATATTATGACAAGTACCATATAAAAAATACGCGGACCTCGCCGAAACTGCAAAAGTGACCTGTGGCTGAACTAAGCCGCCTGAACAAGTTAAAATTAAAAAAATCAGACAAGCCATATTTCGTACTTATTTTTAAGGCCTAATTTGATTTCACCAATACGTCATATTCTTGCTATATAATGCAGTATCCGGAATTGTTAAGCATATTTGAAAGATACATTTTCTTTGTGCTATCTAGGAATACAACCAAATTTGATAGTAGTAGGTATTTGGTAGTTAACTCGTGGTTTATTAGACAATTTCGGGCTTTCTTAATGCAAGTAATAGAGTAAAGTAGAATTCAAATTTAAGAATTTAGACGTAAGAATTTCGTAAAATATACTCATAGTTCTAAACAATTTCATACATCAGAGACGCTGAATGAATTAACATAATAATAAATCATTTCAAGTTGCTCTTCAAAACAATTTCTTTTGGAATATAAAGCAATGTTAAGTAGAGTTAAGCGGCCTATTTACATGCGAATATGTCCAACGGATCGGTCCGACGTGTTCATCGGACAGATCCGCATGTGTCATGTGTGTATCCACGCGCTCGACGTACATGTTCAAGATGACGAGCACCGATAGTGAGCCAAACAGATCCGCATGTGTGTAGTTATTTTCGACGGATTTGTTTGACGGACGTAAAATTAAAATTGCATGCCACATTTGTTTTTAGGCAACTGTCTAAAAAAATGACTTTTATCGGAACTGACAGCATTACTAAAGTGTCATCACATTGTACTCATTTGTCAATCTTCTTCTTACCGCTTTTACTTCAAGGCCGCATTTACTTCACAACCTCACGTATCATCATTAATATTTGAAAAGGATTTAGGCTTAAAGAAAAACTACAAGTAAGCAGTAGTTTCAAAACTTTATTATGCAAATAAACTGAGATAGAGGAAAATAGCATATAATAAACTTTATAACTCCACGCGTGTTGAGATTTGTCCGTGAATGTGTAACAGCAACGGATCTGTCTGCAGACAAATCCGCCTATATGTAGCTCACCACAGATCTGTCTGTCGTACAAATCCGCTGGACGTGCTCGCATGTGAATAGGCCGCTTTAATGACTGATATATTATTAAAAAGTCTACAAAAGCGTCTCTGCTTACAAAGGCGAAGGACATCTATTCTACAAAAAGTAATTCTTGTTACACAAACTGTCTTTTATACACAATATGAATTTGTGTCCTTATACGTAGCAGTTGGAATATTTCAACTCACTGGTACCCTGGCAGTTGAGCTATCAAAATACAAGAGTGATCTGTTGGTTGCATTATACAATATAGTTACAGGATGGTGTGTTACAATTAAACTAAACTCTCACTCTCCTGAAATCATATTATTTGAGTTACAGGTTGTAATTATCATTTTTATCTCATCAATATTAGATTTTTCCTTATGTAGCAAACTTATTGGTCCTATCACTGTTGCATTTTAAAACTCGTACATAGCGATTACTGTTGAAATAAATTAGGTAGGAAAGGGTTTCTTAATGCCCTCTTTTAAATAAATATAATACTTTAAAACTCTCTGTCTCTGTCTTAGCAAATTCTTATTAATTTTGAATTTTATTAATATTTTACCTGATTTTAGAGATTACTGTTGATGTAATGCTCAATTAATATTTTTTTACATTTTACATACAAGATTTGAGCAGATCATTGATGTTAGTTGATCTTGTAAGTAGACTATGCAGGCTGCAGCCTAGGGCCCCGCATTTAAGGGGGAATTATATGGGCCCAGCGATATATCAAAAATATTTTATGCATGGTAATAATATAGATTGCCATAAACAGATTCATCGTTTATTGTTCGTTTTTGTTTTTATGAGATCGGAAAAGATAGTAGAGAGGAGAGTGAAAAAGATATAATCTTTCAAAATAGCCATTTTGTATAGCGCTTTGATGTTGGATTCCAGCGCCCTGTAAATATATGTGGTCTAGGATCTGGAAAAATCACGGCCCGCCAGTCAATGGTCAGGCAACTGAAATAGAAATGTAGAAGTATTAAAACACTACCAACGAGATATAAAAACTCAGCAAAAGTAACGTATACTTCAATTATGCGTAATTTGCTATATTCATATGCCTGTATTTAAAAAAGCACTCAGGTTAAAAAAACAGCATTGTTGATCGCTCATAAAAGATCGTTGCAGAATTCCAAATTCTTAATTATTGTGTTGTTTTTGGATGTGCATTCTGAATCACCCTGTATTAGAACATTGTAATGTTGGTTGCGTCTACGTATAACAGAAATTGTGTAATGCGTGCGCATAATTTCAAAATGGCGAGCAAATTGCTTATAAATTGCTGTCATTTTTAAATCTCTTCAAATCATCCTGTATAAATGGCGTAAACCGCGAATCTTGTATTTATTGTAAATTGTAAATAGTTTGTTGTATAGTTAGTGATAATATTTTGTGTTGTGAGTTCAATAATAGTGTAAAAATCGTGATTGAAAATAGTGTTTGTGTATAGTGGAAAAATCTTTAACAAAGCCGACGCCGACGTACAGAACATTGAATAACGCAGAAAATACATTTTGTTAATGCACAAAGACTTTATTAAAAAACAACAGGTACGTTGTTCATTGTTATTAATGTTGTTTTTGTCAAAATTGTACCATTTAGTCTCGATTTTCTTTGTGTGTTATTACACAGTTGTCAAACGCCATTATTTTGTTTGGTACCGGGAATATGAAATGTCATGTCGTAAACAACTGTCATAAATCCACTCCCATTTTGAATTTTCCGTAAAATGCCTGCCAAACAACGGTCAAATTGTGTCTTTATTTTAAAATAATAATAATAATGTCATGTTTAATAATGGACATCAACAAATACAGTAAGTTTTGACAGCTGATGTTAATCTTTTGTTTAATGTCACAGTCTACTGATTAAATTATTTATAATTTGGTGTGGGTTATTGATTATTTAGAAATTTTACGCATTAGCTGTAACAAAGCTAGTTTAGGCCCTTTTTGTGTTTTAGTGACACCAATGAAGTGGTTGGGGGGTGGTGAAGGAGATGGTTTAATAAAAGTGGAAATGGATCGAGGGCCACACCGTACGCAAGATGATGCTGCAGTAGGCTACGTATTCCAACGACCTCCTGATCCAGAGTTCCCCTCATTTGGACCAAAACAGTTACGTTGGGCTCACGGAGACGACAGTATTATCGATGTTAGTGTTTGTTACTTTTATGCTTTTATTTCTCTCATTGTGTCACTATGATAATTGTGAATGTTTATGAGTGCTTTATCATATATTTCACAAGATAGTCTGTTGCTATTTTCCCATGTCGTTGTTTTGTTTCATCCACCCAACTTCTATACATTTGATACGAAGTCGAAATAAAAGAATGAGGTTATGTAATTTAAAAAGGGGCCAATATCACACTTTGAAGCAAAGTGAATCTCAATACTCTTGAAATATTAATGGACACATTGCACTAGCAGAGATTGACTAAATATGTAAATACTTTAGGTTCTGGTAACTCATATGTATAGTGCGTTTGTGCATATAAATAAGTGTTTATAGAAACAATGATCAGAAGTCCTTATTAGGAAAGATTTAAATTGTCTTTTGAATATAATGTAAATAAACACAAAACATAAATATTTGATGTTGATGTTTATCACGTTATAAATTATAATTTTAACTTGTTCCTGTTTGTTAGTAAATAGCTTGGTAAACAGTTGAATATAATGAGCATATAGAGAACCAGGCTAGCTAAAGTCGAGGCAAGAATTCAAGCGATGCACGTCACGAGTGATCTCATTAAAGAAATTTTAATACTAACATAATTTTTAATCATTAGTTACGTTAGAAAGAGTAATTCTTGACACCCAGTTATTAAGCTTTTTTAAGAAATAGGCACAGTTTAATGAGGTTTCATGATTCTTAGCAGTATTGTCTTATTTATAGAATCGATCTGTGACGTGCATCGCTTGAATTCTTGCCTCGACTATATCAGGAATAAAATAAGTCCATAATGAAATTCATATCCATCTACATAGGATATTAAAACAGTACACAAAAACATTCACAACCAATCTTTTGTATAAGACTGAAATAAATGAGATTAATTTTGGTTTTTTTGCAATTAAAATAAAAATTGTGCGCTATAAATTTAATATGGTAAAGAAAGTAATCTCAATTACTGAAATTTGACAATTTTGAAGGATGAATCTGACTGCTCTATTTTCGTCCTAAATCCTCTGTGTTAGGTACGGTCGTGGGCAAAAAAAAATAGGACAAGTCTTATAACGTTATTTTGCTAAAATCTAGTTGTGTACATCTAACTTTAATTTTTGTGACATTGTCAGCTAGTTGTCATAATTTATTGCAAGTGTGCAAAAAACTAATATAATAATAATAATAATAAATGGTCTTTATTTTATACTCGGCGAAGTCAAGGTCACCCTATTCTACTTAACCGAGTTTAGAAAATACAAAATAAAATAATAACAATACAGTTTGTTACGATATGCAGTGAACACAGTATGAATAGCACAGTTTTACAGTAGGTAATGAAATAACATTAAAAAATAAAACAGAAATTCATAAAATTAAATAATAATCAATTATACCTGAGTTTGCCGAGAAAGTAAAATATTATACATAGATGTTTTAAAACGTTGATGGTTATAACTTTTAAATTCAGTTTGTACAGCATTATATAGTTTTGAGGAACAATAAGTAAATGAACACCTGAAAAAGGTAGTTCAGTGTCTAAGGATATTTAAATGATGCTGGTTCCTAACATTAACATTATGAGACGAGTGATTTTTTTCAACAGATAATTCGGGCATTTTGTTAATATAAATTTGCCTCATATAAGCGATTTAGTTAAATCTGGAGTTATTGCTAAAGCAGAAGATGGATGGTCAATAAAACAAATTGCACTGCGTTATAATATTGACAAACATTCGGTGTGTAACATTTTAAGAAAGTCGAGAATAAACGGTACGATTAGTAGAAATTCTGGATCAGGGCGACGAAGGATATCAACTCAACAACAAGATTTGCAATTGGCAAATGCTTTAATAGAAAATCCATTTTACTCAGTTATTCAGGCTGCTGAAGAAACGAATTTTCCTGGATCGAGTAGTAATGGTCGCCGGCGATTAAGACAATCGGAGCTACGCTGTCATGCAGCAGCACAGAAATACTTACTTGAAGCTGAACATAAAGAAGCTTGAGTAGGATTTGCACTTGAATTTTTAGCGCATGATGTAAATTTTTGGAATAATGTAATCTTTACAGACGAAAAAACAACACACAGCGGTCGTATTCGTGTTTACCGTCCTTCGAATACTCGATTCGATGAGAAATATATATCTAACAATGATAAATTGGTAGATTTTTCGTCAATATGTGGACTTGGATATTGGCACGTGGTCCTGGTGTTTTGTGGCATATTGAGGAATGATTTAATAGTGAAATGTATATTAGGATTTTAGACAATGCTCCCTTTTCTGTCACTGTTATTTCCTAATAATGAGTTCATATTTCAACAAGACAATTGTTCCGTTCATACTGCTCATACCGTAACTAACTGGTTTCAAGATAACAACATCAATGTTCTTAACTGGCCCAATTATACTCCAGATCTTAACCCTGTGGAAGAAGTATGGGGACTACTCTTAAGAAGTATCCAAAAACGAAATGTGAGACCATGGAATGCCGAAGAATTACTGGAAATAGTAAATAATGCATGGGAAAATATTATTACTAATGATTATTGTATAAGGTTATTTAGTTTTATGCCAAACAGACTTATAGAAGTTATAAATAGAAATGGTGCAATAACGAAATATTAATATTTAGTTTCTTGTTAAGTAGGATATCCTTTGTCATTTGATCCAGGACTTCTACTAGTCATACCGTTTATTCTCCACTTTCTTAAAATGTTACACACAAAATTTAATGTTATAACACAGTGCAATTTGTCTCATTAACCATCCATCATTTACTATAGCAATAACTACAGCATTAAAATAAAAAATAAATTAAAAGTGATATCTGTTTTATTTTGGCTGCTCATTACATATTCAAATAGAGACAGATTTACATTAGAAAAAAAAGTTGTCCTATTTTTTTCTGCTCACGGCAGTACGTAGCCACAGCATATTACGAGCTATATCATAAGCATTTGCCATTCGGCAAGCTTCTTTCTGGTTGTACATTCTCATCTAAAAAAGGTATTTTAATATTTTTGGAAATATAAAAGTCTATCGAACCACCACGGGCCTACACAAAGCCATTTGGTGCTCTCTTCAACAGGTTTAAGGACAATATTTGATATTTATCTATCGAGAGGCAACGCAAAAAGATTATGTTTGGATCTAATACGATTTAGAGTAATGTAGAGTTATCTATGAATGAAAGCCTTTTGTCATAAAAATTCATACTGTGTAGGCATGTAATATTGCATACAATTTTATAAGACTTTCTAAGAATTCTGTATCCCTAATACATGGTTTTGATACAGTTCTGATAAAGCTTTTTACGGTTTTATGCATTGACTGTAAATTATGCCGGATTACTGATGGTGACATACTGACATAGCCATTTTGTGCAGGGTTTATTATGCAGAGGGCCCCAAATTAGTGATAGGAGTAAAAAGGGTCTAAAAGGGCGTTTTGAAACTGAAAGCTCTTGTGGTGATTGCTACCATGCCACAAAGGTTAATTCGTCAGTCCTTACTGTATGTTTGTTTGCTAAGATAAAAGATTCAGGGAAACTTTTTATACACCTAAACTTTCTTCTGAGAATAAGCTATAAAATGACTACACCCTCATCAAAATCTCTGCTGTGGTTCTCAATGTTAGCACAATACCGATAGGCGAACCATTTCCATTTATATTATGTAGTGGTTAATGCACAAAACTAATTTGGCTAAGTAGAATTGTTAAAATAGTTTCAAAAAGTTCTTAACAACCGATATTGATATGGAGATCTACGTAACCTTTTCCGGACTATGTGTTTATTGCGTCATGTCTAGCTTGTTTATTATTGAACCCGTAAGAGCCTCTGTGGACCTTATGTCACAAATATGCTAGTTAATAGTTACATTTTTAGTTGAAATTATATGGATGAAGTTTTCATTCAATGAAAACATAAAACAAAATGAACAAACAACAAAAATAACTCAGGACATAATGTTGATATTAAGACACTGAGCGAAAGATCAAACTGATAGCGGACTGAAAAGTACAGCATGTGCATAAGAAGGTGTTGGATGTAAGCGATGCAGAGTCATACCAGATGCAATATTACTTCGAATCTTTGCAACATTAGGGTCTTAGAAAATGGTGACAGAAGTTCATATCACAAATAAGTGACCCTAGGCTGCTGGTCACATATACCTTTTTTCATGAACAAGACTGATTTTGTGATATTTACATGACACTAGTCCTTAAAGGGTTAATGCTTGATGAGACTACAACCACGGCAATCAAATTAATTAAAATCAGCCCTAATTATTTGATTCGATATGAATAACTTCTAGAGTTTTGCATCATAGTTGGTAATTTTAGAACAAATTTAACAAGTTTTTAGACAAAAGAGGTTATTGTCTGTTATAGCAATTAAAGTTGTCTACGTCTCTATTTCAGACTTTAACAACCCATTGAAAGAAGTAACTTGTTTGTAAACTAAAACCACATCCTAGGTAATTCAGAACCAAGAAACCATACTTTAAAAATGGGCTTCAAACAATTGATTTGTAGTTGACTTGTGAATTATGACTTGGTTGTAATGTTCAGCATACATATACGTACATCATTAGTATTTAAGTGTTTCTGTGTATATCTGTTTGTATGAAGGCAGAATTCTCAAGAACAGCTGAACCAATTTTGATGTAGATTTGGCCATTCTACAGCTTATTTCTTTGTGGAAGGATTAGGTATATTAAACGGGTTTAGCATGATAATGGCCTCCATAAGAAATCTCTTAAACAGCAGCTCACAAGAATACTATATATATAATTTTTAGTCCTTGACCTTCAACAGCCCTTGAGATAATCAAAGATGTATGTGCTTGTGCTACAATTCTCTAACTTTTCTAAGAATTTATTATAGCTAGGAAAGTAAAACAAATACATTATCAGAGATTACTTTACAGTATGTTTTCAAAAGTTTTTTCTATTATTAATGCCTTCTTCAGGAAGTACGATTTACTATTGTAACATTATCACCAGAGATGGCGCTGCAATTTAAAAATATTTTCGATCAAGGAAGCTTGTTCCAAATTGTTCTTATTTGAAAAATTTAGATCTGCAGTGATATTTCAATTTTATTGTCTTAACTTTTTAGTGTTGTCTTTTTTTAACTACTGCTGCTTTTTTAATATTAGTTTTTGGGTGTAACTTCTTGGTAGCTTTTTGTCTGCTATAAGAGAATTATTTACTGGTGGTAATAATTTTTTAATATCACTTTTCATTTTACTAGAAATTACCTTAAATTCAGAAATTTAAATGGAAAAATAACAAATAAGTTACCTACTTTTATTTTTTGAGTAATACATCTCGACAATAGATGCTTGAAATTGCTTCCATTTGCTAGAATACACTTATCAAAGCGATGTAACAATTTCGCTTTACATGCGCTTACTGTGTGTCTATTAACTAAAAAGTTGGACAATAAAATTAAAATATCCTAAAAAGTTCTAGTTGAATGGCATATCTTTCAAAACTTCTTTGATCAAAATATATCTTTAAAACTGGAGCGCCTTCGCTGGTGATAATGTTATAATAGTAAATTGTACTTCCTGAAGAAGACATTAAAAATGGAAATCTATTACCATTTATAGAATAAAAATATTCTTTAATTTTCGAGATATTGATTATGGGAATATTAACTGAAACACACTGTATATGTCTTTTGTTATTTATTTTAATATGCTTACTTAGTTATTTCAGAGATGCATTTACTGAAAAAAAGAGATATTGTTCGAAATGTCTACTTTCACCACAAAAAGATTGAAAAAAAATTTGGTGCAACACTGAAAAAAATAAAACTTTACTATAGATATTACTTTTTAGTAGACTTTAACGTTATTTCATAATTAGGGACACTCATATAACTATTTGGTTACTATAGCTCAAATCATGAATGTTGTTGTTCACGTCATCAATTTAAGTATGTACTTATGACATGAGATTTTTCTATTTTTCTAAGTACAAGACGCATATGATGTAAAATAGAAAATCATGACTGCTAGAGCTTCAACAGAAGTTCCAAGCGTAGCCATGCGTTTTACAAATGAATAATATAACCGCTAGTTGTAGCCGCAACCAACATTCAGTATTGTCAATTATTCAGTAGCAAGCAGTGGACATATGTCAAATTTATTGTCTATTTCTTTTCTTTGTTTATGAGTTTTTAGTATTTTTTACTGTCATGTTTTAAGTTTCCTGTAAATAGGTAAATAGTTTGTGAGTGCTTTAGTTTTACTGTTTGTAAAGAAACTAACCTCAAAATTCCCAGCAAAAAAAGAAGAAAAGAATGCAGTAGACATGGTAGTGAAATTAGTTGATCACTTCAATCAGGGAATAAAGGAAGTCTCCTCGTATCTTTGCATGCAGTCCGTAGCCAATATACCTTCATATATGCTAAAAAGATTCCAACATATAAAAAAGTCACATTATATAGGTTGTTATTTATAATAATAATAATAATAATGTAGTTTATTTGCCATGGTGTAGTATACAGTAAATATAAAAATTGAGGATAAAATATGAAGAAAATAGCAGGAGTACTGAACACTTGATTGAGAGCGAGATATTGGTGTAATAAGTTTTTCATAAAAATGATGACAAAGGTGGTGTATGATGTACATTTAAGAATAAGTTAATATTCAGATTGTAAAAGAACTATATGACAGCAGATTATTTGTTGAATATAGTAATGTTTACTTACACAAACTTATTTTTTTTTTTTTGTAGAACAATCTAATGTATTCTTCGGTTTTCTTTTAAGAACAGGAAATGAAAAATGGGGGGACGAGGTTGCACTCACATGTACTCTGGCCTCGAAAGTGGGGCCATTATGCTATCAGCGGGTACTAATTGTTCAAAATTGTTATATAAATTATTTTTTATTAAGGTGGCCATATCCAAGAGAGAGAGAGAGATCTGATAAGGAAATATTTATTTATTTACATACACAAACCCAACAGAATTTACATTCCATTTACAGGGCCGGAAACTAACATACATATGTATTATCAAAACTTATGATAATATAAATTAAAACTAGAATACACGTTAGTGTTATATATCATGGCTTACTATAACCTGAATCTTAATACTAATATAACTATTGCAAAACTCTACAAATTAATTAGGTGAACATATGACTATTTAATATATACATATTTATCTATACACGCACATATACAAGTATATACAATAATAAGGGAAAAGTGAATAGGGAAAAGCATTAAATAAGAAACAGAAACAAACAAAAACTGTTAATCTAAGAGAATCTTGACTTAATTTGACTTAATCTAGTGTTAAAAATGTCAACATCATGTGAAATAATTTCGTAGCTACGGCAGATACAATATAGTGGTGAAAACATTAAAACATTTGTGTGTGTATTAGAAAAGTAAAACAAGGATGTAGATCTGGTTGACCTGGTAGGTGCTCTAAAGTTGATTTGTTCAAGTAATTGCGGACAGTCGATCATGTTGTTTAGAAGTTTGTATAAAAGTATAACAGTTTCCATCTCTCTCCGCTGCTTCATAGAATTGTATGAAAAACGATTCAGTAGTAATGAGTGATCATAACCTATAGGGGGATATTGATGATCAATTGTAAATGCCAGAAATTTGAAGAAACGTCTTTGAATGCCTTCAATATTGTTAATATGTACGTCGTAGTGGGGGTTCCATATCACGCTCGCGTATTCTAGTCGGGGTCGCACCAAGGTATTATGTAGAGTTTTTATGGTACGCATATTTTGAAAATCTCGAGCATTTCGTATGAGAAACCCTAACCTTTTAAAAGATGATGTCACTGTGTTGATTATGTTTTTTCTAAACGAAAGATGTATCAAATGTTACTCCTAGATCTTTAAAATTATCATGACGTGTTAGATTTGCTTTATTAATAGTATACTCATATTGTATTTTATTTAGTTTCCTCATAAACGATACTACATTGCATTTATTTATGTTCAGAGACAATCTAAATTTGTTACACCACTCGTGAATTGTGCTTAAGTCTGTCTGCAGCTTTTCGCAGTCTGATGTGTCTTTGATCTTATAGTATATCTTCAAGCATATAAGAGAGATTTACAACTGAGATCGATGACGATATCGTTAATGAAAATGATAAACAGTAAAGGGCCTAAGACCAACCCTTTTGGAACTCCTGATTTTGATATAAATTCGATAGACCTATGACCATGATATTGTACAAACTGACTTCTATTAACCAGATAGGATTCAAAAAAAGTTATTAGACTAAGGTTAAAACCAAACGAGACTAATTTCGTTAGCAAAACACCATGGTCCAACCTATCAAAGGCCTTAGAGAAGTCCATATAAATAACATCGACTTGTCCACCGTCATCCATAACTTCAGCTAAGTATTGTGTTATACAAAGTAGGTTTGTTGTTGTCGATCGTTGAGAGACAAAAAACCATGTTGGTTGTTGCATATACGTTGATGAATCTGGGGATAAAGTGCAGTATGCATGACGATTTCAAATACTTTGCCAAAGTTATTTATGATTGTAATAGAGCGGTAATTTTCTATGTCCGATTTGTTGCCTTTTTTGTGTATGGGACAAATTTTAGATGCTTTCCATTTATCAGGATATGCACAAGTTTGTAAGGACAGGTTAAAAATATGTGCCAGCGGCGCAGCCAATATACTTGAGCAGTCTTTTAAGAAGAAAGCTGGTAAACCATCGGGTCCGGTCGTAAATTTTCTTTTAATTTTTTTGAAGGCATTAATCACGTCCATTTCAGTTATCTTAGGCATTGCTATATTAATATTATCACTAGTTACTACCGACAAGTTTATATTGCGACTTGAGGGGATGTACGCTGAACTAAAGAAGTCAGCAAAACAATTCGCTATATCTTCGGGATTATCTAAGATACTGTCATTATTAGTGAAGGCATTCGGCATTGAACTGGAATTCTTTTTACTGTTGAGATATGCCCAGAAACTTTTTGGATTTGAGGACAGATTGTTTTCAATCGAGTGTAAGTAATTCTTGTTGTGAATGTTGTGGTGAACAGTTGTGCGACGAAGGTGCTCCCGTAAGATCGTTATAAAAAGTGGTAAAAGATGCATCAATAATTACCAAATTTGGCTGAAGTGTAGACAGTGGTGTTACATAAAACTGTACAGAGTTTCAACTAAAACTGAAGTAGAGATCGTTTAAAAAACTGTGATTAAGTGACATATAACAAGTGCAGTATCGTGAATTATTATTTTTGGCCATAACTTTTCTTTAATACAAATACCGGTAAAAAAGTATAAGACTGCGTAAGTAGAACTATGACAGGTGTAGTGATATGATTTTCCACTCAATAATTTCAGTTGTTTGCAAAATTAGTTAATTTATGTTGAAAAATAGTGCCAATCTTCACATCTTGTAGTTTTAAATTAACAAATTTTGCAAACAACTGAAACTATTGAGTGAAAATTCATATCGCTACACCTGTCATAGTTCTACTTAGGTAGTCTTATACTTTTTTTACGTGAGCTATATTTCCGCAACATGCCCTCACCATTACTACATTTTTTTAAATGAACGGTGCGTTTTTAGATTTTAAAGTAACTTCCTAAACATAGTTCGATTTGGCTGCAGAGCATCTGGAAATCTATCTCCGTAAACCGTGACTGCCATCTCAGCGTCAAAATGGCACTGGCAATAAATGCTAATCATATCGAATTTGTTATTATTGATGTACACTGATGTAAAACTTGTTTTAGAACTCGACAACGCAACATACAACAGTGGTAATCTGTCAAATTTGTTAATAACTGTATACATTATTTTTCACTAATCATGGCATAGTTGATTTTTACGATTCAGTGATATGAATTGTGGTTTTCGTAAAATATTAAAGATTGACACTATCAGTTAAAATTTTTGTGATGTTTTATATCGTTGGAAAGAGAAAAAATAAACGGAATTAATGGTGTCATGGCCTACTTTGAGATTTGTTCTTTTCATTTATGCACAAGAGCGTATGTCAAAGCCAACTGCGTTTTCCGAATTTTTTGATACACACTATTATTCTTATTGTGTTTGCCGTCAACTTTCATCCCTTTAACTTTTTTCGTATCCTCAAATAACGAAGCTATAACCGTTTGCGGTTTTCCTATTTTCCAGGTTTTTGTAATATATCTCACAAAGTAGGCTATGGATTTCAAATTTCGTTTTACAGAAATATAGCTCACAAAAAATAGAATAACTGTTTCTAAAGCTTTATTCATCTACAATAGATATTAAGTGAGCTATTTGGTGTGACCCTCGTAAAATATGGTATGCTTTAAAAAAAGTTATGGTGAAAATTAATGAATATTTGTTTATTTGATCTCTCTCTCTCTCTCTCTCCCCTCTCCCTCCCTCTCCCCCCTCTCCCCCCTCTCTCTTCCCTCTCTCTCTCCCCCTCTCTCTCTCCCCCCCCCCCCTCCCTCTCTCCCCCCCCCCTCTCTCTCTCTCTCTTGGATATGGCCACCTTAAAATATTTTTTAATCTACCTTTGCCTTCTTAACGAAAGCGCATAAATTTTTATTATTACTTATTGACCTTGATTGCTAATGCACATAAATTTTCTGATTGTCAAACTTCCTTCAGTACCTAACATTAAATTTGAAAGCGAGCATGAGCACAGTACTCTATGTTTGTGTATGTCTATATTTTTATTTATGTATACTATTCGAATATTTTTCGATATAGGACGACGCAAAAGCTTGTCCTGTGCTTGCTTTATTAAAGTTTTTATATATGTCACACTATTCGACTTGGAATCGAGCGCATCTTATGGTTCTCCAATATAAAATGATTTATATTTTTTACGAGAATACTCAAATTCTAGAAATTCTTTCACCAAAATTAAATTTGTACTTTCTACTATCATACTGTTTGTACAACTCGGACAATATTTCTAGAAACACAAAAAATACATTTTCCTCTACAACATTGTATTACTTCCGAGTTCTTTATTATTTTTTTCTTGAAAGATAACTAATTCAAATAGTTTTTTAACATTACCATAGTCACCAAACATTACTCAATCTCTGCCTAAAATTTGATACTTGTAGTATTTTTAGTTATATTTCAAAAGTACAAATATCGTACATAACCAAAAACGGTGGAAAATTAACATAGAGGATGAATGCAAGCTCGAAACGCTTTGCGTTTTCCGGAAAACGATTCAGCAGAAAATTTTACACAATATGGATCTATCTTAAAAGTATGTGGAAAAATTGTATAACAATAAAAGATAAGCGGAATTTGGTACACTGGTCCTTGTTAATAGTGTGCCACAATGGACCAAATGATCGCAGTGGAGGGTCTGGCATAGACCCACTCACATTTCAACCTACCTACCTACCTATCCTGTCTATAGCTCTAATAATAATAGTAGTAACAATATTAATTATTTAAAGATTATTTAAATTTTGAAGTATATCATGCGTTGGGCGAGTTCGCACTCTTCTGATATTTTCATCTCGTCCGGTTATAAATTCTTGTAATATTTCCATGTTAATTGGTCTCGTTGCAAATTTCTTCGATAGTTCTTGAAGACGGCCAATAATTGGCTGTATACCTGTTGTAATATACAGATACTGATTCGATGGATTGAATAATGAGTTATTAGGGTGACGAATTCTGGTGATAATTCGGAGACCTTGTCTTTCTGCTATTTCTACACTTCTTCGTGCTGGTAGTCTACAATTCAAGAACAATGTGTGCCCATAGTCAAGCACAGGTCTGCATATCATTTTATATATATATATATTGGTTGCAGTGTTTATGTTAATTCCCTCTCTTTTATATGTTAAAGCCCTGAAGTGTCTTTCTCTAGCTATTATTTTCTTTTTTATGTTGCTTGTGTGCCTATTGAAATTTAATTTGCTATCTACTTCTATTACTAAATACTTAGTGATGCTTGAGGTTTTGTTACTGTATTTAGCATATTTATTGTTGGTAAGGTGTTACTTATTTGGTGGTTAAATATTATTAATGCTGATTCATTCGTGTTCGGTCTTACGCTCCATTTTAGCATCCAATTTGTGGTATCTTTAACTAGGGTCTGCAATTTCTGAATGGTTTCTGACAAACAAATGTGGTGTCATCGGAAAATTGTAACATGTAACTTTGCGAATTAAAATATTGCGGGATGTTCTTGTTAAAATCGTATATGGCATGACAGTAGAGGTTATATAAAAGTGGCGACAGAGGTGGCCCTTGAGGCACTCCTTGCTGTGGTATAAATTCCTCTGATAATATGTTGTTTACTTTTACCCTCAGTTTCCTGCTTTCCATAAAACTTTTAACTATCTTTAGTAAGTATGTCGGACACCCTAGTTCATATAATTTAAACGTCAGCCCTATATGCCATATGCTGTCAAATGCTTTACTGATGTCCAAAAACAACGCAGCTGTTCTGTTTCCTATATTATTAGTTTGTGTGTTTGCAGTTAGGATCGTAAGTGGTTGTAGTGTGGAGTAGCTATTTTTGAATCCAAATTGGTATTTCTGAATAGCATTCCAATATTTTCTTACAGTCTTTTTTTAAGTATTTTTTCCAGTATTTTTCCCATCACTGGTAATAATGTAATCGGTCTGTAATTGTTGGTTTTTGTATGATCTAAATTTGGCTTTGGAATGTTAATATTGGTGCCACATTTCCACTCTTCAGGGAAATACCCCTTGCTTATACAAAAATTAAATATTTTATTATATATTCATGTATTTCAGGTTTGAGACATTTTATTATTAATCATGGAATATTATCATGACCTGGTGCTGTATTTCTTCCACTATTTAGTACTTCATAAAATTCTGCACTATCAATGCAATGATGTTGAACTTCGCCACTCCTCTTAAATTATCATTGTTATAAGTATGTGAAATCTAAATAAAGACACTATTATTATTATTAATGGGTGCCTCGTCTATAAAATCTTTTTCATTCTGAAAATAATGTTCGTATTAGTTGGTAATTTGCCGTTTGTGGTCTTCGTTAAAATCATCATTTACGGTTTTTGTGTAACATTTTTCATAGTGTGTTTTGGATGCTTTTGCAATGCTTTCATCAGACTCATATATTTGGTTATTTTCATCAATTCTTGAAATTTGTTGATATGCTTTGTGTTTTGATAATTTTTTAATCTGTTCCCAGTAGTTTCTTCCTTTAGCTTCACTTATTTCTTTACATGTGTCTAACTATTTACTTGTTCTGAACTGTAAGACCAACTTTTGTATATCTGTACTAAGTTTATTAAATTTTGCTTTTAGCTCCCGATCATCGTGTTGTTCTAGTTCTCCATACAGTTGTCTCTTGACTTTGATAAGTTTTAGAATAAATGGTGACAGCCTATATTTGAAGTAATTTCGTTTGCTCTTTGGAGAGTACTTTGTAACTGTATGTGAGAATTTACTCATAAACTGTGTGATGTTTTCCTTCATTATTCTTAGGTGATTTTCTATATATTGTTGCAGTTCGTTGTTTACACTATTCATATTACATTTTTCATAATTAGTTAGAAATGTTTCAGCTTTTTTCTCCGGCGGTTTTTAGAGATTGAATAATATCTGTATTGCTAGGTGATCGGAGCAAAGATCAGGAATTAGATCGACTTTCTCAATGTTATTTATTATGTTGGAAGTACGCATTATTATATCTGGTGTAGAGTTTGGATTATTGTTCATGATAAATGTGGAATTTGTCTCATTTCAAAATTAGAGTTGTTTATGAAAGTCTGAATATGTCTTTTTTTTGCATTGTTTGCATTAAAATCACCTACAATTAATACATATTCATAAAGTGATGCTTTAACAAATATATTGTCCTCAATATTAGAAGTAGGATGATTATATACGACAAATATATGAAGTTTGTTTCGAAGAAATGGTATGGTGTAAAGAACAGTGTCATTTATTTATTCTTGGTGGATTTTCCTTGCCAATATTTAGACTTTTTTGTGCTTGAATAAGGCTTCCTCCCCTGATATTTTCATTAACGATGTTCCCTTTTTTTCTTTATTATAGACCAGTCTTGATACGCTGTTGAATGGTTTTGTTTGGCTTTGGTTTCTACAAACATTTTGCAGTCGATTATTATAGTGTGAATTAATGTAGTCTTTTTTTGTGTTTGACATGATATAATTCGTTTGCAGAATCTATGTTCTATACCACAATTTTGTAGGTGTTGACTTATAATGCTGTCTTCAAGCTCTTCTTCTACTTGACCAATTACACAGGAGTATGCGGGATCTGTAGATTTATGTGTAGTTGCCCTAGGAATTGGTTTACTTTTCTCAAAGTTTGAGACTGTTCCAGCTTGTTGCATTAATTTCAGGGTTGTTTTAATTATATTTGTATCGTCGTCCGATTTAAGTAGAAATCCTTTGGATGTTTTTAAAATTTCATCCTTGGAATTGGGGAAGTATTGCATCCATTCATACACTAGTTTAAATCTGTTTTTTCATTCATTTCTTGTGAGTACTAATTGTAGTTTGTTGATGTTTTTTGTGTTAAATTTCTTATGTAGTTATTTGATGATATTTTACTAGTCGTTGGTTTTTGTATATTGGTCTTTTTTTGTTGATTGTCTCCAAGGATTATTTGATTAACTTCACTACTGGTGTAATTTTCCTCGTTTATTTTTCCTTCTTTTCTTTTTAACCGAGGTGGGGGTTTTAAATGTTGCATCATCATTTTCTTCTGTTTCCATGCTATCACTTGTTTCTGTCATTTTAATAACTATAAACACTGATTAACTTATTGAAGAGCAGTAAAATAAATGTGTCCCTAACCACTTTCTCTCAATATTGAGCTCTAATAGTTTCTTAGAGAAACGAGTTCTTCGATTATCTCAAGAACTTTTGATAGTTAAGGGCCAAAAATGTATAATGTATGTATCATATTCCCATGATTTACCAATACGATGCCAAGTTGTTTCAAAGGTTTTTTTCGGGGGTTATTTCACCATGCTTGTTACCCAAGACCCTCTAAATAGTGTCCTCAGGGGGCTGAGCAGTGAATAGAAATATGCATTAAATTTAAAATTGATGTTGATGAATGAAAACCTCGGTACAGTTCCGAGGAAGTATATTAATGTTGTATGAATAGGTACTTCACATCAGTACTTCAGTTCTGTTGTTTTGAATTCTGTAATGACTCTGAAACAAGTCTTTGCATTCTTTTCTAAGAGATGTTAACTGTAGACTTCCTTCAAAGAAGAACATCACCTTGTTTCTCATCATATTGTAAGCAAATGTCATTTTTGTTCAAAATTATGTTAAATAAGTTTTGTGTAGCTCTTAGCGATTGAATCTTGTTGCACTACCATAAAAAGACTTCATAAAATGAAGCCTGTAGTATGAAGAATAATTTGTATGTCAACTATTTCTGATGTCCATTGTCTTGTTGCAGAATCATGACAAATGGAAATATCCAGTGGTGAATAACAAAGTAGCAACTCCGCCTAATAGCATGTCTTACATTGGACAAAGTACGACTATGCCAGGACTGTACGATATGGGACAGAGCAAGTCCATTCCTCATGAACATTTGGTCTATATGTCAAATCAGATTCCTGGAGGAATGACCTTACACCCTCAGCAATATTTGCCACAATCTCTCACTCAACAGCTACCAATGAGGCATCAACATCAGGTAAGTTGTTTTTGTTATGCTAGCATTTTTTTGGAAGCAGTAGCATGATTCTAGAATGCCATCTTGAGAGATGCGTATCACGTTGACATAAATAACGTTCGTTAAACTGTTTAAATGCAAAGATAAGTTCTAGAGACAAAGAAGGAAGAAACCCGTAGTGTTGGGAAATTGGATTTGACATATTTGCTATATAACTTAACGTTTTATAAAAGTCTTAACATATTACAAGCTTGGAAAAATGTTTTGTAATTAGTAAATTCTGAATAAGTTATGAATTTATTTGTATGAATATTTAAGTAATATTTCTTACCAATTAAAATAATAAATGAGTACTTAAATAATACTAATAAATGTTTAAAAGTAACTTTAAACATGTCCTTCTATTTTGTATTGTTAATCGGTACTTTTAAAGGAATTTAATTATAAATATCCGTATTATGACAGTTCTTGGGTAAAATCCTGCCTGCTTGGGTCATGCCCCTCCGAACTGTATCTTCTCTATCTCTCACTTATCTGCGTATATTTATAGTTGAAATCATGAATGTTTTTGTTCACATCATCAATTTATGTACTCATCAATGACATGCGATTTTTCTATCTTTGCAAATACAAATCGCATAGGATGTGAATAACAGAAAGTCACGTCTGCTGAAGCTACGACAGAAGTTCCGAATGTAGCGATGCATTTTATAAATGAATATTACAAGAGTTAGTCGTAACCATAATTAACGTTCAGCATTCTGTCAGTTCACTGTCAATTCAGTAGCGTGCAGTGTATAAAAGACAGAAAGCAGTAGCCAAAGACATGGTGGTGAAATTAAATGAGTACTTTAATCAGGGAAAATGTAACGGATGTTCCCTTTTACTGTTGCAAGAAATTCATGAGGTGAATTGTAAAATTATATGCGGAAACGGATATTAAAATTCATTGTATCTCGTGCTATTATTGTCCGTATATTTTCATTTCAAAATACTTGTGCTTTATAAACATTGATACGCCCAAGCCACCTTGAGTTGATCTGTTTCAGAAATTAAAGAATGATGATGTAATGGAAGGCATTCATGATTTCAACTATACTTTTTGAATCGATCAACCGAACTTTAACGGACTTACATCTAGAGGGAAGACATATTGTACATGCAGTAATTTTATCATGAAAAATTGTTTTGGTGCTGGTGAAAGCGGAGGGCACCGGCCAGGAACTTATGAAATAGGGGACTCCTGATTAAAATACTTATAATTTTTTACTTTACTCAAATGGATTTTTAAATAAAATATTGTTACGTGCTTACAATTTTCAGTAAACACTCCGTGGATTCGAATAACTTGCAACAAGAATTTTCACAAACCACTGATTTATTTAATCACTAAAATTACACTAGTAAATAGTTAAAAATCACACAACTAATAATAACTTAATCTAATATGAATTCACTACTTTTAAAACACTATGTACTTTTCTTCCTAAACTTGACAACTTTATCTAACCTAAAAACTCTGTATTGCCTACTTCACTCAACTGAACTCTTCTTCTACAAACTGTCTCTGTAACCAGAACCACAGATTACCCAGAACTGAACTGGATACTGAACTGTTCCTTAACTTCACTAAACTGTACTGTTCTGTTCTTTATACTTTACTAAACTGTACTGTTCTGTTCCCCCATCTGCTGGCTTCACCTCTTTATATACCCACTTGGAATGTCCAGAATATCATTGTAGAACTTTCCAGAAGATACTGGAATTCTATAATTTTCTTAGGCACTACTAAATGGTGGTTCGCCAGTTGGCCCACAGATGGCGCCACCCTTCTGGCCAGGAAGTAATTACAACTCTCCTCTCTGTTAGAGGGCAGCACATAACAATATACTTTTGGTGAACATTCGTAAAACGTATCATTTTTCTTTAAAGAATAAAAGTTGGCTTGTTTCAAGCAGATAGAAATGTCATTTAATTTGCATTAATAAATAAGATAAACTCAGTTCTTATCACGTGTTTATTATTTATCATTACAAGAGATGTTCAAAATGCATCCCTTTCATTTTAATGCAGCTTCTCACTTGCTTTTTCGTAGATCTCCTTACATTTCCAAAAATACCAAGTTTACTTATGAATTCACATCCATTTACCATCCTTTAATTTTTTAACATTTGTAACAGGGACTGCATAAACCAAGAATTTTAATTAGCCCCATACGAGTCAAAATGATTTAAATCCGGAGATCGAGGCCATCACATAAGCAGCATTTAAATATACCTTAACATATAAACTGAAATGTACCGGTGCCCTATCGTGCATAAAATATTTGTTATACATGTATAATAGTATGCCACATCGTCAAGCAAATTATCTAAAATATTTTCCAGAAAATCTAGATAATTTTAACCTCGTAATCTATTTAGCAAAATAGGGTTTTCAAGTAACCATCAAGTATCCCTATGGAAAATCTATCTTGATTTTCCGATTCGAAAATTTGATGTGAGTTTTTGTCGTCCCACACATGTGAATTGTGGAAATTAAATATACCATCCCATAGTGAAATCGGCTTCATGGTTGAAAAGTATTGTAGTTATATACTAACTACTTCCTGAAACACAGAGTGGCTTTAGACCAAACCGAGGCACATTGGATCTAATCTTCACACTTAAACAGCTTCAAGAAAAAGCGCTCGAACATCAAGGAGAAATTCACATGGCCTTCATTGATTTAACCAAGGCGTTTGACTCGGTGGACAGGGAAGTGCTCTGGAAAATTATGCTCCGCTTAGGTATCCCTAGAAAATTTGTGCAAGTATGTCGCAGTCTACATACAAACAACAACGCCCAGGTTATGTATAATAATGAGGCAACCGAACCTTTCCAAACCCTCACTGGAGTTAGGCAGGGATGTGTCCTGGCACCCCTACTCTTTAATTTGTTTACCACTGCTCTAACAATTATTGTTGACAACGAACTAACAGTCAGAGGAATAGGTCTCAGATACCGTTCTGATGGCGGTCTCTTCCACATAGGGCGCTTTAGAACTTTCACGAAGACACGCACACGATTCATTTGTGATCTCCAGTATGCGGATGACTGTGCACTTTTAGCCTCTACGCCGGAAGAGCTTCAAGAACTTTTAGATGTGTATGCTCAGAGCTATGATTCCTTGGGACTTAAAATCAACATTGGAAAGACTAAGATTATGTCAACTCCTCATCAAGTGAACCAAATAGACATTACACTTAACGGAAATTCTCTTGAAGTGGTGGATCAGTTCAATTACTTAGGCAACGTTGTTAATGACAAAGCAAACATGGACAGCGAGATTCGCAAAGAATTAACGCTGCATCTAGAGCACTCTGGGGACTTAGAGAGAGAGTATTTGACAACCACAACCTTGCTTTGTCAACGAAAATGGCTGCCTACAGAGCAGTTGTCATTCCAACACTGCTATATGGATGTGAAAGCTGGGTCACTTACCGTCGTCATGTCAAAGAATTAGAACGTTTTCAGCAAACACACCTCAGAAGTATGATGAAAATCCGTTGGTTCCATCACATATCAAACGTGGAAGTACTCAGGAGAGCAAACAGCCTTCCAATTGAGGTGCTTATTTCGAGAGCACGCCTAAGATGGGCAAGTCACGTTCATTGTATGCATGATAACTGCCTTCCTAAATGTACACTTTATGGTGAATTGCTAAGCGGTGGAAGAAGGCGTGGCGGTCAACGAAAGAGGTTCAAAGACTGAAAATCTAAAATCCTGCGGTATTCCAGACGAGCAATGGGAACAACTTGCAGCGGACAGAACCGAATGGCGAGGGGTTGTGGCCAGCTATCAAGCGAATGTTGCTGCAAGAAGGCCGAATCCAAGACCTAACCAGGTCTATGTTTGTCCTGACTGCGGTTGACATGTGCTCTCCCGAATTGGCCTCTATAGCCATAGTCGTGTGCACCGTAGATGAATGGGAATTACAATAGACTACACCTTTTACTTGTTTTTTATTATACACAATCTATCGACTGTAACATTTTTTTATACTCGGACTCGAGTAAAGGCTAATAACATAATAATATAACTAAGGTCCAGGTGCCATTTTTGCCTAAATTAATGATAAAATTCCATCCTGGGCTGAAAATCCCCAGGTTTTAATGCCTAGACCCTATGTAAGTGGTACGGATAAAGCAGCTGTTCACGAAGAGCTTCCGAAACGCAGCTTTTCGGAATGCTCTCTTGCATAGCAATTTTCCAGGAGCAGGTTTTTTAAAAAATTTCGTTTTCATCAATCTGTTTCTTATTAGGTTTCATCAAATCGAACTATTTTCAATGCAATAAATAGTGTTTATTTTTATGGCATGCACCTTAAAATCGTCACATTAAGAAAAGTCCCAGCATGTTTTGTTTTTCTTTTTCAACTCATGATATTTATCGTGTATCCTATAAATGCGGGTATAAATGTTTTATTACCATCGGTTGTATAATTGTACTATTATACAAGTACACAGATATTACTTGTTGTGGCTCTTAAATATAAAACTGAATAAGTTTTAATATTTCTAGAGCTATAAATTTGACACATAAACTAATAAAATTGCTAAAACCGTTACACAGTTTTAGGCTTCTATGATACCTTTGGAATATTAATTGAAAGATTATGAAATGTTTCTAACTTATTATTAACTAACATATCGTATTGTGATTTTGGAAAACAGAACCCACTAATTCTAAAATTAAATTGAATATGTTTATTTATCATAGCGTAAAGAGTATCTTTAAATATAACTACTCCATTAAAATTTAGTATTTGTGTGAATATTATGAAACATATTAACTGGGTTTATTATACCCCAGGTCGAAATGGACTAAATATCTTCTGTTGATGAATCAAAAGAAATCTATTATCATTAATGGTGTATAACATTAGAGGCGATTGTGCCAGTTTTTTTTTTGTTTAGATTGGGTACTTTTCAGAAAAAAATTTGTGTCAAATCAGTACGCCAGCCTTACAATAGGAATATTGTAAGTCATATTTATAACCAGGTTAAAGGATGTTATTTTTCTTGAAGCTACGGATTAATGTTTAATTTTCTGCCTATTTATAATTTAATAATTGTTTCTGTAGTTTAAGCAGAATAGACTAATGCTGATATTTTATCTTATGAAGAGTTATTTAATGCAACTATTGTGGTCAAAAGTTACACAAATGGATTAGAGGTTCCAACATTCATCAACATTATTTTAAAATACTTGCCCGGTCATGGGAGGGCAAAATAGGAGTCTTTCTACACCTTCTGGCTGCTTGTAAATAGTGCATATGTCAAAGGACGAGCAATGTTTGCGTTTCTTGATAAGTCTATTATTATGATCTAAAGTTCAATATATGAAATCCCAGATCTCACTAATCTTTTTAGTGAGTCAGAAACGATAAAAGAAAACAGTTCTAAAAATACAATTTATTACAGATAATTGATTTACACATAAATAAAAGTATTGCACGATGCAATAAAGTATACGGATTCAATAGATAAGGGAAACAAATTATTATTTAAAAAATGGTTATGGCAGAAATAAAAGATGTCATTTTTTAATATTAAATAATTATTAATTTAAAACAATTATACAATAAGAAAAAATATTTCAAGTAAATAATAGTACAAAAATAATTTAACTTTTACATAAAAAAGGAGGTGCACTGGCAGCTCCAGATTTCAAGTTAATGCTTAAGCATTCCCCCACGTGTTCGAGAGATTTCTGCACAATTTTTGATATAAGTTTTCACCAAACTTCCAAACCTCGGTTGCCAAAATAGGATAGGAACTTTCTCAGATATTATTAAGAATATATAGAATCGTCAGGGCAATATCGTAAAACCAAAATATGATTCTAAAATAATTGCAAAAATCCAAAGGCTAAAATAACCGAAAGAAATATACAAATAAATTGATGCTATTCTTATACCCTATCCAAATCGTCTACAATGAAATTGCCAAAATTTAATAGGAAAATTAACCTCTAATATCGAGCACGTGTTTATTAAAAATTAAAAGAATGTAAATAAAGTCTTACTCGATTTTTCTTGGACGATAACTTGCTATTGTTATGTGCTGCCCTCTAACGAGGAAAGATGTGATTAAGTTCCTGTTCAAGATGAAAGGAAACCTGTGTGGTGGCGCCATCTATGAGCCAATTGACGAACAGTCATCTAGTACATAGTAGAAAACTATGGAGAATTCTAGAAAAGAGTTCTGGAAGGAATCCAAGTGTGTATATAAAGAGGTGAATCCAGCAGATGGGGGAACAGTACAGTTTAGTGAAGTATAAGGAAGAGTTCAGATCAAAGTGAAGTAAACAGTTGAGAGAATTTTTAGGTTAGACAAGAGTTGACAAGTTTAAGAAGAAAAGTAAAGTACATAGTGTTTAAAAGTAGGGAATTTATATTAGATTAAGTTATTATTAGTTGTGTGATTTTTAAGTATTTACTAGTGTAATTTTAGTGATTAAATAAATCAGTGGTTTGTGAAAATTCTTGTTGCAAGTTATTTGGAATCCACAAAGTGTTTACTGAAAAGTGTAAGCACGTAACACTATTTTAATCTGATATAAAATCGATATTCAATTAAGGACGTTCCCAAGAAAAAAAGTTTTTTTACACGTGCTTCGGAATTATTGCTTCTCATCAGCGTAGCATAGCTTAGTGAATATGTTATATTCGAGCAAAACTAACAAAAGTAGGAAAGTACAGTGCACAGTACTTCATTTGTACTTTCATACTTCATGTGCCACATTTAGGGCCTCAAATGAGAGCAATGAGTACAAGGAGCTCTATGTGTACTGCTCTATTTCCACCTGGCAAACACTAAATATAAGATGTGGGGGTTTATGAGGCTAAATAATTAAATAAAGAAATAAGTTATTGCCTTATACCTCAAAGAGAAACAACAATGCAGCTACGGACGGATTGCTTCGGAGTTATTGCTCCTCATCAGCGTAGCATATCTTATAATCGAGCAAAATCAACAGAGGTAGGAAAGTACAGTGCACAGTACTCCATTTGTACTTTCATAGTTCATGTGCCACATTTAGGGCAATGTTCTATATATGTGGGAAAAATTTGAGTAGCCTTTGCGGTACTAAATTGGTAAATACAGGGCTCGTACTCGGTCACTATTTTATGAAAAAGTACATATTTTTGTAGTAGGTCGCTAAAGAGTACATATTTTTAAAAATTAGTATCTAAAAGTACATAAAAAATAATATTTTTGAATTTCCCTCACTTCAGAGCGCGTGCTCTCTACGAAAGTATCCCTGCTTTTGTTTTGGGCTGTAAACGATATTATATCTTCTATCGCCAGCAGTAAAGCATATCCTTATCTATCAGTATCAACATGTGACAAACCAAACTGGTTATTTGAGAGAGATAAATATATGAGATGTTGGTAGTGCGAGTGTGAACGAAACACATCACAATCAAGGTAGCGGCGGATGTCGAGAGCAGGGAGAATTTTGTTTATTAAACTTGCAATGTTTGTTGGTATTAGTTAGTTAGTATGTTTAGGTTAAATCTTGCAATCAAAATTTCGATTAGTTCTAATTAAGTTAGAGCTTTGAAATTTTGCACGTGTATAAGTCCGGTAGCAATAATACACTTTAAACATTTTCATATAAGAAAAAACAAGATGGCGGACGACTTTACCGTTTATCATCCGATTCGACACAAAATCGATATCTTTTCAAAATTTAGAAATTCAAAATGGCGGCGCCAATATGGCGGACGACTTTTGTCATTTATGGTCCAAATCGATCAAAATCGATATCTGGGGGTTTTCAGGTTCACCGATTACGAATTTCTATTCAAAAATTTAGTTAAAGATGGCGATTTCAAGATGGCGGACGACTTTGCTGTTTATGATCCGATTCAACTCAAAATCGATATAGGGGGGTTTTCTAGGTCGCAGATTATGAATTTTTAGTCAAAATTGCTGATGACTTTTGTCATTTAGATCCAAATCAATCAATATTGATATCTGGGGGTTCTCGGGGTCGTGGATGACGAACTTCTAGTCAAAAATTTAGTTCAAGCTGGCGGACGACTTTACCGTTTATGAGTTTATGATCCGATTCTTCTCAAAATCGATATCTGGGGATTACAAAAGACTAAAAAGTAAAAAATAAAATTATATAAAAAATATTTAAAAAAAGGTTTTAAAAAGAAGTAGAAAATAAACTTTGAATCATACCCATCATTTTGTTACATTATATAATTTTTTTTATGATATAAGAGCTTGTCGCGAGCAATATTTTTTACACAGGAAAAACTCGCGACAAGCTTTTATATCATAAAAAAAAATTATATATTGTAACAAAATGATGGGTTTGATTTACTTCAAAGTTTATTTTCTACTTTTTAGAGCATTTAATTTTATGTTGTTTTGCATTTTGGTAAGTGTTCTATTGTTTTGAAATAAATGTAATGTTTATTGATGTTTACAATAGTGCCTTGTAAATTTCATGTGGTTAAATAGAATGGATATCACCGGAACATTAATAAAATTGTGAGGGAATCTTGCACTAATGATATTTATGCAATGTACTGTTGTGTGCGCGAAAAAGATATTTGTGTGAATCGTGGAATTAATGGAATAAACCAAGATACTCAAAAAGATGTAAATAAAAGAAAATCGGACTTTTATTTTTCGAAAAAAATTAGATTAGATTAAAAGTTTTATTTTTTTATGAGATAAATATAATGAATTCTATAATGAATAAATGTTTATTGGTGCTGATAATTATTTTTATTTATATTAATAATTATATTCATAAACGAAATTGGGTACATATTTAGTGCATATTCTCTACAAAAAGTTGTTATAAAGTACATATTTTACAAAAAAATTGGTTGCTATTTACATATTCTTCTTGTTATTATTTACTCCGACCCCTGTAAATATTAGCACCTAAAATTTCCATTTTAACATACTAATGTCTTATAAATCCCATATTCACTTACGTTTTATTTAATTATAATGATAATTTTCATACAATTTTCTTTAAAATCTGAAAGCTATTAGATTAGAGAGAGGAATATTTTTATCTTAAAAAAAAAATACTGCAACCTGTATTCGGTTTTCTGTAAAATATGTTGGAAATGACTTTGGGTCGTTCTCGGTTTACCTCAGATAATTTGGTGCGCACTAGTTCGCGACTTTGCACCGTTGCAATTTCGCGGTAATATTTACAATGCTGCCAACGCACAGTTTATGCCAGTAAATACTTGTACCTTACAGATATTAAGAAAATATGGATTATCGTAAGAATAAAAGTTGATATTTATGGCAAATCTACAATTTTTTGTTCTCGAACACATTTTTTATACTTTGTTAAAAATTACAAATATATTCTTAACCTCACAAAATACGATAATGCACTCTAACCAAAGCAGCAACTTACGTTCTGATGAGTATAAAAAGGACGCAGTAAGTTTATTTTTGTGCTTATACGCAAAGGGAGTGGAGCGAAAAAGTGCAGTGTTTGACAAGTTTTTATTGTAGGCACGATAGTTTATATAGGGGCGATCCTTTTGTAGGTTGAGAACAACTGCCTTTTGGGAACGTCCTTAAGTAACTTAAGTAACCCAGATGTTAATTGAATTTTGTGTAAATCTTGGTCTTCTGGTAACCGGTAACCCAAACCGATTAGCAAAAAGCTGTCGTTTGATCAAGTTAACGTAGCAAAGTTAATATTCCGAGTTCTTGATTGAGAAAAAGGGAAGAGGTTCACAATTTGGGTATTTTTATACACTTTGGTTTTACAAAAAAATAACTTTACAGTTTGACAGTCAGAACAGCGTTACCAATTTTCTAGGTTTAAGAACAAATCGATCTTATGGACTTTCAATTATTACAGCTCTTATTCTATTCTTACTTTGTAAACAATTTTTATACATTAATTTACTATAATTTATACTTATCACATTTTACAGCATACAATTCTAACTTAATAATTTCTAAATTTTCTGGAAATTAAAATGACTGCCATCTCTTGGTGGAAAGTTTAACTATGTTGCTTGAGTACTATAAACCTTTAAAGATTAACCATGACACTTGTCGGTGAACAGCGTAACTCTTTACCATTAGTTTTCTGTGTTAGATTTGGGATGTTATAACTCAATTCTATCGAATTAAATAAAATTCCTGAAGGATTCAAAAGGAAGGATAATTGCTTTTTGATCGATCACACCGACAATTTTAAAAACAGTATAAACTTAATTTCAAAGACACATAGAAATGTGTGTCAGTGAAAATGGGCAGCATGTGGAGCACTTATTTATACATTTTTCTGTTCAATTAACCTCTCATTTTTCAAGTTTATTCTTGAATGTTGTACTTATTGCTCATTAAATCGAAAATGTTTACAAATAGCCATAGAGATGTACATACAAGAGATGTTGGTTTTTCATTCCTACATCATATCGTCAAAAAATATACAGGGTATTCCATCTGAAAAATTGAGAAAATTTAAGTTCTAAATTGGAAAATCATTTCTGGTAACCCTATACATTTATAGGAAGTGAAAATGATTCAAAAACGTCACAGATGTCTCGTAACTGGTATTTACAATATTTTTTTCTTATCCATAATGGTGACTAGTGATTTTTTCAAAATTCATCTGCAGATGGCATTATTTTCAACAACCCTATACATTCCTAGCAATCGACTCCGTGACATTCCACTATTTCCTCATTCATCTCCATTCACCAACCAACCTTTTAAGAGAAAATAACTGCCTAAAACTAGAAAATAACTCCAAAAAGAAAAATTTTGGTCAATTTTTGGCATTCAGTAACGAGAGTTCAAGTTGTTGTTCAGTCGAACGTTGACTGAAATCTAGGATACTTTTGTTCGTCCTGTTACATAACAAAAGAACCCACCCAAGAAAATTACCAAATGCAAAATTTTTGCTTTTCTCGAAATACCAAGTAGCGGTGAGCTAATGAATTATTCTATTCCTTAAAGGGACTTTAAAATAAAATTTAATATATCAAAAAATATATAAAAAAGTTAAAAATGTACCTAATAAAGATTAGTATCGAATGGTGTTGTGTTAAATTTTGTATATATTAGTTGGACATTTTACTGCTAGCTAGCTAGGCAGCTAGAAGTTCAATTACCATTGTTTGTAGTGATAATAAGATAATGGCACTCCTGGGCCAGTAATTCGAGTCAGTAATTGTGACCAACAGGAATGGAGGGGACAAGCAAGACGGCCGCGCTCGCACTACCATAAGCATACTAAAAGCATGTGCCACTCTGCCTATACATAGGCCATCTAGCATTCCTTTACTGACTCGAATTATGAGCCATAGTTTAGGAAATAGTATTTGCTGTAAATGATTTACAACATTAATTTATTTGCTGATTTTACAACATTTAATATCAATTAACTCCTTATTTTCTTATTGACAGACCAGACCAGTCAGTAATGAGCTGGAATGTATGATGTGATCATATTAAGTGTAAAGAACTAAGAACTTGATTTGTGTACATGTAGAATTTATGGTGACAGTTACTGAGAAACTAGAAATTTCTGTAATTTATTGCAATAATTGTATTATAGACGTTAAAATGTAAGATAAAATATTAGACTTTTGGTATAATACTTTTTATTTCCTTCATTTAAAAAGTATTATTTTATTTGATTAGTAAACAAAAAGTTTTAGGGTAGTAAAGTGAAGGGTAGATTGTAGCCTTATCCTACATAAAATTCATTGTTTATAATTTTGAAACATATGTCAAGGAGGAAATGATAATATAAACAACGAAATATCAAGAGCTAACTATAAAAGTATATTGTAGAATAAAAAATCAGGTGTAGGTGTTTGTGAAACGCGTTGCCACAATGCATAGTAATGTGGAGTGTTTATTCTTTTTGGTTTTTGCTTCTAGAATTGTTCTTTTCAGTCTTTCGTTCTCCTCGTTCCTGATTCTGGTTGAGTATATATCATGGAGGTCTTCCATTCTTTCTTCTTGCCATTCTTTCCCAATGTACTTGGTCCTTTCCTGTTCATGAACCTTTCAATTATTGCATGGTTTCCCTGTTTCTAATTAGTTTCTGTTCAATATTAGCAGTTTTTTTCAGTAAGTGTGTGGAGTCTTTCTCGTTTCTTTCGGGAGAAAGTGTATTGTTATTATCATTATTATTGATTTCTTGCGTCTTTTCTTCAGGTATATTTGCTACAGTTTTGATGTTATACAGTATTAGTATATTGATTATTTAGGATTTGATTTAGATTCTATCTAAGAAAGAAGTATGGCCTACATTTATTTTCATTTACTTTCTGGTCATGTCACAATTTATCAGCTATAATAGCTTTACAAGGGGGCTCTTTATTGTCATCATGGTTCTCCATTTTCTAGGAATCTTTTATCATTAAAGAGGTGTTTTGATAAACTTTTTTTGTTTAAGCTGGTAAATCTTCCAATAGCCAAAACTATAACATGCAATTTAACAAGACATGCCTTTTTTAAATAATGCAGTGGAAGGTTGTAAGAGCGTATCCCTTTGTGTGGTGTGGTGATTCATGCTTTTCTTCTCATTTCACTGTACTATAGTAGAATTTTGGATAAATATTTCCTCATCTGAACTTTATCCCATAATGATGGCAACCTTAACTATAAATTCACTTAAACATTTTTAATAATAAATTTATATTCATATATTCAGTAGTCACAAAACTAATATACTGTAGTGGGTAGGTGAACCACAAAAAGGTGATTTTATGTGTAAGGTCCCTTTCTTTGGAGCCGATCTCATGTAAAATAGAATGGTAAATTGAGCTATATCCGTCATACATGGTGATCGCCAGAGGCGTGTAAGAAAGCATGTTCTATATAAACCACATTTTATTAAAATTTTAGAGCAAAATGTTACTAAGGTTTATTATAAACCACAAAATAAGAAATAGGTCTAAAAATAGAATATTTTGTTGGAGACCAAATTGATTTCTTTTTAAATCTAGCAATAGAAGTTATTAACCTTATGAATTATGAATTAACATTCACTATCTAATTTATTATTTTTCTCATATTTATTTATATCCTCGTGCTCTAAGATATGCCAAGTTCACTCGCAAATTTGACTCATTAAGTAAATATCTTATCATGAGAATAAATTTGAATTAGTAATTTAGGTAAACAGTATTCATCTGTGTAAAGGTAGAAAACCTTGTTATATCGAAAACTATAATAAACAATCAAACTGAGCTGGCAACTCATTATTTTGTCATCAGTAACAATAATAAAAGTATACATGTACAGGGTGATTCAAGTAAAACTGCCCAGACCGATTACTGGAAACTAAAAGCGACATTCAATTTATAGCCGCATAATTTTATTCATTTTAATATAAACACATACATAAACCTGTCCAGCACACTGACACATTGCTGTCACTTTCAAATCAAAATGGCTGCTGGAGTGTAAGCATTGTTATTATTTAAATGCTGGGGTCAGTTTATGTTAATAACAGAATATTTGTTGAAATTATGCCGTCGTTTTGTTGTGTGGTGAATTGTGACAGTGTTATAGTGTAAAATGTTTTCATATCCTAGTTATTTTAAGTGTAAAACTAACCTTAATTATCTGCAGAGGAGGCGTGAGAAGGATTAAATGCTATGTTGTATGCTCCAAACATCTTATTTCAGATAAAAATAAATTCAAAAAGACTACGTACTAACCGTTTATTTTATCGTATACATGTATTCATTCATGAACCAACACTTAAGGTCTTAAATATAATTATTGTAAGTGTAAAATACCTAGAAATATATTGGTGAAAAGAATGTATCACGCACCTCTAACAAAAAAACATTTGCAAAACTTGAAACTATGGCAATTTATATCACAGCAAAAATTAATTATAAAAGAATAAAGTTGAATTTTAAAAAAATTAACAATTAATAATAAAAAATTATATTAATCACAGAATGACTATGACATTAACTGACTAATCCTATTATTAACCGGAGAAAAATCTTTAGTATGATAACTTAATCAATTGTCTGTTAGAGAATATGGGTTCATATTATTTTTGTCTATGTTGCATTACCATGTCAGCATGTTTCTGTTTCAATTTTTTCAAATAGTGAAAAATTACGTAACTATCCGGCTCGAAGGACCAGTAAAATGCGAGATTGCGGTAAATTATAAAATCGAAGCTAGCGAGAGATAAATGGGATGTCTTATGTAATAAATTCACAATATTCTAAACAGTCAAATGGGCTAATGTAAAACGACTTACCTCAATTTCTGCACTCGATGGGTTCAGCTGCCAGCACTCTCTTATGCAATATGGAGGGCCCTCCGGCTTCCTGTGAAGTAATCTAACTTCAGACCAAACAGTAGAGGTCCATTAATTCCACATTCACAAACACAATAGCGGAAAATGCTTTACAGATAATAATGATTAAAAGAAATTTTAAGGAAGAATTTGTAAACGGAAAAATAGCACATGGTTATAGCCTATAAGGTATTATACGTGCAAAATATATATCTGTATATGACGGTGTTCTCCCTCAACACTAGACCGGGAAGGTAGGGGAATAATCGCCCACACCACATTATTTGAGACTGCGTAAATATGGGTTTAAAATTATATTATTTCTAAGTACTGAAAGCGCGACTACTTTTGAAAGTAAACGAACACAAACAAAATATATATACCTATGGAAATAAATGAATAATTTAAATTATATAACAAATGAAGACGGAAAAAATTACACATATTTTAAGTTTTCAATGTACGCTAGAGCGCTTGTTTATGTTACTAATATTAATAAAGCACACTTACATTTTATAAACAAGTGTAAATACACCAAAAACACCAACTTACGCAAATGATTTATTTATACCCCAGCGGCTTGTGTTGGGGTAGGTTAAGGTCTTCGACATGCTTGTAGTAGGCAACCCTCAAATTCAAAGCTAAGGCTGTCCTAAATGTGATTAGTGAAAGATCCATCCTCTTCGGCTCTAAAGGACTTCTTACTAAAAAAAAGTATTAAGATTTGCATTATTTTAGTTCGATCAACTCAAGTAGACAAAATACAAAATTAATACTTGCTGTAGATTTTAGCTCAACTCTTGTAGATGGTATCACTGGAACTTTCACTACACCTTCTATTGTGTAACGGATTCCTAAGGTTAGGTACTGCCGGAAAAGTAGAATTTTGAGGGTAAATAATTTATATATCGCTTCTTTTCAAAAATGTAAGTTATTATTACGACCCAAAGTCAGGACAGGCAAACGAGGTCCCAGATCTTACGAATTCTTGTAGTGAGAGCGAACAATAAAAAGAACAAGTAAAAACAAATACAATTTATTTTAAAAATCAGCAAAGTACAGTGCAATGAAAAGTAAAAATCTTATAACAGATATATCAAAGTCTAGGGTTTTTCTTAGCCTACGCTAAGGAAAAGAATTATTAATTTAAACAATTTTACAATGAAAATTTTATATATATATATATATATATAAAATTTTCATTGTAAGAGTTACGGTTGTGTAAACGACGTTTCGGCAGAATCTCATCTGCCATCTTCAGGTTCTCACTGAAAGCTGCCTACTGCTGCTCCTCGTTGCTCGAAATGAGTTCAGTTTAATATGTACATGTACAGTAATTATTTAGCTTTTACAAAATTTGGAGAGTTTCCAGGCACCCAGACTTTCTCAATCGTAAATATACCAAAAATCGTCGTGTACCAAAGAATAACAAATGATTCAAAAGTCCAAAATCCAAATAATCCAAAAATATAGAACAGTTGGCAAGTTCTAACTGTGTTCAAAAATCTAGCCATACCCAAATCGAAGTCTGGCCTCACCAAAATCGTCTATAATTAAAGTTACAAAATTAACCTCTAATGAGAGCATGTGCCTATAATAAATCAAAGAAATTCAAACTTACCTAGAATACTACTTCTAGACGATAATCTGCTTATAAATCTGAATAAATCGAAATTTCAATTAAACAAACCAGAATATTAATTGAAAATTAGGTTAAATTTAGTTTTTGATCCGGTATTAAACCGACTAGCAACCACGTGCCTTTTAACTAAATTAATCCGTAGCAAAATTTTCAGCTCAATTTCTTGATTTAAAAAGGAAGTTAGTGACGGTTTTTCCTGACTTTTATAACCATTGTAACTCACAAAAACAAGGGGAAATGACTTAAACTGACAGTTCCACAATTCCAACTTGTGAAATGTTAAAACTAAGTCGATTTTTATGGACTTTCGATCATTAACTATCTTTACACTATCATTTTGTAAACACTTTTTATACGCTAATTATTGTAATAGTTTATATTTTAGATTTCCCTAGCATACACAATTATTTTATAACCTAGTGAAAGCCATCTGTTGGCGGGAAGCCTAATTTAGGTGGTAATTCAAGTGACGTGCCAACTATCGGTAAAAGTGCAATTTATTACTATAAATTGGTGAATTGATCTACTTATTAACTTGCGAAAACCAGCGAAAGATGGCACATCACAATATAGAAGAAATAAATATTGGTTAACATAAAAAGGTTATATAGGTTTCATACCACACATGATGAGTAAAGAACCTCCTTGTGAAGCGCAATTTCCAACTAGCATTCAATAGTTTTTTGTTAGAGCAGTCGATCTATGCGTAATTATTATTATAAATTTGGGTTCGCCCGTGGATAGGACTTGATATGCTTGAATAGCAACATTATAATTTATGTCCCGGCAAATAATGATCCTCATGCAAATTCGGTATAAAATATGTTAAATTCCCGCCAAAATTTTATATAAATTTTGTTGAAATTTTTAACAACCTTGAGAAATCTCGCTTCAGGAAGAACTACATATCCATATCGATCCTCTTAAAAGATAACTTGCGTAAGCTGAATAATTTCACAGATACATAATTTCGTGAAGAAAATTTATTTTGGAAGTACGACATTACTTGTTGATGTAGTTTCAAAAAAGTTTTCAATACGTTTTCTAAAGAGATCATTGGTACGGTACATCCTTTTGTTTTTCAGTTCCAAAAGAAAACGACGTGTTACGAGTTAATGATTTTTTTTCTCTAAAGCAGCTTTAATAATATTGGTTAAAGGCATAAAATCGACCCGCGATGAACTTCAATTTTTAAATGCGCTTTACATATAATAAATAATAATAGTATAGTTCAAGTAGGAATATCCCGAGATATAAAAAAAACACCAAAAATTTCCTCATTAAAATACCATTACTTTTTGTGCTACCTCTACCGGAAATCAGCTCGCTTACCTGTATAGGTTTTTAATGTGCGTCGGGTCGTTTGATGCAGCATTCCGCCATGACTCGCGGCGATACTAATTATGTCGTAAAGTTTTTGTTGCGTTTTTTATGTATCAGGAACTTATTACTTGAACTATATGTCTTTGTACAAGAATGGTGGAAGTTCAGTTAGGTATAGTCGATCTGAGGTTTACGGTGCACTCAAAAAAGGCAACAAAAACTTTACGACCTCATTGTTATCGCCATTGGACCATACGGCATGGTGTCATCAAATAAGCTGACGCACATTAAAAACCTATAAAGGTAAGCGAGTCAATTTGCGAACGAAATAGTGCAGAGCCGAACTTAGAAATTTGTACGCATTAGAATGTACATATTAATAATACTAGACCGTAACTCGCTGTTAAAATTGAATGACTGAGTTGCTGATCTAAATATTTCAAGAGTGTGCCTGGGCGAAATTACTTTTGCGACTAATTTAACGGCATTTTAATGAGTCGTAAAGTTTTTATACGCTTTTTTGAGTACACCGTAAATCTAAACCCGACTATAAGCCCACAAGCTTACCATCTGCAACCCGAAGGTATAAATTACAATTAATTAATATAAATAAATAATAAACACCACAGAAACTAGACAACCCCCAATTCCAGAAGCGAGGGCTTGTGTGGAAGGGGTTTACACATTGAAAAAACGCGGACATACAACCATTTCTTCCGACAGTGCCCACACCCGGTGGTGCGATGTCCGTGTGATTTATCGCGATTGCCACCTCGCGCCTAACCCACTCGGCTATCGACTAGATAATGCAAATGCGAATAAACAATGTAAGTTACAATAATATTAAAAAATACTAGAGTAAGTACAATGCATATAAATGGAGAAAATTTACCCTAGATATTAGTGCTAATTTACAATGTGAAAAGTGATCTAAGAAAGTTTCCGCTTAATGTCATTATTGGTAACGATTAAATACTTCAGCTTTATGTTTTTTGCATAATTTCCATTTGAAGTCTTTGAGTCTTTTTTTCAATTTGCAAGTGAGAAGGGAAAAACTTCTTTTAAAAACTGAAGATCTGTGCTTTTGTGCTTGGAGGTTTGATCAGATTTTTATTCCGTAAATTTCAATTGCAAATGTCACTTCGAAAATATTTTTTTTTATAAAGATAGGAAGGTTGTTTGGTTTTTATAACTTTATTAAATAAAAGACTAAATTTAGCGAATATCTATTAGTCATGTTAAGTCAATTACAGTCCTTTCATTTATGCGATATAGGTTGGTACTTTCGGATACGGATACTTTTTGAATTTTCTGCAGAGTATAGAGTTATTCAATCAATATCGAGCTCGTTATATTATCCCTTAAGAGTGGGTTTGCACGCACGAGTCAGTCGCGAGTAAATTTGTAAGTAATCGAATTACATTGTTCTGTCGATAATACAGAAGTCACACTAGTCTCGGCGGCGTACAGGACCGTACGAATGTAATCGCGACGTGATTTTAACGTACCGGTTACAAACAAAACCTCGGTGACACACAAAACATCTTAAGTGTTGTGGGTTGCGCGTATTTAGTTGGCATAAAAGACGAAATGTTAGTAAATCACAATTTAGCTATCAGGAATACATAACATATTTATTTACATATGATACCGCCACTCAAAGCTCAGGCTAAATGAAAAATTATGACCCCGATCCTGCTTTGACATACGCCTAGCAATGGTCATCGTTATGATGCTGCCCCTAGTAGCAAAACGCCCGACTATTTTAGACGAAATTTAACAAATTCGTAATCGACATTAAATTTTAATAGGAACAAATATTATGCAGACTTTCATTTTCTTTCATATTATTTTATTTTATACTAATCGTTATATTTTATTTGAATATTAAGTCCCCGTGTAGAATATAAAACAATTTATATTGAATTTGAGACGAATGAGTAGAACGTTCGCGTTGAGTAATCAAGGAGGAGAAAATTTTGGAAACTTAATTTTACCTAAGATAACAATATAAAATATGTAGGTCCTTGTCTAAAGTTTCCTGGTTTACATAATGAAATCAATTCTGAATTCTGTTGGCTCGTTTTTAAGAAGAGTGTAATAATAATAAGAACTGTGTGTGAATTAGTCACCCTTAAATTAAAGAGGCACCTTAGACTTTATAGCTTTGTTGCAAATAATCAAATGATAGGGTAGGTGTGTATAATAAGCAGCTATTACCAGTATTATTCACGTTGCGTTTTTTAATTAATTAATGTGTATTCATTAACATAGCACTTTCTCTCTCTGACAGTTACATCACAGTACTGCACCTCGTTGCATTGTTAATCTGCTAATTGGATTGATCGAACAGGCGTAAAATTCGTGTAATTAATAATTACATTTCAACTATTTAAATGCAAATTACATTTTTTAGTTAGTATATGAAATAACGCGAATAAACATTGTGATCTATCTCGGTTTTGGTATGAGGAAAATTATTTAATTTTATAAGAAAGGTTATTCAGTAATTACAGTCGTGTAATTTATCGTAGTTGTGGGTATTTGCAATTATTAAGTAGTATCGCTGGGTGTGACTTAATGGATGTAATTTTATCTGTTCTAAATTGTGTCTAAGAATGACATTAAATTTACAATTTCAAAGACAAGTTCCTTAGAAATCTTTGCTCTATTGGCACCAGGGGCGGACTGGGACAAGAATTATGCTCAGGCTTCTTTACCCACTTTCACTAAGGGAAGAAATCGATGAAATCTTTAGAAAAACAAGGCACATGATTAGCATGAATTAGAGGGCCGTCCTGGCCCACTTTAAACATTTTTGCACCGGCTCATCCGGTATTGGCCCAAACTCCGCCCGTGTTTAGTACCATGCGTAATTGGTCAGTATAGAAACCAGGAAAGGAGAAGCTGAGACGCTCAGTGCTCAACGGGGGCATTGGACAAAATGCCAAACAGTCGCAAATTGCAAAAATTCATTATTTTTAAGAAATTCATAAGAATCGCTAAAAGGGAGTAAATTCTATGACCCGACGTAGTATAGGTGGACTTCTCGGCTGAAATAAAAGTGAATGACTTAGGTTTTGGGAGCAACAAAGGTGGGTCAAACGTATGTTTTTTGAATTTTTAAATTTGTCATTGGCCTTCACATTCTATGACGACACGCAGATTAAAATATATGCACGTATTTAAAAAATATCCTGTGTATATAAACTTAAATTGTAAGTATCTTAAAAGATAATTATTGTTATTACATTATGGCATTGATTGGAATCTGATATTTCAGATATTTGATGTCTCCTTATTTATGGATCAATTCACGTCAAAACTTTTTTACTTGCCAAAGCTCGGACTAAGTTGACAATTGGAGTAACGTTTCAAAGTTCTCAGCTATCTATAACTTGGACGGTAGTATCTAAAATCTATAATTTTCTTCCAATCAATACTTGGTTCACTGTCAGTGCAAGTGTGTAAGTTTTTATTCAACAAACCTATTATTTAATGTTTGTATTGACAGGAGTGTTTTATGGTATTAATTTTTATTTTGCATACATACGTATTATTCCTCATTTTCAGAAGTTTTTGCCTTAAATTAAAATACTATTACAGTAGTATTACTTTAACATGACATTATGGAAATAGAGAAAATTATATTTAAATATATCTAAATATAAATGATATGCCATTTTGTATACTCTGTTAATATCATTTGCCATTTGCGCGTGACTGTACTTATTAATCCTTTGTCAGCCGGGAATTATCACCCCGCGGGGATTAATCCCTGTCCCCTTTTGTGATATAATTTAGCGGTATTTGCTTACAATTAATATACATAAGGTTTTGGCGCCTGTAATCAATTAAGGTAATGTAATGCAAAACCGACCTATATCCCAACAAATAGGAAGGCGTTAAATGGATATGCATAGCAACAGCTAAAATTGTAAATTATCTTAAAACGTGATTTTTTTATGTGGAGTACGTGAATTTTTATTAATAACGTATATATTGAAAACAATAGAAAGTTCGCTATACAGGGTGTCTGGAAATTCCTATTACAACCTTCAGGTGCAAATTGTGCATGCAAAAGTAGGGAAAGAGCCCGTATAGAGATTTGTCCTCAAATATTTTCAAATGGAAGCGTTTTTCAAAGGGTCCGCCCCTTTGAGGACTGTACCCGAAAACTAACTTTTAATTAACATCTCAGAGACCTTCGACTTTGGGGACTTTGTACACATATTGATACAAGCTGTGTTTTACATTTAAAAAAAAATCATGACAAGTAAATTGATTGCACTGTTGCCAACAACAAACAAAATGCAGTAGGTAAAACGGTAGAACGGCCTTGGGTAATATACAGTGGCAACCTCGATAGTTGCTGTTAAAATACTTACTGTTGTTACGCGTGCCTGCTAATATTGAGCTATGTTTTAACGTTTCTGATTATTGATTTTACAAATAATTGAGTAGACAAACACTATCCTTTGTGTTGTGTTGGAGAGCACACGTCAAGATCTTATAAATCACCACTAGCACCTTTGTGTCGGCTGTGTTTTCAATAGTGCGTGATTCCATGCCAAAAGGAGCCCAAGCATGCATCGATAATAGTGAATTGTAGAATTGTACGTGGAAAACTTTTGTTTGTTCCGGAAATTTAACCATTTAACACGTTTAACATGTAACAACACGTTTTATAAGAAAAATAATAGAAACCATTCAATATCTTCTCTTTAGAATGATCTATATTTTTTCCATTACAATAAAAAAATATTAAGAGTAATATTTTTAAAAAGCCATTTTAAACTTTTCGTGAATTTTTATTATTAATATAGGAGGGGGGAACGTTTTTTGTATTAATGTTTCGTCCTTTTATTTAAACTTAAAAAGAATTTCAGCACTTCACAAGCTGCAGTTTTAATTTTAGGCTACTATAATAGAGTAACTTGGCTATTGTTAAATATTATTTAAAATCTGGCTTCAAAATTTCAGTGCTAATACATAAATTTCCCTGTTTGGAATGTTATGATATATAAATCATTTTACAACGCGAAAAATTGATTTAATAGATCTTTTATATCCATGTAAAGCTTAGTCAAGATTTATTTATAGTGACAGGTCAAGATATACCTTGATTAACGTGGGTAGCGTAAGTACGCGATATAAATTGTTCCACAGCATCTTATAATATTATTTTTATGTATAGCTAAGTTGTTAATCGACGATATCAAATCAGCAGCTTGGGTGTAACGAGGCATTTATTTTGTTTTACGTTAGGCTTTCAAATAAATTGGTCTGTTTGATTAATGGGGCACACAATCAGTACTAGTTCACTTATTTGTACAATAACAATAATAAAAAAGTATGTAACAAATTTACATAAAATAATTCCCATCCTATCGTATTTTTCATTACCGCGTTTTTATCTAATCCCTGCGTTTTATCAAAAGATACTATCCAGGGTATATCGAAATACTCATCCGCCGCACATACACGTAAAGTAAAAAATCGGCAGCTACTGGAAGCGGCTGGAATCTCCCCACTCGGTGGATCTTTGAAGCCGAAAAGAGCATTAAATTGTGTGACAAAACGGCACTAAAAGTAATCCGATCTCAAACAAAACCTTTTCAGATCTTCTGGGGCACTAAAGAAATGCACATGCAAAGTTTCATTCAAATACGTTCAGTAGTTTCGGCGCTATCGTGCTAACACACATACGCACACACAGACATTTTTCAAAAACCACTTTTTTGGGTTCCTAGGACCTCAAAACGTAAAGATTTAATGTTATCTCAATTTTCGTTTTTGAACCAATTTTAATAACCTCTCACAATTTTATTGTGGAGAGGTTAAAAAGTTGCTATGGACGTTCCTAACGGAGCTCTGAATGTTCGCGGTGTGTTTGAGTTTAAGAATCAGGGAAATAAAATGGGGTTTTTCATATTTCCAAACATAATAGTCCAGGTGAATGAAATAATAGAAATTTTAACAAAAAAATACAAATAATTTTTATTGTGCGCTATTTGTTGATAGAAATTGGATAAATATATGACAAAAATTTGGATTGATGAGTGTTTCCAATAGATTTCTTTAGTATTTATCGAGGTATTTATGGTGTGATTAATATGAAGTAAAATTTGATAAGAGAATCGAAAAGAGCAGAAATATAATACATCATTCGAAACGAAGAAAATGTTCTTCTACGTTAATTGATAAGGGAAAGTATAATAGTTATCTACGTGTTCGAGTGAAGTTGTGCGGGTAGTTCTTCAAAAGGTAAACTTTAATTCATATAAATGAGAATTGAAAGGTACAACATTTTATTTCTTTATTATTTTTATATTGAAACAATATTTATAAACTACCCAGGTTTATTTATTTAACAACAATAAAACGTACGTCCTTTTCAAATTTTAAAATTTTCTTTAGATTATAGGCATGTCAAAATACTATTAAGCTATGCTGTTGTTCTTCAGTTCAGCCAAAAAGCCAAGGAGCATGTTAATTTGCTTATAACGAAAAAAATTATAATGAAACAAATCGTTTTTATTAAAGAAAATAAGTGTTTATTTTTTAGTATTACCGAAAAATATGTGAAAATCTAATACCTGAGTGGAGCGTGCGTAGGTGGTTTACTGTACATATCTGTCGATATGTGAAGTAAAGCAACGTCAGGCGCGTTTAGTACTTAGATGGGTGACTGTTTCAGTTGTTATAGTATGTACTTCGTGTCATGAAATTTGCCAAATAAATCCGTCTTTTAGCTCGCCTTGTCAAATTGGAAAAATTTGTCCGTGTATCTTAGATGATCCAAAACCACAATTTTTCAAAATATTTCCCGAGAAAATCTTTAATTCGATGACTCCTAAAGATGCCTAAAATAATGTCGAACCATTTAAAACATTCAATTTCCCTATTTTACAGCTCAACTTCTTAAAATAAAAACTTTAAAATTATAGCACTTGTATATTGTCAAACTACCCATAAGACTCTTTGCACACCCCCGGTATAAAAATTTTTACAAGCCATTCTTCGTTCAATCTAAATATCTATTGAGTATTGCATCTTAAATAATAAATTATCGTCCAATTTTTCTACACGACATTCTACAGCTCTTCATCAATATTTATTTCCGTTCCTTCAACATATGCGTATCTGCACAAATGTTTTATATCAAATCTACAGTCCGCAGCACATATACATTATGCTATCAAAATTTATTTCCGTTCGTTCAGATCGCGGCACTTAGTTAAGAGCTCACCTGCGGAATAGTATTACGAGGGTGTGTCGAAAATTAGTACAATAAATTCGGACAATTTATCAAATATCTTCCAAAGTAAAACCGATTCAGATTTCATTTAAAAAACGAAAGATTTGTAATTTTAAGACCTACACGACAATATAATTTCCAATTCGAAATTCAATCGATTTCTCCTTTATGATGCAATATTGCGCAATCCTAGCTCGCGTTGACTGGCCGGGGACATATCCAGCTTTAGACCGTGTCCGCACTGACTGGGCGGGGACTTATCCAGCTTACAAGAAAGCGATTGTGCGGGACTCACGGTGCACGACAAAAACAACAGTAACGATAGTATAAATGACCGCGCGTGGAAAATCTTGGGCAAGTCAATTCCGATTCGCGTTCTACAATCTACAACCGATCTCGACTTCTTCCTTGGTAGCTCCAAGTAAAAAACGACAAATCTCTCTGCCCTAGCGCATCTAATTTTAAGTGAATTTTCAAACTATTATAATCGGCACCTTCGCCAAAAAAGTGAATTTTACAAACCTTCTGATAAAATAAAAAATCGAGTTAATTTTTTAAATTTTTCCTAAACTTTCGCTGCTGAAAAGTTAACTTATTTTGCAATCTATTTTGAGTTAATTTTAAGTGTACTAAACCCTGTGCAGTGTTATTTAAACAAATATTCTAATTTAGTTTTAAATCAGTGTGCTATTTCAAGAAGTAATATACAGGGTGGTGCAAAAATACCCTGCCACAAATAACAAAAAGTATTTTTTCGAACTCTTAACTAAGTATAAGTGCCCCCATAGCATATACAGGGTGAAGCCTTTGACCCTTGAACAAAAATTAAGAGTTGAATTTTCAAATACACTTTGGTATGGTATAAGGTTTTTAAGTAAGCATTTTGACTTTTTGGCATACATTTGGGTTTAGTAAGAGGCACATTTTTTACTAAATGTGATGAATACTGGTTTGTAGTAATTTAAAATAAAACAGACAGATTTAAGTAATCAGACAATTTTCATTATTTTAGTTTTATTCGAAATGTAATTGCGAAGACTGTATTTTTATTTTAGTGATATAACAAATACAACCGGCAATACTCAAGATAAAAGGTGAAAAAGTGCGCCTCAAAAAAATATTTAAAAAGATATTCCGTTGAGACTGACAATACTGTTACGTATTTACGCCACCCAGTAAACACCCTGAACTTAGGTTCAATAATTGCAACGCGATTTCACTAACCACTGATTTATTTCTCACTAAATAAATGTCTGTAATTAGTCCTTATGATAACACACTAATTATAACTTTTATCTACTATAGACACTACTATAATTCACAACTTGTTACTATTCTTTTTCTTATCTGATCACTTGACTCATCTCAGAACTGTACTGAACTGGCTATTCGACGCGCTGGTCCCGCTTCTTATATACTCCGTGGCGCTAGTTCTCGATTCGTCTATTTCACTCCAGGCTGTTCCGGACGATTTCTCTTTTCTAGTATACTCTATGTGGAAGCGCCATTGTAAGAGGGTTACATGCGTTGTTGCTATAAAAAGTCGTGGCCTACACAAAATCTCCGTGGATACGACTTTATTAGTATTCCCACTTACGAATTTTTTATGGTAACATAGTGGCACTTTTGTAGATATACTCAAAGAATGTGATTATTAAAGAGACATGCAGTAGTATATTTTACATGGTGATACCATTATCCAAAAAACGGTAAAATTGCAGAAACGCCCCTTTGAGTTAACAGAGCAGCCTAACAATATTAATAAACACCATAAAATAAATAATAAATAAAAATAAAATAATTATTGTTATACGATTAAATATTTTTATAGCTTTTTACTAATAACAAGAGTATTAGGAAATTAATAAATACTTTCTTGGTAAACTTGTCTCTCGGCCTGTTGGTAATATGGCAAACTTCATGTGTTCAGAGGATATCTGAACGATTTATTGCTGAGATAACAAATCTGTACATGCAAATAACAATATTGATGGTACTAAATCAGAAATTTTTGCTTTGTTTCGTGGCGTCCTCCATACTTTTCGTTTTCTTTATTGTTCTGTCCTTGCACTTCCAAAACTATCGAAACCTGTTAGTGCTTAATCCGTCATATTTATGTCATATTTGAGGATTTCCACCAGTGTCGTGTAGCATATATTATAAAATGTATCAAAATGATTTTGTAATTAAAAATTTTAGTTTTTCAGTTATTGCTTCACCAGACTCGATTATCATTATTGCATTACATGTATTTGTACTTAACGCAGAAATACTGTCATCATTTTCATCTAACAATATCGCTCGTAGTAGACCTTCGCAGTTTTCCAAATGAAATCAGTTGGAGTTCGTGTGCATATCTTGCAACATGCACACACCCATATATTTGGCAAGTATTAAAGAGGTTAGTAAGTCAAGGCGCAAGGTCAGGTGCAATTAAATTATTTATATTATGCGGTTGTTGATAATATAAGCGGGCAATGGGCGGTTATTTTAGTACTGAAGTTTTTATGGCAATTTTTTTTCTAAAACTAATGCTAAACTTCCGCAATCCTTCTACCAAAGTACCGATGTTGACCTCACTTAAATATATTTTAAATATTTCATATTATTGTTATCTGACTGTTGGTATTTGTCGTAAACAGGTTGTATGTAATGACTTGAGATATCAGTAACGATTTTGATATAATGGGTGTTATTGTAAATGCCAAACTGCCTTCGCTGCATATGTTGAGACGTTTCAGTGAGGAATTTAACGAATTTATATAGATTTTTTTGAACACTTTACACAGTTGTATTTGGGGTTGTGCTTTTGACTTGGCAAATTCGTTCACATCATACTATGATCGGTCATTGATCATATTTTTGTCAAATATTCTTAAAATAAAATACGTGATATCTTAGAGTACTGACGATTTAACCTAACTTACCCATACACCAAGTCACAGCCCTCCAAAGGTTCCGCTAAAATTTCTAAAAAAATCAATATTTTAGAAACTGACTTAAAAGGTTCCAATTTTTATTTAATTTTGGAATTTTTTGTATAGGTACTTTTGTCACTTGATAGTTTTTGGGGAAAAAATTGCATTGTTGTTTCTTTTTATATATGAAGCAAATAAAACCTTGGTTATCATTTATAAGTTATCATTTACAATTTTTCATCGATTTAAAAAAAATCGACAAAACAGCATCTAGCTATGTTGATTAAACATATATAAGTAAACACATAAATTATTACCTATTTAGTGATTATCTTGTCTTCTAATAAAAAGGTATGCTAAAATCACGCCACGGTAGCTCAGTCGCTAGAGTACGTTATATGGTAAATTCGCTTTGGTGTGACTGCTGTGTTCGATCCCTCACTGTTCAGGAGGAACTTCACATCAACGATAAGTCCCAATTTGGCTTCAGGAAGGACATGAGCACGGTGCAACAAGTCGTTAGGATAGTTAAAGACATCAAAGTGCAATACAACCTGGGGAAGAGCGCCAACATGGTGCTCCTCGATATTGAGAAGGCGTTCGACGGGTAGATCCCTGCAGGTTCGAGTGAATAACAAACTCTCAATACGGGACATTTGCGCGGGAGTCCCGCAAGGATCGTTCCTGTCACCAAAGTTGTAAAACCTGTATGTCTCCGTCTTCCCAGAGCTCTCGAGTACGAAGCTGGCCAAGTACGCAGACCTCGACGTAGACGACACAGCCATGTAGGCGCATTCACACAACGCCCAATCCGCGAATATGCTGCTGAAGGCGCACATGACCCGTGCTGCGGCGTATTACGACAAGTAGAAGATTCGGGTAAACGCTGAGAAGTCTGAGGCGATAGTCTTCACGCGCCGTTTCACTGAAAACAAAATCATGACACCAATTTCGATCCGGGAAAACAAAAGTCCAACCAAGAGGTGCATGCAGTGGGAATCAGACTGGACCAGCGACTGACGCGTAACACACATGTAAATGGGACAGTACGGACGGTCTACTCCCTGTCCAGGATCCTGTATCCTCTTATGGTCAGGGGTAGCAGACTTAACCGACAAAATAAAACATTATCGTATACGATGGTGGCCAGGCCATGCATCACATACGCGGCGACGGCGTGGTGCAGCACGTCGACCACGACAATGAGAAAACTAAAAGTGATCGAGCACAAATTTTTGCACCTCATATCAAATTCTCCTCCCTCAGACGCACTTTGTCACGACATTATCCCAATAGCGGACTACGTCCGGAACATTTCTTACAAATTGTACCCTTTCAAACTGGGCGCTAGTCCGCTAACAAGAAATATAACACAAATTAGACAGCATAATGCCCCATTTCGAACAATACACATATCCTACCGTACCAGACGTTACCGATCTTTCGGCAACCCCTGTAGCCAAACTTTTACCTATTTCAGCTATAACCTCCGCTTACCCTATCCAACTTTACTGATATTTCATACCTTTGCATCTTTAAATCTTTTCTGCCCCCTCTTTCTTTTGGTGTGTTTCTTTTTGTTCCATTTGTCTCTTGTTTTCTTTTTGTACATTTTTGTATCTAAATTCATTTTCCACCAAAATACTACCAAAAACCAAAATTTTCGGAAAACCAACCAACATGATAACGACGTAACAACCACTAACATCAAGTATGTAAACGATTTATAGGAATCATTTAATTAGATGTCTGTAACATTCCTGTTATTTGGAATCTCGGTTATTTTTTTTTCATGAACTATCATTACAAGTATTATTGATATGATACATCAATTCAGAGCAGTAAAAAGGAAATATATCTCTTGAAGCTAGTGATGATAATTGCGTAATATATATTGTATGCGACTGCTTATAAATAGATACCTACAGGCATTATGCTGGGAGTACCATTCAACGCTCGTGAGAACGCTTTTAAAGAAGTTGTTAAAAACGTAAAGGGTATATGAGTACGAAGCTAAATACAGAGAAATGTAAAATATTGTTTTAATTTAAGACCGGTGTGAAATCATCCACAACCACATTCTGATGTAGGACTATAATCGATAAAGTCGTGGCAATGAAATAATACGAACTATTTTACCTGGTTTTAATTTAATTACATACAGTAATTTCTTGTCTCTTAACTAATGTAAAAAATCTAAAATTTCACGAAATTTGCTTGTTTTAAAAATGAACATTTTTTATAAAGAGGATAAGTAAGTCTTACATTAAATGGTTCTAAAATTTAAAAAATTCGTGATTTTCTAAATAATTGCTGATGCGTCAAAATTTTAACGTAGACTTGTTACTAATAGAGCAGTGGATGATTTCTAGTTGTTGAAATCATTCGTCAGCCCGTCTAAGGGGGTGAAGTGAGGGATGAAACGTATAATAAATCGTAACTTTTTAAGCGGTTATTGATGCGTCAAAATTTTAACGTGGATCTGTTATCAATACAGTACTAGACAGTTTCTAGGTATCGAAATCATTTGTCAGAGGATTTGAGAGGGTGAGAAGGGATAAAAACTGTATATATCAATAAACAAATTAAAAGATAATTAATCTGTAAAAATATTTATGCAGTGACGTTACAAATAAGTCATTCGTCAGGTCGTGTTAGAGGGTGTGAAAGGGTGCAATTTGTTAATAATGGATAAAAACTTTAATAGTCCTTGAATTGTAAAGTCTTTAATTAGCACTTGTCTTAAATAATTTTATTAATTGTCTTTAAGTGCTAAAATCATTCGTCATCCCGTCTAAGGGGGCGAAACGGGGGGATGAAATATTTAAAAAATTGTAGCCTTTCAAATAATTGTTGATGCGCCAAAATTTTAACGTAGACTTGTTACTAATAGAGCAGTGGATCGTTTCTAGTTCATCATTCGTCAGCCCGTTTAAGGGGATGCAAGGGGGTGAAATATTTAAAAAATCGTATCTTTTCAAATAATTGTTGATGCATCAAAATTTTAACGTAGACTTGTTGCTAATAGAGCAGTGGATTGTTTCTAGTTGTTGAAATCATTCGTCAGCCCGTCTAAGGGGGTGAAGCGAGGGGATGAAACGTATAATAAATCGTAACTTTCTAAGCGGTTGTTGATGCGTCAAAATTTTAACGTGGACCTATTGCCAGTACAGTACTTGACAGTTTCTAGGTATCGAAATCATTTGTCAGGGGGTATAAGAGGGTGAGAAGGGGTAAAAACGATATATATCAATAAACAAATTAAAAGATAACTAATCTGTAAAAATATTTATGCAGTGACGTTACAAATAATAAAATAAGCTATTGCAGTTAACAGAGTCATTCGTCAGGTCGTGTTAGAGGGTGTGAAAGGGTGAAATTTGTTAATAATCGATAAAAACTTTAATAGTCCTTGAATTGTAAAGTCTTTAATTAGCACTTGTCACAAATATTTTTATTAATTATTTTTAAGTGCTTAAATCATTCATCAGCCCGTCTAAGGGGGTGAAACGAGGATATGAAATATTGAAAAAATTTTCATCCCCTTAGACGGGCTGATGAATGATTTCAACAACTAGAAAATATCCACTGCTCTATTAGTAACAAGTCTAAGTTAAAATTTTGACGCATCAACAATTATTTAAAAAGCTACGATTTTTTAAATATTTCATCCCCTTGCATCCCCTTAGACGGGCTGACGAATGATTTCAACAACCAGAAATCATCCACTGCTCTATTAGTAACAAGTCTACGTTAAAATTTTGATGCATCAACAATTATTTGAAAAGCTACGATTTTTTAAATATTTCATCCCCTTGCATCCCCTTAGACGGGCTGACGAATGATTTCAACAACTAGAAACGATCCACTGCTCTATTAGTAACAAGTCTACGTTAAAATTTTTACGCATCAACAATTATTTGAAAAGCTACAATTTTTTTAATATTTCATCCCCTCGTTTCACCCCCTTAGACGGGCTGACGAATGATTTTAGCACTTAAAAACAATTAATAAAATTATTTATGACAAGTGCTAATTAAAGACTTTACAATTCAAGGACTATTAAAGTTTTTATCCATTATTAACAAATTTCACCCTTTCACACCCTCTAACACGACCTGACGAATGACTCTGTTAGCTGCAATAGCTTATTTTATTATTTGCAACGTCACTGCATAAATATTTTTACAAATTAATTATCTTTTGATTTGTTTATTGATATATACCGTTTTTACCCCTTCTCACCCTCTCAAACCCTCTGACAAATGATTTCGATACCTAGAAATTGTCTAGTACTGTATTGGTAACAGATCCACGTTAAAATATTGACGCATCAATAACCGCTTAGAAAGTTACGATTTATTATACGTTTCATCCCTCACTTCACCCCCTTAGACGGGCTGACGAATGATTTCAACAACTAGAAACAATCCACTGCTCTATTAGTAACCAGTCTACGTTAAAATTTTGATGCATCAACAATTATTTGAAAAGCTACGATTTTTTAAATATTTCATCCCCTTGCATCCCCTTAGACGGACTGACGAATGATTTCAACAACTAGAAACGATCCACTACTCTATTAGTAACAAGTCTACGTTAAAATTTTGACGCATCAGCAATTATTTAGAAAATCACGAATTTTTTAAATTTTAGAACCATTTAATGTAAGACTTACTTATCCTCTTTATAAAAAAATGTTCATTTTTAAAACAAGCAAATTTCGTGAAATTTTAGATTTTTTACATTAGTTAAGAGACAAGAAATTACTGTATGTAATTAAATTAAAACCAGGTAAAATAGTTCGTATTATTTCATTGCCACGACTTTATCGATTATAGTCCTACATCAGAATGTGGTTGTGGATGATTTCACACCGGTTAATTTAAGTACGCTTTTCAGTATATTCGTAATGCCCTTGGCTTGAACTTTATGTACTCATCTCGTTGTAAAAGACCCTGAATTTATAAAAGAAATATACATACGATTGGTATTTAGGCGTTATCTGATTTCATTCTGGCTGAATCAGTCTTTATCTTTAAATTTAGTAGCTTAATCAGCACAGCTGTACGATGTTACCACACCTTCCTCTTTAATATATCCCCATTTTTTTGTTAATATATCGATGTGTGTAAATTATTGGTTTATCTAAAAAAATAATCTAGTAGTGTATTTCAAAAATTTCCTAGGCATCTGTACTTCATCCGCAATGTTAAGAATTTTTCATTACCGTATCAGCTTGTTTGTCCCGAAATACAGAAGATGTTGCTTTAAAGACAAGTTGTAATTAACTGTTAGACATAAGAATAATATGAAGTTCGTTGCAATTGAGGTACACTACGATGAAATTTTACACAATATTTACGAAAAAATTATTTAATTTTGTCCCTCAACGGTAATCGTCTTTTTTATATTGGAAGTTTTTTTCGTATCGCTAGACATACAAAAATATAATCACAGCCAAAAACTCCTACAAGTTATTCCAATTCCAGTTTCATTCCAATAAATTCCAGTGATTTCGCAAATTCCGGTGGTCCAATGTAATCCCGCCAGTTCCAAAATAATCCAGATAATTCCAAATTGATCTAGATAATTCCAAATTAATCAAGGTAATTCCCTACAAGAAACTAATTCCAAATTAACCCAGGTAACTCCCTACAAGGAGCTAATTCCAAATAATTCCCCGACAATACGAAAGGATCCCGCACACTTCGTATGGAAAAACGGTTTCTGTCAAATTGGCTAATTTTCTTACATGTTGTAGACCTCCTAATTAAAAATGTCTATGAGCGCATCTTCCAAAAATTAACACTTTTGACATATAGTCAATCAAGAATTTTTTAGTTAATAATATTGTAAGGTTTCTTCAAATTTTATTTCTCAGGGAGACCGACAAATTTTTGCATTAAACAATTTATTAAATGTGTTCAATCTCACTCAACATAATTTCATTTTTAACGACAACAGCAAACTACTTGATTTAGTTTTCTATGACAAAAATTGCAGCGTTGATCGGTCCATCGATCAGTTTGTTAATGAGGCTATTCATCATCCGACTTTGCATATCATTCTTCAGTTGAAGGATCATATTAATACGAAAAATAAGTCACCCTCATATAATAATAGTGATTACTGTTATAATTTTCGTAAAGCAAATTTTGCGTTGCTATATGAATTGATTGCTATTGACTGGCAATTTCTTGTAACTCGTTCCAATCTTGAAGATGACTTCTCACTTCTGTGATAAACTTTATTCTATTTTCGATTTTAAAACATTGAGGTCCAAAATAAAATCAGACAGTGATGCATCTTACAAGGATTATATAAGAACTACTGAAATATAAAAATGATCCCAGCAAATTTTGGTCTTTTATTAATGATAGAAAGAGATCCCCTAGCATACCTTCTCAAATGTTTTACAACGGGAGACAGCTTGTTGATTCTAATGAAGTTTCAAACGCTTTCGCAGATTTTTTCTGTAAATCATTTTTACCATCATTTAGGCCTACTAACCAATCCTTGAATGAGCAAATCGTAGACACGTCTATTCACGTACAAGAATTTGATGAGAGTGAAATTAAAAAGACCCAAACCTAAAGTGACTAATGGTCCTGACGCAATACCTGCTTTTCAGGCTGAAGGACTATGCTCACATTCTGGCGTACCCTCTAAAAGTCATATTCAACATGTGCATTCGTAACTGTGAGTTGCCTGTATTATGGAAACGTTCGAAAGTATGTCCTATATATAAAAAGGTGATAAGTTTGATAAATACTAGCAATTTTAGACCTATATCCATTATCTGCAATTGTTGTAAAGTTTTGGAAATCTTGCTGCATGATTTTCTATACCATCATGTATTCAACAAAATGTGTCTATCAACACGGTTTTATGAAGAGCCGATCTACTGCAACAAATCTGATCTGTGTTACTCAATTTATAGCTGAATCTATAGATTCGCAGACACAAACTGATGTTATTTACACAGATTTTTCGAAAGCATTTGATAGACTCGATTTTAGCATGCTACTTCACAAAATTTAAAATGTCATGAAATGTCGAGATTTTAAATTTGAGCGAAAGAAATTTTCTGTCTGTCTGTCGATCTGTCTTTTTTGTGCGCACGTTTACTGTGGAACCGTTGATGATATTAACTTGAAATTTGGTACGCTTATGTATTATAACGAGGTCTGGAACTAGATTATATTTTGATCAAATTCCGTTGAAAGGTTCGGGGGTAAATAGGCAAGAGTCCATAAAATTGCAATTTAGGGCATGTACGAAAAGTCAAGGTCTCAAAATCAGCCGCCACCCCACTATCACACCAATACCACCCCCACACTGTTATGAAAGGGAGTAAAAAATTAAATTGGGATTTAATGTGTATAAGACTTGGATACAAAATCTGGATGTGGAAGTAGTGATTTTAACCGTCTTTATGTTATAATATGTACGCATCAGAAAATTTAGATAATTACTAATGTCGGTGTGGCCAATCCAATTAAAATAATTACAAGCAGCTGGCACTTCCGCTTATACCGGAAGTCGATACCAACTTGCTTATTTCAAATGGAACACCCTATATACTAGGGTTTTCGAAAGGAGCATAAAATTCTGAGACGAAAATATGTAGCATATCATATACCTAAACCTAGCCGTTTCAGAGATATTTGAAATTTTATAGAAAATTTGACAGGTGCAACGGTTTGCAAGAACCGTTATAACTTTCTTCGTGTAAAAGATCCTCATTTGCTTCTTGTCAGGTAAAAAGAACACAAGGAGAACTACGTTCTACATTACAACTGAAATAAATTCAATAATATCATACCAAATGTTCCGTTTTTCGCGTTACATTTTGTCAACTTCAAACCGCGAAAACTTGTTTAGGTCAAATGGAACACCCTGTACTTTTTTACATCAAGTTGTATAAAATCGAATTCCCTTTTTTCTGATATTAGCATTGTGGGGGTTAAAGTTACAACTTTTTGTAATATTTGCGATTTTATTAGAAATTCATGAATTGTTGTAATCATTTCATCAAAATAGCCATGATTAGAAACAATCAGTCATTATCTTATGTCAAAAAATGCCAGCACGTTTAAATTATACCAATGAAAACTTTTTAAATTTGTTTATTACTTATGGAGAATGTGATAAAGTAATATTAAGAACTTGCAGCACATTTGCTACTCGATATCCACAAAAACGCAAAATAACATTAACATTGTAACATGCGTATTAATCGAATTGAGATATGGCATGAACTAAAATAGCAGAGTTAAGATCAATTTAAAATATTTTCAAAATTTTCTGATGCGTACTTTTTTCTATATCGATCGATTCAGGTCCCGGTGAGACACCCTGTATATTCTTACTAATCTGTATTCTTGTTCTCTTAATGCATAGTTGATATTTGACATGTTTAATATTTTATCTTTTTCTTTTTATCTTTCTTGTTGTACAGAGATTAGTGTTTTTGTTTTTTCTTATCTTCCTGTTCTGTAATTGGGTTTTTTACCTGTAGAACAGTGTACTATTAATAATAATAATAAATATAATAAATAACACCACAGGTAATTACGACTCCCTTTATCCCGGAAGGCTCTAGAAGAGCCTTGTGTGAGAGGGGGCTACACATTTAGAGACAAGGGACACACACATCCAATATCCGTGTATAGTGGAAAAATCCCTCTCACAGTATTTTCCACTTCCACGACCGGGGATCGAACCCGGAACTTTTGGGTGAGAGGCTAGTGCGCTCACCTCTCGACCACCAGTCATACAACCAGTCATTATAAATAAATTACTAAAATAACTAGCTAAATGGTACTCATTGTTAATATAATTTAAACTGACACTGAATGGTCCATAAACTAATAATAGTTGGTCAAAATAGAAAATATACGAAAATGATATTATGTAATTCGCTTTTATTAACTTATCTGTTGACAACTAATTACAAGTCTGGTGGGTAGTAAAAACATATTGAAAAAACATAGAAAAACAAAAATAAATATTTATCTCTCGACTTCTATTGTTATAAACCAGCATTAAAAATGTTTTTCTTAAAATGTTTTCTTAACCACCTCTCAAGTTACCGAAGTAACCCCCTGGAAGATCTCAAGGATCTTGTGCTAGGTCAAGAGAGACGAGGCTCTATAGTTTAATGTGGACTCCGAACCACTCTTGGGGCAATTTTTTTTTTAATGAAAAATTGTTTCGCCTTGCGGGAATCGATCCCACTTCGCTAGGCAACTCAGTTTGCTAGCCAGACGCTTTAACACACTGAGCTACCGTCCCCTCTATTATTATTACAAATCATGGAAAACCTGGAAAAGTCGGAGAAATTAAATTGGAAGAATTGTTATGAACTCTGCCATGGTTAACATGAAATACAGAATAAGGGAAATTGGTCAAAAGGGCGTTCCATGAATATGCACTGTTCTTGGCGAATGCGCCGACCACACCAAATTCGAATATTTCATCGTTTTCAGATTAAAGGCAAGGCGTTAAAAGCAAAATGTTTATAACTTGATGTCACAGGTTTTCAAAAATTATTGATTGAAAAGTTCCTAATCTTAATAATATAATAGTATAGTAATAGTATTGTTTCTGCTTCAGGTGTTTATGCATATTTATATAGGGTGGTCTATTAGTGCAAGCTCCTCTCAGTATCTGGCTTATTATAAGAAATGTGAAAATATGTTAAATAAAATTTACAAGGACTTACTTTGTTGCGTATTTCTAAAATACTGCGAAATATACAGGGTGTTTCTAGATAGTCTAATTTTTTTTATATATTGGGTATATGGGTTCAATTGTTTAGTGTCCCGATCAGCAGAGCTGTGACCAGTACTCAATGAAAGTACTGGGAGTAACCAGTAAGCAGTATCAAACATTTTTTTTTATTTGCAGTATTAAGTACCAGTATATTTCAAAACTACTTGAAGTATTGAGTAATGTACTTAAAATTAAACATTTGCAGTAGCAGTATTAAGTAAAGTACTCTTCAAGTATTTTCAGTATTTTAAATACTTAGAGTATTTCATAAATACTTGCAGTACTTTCAAGTACTGCAAGTACTTTACTTTTAGCAGTAACCTCAGTGATTTACATATTTTAAATTACTTGCAGTATATTTATAAGTACTTTTTTAAAAGCAGTATAAGTACTTGGAGTAGTTTTATTATCACTGGGAGTACTTTGTAGTACTGGGAGTGCTTTCTACTACTGGGAGTACTTTCTACTACTGGGAGTACATTAGTAAAATACTTGCAGTACATTATGATTTTGCAGTACTTTTTTTAGGTAACAAGTAATACTTCATCAAAAATTGCAGAAAATAAGCACCCAGTACAAGTACATTGCAAATGCACTGGAAGTTTACAATACCAGTACAGAAATATTAAAAGTACTTAAAGTAAAGTACTTAGAGTACCTAGACTACTGAAGTACAAATTTGCAGTACATTTTTGTACTGAAGTACTCAGCTCTGCCGATCAGTATACAAATTTCATGTAAAAATGATACCTTGCTCGAGAGTCTTTAAAATGCTCGCGAGTTTTTAAAGTGCTCGCAAGCCTTTATAGTGGAGCAGATCTGGCTTTGAAATAAGGAAACGTCCGATCGTGATTTTTTTGCCAATAATAGAGGTCCCACCAACATTTCGACACATATGTGCCACGGGTGTCAAAATGGGAAGGGGAAAGGAGGCAACGACATATTAAATGTATGGGAAAACTGTTTTTTGAATATAACTCGGCGGCTTTTGATCTGACGAAAAAAAATCTTCAGACCAAAAATGAAGAGCTCATGAAAATAAGAAAATTTTGTTCCCAACCTCATCGACATCAGACCATTGATTCCCGAAATATCGCGAATTCAAGGTGCAAAAATTAAAGAAATTGAATTCATTTTTTATTATGAAGGAGAGGAGTTGAGGACTCATTTTTTTTTAAATAAAAGGGTATTGGCAGATATTTTGTTGGGCAGGAGGCTGGGAGCGGTGAGGTAATTGGAAGGGGAGGGAGAGGGGAAAACGAAAATATTTCACATGCTGATAACTCCCCATGTAATTAATGGACTTATCGCGATCAGACCTACGTACATTTTTTTATTTGCTGCAAGATAGCACTCGCATAAAACGATTTTTTTCGTAAACAAACGTTTGGTGCGCGAAATAAAAATTGCACGTTTTTTCAAACAGTTTTTTTGCCTCCTCTATCTCCCTTCTTAATAATTTTGTCGCGATCTGGCTGGGTGGAAATTAAATGTTAATAAAAAAGCTATCAAGTGGCGAAAAAGACTTTTTCTGTTGGACAGAAATATTATTTGATAAGATTTTAAGCCTATAACTTATGTACCAAAGTAAACGTTAATTTATTTTAATCCGCGGATTTATATGTATTGCGAGATAAGCCGAAAAAACGCTAGACATCAGTGTTTTTTACTTGCGTTCACAGCAAGCAAGAAGAAAGAAGTTCTAGCCTTGTTTGTGTAATAAATTTCGTGGTAGCGGAGCGGCGGTTTAATGTCATCGTCTCCGTGGTCTGCGAGCCCCAAGCAGCAGTACGCACCACTACAGAGCGAGCGGGGCCGGTCAACTCGCAATGCAGCGCCGCGCTTGCGCGCCCAACTCGTTGGTTCTTTGTTAGCTCAGTCAGACGCCGAATGCTGCACCTTCTGTTATGAATTTTGTGGTTCGCGACGCCGGCGGCCGTGTTTTGTGAATTGTGAACGTGTTTTTTGGTGATTTTACACTGTGGTAATGTGCCATTTGTATTGGATATGAAAGATATGGGACCCGATATGGTAAATTCCCACTTTAACATTAATTTAGTTACTGTAGTGGTTTGTTTACTTTTTTAAGCGACCAGAGGGGTGTGTTTCGAAGGATGTGCGCTATTGCGAGCGTAAACATAAACACCCAACCCCAATCCTCGCAACAATTTTATTCGCGGTTTATTTTCATTGTAGGAAGCCCTTTGCCGAGGTGTGTCGCGCTTTTGTTTTGTTTTAATTTTGATTCCGTCGAATCGGTGCAACAGGTTTTGAGTAGGCTTTGTTTCCTGTGCCAGGTAGCCATTTTCAAGGTGGGTTGGGGTGAGTTGGGCAAGTTCTTCAGTTGTTTTGTGGTGCGGTTACGGCTGTTGTTTACCTCGGAAATGGCTGAGATGTTATAATTGCCGCTACAGCATCTCTGTGTACCTTGCTAATGCTGAGCTTTTGCGACGTTGCCAAGACGGTCGGACCGGTGCTATTGCCCTGGCTTATTGTTTATGTTTGTCCACAGACCGTCTCAGGCCCTCATCGAGTCTCGGCATTATAAAAGATTTATTTTATGGTCGCGTTGCTCGGCGATCTCCAACTGTTTCTTTTGTTTTGGTCTCGATTGATTTTTATTTAGGTGTACACTGCGAGAGTATAATTAAACCCTAGTATAGGTACCTATTTATGCATAGTTTTACGAAGTCGTAATGGGCGATACTGTATCGATTTATTTGTTCGTTATTGATTTTTTTGGTCATAATATGGCGACTCTAGGTAGCACAACAGGTTTAGGACTTGCTTGCTGTTATAATCTCTTGCTTTTATATTTACGGTAGGTTTTGGAAAACCTCATTTCGTATAAATGACAGTGATTGACAGAAGCGATAATACTTCTGAGGTTGTGTTGAAAAATAAAGAATATAATCTTAAATTTAAATTCTCGTTCAAATTAGTTTGGGGGGCGGTAGCTCAGTGTGTTAAAGCGTCTGGCTAGAGGTGCCTAGCAAAGTGGGTTCGCTTCCCGCAAGGCGAAACAATTTTTCATTAAAAAAATTGCCCCAAGAATGGTTCGGAATTCACATTAAACTGTAGAGCATCGTATCGTCTCTCTTTACCTAGTACAAGATCCTTAAGATCTTCCAGGGGGTTACTTCGGGAACTTGAGAGGCGGTTAAGAAAACAAACAAACAAGCTGAGTTATATGAAATATTTTTGACTAATAAAACGTTGCCCAAATGTGTACTTAATAGAAGAAAATGGAGCGCAGGGGTACCTACTGTGTGAGTTAAAATCATTGAAAATACTACGTTTTAGTAATTTTGAAACGATTGACATTGAAAAAGTCATTTTAGGGCAAGAGTAAATAAGAGTCGTGACTTATCTACTAAATAAGTTATATGAAGCTTTTTTGACTAATAAAACGTTGCGCAAATATAAAATAATAGAAGAAATTGACGGGAAAGTGGAGCGAATAGGGGTGCTGGGTGGGTAAAAATGAGCGAGAATACGACGTTTTAAGGTCACTTTGAAGCGATTGGCATTGAAAAAGTCATTTTAGGGCAAGGGTAAATAAGAGTAGAGTCATGACAACATCATTTCAGGATAACGGATAATAAGCGTCATGACAAATTTGAATGTTTATTAGGGCACGACGGGATTCAAATAAAATCAATGAATTACAGTAATAAACAATCAAAATTATGCATGACTCTTGTTTACCATTGCCTAAAATGACTTTTTCAATGTTCATCGTTTCAAAGTGACCTAAAAACGTCGTATTTTCACTCGTTTTTACCCACCCAGCACCCCTATTCGCTCTACTTTCCCGTCAATTGCTTCGATTATTATACATTTGCGCAATGTTTTATTAGTCAAAAACGCTTCATATAACTATCTTATTAATGTATCTACAAAAAAACCTAAAAAATCGAGAAGTGGACAAACTGCAGAATGATCCTTGCTTGTTTCAGATGATATGCCAAATATATTTAAATTTTACTTACGTTTACTTTAGATACCAATTTCTTATTCTATAAGCGTTTACAAGTAATTAATTACTGACCTATTATAGGTAGTCAAAAATTAGGTTAATCGACCGTTTTCCACATTAGAATGTCTAAAGCTACCAAAGATCCTTCAGGAGTCAAAGTTCCTTGATGCCTTGGTTTCTAATTATTCTCCCATATTATATACCTATTATTTCTATCACGGTAGATTCCTCATTACTTTTTAACGAGCTTTTTAATCTCTACGTTATCTACATAATATACTATCCCACTTTGTTTGTTGCCATTTCATCTAGATTCTTGGATGTTATACCTAGTTCTCACATATGTAATGCGTTATTTTTATTATTTTATCTACAATTTTAGAACATATACAGTATGCTTTATTAATCAAAATATTTTTGTTGAAGAACATTTTGGTACTGCCGCTTCGGTATTTTGTTTGAAAATAAATAAATCGCACATACTTTTTATCTACGATCGTTTGTTTACCCTATAAATTGGTAATTGTCCTGTATACGAAATTGAATCCCACACAAACTGGAGAAAATGAGAATCAAACTTTGTAATACTTTTAAAAGCTTATTTTAAGGAAAAATCGTGTTGCAAACCACGTTAGCCTTTATTGGTCGTGCCTTGGGTCAAGTTAAAGATTCAGTAATTTCTTGTTAATGGAATCGGTCACATTGCCGATCTTTATTTCGTATTGTGCTAACAGTTTCATGAATCATTTTTGTTTATTCTGACTATTTTGGTAGAGAACAATGCTTAGCCGGATTGTTTTTTTATGAGATGCACGTGCGTGTTGTTTTGTTTAACCTTCATGATTTTTCATGCGTTGCATATAAATTTATGGCAGACGTCATTATCGAAAGCGATATCCGTTGATTTATTTTATGTTCGGTTTTCAATTAATTTTTTTGTTATACTTCGATTGCCGTCTACCTACGCCGTTTTCTTTCCTTGGTATTCGGGTTAATAACTCTGGAACCTATAAACATATGTCTATGACGTGCCGTTACGTCAGGCTGTTAATAATTCTAATTAGCTTCCTAGCGTTTATATATTAGAGCAAAAACTGGGCACGTACCCATGCCAAGTTGTTGGCCATGAATTTGGTTTAGTGAACTCGGGTACTTTGGACGGTATATCTTGTTAGCCGTTCAAGGACTTTTAGCTCGATTCGTAATAACCAAAAAATGGACGAATATGGAATATTAATGTTACACAGTCGCTGTGTGGTTAGGCAATAGATCTTGAGAAGTTTTCATCTACATCTACTACGCGTCATAAGTTTTAATACTGGGTATAGTGTATACGAGCACAATTGAAACCGTATAAAAACTAAAAGTCGGGGTCATTTTCCAGGATATCCACTTCTCACTTATACAAAAACTAAAAATACTGAAGGATTCTACGTTGTTCCAGGATTACAGTCCACATAATGTTATGTTGTGCAAACGAAGTTAAATACCGCAAATTAATTATTTAAAATGCCCATGTGTCAACAATGGGCCGCGTTCACCGTAATCGTCTTGTCACCCGTTAGTGGCACTGCTGCTCACAGGTTGACTAAAGTACATAACAAAATCACATTCACCAAAGATTTTCCTTGCCCTATAATTTCGAGACAAATTTAGCTGCGTTGCAATTTTCCTTTCGCATGCGACTTTCTTTTATTTCAACGACGACTTTCTTCAAAGATTTGTGATCTCATGCGACTTTTTGTCACATGACATTATTACAGTGCAACCACGCGAGTTAATACATTCGAGCCACGCATTTTCTATAACGCTTATTTTTTGCCTAATGCGACAATCACATTCACCAAAGATTTTCCTTCCCCTACAATTTCGGCACAAATTTAACTTCATTTTAATTTCCCTTTCGCATGCGACTTTCATCAGAGTTTCGTGGTCTCATGCGATATGCTTGTTGCTTATTAATATTATTATTATTCATTTGCACAATATTTCGTTGTCACCAAATGATTCATAACACAGTTTACTACATGACTGCAAAAAAAAAATCGCCAAAAAACGAGAAGTGGATATCCTGGAAATTTACCCAATAAAGAGATGCCAACTGTTTTTGCCGGCTTTCAGTTTACGGTTTCAATTGTGCTCGTATATACTATACCTCGGCGAGCATCCATAATTTATATACCGGGTGGCTCGCCGATAATATCTCAATCCTGTTTTTAAATGAAGGAAGAAAAATGCCTGCCGCTAAATACAATCTCTTACGTTAAATGTCTCAAACGCCCCTGTTTACTTTGGGTCATTTTGCTATGCAGTTTCTTCTAATGTTACACATGTTTGTTGATCATTTTTAATGGAATTGGCAGCTTGTTTGACGTTCATTGAGACTTTTTTCACTTAACTGGAGAATATTAATATTATATTTATAAACTTTCTTCCGATATGGAAAAATCTAGAAGATTTAAATCGGGGTTTTCGCGTTACACGAATTAATTCGGTTCCATAATTAATCCAAAGAAGAATATGAGGTAATTTTAGTCGATAAACATCTGAAGGATAGCGAGACTAAATTTAAAGAATTTTTGCGATTATCACGCTATCCGTTTAATTACGTATTGGAACTTATACAACATGATCTTATAACGATACCCTACAATCATGTGTGGTAGCCAATAACATTCACGGAAAAATTGGCAGTTACAATCAATCGATAAAGTTATCACTTTTATTTACACCTTGTGTAGTTTTCTTATCGCTTGTAGATTACCGCGAACCGCCAGTTTAATTAGCTTATATGGTTCATATTTTTTTTGTATTTAGTTATTTTTTTGGGGGCATTAGGCCTTTAACCATACATTCAACTGCTACTTCATAGGAAAATATTGAAGATCAGCAAAGGAGAAAAAAACAGAGACGCATGCTTTTCGCCCTGGGGTCTGTCAAGTTACAGACCCATCGTTACAAAAAGGTATTGTATTGGGTAAGTTTTGATCTCTTTACTCCACGGATCCGTTAGAATCTGGATTCATTAAATGAACTAAAGTAAGCGCCTGTACTCCTCGTACCTACTCTTAGTGCACAACACATGTGGCAGTGCCATATGATCTAATACAATTATCTAAATATTATATAGGAAAATTTACGTCGTTATAGTAATGACTATACTATATTTGTTTCAGGGTTAGCTATGCAATAATAAAAGTCAGGTAATACAATAGTATTCCGCGTTATTTTGTGGTTGCAATTAAAGATGCAGCGAATGGGCCAATTAAATGGTGATTGAAATTATGGTGTTAGCAATTGCTATGATGAGAACAAAACTTAATGTAAAACAGAGGACAATAATCATGTCATGTTCGAGCATTATAGAACTTAAGTGATACATGAGAATTAAAATCTCATAGAATGTTGGGGGAAATCTCCCTTAATTGATTACAAACGGCAACTACCGAATTGTATATGACTGTTCAACAATGTAATAAGGAGTAGATAGATGTAAATCAAATAGACCAGACGTCCCGGTTCAGTACGACGAAAAAGTAACCCCCTTATATATAAGCAAGGTCACGGGACAATTGACTCAGCACTAACCGCTGGCCTGTAAGGAATTATAGTGGTGGATCGTTATTAAACAATCATAGAAAACTAGGTATTCGCAGGTGAGAAATATATCACAATAATTTGAACTGTAAAATATTCTTATGAAATTTTATATATATAAAGGCACAAGGTAGGCCTTGGATAGTATATCAACTGAAGTATAATTGAAGTTAAAGTTGCTTGTCATTGCATAAACTCTGAAAATATAGTCTTAGGATATAAACAAGTTATTTATCAAACGTAAATCTCCCTAGTAAAACATTCAGCACGTGAACTTTTACCTAATCTTACTAAAATTAACAACTGAGTAACCTGTAATATAATTTTATACTATTTTTTTGTTGAAAATCGAAGCTAATATTTCATAAGAAATCTAATGTATCTTTAGTACCACAAATAAGTAAATTACCCGTATTCCCCCTAAACCAGAATGTAAACTCAATGTTAAATAATAAAGCAGATAAATAAACAGGTTATGATACTCAGATAGTTATGTCGGTGAGAGTGGCGTAGTGTAAACCGCGGGGTCGGCGGTGGACATGCGAGCGTAGTTACTTCGATGGTTCTAGACTCCCAAATCTTTAGTAGCCAAACTGGATTGATTAGTAGAAATAGTTGATGTACTTAGAGAACTAAGAGGGCTCGAGTATTGGATCGTCGACAAGCGTCCTGCAATTAGAATCTCTTAGCAAATTCAGAGGGTTCGAAAATCAACAACAAACATTCTCGATGATCCGTAATATACCATATGTCTATTTTACGAAGGCCTACTTTGCGATTTGTTCTTTTCATTTTTGCACAAGAGCGTATATCAAAGCCAACTGCGTTTTTTGAATTTTTTGATACACATTATGAACTTTCGTCCCTTTAACTTTTTATAACATATGGAAAAAAGTAATCATAGTACTAGGAGGCTATGATCGACAGAAGGAAGTCTCGCCATCGAAGGAGAATACAAAACGGGCGGAAATAATGACGAAAAAATTGAAATACCTGAAACAAATCGGATAAAGTAATTGAAAAGAGTCTAACCAGGAGGATGTACACACACGGCTCTTTTTTATTCAACGATACGGAATTAAAATGCGACTATGATGAATCAATAATTGAAAGAGATAACGTACAGCTACTCGCAAAATCAAAGACTAGAGTCGATAGAAAACGTCAATATTAATAGTAGGACTAGTAGGAAAGGAAAATAATTACAAAAGGATAGAAACATACCTACTAATGAAGTTAAAGAAGGAACCTAACACTACCACTGAAAAAGAAAGACACTAAAACTGAACAAGAAACTAAAAATAGACCATGCTACACGTGGATAGTAATAATTGAGTGGATCACAACGAACCAAGGATCAGGTACACTGAGAACCAACAAAAGATACTAATGACATTGCAATGATTTATACGTTACCGTAGACCGTGCTACACGTGGTTAGCAGTAACTGAGAGAATCATAACAAACCAAGGATCAAATTTGAATGAACTATGAAGATACTATAATGACATTGCAAAGATTTATACACTTACCGCAGACCATGCTACATATAGATATAGCAGTAATTGAGAAGATGTAAAGAAATTGCTTCAGATTATTGTAAATCTGCCGGACATAACCTATCCCTTTAACCTTATCCCCCACAGTCTCCTGCATTTTTTTAGGAATAACTTGCCATGTTATCTCATATTAGCACTAATTAAGAGATGCTAGGAGAGGTAGTCGCCTCTTGATTGTCATATGCGACGATACATAATAATTTCTTATCTATGACGATACAGGGAAATGTGTCGAAATGAAAAGGGAATACGTTTAAAAAAATGGTGAATCAAGAGGAAATTAATTTTCTTGTTGTAATAGAAAATTTAGAAAATCGCAAAATAAATCAGAAAAATAGAGGGACCACATGTAATAGGAAGAAAGATCCGTTCATTGAGTTAAAACTTGTTAAAATGTTTATATTAAACAGAGTATTGGGGGCGAGCGTAGGTGCGTCTTTACTATGTACATACTTCGGTATGCGATGTAAAGCAACGACAGGCGCAGTTAGTACTTGGATGGGTGACCATTCCAACGGAAACCGCGTCCTCGCCTCACACATCTTCCAGCGGCTTGTATATCAGTGTATACGCGGAAATAGGTCGACGTTAAATAAATGTATAAAAAAAAAGTATGACAGTAGTGTCTGTGACTGATCAAAAATAAGGATTTTCAAAATTGTACGACAAATAAATACAATACGCGTGACAAATGTCATACTCGATAATTTCAGAAGATTCGAGAACTGACGCCCAGATCGCGAATCCCGCTCATTAAAAAAATGTTACACAAACGAAAACAGTAATTTAATTTATAGTAATGGCAGCATAATTAACAATTAAAGCACTGGATTTGCAAAGGTCGCGCATAAACAACACGATTGCTACAACGTCCTCGTTTCCAGTATAAACAAGGTTTCTTCGTTAATTATTCAGTTTAACGTGAACAAGTTTGCAGTATCCATTATGTTTATGACATGGTTAAATTGAGGGCGATTAGTAATTATTAATAACTGAGGGTTGGAAATTGTATTCGGGTTGCTGGCAAACTCTCATAATTTCACTCAGGGCAATGTGAAGATACAGACATGAGGATTTAATAATAACTGAGATGAAAGAATTTACATATCCATAACTTTGTTGTGGGGGTTGGGAAATTATAATAATTAACAAGCGCCGTTACGGTCGGTGATATCACTCAGTTATGAAAATTTATATGTAGCGTATAAACAGGAGCCAATATCAGATTTATGCCTGCTATGGCACCGTCAACAAGACTGGCATTGGTAGATTTCGCCCTTATAACGGACGTTTAGGAGCTCGGTACGAATTTCTTAGATATAGTCGAGACAAGAATTCAAGCGATGCACGTCACAGATCGATTCTATAAATAAGTCAATACTGCTAAGAATCATGAAGCCCCATTAAACTACCTATTTCTGAAAAAAGCTTAATAACTGGGTGTCAAGAATTACTCTTTTTAACGTAATTAATGATTAAAAATTGTGTTAGTATTAAAATTTCTTTAATGAGATCACGCGTGACATGCATCGCTTGAATTCTTGCCTCGACTTTATGTATGTGGGCGTCAGTACCGATTCCAGGAGTGTGCAGAAGCACCAGTGTCGAGCTGCGTTGTATTTCAGTCCGTTTTTTCCTTTGAATCCGGTTCGTAATACAGACCATGGAATTGTTTTGTGTAGAGAGAATTTGTTTGTTTCCAGCTTCGGCGTAAAGCTAGTATATTAACACTGTATCTCGCACTCTATTTAAAATATTTATAAAAACGGATAAACGATTTATTTTTTCGCCGATTAACAGCAAAGTACTTAATATCAATCAGCAAAGTGACACTTAGTTTCCATAGTAACCAACTAGTAACAACTGCGATTTTTAGTGAATTTTTATTGAATTTATTACAACAAAAATAGAGAGATTGAGAATTGTAATCATTTCATTATTTTAGAATATATTTAAACAATCGACGAAAAAATTATATGTTCAACTCAGCAGCAAAATAGATTGACTGTCTTGGTTGAGTTCCTAGCCGAGCGTAGCGAGGAATTATCAGCCGCGGCAGTCAATCTACCATTTTGCTGCCTAGTTAAACAAATAACTATTGTTTCTTTAGTTTACAGTTGGATTTTAGCAAACACTTTTTTGTAGCTAAGACGCTTTATTAGTTAGGATGTCGTAGTTAAATGGTCGCGGCGGACTGAGTAATGATAGGTTAAGTCACTAGGGACAGAAGTTGATACGTTGGATGAGCGCGGTAGCCTGTTCGAACTTCACTTTCTGTTAAATGCGCGATGGCAAAATGGTTTAGAGCTTTTTTACTTGGTACAGCCAAGGAAGCAGCCGCAGTAGCACGGTTATAGAGATAACGTTCGCAGCGCACGCATCGAACTGGAATCCTTAACTCCCTTTGAGCACGATGAGCTCGGCCTTTTATATGTTTCGTTTGGGACTTGCTCGCACAGGTCTGGAAAAGGTCTCCGGCCATTCATCTCGGATTTATTGCATAATATTGCATCAGAAAATGGGCAAATTTAGAAATGTAAATTATATGACTGTTTCGGTCTTAAAATGAGGAATTGTTTGATGTATGAACGAAGTTTGAATCGATTTGATTTTTGAAGTTATTGACGATAATTGTCTGGATAAACTAATCAATTTTAAATTGACCCCGTAAAGTTGTCCCGGAGGTTCTGCACTTAAAGTTGATATGATATGAGAATGCTCCGATAGGTCCGCGGTGAACGAAATGGAAGTAAGTTTTGATGACAATGGGTAACGAAAGTACCGATTACTCTATTGGAATATTTTGAATGGAGATTGATTGTATTTTGATATCTAAGGCGCGAAACCAAATGAACGGTGGAGTCGAAAGTTAATTCATAAAAAAAATTGTGCGAGTGAAATAAAATATTTTGACTGCGGGTATGGAAAGTAGTTTTGATGTATTTTAAGCTCGTGTGGGGGGATATTTTTTAGGACTTATAATGTTTGAGCTGTAGACGTATTGGTTTGAATGTTTGAGTGATATTATTGATGGATTTGAGTTGTTTGAGAATTATCGGTGACTTTTTCTAGATTCAAAATAAATTATGTTTGTTGACCCATGTGTAATAACTGTGTATCTATAAGATTGAATTAGTGAAAACTGAGTTAATGTATTGCAAAATGAATTATGCAAGGCCTACAAATCTATAAAAGCTAGCGACGTCTATCGTTCATAGGTAGTTAATTTGACAAGAGATATTAAAAAAATACTTATAGACAATTTTACGTTAGGCTTTCTCACTCTAGGTGTAAATAAAATTCATACTTCGGGACGACGCAATTTTTAGTCGCATATTTAGAAATAAAAATAAGCTTGCACAAACCTTACAGTTTTTTGTCACTTTGTTAGTAAAGTATAAATGAACTTAATTGAAACCGTATAAAAACTAAAAGCCGACAAAAACAGTCGGCATCTCTTTATTGTACATAGGCGGAGGAAAATAGAAATGCTTGTCATAAGAAAATGATAAGATTTTCGGGCGTTATTATATTATCCTCTGTTTCAAATGGTCTCCAGAAAGCCATGATAAATTAGTAAATAATTAAAATATTCTACCTTTTATATAGTAGTAAATATTTATAAATATGAACAATAACTAACTAAACTCCTACGCTTGATATTATAACAGGTATTTACGCACTGCACCAGTGCAGTCGTAGATGGTTCATTCGGGCTGATTACATTGCCAGTCTCGGACTCGCCTGCAAAGTTTCAACTACCATTCGAATCTCGATACCATTGCTAAATATATAGGACAAAATATCAAGTTCAGTGCGCACGGACCTGTGCTTTAACACTGACCAGTTTCAATTATCCTCGTTTAAAGTATAAACGTACTACGCAATTTCCGGCAAAAATATCAAAGTTGGAATAACTTTTGAATCATCAAAAATCAGATAACCACATAATGGTTATGTGATTGAAAATGATCTCACCCATCACTCCCTTCTTTTTATACGTAACTTTTGGGACACCCTGTATAATAAAGGTATCTACATATAACGTTTCAGAATCTTGTGTAACTGATTAGCAACGTATCTTCTGTTTTTTCTATAAATTATCTTTGCAATTTTGCTGTTTAGTTTATAACACCACCACAGAAATTAGACAACCCCCAATTCCAGAAGCCAGAGGCTTGTGCGTAAGAGGGTTACACATTAAAAAATGCGGACATACAATCATGTCCTCCGGCAGTGCCAGTACCGGAGCCAGGGCTCGAACCCGGTAGCGCGGTATCCGTTCGATTAATCGCGATTGCCACCTCACGCCTCAACCAACGCGCCTATCGGCTAGACTAATGTAATGAGTAATGTACTTATTTAAATTATTATTCTTTAGAGCATATCCAAACTACTATTCCGTAAATTAGGGGACTTGAAAATCAGCGATTTCCTCAAATGCTAGTTGGTTGGGGGCTTTTCGTTGAGTGTATTTTTGAAGAATCTTTTTATTTTTCCATCAGATTATTTCCCTAGTTCAGAATTAGTTTCGATAGAGTATCTCTTGTTTTTTTTTACTTATCCGATGAGGTTTATCGCGTCCTATCTACTGCGCCATTTTTTTGTTTTGTATAACACCTAAGTATTATAAAAAATCTTGCAATGCACTGCATGCAAGCAGATTGAAAATGGTACACTTGACAATGCCATTCCACTTCGAAAAATGGGTACATAGATATATGTTTTTAGTATCTACTGGTTATTTTGTTTCTTGGAGACGATCGATAAAATACAGCTTACCTACATTGGGTTATTTAATAATTTAGCAGAAAGCTGTTAATTTCTGAAATATGAACGAGAAGTTTAACAGTAATGTGCTATGAGGTACCATGAATGTAGCAGCCCTCATAGAAAACAACAATCTAATTTTAACATCGTCCGAGATCGTTCAGTATTTTAGTTATACATATACAATCCGAGGTCATATCGTAATATATAATCTTTCTATGTCGTTTATTTGTTTATTTTGTGGATAAGTGTCGTGCTTTATCTTGTTTTCATTATAGTCAAACGTGCATATGTTTTTTTTTACTTACTGATAAGGCTTCCATCGCTTAAAATACGTTTAGGCAATTTTATTATCTCAGTCGACCAGTGGAAACGCTCGTTGAGATATATTGAAACAGCATGTATGTATGGGAATAATGCCATCAAAGTCATATTACTTAAATGCCTGTTTAGTGGAAAATCAATTTAGTGGGTCACCATTTATCCAATCCAATGAAAATATTCATGTGTAATTTTTTCGTGTTTTTCTTATTATTCACAGAGCTTGGAATTTAAACTTGTCATAAATATGTTATCGCCTGTGGATTTATTTACCGGAATAATTATATTCTAAAAGAAACTTCAGTCAGATAACGTTTTCGAACGTATTCCTGAGATTTCTTAAGAGACCTTTTGTTGTCAGCGCGCCGCGCCAATATCCATTGGCTTGATGACGGTCTCGATAACTAAGGCCGAGTAGGACTACTACTCTTTGCTCCTAGATTATCTCTGTAGACCTGGACCGGCCTTCGTGATAGGTGGGCCCGCTTACTTCTACCAGACCCAGCCCGCAAATGCGAGATGTGTCGTGGTATTTTCTGCGGACCTCCCCTGGTCCTGGCTCTTCAACCTCGTTGGCAGAGGTCTCTTCTGGCGCTCTTCTTGTCTTGATATTTTCTTTCTTCGCCAGCTTCTCACCCCCGTGGGTAGTCATCGGTCTAGTTGGGTTTTAGGAAGTTTTAGCTGGGATTGACTGCCGGTACGTAGGACACAGTAAAGGTGTGTCCTACCCCGGATCATCGGAAAGGTAAGGATATGAGCTGTGTAGCTCGGGAGTGTGGAGACCCTAAGTGCTTTTTTAGCACTTTCGGACTCCACGGAGCAGGTAGGACAACGGGCGTTGGACGGTATGTTGTCCGACGCCCACAAGGAGGTTGGGTTTGGGTAGAAAAACGTCATGTCTCTGGTAGTGGTGGTCCGTCCTGGGGTATCTGAAACAGATCGGTTAGCGGGAAATATAAGTTATACTCACCCGTTGTCCAGAAGCTGTACCCTCGGCCGTTTGTGCCTCGGGGCGTCGGCAGGGTCATAATCAGTGGCGCCTGTCTGATTAGCGGGTTCCCGTGCTCCTCTGCTTGGGCGTACAGCTTCTTCGCTCGTTCCCGGATGACTTCAGTGACCGTGCCTCCTTATTTTTAAATGACTGTTTATCGATGTTATAAATAGAATAGTTTGTGAACGACATGAAGTTATTATCTGAACACTTTACTTACCTTTTATTGTATTATATAATTAGCAATATTTAGATAAATTAGTTTCAAGTATTTGGAAAGCTAGGGAAATATGTTTAAAAATTTATAATATTGGTTGAAAATGCAGAAAAGGCCGCAGCACTTTACTATTCGTTTCAGAAGAGTAATGATTTTTATCAATCGATTTCCATTAAAAAAAAAAAAAATCACAGATCTTGCATCCTACGCAAGTGTCTTAGGCGTATTGAAAATATCAGATAAAACTTTTTGTTTACTGTAGTTATTTCGGGTTAATACTGCAAAGAAAGAAATTTTCAATTTATTTGCAATTGTTTAAATATATTTTTTGCAATTGTCACTATTTATTTTACATTCACTATAATTTATGTACATTATTTCATCTACTTCCATTCCATTATTATTATATGTAAAACAATTTTTTTGTTAAGCATTTTATACAAGGTGATTCGCGAACAATGTGCCATAGCCTAATGGCAGATAAAGCACTTCAATATAAGTCTAGATCAACAAGGAATTTTTTTTTGCTAGTGTTAAGAAGATACAGGGTGTTGTATGCATTTGGTCTGAAAATTCAATGAGCTATATCTCTGCAACGATGGGTGTAATCAAATGAAATTTACCAGTAACATTCCTAGTTGGGACTTGTCAGAATAGCCTACTTGATTTTGAAAAAGTCATGGACGGACCCGGAAAAATCTGCCCTCCCCGTTTTTTACAAAAAGTCGAGCAAAAAGTACATTTTTCTATCACATTTCTGGTAAACTATTAGCGGATTCGGAAAGTCCAGAAAAAATGCTATGAGAATAGCGATTCAATTTTGATGGCACACCTAAACCGTTCCGGCAAAAAAAAATCAGAAAACAATTTAGCATATCACGACGAACAATTTGATCGGGCATTATTTATGGAACAGTTTGAGAGTTTATTTAAATGTTGCAGATCCATATCCCTCTTAAGACTTCACATAGTACATAGCAAAAAACATACCTAGCAAGAAAAATACAGGGTCGTATTTCTGAATTTTTTAAATACACGATAGGTAATTCTCCAGAAACTTAACATCTTAATATTAGTAAGGAATACTTAATTTCAAACTAGATGAGGTTCTCAAAATGTGCTCCCCCAACTTCGATGCATTTCCTGCCCCGCACCAATAAATGTCGTTTGGCCTTCTCAATGGTTTCTCTGTGGTTCTTCATGTCATCAGAGGCTGCCACTACCCGCTACCGTAGTTCCTCTCTCGTGATGACTTCTGTGCTTTACACGATTGTTTCATGTGGCCCCAAATATAGTAATCGAGAACAGTTAGGTCAGGAGACCTAGCTGGCCACGCTTGAAGACCTCCGCGACCGATCCAGCGGTTAGGAAACTCATTGTTAAAATGCTCCCGGACCTGGAGTGAGAAATGAGGCGGTGCCCCATCATGCTGAAAATGAAGTCCTCTCCTGTTGACATTTTATAAAATCGAGGAACTATTAGAACACTAAATTGTCAAAATAATTATCGCTGTCAAGATAATGATAAATACAAAGGTTACTATTATTTTCAATTTCAAAATAAAACTGTGTAGGATATTAGCGTCTTGCCCTTGCAATACCGTAAGCAGTGCCCATATCCGAGTGGTAGATGCGTCAGCTTCATGATCTGGAAGAAGGAGGTACGAATCGAAATGCAGATTTTTCCAGGGAAACGAACTTGAAGCGCCCGAAACTCGTTTTCGGCAGCGCGTTCCTGACTTCTCCACCATCGCTCCCACACTGATTATTGGAGCAACGGCAACTTTAAACAATTGCCACATCAACAATTTTTAAATAATCGAGTCGAAAACTTTTGCATAAGATTCTTTGAATATTCCCCTGTAGATTCCAGCTAAAATTATCTCTTAATATTATTGAACAACGCCACAGCGATTAAAAAATAAACTATCTTAGCTTCTGTTGATCGAAAAGACTTTTTTTTTTAATTTGTATTTTAGGTGTGCCGTCAAAATTGAATCACTATTCTGATATCATTTTTTCTGAACTTTCCGAATTCGCTAATAGTTTTCCAGAAATGCTATAGAAAAATGTACTTTTTTGTAAAAAAATGGGGAGGGCAGATTTTCTCATTCAATTACAACCAACCGTTGCAGAGATATAGCTCATTGAATTTTCAGACCAAATGCATACAACACTAACCATCTTCTTAACCACTAGCCAAAAAATGTTTTCCTTATTGACCTAGACTTATATTGAAGTGCTCTATCTGTTATTAGGCTTGTTCGCGAATCGCCCTGTATATTATAACTAGTTATACGTCTTAAGCATCACTCAATATATTACTCTATATTTAGCAACTGTTTATTCGAATATTGTTTAAATAAATACGTACCAAATTTTATTTCATTTCACAGTCAGCGTTTAATGTTTCAGTCTCTCCGACCATAAGTCATAGATAACACTAGTTACCAGTCATCCTATAAATAACTTTATCCTCCGCATCCCGTGACCTTGCCGACCGGCCAGCTGAACCAACAATCCACAGACCTTGCAACATATTCAAATCCACAATTCATCCTAGCGATCATGTCGCATGTCACGAAATACTCACAACGTTTTTTAAAAGACAGCTCCCATATACACACATCCAGAAGTATTTTCAATACTAAAAAATTATATTTTAAATACCTATTAAACAAATTAAACACGCAATTATAGATTTCTATAATCTTTATTAGCAGAAATAAAACACTTACATAAATGTGACATAATGATCTATTTAATAATCGCTGTCTCTCTCCCTTCCAAAGGGTTTATGATTCAAACAAAAATGGCATGGTCTCACATTTTCGAATTCCTTTATTTTTGTAAAAATAGTGACAAAGGGAATTGAATGTGGCATAAACATCCCCATCATACGAAATTTCCAGTGGACTAGTTAGTTCACTTCGTTGTGTCTTAAACTGAGTTCCAGGTTCACAATCAATTTCTGGAACATCTTTTTGAAAACCTCGCTGCTGACGTTCACTTATCTCTACGTTCTCTTAAATTCCTTTGGAAAACACTTGAAACGGGTATTAGTTCATTAATAATTATCGAAGGTAATAAATAATCTCGGCAATAATCCCATAAACAATTAAACAAATTAAATATTAGTCAATAAAGTTTCTGGTTATTTTTTTAAATATTGTGCGCCAGTGGGTTTTCAAAAGTATTGGTCATATTCACTAGACACTAGGTATTATAGTCGAGCTCAGATTTACGGTGCACTCAAGAAAAGGTAACAAAAAATGTACGTCCTCATTATTATATCGCCGTTGGACCATGCGGCGTGGTGTCATCGCTCAAACCTTTGAAGGTAAGCGAGTCAATTTGCGAACGAAATAGTACAGAGCCGAACTTAAAATTATGTATTAGAATGTACATATTAACAATACTAGACCGTAAAGCGCTGTTAAAATAGAACGACTGAGTTGCTGATCCAAATATTTCAAGTGCGTGCCTGGGCGCAATTACTTTTGCGAGTAGTTTAACGGTATTTTAATGAGGTCGTAAAGTTTTTATTGTCTTTTTTTGAGTGCACCGTAAATCTGAGCTGGACTGTACTGGTTATGTTGGGGAATTCGTAAAAATGCAACTACTAAAGCGTTCCGTTCCGCATGTACTATATTTCGTATAGGTATGTTTGGTATATCGTTTATATCGATATACTGTCAATATTCTCTAATTAATTTTTGTCTACCTCAACAATAAGAGTTGGTAATTAGATTCCTTATGTTCTTTAACATGTTGTCTTTTGTTACATGGTAGAGAGGTTCTTCGGATTTTCCACTATTGGATTGACATTCAGTAATGATTCACGTTTCCAGTCAGCCTGGCAACGAGCCCCTGCAACAGCTCAAGTTTTTCTGTAATTTTTTTTATGAGATATTTTCCAAATACCGTCTTTTTTCCCGTTTCGGGTAGCATCTTTTTTTATGTTTAACAAAACGTACGTATTCTTGCGTTTAGAATTGAAATGCTGTAGAAGCCGCAATTTCTTTCTTTTATAGTCCCTATCTGTAGTCGAGGTTATCCTCGAGTTCATGTTTCAGTTTAAGCAAGTTTTTCTTTTTTTAATATTAATAAATGCAATATTCACATTAAGGTATTTAATTCAGCATTTTTTTTAAATGTTAATTTTTTCCACCTTGGTAAATTTACAGAACCAGACATCGACAGTTATTTAACCTCTGGACTTCCATTCACTCTCGTAATTTATTAATTTCATATGTTTTTTTGTGAGATGTATTACGCTATCAGTTACGGAATATAATTTTTGAATAGATAATCAAATTTAAAGGTTATTGATTTAAATGTTAATAACTCCGCTTTAATGGATTTCACGCTTTAGTTATAAGAGTTTTTACAGCATTCTTATAGTTCTGTCACAGCTGGCTTCTGTTGAAGCAAGTGAAGCAGATTATAAACATTTAGAAAAATGATCGTGTATCAATTGTACAGGAATCATTTTAGTTAAAACTTCAAGATGTGTAGAAACGTTAAAAATATGCACCTCATTGAACTTGGTGAGGTAGGAGACGCTTTTGCATTGCTCTGTACGGTGGCGGCAAAACTGAACGATCAATAATTTCATTACGCTACAAGCGCTTCACAAAATCAGTTACAAAAAGCAAATGTAAGTTTTTAACACTGCCACCAGCAGAATCCTTTGCTCAATACGCTTACAAAACATATTATTAAGTGCAGACGGCGCGGACTGCATAAAGATCCTGAGGAATAAGGCTGGCACAGAACCAATTATTGTGCACTGAATCTCGACTGAATATAACTAGCAACAAAGCGGCCGATCTCGCACCATCAGCAGTTTTTAAATGGTTAATTTTCAAACTTGTTTTCAAATGTACAACAAAAGGGGAAAAGACTTGTGGTTGCCGCAAAGCTGATACAGGTACAGTTTTACTGGGCAATCAAAAAACGCAACAAAAACTTTGACCTCATTAAAATGCCGTTACTCTCTGTACTATCTCGCGTGCAAATTGATTCACTTCATAGGTTTTTAATGTACGTCAGCGTTTTTTGACTGAGCAGTAAAACTGTACCCGACTATACGGTAAATTGTAAAAATTACAGCGGAGGGGTTTTTCAGAACTGCGGCGTAACACCAAAAGTACTAATATTAAATTTTTGCGCCTACTTAATAACCTTTACAGCGTTGTACAACTTTTGCATACGTTTGTCGCTCATAAAAAAGTTTTAAATGGTAATTTTATATGCTCTAAAATGACAACTGCTTTCACCGTAAGACACCAAAAACAATAAAAATAAAACGTTTTTCACAGCCTTTGTTTGTCAATCTCACGCTAAATAGAAAAATATTTATTCTGCAAAAAAAAAGAAAAACGACAGGCAAAATTTGGCGGTAGACCTTCTTATAACCTCTCAAAGCTGTAGGTATAATAACTAGAATTTGCAAGCTGCAGCATTTTTAGGAACATGGCCACCGGATTATTTGGTTAGGTCAATACATTTTTGAAAAGTTTTAAAGTTATAGTGGTAGTTGTAGTTATAAAAAAAATATGTTAACCTGTGTAAAGGAGATTGCTTGCATCTAGCTTTCATATCATAAAAAATTATATAATGTAACAAAATGATGGGTTTGATTTACTTCAAAGTTAATTTTCTACTTTTTAGAGCATTTAAATAAAAGTTTTTTTTAAAAATATTTTTGTATATGATTTTATTTATTACTTTTTACTCTTTTGATATGCTGTAATTAATCCCCGGATATCGATTTTGAGACGAATCGGATCATAAACGGTAAAGTCGTCCGCCATCTTGAACTGAATTTTTGGCTAGAAATTCGTAATCCACGACCCCGAGAACCTCCAGATAGCGATTTTGATCGATTTGGACCTAAATAACAAAAGTCGTCAGCTATATTGAATTTGTGAATTTTGACTGAAAATTCATAATCTGCAACCTAGAAAACCCGCAGATATTGATTTTGATCCATTTGGACCATAAATGACAAGTTGGCCGCCATATTGGATTTCTAAATTTTGACCAAGAATTTCATAATTGGCGATCTCGAAATCCCTCAGATATCGATTTTGAGTCGAATCGGATCATAAACGGTAAAGTTGTCCGCCATTTTGTTTTTCCTTATATGAAAATGTTAAAGTGTATTGTCACCTTTCTTATACACATGTCCAAAATTTCAAAGCTCTAGCTTAACTAGAACTAATCGAAATTTTGATTGCAATGTTTGACCTAAACAAACTAACTAACAAACATTGCAAGTTAAATAAAAGCTTTTAAAAACAATTGAATTGAACTGTAACCTAACCTCGATCATTCCATTTAATGTTGTGATGAAAAAATCTTTCATATTGCTATATTGATAACATTAATTTCGCTGTTTTTTCTCAAACAAGATAATATAGATCATTTTGCCGTAAAAGAACTAATGGGTAATTTGCACTGAACTCTATTGCAGTAAATGGAATGCCAATGCCACAAAAATTTCTACGTACAATAGAGCATTTACCATAACTCAGTATCATTTAAATCCAATAGAGGCGCTAGCGTCAATGTTTGGTATTTCTGTCCTTATTCTGCGGCGATTTGTACAGTACATTTGAATTGTTAACGATTTCATGTGGTCTTTGGGTTGAATATTTTCAAAATGAAGCTTGCGGAGTTACAAAAGGAATTAAGTCTTTTAGGAGCAAAGACTACAGGATCAAAAAAAATACTTGAAAGGCGGTAAATATCTTATTTACGTTATCTTAACCTCACAACTTGTTTATTCAAATTTTAGTTTGGCAATTTGGAAGGAAAAGGGACTTAATAAAACTCTGTTTGATACAAAAGTTATTAATGTCGGAGAGCCCAGACAGTTTCCTGCTAATGATTGTTTTAAACCTCTCAACTTTTTTAAAAATCTAAAAATCATAGATCACCAATCTATAGAAAAATGGTTTCTTGCAAGAAAGGCAAAAAAAGGAAAAGAAAAGGGCAGAATATTAGCTCTTAAATTACCGGTCATTTCTATTTTATTTGTTTCACTTCTATTTGATTTGAAATTAGAGATAATTTTGTTTGCATGTTGTACATACAAATAAAGTTTTTTAGTTTACCTAGCATTTAGTATTTTTATTACCACAGCAGATGTGTTTTACATTTGCAATCAGACTGAACAAAATATTACTGAAGAAATACTCCCCTACATTGGACTTGTTAAAAGTATTTCAATTATATTATTAAGGTTTTATTAAATGATTCGTAATTTTTTAATATCGAAACCATACCACCATTTCTCAAATTAAAACCATAACAAATGAAAATTATAAGAGTATTTTATTCTGATATACATTTTTTTACAAAGTTGTCTTTAAAATTACACATCATAAAACAGTTATACACAATTTCATTAAAGATAGGCCACATAGTTACTGGAATTCTATCCGTCAAAATTTTATTTTTTTTGCCAATCCTATTAAATTTTCTACGATGATTCTACGATTTGCTATGATTCTCGTTTTCATTACATCTGCTTCAGATAACTGAGTTCCTCTTTTGAAAGGTGGAATGTTTAAATGCACTCCTTTTTCTTCTAAAATATCCGAGATGTCAAATCCACGATCTGCTAAAACAAATTGTCCATCCTGCAAAACATCTAACAATCCAGATGCTGCAGTAATTTTCCTGTCCGATATACTGCCTCCATAAATATTTGATATAAATGTCACTTCTCCATTTTCTGAACATCCAACGAGCAATTTAAAAGTAGTCGTTCCATAATATGTTGAATAGGTAGCTTGCTGAACTATAGGGTCACTACTGCGCTCGATACGAAATTCTGTGCAATCCAAAATTACAGTATACTGACCAGGTGAGGTAGTCGCCAAATTCCAAAAGTCTATTTGTTTGAAACACTTATATAAATGTTTACTCCAATTCGCAACTATTTTTGAAACAGTGCGATTATCGATGTCAAATAAGCTTGCCAAAGTCGCATAATAGAGATTTAATTTGTATTTCATTAACATTATAATCAATTCATTTTGTACCGATAAAGCAGTATGTATTTTGCAGTACGTACCGCCAAAATGTTCACAAAAGAAGTTAAAAAGGTTTCTAGAGAGTCCTGTCATATGTTTTAACTGAGTAGCAGTTAAAAACTCATACGATATAAGTTGAGCCCTCTTGCAACTAATAACTGTTTGAACTTGCATATTACATATTGACACTTTGCTACAACTAGGATCACCTTGTATATTGTCAGGATTAGTGTTGTCATTGACATATATGTAATTTTCAATCTGGCCAGGAACCAAGTCGATTGCATGTAGCGTATGTTGCACTTGTTCAATTTTTTTTCTTTTCTAAACCTTTCTAATTTTTCTTTCAGTTTTCTTCTTCTCATAAAACTTTCGTTTTTTATAACACTAACATCCTATTTTCGTATAGGTAAATGCAATGTTGGAATGGCAGTTTTCTTGAGAATTTTCCATTGTCCTAAAAGTAAATATACAAAGCATGTAATGAAATCATGGCATGGAGTAATAGAATAATTAATATGTCTTAAATACTTACCCATGCTAGTAATAGTATAGCAATCCTCGGCAAAATGTTTTGAGCAGATCTTGCTGTGCTTGTTTGGTTTCTTGTCAGATTTGATTGATATTAACCATTTCTTTTGCATTGATACACTATTAGGGAACTTATGGAACTTTAAGTCTTTGTTTTTGTCCGTAACAGAAGAACATTGAGGCACACAACAATTATACGGCATATTGTTTTAATAACATAAAACTGCAAAGAAAAACGACAAAATTAAAAGAATTGTGAGGTTAGGGTTGATACCAAACATTGACTGTGGCGCCGTCTACATGTAAATGATCTATTGAATATCGCGCAAGTATGGCGGCCACATAGTAGCGCGCAATCGCACTATGAAATACGTCAGGGCCGGCCTTATTTTTATTGCGTGTTTCATATTTTTAAACTTTTTTTAGAAATCGCATAAATAAATATAACAATTTATTTGCCTTGATAGTTATAAAAAAAATCAAAGTTATCCTTATTCCCAAAACAATCATTTTATTTTCAATTTCTTGTAGCAAATGTCGAATATGTATGATCATAAGTTCAATATATAGTTCACAAAAAACAGTCATATATTTTCTATCTCTGGGGTCGAAATATGATTTTAAAATTAATAAAAGCTAAAATTGAGGCCTGAAAAAAACCTATACTTTTTTTCTACGATCAATCAGTAAATATTTGAGTAGCTACTAGTGAATTTTTATTGAAAACTAAAATCATGCATTTTATATTCACAAATATGTTTGAATTGACAAATGAAATGAAGAAAAGGTAATAATTAACTATTTTCAAATACTTGGTGTGGTGTTATTATTTGAATTTCAAGATAACTTAGCTTTATTGTTTAATATCAAATGCCTTGATATATAAGTGATAGATTGTTTTACTCGTTTGTTTATAAAAATATGACATACTCATGAGACAATGAATTGTAAAAGAATATGTAAAGGTGTTTACGTAAAACTTCCTTCTCTATTTGCAAGAGAAAATTAAAGTATAATGTCCATTTATATTTTGACTAAAAGTATGTGGTTTCATTCCCGGTAGTAGTGTACATATACCAAATGTTTACTTGCTACATTAAATAATTTTTCTGACAAAGTAACTGAATAACTAAAATTCGTAATATACTTCGTCTGAAACGTGGAAAATCTGATAAAATCTTGTACTGTACTTTTGACAAATATAATGTAAACATGAACCAAGGGAAGCAACAATTTTCTTACTTTTTATTAAGTATTTTGCACTGAACTCTATCGCTTTATTTTCCTTGATTTTTTTTAACATCGGGCTATTACCGCCACCAAGGGCAAGAACCAATACCAGGAGACAAGCTACCCTCAAACTGGAAATTTTGCCAAACCTCTATCAAAGAGTAGGGATTTTTTTTACTTGCCTAGTATTTAATGGACAGGGGATTAACTGTTTTACATACCGTCCCAAAGATGGTATATCCACTACACAATCCCCGTCTAGAATTAAATAGCATTTAATACACTGAAATACAAGCCGCTAGAAGGTGAGTCAAGATTGCTGCGTTTCTCTGAAAGTCACCCATTCAAGCACTAACTGCGGCTCCTCTTGCTTTATATTTAGTATCGCAGTACAATGCCATAAAGACAGAGCTGCGCTCGTCCTTAACTGTTCTGTTATAATAGATTTCAGTGGTATCTTGCCATGGTGTGCAAAAAATATTTAAAAATTTTAATAAATGAAACTTCTGCTTAAAAATAGCAGAACTTGTTTTTTGAATATTACAAAATGTCTCGCTAGTAAAATATATAAATTGAAACAAAATTTTTAAATAAATTATTACATAATTAAAAATATAAATTAGTTATAAAATTTCAGGAAATTCTCTTTTTATTCACAAAACGCTTTGTTATATCTCAAACATTGTCATTCTATTTGTATTTCCATAAACATTTGGCACATATTTGCATTATTTTTAACCGACTGCGCTAAGCAAAGGAGGGTAATGTGTTCCTTATTTATTTTGCATAATACACAAATAATTGAGATGCCTTGCTGCCGCACTCTATTAACTTACTAGTAATATACTTGAGTGTTCCTATTGTCAACTTTACCACGTTGGCTGACTGGACTCATATTTCACAGTTTGAACTTGCTTGTTTCATAAAATTGTAATATTAATTTACAAAAAGTATGATAACGTTATGTGTTTTCAAAAAGATCTTGGAATCAGTATTATTATCCCGAATATGTTGAATACGTATTTATATTAATACTATTTAGGTACTCAACAATTCACAAATAATAAACTTAAAAATCGCAGCAATGAAAAAATGTGAGGTTACAATATTTTGCATCCTGATATCTCGGGAAGTATATACAGCCTATTTTTAATAAAAATTCGTGTTTAAGTAGGCAAAAGTACTCATTTTAAAAGAAAAAAAATCCAAAATCGGACTGTCTTGCCAATATTTAGATGGTAGCTTATTTTAATACAACAGACAAAAGTTGAGTAGATATACTTACTTAATATAACAAAATCGGGATTTCGTCCCGGTTCTTACAAAACAGTACCATACAAGTGCGCACCTATTGTCTTAATTAAGATACACACTGTTTATAAGTCACAAAATTATATACAAAATAACCAATATATCTCACAACTTTTCGCAAACGAAAGGATAAAATCACGAAGACCGACTCTGTAATTCGCATTCAATTTAAGACCTACGTAACTTCCGTGCACAACTGTTTGAGTCAAGCTCCGACATATTTTTAACCTTAGATTTCCTACTGCGTCGGCGCTTGTCTGTGCATTTTAAATCGCATGATTATCACATTTTGTTTACGCGCATATGCCTATAATGGCGTTCCATTTACTGTAATAGAGTTCAGTGGTAATTTGTCAGTTTCCTAGTTGAACAAATTGAATATTTAATACTGCCACAGTAGTAGAGGTTTTTTAAAAAAATGGGGTGTGACAATTTTTTTATACACGACTAATTTATGACAAGAAAGCGACAATTAATGGAGTGATCGTGGTTAGTGTTACAGTTCATTTCAATTGTTCTTTTTAAAAAGGTAATGCTAATTTGATCATCAAGTTATATTAGTATTAACAGCTTTATTTTTAAAAAAGGGCGCGACGATTTTTTCCTTTACCACAAATTTACGAAATTTATTTTAAATTGCTCAACTTTACTGACGTCCTAGAAGGTATAATTATTTACAATCGGTTTCAAGGTCATATTCATAATCGACTCTCGCCATTTGTGTGTAAATTTCACCTCCATTGTTCTTGAACGTGATCCGATGACGATAATAATCTAATATAATGGAACCTATAGAGCTATTGCCTGTCTTAAAAACAATTTCGTAAATTCAATTAAAATTGCTCCAGTCACCCCTACGACGAAGCTATTGACAAATAAACAAAACTAACCTACCTATGCGCACAAATGTCTGAGGACCAGTACGTTGTCGTTTTACCTAATTCCGTATGCTGGTCATTTACACAGGAAAATCTGCATTTATATTATGAACGAAAAAGAATCGAGCAATCTATTTTCAATGGATGGTTGGCTCTTGGAGAGGTCCAATGTGACGCGACCATCATTAACTTGCCTGACGTCTCCCGTCAAGGTAGCATAACTTCTTAACAGATGTTCAAGACCACCGACAAGGACAGGTTATACTGGCGCGAGGAGTTGGAGAGAAACGATAAAATGTGCGCGGTGTTGCCGGATGGTTGGTTTCTTATATTAGGATTGGGTGTGTAATTATGTAAAATTTAGTTGACGATCGTTTGTTACTTATTTGTCTATTTTTGGTTAAAAATGGTTGCGCGTTATTAAGCACTTAACATAATTTTGTAAGATAAATAACTCATATGAGAATCAGGCAGACGCCATACGAATTCGACTGTTGAATGAAGAATAACACTTAAATACCGTTTATTTATAGAAGTTTTAAAATCAGATGCAAAAGACCCCGCTCAAATCTTATAGAAATAAAATCTCGAAAATGGATATTCGGATCGCAAAATGTTTCAAATGGAAGTTGTAGAGAATTCGATTATGAACAATTTCCTTTTATTTTTCATTTCATTCGATCAATATTGGAAGAGAAATGAATTTTTAAACACCTTTATAGCGCGCTATCAGAAAGAACACTTATGACATTTTATGATAAAATCGATATAAACTCGAAAACAATAGATCGTACGCATATAGTCTCTAATGAAAAATAAAGACAATCAAATTTTGAATATGCTGGTGTCTGTACAAAATCGTTGTGATAATGAGTGAATGGAGATGAAAGGGAAAACATGAAAAATTGTCATCTTCAGGTGCATTTTGACAAATAGCTATTTTTTGATTGGCTTTAGGCAATAACGACACTGAAGGTTTTTTTTGAAGAGAATTAAATTATCTGTAAAATGAGCTCCAAGTGACCTTCATACATGAGTTACAGCTGTTTAAAGCTATGAGCAAAAACTTCTTTTCTATTATATATTACGATTTTCCTGCAATAACTGTGCATAACATTTTTTTTTTAAATATGGGCCCAGTATGAAATGCCCACAGAATAACTTCTGATACTTCAAAAAGTGAAAAAATATTTAGGAAATTTTGTGAGCTTTCATTTATATACAAAAAATAGAATTAAAATATAATATTGGTTCAATTTTTCTGAACAAAAATAGTTTTTAAGAACTTTTTTTAAGGAAAATATACCTTGTGGACGACTTATGCATTACTTTCATATGTATATCAACTAATAAAAATAGGTCAAAACCAATTTTAAAAAAATTGTTATGCATAGTTCTTGCAGGAAAATCTTAATTTATAATAAAAAAGAAATTGTTGCTTATATATTTAAACAGCTGTAACTCGTGAACCATCGTATGAAGGCCACACTTGGAGCTCATTTTACAGATAATTTAATTTTATTCAAAAAACCTTTAGTGTCATTATTATCTAAAAAGCCAATAAAAAATAACTATTTGTCAAAATGCACTTGAAAATGACAATTTTTCATGTTTTTCCCTTTTATATCGATTCACTCGTTATCAAAACGATTTTGTACGTACACCAACATATTCAAAATTTGATTCTCTTTAACTTTCGTTAGATACACTATATGCGTACGATCTATCGTTTTCGAGTATTTATCGATTTTATCATAAGACAGGTGTTCTGATATCGCGCTATAAGATGTTTAAAAATCCATATCTCTGCCAATATTGATCGAATGGAAATGAAAAATAAAATTGAATTCTCTACAACTTTCATTTGAAATATTTTGCGATCCCAACGACCATTTTCGAGATTTTAGCGAAAAATGTGCGCGTTTCCGGTGCGTCGGAAAACTGTTAAAAGTTTCAGAAATATCTATCTTGGCTCCAATAGGTCGTACGAAGTTAAAAAAAAATGAAATTGTGCGGATTTTTATTACCTATAATTTTCATGCGTACATATTTTACAGTAAAATTGATACTTTTCGAGTTTTTTGCGAAAAATCGATTTTTTTTAACCTATTTTCTCCCCCCTCTCCTCCGCCGACGTCTACGGATGGGGAAATTAACCGGCTAATTACATCTGCCGGTTTTGGGTTGGCAACTCACTATATTTTCAAACCGACATCGGTTCATAGAAACTGGGAACGTATTTTAACTCAAAAACCTTTTATATGCATGCACACACATAGTAATGTAATAATCCTATTTAGTTGGTGCACATTACAGAATTAAAGTGATTTGTGTGGTGTGTGTATGTGTGTTTACAGCGGGTTTCACGAAGCTGAAATATCGATCCAGCTAGAAATGTAGAGGTGTTTAACCTTAACTGCCTCGACCGTATTTAAAACGGGAATTACGTGTTAACAGATTTAACGTCTAAGTTTTCATTCAAGATGGGAAATTGAAAAATTACTTTCTTAATTTATGTAATGTGACGTGATTTCGGGTAACTAGCGTGGGCTCGTTTATTTACTCTATTAAACTGTTAAAGTATTATTGGCATTCAAAAACCTAAGTAACTTTATTTCGGAGTATTTAATTATGTGTTTAAATAATCTTCATTTTTCTAACTACTACATTAGTAGTAGTCTCAAATTTGCAATATAATAATAATAGATTTTATTAATAGATAACCAAGCACAAAGTAATTATAAAGTAATTACAAAATTAAAAAGTCAATAGTGGATCTATCAAAGGACAGAGTTCGCTGTTTCAGAGTATGAGGAACTGCGCTCTTTCACTCAACCCCAAACGCCCACCAAGGATAAATAGAACAATCACATGAACTTAGTTTGTTACCATTTTCCAAGGTGGGCCAATTACTTAAAACAATATATTAAATAATATGTATCTACACACATAAACACATTCATAAATATAAATAATTAAAATGGACTAGGTGGATTAAACTGAAGACAAAACAAATTAAAAATTACCCAGTAACAGCAGTTCCTTCAGCTTTTTCTTAAATAAAAATGATGGTAGCCTTTTCATCTCATCCGGATTGTAAGAATCAGAAGACGATTGAAGGAGAGCTGTATTGTGCTGAGGAATTGTGATATGACCTTTACGACGAACATTTATTTTGTGGACATCTGTACAGAACTTGATTTTGTTGTATAGATAAGGTGGTTGTTGCAGGGTTATAATTTTATGAAACAGAACACAACTGTGCAATATTCTTCTCTGTTCTATATTAAGGCATCCAACCCCATTTAGATGTTTAGTGACATGCTCTCGTCTCCCTAAACCGCAAATTAAACGAATACAGAAGTTTTGAATGAGTTGAAGACGTCGCGCGGCGATTTTATTAAGCGCTGAGCTATATACGCTATCAGCAAAGTTGAGGTGAGATAGTACTAAGTAATGGGTCATATAAGAGAATTTTACATTTTTTATTGAGTGTACTCCTATTGTAGATTATTTTTAAGTTACAGAAGGCTCTTTTTGTAATCATTGTGAAATGCTGTGAAAACTTTAAGCGATTGTCTATTGCTAATCCCAATTTTTTTTTCATGCATTGATTGCGAAAGTATTTTATTATTCATTTGTATACTAATCAAGTTCTTGTACGTCTTTTACACGCGGCATCCCTTCCATTTCGAAACAAAATTTGGTGGAGATTGACACTAGTGAATTAAGGTCATAATTTAAATTCGTGCAAGCGGTTAGCAAGTCCCTTTTGGGAAAGGACATAATATATTTGCGTGTCGTCAGTATAAAAGTGAGCGTAGGAATAGCGTAGATGTTCATAAAATTGAAATGCATACAAAGTAAACAATAGAGGAACCAGTATGGAGCCTTGCGGGACTCTATTTTCTACTAAGGCAAAGTCAGACCCCAATGCTCTTAAAATAACAGGTTGAAATCGTTGTGCCAAATAATTTTTTAACACTAAACTTGTGTTGATCAGTGAAACCTATATAGTGGAAGACGACTAAAAGTAATTGTTTTATTCTATCAAATGCTTTGGAATAGTCGACTAATATGAGCAAACATAAATTATTTTGATCTATAGCAGTGAAGATGTCATCCGCTATTTTAAGCCAAGCAGTAGTGCAACTAGATCTAGATCAAAAACCTGACTGATGCGATGGTATAATATTAAATTCATCAAGGTGCACTCATATCTGATTATTTATGATTTTTTCGATGCAAATACTTGATTAAGGGATTTTGGCAAAAAATGTCAAGAAAAGTGCCTGTAAAACACAATTCGTTCGATTTTTTTTGTTCGTGGTTAAAAGTGTAAGTGGTTAAAAGTTGATCTGGATGATATTTTTTAATTGCTCAATCAATATCTTTAAAACTTTTTAGGTATTGTGATGTTTTGCAAATAAAAATAAAATGATGATGGCACACTGACTGAACTTCAGCTTAATTTAGATACAGTACCTTTTGTAGAAGAGCTTATTATATCTTGATGTTCACTGAGGCTATGGAGGTATTTCTACACAAAGTTACTGGCCACGACTAGACAGTTAATCTAAGAAGGCAAGGGTCGTAGGTAAGGGTGGTTAAGCCAACAGCTAGAGTACGGTAGTACAGAGAATAACTTAAAGGTGCTTGGGCGCCAGGGCTATAGTAGCCCAGAAAAATAACAAGAAATAAGACACACGAGACTAATTTAATCTCGAATAAAGAAGCATTAACAGTAAAAGCAAGCGCAAGCTTAAAAATATATACTACAAAAAAGATAAAAGCAATAAGTAAAAGCTTCAACAAAAAAACATATTAGTAGCGTAAGCGATATGGTAAAGTAAATATTCTACTAAGTATACTGTATGTTGCCTAACTACACTAAGGCCTAAAAATTACTTTTGGTAAATGCTAGTTTACAAAGTACTCCCCTTAACAGGGACGAGTAATGTTGATACTAACCAAGGCCATAACAAATGCAAGAATTACAAAATAGTATCGACACAAAACGCTTCAAAAGCAAAAATAATTAATTGTCCACATGGACATCTATAACCACGCTATAGCCTGCGATAAACTGTACACGGTTCTACTCTACGTAGACAACACTATAAATCGTTACAAAGAACTAAATTTCAGAACCGAAATTTATCTACGTAGCTGACTCGTGCTACCAAAATTAATTTTTCAACTGCTAGAATACAAAAGAACAGTACCCTGTGAAATAAGTTGTTGTATGACCCAGCTGGTAGTAAAAGTTATGTATCTGCTACTAAATACATACCCAACCTAAAAATAAAACAAAACAGTGTGTAAGGGACTCTACAATAAACACCTTTTCGTTGAGGACGTGGTGTTCGGTGACTGTTATCATTACACGTCAAAATCACAGCAGCTACTATATTGCAAGGCAGTTTATGTAAAAGGTACAGATAGAAGGTACTTATCTTATACAAATTGGTGTCCGATATATCTATCCTCCAGCCAATGTATATGTTGCTACAATTCCTCACGGCAGCTCGACACGATAGATATATTAACTCCTCCGAGAGGTATAAAATTTGACACACGCCAAACTCACCAACTTGCTAGGGTTATGTTTCGGTCAGCTGATTATTGACCCTGACTTTGCCGGCTCGCTAATAGGAACAGCCGCTTCACTCTTGATACGGTAGGTGGCGTAATGTTATAAAACTAAATTCCAATTGTAAAAAATGACTCCACGTGTAAACGATTTCTTCAATAGGCGGTGAATCCAATTCAATTTATTAAGAGCAAAATTGACTGAATACTTCCAAAAGCTTATTCAACCATCAATGAAATGGCAAATAATAAAAATTCTAAGTTCTAAATTTCAAACTTCAAATCTTAAATTCAACTTCTAAATTCAAAATTAAAAAAAAAAATCAACCAGAATGTCTAAAACAAAAAAAATGAATACAATAAGAATAGCAGCTATAATAAATGAATAAAGTTATATCACCACAAAGGCGACCTCCAATCAAGGAATTGAATTAAAATTTATAGGGTACTAAGACGGTAGGACACCCGTTTCGCTCGAGGTTGCCAACGAAAAAGAACGTTGAATCGCGGTTCAAAGGGAAGGTCGGTTACATAAAGTTTACATAAACAATAATTCTGCGAGCTATTATTCAAATGTATTTGAAGACTAAATTTTGGCTTTAATAACTCTAAAAATTTAAAACTAAGAAATCTACAGACATTCTGTTGACGACAGTACGCCACGTACATAAGTAATTACGCTAAATTGGATTGGTCAAGACTTTAAGCCACTAAGGTTTTAAAATTTAAAAGGTTGTAACAGAGATAACATTATCTCGTTACAATATTCTTATATCTTGTCTCTTGTTCAATTTCTCTGCCTGTCATATAGACACCCTATAAGTCTAACGCCTGAAGACTTATTTAGTTACCTTTAATTTTAGACCTTTTACGATATAAATTAGCTAAAATATGACTAAGGGCCAGCTTATCAATGCAAGGTTAATTTATAACCAGAGGATAAGTGTTCAACGAAGCAATGGATATTATCTTCTAGATAGCATTAACCCCGCATTGGTAAACCGGTCCTAAGAGTCCTCAACCTGGGGTAACTCACATGAAAATTACAGGACGACATATCGTCTTTATTGTGAATATCGCCTATGATCGCCTCTATGTTACCTCAGATCGCCTCTATGTTACCTCAGATCGCCTCTAGATTATCTCAGATCATTTCCAGATTACATCCAATCGACTCCAGATTACCTCGATCACCTCTAGATTACCTGGGATTGTCTACAGATTATCTTGGATAGCCTATTACTTTATGTGGCTCATATTTATTGCTACAGAAAGTGATAAAAAATAAAAATTAAAAGAAATAAAAAAACTGAAAAACTTGCTTTTCTTACAAAGTCGTACTGAAAAGTAAAAAATAATTTTTCATGTACGACTGCAAGAAAAGCAAGGCGTGCGCACATGATTGTATGAAAGGGTAAATATAAAGTGAGCACGCCTTTTTTTTCGACGACTTTGTAAGATAAGCAAGGTATAAAAGTTTTTTTTTATTTTCTACTTTTTAGTCATGCTTTAATTAAATTTTTATCGTACATGAGTTTGTGAGGCCCTCCTCCGTAAGAAGTATCTATTTAATCAGTCGAAAAAAAACAAAGAACCTTTTGTATTATAAGTTTTGCCGGAGGTGCCGATTGGATAGTATATTCAATCAATTTCCATCCCCACTCCCCCCATGTACAGATATTTGCAGAAGTAACGGAGGAATACTGTATTGTCATCCGATCTTAGTAACTGTGGAAAATTTCATTAATTGATTATTTCAGGAAGTGTGTTAAATAGAGGATGCAAGATCTGGACAAACATGAAAACTACATTGTGAGTTAAAGAAAAGCAAGTAAAAAAACCGTTTAAAATTAAATTAAATTTTAACGAACGAAATATAAATGTTTCATACAAATATGATGGGAGTAAACTAGGCTCGACAATAAGAAAGGGAAGAAAGGAATGTCTTAGACGGGTCTGGTTTTTTACCATAGTTCAGGATATCAAAGTAAATTCATAAGTAAGTTTTGTACAATCAAATCTGTCGAGAACACACTTTTTTTAAAACAATTTCTTTAGCGAACTGGCGCTTTTTCGCTGTATTTTATAAATAACTACTTTTAGTGGTCGGACCACAAAATTTCAAAAATTGAAATTGTTTATGATAATTTTAAACAGAATGTTTATCTTATAATGTTAAGAAACATTAAAATTGTATAAACAAAAAAATAGTTATCAAATTTGGTACGTCATATTCTCTTCAATTGAGCAAGTTTTGCTTATAAAATTTTTCCATATCTCCCACAGAAAAGGCAGTTTATCTGATGTAGTTTTTATTTTTAAGCTTTTACCAGCGCCCTCTATATTTTTCCAAATTCTAACGTACTAAAAATAGGTTTCGAGTGAAATAGGGGGAAAATGACGGGAGCACACTTCTAATCCTAGAATCGATTAGGACATTTCTATATTTCAAACAGCACAGGGGAGATCTCGAGAAGTAAGGAAAACTAATATGAGGAGATATTAAATACGTATTTTTTATTTGTGATTTTCAAACAACAATGCGGTTGTCAATTTTTCGCGAGTAAACAAGCTGGATTGGATATATCTACGAATCTTGTATAGTCGAGTTTATTAGTTCCCATCACTCAAGAAACGCAACAAAAAATTTACGACATAGTTATTATCGCAGTTGGCCAAGCGGCAACTTGTCATCAAACAAGCTAACGCACATTAAAAATCTATAAAGATAAGCGAGTCAATTTGCGAACACAGTGCAGAGAGTACCGGTATTTTAATGAGGTTGTAAAGTTTTTGTTGCGTTTATTGAGTGCCGGGAACCGATGAACTCGACTATACATATGCTAATAAGTTAAATATGACCGAAATAAATTTGAGTAGACGTCATATAAGATTATTATGGTCTTTGGTGACCGACATTGTCTTTTCTATAAATTTATTCACACATTTAATTATGAGTAATAAGTTATTGGAAATTATGTGCATTTGGTTAGGGAATTTCAAATGAAAATTGTGTTTAAACAGTGTGTAAAATTCGGTGCGGTAATTACACAATTTTAAGTAGGCCAAAATTGACATGTCAGGCATTCGTACGAGTGTCAAATGAAATTAATCAGTAGTTACCCAAAAAAAGGTGTCTGCATTTATTAAAGTATAAACGAACTTAATTGAAACCGTATAAAAACTAAAAGCCGGCAAAAACAGTCGGCATCTCTTTATTGTACATGGGCGGAGATAAATAGAAATGCTTGTCATAAGAAAATGATAAGATTTTCGTGCGTTATTGTATTATCCTCTGTTTCAAATGGTCTCCAGAAAGCCATGATAAATTAGTAAATAATTAAAATATTTTACCTTTTATATAGTAGTAAATATTTAGAAATATGAACAATAACTGACTAAATTCCTATGCTTGATATTATAACAGGTATTTACACACTGCACTGGCACAGACAGCACATCTCTAAGTCCACCGTTGAAACGATTTACGAGTTTTTTTATGCTAGTAGGCCTGTCCGTTTTACTATCTTTAGACCAGTGCAGTCGAAGATGGTTCATTCAGGCTGATTACGTTACCAGTCTCGGACTCGCCTGCACAGTTTCAACTACCATTCGAATCTCGATACCATTGCTAAATATATAGGACAAAATATCAAGTTCAGTGCGCACGGTCCTGTGCTTTAACACTGATCAGTTTCAATTATCCTCGTTTAAAGTATACATATTTGAATTTTTTATCGACACTGCTGTAAGGCGATCGACTAGGTTAATAAACATTCTTGACTTAACAAAAACGTAATTAATCATGCGAAGAAATTATAACACTTGTTCCAAATCTATTTATTAGTCCCATATTATGTATTACATATTTGGCAACTATGACAAATTATGAACAGAACAAGAGGTTATTAGTCTAGGGCACGTGTTTTGACATACATTGGCTAATTGAATTTTTATTTGTACACTTGATAAACTGCAAACTATTCTGCTTCTCTTTACAAGTTCGAGGTCGCAAACTTCTGTTAATTGTAAGAGCACAATAATTGCGATAGAATTTGTTCATTTAAAGATTGAACTCGGAATTATTAATAGATAATTATATATTGTCTATGTAAGCACGAGTAATTATCCTCTTGATTAATTTTCTGGCGAGCGGTTTCTTCGGATGAATAAATTCTCTTTGTGTGGTGGAACTGGAGACTTAAGAATTCTTGGGTTACTAGGGATCTAGCGGACCCCACCCACCGTCACGGAGACGTCCAAAGCAGTCGTACAGAGCTGGGTAAATTACTGCGAAAAGTAATTAATTACAATTCCCTTTGTGCAACCTGTAATTAATTACAATTAATTATAAAGTACTTTCTATTGAAATTCATAAACTAAAAATATTTAATTTAGGGTTGTTCCTGCCGAAAACAATTTTTTTTTTTAATTTCAAAAATATATTTTTTCTAATCCTTTATCATAAACATTAAATAAATTTACACCGAACTAAATTTGTGGTTTTTTTATTGATTCCTTATGAAAATCTTCTTTTAAGTAAGCGCTGCTTACTAACTAAGTTTTAAAGAATTAACTTTTTTTTTGTAAATTTAGTGCCAAATATATTTAAATATGAACACACCACATATAGTGACAAGCCCCAAACCCAAAGCCTAGGCTATCTGGAAGGGAGTTACTACACATTTGAAAAACCAGACAATATCCATTACCCATCGACATGGCCAATATTGGAATTGGGGATTGAACTCGAATCACGACAAAAAGTCTTAACCGCATGCTCGTTAGAAAACACGCTGCATCTGACTTGGCTAATTTGCCGGTAAAACACCGTTATTGATGTTCATTTTATTTTTTATGGTTTTTTGACCTTGATGATTCTAACCCTGCACTGTAAAAGTGTATTTTATTATGAATCAAAATTGTAGTCGTATCGACAACCGACGAGTTTCTCTATTTGCTTTTTACAATGCGGTTTTCACATTAAACTGTCAACGACTTAAGAATACAAATGGCGCAGATTGAATAAAAGTTTGTAAGAATATTCAAAGTCAACCAAACTCACAACTTGTTCCTCAACCTGTGTAGACAGATACAGATAATAAATAAATATAAACATTGAACACTTTTGGTAAATATTTCTATGATTAACGATATATTTTAGTTTGTAGATTGTTTAGGGGATCAGTTGGTTATAAGTTAGCCTACTTCACTTCGACCTAAGAGATCTTTTTATTTATTTATTTCTCTAACAGGCGGCAAGCCTCACAACTAATTATATAGTCGAGGCAAGAATTCAAGCGATGCACGTCACGAGTGATCTCATTAAAGAAATTTTAATACTAACATAATTTTTAATCATGAATTACATTAAAAAGAGTAATTCTTGACACCCAATTATTAAGCTATGGAGCTTATGGAGCTTCATGATACTTAGCAGTATTGTCTTATTTATAGAATCGATCTGTGACGTGCATCGCTTGAATTCTTGCCTCGACTATAGTTGGCCGAATAGCAAATTCCTGAGCCAAAATGATGTCAAGTAAACCTCTTCTATCAAAGTGTGAAGTATGAAGATTTAGACTTAGCCGTAAATGCCGAACATTTGTTATTAATTAATTAATTACGGAATTGAATGAAACTTAACGAATCATTGTAATAAGTGAGAAAGAACCGTTTAACAGGACCTAATTCCGGTCCAGGAATTAGCCGGCCATTCGATTATAGTTAGTTGTGAGGTTTTTGGTTTTGTCACAAACGCAGAACATTTTTTATTAATTAATTACGGAGCTACTCGATGAAACTTAGCGAATCATGTTAGAAGAAAACAGTTAATGCGACTGAATTCTGGTCGTGGAATTTGCTGTAATGATTTTGATTTTGTCGTAAACGCGGAACATTTTTTATTAATTAAATACAGAGTTATTCGATGAAACTTAGCGAATCGTTGATTTAACTTTGACAAAAAATGTTTATTTGACTGGATTTTGGTTCAGGAATTTGACGTTCGGTCGATTATTATAATTATTTGTGAGGATTTTTATTTTGTCGCAAATGCGGAACATTTTTTATTAATTAATTACGGAGTTACACCATGAAACTTAGCGAATCATCGTAATTACTGAGAAGGAAACAGTTAACCCGACTGGATTCTGGTCGAGGAATTTGCCGTTCGGTCGATTATAATTAGTTGTGAGGAATTTCGATTTTGTCATAAACACCGAACATTTGTTATGAATTAATTTTTTAATTATTCGATGAAACTTAGCGAATCATTGAAATAATTGAGAAGAAAAGGTTTAACGGGGCTGAATTTTGGTCCAGGAATTTGCCGTTCGGTCAATTGTAATTAGTTGTGAGGGATTTTGATTTTGTCGCAAACGCGGAACATTTTTTATTAATTAATTACGAAGTTACTTAATGAAATTTATAGCGAATCATCGTAATAACTGAGAAGGAAACAGTTAACACGATTGGATTCTGGTCGAGAAATTTGCCGTTCGGTTGATAATAATTAGATGTGAGGTTTAACTTTGATTAGGAAGGTTTACTTGACCGGATTTTGGTCGAGGAATTTGCCGTTTGGTTAATTATAATTAGTTGTGAGGTTTTTGATTTTGTGAAAAACGCAGAAGATCTGTCATTAATTATTGAATTTTTCGATGAAACTATGAATTATCAACTTAACTTTGATAAAAAAAGGCTTACTTGATTGGATTTTGGTTCAGGAACTAGGATTCTTTAAATTTTTGTAAATGAATAAACTATTATTTTTTATACGGTATTCAAGTTAGCGAAACACATAGGTTTTTTTTAATTGAAACGACAAAATCGCCATTAGCACAACTAATTAGCGACAAAAAACCGGCAAATATCAGCCTATACTCGACATCGGTAGCTAAAAGTGTTTTGCTAACAACTTTATATACATTCTATTTTCCATATGTGAATTAAAGCTAATATTGCCGTATTCTAGACAAACCCAAATCTTTAATTTTATTTATTCGAATTAAAGTTTCGTTGTTTATTCTGTAATTGTATATAATTGAATTGTGTTTAGTAGTCACTGACATTATTTTACGTTTAGATTTATTGAGAAATAATCTATTACTTATACTCCAATACTGCCCAAGTCCAATTTACATAATCTGCGAGATAATCTGCATAATTTTCTATCGTCATATATAATTTCATATCGTCAGCAAACAAGAGACGCGTATACTTCATAACATCGGGAATATCATTTATGAATATGACGAACAACAGTGGGCCGAGATTCGATCCTTGGGGCACTCCCGGTGGAGCATTAAATTTATTTAATACTGAACCTGTTAGGATTTGACCTAAAGTTTTATTATTAATTTTTTTTACACTATTGCATAATATTAATATTAAATAATGTAAACTCATAAATTCAATAAACTCTCTTTTACATGAATCGGCAGTATTTTCTGTATTAAAATTTTTAGTGTTCATAATGTTAAAATTGAATACACCAATAATGAAAACGTTTGGGTAATTATTTTGAATAAAATATCCCGTAAAGTTAAAAAAATTGCGATCACAATTTATTAACATATTACGAGGTATGTAAGCCACTATAAATATATGTTATTTTGCATATTTTAACATTTAAATAATTCATATTGCATATTACGCACTATAAATTTTCGTAATTTATGTTAATTTTTTATGGCTATCATAACTCCTCCCCCTATTTGTTTAACTATTGTCTCATACGACCAATCGCGTCTAATTAATTAAGTTGTAGTTATCGTTGTCATTTATTTCATTGTCATGAACAGAATCTGCTAGCCATGTTTCAGTACAAGAAATCACGTCATAATGACCTTCAACTGAATATTTATAGAATTTTTGCAATTTCGATCTAATGCCCCTACAATTTTGATGGCATAATAATAAATTATAATTAAAAATTATAATTATTAATAAATAATGATTTTGTGAATTACCCTACAACTAATTGTTGCCCAGAATTCCAAGACTTGTTGCAACGCTTGGTCTTTTCCTGGGAGGTAATTCCCTTTGTCTTCAGACGTTAATTCCACCCGCTCCAGATACTCTAACGTGCTCTAGCTTAATGCGGATTAATGCCTTGCAATCACAAATTATATGTTCCGCAGTCTGAGTTGCAGTATGGCAGTATCTGCATTTATCAAGAGATGGTATCTAAAGGGACAATGGCATGTAATCAGCCGTAATTTGGACTTTTGGAGTTCGGAAAAACTTGTGGCATTCCTTGATAAATAATTTATAAACTTTTGCTCTTGCCTTTGGCCTGGAATATTCCATCAAGTAGAACTTCTTTTGTTCCTTTTCCCATTTCTTGATCTCCGGTATGTGTTCTTTGGGTAGGCCACAAAACGGTACGGATCCGAAAATTGGCGCTTCATCTCCCTTCATAACATCATGTCCTAGTATCCACATCAAGGTTATTAGCCAGTTGCTTCAGATATTGTTACATTCCCAGGCAATTTTAGAATCGACCTTAAAGCCTTTAATACTGCTTGGCTATCAGAAAAGACCTTTGCCTTCGAATTCCTTTGTTTAAGCATTTCTGGACATTTAGTCTCTGCTACGCCCACTCCTACCCCTTCAGCAGTCTTACATCCATCTGTGTATCAGATGAGTGATCCTTGCTCCATCCGCAGTGCTTCGATCCCGTTTGTTTCGCGGCTTTGAATAAGCACATCAAAAGGACAGTCGAAGTTTCGCTTGATTGGCATTCAGTCAGTGTTTGGTCATGGACTCAAAATGAATAAGCTCCAAAATCCTTAAGTGACCAACCAGATGGCCTGGTTTGAATTTAAGTGTCTGACGCAGTCCTAAGTGCTGCCTCCCCCCTCACATGTAAATGCAAAAAACGTAGGTCAAGCGTTGCCTCCATAGCTGCTGTGGGACAAGAGAGCATTGCTTCTGTAGTGCCTAAACAGGCAAGACGTTGCAATTTTTTCAACTTCAATACGTCAGACGGCAAAAATGGATTATGTGTTATATCAAATGACATTATCCTAAGTTTGGCGATGTAGGGATTCACTGAATGTGTGATGTCCGCAGTTTATTACCTGTTATTTTTGTTTCTATCTACTCACCCTTTCACCCTACAATTCTGACGTCCAAAAGATACTTCTCTTCAGTAGGTTGCATTGAACATTTTGTTCTGTTCGGGGGAGCAATCTCGGGATCTGATAATCCAAATTTTAACAATTCCAGAATTGAAGAAATTTTCTGGATCATGCAAATCACGCCGTTTCAAGTTTAAGGCTGCTGCTGATTTCCTTTTAAAAACTATTCACTAAACTATTGTTATTTCGCAATTTTCATTAGGAATATGTGTGCTTAAATTATTAGTTAAACAATTGTGGGCTTCAAACATTTGAGATGTTATTAATTCGAATGAGCCCTAATCTACTTACTTCGGTACATTAGGACCAAAGTTATGTTATGACGGAAGAAAAAATAAAATAACTGATATGTTTATTGAAAAATACTTGAACGTATGAAATGAAATTCTACAGTTTACTGGTATGGGCTGCAGGGCACAGCACCACAGATCCTCTTTATCCAGTAACTGATAATCATTTAGAACATCATATTATTCCAAATTGAAAAAATGTTGGTGTTACAACCTCGATATTTCATATCAACGACCATTACAAGTAAACTTTATAGCCAACAAAATAAATTATGTGCAAAAAACTGAAACTGTAATTAATTTTCAATTGTAGCCTTTCGACTTTTAATTAAGGCGAGAAGAAACATATTTTCTGTACGAACATGTACGATATAGCGCCCAAAGGCGAAATAAATCATCTCCCAACTACATAATCGCAAAGAATTACCTACTTCTCCGACAGATTTTCCTTGGATATAGATTTATTATTCGAGTTAACTCACCGATAATACATTTTCCTCAGACAGAGGCGATAAATAAATAGGTCACCTGACAGACTTTACTTTGTTTGTTTTAAATCCCGCCGAGATTACGATGTGGTATGTCAGCAGTTCCACGTGGCTTAACAGGACAAATGCAAAACTTACATTTGCGGTAATTTGTGCAGGATTAACGAAGGAGGTAAATAATTCGTTACGCAGATGTTAAAAACAATGACTGATTACTGTGGCGTGCGTAAAGAAATGTGTGTAAAATATTTTATTTTCATTCCTGTTTACACCCTTAATTATTCCTTTCACGTACAAGTGAAACTTGAAACATTTCATTAATGACTGAGTAGAGTATCGATTGCTTTTTATATGCAGATGATGTGTAGTTACAGAAAGTAAATGATTTCGTGGCATTACCAACTACCCTAAATAAAATCAATGTGTGGTGTCATTTTTAGTTAAACTGTAATGAAAATGTAATATTCTGACATTTGCGAACACGAATCACAAATCAAGTTTAATTATTATTTAGAGGATTCAGTGGTACACGTACTCCAACATTTCGCGACCTCTGTAGTATTTAATGGGGAACTATCGTTTAATTAGGTATCATATAAACACTATCTACTAATGGAAAGCTCTAGAATATTCGTATTTGTAATAAGGTGCTTTTACAATTTTAACATTAACACGCCAAATATCAATCTTATCCAAATTCATAAATTAGTTGGTACCTTCATTATAACATATACCAGGTGACAACGAGATTAGTCAGGTTCCTATTTCTAGGTTGATTTTAGGAATACAATTTTGAAATTTTGGCATATAACTTGTGACGTGGTATTTTTCACTTAATAAGTGCAAAATGTGGCTTTTGTGTCACAAATGATATGCCAAAATTTCAAAATTGTATTCCTAAAATGAGCCTAGAAATTGGAACGGGACAAATTTCGTTGTCATTCGATATTAGTGATGGGCGTGTCAAGTCGTGTCACGACGTGATGGTGTAAGATTAAAATAGTGAAGCACGATAATATTCGTAAATATGCGTGATTAAAAATATACCGTGCGTGACCATGCATGAATGTGACAATGGGCGCGAGACGTGATTTTCATCGTGTCACGTTTGATCATGACATCTATGGGCGTCTTCTGAAGACTACAACTGTCGCTAGTGGCAGACCGTTTAAGTCACTCTGGATCTACAATTTTGAATATCCCTCCAGGAGAATTCAAAATTATTGATCCGCATAGAGTCTCTTTACCCTATTTCAAATACATGTATAGTTAGTGAGCGTGCGTGAACGTGTGTGACCGTGCGTGAACAAAATCTTGAAAGTCGTGAGCAACATCTTAGTCGTTTGTATACGTGACCGTAAAGCCGGCGCTACACGATGCGTCCATCGTTGGATCCAACGTTGGGGCCAATGCTTGTGAAGCACGTGACAAATGTTCTTGCTACATGGTACGTCCAACTTTGGATCCAATATTGGAAAAACGTTGGGAACACACACGGGTCAATACTATTGTATGTTTAGAATAGTAGTGTAGCGCCGCCGCCGGATGAGAAATGGTAGATTCTACTATTAATTTTTTCTAACAACATTTCATCAATGTTTTGCATATTATGATACCGTATTTTCGAACACAAATTTCTTTCAAAAACTTGAGAACATTGGAAATTTCGCTTCTTCTCCTATTAACTTTGATTTTCAGCTTGATTAAATAAATTAATTGTCATTACACGCATTTTTTATTAAAAACAATATTAATAGTGATGTGTAATTATCTGAAATATATTGTAATGATGAAAAATTGTACATGGTACTGTCATGAGCATAAAAAAATAGGACAACTTTTTTTTCTAATGTAAATCCATCTCTATTTGAATATGTAATGAGTAGCCGAAATAAAACAGATATCACTTTTAATTTATTTTTTATTTTAATGCTGTAGTTATTGCTATAGTAAATGATGGATGGTTAATGAGACAAATTGCACTGCGTTATAACATTAACAAAAATTTGGTGTCAAACGTTTTAAGAAAGTGGAGCATAAACGGTACGATTAGTAGAAATCCTGGATCAAAGGACAAACAAGAAACTAACTATTAATATTTCCTTATTGCACCATTTCTATTTATAACTTCTATAAGTCTGTTTGGCATAGAATTAAATACGCTTATACAATAATCATTAGTAATAATATTTTCCCATGCATTATTTACTATTTCCAGTAATTCTTCGGCATTCCGTGGTCTCACATTTCGTTTTTGGATACTTCTTACGAGTAGTCCCCATACTTCTTCCACAACGTTAAGATCTGGACTATTACTGGGCAAGTTAAGAACATTGATGTTGTTATCTTGAAACCAGTTAGTTACGGTATGAGCAGTATGAACGGAACAATTGTCTTGTTGAACTATGAACTCATTATTAGGAAATAATTGTGACACAGAAGGGAGCATAATATTGTCTAAAATCCTAATATACGTTTCACTATTAAATCGTTCCTCAATATGCCACAGGACACCAGGACCACGTGCCGATATCCAAACTCACATATTGACGGAAAATCTACCACTTTTATCATTGTTAGATATATATCTCTCATCGAATCGAGTATTCGGAGGGCGGTAAACACGAATACGACCGCCGTGTGTTGACTGGAAAGTTTTTTTCGTCTGTAAAGATTACATTGTTCCAAAAATTTACATCATGCGCTAAAAATTCAAGCGCAAATCCTACTCGAGCTTCTTTATGTTCAGCTTTAAGTAAGTATGTCTGTGCTGCTGCATGACAGCGTAGCTCCGATACTCTTACTCGCCGGCGACCAGTACTACTCGATCCAGGAAAATTCGTTTGTTCAGCAGCCTGAATAACTGAGTAAACTGGATTTTCTACTAAAGCATTTACCAATTGCAAATCTTGTTGTTGAGTTGATATCCTTCGTCGCCCTGATCTAGGATTTCGATAATCGTACCGTTTATTCTCCACTTTCTTAAAATATTACACACCGAATTTTTGTCAATATTATAACGCAGTGCAATTTGTCTCATTGACCATCCATCTTCTGCTTTAGCAATAACTCCAGATATAACTAAATCGCTTATGTGAGGCATATTAGTTTTTTGCGCACTTGCAATAAATTATGACAATTAACTGGCAATGTCACAAAAATTAAAGTTAGATGTACACAACTAGATTTTAGCAAAATACCATTATAAGACTTGTCCTATTTTTTTTTTGCCCACGACCGTACTTACCTATTTAGTTACTTGAAAAAGTAATTTTCAATTTTTGAATAAAAACATTTACAATAATTACTACATGAAGGAAAGTAACGGCATTATCATTACTTAAAAAAAAGAATTAAATTATTAATTTAACCGTTGTGTAATTAATTACTGTCCAGCTCTGGTTGTTATTTAAAAGTATGATAAAATTTGGCAAAATTATTATTTGTTTGAACGTTAGAGATTTACCTGTTGCAGAATAAACCTCAAACTACAAAACACACCAATCGTATAGCATAGTGCCGCATACTGTCCCACTGTACACACAACGTTGGGGGCATCCTTTGACGCGGGTCAAATTTACCGACAAAACCCCGAACCTCTTCCAACGCCAGCGTTGGACACTCGACGCTTGTCCCTCGTAATGCGTAGACCAACCACACGATGTGTCAAACTATCATGCGTCCAACGTTTGATAGTATTAGACGCATCGTGTAGCACCGGCTTAAGTCAAAGTTGACTCGCGCTCCCATTACTACCCGGTATAGCTATTATCAGTTGATTCTTCGGTGGCTGCCTGAATAAACATAGTCTTCTATGATTTCCTACACCTTTGCACTTTGGTAATACACTTGGATGTAACATTTTTTCGACAACTAAACAATAGGGTTTTCCCACTAATTTTATTTTAACAATTTGTGTCGTGAAAATGATATATTAAAACATTTTATTAATTTATAACAATTTACTTTTCTAATAAGAATTATTTCTAAGAAAATATCGTTAAAACAACTTGCTGATAATTTCACTGCTTTTTAAAACGGGCATTTTTACGCGCCAGAATTATGTATCTACCCGGAAAACCAATGAGATTATGGATATAATTAGTTTGTAATAGATTCTAACTGTGTGTTAAAGAAAGCTTTCCTCTAAAACTTCTCAGAATTTCAATTTGTAATGCTTGTACTGTTATTGGTCTAAAGCAGAGGACGTGTAAATATTGGCCAATCAGAATCGAGATAAATGACGCACAAGTTATTCGTGAAAGCGTCGGACGCTAATATTTTGTACTGTAGTTTAGGTTTAACCTTCACCGACATTACACATCAGATGACTAACCTAAAACGTCAAATTTATATTTTTATGTTTGTATTGTTTGGAGTGAAAATATTATTTTATCAGTTTCTGGTTTATGTTTTATTAATTCTACAATCAAAATGGAATCAATTGGAAGAGGGATATGTTAAAGGTGCCGCTGATATTTTACCTAAAGTAGAAAAGTGCTGAGTGCTGTCAATAAGTAGAGGTTATGTTATGTTAACATTGTTAACAGAGACCAAGATTAATAAACAATCTTGAACAGAGACAACCTCTGTGATTGGATTTGAGGGTGTTGACGTCACAACGCGCCAATTTATGGCTGTTTAAAGTGAACCCAATATTTTTCAAACTTCAAGTTTTTTTTTTTTGTTACTATTGGTAAAATTAGTAAGATAATAAATATGCCATAAATCATTTTTTTACGTGAGCTAAGTATTTCAGCAATAATTTTTTTTTTCTGGGAAAACCCTATTCTGTTGGCAGTCAAAACTACTCATATTTGTTAAATACCACAGCTGTTTATTCTAAATTATTTTCCCATTTACCAAAATGTCAATAGACGAATATTACAACTCCATTCTGTAATTACAAGCGTTAAAAAGCGTTAAAATGGTATTGTGTTGGTAAATATAAACTTTAATACCATGTTTACGTTAAACACAAATATGCATAAATTTTGTATTAATCCGCTTAAACAAATATAGCCTGTATCTTAATTACATTTTTGGGGTTATTTATTTATCCACGTTGCTAGATAATTATTTCGGGCACAGTTTGCCTTCTATCTCCAGCATAGTAAATTACACTCCTAAGGCAAACATTATTTTGTCGTTAATTACACAATATTTGTCAATATTTATCTCGCGTGTGCTTTTATCTTTGCATGTGGCCGACATATAAATTCGTTTGTTTACAGTAGTTTTGGCGAATAAAGAAGATTTCGGTTTAATGAGGATAGTCGGTTAAGGAACACACCACGTATCTTTGTTTACCTAGTGACATTGACATTTTGTTATGTTAATTTGCTACCTATGTTGAGAGTATAACGTTATTTGCATTTGCGAAACATATTTATGTTTTTGCTATTCAAATGATACTTTCATGGTGAATACAGGAACAAATTATAATTTACATAAATATTTAAATGTGTTATATCTTTTATCTTTTCATTTTTTAATCTACTAGGCACTGTGGAATGGAATATTAGGAATGGTTATTTTTTACCACGGCCAAATTGTAGAGTAGTACAGAATAAAAAAATCTTCATTTTTAATAGATTTAACCTGCCATTTTCACGAGGTATAGGCAGCGGTCGTTTGAAAAATATACTTTTGATCTATTTTAGTTAGCAGCATCCGTACCCCACAAGTGAAGCCACTTAAAGTTCATATTAAAAGAGTTTACCTTCAGGTCCACGAAGATGGACAAAAAGTTAAACCAAGGAGATTGTGATTGCGTGTGCTACAACTACAAAAAGACTTACTTATTTTTTTAGAATATCGGAATGAAACTTGATGGATGGACACTTTTGCTTTTGGGCATATCCACGGATTCCTTAGAACATCCGCTATTTTATGGTAGAACTCTACCATTATGGTTCCATTGGAAAAAATTAAGTTTTGTTAAAAAAATTGTTCAGGTCAAATTTGATGACCCACGAAATACACATATACATCAAATTTTCATGCTCGATTTAATTTTTCTGACATCATGTGAACGATCCATCTTAACACGTCTGAAGGACTTTTATTACCCTTCCTAAAGTGGATATAAAAATGTTCACCTGAAGGGTTCAAAGCGACTGATTCAGACGAAAAATACAAAAATCTATTCTTGCTGTTTCTTTTGCTTAACTGCTGTCACTGATGGTAACAATTGGACGTCGTGGCACTGTCTTTAAGTCTAACACTGTAAATACTAACACTTTCTTAATTAACCTGAAAGGGAATTTTGAAACACAACAAACAGAGGATATTTAAAGTTAAGAAAATATATGCATAGTGTTCTTTTAAATAATATTTTTACAAAATCTCAAGAAATGTGTATACGATAACAATAGTTTGGCCCGTGTACCACACATGGTGAGGAACGGAACGACAAAGACAATGTCTCCAACTACCATCCAATATTTAGTATATAGCATACGATTACACAAAAAGATGCAATATTTATGAGTAGGTGGGCTTTTGCTTGCCTGTCTATTTACGTAAGATTATCGCAATGGCAATTTTGGACGCTCTTCTAGAGCTTAAAAATGCTTGAATTGCAACAATTCAGAATAATAATGTGGCTTTTATTATATTCATACATTCAGGCAAGGCGGTCCCATGACTCCCATGTACATGTGAGTACATGGTAATAAAACTTTTTTGCCATCGAATCACCAAAGAACCGGTTTAAGGCAAATACGCGGAAAACACATCGTTTTTCCGCCAAAATTGATTGTAAAAAATGAAAATGTACCCTCAAAGAATGTTGTCGTTCACGCCAAATTACCCGAAAAATTTTGACTAGAAACTTCTTAATCCCTCTTCATATTTTAATAAGATGTATGAGTTGCAGTACAGCACAATGTCGTCGGTTAAAAAAAAAGACGGTTAATTTGGATGTCGGATTTCATAATAATTCCTAAAATTGTATCGCCGTCGCGACGAAACGCCCCGTGCAGCAATATTTAGGGTACTTCCCAAAATTTCATCGCCATCGCGACGTTACGCCCCGGTGCAGCGACATTCATAAAATAGTTGCTAAAATTCCACTCCACGGAGCGACATTTTTATTTTTACATAAAAAACGGTCCGAAGAGCGTATCTTTTTTAATATCTTCAAAACCATCCTCCGACGGCGTTTTTACGTGGAGCACGCCTTTCATGCAAAAATATCGAAAAAAATGGAAAAATGTATCGAGGATCTCTCATATTCTTTAACAATCACACCGGTCCATTACTATCATTTTGTTCTGATCATGGCACTCTAAATGCACCAACAAATTTCGAGTCAATTTTTTCATGGAGTCGAATTGTCATTTATAGGGTATCACCGTACTCGGAAGTTTCAAGGATTCCAAAAATATAATAATATACAGGGCGTTCTATTGTCTTGTAGAATGTGTATATTATTATTATTTTTTGCTTTTAATAATTCCATATCTCGTTCCATATAAAATAAGTTGTTGAATGACAAGTGCATTAAGAACGAAATTAAATTTCAACCTTCTGTTCATCCATGATTCAAGATACAATCTATTTAGAAATATGTTTAATGTGAAAGTGTTTCAAATATTGCACATCCAGGTTAAATTAATTTTGGCACTGTAATATGTGAAAAGCAATGAATTCCATTTATGGAATGCGCGTTATTATGAATAAATTAAAATTTACGAAATGTATCGCTATTGTTTCATTCCGCCCAATTATTTCTGAGCGCACTTGTTCAAGGCAACAAAGCACGAATTGAAGGAAAAACTACGCTAATACTGTCACTTGAACGCCAACAATACATTTACGACATCGTTTGCGGAGTTAAAAGGAATTTGAAGTCAGAGGCCACTTGACCTCTTCGTGCATTTTATAATTTTAAAGCTGTCAACCGCGTAATGAATTCATTTCGTTTGTGTCTGAGGTAATCGTCATCTGGGGCCATTAAGTTATAAATATTTCAAAAGCCCCTAACTGGTTAGTCGAGTTTTTCGAACTTTTCCTTTGATCAGTATTTTGGCTCAACGTGATTACTTACATGGCGGATAGCAAGTACTTAAACCAGGATTGGTTCACTAAGAATTGCATATGGGGCCTTCAGTAATAAATGTTAGGTAATTTGGCAGCTAATTCTACACTCAAAAATGTTTGGAAAAGTTCATTTGGGCGGGAGTCTGAATATACCACTAACAGGACGGGGATGACCATCCGAAGATGGTGAAAGTGTTTTATTGGCCAAAAGAAAACAAATATCTCTCTAATGAATACAAATAAATAAATAGCAATGTAACAACGTGTAGTCACTCAAATATTTAGCAGTAAGAATATCAAAAACAACTTACAACGTTACAAGCTGGTGCAGACTACAATTATTATTTAATGTCAGATAGCTCACAATTTTTATTAAAATTGTCACACATAAATTCATAAGCGGTTTCACAAATCTATGTTTATTTTTGTCGTAAACTGTTAAATTTTTGTCTGGTAACATCGGTATATAATAAAATGATAATTGCGAAAACAAAGCTGATGTCGATACAATATTTGGTATAGCTTGTACCGAAAAATAAGACTTGCTTTAATCATAAGGTTCTCGGAAATGTACAGAGCGATTCAAAAGAAAGTACATTAAATTCAATTGTAGATTCTGGTGCCCCAGAGATGAAGATTTCCCAAATTAATTTTTTTCCCACTGCGCCTCCTAACTGTGTTACAGCCCCTTAAATTGGGTGCCTGGCAACCAATTTTCTTATAATAACCTTTAAGGGGATTGACGTACATTTATCAAATTGTGGATCCGGCTCTTTATTTTGATGGGCTACCTGCTCATTAGCGCAAGTTCTTACTGATATGCAAGATGTGTCCTATACAGGGTGGTCCAGTAAAGTTCAAGGTCAAATACTTTTTGTATTGTGTCAAATTAAGAATTTGGATAAATTATTGGATATCTTATTTTTAGACACTTTTGCGATTTTTCATCCAGTTAGGGCGGTTTCGAGCAAATTGCAAAAAACCAGAGGCATTCTGAAGCAATTTTATTGACATTTTTATTCAAAAACAAAGGCATAGTTTGTCAAATCATGAGTTGTCTAATCAAAGTAATGCAATTTTTGCAAGTTACGGTGCGCTATACTGCCGAAGATTATGCCAATATGCCAAGGAAATGCAGTAGGTGTAGTAAGGGAATATCGTAGATGATATCCCAACCGTTGTGCCCCAAATTTAAGAACTTTTCTTTGGGTTGAAAAAAGGTTACGTGAAACCGGATAAGTATTAATAACGACACCTAGACTAGGAAGGCCAAGGAATATCCGAATCCGACTCCCACAGGTTGAAGAGGCGTATTATAGGCAGCAGAGGAAGACCCCGAATTTAGCACTCGAAGATTGGGTCTACAACTAGGACTTCTGGGGACTGGGAAAAAATGTATTAGGAAAATCTTCATCTCTGGGGCACCCCAATTTACAGTTGAATTTAATGTACTTCTTTTGAATCACCCTGTATATTAATTGTGTTAACAAGGATACATAATTATATCCTCGGTATCATTTATTGTAGAATTAATGAATTTAAGTGCCTTTGAACGCTTTCCAAAGCTACTGAACAACATAGGATGGATTCAAATTATGCGCCACATTCAAGTTTGTATAGTTCAAGTAGAAAGAAACTGAGACAAAAAACATAACAAAAACCGTTGTACTGTTCGCAAATTGACTCGCTTACCTTTATAGGTTTTTAATGTGCGTCGGGAATGTCATGTCAGGCTTGGCGCCATGGCCCGCGGCGATATAATTATGTCGTAAAGTTCTTGTTGCGTTTTTTATTTACTGGGATCTATTTATTTCAACAAGCGCCATGGTCCGCGGTGATAATAATTATGTCGCAAAATTTTTGTTAGGTTTTTCTGTCTCGGGAATTTATTACTTGAACTATAATACTAGGTACTAGTTTAAAATGTAAAAGTGTTTGAAGCATTCAAGTTGTTTTAAAAATTATAATTTCTTAAGACAAAACCTAACGCCAACAAGGCTGATTACATGAATTTTTCTGTATTCATCAAACGATAGACTATTGCCAACAAATTTCAGCATCCCTAGTTGAGCTGTTTCGCAAAAGAATATTGTTACTGAATTTATAAAAATGCAATAGCGTTTGAACTAGAAACTTTAGGACTATACTATAAGCATACTTTAATTTGGATACGTTTATAAATGGTTTATTATCGATATCAGCCTTCAATGACCGTTTGCAAGTTTAGTTCGTCGATAAAGAGGTTACGACAATTTAGCTTTTCTGTTAAGGTGGACATATCCAAGAGAGAAAGATCCTATAAGGAAATATTTATAATTTTTGGCCATAACTTTTTTTTTAATGCGTATATTGATCAAAAAGTATCAGATTACCTAAAGTAGAACTATGACAGGTGTATACCTGGGACAATAATTCGAGTCAGTAATTGTGACCAACAAGAATGGAGCGGACAAGCAAGACGGCTACGCACGCACTGCCATAAGCATACTAAAAGCATGTGCGGCTCCGCCTATACATGGGCCAACTAGCATTCCTTTACTGACTCGAATTATTGGCCCAGGTTTAGTGATATGAATTTTCACTCCATAATTTCAGTTGTTTACAAAATTAGTTAATTTAGGTTTAAAAGTAGTGCCAATCTTCATATCGTAGTTTTGTATTCACTGATTTTGCAAACAACTGAAATTATTGAGTGAAAATTCATATTACAACACCCGTCATAGTTTTACTTAGGTAGTCTTATACTTTTTTTTACCAATATTTGTATTTAAAAAAAAGTTATGGCCAAAAATTATAAATATTTCCTTATCGGATCTCTTTCTCTATCTTGGATATGCCCACCATAAATCATTTATGTATAATGAGGATAAGAATGGACCCAAATTAAATGCTTGCGGTATCCCCGCAGATCTTTGGAATATGCGTATAATACACATACTTAAAATAATATATTGCAAATAGCCTGCAATAAAAGGATAGAACGTCCCTTTTGACATAACAATATCATTTGTGTAGTGGTGGGGTGATAGTTGTTTAGAATCTCCATTTAACTCTAAATGATAAATATAGAGTTAACTGATGCACTCTGTTTTAAATTTTTGTCAGGATGAAAAAGACCATCTGGTCGGGGGATTATGAACGATCCATCTTTACACGCCTGAAGGACTTTTATTATATTTTCCAAAGTGAATATTAAACGTTCACAAAGAAGGGTTCAAATCAACTGCTTCAGACAGAGAATAATACAAAATCTATACTTACTGTTTCGGTTTTGCTTAACTGCTTCACTGATGGTACCAATTGGACGTCGTAACACTATAAATCTAACACAGTAAATACCAACGCTTTCTTGAATTTAAACCTGAAAAGGAAGTTTGAAACACAAGAAAAAGACAATATAAAATTCAAAAACATATATTAAATCTTTTAAAAAATTATGTTTTTACAAAACGTTCAAGAAAAATGTATTGACAAACTATAGCCTGGCCCGTATACAACACATAGTGAGGAACGGAAACGACTCATAATGTAACCAACTACCATCCAATGTGCGGTTTATAGCTAACGATTAAACAAAAAGATTCAGTAAAAAGTTCAATGTTTATCATTTTGGTGGGCTTTTGCTTGCCTGTCTATTGACGTATTTTCAGTTCAATATCAGTTTTGGTCGCTCCTCGGAGCTTAAAAATGCTTGAATCGCAACAACTTTGAAGTATATTCTGCAATTACAGATTCATACGTTCAGGCAAGGCGGTCCCATGGACGTTCTGAGTACATGGTAACTATACTTTTCCGACACAGAATCACTGAGGAACCGGTTTAGGGCAAATACCGTTAAAACCCATCATTTTTCCGTCAAAATCGACTGCTAGAAAATGATAGGGCACCCTCGACGCCAAGGGTTATTTTCGCTAAAACTCTCGAAATACTTTAACTAGAGACTGGATAACTTGTCTTCATATTTAACACAACGCATGAGTTGCAGTGCTTAACAACGTGGAAGTTAAAAAAGTCGGTTTTCGTTATACTTTCTAAATTTTGTGGTCGGGGCGACATTACGTCCCCATGCAGCGACATTTACTATACTTTCTAAAATTACACTCCTTGATGAGTTTCCAAGATTTTGGCGTAAAAAACGCTCCGTAGAGCGAAAATGTGATTGAATGTATAAAAACCTCTTCCAACGGCATTTTTACGTGAAGAACGCTTTTCATACGAAATGTTCGGTCGGATTCGAGGTCGGATTTTGTTACAGTTTCGAAAAGTTCATCGAGGGTTTTGTTGTGTTCTTTAACAGGATCGGCGGGAATACCGAGCTGCTTGCATGACCCTCAAAATGTCGGCCTCCTACGTTGCAATTGTCTTTTGTCTTTGTTTGTGTATATTTTTAGGTATGCTGTATAATGCCATGTCTATTTAGTATCCTCTATGCATATGATTAGAAATTAATTATTTTGTTTAGTATGGTTAGATAATGAATTGTTTATCCTTGTTTATGTTCTATGCGTTGCCAAACTGACTAAATCTGCGTATTGTGTATACAGTAAAGGAACCAAGTCCGGAACGGTCCGCGGCTGAAATCAGTGTTAAGCAATATCTTAATGTTGAAATCAATGATGTATCTCCGTTACTTTAGTTTATAGCGTAAACAACATCGCCAGAACTTCAGCTATAAATCACTTGACAAGCAGCAAAATTTAAACGTGAATCGTCATTAATGATAATACAATCGGAGTATGAAAATAAACCGACCTTCGCCTTGCATTAATTATTATTTTATTATATCATTTTTACGTTTCCATTATTTTCACTTTTTATTTTTACTTTCTCTGGCAGCGGAGTGTAGAGACGACGATAGATATAAAAAGGAGAAAAGTGAAATGCTAGCAATTCTGTTCGCGCCAGGTATGACCAGAATAGTTTGACTACAATGTGACGATCGACATTTATTATGGTGAGACGCGTAATGCGGCTGAATATCCGTATAAAGCATTTCTGCATTCTATGGTACGTTATGCGGTACATAAAAATATTATTTAAGGTAGAAACAAAATTGATAGTTTAGTCGAAAGCATACTTGACGTGCATGTACAAAAAGGCGTTATTCGAACTGAACGTATTTAGAAGTGATTACATTTTTGTTAAAATATTAGTTTTAGTATACTTTAGTAAACATTTTAAGATGGATGAGTCATAAAATCCGTTTTCACAACTTGAGAACTTTTTTCAGCCACCCGTGCAATATATTATCTCTAATTTTTCTGGTGAGCTGATCATCTCGGGAAATATTATTTATGAATACTGAATAGAAAGCAATGGGAAACCTTGTACCCTCGGAACAATCCATCAAACGAACGTCATTGAAATTCCGATGGATTAATTACCTCAATTTGAAATTGCACCGATTTAATTGAAGCCAGTTTTGAGGTAACGAGAGCAATTCAGAGGCGAAAATGAAAGCGGATTTCGTGGCATCATATGCACATCGGAAGGCATTATCTAACGGATAAACATATATGGAAAATATCAAACGTTAAGTATCCAATATACAGAATAGAATTTTGATATTAAAAATCAAGGCAGGATGAGTATTCAATAAACTGCCCCGCAGTGATTGAAACTATTAATTGTTCATAATGTGGTATTAAATTTCCCAATATTTCAATTCCGCAGGAGTTAATCGAGCGCACAGAATTTTCGAAATTTCTTATGTGTTGTGTATATTCAATAACACAGCTTTAAGATTGTGTTTGTTTACGTCATAGCCATGATACTACTTACACAGATTTTTAATAAAATAGGCAGATATCAAGATCCACAATAATATTATTGAATGAGAATTAATGCGTATCTAATTAATAATAATAATAATTTATTTCTCCATTGAAAAAAAACATGTACACAAAAAAAGGTATTCATAAGGTTGATGAAGAAGACGTCACATAAATATTTAAAAGAACAGTATCGAAAATAAAAAACAATACACAAAACTTTTTGGACTTGGTCCTACCCCAAAATAATTATATAAACAGATTAGATCAATTACAGTAGTTGTGAATTATTTCCTGTAATTAGAACATTTGCATCATCTGCGTAGCACACGACATGAACATTTGATGTTCTTTGTAAGTAATTGATAATGTCATTGGCAAACAAAATATACAATAGTAGTCCCAAAATTGAACCCTGTGGAACTCCATGCTTGATGTAGCAAGTCTCGCTTTCAGCTCCACAGGCCATTTTTACAGTTTGAGCTCTGCCAAGATAGGACGAAAATATTTGCAAAGCTATTCCTCGAACGCCATATTGTGAGAGTTTAGCTTTGAGCAACTGGTGATCAACCAGCGAGAAGTCTACAAAAATACCTAGAGCAGATTTTTTATTGTCCATCATCTTAATAATTTAGTGATGGAAATCAAATAATGCCGACTCGGTGCCTTTATTAGTAGTAAAACCATGTTGAACGAGAGAAAGCAAATTATTTTTTTGCAGAAAGTTGGATCTTTGAGATAGAGTTTTGAAAAACAACATAATAAACTTAATAGCTCTGTAATTGTTGTACTCGATCTTCTTTTTTATAAAGGGGATGGACGATAGCCCTTTTAAATTTGCTGGGAAAAGAGTTTCTGATTATCACCTCGCAATCCGTTAAATTTTAAAATGATGTATGAAAATGTAGAGGATACTATTTGGGGTGACTGAGCACCTGAGATGGAATGCATTTTTTTTAACATTGATAATTAAATTGGAATGGCAATATTCAAAATAATATATATTTGCTTTAAATTGAGAGATCGTGACAAGTATTACAATGAAAACACCCCATAAGTGTTTTACGGAGTCAGGGACATTAATACCGACTGTAGATATTAGAATAGGATCGGCAACATGCAGACTACAGCTTTGTTATATTGATTTTGCGAGTTAATCAATTAAGGTTGGGATGGGAGTTTATTTACCACCATCACCGTCAACAAAACAGCTCTTTGTGTACTTAACTAACTAATTCATTTTAACAATTAGAATACAGAATATGGAAATTAGAAATATGTCGTGTCAAGACAACAATGGTACGACCATTAATAATCATGGTGTAGTAAAAGCTCCCAAGGTTAATATCGGTTATATCCTGCGAGAATACAAATGGCTGTCAAAGCATATTAATTTCGCCTCAAATTAACAAGGCTTAACAGGTCTTTCGGGTGTTGGTTGGAAACTAAATTCGTATTACGCTGAAACGGTATTTCTCTATAGTCTTTCTCAAAGTAGTATTTTTTACGAGAACGTTACCATCTATGTGCATGTAACGCCTGTTTAAAGATAAAAACCAAAGTGTCAGGGCCTCCTCCTAAGGTATACTGACATAAGATAGATCTTTTTCTACTGCGGCATTAATAACTGGATTCAGTGAATACCTTTGTGTGTAATTCTTATAGTGCTACAAAAAAAACTAATATTTTCCTACATTCGATTGACAAATCGTATCATCATCTTCTCCAGTTTTAAAACTTCCGGGAAAACTATAAACGTTCAGACGGTTTTCATCTGGATTATTGCACCCAAGTATGCAACAATACCTTCTTGTAATCATTTATAGTTTTAATTTTGAATGTGTTTGAATTTCATCCACCTCAGGAGTAGAACGGCTGGTTATTCTAGGATATCTGCCTCATTACCGATTTTGTTGACAAAGCGACGCCACTCAAACCTTTACAACTTAATTAAAGATGAGCTGTAAATAACAATTCACATTAAGGGCCGGTTTAATAATGCAAGTTTATCTCGTAACCAAAGGGTAACTGTCAAACAAAACAATAGATACCCATTGTTTTGTTTGACATTTATCCTATAGTTAACTATTAACCCTGTATTGATAAACCGGCCCTTAGTCTAGTATAGTTTAATTTATTTATTCCCTGCACTCAAAAAACGCAACAAAAACTTTACGACCTCATTAAAATACTCACTCTCACTCTTTGTGCTGTCTCGACTGCAAATTGACTCGCTTACCTCTATAGGTTTTTAATGTGCGTCGGGTTGTTTGATGACAGGCATGCCGCATGACCCGCGGCGATAATAATTGTCTCGTAAAGTTTTTGTTGCGTTTTTTGAGTGCCGGGAAGTGATTAACTCGACTATAGATATATATCTTATTTGGATAGACACTAAACAAATACACAATAGACAGCAAAAAAAATACACCGACTTCGTAAGTACAAACATTTGTCATCCTTAATCTTTACAGTAATAAAACACATTTATTTCATTTTTCAATCGAGAACAATGTTATAATTTACCAATTAAACACTGTTAAATGGCTTTGCGATAAAAGAAAACAATGTACAACGTCAAACGTATTTCTTCCAATAAAATACTTATCGATCTATTACTAAATATTATTATAACAGTACATAAAAAATTTAATACCGCATTGTTTTTTACACATACGGATAAAATCACAAAGGAGCGAACTCGAATAATAGCAGATATGCGCAATTTACATGTGGCCGTTGATAATGGACAAGCTATGTTCGGTGTGCGATTCCATCGTAGTCGAGTGGTTCGGCAATTCCCGGATGTGTAATACATTTTATATTTCACTTATAATTTCTTGTTTGTTGCTTAGATACGAGATATTATAACAAGGCCATTTATACCGTGGGGTAATGATTACGCCTGTTTATTATGCCCTCCTATATCTACTCACTCACATTTTAAAAGCAATTTTAATAAAGACGTTTTTTCGGAAGATATCCTTTTAAAGATTGGGTGGCTAACGCCAAAAATTTTTTTGAGACGTTTCGTTCTTGTACACGCTAAATCACATTTTATTTTTTTTTACTCCCTTTCACAATAGTGTGGGGGGGTGCCTTAAATTGCAATTTTCTGGACTCTTGCTTGCTTTGGTTATTTACTCTTATTTACCCCCGAACCCTCCAACGGAATTAGATCAAAATAATCTAGTTCCAGATCTCGTTATAATACATAAGTGTACCAAATTTCAAGTCATTATTATAAACGGTCCCAGAGTAAACGTGCGCACAAAAAAAAGTTACAGACATACCGACCGACAGACAGGAAACTTTTTTCGCTCAAATTTAAAATCTCTACGTTTCATGACATTTTAAGCCTATTTCAACAAAAAAAAATTTTTGCGGTACTATACTTCCACTGGACGTGGAAGTAATAAATTAAACACAAACTCTAAAATAGATACAAAAGTATAACACACAAAAAATAAGGTATTATATTATCATTGCTGAAAAAGGAACATCGTCTGAAGATTCACTGTCTAGTTCTAGATTCTCACTCAATGTTGGATTGACATTCTCGACATTCCATGCCAATTCTAAATTGGTCTTCTTTAGGACAGTTTTTGACCGAAATTTTTTGTAAATTTTGCTTTATCTTTGCCCTTCTTTATGTTTGTTGTTGGGCAAGGGAAACAAAATTTACGAAAAATTTTGGTCAGAAATGACCCCCCCCCCCCCAAAAAAGTATACAAAATTACATTCGCGCAAAGCTTCGTTAGTCGCAAATGCTTCCTACAACAACGAAGAACACGTCTATGAAAACAAAAATTCAAAATTGCAGATGGGGATTTCCTTTAGAACGACCAATAAATAAAAAGGGCGGCGCCGGCTGTGGCGTTTCCTAAGCAAACGAAGCTCAACAAATCAAAAACTAAATGTATCCGTTTATTGACAGTTTGAATTTCAGTCACAGTACCGAATCTGTCGGCTATTCCCGGCGAATCAGTCGATCGTCGGTTAATCTTCTCGAAAGGAAAGAATTGCGCTGTTGCCGTTATGTAATTTTTGGCGTGAAATATAAATACTTTCGCTATCTATGAGATGAGAAAGTAAAAATATAAAACTGATATATATCATGATATATATCGCTTGATAATATATATCTTCCGAACCCTGCTTCCACTGGACGTGGAAGTAATAATCAGTTTTTGTAGTAGATGTAAACTTTGTAGTAAATAGCATCATTTGTAACTAACTACTTCTAATTTTCAGTACGTTTAAAACTAAATCCAGTTGCAACACTAATAATTTTGCATTAAAAACTACACTATTACATCAATCATTGAGTATTAGCAGTATGAAATTAACTTATTTGCTGCACGAAAATCAAGTCATTATAATTATCCCTTCGAAAACTGGTCGCCATTTCTTTTATTAAAAATTCAGATCTGCCATCTGCCACAATAAACTCTTGGTTTATCATATCAACCTCGATTTCTCAAATAATTTGAATCCCAATACAAAAGTTACATCAATAAATTGTAGTAGTCTATACAGGGTGGCCCGGATTTAATTTGCGTATACAGAAATCTCGTAAACAGCAAGAGATACAAATGGTTCATAAAAGGTCAAGATATTCCAGCGGGTTCCGGAGATATTCGACAAAATACGTAAAAGCTCATTTTCGTTTTTTACGTCAAGCGTTGTTGGTATAATAGATATAAAAAAAATCCTGAGAGTTTTTGTTGTAAATGAAGTTTCCTATAATCTGCCGTCATAAAATTTACATTAAGACGTTTCGTCTCATCAGGGCCATCTTCTCACCTTGTTTTGCTTAAGAATACAACAGTCTTATAAGAAGATACAACACTGATGATGTTTTCTTAGACGAAACGTAGAAAAATGATAAAGTGTAACATATTGTATTTAGTCTTACACAGGCTATGAAAATTTGAAATAAAAAAGCAGGTCCGTATTTAAAAAAAAAATCGAAGGTGGCCCTGATGAGACGAAACGTCTTAATGTAAATTTTATGACGACAGATTAAAGGAAACTTCATTTACAACAAAAACTCTTGGGATTTTTTTTTGATATCTTTTAATAACAACGCTAGACGAAACGAAAATGAGCTTTTACGTATTTTGTCGAATATCTCCGGAACGCGTCGGAACATCTTGAACTTTTATGAACCATTTTATTATTCATCAAAATAGGAAACTTTTTCCCCATTTAACCAACTTTGTATCTCTTGCGGTTTACGAGATCTCTGTATACGCAAATTAAATCCGGACCACCCTGTATAGTCGTGAGTAAATACACAGCATGAATTGAAGAATGAAATCGTATGTAGTGATATGGGAATAAGTTACGAGTAGGGTCTGTCAGATCTCACCGCAATCCATTGCGTACTGAATCGATATCTATAAATAGACTGGGGCAATAAATATATAGTTTTAGAAATGTTATACCATCATATAAACTCATTGCGCCTAGATTGATTGATTAATAAATCAGGCAGTTTGGTAGCACATGTTGCATGGTGATTTGGTCAAGTGAATATAACGATTGGAAATCAAGTCACAAGGCGAATTTTATAAGCAAGAGTGAATGGGGCTGCTACGAAGTGTTTTTATATTACAACTCTTCATTTACCATTTTTTTAAAACCTAAACATATTTTACGAAAGTAGTGTGCAGTCTCACGGTATGGTGCGTTGAAATACTTGAGAAGTGTCACGTAAACAAAACGATATGGGAATATAAACGATAAAAAGGTTTATTTTAAAATACCCAATAGTGTTAAAATCATCCAGTAGGTACACAACGACTTATTATTACTAGATAGCATCAAGTATTTAAAGTCTGGGAAACTGTCTACGTGAGAAACCGTGTCACAGTTGATCTCGTTACATTGGTTAAACGGATGACGTTAAACAGGGGGGGGGGGGGGCATAATTTTGGTCTTTTAAGGTGGGCATATCCAAAAGGGAGGGATCCGATAAGGAAATATTTATTATTTTTGTCCATAACTTTTTTTAATACATATATTGTTAAAAAAGTATAAGACTGCCTAAGTAGAACTATGGCAGGTGTAGTGATGTAAATTTTCACGCAATAATTTCAGTTGTTTTCAAGATTAGTTAATTTAAATTAAAATATAGTGCCTATTTTGTAGTTTTTTAAATTAACTGAATTTGCAAACAACTGAAATTATTCGAGTGAAAATTCATATCCACTGCACCTGTCCTAGTTCTACTTAGGTAGTCTTATATCTTTTTTACCCGTATATGTATTAAAAAAAAGTTATGGCCAAAAATAATAAATATTTGCTTATCGGATCTCTTCTCTGTCTCTTGAATATGCCCACCTTAAGCTACTTTGAATGGTTGAGCATAGAGATCACTGGGTTTCCTGGGAGATTTGGTGGTCCTGAGCGACAAGGCACTGAGTCATTTTCTGTTGTGAGCGTTTGAACACTGGAATCACTGGATACCTTCTGGGGGATATGATGGTTCGGAGTAATGTTGCTCCCGTTACTTGTCTGTTCTTTCGCGTTCGACTGGACCCCTCTTGGGAGATTTGGTGGCCCCGCGTGGCTATCAACTGACCACCTGTGGTCCATTTAAAAACGTGAAACATTATTCTTATAGACTAATTTGGCAAGCAACTGTTCGTTTAGCTCTTGAACAAAGCTCATTACGCACTCCTGTTCGTGTTTGTTCTGTCCATCTACACCACTGGTCGCATCATGGGCAGGAGCTTCAAGGTAATTTAGTGAATCAGGGAGAGTATTATGGCCGCGTATAAGTTTATAGGTAAAGTAACCTAACAGGTGGCGAACCTTTGTCATATTTTGTTAGTTTGATAATTTATTAGCTTAATTTCTAGTTTCGAAAATTGCATATGAGAATGGGAATGTTGTTTTATTTCACTGTGATAATTGGTTTTACTTAAAGTCCGATCTTAGTTTAAAATTTTCAAAATGATAAGGGATTCTCAAAGTTTATTGCTCTATAATTACGACTGTACCCGCGTTACATATATACCTCATTCAATTTGGCATAGAATTGCGGTATTTCTTGATATTTACCTTCAATTTTTGTCATTTGTATGAACTTAGCAGAACAACTTTGGAGAATTAAAAAACCCATAGGTCTATTATTTGCCGCTAATTAGCCGATAATTAATCGTGAAAGTAAAAATTTGACCGTTGTTGATTTTTAAAAAATTTTCCAGTGTTAACGTCCATGTGAAGTTAGTAGAGGAAGCATCTTACCAAAAATTGTATTTTATTAAAAGTAAGTAGCTCAAAATTTGCTGTTTTTTAACCGTAAATAAATTTTGCAAATGAAATTTAAAAAAATAAGAATGAAGGCGATAAAACGGTAAGGCCATAAAACAAAACAAATGATCAGCAAAACAATTCAGAATTTAAAGTTGCAAAAGAAAAACACATAAACACGGGAGAAAAATGACAATCAAAGTCTCCACAACAGACTCGAGGATTATTGAGTATTTTTAAAGCAAGAACATTAGTGAGACAGGCGAGATATCGTGAAATCGGAAACAGATAATTGAATCTGACACAACTGAATAACATGTAGAGTAAAGAAAGTTGATTTTTTTTCTCAGGAATTCAGCAGAACAGTCATTAAGCTCGTTTGAAAATGGTTTTGGGAGTCGACTTTCCTTCACCCTATATAGTTATAATTATTTCTAAATGTCTTTATAAGAAAAGCGATTTACTTATAAGAGTCTTATAAGATCCTTATAAGAAATGGGGTTTCTTTATGATCTTATGTGGTCCTTGTAAGGTTCATTTTTATTAAGAAGTAATAAAAAAATGTTCCTAAGTATGTACTAAAATTATTTAAGACTATTTCTCATTTTTCAAGTTTTGCTTCAAACTTTACTATGCATCAGTTTTGCGCATTCAATTATTTGTTTCTGATTTCACAATGTTTCGCCTGTCCCACTAATGTTATCATCAATTTGATCCTAGAGTCCTTCTGTTTAATTTCTGTGGTGTACAATCCTGGAGTATGTTGTGGAGACTTTGATTATCATTTGTTTCTCGTGTTTATGTGTTTTCTTTCACAACTTTCAATTCTGAATTATTTTGCTGATTCTAAAAAAATGATTTTTTTGTTTTATCGCATTTTTGTTTTTTTTTAATTTCATTTGCACCATTTGTTTACGGTTAACAAACGGCAAATTCTGAGCTACATACTTTTAATTAAAAAAATGGTAGATGTTCTTCTAACTTCCATGTGAAGTTAGCAAAACACTTGAAATTTTTAAAAAAATTAACAACGGTAAAATTGTTACTTTCACGATGTATTCGTGGCAAATAGTAGGCCTATGGATTTTTTTATTATGCAAAGTTGTTCTGTTAACTTCATACAAACAAATATTTGAACTATTCCTAATACATAAAATATATAATATACAGGGTGATTTACCTAAACATGCGGACAATTATTCAGTGGGTTGTCCCCACCAAAAGGAGTTAAAAAAATTAAGAAATAAAAAAATTTGGAAAAAAAATTACCTTATTTTTTTTTGTAGAAGTGCATCGCCTATGACTAATCAATCTGACGTAATACGGTGCAACGAAATCCACTTTCTTTCTTATGTGGTATGGGTAAAAACGATTCTCGCGTATACGGTACTTATTGAATAGTCTTGTTCTAGTAATACTAGAACTTCTCTGTGGCCTGGTAAACAAAACCCGGTGTCACGAACTCGTTGCACTTGTTGCATTTAAAATTCTTATCTCATTAGGTTTGCGCTAGTGATGCAACGGTTTCGGGTTTTACGGTTAAGGTTACAGTTACGGTTATTCCTACGGTTACGGTTCTGGTTACGGTTTTTAAAATGAATCGCATAATGATAAAATAATAAACTTTATTCTTCAAAATAAAACACAACACTTTTAAAGGGCATATTTAAAACAAAAGAAAAACGTAAAAAAACTAAACTACATTTGTGTAGTGGTATTACAAAAAAACAGCGTAAAATTAAACGTTCTAAATATAAATAAACAGGAAACATTGTAAACAATAAAAGCTGATAGAGATTAAAAACGAAAACAAACATTTATTTAAATTTTTAAATATAGGTAGGCATCTGTATCTACCTACTTGAAAATGTAGTTAAAATATTTAAACTGAAAATTTAAAATACAAAAAAGAACAAAAATTAGTATTCAAAATTTACAGCAGGCAAATTTTTATTTAGGAAACATAACATTTGCAGATTCTGCGGATTCAACCTATTCCTCTTGGGTGTTTGCACAAGCCCTGCAGTGGAGAACAGCTAGATTGAGAATTATCCGTTTCTGTTTCTATATCTTCACTGTGCCATCGTTTAAGGTGATTCCATAAATTTGAAGTTGAAAAATCCTTAACTGACGCATTTTTGCCCCCTCGTGGTATTTTTGCATCATAGAATTTACAAACAGCGCTGGTGGCCGCATCGGATGCCTTTGTAAAATATTTCCATACATTGCTAATTTCTCTTTTACGTGTATGCGATATTTTTACCGCGAAAATACAAACACAACACAGAGTCCGACGGACGCGCTTTCAGAAACTGCACCGTCAACAAACAGGCTCTTATCCGTATCGGTGCCGCCGCGCCCGCTATTGCGAGTTGCACGTTGCGACCTGCAAGAACCGTATAACAACCGTGAAAAATAGACGGTTACGGTTAACCGTATAATGGCAAAAACCGTGAACTAAACCGTTCTCCAACCGTAACCGTTGCAACACTAGTTTGCGCCTATGGGGAAATTTTCTCCCGTATTTTCGTACATCCCCTGCAAGACTTTCATTCGTTGCACCGTAGGTTAATATCATGTCGCAGTACCCTTGCGACGACTGCGACGTGAACTCTGGCATAAACGATATTCGCGAATACAGTTTAAAATTTAACAAAAATGGGAAATGCTCTAAACGGAAGTCGAAGAGTCACTGAACTGAACACTGAACGCGTGGCGCACTGACCATAGACAACTAAGACAGCTGATTATCTGCAAAACAAACAAGCGGCACGTGTGTTAACGCGTCGAGATAGCATAACTCCCCCGTTCAGAAGCGTATCTTTGCAGGTTTAAAAAAAAAATTATCTCGGATCGCTGTAAAATTTTACAGAGGCTTTCCCACATGAAAGACTAGTATACCATTTTATTTTTCGCTTGTTTACATAAATCACCCTGTATATTTAAGAGTTTATAAGCTTTTTTCGTACTATACCAATTTTTCAGTTATTAGGAAAAACTGTCTCGATGTACCAAATATTTGATGCTAAAATTGCAAGCCAGTCCAATCATTATTATCACTTAGGAAATATCAGGCAATTAGTATTCAACTTTGTTATAGATAATGTACCAAACATATTGCAACAAGTTCCGTAAATGATAGAAATTCGGCTCGCGAGATTTTTCCATTTTTCAGTGAACGATAGTCCACTGTAGTTCTATGTCGAAAATCGTACACTTGAATTTTGCCATATTCTCAATTTGTAAAAGGAGAACCGCTTAAAATTAAATTATTTTTGAACTTCTACAAGCACACGATGGGCCCAATAAATAATCTCTTCAGATATCCAATCGTCATATTGTAAAATGTAGGTAAAGTTATATACGTTTTTAGTTGCTATTTATAAAGAATTATGTTATTATTTATAGATCGATGGGATATATAAGATCAATTATTTTTAATTAAAGTAATTAACATACATTGTATATGCATAACAACATTAATCGATACATCGAATTAACTGCAAATATTTAAAAGTAAAGTAATGTCACCGATTTTATTTTGTAAACACGAAGAACGGGCACATTTTTTTTCTTAATAAACTTAATGACGATAAGGCGTTTGGGGCGTTATTGTACTGCAAGTAATTTGTGCAAAATTTTGTGAGATTGATGCGTACCTTTTAAACTACATTGAATTCGCTCTACCAGATTATACTCGTTTTTTTATCATGATTATCTCAACAGTTGATGAACGAATGTGATTGGTAACCACCTACCCTACAGGTCTAAGTAGACTAGAAATCTGTTACTGCCATATTATGTAAACAATCAACAATATTGATTAATTGATCATGTTTTGCCTTGTCTGATGGTCAAACATAACCGAGTGTTCGACTGTTGATAACGTCATATTACTAGAATTCTGAAGACCCCGGCAACGATCGACATATTTACCCCCTTCGAACGTTTATCGTTTCAGTTTAGCATATGAAAGTGATATGCGTTCGGTCTCCTTTATGTTTTTGCGATATTGTTTATATCGCGTTAGTATGTATGGTACCTATTATATTGACGTAATGACAAGTGTCTAATGTTATAGATTGTATTAATTCCACAATCGGTATAAGGTTGCCTTTACAGAAGCCAAACTATAAGAATTAAATATCTCTACAAGTCGGCGCAACTTTTTTTACAATACTGCTTTTGGGTAGCTGAGCTAAAATTAGAAATGTTTGGTAGCGAGGGGCATGGAGATTCTTATTTTCACACAACATACTTGGATTTTCTAGTCTAAAACAGGTCATTTTGAAAAGCAAATCGAAAAAAATATACCAATTATTATGTGTTTATCCTTTTGGAGTCTGGACTTGTTATTACTTAATTTTCTTTTTGTGTAGGATTAAGATTTTGACTGTTTGAATCCTTCCTGGAAAGTAGAACTTAAACGCACATAATGAAAGATGTAATTTGGTAAATAAAATTAAAATAAAATTGGATATTGATACTTTCCAAAATGTAAATTGTACATATAAAAAAATCCCCACACATGGTGCATAGAGAAGAACCTCGTGAAACGCAGTTTCCAACTACCATCCAACAGTTTTGTTAGAACAGTCGACATACACAAAAAGATTCAGTTAAAAATTTAATATTCTCAACTTTGGGGCCTTCTGTTGGCATCTATTCGTAATCCTTATTGTAAATTTGGGTTCGCCCGTGGAATAGGACTTGGATGTGCTTGAATCGTAACAAATGATAATTTACGTCCAAGCAAATGACGATTCCTATCCAGAGTGCATGGTATTCAAGGACAAGTCACGGAGGAACCACATATGGGCAATTGCGGAATAAAACACGATAATACATTCCCACCAAAATTAAACCAGATGTTGAGAAATTTGACTTTGCAATTTTTAACGTCTTTGAGAAAGCTTCCTCCAGGGACTTTCTTGAAAAACTACAATTCCATCCTCTCAAAGGATACCTTGCGTAAGTTGCAGTACCACATAACTGGATTCAATAAACTGCAACACAAGTAACACTAACCACTCAGTTATTTACCAACTAATTAATTAGTAGACTAATTGCCACTTTTAAAATGTTAGTATAGTCCAAATAAGGACTTCTCTGCACGCAAAAAACGCAACAAAAACTTTACAAAATAATTATTATCGCCACGGGCCATGGCGGCATGCCTATCATCAAACGACCCGAAGCACATTAAAAAACAATAAAGGTAAGAGTCAATTTGCGAACAGCAGTACAGAGAGTACCGGTATTTTAATAAAGTCGTAAAGTTTTTGTTGCCTTTTTTTATATGCCGGGAACTGATTACTTCAACTATACCTATCTCGATACCTATCGATTGTTCTGTAGTCTAATCTATGATTCGATTGCTTTTTAGTAATCTAGAAACCAGAAGCACCAACTCTGGGCCGATTACCGTATCGCCGTTTTAACAGTGTGACTCAATTAATACCTAAGCATCTGCTGCGACACAGGATTTCACAGACTTGTAACACTGTGTATACTGGGGCTGTCACTTGCCTTGGTATTTGGGGCAAGCGGGAATGAACTTTATAACTGTCAAATACCACACAAAAAGTAAGCTCTTGGTACCTACTGAAACAATACTTGTGTCCTCTTGTAGAAGCCAATCGAAATGTTTTTGGTTTTGCCTTCCTTTTCAAGATCTACTTCATCTATGTAAAGTATTTGCCTTATGTAGTGTTTTTTTTTAAATCCAGTTTAAAGCCAGTTATAGTTATCCCTGTGGTAACTTTTCTGACACCTCTTGCTGAAAACTCTTCAAGCCAAAAGGATCGATAGGCCGTGCTTTCGCAGTCCCTATGCGTACTGAACATCGGGATCAAGCCAGCCTTTGCTCTTTTGCTCTACGCGAGGTTTCTGTCCTCGCTGAGCTGGCCTTAGGACACCTGCGTTATTTTTTGACAGATGTCAATTGTAAATGTAATGTAAATTTAAATACTGATTATTTATTTACTCAATTTTAGCTTTTCTTGTTCGATTTTTTCGTTATACCATTGAAGATTTTTTCATAGTTTCAAAACCAATCTTAATCATATATTTGACTATACTTTTATAGTTTCTGAGTTATACAGCTATACAGTTCAAATGTCCTTTTAGAGGGCGGTATATTAAAACATAATATTTTTAGTCGCAAACTCCTCTATAAAATCCTTATTTTACTATAAGGAACGTAACCAGACTGGAACCAACAGCTACTCTCCGGGCTATGTGCCCCGCCGAGCGCTGAATTACAAGTTACAAGCCTGGCGTGTTAAGTGTAATAATTGCATATTACCACCAAAACGATAATGCTTCGATTGCAACAAACACCAGCCGAAAGACTGATCCTACTAAAAGGAGCTCTCGTGCCAGTCGTTTAGCTGTTATGTTAAATTGCTCACTTCAATTAAAAAATTAAAAGTACCCATATAACTTTTTTTCATTTCCACATTTGAGTGAAAACAAAGACAATATAGAAAATTGTATTCAAACCCATTCACTATAACTGAAATCTTGAAAACCGTTTACGGACTGGACCAAATCGTGATGAGGAAGGAGCACTTCTAGCCAGACTATTTTCTGTTTGGTGTTTGATTCTGAGGGAGTACAGCACTACAGGACGTTCTGGTAGACAACATTTTCATTTACTCATGTTTTGTAAATGCTGCAAATGAATATATTATATAAAGAATCCGGCTTCGTCAAATCCGTAATAAGATGAAAATTAATAAATTATGAGAAGCTCGAAAAATGTCAGAAAACCGTTAAATCAGCGGAAATAGAGATAATGAAGCCATCTTCTGGTCTTTGGTGCACAAAAGAACTATTTAATCGTTTTAACAATATATCTCGGAGTCATTTTATATTAATACTACTAGCTGTTTTGGATATTTGCTTGAAGAATCTGCATGGACTACGATATAGTGAAAAAATGGAAAAATAATATATCAGCTGTCTATTTTTACAGCTGCAGAAAGAACTCGATTACGTCATGTTAGGCAAATGTACTTGAACGAAGAGAAACATAATGAAAGTATTAAAATGAAAAAGTCATCAATTATAACGAGTCGCGTATGGTATTGAAACTGATCGTTGACCCGTTATCGTCTATCACCCATCACCGATAAAAAAAAGTTTTCACGATAGAAGCAATTAAAAGGTCAATGAATGACGCATCTCCGGCTGGATGCCCTCAGGTATTTTTTTGTCAACAAAACGATTCTCATTACCATAATTGTTCAATAATTTGTTGGATTGCTCAAATAAAGGATTCTTTTGGTATTAAGATCAAGTGTAATAGTTGGTATACAAGAAAAATAAATTGAATAGTTGTTCCACCTTCCGATGCTACAATCAAACGACTCGTGCTAATATTTCTAAGCCACGGAGATTTCTACGAATCATGCCTGGAGGGGAGCACACCAACACGACATTGTCGACCTTGGCAGTGGGGACAATGACTCGCGAAGCCATCGCCGAGCATCTGCGGTGTTCGGTTCGACTTGTCTTGCTGATGGTGTTGCCTTCATCACCAGTAGGAATTGTTAAAAAAGAGTATCGGATTTCGTTCCCGCTGCGGTGAGCTTGATTATTTTTTTAAGCTTGGGGTTTTGTCGATTTGAATAAACAAGTAGACAAAACTTCGTCTGGCTTTGCCACGTGGAGATCCGTTATGAGTGTATATTTATTTTTTTGCTTAGATACGTGGTTTTTAAATATTTACAGTATCGTTTCCTTCATTGATATGCCCATATTTATATAACTTTATTTATCAATCTTCAAATTCAGTTAACAAACAATTGGAAGCAAACTTTATTATAATTTTGTTTAACCCATTTCCAACCAAGGATTTAAAAATAGGGAAATCCGAATAGCCCTTGAATACAATAATTTCTGGCATCATCATTTTAACAACAACAACAAAAACTTACGAATGGTTTGCCGTACGTCCAAATTTTTATCCAGATTCGTACCTACATTTATCCGCATTTTGAAGGAAATTAAATTTGATTTAAAAATTATCGGCTTGTACATTTCGACGAGTTTCAAAATTTACTAAAAATTATTGAGATTGTTTTGTGCATATCTAGAAATTATAATTGAAAATACTTCTCCTCTTTATGTAGGATGCGATTTTAGAAAGTAGCAACATCGTTAAACATAAAAAGTATCAGTAGTGGGGACTGTTCCTTTTTTTGTGGCAAAATGAAGAAAATTATGTATAGTCGAGCTCAGATTTACGGTGCACTCAAAAAATTTTACGACCTCATTAAAATACCGTTAAACTAGTCGCAAAAGTAATTGTGCCCAGGGACGTACTTGAAATATTTAGATCCGCAACTCGGTCGTTCAATTTTAACAGTGCATTACGGTTTAGTACTATTAATACATGCGAATTTTAAGTTCGGCTCTGTATTATTTCGTTCGCAAATTGACTCGTTTACCATAGGTTGGCTTATTTGAAGCTCTTAATTATTACTAACAGATCTTGGTCACGAGATACTAATGAACTTTGTATACCCCCTCCTTATTGTTTATCTTAATTTTGTGTAAAGATAAATAAACAAATTGGCCATTTACGAGAGCATTTAGTTTTGCGAAAGTTAGAATCCAAATTTAGTGTATTTATGGTAAACTAATTTTTATTATTTCACCCAGCATTTTATGTAATATTATAGGGAGCTTATTGAATTAATTCCCTGAAAGTAAAAATTTGAAGGAAAAATCGAAGTTGTTTTAATTCGTATATTCTAAAGTTGGGACAATCGTTACATTGACAATTTTATATTATATAACAATCGTTGGAACAAATAGCTACATACGAAATTAAACAGTCCAAATATTAAGACAATCTTCTAACTGCAATTTAGGAAAGACTGATATCATTCAGAGCTGCTATGCAAGTAACAAGAATTTTATTATGCAATGGAATTTCCGTGTTATTTTGTTTAAAGTTGCGACAATCGTCAAATATAATAATAGAATATCTTGATGAAAATTCAAAATAATGTTATCACTATCGACCGACATGTCGGTTTTAAGCTGTAAGTGAGAGTGTACATACTCACGTAAAATATCAATGCTGGAGCAATTTCCCTGAGTTTAATAAAAATACGGCAACCAGAAAATTGTGTATGACTGTCAACAGTACAAAAACGTGATTCCGCGAAGTTTGAGGGTTGCGTTGTGTCATCCCTCAATTGAACAAGCAAATCTACCCGATAATCCACTACCCCTCTTTAAAACAATTACCCAGTTGGAATCGCTGGCGGCCACAGACCGATTGGACTTCATTATTCTGGTTGAAAATAATGCAGTAAAATCTATCCTATTTTTTAAATTTAATTCAAATAAAATATTTTATCAATGTTCAGTTACCTTTGGTTATCTTGATACCATAATTTTAAATTAAGTAGACCTAATAAAACGTATGTAAATTAAATTTACCTTACGTTACAAAATCGTGATAAACGAAATATTAACGAAATTACCTGGAGCATGATAAATTTCTAAATTGTGCTCCAGGTCTCTACCGACTCCCACATTTATATATTTCGGTACTGGCACCTTATTTATTCGAGCCGGATCTTAGTCCTAGAAAAGGTAAAAATAATATATTATTTTTAAGGTTTGTAGTTGGACTTGTACAGAAATAACCTCGTTTGGAAATTTTGGTTAAAACGTAGATAAAAATCGTGGTACCTCATCGACACCGTTAAACTTCTATCAAAGACGTTGAATAAATTGACGTGTAAAAATCCGTCAATTAATTTGCAAAGTAATCATAATGGAGAACGCCTCTTATATCATTAAAGACTAGCTATTCTAATTCTCGAATATCAAATCTTAAACAGCCCACGTTCGCTTGTGTATTTATACCAACTCGAGGGGAGCGTGATGACATCAGAATATTTGGAGTTCTTCACAGCTTTCGCTTGTTTTCGTGGAGATAAACATATACATACATAACTCATGTATTTTTCACTTGTATTACTTTGACATTATATTCCTAAATATCTAAACGATTTTTGAATTTGGGTGTTTACATTAACAACATTAAATTTAACTGCTTGAACGAGGCGACCTACATCTTTTATCAAACTTTTAACTTATACTGGCAACTTAAAGTTGTATGTAAAATGATAATTCCCTGTTTATATAGATGCGTTATAATTTTGGTTGAAATTTGTATTAAATTTAATTACTTGTAATATTTTATTAATTACTATTTAACAGTTATTGTAAAAATAGAATTTATATAGATTTTGAATGAATATAAACGTTAGGAAGAAAGAGGCACCCAGGTACGGGATATTTCAATAATTATATTAAAACAAGGATTAACTTTATTCTCTACCTGCTAAAGAAGCATTAGGGATTGGTTAGAAAGTTGGTGGTTTTGAGTTTTTAGCCCGCCGGCTGTCGCTGTGATGTGTATTAATTTTAACGTTTAGTCCAAGTAAGGACTTCCCTACACTTAAAAAACGCAACAAAAACTTTACGACATAATTATATCGCCGCGGGCCATTGCGCCTGCTTGTGATTAAACGACCCGACGCACATTAAATACCTATAAAGGTAAGCGAGTCAATTTGCAAATAGCAGTGCAAAGAGTACCGGTATTTTAATGAAGTCGTAAAGCTTTTCTTGCGTTTTTTATTTGCCGGGAACTGATTACTTCAATTATACCTAATTCCTCCTCTGTGCCTTAGGCTCAATGGAAACTATAGTATGGCCGAAGTCATCGTAACGTACTTCATTCATAGGTCAAGGGATGTTTCTTTGTACATAAACTGATCAAAAATAAAATACTATTAGATAGTATTTTACCTGTCACTTCTGTCTCAACACACTAAGGGTGTTGGGGTTTGCACTTTCCTCTGTGTAATAATACAGGTGGGATTAATGCTTCCCTTTTGTAGTATGATTGAAAGTGGACTGTATTTAAAATCATTTATATATTACTCACTTTTTACAAGTAGAAAAATGAAAACCTTTCGGTTGTACAAAATAAACTTATTATAACAACGTCTCTAGTTCGTCTTCACACGTGCGATGATGCCCCGATACCCCGCGCTTGCTCCCTGAGTCCAGTCAGGCTCTTTTGATTGCACAACGCAATAGGCCTTTTCGAACGCACAACATGCCGCCCCTCTTGAAAGGCTTGGCTTTCAAAGATGTAATACAACATAAATACGTTGAAAATGTAACATAAAAATAAATTCATAGTATATGAGCATAAAGAAACAAAATAACATTTTGATAAGCGAAGTGCAATACATAATTATTATAAGAAGAATGTCAAATATTAGTTTCAAGTGTCAATTGGCAAAATACACACTTTATGCACTGAACGTTTCAAATCGCCGTTCGCTGTTTTAATAGTTACGACTCGCACTACACTATCACTGCCGGGGTGGACTTCAGTGATTCTACCGAGCTTCCATAACGTAGGTGGCAAGTTGTCTTCCTTCAGAAGTACCATGGAACCTGGTTTGACGTCAATGACCCTATTGAATCTCCATTTGGTACGCTCCTGCATGCTACTTAGATATTCCATGGACCAGCGCTGCCAAAAATGTTGCACCAACTGCTGCATGTAATTATATAACGAAAGCTTGTTTGCTGGCAAGTTAGTCATGTTTTCAGAAGGGATAGAAATTAACGGCTGTCCAATTAAAAAATGACCTGGAGTGAGGGGTGTAAGATCATTTGGATCGTTTGAGAGGGGACAAAGAGGCCTGGAGTTTAATATCGCTTCAACTTGGGTTAATATAGTATACAAGTTTTCGAAAGTTAAATTTGAGTTACCAACAATTCGCTTTAAATGATACTTAGCGGATTTTACCGCCGCCTCCCATAGTCCTCCAAAATGAGGTGATTTTGGTAAAATTATAGGGTGCTTGTTATCGTATGAAAGATCTGATTTTTTCAATCGCCCCCCTACACGTATGATATTGTGCTGATCAAGAAATGGGTTGAGTGAAGCTAGTTTACTGGAGGTGGCCACTTTGGTTTTACTTTTTAAACATGATATTTCAGGAGAAAATGCTTCAATTTGTGCTAATTTTAAAAGTGTGATCATGGATGTGTTTAATTCTTGCAAGCTTAAACTTCCGCTTATTCTATTTTTGCGATTAGAGGACACATTTTTATAAAAACGTAAACAATACGCTAAAATACGCTGAAGTTTTGTTAATGACGAAAATTTTGAGAAGATTGAAAAATCGGTAATTGTTGTCAATAAAGTGATAATTTTTCGTTTTTCGGGGATTTCGTCTGATTTTGGAAAATTACCATCAGGCCAAAAATTGCTGTCTAACGAAAGCCAATTGGGTCCTTTCCACCAAAATTGCGATTGTGCCAGTGTTTCTGGATTCATACCGCGAGAAATTATGTCTGCAGGATTATCACTACTGTTTATATGTCTCCACTGATTACTATTTGTTAAACGTTGAATTTCTGAAGTTCGGTTAGCTATAAAACTTTTCCATTGATTTGGAGCTGAGGAAATCCATGATAATGTTATAGTTGAATCGCACCAAAAGAAAGAGTCACTTAATGAAATATTTAGAGAATGGCTGACCGCATTTGATAATTTAGCAAGTAATAAGGCGCCACATAATTCTAATCTAGGCAATGAAATGGTTTTAAGTGGAGCTACCCGCGATTTCGCAGCTAATAAGTTGACTGAAATACGTCCAGAAACATCTACACTTCTTAAATATATACACCCGCCGAATGCTACCTCGGAACTGTCCGAGAAACCATGAAGTTGTATTTCCACAGGATCAAAACAAAGAACATGTCTCGGAATTTCTATATGATTTATAAATGGTAGTTGAACATAAAATAGACGCCAAACAGATTTTAAGTCGTTCGGTATTTCTTCATCCCACGATAATTTTAATTCCCACAATTTTTGCATGATAATTTTTGCCTTGACAATTGTTGGGCCCACTAAACCAAGCGGATCGAAAATTTTTGATATTGTTGATAAGATAAATCGCTTTGTGATATGAATAGAAGTTTCGCTAGGAAGATCAATTGTGTATTTGAGTGTGTCAATTTCAGAATGCCAAGCTAAACCTAGGGTTTTAGACTGTTTATCGTCAGAAATTTGAAAATTGGTAATATGTGGTTCATCTGTGTTTTTAAGAATTTGATTACAATTAGACACCCACTTACGTAAAATGAATCCAAATGGTTCTAAAATTTGACATAAATTTTGTTTGAGCAGTTTAGCATTTTCTATAGTGTCTGCTCCCGTTATAAGGTCATCCACATAGAAATCATTTAGAATAACGTCGCTAGTTAAGGGATGTTGAGATTGATTACGATATGCTGCTTCATGTAAAGATCTGATGGCTAGAAACGCGGCAGAAGCTGTACCGTATGTTATAGTATTCAAACGAAAATGTTCTAAAGCTTGATCTGGTTCTTGCCGCCAAACTATGCGCTGATAATCACGTTGTTTGGGATTTATGTTAATTTGTCGATACATTTTTTCCACGTCAGCGGTCAAAACATAATTATGTTGCCGAAATCTAAGAATAATAGAGAATAAATCTTGCTGAATCGTTGGACCTACTTTCAACGTGTCGTTAAGTGAAATTCCTGTCGATGACTTCGCAGAGCCATCAAAAACTACCCGTAGCTTTGTTGTGGTACTAGAATCTTTCATTACCCCGTGGTGTGGCAAATAAAATGAAGGTTCGTCATAATTATGATTTTCTGTTATCTTGGACATATGACCTAATGTTTGATACTCGTTCATAAAGTCTATATACAAATGTTTTAAGTTGGGATTGTTAAGCAATTTTTTTTCAGTGGAATAGAATCGATTTATAGCAATTTCGCGAGATTTACCTAAATTTTTTATGTTTTCACGAAAGGGAAGTGTTACTTCAAGGCGACCTGTTTCGTCTCGAATTGTGGTGTCAATATAATGTTCCTCGCATTCTGTTTCTTCTTGAGATAAAATTTGTTTTGCTGAAAATTCCTCAACTTTCCAAAATTTTTCAATTTGGTCATGTATCTTTTGATCGATGATATTTAAATGACAAAGAGATGTTGACTTGTTTGACGTATAATTATAAAAAGAGCATGGCCCAGAAATTACCCAGCCTAACTTTGTATTGTATAAATGAGGTTGTCCTGTTGCTAAATTTATTTTTTCAGAAACAATCAAATCCCAAAAGATACTTGCTCCCAAAAGCATGTCAATTTTATTAGAGATATGGAATGTTGGGTCTGCTAATTTTATACCTTCAGGAATATTCAGAGTTGAGATATCGAATGATATTGTGGGGATATTATCTGTGATTTGATCGAGAATTAAACATGTTATAGTGGTAGAAAATGATGTATGCATGGAAGAAATATTAATGTCTGCTTTGTGAGTAATGTTGGTTAAGTTTTGATTTATACCAGTGACTGGAAGATTTATATTGAATTTTGGTACCTTGAGCTTTGTCATAAGTTCATGTGTTACGAAATTTGACTGTGAGCCGTTGTCTAATAGAACTCTGCAACTGTGTTGCTTTCCTAAATGATCAAAAACGAAAATTTTAGCTGTCGACAGTAAAATGTATGAATTTTTTGTGTGTGTTGAGTGTGCGACTATTTGCCTATTTGATATGGACTCCCTTTCGGTATCGGTTGAACTAGAAGGTTGTTGTTCTTGTGTGAAAGTAGTACTATTAGTATTGGATGATGGCGCTGACTGTTTGTTATTATAGTGAAGTAAAGTATTATGTTTTTTATGACAAATTTTGCAATTTTGACTGTTACAATCTTTTATTAAGTGGTTGGATCTAAAGCAATTCAAACATATTTTAAGCCTTTTGACTTCTGTTTGCCTGTCTACTACTGATAATGCTAGAAAATCTGGACATGTATATAAGAAATGATCTTTTTTACAAAATTTACAAAAGGGTTTATATGTTGGTTTAGACTGATCTGTCGAAACGTGACTAAGAGCACGTTCATTATATTTTTGTGTTGGTTTGGTATATTGCTTATCCTGACTTAGATTAAGAGCTTCTAAAATCTGACATCTTTCGTTTAGAAAATTTTTAAATTGTTCCAAGGTAGGTAACTTGCGTCCTTTGATAGTACATTCCCATTCTCTTTTTGTATTTTGATCCAATTTTTTCGAAAAGATATGAATGATAAGTGGATCCCAGTCCTTTATGGATACCCCTAATGATTCTAATGACCGTAATTCCTGGGTTAATATGTCAAGTAGCTTTCTCAAACCATTAAATGACTCTTTAGTTAATGCCGGTATGCCTAATAATTCCGTTAAATGGCTGTCTACCATTGCCCGTAAGTTTTCGAAACGTTCTTTAAGCAAATCCCATGCTATTGGATAATTTGCATCTGAAATTTCAATTGAACTTATAGTATACTTGGCTTTACCATGTAAAGCTGCATCAAGAAAATAAAATTTTTGAATATTTTTTAAACTTGCATTGTTGTGAACCAAAGCTTTAAAAGTATCGTGAAATTTTGACCATTCTTTGTAATTACCGTCAAATCGTGGTATGGGTAAAGCAGGTAAATGTACATTGCTGTGTAAATTAGATTGTGATATGTCAAGTCCTGCTGCCGCTGAAACCGACCCTGTATGTGCTTGTTCTATGTCTAATATTAATTGCTTTGCGGCTGATGTAACAGAAAAAAATGTATTTTCGAATACTTCGCGATCAGCTGACTGATCTTCGTCTCCCTCGTATATAATTTCAATATCAGTTTGTATAGCTTGAAAATTGTTCCATATATTCTCGATTTTTTCAAGACGTGCTTGTAATTCTATGAGTGATTTATGTTCTTCATTAAAATTCTGAATATAAGTAGAAAACTTTGTAATTTGCGTTTTCAGAACACCACGTTTTTTAATTAATTGCCTAAGTAATTCAGATTCTGCCATTGTAAAATACGGTGTATAAAAATTGAATGCCTACTAAGAATAATATTTATATTGTTATAAACTTCTATAGTTTTTAAATGTACCTGTTTTATAGATTTTATGAGAAAAATCGCTAAGTTATAAGTATATTCTTGCAAATATTTGCTTAATAAATGTATCTAAGTAGTTAAAATGCCGATATTTGTGATATATATGATCGATATTATGATTTGATTTTGTTCTAGAATATATGTTCTACTGCTACTTGCTTAAAAAACGAATTGTTGTATGTACGTGTGTTGCTAAATATCTTGTTTTTGTTGCTGTTTTTTGTTAACACGAACTAAAAATATAAATGCATGCTAAAAATGTCTAAAAAATGCTGTTGTACGACTATATTAAAACAAATGAATTGATATTATTGATATTTGGTAAAAGGAATGATAAACTAGGAAAAATACTTGACTTGACTGACAGTTAATCTTAAACTACTAGCTACGTAGCAGACACTTTTAACTGAGTATTGGAAAACCGGCCCTAAGTGTCCTTCTTTTCAGCGTCTGCTCTTGTGTAATGTATATATCACAAAATAAATAAATCTAAATAACACCACAAGTAATTACGACCCCCTTTATCCCGGAAGGATCTAGAAGAGTCTTGTGTGGGAGGGGGCTACACATTTAGAGACAAGGGACACACACCCAATATCCGTGTATGGTGAAAAAATCCCTCTCACAGTATTTTCCACTGCCACGACCGGGGATCGAACCCGGAACCTTTGGGTGAGAGGCATTATTATTGCGCTTACCTCCCGACCACCAGTCATACAAATTGATTCAAGTAACTCATGAGATATATTTAAATTACACAGTTATTAAATGAAATGAAACTCTTCTTACAACAAGTGTAACAACGTAACAGATCGCAATAATGTGTTTTTCAATAGAATGAATGACATTTTAGATTAAGTATAAGTTAAGTAAGCAAAATTGTTTGAAACTCTATTGACATGAAGAAAATCTAATCTGACAAATACGGTACTACTACTGTTTGATAGATGCTTTATTGTCCAGAAAGATCGTAAGAAATTTTGGAGACTCTTCTGGAATAAAAAGAGCTAGCCTTACTTTTTTCGTCGTTTGCATAGCTAGAATTTTTCCAAACTTATATGGTATGTGATTTTTATGAGGTAAAGTAGATGATGTAGAAGATGCAATTTTCTTTGTACATAGTGGCAAACAAAGCATTCGCCTTGGAAGAACCCTGCAGAAATCTCATTGTGGTAGTTTATCGATTAACTTGTAGATATAACTGCAGATGGTAACCTTGCCGGTGAAAACCGCATATTTGCGGTCACCATGACTGAGGACCACCTTAAGTTAACCTACTTTGACGTCACTTACACTACATGTCGAATAAAGCAGCAATGTTTTCATTATCAAGATTGCTATGTTCGCAAACATGGGGGCGTTATGCAGTTCGTTCTTATTTTCATGCTTTTTTTGTCTAAATCGAGGTTAACTAAATATATGGCAACTGGTAATAATTTTCAACAAACGCCAGGAATTGTAATGCTTGAATTTTACTAATTTATGGGGGAGTTAAATGTAACATGAAGATCTCGCTACAATTTTTTTTTATGGATATTATTCTATATAATATGAATTTAACCATTATGTAGTTGGTTGTTCTTTAAAAAAAACCAAAATCACAAAAAAAATATAAATTTCGTTTTGGCGTAGTTTAAATTTGTCGCCAGTTAACCAATGAGATAGTTCACATTCGTTGGCACTTAAAACGGTTTTAAGCGTGTTTACCGTTTGTCATTGTCTTCGTATTTGACAGTTGTTTATTTATTAAAACAATTCTGAAAATACTCAAATAGAATAGATTTATTTGACCAAGAGTACAAAAATTTGTTTTTGGCAAGTCACAAAAAAGTATATGGTACAGAACACCATAAAATAAACACATATATGAGTATATAGAACAGTCACAAAGTATAAAATAACATACAATATAAAATAAAACTAACAGAAAAAAAAATGTAACATCAGGAAATTACAAAATAAAAGAAAAGACGGGGTAGAATTACCACACGTGAAACCAAAGCATCCCAAACAAGTTGGAGGACAAATTTTATAGTAATCCATAGAAAAAATTGTCTGTATATTAAAATTGAAATAAAATTAAAATTGGGTAGTAAAAAATTCCTCAACGGAATAAAAGATTACACAATTAAAGCATAAATTAATTAGAAACCAATACAGAGCTCAAAATACTGCGAGTATCATCATGTAATAAGTATTTTCTTCCGAAGTCGACGTTATATGAACGATATTTAAGTTAGATACACGTTAACGTTTAACAGGAATGTTAATAAAGTTTAATTGATGAAGCATTATACAAGAGTTAAATATCAAAGAGCCAAACAGAAACAATGTGTATGTTGTATTGACAACTTCAACCCAAAAAGGCTACTACTTAATTCAGCAATGAATCATCTAAAATGATAATATATCTCAGTACACTAGTTTCAATTTGTTTCATTGATTTATTATTGTTGCACCCATTTAACTGTCATATATGCTATTATTATCTAGAAGTAGATATACAAGTGTTATTTATATATCGAATCTGCAGGAACTCTTGTTAGCGATCAGAAACACCCATTTATTTGACAAGACAATCAATAGAAAGGCACATATTTAACTAAACTGATGGGTCGAAAGGGCCCCAAGCAAGCAAAAGCAAGGAAAATTGCCAAGACTTTAGGTATAGTCGAGTTCATCAGTTCTCGGCACTCAAAAAACGCAACAACTTTACAATATAATTATTATCGCGTTAGGTCAAGCGACAACTTGTCATCAAACAAACCGACGCACATTAAAAATCTATAAATGTAAGCGAGTCAATTTGCGAACAAATAAACAAATGAAAAATATAAAACTAGTGTATAAAGGCAAGATACCGTCAAATTTGATATTACAGTTTAAAATTATTGGCCGAGGGTGCAAAAATATGTTCTTAATGGTGCTGTCCGTTTTTGCTGTTCGCGGTTATTTATTTCTTTTTATCCTCACTGCATCTCTACACCTTCGTGATAACCGAGGTAATAACGCTCGTAAAAGGTAAGCCTATTTTCTTGTCGATACCGTTCATACATCTACATAATAAGACCACGCGGTCTAGTGAGCATGCCTCCTCCGCCAATAGCTAATGAGCTCTGGTGACTGAGCTTCTTCCTCTTCTGATACTCGTCTCTCTCTTGGTTAGGACAGTAAAGTTCGATTTATAAACTATTCCGCTGCAGTTGCGGTTGCAGTTGGAGTTGCCGCAGCAGTATCAGTTGCAGTTCACGAAAATTCGTCATTTATAAACTCTTGCTGCTGTTGACGTCGAACGGGTTGAAAACTACAATTTCATTGGCTATCCGCTGGTAATTCCGCAGCGGTTGCCGTTCAAGATAAAAGTTGGTTATCTACCTGCGGAATATGAACTGCAACCGCAGCGGCAGCGGACTTTATAAATGGAAACATTCGTTTCGTATTCTTCATAAACACTACAGGTGCGGCAACTGCAACTGTAACCGCTGCGGCTAGTTTATAAATTCACCTTTAGATAGCCTCAAAGGTAAATGTGCTCTCGTTCCAATTGGATTTCTTATGTCTCAAGGAAAATAAATAGCTAGAGATTTTTTTTTCAATGTGCACTTAATATCTTGTTTTAGAGTGATCATAGAGGACTTTTAAGGGGGAAAAAAAATCATGATTATATTCGGCCATTCTCGCGTTGAATGGAAATGCGGCAACACAGCAATTTATCAATCGAATGAATCTTTGTCATTATAAAGTAGAAAACAATCTACATTTATCGGTGTAAAATAATAAATATAATAATGAAATATTGGTGGCAGTTAAACGTGTCACTAAGAAAATAGGTTCCAATTAGTGTTAATGTGAAGATAAATAGTTCTCTTACTAGCAAAAATCTTTGTAGTTTTTAACGACCTCCTAATATAGTAACCATTAAAGTTAACTATTAATAAGACAGTTAATTTTTATATCGTGAACAAAACCTATAATTATTTATATAATAGCTGCGGTCTTCTTTTTCTATGAAATATAAACAGTACCTCAAGAATTACAGGGTGGTACTTAACTGAATTCGAGAATTATATGACAACGGCCCGCCTGGCATAATTCACATCCATCCTTTGGCGTCATGGATCCCGTTGGTGACCTATAAAACAACAAAACAAGGCAGTTTCTTCACATTCAACATTTTAAAAAAAGAAGAATATATAATTCAATGCACCTACAGTTGTGAAGTATGGCCAATAAAAGAAAAGACAGAAAGAAGAACAACAGAAATGGACTTCTGGAGAAGATCAGAGAAAGAGAAAGGGTCACAAATGAGAGAGTAAGCAATATGATGGGAATAACACATGACATTGTAGATGGTATAAAAACCAAATAACTTGTATGGTACGGGCATGTTCAGCGAATGCCACACAGAATACCGAAGGAAATTTTAAATTGGAACCCGAATGGAAGAAGACGTGGAAGACCAAGAGAAAACTGGAGAGAGGGTATTGATAATGAAGTTTGCGAGAGAGATTTGGAAGAGGACATGTGGAGAGGCAGAGACGGGTGGAGATTAGGAATCGGAAGACAGCGTAGAAGGTTATAATCCGATACATACATACATACATACACATTTTAAGAACTAAAAACCCTATACTGTGAAGTGTGTCACTTCCAACAGCCCAAATTAATCAATATCTCCACTGGGAAGCGTATGGCTTTCTAACAGCCCAAATCACCCAAGAAAACGTTATATTGTTGTCACATCATATACGAGATATATGCTTTTATGTGAAACCTCAAATAAACGTATTCCATATACGTCGATAATACGTATGATGTAAAGGTTTTTCTCGCGGTTATGAAAAACCTTTTCTCCAGTTGCTTGTATATGTTTAATAAACCTTTATTATCCACTGTAATTCATACATACATAGGGTATCCGTGTATGGAATATCTAATACTTACAAATTTTTTTTTTAAAATTTTTTGAGAGTCATTTTTTATAGTGTTGTTTCAGCTTATCAAACTTTTTTTGGCAATGCCAAAATTTAGGTAATATATTCAGAGAATATAAATATCTGACTTCGCGTAAGGTGAACATATTTCAAATTAAAAATATGGAAGTTTCAAAGTCTCATAAAGCTGGTGAACTATAATAGTTAAAAGGAAATTAGATGCAATCGTAAATTATAATTGTTTTTCTCAAAAAATTTAGAATAAAAAAGATAGAAAATATCGAGAGATTTTTTAAAGGGAATCCACCCTGTATCTTTGTTAATGAACATACGCTATAAGTTCTTTAGACCTTTTTTATATTGTTTTATAAATTAAGAGCTTATTTAATAAATGATTAAATAGTTTCCATCACTTTATTTTTACCAAAATTACCTTAACTTTCAAAATTTAAATGGGAAATTCTTTTATACAGTATTATAGACTAATCGATTTCAAATAACTTTGCAAGTCAAATCATGTCTTAAATCAGAAATCATTTGCTACTTAATTATGATAAAATTGTTAATATATATTGCTGCATAACAATAATAAGATGACGTTGAAACAAATTAATTTCTAAGTGCCTTATTTTGTAAAATATATTAATTTTTCTTTAATTATAACAGGGAAATTAGAATTACAGTTTTTTTTGACTTGCGATACATTTCCCGTTGCAAAATTATTTAGAATTGATCGGTCTACAACACTATAAAAAAGATAGAAGGTACCCATTTTTAAATTTGAAAGTTAATATTATAATGATCTCCAATTTTTTTAAAGTACATATTTTAAACCTCCTACCTATATATAACTACGGATATCAAGGAAAAATAATTCAATTTTATATACGTATGCAGATAGTAATTTTTTAAAAATATTTATTATTTAGTACTAGCTTTTTTTATATTATATTAAGCTTTACCTATTCTGCGGGATTGGCTAAATACGTAAAACTATTTTATCATTTACTATTTCCCCCTTGGGAACCTAGGATGTTTGACAACGATAACAAAACACAACATTGTTTTTATTAAAATCCAAAAATAGAGTCTATTTATTATTATTACTGTAAATATAGAGGCTTTTGGCAAGCTTCAACCAATCTTGAATCGTCCCTCTAATTTTATTGTCACTGGTCTCACCCATGCCTTCAACGCTAGCCATGCAGAGTTTTACACCTTCTGTGATAAAAAAAATGCAGTTACTATGAAATCGCTCGGATAAACAATAATTCTTACCAATCACAAGTTGGTTCATTCTTGTAATTTTAATGCATTACAACGCGATAACTCAAGGATAAGGGCGGCTCATCAACATAACACTTGTTGAATTTCAATCAAATAATACATACCCAAAAACAAACAAGTAAATATTCTTTGTTTCGATCACAAGGCCACACTACTAAGGTTTAAGGTTGACTACCAGCACATGAAACAGAAATTAACACGACGATCCGCGGTTGCTCACCAGCTGTACTGTTGAGACAATGAGAGAGATGCATATATTTATGAGAAATCCTTATGTATTCTGCAACAAAGACAACAATACTAACCCGGTTGCTGGCGACTGCGCAATCGATGCAGATTGATATACGTTTAAAGACCGTATATTATAAACTGCAATATTACTGAATAAATATTTTGATTCATCATCTATCTATAACAAATTTTGATTAATGTAAATATTTTACTCATATTTCCAGATATTGTTATAATCTTCGAAATTTTAGTTGAAATTGTTTATGACATGCCTATAAATAATGTAGCGCAAATACATATTTATCGTATACATTTAAAAATCGTATATTAGAAACCATAATATGGCTGAAAAATGCAAGTATTTCAATTTTACCAATTTACAATTTGAACATTTGACGGAAGTATAGTCTCAACTCTCAATTAATTATTTCTCAAATATTCTGCGTTACTCCAAAAATTTTCGGAGAAATACATTTGTAGTATACATAGAAAAATCGTTTATTAAATAAACGCTTTTCATAGACGTTGATTAAATATACGATAACGAAATTTAAACCATCATGTGTTGTTTGGGTAGTGGTGATGGTACTTTTTGTAAACAGTTAGATATTAGCTGCGGGCCTTAATTTACAAAACACTGTGTATTAAATATAAACGTCCGCTTGCTACAATGTTTGAATATTGAATGTTGAATAAAAACTAATAAGCTTACTCACAGTTTTAATGGGAGGGTAGCACAGTGGTTAGCGCGTCTAGCTTTCACGCTGAACATACCTAGCGAAGTGGGTTCGAGCTCCACCTGCTACAAAGTATTTTTTAATTTTTTAGTAAAAATTACCCCCCAAGAAGTGGTTCGGCTCCCACTATAAACTGTAGGGCCTCGTCTCCTTTACTCACACTAGTCTAGGCTTAAGAGGGTCATTCAAGTGATCTGGAAGGCGCTTAAAACATTTATAACAGTTTTCTAAACACATTAATTGTCGCCATACTGTACTTTAATCAAACTTATTTTATAAAATAAACACTATCATTAAGAGAAATAGAAAAGGCGATTAATAATGGAATGTTGGTTTAGCGAGCGAATCATGACGTTTTTAGTAAAGTACATGAAAATTCAGAACGTTACTCAGCTTATCCTGGATTTCAAGTTAAACTATTTTTAATAAACTACCCAAGTTAAAAGTACAAAATAAACTAGCTTAACTCGGAAATCTGCGGGGCTTATTCGGCGTACTCTTCGAACAAGCTTAAAATCCGTAAGGCGAAACTCGCACAGCTAATTGGTAACGTATATTTAGATTGCAACTGCAAATGAAACGTCAGCAGCGTTGTAAATTGCCAAGCTATTTGCTCTCTGTTCCCACTCCGTTCCGCTTCCACAATCAACCATCGATCTGGCTTGTTATGACCAGATTTGTAAGGATTCCTTCGCATGTACTTAAGAACATAGCGTGCGGATTTCATCGACTTCATATAAAGAAAGATTCCCCTATCTAGATCGGTTTGCATCTGAAAACTTCCTAGATTTATTTTATTAATTTATTTTTCTACTCTCAGCGTACGGGAAATACAAACATACTACTAACACAATATACGAGCGGTAGATAATTTAGCGTTCTATTGTTTTGAAGTTGGTATTTTGTGAATGAAAAAGTAGATTGTTGACAGAGTAACAGTCGTGTGAATATCTTTTTTATATGTCTACCCAACTTTACTGTGAATGAACATTCCAGGCATCAAAAATGTATATAAATGTATAATTCAGGATTTTTCAAACTTTAATAAAACAAAAAAATATATATTTTCTTCGGCGGCTAATTTGAATTTTGCTAATCACTGTCCCTACAAGTCATCACATAACTTGCCTATTAATACCAATGAGATATTATAAATTGTACTGCTTAAAATACAATTTGCAAGATATTGTCTTTCATGTCAATATAAAAATCATTGGTAATACCAACTTTGAGGTTAGGTGAGAATATGCAATAACAAATATCCAAGTGACTATTTCACATAAATCACACAAGCTAAAAAGACATTGATTTTTAATAAATAAAAATTTTGTTTCCTGTAAAATTTGATTATGTTCCTTACAACACGCGAAAATCAAACAAATTAACCCGGCAAGGATTTATCTTGGATACACTTTGGATCCACGTACAACGAAAACTTAAAATTGGTGACAGTTGACACGTCCATAATATTTTCACTAACATACTTTAAAATTTAACATATTATGTACTTAACATACTAAGATTCTTCAAAATTAGTTCATTGACAAACGTCAAATTCTGCAAGGTACAATAATTAAAACAATATTTATTAAAAATAAATGTATATAAAAATCTCATAGTCTTTGCCCCTTTAATCATGACTGCAACTACTCTGTGTAAATTGTCCGATTGGGCTTGCAAAAATTGTGCAACTGATAATCATTTTACTTTTTAAGGTCGTTGTATTATAACTTTTCAAAAAGATTGCGAAAAGAGCATAGTGAATTGATCAACTCCACGAACAAATTAAAATCACTTTTAACACATCATACAACTTTTTTTGTAGGTCTACCCTGAGCAACTACCTGGATTTAGTAATAAAATAGTTAAATTGAAATTGCATAGTTTGACATTTCTGGTTGACAGGTAGATAGTAGGTAGTATCGTATATTTATGTCAACATTTTTTTGACAAGCAGTTCTGTTGAAGTTTTATAATAGCTATTTATGTATCAAGTCCATAATAAAAGGCATTATTGAACGAGTCCGATTTATGGCCGAGCGAGCGTAACGAGTAAGGCCAAAAAGTGGGGCGAGTTCAATGAAGCCTTATTATGGACAAGTTGCATACAAAGTTTTATGTCCGATTGCTAAATTTGGCTTATTAACGAAAAAAAATTGATTCAATGACATTTTTGATATTTTTATGACTGTTGTACATATTTATTTGAAAACGTAAAAATCTGACATCGGCTCATTATTGGAAAGAATTCATTTAATAAATTTACTATTTAGTTATAGCTTCAGTTGCAATGTTAATTTAAATAAACTTATGTTGCTATTGACAGTTGTACATATTAATTTGAAAATACCATAATAGTAAAATAAATATAGTAACTTTATTTTACTAGAACAATAAAGAGATACTTTACAGTCGCAAAACTATATCATAAACAGTGCTTTATAACGTGGTCGGACATAAAAAAGTTAAAAGTCTTTTATTTTAAGTTTATTATTTTATCTCTAGTATTAATAACACGTGCACATTATTGCAGATGATGTCTGCGTGAGACATTACTTGACTTTTTTTTTTAAGAATGATATAAGCTAAGATAGCAGTTTTTCATTCATTCCATAGCCACCTTTGACAAAGACTATTTTTGATAATCGCGGTACTTGCCGGAAGTGTATATGGACTTCATTAATAATATGAAACTTTCCAGGCGGTCCATTCAAAAATTTATTTGGCTCTACTATTGTTTTTGGACTGTCATGCTCTTTCCTTGTAAAATGTCCAATTTAGGCTACGAATTGATATTTAAGTTCTAAATTTTTTTACTTAATCACAAATCATCGTAAGAAGGCTGCGCGAAGTTTTCGGTTATCCAATTTAATAATATCAAAACGGGTCGACTATAATATGAAAATTTTCAGTATTATCAATATCGTGTCTCGATTTTTTTAACTTGAAAGAGAAGATGAGTAATAATTATTGTAAGGTTAATCCAGCACACTGAGACGTTTGTGTCTTTATTGCACATAAAGTACTGGTCATTTTGTCACCAGTAAATTTTTTACTATTTATTTACGTGTTCGTCTAGTTTTACTAATTTAGGACCCCAAATTTCGTTGTGTGTGTAGTAACCCTTTTTAATTACCCCAGGTTCTTTTATATAAAGTATGTTATTACTTGTTTCTGTCTAATACTATTTACCTGAGAAAATTAATCACTATGTTATTTTAAATACCCTGTAAGTTTGCACACACTGTTTGTCAATTGAGAAACCTCGCTATTCAGTTATGTTATTTAGCTCAGATTTTATTACTCAAGCTTGTACAGTAAATTTATAGTTGAAATTTGTTTGCTATTTTATTTGATGGAAATGAAATCATTTATTTAGTTAATTATTTGTTTGGCTAGGAAGGTAAAATGGAAAGAAAAGAAAAAACAGTAATTGATGGGAAAAATAGTCACAAAAAACCCATTTTATTTTATAATTGATGCGGCAAATAGCCGGACATTAAGTCAAAAACAATCCAAATATTTGAGACGATTGTCTAAGTATTACAATAGGAAAATGTCCGTTGCTATAGCAATGACCATACTATACTATACATGTTTCAAGGTTGCTATGCAATAACAAGAACCAGGTAATACAATCGTATGCCGTGTTATTATTATTTTTTTTAATGCCTTGTTTATATTTACGTCCTGGCGGAGTTTAGCCACAGCTACTCTTCCAATCAACCAGGACGGCGAAATAAGATGCCGTTCACCCATCCAAGTGTCGGACTCGACCAACGCTGCTTAACTTCGCCGATCGAGGTCTCAGCGCTTAAACCGATGACGGTACCTAACTTCATTTTGTAGTTGTAATTAAAGATGCGGCAAATAGGCCGATTAAAATATGATTGGAATTATGGAGTTAGCAAACGCTATGATAAAAACTTAATTTAATGCAAAACAGAGGACAAGAATTATGTCATGTTCGTGCGTCATAGAATATAAGTGATACATGATAATTAAATATTCATGTACAATATCAGAGAATGTTGAGGAAATATCCTTTACTTGATCATACAAACGGTAACTACCAAATTGTTTATGACTGTTCAACAATGGAACACGGGGTGGGTAGATGTAATTCAAACAGACGAGACGTCTCGGTTCAGTACTCGACGAAAAGTAAACCCCTTAGAATTAAGTTCATGTGCCAATTGACCCAGCACTGACCGATGGCCTGTACAGTTTGTAGTGCGCAAGATAATTAAGTGGATGGATCGTTATTAAACAATCATAGAAAACCAAATAGCCACCGGTGAGAAACATGGCAAACATTCCTGCGACATTTTACATGTTAAGATAGACACACAGTAGCCCTTGGTAGTACACCACTGAAGAATAATGGACGTGAAAGTTTCTTGTCATTCCATAAATGCCGAAAATATATAGTTCTTGAATATAAACTTATTTAACAAACGTAAATCTCCCTAATAAAATATTCAGCATATGAACTTTTTACCTAAACTCATGATTGTAATAATAACTGAGTTAATTGTAATATACTCTTATCATGTCTTCTTGTTAAAAGTTAAAGTTAATATTTCGTAAAAAAAATCTAATGTTCTTTTAGTACCACGTTCTCGCGGCTCACACCGACGTTAGCCGTCTCTGACCAGTATGGGATTTATTAGTGTACATGGATTAAAAGAAAAATTAAAGGACGAAGAATTGTGAGTGCACACGTAATGCGACGGCACGCAAATTACCTGGCGCTCGGTATAGCGTTAGATCGCCGAGCGTCTCCCCCAGCTCCTCACGGTTAGCTTCCTCATAGGGCATAATAGAATTCACTAGTATATTAGCTTATTACACTTAAAATCACGTTTAAAATAACTACTTGGGATATCACTCGCGAAAACATCATAGGAGTCACTGTCAATTTCTGAACTTGCGTTCGCGATGTTCCGGTATTCATACGTTTAGGGGCGGTTGCGTTTTTCGTGCCCCACGAGTCTCGCGTCCCGTTTTAAGATCTGGAAAAGGCTGGATATCGCTCCGTGAGGGCGAGGATGACTCATCGATTGCGAAATATTGTGCAATACTAGAAGAAGTTGAAATGTTGAAAAAAAAAACCTAATAATCGCGAAAGCCACACACGTACTATTAAAGTGGATACAATTTACGAGCCGGTGCCGGCAGGCTGATTAGATCGAACAGAAACTATGTTTTAAGAATTAAGAAGGTTACAGATGTTGTATACGGGGGACGATGAGAAGTAAGGGGTATCCAAACCTGTTTGCTCCAAGCAAAGCGCACCTTAAAATAGAAAAAGGTAGGCGACTTCACCCTATGTGATGCGACAGAAGTACTTGAAATTTATCGCGCCCATTGTAAACAAACACTATTGCTTGGCTCGATTTTAGTTAGATTCTTTCGTAAAAATGTATCGTTAATCAATATATATTAAAATCGTGTTGGTGCGTGCCCCTTGCGTTTTGCAATTTTGCTGGCGCATATTCTCCGGTTTGCGGCAGAGCCAGAGGTCGGGAGCGGGACGAGCGGAAGCGGGAGGACGAACTACGTCCCAAGTTCATATTGGCGACGAGTGCCTTTCGGGGTTGATATTTTTAATTAGGCTAATAATGTCGGCTATCTCTTTCCCTACACGCTTTTACGACCCTCAAAATGAATTTGCGTCGCTCCTTTTTGATGACGTAGGCGCCCGCTTATTTTGGTAAACGTAAAAATTTCCGTTTTTGTTTCGTTCCTGGCGGCCTTATAATTCGATTATGCCGGTGGGATTTACGATTTGCTTTCATTGCCATTCATGTACTTTCCATATCGACATCGTACGGCCGTCTGCGAGGTGTTTTTCGCCAGATATGAACGTTTAAAAATTGCGTGTTTGGTGGTTTTTCACGATTCTGGCGAAATACGCACATTTTCGGTTTTCCTTCAATAACTTCTAAACCGCTGGAAATTTCTTAAAAATAAAAACTCCCAAAGGACAAGATTATTTAATGAGGAATCGTTTCCATTTTTCAGATATCACCTTCGACGAACCGTTTTCGAGCTAGAGCGTTTTGAAGGAAACGACGTCGGGTGGCCAAAATACGTAGCGTTTTCGTTAAAAGCCGAATATCTCGGCAAATAGGCCGTTTTCGGCGAAAATGTTCGTACCTAACGAAAATAAAGCTAAATAAATTATCTACCGCTATGCAGAGTTTCATTTCTCTACTATAAATATTAAGAAAGTTGTGGCCTTTAGAAAATGCTACTTTATAGTAAAACGGAATATTTTGTTGCCGTCAAATAATTCCTTCTGAATCTCATGATGTACGTGAAACATTTTGTAAAGGCGACGCGGTAGCCGGACGGTAATAGTCGACGTGTTCCAAGCGGCAGGTCCACGGTTCCATCCTCACCCACAGCAGCTCTTTTTTTTTTTGCCGTACATTTTATCTTAATTGAAAATTCATCTTTATTTCTGTCTTTTAAATTTTTAACCTTATTATGTATATAACAGATAGAGTACCCTTATTTATTTTTAGAACTAATGATTAATTTAAGTAGGTTTGAATAAATTTTCCTACACAATAAAATGATAAATTAAAACAACAATAAATAAATCTAAAGCATATTGATTTCGGCTACCACTAGCCAACCTGTATCTATGAGGAACTACCTATTTTAGAACAGGATAATTAGTTTTTGTATGCACATTGTGCAGGTTTATAAAAACGTTAGCTCAGGGAAAAATCAATATAAATAGAATGAATTGTACTTATAAAACAATAAAAAAAGCTTTTAATTGGTAATTGGTTCCATCCTCACCCACAGCTCCTTTTTTTTGCCGTACATCTAAAATTTTGTCTGTGTAATGATTTAAAAAATATTTTCAGTGATATACTGTTTTTTGGGAAGATTAGCTGTGATTGACTGATTTCATATCCATTCTATAGACTGTTTGGCAAACGGCAAATTTACGCAAGGGAGTAGAAAAAAATTTAAATAGATTTTCCTCATCTTTCATTACATTTTATCGATATTTCTTTCATGAATTCGTGCCTCGAACGATTCGGGGAATGTCGTTTCAATATTTTATAACGTATACGAACTTAAAATATATGTTCGGTTAATATTGAAAAATGAAAAACTGAAAAATGAAATGCTGCAAAATGAAATAGGTACTGAAAAATGAAAAACTGAAAAATAAAAAACTGAAAAATGAAATGCTGAAAAATGAAATACTGAATATTGACTTTGATATTGATTTTAATATTGACTTTGATACTGAATTTGATGTTGATTTTGATATTCTTTCATGTTCATTTCGACATCCTTTCATGTCGATTTTGATATTGATTTTAATTCTGATATTGATAATAATAATGATTAATATTGAGGCGCATTCACGGACAATTCCTTAGAATTTTGAGGCTAATCCGAGGACCGATCCTAGAATTTTGAACATATCTCCGACTTTCATGCGTCCTCAACTGCGGGGATGCGACCGGAGGGAGCATCCCCGCGTGGCGCCGCAGGCGCCACTATGAGCGCGAAGCGCGAATGCCTCTGCAAGAGCTAGAAATGGCCGTAGGCCATTTCTAGTGTTGCTTTAAAAGAATGTAAATTTAAATGGCTTTCTGGCAACTTTAACATGTTCATTATTTAATGGTTAAATAAATGTAAAATGAAATGGATTAAATGCGGTAATTACTTGAATTTTGAAAATAAATAAGAAAAATTTAAATTTATATATGACTCCTTTTAAGTATTTACCTTCACAAAGATAGATTTCTGTATGCTCCTTGAATGGTAGCTTCTCCTAAGGTATTTTAAGGTATTAAAATTTTTTCTGATAATTATTGTTTGGTGACATTGCAAAGTTTTTTTAAATGTTAATCGGATTCGATTAAGTAGAAATTAAAATAATCCTCTTATCGGCACATGGAACTTCCGTCTTTAGCAAAGAGCAATTAGTGATTCCTCGTAATTACGTCGTCTGGCGGAATAAGTCGCTACATAACTTCCTGAATTAAAATGGAATTAATATCATAATTGCTCAGTTCGAGTTTGATTTTACAGCTCATTAACTCATCTTGATTTTATAAGAATTTACCGGAAACGTGTTGCTATATTTGCTCTTAATTTTATCCCGTGTTTAAACACGTTAACTCCCGGAGTTTGAAATCATTGAAATCGTTATTCCAAAAAAGTACGTCGTTTTCTAAACTACTCCAATATCCATCTGAACACTACATTAGACGAGTTTTTCTCCAACAAAGTTGGCAACATTAACAGTCCCCATCGTAGTAAGTTTTAAAATGGAAAATATCAAAACATTATATTTTGCGTAGACCTAATATGATTTCTATCATCAAACGAACTCGCCTTCGTGAAGTTCAATCGAATTATATGGACCGCTTCTTTTGAGAGATTACATCTCGTTTAAATGTCAAATGCCACATACGTTAGAGTGCCATTTAAAATGGCAATTCATGTTTTAAACTTTGACCTTTGAGAAATCTTACAGTTATTAGCAGGAAGGGGGTTTGTTCGTTGTGAGTAGTAGAAGGAACAGAATCGTTCAAAACAAGGCGGTTTACGTACTAACTAACCACAATATTTTTATTTGCTTCAAAAGCATGAATCTTATTTAACGTAAATATACAAATTACAACTGTGTCAAAATAAACCTCAACAGATGCATCTTCGACGCAGGAATAATTTAACTAAATTGTGCAGTTTGTGTCGTATTTAGATTTCCGTTATTTTTGTTGAATTACACAAATGTAATACTGTATATGTCGGGTTAAGATTTTAACATTTTTTTCCAACGATTGCAATTGAGACCAACTGAAAGCCAGGAAAATAGTAAATAGACTGTTCAAGAATGTAATGTGAATGCAACGAATCAGATTCTGGGGCATACAAAAATGTTGGCTCTACCCGTGAGGAACTATGCAGAGAATGACCGTTCTCTCCTGTCTACAGGTTATTCATCATATACAGTCGTGTTCCCCAGGTTCTGAGGCCTGAGAGCCTTGAACTGTTAGACAGATCGATCGCAGGCTCAGAAGGGAACCGGTCTCGTACATCGGCGCCACTTGCCAAGTACCCAAGTGTATTCCAAGCGGAGGTATGTGCTCATCCTACTGTATGTAAACCGAAATCTTCGAAAAGGTTTCGTTGACGAGCATATTTACATTTGCAGAGCGACAGCTAAGCGGCTTTGAAGGCTCTCCAATCAAACAAAGTAACTTATAAACTGTCACTAAACAGTTTTGAACACCACTAAGTCAAACTTTTATGGCTGCCTGGTCATAGTGGTATAGAGGGCAACGAAGGAGCAGTCCGTTTGGCAGGAGAAGGAGCAGTTACTCCTTTCCCTGGCCCTGAGCCAATCTTTGGTCTGCCAAGAATTTAGTACAATCAGAACTACGGGGCAAAGTCGCCACACAATTCCAAGGAGCTTTCAACTGACTCTGTATTATAAAGTGGGACTTGTTAACAGTCCACTCTCCGTTAAACAACCACCTACATATATTAAAGGTCAAGAAAGACCCGATTTATCGGATGTGTGATGTGGAGCATGCAAAACCGTCACATATCCTATGCAACTGCGCACTACTGGGAGTGTCACGGTATAGGCATCTCGCTAGAGTCGAATGAGCTAAGAGATCTACCCTGGAGTACACACTTATACTTTGTGGAGAACACATATTTTCTAGGTCTCACATGGTGTAAATGTACTGGGCCGACAGACCGAAGCACTGTGAATCTTCGGAGTTGCTCGCGTATCTAGCTATTTAATCAATAATCAATATGTTGTCACATCAATTTTGCGTTCAAATGTGAATGGAAAGTCCTCATTCGCAACTTAATTTTACTATCAACATATACTGTAGAATGGTCAAGATAGAAATTCATAATTGGGTTATTCCGTCAATAATAGATATATTTTTTTCATTTATTTAACGTCGGCCTATTTCCGCTACCAAGACCAATCACCGATGCCAGGGGATAAGCCCATCAGTGTCTGTGTAGGCACTGGGACACCTAACCTGGAAATTTTGCCGAACCCCCACAGTTTGTTGTGGGGTAGGGACCTTTATCGTGCTCAGATCATAAATACACGGAACCCACAGTTTTACATTTCTTTCTAAAGATGGTGACGCGAGCAGATCCGCTCATCCACTATATCTCATCGACTTCTGTGACCCGGTTTTGAACCCGGGACGTCTGCGTGGGAGGACGCGCCACTGTCCATCACACCACCAAACCGACAATAATAGATATCTAGTTTAGTAAATGAATATGGTTCTGGCAACATTTTACCATCCAGCATAGGGTTCTTTTTAACTTAGCTACTGTTGGGACATTTTCGAATGGCTATTCATAGGATTGACAGTTCAACTACTGAAATAATCTACGAAGTGTGTATGAAATCAGTGAGTAACGTCCTCGAGGATTCCTCGCTTCCACAAGGAGGGAAGTAAACCCACTTCAGGCTTATGTGCCTGTTAATTTTCATGATTGTGGAGATAATACAATGAATCAATACTATTTGGCTTGGCAATTATAAAATTTTATGATTATCTGTAATTTCAGAACAAAATATATATCCGATTTCGTTGCCTACAAATCGAGCAGTTACACTCAATATAGAAAATTAAAATTTACTTTACTTAATAAACAATGCGTTCTTCATCTTGTTGTGTAACATTAACCTAATGTAAAATGTTTCATTGTTTGTTCCGTTTTTATATTGTTTAAGTGTTTTTATCTTGAAGTGGATTAGGCCCAATGTTTGTTTATTTTTAAACAAAGTTCTCGGCTTTAATTTTAACGCTTGCATTTCTAATATTTCTAATACCCTGCTTGAATTGAATTGTTCTATGGTTCAGTTTGAAAACACCATTGGCATGGCTCTTGAGAAAATAGAATTTTCATGTTCAAGGACGTCTTCTTGTGATAAGATCCATTCATGCGTTTCCGATCGATAGATGGTAGGTAGTTCATTTTACATTCAGGCCGATTCCTTTTTGATCGGCGAACTTGTATTCATTGCGGAAATCAAGATCTCATTTTTTATTTAGAAAAACTAATACAGCGCTGAATTTAAACACCGAGGAATGGACAAGATGCTGCAAGGTCGTCAATAAGACTGCATAGTTAACTTCACAAAAGTATTACCTCTATGTCTAATACGGTAAAAATGACATCTCTTTCTGCATTTTTTTATCTACATGAGTGAACAATTTTAATGAAATCTCTTTCCACTGACATTTTGGGTGATCAATTTAAGTATTGTTCAGCCTTAAGTGTTGAAATCGTCTCGCCTCAAGTTTGTAAACCAACACTAATCAGGTGCCACCTTCATAATCAGAAAAAGTAGACCGAAGTTGCGGTTTTATTCGAAATTTTATTCCAAATCAATATCCCTTTATTGGTTATTTAAGAAGAAAGCCTTATTCCCTTGTCTTTGGTTCTTAATTTTCTGCCTATTAATTTTGTATATCATTGAATGAAAGTGTTGTTAATGTGGCGTGAATGAGAGACGAATTAATCACACTTTCTGGTTTATGAATAGATTGTTCGTAATTATTGTCTTTTGAAAACCTTTCCAGACTGAGATAGTGTGTTTATTGTTTCTTTGTGGCTTATGTTGAGTATCCTGTACAGTACACAAAGAAACATCTCGAATCGAGTGAAATTTATTTAAGCCTAAACAATCCCATGCTATATGATAGACAATGAGTCGTTTGTACAGGATTATTATTTATTTATAATCGAACACGATATTTTCTCGAGTTAAAATTTATATTTTCCTGGCATTAAAGTAAAGATTCAGTTAACAAAGCACAAGATAAAACACTAGTCGCCCCTTCTCTCTAGGTCTGAGTTATAAGTGAAAATTGCAATTTTAGTATCGAAAAATTTGTAACTCAAAAGTATTACGTGGGGTATTTCCATCATATTTAAATATGTCCCAAAATGGAGTCTCTTAAAAATAAATGGATCTGTATTTTTATTTTTCAAAATTATGGATATTTATAGAAAAAAGTGAGTGATTTGGATTATTGTGACAGTGTTTTTACTTTCCCATATACGTAATTTTATATAAAGTATGGTGATCGTGCAAAAATGATCGAACGATCACTGCTGAAACCGTCGTCTAAATTTTATTTTAAAATTTTATTTGTCGTTTTGGCGTTCCACTAACTGTCACTACAAATCAAGATGTCCAGTTCGAATCAAATGTATTTCCGCGCCATACCTAACGACGACTTTATCAAGCCACATATTGATACTCAGGGGTCTCGCTCTTCATTACTAAATTACAAATCTGTTTCGATAATTTACATTTTGGATCCCCTAAACCAAATTTCACTCACAAAACTTCGTCAGTGCTATCATTTCTTGTAAATATATTTTCATTGGTCAGGACAGACTAAAACCATCTTTCGTCCCTTTGTACGAAGGACATTCTTACTTTCCCATATACGTAGTATATAAGAAAAGTATGGTGATCGTGCAAAAATTCGATTTTGAGTTTTTGATGGATTTACACGTTTTCAAGTCTCCTGAACCTAAAAATGTGGTGTTAAAAAATGTCTGTCTGCCGTCTGTGGTTGCATCTAGAGCCCTACCGGATCGATTTTGTTCAAATTTTACATGTGTATTCAAGACTGCCACACCTCGAGACGAACTCGCAAAATCTATCCTAGTTCAAATGTAGGGGAAGTACACAGGAAAAAAAAATAGAAAATAATTTTTTTCTCTAAACCGGCTCTAACGATTTTGATTAAATTTGGTACATGGACGCTCCCCTAGTACTGATATGAAATGACATGACCAGTTGCTCTTAGAAAATACCGGGTGGGAAGCTGTGTGGGGTGAATTTTAAATAATTTCATAAATTTTCTTTTTCTCAAACGGATCTAACAATTTTAATCAAATTTAACACATGAATACTGACTCATAAGGTAACATGACCGGTTGTACCTAAGAAATGCAGGGAAGGAGGTACCAGGGGGTAAGGAATTAAATAATTTTTCCTCTAAAACGGTTCTAACGGTTTTGATTAAATTTGGCACACGGACACCCCCCTAATACCGGTATGAAATGACATGGCCGGTTGCTTCCTAGAAAATGCAGGGAGGGAAGCTGTGGGAGGGGGGTGAGTTTTAAATAATTTCATAATTTTTTTTCTTTAAAACGAATCTAACAATTTTAATCGAAATTAACACATGAATGCTGTAGTAGTGGCATAAGGTAACATGACCGGTTGCACCTAAGAAATGGAGGGAGGTCGCAGGGGGCAAGGAGTTGAAACAAAATGTTTTAAATTTCAACAAGATTGGTTGAGAAGAAGTAGGGAGTTGACGATGAAAAGATTCGATGCCGGAACCAGGGTACATCAGTTCGGTATACTCCGGTCTTTCAAACGATCCATCTCACCTTGTTTTACTTAAGAATACAACAGTCTGACAAGAAACAACATCATTGATGATGTTTTCTTAGACGAAACGTAGAAAAATGATGAAGTGTAACATATTATTGTATTTAGTCTAACACAGCCTATGAAAATTTGAAATAGAAAAGCAGGTCCGTATTTAAAAAAAATCAAAGGTGGCCCTGATGAGACGAAACGTCTTAATGTAAATTTTATGACGGTAGATGATATGAAAATTCATTTACAACAAAAACTCTTAGGAATTTCTTTTGATATCTTTTATACTAACAACGCTAGACGTAAAAAATGAAAATGAGCTATTACGTATTTTATCGAATATCTCCGAAACCCGAATATCTTGAACTTTTATGAACCATTTTATTACTCATCAAAATAGGAAACTCTTTCCCCATTTAACCAACTTTGTATCTCTTGCGGTTTACGAGGTCTCTGCAATTAAATCCGGGCCACCCTGTATAGGTTGTGTTGACGGGAATAGGCCAATAAATTATGGAAAACCAATTTCTGATGATTGTCGACGTTTCGATTTATTATTAAAGAATATCTAATGGTCGAGTTCAGAATGAATTCTGAACTTGACCAACTGTTATTCGTTTATTTGTTTTGTTGTACCTAAATGTTTGTTTGTAAATTTATTTATTTATTCAATCATAACACGGAAACTTTCCTGATTAGTCCTGAGGATGATTTAATAATAAATCGGAACGTCGACAATCATCAGAAATTGGTTTTCCATAATTTATTGGCTTATTCACGTCAACATAACCTTATAATATCTAAAATTTTTATGACAAGTTGCCACCATATTACATTTAAAAAGAATGGCTCCTACGGCGCCATGTTGAATAAAATTGGCAACATGTGATATGCTGCTAAAAAGGGAATTCCAATCTCTATCCACCTATAGAAAAATATAATAGGGCCCATTTAAAATTCGTGACCGAGACCAACTGCTGGAAAAACCGGAAGTGGTATTCAATTCTTTTTCATTGAAAATATGAGCCTCAATGAGCAATATCTATAAGCCAAATATGAAGCTTCTACCTTAAAAATTAAAGTGGCGTCTTGTAAAACAAATCCATTGTCGCCCAGTATAGCAATCCCACAGTACGAGTTTAATGTTGCGAATTGAACAGGTATCCAACATAAAACTGTAAATTGTAAAAAAATTTGTATGGTTTACAATTGAAAATGAAAACAATCAGCTTATTGTAAATAAAATGCAGATGTAGTAGAAAAAAATTACAAGTTAAACGTTCGTCTATTTTTTCTTTATTTACCGAATACAGTTTTGGTGATTTTTATTTCGTGTTTTTACGAAAATTGTAAGTTAAATAAAAAGAAAATGGACGAACGTTTGACTTGTAACTAAATCTGAATTTTATTTACAATAAGCTGATTGTTTTCAGTTATAAATCATATAATTTTTTTAGAGCGATTTACGGTTTTATGTTGGATACCTACTCAATTCGCAACCTTCAGCTTCCTTATTGTAAAATCGATTATTCAGCCTTTAAAAATTAATATCGTTGAATACCTTAGGAGTTTGTTGAATCGTTGCGTACAAATAACCTAGGAACTATATTTAGACTATTGCTTCGATCCATTTTTTGTCACTATCTAAAAATATGTTTTGTTTCAGGTGAGTTGCCGTACCGACAATTACCATAGCAACTTTGGTGTAAGTAAGAATTATTTTTTTAACATGGATAAGTACTTTATATGCTTTTTGAAATCCTTGCACTCCTAGCCATTTTTCATTATATTAGCATAATATTATAGATTAATGGCCGCGAACGTGTCTGCTAATGCTCCTAATATTTTAATGAGATAACTGGTTTAGGGAAGTAGAGTTTAGTGTTGGTCGGGTTTAGTAGTAACATGCGCTGGAATTTATTTATCGTACTGTTTGTCAAACGAAACAAAAGAAATATGCTGTGTCATGGAAAAAACAACACCTATAATCATTATTTTAATGTAGATTTGGTGTTCGACATGAAATACGAGATCTAAGAAAATTGAAATGAATATTGAAATCAGCAGGAATAGTAGGAGAATATTGACCGCTTTCTTTTCAAGTGCCTGGAGTCCTAGAGGTTTCAAATTTAATACTGTAATTGGTGTATAATTGACAGTTGTCAGTTTCCAACTTTAATCAGCCAATCATCATTCTTGTTTTAAAAAACTCTGGGCTCCAAGAATTTGAAAGGAAAGCGGTCATTGAGGCATATAATAACCTTTAAATCATAAAGTCAATAACATCACTATCCAAAAATGAAAACGTGAACAAACGATTTATTCTCAAATAACCAATCGCCATGCTAGCAATAAATGAACACCACCCACAGACCGGTTTCTAGCTTTTAGCAGCCATCATAAGTGCAAAACGCTTGTTTTCGACATTTCCCGTTTCTTATTTATCTTATTTGAAATATAAATAAATATTTTAATCAGATGAGCTTTTCGTGTTAAACCTTCTCATCTTGTTCACAACCTCTACAGAGAGGACTATTCTGCCGTATCATCAATCAGAGAATCCATTTTGGGAGAACGTTGGCCTACTTTGGCCGAAGTAAAGGAGATGCCCCTAGGCAGCATCACCACCCATTTCGCAACATTGGGTTGGTCGGAGGCCTAGGCGAGGGTCTGCCTACAGGGAGGATGTACAAGGGGCTCAATGGGCCCTAAGTGCTGTGGTTCAATAATTGTTATTGACCACCCTCCCAACCAATACCAGATTTCAGATGAGCTTTATAACTTCAAATTTCCTCAGAACTTTTACGTCTGTAGTGTAGTTTGCGCGATCTTGACAATCTCAAGCCTGCAACATTCCTAGATTCGAATAATTCAACCAAAAGTAGAGGAAATGAATGTATTTAAGTCTTCAATTTAAAGACTTGAACCCGTTTGCATTATGTTAAGTATCGGCATACCTTTGAAAATTAGTGCACTCATCTTTTTTGCATAAGAATACACTATTTTGATAACCATATCATTCAACTCTTTCGCTTCAACCCCGTGGAAAACCTTCACCTGACCCTTTCTTTTGCAAAAATTGTGATAAAAACTGTTTTTAATTATAGATTGATAATATTGGACTTATAAAATTGAAGTAAAAACAAATTAACCCTTATCGTTTCAACCTTTTCCTAGGGGTGAACATAAAGTGTCGTCCCCAAAAATACGATTTTTCCTACAAGCTGATGGGGGAAAATCTTTTCTCTTATGCAAAATCTCATTCTAAACAATTTTTGACTCAGTAAAATCAATAAAAACGGTCCATTTTTTTATGAACCCTTAAAAACGAAAAAGTGATTCAAGACGATTAATTGATGGCAATTCCAAACTTTGTATTCTGATATGAAATGGCATTCTATTTCTATTATTCTATTTATTTTCCTCTTGTTTATGGGGTGAAAATCAATACTAAAGGAGATAGTCGCGTTTTGTAAATGTAATTTTTTGACTACCATGATTACCTACAGAACGAAAGGGTTGACTAATATTTTTAATACGTTTTATTGGCTTTACCTGTATGTTTGCTTGCGGAATCTTTGAACGTGATTCTCACTTCAAAACGTCAGATTAAACTGAAACTTTGCACACTTATCAAGGATCGATGACAATACGACGATAATTTGACAACTTTGTCCTAATGTCTTCACCAGTATCATCAGGATAAAATAAAATTTAAAAATAATGACTATTGTCGAGGTTTTGGCGGAGGCGCCACTGTTATTATATATTTCCTAAATTAACAGTTTAAATTAAAAATAGCAAACCGAACTGAAAAGTAAAAAATAAAATAAGAATATTATTGACAAAAACATTCATTTTATTGTAAAAAGCGAGGGGTGCTTTTTACTATATTTTATAATTTTCTACCTTTATCAATAGTTACCAATAAAGTATTTATAACAATTAGTATCAAGAACCCCACGCATTTTTTTGTCAATAATATTTAAACATTACTTTTTACTTTTTACTTATTTTAGAGGTTTTTTGAACTATGATTTTTTAAAAATTATGTGTTCCTATGCAAGAACGTATTCTAAACATTTTTTAAATCAACACATTTTTTTAAAAAAGTAATAGAAACAGCGTAAATATCGTTTGTTCTAGAAAAGCGTTTATGAGGACACATTTGACCCTTCCACAAAATTGACCAAAAATGAAATAAAATGTTGAAAATTCCCTGACATGTTTGACAACAATATCTACAGAAACTACATATAAACTCTACGGACCTAAAAATTGATTTTCACCCCTTTGGTAGCCAAAAAACATTTTTCAAAACCAAATTGTGCGCTTTTCCGCCCTTTAAGCACGGTTTAAACTATTTTTTAAGGATGTATACGACTGTATACTGCATATCCATTATTACTGATAATTTGATAAAAATAGACACTATTAGTAATATTTTCATATTTCCCCCCCATCAGTTTGCAGTATAAATTTAGGAAAAATCGTATTTAAGGGGTTGAAACGATTAGGGTAACTTTTTTTTGAAGTTATTTCAACTTCATTAGTCCGATATTATCAAGCTATAATAAAAAGTTTTAAAAAGTCTTTATCGCAAATCAGGAATTAATTCTTTAAGTCCGCTATTTTAGGTCCGCCATTTTGAATTTTCCAATTTTCACTTCAGATTCGTAATCAGCAACCCCAGAAACCCCCATGACATGAATTTTAGCTGATTTTGTTAAATTAGGGGTGTAAAATGGGGCAGGACCCCCCCTCCGGGTGGGAGTGTAGTAGTTTTCAAAGGTATATATTTCATATGTTGCCGAAACTTAACATAATGCAAAAGGTTTCAAGTCCTCACATTGAAATAGTAACAATTAAAACTTGTACCCTTTTTAACACGCTTTTATTAGCTTCACCTGTGTGTTTGTTTGTAACGGAATCTTTGAACGTGATTCTCACCCACTTCAAAACGTCAGATTGAAACTTTACGCACTTATCAAGAACCGATGACAATACTATAATTTGACAAGTTTATCCTAATGTCCTCATCAGGATAAAATAAAAATATGACTAATCTATTGTCGAGATTTTGCCGAAGGCGCCGCTGTTATTAATGTATATTTTATTAGCTTCACCTGTATGTTTGTTTGTTTGTATCGGAATCTTTGAACTTGATTATGTCACGTCGCTAGCGTCAACCTCAGGGAACCGGGCACACCCGTTTAATTGTCCATTACTCGTGGGAACAACAATGAAGAATGAAACTACAACACAAAAAAAGATGAAAATTATAGTATAAAAAAACTAAAAAACACGCTTTAATAGCAAACCGAACTAAAAAGTAAAAAATAAGTTTAAAATAAGAGTGGAGTAATTGACAAACAAAAATTATTTTATTGTAAAAAGCGTGGTGTGCTTGATATCAATTGTTATGAATATTTTATTGGTAGCTATTAATAGAAGTAGAGTTATAAAATACAGTAAGAACCACCCACGCTTTTTAGAATAAAATGATTTTTTTTTTGTTATTTTAAACTTATTTTTTACTTTTTTGTTCGGTTTACTATTGAAGCGTGTTTTTTTAGTTTTTTAAACTATAATTTTTTTGCATTCATTTTCTCTACTACGAAGGTGTAAAAATGGGGTGGGAGCGTCCCTCTTTTTAATCTAAAACTTTTTGTTCCATTTTTTAAAAATATGGTATCGAAGTATGGTAGTTCAGGTTCTTTTTGTTGAATGAACATCATGGGACCAACAGTTTTTTAAAATAAAAATCATATACTTTAGAAAAAGAAATATTTAGATTATTTATAAAATATTGGTTTGCTGGTCCCACGATGTTCAATAGGGTGGACATTTTGTGTTTAACTTTGGTGAGGGAACCAAAATTTAAAAAAAAAATTGCATTGCAATTGCTCTCCCTTCCTTACACCCATTGTTAAATTTTATTTTGTCCAATGACAGAAGAGGGTTCCAGAAATATTAAATAAAATCTTACTCTAGAGCACCACCTTAGGAAGGGTTTTCAGATACATGTCTATAGGATTTTTTTATATTCTTGGAAACTATCATCACTTCAACGACGGGAATTTCTGAACGCCCTATAGATAACAAAATAATATACATGAAAACTCAAACACTCCTCAAAGGCCCAAGTGAATTTTGCAAAAACCTGTTTTTTTAGCAGCCTGTGTTAAAAGCTTTGCTGAGGTCTAACAGAATCAGAGCTGTATGTACATTTTCCACAGCCAATAGCATTAATGATATCGTCGGTGATATTTAATAAAGCAGTTTTACAATTATTGTGGTCGGATCGATATCCTGGTTGTATGTCCGGTATAATTATTATCAACATTTACGTGGCTTGCCAACTGCAACTAAATATTTGTTTTTACTAATTTAGACAAGCTGGGAAGAAGAATAAATGGGTCTTAAATTAGAAAAGCTCCGAGGGATATTAAGTTTTGAAATTGGCGTAATTAGAGAATTCCTCCAATAGGTAGGGGCCAAGTGACAGAACTTACAATATTTATTAGGGAAGGTAAAATATGGTATATAGACTAAGTGATACTGACCTCCAACTTTTATGGTGTGTAGTTCCATTTAAGAAGACAACCCTACGCTGATTCCGGACCCTAGCGGTGGGGGCGTTTTCGTAGAGGGGCTATTTTTCACAAATCAATATCTTTGGTGTCTAGAAAACGCCAAAACATTTTAACACTACAGTCGAATACACTACTCAATGTGCTTTTCGCTAACCATGTTAGCATCATCAATAGATGATTAAAACTAAAAACCAGTCTTAGTCGTCTCTTGATGATATTGACATGATTAATGAAACGCGCGGAGTCGTGTTGGAGTGTAATGTTCAGATGTTTCGACGTTTTGTAAAAGTGGTTTTTATACATCAAAGATATTGATTTGTGAACAGTAGTTCTCATACGAAAACTCCAAGACCCCCGCAGCGTAGTGTTGTCTCCTTAAACCACTACGCACCAAAGTTTAAGGAGGCTCTCAAACATTAATTGAAAAATTCAGTAAGCTCTTGGTCTAATACTAATTCGATTAGACCAAATACTAAATCCAGTATTACCTAGAGAATAGTTTTTTATTTCCAATAGGTTTGCTCCATCGAAGAACGAATGACTTCTTCGTAAGCAAGGCTAAAATTGAAATTGTAAATCGAAAATTCTATTTTGTAAATAAATTCTCATTGTTGACATTCTGCATGATTTAAATTTTGTTATATATAGGTCGGTACTATCGACAATGATTATTAATCAGATCGAGATCTTGAAATGACAGGTGAATTCGGTTTCTTACATTTGTTATAATTCAGGTTCAACTTCTTCCATAGTACTTTTGAATTGTTATCATTTGAACTCTTGGTAAAATAAGTTTCCTTTGATTTATCATTGAAATGTTTAAAATCTTTGTGTGTAGTACATGGATTTGAATTTAGGCTTATCACAATTAATCTAGCAGTGTATAAATTCATGATCTGATAAATCAATTTCGTCCACGAGACTACGAAAAATGTGCCTTTGGATAAAATTACATCGATAAGGGAGGTTCCTTTATATGTAAGTAATATAAGTCGTTTTATTATTTGTTGCAAATTGGTAGTTTAATATTGATGAAATGTACTTTATTGATGATGAGCCAATATCCAAAAATTGATGTTGACACCTCCGAAACAAATTTTGCGCCATGTAATATGCAACTTGAAGTTATTAAAGTTCTGCACCCTACCCTCTACTAACAGTACCTTTCTAAATTATGCTATAACCCGGTAATTGATCAAATTACTGAGCGATGTTTCACTTAGTGCAAAGACATGATTTTTTTGTTCCATTAACTTCTTGAAATTCTTAAATCTTAGTAAAGACAATATTTAAATGTGCAATTTCGTGAATTATTATGAAAGTTATACATATTTTATTGTACATTTTCTCATTTTCTGAAACTGTTTATACTTCAAATAAGCTGTCGGATAAAGCTTAGTTTTCATGATGTTTACGCATTCAGGATGGAGTATTTATCCCCGCCCAACATATGAATGAACAACCAAAAATGATTATTCAAAGTTTCGACGTAGTTAATATTTAATAAACGTGTTCATAAACCAGTTAGGAATTTTTAAATAAAGTTCGTTAACTAAGTAGCTTGAATGCACCGTTAAACAATAATAAATCTCAGCGAGTTTGCCTCTCCAGCAAGCTCGCTCTCACGATGTCCCCCTATGTTGGCGGTTGGTGGCGTAGTGCAGGTGGCGGTGTACTGTGTACACGTTGCGTCGACACCGCCCCTTTCCAGCACGGTGCGGGTGCAGTGCGACGCCGGGTGCGGTGCCCTGGTGGGGTATCGACCCGCAGTCTGGCCGGACGGTGAGGTCTAGGCCAAAGACCTCCAGGTCACGACCTCTCTGCAGGGATTATCGCCTCAGCTCCCGTTTCATTCAGCTCGCTGGTGAGGTGGTCCGCCTCGTTACCCTGGAAAGGGGATCGAAGCCGAAATTATATTAGATATATATATATATATATATATATATATATATATACGACGGTTCGCCTTAAGTACAAATAGATTCAAGGCTATCATCAGCTGGGGTTACTATAAAATTCTACTAGGATTTTGTTTAAAACGGAGATTGCATAAGTTACCTAGCAGCGCGCGTCCTGATGATACTTTTTTAACGGGTTTTCTGAAAAAAACCGGTATACAGTATAATTTATCAAATAAAGCTTCAATGGGTTTTGATGTGGAGATTTTTTTATAATAAGAAATATATTACTATGTTTGCTTTATATGAGATCATTATCTTCACAATATATACGTCTCATATACTCATATGCTATTGATTGTATTCAAGTTCATTTGCACGGTAACTGTTTGGGTAAAACATTTTTTCGAATAGTCCAAATTAAGTATAAATTAATATTTTGTTATCATACTATAGAATATTGTTTTCTATTGCCAACCACCCTACCTTACTTGCATCAGCCTAATAATTCTATCCAGGAGTAAAATTAAAAGATGCAGAGACAGAGAGTGTGGGGGGGTAAGGTTAAAATAATTTTAAAAAAAAATCTCTAAAGTGGTTGTAACAGTTGTGATCAAATTTAACACATAGAATAGTTCTTTAGTGTCAGTATATAAGATGTCATGACTATTTGCTTCTAGAAAATTCAGAGAGGAATGCTGCAGGAGGTATTGTTTAAATAATTAAATAATGTTTTTCTCCAAAACGGCTCTAACGATTTTGATCTAATTTAATACGTAGATAATCCTTTAATACTAGTAGGGTATCCAAGTCCCGGAACAAAAATGATTTCGGGACCGGAACTAAATTCGAAGTCCTGAGACTAGTCCCAAAGGTCCTGAAATTGACCCCGAAATCAACATACCGCTGAAAGAATGAAATAAAAGAGCATTTTAGATAAAATATAAGAATTTTTATTTAAATATTGGTAGAGTAGATACGATACAATAAAAAAATATATACAAAATGAAAGTTGAAAGAATAAATATATATTATATAAACTTAATTATGTAAAAGAAAAAAATTACATTATTTTGACAACGAAAGTTGAAAAAATAAATATTTTTTAAATTTCAATAATCATATAGGTAATAAAAGAAAAAAAATAGCACATTATTCTGGCATTAAATGAGACGTAACAACTAACAAAAATAAAAAATATACAAAAAATGAAAGTTAAAAAAATATATATCCCCTAATTTTGAGCGGAGTTACGTGCAGAAATATCCTGCCACTGAAAATGCTCTCTCTGATTGCACGCTGGTAGGTGGTATTGTTACTAAATGCTCATAGCATAACTGAAGATTCTGTCCTCGACAACCTCCATTTTCAAAGAGTATCATTTCTTTGTTAATTATTGTGGCCAAGCTTTTTGAAGCCGATTGTAGAAGTTGTAGACGCGGTCATTGCATTTTCAATTACCATATTTAATTTTTATTTTCAGTGACGCAACTGGCGCCTCCTGGTTTTGCTCATTCCTCAATTGGGCCAGCGATACATTATCCTCATTAGAATTATCCTTTTCCTGCACTGGTGGTGCCGGTGGTGATAACCTTTTCAGTAATTTTTCGATAAACATCCTTATCCCTGGCATCTGGCGAATCAAATAACTCATTGTCATCTGAATTCTTGTATTTTACTTGGTTATATAACTAGGAAAGCACACTTGATGCTACAGTTTTTCGCTCATTTAGCCGTTGCTTTAAAGCAGCTTGTAACTTCCTGCTGAAAGACGTATTTATTTTCAAAAGTTCTCCGAGCATAAACTTAAAGCTGGCGTCAGCAGTGTAAAGGTTGGCATCATATCTACATAATGCCAATACTGTGAGTCTGATGGGTTCTAGACATTTTACAATGCCCTCTAAAACTTCAAAATCGTACTCACTCAAATTAATTGGAATGGATAAATCACATGGCTTTCTGAACACAATCCTTTAAGAAAACAAATCGCTCCAACATTTGAGCTAAATTATTCCATCTAGTTTTACAGTCCAAAATAAGATTTAATTCTTTATTATGTTTTGCATTTACATGGTTTTGCAGAATAGTGTTTTTTAATGGTGAGCGGCTAGTTAAATCAAAAGAGACTTCTTCATCATCCGCTTCAATTAATTCAAGTCCATTCTCCACAGTATCATCATTATTAATATTGTCATCTTCATAATCATCATCATCAATTTCTGGTGAATCAATTTTCTGACAATTTTTTGAATACAAAATTTCCACAGCTTCAAGTTGAATCTCATGCGCAAGACACAGTTGCTGCAGCGTGTGTATTAATTTCCCCATTTCACCATTACACTGGCACCGTCTGTTATCACACAAAAAATGTCGTCCTGTAAGGTCAAACTGAATCTTTCAAGCTTTGTTTTAACCAGATTGACACGTCTCTGCAGGCATAGAATCTTTGACCGGTATCTGTCCAATATTCCAAATTTTAATGCATTTCTCCTCTACTAACAATCCATAAACATTAATGTTTATGTATCTTTTGTTTGCCGTGGATGTCCACTCGTCAAAGGTTAAGCTAAAACGTTGACCTTCTTTTCGCAGATTCTTCATTACTGCCGAAAAATTATCAAACACCTCGCAATACTTTATAACACTGTTTTCAATAGTTGTTGGAGATGTTGGCAAATTAACAAATCCTCTTCTAGCTTCCAATGCTGTCCTTAAATCCCTAGTAATGATAAAGACTCGAAAAGGGAGCCTATCTAGTGAAGTCATTCGGGCAATGACTGCATCCAGAGAATTGTCTCGCTATCCGTTAGGAAATAATCAGAAATTTTAATTTTTTTGTGTGCTGATTCAGCTGAGAATGAGGTGGGAGTCGATGAGGAACTGGGCTATGGTTCATCTTCACTAATACGGTCTTTTCGTGGTGCTAACAATACCGGTCCCGATTTTCCTTCGCTTTTTGCTTTTCCGTGCACAGAAAAGTGTTTGTGCAACCCTATCGTCGAGCCGCCTCTGGTCATAATAATTTTATTGGGACAAGTTTTGCATTTCGCGGATTGTCGATCTTTCGACACATAAAAATGCTGCCATTTGACGCACTGGCGCGGCTACAAGTAATACTCTCGTAATGCATACGGTCTGCGCGCATGCTTTGTCTGCAACTTTAATCAATTTTTCGCGGCGCTACATATGATACTACCAATTTCGGGACTTTTAATTGGTCCCGGGACCAGATTCTTTGGGTGAGATCCCGCGATGGTCCCGAATACCGGGACTGGATACCCTATTCGTGAGCCATTAAATTTGGCCTGAAGAGTTTAAAAAAAAAAAATAATTTTTTCAAATAGGACCATAATGGTAGAATACTACCATAAAATAGCGGATGTTCTAAGAAATCCGTGGATGAGCCCAAAAATTTTTTTTCATGGAGTTGAAATGTCACTTATGAAGTATCACTGTGTAAGATTCCAAAAATATAGTGTATAGGGTGTTCCATTTAAAAATGAAAAATTGGGGCCATTTCCGGTAAAACCGGAAGGAGGAAAAAATTACAGTTTTGTCAAAAAGTGTTTACTTGGTCATATAATACATCTACCAAGTGTTATTCTGATATTCTAAAAAATAAGGAGAAAGGGGGGTCTACCATGATCCGTTGACCCACGGTATATTATCATTAACGATGACAGGAATTACAAGAGTGTACTGCTTATTTAGTCATTTTTTAATATTATTTGCAATGATAATAAAACAAGAACATTAACATTTCTGGTTAAAACGTAATTATTTTATTGACTTTCATCACCACTATCTTTCAAAGTTTTCATCTGTAACGCATGTAACTAAAAATACTTTTCAGTGTACTCGACTACTTCTCAATGTACTCGAGTACTTTGCGAAGTACTCAAGTATACAATTTTTACTACAAGTACAAGTACATAACTTTAAATAGTTCGAGTACGAGTAACGAGTATCTTCGTGCGGTATGTACTCTAGTACAGAGTACCAATAACGGTACTTAAGTGGCAATGTCGAGTACTTGTACTCGAGTACGTCCCAGCTCTGGCTAAGACGTGCCTTTGAAGGGACAGATAATATTCTGAACGGGTTAATAATAGTTCATAAACTTATTATTTACATTATTATTAAATAGGAAATAATGTTCATATGCCAATGCAAACCTCTTTTGTTTCTATTTTGTGAAAAGACTTTTAATTTTTTTTGTTCATAAATAAAAAATAATTACTTGTACTTTTTAGTTTTTACTGTTTGCTAATTTATTTTTGTTAGCCAATAACAGTTTATTTTTAATTCTATGGATTCCGCCATTATTTATGTTGATACTTATAACTTTTTACGAATAATTATTGGTAATAAGTAGTTATGAAGAATTGCATATTTAGTCAGAAATGGCGTGGTAACTCTGATATGCAAAAATGTAGGTAATTTCATATTTATTATATAAAAAGCTATTTAAGGTTTTCATTCGCTTAACACCTAAATGTTTTTCTAAACATTGAAAACTCACGGAGTCATTGTTTAAATAAATACATATGTATGTATTAATAAATAATAATGGAATAAACTTCGCGGAAGAGAAGTAAATTGACCCGAAAAGTATTTTTAGATTAGTTGGCAGCTTTAGCAGTTCTCATTTTTCTTGGCCTTGAGAATTGTGTATTTATGTTATTCATTTGGTTCCTGGGAGAATTATATTTCTACACTTTTTCAAAGTTTACAAACACATTTCCTTAATTTTCTCTTTCTGACGCTGTTTTATACATTGCAAACTCATTAATGAAAGGTAACAATATACATTCTTAAAAGGGTAATATGCCTGGTGAACGTAATACGAAAATATAAAAATTAAATTTTTGTTTTTAATTTTTCCATTTAAAGAATATTTCAATTAACCAAATACATAACATATTGAAAAAAAATTGTAAACTAAATTTTGCTATGATATATACTTATGTTTCTTGTTAAATTAAATTGGTTGCGATAATATTATGTCTGTTTTAATGACTGATAACTTGTCACCTCATGAGTCCTGACGAAGACAATAAGGATTGTCGATACGCCGGCTCTAAAGAGGAAATAAGGCTTTTTTTTATTCAATTACCGACATTTATTTTGTGGATACGAAACTTATGTACTAAAATTTGTCATAATTAAATTCCAACTACTGAACGCAGAATACTGTAAAAATGCTTCTGTAGTTTTGGTCTTATCTAGAAGAGGTTTTCCTGAGACGCCAAAGCCGGATCCTAAAACAATTGTAAGTTAATGTGATAATTTAGTTTGAAAGTTTTAAAAACATTAAGAAGCAAAAGAGCTACAGATGAAGAAAGCACAGCAGCAGTATTAAAAACAATAAATAATCTCCACACGACTACAATACGCCAGTTAAATGTAATAATACTAACGTCTCTGCAACTTAGTATAGAAGAATTTTTAAAAATATTAAATTTTTGGTATACAAAGTTCCTGAGGTAATGAACGCAGGCTGGATTTTTTGGTACAGTTTTCAGTTCTTAGGGAGAAATCATAATTACGAATCTCGATTCCATTATAATGGGGTTATAACCAGACAAAACTATCAATATCGGTCTCAAGAAAATCCTAAGTGGATGAGACAGACCATATTCCAGACACGATTGAATGGTAAATGGATTCATAGTTGGACTATATCTGTATCCCTCGAGCAAAACGGAAGGTCCCTTGAGGGATTTGACCTCAGCCACCTCTACACCAGACTTTCACCCCTCTAAGGGGTTGGAAAATTATTTTTACGTAAAAAAAATTGATATTTTACAGGAGGTGTTTCTGTGAAGGTGGCAGGTGACCAGAGTTGTGTAACCATCCCCGGAGGTTGTTTTTACACTTCAAAGGGGTGGAATTTTTTTTTTTTTAAATAATATTTTGTAGGAGGCATTTCATTGAGGAAGGTGGTACACCTACTACAAAATATAATTTTTTTCCCACTCCTTCGAAGAATGAAAACAACCCCTGGGGTTGGTTATATAACCATGGTCACCTCCCACCTTCCTTAAAGAAACATCTCCTACGAAAAAATAATTTCTTTTCCAAAAAAAAAAATTAAATATCCACCTTTTTGAAGGGTGAAAATAACCCCCGGTGGTGGTTACACAATCCTGGTCACCTATCACCTTCGTTAAAGAATCGCCTCCTACAAAATATTATTTAAAAAGAAAAATCCACCCCTCTGAAGAGTGATAATGTGAACGATCCATCTTTAGTGTCTGAAGGACTTATATTTCTATCTTAAAAAAGTTAGAAAAAAAATAGGAAAAAGAAAAAAAAATTATTTTTCCTCTATTCTATCTTTATTTCAAAAATGAATATTTACGTTCACAAAATTTTTAGGGTTCAACACGACTGTTTCAGACGGAGAATAATATAAAAAATCATACTTACTGTCGTTTATGCTTAACTGCTGCTCTAATGGTATCAATTGGACGTCGTAACACTATAAACCTAACACTGGATGTACCACATTTTCTTAAAATTATACCTGAAAGGGAATTTTGTTAGAAAACACAGCTAAAAGACAATATAAAGTTCAAAAATATATATATTAAATCTTTAAAAAATTTATGTTTTTACTACAACTTTTATTTCAAGAAATATGTTTAACAAACACTAGTCTGGCCCGTGTACAACACATGGTGAGGAACGGAACGATTTATAATGTACCAACTACCATCCAATATGCGGTTTTATAAGCTAACGATGCACAAAAAGATTCAAGAAAAGTTCAATGTTACTGAAATTTTGGTGGGCTTTTGCTTGCCTGTCTTATAAACGTATTTTTATTTCACATTAATTTTGGTCGCTCCTCAGAGCTTAAAAATGCTTGAAGCGCTACTACTTCGAATTGTATTCTGCAATTACAACTTTTTACGTTCAGGCAAGGCGGATCCCATGCACGTATGAGTACACGGTAATAATACTTTTCTGACACCGAATCACTGAGGAACCGGTTTAGGGCAAACTCCGTCAAAACCGACTGCTAGGAAATGATGGGGGTCCCATGTCGCTGAGGGCTATTTTCGCTAGAACTTCCGATATACTTTGAATAGAGACTGGTTTAACTTGTCCTCATATTTAATACCTCGTAAGAGTTGCAGTGCTTGACAACGTGGATTCGTAAAAGGGTTTTTAATCTTGAAAATTTCGAAGTTAAAGTCAAATTTTATTATACTTTCTAAATTTAGGTGGTCGGGGCGACATTACGTCCTTGTGCAGCGACATTTACTACACTTGCTAAATTAACGCTCCTTGAGGAGTTATTGAAAATTTTGCATAAAAAACGCTCCGAAGAGCGAAAATATGATTACACGTATTAAAAACCTCTTCCACGATATTTTTACGTGAAGCACGCTTTTCCTACGAAGTATCTCCTAAGTCGGATTTTGTTACAGCGTCGAAAAGTATATCGGGGTTTTAGCGTGTCCTTTAACAATAACACCCCCGGGGATGGTTACACAGCTGTGGTCACCTTCCACCTTCCTCACAGAAACACCTCCTGTAAAATATAAATTTTTTTCTACATAAAAATTTCAATTTTCCAACCCTTTAGAGGGGTGGAAGCCTGGTGTAGGGGTGGCTGAGGGCAAATCCCTCAAGGGACCTTCGGTTTTGCTCGAGGGAACAACAATTAGTCGAAGAACTGGGGAAACTAATCGGGTTCACGGAAAAGAGCACTTGGTGGTGATTTTGGCCAATTTGAGAGGGTTGCCGAGGATAGAAAATTGCGGGACCCCCACCATCGTGTTCAGCGATTTCGAAAACGGGGGGGGTCTGGCAAAAAAAGCAAAACCCCAGAAAATCCCAACTCCTGAAATCGACTATAATTAACAACTACGATCTTCAGATTTACTAACTTTCCATTATGTAGCAGTTGGCCGTGACCTCATGACTGTTATGACTAACAAACAAAAAAATAATGGTGTCATTATGCTAAGTAATATATATTTTTTAACTTAATTGGTAGGAAGTGAGGATTCCTTTGTTTTGGTCATGTCGGCTGAGTGTAAACACACACACAGGGTGTTATAAAAACGATCGGATTGTAAGATTTCAAGAAAAGTACAAAAAAAACAACTATAATCAATCGTAAAAAGTAGTAAGGGCCTGTCAACCAATAATAATTTTTGCACTCGTCCTGCCTCAAAGTTGCTTCCACTGTCAGGTCTCCTCGGGCGTGCCCATATCACTGAACGTTCCTTTTCCTCAAATATCTCCAACTGCTCTTGGCATTGTTCTGGTCCAACCGATTGCTAATAGGATATACAAATATTTGGCTTTTATAATATTTTCATTAGCGTACTGTCCAACTGTAAAATCGGCATCGGCACTGCGGTCAGGGGCGTAGAATCGTACGATGATTATTATTTTGTCGCTAAGAATCGTCGACACTTGGAGAACAAAAATCAAACTGTCACAATAAGTAGTACACTTTCTCTTATCATAATGGCTGAAATTTCATATTTTATGCCCAAACGTCTTGAAAGACCTCTCAAAATCACCTAAAGCGAAACAAATCAATAAATAACTGATCTCAACAGCGAAACTCTATCTTTGATGTGTGTAAAATTGTGTCTATCATATCTATTACCTTCGTTCTTCATATCTAATTGTTTATTTTCCATTATCTTAGTGAAATGTTCAACATTGGCTCTTTCTTTTCACTGTATGTTCTCAATTTCTCGATGGATTTTGTCCCACATTTGGAACTTATACACGAGATCTGAAAGTATGCATTGATCAGATCAGTATTTTTTTCTTTTTTTACATTATCTTGCAAAACATAATTCCAGTTACATGTTAGAGAACAAAAAATAATGAATATAATACAAATATTGAGTAAAAATAAACTATATCACACATGAAAGATGTGGTTGTCAATCAGCAATAACACAAAGCAACTAGCAACTAATAAAAAATAGAAAATGAAATAAAATAATTGCCTTGACCATTCGCATGCATAAGAATTTATCTTCAATTTGCTTTATTTTATAGTGAAATGTATCAATACTGCATATTTGACCTTTGAATAGGTAAAACAAGTCTGAAATGTTGGAGGTACTTCCAATAAGTTTGTATGAGAACTGAGGAGTAGTTAGATGTCTCAGGAAATAGCGATGACAATCGTCATACATTTAGATTTAGGTAATATAAAATTTGTGCAAACTCAAACAGACAATTAATGATCTAGAGGGTATGGATCTTCTTTCCTTCACCGATACAAAGCTATACATATTTAAAAGTAAATCATCGGGAAACCATTATCCTTAATGTTTCTAAATTTTATAAACCTACTCTAAATGTTTTCTAAGGGATTGCGGTATTAGGATGAGTAAAATGTTATTTCTTATTATAAATCCAAGATTTCTATAAACAGCTTTTTAGGGACCAGTTTATTACTCAGGACCTTTAATGAAGCTAAAACGTGCTAACATTGTCTGATGAGTAAAAATTAAAATTGTATACTGGATAGCATTCACGTTCCATTTCTTGATGTTTAGGAGTAAATTAATTTAATGTTCCAGTGTGTCCTGTAACCGAGCAAAATCATGATGTAACTTAATTTTGGTAATAGTTTCATATTGTTTGCATATATCAGAAAATCGGTATTTATAGAGGTAGTTATATTATCTAGAAATATATTGAACAAACAATGTCCCAATATCGAAGCCCTACGGGATTTCTCATGGCTTTTCTATATTATAACCAAGATTCTGAGCGTTTTGCATCATATTTTCAAGATCAGAACTGAAAGAGCTTAAGATGTCTGTTGTCCTACAATCTACCATATTAATCTAATCTGCTTATGAAGATTTTATCATCTAGTCGATCAAAGGCCTTTTATGTATAAGCAATATCAACTTGGCCTTGTTTGTCTAGGGTATTTGAAATATACCGAATTATGCAAATTAAGTTAGTTGTGGTTGACCTAGCACTCATGAATCCGTGTTAACATCACATAATAAAGAAGGCTACCGAAATTACATGTAATGCTGCTCTGGAAAATTTACTGGTTTTTTAAATTAAATTAAATTAAGTATTGTTATTGGGTGAGAATAAAAATATTTCCAAATATAGTTCAAATCCCCAATGTTGTCGACCACATTATCAATGTATGTACTTATCAAGAGAGATTTTTCTATCGTTGTAAATATGCATCGCATAAGATGTAAATAACAGAAAAACACGTCTGCTGAGGTTACGACAAAAGTTCCAAGCGTAACATGTTTTACAAGTGAATAATACAACCGCTAGTTGTAGCCGCAACCAGCGATCAGCATTCTGCGAGTTCTGTGTCGATTCACTAACGTGCAGTGTACGCATATATCAAATTTACCGATTGTCTATTTCTTTTCCTTTTTTTTTATAAGTTTTCAGTGTTTCTTAATGAAGATATTTATCGTCTCGAGGGGTCTATTTGAGATTCTGCCTCTTAAGTGAAATGTTTTGTTCTTGTTTACTGAATACTGTTTATGTTAACCGTTGCGTCGCCTTCTGTTTAATTTAGTACTAAGAGGGATTTTATCTGTACTTTCAAATTTGAGCTACAGGAGTTGGTTTATTGTATTATTTACAACCAATCACTTACTCGACTTCGACTTTTATTTTACTTTCAAGATTATTTAATGAACCCGTAAGCCAATCCTCACTAATCAAATTTGTAGTAATTTTTCAGTTATCAATCGGCCTCTAACGTAAATGTGGAAAATTTGCTTGAGATTCTTAAATAATATATTTCTCTAATAAATGAAGAAAAAAAAACTTTTTGTTTGCAATTTATGTCTCGATGACAAGTTGAATTGCTAATTTATTGACATCACTTTGACAGTCCACTGTTTTAATGCGAGACTGGGAAATATGCCGTTGCGGAAAACTTATTAGAAACAAGACGCCGCACCATTTTATACCATAAACAATACATTAACGTTTTCGAATTTCCTTCGAAAGTTTTGAATAATTGCGATATAAGCTGGGAACACGACACGCCCCTTAATATAACCTGGAGCTCCCAAACTTACAAAATCTCGAGCTATATGTGTGAAATGGAATTTGCCGATTGGGGTAAGCAATAAAGTTATATATAAAAAGAACATTGTGACAAGTTAACTTATATTTTTTGGGAGATTGATCAAATACAGAATTTAGAACTTTCTTTTTTATTAGATGGGAGCAGAAAGAAAGTTTTGGACAAAAACAGTCCTTTTTCTAACACCTCAATTTTATATATAATATACTGACTTCGAGCCGAGCTTCAAGTAAATGCCTTTATAGCTTATATAGGTAGTTATTTTCTCATCTACTGTATTAGCTGGATATGAACGCTTTCATGGGGAGGTCGTGGGAAATACATTAGCAGTCCATAGCCCCTTAAATATTGCAGAGCCGACACAAAGATTAGTTCACCAGAAACACTTCAATTAAGAAACTACAATATTTGTATACTGATTTTTGTAAATTTTATCATTGTTAATGTTGAAACAGTAAAAATGCGGTAAAGTTATTTACTCCATACACGAGTACTGTTTAGGTTATTTACGTGTTACATTTCTTACCGCGTTTGACAATGCTTGCGTAAGATATGGAACGAAGTCGCGATTATATGTAGAAACAGATTCGCATGGAAACGATACTGGATAATTATCTTGCCATTTGCAGTTTTCCAAATTTATTTTCTCCTTTAATTTGTGGGCATTTTGATAAATGGATATATTTACGTGTATCAGGAAGAAGGCATTATTTATAAATTTAAAAATACGGTTCAACATCTTATTTTTGTGGTGTTTATTTATAAGGATAAGTGTGAAATTGAGATAATGCGATAGGAAGGTACAGGACGGTGGGAGAACGCTGGGGAATGGTGGGGAAAAGGAAGGTGGGAGAATATTATGATAATGCGACGGAAAAGTGGGTGAATATGATGAGAACATGGGAGAAGGTAGTAGGAATGCGGGGGGCGGTGGTGAGAAGGCAGTGGGAAGACCCTGGAAATGTAAAGAAAGGTTGGGAAGATGAGTAAATGTCGAGGTAAATGTAGTGGAAAGTTTGGGGAATATAGTGGAATAGAGGAAGACAGTGAGAAATGGTGAGATCCACACAAGCGTAAGTGCGGATATAAGGTATTTACTGCATAGAGACGGTTGACAGTTACAATAATAAATGGTCTTTAATCCGTAGGACAAGCTGTTTTTGAAGCGATTTTGATTATATATTGCTACCTCTTTTAATGAGGGCTTCATGAATTTTCAAAGTAGGCAAATCGTAAATTAATAAAAATTGTAGGATACAACTTCACATGAGCATATTAATATGCATATTTGCTATACTGTTACGAAATAATTAGTGAGATCCACCGATGTTTAGGTGCCATCTTCAGACAATTCAACACAGTTATCTCCTAAATGAATGAACTATTTCCCTATTATAAAAAAATTAAAAGAGACATATTAATATTTTAATTTAGTTCGAAATTTTTTTATATGAAGCTAACACCGACACACTAATATATTACTTGATGTGCGTTTGGCCAACTCTGTTGCCATTTATGATTAAATTAAGTTTTATTAAAACTAGCAAGTTATCCCTTTTTAAAAATTACATATTAAGCGAAATTTCCTATCATTTGTTTTACATGGAGAACATTATTTGTCCCACAAATATTTTTGCTAGTGTAAAATGAAACGATCTGTTGTTGGTCAAGAGCCTATAAAAGACGCCGAGTAGAAAGCGATAAATCAGATTTCCAAGAGGCTCTTTCCAAGGGTGGATGCGGAGCTTGGGCGTTATTGATGGCGAAGAATGAGAACATCCATAAATCGGACTCTAATGCCTCAGATATTATGTTAAAAGAAAACAATGTCGAGAGGAGGATGCTTTTCACAAAGATTTTGTTAAAATAGCCTTTCGACTGAATCAACAAAACATGTTATTGTTAGTGTGTGGTGGCGTTCTTTAAATTGTCTGCATATATTTTGTGGTTTGTACTTGTAACAATAATATACGATATTGGAACATCCACGATTTGAGAAGCCGCGTTTTATTTTGTTATTTTCCTCAAAATTAAGTAGTCTGCATGGTTCATGCTAGTCATACGAAAATTTATAACTAGAGATAAGAGGGCAGCTGAAAATTATACTGGTGATGTCGATATTAATCAAAATATATTTGGAATTTAAGACCTACAAAGTCGTACTTTTTGATGGGCACTCTGATTGCTCGCGCTGATCTTCCTGCTCTCTTTATAACTTCTCACTACTTGTCCACCATCGTTTCTTTTCTACTTTCTTTCAATAACCCTTTGAAAATATTCACTAATTCTACTACTTCTGTCAACAACTAAAACTAAAGTCGCCCTAATTGTTTCAAACAAAAGTTAAGTAATTGGGCTACAATAATGGTGGTCGCGCCTTAGGGAATGTCACAGATCACTCTACAAAGCATGGAAAAGAAAAGATCAAATTTCAAAAAATTGACGAAACATCAAAAGCGTTTGCACTTTATAAGCATAAAGTGCCACGTACAAAATATTCTAATTTTCTTTGGATAATTACAGTGACAGTGCGTGGTGTGAAGTGAACCAAGTTATTTTTCCCCTCCGAACTATGGCAGATATCTAAATAGAACAAGATTCATTCTAGAAATGTCGAATACAAGTTGTATGTGAAAGTTTAAAAACATACTCTCGTAAAATATCGTAGAATGTTAGGGCGAACTCCCAAAAGTAATTAACCAAATCTCAACCAAAAATGCAATTCCGAGGAGTTTGGGAGACGTATGACCCTTCAATACAAGTAACTAGATTTTGTCTAAAAAATTAATTTAAAAAAAATAATTCATTATGTAATGGACTTCTGAATGAAACTGGCACACTAAACTATAATTTATTTAATACTTAGTTACCATACACAAGGACTAGTGCTGCAAAGAGCAGTCCGAACAGAACGAGAGTTGTATGGTAAATGATCGAAATACAATAAATCCCCTGTCGGGTTCTAACTCCTGTACCTATCCTAACAGGAATAATAAATAAACTATTCTCAGATCAATAAATATAAATATCCTTAAATATTAGTAAGTAAGAGGCAATTTAAACATTTAAGGATGGGATTTAGAAATTTATAAATAGATGGTTTATGAGGAAGTTGCATTGTTTGTTTTACACGCAGATAGATAGACGACTGAAAAACATGTTTCTTCGTATTTTTCTTCTTTTTAGAGTTAAAATCGGAGATAAAAAAAATATTAATTTTGGCTGAAAAAAACAAGCCGCTGGAAGATGTGTGAGGCGAGGACGCGGTTTCCGTTGGAATGGTCACCCATCCAAGTACTAACTGCGCCTGTCGTTGCTTTACATTGCATACCGAAGTATGTACATAGTAAAGACGCCAAACTATTGAAATGCTCTGTTCCTGCCGAATGACGTCAGTAGTGCCTGGTGACGTCATGTCATTAATGTTGAAATGTTGCAACGTCGAAAGGAAATGCTGTGGCTCTAAATTAACACAAGGTACTGTTTATCAATGCAGGGTTAACTAAAAACTAAAGGATAAGTGTAAAACAAAGCAATATATATTTATTGTTTCATTTGACATTTTATCCTGTAAGTGATAACCCTGCATTGATAAACCGGACCTAAGCATGCAATGAAACTATTATCCGTCATATTAACCAGTAGTTAACAACAAAATTAAGAATAATAACGGAAATTGACAAATTTGGGGCAAACTAGTGACGTCAGCCGATATCATAGCTTTTTTAGTATGGTTTTGTTTACATAACAATTAGAATTTGAAAGCATAATATTAACGAAATATTTTTTTTATGAGTTTCTTATATTATCAATTTACATAGCACTATTATGGAATAATAATAAATTTAAACATTTTTATAATTCATGTATTTTCCTCTAGGTACTCATATTATCCTACATAAATGGGAATTTATTAACATTATATTTACGACAATATTTGAGTATAGCCGTTATGCAGATTATAAGCCTAGATAATATTTATTACTGAACGAAAAATAATATACAGGGCGTTGGTACATTACAATTATTCTTCTAAAAAAATCAAAGAAGTTTTCTAAAAGATACAAAAATCCAGAAGATTGAAATTTTAAAAGTGATTTAAATCCCCATTTAAGCTCTGACCGAAAGTGATCGTAGCGAGTAAGTTTCTCGGAAGCAGGATATTTTGGTGGAGTATCCGTTAACGATTGCATTTACAAAAAAAAAAAAAAAAAAAAAAGAAAATATTAAGAAAATTTTTGGCTGTAATTTTATATAAAAGGTGTTTTTAAATTTTCATACAAGTTGTTGCTAGTTTTGGGTTATAGGTATTATTAAAATAAAATTGCACAGATGTTCAGGTTTTAAGAAGTTTCCTCAGTGCTGTAATATTCTTCTGGATTCTTTCTATAAATTATTCAATGAGTCATGTTAAGCAATCTGTTTCTCCCTTCATAAATAGTAGGGACGAAACAGACCTTGTTATAAAAATGTTATTATTACTTGCTTAAGGGGTAGGCTAGGGACGTCATCTCACAGTACCCACACCCCAGTCAGTTACCTCGTGTACATCTACCCGAGTAGACGCCATAAGGGCACGTTCAAACCCTTGTATATAGTGTATAATTTTGTACAAATTTGTGTATTATATAATGTACAGTTTGTACAGTTTTGAGAATTTGTAGTAAAGTGTATAATTGTAAAATAAATATCACATTTTAAGATAAGTTGGTTTTGTAAGTGTGGGTGTCTGTGTATATGTAAAAGTTCTGTGCTCGAAGTGAATTCGTCCTATTTGTTGAAGTTCAAAAGCATTATTAGGAAAACTAACGAAATGGAGATGGTAAGTGTATAGTGTATTTAAGGTAACATCCGCACAAGTTTTATTTATTTTATGTTTACGAACGAAGATGTAAAATTAAAAGTGTTTTAAATTTGAAAGTTAACAATTTGTTCAGTTGTAAAGGCATTCTGTAAGTTGCCATATTGAATAAAGAGAGACGGAGAGGTCTGATAGAGAAATATTTATCTGTAACCATAATGCGTCTGCATTCTTAACAAAATACTGGAAACAAACCTAAACGGGACTGTATACATTGTTTTAAATCTTTGCAAACAACTGGCAATGAAAATCATAATTATAATGACAACTGTCTCAAATATGAAAAAAAACCGTGAACTTCCCGATGATCACCAAAACCCCGTTTTTTTTTGTTATTCCGTGCATCATATTATAGATAATTATTTCGTCATACGTTTCGGTAGAGGAAGTAATAAAAGTGAAACTGTTCACTATCTTACTCAAGATATTCTGAATCGAAAATGTTTTGAAAATAATGTCGATCTTTCGATTTTCACTGCAAATCTGAAGACGGTCAGTGTCATAAATAGGAACTTGAAAATTTGATTCTTTAAAAAGGATCAGATAAAATCGCGTGGGGTAATGTCACATGATCTGAGAGGAATATGATTGTTTTGGCCTGGTGTATATGCTCGGGTTCCATCATGTTCGAAATAACCAAAAGCCATTTCACAAGTGTAGTTATACACATGGTGTAAGTATACATGGTGTGCTTACGCGCATGCAGGCCGTTAGCTGTGACGTCAGATTCGAGAATCTCACGCGATATTATCATGGATTAGTATAGCGAAATGCAACAACTCTCTATTGTTATCCTAAAAATTATTACATTTCCAAAAGCTTTATTGGCTAAACTCCCTCGGATGTTACTGTTTCACAATTTTTTATTCAGATTTCTATAACATATATGTTTCGGTCTTGCGACCATTATCAAAGAGTTTGACAAAGTAAACTAAAAGTGACCATGTGCAGGATATTTTTGTTCCCACTTCATGAGATTTGAAAGGAATGGGCAACCAAATTAACATTTATTGCTTATTTCTAATATCCTAACTACCTGCTGATATTCAGAAAGCTAGGGAAACCTAATTTTAAGTGTATATTATTATGGGGGTATTACCGAATTTAATTTGTGTATTTATAACATTTTTCTGTTTATTTAAGGCCTTCCTAATTTCTAGAATTTCAAGCATGTCTAACCTATTTCCTTGTGAAAATTGTGAAGCAGTGTGATACCAAGTGTTTTTAATACTCGTTCTATTTAATATGTTTCATCAAGAACCTACCGCTGATTCAGTTAAATTAATATTATTATAATTCTAAATAAATAAAACAAAAGTACAAAAAGTCGTAATGTTTATTGTTAAATAGGAAAATATTTTTAAGTGTTTGTAACTTTGGACATTTTTTTTTTAAATTCTCGCCTGCAATTCTGGAAACTTATTTTCCTATTGAGATGTCTCAATCTGATGTACTATGTCCTTGTTCGAACCAAACACAATAAAATTTCTTGTGGGAATTTGTTTGAAATTTCAGCAGAGATCGTTTTAACTCTGTCTGATAATGTATTAAAAATATTACATTCTTTAGAAAAAAGATTCTTATGAAATTGGGAATGAATAGAATTTTATATTTGATTCTTTCTTCCTATTTATGACTATTACAACCAACAACGGCACAATTTGGCATGATTATTATTTAAGTATCTACTTATTTTATAAAAGTCTGTAAGAATAATATCCAATAATACACCGGAACAACACAAAAGTATAAAACAACAAAATCGAAAATCACTCTTTCCGTGTAAGATAACATGAAAACTGCCGAGCGCGCTGACAGTTCATCTCGAGTGTGACGGCATTGCGCGCTTAGGATGAAATTAAACTGCCTGGCGAGCACACCATGTATACCTACACCATAGTTATACACCGAAGATTCTGTTGTTTCGAGGCAACACCAACAATCGTCTTTTTCAAATTTAATTATGACTAATTTACTATAAAAATCCGTTTTGATTCCTTAGAGAAAAAATTGGAGTATATTTCAAAACAGACTTGGGAGCTTTTTAAAAGAAATATTTCAGTTCGGTTAACGCCATCATGTTCTTTATTTTCTCTGCTTGCTTTATTAAAATGATATACATCAGTTTAGGAAAAGAACACTTTTGCGACTTCAAGTAGACGAAAATTCACTCAAAATCACAACAAAACTGTGCAGCTATTTGAATGAAGTTTTCAGTGATTGATTTTCCAATTAGACACTTATCTGATATGTTGACTGATGAGCTTACAGAAATTTAGTGAAAAAGATTGGAAAATTTGACAAGGTTTATTGCTTTTAAATTTTGAAAAACAGAAAATCTTTGATATATTCTAACTTCTGAGAATTACTCTTTTAGTAGAGCATCGGTATATCATCTACCAGATGGTGGTCTCGTGCTGCTTTAAGACGACTATGAATTAAAATGGGAACAACTCGACAATACTTTCTAACTTGTAAATGGGTGTATTTTAAAAACAAAAATAAAAAAATTGAAAAGTAGTCGAATAAAACAGAAAATTAAAAAAAAATATTAAATGCTCTTATAAAATGAAATATTACATAGATTACCTGCATGCCTTAAATGACTTATTTACGTCAAGTGTAAAAATCTTTTCAGCATTAATGATGAAAAAACTGATAATAACATTAAATATAACCAATAATTTTTAAAATTATAGACCTTTAGATCTTAAGTTAGTCAAAATTAATATTAATAGTAAATACAGTAATACACTATATAATAGATGGATGTATAGATAAACATATCTTTTCAGTTTATAACAGAGAATTTATGACTTTTCCCACTGATCACTTAAGAAAGACATGACTGTTAAGAACATTTTTAAAATTCTTAGTTAATTTGTTGAAGCAAGTACATAATAATGGTTATTTTTATTATGTAATTTTTAATCGAGGGTGACGGGAATCACGCAAGTATATCATATCATATATTATAGGGAAGAAGAAATAGTGAACATCCAAGAGCGAAAAACAAACAATTCATGGAACGTTTCCCTATTGCAACACGAACATTAACAGAAGAAAAACGCGAGGTAATAAAAAAGCAAGTGACAGGAGAAGAAGTAAACTGGACGAATTCAAAATAAAAATTGCCACAAGAAAAACGTTAACAAGGCAAAAATGATTTATGAGCCGAACAAGAAAGAAAGCAAATGATAAATATGAGCAGCAAAAAAGTTGAAGGCTATAAATAAACAACTATGAACGCGAAACATAAACGATTGCATTGTTAGAAAAAAGGGATGCAGACAGAAGCCATGTGGAGGAAAGTGAAGGATACTTTTCGAAAACATAGAAATCCTCCCAGCAGGGCAGGATTTTTTTAGAAATATGGAAGTGTGTATTATACAAATGTAGATGGTTTTCTCAAGACCGGTTAAAATACCGTCAACAATATGTTTGACGAAACGAAATATTAATTGACTTCGAGCGGACTTTCATTTCAAATTTTTCAATTTATTCACAGTAAGTCTCTATACCTACTTTTGGGAGTTACCATTGTCCATTTTTCCAATGCTGTAAGGACGGTCGCTATGCCTCTGAACTGCTTCCCTTCAAAACAACGATACAAATAAAGAGAAAAATAATGCAATTTTCTAATTTGTAAACCCATCCACAGTTCTAGGTGTTCTTGTATTATTATGTGTTAAGAAAAAAATTGTTGCCAAAAGTAATATATATTTTCAAATCGGACCTGTTTCTTGATTATAGACCATAGCCTTCACTTTCTATATGTATTGCCCTTGAACGTCTGAAAACAACAAATATAGTTCATATTTTTATGACCTACTAAGATTTAAAACACTACTTCAAATTGAATGTGACTCACTTCTACATTAAAAGAAATAATACTTGTAAGTTTGGAATATACCAATAAAAATGAACTATGTGCTAAAATTTGCATGTGTCGCTATAATTCCATACACTCATTTATGTTTTGCTGGATATGATAAGACTTGTAGCTCGTATTGTTTTCCTGTTAAGAGTTAATTAACAGTTAATGCACCTACATGATGTCATTGAATTGAGTAGAAAAATCGTTATTTATGAGTAGGTTGAAAGAAATTGTGTGGCAAATATCAAACTGTATATTAATTTAGAGTAAATTTAGAAGAAACATTTGACTGAAAAGATTTTAAAAATAACTTCAAGTTGCAAAATACACCTCAATATATGAAATATGTAACAGTTCAATATTTCAGCTTTTCTAAAATTTCGTTGCACTATCTTGAATCTAAATTCTTGAATAAATTTTTATTCAAGAATTTATTTAATATATCAAGGTTTATTTCGAGAATATTTATCATTATTTTTTCATTGAATTCCATTAAATTTTTTAATTTTAGAATGGCTGTATTAATATGTTGTTTATAAATTGCGTATTTGTGGTATCGTAATGCCTTAAAATTGAATTTCGTGTGAATTGTTTATGAATTGGGCGGCATTAATTTTTGTTTATAAATTACGTACTTGTATCACAGTGCCTTAAAGTTTTATTTGTTAGTGCTTTAGTGAAAATAAATGTAATTATGGGATATCGTAATATTTTTAAATGTGCAAAAATGGAAACTGTTCCCGGTTGTTCAAAAGAAGTGGTTAAAGTTCATACCCCTAGAAAGTCTCCATTAAGCTTAAGGAGAAAAAAATTATTTTGATGATGCATGTATATCATGCATTGGAGAAAGATCATCCCATGGTACAGAAATCAGGATCAACAGGTTTAGTTAAAATGACTTCAAGGTATACCGGCCTGAGTGAGCGGACCATTTACAGAATTTTAAGAGAAGAAAAAAAATGAAGTGGATGTTTAGAAACCTAAAGCGAAGTCTGGAAGAAAAATAATAATATTAGACAAATTTCAGAAAAATGGAATTCGACGTAAAGTTCATAAATTCTTCTATGATAATGAAATCCCTCTGTTAAGAAAATTTTACAGTCCCTGAAGGATAATGAACATATACCCAAAATGGGCAAATCGATGTTTAAAAAATGTTTGCATGATATGAACTTTGTATTTGTAAAAGGAAAGAGAAATAGCCTCCTACTTAAGAGAAATGATATTGTTTGTTGGCGAAGGAATTATATTCGGACAATTAGAGCTGCCCGTGAAAGAGGAGGAAAATGCTATTATTTAGATGAAACGTGGTTGAATGAAGGACATACTGTAGCGCAGTTTTGGCAAGATAGAAATGTTAAAAGTGTTCGTCAAGGCCATATGGATAATTGGTCAACATGATTCCGCATTCTTAATAAAATTATGCCTGTCATAAAACATTTTCTTAAAAGAACTCCAGTTTTCTTTTTGGATGAGTTGAGCGTGAAAACGAATTTAATAATGTTTATTTTCTATTTTATGAAATATTTTATATATACCTACATAAATACGTATGTGGCGCCACTGCCCGGGATATACTATTTCTTTCTTTCTTTCCAAGTTTGTTTACGACTGAATAGTTAGTCGAGCAAATTATTAGGTATAAAGGCGGCACGTTAAATCATTTACTCTATGCGGTCGAGTAGGTCATTAAAATTTCTGTGGTAGTCGTGGTTTCCATTTCTAGTAGGCGGATAAAACTTAATATATTTCTCTCGATTCAATGGGATTATATGGTAGAACGAGGTGCCGTTTTAGTATCAAATAAGGGCCACTATCATTTGACGAGAGTGCCGCTTATTTTTGCGTTACTGACTCGAGTTTTCGGCCGAAGTATATATCTATCAATCATTAATTTCGTCATAATTAATAATTACGTCATAATTAGTACCAGTTGAACATAGCTGAATAATATTTGCAAACTATTTTCAGACATATTTTACCCTCTCTATGAGAGAGAAACGATCTATGAAAAACTTAACAAGATGTTTATTGTATAGTTCCCGGAGTAGGTTCTTATTGAACAAGAATTCAATAGGGTTTCGGGCGCCCGCGCCCTAAGCGATCGTTAATCCATGAGTCAGGGGTGATATCTATTCGTAATCGGTAATGCTGAGTAATTCCATTGGAGCCGTTTCACTGCAAGCAAACAATGTCTTATTCCCAGATTACCTGCATGTACAGAGTGTTTCAATATTCCTGTGTATAGAACTACCGCGGGTTCATCATAATAAGTCAGTTTAAATAAATTTACTTCAACCGCTAGAAGACATCAGAGTTGGCGACAAATTTTAGTTTTTTTCAAATAAATTTTATATGTTATGAATTTATGATTTTTTTATTGTGCCTTTTATTCTATCGTTTTAATTTGTCACACCATCATCAGGAATATGATGCAATAGGAAGTAGTTAACTAAATGAAGTTTTTTAATATTTAAGATTTGTTTCTAACGTGAAAATATTTGATCAATAAATTTTCGTCCATAATTTTTTTGCATAAAAATAGTCATGTTTATTTAACAGCCTACAGTTAGCCATAGAAGTTTAGTAGGTATAAAAAATTACGCAAAAAGCCTTCAATGATGCCACGTTCGCTAGTCAGTTAGAAATAGAGAAAGCTTTAGTTTTCATCAACTTAGTGTTTCCTGACTAACAGTAATCATATAATTTTTTCGCAATTCGCCGATTCTTTACTCTGGGCGCACGTGTGGTATTATAATAGTATCATAAAATAGCCGCAAAAATACTGTTAAAGAAGACTGTGTCGCACTCGCGGTCTGTCATTTAAACCGCTAGGCGGAGCCACGCACCTATCGAGCGGTGCGATTGCTGATTTTTGTGTGATATTTTTATACAAACTAAACTGCCATGGCAAACTGTATATAAATACACAAATTTCTGATTCGCATACCAACATTTTCTAATGAAAACAGTTTCAACTCTCTTAAGTATATCCTCAGCTTTACTAGATTTTATTTCATCCAGTAAACAATTGAACATTTTGAACAAAACTTGAGGACGCACAGGTAATTTTATGTCGGGTATAAGTCCGTTACATATTTTTTTGTTTAAAATATAATCACTGCTATTCCTAAAAATGAATATAACATGCTAAAAATTCAAAATTAAAAAAAATATATTTTTACACTCATGATTGATCGGTACTCCGGCAATACTTCGAGTACCTAATACGTTTTTGTGCAATAAAAATATTTGATGCCAAGATGGAATGTTCCGAGAAACGGTCACCATATTTAAATCAACTTGGACAGAGTGTCTATTAATTAGTTCTTTATTTAAAAACCTTCTGATATTGAATAAATAAAATTTCACAATAAGGCTTTTAGTTCAGGGATTTATGCAAAATACATACCCAAAAACTTTATACTTCCTCGCCATTAGAAATACCAGTACCATTTATGTTAATATTTATACTATTAATATTTTTTGTCTATAATGACATTTAATTGAGTAAATGTAGAGTTATAAGAAAATAAGATGTTTTAACAGCTTACATATTGCAGTTATATTGAAAAATATAGTAGGATTGATTAGAAATTATAACCGATAATACCGCTTGCATATATTGTGAAATGTGCGCACCGCGGTATAGCCTATATCGTTTATATACAAAAGAAACAGCACAGGCCCCAATATAGACTCTGTGGAACACCGATAGTTAAATTTAAATACTGAATCAACCCATCACATGGAGGTTTGTGTTTTAAAAAACATTAACTATTTATATTAGTCATTATCATTTGAATCTAAACATCCTTTGCTTTCGTCCTCTTCTCTTCATCAAAAGTTCCATTATTTTTGTTTTGATCTTTGCCCATGGCGCATTTACAACATGTTTCAAAGATGACTCCGTTATAAGTATCCTTTATTTTACAATACCGAAGGTGGCGACTGCAATGATTTTGAACGTCGGAGCACATTCCAGTTGAACATCATTTTCGTTCCAAGTAGATTTCATAGAATTTACTTATTGCACATTTTATTGCACTACAGTTTTTCCGATCAAGGTTCCCGGACCCTAAAAATACTCCTTCATAGGAAAAGAACGGATGGCCCGGAAAATTTTTCTTCTATACCTAGTGTCTTTGAAATTTTAAGTTTATTTTAAATGACAAAAATCTTTTCTAGTGATTTATTCAACCATTAAAATAATAATAGAGAACGGACATTTCTGAGTGCCCTCTTCCATCTGTTTTTTTTTTTTAATTACAATTTGATATTTGATAGGACAATTGTTGCGGGAACATATATAATTTTTATTTTACATGTAATCCGTAATTGCACGGCATCAGTATTAATAACAAAAAAATGTTATCAGAGAGATTAGATAAATATATTTATAAAAACATTTGTTATGCAATATGAGTGTGAGTAATGTGATATTTATCATCTTTTATATGTTGTTATTAAGTTATCTTATGGTTTTACTTAAAATTTTTTGGGTATTCCTAAAGATACGAAAATAATCAAGCGTATTATAGATAGTGTAAAGTACATTATTTCAGATAAATATAGAAAAATATATATATGACCAACGCGAAGTGGATAAATTATTACAAAAATAAATATGTAGTAAAATACGTACTACGGTAGACCAAAAATTTCCTATAAAGGGAACTAAATTCATTGCCACCCATCGAGGTGCACAATGTGCGCTTCTAAAACGATTGAAAATAATGCCTTAAACTTGCGATGTACTACGTTTTAAATCGGAAAACGCAAACAAAAATCTGATTGCAATATGCCCCCAGCAGAGAGATTAATCCTAGAGAGGAATACAGTGCAGGGCTGTTGTGTATCGCCAGCCACAGACTAGTTTCGAGCTTCTTAACTCTCATCAGTACGGCACAAGTGAATACACAACAACCCTACACTGTCCCCCCAGTCTGTCAAATTACAGGCGAATTTTAGTACACATTTATTTTTGTAAATATATAAAACGTTGTTGATTAATAAATATTATTATTATATTTGTCTTGGAGAAAAGTTTCGAAAGGAAATTGTTTTTCATTAATTTTTATTTTTCATTTGTCAAAAAATTTGTGATATAGTGGATATTGACCCTCTCTAGAAGTGATTTCAATTTGACATGGAATTTTCAAAATAAAAGTTCTAGTCAGTCAGTTATGTAATCGATGTTCCCCCCTTATTCATTGCATTGGCAACAGCGCATTTTTCTCCACAAATATTGCCACGGTGAGAGTCCATTTTTATGAAAAAAATACAGGCAACGCGGGATTTCGTGTAGAAAATGGCAATTAACATTAAGAATAAAACTCACACTATTTACTTATATAAATATATCACAAAAATTACAACAATTTGGTTAATATCAAGAAAGATGTAAATAAGAACACAGGTATAGTTGACTACAATTTTGTGTGCAAATAAAAAACGCAGCAAAAACTTTACAAACCCCATTAAAATACCCATTACTCTCTGCGCTTTCTCGACCGCAAATTTAATTGCTTACCATTATAGGTTTTTAATACGTCGGCTTGTTTGATGACGTCATACCAACTGGTTTGCCGGCATTAATAATGAGCTCGTAAAGTTTTTGTTGCGTTTTTTATTTGCACAGCAAAATTGTACTCAACCATATGAAATAAGGCCTGTTCAAATATTTTGCTCTGGAGAGGAACACTGAGTGCGAAATATCTGTGTCGTTTTGTTTTTTGTGGTGTATGCTGCTTAATAAATCCCCTTGAATGTAATAACTACTCAGTTGTCATATGCCTTTTCATGATACAAACTAACAGTAATAACAAGTCCTCACGCTTTCACCGAGTTACGTTGATGGCCGTAACAACCTTGTTTTTAAAAACAATTTACAATTTGTAGGGCTAAGTTTAGCCCACAAAGAATGATGCAAGTTGAATTTAAATTGACTTTATTATAACGAAATTACAATGAAAAGTAAATCTTATTCTACTCTCACATATATTTATAACATTTTATAATCTTCGCTGAATAAGAGCTTCCTTATCCTCATTGGAACTAGGTCGCTGCTAACTCCTCCGGCGCCAAACTTGAGCATAGCTTTTTTCATGCTATGCGAAAGGGTACATCTCTTGTTGGGGTAGTTTCTTGGTGTCTTTCCTGTTGATTCTTACTTGAAGTCATTTTCAAATACAATAATTTCAGTCTAGGGAACATAACATAAATTATTATCAAAACAATCACAAGATAAATAATAAGGGTTTTAAAATCAAAGCTCGACATCTCTTCAGTTTCTATGTTTTTTACAAGTTGTTTGTTTAAATTTAATTCATCGTTTAGTTTGTTTATATCATCTAAGTTAATATGTGAGATTTCTAATGCTTTATTTTCGAAAAATAACTTGTCAACATTGTTTTGTATGTATGGCAAAAAGCTGCTAATTTGATTTATTTTTAAATCAGTTTTGTATATTTTTATTATATGATGATCAAACTGAATAAAGCAATCTGGTGAAAGCGAGATAATATAAGTTCCAAGAACGTCTTTAGTTTGCAAGTGATTGTTACAGTTTATTTTTAACACATTTCTCGTAGGAGAAATAATTATGTATTGGTCTTTGTCAATTTCTTGCACTTTAGATTCAATAAGTTTTATTTTATTTTGACTACAATTTAAACTTTGTTCTTTGAGTATAATTTGAATTTCACAAATTTTGTTATTTACGTTATGCAATTTTGATAATTTACAAAAATAATTTTCGTTACTTATTTCTATACAGGGGTCATCAGATAATGCGTATGATTGCTCGGATAGAACTAGGAATTTGGATTTTGGGATTATGAGATTGAAGTTGTTGTCAGACGTTAACGTGGGTAAAGCCCATAAATGAAAAACATTATATATCTCGTTCTGGGTGATAGGAATTTCAATGATAAATTTTATTACGTTGTCTTTCTGATAGGCTTTAATTTCCATGATTTTTTCGAATGAAGTCACATTGTTCATGGGGAATGGCAGTTTATACGGTTCATCAATTAGTTCTGTTATTTTTTGTAGTTCATATTTTAGGTCATCTGGATCGATTATAACGGGATGCATTAATCCTATTCTGGCGAAGGTAATTGATGTTTCTATTTCTTCTAAGGCTCTTATAATTTCGTTCATGGCAAGAATTAGTTGGTTGTGTGTAGTGTGTAACAATGATATCGCTCTATTTTCAGTCGCGTAGATATCTTGTTTTTCCATATGTGCCTGAATTTGTATTATTCTGCTTGTCATAATTAGCTCATTATTTTCCAGAGTATTTATAGACTTATTGAATGTTTTAATGGTATTTTCCAATATTGAAATTTGATTTGAACTCATATGCGATAATTTATTTTGACTTTCCTGCAATTTTAGTATTTCTTTCTCGTAACGTTCGCCATCATCAGCATCTAAGTTTCCTGAGATCAATTTTATTCCTTTTCCTAGAATATTGAGAAGTCCTCGTTTTGTTCTTTTGTGAATTAATAACTGCTTGAATTTTTGTTCTGCTACATCTAACATATGTTGACTAGTGGCTAAATATATTTTATTTTCTGATATATACGTTTTTCCATATTGGGTGTTATTATAGGCGCCTTCCAGTTTATTGTACATTTTTCTAAGTGTGACATAGTTGGCGTACAAGGAGTCTAAGCTTATTTCTTTAATCAGGGTCCATTTGGATTTTTGAATTTGGGCGGTGCCAATATGTTGTGGGTAGAGTCCCGCTTTGTCGGTGTATTTTTCAATTTTTAGTTCTCCGATTCCTCCGCTGATGACTCGTCCGATTCCGTATCTGGAATAAGATAGGAATGTTTTAGTTTATCCATATGAATTTTTCTGGTATGTTTTGTTTGATTGTTTAATAAAACACAAGTTTTGTCTGGGTTAATTTCTTGAATTATATAGGGGCCTATGAATGGGTTTGTCGTTTTAGATCTCCCGCGGGGGTTTCGCATATAAACTTTATCTCCAACTTTATATTGACTTGTTGAATCTTGATTTTTTCTTAGATCAATTTGATATGCTGCCTGTTTTGTTTTTATTAAATTTTGTTTTACTAGTTCGTACTGAGCTTGGGTGGCCTTTTTCAATTCGTCGACGAAAACTTGATAGTTTCTATGCTGAACATTTATAGAATAAGGGTTGGCTGCGTTAGTTTGTCCTAATAGTAATTCTTGTGGTGTAAAATTCGTTGCGGAATGTATGGTGTTATTGTAGGCGATTATACATTGTTTTATTCTGACGATGGGTCTCATGTTAGGGCTTGTTAATTTGGCTACCCTATAATGCTCGATTAGGGTTGAGTGAAGCCTTTCTATGGCTCCGTTTGATCTGGGATTGTAAGGTGTGGTTAAGTGATGGTCTATTTCGTATAGCGTGGTTAGATCTTTAACTAGACCATTTTCAAATTCGGTTCCGCTATCTGTGGTTATTTTTCTTGGTATTCCATAATGCATAAAATAGTCTAAAAGAGCGTCGCAGACTTCCGTTGCGTTCTTGGTCTCTATTTCATAAGCAACAGCATATTTCGTAAAAGAGTCTAATAAAGTTACAAATTTGAGTTTTTCAATTACAAAAGTGTCTATAAACACATGATCCAATGGTTTGCTCGCTGTAGGCGTCAAATTGATGTTTGCTGCAGGCGGTATTCGGTCATATTTGGCCCTATTACAAATCTCACAATTTTTTATATAGTCTGAAATCGTTTTGTCCATCAATGGCCAGTAGTAGCTTCTTTTAATTTGTAGTAAAGTAGGTAAGATTCCACGATGGTTTAGATTTTCATGTATTCTTTTTGTAATGTTTAATTTTTCATTGTCTTGTAGTATATATGTCTTGTGACCCATACATCTAATTAATTTCGGTTTATAGCTCATGAAAATACTTAAATAGGCTTGGCATAATGTGGGATAGAACTCGTCTGTACAATTAACATAATATGTTTCTTTTGGTACTAGATATTCTTTTAACCAGTTTTGTATTTGTAACTGATCGTTTGCAATGAAGGTCAGATAGACCTTTTTCTTGTCAAATTGCACAATTTTTGTGGTATACTCGCTCGGGTCTTGGGTTGTGTTAAACCATATTTGTTTATTTTTTGTTTCTATGGCGTCGTCTGCTAGGGGTATACTAGGCGTATTATCTTCCTGGGAATGTATAGTTACATTTTCTTCTACTTGAGCGATATTGGGTATTTCTAGGTCAATCCCGGGTATTTCTAAATCGGCGTCTATTCGATTTGGTTGGTCGTTTCCACTTCGTAAGATATCATTTATTTCACTAGGTGTTGGTGTATTTAGGTCTCTTGAGGTTCCAGCAGTGGCGGCGATTGAATGTTCTAGGGGGTAGATTTTTATCCTTGATAGGGCGTCAGCGTTTAAGTTGTGTTTTCCTTTCTTATGTACAATTTCGTAATCAAATTCCTCTAATCGTAATTTCCAGCGTGTTAGTCGAGGGTTACATTCTTTAAGGTTCATCAGCCACTGTAAGGGTTTGTGGTCTGTTACTATCTTTATCTTCCTGCCGAATATGTATGATCTAAAAATTTTCGTTGCGAAAATAACGCTCATCAGCTCTCTTTCGCACGTGCTATATTTTCTCTCGGTTTCATTTAAAGTTTTTGAAGCATAGCATATAGGTAAATCGTTTCCTGACTTCATTTGCGAGAGCACCGCGCCGAGTGCAATATCTGATGCATCCGTAGTTATTATGAATGTCTTATTGAAGTCCGGGTATTGTAGTATGGGTGCATTACTCAAAATTTCTTTGCATTTTTCAAAAGCTTCAACAAATTTTTTATCATGAATTATTTTTGAATTTTTCTTTAGGCATTTCGTCAATGGTTTGGTTAAATGTGCAAAATCCTTAATAAATTTCCTGTAGTAACCTACGAGGCCAAGGAACTGCTTTATTTCTTTCGTAGTGGTTGGTATTGGAAATTTCGTAATCGCTCGTACCTTGTCGGCATTGGGATGTACTCCATCTGGTGTGATAACGTGACCTAAGTATTCGGCTTCGTGTCTCACAAATTCAGATTTATCCAATTGAATCTTTAGGTTCGCATCCCTAAGTCTTTCAAATATTTTGTCTAAACGTGAAATATGTTCGTCCAAAGATGAGGAAAAGACAACAATGTCATCCATGTAGACTAAGCATATCTCATTCTGCAATCCTCTAAGTATGTGGTCCATTACAGATTGGAAAGTCGCTGGGGCATTTTTTAGTCCAAAGGGCATCCTTTTAAACTCATAGTGTCCATTCTCAGTTGAAAATGCAGTTTTTTCTATGTCATCTGGAGCCATTTCTATTTGATAAAACCCATTGGCTAAGTCTAAAGTTGTAAAATAAGTGCTGTTTCCTAGTTTGCTTAATAAGTCGTCTATATTTGGAATAGGATATTTGTTATCAATAGTTTTTTCATTGAGCCGTCGGTAGTCTATAACTATCCTCCATTTTGCTTTTCCACTTGCATCTTGTTTCTTAGGGACAACCCATATAGGCGATGACCAGGGCGATATACTATGTTGTATGATGTCATCTTTCAGCATCTTGTCCATTTGGTTTCTAACTTCTTCTCTGTGTACTTGGGGGTAGCGATAGCTTTTTGTGTAAATCGGGTCGTTGTCTTTTGTTTTAATATGATGTTTAATTTTGCTTGTGAATGTAAGTGGCATATCTTCGTGGTAAAATATGTCTCTGTATTTCAGACACAGTTGTTGTATTTTTTCTTTTTCCTCTGTATTCATATGGTTTGTTCTTAAGTTTTTCTCTAAGTTTTCTACCAGTTTCATATCTATTTGTGAGCTATCGTATGTTTCAGGAGTGTCCATCTCGATGTTGTTTATTTCCATAAAATCTTGTACCTTGATTGGTTTGTCCAGTTTAAAATTTTGTGTTTCGTCTGAATTATTTTTTATTGTTGTAATAATATAATTATTTTCTATGGTGACTATTGATGGTGGAATTTCTAAATCTTTTTTGAATTTATGTTGGGAAACTAGTCCCTGTTTTAATTTTGTTTTCTCTACCGGTAATTTGACTATTACCTCTGTTCTAGGTGGAATTACTTTTGCATTTTCCTCCTGTTCGGTTTCAGTGCAAATTAAATTCAATGGAATTGTAGTTCTCTTTGTAATTAATAAGTTTTTATATGTATTAATTTGTGCTTTAGTTTCTCGTAATAGGTCCATGCCTAGTAGTCCTCCAAATTCATTATTAAAATTGAATAAGTAGAATTTATATGGTGTTGAATACTTTAACGTTTTCGGTAAACTGGCCATAATACTTCCTGTATGTACTGTACGTCCATGGGCAGTTTGGATTAAAAAATTTTCTGGTTTGATATTATTCTTGAAATATTTCATGGCTAATTCCGGTTTTATGAGGCTTTTTGCTGAACCAGTATCAATCAGAAAATTTGCTTGAAATTCCGGTATGTAAATATAGGGTAAATGTGTATCGATTTGCGCATTAATATATACTAAGTTTTCTTCTTGTCCGGGCTGGTATCCTGAAAATTTGTCGCTTCATCGAATAATGGTTCACAGGGTGGTTGCTCAGTATTTGTGTTTTCTTGGTAGGCTTCTTCGAAATATTGAGGGGTGCATTGGTATTGATTTGTGTCTGTTGGATAATATTCACATTGTGCTTGATACTGATCTTCGTAGTTTTCAAAATATTCTTCAGGTTGATCATAAAAATCGTTTATGTTGATATAGTGTAGTTCATTAGATGCGAAATTTGGTTTCCTAAAAGTAGCGTTACCAGAAGAAGTGTCCATTGGTGTAGGTTTATAAAAATTCTGTCTTGCGCTAGGTTGAAAACGGGGCTGAAATACATTAGTCGGTGGTCTCTGCTGTTGAATATTATTTCTATTAAATGCTTGTGTATTATTTTGTTGCCAATTTCTTGGTTGGAAATTATTTTGTTGTGAATTATTTGCTTGCCAATTTGGTTGCCAGTTATTTTGTCTAACGAATGGTTGTTGATATCGATTATTTTGGTTAAAATTTTGATATCGATTAGGTGGTATGAAACTTTGCTGAGGTCTGGCGAATGGTACAGGCCTTCTTATTTGGGGAAACTGCGTTTGTGGAAATGGTGCTTGCGGCACGTTTCTAGCAGGAAATTGACTTGTTTTTCTTATGTAATTTAAGTTGTCCTCGTCGGTAATTATACTTATGCCTTCTTCTATCGTTTTGGGTTCTCTGCAGCGCACGATAAGGCTATATGGTTCTTTTAAGCCTTTCATAAATGTTTTTATGGTCATATTGTTATACAATTTAATTTTTTCTTGTTTTATTGTTTCATCATTTTCAGTCGAATTTACTTTCGACATTAATAGGCTATTTATATCTTGGCATTTTTCTCCGAACTTTATTGCTGATTCGTTGTTTTCTTGTTTAATCATCAGAAGGTCGCGTATAAGTGAATCTTCGTCACGTAGATCTCCAAAAGTTAGCTGAATCGCTTCTTTTAAAGTAGGCCAAGTTAAAATATTTCTTACTGCAATCAGCTGTGCTGCACGGCCAACTAATTTGCTGCGAATATGGGCCATTAAAAATGAATTGAACACATTGTCTTCAGCTCGTCCTAGTGCATTTATTACGTTTTCGCATGCCAAAGTAAAATTCGATATTGTTACTGGATTGCCATCGAATCTCGGGATGGTTTCTAGCTGGTCTCTAATTGTCGGTTGTTGATACTGTTGTTGGGGTTGGGGTTGCTGATGCTGTTGTTGTGTTGCCATTTTAAATTTATTTTTGGATATATTTAAGTTCGAAAATTCTTCTAATATATTATCAATTTTGTTTTAATATTTTTGATATTGTACAGTTAAATATAATGTTTATTTTGCTCGATAGGACGTCGAGACTTATAAAAGAATTTTATTGCGGAATAATAAAAAGGGTCAAAAATAGGGTAAGGGTTAATTTGATTTTACAAGCAGGAATGAGCAATCATACTTACAAAAATAGCATCACTAGAGATGATTTCATTTTTCGACACGTTGGCGAGGGAGGTATAACGATACGAGTGACCTTTCTAGCTATGTAGAAACCGTAGCCTGCCTCGTATTTCCCTCCGTTTTTTTGCTCGCTTGGGTTCCTTTGATGTACCTGGGATGAGTAGGGGTTGAATGTAGATGAATGGATGAATGTAGGGAAATTTTCAAAAACTTGAAATTTCTTTGCTTGAACTTCTTTCTTGAAATCTTCTTTCTTGAATCCTTCTTTCTTGAATTCTTCTTTCTTGAAATCTTCTTAATTAAGGACTACTGTTCGCTGTCGTCGGACTCTTGCCCTCGGCTACTATCTTCGTCCCTCAGGGTGGATTCTGCTTCGGCAAATGGTTGAAACCAACGTTTTCTTTAATTTTCGAAAGAAAACTCTTCACAAAATCCCACTTCTGACACCAGTTACGTTGATGGCCGTAACAACCTTGTTTTTAAAAACAATTTACAATTTGTAGGGCTAAGTTTAGCCCACAAAGAATGATGCAAGTTGAATTTAAATTGACTTTATTATAACGAAATTACAATGAAAAGTAAATCTTATTCTACTCTCACATATATTTATAACATTTTATAATCTTCGCTGAATAAGAGCTTCCTTATCCTCATTGGAACTAGGTCGCTGCTAACTACCGGAAAATTTTACTTGCATCATTTTACAAAATAGAATTTGCATTGCCTTGAGTTATTTACACTAGGATGATATCATTTATTGCCATATTAAAAAGTGGTTTTGTCTTTCTACTAATCAATGCTGTAATTTGATAGTTATTTTCACTTTGTAATGTAACTACATATTTTTCGTTTTCGTTTCATTCATCGCTCGCGAATGTAAATTTGTTTGGCGAGAACCAATGTGTGTAAATAAAAGCTAGGATAACTTCACCTTGAAGATACGCGACCAAAAGTAATAAAAAAATGTCGCGTTCTGTTGACTGCTATCTTGAAGCGAATAAAATATATGTTTATAATTATACGTGTCATGATGAGAACAAATTTTATTTGCAATTATGACAATTATTAAACATGCAACTTTCAAATTCTACATCATGTTTTTAAACAAGTAACTGTGTAGGTTGATGGCGATGCTGTTATTATAGTATCTTTAATGTATTTGAGTAGAGCTCCTTATTTAGTTTGAAATATGGCTTAATTGAGGATGTGCCGCTATGGAGCACTGATTTGTTTTAAGTTATTGTTCTTGTGCTTAGCTTTAGACATGTACACAGGAATTTATTATATGAGGCAGCTAAAGTGACTCGTTTCGTCCATTTTTTGACGTAATAACGTATTTTTTAAAGATTTTAGATACTAATTCAGTTCTATTCTATTTTCAATGATGTTGCAATTCTTAATACTTGGATGGGGCATATATATTATAAAAATCCATTAAAAAAAATTGTATTACAATTTACTAATATGCGATGCCCTATTTTTAAAATTTTCTATTAGATGAATAATTATGATTTCTATTCGATGAAAGACCTAATTTAATAGATTTTTTATAATATTTTGATAAGTATTAATACAGAGCGTTAAAAAAATAAGAATAAAAATGAAATTGAAAAAATGTCAAAAATCAATTTTTTTTTCAAATGAAAACTCCCAATTTATAGAATCTTTTCTTATTTATCATTAAAAATAAGGGTAAGTTTGTGTATGGATGTCTATTCCGAAAATTTTTAGCTTCCGAAATATTGCCAATTCAATATTTTTATATGGGGATTTTGCTATGGATTTTAAGTTCAATTACTCTTAGTTGGCTATGACGGCGTTTAGTGCTAAACAAATGTATGTAGCTGTCACATACCATTTGACAAGTGTTAATTATCATGCCGAGGCGCTTTTAAATTATATGCACGAGGATTATTTAAATTTGTTTATAATCTATGGAGAATGTAACAAAGTTTTATCAAGAACATGTGAAATATTTGCTAATAGATATCCAGAGAAACAAAAACCGTCTCCGAACAGTATTAAACGAATAATGGAGAATTTCAAAAATTTTGGCACCGTTAGGCAACAATTCATAAAATCGGCCTAGAATATTGGGTACAATCCAAAAATATAATATGCAGGGTGTCCCATTTAAAATAAACAAGTTGAAATCTACTTCCGGTGCAATCGGAAGTGCCACCATCATGAAAATATTTTAGCCGAGTTGTCTCCATCGACATTAGTTTACTACCAAATTTTCAAAATTTTCCAATGACTTTTAGAGATATCGATCGGCGCAGTTCGCCGTGGGACACCCTGTATATACCATCTTTATGTTATGCATGATTGAAGGCAATACGTTTACAACGATTCCCTTTCACACAATCATGCGTACAATCATACAAAGTGCGCACGTCTTGCTTTTCATGCAGCCGTACATTATTATTTTTTTAACTGCTGGCCACTCGAACTTACACATAGAGAATTTTAGGCAAAATTTAAAGTTCAATATTTTCAACAGGGATGCAAATTGTTGAACGCGGCTTGCAAATTTTAAGAGCTAGTTTTTTTCGGATTAAGCTGCATGACGTATATTTATCGTAGGACCATAAGTTTATTATATACGGGGTGATCAATGAAGTCATGCAAAAAATCAAAAAGTTTGTATGAGTGAAATTTCCGCAAAAAATTTTTTTGGTCGTTGCAATATGGTTCGTTACTAAGGTAACATCAATATCTCTAGACGGTTTTGTCAGTTTTTTATTAAGGCCCTTAGGCCTTGTACACACTACTCAACATAAAATTTGGATACCGAAATTTTTAAATTGCTATAACGACATTGGATTGACGGTTCTTGATGATTTTTGCGGATTTGGAATTCTTATTTCACGTAGATTTTCTATGGTCTAAGCATTTTATTTGAGGGTTGAAATTTACACATTATGCCGGGTCGATAATAAACAAAAACGTAGCGACAAGAACAAGTTTATTACATTATATTCTACAATGTACAAGATTGCTTAACAACGGCCAAAAGTCAATTCTTAAAAAATTTATAATTCTAATTCTGGTAATTTTTAATAATTAAAAAAAAAATTAACTAAAAAACTAAAAATGAATTTAATTTAAACTTAAATTAAAATTACCTAATTAAAATTAGGTACATTAATTAAAAAAAAGAGAAGCTAATATTTTGTTGGTCCTCCTGCTCGTAATATTATTTCCCGACATCGATTTGGTAGAGTATCCACAAGATTATTTATAAAATCTTGTGGAATATTCTCCCATTCTTCACGAATGGCCTCACTGAGCATTTCTAAGGTTTCAGGGGGTACATCAAGAGATCTTACTTTAAGTTTTAAATAAGGCCAAACGTGTTCGATGACATTAACATCCGGAGACTTTGCAGGCCAGTCCATCCTATTGATGTTTTGTGCCTGCAAAAACTCTGTGATCCTTCGCGCTCTGTGAGGTCGAGCGTTGTCATCCACCAATAGAAGTTCTGGGCCGTAATGTCGAGCAAAAGGAACAACAATAGGTTCCAAAATTTCCTCCTGATAAACAGCAGCATTAATGGTTTGGTTGGTAATGAATAGCTCGGTTTTACCATTTCTTATGATACCTCCCCACACTGTAACACCTCCGCCACCAAATGCTTCTTGAGGGTCCATATTTTCCTCCAAATATCGCTGATTTGGCCTTCTCCAAACTAAAATTCGGCCATCGGAGTGAAACAAATTAAATCTTGTTTCGTCAGTAAATAAACAATGGCTCCACTCTGCATTACCCCAATTCGCATGCCGATTTGCCCATGCCCGCCTATTCGCTCTATGGTGTTGTAATAACCGCACACATTTTGCTCTGCGACGGGCTCTATAATTTAAAATGTTTGGCATTATGTTATGTTTTTTTTAAAAAAAATCTCACCTCAAGTTGTTTTTATTTAATGTTCTTCTCACTGTTCTGTCCGAAACTCTCTCCCCAGTTTGTTGTCTTAAAGAGTCATTTAGTTTTCTAGAGTTCTTTGTTCTATTCCGCATAGTTTCTCTCATTAAAATTCTTTCGGTTCTTTCGTTTATTTTTTTTTGTATGTCCACCCCCATGCCCATAAATATGATCACCAGTAGTTTCGACGCGGCGGATCAAATTATAAATTGTATTTCGGCTGACATTGTAAATGTGCGCAATTTGCTGTTTTGACATTCCTTCGTTGAGGAGTCGAATGCAATTTTCCCTTTCTGCCGTGGTTAAACGCCTCATATTAATTAAACTTTACAAAATTATAACATTGAAATGTGTCAGATTATTTCTAAAATAATGTAAACAGTTTTTAATTGCATAGCAACAAATTTGTTTTTCCAATGCCTACTTTGAAATTGACGCGTCGCGTAGAAATTACACCCGATCATAATTATTATTAGCCGTTACTCGAGTCCGAGTATAAAAATGTTACAGTCGATAAATTGTGTACAATAAAAAACAAGTAAAAGGTGTAGTCTATTGTAATTCCCATTCATCTACGGTGCACACGACTATGGCTATAGAGGCCAATTCGGGAGAGCACATGTTGACCGCAGTCGGGACAAACATAGACCTGGTTAGGTCTTGGATTCGGCCTTCTTGCAGCAACATTTCCTTGATAGCTGGCCACAGCCCCTCGCCATTCGGTTCTGTCCGCTGCAAGTTGTTCCCATTGCTCGTCTGCAATACCGCAGGATTTTAGATTTTCATGGAGAGCGTCCTTGAACCTCTTTCGTTGACCGCCACGCCTTCTTCTACCGCTTAGCAATTCACCATAAAGTGTACATTTAGGAAGGCGGTTATCATGCATACGATGAACGTGACCTGCCCATCTTAGGCGTGCTCTTGAAATAAGCACCTCAATTGGAAGGCTGTTTGCTCTCCTGAGTACTTCCACGTTTGATATGTGATGGAACCAACGGATTTTCATCATACTTCTGAGGTGTCTTTGCTGAAAACGTTCTAATTCTTTCACATGACGACGGTAAGTGACCCAGCTTTCACATCCATATAGCAGTGTTGGAATGACAACTGCTCTGTAGACAGCCATTTTCGTTGATAAAGCAAGGTCGTGGTTGTCAAATACTCTCTCTCTAAGTCCCCAGAGTGCTCTAGATGCAGCGTTAATTCTATTGCGAATCTCGCTGTCCATGTTTGCTTTGTCATTAACAACGTTGCCTAAGTAATTGAACTGATCCACCACTTCAAGAGAATTTCCGTTAAGTGTAATGTCTATTTGGTTCACTTGATGAGGAGTTGACATAATCTTAGTCTTTCCAATGTTGATTTTAAGTCCCAAGGAATCATAGCTCTGGGCATACACATCTAAAAGTTCTTGAAGCTCTTCCGGCGTAGAGGCTAAAAGTGCACAGTCATCCGCATACTGGAGATCACAAATGAATCGTGTGCGTGTCTTCGTGAAAGCTCTAAAGCGCCCTATGTTAAAGAGACCGCCATCAAAACGGTATCTGAGACCTATTCCTCTGACTGTCAGTTTGTTGTCAACAATAATTGTTAGAGCAGTGGTAAACAAATTAAAGAGTAAGGGTGCCAGGACACATCCCTGCCTAACTCCAGTGAGGGTTTGGAAAGGTTCGGTTGCCTCATTATTATACATAACCTGGGCGTTGTTGTTTGTATGTAGACTGCGACATACTTCCACAAATTTTCTAGGGATACCTAAGCGGAACATAATTTTCCAGAGCACTTCCCTGTCCACCGAGTCAAACGCCTTGGTTAAATCAATGAAGGCCATGTGAATTTCTCCTTGATGTTCGAGTGCTTTTTCTTGAAGCTGTTTAAGTGTGAAGATTAAATCCGATGTGCCTCGGTTTAGTCTAAAGCCACTCTGTGTTTCAGGAAGTAACTTTTCCATAACAGGTGTTAGCCTATTTGCCATCGCTTTAGTGAGTATCTTCCCTCCAACAGCCAGGAGAGCTATACCCCTGTAATTTCCACAGTCCGCAGCGCTCCCTTTGTTTTTCGAAGAGGTTGATTAAAAGTGTATCACGAAACTCCTGCGGAGCTTGACCACTTTCCCACACGAGATCAAACAGTTTTTTGAGGTAGGGTATGAGCTCTGACGACACAGCTTTAAAGATCTCAGCTGGGAGTGAGTCGGCGCCGGGAGATTTGTTATTTTTTAGCTGCCCAATGGCGGTTAAGATCTCTTCCGTTGTTAGTGGTTTATCTAAGTCTTCGAAGGTGTCATATTGAGGGATAAGATTTATAATATCGTGATCGGCTTGACTTTGCTGGTTAAGAATGTTAGAGTAGTGTTCTTTCCATCGGGCTCTTATTTCCTGGTCTTCTTTGAGGAGATTTCCATTTAAATCTTTAATAGGGCACATATTTTTCCGACTGGGGCCGTACACTGCTTTTACTCCTTGAAAGAAATTCCTGTAGTCGTGTGAATCGGCGTACCTTTGAATTTCTCTGGCCTTGCTTGCCCACCACTCGTTTTTTATTCTTCTGATTTCGCGTTGCGTTTCATTCTTAGATTGGGTAAAAGCTTCTGCTTTTGATGAGTCGTTGGGGTGGTTGATAGCGTTTTGGAAGGCAATATGTTTGCGGTCAAGAAGTTCTTGTATAAAAGCTTCATTATCATTGAACCAGTCCTCCTGTTTTTTACTTGCTGCTGTGCCAAGAATTTACTCACTCGCACTTTTTAAACTGTCTTTAATTTGTGACCAGGTAGTAGCGACATCTACAGAATTGGTTTCTTCTAGTGCACTCAAATTCTCTTGAACTTTTTGCTTTAGCTGTTCGACGGTTTGTTGGTCACGCAATTTACTAATACAGAGACGGGGTCTACGTTTTACTTGAGTTCTTCGGTGTTTGGGTCTCATAACAATTTTCATTTTAGAGACAACAGGACGATGATCGGTCCAACATTCGCTATCAATGCGCGCCTTTGTAATTTGGACGTCCTTGAGATGCTTCCTACGTACGATAACATAGTCCAGTAGATGCCAGTGACCTGATCTGGGGTGACGCCAGGTGCCTTTAAATTTGTCCTTTTGTCGGAAAATGGTGTTTGTTATAACTAGATCATGTTCGGCGCATTTAGTTAGGAGTAGTTGACCGTTAGCGTTCATGTTGCCCAAACCGTTCTTGCCTATGATGCCTGGCCAGGTGTCTGCATCTCTCCCTACTCTAGCGTTAAAATCACCAAGAATAACGAGTCGTTCCGTTTTAGGTATTCTACAGAGGGTTTCTTCCAGCTGTTGATAGAAGCTTTCCTTGGTTTCGTGACTTGCATCCAGAGTGGGAGCGTAGGCGCTTATTAGATTTACTGCGTTGCCATCTGATAGCTCATAGCGTAGCAGCATTAGACGCTCGGATAGGCCTTGTGGTACTTGTGTTAAGTTGGATACAAGTTGATTCCGAACGGCAAATCCTACTCCATGTTGTCTTCTTGAATTGGCGGGAAGACCTTTCCAATAGAAGGTGTAGTACTTTTCTGTGAGAGAGCCTTCCTCCAAAAATCGAGTTTCGCTGAGAGCTGCAACGTCAACATTGAGTCGGTGAAGTTCTCTATCTATTAGAGCAGTTCTTCTTTCAGGCCGATCGGTGCGAGTGTTGTCGTTCAAAGTACGAACATTCCAAGCGCCGTAGATGAAAGAATTAGTTTTGTTGGATTTAACTTGTCGGTGTTTTTTCGACATTCGATGAGGTGTCCCTGTGGGCACCCTCCCCCGGAGATCCGATCGGGAGGGTATTTTACCTCCGGATGATTTTGTCCCACTTGAACGCTCCATCATTTTTTTAAAGCCTTAGTCGACTGAAAACGAAGCTGCATTTGAAGTTTTAGCTGGAGCAGGTATGCAACTGACCAGCTCGGTTGCGGAACGCGAGTGGTGTGGTCCCATGGCACAGAAGGAGACTGCGACGATGGGGTAACCAAACGATTCCAAAAGCAACCTTTGTGTGCGGTGGGTTATTTTTACCGCACTCTTCGTGAGAAGGTGGATGTGCTCACGGTAAAAGGTAAGGGTTATTCCGCCCTTACTCGGTCGTTAGAGCCTCGTTAGTGAAAACAGGGTGCACCAAGTTCAAATTGAACTCATCGCGAAGGTGAGGTTAACAATTGAGTAGGAGAGGCTATAACTTGCGCTTCACTACCCCATTACACCCTCGATCGCAACAAACGATTGCAACAAACACCAGCCGAAATACTGATCCTACTTAAAGGAACTCTTGTGCCAGTCGTCCCACACCACTTGCAGATTGCAGTTTCGAGCTATTGGCTCTCGTCAGTGCAAGGTAGGCATGTGCCGACCGACACGAGGATCCCTAGACTACTTGGTACATTTCGGTATCTTTAGAATAGCGACATGTAAAATAGTCAGCAGGCGCCATCTAGCGGTCCAGTGTCTGTTGCAATCGAACAATAAATAGCCTGACTGGGCTTAGCATACTTCAAATGTGCTTTTATAGGGCGGAATATTAAAACATAATATTTTTAGTCGCAAACTCCTCTATAAAATCCTTATGTTTACTATAAGGAACGTAACCAGACTGCAACCAACAGCTACTGTCCGGGCTATGTGCCCCGCCGAGCGCTGAATTACACGATGCAAGCCTGGCGCGTTAAGTGTAATAATTGCATATTACCATCAAAACGCTAATGCTTCGATTGCAACAAACACCAGTCGAAAGACTGATCCTACTTAATGCAATCGAAGCATTAGCATTTTGATGGTAATATGCAATTATTACACTTAACGCGCCAGACTTGTAACTTGTAATTCAGCGCACGCCGGGGCACATAGCCCGGAGAGTAGTGTTGGTTGCAGTCTGGTTACGTTCCTTATAGTAAAATAAGGATTTTCATAGAGGAGTTTTCGACTAAAAATATTATGTTTTAATATTCCGCCGGCTAAAAGAGCACATTTGAACTATGTTGAATAATTGTTTTTGCGACAACTGTGCACAAATTCAGAATTATTTGGCAAACACATCCTGCCTGGATCACGGGATAGTACAATATCATGTAGTTATTTCTTTGTTACTCCCACGTTCACAATTTTAAAACGATCCGCTTGAATTAAAACGTGTTAGATACCGAAACGATTCTTGGCTGTTGTTGCAAAATTGACGAACTCATTTTTCATTTCATTGTAACTTTTGAAAATTCCTTCACGATCAGTCGTCCCACTTTCCGATAAAGCAATTAATAATAATTTTAACACTCGCGCTTCGGACCACTTCAGACTCGCATAAAATTGCCTTTACTCTAACATCAATTTGAATTCGCCGAACGGATATCACGTTTTCCACTTCGTTGTGTTCTCGGGGAAAATCCTTGGAACAGAAGTTCGTATAATGTCCTCGGCTCTTCGAGGGCGGCGTACACCGCAAAGTTCATTACGTTACATATTGCACGGGCCGCCACTACACCGCATTAAGCGGTAGCGTTACGTATAGACGTTCGCGTTGAATGTTAGTTTGCCAGGTCGCCGGGCGGAAGCGGTGTTTTAAAAGGAAATTCATATTGCAGTTTATCAACCCGGCATTAACTTTATTTTTAGCTCAAACTTTACTACTTCTCGGATATAAATTTTCTCATAAAATGTGGTAACTCTATGACTTACATTAACGAGCGGAAGAAGTTCACTATCTTATTTGTAGATTGATTTTAAAAATGTTTTACGTAAACACAAGCAAGATTTATGTCGCTAATGCATTTTGGTCGTTATAGTAGTGTTTTAAACGTTATTTGTTTATCAGAAATGTTGCTAAAATGTATGAACATCGAATGGATTGGAACAGAATTAATTAGTGGCAGCTAATTTGACAAAAGAGAACGATGAGAGGACCTAGATTGACTGCAGAGCATAAGGTCACTGAATTTGTCACCGTATCAGTATACAGGGTTACTGGTAATTCGATACATTCCTTTGGAGATGTGATGGGGCATGATCTAAGAAGTAAATTTAGCCCTAACATATATTATGCAAAACTCAATAGTTTTTGAGATATTTTTTTTTTGTTTTTCTCAAAAAGTAGATCTTAATGTCCTAAAAGTTAATTTTCGAAAAATCTATTTGACATTTTTAATTTTTTTTTTACTGGATTACTTGTCCAATATTATAGATATCCGTTTGGAATGAAAAATATCTTGAAACATTTCGATCATGTGAACATCTGAAATAAAAACTTGAAAATTTTTTTTTTTTTAAATCAGCTATGAAATTTACCTATTAGGTTTTTCAAAAAAATATTAACGTAACACGCGTATAAATTATTATAAAAACTGCCTTATTTCAATAGCTATCTAACTAGGTAGAAATGTTTAATGTACCCTTGATAGTTCTAATATAAAATTAGTAAAGATAATGCTGGTGGCGGAATTTATTAAACGACTAATCGTTCATTTTCATTTAAGTCAGTCAGTCCTTGACTTTGACGTTTGTGCATATGTCATTAACTGACATTCTTATCTCCGTGTCCCTTAAGTTTGTTGGTCTTGTTACATTAGTTATCGAAGATTTTGATTTTGCTCGTAGTTGTTGTTATTGTATTTTCTGTGCCATGGCCACGTATGCCAACGCAGAATACGCTGATATCTTGTTTGTCTATGGATACTGTGGCGGCAACGCTGCTGAAGCTCGCCGAGAATATGGTCTTTGGTACCCTAACCGCCGCTTACCAAATGCACGTGTATTCAGTACGGCATATCGAAATATCGCTGAAACTGGCTCCGTGAAATGTAGAAGAAGTGAGGCTGGTGCTCCTCCCGTTTATGAACCAGATGATGAGGAAGAAATATTGAGGTATTTTGAGGAAGACCCAACTATTTCAACTTATAAAGTCGCAAGACTAACCGGAGCGTCACAATGGAAAGTTTGGTCTACGATACGTAGAGTTGGATGTCATCCTTACCACTATACCCCTGTCCAAGGCTTGGAGGAAGGTGATCCTGGAAGGAGAGTGGAATTCTGCCGCTTTATGTTAAATTCAGATGCAGAAAGTGCAAATTTTTTAACAAGTATTTTATGGACGGACGAGTCGAAATTTAATCGCGAGGGTATAACAAATTCCACAACCTACAATATTGGGCAAAGGAAAATCCCAAGTTAACACGTGAAACTAGTTTCCAAATGAAGTTTTCTATTAATGTGTGGATGGGAGTCATTGGCCACTATTTAATAGGGCCACACTTTCTTCCTCAAAATTTAAACGGGGAAATCTATGAAAATTTTTTAAGAAATGATTTGGCGGTGATTTTAGAAGATGTTCCTCTCGCCGTCAGACAGCGAATGATGTTTCAGAACGACGGTTGCCCAGCACATTATCGGCTGACAGTACGACAGTTACTTGATTGGATTATAAGAGCGGGCCCAATAACTTGGCCAGCGCGAAGCCCTGACTTAACGTCCCTTGATTATTACGTATGGGGTCATATGAAGGAGATGGTCTATGCCACACCAGTTAATACTATAGAAAACCTTAGACAAAGGATAGTCGATGCTGCCCAACACATAAGGCATAATCTGACAACCAGGGTAACAAGGACGGAAATAAGAAGACGCTGCCGTGTCTGTATACGGAATAGGGGCTCCCATTTTGAGCAAGACATATAAAAAATATAGTACAACTTTGAAATTAATGAAGAATTAAACTCTACTTTTAAAATGTTTTTTACTGTTTATCTAAAAATAAAATTCGTACTACTTGTGTTATTTTTACTAGTATTTAGTAAATAAGGAAATTTTTGTAATAATTTGTACGCGTGCTACATTAATATTTTTTTGAAAAAACCTAATAGGTAAATTTCATAACTGATTTAAAAAAAAAAATTTTTCAAGTTTTTATTTTAAATGTTCACATGATCAAAATGTTTCCGGATATTTTTCATTCCAAACGGATATCTATAATATTGGACAAATAATCCAGTAAAAAAAATTTTTAAAATGTCAAGTAGATTTTTCGGAAATTAACTTTTAAGACATTAAGATCTACTTTTTTGAGAAAAACAAAAAAATTGAAATATTTCAAAAACTATTGAGTTTTGCATAATGTATGTTAGGGCTAGATTTACTCCTTAGCTCATGCCCCATCACATCTCCAAAGGAATGTATCGAATTACCAGTAACCCTGTATAATCAATACTGAAATTCCATGTGCCCTTTCTTGAAACTTTGGTGGGTAATTTTCTGAATAACGGAAAAAACTTGGAACGCTTGTAAATAATTCAGATATTTTGCAATTTCTTGTGAGAGATGCGAAAAGCAGAATATATCTTAGATTTTTAATTAAACGGAAAAACATTTTTTTTGCTTTACTTTTGTTGATACTTCTAATTGTAAAATGGCAAATGAGATTAAATCATTGGATACAGTACGGGGATCGCTACTAGGCGTATAGGAAAATCCTATACACTTATGTACGAGTGGGAATGTAATCTAATGAAGTGTGATTGGGGTGGGGCGATCCAGTACGCTGGCGCTGCTATGATTTTCGATATTATGAATTTATTTATTATTTACTAGAGTCTGTTGGGCTTAGGTTGCAGGTAACCTTACGAAATTTAAGTATTAATGCACCAATGTTAACCTGTTAAAATGGATATTTATTTAACGTAAGAGAAAATACAAATAATTGAATTGTACTAGGGTGGACATTCCACTGCGTGATACAATAAATTTATTTATTGTAGTTAGTGTACGAAAATCGACTCACACCCACTTATTTTGAGAAAGATGCTTTTGGTTATTTGTTGACCATCATAATTAACTTTAATAAATTAATATTTTGTGACACGTGGTAATCCGATAGAATTCGTATCTTATTTGACGACCTGTCATCTACACCTTCCGCTCCGTAATACATTTACATTACTAATTGCAGCGGATCGACCAGCTGTCATGCCTATGCCCCACCATAAATTTCATATCAGCTCTTAATTCTAACACATTGCACATGTACATAGGTGGATAGGATTTCTCTATAAGAATAGTAGCGATCCAGTACTGATAACAATTACTCTGCAAATAGTAAGGTTGTTTGTGCATGCCTATTATTTAGGAATAAGGTATTTTCCAGATTTTTGGATGAAAGATACTCGTCAAGTCCCATCCTAAAAGACTTTTGTGCTGAACTTTACTAAAGCTTCTAACACTACATTACCTTCTTGTTGCAAATTGTAATTATTTTGGTATAAATCGTGTCTTTTAATTTTTTCTAGATCTATTTAAAAAATCGCAGAGTTCATTATATGAAGCGTCTTGTGATCTGTTATACCCCAGGGCTCAATCTTGAGGCCTCTCTTATTTTTGTTGTAATCAATTGGGAGTAGGTGATATTAATTTGATAAATGTCTCAGATTTATAGATTATACCAATATTTTGAAACAGTGCTACTTAAAGTTGTTTTATTCTATTAAGCCTATTTTGAATAAAAAAAAAACCAAAAGCCCAGTTCTGACTAAAATAGTTTCCTACAATATTATGTATAGTTCATGTAGGAATAAATTGAGACAGAAAAAACGTAACAAAAACTTTAACGACATAATTATATCGCCGCGGGCCATGGCGCCAAGCCTGACATCAAATAACGACCCGAGACCCGACGCACATTAAAAACCTATAAAGGTAAGCGAGTCAATTTGCGAACAACACTAAAAAAGAGTACCGGTATTTTAATGAGGTCGTAAATTTTTTGTTGGGTTTCTTATGTCTCAGGATTTTCCTACTTGAACTATACCACCCTTGCCTTGATGCAATCATCTGCAATAGATTACAACAAAATCTGGTCGGCTGTAGGTTCGTTAATAATTTTTAAAAAAGTAGGATCATAACCCAGTTTTATAAAACCTACGGTAACCGTTATCTCACTATAGTCGAGGCAAGAATTCAAGCGATGCACGTCACAGGTCGATTTTATAAATAAGACAATACTGCTAAGAATCATGAAGCTTCATTAAACTGTACCTATTTCTGAAAAAAGCTCATTAAACTGTACCTATTTCTGAAAAAAGCTTAATAACTGGGTGTCAAGAATTACTCTTTTTAACGTAATTAATGATTCAAAATTATCTCGTGACGTGCATCGCTTGAATTCTTGCCTCAACTATATGTACATTGCGGTCCATAAGTAACGGATAAATTCATTATCTACGTAATTATAGTTCAAATAGGAAGAAACAGACTTAAAAAACTTAACAAAAACTTTACGATCTCATTAAAATACCGGTACTCTTTTTTGTGCTGTTCGCAAATTGACTCGCTTACCTTTATAGGTTTTTAATGCGTGTCGGGAATGTTTCATGTCAGGCTTGGCGCCATGGCCCGCGGCGATAATTGTGCCGTAAAGTTTTTGTTAGGTTTTTTCTGTCTCGGGGATTTATTACTTGAACTATAACAATGTATGGATAAAATTCTAAAACACGTCAATTTTTAATTCTAACATGACCATTTTTGAGTATAATTGTATACCCTCTCCATTCGACCCCCTCGGAGCGACAGCTACCTCTTTAAAATGTTTTAATGGAACGAGGGTGCGTGTGGGTTTTTAATTCTCTATCCAGCAATATAACATTTTTTAAATTTTTCTAATTTTTTTATTGAAAAATATTACATTTTTAATGTTACTAAATAAAGATAACATGAAACAGTTTAAATCAAATGTCCAAACTGGGCGCCCGTAGCTTCTTGACAATAATGGAGGCATTGCTGAAAACATTTTGGATCGTTTCAGGGGTGATTTGACTAATTTATTGTCTTATTCTGTCGTCTTTTAAATCTTCGACGTTATTTGGTCTGTTGAAGTACACTTTCGATTTTAAGTAACCCCATAAAAAATAGTCAAGCGGGGTCAAATCGGGAGAAGGGCAGGCCACTTGATTTCACCGCGTCTACTGATCCATCTATTGCGAAAACTTGATTGAGCTGGAGTACAGAAAATCCACATAGATAAATAATTGAGGCCAATACTCAATATCCTGAGAAGGTGAACATTTAGGCTGGATTTATAAATTCTGAAATTATCGGACCATATTTCTTTGATAACACATTATCTGGCGCGCGTTACTTAAATTTCTTGCAAAATTTCTTAGTTCCAAAGTTAAGAATACTTTTCCCAGATGATGACAACCCTAATGAAATTGATGTCAGCAGGACGGAGCTACACCACATTTTGCATTAAAAGTAAGAGCCTACCTCCAGATTTAAATTTTCACATCACTGTTTTTATTTTGATTACAGACCTAAGTTTTCTTTCCGCCATATCTTACCACAATGAAGAATTATTTAACTTATTTTTACTAGCTGAGGCGGGAATATAAATTTTTGAAAGCATCTTGTTAATTTTTGTAGTAAAAATCCGTTGTAATAAAATTTTCACCAGGGGTTAGCGAAAACCCCTCAACAAAATACTTAATTAATAATTTTATGCATCCTTGTATATTTCGTCATATAAAATTATATACAGACACTGGCAATATCGGTTTTTTTTAAATTTCTAACCTCCTTCCAGACAGCCCTTGGTTTTGGATTTGGGGGTTGTCTACTATACAGCACACTTAATTATATTGAGTTAGTGGACTTTCTATCGCGGCTGAACAAAATCTTAATATTTAAACATTATTTTTTACTTTTTAGTTCGGTTTGCTATTAAAGCGTGTTTTTTATAGTTTTTTTAAACTATAATTTTTAATGTTTAACCACTACAAGCTGAAGCTATCTTCAACAGCTGATATTGTGTGAGTTAATAGACCCTCAACTGCAGTAATTGAACATTCATTTTTTATATTAGCCTTAATCTGGTTTAGTTTCTTCATTTACAATTTTTTTTTACAGTTTAGTTTAAAAAAAACATATTTAATTTATAATCCTTAAGTACCAATATAAGTAGGTTTAAAAGAAAACCTGATACCCCCATTTTATAGCGCTATACGGGATCGTGATTTTGGTCAGTTGATCCATGAACTCAAAAAACATTGTTATTTTAAATGACTTGTTTATTTCTTGTTTTAAATCTTACATTCAAAATTAATAATGATGTAATCAATAATTATGGTCTCGTACAATGTACAATTTCTTCATTTCATCTCGTATAAACCATGACGTTTATAATTTTGAAGTAACTTGCCCATCAATTGCCAGCCATAAACTCACTTTAATTATTATGTTGTATGCACTATTAAAATAACCAACAGATAGACAAACATAGTTAAATGCAAGTGCAACCATTCATTATGTTGAATTTACGAGTCAGAGAAGGTTAAACTGTTAAAGAGAATTATATAACTGAGACATTTTGCAGAAGCGTGATTTGATTAAAATTTAATTTTAGGAAGACACCCAGTTTGTAAACATGCTTCTTAAACTCGTAGCTTTAAAACTTGAGAATTGGTAGTATAAATCAAGGGAAGTTCTGAATGTCAGTACCTACTTTTAAATATACGTGTTGACGTAGAATGAACCAGCTTATACGAAATACAGTGTATAATGTAAATGACTCGTATCTTAAGTTTCATATTGCATTGTTCTCATTGAGATATCAATGTGTCACATATTTTTTAAATATAAACGATAGGAGAACGCACGAAAGTTGTCCTAAGGATGCCAATAATTTGTGACGAAACACTGGTCGTTTAATTTTCTTTAAACTATTTGGTCTATTAACCTATTAATCTTGTACCATTTCAACTGAGACACAGATCATCGCACATTGAAAGAAAGAAACTGAGAGAGATATAGATATCCGATAAGGAAATGTTGTGTGGGTACAACTAATTAAATGTTCTTCATAAGGAGTTATTTATTAAACAAAACTTAACAAAAAGTGGTTACGAATCTTAAGTTTAAATATACGAAGTGAATTGTTTGAGAACAGAAATGAGACTGACCTGTTTTGCCTGCATTTCGGCGGTCTCTCGTATACCTCTCGAGGGATGGGTAAATGAGCGTAGTTGTGTGGAAGATAGGTTAATTTTTTAGAAAGCCTTAAGTACTAAATATATATACATATAAAATCATAATATATAAATAATAAAATTTACAAAATTTGTATTAGGTATGACTTGCAATAATGTAGCAATTTTTATTTGATAATAATGATTTTATTGCAGTTTTGAACTTGTAAATTGTTGGTAAACATTTAACATTTTCAGGTAGATCATTAAAAAGTTTACATCCATTAAAAAAAATTTTTTTGATACAACGCTGTTTCGTTTATATGTGGTATGAATCTTTCTTTGTGGTATTATAAAGATGTGCAGCTCTATTTTCAAATAAAACAAGTTCATAAATATATACAGATGTCATAGTTAAAATATTTATTGATTTGAAAGCATCCGTACAAGATCATTGTATTTTTAAATAGCCATGATATGCACTGCTTGTTTTTGTAGGAGATGTACGCTATGCGCACCAGGTGATTGGCCCCAATGAACAATGGCACATTATTTGATGCCAGAATGAAATGAAGCAAAACACAATAATTGCCTTATAATTGATAAACTGCATTGTTTGGATGTTAAAGCTAATGCATATTATTATACTTTAGACAATTTAGTACAGACATCTAGTAGGAATGAACGGTTGATGGGACGACAGGGGGTAGGTAAAAAGGGCCCATTTGTGGCCTACTTGCCAGGCACCAGGCCTTCCCCAATAATTACTACTTACTAGTACAGACATCCTGTATAATGACTAGACCATTTAAGATGACAATCAACCCTTAACCCTATCATTTTTGAGTTCTCAGAGTTAATATTTCTCATGCCATCTAAAACTAGACTACTATTTACGTTAAGAATAGACTGATATTTTAAAAAGTACGACCACAGCTTTTCCGTGGTTTATAACATAATTTGGAGCAGGTATGGACTAGGTTATTTTTCGGCTATGCTAGGGGAATATGACGTATTAATAGGTGAAGATGAAAATATTCATTCAAATTTAATCCTGTGTCATATTAACATTAGATCATTAAGCAAACAATTCGATGAATTTAAAAATTATGTACTTACTGAATCGTTTGATATTATTACTACATCATAGACTTGGCTGAATAATGATATTCCAGGATTCCAATTGTATAGAAATGATAGAAAACATGTTAGATGAGGGGGTGTAGCTATTTACGTGCGCAAATGTCGAAACATAACCAATATAAATATAATTTTACTAAATAATGATGGCTGTATTGAGCATCTATGGTTGACAGCTCGCATAAATGGTATGAAAGTTGGTATAGGTTGTGTGTATCGTCCACCAAATTGCCCCAATAACAATATACAAATTATAGAAAATTATCTGGCAGATTTAGTCGTAAGTAGTGAATATTTCTTTTGTCTGGGTGATATTAATATAAATATCCTAAATAAAAATACACCTGAAAGTATATTTTTAGATAACTTGATCAAGTTTAACACAGTCAATAAATAAGCCAACCCGTATTAAGTTAAATTCTAGTATATTAATAGATTTAATTTTTACAAATAATATTAATATCATGGTTAAATCTGATGTAATAGATATGGCTCAATTCTCGGACCATCATCTGGTCTACTGTGCAGTTGACATACCTACAGTAAAAAATACACCGCGATATATCGAAGGGACATAAAAAATATAAATATTAATAGGTTTGAGTTAGTTGCCCGAAATCCAGACTGGAATCAAATTTTGATATTAAACAATTTGAATGATAAGGTGGAAGCTTTCAATAATCTAATCTAAAATTTATTTGATATACATGCACCTATTCAAAAAATATAAATATCAAAAAATCGTTGTCCGTGGATAACTGCCAACATCAGACATATGATAAAAATTCGGGATGAAGCCTTATCTGAATATCGTGCATCTCTCAAAAATATAAACGTAACCCAATAACAGACATAAATAAATTGGAACAATTATAAAGACTGCAGGAACTATGTCACTGCTGCTACTCGCAGAGGGAAAAGGCTTATATAAAACACATATTAAATATAAATAGTAAAAACTCTAAAGCTTTGTGGCAAACCGTAAATAGACTAAATATTTATTCAAAAAACAAAAATCATCATCAACTTCCAGATAATATCTCAAATCCTAATGAAATAAATGATTTTTATATAAATTCAGTAAACTTGTTAAAAGCTAATCCAATTACTGTTAACCAGTTTAAAAATTCAAATGTTGACAAATTGCAGAGTGGAGACAATTTTAAATTTACTCTTGCCAGTATCACTGAAATTTCTGATATAGTAAACAATTTACGCAATAATGCAAGGGGCCTGGATGATATATCTGCCGAGATGATAAAATTATGTATACCATTCTGTTTACAAATATTGACCCATATAGTAAACTGTTTATTAGAAATTGGATGTGTATCATCTAGTTGGAAATGGGCTCTTATAACACCAATTCCTAAAAAAGAAAAAGTAAGCAACATTATGAATTACACGTCATAAGTATTTTGCCAGCACTATCCAAAGTACTAGAACGTTATGTGTATTTACAGCTAAACAAATACATAGACACGATCAATATCTTACCTGATCGGCAATCTGGGTCCAGTTCCGGGTATAGCACAGCAACTACACTGCTCGACATAACTGATGATATGCTACAAGGAATCCATAACAAAAAAATATATACTATCACGGTTAAAAAGCTTTTGATTGCCTAGATCATGAGCTGCTGCTAACGAAATTAAATTACTATGAATTTTCTCTTAATACTCTTAATTGGTTTTTTTAAACATTTATTTAACGTCGGTCTATTTCCGCTACTGAGACCTGTCACCGACGCCTGTAGACGAGCTACCCCCAACCAGGAATTTTGCCGAACCTCTTCCCTTAATAAGAGTAGGGATCCTTTACTCGCCTAACATTTAATAGACGAGGGACCGACGGCTTTACATCCCCTCCGAAGGATGGTATATCACCTACACAACCTTCGCCTAAATTTGCATAGCTTCAACGCATACACTGATGTACAAGCCGCTGGGAGATACGTGAGGCGAGGACACGGTCTTCTTTGAAACGATCGTCCGTGTAAGTACTAACCGCGCCTAACGTTGCTTTACATCGCATATCGAAGTATGCACATAGTAAAGACGCATCTACACTCGCCCTCTTAATTGGTTTGAAAATGATTTAAGCAACCGTTACCAAATAGTACAAATGATAAAAAATGACACACCTATTCGTTCCAGACCAGGCCGTTATTCAAAGTGACGTACCCCAGGGGTCTATATTAGGTCCCTTATTATTCATATTGTACACTACTGATGTACAGACATTTGTTCAAGCCAAAATGCATTGTTATGCTGATGATTGTCAGATATATTTATCCTTTGAACCGGATGAGGCAAACCATTTTATTTCGACATTAAATTCAGATCTGGAGAGTTTAAACGAATGGTCAACCAATAATGCTTTAAAAATGAACCCAACAAAAACCACGGCTCTTTTAGTTGGTTCGGAGAAATAATGTGAAAAATCTCATTAGTTGGCAAAATACATATCAATAATTTAACTAGACATGTAAACGAAATAATAAAAGTAGGCCATTCTCGGCTAAAATGTCTGTACAAATTTAAGAATATATTAAGTACCTCGATAAAATTAAAACTGACAGAATCCTTGGTTATTTCTGTATAGTCGGGGCAAGAATTCAAGCGATGCACGTCACAGATCGATTCTATAAATAAGACAATACTTTTAAGAATCATGAAGCCCCATTAAACTGTACCTATTTCTGAAAAAGCTTAATTACTGGGTGTCAAGAATTACTCTTTTCAACGTAATTAATGATTAAAAATTATGTTAGTATTAAAATTTCTTTAATGAGATCACTCGTGACGTGCATCGCTTGAATTCTTGCCTCGACTTTAGTCGATTATTGTGATGTATGTAGTATATGGTCCGCGTCTATCGGTTGCTGATTCAAATAAGATTCAAGTCTTACAAAATACGTGCATGCAATATTCAGCTAAAGTTAAACGTAGAGATTATATCACGCCTTATTTTGAATACCATGGATAGATTAAGATGAATGTCCGTCGAAATATTCACTACTTGTGTTTGTTACATAAAGTTTTGCAAATAAATCGACCATTGTATTTAAAAAATAAGCTAGTATTTGGGGGTGACATCCACAACTTATCCATGCGAAACCCAAACTTGTTGCACGTACCTAGACACTCCACTGCATATTTCAAAGGTTCATTTTCTTATCAAGCCATCACTCTGTAATATGCCACCACAATTCATTAGGAATATTAGTAGCCATTCTATCTTTAAAAAACCCTCTTGTTGGAGTAAATTAAATTAATTATTTTAATCCAATTCTGTATTTCGAAATAATTTCCTGACTGATTTTATTTTATTTATATCGTCATCTGTTTATACACCAGCTCACAGTATATATGTATGTATGTATGTATGTGCATATATACATGTATATCTATAGCTTAGGTCTCTACAGACGCTTCATTTTTGTTACTAGTAGGTTGTTTATTTGTTAAATATATGTTTAATTATGGAACTTATTGCGAATTTATTGTATTCAAATTAGGGGTTGGGCATAAACAGCCTTGGGCTGAGCTTCGCCAAATAAAGGCTTTTTGAATTTGCTTTCTCAACACAATAGTTGATTTTTTATACATTAAAATGGCACAATTCTCCGCATCAGACAAGTTCTTACACTTAATCAAAATATTAATGTTAGCTGCAAAAATAACAAAAAGCGTTTGATCCAATATGGATCCTTGCGGAACTCCAGTATTAATAGATGCCAAGCTGGAAAGAGAATCTTTAATTTTTATCTGTTGAAAGCAATTTGACAAATAGGAATTGAACCATTCATGAGTAATACCCCTAACCCCATATTTTTCCAACTTAGTTAATAGAAGAGAGTGATCGATACAGTCAAATGCTTTAGAAAAATCTACAAATAGTCCCTGGGACATTTTTGATTTGTCCAGTGCACTTTCTACCCCATTTACAAACTCGCTTAATGCTGAGTCTGTACTTTTCTGTTTTGTGAATCAATGTTGATTTTGGGAGAGCATATTACTATTACTGATTGAAGATAATCTACAAGCTCCATATTAATTGCAGATTCATAGATTTTTAACACACCTGGATGAAAGGCTGAGTCCTCTATAGTTGATGACTAAGTTTGGCCCACTTTTTTAATAAAGAGCTATTACATTTGATATTTTTAATTTCTCGAGATATATACCCTGTTCTCATGATAGATTGATTATATAAGTGAGAGGACGAACTGTATACACACCAATAATTTTTAATAATGTATTATAAATCTCATCAATGCCCGAATAATTTGAGTTTTTCAACTTGTTTATTAAATCTAGAACATCCTCTAATTCTTTAAACTTTGTTCCCCCACAGCCTTCCTTCCTTTATTTTATAAGAGCAACTGTCTACATGATCTCATGCTGGTACTAAGGAAATGCCCATGTGTCAAATTGATCAAAATTATTAGAGCCATTTTAGAGAAATAGCATATTGTTTTAGGGGTATGGAGTAATAGTAAAAATTGCTGTGTCGATGATGTACTTGACTCCGCATATAATATGCTATTTTTTCTTCAAAAGTCGAATATAAATGAAAATACTGTTATTTATATATTTTTTCAAATACTTATAGTGCTTCTAGTGAGCAGCAATAGGATATTGATACTGCGGATCAGGTAATGTGTTAAAGAAATGATAATTTCCACTGTATGGCCACGAAATTTGTCATAAGTCATTTTTAAGAAAAAATAATGTATTGTTTTATAAGGAGTAAAAGCGACATTTTTTGTGTCGATGTTGTGCTTGACGGACAAACGAAAGAAATCCGGCAAGAACAGCCGAGACACAAAAAATTACTTTATACCTCATGAAACATGGTATTTTTTTTTGAAACATGGAATATCAATTTAATAATAGTATATTGTTTTATTAGGAGTAAAAGTGACCTTTACTCCGAATAAGACATGTTATATTTTCTTCAAACGTCGATTAGCTATAAAAAAAATAGAGATAAAAAATTTAGCTGTGCGTTGCCATTGGCAACGGAAGTAAAAGTCCGCTCGAGAGGAAGAAAAAGTACTTTTACCTACGTTGCTAATGGCATCGCACAGCCGTCTGAAATGACAAACTTTAATGTCATGAAATGAGTAAGAAATGTACGTTATGATTTTCTGACGTTTGAAGAAAAATACTGTAATTTTTAAATAGTTTTAGTGCCGTTCGTGAGCGGCAGTAACATTTTTACTGCCGTTCAGAATAATATAGCCGAAGTAAAAGGCCTCTACTTCCGCTCAGATGGAGTTCAGATACATTATGATTAAAGTCGTGTTCTTTTGACATTTGAGGAAAAAAATATTTTGTTTTTCACTTCGATGTAGTGATGTGGATGTTTGCAGATGACACAGTTATTTGTAAAAACCATATTTTTAAGTTCAGAGGACTTGAAAGGACTTTCCGACTTTCTTTATATACAGGTTCTGTAAGAGTAGTTTTTGTATATCCTGAATTTACATAAATTCATTCATTGGAGCTGGGTTCCGAGGTATAAATCTAACGGCATTCCATTATGTTACCGGAACTAATATCGTACCGTTTGTACGGGAAAAAAAATGGACGTAGAAATCTCTGATCAGACGAGAAAAAAAAAACTTGTATTCTACGTTTTGCCGGAGGTGCCGGTTGAATAGTATATTTAATCAATTTCCACCCCCCACTCCCCCCATGTGCGAATATTTGCAGACGTAAGGGTGGAATACTGTATTGTCATCCGATCTTAGTAATTGTGCAAAATTTCATCAATTGATTATATCAGGAAGTGTGTTAAATAAAGGATGCAAGATTTGAACACAAACATGAAAACTACATTGTGAGTTAACGAAAAGCAAGTAAAAATGGTGGTGATTTGGGCGCTAAGTTAGGATACTGCAATTATTTTAGAGGCAAGGCTGAATATAATTTAATATTTTCTGTGTTGGAAACAACTCAGAGGATGATAAATAACGAAAGGGTCCATATACTGTTCCGTAAAATCGTTGTTATTTTAACTTATCGATCTGTCTAATGTTTCCGACCTATAGGGACAGGTTCACATGTCACCCGAAGCTAATTAGGAAATATTCTCTTGAAACTTCCCTGATGCTCGCAATACCGAATTTAATTAACTACCTCTTGCATGAAATTCGCTATAAGGGCGTGTCGCTTAAATTTAACCACTTGAATGTCAACAACTTCAGTTAAACGAAATGGAAAAATTAACTGTTTTTAATTGCCAAATTTAATCCACACAGATTCTTGTCAAGTCCTGAGATACCTAATCCAGGACCATTATTTATGCAATAGTAACCTTCCTTGTCAACAAGAAACAACAAAGAAGTTGCTATTAATTGCTTATTTTAAATCATAATTCGAAAATTTCGGTTAATAAGTTTAAACCAATTTTTTTGGAGTTGCTACGATTAATAAAACCAGTTAAAATCTTTGTGTATTTTTATTCAAGGACAATTATTTACTGGATAAAAGTGATTATTCTTAAAAACCAAAAATATATTGTGTATCTCCAATATTCATTTCCTTGATTACCTTAAACACCAGTTAGGGAAAAATTTTGCCCGTCGATAGTGATAGGTTAGTTGTAATATAGTTAACACTAAGAAGTGAGTAAGTACGTCACAAACGCCACAAATACTTCCTCTCCTAAACTAGCCAAGAAATCTATCGAAAATGTTTCTTTTTTTTAAACCTTCTCATTATGTGGGTGATACGGGGTTGTATGTATTCTATGATAACCGAGAAATTTTGTAAACTCTGAAAATAATCGTGATTCGAATGCACGCCTTGATCTGTGGTTATATAAAGACGAACCCCAAAACTCCAAACATATTGTTGAAGTAATGTTTTAGCTACTATTTCTGCAGTTCTACTGGGTACAGGATATGTCTCTGACCAACGGGAAAATCGTTCAGTCACTGTGAGTATGTGATGTGAGAACAACCACCCTAAGAGGGTTATGGACTTACAATGTCGGTACTTACTAGGTATTAATTTTTTTTGTTGCCCGTATACCCGAATGTGTTAGATTACGAAAAATTTCAAACACGATCCGTCTAAATTTCTAGGGCTCATAGGGTCTAATATTAGAAATAGAAACTTCACACCTTTCATTGGAATAAACTTTCTTTAAAATGAAAATAATATCTCAATTTTCAGAAGTTTGTTTTTAGATTAATATTTCTAATTCTGTCGCCTATCTGTTGTTCATTTTTTAGAACTTCTAAGTTAAAATTTGATAAATTATTCTTGAAATTATTTGAAACAATATGATTAATGTTTAATGACAAATCTTTGATTTGGTTATTGTTTACTGTTTTAAAAAAAAAATGGTGATTTCAAAGAAGATACATCATTTACACGCGAAGGAGTGTCAACGACGATATTCTTTTTACCTTGGATGTGTCGTATGTAATTTGTGAATTGTGCTCTAAATTCTAAGCGTCGAGTTTGTCTCGGACTTCTTTATGTCTTAGAGAACAAAGCTATTGTTAATTGCTTATGATCAGTAAAACAAATAAATTTTTTACCTTCTAACATAATATATTTATAGTGTTTAATTGCTTCATAATGACAGTATATCTTTGTCTAAAGTTGAATATTTTCTTTGAGCATTCGTCAGTTTTCGTGAAAAGAAAGCTAAAGGCTTATTTTCATTATCGGATTTAACTGTTCTAACACTGCTCCCATTGCAAAATTGGAACAATCAAGTGTGAGAGTTAATGTTAACTTATCATCATTGCTAAGATGACTAAGTGTGATTGATGACATTCGAAAGTGTTTTCAATTTCGTGGAGTTACCACAATTAATAAAACCAGTTAAAGATCTTTGTGTATTTTTATTCAAGAACAATTATTTACTGAATAAAAATTGATTATTCTTAAAAACCAAAAATATATTGTGTTTCTCCAATATCCATTTCCTTGGTTACCTTGAACATCAGTTAGAGAAAAGTATAATAGTTGCCCGTCGATAGTGATAGGATAGTTGTAATACAGTTAACATTAAGAAGTCAGTAAGTACGTCACAAACGCCACACCAATTCTTTGTTGTTTATCATTATAAAGTATAAATCGTGTTTTGATAAATCATTTTATGTACTTAAATATATATTTTTATAAATTTAATGATATAATTATTAATCATATTTATAGAAGATATATATTTATGTATATAAAACTCATTGTCTGTTTTGCGGAGCCGTAATTAAAATGACAGATAATACCAAGGTTAATCAGTAATCACAGAAAGTGAGATTGTTTACGAAACATCGCTACGTGATATTGTACTAAATTATATCTCTGTACTGGCCTACCGCAACATCATAATTAATAATGACGTTTTCAAGAAAGTTAAATGTTGTTTTCAAATCGATTTATGCAATGCGCTCCGCTATATAACAGCTTGGCAATGCATTAAACTTGTGATTTTTCGTAATTTCATTTTAGCCGGTTTTGCATTGAGCTGTAGAACACTTTGAGTTTATTACTTCAACATAATAAGTTTTCAAGTACCTCTGCATTTAACGATTTAATGTACAATATTTTTATAGTTCTTTTGTGTTTACATATAACATTTGCCCCACTAAGTGCATCATGGATATTAGTTCCCGTCCAACGTCAAATTACCTACTATCTGATGAACCAGATGAAAGTGAATCTTAAAATAGCATTTTTCTCACACTCCGCGCTAAACTACTTTATGAATATTTAGGTGTAGATATTATACAGGGTGTTTCAAGAGAAAACGGACTCGGTTTAATGGGAGGCAGACGACACAGAGGGTAATCAGAATCACCCATAGAAAAAGCTGGTTGGACAGCCGTTGATGAAATGGGGTGTTTTATGTATTTTTTGCCAAAAATTTTTTTGGTCATTACTATGGAATGGAATAATTAGTTCATATTTGGGTCACGTAATACGCTAGTGATTCTGAATAAATACGTATATGACAAAGAAAATATCCAGGTCCAGAAAAGTTGTTTTTGTTTTTTTCAAAGAAACAACACCCTGTATATGTGTTTTTCATATTTCGATATGTAATTCGAATAGTACATAAAAACTGAGCAAAATGGCTTCGTTAATTTTTTTGCCACACATTTCACTAAATATCATAATATGAGACCTAATATGGATGAATGAACTTGCTAAAAATGCTTCCACAATTGAAATTTTTCATTTACCTTTTTCCAATAGTAAATATGTTGTAATTAACAATTTTTAACATTAATCACTTGTGTGATGTTAGGGAGGGGGAGAAATAAATAAAAACAAATCTTACAGATCATCGAACAAATCATCAATTTCATTACGCTGGGTAGCAACAAAATAATATATTAATAATGCACGTAGTAACAGAATAATAAACTATAAGCGGATAAATATGTATGAAAAACAAATATGCAGCAAATGTTATGATAAGAAATATTTACAATTAATTGCATTTTATTTTCAAAATATCCTCACTCGGCTCGAAATATTGTGAAAAGTAAAACATAATATTTTTAGTCGCAAACTCCTCTATAAAATCATTATTTATACTATAAGGAACGTAACCAGACTGCAACCAACAGCCACTCTCCGGGCTATGTGCCCCGCCGAGCGCTGAATTACAAATTACAAGCCTGGCGCGTCAAGTGTAATAATTGCATATTACCCCTCGGATTTATGTACATTCCTCTGGTATTCCCTCTAACATTTCAAAATTATTATCTTTTGTGAACGATCTACTATCAGAGTATTCTTCGTCTATAAATCAATAATGTAATTTTGAAATTTTAGTACAAGTTCTTTCAGACCCTTCAGAACCCATTTCCGAAATTCCTACAATTCCTGCATGGCTATTATTATTAAGGATGCGATGCCATATGACCCTTTAGTAAACGAGATGAACACGTTTAAATTTGTTTGTGGATATAAATGTTGTATATTATCTGCTTATCCTAGTTTCTGGCTTTGTGCTTGTCACCATACTCGCTACTGCCAAAAAAGTTTTTTTACTAAATGATATAAAAAATTGATTTCCGTTGTTCTAGATTGCCCCGGCCGCGAAGAAACTATGGGGACTCGAATCAAAAGATGCGTCAAGCAAATTGGCTTTAAACCACTTGAACCACGACGGTGTTTGGAGGGATCCCACATGGGCAGCACCAGGTGAGTGTCTCTTTTATTATTGAATTTTTACTTTGTAAAATAAATGCAGAATTCCTTAAACTGATGCTCATAAGTGTATTTTTTAAAACACTTGCGGCAGCTTTTTTACATGCATATTATTGCATATAATCATAAATATATATAGATTATAAACATGTTCTTTCTTGATCACTGTGTTTTTTCTCGCATGTTTATTACCTTTTACTTGAAAAAGCGACGATTTTTGGAATCGAAAAAAAAATTACAGTCAATTAACTAAGCTTTCAGCTATAGGCACAATTCGAAAAACGTAAAAAGCTTCTTCGAAAACAGGGACAAAGCAACTTTGTGTTTTTTTAAAAACTATAAGAATCTGCAAAAAGCTTTTTGCTGGAAATAGTAATCTTTTACATATTTGTAAAATCACCACCCTATTTAACATACAAAGCAATATAATTATGAATGCTCTAGAATGCCTAGAGAAGTCTACTTTAAAACGGGTGCGGAAAAAAATCAGTTAGGAATTTTCTGCTCGTTTAGCGAAAATAATTGAAGAAAATAGTGTATAGAAAAATTACCATTAGAATCGGACATGAAAACAAAACCGAATATGGAATTTGGAACGCCCCAGGAGATCAGTTTTGTACCATACCCGCGTGCAAGGTACATTCTGGAGCGCATGTCGTGACATCCATCAAGTTAGCATTACCATATCGAAATTTTGCAATGTTAATATATGAATTAATTGTCGCTTTTTGTCGTAAATTTGTCGTGAAAAGAAAAAAATTGTCGCGCTTTTTTAAAAAAAAACCCATGGTAATGCCGACTTGATAGTCAAGTTAGCATTGCCACATTCCGAACCGGGCTAAAATGGTGGAAAAGAGATCTCTGAGTATCACAATAATTTGTCGTGAACAAATAATATGCGAAAAACCATCCCTTGATGATTTACGGGGGTGGTAGTACTCAGTACAAAGAAAAATGTATTAATTCTCCTATTTCTGCGTAATAGAAATTCGCTACAAACTGTTTTGTGTTACGACAAATTTGTAGGCCCCTTATGACAAATTCCTAAAAAAGAATCAGTACAAAAAAACACCCCTTGATGATTTACGGAGGTGGTAGTGCTTAGTACAAAAGAAAATGTAATAAATGCCTTATTTCTGCGTAATATAATTTTGCGACAAAATCGTCCCGAAAAACTACCCCTTGATTACTTAAATGAATACAGTTGGTATACATCCCCACTCCTGTAAATAAAGGTTGTGTTAAAAATGTCCAATATGTAATTCTCTCTCGGCCATGGGCTGTTTGGGGCCCCTTACATATTTTTCTTTAAAATACGGGAGAATCGGAATAATGTCGTATTTAAATCTATTGCAGCAGCAAATTGTTCCGGATATTAGACAGCTAGTGGGGCGAAGATTTAATCGGGTCTGGTTTCAACAAGATGGTTGTCATTCTCATGATTCTGCCTCAGTTCAGGATTTCCTGAATATTACATTTTTCCGTGTCGTTTATTAAGTGAACGGGGAATCATCTTATTGCCAGTCAGATCTCCTGATCTGGCTCTAAACGACTTATTTTTATGGGGACACGTAATATCTCATTTATGACTTTCAAGAGAACACTGCTAATAATCTCGAGGAGTTGGGGTTGGAAATCGTAAACGTCTTCGATCAAATTAGCCCTAATATGTTGTTAAATGTCAGAAAAATCGATTGATTTATTGTAATATATAATTATCGTGCACAAAAAAGCATATAAATAAAAATATAATCTATTGTTGCTTTTTTAAAATTTTTGTGAGCTATTGGTTTTTTCAATGTATGAAATGTATCCATTTCTGAATTTTTTCTAGTATGTGACTTGAATTGTATCAGTTCACAGTAAGAATTCTAGAGTTTTTTAGATGCGCCTTGGGTTTCATTGCATTGTATACACGCACAGTACGTATTTTTGTGTTGAATGGATGCGCAGTTGGTTGCTTAAGGTTGTATCGTTGCGGAGTGGAGAGCTTAGCTATATAGGTGCGCAGCAAGTAACATTGAGTTCAGTGGATGCGTGTCTTCCAAAATTTATAGAATTATCAGTTTCAAATATTTTTCAATTTTTTAAAAATGTCGAATTTTCAGAAATTTAATTTACTCTCATCAAACAAAAAAATGACATTAAAAATGTAAAATTTTGATTTTAGATGGAAAAACTATGTACACTTACTCCCAGAAGAAAATCTAATGATATTAATTAATTAAATTTTATTGAGAGCATAACAATTATCGAATTGTGGGTCGTAAATATGGAGTATACATAAAACATTCACACGCTTCAAGGCTTTCAAAATCATGAAGTTATCATAACGAATGTTTACCATAAAAGTGGTATCTACTTTTTTTTCAAGAATTATTTTAAAACCACTCAAATCGAACTCAAAATGCAACTCGAATTTTCTATTGCAAATCACAGTGCAGAGGCAAGGCGTGGCATCCCCAAAATGACTCTAATGGCTTTAAGAAAACAAAGGTTATAGTTTTTATTCAAGTTCATGTTTTCGACTTTTGGCTAGTTTTTTCTTAGGATATTCTATGTGGTTTGTATTGGGTATTAGGGAAAACCAGCTATAGTATGTTAAAACCGTTTTTGTGTAGTAGGTATATATTTTTTAAAAAGAACTTCTATCATATACGTAATGCAAATATCAATTAAATTTTTTATCATTTGTGAATGCCTGCATCGAAAGTGTAACAATCTCAGGTAACTATTTTTTCCTTCATTCGTAGGGACAGCGAACATTATCCCAGGTAGAACACTAATATTGAACCAATATTGGTTTAATATTACAAAAACCTTGGCTCAATGTAAAAAACGCAACATTCAACCAATAAAAAATGTGAACATTTTTGTATATAGAATCAATATTGGTTAAGATATATTCAACAAATATTTAAAAATCATATCATTTAATATTTTATTCCAATATATATTATTTGGAATCATATATTGTCCCAATATTTAATGAAAATTTAGCCTCATAGATGGTAAAACTATTTCTTGTAATTTTCATAAAGTACAATTTTTTAATAATAATTATCATTTTAAGAACCTCACTAACAAGATCTAGAAGTGATTGTAGTAAAACCTCCAGCTGAAATATTTAACCTGTGTATGATCGGTACAACTACATCATCTGTAAAATTACTAAATGCATCTTGGGCCTTTGTTAGTGCAGATTAGGTGAGCATCACCATGGTGAATTTCTCTTTGCTATTATTGAATCACATTGCCTGGAGACCCTAAGTCAGGAATTGTACGCTTGTACAAGCATATTGCAAGGAGAGCCATCTATGCAACTTATTGCATCAGCCTAGGCGCAGCATGACAATCCAATATAGATATAAATAGGTTAAATAATATTATTTTAAAGAGAGTTTAATAATATAATCTCAATATGAATATCCCGATATTTTAAAATTAATATTTGTCATTATCAGTCGATGTTTGTTGTGCAATATTACTAAAAAGTTCAATAACAACATAATAACATATACACTTTCCAATATTGGAAAATCAATATTTGTTGGTATTAGAAAATATTCCCTAAACAATATAATATTACACATAGTTGACAAATATGAGTTAAATATGAGTTTCCTAATATTTATTTATTTTTATCAATCGATATATTTTGTACAATATTATCAAAAAATGTAATATATAACGCGAATATAGACTTTTCAATGTTGTGAAATTAATATTAATAGATATTTATCAATATTGTCTGCGTATGGCTGGATTGGAATGTGTTTTTATTTTATTTTATTTAACTTACACCATTCAACAGTATATATGATAATTATAACAATACTAACTAACAATACTCAATAATCAGTAACAAAAGAAATATTAGAAAAGATAATACAAAAAGTGCTAAGAATTAAAAAGTAAGTGCCGCTAAATTATTAGAAATTCGGATATAATAAACGTCGGTACACACTATAGTTTTAGGTTTTTTATCAAGGCCACATTGCAGTTGAACAAATCAAACTTGGTTTGGACAGAGTTATAATTGTAGCAAATTTGATGAAGCGGTGAGAATTTCAGTACATTAATACGGGGTGTTTGGAGATTGAAAGTAGGAGATTGCCGTAATATTACATGGGGAATTGAGAAATTCAACTGGCTGAGAATCTCCTCACTGTCAATGTCATTAGTTATTAGATTGCGTGAGAAAACTAGTTGGGCAATAATACGGCGATTTTCAAGAGCGTCGAAAGAGTGCCTAGACAGTAATTCTTTATGCGGAAATCCAATTGGTGGATATAAATTATCATTCTTGAAGCTGAGATATTTTAAAAAACGTCTCTGAACTCTTTCTATATTTTGCACATGAATATTGTAGTGAGGACACCATATATGGTGGAGGCATATGCGACACGAGGTCTAACAAGGGCGCAGTATAATAACTTGATGGTATTAATATCATTAAATTCGCGTGTATTCCGTATCACAAAGCCAAGAGATCTGAAGGAATTTATTACTATATCATTTATATGGTCTGTAAAGGATAGGTTAGAATAAAAAATTACGCCAAGGTCACGTATAGTGTTAGGTCTATGCAGGGAAACTTCATCAATGGTATAGTCATATTTTATAACATTGTGTTTCAGAGAGAAGGACATTACGTTGCATTTGGAAGGATTTAGAGGCAGACTGTTTGATGTACACCAGTTATTAATTTTGCTTAATGCTAATTGTAGCTTATTACAGTCATCAGAGCACTTAATAGCAGTGTATATTTTCATATCATCCGCGTATAGTAAACAATTTGCTTCCACCTCATTTATGATATCATTAATGTATATATTAAATAATAATGGTCCCAGTATAGATCCTTGAGGGACCCCAGAGGTGACAGATATCTCAGTAGATTGTTGGCCGCAACATTGTACAAACTGTTTTCTGTCTTCAAGGTAAGATTTGAAAAAATATAGCAGATTTTTTGACAAGCCAAAAAGATCTAATTTGTTAAGCAAAATACCATGATTGAGTCTATCGAATGCCTTCGAGAAATCAGTGTATATAACGTCCACCTGCAGACCGGTGTCAAATGTATCAGCTATGAATTGCGTTATACAGAATAAGTTCGTAGTTGTGGATCTTCCCTTCATGAAACCGTGTTCTTTAGGTGTGATTTTGTTTTTTAAATGAAAAAAGAGGAAATCATGGAGAAGCATTTCAAGACACTTAGAAAAGTTATTGATAATAGTAATGGGTCTATGATTTTCATTTTGGTTTTTCCCTCCTTTCTTGTATACAGGTATTACTTTAGAGAACTTCCAAGAAGAGAGATATGTAGATATGTAACATAGTAACATAGGCACACCGATATTTTAATACCAGTGTATATTAATATTAGTTCAATATTTTTGTTACAATTTCAATGTATATATATATTGATCCAATATTGAACCACGGTCCAGCCAATATTATGTTCTACCTGGGATTGGTTTATATGTTATCAAGTGTTTGTTTCAAAGCATTAAATATTCAAACGTGGTAACATGTGTCGCCAACCTAGGCTGCTTTCGCTGTTAAAACGGAAGTCAGGCGCCTAGATAGATAGATAGATGGTTTTTAATATAGTACTGGGAATTACCGCGAAACTTGCTACTTCCTCAAATAGCCTTCGGCTATAAATTACCAACCAAATCTATTAATTATTTGTTCATAAAGTATGGCGTTCATTTAAATAAATATCTACCTTCTTATTAATTTGTTGCCATCAATTTCATAGAAATTAACTGAATACGTACTTACTGTCTTGTTCTTGTTTGACTTTGAGGAATTATCTATATAAAAAATAGATGAGAATTAAAATCGAAATTAAAATAAAATATATGTGCCAGTGCACATGGAAAGAGCGCACTAACAAACGGTTTCCGGAAACGGATTCACTAATAATTTTTGAATTTTCCACAAACTGTACACAGTTGAAGTTCGTGGCATAAAACCTGATTCTTCTTATAAACCCTTTTTTAACAGATGTGTTGGGTCTCCAGTACTTCATTGCACAGGCTTTGATCCAATAATTGTTTTCCTCCTGTTAATGTTCACGTTTGGTGATGTTCCTTTAGTTTTATTTTTGTTAGCAGTTGAAGTATTTGAATAGTTATGTCCATTCTCAGCTTACTTATTTGTTGTTTACTTGTCTATTCCAAATGCAGTAATATTTCTTCTAGTTCTGTTCATTATATACATGTATATATTTATTCTCTTTTCTTGGATGTCTGAAAGTTAAGTTGTCGTTTGCTTACTGATGCTTCGATCTTTTTGCTGAATGTCCTCCATTTTTCTGAGTTCCTTTCTTCCTCCAGTTTTTTAAAATTCAATACTACCGTGTGTACTTTCTCGTATGCATAATGTATTTTTTTATATAAACATATGTACTTACACACATACATGTATATAAACATACATTTACACTTATATATTATTTTTCTAAGATGTCTAAAAGTTTGATTTGTTGATTTTCTATTGGAAGTGTTTGTTAACAAATTAGGTTAAATACTACTTTAATAGTTATTGGTCAATGGAAAATTAAAGTCTGCAATAGCTAGCATTACATTAATTGCAGTATAACTTATGTTTCTAATTTGATTATTATATATTTTGAATTATAAATGCGTTAGGAAAATTTGTTGATATATCTGACTGGACAATAGAAAAATTACTCGTGAAAATTTCTGGCATGCCGATTCGTAAAAATGTTTTATTTCCAGAACTTCCAAATGTTAATTTCCACCACATTTTAGAAAATGATGCTTTAATGGGATTTCATTTGATTAACGATGTATCGAGAGGCATGATTATATTCTGAAAACGAGTTCAAGTAAATTCATAATTAGCAGAGACCTTGAAATTACCAAAATGTGGCTAAATTGCATTTCAAAAGAATATACATTAATATCTTGGTGTGATCAAAATTTGTTGTAAGAATCAATTTTTGTTAGTTGCATGGAGCTGAAGACAAATTATTCTACATTCCATGTAGTCTCGCTGCGAGAGGATTTTCCCTTTCCGACTTTTCCGGAAAATTGTATATTTCGAACGACTAGCGCAGAATATCCTGCTCCCTGCTTGCAGAGATGGGCGTGCCGGGCGTCGGCACCGTCTCTATGGGTACGGCGATCGCGGCGTCTGTTGCCCGGGCAACCACCCCGGCTGGTCTCATTTCAATCAACCGCCGCCAGAGCATTTCGCGGCAATAGATTGTTTTTGGTCCTCGGGCTGGAGCCCCGCTGGGCCGCCTCGATGTTTTGACAGCCATGGTGACTTCCTTTGAGATCTTTTCTTTAAACAAGATTTGTAGAAGGAATAGAATGAAAATATACGAACGATAATTGTTGAAGAAGGAAAAGGATAGCCCTCAATTTAATACATTTTACTTTCGAAATATATAGAACTATTACAAATAATAATGATTTATTAGCCAGAAATAGATACAAATTTGTACATGCGGCAAGTCAAAAAATAGTCTCGATAAAATATATACAGGGAGGTGTATATATCCGGATATCCGTTATTGTACGTGCAAAAATAGTAAATTTTCTTATAAATTTTTTCAGCAAATAATTTCTAAGGGAGCTACGGCCCTCTGAAGATGGCGCCTAAATGTAGGTTTATAATAATTATCTCGGAACTATTTTGATACAATTTTATGAAACTTGGTTCACGATTTTGCATTATTGAGGCTTATTTTTGTAAAGCACTAACCAAAATTAATTTCATCCATAGGCGAATAAACAAGAGGTAGTTACCTTTTTTTATTTTGTTTTGTTAGCATTTATCGTTTCTTACTTATAATTAATATGATTCCTCATATCACATAAAAAGACCCTCTTGATAATTAACCATACTTCAAACCGTTTTCGAGGTAAAGAGGTTTGAAAGAAGTATTGAGGATTCGTTTGATAATGCGCGCTATGGTTTGTCGTAGTAGGCTGATGAAGAAATGGTCCACTAAGTTGACCTCGATCACCGGATTTAAATCCTATTGAGTATTTTGTAATTTGTATGGGATCATATAAAAGATTTGGTACACTTTAATGTTTCTGTTAGTGAGGACGACATGCGAGCAGACATAGCGGTATTTAAAACAATAAACAATCACTTGGGAGACGGCGCAAAGAACCACGAATAATATTGTTCACCATATTGAGACATGAATCGAGCAAGCAGCTTTCATAGTTTTTTTTAACTTGAGATTGTTTCTTTAGTTATAATTCATTAAACATGTTTACACAAACAAAAACTTTTTGGTCATCATTGAATTAGGTTTTTCATTAAAAGAATCCTTTAGAAGGCATTTCCAAATATATGTTTATAAGAAGTTTTACGATTTTTGCACACTAACAACTAATCGCTGGTAAATCAGTTTTTCATTGACAAAAAAGATGGAACATACTTTTGTTTGTTAATGTTGTTTATAACCAAACGAATCTTCAATTTTTTGTTTAAACCGCTTTTTCTCGAAAACGATTTGTAGTGCGTTAATTACTAAGAGGGCATTTTTATGCAATATTAGACGAGGAATCATAATTAAGTCTTAAAAAATTGATAATGGCCAATTAAAAAAAAATGAAAAAATGATAATTAGCCCTCGTTTTTCTGCCTATGGATAAAAATAAATTTTTGTTAACATTGCACAGAAATAATCTTCGATACTGCTAAATCGTAAACCAAATTTCATAAAGTTCATAACCTGCATTTAGGCGCAATTGCCTGGTCGATAGCCGCGTGGGTTAAGGCGCGAGGTGGCAATCGCGAATAATCACACGGGCATCGCACCACCGATTTCGAATCCTGGCACAGGCACTGTCGAAGGAAATGGTTGTATGTCCGCGTTTTTTCAATGTGTAACCCCCTTCCGCACAAGACCCTGGCTTCTGGAATTGGGGTTTGTCTAATTTCTGTGGTGTTTATTATTATTATTATTATTAATTTTCAGAGGGCGCTTATGAGGCATTTTCCGAGAAAAGTTTATAGGGAGTTTCCTTACTATTTTTGCACATAGAATCAGCACTTAAAGGGGAAGCAGTTATTTTAGGACTCGTTTTAGGACACCTTGTATAAGTGTTATATAATACCTTTCACTCATCACAGCCAGAAAAAATTTCAAAATTTCCAAAACAATTCATTCTTCAAGCACACGCCGTCAAACTACTAAAAAACGTTATTCAGACACTTACAGGACCCCGCACAAACTAATGGAAAAAAGAATCTGTTGAATTGGCTGAAGTTTGGCAGATAGATAGTTTTCAGCATGCTGATCAAAAGTCTCAATGGATCCAAAATCCGGCTATGCATAGTTTTCAAGATATCAGGCCTCAAAGTGGGTCTTTAAGAGTTTTCCGAAGAGGGACAACTGAATAACTCTCACAAGTCAACATTTCATTTTAATAATATCACCATACTAAGTGAGGGTATACAAGGGTTTGTGGGGTCGCTGAATCCGATTATGTTATTTTCGCTTGTCCATACACAAGGTCACTCAGAGGTCGTTTTATGATCGATTCAAAATCCAATCGAGAAAAAGTGCCTTCATGTTCACATGTTTGTGCGTGTGTGCCTTTTAATTTCCGCTCTTACGTATGGAAAAAAATGTCTGTGCTCCCAGGGCCTCTAGCTCAACGCTCCATTCACACTTTTTTTATTTTTCAAAACTAGGGAGCTCCCGCGCGTGTTCAATACACACAAACACATGTATATAAAAATAGATCAAATTAGTCATCCTTGCTCCCTTATGTTGGACACAACATAGACTGATATTGAATTGTTTGTGAATAAGTTTTCGTTTCATTAATTTGTAGAAAGATCTGAAGTAATTTTTGCCCGAAAAGATTATTATATAGTTCAAGTAGGAAAATCCTGAGATAAGAAACCCAAGAAAAACTTTACAACCTCATTAAAATACCGGTACTCTTTTTTAGCGCTGTTCGCAAATTGACTGACTTACTTACCTTTATAGGTTTTTAATGTCATGCTTGGCGCCATGGCCTGCGGCGATAATAATTATGTGTAAAGTTTTTGTTTAGTTTTTATTTGTCTCAGGAAGTCCTTACTTGGACTATACTTGCACAGTTACATTGAATCCACACTCCTCCATCTCTCGCAAAAAAATGTGGTACTCCGCTTAGTGACTTGTCCTATCCTTATTTCAATTCAAATCGTCGATTCATAAAAAAGAACCTTTCGAAATTTCAATGGCATATGACTTTTTTGGTGGAAGAGATCAATTAAAAAACTTACCTGGATGCCTCAGAGAATTCTCAAAAACTTTTATAGTCAAAATCAACATGCTGTATTACTGAAGTGCAGTGGTAAAACTTCACTTCAGCTCTCAAAATTTCTTCAGGAATTATCTCCGAAATTAGGATTATTAGAGCTTGAAAATCTGCTACAGAATACGCTGTGAAAAGGCGGTAATCTATTAATGGCTTTGCAGCGTTTCGCTAGATGCTTTCATCAAACCGATCTAAGTAAAAGAAAAACTTGATAATAAATATACTTCGCAGCTTGTTTTGCTAGAGCACTCTGCTCTCAACAAGGCGTGCTCCATTTGCCTAGTTTTTATAAAAACAACATCGCCTCCATTTATCGATTGACCAGATCGATAACCATAAAAAACGTCTCTTCTTCCCCTCACGCAAACACCGTAACATTTTACAGCAGGCGTTTATTTTATTTTTTTACATAATTCTCTACGAGGTTATGCGGAAGTAGTTCAACGTTTCGCCGGTAATCACTTACTTAACTGTAGCAGATAAATAAAGTGAGCTAGCGTACGGACATATTGCAAAACAACTGACCTACATCAAAGCATTAACTAATGCATTTTGTTCTCGTTCTAACCATCGGCATCGTTTAGTAGTAGTAGTATTACGATAGTGGGCTTCGTTGATATTCACGCTGCATGCGCATACGGTATTTCTTATCGTACAAAACGCTGAATTTAGTTGTAAAAAGGAGCTATGAAGGACGAAGGTGGTTGTCTATTTCAAGGAAAATAATGAAATAAACCAACAATTGTAATTGATGGTAATATGGCCAACTATAGAGTAAGAAATAATCATTATTTTTCGGTTCGGTTAAAGTATTACTTATCCTCTTATCCTGGTAAAAACTAGGTTGATAATGATAATGCTTGACACCTTCGCAATAGTCCTGTACTAGTAATTAATGTACAGTGTAATTCCAAACTTCGACATTCAAAAAGACACAAAATTGAGATAGATGTGGAGTCGAAAGTATGTCCTAATGGATACAAATTTACTAGGGTGTCTGCAAGTGACGTCGCGTTTTTCAAGTTTAAGTTTAATTTTAAATAGATTCTGAATTCCACAAATTGTTCATTTTGCACAGCGTGTAAAATGTATACGAACTTAATTGAAACCGTATAAAAACTAAAAGCCGACAAAAACAGTCGGCATCTCTTTATTGTACACGGGCGGAGGTAAATAGAAATGCTTGTCATAGGAAAATGAAAAGATTTTCGGGCGTTATTATATTATTCTCTGTTTCAAATGGCCTCCAGAAAGCCATGGTAAATTAGTAAATAATTAAAATATTTCACCTTTTATATAGTAGTAAATATTTATGAATATGAACAATAACTAACTAAACTCCTACGCTTAATATTATAATAGGTATTTATGCACTGCACTGACACATTGACAGCACAACTCATCGACCTCTGCTAGTAGGCCTGTCCGTTTTATTATCTTTAAACCAGTGCAGTCGTAGATGGTTCATTCAGGCTGATTACATTGCCAGTCTCGGACTCGCCTGCACAGTTTCAACTACCGTTCGAATCTCGATACCATTGCTAAATATATAGGACGAAATATCAAGTTCAGTGCGCACGGTCCTGTGCTTTAACACTGACCAGTTTCAATTTTGCCCGAATAAAGTATACATTATCAGGTATAGATAACTAGTCATTTTTGCACAATTTGCTAATTTGAAATCTTCAAGCCGTACGATTTATTCTGTCAAGTGCTATGTATTTTACACAATGTACTCCCGTTAAAACGTGTTATTTAAAATTCATGAAATGTAATTATAAAGCTAACAATTTTCATCGTATATCGCCTACAGCTTCTTCTTTGTTGGTCCTGGTGCCCTGGAGTACATAAGAGACGCTTGTAAAATATTTACAGTGATTGTCGAAGAGAGATTTATGTTTATATTAAATTAGGAAGCCGATACGACCTCTTGTTTACCCTGTCAGGTTAGTCTTAAGGTAGTAACTTGGAAATCAAGTCTCTGCAGTTAGTCACTGCAAATGCTTTTGAAAATTTGTGCAAAATCTGTGATACAGTTGCTCAAAAATAATTGTAAATAGAGTATTACCAAAATATAAAATTTGAGAGTTCCATTAACAATACCTGTTGAGCAAAAATTTGATTGAATTTCTTCAGTTTCTTACATCACGTTTCCAACAAAATTTTGGTAATGTATAGTCGAGCTCAAATTTACGCCGGACTCAAAAAAGGCAACAAAAACTTTACGATATCATTATTATCGCCGTTGGACCATTCGGTATGGTTTCATCAAACAAGCTGACGCACAAAAACCTACAAAGGTAAGCGAGTCCATTTGCGAACGAAATAATACAGAGCCGTACTTAAAATTCGTATGTATTAGAATGTACATATTAATAATACTAGACCGTAATGCGCTGTTAAAATTGAAGGACTGAGTTGCTGATCTAAATATTTCAAGTGCGTACCGGGGCGCAATTACTTTTTCGACTGGTTTAACGGTATTTGAATGAGATTATAAAGTTTTTATTGTCTTTTTTGAGTGCATCGTAAATCTGAGCTCGACTAGGCAAGAATTAGGTAAAATAGAAATGTATATAACTCAACAGCGATGTGCCTTAGAGTTACAATTGTTTTAAAAATACAACAAGAACTTGTGCCATAACATTGTGCGTGCAAAATGTCATAAAATGATTTCTCTCTGGATACCTGATGTTAATTAATTAATTTAATGGCGACAAATACATATTTAGATGCGTATTTTATAATGGCGTCGTAATTTATTTGTCGTGCCAACTTTTTTTGCTATGGATATGGCCTTCAAGTCTAAGGATATCGTAAGCTGCGTATATGATATCATATCGACCATGCTTGCCGAGTAGTACTCCGTATTCCTTCTCCTTCAAAATGTTTCTCTTGGCAAATGTTCAAAACTTGATGATCTATCTCATCATCTATCTAACGAAGAGAAGGATATTGCGCTTAATAGACAAGTTTTGTTCTTTTCTTTTTCGTTTTTTTGCTGATTGCTCGAGTTAAATATGAAACCGAACCTCTTTTAGTTGGCTTTAGAAAAACAAAAGATAATAATAATTTATATTATATTTAGTTTACGTACACGTCCCTTCAGAACTTAAAAGGGGAATGAACCCAAATTAATACAAAAATTATTATTAATCAACGCTCGTTTTCTAAGTTAAATATAAACAAAAATATCTAAATATAAACATAGTTAACACATGATATATGGATCGCTCGAGGTCTGCTTGACCGTCAAGGGTAGACGTGGATCACACTGGTTAGGGGGTATCTGATACCAATAATGGTGGTCTACTTATTATCCTTTTTGATTACCAGAACTCGATTTTGTTCCAAGGTTTTGACGGACTTAATTCATCTGTTCCAGTATAGCAATGTACTTACTTTTTCTTTCGCTCGCGCGATGACGAATAGTTCCAGAGCGATTTATTATTAACCACTCCCCTCTTCCCGCAGGGTCAGTGACGGTGGATTGTGCTGCCTTTTGACATCAGGACGACAATCTTGACCTAGTAGTTTGATCACAGTACAGCGTATTCAGGAGGTTTCTGTACTTAGTCAGTTTTTCCTCTTTCAAGGTGGTGTGGATCTCGGTAGGTGCCGAAAACTCGATGGCAAAGGGTGCCAAGGGGCGGCCGAATTAGTTCCATCAGGAGTTCCACAAGTTCCACCTTTGTTTACATTATAGATGTATAATGTACCGTAATTCAAATATTTGTACTATTTCAGTCATTGTCCTTCTTTTCAGGGAAGCTAGATATTGTGAATGTCTGAGATTAGGAAAATAGGTTTCCTTTAAATGATGATAAATATTGATTAATTAGTTAAATACTTTTTTATAAATTATATCCTTGGCAACATCCCATTTGCGCTCATGATCTTGACTTTCTTTTGACAAACATTTGTATGCCATCTTATAACTATAAGCTAGTAAGACATGTATTTATAGCGAGAAATTCTTGTGGTTGTAATAGGCTGCAATATATCTTGTATCCGGCAATAATCTTGATCTTGAAAGTTACAATTTATAATATTATGTATAATATAAACACGTTTGTTGGATTATTTTCAATAATCTGTTATTAATATTATTATAATGACAATATTCAGTTTATACAACAGAAATACACCATTATAAATTAGTTACATAAAGGTGGATTTTTAAAATTACAAAACAGTTAATGGAATGTATTTTACTCTAATTCCAGTCTAAGATGTCTTTATGAAATGTTTCATACAAATGTGTATATAATTGTGACGGGTAATGCTAGTTACGACTTCCTGAGGAAAACCGGTATATAATTTAATGGCTAGCTAGAAGAATATTGCTTTTGTAATTAAAATAGTAAAAAGGAGAACTTTTAGGTATTGTTAACCGTATAGAGAGCCATTCGAAAAATATATCATTGATGAAATGAAAAATAAAAAACCGTCAAATAACAATACTTGGCTACCAGCTTACCACTCTGAGTAGTGTGAATTAACCTCATCAAATTGATATAGATTCAGGTAAAAGCTGAAATAGGCCGAAACAGTACATTATTTAAATTAAAAGACTTTCAAGTCCTTCTGAAAATTTTTTAAAAACTCACGACTACGGATAATGGACAAAGCGTAAAACAGCGAAAATGTGGAAACCTGACAATCTTCTTGACCTAACGGTAAAAAGATGGAAATTTCCGAATCGCAAATAATAATAACAACAATAATGATTGATTTTATTGGCCGATAACCAAATTCAAAGTAATTATAAAATAATTAAAAAATTAATAGTGGATCTATCAAAGAGCAGAGTTCGCTGTTACTCAGAGTAAGAGGAACTACGCTCTTCCACTCAAGGTTAGTTAGGCAAAATGGCCAAACAATAATCAGTTGTTTTATATGGAGTAAAAGTGACATTTTTTTGTGTTGGTGATGTACTTGACGAACAATCGAAACGAGTCTGGAAAGAACAGCCCAGACACAAAAAAATCACTTTACTTCGCATATAACATGCTATTTTTTCTTCAATCGTCGAATATGACGACTTTCTTTTCTTTAACTCATAATGTAGTATTTATGAATGAATAATATTTGTCCTCAAACCTTGCATCCTTTTTTAACACCTTCCTGACATAGTCAATTGATGAAATTTTGCAGAATTACTAAAATCGGATGACAATACAGTATTCCACCGTTACTTTTTCAAATATCCGTACGTAGGGGGCGCGGGGGTGAAAATGGATTAAATATACTATCCAGCCGGCACCTCCAGCAAAACGTAAAATACAAAAGGTTTTCCGCTTGATCAGAGACTTCTACGTCCGTTTTTACAAATGGTACGATATTAGTTCCGATGACATAATGTAATGTCGCAATTTGTTTCTACACGTTATAAATAATTAAAGTATGACAAAAGTAGAAAATAAAAATATATATTTTTAACGTTCTGGCGGAGTTTAGCATTAGCTATTCCATCACTCAACCAGGACACATACACATAGACAATTATACAATGACCTTCCAAAATTTAGAAAAGTTGCAAAAATTTGGACGTTTTATACAATTTTAAAGCTATAACTCGTGCATTATTAATCCGTTTAGCATATTATTCAGAAGAATATGATCAATGGGTTTGAGAAATGATTTTTTCTCTAAAAGTCAACTTTGAGGTCAAATTTTGCACTAGTAACTAAATAAAAATCGTTAATATTGTTTTTATCTGTCACAGAAAATTTTTGAAATTCAAGTGTTTCATTAGCTTTTCCAAATTTTTAAAAATTGTCTTTTAAGTGAGAAATCGTATTCGTATTAATCGTGACGACTTATTGCAATCAAGTGTCGGCTTATATATTTTGTTAAATATATACTTAGTCCGAGTTTGTCGCCAACTTGATTGCAATAAGCCCTCACCAGATGGAGCCATTCGCAAGTTGCGGACTAGGGTGGAGTGAAAAATCCGACATTTTAGTTTCTGAACGCCTATATGCGGAAAAGTGGTGAACTACGTGATATTAATTCCCTGCAAAATCTGGAATCTATTGGACGACGTTTAGCGGTGCCCCACCACTTCCAAAATTTGTCGCCGACAGCCAGAAACAAAGCCAATTCAATTCGTTCTCCAGCGACTGTCGTTAGGTGAGAGTGCGTTAAGCTGCCGATATTCATTTGAAAATAGTTTTACAAACGCGTAATTGTATCTCGGTTACCTTGGTTGTTATTTAGTGAATTTTGATATTCAAGTTTTTTTGTGAAATATGCCAAAAACTATAAAAGATATTGACTGTCCTGTATTTGGGGCTCCTTCCGTGTTTAGTAAAAATACGTTACCTTCATATGCGGGTGTGATGAAAAACTATGCATATATACGTCAAACCTTAATTGATTCAGCTCAAAATAAGGCAGAACCGACCTTAGGGAAACATTGCAGAGATTTTGATTGCAGAGCTGAAACTTGTTTGGTCTAAGGCGTCTATTCCCGTGGTGACAGATCAACAAATTTTACATATAATAATACAATATCACGGAAAACTGAGAAACTTTAAAAAATCTCTAAAATCCCGATTGAATGATACTCTTAGACAAAAAGTGAAAGAATTTAGAGAAATTGCAGAAACAAAACTTTTCGATATTTCATCCTGCAAGTGCGCGAACTCTTCATTGTGTAAGTGTAAAGACAAAGTACCAATTAGAGAAAGAAAATTTCTAGTAGACCAGAGAACTGAGAGAAAAATGTTTATTGGCACAATTGATCCGGTAGCTACGCGAAACATTGAGCGATCAATACATCGGAGAGCCTTGGAAATAAGATCGCTACCTTCAACTTCTACTTCCAATGTGCTGGATGTGGATATGGAACTGTCAGATGGTGAAGAGACAGATGATATTGATGACAGTTCTAATACAAAGCAGGAGGCTAGCCCAAAATTACAATGCCAACGATCTATACAAATGCGCATTAACTTACCAAGTCTCGCACAAGCGTGCGATCGCACAGGTGTTTCTGATAGATCCGCTGCTATTATTGCGTCTGCTGTATTAAAAGATATTGGACTGGTAACCATAGAAGAATCTTGTAAAATAATTGATAGAAGTAAGATAAGAAGAGAGAGAAAAAGAATACGAAACATTTTAAAAACCAAGCCAAGACAAGGATTTTTTACAAGCCATTTATTTCGACGGACGAAAAGGTAATACCCCTCGTTCAGCGTTTAATTGGTAATAAAAATCACAGAACTATAGTTAGCGAAGAACATATTGTGATTGTTTCAGAACCTGGATCTAAATATTTTGGATATATCACTGTTCCATGTGGCACAGCAAAAGCAATTTCCGAAAATTTAATACAGTTTCTGCAGCAACATATGGATTTGACGAACTTAGTGCATATTGGAAGGCCACTACAGTGGTTCATTTGTATGTTGCACGCAAATGAATTACCTTTGCGTCACTTAATGAAACATTTAGATGGGAATTTATACCAGTCACAAAGCTTCACAAGATTACAACAGAACTTCCCAATATTGACTTACAAATGTTAATTAAGCACAGACCAAAAATATTTGTATAACATGAGTTTGTCTATATCGAGGGGTAACATATCGGAGGATTTGGCCAACACAAAACCTGGGAAAATGGCTCACTCGAGGTGGTTAACTACTGCAAATAGAGTGTGGCGTCTGATGCGGCAACTTCAAATCCTTCTGAACATTTGCAGTGTTTAACAGAATACATTTTGAAGGTTTATGCTCCAACATGGTTTTCAATTAAAGTGCATTCTGAACTTAAATATGGTCCACAACATTTATTCAAACTAATTCAGCCATATGCCATGTCATTTGAGACAAATTCTTGACTATTCAAGTTATTGGATATTTTGCACATCCAGAGAATATTTTGATAGCAATGCTTGCTGATTCGCGCGTTAACATCCGAAAATTGGGGTTGAGGCGGATTCTAAAATCTAAAGATCATATTCTTGAGACGGAAATAGGAAAGTTCAAAATACCACAAATTAATTTTGAAGCCAATGAATACTATGAGCTAATAAACTGGCAATCAGTTGTTGTTACTGAGCCACCAATCACTAAAAAATTTTCTACAGATGTACTTAAGGAAATGATTGCTAATGTTCCAGACCAAATGTCACTTTTGAATGTCCCTTGTCATTCCCAGGCTGTATAGAGATGTGTGAAATTAGTTACAGAAGCCAGTATAGGTAAGGAGGGTGGGTGGGTGGAATTCGACATGCAGCCACCTCCACGTGATGAGTTCTGGATTGTTTTATATTAAAACAAACAAAGAGCTGCATAAATCATAAGTTTTTATAGTTTCATTTATTTAGAAAAAAGTCATACATTTGAAGATCCTGGGGCACCGGAAAACGTAATCGTATGAGGCTCAGTTTTCTCACAGCAAATTGACCCTACATGTAGCCACTTTTCCACATATAGGAAAAATCAAATTCGACAAACAAAATTTTTTTGCCATTTTCGCTCCACCCTATTGCGGACACCTCGTGTCTGTAATTTGATGACTATAGAAGGCCAGTGAAGTGATGTTGTGCATTTGCTTGTGTCGTACTGATGAGAGCTAACAAGCTAGAAACTAGTCTGCGACTGGCGATGCACAACAGCACTGCACTGGAAATCTGCCTGCTGGGGGCTCATTGCAATCAGATTTTATTTTGCGTTTTCCGATTGAAGACATAATATGTCGCAAGTTATAGGACCCCCATTATTTGCAATTGATTTGAAAACGCACATTATGCACCTTGATTGGTGGCAATGAATAGATTTCCTTTCATAGGAAATAGTGGAATACTGGACCGTCGTAGTAGGTATATTTTTACTTTACTACACTTTTATTATTTTTGTAAAAATAAAATAAGTGAACACTACAGAAATTGGACAACCCCCAATTCCAGAAGCCAGAGGCTTGTGCGGAAGAGGGTTACACATTGAGAAACGCGGACATACCACCATATTCTCCGACAGCGCCAGTGCCGAAGCCTGGACTCGAACCCGGTAGCGCGATATCCATTCGATTAATCGCGATTGCCACCTCGCGCCTTAACTAACGCGGCTATCGGCTAGCCCAGAATTATCCATCATATTTCCTTTTACAAATATATTATTAACACATCAGTGTGTTCTTTTGAAAAGTACCAAATTTCGAAATATTTACGATATACTGTCAAAAATAGTGTCTTCGCTCTTGAGATATACAAAAATATTAAAACTGTTCTATTTATGTATTACAAGCTGGGGCCGAGGCTGGGTCAATTGGCATTGTCCTAGGTTGCAACAATCGTTCGGTTCCGAATGCGTGGTAAATAAGAATTAAATTTGGTAAATACAGATGTACCAAAGTTCCGGTATGTCTCAATAAATAAATTAAATGGATGTAAAAAACAACAGCATATTAGTATTTGTGAAATTTGAAAAACACTATGTTTGTCAATTTCTTCGAAGTTGATCGAAATTGGATCATTTCTGGGATCCGGTGATCAACATTAATTGATCTGGTGTATCAAAATACGTGATAAATTACATTATCATATTAATATTTATGAATGTCTCGAAAGAAAATTAAAAAAAATACACTATTTATTACACTACAATGCGAGTAATGTAAGTTGGACCACTTTTGGGAATATGGATCAACGCGGCACGGTTGCCGTATCAAATTACGTCGAAAAAGACACCGATATTAATATATCTGTGTAGCCCAAGACAAAATGCAAAAAACACCGTATTCGACACTCCCTCGTGAATAACTCAAAATTGGACTACTTTTGGGATCCGGCACCAATGCTAGTTGATTTTAGGGGAAAAATATATAGTACACGATCATAAAATATTTCGGGCATCAATAAGGTCAACGGATCTCGCCCTGAGCATCTAGACTAAAATAATAAAATCTAACAGTGAAGAATGCAGATTAATTATTTGTTCGGATAGTTTTAATATGACAAAGACGTCCACGATTGTGGACAGATTTATCTTGAGTGAGATTCAGTAAAGCTATTTAACGAAATTAAAGATAAGATGAATATTCTGCCTATTCCATTGCAGAGAACTGCAGATTGCTTCGATAGCAGAAATTAATGTTATCTGTCAAACCTGTTTGTCTGTTTCCGTGACAAGTGTATTTATGCGACTCCTGTAATAGAGACACTTGGAGATATTTTATCTCTTTCTAATCGGTAAATATTTTCTATTCGATCAAAATGCAAATACAAATTAGAAGACTACATCGTTATCTGATCCGTTGGATGGCTAAGGGGCGATAATTAGTATACAGATTGCATTTTACAGCGTCGCCTGCTAGAGAATTACACCGGTAATTGCCGGCAAAGATTCCACAAATACTGTTTTAATAGAGATGCTAATCCTGACCGGAGATGCCTGTGGAAATGATAATTCAGAATTAGTTAAGTATGTTGCGTGCATTAACATGAATTGTCGTGGAATCGCTTTTTTTAACTGTAATAGTATTTGATAATAATTACAAGTGAAATTTTCAATACAAAATGTGAAATATACAGTATAAATAGTAATTAATTGTATTATAGGTATGTCCAAAGAACATAGCTATGTCCAAAGAACCTATACCTAGCTTACAATTTATATAATCACAGTTCCAAACTTAATTGCTCAATTTGAGTTTTCACTCGACCGAAAATAATTAGCACTTTGCACTTAAATTTAGGTTTCGATTGAAAATTTAGTAAGCAAGTTATAAATAATTTAGATCCTTGGAAATCCACTTTTATTAACATTAATGTACTAATGTAATAAATCTAGAAGTAAAATAGAATTAATTGGGTTAAGAACGAAATTACAATTCGTTTGATTAATTACTTACCTTTTAACTGATGATATCTGTTAGTACAGTCTCCAATGGCAATTGGTACTCCCACAACTTCGAATTATATCTAATCGATTTGAAATTTTTCATAGTCGAAATATTTTGTACGTACGTAATAAAATATAAATGTTTACCTAGGTAAGGTAATCGCTTCCTGGGGTAAAATTAGGGCAACGGCCACAAAAAACGATCTTTTTCAAATACGAAAAGCACGAATGCATTGTTCAAACAAAATTAAAGACTATTAGTAATAATAATAATAATAAGCAGGAGGGTCTGACTTCCATCTATCAAGCAAAGGCTTGAGTAGCGCCACCACTTACTCCAGCTGGGGTGCAAAACCGAACCGGCAGCCCTAGTGCACCCGGGAGGGGAAAGCGTCTTCCCCATTGGTGTCGGTCGTGGGCCTGCTGGGCTAACCACCCACAGGCCGTAAACTTTGATTCCAGCAGGCCGAAGACAGGCCCCCCACGATCGACCCCGTGCGGATAGGGGTCAAGGGCAAGATGGTGTGGTCCAACCGGACAGACCGACCGTAGACAACATTGGCAATGACCAAGGACGCTTTCGGTGGACAGATGAACTGAGGGATGAACTTCTACATTGCTATGAAAGCAGTGAGCTCGCGCGGAGGGGATACATCGCGCGGATGCATGCTCTGTGGTGTGAGAGGCCACCAGAGCATAGCGCCTTCACGTCAAAAAATCTGCGTGACTATGTATCCTACCTTCGTAGTAGGGGCTACGTGAGGGCTGTTTCTGGACCGGTGAATGATGAGGTGGCCGAAGGGCCGCCGCATTCACCGGCTGAGGATGTGGTTCTCCTCGTTCCGCCAACACTAGAGAGCCTCAGTATCAGACGGGGGTTACACCACAAAAAAAAAAACCTCCGGGCCACAAGACCTGGCCAGAGTGGATGAAGAACTTGGTGCAGCGCTACCAGAACGGGCTGACCTCTGGCACATAAATTGTGCCGTGTATGCTGCTGCTCAACGCTTTTCTCGGATGGAGGGGCGAAACACTGCTTCCTCACAGGAGAGGGCGGAGCGGCGCATACAAAAGATGGAAGCCAACATCCGGTCGGCGAGGCAACACGCATCCCGTATCCAATGTGTGATGGGCTATATGGTGGCCAACAGGAGCTCTGTGAAGTTAGCACTACCACTTTAAAATTTTGAAATCGTTTTGGCCTCATCAATTGTAGCTTGTTTGTTGCGAATTTGTTGCGGTGAGAAAAAATTTGTAGCTCTTTATTTTTTAAAAATAACCCATAGTAATGCTAACTTCACAGTGAAGATAGCATTACCACTCACAGTGCTTTAAAATTTTGAAATTGTTTTGGCCTCATCAATTGTAGCTTTTTTGTTGCGAATTTGTTACGGTGAGAAAAAATTTGTAGCTCTTTTTTTTAAAAAAATAACCCATGGTAATGCTAACTTCACAGTGAAGATAGCATTACTACTCACCAGTGCTTTAAAATTTTGAAATCATTTTGGCACCATTAATTGTAGCTTTTTTGTTGCGAATTTGTTGCGGTGAGAAAAAATTTGTAGCCCTTTATTTTTTAAAAATAACCCATGGTAATGCTAACTTCACAGTGAAGATAGCATTACCACTCCCAGAAATAACTTTAAAAAGTGCACATACATTTTCTTATCACAAGAATAATTTGTTGCGAATTTGTTGCTCACGATTAATAGCAAAAAACTAATGAAAACATGTTTTTTTCTGGTAATGCGAACTTGATAATCAAAATCGCTTTTAATAATTAACCCAATAAAACGGGTTTGTCGATTTGGATAAAATAATTCAGAGCGGGCTGAAATTTTGGGAACAGGCATATTTTGTGATAATTTTTAATATATCAAAAGGCCCCACCCGTAGACGCCGGCGGAGGCGAGGGGAGGGAGAAAATAGGTAAAAAAAATCGGTTTTTCGTAAAAAAACTACAAACAAGCAATTTTCGTCACCTTTGAAGCACAAAAAGGTATATTTAATAATATTTTTTCACTTTTTGAAGTATCAGAATAACTTCAGCCCGCTCTGAATTATTTCATCCAAATTTTCCAATTTCATTGGGCTAAATAATTTATAAATAAGAACGATAAAAAAAATTGTTTAAATATTTTTTTAAAAAGGGCCGGAACAAACAGATAGCTTTAAAAAAGTGAGCAATCGCGACTCAACGATTCCGGGTGCATCGTATAGAAAATAAAACACAAAATGTGCAAGGCAAGTAAGGAAGGAAATTTGCAGATAACAGGTTTCAAAAGATTTTGAGAACAAAACGTGGACTACTGTAATTTATATTGAAAAACAGTAGCAGTTTACTCATAAAAACAGGTATTCCATTTTATTTCGTAAACATTTTACTCAAAAATGTTTTCTAAGGAACGAAAAAGCATAAATCGCTAGAATTCTAAGGTTGTCATAAAAAGAGAACATAGTTTATTATGTTGAATCTATATTAGAGAAAGCTTTATTTGCAACGAATTGTTTCTCGATGCAACAAATTCGTACGCGACACGTAACAAAGTCTCGAAATGAAAAACATATCAAAAAATGCATTTGCAACGGTTTTTGCAGGTGGTAGTCTTAGGCTACGCTGGAAATTCAAGATTTCATTAAATTTTGCCAAAAATTTTTTCGCAACAAATTAGGTCTCGGTGCAACAAATTCGTACACCACACGGTACAAATACTCGAAATGAGAAACAGATGGAAAAATGCATTTGCAACAATTTTTGCGGTGGTAGTGTCAGGTTGCGCTGGAAATGCAGCGCATTATCAATTTTTGCGAAAACCAGTTTCGTAACAAATTATTACTCGGCACAACAAATTCGTGCATCACACGCTACAACTCATAGAAGTGAAAAACACATGAAATAATGCATTTACAGCCATTTTTGTAGGTGGTAATGCCAAGTTGTGCAGAAGATTCAACGTTTTTTCGGTTTTTACTGAAAATTTGTTTCGCAATAAATTATGACTCGGCGCAACAAATTTGAACACCACACGCTACAAATCGTCGAAGTGAAAAACACATGAACAAATGCACTTGCAACGGTTTTCGGCAGTGGTAATGCCAGGTCGTACTGAAAATTCAACGTTTTATCGTTTTTTGCGAAAACTTGTTTCGCAACAAATTGTTACTCGGAACAACAAATTCGTAGACCACACGCTACAAATCGTCGAAGTGAAAAACACACAAAATAATGCATTTGCAACGGTTTTTGGCAGTGGTAATGCCAGGTCGTACTGAAAATTCAACGCTTTTTCGGTTTTGCTGAAAATTTGTTTCGCAACAAATTATAACTCGGCACAACAAATTCGTACACCACACGCTACAAATCGTTGAAGTGAAAAACACATGAAAAAATGTATTTACAACAATTTTTGTAGGTGGTAATGCCAAGTTGCGCAGAAAATTCAACGTGTTTTCGGTTTTTGCTGAATATTTGTTTCGCAACAGATTATTATTCGGCGCAACAAATTCTTACATCACACGTTACAAATCCTTGAAGTGAAAAACACACGAAATAATGCATTTGCAATGGTTTTTGGCAGTGGTAATACCAGGTCGTACTGAAAATTCAACGTTTTTTCGGTTTATACTGAAAAGTTGTTTCGCAACAAATTACTACTCGGCACAACAAATTCGTACACCACACACTACAAATCGTCGAAGTGAAAAACACATGAAAAAATGTGTTTAAAACAATTTTTATAGGTGGTAATGCCAAGTTGTGCAGAAAGTTCAACGTATTTTCGGTTTTTGCTGAAAATTTGTTACACAACAAATTATTACTCGGCACAACAAATTCGTACACCGCACGCTACAAATTCTTGAAGTGAAAAACACATGAAAAAATGCATTTTCAACGGTTTTTGGCAGTGGTAATGTCAGGTCGTATTGAAAATTCAACGTTTTTTCGGTTTATACTGAAAAGTTGTTTCGCAATATATTATTATTCGGCACAACAAATTCGTACACCACACGCTACAAATCGTCGGAGTGAAAAACACACGAAATAATGCACTTGTAACGGTTTTTGGCAGTGGTAATGCCAGGTCATACTGAAAATTCAACGTTTTTTCGGTTTTGCTGAAAATTTGTTTCGCAACAAATTATAACTCGGCACAACAAATTCATACACCACACGCTACAAATCGTCGAAGTGAAAAACACATGAAAAAATGTATTTACAACAATTTTTGTAGGTGGTAATGCCAAGTTGTGCAGAAAATTCAACGTTTCTTCGGTTTTTGCTAAAAATTTGTTTCGCAACAAATTATTACTCGGCACAACAAATTCTTACATCACACGCTACAAATCTTTGAAGTGAAAAACACATGAAAAAATGCATTTGCAACGGTTTTTGGCAGTGGTAATGCCAGATCGTACTAAAAATTCAATGTTTTTTCGGTTTATAATGAAAAGTTGTTTCGCAACAAATTATTACTCGACACAACAAATTCGTACACCACACGCTACAAATCGTCGAAGTGAAAAACACATGAAAAAATGTATTTATAACAAATTTTGTAGGTGGTAATGCCAAGTTGTGCAGAAAATTCAACGTTTTTTCGGTTTTTGCTGAAAATTTGTTTCGTAACAAATTATTTCTCGGCACAACAAATTCTTACATCACACGCTACAAATCCTTGAAGTGAAAAACATACGAAATAATGTACTTGCAACGGTTTTTGGCAGTGGCAATGCCAGGTTGTACTGAATATTCAACGTTTATTTGGTTTTTGCTGAAAATTTGTTTCGCAACAAGTTATGACTCGGTGCAACAAATTTGTATACGACACGCAGCAAATTTTCCATGTGAAATGCACTCGAAAAAATGTATTTACAGCGGTTTTTGGCAGTGGTAGTGCCGGGTTGCGTTGAAAATTCCTTAGTTTTATCCATTTATGCAAAGCAAGTATATAAACACGCTTTTATAGGCCTATGGAGTGGGGACTAAGTCAGCCATTATTTGTATCATTCTCAAATGATCGTAACATCGTCTGCAACTTTATTGTACTAGTACAGTAAAGTGCACTTTGTTATCCTTGCTCCATACATTATTTGCCAGCGTAGCCGATTTAATCTCTCCATTTTACCGACACTAGTCTTATGATCCCTATGAATAGTGTCTTCGGGGCAGCCATAGTAAGTTCAAGGCCTCTAGTGGGAGATCTTTAAAGACCTGCCTCGAAAGGCGGGTTCCTGGTTCTCTGCGGGTATCTAGTAGAAAAAAAAATTGTTCACTAAATGTTGCATAAGTAGGTATCAATATTTGCTGAGAAAAACAGCATTAAACAATAGCCATATTTTATTAAATAAAGCATGATTTGATTGAATTCGGGTGTTTTCCTGGTTATCTGCAAGTAGCTTGGTATCCTGGTAAGGCTCCTCATTGTTCCATTAAACAAAGCCCTCATTCAGTGTAAAGGAGGGGAGTGACATGGTAACCTCTTTTGGGCCCGTAATCATTATCCTGAAATTTCTAGTTCTAAATATGCATATGTAAATTGAGACTAAATTTGTTCACGAAGTAATGAAATTCGAAACGTATTATCTTTGTGAAATTAAAGGTGCCATTTAACGTGATAAGAAATCACCTGAATTTTTACAAATGAATTTATATTTCTTGTTCACTTTGCATATTTTCAAGAAGTACGCCAATAGCAACATTCCCATCCTAAGGAAACCCGTACTTTAGTAAACTAACTTGGTACATTCCCGGAACCTATCATGGCTCCCTCAAAGGCCGCCTTGAAGAAACCCTTACACAGAAAAAAACATGGGTAAATTTTTCTTTAACCAATTGTTTTTTTAACATCTTTTTTTTGCTCAATACAGAATCACGCTATTTTCTTTACCTTCTTTCCACAGAAACGTTTTTCATTGATTATAATGTTGATAATACATCGTGTACGATAATTTTATGACCAGAAATTTTAAATGAAAAAAATCGGTAGCTACTGGAAGCGGCTGGAACCTCCCCACCCGGTGGATCTTTGGAGCCGAGGAATGCACGTGACGTATCATCACGGCGCAACGGCTCCGCGCATCGACCGTACCACGCGAAAAGCGACGAAATCGAAAGGGTCCAAGTGTGATATATCGGTTAAATCGGAATTTTAACCGCTTTTCAATGATTTGATTACAAATTGTAAGTAATTATAAAGTAAACAACTTGTTACAAAAACCGAAAAAACGTTGAATTTTCTGCACAACTTGGCATTACCACCTACAAAAATTGTTGTAAATACATTTTTTCATGTGTTTTTCACTTCGACGATTTGTAGCGTGCGGTGTACGAATTTGTTGTGCCGAATAATAATTTGTTGCGTAACAAATTTTCAGCAAAAACCGAAAAAACGTTGAACTTTCTGCACAACTTGGCATTACCACCTACAAAAATTGTTTTAAATACATTTTTTAATGTGTTTTTCACTTCGACGATTTGTAGTGTGTGGTGTACGAATTTGCTCTGCCGAGTAATAATCTGTTGTGAAACAACTTTTCAGTATAAACCGAAAAAACGTTGAATTTTCAGTACGACCTGGTATTACCACTGCCAAAAACCATTGCAAATGCATTATTTCGTGTGTTTTTCACTTCAAAGATTTGTAACGTGTGATGTAAGAATTTGTTGCGCCGAATAATAATCTGTTGCGAAACAAATATTCAGCAAAAACCGAAAACACGTTGAATTTTCTGCGCAACTTGGCATTACCACCTACAAAAATTGTTGTAAATACATTTTTTCATGTGTTTTTCACTTCAACGATTTGTAGCGTGTGGTGTACGAATTTGTTGTGCCGAGTTATAATTTGTTGCGAAACAAATTTTCAGCAAAACCGAAAAAACGTTGAATTTTCAGTACGACCTGGCATTACCACTGCCAAAAACCGTTGCAAATGCATTATTTTGTGTGTTTTTCACTTCGACGATTTGTAGCGTGTGGTCTACGAATTTGTTGTTCCGAGTAACAATTTGTTGCGAAACAAGTTTTCGCAAAAAACGATAAAACGTTGAATTTTCAGTACGACCTGGCATTACCACTGCACAAAACCGTTGCAAATGCATTTGTTCATGTGTTTTTCACTTCGACGATTTATAGCGTGTGGTGTACAAATTTGTTGCGCCGAGTCATAATTTGTTGCGAAACAAATTTTCAGCAGAAACGATAAAACGTTGAATTTTCAGTACAACCTGGCATTACCACTGCCGAAAACCGTTGCAAGTGCATTTGTTCATGTGTTTTTCACTTCGACGATTTGTAGCGTGTGGTGTTCAAATTTGTTGCGCCGAGTCATAATTTGTTGCGAAACAAATTTTCAGTAAAAACCGAAAAAACGTTGAATCTTCTGCACAACTTGGCATTACCACCTACAAAAATGGCTGTAAATGCATTATTTCATGTGTTTTTCACTTCTATGAGTTGTAGCGTGTGATGCACGAATTTGTTGTGCCGAGTAATAATTTGTTACGAAACTGGTTTTCGCAAAAATTGATAATGCGCTGCATTTCCAGCGCAACCTGACACTACCACCGCCAAAAATTGTTGCAAATGCATTTTTCCATCTGTTTCTCATTTCGAGTATTTGTACCGTGTGGTGTACGAATTTGTTGCACCGAGACCTAATTTGTTGCGAAAAAAATTTTGGCAAAATTTAATGAAATCTTGAATTTCCAGCGTAGCCTAAGACTACCATCTGCAAAAACCGTTGCAAATGCATTTTTTGATATGTTTTTCATTTCGAGACTTTGTTACGTGTCGCGTACGAATTTGTTGCATCGAGAAACAATTCGTTGCAAATAAAGCTTTCTCTAATATAGATTCAACATAATAAACTATGTTCTCTTTTTATGACAACCTTAGAATTCTAGCGATTTATGCTTTTTCGTTCCTTAGAAAACATTTTTGAGTAAAATGTTTACGAAATAAAATGGAATACCTGTTTTTATGAGTAAACTGCTACTGTTTTTCAATATAAATTACAGTAGTCCACGTTTTGTTCTCAAAATCTTTTGAAACCTGTTATCTGCAAATTTCCTTCCTTACTTGCCTTGCACATTTTGTGTTTTATTTTCTATACGATGCACCCGGAATCGTTGAGTCGCGATTGCTCACTTTTTTAAAGCTATCTGTTTGTTCCGGCCCTTTTTAAAAAAATATTTAGACAATTTTTTTTATCGTTCTTATTTATAAATTATTTAGCCCAATGAAATTGGAAAATTTGGATGAAATAATTCAGAGCGGGCTGAAGTTATTCTGATACTTCAAAAAGTGAAAAAATATTATTAAATGTACCTTTTTGTACTTCAAAGGTGACGAAAATTACTTGTTTGTAGTTTTTTTACCTATTTTCTCCCTCCCCTCGCCTCCGCCGGCGTCTACGGGTGGGGCCTTTTGATATATTAAAAATTATCACAAAATACGCCTGTTCCCAAAATTTCAGCCCGCTCTGAATTATTTCATCCAAATCGACAAACCTCCCGTTTTATTGGGTTAATTATTAAAAGCGATTTTGATTATCAAGTTCGCATTACCAGAAAAAAACATGTTTTCATTAATTTTTTGCTATTAATCGTGAGCAACAAATTCGCAACAAATTATTCTTGTGATAAGAAAATGTATGTGCACTTTTTAAAGTTATTTCTGGGAGTGGTAATGCTATCTTCACTGTGAAGTTAGCATTACCATGGGTTATTTTTAAAAAATAAAGGGCTACAAATTTTTTCTCACCGCAACAAATTCGCAACAAAAAAGTTACAATTGATGAGGCCAAAACAATTTCAAAATTTTAAAGCACTGTGAGTGGTAATGCTATCTTCACTGTGAAGTTAGCATTACTATGGGTTATTTTTAAAAAATAAAGAGCTACAAATTTTTTCTCACCGCAACAAATTCGCAACAAAAAAGCTACAATTAATGGTGCCAAAACGATTTCAAAATTTTAAAGCACTGGTGAGTAGTAATGCTATCTTCACTGTGAAGTTAGCATTACCATGGGTTATTTTTTAAAAAAAAAGAGCTACAAATTTTTTCTCACCGCAACAAATTCGCAACAAAAAAGTTACAATTGATGAGGCCAAAACAATTTCAAAATTTTAAAGCACTGTGAGTGGTAATGCTATCTTCACTGTGAAGTTAGCATTACTATGGGTTATTTTTAAAAAATAAAGAGCTACAAATTTTTTCTCACCGCAACAAATTCGCAACAAAAAAGCTACAATTGATGAGGCCAAAACGATTTCAAAATTTTAAAGTGGTAGTGCTAACTTCACAGAGCTGCCAACAGGCCGTTTACGCCTAAAGTGCGTCGATTAGCTGCCATCTTAAGACGCGCCCATCACACACTCAATGAGGCAGTGCTGCGAACCACCACTGTCTCGACAGGATACGGATGCTAGTGGCTTGCAAAAAGTTACTAGTGAGGCGGGCGAGACGACTTATGGAAAATAAACTGTTCCGCCAAAAGCCCTCACACCTTTTTCAACCGCCTCCGCGTGTTGTAAACAATTCGCCGACTGCAGATCAGGTGCAGAACTTCTGGAAAACGCTGTACGAGGAGAGGCTTCCACTCAACCGAGATTCTCCTGCCCTTGCTCTAAGAACTTTGCCGTTCCGGTTACAAATATACTTGCCGTTCCGATCCTTCTCTACTCTTTCGGAGTAGTGAAATGGACTAAAGAAGAGCTGCGTCAACTCGATGTAGTAACCCGCAAGAAGATGCATCTCAATAGGAGCTTGCATCCTAAATCGTCCGTTCCACGGTTATATCTCCCACGACATCGGGGAGGCCGTGGACTCTTGAGCTTGGAGAGTCTCCATAGCAGGATGGTTCTGGATGGAGCATGTAAGGTCATCAGGAGTTCGGATCGCCTCCTCTGCATGGTCCGAGACCATGAAAAGCAGAGGTAGGAGCTTTTTCTCTTTAAGGCATCAGGGAGAGCAGCTGATGAACGTGGTCTCATCTTCGACGTCGAGCCGGTAAACCCCGACTCTGTCACCGAGTTGGAACCCGCTCGACTAAAAGCCCACAGTAGAGCTGCAGAACACAACATCCTTCTGCAGCTCCATAAGAATAAGCCATTACACGGAGTCTTCTATAAAAATATAGAAGACCTTGGCTTATCCGAAAGGCTGACCTTCGGATTTTTAAGGTCAGCCGAGCTGAAGTCCGAGACCGAGGGATTCATAATGGTTTTCCAGGATGGTGTATTTAACCACCCTCGTCTATCGAAGTCGTGTCATGGGTATGGAGGTCCCTGATGTCACCTGCAGGGTCTGCCGCTGGGCGCCGGAGACTGAATGCACTTACTGTCGGCTTGTCCGACATACGCAGTCTCGGCCTATATTCACAGATACGACGCATCAGCATTACGAGTGCTTTATTATCATCTAAGGCACTCGTATGGGATAGACGAAAAACCAGTGCTGTTCGTCGTGGGGAATGAGAAATGTCTAATTTATTGGAACTACTCGTTTTCCACCGTCAGGTAAATACAAGCCTTATATAGTACTCCTCGACCACCAACTCAAGACAATGTATGCCGTGGAATTCTCAGCCCCCGCTGAGAACAACATTGTCTTGAAAGAGGAGGAAAAACGGACAAAATATCGAAATTTGCTCTTCGAACTCCGCAGGCTTTATCCAGGTCATTCTGTTAAAATAGTGGTACTGATTATAGGAGCCCTCGGTGGAATGAAACAGACACCTAATTGGTTTAAAAACAGAAACACTAGTCACCACACATTGCTTACGATTAAGGAAATAATTTTCAAAAAAAGCAACTATAACTTTATTAGTATATTTTCTTCTCAACAACAGTTTGTTAGTTGTCACAGCGATTTCCCTTCCTAATCGGCCGCCGCGCCGTACAATACAGACCCGTTTCAGAGAGCTTGCCAGCAGTAGATATATTTAGTATGCGTTTGGAAAATAACATAAAATAACTGTATCCAGAAAATTGGTTATTAAAGTAACAATTTTTCTCCCAACTGAATTAAATCGGAATATTTTCAATTCCCATAGAAAAGAGTACCGCCATCACCATGAATAGACACGCTACTTTTAAAATCTGGGGCATATGGCAAGGCAATAAACCTGCCATTACTGCTGATAAGTTATGACTAGAAGTTAAACGCAGAGTTTTTTATCCGTTATTTGATTTGCAGTAAAAAACACCTACATTCCCTATCCCTATCAAACTCAAAAAATTATCGATGTGTTTTAGAATTTTACTCATAAATTGTTAATTACGCGGATAATGAATTTATCCGTTACTTATGAATCTCACTGTATAGTTAGTTAATATCTTTTTTGAGTCGGATACAGTTTGGAATTATGTAAGATTTTGCAGAAGTTTAAAAATAAGCGATGGTTGTTTAGAGTAGAGTATATATTTTATATAAGTATTTCCAGAAGTCGAATTATTTATTGATACATTTCATTTGCTTTGATATTTCATCGGAAATTAAATCCCTCTAAATACACATTGACCTATAAACCTGGAATTTGCAATCAAATCGACTTATTTCCTTTATTTAAAAAACACATAATTCATCAAGTTTAGGCTGAATTTTTAAACTGCATATTTTAAGTCGCGCAAATTTAATTATGGAAATCGTGAAATTTGCATAGTTAACTCTGGTATTGATTGCAAAGAAATAAAACGACAAACTGGCGTTGTTTGCTGAGATTAAATTTCTCCTTTTTTAAATTATTCTGCGTTGTTCGTAAGATTTCAGATACAAGAACACACACCCTTTGCAGAGTATTTGCAAATTGGATGTAATATTACAGATGGTGAATAATTCTTGATCAAAGCAAGAAAAAGTGAACAATGTTACAATCCCTTGGGGGAGTACCAAAATATGGTAACGAAAAAACATGCAGTGCGACTTTTAAATATTTTCTTTTACACTTCATCTGGAGCAATCGATAATAATTAATTATCATAATCTGTTGTAGTAAAGAGCCAGCCCACGTCACATGTGTAATTTTATGTACCATCAGTCTGATTGTTAGACTATTATTTATTATTATTATTAGCCGTTACTCTAGTCCGAGTATAAAAATGTTACAGTCGATAGATTGTGTACAATAAAAAACAAGTAAAATGTGTAGTCTATTGTAATTCCCATTCATCTACGGTGCACACGACTATGGCTATAGAGGCCAATTCGGGAGAGCACATGTCGACCGCAGTCAGGACAAACATAGACCTGGTTAGGTCTTGGATTCGGCCTTCTTGCAGCAACATTTCCTTGATAGCTGGTCACCCCTCGCCATTCGGTTCTGTCCGCTGCAAGTTGTTCCCATTGCTCGTCTGCAATACCGCAGGATTTTAGATTTTCATGGAGAGCGTCTTTGAACCTCTTTCGTTGACCGCCACGCCTTCTTCTACCGTTAGACTATTACACCCTTATAGTAGGTCAGAAATTGACTAGTCACGTGGTTTAGATCGTGAACATTCGTCTGTCATTTTAAATTTAATGTGACTTCATGACTGTCTTTAATCCATGGAATTGAAGAAAATGTCATGCAGCCATATTGAGTTGGGTTGTTGCAATTTGCGGGATGTTTTTGTTTCAATTTACAAAGTCACGGCTTATAATTTTTAAAATTTGACACGCACATGTGTTTTTTCTAAAGCACTCGGTCCACTTACAAAGGCTAGGGAAATCTTTCAAGTTACGTGTTTCCGTTTTATAGCGTATGGAAATAAAACCCCATCATTTTTGTAACCGTAACTTAATGGAAAAACCATAGGGGAGCCTCGCCTCAAGCCTCGACAGACTTCAGCATGCAGGTAAGTGTATTCAGCTCAAAAGTCACATTGTACATAAGTTGGAGTTCTAACCGGTGAACATTTACCTGCATGTTTGTTGAAGGAATAAAGTTGGTATTTGATTCCAGGGCTCAGTCGAAGTTTGAAGCTATGTTTCACTGTTTTTGCCCTAAGGGACTGCGTCATGCACATCCACGACATATATCCAATTATAACATTGCAAATCACTTATTCTTACATGAAGAAGAGGAATTGATGCAGGAGGGAAATTTTTATAGGTCTGTCGACTTTTTATGATATTGATAATTTCAGAGTAGAAAAAGCGCTCATTATTAAATCCAAATAATTTGACTAAAATCGGTTATTTGCTAATTTCATTTAAAGATGCTTTACCAAAGTCGAAAACAAGTTTTCAGCACAAGACTGCGACCACTTTAAAGCAGTCAAGATTATATTTGACATTTGTAATGTGTTAGGTGATAAAAACCAAATTCAGAAGCATATTGTTACGTGCTTACAATTTTCAGTAAACACTTTGTGGATTCCAAATAACTTGCAACAAGAATTTTCACAAACCACTGATTTATTTAATCACTAAAATTACACTAGTAAATACTTAAAAATCACACAACTAATAATAACTTAATCTAACATGAATTCACTACTTTTAAAACACTATGTACTTTTCTTCCTAAACTTGACAGCTCTTGTCTAACCTAAAAACTGTCTGTCTGTTTGTTTACTTCACTGAACTGAACTGTATTGCCTACTTCACTCAACTGAACTCTTCTTCTACAAACTGTCTCTGTAACCAGAACCACAGATTACCCAGAACTGTACTGGATACTAAACTGAACTGTTCCTTATACTTCACTAAACTGTAATGTTCTGTTCTCCCATCTGCTGGCTTCACCTCTTTATATACCCACTTGGAATGTCCAGAATATCATTGTAGAACTTTCCAGAAGATACTGGAATTCTCTATAATTTTCTTAGGCACTACTAAATGGTGGTTCGCCAATTGGCCCACAGATGGCGCCACCCTTCTGGCCAGGGAGTAATTACAACTCTCCTCTCTGTTAGAGGGCAGCACATAACACTGCCCCCTCCTTAAGCCTGAACGTCCCGGTCAGGCATTTCAGATACCCCAGTATACTTTGCCAATCTGTCCAGGTGCACGATCTTCATCTTGGACTTCTTTCTACGTTGAATCCTATAAACAACGTCGTTGATCCGAGTGATGACAGAATACGGTCCTTCCCAAGGTGAGCGAGGCTTCGAGAATCCTTCTTCACTCCGCTGTGGGTTATACAGCCAAACCGAGTCCCCCACCTTGAATCCTGCTGAACTGGCATTGCGGTCATATCTAACCTTCATTCGATCACCACTCCCTGTAGGTGACCTCTTGGCAGCCACATTCGCACAAACCTTGCAACTGCGACACCAAGCCTCTACATCCTGACAGCTATTTACCCAGTAAAATCGCTCCGTACTCTAGCCAAAGTCTTATTTCTACTAAAGTGCTCTCTGGATATTCCCTCGTGCACTTCCCGAAGTACTTTTGGTACTCGGCACCTGGGTATCAGCAACCGCATGGTAACTTCTTTCCCATCCGCGCTCTCCCATGCTCTCAGTAATAGTCCATCTATAACCCTAAGTGAATGCCATTGCGCCCATAAAGCCTTCAGTCCAACACTTTTACTGGAAACGTCCTTCCATTCCGGGCGGATTCCTTTTTCTTTCGCCTTCAACATTGGTCCAATTTCATCGTCGTTCAGTTGTTCCTCTCTTAGAACTTTCTTTGACCAGTCCTTCGGAACCTCTATCTTAACTGCCTTCACTTCTGCTATATCCTGCTGCTTCTTTACATTCTCGGCATTCACTTCCTTAGGGCTCCTCTGGCGACAGTACCTCTTGACATGCCCCAATTTGCCGCAATTATAACAGCGGATTACTTTTGTCGGACCTCCAGCACTTGGCTGCTGCTTCGGCTCCTGTTTCGGCGGTTGCGGTTCCTGTTTCAGCTCCGGTCGCGAACTTAATTCGTTTAGTAATTGTGCGACCATTTTCTGTATGTCTGTTAACATAACAATCAATCTCATCTTATCAGAGCGAATTTCCTCTTTCTTTGCAGTGTTTACTTCCCCAGGATTCCGTTCTCGACACTGCCGCATCAGTTGTCCTGGTTTGCTGCACTGATAACACCGAATCACCTTCCTTGGCTGTCCATCGCTCTGTTCTCTCTCCTGCTTCCTTGGAGCATCTGGTTTGGTCATCAACTGGCTTATCATTTTGTGCATGTCAGCCATCAAAGATTCCATATTTGATTTTTCTAAACGGTCCTCTTCTTCTACCTTCATGGCTCGTACTCTCGGACGTGCAGTCTCTTTGTAAGCGGCTTCAACCTCGAGGGCAGGGATCAAGGCTTCACTACCAGTCTTATCTCGAGATAATCTAAGGACTCGCCTGATCTCCTCATCTCTTATGCCATCGATGAAAGTACCAACTGTTAATTGTTCCTGGAATTCTTTGGGTGCATCTGGGTAAGCCAGGTATGTCAGTCGCTCAACAGCTGCTTCAAAATCTTGTAAACTTTCCCCAGCCTTTTGTGTGCGTGATTTGAGCTGAGTCCTGTATACTTGGGCGAGGTGCTGGTCGCCATATCTTAGATCTAGTGCAGCTTCCAAAACTTTAAAATCACGTTGCTGCGTCACTGGGATACTCTGAAGCAACTCTGAGGCTTGGCCCCTTAATGCTAGCACCAATGCCATAGCTTTGTCTTCATTACTCCAATTGTTTGCGTATGCCGCTGCCTCAAATTGTCTTTTATAGGTTGACCAAGAAGTTTGACCATCAAAGGAAGGCGGTTGTAATCGAGGACCTGACGATGATAATACCAACTGGCCTCCTTGTTCTCTTAACAGTCGCTTAAGTCGCTCTACCTCTCCTTCAACTGCACGAAATTTTACTTCTATATCGGTAACTTTCCCTTCGACGCCAGTAACTTTTTCTTCGACGCCAGTAACTTTTCCTTTGACTTCAGTTACTTCCTCTTCAACCTTATTTACTTTTCCTTTGACATCGCTTACTCCTTCTTCAAGTGTAGTCACTTTTCCTTCGACGCCAGTCACTTTTTGTTCAATTTTATCTACTTTTTCCTTAACTTCATTGGTGGCTGACAGGATAGCATCTTGTTGCACCTGTATAATTTTTCTCAATTCTTCTTGCCGTCTTCTTTATTTTTCTTCTTCACGTTTCTCTTGTTCTTCTTTTTCTTCTTGTCGTTTTCTTTCTTGTTCTTCCTTTTCTTCTTGACGCCTTCTTTCTTTTTCTTCTTCACGTCTCTCCTGTTCTTCTTTTTCTTTCTGACGTCGTCTTTCTTTTTCTTCTTGACGTCTCTCTTGTTCTTCTTTCTCTTCTTGGCGTCGTTTTTCTTGCTCTTCCTTTTCTTCTTGACGTCGTTTCTCTTGTTCCTCTTTTTCCTCTAGCATCATTTTTCTAAATGCGGCGAACATGTCTTGCATTTGTTTTTCAGCAGCCATGCTTCTTGTTTCCATTCAAAAACTAACAAACAACACTAACAAGTCTTATTTAAAGTCTATATCTGGTATACGTCAAATATGTCCACAAAATCCAGAATAGAATGTTCTATAAATTTTCTCACACTATCACAAATTAGTCTTGTCTAATGTATATATCACTTTCCAGTTAGACTCACTTCACTATCTCCAGTGGTTTCCAAATAGAACACTATGGAACTTCGTCGAATTCTTCAGAAATTCTGTTGCAATTCCGCTTCTGACACCAATTGTTACGTGCTTACAATTTTCAGTAAACACTTTGTGGATTCGAATAACTTGCAACAAGAATTTTCACAAACCACTGATTTATTTAATCACTAAAATTACACTAGTAAATACTTAAAAATCACACAACTAATAATAACTTAATCTAACATGAATTCACTACTTTTAAAACACTATGTACTTTTCTTCCTAAACTTGACAGCTCTTGTCTAACCTAAAAACTGTCTGTCTGTTTGTTTACTTCACTGAACTGAACTGTATTGCCTACTTCACTCAACTGAACTCTTCTTCTACAAACTGTCTCTGTAACCAGAACCACAGATTACCCAGAACTGTACTGGATACTAAACTGAACTGTTCCTTATACTTCACTAAACTGTAATGTTCTGTTCTCCCATCTGCTGGCTTCACCTCTTTATATACCCACTTGGAATGTCCAGAATATCATTGTAGAACTTTCCAGAAGATACTGGAATTCTCTATAATTTTCTTAGGCACTACTAAATGGTGGTTCGCCAGTTGGCCCACAGATGGCGCCACCCTTCTGGCCAGGGAGTAATTACAACTCTCCTCTCTGTTAGAGGGCAGCACATAACAATATTTCCCGTATTACGATTAAGTTTACACCTTTCAAATCGTTATTTTCTCTATAGATACAGATGTACTAGTTATCAATGTATTGTAGTGGTACTGACATTTGGCAATGGAAGACCATTATGATATATTCCACTTAATTTACTTGCTAGTGAAAATGTAAGTATATCTAGTGTTCTAACATGTTTCATATATTCACTCACTAACAGGTTGTGATACCCGTATGCAGCATCGTCCCCATTAAAATGTCCAGTCTTCTGCTGAATTCTTGGCTTCTGACTTTTGTAAAATACCTTTAGATGAAGTTATGGAAATAAGGTGAAACAGCTTATTATTTTACTATAACTATAAATTTCTTTAAAAATGTTTTTACTTAAAAGGCCCTAGCTCGCTCAATATCAGGAGTGAGGAAAAACTGTATTATTGAGACAAAAACAATGTAAAATTTAATTCTATACTACAACAAAAAAATGGGTGACCCTGAGTCCATGCTACATAACAATACAACAATGTCAAAAGCAAATCAAGAGTTCTTTAAAATCTACGGTACTCGAATACGCTGTCAAGTCAACTACTTGGCACTGACAACAATCTTCCGAATACCTACTTGGAGAGTGTATTGTTCGAAAATGGACAAATTAACCCCCAATTCACTAAGGGTTTCCTCACTAGGCAAGGGTCATTACCATAGAAAGTCTTTATTTCGCTGGGATAGTTTCTAGGGTTTACACTTTGATAATACAGTACAGTATACGGACTAATATCGTAAATTAACAGAACTGATCGGGAAAATTTCATAATAAGTATGGCCGACTTGCCGTATCCAGATAAAACTTCTCTCTAAACTGGAACTTATGGGGGTAATATTGATTGACTTGAACATCAAACGAATCTACAAGTAATTTAATATAACACTTGCAATGCTTCTCATCTAAACGACGTTAAAATACCTATACCAATCGGGGCCTCGAATCAAAAAAATGCATAAATCGTAGCTTTAGAGTGTGAGTACAAATAAACCGCACACTATAAGCTTTGTTTGTTTGTACCGATTTAAATATGACATTTTACTAGAGTTTCGCTATTACACGCTAAAAATGGACCGTTACAAAGGGCAGAACAGTTCTTAGTTAAATCACTTTCCTTTAGTTTGTACACAATGAATTAACTCTCTTCGACTCGATCAGTATCATCATATAGAGTCTAGGAACTATTAACCGAGTTTTGTCTTCTGTATCAACTATTCTTCTTCGTCTAAAAATAAATTACATGCAATATTATAACTAATCTAAATTTGTTGAAAATTATCGAAAAATAAACGTCTCTTGTTGATGATAGCAACATAAAATGAAATGAAAAAAATACCAAATACACTATATTATAATCGATTATATTAAACAAACCTATTAGCTGGGTAGTTTTGATTGTCAATCAATTTGGTACTTATTCTTAAGTGCTATGTGTTCAGGTATTTACCAAATTTTGAATTCAGATCTATTATGAATGAGTACAAGACAATTATAGGATCATAACCTGAAATTTAAACTCAATAAATTACATTGTTCTAACAGTCAACTAAACTAGTTTGTGTTCAATTAAAATATGGCCAAAAAAATCTTTAAACGTTGAGCGTGAAATACGCACAAAAATTTATTTAAATTAATTAAAACTTTCCAAGAGCGGTGAAATTCTACAATTCTAATGTAGATCATTCATTATACTATTATTTAGGAATTTTACAAAAGTCTGTTTAAATTGTCACCTTTTTATAAGTCGTATTATTTTTATTATATAAAGAATAAAGTTTGTGGTTTGATCTTCTGTTAAATATAACTAATCTAGGTCCCTTGGTTAACCGCGGGAATTGATTGAAATCTGTATCTGGTGTAGTTTGACAAGAAAAGTGTCTAGTTAATGATTAATTAGCTCATTAGAGCTTTAAAATTTCCAGACACTTTAGAAACGGTAGAAAATGACAGTGTAGCCATGAATAACTGAAATGATCGTTGAGTTTGCGGTAAGTGGTAATCCTCCTGATCGTTCTGATGCAATTAAACGTGCAGGAATATTAATATACGGACATGAAAATGTTGTTTCGGCTATTTTAAGTATAGATACGATTTTAAAGCAAATAACATTTTTTTCTTTGATTAAATCTCAACACCTGGTGTAGTGTTTTCTTTTTTTTAGAACTAAGCAAGTGCTTACTTATAGTCGCATGATTGGACTAGAATTAAGTCTACGATATGTGTAAAATTTTACTATTTTTTTCAGTTAAATCTTTTAAATAATTATTTTGCAGCAAGCGCATAGTAGTTTAAATTTGAGAAATTTGATCTCATGAACCATAGGCGTGCTGCAATCCCGTGATTTAAAAAAAAACTTTATATGCGAGTCCGTCAAAACACAAATTTAAAATATGATATTTCTAAAGCGAAGAACGCGGAATAACAATTGTTTTAGATTTCAAAGCACTTGTCTCGATTGTATGTAACTACGCAAGAGCGAAAAATTTTTACTTTTTCACGTATTTTGCTTTCTCCATTAATACCATAAATGTATGTTTTTTATGCACAAAAGGAAAACTACAGTTTTAGAAAGAAGTATAAATTTTACTGCCAGGAGATATATATCCCTTCTAGAAAGTAATCAAGATGTCTATATTTGACAGTTTTTTTGTAATTTCAATTTAGGTAGTTATGCTAAATTAGCCTGAAAAAATAATGGTGTGTCTCTAGGAATGACTGATAATAAAACAGATATCACTTTTAATTTATTTTTATTTTAATGCTATAGTTATTGCTATAGTAAATGATGGATGGTTAATGAGACAAGTTGCACTGGGTTATAACATTAACAAAAATTAAGAAAGTGGAGAATAAACGGTACGATTAGTAGAAATCCTGGATCAAAGGACAAAGGATATCCTACTTAACAAGAAACTAACTATTAATATTTCGTTATTGCACCATTTCTATTTATAACTTCTATAAGTCTGTTTGGCATACAATTAAATAACCCTATAAAATAATCATTAGTAATAATATTTCCCCATGCATTATTTACTATTTCCAGTAATTCTTCGGCGTTCCGTGGTCTCACGTTTCGTTTTTGGATACTTCTTACGAGTGGTCCCCATACTTCTTCCACAGGGTTAAGATCTGGACTATGACTGGGCCAGTTAAGAACATTGATGTTGTTATCTTGAAGCCAGTTAGTTACGGTATGAGCAGTATGAACGGAACAATTGTCTTGTTGAAATATGAACTCATTATTAGGAAATAATTGTGACACAGAAAGAAGCATAATATTGTCTAAAATCCTAATATACATTTCACTATTAAATCGTTCCTCAATATGCCACAAAACACCAGGACCACGTGCTGATATCCAAGCCCACATATTGACGGAAAATATACCACTTTTATCATTGTTAGATATATATTTCTCATCGAATCGAATATTCGGAGGGCGGTAAACACGAATACGACCGCTGTGTGTTGACTGGAAAGTTTTTTCGTCTGTAAAGATTACATTGTTCCAAAAATTTACTACATCATGCGCTAAAAATTCAAGCGCAAATTCTACTCGAGCTTCTTTATGTTCAGGTTTAAGTAAGTATTTCTGTGCTGCTGCGTGACAGCGTAGCTCCGATTCTCTTACTCGCCTGCGACCAGTACTACTCGATCCAGGAAAATTCGTTTCTTCAGAAGCCTGAATAACTGAGTAAAATGGATTTTCTACTAAAGCATTTACCAACTGCAAATCTTGTTGTTGAGTTGATATCCTTCGTCGCCCTGATCCAGGATTTCTACTAATCGTACCGTTTATTCTCCACTTTCTTAAAATGTTACACACCGAATTTCTGTCACTATTATAACGCAGTGCAATTTGTCTTATTGACCATCCATTTTCTGCTTTAGCAATAACTCCAGATTTAACTAAATCGCTTTAATGATGCATATTAGTTTTTTGCACACTTGCAATAAATTATGACAATTAACTGACAATGTCACAAAAATTAAAGTTAGATGTACACAACTAGATTTTAACAAAATACCGTTATAATACTTGTCCTATTTTTTTTTTTTTTTCTCACGACCGTACCAATACGTTTCCAGTTTGGCAATTTATTTAGACATGAAACATGCGTGAGGGAGGAAATATTATTATCATCAGCCAAAGGCGCAATATGTCTGTCATCTAATAGAGATCGTGGTAAATTTTTGCAGTTTTTTAAATTTGGATTAAAAATTTGTTAGACAAATTTTACAGATCACAATATAATTGAAGTTGATTTAAATGTATCTAAGAAATATGTGACATCTACGCTCTATATTTATGGACAACTTAAGTAAAGAAAATGCCGAAAATCAGTGGGGCGGACATTCTGATTTACAAGGATTTTGTCATATTACATACTCTTTAAATAGAATTGCACGCAAAATAAAAATTCGTATAAATAAAATTCCTTGGATAAATAATGAAGCGCAGTTAGCTCAGAAAAAAGGGATAGCGCCCATAAGAAAGTCTCTCTCGAAATTATCGATTGATTGGAATGATTATAAAGTAAAGTCGGATAAACGATAAAACAAGAAAAGAAAAAGTTTTGCGAAATATAGACCGAAATGGGCTATCCTTTCTTGTGCTAAGTCTCTGGGCGTAATTCCTGCAGAACTGAATAGTCGTCCAGTAGCCAAAATTGAATTTTCCTCTCAATCAACTGATTGTAGACCTATTAATTTACCTCTTCATAATAACCTCTTGAAATTCTTGTCTCGATTCTAATCTTCATGCTCGCCAATATATGCAATAAGAACATCATACATACTGTCGTCCGATGCTTGCTATTCTTCTGCGAATTCGGAGTCGGTTGGATAACTCCAGTAGCCGAAATTGAATTTTCCTCTCAATCAACTGCTTGTAGACCTGTTAATTTACCTCTTCATTATAACCTCTTGGAATTTTTGTCTCGACTCTAATCTTCATGCTCACCAATATATGCAATAAGAACATCATACATACTAAACATAATATTTTTAGTCGCAAACTCCTCTATAAATCCTTATTTTACTATAAGGAACCTAACCAGACTGCAACCAACAGCTACTCTCCGGGCTATGTGCCCCGCCGAGCGCTGAATTACAAGTTACAAGCCTGGCGCGTTAAGTGTAATAATTGCATATTACCATCAAAACGCTAATGCTTCGATTGCAACAAACACCAGCCGAAAGACTGATCCTACTTAAAGGAGCTCCCTTGCCAGTCGTCACACACCACTTGCAGACTGCAGTTTCGAGCTGTTGGCTCTCGTCAGTGCAAGGTAGGTATGCGACGACCGACATGAGAATCCTTTGACTATAGTACATCCCGGTATTTTTACAATAGCGACATGTAAAACAGCCAGCAGGCGCCATCTAGCGGTCCAGTGTCTGTTGCAATCGAAAAATAAATAGCCTGACTTGGCTTAGCATAGTTCAAATGTGCTTTTAGAGGGCGGAATATTAAACATAATATTTACATGTCGCTATTGTAAAAATACCGGGATGTACTATAGTCAAAGGATTCTCATGTCGGTCGTCGCATACCTACCTTGCACTGACGAGAGCCAACAGCTCGAAACTGCAGTCTGCAAGTGGTGTGTGACGACTGGCAAGGGAGCTCCTTTAAGTAGGATCAGTCTTTCGGCTGGTGTTTGTTGCAATCGAAGCATTAGCGTTTTGATGGTAATATGCAATTATTACACTTGCGCCAGGCTTGTAACTTGTAATTCAGCGCTCGGCGGGGCATATAGCCCGGAGAGTAGCTGTTGGTTGCAGTCTGGTTAGGTTCCTTATAGTAAAATAAGGATTTATAGAGGAGTTTGCGACTAAAAATATTATGTTTAATATTCCGCCCTCTAAAAGCACATTTGAATCATACATACTGTCCTCCGATGCTTCCTATCCTTCTGCGAATTCGAAGTCGGTTGCTGACACTACTGTTTTCTTTTTTGTTGGCTTTTCCTAAGCTCACTCGTTTCATTTTTTCATCAGCTTTTATTTGCTGTGTACTCATTTCAATTTTTCTTATTCATTTTAATCTTTAGGTCATTTATATTTTTTAGTTTGGTTTTGTTTTCACCAGCTTCTTTGTCTTCGCAAGTTCCGATCTGATGCCCAAAAAAGTGTGAATAACATTTGTTTTTTTTTATATTAAAAAATGCACCAAGAACGTTTTAGTTGCAAATTTAAAGATAATTGAAACTTTCTCAGCTCCAATACACTACCTCAGTCCCATTACCAGTGCTAAGAATCTTCCGCATTTATCGGCCATTAAATTTTGAGGTTAGAGATTTGGTAGTTGCGAAATTATTTTGTTTGATTGAAGAAAATAAAGACTAAAGCATTATCAAATTAATTTGTAATGTAACAAGAAATTGATAGTATACAGAGCTGAGAATTATTAACATTCTTACTTACCTTTTTAACAGAAAGTCACTGAATTAGCATTCACTTGTTGATGCACATCCGTTTCTCTCTAAAATGGCGCAACAAATTGACATTTGGTTCACATAACCGTCAAGCATTAGATTACTGCTGGACTCAAAACGTATTTTAAAAAAAACTTAAGCAACTTTTAACGGAGTTGAGGTGACAGCATGGTGACGGAACAATTTCCCATTATGGCTGTGGCTTACAAACTTGAAGCAAATAAGGTTTAGAATGGATACATTTTGAGTTTTTAATTACATACACGCTGTCCATTTTATCAGGGCCCTCGAAAATATCTCACTTAATATCGGTAGTACAAAATTATTTTTACGAAAATTGTGCCGATTTATATAACCTACAAAATGGTTTAAAGACATTCGAAATCCATGGCCTACTTTAAGAGTTATGGCGGAAAATATCGAAAATGCGGAAAACGTCTAGGCCAAATATCTCCGTTATTTGAAGAGATACGAGAAAAATTCTAAAGCGAACATTTTTTGCAAAACAGGGTGATTCAACGAGGTTTTATCTAATTTTTTTTTAAACCGCTGTAATTTGAGATTTACTCTTCAGGCTGTTAAAAAAATTATTTTGAAACGGGCGGGAAATGGCGCCATTAAATTGAGTATTTTCCTCCCTTTTCAACGATATATCACATGCCATATTTATTCATCGGTACTACATTAGTAATTATAAAAACATTTCTTTAAATCCAATGAATTTTTTTTTACGAGCATTATACTTGCCGTGGAGAAAGAAGTATGATTAAATAAAACGATAAAATAATTCAATAAGTTATTCAAATCTTTGCTATAATAAAACATTAACACAATTAAGAAGAATAAAGTAAATTCAGGTAACAAAAACAAATTAACAATAAAAAGAATATAGCACACAGAACATTAATATTTATCTAATCCTCAAAATAATTTTTAAGATATCATATCAAGTGTTCAAAGTGTCCGCGATTTCCTATGCACAATCGAGCGCGGCGAGGCATTGCATTTAAAACATTACTCAGCATTTCGGGGGTAACTGTAATACATGGCTGTTGAATTCGAGCTTTTAGGTCCTCTACATTTTGCGGTGTCGTCGAAAACACCTTATTTTTAATATACCCCCATAGAAAAAAATCCATTGGGGTTATAGCTGGAGAACGAGGGGACCATCGAATAAATCCATTGGTACCTATCCAATGTTGAGGCAAAATTACGTCTAAATAATCTAGGCAAATCTGGGAATTGTGGGGGGGGCTCCATCTTGTTGAAAATACTGAAAGTTGTATCGATTCTCTAAAGGAATGTCATCTAAGAATTCGTTAAATTCATTTCTCAAAAAGTTTAGGTACCTTTGACCACTGCGGTGACCATCATAAAAATAAGGACCTATTAAATTGGTGCCTAAAATACCTATCCACACATTTATGAGAAAACGATTTTGAAACCCAGTCGGTCTATGTCAGTGTGTATTTTCAGAAGTCCATTTGTAATGAATATTGCGATTAAAAAATCCATTATTGGAAAAATTTGCCTCGTCGGACCAAAGTATTTTAATACATAGTAATGGATCGGCACGCTTCTTTTCCAACAGCCACCTACAAAAAGTCGTCCTCCTTGGTTTGTCCCCCGCTTGTAAATTGTGAATTTTTTGTGCTTTATAACACCGGTAACCATTTTTCTTTAAAATTTTTGTAGCACTTGTTTTATTTATATGACAATAATCAATTTGAATTTCTCTTAATGATGTTTCCAAATTTTCTGTATTTTTATTTCTTACATAATTAATAACTCGGTTTACCTTATTTACATTATCAGTAACACTGTTCAACCTTGTCTTCTTCTTTAAAAATGAACCATTATTTTTTAGTTTCGTAGCTAATTTTCTGAACAGTTTTATTCGGCTGTAGTGCTTGCGGAAATCTGTTTATATATTCTACTTGAGCTAATCCAGAGTTAAAATTGCATTGGCAATATGTAACGAGCATATAACGATCATTGTTGAGTGAAAATTATTTTTGAAAATTCTAAATTCTTAAACGAGTGTGATTGAGTGAGAGTTGTAAGTATTAATTGAGATGATCTGTCAAAAAATTAAATTGTCAAGTTTGTTCATAGCCAACTATTTTAAAATAATTGAAATAATAGTGAAATCATGAAATACAAACAAATGGATATTATACTTAAATTAATTGGTAAAGACATTTTAACTTTCTGAGCAAGGAGTGACGCTTTTATGGAGGACCTCTATACATTGGCATAACTGCGAATACTCTCCGTAATTGCTCCATGTTGCTGCCTTGATTATTATTTTATTTTTGTTACCTGAATTTACTTTATTCTTCTTAATTGTGTTAATGTTTTATTATAGCAAAGTTTTGAACAACTTATTGAATTATTTTATAATTTTATTTAATCATACTTCTCCACGGCAAGTATAATGCTTGTTAAAAAAATGTGTTTATAATTACTAACGTTTTACCAATGGATAAATATGGCGTGTGATATATCGTTGAAAAGGACGAAAAATATTCTATTTAATGGCGCCATTTCCCGCCCGTTTCAAAATAACTTTTTTAACAGCCTGAAGAGTAAATCTCAAAATACAGCGGTTTTGCAAAAAATTTTCGCCTTAGAATTTTTCTCGTATCTCTTCAAATAACGGAGATATTTAGCCTAGACGTTTTCCGCATTTTTGATATTTTCCGCCTTAACTCTTAAAGTAGGCCATGGATTTCAAATGTCTTTAAACCATTTTGTAGGATATATAAATCGGCACAATATTTTTTTTTGTACGACCGATATTAAGTGAGATATTCTCGAGTGCCCTGATAAAATGGACAGCCTGTATATTTAACTAAATGGCCATTTTTAGACATTTTTAATTGTTTAATTTAATTTCAAGTATGCGCGTACTTTGGCAAGAAGACACATCAAGAAGCTGAGATCTCATATCCTGTTCCCAAAATTTTGTACGGGTTTATTAATTTTTATTTTATGACTCGTAAATGTAACTAATGCACTTTTTATAATAAATATTTTGTTTGTCCATTTTAGATCCAACCAGTTTAAAAAAATTTCTGATACTTTAATCTGGTGGAATTATCTACATAGGCGTAACTTCTATCAACAGTTAATCTTCTCCAAACACGTTTATTTTATGTGCAAAGAAAAATTGAAAATGTTTTCAATCCCTGCATTTTTGCAAATGCGTTTTTGTGTTAGAATTGCGTGGTTACAGTTTTTTGGTGCAATTTAGGGACAGTCTGTATGTATTTTTAGATGCCTTACGCGTATAGTGGTAATTATTTAGTAGTTGCTTACACCCACGAACATTCATCATGATAATAGAGGGACTTATTATTTTTCACCCACATCAACTATCGAAATGTAACTGTGTAATTTAATTTATGAAAATTAAATTTGTTACAATATGGAGGGTTCCAGAATGATTTATAGGACCTTATTTACAACTGTTCGTATAATAGCGATAGTTCATAAAGTTGTGTTGGTTGGAAATGGGGTATAAAAATATTTAAAAAATACTTATTCGTAATATTTTTAATAACATGACTGGGAAGCAAACATTTTTCCTAATCTCTTCCATTTTCAAGATGCAGATTAATGTATTAATCGCCCTATCCCATCTCCAAATATATTGCGGACGATGTCGGTGCACTTTCGAATTATCACAGACTGTTAAGAGGCTGAATTGAATAATTTGTGAGAGATCATTACCGAATCGTATCCATCTGAGCTAGTTAAAGTTGTTTAGAAGCCGTGAAATTATATTTTAAAAACATGTTAACAAGACTTAAGCGTAAACTTCCAGCACTCTTTTTTTTCAGTTCCAGGCCAGGATCGGTCATTTTTAATGTTTATAAGTTCATTGTTGGCCTCTTTTGAGTCCATCTTTCTTCAAAGCTTAGGGTATAAACCTGTCGATGACAGTCTTTGTAGGATATGGTGTAAAATTAATAATACGTAATGTTTAAAGATATTATCAAATATATAAGGAAACGCTTCTTCTAGGTTTTGTAGCATTGCATATGCTACATTTTTCATAGTAATCAATTTAAAAAGTAAACTGGTGCATAGTGAGTTAGGCCACCCAGTATGTGGGTAAATGTATTACTGGTTGCAGTGAAAAATCTCCTGAAAAGGAATTTATTAGACAAATATAAATATTTTTTTATTCTTTCTTTCCTGCAAAAACATGCTCCACATGCAGTTAAATATATAAGTAAATAATAATGAAAATAATGCGGCACCGTTTCAGACAATTAACACTGCAATTATAACTTGTTCAGGTTGAAAAGCACTTGACACCTCATTTTGAGTTAACACCGAAATATAGTAAACATACGACGTCTTCTCTTCCTGGCTGGTTTAACAGCCTGTTTCTTATGAACTTGTTTTATTTATTTCTTCAGAAGCACATAGTAGCACACTCTCTATTTTAAGGTTAAATTTTAGATATTTTAAATTCCTCTTCTTCTTCTTATAGTTCGATTTTGCCAAGAGCACAATTCTGTGATTTGAGTTGGTAATTAAGACCTGCGTGTAGGGATCGTTAGTTTTTTTAAAATTCGCAAGACCGCGTTAGAAAGCTAAGCCATCTTAGCAGCCTTTTTAAGCGTGATCCATTGAAGGAGCCGGTAGTGCTTAGGCTTGGGGCAGTAGCCTAACTAGTAAATTTGGTCAAGCCATAATTTTTATTCACGCCATAAGCTTAGGCTTATAATCGATACTGAGCCCCCACAGGTCACTTGGGGTAAGTCTTGCGAATCCGTTTCAATTTCATTTTGTAAGGTGTATTTTTTTTATATCTTAGGGTTGCCAGTATCCCTCATATGAGGCAATTTTCTTTGGTGTGATATCATTATTGGTATATCATCTTTCCGATGTAACGGCCACACACAGATGGTATTATTTTAAGAAGCAAGAGGTCAATAAGCGAAAGAATCCGAGTCGTCGATTTTTTTTTTGGACCACGTAGGCAGTGAGACAATTTGAGAGTGGAGGCAGCGTGTTGTAGAGGGGTCCCTGCAGTCATACCTGATTCTGGAACAAAGTTACACCAGGGCCTTCTGTTTTGCGGTATTATTTATAACATTTTGTTTGATTTAAATTATTACTTTTCATATATTTTTTTTTACTTGTAAGAAATGGTACCATTTTAATTAAATTTTAACATTTTCCAAATATTCATACATTTTCATATAAATATTTTAACATAAAATTTTCTTAAATAATACTTGTTGGACCTTGTCATAATTTAATAGTTTTTTATCAATCATTCAAATTTCAACTTAACTAAATTTTTTTGCTATTGCTAAATAAATTATTCAACTGTCCCATTGTCAAATATTAAAGTCAACTTATTATTAACATGTGTGTTTCCTTTCTTCTACTCATTTAGCTGGATATATATTATTGGTGAGCTTATTACATAACTTAGGTACTCAGTATTGTTTTCCTTAGCTTTCACAATACTCATGGTTCATATAGTAAGTTAAGGTGGCGCCCTGAACATCTATTTTTTTTGTTTATATATATATTCACTATTTTATATTTTTTTTTTGCAAGTTAACAAACGAGCAAATATCGAACCACGACCTCGCTTACCCATAACCCAGAGCTGCCGTTCGCATAATTGAAACACTTCCTGGTTTTAAGCCAAGGGGTGTTACAGTTTTGTAATAAGTCATGGCATTGCTCACTGGGATAACTTTTAATTTATAATTACAAAAACGATGTCGAGTATACTCTCAAGAGAAAATAATAATAACCGGGTTTTTATTTACAAATTGTTACAATTTATATAACACATAAAAAGAACTTTGTTGTGCAAGTCATACAAAGAATAAAAATAATTGAAACTTTTAGATTAACAGATAATTCGAAAAAACACAATGCATTATATCTTTTTGTATACTATTGACGGAATTGCGGTGAAATTGAATTATATTTAAATTATCTAAAATGCTTGGAGTTTTGTATTAAATTACAAATGGGTTAATTTTATTTATAAAAATAAGTTAGAATTCATAATTTTTAAAGAATGTTTTTATAATGCGTCCAAAAGGGGGGGAAAGCACTTTCTTTTATTTGTTCATATGCTAAGAAACATTCATTGACACTCGGTCCAAGGATTTACATTATAATTACCAACCAGGAAAAAGAAGCGATATACTCCGACTGACAGAAAGACGGCAATTTCGGAAAATAACCCTGAATCTCAAATGGTATAGGGTAGGCAGAGAAAATTGCAAAAAAACGTAGTATACTACGAGCTCTTTAATGATAAAATACAAAAAAATATATAATGGGGATTGGGGATATAAATTAATCACATTTGTAAGCTATTTCTTGACCATTTTTGGAAGAAAAAAAAACAATTTCTGTCGCTTTCTTTAATTTTGACTGATGAAATGTGATCAGAAATGTTTTTTTTTTACAATATCCAAGTATTTTATAGTTCACTTATCGATTGCTTCTTCCAAAGTGTCAGAAAATTGCAAAAATGTAAATGTTTATATGCAATTTTAAATCGAAAATGGTATATTAATTAGGTTCTAACACTTATTTTACAAAATACGATTAAAATATATCACAAGTGATTTTTTTCTGTAGGATACAACTTTGGTAGAGTCATATTTTTGCAATAGTTTTTACTGCTTTTTTAACTAACACTATAATGAAAGGTATCAAAAATTATTATTTTATAATGTACAATTATTATTGAAAAGTCAAATTATCATACACTATTTTTTTTTTTTTTTGAATGACGTAATGAGCGTATGATTTTTTATTATATTATTTTATTTATCACTTTATATTACCTCGGGACAAATCGGGAAGAAGCCGGGAATTTCAGCATCCTGATTTGGTAGACCCTCTGTCATAACTTGTTATAAACATGTTAAAAATGTTTATGATTTTTTTTCCTATAGGCTGCTCCTTGATGATGTACTTAACACTTAAAATTATCTCAGTTTTGTATTACATTATTAAGAAAGTCATCAACAAATAAATAAAAAACGATGTATCATCACTTGACCACAAAATTTCGAATACCAATACGAATATTTTAATTTCTCTGACCTAAATTTATTTTTATGTATAAGGAGTTGCTGCAAGCAATAAAATCAAAATTGCTCAAGGTACCCACTTTTCCAGTACATGCACAAATTTTTTATCAATATTAAATAAATATATCACCATCCCGAAGAGTGTAGTAACATGTAAATAGTGACCAATCGGACCCAAAATAGATGATGTTTATTTTTTTTTATCTTGATTGCAGTCATCAGCACTTAACATCATTAAATACTATTTCATAACATATATTTTTTTAGAATGGACAAAATAGATAAAACATCCTTAAAAAATTATATATTTTTCTAAATTTTTTAAAGAAAGCCTTTAGACATTATTTCATAATATTTTTTTGGAGTCGATGAACTTCAGTAAATCATCCGTTAAAAATTATATATTTTTCTCGTTTTTTTTTTGTATCCAATCTTTCCGGTTTCATTACCATATTTTTTTGGGCATTATTATAAAAAATATAATTTTTTAGCGATTTTAGAAAAAACAAGAATGGACATAATAATATTTCTCAAAGTTATAGCGGTGAACATACATAGAAGAGTCACAGTTAATTGAAAACATTTCGAAAATATTTCAATATTCTTTAGTCACGTAGAGTAATATCTGCGTAATTCGAGTATACTACTTTAATAGAGTGGAGAACTTCATTATAAAATCGACGTTTAATCCGATCAAAGTAGATATTTTAATTTACTATGATTCGCATTGAGCTGAATATTGGTACAGGTCTTAAGTACACTATTACAAATAATATATCAAAAATCCTCACCAATCCTAAGTCTGCTAAAAAAATTATCCAAGGTCAAAGGTTAAAAATCTGTTTTTTGCATTTTTGTCGTAAACGGTAAGTTATCATAAAAATAGGTCAGACAAAAGTTGTACATCATGCAACTATCTACAAAAATTGTTCTTATACTTTTTTCCTATGAATCACCATTCCTGAGATATCGCGATTCCAAAAGTTGAAGAAACCGTATTCTACACAATATGCACACATTTCCGCACCACCTGTGAGGTAATATACTTAGCGCATTGTTTTTAACATGGTACTATTGGAAATGATTAAAGTGGCACGAATTATTGTTGATTTCGGGAAAATTTTAGTCTGATTGATAATCTTCAAATGCTATTTCAACAGTAATGTCTTTTGACGTTCTTCTTCTTCTTCTTTCTGGATATCTGTAAATTGTTCTAAGAAAGATGCATTAGTTGTCTCCTCATCGATATCATAAAAATCCTCATCTGTTGTATTTGATTCAACATTGGACCAAGACTGGCCTTGACAATTGGTACGTGCTGGTGAACAAAATAATCCGACTTTTTTACAGCCACAGTTTGCACTGCAACCCTTTTTGCATTTGCAAAAAATGGTGTTAAGAAGTTTTTCTCGAGCAGGTGGGAGTAAAGTTTGAATTGGCTCCAAAGTATTATCTATTAATTTCCTACCCCAGTCGTCTGGGTCCAGTTGATTGCCTAGCCACACTCGAACTTGATAGTATACTCGATATAAGTGTTGATAAGCAGAAACAGGTGTTGGAGGAAGACAAGATAGTTCTACTCTTTATTGTTCCGTATATTTTTTACAAAATTTAAATATCAGTACTTGTTTATACAATCAATTTTTTTTGGAACTCCATATATAGCAAGAAGAAAACGAATCCCGTGTGTGATGGATGATGACTTGTGGAGAAGGGTCAATCTTTTGAAATACTTTTGAGCAATCAATTAAATCATGTTTTTCAAACATTTTAAATACTATTGTTTTACCCCTTTTGAAAATTGCTGACTTAGCAACGCAGACAATTATTGCATGTAAAAATAAGATATGATTTTGACATTTTGAATAAGCAGATAAACTTCCAGGTTTCAAAATGTAAGTAATCTTATCAATTATTGGAGTTCGTGCAGTCAGTAGTATTAACAAATCAACATTTTCACCAACAATGATAGTTGTATTTGCTGTATTGTATTGTTAAATTGCTGTTTCAATGATGAGGACATCAGTGTCATTGTCAGCTTGTTTCACTAAAACGTTTGGGGTTGTAAAGTTTTCACATAACATTGTAATGAAGCGAGACTTGTGAGTATTTGCAAGAAATTGTTGTTGGTGTTGGTTTGTTGGAACTGTCATAAATTGATCAAAAACGACATGAGAAGATGAGTTGTTTTATATTTCGACGACGTTGTTCTGCATCTATAATGTTTTTCTTATAATCAGTATAACCATCAAATACTATTAGTCACTCTATGACCAAAATGTCTGCGTACATACTGAACGTATTAAGGACTGAGTTTTAGTGTTTATTCTCAGAATCGGATAATTTGTTTGTATGTATAAGTTACACAAACCAATATTGTTACTTACATTGAACGTCCGATATGTGTATAGACGGCGTAGGCGTGCATATTAGTATTTTTGATGTTTCAAATGGTGACATCTCAGGAATGGTGATTCGATAACCGTTGCCTGACCCATTTTCATGATAACACTTACCTTTTACGAGAGAAATGCAAAAAAGCGATATTTTTGACCTGTGACATTGAATAATTTTTTTAGCAGACGCAGGATCGGTGGGGATTTTTGATATTTTATTTGTAATAATGTACCTAAGACCTGTACGAATATTCAGCTCTATGCGAATTATTGCACACTTGCCTCTATTTTTCTGTCTACTTTGACCGGATTACTTTCATTATATGTTTTGAGCAGCCATGATTACCTTCAGAGATCTTTGCTTTAGGATAGCGTTGCATTCAAGTTTTCGTGAACTTCATTTGGTCGTCCCCGTAGCCATCGAGAAATTTTTAATAGTGTGAGTAACACTAATTTTCTACTTGAAATAGTGACACAAGCAAAGAGCACGACGGAGCAAGGTCACCGACGACCAGCCAGTAATTGTATTTATTGACAATTTCATTAAACCTTAACGGAGATTTTAATCTTTCTCCAGAAATATTTCTCTTCAAAATACGATACCAGTCCTTCTCTAACGCGCCTTTCTTACGCCTGCTTTAGTAAAATCTCAATAAGCTGGAAGGAAGGGCGATCAATTGTATATCTCCCTTCCCGTCTTTTTTGTCTGCCTCACCAACGGGGCCTCAATACGATGAGAGAGGAGGTGATCAATTATATGTATGGCAGCGAATTCTGACTAGAATATTATATCGTTTGCGATGTCGCTTGTCGCAGCTTCGTCGTTTCCCCATGGCGGTGAGGGTGGAGAGGTAGCGCGCAAAGCTAAAAGATTTTAATCGAGCTTATCAATCTTCCTCAAGCTGGCTGCGGTGCGACACCGGTCGTTCTCTTTTACCGCCGCGACGTTCTCTTTCTTCGCTGATGTTTATAAATTGCCGAGCGATTTATATATTTTCTGTTGAAATGCTTACAATCTCTGAATAATAGGTCTTAACAAGCCTTAGCTCTCTCTAATGGGATGAGAAGCAATTGTTGACAAATTGTTTAATTGTCTAATTGGAAATGTTACAATTGCTTAAGTAAATTGACACTGCTTTGAAGTTATTCTTTTAAAAGGAAAAGTTACTTCATGGCAGAGAGTTTAATTTAAAATCAAAGTATCGGAAAATGCAAAAGTAGTGGCTGCTCGCAAGAATTCTTTGATGTCGGATTTTTTTTCCATTCACGTGCATTTTAAAGACTTCTTTTAACGCACTGTGAGGTAGTTAATAATCTTGTTTTTTTTTGTTGCCTAATTTAAGGTTAGGATTTCTGACAAAAGAAGTTGTTAGATTCAATAGAAGTTCATCTCGTTTTATGTAACTGTTAAACATATAAAAGATTGATATATAAATTCTTTCGACTTTCGAAATTTTTAAATCTTAACCAACATGCGTGACTGTTCGAAGCTCTCCCACTATCTTTTAGGAATCCTCATTTAATGGTAACGTATAACTTGAAAATTGATTCCTCCCAAACCATTATTCCTAGACCACTAAATGTATCTGGAATTGATTGGGAGGGTCGTCGATTAAAATTATTGAACCACAGCACTTTGGCCCCATTGGGCCCCTTGTACTTCCTCTCTGTAGGCAGATCCTCGACTAGGTCTCCGACCAACTTAAACTTGCGAAATAAGTGGTGATGCTGCCTAGGGGCATCTCCCTTACATCGGCCAAATGCATTCTCTGATTGATGAGACGACAAACAGAGTACATGTACAACCATCTCATTTTCTTGTTCACAACCTCTACAGAGAGATGTTTCGCTTAATCTCATATTATTTTAGATGTTTTCCTTAACGGACAGTGTCCAGTCTGATTTCCCACTATAAAATGTAGGTTCCTTCTGGACAGGTAGACAGACCATTGCTGTCCTCTTGTTGGGATATTTTAAAAGTTCCCTGGCAAGCTGGCAGCTATTTCTTTCATTCCGCAGCTTCTTGAATTCATAGTGGGTGTTCTCTTTAATTATTTGTATTATTGCCGGCCGTGGCTAGTAACAGACTGGTCGAGCCCTAGTCCAAAGATACTTAGGCCTGCTACCTCCTTGGCCCAGTGGCGGCCCGTCAGGGATGGCAGGGTAGGCAGTGCCCACCCAATTACATAAACGGTAGTTATAAGGGTATATTTATATTTTTATGTATTTTTGTAGTTTAATTAAGTAACAAGTAAAATTTTGCGTTAATTAACTCCAATATTAAAAAGTTAGTTTTATTTATAATATTATTTTTACTACATATTAATGCTCATATAGGCACACTTATGAATCCGTTTAGAAACCGGGCGTAATACTGTCGAAAGTGTCATGCGCCAAGCCAGGGCGGGCAAGCATGGCTCAGAAATCGTAAATTCAATCATAATACGTCTACGCGCATGTTTTTTATTCACTTCGATCTTATGCCTGTAATGCATATCATAACGAGATGTACGTCTTACATGCTTAGGCTATTTACAACCTAGAGTGGGCATGCCACCCCTGAGCAAAACTTGTAATAAACTATGAATATTGAATAGAATATGTTCACAATTGAAAAGATATCAAACACAAAAAGTAACTAATGTGTTAAAATTAATTAATCGATCCCTTATGAAAGTACTAAAATAATGTTTAATTTTATTTTAGCAGTTTTAGATGCCAAATTAATATAAGTAATGTAAATGAAATAAATATATAATATTCAAATATGGGACTCTTGGTGGGACGTGGACACTGCCACCCTCATCCCTTCCCTTTTTTTTACAGTGTCGTGATGTTTCGCTGAGAATCGTTTCATTTTCGGGCGTGTGGAGTCCAGTCAAGTCACTATTCGTGAATCTCAAACGTTGGAAATTGTTGCTGTTGTTTTAGAATTGGGAGATTTTGGTTTTTGGTTAGGTTTGTGTAATGTTTTATTCTCTCAACTTTATGTTTTTTTAATTTGAAATCTGTGATCTTTGTTGATATTTAGTAAATAGTAAATGTCTACTTTAGCAGAAAAAAGTATAGTGAATGGACAACTGACAAATTATTAATATTAAAATATTTGCTATGACCGATGTAAGACAAACGGTAAGCGGTAATTCTGATTATACATTTTTTATTAGAAAACACTTTTGCGTTTCTAACATACGACGACAAAATTTTTATAAATAAATTAGAGCGGCCTCGCTTCGCTATGGGAAATAATTTTTAGATAATTTAAAAACGTTATACAAGGCGATTGAAATGGTCAGAGCCATCATTGACTGTTTTTTGCATGATTTTTACACCCACTAAATTTCTGTGGAGAAGTGTCATTATTATTCGGTTCTATCCCCCATCCTGCCCACCCAGAGCTAAAAGCCACGGGCCGCCACTGCCTTGGCCAGTCTGTCGGCTACTTTGTTGCCACTAGGCAATGCATGTTCTTTATCGCAGCATACCAGTACCCGCAAGTGCTTGGTGACAATCTCTTTTGCGGCTATGGTTATGACCACTAGTTCCGTCTGACCTACGTTGGCTCTCCCATCCATAGCCCATTTATATTGGATTTTGCAGACTTCTGGAGTATATTCCACATCCTGCCCCATCTTCTTTTTTTATCCGTCTGTGAAGATGTCGATCGCACCTTCACCAGCAGCCTCGTTCTCACTATTCGTTTGTATCATGTAGGGTCTGTTAAAGATAAACCGGGGAGAAATGCCATCCATCTGTCTTGTGTCTTCCTGACAGTCTCATTCCACAGGGGACTACTGGCCTCTCCACAGCCTACATTTGGTTGTATGCTAACGGATTTGAGGCGTACCATTGTTGTCAGGGCCACTTCTCCTAGATATATATCTAGTGGTTGCAGACACAGCATTACCTCCATTGCTCTCGTTGGCGTTGTTCGCATAGCGCTGGTTATGCTTAGGCAGACAACTCTCTGCAGTTGGCTGAGCTTGATCTTAGCTCAGGAGGAGCTCTCTGTGGTAAAATAAAAAAAGTTTCAGTAGAGAATTGGTCATGGAAAACCTGGAAAACTCAGGAAATTATTTCGGTTACAAGAAGTCCGAACCCTGTATTACAATTTTATATAAAAAACGCTTTTCTTTAGTTTAAACAATTAGCAGGCAAATATAACAGTATAACTTAAGTAGTATTTTAAAGTATTTCAAGTGTCTATCAAAAAGTTTCACGGAAATCCAAGCTTCCCGTAATTATTCCGAAACAGCGCATTTCTGAGCGAATTTAACTCCACTAAACATTTATAACTGAGGAACATTTTTATAACCTTTTTTTTTGTTCCAGGAGAACATGCAGTTTCGGCGCCCTTGGCAATGGGTCGACGAGGAGGTGGTTTCGCGGGTGGTGACACAGGCAGCATTCTGTCGCCTCGCGGTTCCGATAATGGCGGCCTTGGCGTCAAAATGGTGGAATATGTTCTGGGCTCGTCTCCCACTGGTAAAGAGAGCATGGGGCTGGAACCCAGAATGCGAGGCCTCCATCTCGAAGAAAAGGATAAAGACAAACCACAGAGCCCGAAAGAAGAATGCAACGGACAACCTGTTCAAAACGGCCAGGTGGGACAGGACGAAGAGAAAGGCTTTAAGTAAGTTAAATGTTGCTAAAATCTAAGTTTATTGTTTTATAAATAAAATCGAATTAGGTTGTTATGAAAGTCATCGATATGTGTTTCATCAGTACATTGAATTCTATTAAAACTTATTTCTGTGCGCCGAAATATGAATTAAAAACATGTTTTTACATAATTCAACCAGTTTTTACTATTCCATATAACAAATAAGGCGTAGACAACACCTATTTATTGGTAATCGTTTTCTAACGTAAACGATTTGCCATTCTGTAAGGTGGGGAACACCACCAACTTTTAATTAATTTATGCAACACAAATTATTCTTACACTTTGGCTCGCTATTTTTATCAGTTTTGTTATCGCTTTAAAATTTTCAATGGGAAAATGCGTATTTTCATTAAACACTGTATATTTCTCTAATCCTCGGTCTGCAAAGTCGGGACCGTCATCACTTCATCAACAAAACAAACAATGCAAAATCAATATAAGCTACGCATTTAGCATCAATTCGTACGTGATAAAGTTTTCAACCAACCTTCAAGTGGAAAAAATGGCATCGGCTTCCAACTTAAACCGTTAACGTTCGATTTAATGTTGATTTTTCTCCGTTTGCTGATGATTTATTTCATTGCTTCGCAGCGGTTACTGCAGTGGGGCCATCACGTGATGTCGTCAGTGAAAATCATCTCCGATGCATTGCCGCAAATAGTAAAATGCTTCTGAGCAGAACCGCTAAAGCATTTCCGGAGGAAGTCAGGCGTTGAGCCACACCGCTGATAAATTGTGTCTCCAACAGCGATCTATATCCTCTGAAGTGTTTTCACCTTTTAGCTTTAACACTGACTCGATTTGATTTACCAGCGTGCAGTGGACATTGCTACTACTTCCAAAAAACACTTCTAAGTCGGCTACTTCTATGCTGCATTTAAGATATCATGTTTGATGGCAGCAAGTAGTTACATGGCGCACGGTACAAGAATGGGGAGGGTGATTGTGAGGTATGTTACTGAATTATGCCGTGATACAGTATTTTTAGGCTTCTAAAATTGTTCTTTTAACTCTTCTGTTTCTGATTCCGGCAGTGTATTAATATATCATTGTGGTATTCCATTATTTTTCTTGCCGTTCGTTGCCAGTGCGCTTGATCCTTTAATTTGTTCATAATCCTCCCAATTGTTGCCATCTACATTTAGCGTGATCTCCTTATTTAATAATAATAATAATAATATGTCTTAATTACACATAAAAACCCGTAAGAAATACAAAATGCAAGACGATGGTGGTATTCATATACAATATGCTCCACCCTAATTTCTAGTTTGTTGCTATTTAGTATTAACGCTTTGTTCAGTAGATGTGTTAGATTTATTCCTAGTACTTCGTTGCGTATGTTTGTACGAGTGAATCTGTCGAAACACATGCATGGGGCGAGCGTAGGTCCGTCTTTACTATGTACATACTTCGGTATGCGATGTAAAGCAACGACAGGCGCAGTTAGTACTTGGATGGGTGACCATTCCAACGGAAACCGCGTTCTCGCCTCACACATCTTCCAGCGGCTTGTATATCAGTGTATGCGCGGAAGCTATACAACCTTAGGCGAGGGTTGTAAAGGAGATATACCATCCTTCGGAGGGGATGTAAAGCCGTCGGTCCATTGTCTATTAAATGTTAGGCAAGTAAAAGATCCCTACTCTTCTTAAGGGAAGAGGTTCGGCAAAATTCCTGGTTGGGGGTAGCTCGTCTACAGGCGTTGGTGTTAGGCCTCAGTAGTGGAAATAGGCCGTCGTTAAATAAATGTATAAAAAAAAAGAAACACATTTTCAATAAATCTTCTAAAAACTTATCCTATTGAAAGCAGTAAATATAGAAAAGACTCCGCTATATGATGCCAAACTATTACGTGCAATATAACAAAATATGCCTTTTTAATAATGCAAATAAACGTTTAAGAAACTTATCTGATGGGCTGTTTTTGGCTTCCGTTGCTTTTTTTATTTCTCATTACACTGTGCCTCATTCCACTAAGCATTGTCTAATTAACGACTAATTTTTTAATATCTTCTACAAAATGGAGGATATGTCGCAAGATATATATGTTACTTTCTAAACATATAACACTCACTGTCACTTATACAGCTTTAAAAATGTATGTATTCTACAAAACCATTGTTAACCGCGATTTTTAAAAGCATGTTCGTGTGCGATAGAAGTCTAAGAGGAATTTCCCTATTTTACTACATGTAGTTGTAGTTAACTTGTGTTGGCCTAAGAAACCATGAATCTACGAGTATAACTTTAAGATAACATCGAAAGTAAATTGTATTCCCGAATAAGGGTAAATGATTCATTATTTTATAACTGGCAGTTAGGGCTGGCAGAAACAGTTTCATCTTTCTGTTTCCGAACAGAGTAATATTAAAACTAGAGCGTTACGAATAACAACGGAACTTCGGTCATCTCCCAGAAGAAAACAACGCGACCTGGGAGCTTTCCATTTTCACGATCCCCGCAATATATCGAAGCGATTTTATGGCTGTGAAGAGACGGCACTTTCTCTTAATTTCAATTATATCCAAGGAAAAACAGCTAATAAAAACTAATCTAATATAACCTTTAAAGAAACGTTAATAGTTTAAACAATAGAAAATATAAGTAAAAAATTACTGTTATTCAATATTATATGCGTTTACCGCAGAATCGATAGGGAAATGAGTTTTTGCAAATGTCTCGTAAAATAAGCGTTTTAACGAACCGGTACGGTAACACAGTTGATAGAGGTAATTTTCAATTATAAATTATCCTCAAGAAGTGGTTCGGATCCCGCTACGAATTGTAGGGCTCTGTCTCCTTCACTCATACAAATCTAGATGTCTTGAATAATATCTATCGCAAGTAACGATGTGGAAAGTGTCATAATAATATCAAAGGTAATTAAATAAGCGATCAACTATAAAAATACAGTAAGTACTTTTAACATAGCTGCATTTTTTATTAAACTGGAAAAGTCGAGCGTTTTTTTCAAATGATTTGCAAAAAAATCAACATTTTATTTTACTTTTATCGAAAATGGATGTGATATGTTTAAAATTTTCATGAACTTTAATGGCCATGTATGCAGAGTTTCATTGTTCCTCTATGTATTGCCTTTATTTGACAAAGATTATTTTACTATAGGTTGAGTATTTAACGGGAAGTTTTTTGCCGAACTATACGTGAACAAATGATAAACACCACAGGATATGCGGGAAAAGTCGTAAATTAATTTGTCAGACTGAATGGCACAATAAATTTGTTCCATGATGTTGGATTTTTAATATTTCAATTACAAATATGGGCGGAATTAAATTGACACCTATTATTAGCCGTTACTCGAGTCCGAGTATAAAAATGTTACAGTCGATAAATTGTGTACAATAAAAAACAAGTAAAAGGTGTAGTCTATTGTAATTCCCATTCATCTACGGTGCACACGACTATGGCTATAGAGGCCAATTCGGGAGAGCACATGTCGGCCGCAGTCAGGACAAACATAGACCTGGTTAGGTCTTGGATTCGGCCTTCTTGCAGCAACATTTCCTTGATAGCTGGCCACAACCCCTCGCCATTCGGTTCTGTCTGCTGCAAGTTGTTCCCATTGCTCGTCTGCAATACCGCAGGATTTAAGATTTTCATGGAGAGCGTCTTTGAACCTCTTTCGTTGACCGCCACGCCTTCTTCTACCGCTTAGCAATTCACCATAAAGTGTACATTTAGGAAGGCGGTTATCATGCATACGATGAACGTGACCTGCCCATCTTAGGCGTGCTCTTGAAATAAGCACCTCAATTGGAAGGCTGTTTGCTCTCCTGAGTACTTCCACGTTTGATATGTGATGGAACCAACGGATTTTCATCATACTTCTGAGGTGTCTTTGCTGAAAACGTTCTAATTCTTTCACATGACGACGGTAAGTGACCCAGCTTTCACATCCATATAGCAGTGTTGGAATGACAACTGCTCTGTAGACAGCCATTTTCGTTGACAAAGCAAGGTCGTGGTTGTCAAATACTCTCTCTCTAAGTCCCCAGAGTGCTCTAGATGCAGCGTTAATTCTATTGCGAATCTCGCTGTCCATGTTTGCTTTGTCATTAACAACGTTGCCTATGCCTAAGTAATTGAACTGATCCACTACTTCAAGAGAATTTCCGTTCAGTGTAATGTCTATTTGGTTCACTTGATGAGGAGTTGACATAATCTTAGTCTTTCCAATGTTGATTTTAAGTCCCAAGGAATCATAGCTCTGGGCATACACATCTAATAGCTCTTGAAGCTCTTCCGGCGTAGAGGCTAAAAGTGCACAGTCATCCGCATACTGGAGATCACAAATGAATCGTGTGCGTGTCTTCGTGAAAGCTCTAAAGCGCCCTATGTTAAAGAGACCGCCATCAAAACGGTATCTCAGACCTATTCCTCTGACTGTCAGTTTGTTGTCAACAATAATTGTTAGAGCAGTGGTAAACAAATTAAAGAGTAGGGGTGCCAGGACACATCCCTGCCTAACTCCAGTGAGGGTTTGGAAAGGTTCGGTTGCCTCATTATTATACATAACCTGGGCGTTGTTGTTTGTATGTAGACTGCGACATACTTCCACAAATTTTCTAGGGATACCTAAGCGGAACATAATTTTCCAGAGCACTTCCCTGTCCACCGAGTCAAACGCCTTGGTTAAATCAATGAAGGCCATGTGAATTTCTCCTTGATGTTCGAGTGCTTTTTCTTGAAGCTGTTTAAGTGTGAAGATTAAATCCGATGTGCCTCGGTTTGGTCTAAAGCCACTCGGTGTTTCAGGAAGTTACTTTTCCATAACAGGTGTTAGCCCATTTGCCATCGCTTTAGTGAGTATAGTCGAGGCAAGAATTCAAGCGATGCACGTCACAGATCGATTCTATAAATAAGGCAATACTGCTAAGAATCATGAAGCCCCATTAAACTGTGCCTATTTCTGAAAAAAGCTTAATAACTGGGTGTCATGAATTACTCTTTTTAATGTAATAAACGGTTAAAAATTATGTTAGTATTAAAATTTCTTTAATGAGATCACTCGTGACATGCATCGCTTAAATTCTTGCCTCGACTTTATCTTCCCTCCAACAGCCAGGAGAGCTATACCCCTGTAATTTCCACAGTCCGCAGCGCTCCCTTTGTTTTTGAAGAGGTTGATTAAAAGTGTATCACGAAACTCCTGCGGAGCTTGACCACTTTCCCACACGACATCAAACCAAAATTGACACCTATATCTATTGTGTTATCACGGGATTTTCTCTTTATATAAATTCGCCTAATTAGTTCATTGCTTATTTCAATTAATAACGGAGTTATGAGTGGGTTTTTTAGCGACAAAAGCAAATAAAATGTGAACACTACAGCCACCATAGCAACGAATCCAATATTATACCTCGTATAGATGTCATCAAATCCACAATAGTTAATGGCATTTCCAGTAAACCAAAATATTCGAGTCTAATTAGAAACTGTTATATATCCAAAAATATACAACAATAATTTTGAATTGGTGTTAAAATTATAAGGACCATCTCATAATTGGCACAAAGTTATACATACATATTCCAAATAAAAAAGAAACTATATGCTTTAGAAATTTAAACCATTAAAATATTGATAAAATAAAAATTAGATGTAATTGATAAGGACTGGAGCTATGACAGCACCGATGTGAACACTCTGTATAATAGTTTTGTAAATAATATTACAGCCACAGTAAATAAAATTTCGCCCATCCAAAATAAAACAGGGTACACAGGAAACAAGTGGTATAACCATAAAATTAAATGTGCTCAAAAGGAACGTGATAAAACATACGAAAAATACCATTTTACACAGTTCGAGGAAGACTGGACGGATTACAAGTACAAAAGAAATAAAGTCTTGCAAATAATTAGAGAAGAAAAGATAATCATTTTAGAAAAATAGATATGTGTAAACAGATGTGGTAGACAATAAAAACTTTATTGGGTAATAATAAAAAAGAACCAATATAATTTTTGAAAACGACATAGGGCTTATTGAAGGAAACTTCAACAATTATGCTGATAGTGTTGAATCTATTGCCAATAGTATTGACGATATATATCTGAAGATGATGAGATACAATATAAGGTGCCAGAAACGACTAAACTATTTGAGTTTGAGTTGAATTTATTTTGAGTTTAAGTAATAAGCTTAAAACAAGTTAAGAAAAGTTATTTTCAGTTTGAAGAATAAATCTACTGGAGACGAAATATGAAATATTAACTTGTTGAAAGAAATATTTGACATAGTGGAATATCCATTATTAAATTTAATAAACACCACGCTGACAGCCGGAAAAATACTGACTGAAGTAAAAATAAGCGTTATAGTATCAGTTCCAAAAGTTCAAAACCCGAAGCAAGCAAGTGATATAGACCAGTAAATTAATTCCAATAATGGATAAAATATTAGAAATCGTAGTGGCCGATCAATTGGGGAAGTAATTTGAAGAAAATAACACTTTTATGCAGTAGTCAATCGGGATTTATACGAAGTTATTCATGTGAAACAAGTTTACAATTAGCGTGTGCAAATTGGAGAAACGAGATCAGTGACGGTAGTGTAGTATTGAGTGTGTTTGTAGACTAATGATATATGCAGGTTATTTAAAGTTAAGTGAGTATCGTGTGACAGGAACAGTCTTAACATGGATTGAAAATTATTTAGAAGATAGGTACCATAAGACCAAAGTGAATAGGACATCTACTAAAGTCTCTAGTTCATATGGGGTGCCGTAGGGTAGTGTGTTGGGACCCCTTCTATTCATTATATATGTGAATGATGTAAGTAGTGTTCTAAAAAAATTCATATGTAAACCTTTTGCGGATGACCCATTAATTTCTGTATCAGGAAAAAATCATTTTGTAATCACGGATATAATATATAGTGAGCTTTGTGTATTATATAGATGGCTATGTGCAAATTTATTTAAAACTCAATAATGAAAAAACTAAATGTGTACATGGTTCTCGGAACTAAAGCTAATTGCTAGAAATATATAAATAGCCAACAGTTTCCGCATATTAATAATACAAAAGATGAATTTGTAAATGAAATCAAATACTTAGGAATAGATCAATAGTGAATGTTTTCAAAACATGTTGACTATTTATGTAAGAAAATTCGCAAAACGATACCTTTTTCAAAAGAATAACTGCAGATTTAACGCAATGGTCAAAATTAATTAGGTATAGTTCAAGTAAGGACTTCCCGAGACGTAAAAAACGTAACAAAACTTTACGACCCCATTAAATACCATTACTCTTTGTTCTGTCTCGACCGCAATTGGCTCGCTTACCTTTATAGGTTTTTAATGTGCGTAGGATCGTTTGATGCAGCATGTGGCCATGGCCCGCGGCGATACTAATTATGTCGTAAAGTTTTTGTTGCGTTTTTTATGTATCGGGAACTTATTACTTGAACTATATATACAACACTATAATTTATCCACATTTTAATTATTGCTTCTCATTATTAATATCATGTAGCATATCAGATATTAAGAGATTACAAGTGTTACATAATAAAGGAATGCGTGTAATATTAAATTGTGACAGATATACACCCATTTCGAATACGTTAAATCAATTGGGGTGGATTTCAGTGGAGGACAGCATTGTAGAGCAAATTGAATAGACAAAAATCTAGTGCCTACCTATCTTAAACCTTTCTTAGTTAAAAAAAGCTAAATTGCACAATTATCCAGATATCATTTTTAAAATCCTCTGATAGTTTAAAACTTTTTACTAAGAATGTTACAAAACTACATATACAGATGTTAGAGCACAATAATGAAACAAAATTATGTTAGTATTGTAAATAGCTTATGCTAAATAAAATTCTATTATATTCTGTTACGTCCTAAAGGCGTTGATAATTACAAAATAATGTTATCACAGTTTCGGAAAGCACGTTGCTTGATAATAGCCCGACGCCGCGGACGGAGGACTGTTACCTGAAAGCATTGTGCTCGAGAAAGTTGTGATAAAACTATGAGCTATTTACCAACGTTCTGAACAGATGCTCCCTGTCTGTTAGCGTGCCTCTTTCGATATCTACATCGCACTGCCCTCCAATTTAATTTATGTGCTGACGAAGGGCTGATTGTTTTTAAACTCTATTTTTCGCTTTAGGTGAAAACTGCAATAACAGATCATTCTTGTGATTGGTCCCAACTCATGAGTTATGAATTGTTACCACAATAATGAGTCCCAAAAGCGTATCTATGATAAGTGAATTACTTAATAGTCGTAGACAATGTAAACGGCGTAATTAAAAAAATAATTTCTTGATACAAATATTATTTGTAGGAGAGTGGTTGTAGAAGTGAGTTGTTACGTAGTAATCCATTCGTTAAAGAGTTCAGATTCATTGCTATGGCTGTTTGATCTAAATATGGAACTCTTTAAATTGTGTAGACACACTACAACAGCTAATTACGTACGAGACATACGGGTAAATTACTTATAAGAAGAACCTGCTACACCCAAATAACTCCTGCTTTATTAGTTAATCTAATCCATTATACAATAATGGCTATAGTAAATGTCAACTTCTCATCCTTGCAAAATCGAGAGAAAGCATCGCTAAACTTAAAAATAACATGTATTTTCAGTAACTCATCCTGTTCAATATAATTGCAAAATGTATATCCATAATATCTTGTTTTATTTAAATTTCGATCTACTAAAAGAGTTAAACCAAAAGTGGTCCACCTCATATTGTTTCATGCATAACCTCGTATTGATTTTAATTTGAGGAATTGGTATCATGCTGAATTGATATCCAAAATTGATCTAAAAGGTTACCTAGATACTTGTCGATTGACAGAACGATGTAACTGCCTCATTTTATGTAAAATGTTTGCCAATGTTCTTAAATTTCCATGTTTATAACATAAAAAATAAAAATAACCAAATAACTTTTCTTAATTTTATGGTAAATTTAGCTATCAGGACTTAAAAGTTTCGCTTATTGATAATAAATTTTTATTTTCTGAGACGACGTCTGCCAAGTTAGCATTACCACATCGAAATTTTGCAATGCCAATGCATTGATTAATTGTCGCGCCTTATTTTAAAAAAAAACATGGTAATGCCGACTTGATAGTCAAGTTAGCATTATCACATTCCGAAACGGGCTAAAATGGTGGATAAAAGGGCTTCGAGTATCAAAATAATTTTACGTGAATTTACCGTGAGCAAATAATATGCGGAAAATCACCCCTTGATGATTTACGGGGGTGATAGTGCTGAATTTGGAGAAAAATAATTACCCTGTTTCTGCGTAATACAATTTCACGACAAATTATTTCGTGCCAGATTTTTTTCCTGCAAATGAATCAGCTCAAAAAACCGCCCCTTGATTTACGGGGTGGTGCCGAGTTCGGACAAAAACGTACCATTTTTTCCATATCTGCGTAATGTAATACAATTTTGCGAAACATTATTTCGTGGCACAATAAATTCCTACGTCACATACAGTAAATTCCTTAAAAAGAATCAGTTCAAAAAACCATCCCTTGATGATTTACGAGGGTGGTAGTATGTATGGACAAAAATGTATTAATTTAATTTTTTTTGGAAGCTAGAAATCCGCGACAAATTGTTTCGTGGCACGACAAATTCCTACGTTCCTTACGACAAATTCCTGAAAAAAAATTAGTCCAAAAAAACTATCCCTTGACAATTTACGGGGGTGGTAATGCTTAATTCGGCAAAAACGTATTAATTTTTCTGCTTGTGGGAACTAAAAATTAGCAACAAATTGATTCATCGCACAACAAATTCCTACCTCTTTTACAACAAATTCTTGAAAAGAAAACTCCAAAAAAACATCCTCTGATGATTTACAGGGGTGGTAATGATGAGTATGGAGAAAATTGTGTTGATTTAACTATTTTTGCAAATTGTTTCGTGGCGCGACAAATTCGTACGTCCCTTAGGTTCGACAAATTCCTGAAAAAAAATTCAGTTTGAAAAATTATCCCTTGATGATTTGCGGGGGTGATAATGCTGAGTTCAAAAAATTAACACATTTTTTGCCTATTTTTTGGAATTAAAAATTCGCGACAAATTGTTTCGTTGCACGACAAATTCCTACGTCCCTTACGACAAATCTCTGGAAAAAGATCATCTCAAAAAAACAATCCCTTAATGATTTACTCTGGTGACAAATTTAACAATTTTTGCAAACTGGAAATTCACGACAAATTATTTTGATACGCAAAGCTATCTCGACCATTCTAGACTCTTTCGAAATGTGGTAATGCTAACCTGATTATCGAGTTGGCATTACCATATAAAGCGTGACAAACTTTTTCTTTTCACGACAAATTTTGAATTTTACCACAAAAACGCGACAATTAATTCATGCCTTAACGTTGCAAAATTTCGTTTCTTTGGACTGATTATTTTTCAGGAATTTGTTGTTAGTAGCCTACGAATTTGTCCTGTCGGAAAACAGTTTGTCGCAAATTTGCATTACGCAGAAATAGGAGAATTAATACATTTTTCTCTGTACTCACTATCACCCCTGTAAAATCGTCAAGGGGCAATTTTTGGACCAATTCTTTTTAAGGAATTTGTCGCAGAATAAGGTCATTAATACATTTTTTCTGTACTTAGCACTTCCAACCCCTAAATCATCAAGGGGTGGTTTGTTTGTACTGATTCCTTTTTTAGGAATTTGTCGTAAGGGGCTTACAAATTTGTCGTGTCAGAAAACAGTTTGTCGCGAATTTCCATTACGCAAAAATAGGAAAATTAATAATTTTTCTCTGTACTCAGCACTACCGTCCCCGTAAATCATCAAGTGCCGGGTGGTTTTCTCATATTATTTGCCCACGACAAATTATTTTGATACTCAGAGCCCTATTTTCCACTATTTTAGCCCGTTTCAGAATGTGGTAATGCTAACTTAACTTGACTATCAAGTTGGCATTACCATGGGTGTTTAATAAATAACGCGCGACAAATTTTTTCTTTTCACGACAAATTTACAACAAAAAAGCGACAATGAATGTCCATGTATTGATATTACAAAATTTCGATATGTTAATGCTAATTTAACCGATGTGCTGGGACGGGATGTTTAACATTCCAAACACTGTGCTATCTTCTCCAAAGATTGCAGATATGTAAACTGATTATAAACTTATGTAATTGTTCTAGAATTTGAAGTTTTTCAAAGTTTGCTTCAAGTTTTCTGTGATCGTGCTGTATTTCACACGTCATATTTTTTGCCGCTTTGGGTATATTCGCATCTAGTCACTGATTGAATTAACAGTTCTCCCTCGCTTAACATGATATTCCAGAAGGGTTGTACAAAACCCACGGGAATGCGAAATTTATAGCAAAGGACGTTGGTACATTTATCGCCTGTACGTGTTATATATCACACTAATCGATAATTATGTATACAGGCCTCAGAAGAAATTCACTTAATATTTTACGTCACTGTAATGAAGATCACGAGCTTAATTTAACAAAGTGCTTTTTTAAATTCATTTTATATTTCTCTGAAATATAATTTATCGGGGCCCGTAAAAAATGTCATTTACGGACGATATCGGGAGCTCATTTTTAATGTTTTAGCTATATTTAATACAATTTTTTATTTACAAAAGAAAATATGAGAAAGATTATTTAAATTGGTGTCAACTGAGTTAATTTAACATTTCTTAAAAAAATAAATATAAACAAAAATTACTTGAATGTTTTTTGTGATCCAATATGAATATTATAATAACATATTATACATACCTATTTTAAGTGGATTTTGGGATAATAAAAATGAACAAAATTTCATTTTTTAACTTGTCGACGTTTCGTTAAATTTATTAACTTCTTCAGGACAGGTTAGATCAAAATTTCTTTTGTCATTAACTTTTTAAAATCACGTAACATATTAGGTAGCCAATCATCATTGCTCTTCAATTCACCAGAACGACCTGGGTGTACCAGCGTATATTTATAAATTTATATTGTACTATGCAATAAACAGTCCCACTACAAAAGCTACATATAGTCGAGTACGCATTTGCTGCGCATTCAAAAAATGCAACAAAAATGTTACGATCTCATTAAAATACCATTACTCTTTGTGCCATCTCGACCGCAAATTGACTCGTTTACCTTTATAGGTTTTTAACGTGCGTCGGTATGTTTGATGACACCATGCCGCAGACCAACGGCAATAATAATGAGGTCGTAAAGTTTTTGTTGCGTTTTTTGAGTGCCCAGCAAATGTGTACTCGACTATACCTAACATGTCCTGTGATTTTAAAGAGTTAATGACAAAAGAAATTTTAATCTAACCTGTCCTGAAGTAGTTAATAAATTTATCGAAACGTCGACAAGTTAAAAAAGGAAATTTTGTTCATTTTTATGATCTCAAAATGTAAAATACGTTATTATAATAAATAAGACTTTCTTACAAAGGCACTAAAGCAGTACATAATAAGACATTACAGTTGTTAAACACAGACCAGGAAGATATTTAAGAAAGAAAAAACTTAAAAATCTATAGGTGTAGACACCAAGCATATTAAATAATACTATTGCTTTAACCGTAAGCACACTTTGTGTTTTTATTTGCATTGTAAATAGAGACAGCATGCTCCTTTATAAGAAAGTACAGTTTGCCAGATGGAAATGTGGTGGGGAATGGTTTAAACAATTTTTTTTTAAACAAATTAGAAAAAAATTTCGTTTCGGGAGAAATATTTTTGTATTTTTCACCAAAACAAACAAAAGATGTTCTTGGACATTTTCTCTAAAGATGATAGATTTCGAGAAAAAAATTCTTGATATCTCAAAAAACACAAAAACACTTCCGCTAAAGAATAACAAAATATATCTACAGTATATTGTGGTATAAGCTTCAAAGAATGGATACAAATTCTCTTTTCACATAGTTTTTGAGCCCTGAAAATCGCATATTTTGCGTTTTTTAAAATTTCAAGAATTTTTTTCTCGAAATTTATCAACTTTAGAGAAAAACGTCGAAGGACATTATTTGTTTGTCTTGGTGTGAAAAATTCAAAAATATTTTTTTCGAAACGAAAAAATTAATTTTTATAATTTGATAGAATGAACTTTATTTAAACAATCCCTGACCAAATTTCTATCTGGCAAACTGTACTTTCTTATAAAGGAGTACATTTTGAACAAGATAGCACAAAAATATTCCATCCGAAAAAATTTTCCCGATCGATGATTTCGCTCGGACTAATACAGAAGCAAGGGAGCCAACAAAAACGAATTTAACTGTTTTTGTCCTGTCCTTAATTTAAAATATAGAAAAAGAGTACCTACTTTGTAATTTGTTTTAGCTAAACTGGACTATTGAAGTGTAAAGAATAATAACTCCCTGATCTTTATTAATTTTCTGTTCAAAGAGTCTTCATGATTGGTTGTATCGATTTTACAAGTAAATTTGTAAAATTAGTAGGTTATTACAGTTTAATTTAAATTTTAATTGAATTCCAAGTTTCATAGAGATTTTCCATTACCAAGGTGTCGTCTGCAAATATAAACTGACATGTCGCTCTTGACAAACAACCGAATGTATCATTCAAAACGAGTCAATAACAGACATCGCGTTTTACGTGGTAAAACTATACTGGAATCGATTCGACGACTCGACTGTTTTAACAGCCTTCTGTGAATTCCACACTGGAAAAGGAGAGTATATTTATTTAATTTAAAATAAATAAATACATATAGATTTATGTTTGTTTATTTTTTGGTAGGATATTTATCCTCCAAAATTTGGTTGCAATTCGCAGTCTTTTATATAGGTAAATACAAAGTTTTCTGGCGAATAGCTTGATAGAAATTGAAGACACGTTCTTGACTCTGCATGTGTTTTTATTATAAAGTAATTTAATTCGATATATAATTTTTGATAGGACGTGGAGCATGCAAAGTTCAAACCTAACGAAAGGGTGCGTACCCTTTCGATTATCGATGATCGCTAAAAATAATCGTCTGATAATTTAAATAAATATACCCAGTCGCACCTACAAATGGTTCCGCGCCATTATTGTAGTGATGAAATAAAAGACTCGGTCAAAGGTTTTACTACAATCGCATTCACAAAGATACGATTTTGTAATAATAAATTATTTATGTTACAAGGTTATGTAGCCGGTAATGTCTAAAGGTAAAGGTGAAATTAATATTCGTATTTCAAGCAAGCATACTGAAACAAGTTTATGTAAGTAAGTTCATGCTTGTATTATTAATAAGCGTGTGGCAAATTTATATCTAGGATGTGAGATTACTTTGGGATCCATGGAAATAAATGCATTATCCTTTACGTTTCCAAAAATTTTTTTGTTTTCAATGTGTAAAAGGTCTCAACATAGTTAAGAAAGAGAAATTGTATTATGACATGACAAATGTTATATCTGTACACGTGAAGTAAAAAACGTGGGTGTGCATCTGAAAGATCCATCTTCTGGGCGTTTTATGCACCTTTCTAAAGACAAAGGAATGGGATTTTCACTTTAAAGACGGGTTCTTTCAACTCAGGCGAAATTACAAAAATTATAGTTACTGTCGATATCAGCTTTAACTACAACCGCTTGATGATGTTTGTCGGAAACTTTTCGTAACTTTTTCTAAAGCTGTATCACTACATGATGCAATTTTGTTACTGTCATCTTTTTTCTAAAAATTACTTCCTTAAAATTAAGACTCGGACACAAATGACAGATCAAAATTTAATAAACTGTATTTTGGGTTCTTTTCAAATGTAAAAATGCATAAAAGACGTAGATCAAAAGATACAAAACAAATTATGCAGCGTCTGGTGATCGTCTAATTGTTAGTAAGTTAGGATCCAAAAGTTGTGTTTGCGGTACCTAACCTATTTTTGTTATAATCCGAATTCTTTAATGTAAAGTTTGATATTAGGTACTTGTTTCTACATTCTCATTTGGTTATAGCTTTAGAAATTAGTCGACACGCGGCAGCCGTTGGCATTGTTCATGAATACTTAAGTTAATGTTAACAGTTTAATGATACAATCCCTTGTCTATGCATAACTCTGAATTCTACGTAATATATGTGGTAGAAAAAATACAAAATCGCAATAACTTCAGTATTCAGATTGAAAATAATTAACTTAGATATCCTTAAAACGTATTATTTTGGATACGTTCAATCCAGGCTGAATTATTGCATAATGTGTTGGGAAAACAGCAATAAAATTAATGATCTCTTCATCTTGCAGAAGAAAATAATACGAACTATGTTATTTAAAAACTCACGTTGTTCGTGTAGAAACTTATTTTCAGAACTAGGCATTGTAACAATCTGTTGTTTATACATCTTAAACTGTGTTTATTATTTAAAGTGTAATCCACATAAATTTTTGAACCATAGAAATGAAAATCATAATTATTCCATAAGGCCAACATACAATATTGATATACCACAACATAGATTATCATTAACGGCCAATGGGCCTCTGATTATGTCAATTAAATTATTTAATAAACTACCACTCTCTCTCAAATCATTGAATGACAACAAAATTTTTAAATCTGAAGTAAAAATAATGCTCTTAAAATATAACTTTTACTCTGTTTCTGAATACTTGGAATACCCCAGTTTAGCAGAATAAGTATCAAATATATTAATTATATAGGTACTTTATTGTTTTAATATGCCTAATTGTAATCCGCTTCTTTATACATACTATACATTTATTATTGTTTATGTATTTAAATTGTCTTAGGTATTATTGTTTTATTGTTTTTTTAAATTGTCTTAAGTATTAGTGTTCTTTTTTATAATTGTTCTGATCTGTGTTTTCGACAGTATTTGTCCTTTGTTATTTTATAATTATTTTAGTGTATTCGATATTGCAAATTTGACTATATTCTATGCTTACCTTGTAAGTCTAACGAAATAAATATTATTATTAATTTCTGAGAAAATTATACTAATAATAATAATAATAATGTTTATTGTGCGACATAAAGAAGAAATACACACACATGGCGAGAGTTCGACTGTGCCGTTCTTCCACTCTCCCTATATTTGAATATTACAATGAATATTCATAAAAATATTTTACAAAGTTAAGGTAGCCCATGCAGTTAAATAGAATAAGATCTGTGGCATACAATAATAATGGTAAAAAGACTGAAACTCTAATACTTACTAATTATTCTTATACTTGCAATCAACCAGGTTAATAAATTAGCTTTTATTTTATTTTTAAAACTGGTTAGAGACAGATGTAATTCAGTTTGCATCTCATTTAGAAGATGAGGGGCTCTGTACGAAAAAGATCCATCGGACTTTTTTGTGTAGTTTTGCGGTGTACTATTTGAATTATCTAATATAGACATCATGTACATCAGATCTTCTATTATGCAAATTAAATAAATATTGACGATTATTATGCGTTATTAATTTATACAGAAATACAATGTATTGATATTTTACTCTATTTGCTACATTAAACACGTACAATCTATTTAAATATGGCGATACACGGTTTCTATAAGGTATGCAACACACAAATCTTTTGCAGGAATTTTAAATTTTTTGCAGTTTTTATTGATAATTTATTAAAAAATAATACACTGCACTACAATAGTCTGTGTGGGGAAAAACTAATGATTTTACCAGCCGAAGTTTGGTCTGCTCATCAAGTTCATTTTTTAGATGATAAGGGTTTGAATTTGTTTTCGTAGTATGGTTCACGTTTTGGTTGAAATTTTACGATTTATCTAAAATCAACCTCAAGTTATTTGCCGATTCCACCCAGGTAATGACAATGCCATTAATTATTGCTTGATTTTGGCATACTACATTATTTTGTCGATCATTACCTAGACACAGTGCAGTAAATTGGGATTGATTTTAAGTTCATTGTCGGTGCACCACTAGTGTTAATGATGCTAAATATAAATTAATGTGATTGATGACAGCTTGGGTTTTTAATAATGGGCACGATCTATAAAGTTGAATATCATCTGCGTGTAGATGAATATTATAATATGAGGTGTAGTATATTATGTGTATTAAGTGTACATAGAGAATAATATGGGTCCAAGAATGCTACCTTGAGGTACACCATTTTTAATCGTGCCAATTTGTGCAATACAATGTATCCTAATTTCATATTAAATTCAAGGAAAATGTTTCATCATCGTGTAGTTTTTTTTTTGTTATTGGTAAATACAGAGTAATATTTAAATTAAGAAGTAGAGCCCCGAAATGGGACATTGTATGTATAATTAAATTTGAAACTTGGAGCGGTATAAGATGTATTAGAGACCTTAGCACACGATAAGTTGTATATTGTTCTCCAGGGACCTGGACTTTCTCGTGTTATTATCGCGATTTTTTACCATATGTTCAATGAAATGTAGTTTTACAAAATATTATTACAATGAAGATAGCCTCAATCGACGCAGTTACACTTCGATCGGGACTTTGCCTATTAGAAACCATTGAATAAATTGATTTGAAAAATTCCACGTGATTTATTAAGGTAAATAGTTAATAGTTCCTCCTGTGACCTTTGGCCTGCAAATGACCAAGGCTCTTTCTTGTTTTTTACTTTGTATTTATTTGAAAGCTCGCAAGGGACGTGGTGACGTCAAATACACGAGTGAAGACATGTCTGAACGCCTATATGGTCACGTACATCCCTAAATGTTTTGTATGTCATCCTGTAATATTAATTTTATTTCAAGTAAATACGATTTGCATATTACAGTTAGTTGGTTTCTACAAATACCATTCTGTTGTTTTTTTTTTAAGTATAATTTCTCTCTCTGCCATAATTGAATATTCGCCAATAGAATCAATGGTGTTTGTAAAAGTTGTATTTCGTGTGAAACTTCCGTTTTATGTTGTCTCTTCTTGGGTTACGCATATTTAAAAATATCGTACAAATCGTGGGAGGCAGGATTATCTCAAGAGGCGTATTTCATTAGTGACGAATTGCCTGTAACACCAATACATATTGTACACAGCGAACCATGACTGTAACAAAAGTAACCTTGACGTTGAGATCGTTCAGGTGATGTGAGGTGATTATACTATAGACACAAGAATTTCCATAGGCTAATGTACATCCGGTACATAGATGTGGTTGTTTTAATCAGGACAAAAAGCACAAAAATATCATGTCCTGATTATAAGTTATATCCAGCAATGTCAGACTCAAATGAATTAAATTATCTATTTATGATGAAATACGTTAGGCTTCATCAATCTCGAAGTACAATTAATGTTTGCAAATGATGAGCTCCAGATAAGATAGTGTGTTCCTTCTTGCTTATGAATAAAATGAATATTAACGAATGGTTCTATTAATTGAAGTAAATTACAGTACCATCGGTTCGCATTGTGCCATAAGAATTGTTTATTGCTTATTTGGTTCATATCTTTGATTTTTAAAGTTGGAAAATATAATAAAGAGGTCAGACTGTAATTATTAGCACCAGCTAGTTAATAGTATATAGAGCAGGTAATTTAAGTTATCGTATTGTTAATTTGTACAATTAGTTCAAGTTAAATCACTTATAAAATTGGATAGAACTAATAATAGAAAATAATTACAATAAAATAATTATATTTGTACCCGGCTTCTTTTGGTATATGGGGATGGTAATGATGGAAATTGAATTTAAATACTTGACTGGCATGTTACTCGTTCGACATATTGAATTAAATATTTAAACTGAACATTTTTTTATTTGATATGTGATATAATATAATGTCGACGAAAAAAATATCCTTAAATCCATTTCCTCTTGTCACAAAAATAAGCAAGTTTTACATTTATTTAAAAATATGCTTTGAATGAAGAGTTTAAAAAATAAAATGACCTGTGGTCCTGACGGTATTCCCAGGTTTTGTGTTGAAGACTGTGCACATGCCTTAGCGCAACCATTAACAACTATGTTTAACTTTATCTCTGATGCAAGGTGTTTTCCCCGATACCTGGAAAACTGCTAGTGTCTGTCCGATTCTGGAAAACGGTGATAAATCTGAGGTAACTAACTATCAGCCTTTCACCTTACTGTGCAACTTCGCAAAGGCTTTTGAGATGTCTCTATATAATCATATTTACCCACTCGCTAAAAATGTTGTATCATTTGATCGGCATGGCTTGATGGAAAAACGCTCTACCAATACAGATTTAATATGTTTCACACAATTACTGTCTAAAGCTGTTGATTAAAGGGTTCAAGTAGATGTGATATATACCGATCTCTCGAAAACCTTTGATCATGTTGATCACAAAATCTTATTAAACTAGAAGAACACGGTTTTTCTGCGCCGCTACTCTCTTTTGCTCATACTTGACAGATCGTCTCCAGTACGTTACATATAACTTTTAAATCAAGTCGATACGCGCGATTACCTCAGGAGTTCTACAAGAACCTAACCTGGGTCCTTTATTCTTTTGTCTTTCCATTCATGACCTGAATAGTATAATTGATTATCATAAATTATTTTTCGCAGATTACTTCAAAATATTTATAACAATTAAATCAGCTGACGACTGTAATCTACTGCAAGCCGAGTTAGACAAGGTGGTAAAGTATATACGATTGGAATTGAAACTGGTCAGTTTTAAAGCACAGGACCGTGCGTACTGAACTTGATATTTTGTCCTATATATTTCGCAATGGTATTGAGATTCGAACGGTAGTTGAAACTGTGCAGGCGAGTCCGAGACTGGCAATGTAATCAGCCTGAATGAACCATCTACGACTGCACTGGTTTAAAGGTAATAAAACGGACAGACCTACTAGCACAAAAAAACTCGTAAATCGTTTCTTTATCTTGGAACGTGGAAGTCTAATATCGTGCTGTCTATGTGCCAGTGCAGCGCATAAATACCTATTATAATATCAAGCGTATGAGTTTAGTTAGTTACTGTTCATATTTATAAATATTTACTACTGTATAAAAGGTAAAATATTTTAATTATTTACTAATTTACCATGGCTTTCTGGAGACCATTTGAAACAGAGGATAATATAATAACGCCCGAAAATCTTATCATTTTGTTATGACAAGCATTTCTATTTACCTCCGCCCATGTACAATAAAGAGATGCCGACTGTTTTTGCCGGCTTTTAATTTTTATACGGTTTCAATTCCAATCGCATATACTTTATATTGGTGTAACAAAAATCGTCTTAATTTGAACATATCCAAATGTAAAGTCATGACTTACACCCGTAAAGTCAACATAGTTACATACGACTATCAAATTCGCAGGCTCTAGTTCGCACCGATGCAGTGAGAGATTTAGGAATTTATTGATTGTAAATTAAGTATAGATGGAGTAAACCGTTTCGTCTTCCATGAGAATATTGGGATTTGTACTTAGACTGGGTCAAGATTTTAGCGATACCGATGTGCGCAACAGCTACTCGGCTATGTGCGCCGCTGAGTGCTGAATTACGAGTTATAAGTCTGGCGCGTTAAGTGTAATAATTACATATTATCAACAGAACGCTAATGCAACACGATTGCAACAAACACCGGCCGAAAGACTAATTCTCTCGTGCCAGTCGTGCCACACCACTTGCAGACTGCAGTTTCGAGCTGTTGGCTCTCATCAGTGCAAGGTAGGCTGTGACGACCGACAAAACAATCAGCAGGCGCCATCTAACGGTCCAGTGTCTATTACAATCGAAAAATAAATAGCCTGATTGGGCTTTTAGAGGGCGGAATATTAAACATAATATTTCACTTGCAAACTCCTCTATAAAGTCCTTATTTTAATATAAGGGACGTAACCAAACTGCAACCACAAGTATTTTCGGGGTTAATGCTTCGATTAGCGTTCTGTTGGTAAAATGTAATTATTACACTTAACGCGCCAGGTTTGTAACTCGTAATTCAGCGTTCCACGGGGCACATAGCTCGGAGAGTAGCTGTGTGTTGAAGTCTGGTTACGTTCCTTATATTAAAATAAGGACTTTATAGAGGAATTGGCGACTGAAATATTACGTTTTAACACCTAATCCTGTATGCGTCATTCAGGAATACTACTTTCTAATCTTCCATTGATAGGTAATTCCTTTTTACTCAGCTTGTTTTATACCCTATTAATTGAATGAATATTCATATTATAGCTTGTTGTGTGGGTACAACTAGTTAAATGTTAAATGAGTTATTTATTAAACAAAACTTTAACAAAAAGTGGTTACGAATCTTAAGTTTAAATATACGAAGTGAATTGTTTGGGAACAGAAATATGACTGACCTCTTTTGCCTGCATTTCGGCGGTCTCTCGTGTACCTCTCCAGGGATGGGTAAATGAGCGTAATTTCCAAATTACGGTTGGCTATTGTAGTTGGCAATTACTGCCTCCAGCCTGTCGGCATTTTTGCCTTAAAGGTATAACCTTTGTTAGTTTTACGATTATGGTATTTCCATGCTTAATTGTGGGAAAGTATGCTACATAGCTCAATGGCTTCTTGTACTATCTGTTAAATAATAATATAGTTATAGATAGATTTACTTATAAGTATCTTTACTTTATTAATTTGTCCTGTAATTGGTTATGTATTGTTGGAGAAATAAACTATTATTAAAAAAACATTGGCAATTAACTATACAGTCGGTCCATTTTATCAGTACATTTCAGAAAAAGCTTTTTTTTAAGTTTTTTTTATAAATTATTTTAGCAATAATTAATATATGTTGCTTTATTTTCCCTGCGCACGTAAACAATCCAACATCAGTTTTATTTGTTACCGGCGCGCGTATTTTCCTCCAATTCATCCTAACGGCTTTGTTGTGTCCATGGGCAACAACATTGTTGCCGAGCGTAATGTCCATAGTGCAAGAAGAAAAACTGTTTTACACATTTTTATTGTCGTCTCGGCGATCCTGTTACTGCCTGCCCCGGAGAATTTCAGTTTTATGTGCGAATCGTGCAGACAGACGATCGTAAACAAAGGTCTTTTTATCCAATTGAGTTGCACTTGAGTCTGCCATAGTCTAGTTAGATAACCGTTAAAGTTCATATTGCCGAATCGGGCAGACAGATGGATTAAAATCTGCATTACGTGGACAGAATTTTAGTGTAAAATGTATACTTGTAATAGAGTTATCCTTACGCTCAGTCCTCGACTCCGCATAACCATTCCAAACCAACCTCAGTATCGATTTTTACTATTACTTGGGCGCATTTAATATATTTTTTTGATTTGTTTACACTATACGGATGATAAATGACAGGAAATTCACTTTTTTGAGCGACTGGTCGCAGAGGTTCCCAACAAGACGACCTTTTTTACACGCTTTATATTAGCTTCACCTGCATATGTTTATTTGTCTGTATGTAACTTTTCAATCTTTGAACGTGATTTTCACCCACTTCAAAACATCAGATTAAACTGAAATTTTGCGCACTTATTAAGAACCGATAACAATACAATAATTTGTCAACCTTGTCCTAATGTCTTCACCAGGATCATCAGGATAAAATAAAATTAAAAAAAAATAACTGATCTATTGCCGATATTTTGCCGGAGGCGCCGCAGTTAATAATATAACGTATTTGCCGTTATATAAGCCCTTGTTAAACGCTAGTTATAAATGACAGGAAATTCACTTTTTTGAGCGACTGGTCACAGGGGTTCCCAACAAGACGACCTTTTTACACGCTTTATATTAGCTTCACCTGCATATGTTTATTTGTCTGTATGTAACTTCTCAATCTTTGAACGTGATTTTCACCCACTTCAAAACGTCAGATTAAACTGAAATTTTGCACACTTATTAAGAACCGATGACAATACAATAATTCGACAACTTTGTCCTATTGTCCTCACCAGGATCACCAGGATAAAATAAAATTTAAAAAATGACTAATCTATTGTCGACATTTTGCCGGAGGCGCCTCAGTTAATATTATAACGTACTTGCCGTAATATAAGCCCTTGTTAAACGCTAGTTCCAACTTTGATACATATATTATGATGTAATATTAATTATGTACTACTAGCGGATACTAAGCGGTTTCGAAAAGCAGGACGAATAGCAAGAGGGTGGCTAAAAAAAAATATAATTTAAAATAACTAAAAAACACGGTTTAATAGCAAACCGAACTAAAAAGTAGAAAATAATGTTTACATATTTTAAATTTGTAAAAAGCGCGTCATGCTTTTTACAATTAAATATTTAAAATATGTAAACATTATTTTTAGTTCGGTTTGCTATTAAAGCGTGTTTTTTAGTTTTTTAAACTATAATTTTTATGTGGAAATGTTGAAGGAATAGATTTTCGAGGTCGAAATGCAGGATTTGTTGAAAATAAGAAACAGTTAGAAGCGAAGGAGAGAGGGGTTATTTAAAGAAGACCCTTCTTAAAGAGAGCCCGTATACCAAATACACTGTAACTCGAACTGTTCCAGAGATATTAAATGAAATCTGATTTTTGGGGGGTTTGGCTTTGAAGAGGCACAGTTCACAAAGGAAATATTTTTGGACACTTGCCCAAATGAAATGTTTCCAATATTTTTGGAACCAGCTCCAGAATTTAGTGGCATTCCTGAACATTCCATATAGTAGAACGAAGACCTCGACAGTTGAGAAGCACTGCTGGTTCTGGTGTTTTCAAAAAATTATGTTGGTCCAATGTTTCCTGTCACTATAATAGTGCTCACACCTGCATACTATTTTAACCTCATAAATATTAATTAACCTCTGTCTATTGGCGCCATAACTAAATAACTATTTGACGGAGGAAAGTATCTGGCAGGTAGAAGGAAGAAACCGAATATACTTGCAGAAAAATATACAGGGGGACACCTTAAAAAATAATGAAAAATATTTTATATTGTACAATCATATTTTCCATGTAGTTAACATAGTTGTCAAAGAAGAAATCTGCTGAATTTCTTGTAATAAATATACAATGTTAGTATGCTAAAAATAGATAGTTGAAGAATTACTTTTAAACAAATGTGGTGGTTACTCATTAATAAAATAATTGAAAAGGCAAATAGAGAGGGAAGTTTTGTCTAAATAGTTTTGCAGTATTACTAAGTATTGAGCAACTTAATTATTTTTTTTTAGGTAACTCGGGTTCCAAGTACAGTTGAAAACAATAAATAATGGAACAGATCTTATAACCCATTTTTTGCCAAATGCATCTAACTTGTGAATTATGACATGATCATTATATTTGTGACAAACATTTAAGGACTTTCCCAAAAGCCAGTCGTTCTCAACCTACAAAAGGATTTCCTCTATGCTTACAATAAAAACTGGTTGACAAGCACTACAATTTTGCTCCACCCCCTCCGCGCATAATAAACCTATTGCGTCGCTTGACTCAATCCGGCAACGTCTCGTTTTTATACTCATCGGAACGTGAGTTGTTCCTTTGGTTTAGAGTGCATAAACCAATGACTTCAGAATAGAATGGACAACGCATCCTGTTGGTTTGTTGTGTATCATTTATTTGTTTATATTGCTTTAAAAATAAATATTGGTACTCGGCAGTCTATTGGCTAAAGGCACGTGGGGGTATATGCGCACGCAGTCCCTCTCAACACATTTTGTTTACAATCCAGTACTAAAACATAAACAAAACTATCTCCATCCTTTTTTAATAATAGAATGTATGAGATAATAGGGGAACACAATTCCTGTGTTAATGTATAGGACATGCTTTGTCTATCCTATTCTGAAGTCATTGGCATAATCGTATTTTGTGAGGTTAGAATATATTAGCGATTTTTAACAAATCATAAAAATTGTTTTCGAGAGCAAAAAATGATAGATTTGTCATAAATATAAACTCTTATTTTTACAATAATCCATATTTTCTAAACATCTGTAATGAACACACATTTCATCGACATAAACTGTGCGTTGACAGAATTCTAAACGTTCTCACGTAATTGCACGCGTTGCCAAGTCGCGAAAAACGAATACCGCTTGGAGTAATTTTTTTTTTCAGAGATCTTTCCTTCTTCGAATAGCTCTCAGATTTTGAAGAGAATCGTAAGACAATTATCAGCTGTAATTTACCAAGGGCGCTGATCACGCGATAATTTTCTCTAATAATGAACCGAAAGCTTGTTGCTTATCTTCTTAGAGAGATTATTAGTGTAATCCTTTAATAATTGGATGAATTTTGACATGTGACTAGAAATTGACGGCTTTTATTGGATTTCTATTTCGTCAAAAAATTATCATTCTAATTAAATAGAACGTACGTGAAAATGGGATTTATAAGATGTATGTTAAAATGGTAATTTCATTACAAATTTAGTGCTGCAAAAGCCGCTCCCACGTATGCAAAACATTAATAAAAATATATCTATAAATTTTCAAGATGATCGTAAGAATTTTTTTTCAGCGTCCTTAAGCGTGCAAAGAAACGAACAATTTTGTTCAAGCTGTAATTGTTATTAAAGCAGAAGAAAGTTAGTCAATGTTAATAAAAATTATGTTTTATAAATGTTAGGTTAGATTAGGTTATGTTAGGTTTTGTTTAAATAAACATATTTCTTACAAATAAGAAATTTGCCGTTTTAAAATATAAAATGAAATTATTCCAATAATTGGTTTCTTTGGGCTTCCTACTACATATTCAAACACAGATAAATTTACATTATGGTAAAATAGTTCTTATTATTTTTTGTCCACGATTGTACTTTTATAAGTTACTTTCATAATTTTTATTGTTTGTCAGTTTTTTTGTCTGTTTACGTTCTTCTGTTTTAAATATTTTTCAAAGAATAAGAAGAAACGTTTTAAGTTTTTATCAGCAAGTAAATGAAAAAATAGAAAAATAAATTTTCAAAGAATTATGTCTGTAAATGACATAAAAACAAAATAAACATTTCTACAGATAAATAAATATAAAAGTAGGGAGTAGGTCTTTAAATTGTTATGTTATAAAAAATGTGTACAACAAAATAAATATACAGGATTGAGTATGCAGTAAACTGAGGAAAACTAGGAAAAATTTCAAGGTTACTAGTGTCACAATGCGGAAGAAACATTTAAAAAGAGAAAGAACATACATTATTTGTATTCAATATTACGGCACTTCTAGAAATTGTAAGACATTTGACGTTACATATTAGATAAAATAAATAACAACAGTAATCTAAAATCTATTATGATGATAAATGTAGAAACGCAAAATAATAGATAGGTACATAGAAAATATAAATGACGCCATGTAAGTAGAAAACAACAGGCCGAAAAGCAATTAAATTTAGCAATGTTTTTTTGAGAAACCAATTTATTATGTTATCTAATAGTTAGTTCTAAGGTTATTTTGATGATACAAAAAGATAAAGTGAGAGCATATAAAATATAAACATTTAGGTATATAGTAAATAGCTAGTATAGTTCTTCATAACACTTTTTCAAATAGAAAATGACAGTCATAATTTTTTGTAGCATTAACGTGTGGTAAATAAAAGAATCGCTCTCTGTTGGAGCTGCCGATGGCCAACTTAAAGCATTTAAAAGTAGTATGGGTGTACAGTGGCAGAAAGAATTGTTTTAATATAAAAAGAAACTTTAAAACTCAAGTTATTCAAAGTAATAACATTAATTACAATTCATTCACTTTCTAAAAAATAAATGGGTAGTTTTGCTTCTCGGTAATGTTTTACTTTAATATAATAATTGATTGTCCTTTATTTTATTTTTTTTTAATGTGGATAGATTGTACCTGAGTGAGGTAACTTTAGAAATCTAAAATACGGCAACTTTTACTAACTTCCAGAAAAAAGTAATTAAGTTATCGTTACATTATCACATTATAAATAAATATAACTGTATTATAGTACTTAGGGTCAGTCCTGTGTCTGCAATTAATGCAGATAATTATATTGTATATTATAATAATTGAATGATTACAATTTGGAAACTAGAACTAAATTAAGCGTAAATAGCATAATGGAACTCTTAACAATGTATATAAAAACAACCTATTTTCAATTGAAAAATGAGTTCTACTAGCAGGATTTTGATATGGCCATGGGGTCTCCATTATCACCAATTTTCAGCAACATATTTATGAAGAACTTTGAGAACCCACATGTTCAAAATTGTATAAACAGACCGGTTGTCTGGTGGAGATATGTTGACGACATCTTTGCAATTTGGCCTCATGGTGTTGATTTACTAGATAGTTTTTTTTTTTACAAAATATAACTAGTAAGGAACCGTCTATTAAATTCACATTAGAAATAGAAAGTAGGAATGAACTACTGTTTTTAGATGTTTTAATTAAAAGGGTGAGTAATATAGAATTGAAACAAGCGTTTATAGAAAACCAACACATACTAATAGATATCTAAATTTTAACTCAAATCAGTCAATAAATGTTAAAAGGGGTTTTGTAAAATGTTTATACGATAAGGCCAAAATAATTTCATCTAATAATGGAATATTAAGTAACCAGAAAAAATTTATCAAAGAGGTTCTGTTCTAGTACAAATTCAATAACCCTGAATACCCTTGGATACCAGCTCAATTCCCACCTTAAAAACAGGATAAATTCCCATCTCACTTAATGTGTGCGTATTCTACAGCATCATAGCTATTAATCGCTGTAACATACTCTTGAAGTCCTCTCGAAAAAAAAAAATAAATTACTGGTCTGTCATTGCCTAATAATAAATAAATTAGTATAGTTCAAATTCTAATCACAACAAAATCGACCTGAAATTATTCACACTCACTCGTAAATTCAACTGAAATAATTTACTTTTTTGATACCTACGACTGTCTTGTCATAATATAATTAGCTTCAAGCAAATATTCACTGCTAGTTTTAGCAAAACAAAATTAGATTCTATAATTAATGGAAAAAAAAAAAAAAAATTTGACACAAAACTAGCAAAACAAATCTGTTCTCATGTTGTCGAACGGATATCTGTTCTTATTCTCCCGACAGGGCAGTAATCTAACAACAATAACTAGAGTATATATTTTAAAACGGCTACTAAGCTAAAGTTCACTCGACTATCTCAACAAACGGCGCGACGCCAAGAAATAAATTTTAAATAACTGAACTCGTAATCGTTCAGCAAAACGTGTTCGACTCTCCCCCGCGAGATCACGAAGTCCGCTGTTTCACAACATTTCCCAAGTTATCTCTACGACTCAGTCGGGCCCGGCTCTGCATCGGGTGCCCGGTTCAAGGCCTCCCGTCTACCTTGGTACGAGTCAATGACATGTGCGTGCACGGCTCCTTGCTCATGCTCATACACGGTCCCCTCTCTTCTCTGACGCCCACCTCTGCACCGCACCGTTGTCAAGGTGACGAGAAGCTCCCCCACTATGTCGCCGTTCAACACGCGCTTTTTAAACTTCGCTGACTGACTGAGAGCGGCATCTAGTTGTCGATAGACGAAGTTGTTCTAGCGAACTACGAAATTTGGTCCGCCGGTATCCTAAGCCGTACGATGGCGGTCTCTGGTGGACGGATTTCATATTAAAATTGGCGGGAACTTTACGGATTATTAATGTTGTTTATAAAACTTCTCAAGGTTGCGAAAATTATCTACAAGTTTACAAAAATAATCGCGAATCGCATAATAAATAATACAATAATATTGCATAGGTTTACAATGCGTTTAAGCATTTAAGTGGCTATTTTCAGATGCGTTTGTTGCCTGGTTTCTTCTTTCTTTGTTTTTGTAGTCTATAGGTACGATTTAGTTCCATATTTTAAAAATCCAATTATAATATAGTTAATTAATTATTATTGAATTTTAATTGTGACGTCGGAAATTTCCACTTCTGCTGCTGTCTGTCTAGCGTTCAAACATAGCTGTTTAATTATGAATCGCCACCATATACCTATTAAATTAGAAACGTAACGTTTTACATAACAGAGTAGCTACCTACCTAATTATTAGTGGCAATTCTAATTTGCTTTATTGATCGTAGGTAGCACCTTCGTCGTATTGTTATTGTAATAAAATTATCGGGAGCTACGAACGTATTGTGAGTGGGAAAATTTCACAATGCCTTGCCGGTTACTTGTTTGTTACATACCTCAATTTGAATTAGAATTAGACGCCATGACTTCATCTTCTGAAGATTAGTCAGTTAGTAGCAGAGAGTCAGTAGTGCTTTGTTGAATTTGATGTGGTGTCAAATATACAACTACAAGGTCGTGACAACTGTAAACGCAAACTTGGCGCTAAAGTTTTTTGGATAACCGCTGGAAATGACAGTAATTCAAGTAGAAATTCACTTTTTACGCCATTTTAAAAGGAAAATGTTTTAAGGGAAGGTTGTGAGGAAATTTTTGGCAAAACATTTACAAATGCCAAATAACCGTCTGTCTATTTTACGAGGGCCACACCAAATATCTTTTTTTTTTTTTTTTTTTATACATTTATTTAACGTCGGCCTATTTCCGCTACTGAGGCCTAACACCGACGCCTGTAGACGAGCTACCCCCAACCAGGAATTTTGCCGAACCTCTTCCCTTAAGAAGAGTAGGGATCTTTTACTTGCCTAACATTTAATAGACAAGGGACCGACGGCTTTACATCCCCTCCGAAGGATGGTATATCTCCTATGCAACCCTCGCCTAAGGTTGTATAGCTTCCGCGCATACACTGATATACAAGCCGCTGGAAGATGGGTGAGGCGAGGACGTGGTCTTCGTTGGAACGGTCACCAATCCAACTACTAACCACGCCTAACGTTGCTTTACATCGCATATCGAAGTATGTACATAGTAAAGACGCACCCACGCTCGCCCCACCAAATATCTATATCTATTAATTGTAGAATAAAGTTTTAGAAAAAGTTATCTCATTTTTTCTGAGCTATATTTCAGTAAAAAGAAATTTGAAATCCATTGCCTACTTTGTGAGATATATTACAAAAACCTGAAAAATAGGAAAACCATGAACAATTATAGCTTGTTTATTTGAGGAGATACGAAGAAAGTTAAAGGGTTGAAAGTTGAGGGCAAAGACAATAAGAATAATAACGTGTATAAAAAAAATTCGAAAAACGCAGTTGGCTTTGGATATACGCTCTTGTGCAAAAATGAAAAGAACAAATCTCAAAGTTTAATACGCTTTTATTAGCTTCACCTGTATGTTTGTTTGTTAGTTAGTTTATTTGTTTGTTTGTGACGCAATCTTTGATCGTGATTCTCACCCACTTCAAAACGTCAGATTAAACTGAAACTTTACACACTTATCAAGGCCCGATGACAATACAATAATTTGACAACTTTGTCCTAATGTCCTCACCAGGATCATCAGGATAAAATAAAATAAAATGACCAATCTATTTAGAGATTTTGCCGGAGGAGCCGCTGTTATTAATATATATTTTAACTAACTCAACAATAATAATAAAAAGCGTGTTAATTAAATGATTTTTAAGTTTTAAAAAATTATAGTTTAAAAAAACTAAAAAAGACACGCTTTAATATCAAACCGAACTAAAAGGTAAAAAAATAATTAAATATTAAGATTTTGTTCAACAGCCATAGATTGTAAAAAGCGTGGGGTGCTTGATATAAATTGTTATAAATATTTTATTGGTAGCTATTGATAAAAGTAGAATTATAATAAAAATATAGTAAAAGGCTTTGTACAATCTATCGCTGTTGAACAAAATCTGAATATTTAATTACTCTTTACTTTTTAGTGCGGTTTGCTATTAAAACGTGTTTTTTTTTAGTTTCTTGAAACTATAATTTTTTAAAACTTACTAAAAATAATTTTTCTCTTTCCAACGATATAAATCATGTCACAAAAATTTTAACTGATAGTGCCAATATTTAATATTTTACGAAAACCACAAATGTACACAGTTACTAACAAAGGACCCCGCGGTTTTTGATAGCAAAATGGCTTTCAGTCGATTGTTCTGAAACTTTGGGATAATGTTCCCTGATTAAATGTCTCCATGGCCACCAGTCCACTGAATTCGATTTTTTTATCTATAGGCGATTGAAACTGGAAACATCTGAGATCTTGCATCATAGCGTTTGTTTCTTCTTTATACATATACATATGAGCGTGTGTGTGTGTGTGTGTGTGATTGTGTGTGTGTATGTATGCGTATATGTACTTCCTTCATATGGGAATAATATAAGCTCATGCATATTTATTTATACGCATAATGAAATGCCCAATATACCATACCTATGCAAAGCCCTTATAGTATACTATGCATATATATACTATGATATTTCTATATAATGTATGTAATATATACACATATAGTATACGTATATTATTATCTAATTTCACTCATATCAATGTATTTTTAAAAGCTTTTATTAAAGTTGCAATGTTTGTTTGTTTGTTAGTTCGTTTAGGTCAAATCTTGCAATCAAAATTTCGATTAGTAATTAAGCTAGAGCTTCGAAATTTTGCACATATGTATAAGTCCAGTGACAATTATGAATTCTTGGTCAAAATTTAGAAATCCAAAATGGCGGCGCCAATATGGCGGACGACTTTTGTCATTTATGGTCCAAATCGATCAAAATCAATATCTGGGGGTTTCCGGGTTCGCCGATTACGAATTTCTAGTTAAAAATTTAGTTCAGGATGGCGGCTTCAAGATGGCAAACGACTTTATCGTTTATGATTCGATTTGACTCAAAATCGATATCTGGAGGTTTTCGAGATCGCCAATTAAGAATCTTGGTCAAAATTTAGAAATCCAAAATGGTATGGATTTTCTTTATGAATTAACAGTGGCAGAAAGATTAAATTATTCATATTTTCAACAAGACGGGGCTCCCCCTCACACTTCTGTAATATGTATAAAATTATTTAAATCAGGTTATGCCAGATAGCTGTATAGGCACATATGGACCCATTCTATGGCCAGCTCGATCACCAGATATTACTCCCTTGGATTTTTTCGTCTGGGGTTACATTAAAAACAAGGTATTTCAAACTGCCCCTGAATATATTGAGGACATCAAAACCAGAATTAGAAACGCATGTGAGGCAATTACTCCTGAAATGCTCCAAAATGTAAGGAGTGAGGTGTCTGTAATGTGTGTGGTGTAGAATGCATGGTGCACAACTTCAGCATTTGTAGTCAGAAAAATAAATGTACATTTTCTTTTCAGTATGGCAGTGTGTAGTACTGTTATACATAGTTTTCGTTTTTTTGGATGTTCGCTTTGTAGTTGTATTTTTATTTATGAGATTTGTTTGTATTAAATTGTAATAAATAATTATTGAATTATAATTATTATACAGTGAATTTTTTCTATTATGGCATAGCTGATTTTTACGATTCAAAGACATGAATTTTGGTTATCGTAAAATATTAAATATTGACACTATCAGTTAAAATGTTTGTGACATGTTTTATATCGTTGGAAATAGAAAACATAAACGGAACTAATGGTGTCATGGCCTACTTTGAGATTTGTTCTTTTCATTTTTGCACAAGAGCGTATGTCAAAGCCAACTGCCTTTTTCGAATTTTTTGATACACATTATTATTCTTATTGTATTTGTCGTCAACTTTCATCCCTTTAACTATTCTCGTATCTCCTCAAATAAGGAAGCTATAACCGTGTGTGGTTTTCCTATTTTTCAGGTTTTTGTAATATACCTCGCAAAGTAGGCTATGGATTTCAAATTTATTTTTCTATAATAGATATTAGGTGTGGCCCTCATAAAATAGACAGACGGACAATTAATTGATTGTACGCACATCAAATTAAAGTAGGAGAAATACTTGCTGGTAATAAAAATGGTCTTTTTCTGTGTACGTCCAGATAGTACGTAATGTTTGAAAAAATACTCGGCATTGTTCCAATGCCAGATGGCATGGGACTTAAAAATTTGGGAGAACTACAATTTAAAGGGAAAATGAAAAGATGGGAAATCAACGGGATTTTAATAGGGGAGAGACTTCTTTCGCTTCTTATTACTCTTCTTACATCGTTAAGACCCAACGGAAAAACGAAACGAAGCACATAACCAAGTAACTTGTATAGAACGTTTCTTTGGACAGTGGACAAGCAAATTTAGTAACTTTTTTGACAAGTACGATTTCTCTGCATAAAAACGTTATGACGTGTCTTGCAATGAGAGAATGTCGAAGAGAACGTGGGAACATAAATAATCGCATTTCCATGCTATTCCTTGACCTTTTTTGCAAAGAACTAGTTTTCACTGCGTTATTTTGACTAATAAGTATCAGAAATAGAAATGTTTGCTCTCCAATGTACGAGTATTGCTGAGTTCACTGGATTGGTTTTCCAAAATAAAAATATTGCGAAAATTTAGACATTTACAAATAATTTTAAAGCAAATGTCGTCTGTTAATTCATTTCTAGCGCTTACTTTGCAAGACGATACTATTAAAATGTATCAAAAATAATTTTTGCCATAAGATATAACTGACAAAATCAAATTTTACACTATTTTTTCAAAAAGTTTTCAAGGTATGACATTCAAACTTGGCACGAATAATATAGACCAAAGCTACTAATTTTTTATTATTTGACACATCCGTCGCTTCTGGTTTCCCGGAAACTATCCCAACTTTGAAATTTCAAAAGACGATTTTAAGTACGATTGATTCCTTTCTGTTAGATCCAATTTTTTTAAATTAAAATTGATCAGACTTTTCAAAAATTTTGGAACATTGTAAATGCATGCATGCATTTTTAGTGAAAATTCGTGTGGTTTGTTTTCACACATGAAATTATTGGTTTTTCTAATTGAAATTTTCGAGAAAATATTTATAAAATTTACGCCAACGTATAGGTACTTATTTTATTATATTATTCTTTTACTTAAATACTTTCTTAACCGCCTCTCCAGTTACGCAAGTAACCCTATGGAAGGTCTCGAGGATCTTGTGCTAGGTAAAGAGAGGCGAGGCCCTACAGTTGTGGAGTCCGAACCACTCTTGAGGCAATTTTTTATAACGAAAAATTCGCTCGGCATACTCAGTTTGCTAGTCAGACGCTTCAGCACACACTCTTATTACCTCAAATTATATCATTGATTGGAAGACCAGGAAAAAGCCGGGGATTTCAACATCCAGATTTGATAGTGGCTGACTGAGTTATCTTCAGGGACAACCAAAGCAGTAAACAGTAGCTGCAGCAATTAATATTCACGTTGATGTTGATGATTGGCTTGAAGAAGAAAATGATGGCAGTGTCTTCCATGTTATTATTTTTTAGTTTTAAATTTCCTATTTTATTCTACGGTACTAAAAATTATTTTTTTAGCGGAGTTACAAATTCTGTTTGTCGAACCTTAACTGTTTCCATTCATTTTAGAAGAAAAAGATTAAATGAAAGCGTCAGTTGCTTTAAGTAAAGTTCAATATATTTTCAACAACAAAATTACCAGTTAACAAATTATACCTTTGTAAAGGATGCTATAAGGCAAGTATCTTCGAATCATGTAGGAAGAAAATTGTATATGCTGAAAGGATCAAAATAAATATAATATTAACTTTTTTTTATATGAAAAGACACTTAACACGAATGAAACATACCTTAACCTTTTATAATCCATCATAAATACCCTTGACAATACCCGTAAAAGAATACCTATAGTTTTAATTGCCAAATGAACTACGTTGGTTTGAAAGCAGACCAACTAAAGTGTATTTAATATCCGTATAAAATTTTTTAAGCTTCATGTTTGGTGATCTCTATACGTACCTACAAATAATACAGTGTGGCCTTCCTTGTGCATCCTCGTAAAATGTTTAAGGTTTTTATTTTTAAATCGTACCGTGTGACGTGAAAATATATTTTTATGTCATTCTTCAAAGAATCTTAGGACAATTGAAGGTAATCTAGTCGTTAATTGTATTTGATGTTAGTAGTCGTATGTACAGTCGATTTATGAGAATTACATTCATTGTGAACTATTTCTTGATGACGATATTGTTTTTTTACTTTGTAGACGAATTAGCAATAACACTATCTTATACCACGCCAAAACTGTAATAAACTATATTTATGACAGATGGCGCTTAAGTATGTAATACAGAGATTTATATATCCACCGAATATGATGCAGACTAAAACAAACCAATATGTAAAATTGTTATTAAATATACTCGGAATTCTTGGTACCAATATATTTTATTTTATTTTACATCATCCAACATAACAAGAAAATTCCATTTACAGGATGACAATATGCACAAGAAAGAAATGAACTATATTAAATACAGTACTGGAGCTAATAAAGAAGTACCTAAATTATAATGTGTAAGATGTGAGTGTATTAATATCAATGGAATAATAAAAAATCAATAGAAAAAATAAAAAAAGTAGAAATGTATTCAATTTCAAAGCAACTATTATTTGGTAATGAAATATATCAAACTCACCCTGGTGCTTGTGGTAGCCACACATTTTATATATAGGAGAATATTTGAAGACATTAATACGAGGGGTCGATAAATAAAAACATTGCTCTTGTCTTGGTGTTGGCACATGGAAATTCAAGTAGTTAAGTAACTCGCTGCTGTCAATTTTACCCCGGCATGCGGCATGATTTATAAATAAAGGAAAGGGAAGCATTCTCACCTACGTTTGAGCAAATCTAAAGGGAATCTTAAGATTTTAAGATGTTCAGCATGCATTAAACAACAAACATCCACAAACTCATCAATAATATCATTGACAAATATGTTGAAGAATAGGGGGCCCAGTATAGAACTCTGGAAGACACCGGATGATCCCAATGTATTCGACAGACTAATAACCACGATAGAAAACATATTGACACCTGATCGCGAGGTGCGACTTAAAAAGTTTAATTAAGTTATCAGACATACCATATATATTTAATTTGTTTAAAGTATATCGTGGTTGAGCCTGTCGAACGCCTTGGAGAAGACCTTATATTCAATTTGAAGGCATGAATCGATAGAAGTGACAATGTACTGCGTAATGCACATGAGATTTTTGATACTGGAACGACCTTTCATAAAACCATGTTGACGTGGCGACAAGGCATTTTTTACATGATTCGTATAAAAGCAATTCAAAACATTTTGGGAAGTTACATATAATTGTGATGGGTGATATGTCTTTATGAAATAACGTTGCATTCGAACGTCGATGCTTGCAGGTGTATGAGTATGGTAAAGAATTATCCGAAACCACAAACATATGAAGATGGCGAATTGGAAACTTCACTCTGCATATCGCGCAGATTTGAAAGTTTCCTGAATAAGATTAGAATATATTTTCGAAGCTTTGAAAATGTAACGTATTTCATCGTCTCCTACCCCATTTTAATAAAAATTATATAATTTCTATATTGTACCCCTTTTTAAAGCAGTATTTTGACTAACCCTCCCCAAAATGAAATGTGTTTCAATCCTCTAGACATTAATTGTGGATGGCTAGTTTTGATGTACTTACTAAATATTCTCAATACCTAACTTAATTTAAATTTAACCTCTAATTATCTTTTACTTGGTTTTAAGAAAATAGTTTTCCACATGTTTTTATGTTGCTTTCTTGCCATTATTTTCCCTTCGATTCACCGAAGTGTTCTATTGATTCTCACAGAAACGTAACATATATTTCGGCGTGCCCGTGTTTCATTAATCCCTATGTAGACTTGGGTAAATAAATCTGGAGGTTCAAAGCCACAAATTTAGGCGATTCCTTTGTGATACTACTAGTAACTCTGTAATGCAATATTTTACACGCCGTGGTGGTACGCAACAAAAGGAAGGATATAGCCATCAGAGCATAATGCACCACACAGTAAACTGAGAACATAATCTTTAACAAAAGAATTATTTACGGTGTAATACTGTTCCGTTTAAGTGCAATTTTTCGGTTCATTGGTATGTAAACGCGTCGGTCGTGCCTGCGGCGAATTTTGCAGATATGCAAATTAATAGGCCTATATTGATTCTGGAAATTGACTGGGCCGGTCTTCCTGCATCCTCTTTTTGTTTCAAACAACCTAAAGTCTAGGAGATCTAGATTTTTCTACAAATGTTCATGTGTTTTTTGTAAATTCTACTTTGTAAAATTTTAATCTGGTTATATTTTGTATTATGTTTATATTGTTTTATATTTTTTAATCAATGCCTGTTATTTATCAAATTACGATCTGGGAGAGAAATAAATCAAATGATACAAGTGCGATATTATTTTCACTTGTAATACCACTAGAGGTTAAATTAAAAACACATTTCAAGGTCATGAATATTTTGACAATTGAGAAAATTATTTCCTGTTTTTAATTTAACTTCGAGTAGTATTCGGTAAAAAAAATGTATACCAAGTTACATGTAATTCAATAATTCCAGAATTTATTTTTACTTTGACAGTATAATATAGAATTTTACCAACTGTGTGGTTACACAGAGATATATCATTTTAAGATTTAGCATAGTTAATTCTTTCTTATATTTTTTATTAGTGCAATTGGTAGAAAATTATGTTTCAGAAATGTTTGTTTTATAATAATTAGTTTTATTGAGTTATAAATTCTTAATCTTACCAACCGTGGTTGCACAGATATATCATCTTAAGATCTATCATAGTTTATTCTTACATATGTCGGGAGAGTAATCATTAGTTTTATTTTATATCATGTCAGAAAATTTCCGCTATAATTCTCTCCAGGGTACTCCAGTACCCTACCATGATGACATTAGAGAAAACACATTTTATTGGTTAAAAACCACGGCACAGATGTGAAGTCTATTACGTACATTTAAAATAGTTGGGAATATCTGAAGTTTTGATTACTGTAATCCCTTTGGATCCAAGCTGAGGCCGTATGTAGGGCATCATTTCGGGATCCCGGGATCCTGGAACTTTTTCTCAAGTATTTGATACCCGGTATTTACTTTTCAATACCGGTATTTTCGGTATTTTTGATCGAGCCTCGCAGATAGTACCCTTGATGCACTGTTATTATTAAGATCATATTTTAATGAAAAATAGAATAGTGTAAAACGTAAGCATTAGCTATTAACTGTATTGACTATACTTTCTATTTACTTATTAAGTTTTTTCAGTAACAGTGCTCATTGCCTAGTGCCATTGACCATTATTTTAGTAGTTAGGTTAGGAATGTTTGTTTAGGATGCAACCCCATAAATAAAAATTAATTATGTCATGTATTTATTTTTGGCTTATTTCTGTTTTACTGCGATTAGTGCACTTGAAAAATAAATTGCCCGTATTTATATTCTAAAATATATATATAAAATATCACTATTTTTTAATTAAAAGTGAATTATCTAAAATCTCCTGAAATTCGGTACTGCCGGTATTGAATACCGGGATCCCGAAACATTTTTTTTAATACCGATATCCCGGGATTGAAAATTCAGCCCGGTATTGCATGCCCTAGCCGTATGTATCTGCAATGGTAGTATACCTACGTGGACTTTTTTAACACGCTTTTATTAGCTTCACCTGTATGTATGTAACGGAATCTTTGATTTTCACCCACTTCAAGACGTAGGATTAAACTGAAACTTTGCACACTTATCAAGAACCGATGACAATACAATAATTTGACAACTTTGTCCGAATGTTCTCACCAGGATCATCAGGATAAAATAAAATTTTAAAAAAAATGACTAATCTATTGTCGACATTTTGCCGGAGGCGCCGCTGTTAATATTATATATTTTATAAATTATAGTTTAAAAAAATAGCAACCCGAACTAAAAAGTAAAAAATAATGTTTAAATATTATTGACAAAAAAAATCATTTTATTGTAAAAAGCGTGGGGTGCTTTTTACTACATTTTTATAATTCTGCTTTTATCAATAGCTACCAATAAAATATTTATAACAATTGATATCAAGCACCACCCCACGCTTTTTACAACAAAATGATTTTTTTTTGTCAATATTTAAACTTTATTTTTTAGTTCGGTTTGCTGTTTAAGCGTGTTTTTTTAGTGTTTTAAACTATAATTTTTTACACTTATGTCTGCCTGTTTATTTATTGGAGCTACGGCATATAAGGTTTTGAATTCATAACATACCATGTACGATCGTGTACGTACATAGTAGTAGTAGTAGAAATCGTATTATTGGTTTCGTTTTATTAAAAACCATTAGCTCAGTGCCATGTGGACGTATACCATATGGGTTTAATTCAGGAAAACTCATTGAAAACTTCAGTCATTATAAAGAAGTATAAATATTAAACTTCTCATTTGAAAGTCACAATACAGTAATGTATCAAATCATCTTTGTTGACCATTACAGATACAAAAAAAATATTTATATGATACGTCATTGAACAATCTATAACAAACACAAGATAAATCGAAGTAAAAATTGTAGTAAATCCGGAATATTTATGCATATATTTGCATAATACTTAAAATAAACATAAAAAATTACAGATTATCACATAAAAATTCACCAATTGTATAATAACATTTTTCGACTAGTATTTTTTTCATATTTTGTTTAAAAGATTTGTGATTTTGATTTTTGTACGCATTTGGCAGCTTGTTTTAAACTTCAGTAGCAAGGTATTCAGGGTTTTTGTCAAAAATTGATAGATTATGCTGTGGAACTTCTAATACTAAGTTATTTCTATTATTATAATTGTGATTTTTACTTAAAAGATCAAGACGATTAAACTCAGATTTAGCATGTATTAGTAATTAGAGTATATAGATGCTGGGTAAAGTTAGGATACCTAACTCCTTAAAGATTGATTTGCAGATGATATGGTTCTTTCGTTTACTCCTACTATGTGTCTATTGCTCGTTTCGTTCTCTCACTTTCTGTGGATCCACCCCAAGCAATAACACTATATGAGATCACAGAGTGAAAGTGGGCATAATAGTACATTAAAAGAACAGACTTGTCTGCATTCTTCCTCAGTTGATTTAAACAGTAACAAACTGGCGCCATTTTGAACAGTTGTTAGATATATGTAACCCCAGACATTGTATAGTGTTCTTTTGCTGTAATGAACCCCATCAGTTTTCATTAATAAGCCGCTGTAACTTTTTTATTAGATATATTGAATCTGATAAAACTAGATTTTTTTATATTTAATTTTGGATGTGGCTATTTATACATACTGTCCAGGCAATTCACGCCGCACATGCGCGATGACGTTCAAACATATTGATATAGTAAGAATTATAAGGTTAACCATCAGCAGTCTGTGGTGTAATACTTAGTGTTCCCGATTCTCACACGTGAGGTCGACGGTTCGAATCCGCTTGCTACAGTTTTTTTTTTACCACATTTTGTTAACTAAAATACGTAATACGAATATTTCTTTAGGTTAGTTCGTTGGGTTAAATATGTTAATATTTTTTGATGTAGTATAGTTGTTTATGATAGATAATGTCCCTTGCCCTCGACGGCTATACTGTATGTATAAATAGCCAATTTCTTATACATACTGTATGTATAAATAGCCAATTGCGTATACATACTGTATGTATAAATAGCCAATTGCGTATACATACAGTATGTATAAATAGCCACATCCTTTAATTTTAGCTTGTTATTTTTGTACCATTCATGAATCTGTTGAATTTGTAGATTATCACTTTTAGTTACGTCCTCTATTCTGGGTTCACAAATTAACAGGAATGTGTCGTCAGCGTACATTGTCGAATTATCGAATAAAAAGTCATTTACATATATTACATATAAAAGTGGTCCAAGAATGGAAGCTTGAGGTACACCAATCGTGGATTCTAGACGATCCGACTAACAGTTTTTCACATATACATAATCCCTTCTATTACTCAACATTCCAACTTATTTATCAACATTTCATGGCCTACTAGGTCGAAAGCTTTGCTTAAATCTAAAAATATGACCACACATACTTATGACGCTGATCAAGGTTCTTAAATAGTAAAATAGCCGTTGTTGTAGATAAACCCTTTCGGAATCCAAACTGTTTAGGATTAAATAAATTATATTTAAAGAAAAGTAACAATTCTTTTAGCAACTACTTTTTCAAAGATTTTAGCAAAAGGAATAGAAATGGGCCTATAGTTTTCCAATGAATTTCTATTGCCGGATTTGTGTATACTATTTCGGCCAATTTTAGTTTATTTGGGAATATGCCTTGATTTAGAGAAATATTTATTAAATAGGCTAATAGTTTACTAATTAATTTCTTACATTTTTTAACAAAATTGTTGCCAATACTATCATTACCTGAGGAATTCGAATTTTTTAAATCTGCAATTATTTCTAGGACTTCTGCTTCTGTAATAGGTTCAAGGAAGAAAGATTTTTGATTTCTTCTATTTATCATAGGTGTTTTAGTTTGATTATCTAACTTTTGTGTAAAGCCAAGTGGATTATTGTTAAAATATTTATTGAATTGGCCATTATTATCAATTAAAGTAATATTGTCAACTGTATGTATGTTTATAACATATCATCACCCACATACAAGATATAGTTTTTTTGTTTCTTCATTGCTTCAATTAATAACGCCAGTCCACAAGTCCATAAATGTTCTCATTTTGTTAGTTGTACGAGGTCCGTTCGGAAGTCCATTGCTGGAAAAAATACTTGAGTGTAATCTCTAACTATTATATATAGTGTGCGAAACCAGGGCGAGTTACTAATTGTCAATAAATATAGATAATAGTACATGCACACATGAAAGTAAAGTGTCCAATCAAATAAATCTGTCATATAACTGCAAACAAATATTTTGTGTCACTTTATCATACTAGTGTGGTAAAGTGTAACTTTACACCACCAATGCGGAAAAGTGTCACTTTACCACACTCATGCTGTAAAATACGTCTTTATGACACTTTCGTTATGTTAAACATTACCGTACTGAAAGTAGATTAAAAACTATTACGAAACGATGTAAATTACGATCGGATATTACCGACAGCGCTATTTGAAAAATGAATATAAAGACAATATCTGTTTCTTTAGCATACCACGTAAAAGTGGATTGTGCCATTTTCAAGCATAATGTTAATTAAATAGGTATTCGCAACCCACACCAAAGTACAACCTTTTCCTTATTTTATTAGGAGCGTATAAGCGAATGTTTGTAGATTTTTGGTGGGTAAAATATTACATGTACTGATGGGCACTAAGATGTCTCTGTAACTGTCAAGTCCTCTACTGGTATTTTACATACACATATACACAAATACCTTAAGTGAAATATATAATTATCTTAATCAATATGTATTAAATAATTGTTTAATTAACATTTTATAGTTACCACGGTCGCTGAGTAATACATACATGTTTATTATGAAATAGTTTTCTTTGCAGTCGAACGCCCGGCAGTCGGCAACCCTCGCCAGCCGAGGAAGATCTCAATAAAAATGGCATGACCCTTGATCCGGGCACGCTGGTGCTGAAGCCTCAAGACCAACAGCTACCCCCTCATCTGCACCACCTCCCGCCACACCATCTGGCGCCTCACCTGGGCGTCACCCTCGCCGAGTCGGTGAACCAACAATTCGAACATTTCGCGGAGCAGCAGCAGCAACAGCAGCAGCAACAACAACCCACGAACAACCCCTACGAGCAACAACACCAGTATGCCCCGCCTCCCCCACAGCCACACCAGGTAGAGAATGCGGTGCTACAGCAGCAGCAACAGCACAACTTCGATGTACAGGTAGGTGAATTTTAAATAAAAACAGTTTATGAAAATATGTTTTTTTATAACTAAAAATAGTAAACATTTGAACCTCGTCATCGGTAGTAAATCTTCTAGTATGTCCCAAAAGTCCCGGAACGGTCAAATATATCGCAAACTGCTAATCCTTTCTGAAAACAGAAAACACGTCTTCAATTTTTAAAAAAAATCTATCCAATGACACCAAAGTTGACTCCCCCACCCCCCCCCCCCCTGCAAGAATAACAATTCAGAGAAAAAAACATGTTTATTTGTAAAAAGGTTTGTTTGGTTCTTTTCCCCTGAATTGTTGTTAAAAACATTTCTGCGAAGTATTGCATGTAATTTCATTATTTTTATTTTTCAATGTTTATTCCTCTTCCAGCTTTCTTGGAGGCAAGAGCTCAATTTGTTCAAGTGAAAATTTTCTAAATTGTGAGTACTTTTTTTCTGATCAACGATATCCTTGTCAGAGAGGGAAAGGATAACTCTTCTCAATTCTCATGATGCGTGGGTATGGCGATAGGGAAAGGTCATACCAAGAGGTTTGCCAATTTATTCAACATCACGTTTCCTGATCGTGAAATTTCTAAATCGACTGCTTATCGTAGAGTTTATCGTTTTCTACAAACTGGATCAATCGAAGATGAACCACGCTCTGGAAGACCTAAAGCTGTTGCAAATGACGAAAAGTCTTTGGAAATTCTGTTAAGTTTTGAAGTTGATTCCCACACCTCAATCCGAAAAGTAGCACAACAAACTATAACTATAAATCTACTGTTCAGAGAGTTTTAAAGTTGCATAATTATTTTCCGCACAAAATAAAATTAGTGCAAGAACTCATTGAAGATGACTTTGACCGCAGACTGGAATATTGCGAGGAAATGATGCGAAAATGCGACAAAAATGATCAATTTCTGTTCTAGACTTGTTTCTCCGAAAAAGCTACCTTTGACATGATGGGCTCTGTTAACCGGCAAAACATGAGGTATTGAGCCACTGAGAATTCCCGTGCATCACACGCAGTACCCGCAAAAAGTTAACGTTTGGGCGGGAATATTGTGTAACCATATCATTGGACCATTCTTCATTGACGGTAATTTGACTGCCCCAAAAGTACGTGGATTTGTTGACCGATGATATTGTACCTGCAATACAAAATTTAGTGGGGCGTGCCTTCGAAAATGTTTGAACAGGATGATGCGCAAGTGCACTTTGCTTTAATTATACGTAATTTGTTAAACAACGTTTTTCCTCAGGTGGATTGGTAGAAGAGGCTCCAGAGAATGGCCAGCAAGGTCACCTGATCTAGCTCCTCTCGACTTCTTTTACTGGGGATACTTAAAAAGCCAAGTTTATGAAAATAAACCCAACGATATCGAGGAACTAAAGAATAGAATACGCGATGTGTCAAATGAAATAACTCCAGAGGTATTGCAGAAAGTTACCGATGAAGTTTACTTTCTATTAGAACTTTGCCAAGAAAAAGGTGGTTATCAATTTGAGCGCGAAAAAAATTAAAGCTGGTTTGAGGCAACGTGACTCACGTTACGTGACCACCCAAAATAAGCACCACGTTTTTACAAAAAATGGGGGTTCCCATTTAATTTTTCAAAAAACCAAACAAACTTTTTTACAAATAAACATTATGTTTTTCTCTGAATTGTTGTTGAAAACATTTATCTTTAATAACGTTTTTGCGAAGTATTGCATGTAGTATCATTTTTAAAATATTGAACACGTGTTTTTTTGTTTCCGGTGTAAACCGATTATTTCAAACTTACGCCTTTATGTTAATTTTTTGCGATTACAGCGCCATCTGTAGCGAATCCAAAAAAATGTTCCAGACGAACCTTATGTAATTTTAGCCGTATAATCCGTTTTTTCAATAAAAAATGGGGGTTCCCATTTAATTTTTCAAAGTTGCCCCTCTCCCCCTGCAGAGGGTGGTGGGGGGTCAACTTTGGTGTCATTAGATAGGATTAGATAGGTTTTTTTTTAATTCTGAACACGTGTTTTTTTTTTTGTTTTGCGAAAAGATTAGCAGTTTGCGATATATTTGAACGTTCCGGGACTTTTGGGACACCCCGTATTTACAAATCCTATCTCGCAAAAAGGATTTTGCAAAGTATCAGAATTTTCTATCAGCAAGTTCCTGTTCAAAATGATTGTCAAAACTGAGCGCACTAAACACATCAGATGATGATTCAGTATGAGTGAAAAAAGGGTTCAATACATGTATATTTTTTAAATGAATGAAAATAGAAAAAGGTGTAACATGAATCTAATTTTCAACCTTACATTTTAAATGTATTATACAGATTTTTCATTTTTACTGTTACATTTTACAAAAAAAATTATTTAATTTGACGATTTTTTTTACTAAAATTAAAAATGTCATACATAAAATTTTATATATACCACGGTGGTAAACAGTTCTTACGAATCTCTGAGGACCTCCTATTAATCACATCTCGGTCCACAAAAGTCTCTTTACGCACTTGATGCATAAATGACCAATAAATTCAAGACCATTATTTCCGTTAATATTATTGACGCTGTTAATCTCAAAATTTGGTGACATATCCACTGGATCAAGTACATTCGGAAAAAGAAAAGTGTAGATACAGGACTAAGAGAACCTCTTGTTGTGGTATCCCGAAAATAATGTGTCACGTATATTTGAGTATGTTGCCACAATCTTTTTAACGCTCGAAAAATATGTAAATTATATAAATAACATACGCTATATAACAATATATCTAGATTTATTATAAAATCAGTTATTGGTTAATGAAAACTAATTAGACCGATACATATATATCAATTAGCGTTTTATCAGGCCAACCACATATATATCTCTTGGCGTACTTGGTAATGCAAAATACAATTGCGCATTTTAAAGAAATCACATATTTGCATGTCCGCTTCGAATACCGCAGCGCGGTAGGTGCTTCGATACAATTTTCTAAAATTACAAAATGATAATTATTACTCTTTTTCCTCGTCGAACGCCGGCTATTTATCATGTCTGTTAATCAATATGGTTAATGCGCCGCTAGACAACCGGAGTAGGCGCAGTAATCACTCTCGAAACACGCTAGGAAAAAAATGTACTTTTGTTTGCCTATATTTCCTTAACATTTGGTGTTTCGTAAGTAATATTACACATATTGTAAGAGAAGCTCGATAAATAATACTTATTAATAAAACGTACAATACCTTTCAAGAACTTTGAAGCCCTCTAAATGATTATTTTCGTGCAAAATTATCGTGTCGTGTGGTGATATTAAGATAAATGTTTCCTTTGTTCTCAGGAAAGGCCCTTTTGTATTATTTTTCAGCTGGATTGAATGTGGAATCGATTTATGTTCGTTGAAATATTTTGTGTAATACTTTTTGAAACTTACAGAAATGTCCTTTTCCTTCCCACTTAGATTGATAAAACCTGCTTGGCAAATCATTTTTTTAAACAAACAATTTTGTTGTACAATGAATCAGGATTCTGGATTGATAGTAGTACAACACACATTATGGTGAATGCGCTGGTTATAATAATGTATACAATTTAATATCATAATTTGTGCACTCTTACATATACAACGTATCTCATAACATACGGGTAAACACTCGGGGCATAAATTTTAGGTACAACTTTTTTCGGTAGGATGCAACCCTGAGACATTCGTCTCTAAATACAGGGGAGACGGAACATAGTGGTTTATATTGGTAACTAGCAAAATGGTCGTACTCCGCTACAGGGTTCATTAAGTAAACCAACAAAAATAAATTACAGCCGTATCTAGTAAAATACTTGACCTATTTTTATAAAACAAAACAAAATAGGTAATGAGAAATTCTTGAAAACGCATATACCTTTCACCTCCTTAGGGGTCGAATTTCGAAAAAAATTTTTGTTATTGGTTAGGAATCTAGAAACTGTTTTCTTTCTGTTTTATGTAACTTTTGGAACATACTTTTTGAATTAGGTTTATATTATGTAAAATATTCTGTTGAATCGATTTATGGAAGGCGCGAAGTGATTTTTGAGCTTGCATTTATCCTTTATAATAATTTTGTTCGCTGATACGAGATATTTGTACTTTTTTAAATAACTGTGTTATCTCAAAAGCTAAAAATACTGCAACAATCAAATTTTAGGCGCTGATTGAATAATGCACAGTGCTTAATATAATGGTGCTACAAAAGTGTTTTAAACAGCCATCTACAAAGTAAAGTAATCCATCAACATTTAGCACACTATTTGTAGAACATTCTGTATGAGATATTTAAGTTTTTTTTCGATGGTGGAATTTTTTTATTTAGTCGGAGGTAGATCCTTGTTGTTAGGAAAAATCGGTTTTAAACTTTTAAACGAATTTTTATGGAATAAAACTGAATTGTAAGACATTTAGCAAAATATATTTATGCTAAGAAATATTTCAAGACACTACAAACTTATCCGCAACTGAATTAGTTGTGCAACTATTACAATGAAAATAATAAATAGCTGGAAGTTTTATTTTAATACTCAGAAGCAACATGAATCCACAATGTAAATGTTTATATTTAAATGCAAAACCATGTTTTCCGTAAGAGCTTTCACGTAGTGCCACGTAAAGTTCAAATTAACATTAGAGCATGCGGCGTAGCTTTAAATTATAAATAAATACCTAATTTACTTTGTGTTATCGTCGAAAAGAAAATATGAAAATGAAAGACTTGGTAAAGCACAAATGATCGAATTTATATGCTATTCGCGGCGGAATTTTATTGCGAAAAACGAGATGTATTAACTTTATGAAATTAACCTTGTGTTACGTGGTGACACCCTAGAAGTGGGTTCTATGAATTTCAACACATGTTAACACTAACCATTGGTTTATTTACCAACTAATTCACTTGCAATAATTAGTACCACACTAATTACTACTTCTCACTATAAATGTCACTGTCTATTTCGCTACTTGGCCACTTTGCTTCTTTTCTGATCTGTTCAATTCACTAACCAATATTGGAACTTTTGGCGTGCACCTCTTCCGCTCCCTTTTGTAGGCTTCCTGGTCTGTCTATATGTTTCTGAAACGTACTCGATCGAAGACTCGATCCTTGACTCGATCCTTCTTCACACATCAGTGGTTTTCAGGATCAGTAACTCTATCCATGGACCAATTGACCAACCACCATTCTACAGAGTAGCTGCTTAGACCAGCATCTGCTAAAAGGAAATTACTACAGAGACCTCTGCCTGTAAGGGAGGGTACAATAACACTTGTTATACATTCTGACAGTTTGGTCAATGAAGCATTGAGAAAAACCTCGATTAACTTAATATCCTGTACAAAAGCAACGACCATTACTGAAAACACACTTTCCTGTAATTATTTTATCATAATGAGTGCTTCAAGTGTCTATGTAAGATAAAACTGTTAAAACAGTTTATTTTCCAATAAATAATAATAAACGTAGTGGGTATAATATACTTGCAACATACAATCAAATATAAACAGTACATGATTGCTTACTGAAATACTTATTTCTAAAATAAAGATCTTATTACAAAGTTTATTGTGAAGATTTAGTGCAGAAGTACTTCCCTCATACTAATTTTCAATATCTGTATTAATTGTACACAAAACAGAATCATTTATACTAATTTCTGGTAGTGACTTTCACTATTGTAAAGATATTCAACCGGCCTTAAATAGAATATGTATATTGAAAATAATAATAATAATAATAAACACAGTGCAACTACCAATTTTAAAGATACTGTTTTAAACCGAAAATTACCGAAACAATTTAAGGAATCCATAGTAACCCCTGTATTTAAATCAGGTGATAAAAAATTATTAACCAACTATCGTCCTATATCTGTTATAAATAATTTCGCAAAATTGTTTGAGTACTGCTTAAAATATAGATTAATGAACCACCTAACACGACATAAAATCTTATCTGCAAATCAATTTGGTTTTAGAAAAAATGTTTCAACAGAAAATGCGATTACACAGTTAACTAATACTATCATAAAGGCGGTAAATGAGAACAAGAAATGTTTATCGGTATTCCTAGACTTACGCAAAGCATTTGATACCATAGACCCTCAATTATTATTGTCAAAACTCAAAGAGGTGTGCCCCTTGAAGTGTTCAGTAGTTATTTATCAAATAGGCAGCAGCGCGTTAAAATAAATGAAGCTATAAGTGACCCACTAGTTGTCACCAGGGGCGTCCCTCAAAGGACAGTTTTGGGTCCAATATTATTTCTAATCTATATAAACAACTTATTAAAACTACAGATTAATGCTGAAATTATATCTTATGCTGACGATACTGCTGTACTATTTGTGGGTGACTCTTGGAACACGATTTACCAAAATGCAGCAATATCTTTAAAAAAAATTAAAAATTGGCTTAGTTCAAACCTATTAAGTTTAAATATACACAAAACAAAATTTCTAACTTTTTCAACCACAGTGGATGGACAACCAAGTCAGGATACCCTGGTCATTCATGGAAACTCTTGTAATAAAACTCAAGACTGTGACTGTCAATCTGTTGAAAAAGCAAATAATATTAAATATCTATTGTATTATTGTATGGGGTGGCATGTATGATCAGTTCTTAAATAATCTTAATGTAGCACAGAAAACAATTCTAAAAATAATGTTTAAAAAGGAAAAAAGTTATTCATCAACTTCACTATTTTCAGAAACAAAAGTATTTACAATAAGGAAACTATTTTCCTACCAATGTCTTCTATGGATGTACAAAAACCCGCTATTCCATGCAGAAATAAGTCATAAGCATGACACCAGGACAAAAGAGAATCTGTCTATCAAACTACCTCTTTTCACAAAATCGCACACCCAACGATTTGTATTTTATTACTGCCCAAAATTATTCAACCTTCTACCTCCAAAACTAAAAAAACTGAAGCAAGCTAATAACTTAAATCTAAAGAAAATAAAGGTGGAAATAAAAGCATTTGTGGACGATAATTTTGAAAATTTTAAAACATTTATAAACACAAATAAAGCATTAAGTATAAAATAGTATATACACGTATATAAAAATGTTTTCGTGGTTTCTATATGTCTTCATCCTTTTGTCGCTTCAAGTGATAACTTTCGCCATCAAACCAGCACCTCGTCGTCTGAATATATTGTGTCCTTCTACCCCTATACCTGTATACTCTCGAAAATTTATATTTTGTTTTTCTTATGTATTTTTCATTGTATTATGTAATCAGGCTTTTCAGTACGCACACAGGCAGTCTTTTGCCTAGGCGGCTTATAAAATTACACTTTATAGAGATATTATATATTTAGTATAATACTTTGAGAAAAAATATTTTGTATTGCATGAACTCTATTTTTGGGATAAATAAATATATTGATTGATTGATTGATTGAAACAATAGAAAGCTTTTTTACAAATAATACTAATGTGACCAGAAAAGCTTACTAAGGGATGAAAGTTAATACCAAGATTTTTTATGCTATTAGTGGATGTAATGAACTCATTATTGATTTGAACATTCAGCTCTGTAAAATTGTGTAACTGTTGTATTGATTAAGTACAAGAGTATTTTGGAGTGTCCAAAGACTTGTCATTATTGATGTAAAATTCTGCCATTTGTAATTCGGAAGGAAAAGAACTGTGTATTAGGTGAATATCATCAGCGTACATGTGTAGTTTTGAATAAAGTAAAATAAGTGGCCCAAGAATAGATCCTTGCGGAACACCAGATAAAACTGATTTATTTTGTGATGAAAGTATCGAGTTTCCTGTATTAACACTAGTATACTGTTGTCTGTTATTGAGATAATTTTGAAACCCGAAAAAAATACTTCCAGATATGCCATAATAACTTAATTTTGCAATTAGACAATTCATATCTAATGAGTCAAAATCCAGTAATGTCAAAGAAGTGACTTTCGTATTGTCAATGTGTCGCAAAATATCGCCAGTTCTATTATTTGGTACGCAGAAGTACTAAAACCTTTTCGAAATCCGGACTGATTAGAAGAAATTATTGAATTTTAGAAGACATATTTAGAAAATTGTTCATATATAGCTGATTCTGCAATTTTTAGTAGAATAGAAAGCATTCTAAAAGGACATAGATCCTTTACATATCCTATGTCCATTTAACAATTTTATATAATAACTAGTATTTTATTTATATTTAGCACGATCTGTATAGCATTTTGTTTCAGTTTTTGTAAGTGAAACTGTTTTAAATTATCAGAATTTTCCTTGTATAAAACTGCTAAATCATTTCACATTGTTTTATTATGTACATATTTTTATATCTTAGGAACTCAGTCGTGTTTTTTTAACATTATTATGTATCTCCGTTCTCTTATATCACTTCAGGAAACAATTGTCGATTTGAAGTCTACAAACACATTTATTTACATTAATTTATATTTCAATTTTATATTTTGTTTACTATGTAAGTACATGTGGTTATTTTGCTTACCTTTGACTTTCTCATTAACCTGTTATATAATGTATCCTGTGTGATGTAATATATTTACTGAATTCTCATAAAACAGTTTGTATACGATTTACTATTTATTGGGGCAGTTCGTTCTAATATATTTTCGTTTTTCACTGTCGAGTCAAGCTTGGTATAGAAAATCATAGATTCCCTTTATCGATTCTGTAATTTGTTTGAGTAAGGGAATCTACCTAAGGACGAGCTTGTGCGCTTAACTCATCAATTGACAGATCTTCATTAAGGAGAAATAACACCTAGTTCTAAAATATATGAGTCAGTGGTGCCGATATCCACTGTAGTGCAAGTTGCAAAATTTTTGCCGATAGTCCACCTGGGTCAATAGTGTGGAACTTTTGTTTATTAATGATTTCTGCAATTTTTTGAGCAGTAAATAAAATGTCGTCCATAAACTTAGTTTCTAAAAATGTATCGTATATTCTTGCTCATTAGATTTTAGATTTAGTACAGAATCCATTAAATAATTGTCGATGTATCATCAGCGTTACAAAGATCTTCAGGAAGATTTGGTGGAATGTTATCCTTTACTACTCCCCAGATTTTAAGTTAGTCCACATTTGTTTAGGATTATTCCTAGTATTATTAATATGAAAATTGTAAAATGCAGTTCTTTCTTGAACAAGGGTATTGTTGTAATAATTACGAATTAAATTTTGACATGCTGCATTGGCCAGTAAACGTTGTAAATCTTCGACAGCGGCCAAAGGACTGAGAAGAATTAAGAAAAGAGTTTTCTATATTTCTTTTGGAATTTTGCCAAATACATTTAAACGCGCTGTAGAATGAAGCATTTTTCCTTGTATAGTTATAACTAACGAACATACTTTAGAGCTCCTTATTTAGTGCTCGACGAACACCATATTTACTACAAAATCTCGGCCAATGGTCTTCTTTACTTGTTACTGGACAAAATTCCAAACATCTGCTGTATAAATATTTTTTACAAGAAAATGAATGTTTTTTCATCGATTTCGTGTCTAGAGCAAAGATAGTTATTACCAGACAGAGATATGTTCAATGATATGAAGTACATATACCGCGACCCCGTCCGAATAAATATTTTAAAGTATCAGAATAAAGTTGTGTCCTTTATATGCATCCAACACGTCAAAAGCAAAATACCTCAAAATATCTAAGCTATGTCAAAACTATTTTATCGCAGTGTGCGACCTTAAATCTGGCTCGTCACGTAAACAAAAATTTCCAACTTGCGAAAGGTGTCAACGTTTTGGCAAGCAGCCGCATATAGTAATACGGGCCGCCGTGTTTCATAAAAATAACAAATTAATTGAGAGACAGGAGCTCATCTTGGAGTAGATTATAAACGCCCCGAATGTCACATCGGATGGTTTATTTACGTAACGTGTGTTGGATATTCAACAAACTAATTAAATTGGCTTGTGGTGTGCGACGCCCCAGTCTATTTACACGGGTCCGAAGTGACAACATGGCCACGGAACTGGATAATGGAAACTAAATAATGAAATTTTATGAACGAAGGACGAACTGATCGATACGTAAAAAAATAACTCAGTGCATAGCCTTCTAGTCTTATAGTTTTATGACCAGGAGAAATAATATAATATATTAATAAAATTAGAACAAGCGTATTATATTTATTACAACGTTCATTTAGCACTAACCAACTCTCAGAACATATACAGAACGTATAGTACTCATATACTCCATACATATATTTTTTTTTCTAACGGCAAGAAAACCTGGCTTATGCCAAATTTCGTGAACTTAAAGTGGGCATATCCAAGAGAGAGATTCGATTAGGAAATATTTATTATTTTCGACCGTAACTTTTTTAAAATACTATATTTGTAAAAAAGTATAAGACTACTTAGAACTATGAATGAATGAAGAAAGGGCAAGCGTAGGTGTGTCTTTACTATGTACATACTTCGATATGCGATGTAAAGCAACGTCATGCGCGGTTAGTAGTTGGATGGGCGACCGTTCCAACTGTTGTAGCATATTCCCCATACTACCACAATGGCCGATCAAAAAATATTCAAAATTTGCCAAATAAATCGTTTGTCAAGGTCAACCTGGCAAACACCATAAAAAAGTCATTAAGTCACCGACATTCATATTGCATCGTTAAATTAGTCAAAACACCCAATTCCGCCAAATTACCAACAAAACTTTACAAACGACACCCCTCAAAAATACAGCCCCCTCAACATTTCAAACCACTTTCAATTCTACGAGCCCCCTTCTCTTAATTTTCACGTCAAATTCAATTTCCAAAAAAAAATTAAACACCTTTTAATTATCTCCCCGAGCCGCCCATAAAACAATCTTCTCCAAATCAAGACCAGTTTACGTGTTCCTCATGAGTTGCTGGCCACTCGTCACTATCTTCATTTAGTTATCCCGCATTCAGCTTCTTTTCTTAAATAAAACTCAAAGTCCAATTTGCTAGTTCCCTTTTGCATGCTGGCAACTCGTCGCCAACTTCACTTCAATACCCTAAATAGGATTTATCATGACCAAACATCACGTTGTATTAACATATAACATCAAATATAACATTAATATGGATTAAAGTAGAACCTTCAACGTTACTTCACGGGACCATTTCCAGACATGAGTCATATCCACAGTTATCTTGAATATTTCCAAAACCAAATTAGATTCCGCTGATATTTTCATATCAAAAAAATCGGCAGCTACTGGAAGCGGCTGGAACCTCCCCACTCAGTGGATCTTTGAAGCCGAAAAGAGCATTTGACAAAACGGCACTAAACGTAATCCGATCTCATTCAAAACCTTTTCAGATCTTCTGGGGCACTAAAGAAACGCACATACAAAGTTTCATTCAAATCCGTTCAGTAGTTTCGGCGCTATCGTGCTAACACACATACACACACACACAGACATTTTTTAAAAACCACTTTTTTGGGTTCCTAGGACCTCAAAACGTAAAGATTTTATGTTATTTCAATTTTCGTTTTTGAACCAATTTTAGTAACCTCTCACAATTTTATTGTGGAGAGGTTAATATTACATTTTTCATAGCCGATTTAGTAGTATAATTTTCAATTAGAAATTCAAAAATTTAAGCAACTATTGCACCACATTTCACAATAATAGCCCAAATGAATGTCTGGTACCCTTTTAATTTTCATCCAGCTCTCGGCCACGTCGTGCCCCGTCATTTATTTAAAAGGAGAAGCGTGCCAAGCCCCCGGCAAGTTGTGTTTTCGGTGCATCTAGGAATAACTCTTACTACCCGCGTTACCCTTTGGTCGCCACAGAGCCTAAACCCAAAGTCGAGTTCCGGTCTACCTAGCGAATTACTACTATTTTTGCGTTACCTTCGGTCGCCACAGTGCCTAAATCCAAGTTTCCAGAATATTCAGTACCTAGTGTCGCGTCACCTTCCTAGGCAGCCCCTAGTAAAAAAATCGGTTTTAATATTATTATTCAGCCCCAGTGCTACATTGTTAAATCGCCTTCGTGGCCCTAGTTTTTAGTAAAATAAAATCGTCTTCGTAGCCCTAGTTTTTAAGTGAATTATCTCAGATTTAATAAATTAAAACGAAACCCGCACCGTCTAAGGCAAAATTCTGTGTCGATACGTTACCAAAAAAGAAAAATTGTTTAATCTAAATAATATAAATATTCAGCTCTGTGCTTTTCGCATAAATAAAAAAGTTTTTAATTTCGTGTTCTAAATACAGTGTTATTATTAGAGAAGAAAAATACCTACAGGGTACTCACATAGGCCCTACCCGATAAACCAAAAAGTGAATAAATCACGGAAAATTTATACAGGGTGAAGCTTTATACCCTTACAATGAAATAAAAAGCATATTTGCACTCTGAAACTTATACAGGGTGTACCTATTAGCCGATTCCTTCCATTTAAGGACATACCACCCCGACCTAACTTTTAAATAAATTAAGTACACGAACGGCCTCTGGGAGTCTCAGTTGAAGCTAGCCAGCCAAAATACTTTATTTTTCTCAAACAGAGGGTCGTGTTCGTGTTCACAACGAAGACCGTCATATATCTTTCAACGGCTTGTATATCAGTATATGCGCGGAAGCTATACATCCTTAGGGGAGGGTTGTATAGGGGATATACTATCCTTCGGAGGGTATGTAAAGCCGTCGGCCCCTTGTCTATTAAATGTTAGGCAAGTAAAAGATCCCAACTCTTCTTAAGGGAAGAGGTTCGGCAAAATTCCTGGTTGGAGGTAGCTCTTAGTAGCGGAAATAGGCCGACGTTAAATAAATGTATATAAAAAGCTATGACTGGTACGAATTTTCTCTCAATAATTTCAGTTGTTTGCAAAATTAGTTAATTTAAATTAAGAAATAGTGCCAATTTTCATATCTTGTAGTTTTAAATTAACTAATTTTGCAAACAACTGAAATTATTGAGTGAAAATTCATATCGCTACATCTGTCATAGTTCTGCTTAGGTAATCTTATACTTTTTTAACCAATAATATGTATTTAAAAAAAGTTATTGCCAAAAATAATAAATATTTGCTTATCGGATCTCTTTCACTTGGATATGCCCCCCCTTAAAATGCCATTTCTCTGACACTTCATCTGAGCGACACTTTTACTGGCGCTCGCGAGGGACACAAAAAGTATTTGAAGACAAAATAACAGTATTTATTTAATTCATTTTCGACGTTTGAAGAAAAATATAGATGTTATATGCGGAGTAGAGTGATTTTCTGTCTCTCGGCTATTCTTGCTGTTCAAGTACATCCACGACCAGTGGCGGTTCCAGAATTTCGACATGGGGGGTATCAAAGACGAGCAGCACAACTGTGTACATTATTGTTGAATATTGGTGTTGATGTAATTGTTATGCTTACAGATGTTGTATTTTAACTATTAAGCCCTGAAGAAATGTGTGCCAAATACACGAAATGTCTGCAAAAGAACATGTTTCTTTTTTATTGTCCTGTCTCCCACTATTTAAGTATTAATCAGTAGTACATGATATTACTTAATTTATCTAGATCAAAGTTGAATAATATAGCACTACTGGGCATATTTTATTTTATTGTGAACTGTTGAAAGTAAATGTATGGTAGAGATCTTAATAATTGTTAATTGGTGGTTACAAAGTTCATGTGGGGCTATTCCCTCCCACACACATACACAAAAATGACACTTTACTTTATAAATCAATATACCATTTGACAATACCTACATATAAAGTGATAGGTAATCTCTCATAGGCAGAAAACAATTTGTTGACATTGACAAGTTTGCCAGATTAAATTTTACCGACACAAGTTGGACAAACTTTCCGATTTAGCGATACGTCGGACTAATATATATATATCTTGGTCTTGACATTCAAAAGTAATGATTATAAATTTTGCTGTAAAAAAATTGTGATTCATATTATTGTAAATCTACCTCCCTGCTAACTTCTTTCTACCCGTTTTTAACTCCCCTACATTTGAGCTGGGCCAAATTTTGCCTTAAGTATATTCCGTCCTGAATACGTAAGCAGTTATTCATTACTTGTCCCAAATTGTGTCATATTTATCATTACTGTATAAGTTTGTTTAATTACTACCTTTTAAGTTTTACAAGGAGAACCATAATTAAATAGTCCTGTGGATGTGTTTAAATAAACACGGAACGTCGACTAATTATTTATATAAGTATTTTTCTTCAAATTGATTGCCTTCTTCCCACAAAATGAAAAACTACAAATTAATTTTAATTTTGGTAGATACAGAGATTAAATAATAAAATTTTATTATCCCTAAAATCTATTATTTTATAATATTATTACTATAAATATTTATGTTACGTAAATGAGAAAATTCACTTTTGATAATGGTAGAACATAAGGATACTTAATTAAACTTTTGGACTAATGCACTCATTTATAATATGCGTTGAATATACAACTACATGAGAACAGCAGAGTAGGATAAAGTTTATACTTATATTGTTAGCACCAAATATTTTCGTTTTTATATTCTGAACGATTTTTAAAACTGTATCTTCAGATACATATGAAAAGGAAAATAATTTATTAATATCCTCTAATATTATTAGAATAGAGGGTCAATGTCTGAGCTTGCGGTTGTCGGTCATCCTTGGAAGAACTAATAAAATAATTACTTAATGTAATGACACATCTTTAAGGTTGTCTGGAAATTCACATTATTTAGACTTCAATGCGTACAACTTTTTCAATAGTTGTTTTTTTATATTAATTTGTTGAAATTTAGTCCAAATAAGATTTTTTCCTTTCTTATTGTGGACGATTTTCCTAAATTGTTTTAGTGTTTTATATCGTAATTTTTGCATAAACTTAACGTTGTCAGTTATCCAAGGGCCATCTTTACCTTACATTATGAAACTGCGACATTTTAAGAGGCGCACGAATATTTACCAAGTTGTACCATATATACCATAATATCTGTAACTCGTTCCTCTCCCCCTTGAATGAAAACTTATTTTACACCAGAGCGCTAGAAAATGATAGGTTAAGCAGCCGGGATGCTGTCGCTGCGGTAGTTGTCCCGAACGGGTTTTTTTCTTTGAGGTTTTTCCCGGATCGACTACTCAAACTAATTTAACGTTTATTTTAATGTATATTTTAGTCCCTTTTTGGTATTTTTAAACCTTTTAGTTTGTCGTTCTAGCAAAGGGAACTAGGTGTTTTATTTATATTATTTGTTTTTCGCCGATTCGAATCTGACAAAAAAATGCGTATGGAAAGTTGTTTATTATTCATAATTCCATAGGAATTCCAGCGGTTTTGTTATTACTCAATGATCGATTTAAATTTGTTTCATACTGACATCTCATCACGTAAGGTAGCTGACGGTATCCGCTCCGTCTATATGTTTTAATTTCATTTAAATATAAAGAAAATACAAAGAATAAACAAAATGGACCCTACGCCCTTATTAAAAAATCTCATCCGCTTTGCCAGGTAGATGTATGAAAATACCATGTGCCGCTACTGCAACCAACATTTTTTATGAATTATTTATGCAATGAAACATAGAAGGTTGTGTTCTTCCCTGATTTTCTACATTATATTTCGTTTCCCAAGCGTGCGTTGCCAATCAGGAATAGGATTCTATACGAGGAAACTGCGCTCGGGGACAACTTCGATTTCTAAAGTTACCTCTTCACTTTCCAGGATAACGAAATTTCACCCTCGCTGACGTCACTCTACCTTGCGACAGTAATTAACGTGTAGAAATAAACATACCCGCCGATGTTTCCAAGACGTAAGTTCGCAAGATTATGCGCTGAAGCAATCTCCGATTCGCATAATTAGATTCGTTTGTATTCATCATTGCTAACTCCTCGAATTAGTCGGATCGTGAGGGGGAGATCTTTTTTTATGGAGTTTTTCCTGTCGACCCGCTAAGGAAAGTAATTCCAATGATTATCGAGGGAATTTAGAAAGGTAACGATCCGATATCAATCTGATGCGGAATTCGATTATGTATCTGGCTTCGGTATAATTTTAATTTTAAATAACATGTCGATACATTTTACGATCCTATTTTGAAGAGATATGAATTAGAATTAAATGCAGGAAAAACGACATATTTATCTGACAATTGCTATATTTAAATCAAGATATTTAACAAAAGCACAGCGCCATTTCAACAGTAGAATATATGAAGACAATGAATTATTTCTATTTTGTTCTACTTTTTGTATTATTGCATTGATTATCTTTAATTTTGAAGCAAATATTACTCAACTAGTAAAGTCCCTGTGCTCCACTATAGCGTTTGTTAAAATAACTGATAAAGACAATAAAAGGAATGGACTTTTATAAATTTAAAAAAAATAACTTCAAATAATGGCTATCTATAAAATTTTCATGTTTGGAAATGCAAAAGAAATTAAAAGGGATTCAACTTTAGGCCGCTAATTTGAATTTTCCAATTTTCATCATTTTCTTAGAGGTTTCAAGGTTAGCTCTTTTAACATTTTAAAATTTTGAAAATTCAGCTTCCTGTGAACAACCATTACGCTCCTTATAGACCGTTTATTCCCTGCAAAAATGTCTTCTCACTAAAGAAAAAGTTAAAAAAATACGCAAACTTTTTTTCACCTACCGCTGTTACTATTGCGATTTTTTTGCGAATAATATATTAATGATCAGGATAGGTATATAAGCAACAGAAATCGCACGATACACATAAGACAGTTGTTAGTACTTGGAGAGAATTAGGAGGACTAGTATACAAAGTCTAAAGGTATTATAAAAAGTCGTTAATTGTAAAAAAACAATTTTTTATTATACTTTTAGAGCGTCATAAAATGAGAAATTGGCTATTTGCGGAATATTATAATATTTTAACAATAATTATATGTAACGTCCATCAAATATGTCGATTAGCGTTTATGGCTTTCTAGAATGGGTATGGTAGCTCAGTAGTTAAAGTGTCTAGCTTACTCTTTGGACGTACATAACACAGTGGATTCGAGCTCCATCTAATACGAAATTTTAATCATAAACTACTCACAAGAAGGGACCTGGACTCCATTACAAACTGTAGCGCCTCCTTACTCATAAAGGTCTAAATCTGTTAGCGATTTTCAATTGAGTTAATCACCGCAAAATTATTGTTACTTATACTAGACTATATACAAGGATACAAAGTAATGTATACTGAAATCTGTAGAAAATGTGAGAATGCAACTGTACAAATAAGAGCTTTTATGTAAATCTATATTCAGGGCGTCAATAAGTCAAGAATTGACGTAAAACCGAAGCGAACATTGTAGTATTTGATAGCTATTTTGCGGCTAAGTCTTCTCACGTTGACAGTTTCTGATGTGGAAATTTCGAGGTGGGCGTCGGAATCGCTCCCCGAATCGTCTCCGTACTGGTGTCAGTCGGAAAGGGCGCGTCCAACACACCCCTGAATCTTTCGAAAGGTGCGGTTCAGGGTGCAGCTCGCCGTCGGGGGCCATGGGAATGGCACGCCACGTCGCGTGCGAGTCTTCACTCATTACTGGAAGTCTCCTTAATTAAAATATATCATCCCCTACAACTGGGCTGCGCCAACAAACACGCCGGCTATGCGACTTCGGTTTTTTTTTGCTTTTACAACAAATTAACCTTCCCGTGTCGAGTGGTATGTCTGCCTGAAATATTTCTGCTAAAACAGGATCGATCACTTCAGCGAGCTTTGTTGAAATCGAAGGGGTGTTGTTGAACCACGTCATAAAGTGGATTAAAAACTGTAATGTTATTTTTAGGTAGAAAACTTAGGCGTTAATGTTTACGTGGAATGTAATCCCGCGGATACAGAAATGACATTAATTTTCGCATTTTACCATGTCTTTTGTCAATTTCCTTTTTTCGATTGTATAAGTAAATTGAACGTTTCTTTGAAATTGTTAGTAATAATTTATAACTTTATAAGCTGGTTTAACATCGTTTGAAATCATTGAAACGACATTTTGTGGGTAGCCAGAATCAATGGCGATATTTACCGCGTCATGTGCATATCCGAATGGGTATAATTATTAATCGTAGTTTTATTTCTCAGAAGTAATAGTCTGAGGTTCGGCCGCTGTTTTCTGCAGGTATTTTCTTTAGCGAAACTTAATTCAAATGCATGATTAATATCAATATAATATATTACTGCCGGATAGCCTATCAAAAATTAACTGCGATCACCTTTAATTAAATTTATTGTTAATTAATTTATTACAATGAACTCCAGCTACATGTTTTTTAAGTGAATTAAACGTCATTTGATGATGCGAAGGATGAAAAAAAAAAAGGTTGCAAGCTCTCAGTAAGCCGCAACCTCTAGGTTGCCAAGTGTAAACAGGTGTATTATTGTTAATTATTTACGGTCCTAGTGTTTTTCAAGACAATTTCATATAGTTTAAGGTACTTTATAGTTACAATAAACGAGGTAGTAGATTTTTTTTAATCATCTTGTATATATTGTAGAGAGTATGTAGAATTCAAGTTTTAGACCTCCAAATCCCTAGGCTAATTTTTGTGTGGCCGAAAAACCACGAATTTTTGGCGCTTTTTTCAGCTTGTGGCTTATAACTTAAAAACAATGCATCCAATCGAAAAGTCATCTATTATCAAAATTAAAGAGCATTAAATTTTGCTTGGAATGAGTACCTCAAAGTTGAAATTTCATCAAGAGGTATGGGCGTAACTGGCAGTCGAATAACAATTTTTACCAACTTGTAAAAAATTGTTTGAAGACATCAGGTTCGTCAGCAGACATCATTTTCAGTGGAGAAACAAATGCTGCAGTGTCATAGGAAGAGTTTCTTGCAAACGAGAGCAACAAAAACCATTTGATTTTGATGCCTATACAAAAATTCTAGGCGCAATAGGTAGAAGAAGATGCAGATTTATTAATTGTAGAAACATATATTTTAGTCCTTGGCGTAAAGTAATCTCGTGTGCTCCTTAATGAAGGAGTATAGTGGGTGGTACCGTTATTTTCAGAAAAATTTATAGATTACGAATCACGATGGTTACTACCTCATAGGCGCGACTGGTTTTTTTAAGGGGGTTTTGTGTTAAAAAAAATAAAAAAATAATTAACACTTTCATCTGCCGTATTTTTGTTGTGATACACTACTACTAACTCTAATTGACGGACATACATAACCAATGATATTCTGAGTTAATATACAATACGGTTTTCCTACAATTTTATCAGATTTCATTGTATTTGTTTGAAGCTTCATGTTAAGAGCATTAAATTGGGATGTAATTCAGAATATGGTAATACGATAATAATAAAATGATTTCATTGTGCTATTTATATAATATATTGAATAAATAAAAAAATCATCAAATACAGATTATCTATCAATCGTCATTTTCGTCGTCCTCTTCATAGGCCAAGTGCGTCATATGCATTCTTTAACAAAATCTCTCGTTTATTAGCCCCAAGAGATACAATTGATGAATTGCGAGGAAGGTGAAGATATTTATTTATACCAATAACTAAGACATCAGTATCAGCTGAGAATGTCTTCACATTTTTTGCTCCCCGTTTTGTGGTATGAAAAGCATGTAAAAAACATTTTCGTAGTTGATGTATTCAATTCATGTTTTTCATGTTTACTCACATTAATTTCTGGATTGTTTGGTTTGAGGATTTTCGGTAAATTACACATTCTTAATTCATAGATTTTTTCAGGTATCAATACGAAGGTCTTTTTCTCAAGAAAATTGACGGCTTTGTGAACACTTATTGGATCTGAAGGTACAGTTTGATAGGCGACCATCACTATGCCATGCAACATATGTTTTCCATCTGGAGTATCCTCTTGGAAATCTATATTATCCATGGCAAACACCTCCTGACTCATTCATTCTCGCAAGAACTGTTGCAGCAAATTGATTTTCGATGCTTTTGATCCTGTTGTAGCTTACTGAAAATCCAAGATTGTGAAGAAAGCTTATCAGCTTGTAACTTCTTGTCCACGTATGAACAGACAAACCCACATATACTTCTAAATAAGGACACATTCGAAACATAGGAAATTCTCATGAAAGTAACTCACATGTAAAGGCATTTCCCGAGTGTGCTTTAGTTTCTCTCCAGCAGCTACTTGCTTTGGAGATAGTACTTCATACATCAAAGTCTGTAATAAACGTGACGATTTTTCTTCCACATCAACACTTTTAATATCGGACGTCATACTAACTTTTCCCACTAGGCACCATGTATAGAAAATTTTCAGTTCCTTTGGAATAACATCAATGTCATCATAATATCCGTTGAAATTCCACTTTTTTGTTCTTAATATTAATTTCTGTATCACACTCGCGGCAGAAAATAGGATTTTCAATGAATCATTATCTTCCTCTGCCTTAATTAGGGCAGCATCCATGGTACTTTTGACAGATACACTCTCGGACTCGTTTTTTCTTTTGGGTGTGGAAAAATTCACCCAGGGCATTTCTTCTTGAATTAAATATTTTAGACCTCTTCGCGATTTCACGTGTTGATCAGTTTCTTCTAATCCATTAGACAAACATATTTCCAAATAAGTTTTGTGTAAATCAGTCATAGAAGTAACATTACCAGAAGATAAAAATGTATCCAACATGTTAAAAAATTCTATATGAGCTGCAGTAGACGCCATACTCCGATGTGATTCAGCTGTAGATGTGGAACATCTTCTAAGAGTATTTGTTACATTTTTTGACCAACATGTTTTATGGTATCTAATGTCGATTGCATGAGCATCTTTTTCACTGATACATTCACTGAGTCTTACCAGCCATACATTATTGCCACTGATATCAACTGCTTGCTTAAGATGAAACATGGTGCAACTGATTTTTTTTGTGCTTTTTCCATCACAAAAAAAACACGCATTTTTGTCATATAACTGCTCATTTTTACCTCTAGTAAAATGACCTTGACTCGGACAACATGCAGCGGGCTCTTCAGGTATATCATATTTATTATTTGTCAGTTCAATTTTTTTCTCGGCGAGTGCCCTTCTTCTTTTATTAGTTATTCTCTTGTAACATGTAAGATGCCAAATAATGCCAAGATTTTTTAAATTTTCGACTGAAACGCCGTTTTCAAGGACAGAGAAATTTGAATAGCCTCATCATCTTTCAGGTTAGTTAGAAAACTAATTGTTTCGGATAAAATCTCATATGACGACTTTGCTGGATATATAAAACATATTTTTCTTTGGACTGCTTGCAACAAATAAACCACTTTTTTCTTGCCCTACTTTCCCCAGATAGTCTAAGTTGTGCTAAAGATTCCATTAGGTATGCCTATTACGGTATCTGGAATAAGTGAATATATTTATTTATGTACGCATCCTCAAATTTTAGGAAAAAATAAAACACACGTCAATAACTAATTAATATTGATCCGAAGGGTTAAGAACATACGACATAGATCACACATATAAATATCAACACTGCTTCAAACAGAGATGCTACAAGTGAGGAATGCGCGAAGTTTCTCTGCGCGCATAGCATTGGCAATTCAAATCGAGCGAGGTTCTAATGTTTTCATAATGAATAGTATTTGCAGAGTTGCCAGTGTTGGTAAAATTTAAGTGAAATAATTTTCTTCTGAAAAACTTTTCATATTGTATTAACAATATAATTAAAGACCGAAATGCCTCAATTTGAGATAGAATTTTGAAATTTGTATTGTCCTGTCCTTGAAACAGTATTATAATATTTTTTATTATATGTACACTCATAAGAAACAAATTAAAATCGGTAAATAATAAAAATCGATTTTTTAAAATTATATTACACCAAACCCCCTAAAAAAAAATCTGCCGCGGCTATGAGATAGTAACCATCGCGATTCATAATCTACATATTTTTCTGAAACCGATGGTATCATTCCCTATACTCCTTCATCAAGGAGCACACGAACCTCAATTTTATTACTTTACGCCAAGGACTATTTCCCAAGCAGAAAAATCCGACAGTGCGGTGGTAATTGTTAGCGAGGACATTGACGTTCTCGTTTTCCTAACGGGCCTCGGAAACAATAGGAGAACTTGTACTTCCACAAACTAGGGAAAGGGAAAAAAGGAGGTTTATGGTACTCAAACACTTCCTTCAACTTTGATCCCACACATGATCTCTTCATGCATGCATTTACTGGATGTGACAACACGTCATCATTTTTTGGTCACGGGAAAGGAAAATTTGTATCCCTCATTGAGCAATATCTACACCTGTAAGCACAAGCAGCTACATTTCTCGAGCCATCTGTTTCTCAAGACTTGATAGAACAGACATGAGAACAGCTGATCTTGGCACTGTACGACAGATGCACAGTGGGCCCCTGGACGAGCTCAGATAGAAGCTTTTTATAAAATCCGCCTCACAAAAATCGTTCAACCTGGCACGGTTGCCACCAACATCGGATATAGCAAGATTGCACTCAATGCGCGCATACCACCAAGTGAAAACTTGGCTGGGAAACGTAACAAACCCATGCCAATGGAGTTGGAAGACAGGCTTATTGCCTATAACAATGTCAAAGGATGCTGGATCCGACATGTTGCTAAAAATGGTTTCGTGTACATGCAAAAAAGGTTGCACTGCATTATGCAGCTGTCGGAAATCAGGCCTGAACTGCTCTTTGACCTGTAAACACTGCTCTGGCCTCTCATGCCAGAACACTCCTGAGATTGAGTTGAATGAAGATGACGACGAAGAGTACTTCGATCTTGAGGAAGTTGGTGGTGCTGCTGCAATGAATCAGGAATATAGGATGCAGTATTGCAGTACGAGGACATTAGTCAGCTCCAATCCAAACGAATTGGACTACTTTAACCACTATACGTAAATAATTCGTTTTTTTCCAAACTCATTTTTACTTCATTTCAGTTTTTTCTTACACTTTGTATTGTAGTATGAATTTTTTACAAGTTGGTAAAAATTGTTGTTATTCGACTGCCAATTAAGCTCATACCTCTTGATGAAATTTCAACTTTGAGGTACTCATTCGAAGCGAAATTTAATGCTCTTTAATTTTGATAATAAATGATTTTTCGATTGGATGCATTGTTTTTAAGTTATAGGCCACAAACTGAAAAAAGTGCCAAAAATTCGTGGTTTTTCGGCCACATAAAAATTAGCCAAGGGTTTTGGAGGTCTCTAAAACTTGGATTCTACATACTTTCAAACTTCAATATATACAAGATGATAAAAAAAAATCTACTACCTCGTTTAAAGTAACTATCATTATTAATTGAAGTTTAATTTTTTTGTACGTACATGGTTGCCTGCCTGTAAAAAAATGGCCGCAAGCAGTGATTTCCATGATTTGATAAATACCTGTTTAAAAATCCTTGCAACCTAGAGGTTGCGGCTGACAGATCTGGCAACCATTTTTTAAATTCTTCGCATCAGTTTCGATTAAAAAACATGTAGCTGGAATTCATTGCAATAAATTAATTAACAATACATTTAATTAAAGGTAATCGCAGCTAATTTTTGATAGGCTACCCGGCAGTAATATATTACATTGGCATTAAAAATTCATTTGAATTTAAGTTTCGCTAAAAAAATAGATATCTGCAGAAATCAGCGGGGAACTTAAACTATAATTACAGTGTTTTATAGTACACATTTAATTAAGTTCATAAGACCTCACTTTTCATTATAATATTAGACTAATAGGGGGAAAAATTATGTTGAAAATGAAAACGGAGTTATTCAAGTGTTTTGCTTCTTATTTTCAAATAATAAGTCAGATTTTTAGTTTTTGATGTAGACAGGAAGGAAGGAGAGTGTCCTCCAAAACTTTGGGCCTAAGGGCCAATTACGATAGATGACCTGATGCTGTTAGACATGTCATACAGGAACTAATGTTTGGAAAAAAGTTGAAAATGTTTTTAATCTCTTTCCAGATTATGTTAATGATCCTAGTCTAGGAGATTTAGATTTGTCAGATACATTTTATAACTGTTCACAAAACGCGTGAAATCTGCAAATCGAAACGTACCGCTAACACTGTATATTCCCCCCAACGGTTGAAATCAACTGGATGAAAATAGTTTGGCATTTTATCTTCATTCAAGGTAATTTTTTTTTCAACCAAATAATTGTAACAGAGTCTAACAAAGGGGAAATGCGGCAATCACAAATTAGTAGAGAAAGACCTCACAGAAAACAGAGTCTTTTAATGGGAAAATATTTAAAAATGGTGGGAATAGAAATTATCGCATTACTATGCTTTTTCTTGGTCGTTTTTGAAGAAGTGTGCTCAGAAGTTATTTTTTTACGTTGTTCAAGAGTTGCAAAGCTCACTAAACTTTACTAATCGATTGGTTTTTCCAAAATTTCGAAAAATTGCAAAAATTTTGATATTTCTATGCAAATTTAGAACAAAAATCATGCATTAATTCATTTCTAGTGCTCATTTTACATAACAATACTGTTACGCGTTTACACCCTCTAATGAACACTTCCAAGCGTAGGGTCAATAATTGCAACACTAATTTTCACTAACCACTGATTTATTGTCACCAAATTGCAATAATTAGTCCTTGCAATAAGACGCTAGTTATAACTTTCATCTACTATAATCTCACTACTATAATTCACCACTTATTACTGTTCTTTATCTATCCGGCCACTTCTCATCTCATTCAGAACTGTACTGAACTTGGATTGCCTACCTTGCACTGACGAGAGCCAACAGCTCGAAACTGCAGTCTGCAGGTGGTGTGAGACGACTGGCACTAGAGCTTCTTTAAGTAGAATCAGTCTTTTGGCTAGTGTTTGTTGCAATCGAAGCATTAGCGTTCTGTTGATAATATGTATTATTACACTTAACGCACCAGGCTCGGCGGGGCACATAGCCCGGAGAGTAGCTGTTGGCTACAGTCTGGTTACGTTCGTTATAGTAAAATAAGGATTTTATAGAGGAATTTGCGACTGAAATATTATATTTTAATCTTTTTTTATAAATATCACCGGATAAAGGGTGTTAGTTTTGGTTTCTCTGATATAAAATACAATTTTTGTGAAGTGAAATTTTCGAAAAATATTTAAAATATGAATAACAACATACGATTTTTTTTATTATATTTGTTATTCTATTTATTACTTCTAACTTCAAGTTTACGGATCATATCTTCAGTTATATTACCACTTGTCCCTAAAGCCCATGCCTTCAGATTATAAAGAATAAAAATTTTTAATTGTTTTCTGTGCATTTACATATGGTAAAAACAGTGGAGGGACTAAAATATTGCCTTGAGGTACACCAATATCAACATTTAATTCTACCAATTTTGTACCACAGTAGTCCACATATAGTCCCAGTAAAAATTTTGTCTTTTTAATGTAAACAAATTATTAGAATATTATGATCAACTTAATCAAACGCCTTTGACAGATCAATAAATAGAGACCCCACTTTCTCTGCAAATACCAAATTTTTGCGTATAGGATCCGGTATGAAATAGTAAGAACGTTCTTCCCTAAAACCGTGCAGGTGTCGGTATATCACGTTACTAGAAAATTTGAAATTTACTTTCCTAATTTTTCACCGATTTTAGGTAAAGCAGACGACAAGGAAATAGTACCATAATTAATTGTTCATGTTTGAGGTCGTCTGTTCTGAAAATGCTTATTACTAATAAGTTGCAAAACTAAATAAAACATACTCATTGTTTGCCTTTGTTTATTATGCTTGGAATCATGTCTCTACCATTAGTTTATAATTTTCTATTTTGCATGAATTCTACAAAAATATTAATAGTTAAATTAAACAATCTAACCCTTACAGTCATGAGACAAGAAATGCTAATTATTTAATGAGTCCAAACGCATAAAAGTTCCTCAAATGAATAAAATTCTTTTCAGAATAAAAAAAGTTTCACCGTTTCTTTCAATCACTTAATTGTTTGATATGGGTAGGTAATACATTAAAAAACTTTATCGCGTAATAATTAATGCTGCTCCTAGATTTTGTTAACCACTGAGAGTCTGGCAAAATTGAATTACACTTGGTGGATACCATCTAATATAGTCAAATAAAATCTTATCCATTCTATCGTATAAATATATTACTGTTATATGTTTTATTTATTAGTACTTAATTTTTATTAATGGTATTGTTGTTAACGGTCATAATTTATTCCAAAACGGCAGAAAATACTGCGTTTGCGCATTAGTCGGAAATATCCCAGAATGCTTCATCAGAAGTAGGTTCAAGTTTCTGGAATTTATTATCAATAGAAAGTAAAAAATTTATTTCGTTGTTCCGCTTCCCCAATTCATTTTTCAAACGTATTGTTCCATAAAATAGTATGTCGAAAAAAAGCGTGGTGATAACGAATATGTACTTTTATTTTTATATGTAGATAGATACAACTATTAATTTTACGATTTTTTATGCCACCTAAATGAACTTTTATCACTATATAATGTTAATATCCGCAGTACTTCACTTCAGTACTTTACTTTCATTTCAACTTGCCTCTGTATGCAATAGGACAAAAGAATGATATGGAGGAAAGGGCATGCTACCTTTTCCATGTTTCATGTCTGTTTTCATAAAAAGTAATTGGAAGCATTTGAAACTCTTTGCGGGTCGATCATGTCTCTGCAAATGTCAAGAGTCGCGTGTGAAAACGATATATTTATACTATTTCCACTATGCTTACTTGGCTAGAGTCTTTTTATTATCCTCAACCAGAACGTATTCATATGAGTTTGTCATTTTATTGCTACAGTAAAATGCAGTCGAGTCAACTTTTAAAGTGAAATTATAGTTGTGCTGGGAAAATTCGACTGTGTTTTCTGTGTTGTAGTAATGGAATACAAGGTAGTGCAAACTCGAAAGTCATCAAAGGGATTGGAAGGAAGGAAGTGATTAGCTAACTATTCTCAGTTTAAGGCTTCACATCAAAATTGTTATTATTACTGGCCTGATTACTGCGAATTTTGGGTGATCTGTACGTGGCGTAAGTCTAACAAGAAAGTTTGGTAGAGTTTCTGTTTAATTGGTTTGTTACTGTCGTGATGAAATTATAGCTACACAATATGCATAGAAATTAGTGGATATTTTAATGCGTTGATGACGTATTAATTCGTTAACTCATAGGCGAATCCGGTGAAACAATTTTTCATGATATTTAAACTTTAATCTCTTTGTTCTGATACATGTTTAATGGCTTTTAGGTTATGGCCTTCAGACCCATTTTATACTTTCCATATCGCGAATACATGTAACAAAAATTCCATCTTCATCGTTTTCAACCGCGAATTGGATGAATTGTTACGAATTCAGCATGCTCGCCGTAAAACTAAAGTGAACCATTTTACACAGTCAGTAGCTTTGTATGACCGGGAAAATCATGCCAACCTATCCCATAACTGAGTCACACTCTTGTATATTGGCGACAATTAAAACATCATATTATGTAAATATGATTGACGAATTAATCGAAGCACATGCATACATATTCGCATATATACAAAGTTTTATTCTATATGAGAAAAAAATTATAATAAAATACAGATTTTACAGGTTTCTATTAAGTTTCTTTTGTTAGTGTAGGTCAAATTTTGCAATCCAATTTCGAGCCACTTCCACATATTCCACTTCCACATCAGAATTGCTTTCAGATTTCGTACACATATGTAGTGTCAATGCCAATACAATTGTACGAAGTTTTCAACAAAGTTTGTGACGCGTTTTTTTCCACCTCAGTCGGCGACGAGGAGAAAAAGGGCAATTTTTTGACGCTCGAATCCCGGAACACACGCCGGATACGCGAGGCTGAGTAGCTCAAGTGGAGAAACGGTACTCCAGTGGGTCAATTTGGGAGACTAGACATTCACTTAGAAGCAGAAAACTCAGAATTTTCCAAAAAAAAAAAAAAAATGTTAGTTTATTCAAATTAACCCAATATGTACAAATCTACATGTTTAGTCAATGCTGTTATGAGGATGAGCGGCGCAACGAAAATACTAATTAGTACCAGATGACAAGTGACAGGGAGGACAGCAAGCGATAAAACTGGCGCGTGCTAAACACAGATGCCAGTCGTGAGATCATAGAAAAGTTATATACTTGGCTAGTACATCAGTTTACTTACTTCACCGTGAACTTACTTACTTCCGGTAATTACAGTCGGGCACGTCTGCTGCGGTGGAACCGTCGGAACGGAATGAATTCCGTAGGGTTTCTCAAGTCCTTTTCTGAAATGAAACAACTTACTATAGGAGCCGGAGTAGACGCCAGACGGATGCGCGGCTGATCGATGACGTAGTACGGACTTTGCCAAAATTCTGCTGCTCGGAATGATAAATGACACTAACGGTACCTGGGTTCGGATCTCGGAATGCATGCGTGTGCTGCCGATGCGTCGTTCTGGTTGACTGCGGAACGAATTTAATTATTTCCTTCGAATACTTACAAGAGGGAGAAACGGTGGTAATAGATGCGCGACGGATCGACGTGACGTTAAGTGGACGGAATATTGCGACTTGGTAAAAATAATTCAATACTTAAATTGAATTTTGAAAATTTTCTTCCCACAAATTTTTTTCACTCGATCGATTTGAACTTTTGTACTCATGTAATACCGATGACAATACAATTATATAGGGTTCTAAGAGGTCACCCCAATTCTATTTTATCTTACTCTATTCTGTTTCTCATTAAACCCACATACTATGGATATCTAGGGAAAGATCGTAAATGATACAGTTCAAATTTCACCCCATAACCTCCACGATACAACATCCCCCTCCCTGAAATGAAAATGATTTATATTAATTTTAAAAAGATACACAAGCTTCTGTTGAAATGTACTAAAAAGACAAAAATAAATTATGATACAAAAAGTAATAAAAGCGTAGCTGTACATATTAAAAATTTATGGAAAGTACTATATAGTCACTTGGTACAAATTTTCAGTTTCTTATTTATTAGTCAGATTTATAATGGGGGAAATCGTTACAATTATTTTTCAATTTATTGAATTATAAGCAGAAATGGCACAAATTTAGCATCTGAGTTAATTCTTTTGCAAATAATAATGTTATTTTTCTGAGCATTAGCCGATCATTAATAAAATTGAGTCTAGAATCGACTTTTGTGCAATAGGTCTGTCCAAAAAATTTAGTTTTCAATTGGAAATGATAGATTTATGGGTATTATAAACCCCTACAAATTTTTTTTTAAAAAAGCAGTCAATTACTTTCGGCGTTATTTGTAATAGAAGTTACCACAACGCGTCGAGGTTAGAAAACGCTCCCTTGGCGCGAGGCTAGGCGGGTGACATCACATGCCTGCTATGCGATATGCGCTACAATACTCTAGGTGTTGCTATAGTGATGTAGTTAATTTTGCGACTGTCATGAGCTATGACAGGCCGGATATTTTTGCCGACATAGTCGTATTTATCAATCACGTCTAAGTTCGGCAAATTATGTGAATCTGCTTTCTGGAAACCCTGCTCTATACTTGTCAACAATAAACAAACTCTATTTGACGTTCTAAATAGTAAAGGCACTGTTACTGCGGCATATTCAAACTTTGTTCTAACGAGAACGACACAGAATAAACCTAACGCAGCGTACTGCCAGCAAGCATGTGACGTCATACGCGTTTATCCGACTGAAATAATTAAAACGAGCAATTTCTACGGTCGCTGCTGTTGTTCGGATTGACTTTTTTCAACTACAGTTCTATTATTATTAGGTAAAAATCTTTATTTTGCACTACTTTTAATGTATTTTAAATTTTTTGTGGACAGGCATATTCCAGTGTCAATAATTAATGTACTTGATGTTCACCTGTCTGTATAATTATAACTTGACATCAACTTAAATGGTTTAAAATTTGAAGTAAAAACATTAGTAGCTCTTTTACTGTATCGCCCTGTATGGCTCTGAAAAGTTTCTTTAGTTATATATTTTAAATCTAAACTACTACATTTTACTGTTCATTCGTATACGACTAAATAGACTAAGTATATTTCCAAACCTATAATTGGAAAAATAATTGCGTTGTGAAATTAATAGCCTAATAAACCATGTACCGTTTTATTACAGACAGGGATATTCCGCAGTTTATCGCCTTCTCTTAGGAGAAATAACACGATGTGCCCTAATTCCAAAACATAAAATTGACCTGCAATTCCATTTCATCGTAACGACAACCCTTACGGGCATGAGAGCCCGAAAGTGTTTCCTCCTTAAAATGAATATGTTTGAGAAACCGGGGACCCTTATTTTGGACTCGATATAGTAATAAGCGGCTGAGATACGACCCCTGAAGGGTGGATTTTCATTTTTACGTGGCTGTGGCAAAGATAAGCCGTTATAAGGCTCTTTTGAATTGGCCCGAGGGTCTAGCCTTATGCGCCGGCCGTCGAAAGGAATCGATTGTTATAAAGAGTATCGAGTATGAAGTTTTTATTAACGATGTTCTTAGGGTATTTTTTTTTAGTTTCTAGCTAAACCTACAATGTACTGGGTTGTCTTCGCAAATAATAAATTTGTAAATTATGGACGGAGGCAGTTGGGTTGGCTCTCGGTGATGTATCACCGCGTAAATATGTTTGTTTACACATATTGGTGAGTTGGGATGTCTGCATTGGCTCTTGGACACTCGACAATAGCGTACTACGGCAAGTGTTAAATAAATAGAATGCAAACCAAAACTAATGAGCAAATAACTACTACTCGCCTACCGGAAATAATTGTTTTTATAGCCGCATGCCATAGAAACAATTACATGATAAAAACTCTTAACTATTTATTCCGATTTTTATAGAAAACATTTAATGCATAGTACACAAGACTATTTCATCGTTTTTGTATTGGTAGGGAATGGTTTTACATACGTTTACATTATTCGATTCACTCACATTTTAAAACTTTTCTCCTCCCTAATACTTTTTTTCTTGAATTCAATGTTTCATGCCGCCGAATCAAAATACGATATCAGTTTTTTGCTACCACTCCTCGATTTTGAAAGAGGTGCGTGAACTTTGACCTTGTAAGAGATAAAGAGAAAGCTGTATGCATTCTATATTTTGCCGGAGGCGCCGGTTCATTTTAAAAATCCTATCCCCTTGGCAGTAGGTGATACGTTAATAAATGTGTTGTGTGGATGTTACAGTATGTTTCTATATGATGTATATAATATGGAACGACCCGACTCTTAGCTAAGAACCTGGAAAAGTCAGGGAATCGAAAAAGTGGTCCTGGAGACCAGTAAAATCCTGGAATTTCAGTCATCACGTAAAATACTTTAAATTGATTTTCTACTGTACAAAAATTGCCTATAAGATTTGTATTGTCTATTTGAATACTTTGTATTGTAGAGATTCAATTATCTTCAAGTGCATGTAAATAAGTTAAATATTTAATTACTAGGCCCTCAAATTTGTATTGTACCCATTACATTAAACCAATAGATAAAAGTGAGTGCAAATGAGGCAAATATCCTACGAACAGTCTAAAACTTTGTGGGTTATTCAGTTTATTTGTAAACCCTTTTTCAATTTAATCATTATGCTAATTGTATGATTATTATAAGATTTGTAGTATAATTTTAACGTATATTAATGTATTGTGAATTTTTTTATTATGCAAATAGCCTATTATTATTATTATTATTAATAGTGGTAAACAGTTGCTAGTGAGGAACCTACAATAAATATCTTGACTATTCAAATACGAAATACAAGGAAGCTCTTTAGGATAAAAGAAACCAACAAAATTTGGAAATGAACAAATTTGCTCTGAAGCGAAAATTGAAAACTGAAATTAAAGAACTACAGTTTAAAAAAAAACACAAAATTAGTGTCATTTTAAACAGTGAAGTTAAAGAAATTGAAGTTAGAATAGAATTTCTGATTTGGTTTCTTGCGTCTAAAATTACTGTTTGGATAGAAGATGGAGATTTATATGCAGTTACTGAAAATATTATTTTGGGTATTTAGCTGACAACTATCAAATATCTAGTATTAAATATGATACCGTAACACCGTAAGTAAATGGCATCACTCTGAATCCCGTCTATTTCAAAAAAGTATACAACAAATCTCTAACCTTACGTAGAGAGCATTTTATTATGTGATAACTGATAAATTATTCCCTAATACAACTATTTGCATTACTAGCCTTACTTAGGGACTACTTAATTGTGTGATATTTCCTAATAAAAATAAATTATTTAATAACAGAAATAAATAAAGAATTAATTCTTCATTTGTTGCTGATGTCCTTGTGATGTCTATTTACTATACTAGTGTGATCAGAATAGATCAACAGTATTATATTCATTCATTACTAGATATTTTGTATGAAAGTTATCAGCTAAATACCCAAAATAATATTTTCAATAATCCTCAAAGCAGAAATAAGAGTTCTTTATGCACTATAGTAAAATATATTAATGTTTATATTTTATATTTTCTATCTCCACTACCTATATATAATTTGTGTTCAGGCAAGGGAATACTTGAGTCTTAATTTTACGTTTTGTGTCATATCTGGATAATATAGCTAAATGAATTTCTGTGTATTTTAAAAAAAAATATAGGTGGTATTTTAACTATTCATCATTTCAAATACTTATAAATAACATAACGACAAAAATTACTTTAATAGTTTCCCATATTTTTCCAAGTTGATCTGACGAATATTAATACATTAATATCAACTTACAAACAGATTTTAATAGAATGTGATAAATATTCATATTATGGTCCTGGAAAATTAAAACTTTGTTCCTGGAAAGTCAGGGAATTTAAAATTCCAATGTTGGTGGGAACTCTATAAGACAAGCATAATTGATGCGACATCCACCCACCTAATTCTTTCACAATTGGTATAATATTTTAAGGTCAATTGTGTGCTAAACGAGATCCAAATTATAAAGAATACCCATTGATTTGAAAGGGAGGATTTTGTTGCAGAAAAATATTAGTTTCCTATCATTGAACATTTTTTTTAAATTTGCTTTTCTGTAAAAAGTCATACTAAAAAGTAAAAAATAATAATATACGACCGCAAGAAAAGGAAGGCGAGCGTACTTAGTATGTATCATCTTTATGGACACATGATTGAAGGCAATATGTGTACAATGATTCCACCCTTTTCATACAATCATGCATGCAATCATACAAATTCGCACACACCTTGCTTTTCTTGCAGTCGTACACTATTAATTTTTAGCATGACTCTAACAGAAAACCAAGTTTAAAAAAAATTATTTTCTGCTTTTTAGCCATACTTTAATTAAATTATTATACATCGCCGAAGTTTAATTAGTAGGCACCCCCGCGCCCCCTACGTGCAGATATTTGCAAAAGTAACGGTGGAATATTGTATTGTCATCAGATCTTAGTAACTGTGCAAAATTTCTTCAACTAATTATGTCAGAAAGTGTGTTAAATAAAGGACGCAAAATTTGAAGATAAACATTGTGAAAAGTGAATACTGAATAAAAATACTACTTACATTATGAGTTAAAGAAAAGCAAGTAGTAAAAAGGCAATAGGGAACGACTAGATAAACTAAGAACGTTATAGCCGATAGCCGAGTGGGTTAAGGCACAAGGTGGCAATCGCGATTAATCACACGGACATCGCACCACCGGGTTCGAATCCTGGCTCCAGCACTGGCACTGTTGGGGGAAAAGGTTGTATGTCCGCGTTTTTTCAATGTGTAACCCCCTTCCGCACAAGCCCTGGCTTCTGGATTTGGGGGTTGTCTCATTTCTGTGGTGTTTATTTATATAATGTATGGTCTAAAACTCATAGGAAGAGAAATAAAAGTAAATAATCATACATTTTAATACAAATGTTTGAGAATTTCTGTAATAGGCTTTATTATGCTGGTTACTTAAGTTCGAATCGCCACTTGCTTAAATACTGTCTGGATATTCAAGACGCAAACCACCGACAATTGTAAGATACCGCAAGCATCAAAGAAAACTATGTTTTCCTGTCTTTGATTATTATTGTTTTTTAACAGACGTGGATGTCTGTCGCTGTATCGTGGGAAAAATTATGTCTGTACATCCACTCACAGACAAATTTAATTGACGCAGGGGGTCCACATGCCCAATATAGGTATTATTTATAAGATTATGTTACCTGTATGTGCCTATTGATCGGTGTTTACGTACCGTCTTTTTATTTTTGATTTGTTGCAAAATGAATGTTAATGATGCCATTAAAAGAACAACGGCCCTCCTAAACGAATTATCCGAAAAGACCTACTGCGCCTTCCAAATCTAGCCGGTTTATTAAAATTGGTGAATATTGAACATATTATTTTATTTTATCTTTTTCAACCCTTGTGTGTAAAAGTTTGATAAAACTTCTCCTTGTACTATCTCATCCGTGGACGAGATAAAGACATTTATTAATATTATCACCCGAACTACGGCTTTATGCTTCTTCTGCCTATACTATACTTTTTTATCTTCTTTGCGTACGTTTAATTGTTCGAATGCGTACTAGCACAAAAGGCACGTTATTTTACAGTTACGCTCATAAAATGCCCAATAAAACTTATCCGTGTAAAGTTTACAATGTCCATAAATCGTTTAGTACTTTTCATTTTGATGAACCCACCGTCACGATATAAAAAGACAATGTAACGTAGAATTTTTCCGGGGATACGTTCTCTATCATTCTTTTCTAGTGGTAATGTACCATCGCCTTCTCGGTGATGATCCATGAACCGAATCTTGGCGGGTTAACGAACCTCCGAGCCTTTGAACATCCATCCATTGTCTTGTACTTATCTATCTTCTTCCAAGGTCTATCTTGTACTATTATTTGCGTGGTAATTAAGTCGTCAGTCCTCGTTTACCAGATGGTGGTTGTATGCGTGTGATAATGTGTGTACGCTTTTTCATACCCGGATGTATTTTTTCGTTTCTAGTATTCGTTCCCAGCAGCACGAATTTTAAAGGGATATGACAGAGAATCGTAGAAAAAACAGTAAGTCGGTAGATGATATATACAGGGGAAATATGGTGTGTTGTAAATAAGCCAGGGTTTTAATAATATACTGGATTATATGAATTTTATTTAGATTTCTTTGGGCATTTTTATTTCGAGCTTGTTGCGGAGATTGAAATTGGCAGTCATGTCTGATACATCTTCTATCAGATTTATATCTGGAATATTCACTTAATAGTAGTCGAGTGTATTGTATAATTCTGCATCAGCATGGATTCTCCGCAAAAGGTGTAGGCGAGGAAATATAGAAGTCAACCTTCAATTTTTTTTGCAGTAAGTCGGATTGAGATGGCGTTTTTTGCATTCGTCTCGTTAACTCATCTAGAAACTTTGTGCCATATTTTGGTCTTGTACTTTTTTGAAATTGCATTGCTGCAAAAATTGAAGGTTGGGGCTATTTTTGTGTTATATTTCCTCGCCTAGTGGGATTATTACAGATTGGTGGACTTACCGCTTAATCCGAAAGAAATTCAAACACAAGCTCTCTATGCGCAGAAGGCCTATTAATCTGTTAATAATGTGATTTAAAGCTGCAATGCCAGGTTAAAAAGGGCATGTCCAAAGTAATGCTAGAGGACAAACCTGTGTTTACAATTTTAATCCCTTGCATTTTTTCTGTAAATAGGATTCATGGTAAAATATTTTTTATCTATTACTTTCATTATAGAGCAACATTTTGGGTGCCCTTTCAATCAAATATTATTTGTGCTAAATATATAACAATTTTTTTACTGATAAGAACATTTTGTGCTACTTTCCCTGTTGTCTTTTTTTTTAATTTTACGGATAATTTTAGATTGGTTACAATTTTTGATTTAATATTTCTATTGTTATTTTTAAATTAACTTAAATACAATTTATAACAGCGCACATAACGTTTATGTAAAATCATAGTAAAACTGTTGCGTTATGTAAATTATCGTCTATTTAGTTTTTGTATCAACAATTGCAAATAAGTTATGAATTATGTAAACGATTTGTAACAAATACTTTGGGAGCTTTTTGTTATCCGATCGACATTTTGTAAAACAGGAAAGATGTGTATTATTATGCATGTAATAAAAATAGTAGTTGAATTATACCATGTATCATTTCTTGTTGATTTGCCTAATATCGAGAGAGATAAAAACTTCATTTGTGGTTCTAGACAGGCATTAAAATTAGTTACACTATCATTAGATAGGAGCTAACGAATTTCGTTTTGCTTATCCAAATTGATGGTTTCGACCACAATAGCGGGGTTTTGGTAGCTTTGAAACACTTTCTGGATGGTCTGAGTTTGATGTTGATGAATTCGCCAATGCAGGGGTGATTGTTCTGTAATATTCTAGAGCTAGCAGGAAATAATTCGTTTCCTTATGTTTGCTGTTATGTTTGTTAAGATCTAAAGAATCTTTATGTTTTTGAAAATCCATCCTAAACGTATTACATTTGTGAATTGATACGGCTTTATGTTACACAAACGTCGATTGCGTCAAAAATAAAAATGTCTATCCAGACACATAATAAAAAACAGCTGGAATAACTTTTTTCAAATGTATGTACGGGGTGTTATTTTGGTAACTGTACATAGCGTAATGAGAGAAAGAGAACATTGAACTAACTCCAAAACATCTTTATATATACCTACCCCTTGGACGCTTCCTTACTGATTGATACTCGGATAATTTTTTACAGAATTTTTGAGCTACCATATTTATTTTTGTGTGCCAATCGACATGATCAGCACACACGTATGAAATATGTTAAAGTAACTATACAAAGAGATAAAATAAATATGGCGCGCAAAAATCGGCAATATTGTGTTTTTAAAAAGTACAAAGTCGGACTGGAAAATATGTCTGGTTAAAATAATAAAAAATGGTGATTATGTACTTAGTAATGCCTTTAAATTACGAAATATGAAAAATTAAAATATAAGGAGTGATTCATTTAAAGAAACTTTAACAAATGCGCAATTATAAAAGTACAGTTCGGTATTTTGAAAATAATGAAGTCGAGTAATGTTTAAAGAAGCAAAATTCAATTTGTCTCAATACTTTAGTACTTTTGTAGGAACTGTTATAAAAACTATTTACTTATTCAAGCATTCTTGTTAACATTTTTAATTATTCCAAAGAGAATTTGACCACATCTTTTAATGATGAATTTTCTTCTCTATTTTCGAGTATTTAATGTATTATGGAAAATTAGCAAGCAATTGTAACATAAAACACTGTTAGTTTTTCGTAATACATTAAATATTCAAAAATAATGAAGGCAATTTATAATTAAAAGATGTAGCGCGAATTTTTCCGAAAATAATGATTTTCTTCGAAATAATTAAAAATATTAACGAGAATACTTGATTATTTAAACATAAAGACTGAATTATATAAACAAAGAGATTAATTGGCACTGATAAGAGAGATTAAAAAATATAAATAGAAAACCGGCTGGGATTTGAAATCGAATTCACAGGGTGAGAAGCGTCGAATACAAGCTGCTCAAATATCTCCCGAGGAAAGGTATTGTGCAATTGACGTATATCGTTAATGCTATCCTGCGGCTACAGCACTGGCTCAGCCAGTGGAAATGCGCCGTGGTCATTCCCATCCTCAAACCGAACAAGAACTCGAAGTTCGCGGGCAGCTACAGACCCATCTAGTTGCTGTCGGCGATCTCCAAGTTGGTGGAGAAGGTCGTCCTGATCAGGCTCGATACTGTTCAGGAGGAGCTTCACATAGATGATGAGTCTCAGTTCTGCTTCAGGAGGGGCAGGAGCACGGTGCAATAGGTCGTTAGGATAGTTAACGATGTCAAAGTGCAATACAACCTCGGGAAGAACACCACCATGGTGCTCCTCGATATTGAGCTCCATGACTACTACTACTACTTCTCGACTCACCTCATAACACTTATTTACTCGATTCTGACGGGCAGAACCCTGCAAGTTCGGGTGAATAACAAACTCTCAACACGGAGGGACATTCGCGCGGGAGTCCCGCAAGGATCGTGCCTATCACCGAAGTTGTACAACTTGTACGTCTCCGACTTCCCAGAGTTCCCGAATACGACACTGGCCAAGTACGTCGATGACACAGCCTTGTACGCGCATTCTCATAACGCGCAAGCACTGGGCTTGAGACTTGACCAAAGACTGACGTTCAATACCCATGTAAATGAGACAATGCGGACGGTCTACTCCCTGTCCATGAGTCTGTATCCGCTCATGGTCAGGGGTAGCAGACTTAACAGACAAAATAAGAAACTGTTGTACACGATGGTGGTCCGGACGTCCATCACATACGCGGCGCCGGTGTGGTGCAGCATACCGGCCACGACAATGAAATAAACTCCAAATGTTTGAACACAAATTTATGCGCCTCATATCGAATTCAGGAAGCTACACCTGCCTCAGAGACCTATACGCACGCTGCAACGGCATAACCCCGATAGCGCGCTACGTCCAGCACATCTCTCAAAACTTCTACTCGTTCAAGCTGGGCGATAGTCCGCTAACAAGACACATAACGCAAATTAGACAGCATATGCCCTATTTCGGATCAAACACCCCTTACCGTACCAGACGTTACCGATTTTCCGGCAACCAGTGTAGCCAAATTTCAACAACTATACCTTTCACTAACCTTATGCACCTTTCACAAGTATTTCATACTTTTCGCTCATCTTTAAACCTTTCTTGTCCCCCTCTTCCTTTCTATTTGTGTATTTTTGTCGCGTTTGTTTTTGTACATTTTTGTTTCTAAATTCATTTCACATCATTCATTAACCTTTTAAAAAATCAAAACCTTTCAAAATCGAATTTTAGGCCAGCCCTGCATTGGAGTATCTCGCTGAAGGCACCTTGTTTAATTTGTGGTGCCTGCGTTCAGATACAAAATTTAACAGTATTTTTTGTGCGCGAGTTTAAAAAAAAGTTTCATTAAGCTTGTTTTTCAAGCATTTTTGTTAAAAGTTAATATCTAATTTTATTTTATTTTTGTAGAAAGGAGTTTAGGTTAAGTTTATTGTATTGTTGTTTCCGCCTGATCCTGCAATCCGCCATCACGTCAGCACGGTGGTTGCACGATCGGTCCCAGAGCAGGTCCTGGTGAGGCAACTGTTTGTACTGTTAATATTGATAAAGACCATTTGAATTAAAAAATTGAATTGGGTGAGAAGCAAATATTCTATCTACTGAAAACCACTAAACCTTTCTTGATGAAAGTAAATCTTTTTTGATATACTTAACACTACACTTCTGTTTAATCATTTGTTTAACGTCGGCCTATTTCCGCTACCAAGGCCAATCATCGACGCCAGGGGATAAGTCTGGTTACGCTACTAATTGAACATAAAAGTCTGGAAACTTTGAGGTACAAACTTGTTCATATTGTAACTTGTTTACACACTCCAGTAAACACCTTGTATGTTCGATAAATTGCAACAACAATCTTCACAAACCACTGATTTATTAATCACTTAAATTACAATAATTGATCCTTAATAATAACACAACTGATAATAACTTTAATCTAACAAAAATTCACTACTTTAAATCACAACTTGTTACAGTTCTTATTTCATCTTATCACAAACTGTCCCCAGTGCGTTTGAATCCACTGTATATACCCGCGTTGAATTTACTCGTTTGTTCTAGAATGTTTCGGTCCATCATTCGCGACATTTCTGGCGCCGTTCTTGAATTGTCTATAAGACAGTGGCGTAGTCGTGCACATAACATTTTTTTACATGCCTATGAAGATCTAGCTCTTACACGGTTCCATTAATGTTTTAACAACATATGATTTAGTTTCACCAAATATCTGTTTATTACATATGTTATTTGATTTCTAAATAACACCTCTTACTTTATATACATTAGTTGAAATTAGAAATATTATCGCTGTACATTTAGACACCGTAAAGATTATTATCGCATAATTAATTAGAATCTTTTTAATTAGGTTTTATTAATTATTATAATATGATGTAAATGAAACCTCATAAAAACTTCTTGATTTGGGCGGAAATGTCTGGAGGAATCTTACAAATTACTTTCTTATTATTATGCCGAAAGTCATCATTCAGACTCGAGTAATGTTTTAAGTAATTAGAGATATTTTTCATCTCTAGTTCTATAAGAACATTTTACGTGATTGTTCGCTTTCCTCATGTGAACTGTAAATAATATTTAAGACTAAGATAATTTTCACATTTCTTCTCTCGTTTCGGTTTATTGATAAGTATAAATGTACATAGTCGAGTACACATTTACTGGACACGCAAGAAACGCAACAAAAACTTTACGACCTCATTATTATCGCCATTGGACCATACGGCATGGTGTCATCAAATAAGCTGACGCACATTAAAATCCTATAAAGGTCGATTCGCGAACGAAATAGTACAGAGCCGAATTTAAAATTCGTATGTATTAGAATGTACATATTAATAATATACACCGTAACGCGCTGCTAAAATTGAACGACTGAGTTGCTGATCTAAATATTTCAAGTGTGTGTCTGGGGCAATTACTTTTACGACTAGTTTAACGGTATTTTAATTAGGTCTTTTTTGTTGCGTTTTTTGAGACCCAAAAAAGTTCCCATCTAACCAGTGTCGGCAACATCCCTTATTTTGATAAAAACTTCCCCCGGTGGTACGTTCTGGCGGTTTTTCTTAATTTTCTCGTAAACCGTTGTTCAAACGTAAAAAACGTATAGGACCAAAAATGTTGCCCATTAAATTCTACACAAAAACTGTTCTCAATTCTCGCAAATAGCGTTCAAAGTTAGGGGTAGCGTTTATATTCGGGGTTGTTGAAAATGTGAATAACATCTTAATTTCTTATTATGAAATCCAGGTTTTTGGACGAAGATTGGATATACTATTAATATATACCCATTAATATTTTCTGGAAAAATTTTAAAACTTTAATATTAATTCGGATGCGAAAATCCTCGATTTTCGTCCATTTTTTAAAGATGACGGCTAAAACTCACTGCAGATTCATGGAGACTCGCCGGAGTTCCATTAGGAACATTTATATCTAAAATCAGCTTGATATAATTTTTCCCCTATCGTTCATTTTACAATCCTATTTACTGCACTATAAATGAGGTAAATATGTTATTTACGTTGATAAATTTGGGATTATATTCAAAAGAGATTGATCAGAAATATATCCGTACTTATTAATTAATAGAATATCGCTTTAGAAATCAGATTTCACTTATTAAATTGTAATTTTGTATGTAGGTGGTGGAAAAAGGCTATTAAACACGCCAGCTCTTCTTAGGCCAATTAAAATTTTTCAATAGCGCGTTGCAAAATTAGATTTGGCTGATTAATGGTTATCAAAGGTGCTTTACTCTGGTTTACGTTGGAATGTGCCGCTTGATAAGTCATTTATACAATCCGTAATTTCCGCCACCTACGTTATGTTCATTTCGGTTTAAAATACAATCAATCATGTCATGTACCCCAAATAACACCTGATGCTTAAATATTTTGAAAGTGATTTTCTAAGTGTGTTTGAAGTGAAACAAACGTTATTAGCCCCACTTTCTCTAGATTCTGTTTTCGATTTAAGCTAGCTTACGGCGACAAATCCAACATAATCCACGACCAAATTTGGGCACAAAAGAAAGCCTACTTTTTTTTAGAAATAGTAAACTTCAGATATAGCCCATCGGTCCGAAAAAATAAGCGAAAATCGAACACATCCACGTCGTGTACTACGTCAGAGGGGTGTGAAGTAAAATAAATTTGTATAATTAATCGTAATGAATAAAATAATTGATAATTAATTCAATGTAGGCAATTAAAGAGATATTCTCGATTTTTGTTATTTCTAAATCGATTTGAGAATTTAAAAAGTCATTGAAATTATTCTTTCGCGAGATTTCATATTGAAAAAATAATAATTCCCAAATTCAATGAATTTTGTAGGGTTATACTTATAAAGAATCAATCATACTTTTCCTGGTTACAATAATATAACAGTTCATATGATTGATTATCTTTCGTAGTTTTGCTAATATTCTAAAAAATATCGATAATTTATAAATCACAATCTGATTGCAAATGGTTAAGTAGGAGTTGAAAACTATAGAACACTATTGAATGTTGACATGTTGATTAATTTACTGCTATCGAAAGAAAATGTTGTCGATACAAAATTGTATTAGTGATGTTAGATTTGTTATACTAACGGTTTTTTTTTTAATGGCCTTGGATTTACCATTAGCCAATGTCCTTTCCTTATAACCGACACCTAATGTACTCTTTTTTTTCCCTTCTTTTTTCCTTTATTTCTAGCTCTATTGTGCACCTATAGCATTCCCGGTTAGAACATTAATATCTATAACATAAAAACGAACAAAAAAAAAACAAAGTAAACAAATTAATTAACAAGTATAAATGTAGCAAACTTATTCTTCAATTTTTTTTTTTAACTTTATTCTTTTTTAAACTTTTTCTACTAACGGTTTATCTTAGTGATATTAAAAACACTAGAGTTTTAAGTCGGAGAGTACAAAAGAGTATCCATATCGTTCCGTCCCAACCAGGAAATATTTTCAACGCGTATTGGCCAAGATCAGTAATACAAATACATTGTTAATCAGGAATAAGGAATATTCATGAAATAATCGAGAAGTACGCAGAAAATCTTCCTCTGAATCAATTTATTAGAACCAGCACGATGACGAGCTCAACGACGGTAGTGTAGTATTGAGTGTGTTTGTAGACCTAAAGCGAGTATTTGAAACTATTGATAGATGTAGGTTAGTTGAAAAGTTAAGTGAGTGTGGTGTGACTGAAACAGCCTTAACATGGATTGAAAATTATTTAGAAGATAGGTGAAAGTGAATAATAGGACATCTACTATGTCCCTAACTCATATGGGGTGCCGCAGGATAGTGTATTGGGGTCCCTTCTATTCAAGTCGTGTTCTAAAACATTCATATATAAACCTTTTTGCTTATCACACATTAATTTCTGTATCTGGAAAAAATCATTTTGTAATCAAAATGTAACGACGTTGTTGAACCAAAATTTCAACGAATGGATCGGTAGATATGGGTCTATAAGATGGTCGCCTTAAGGTGCTTTTTTCACGCGACTTGATTTTTTTTATAGGGCTATATGAAAAATTAAATTCAGAAAAGTACAAATATGGAATGTTATGTTTTGAGATTTGCTTCCTTTTATACAAAAGTGGCGCAGATCTGATTTTGGAATAAGGAAACGTCCGATTGTGATTTTTTTTGCCAATAAATAGAGTTCCCAACATTTCGACACATTTGTGCAGCGGGTGTCAAAAGGGGGGAGAGGGAAACGACATATTAAATGTATGGGAAAATGGTTCGAAGATAACTTGGCGGTTTTTGATCTGACGAAAAAAAATCTTCAGACAAAAATGAAGAGCTCATGAAAATAAGCAAATTTTGTTCCCGACCTTATCGACGTCAGACTATTGATTCGCGAGATATCGCAAATCCAAGGTGCAAAAACTAAAAAAATTGAATTCATTTTTTATCATGAAGGAGTGGAGCTGAGGACACAATTTTTCCTTAATAGAAGGGTATTGGAGGATATTTTGTTGGGCCGGAGGCTGGGGGCCGTGGGATAATTATGAGGGGAGGGAGAGGGAGAAAACGAAAATATTTCACATGCTGATAACTCTCCGTGTAATTGATTTATCGCGATCAGACCGACCGACGTACATTTTTTTTATTTGCTACAAGATGGCACTCGCATAAAATGATTTTTTTCGCAAACAACGCTTGCTCCGCGAAATAAAAATTGCACGTTTTTTCAAACAATTTTTTTGCCGTCCTCTATCTTCCTTCCTAATCATTTTATCGCGATCTGGCCAAGCGGAAATTAAACGTTAATAAAAAAGCTATCAGTAGCGATAAGGATTTTTCGCGCACCAAGCATTTGTTTGCGAAAAAAATCATTTTCAAGGTTCAAAAAAGATATATTGAAGAATTGAAGAAAAGAATCATTGGAATAATTGATCATATCAATACGAGCAATATCTTGAAAAGTGTCTAGATGAAGGATGAACTTCTGTGTAAACAATGATGTCCCACTGAAACAATTATTGTAATTTTTTGTTAATTATGTTCAATAAACCTCTTATTTTCTGTCGAAAATAAATGTTATTATTACACATGGCATTTCATTTGTTCCATTACATCCTTGGTCTTCTGTACTTTCTTTGTAACTAAGTTAACAACACTCTTGTAAATATTAGCAAAATCATAACTCATAAGTCATTAGGTTTGGAAGTTCCAATATTTTCAATATGAAGTGAGAAAGAAAATTATTATTGTTTTTATTTTTAATTCCACCAAATTAAAAGAAGAAAGGGTATTCATAATAACCACGTGTACATGAAGTTCCCACACATCGATTACTTTGTCCATTATTGTGATGGGTAGTTCACGCGAAAACAATGACTTATTATCCATCTGTTAATGTCAGTTATACAATTTGATTAGATATTTCATGGTCAGACACCCAATTTAGTTTTTTTAAAATTTTACTTCCTCACAGATTCTCTCCCTGCCTGCATTTTTTAGGACGAATTAGTCATGTCGTCTCATAATGGTACTAATGGAGTATGTTTCATGTGCCAAATTTAATCAAAATCTTTAAAACTGTTTCAGATTTCTTTTTTTTAATTCTTCTAACTTTACCCATCACAGCCTCCGGCTCTACATTTTTTGGGGTAATTGATTATGTCATCTCATACTATTGTTAACGAAGTATCCCAAGTGTTAAATTTTATGAAAATCATTAGAGCCATTTTTGATAACAATAATATTTTAGGTTAATCTTGCCCTATTCTGTTGCGAGATTTCGAGGTCTTGTTTTGTACGTCTTATTTCTCACAGTACCCCAGAAGTAAAAATCTAAGGTGTAGTGTCTGGAGATCTGGGAGGCCAGAACTCAAACGGACTATTTTGGCCAATCCACCGTAAAGGAAAATATTCTTTTAACCATTGGTTGGTCATCTTCTAATTTTAACTTTAGCCAAATTTAATTGTAGAGCCTAATCACATAAACCTAATCGATGACTGTCATAGCTAAGGTATTGCTATCATTAGGATACCTCCACTTCTGGCTTAATTGAAAAGTATTTTAATAGTGACAGTTCACCGGGTGAAATAATTGGGAACTGCTCTACTGGTTCGAGTTCCATCAACAAATAGGCTGATTATATTTCCATTTTCTCTTTTAAATCTAAACACATTTTTTTGAGCTTTGATGCAAAAATTGAAGTTGACGTTTAATTTTACTAGTTTGTTTCCATGGATATCTAATCGCAAATTAAGATCAAAAATAAAACTGTATGCGGACTTCGCTCGGCAAAAAAGTGAAACATTTTACGTTAGATTGTGAACAATTTTTTATAATAACTTTTCCGGTATCTCGTACGCGAAGCAAAATACCGAGAATGGACCTATCCGTTTGCAAGTGACATTTGATTTCAACACACAAAGAGAGGCACCTCGGAGTTCTGGGGCAAACAATGATTATTAGTTGAATAGTGATGAAACTGTATGAGAGCAAAAATTGACGAGCCAGCGTGGCTGTAAATTATCTTTGTTCTGTAGATTGGAAAGTTATTTTTCATTTTCATTTGTTTTGTTATTTTAGTAGAAACCTGAATGATGTGCTGATTTCAGTTCTATATAAAGTTATCTCCTCAAATTATCAATTTACTCGACTAAACGTCTAGGGCTATCATCTCAAAGGGAATAATTATAATCTCCAAAGGCTTTATTATACTTTATAAATAAGAAGCTTTATTGATACTAATTCGGCAGATGAAACTCCAATTTAGTCCGTTTATAGGCAGTTCCGAGCTAAAAATTCCCAAGATAAGGGTCCTCATGGACCGGCTTAATTGTATTAATTAAATATTACCCATCCGAAGAAGGTAACGAGAACAAACCGCCTTTCTAGATATATTTTCTGAACCTCTCAGATAAGAAGTGTGTCTGACAACGTTATTAATTATTCTAATCCTTGTGCAATCCAATCACTGTTCTAAATTTAAAAGCTAGAAGAACTATGTACAAGATTCCTCGATAAATGATAACGGATTTTTTCAGGTATTCGAGGTAACGGTTTTAATTTATTTAGCATAAACACTCGCAGCGAATGGGAACCAATACCGATTAAATGCTCCGTATGTTGTCTCGATGATATGAAATGAGGGCTATAAATATCTAGACAAACATAATCACATCAAAGAAATGCGCTGTTTTCTGTGTATACTACGTCACTTATCAAATAGAAAATAAATATCTTTAATATCCGTAAGAGTACTTTCGAAGAAATATTATTTTTATTATCGCCAAGGGTGTTGTCAGAATTGATCAAGGAAGAAGTTAACTCTTAACATTTATTTGGTCAGTACGTTATTTTTCACATAAAAATTGATTTAAATTTTTTTTTCTATACTCACTCTTTACAAAAATAAGCTTCATATCTGACGTGTTGTATGTTGTTACTATCTGGTGGCAAAAACTGAAATTCTTTAAAATCGCGCTGTCTGTGAAAAAACTATTTGCGCTGGGCGCATTATTGTATTTTTTTTAAATGCAATGGAAAAAGAAATTTCTAGTAAATTTTGTGTTGTAGGTCCTGCATGTCACTCGTGTCATAAGATGAAAAATAGGAACGTATAGCAGTACTACAATTTATTTATATAAGTGCATATAAGTAAATTACAGCATCTCGAAATGTAAACCTGAGCGTGGCCCTGTCAATAGACCTTATAAAAAAAATGAGGTTACGTTATACGTAATTAAGTAATAATGCTGCGCGGGATACACTTTTGGCATCATGTATTTATTTCATCCTTCATAAAGCAGTGGCGGTTAAATATAGATGCACGACATATAGATAACAATGGATAGGCATTTCAAATAACTGACCCAGTTTACATTAAATTAGTTCCATGAATCTGGCCCACAATCTACAAAACGCTGTTACAACCTTTTGATGCGTTTTTCTCCACCTCATCTGGTGACGAGGAGAAAAAGGACTATTTGACACTTTAGCCCCGGAAACGAGTTGTCGGTTTAAGCTCGAGCGCCAGTCCTAGTTTAAGTTATAAGACACACTACCCACAAGCCGGATACGCGAGGTTGAGTAGCTCAAGTGGAGAAACGGTACTCCAGTGGGTCAGTTTGGGCAGTTAGACGTTCACACAAAAACAGTAAGACTCAGAATTTGTAAATGTTTGTTCAACTAAATCTACTATATATAAAAATCTACTTGTTTACTAAATGCAGTTATGAGGGCAAGCGGTGGAACGAAAATTAATAGTACCAGATGACTCAAGTGACGAGGACAGCAAGCGATAAAACGGGCGCAGACTAAACAAGGATACCAGTCGTGAGAAGCAAGACCTCAGGTATACAATATTACAGTACAAAATTATGGATAAGTTATATACAGTACTTGGCTAGTACATCAGTTTACTTACTCCTCCATTGATTTACTTCTTGTGGTGACTGTCGGGCACGTCTGCTGTCGTTAGACGGTCGGAATGGAAATGAATTCTACAGGGCTTCTCAGATCCTTTTCTGAAATAAAACAACTTACTATAAGAGCGGGAGTAGACGCCAGACGGACGCGCTGCTGGTCGATGACGACCAACGGGACCTGGGTTCGGTTCTCGGAGTGAACACGTCTGCTGGCGATGACTCGCTCTGGCTGGCTGTCAACATGGGACACGTTTAATTATTTCCTTCAAATACTTATAAGCTGGAGAAACGGCGGTAGTACATGCGCGGTGGATCGACGTGTGGTCAAACGGAATATTTTCAATGTAGTAAAAATAATCCAATCACCTGAATTTTGGGACTTATTTGGGACAATATTTTTCTCGCAGATCGTAGCAAACGGCAGGCGGGCACGTCTAACGGCGGAACGGCTACTGGTAAACTGATTGTCAGACGGCTTCAATCACCCCATTTACTGAGAGGGTGACGTTATACAGATGACGTCAGATCGACTTAAAAAATACATCTTTTACCTAACTTTGATACTTAGAATATTTTGTATAGATTGGTACAGGACGGAGAGCTCCACACATCTAACACGCGAAGCGGTTGGGTACGTACTGAAACTTGGCCCGCGTGAATGTAGAATCCCTTCTCGTCGCTCCCCGTCATTCGAGTTCATCTGTACTACCACTGGTATAGTTATTTGGTGCATTTACAAATTAATAATCTATTAATTTTCGGGCTAATTCGCTTAAGGCGCTACAATATGTATTTTATTTTAACAGTAAATACGAAGATATAGTCCAAGTAAGGACTTCCCTACACTCAAAAAACGCAACAAAAACTTTACGACATAATTATATCGCCGCGGGCCATGGCGCCATGCCTATCATCCAACGACCCGACGCACATTAAAAACCTATAAGATAAGCGAGTCAATTTGTGAACAGTAGTACAAAGAGTACCGGTATTTTAATGAGTCGTGAAGTTTTTGTTGCGTTTTTTATTTTTTATTACTTCAACTATACTTATATAGAGAGTACAAGTAAATATAGATCCTGGGCATATTTCGATAATGAAGAACGCTTCGTTGCACCTTGAATTTGGTACTCGTCTACTGTATTTGTAATTTTTCAGATAGAAAGCTACATTAAGAGAGAGGAGACAGAGAAACGCAGTATAAAAAACGTTATGAAGATGTCATCGAGGTTTTTATATTCTTTTCCCCTTCTTATAGCTGACAATATATAAATACGCCATTTTCTTTTTACGTTCTACTAATCTCGAGTCTACTTTTGCTATTCATGCCAACAATCGTTTCGATAAATTTTAAATCGTGTCGGTTGGTATCCCACAGAAAAATATTCATACTTGATAAATGTCTTGTGTTCACTGCATGATTACAATCTGTACTGAAAGAAAATTCTTTTTATACGTATACACTAGTATGTAACACAAAATACATTCGTATTGTTGCGCGATGGAGTTTATTATAAATGTGTACGAGCCTTAAAGTTAACATGGAGCAACAATTTTCTACTAACTTTAGTAGATATCTTTGTCTAACCATAATGAAATTTTAACAATTCGATATCCCTGTTTGACAAAAAAGAATTAAGATATTTCAATTATTTGTTATGGTATTGCTGTATCACATTATGTATTCAAAAATGATGAAAATATTATACAAAATCAAATTATATTTATTCGTCTTATGATGATCCAAAAAATATCGAAATGTTTTTCTTACATCACATTTTTTGCATCCCGTTTATGCTATTATTTGCCCAAGGAAATAACGTTGGTTGAAAAATGTGTTGTAGGCAATGAAATGTCAGATATCCCGAAATTATTTATTTGGAAATAAATATTTGATATATATATAAAGAAAGATAATATCTAAAATATGGTAATATGGATATATATCAATACTGAATAAAACAGTTAAATCCTATACTTAAGATAATAGCAGTTATTTACTTTTAGCTTTGAATTTAAAATTAAGAGGGGTTTTCTATTGAGTTTCATGATATTTTCTGCGAATGAATCAGTTCCTCCACAGATTTATTTTTTGCTACAATAGTATATCTCACTTTAATACTATTCTTTGGTTCCAAGAAAATGTAAACGTATTTAACCGCGGTTTAACATAAATTTGGTTGTATTTAACATCCATGTTGATAGACCGTGATACCGCTACAAAAATGTATCTTACTACCTTTTTTGCTGGTTATTTGTCAGGGGGGGGGGAGGTATTAGCCTGAGGCGATCGCAGCGGTCATGTTTCTTATTAAATTCGAATTAAAATTTGACATCGGATTTTTAAACGTATCACAGTCTATGAATCCGCCACGCCGCCGCCATGTGAAGTTGGAAGTTGGTCAGATATCTGTTGCCCATAATTACGGAGTCGAGTCGGAAGTGTCTCATTAAATTTTATTACTTCATGGAGGCATGGCGTTGCAGTTTGTATATCATTTCTTATTTGTCTAAATTATTTATGCATGAACATTTAAAATTTCTTCCATAGTACGCCCATGCCTTCTGCAAACATGTGCTTAAATGTAATAATTTTTTTTGCGTTCTTTACCATTTCGTCTACAACCAGCTTTAGCTAAGCCGACAATACATGAATGTATGCTATTATTTTTTCCACTAACAGAGAACTTTACCAATATTTTCCTTGAATAGTTTGAAAAAACTATACAGCGTAAAGTTGGACTGTTAAATTCACTTGAAAGACTCCAAAATGCTAAATGTAGCTATTACCGCTCGCTTCTCTTTCAAGGCAAAAAGGCGAATATAACTTCGTGGGAAAGGAACACATGTTGCACATGACTTACTAAAAAGTGTGTAAAAATAGAAGGGAGACCCACTTGTTTAAATGTGTTAAACAATGTATGTATGTGAAAAAATTAATGCTTTAAATGTGCAGTAAATCCCTCTGCTTAGCGTCAACACAGTACAGGGTGTTCGTTTTCAATCTACCCCCTAGAAAAGGTCTGCTAATCTAAAATATTTTCGAACTTTTATCACTTCTGGCTATACCGAAAGTTGACAACAACTTATTTTAAATTAATACCCTCCATTTTTTTATATTGTTGAGTTCCTCATCAATATTAAGGGTAAATTTGATAATAGAACCCTAGCTTGATTCTCAACTGTTTTTGAGTTATTATTATTTTTTTAAAGTTTGTTGCGTTCACAGCATCTCCCTTTATTGCGGTTATCTTCAGAAGTAATTATTGATAGTAATTAATAATGTTTTGACATATTTTTAACGCTTTCATAACTTATCGTACTTAATGTAAAAAAAGTGAGAAAAATAAAATAAAAATAAAGTTAAAAACGTGTCTTGAATATCATAAATTTAAAATCTAAAAAACTTATTTTTTTTAAGCACCCCATACTTTCTCTTATACGGATACATGTTCAATTCTTTGTAAAAAAATGTATAAAGCTCTATGTGGCTAAAATTGATATCTTGAAAGAAAATTTCAAAAAACGATTTAATTCAAAATTTGCATTATTTTACAAACACTAACAAGTCATCACAGTAGGCTGATGCAGTGCTTCTTTGCTTCAGTAATGTAGGTTATCTTCAAACTGAAATAACAACGCAATTATAAATGGTAACTCTTTCCTCTTTTACAAAGAGATGTAGCAATCATCCCTCACCCAATCCACTAAAATATCTAAAATAATCCCCAAATCGGATTTTCTGTTCTGAAGGTTTTAACCAGCTTTTCGAGATTTGGTCCCACTGTGCGACGCTGTGTTTTCCGTGAGTGTCATATATACTGTGTGCTGATTTGAAGAAGTGAATATATATGTAAAACATAAATAAAAATGAAGTGAAGCGACAAAAGCATTTAATAAATATATGGGCATATAACAATAACAGTGCATTTATTTTGTTCACGAAATTACAATACAGAAAATAGGACAATAAATACTTTACTCTCTAATTTTAGACTAGATCATTGGACAGTTACCTACTAAAATATAAATGAGAAAAAACTTTATGTACAGAAAAAGTGCATTAATAATAAAATGAGGAATTTCTTCTGTTAATTTAAACTTTCATCTAAAACGTTTTTCGTTTTTACTAACTCGTAATTGAGTTTTGTGATCCAAATTTTTATTTTATTGGTACATCTATCGCTTGCAATATTTTACAGCAAATACCAAGTTTTTAATGTGCCTGCCTTAAGAATACAAACATTTACAAAACTACATGTGAGAGAAAAATACACAGTAATTAAATAAAAATTTATTGACAAAAAAATTATGAAATCAATGTAAATATATCTTTACAAAAATACAAATGAGAAAGAACCAGGCTTAAGATCGTTTATCATCCAGTATAATAACCATGAATTCATGTTTCATACATATTAAAAAGAGGAGCTCGGGTCCGTATTATGGTTAGAAATGTAATGCCACTAGACGAATCAGAAGCATCAAATGCTTATGGATAAGAAATAGAAAATTAAAATTTTCAAAATCAAACCCACCCACCGTCGCATTGCCTGCATATTCAAAAGTGTTCCTTTTTCAATTATCCTGCATACGTTTATGGCTAGCTAACACCTGTTGTTTCCGAGATCGTCTACCTTAAAAGTAATGTAGGTTAAAGTCATATGTACCGTTTACGTGACACAGATAAGATATGTTAATTTACGGGGGCATCGAACTATACACGTAATCCATTTCATCCAAACGTATTATTCTTCTCTGCGTACCTCGATATAACCATAACAGTATGCTCTCTCACATATAAATTGCTCAATATATTTCATCTTCTTATGTTATTGAATTATTATCAAGTATCACGCAAGATATTTTTAAACAAGAACCGTGCGCTGCGAGACGGAATTTATTATGGATAACAGATAAAATTTCGATATTTTTTTCCTGTGTCTATATTTTAATCCTATGGATTTCGATGACATATGGTAGGGTTTGTAAACTACACTTGAAATTTTATTATTCAAGAATGATGCAACGTAGAATAAATAAGTATTGTAAGTTTAGTTAAAATTTCAAAAAGTAAATAAGAAATCGCGTTACTGATTTTTTCTCGGGTCTTGGTTAAGAGCTTCACTTTGAGAAAATCATGATCGCGAGTCAAACAGTAATAATAATAACAATCCTTTATTAGTGCCAAGGCGCAGTTACACGGCGCGTGATTAGGCGAGCCACGAAACAAGCGTCGTCTGACATAGGTAGCTCGGGAGTCGAGAGACGCGGCTCGCATCTTCCATCGAGGTATCGGTAAAGTTTGGCGAGTCAAAGCAGTTAATTAGACGGCCGGCGCGTGCTAGGCTCGTATAGGGTCGCCTCTCCGCAACACGAGTCACAAGCTAGACTTGTGGCTCGGCGTACTACGCGCCGTGAAACTGCAGCTTAAGATTAAGAGATCATCAAAAATTTCTACAAGGTATTCAAGAAAACTATTACAATAGAAACCTGTTGATTTTGTTTATTCGTATAGGCCAACCAATCAGAGGGTTAAGTGAAAGAATGTATAGTATATAAACTCCACCCTTAAAATAACTTCGTTTATTATTATTATTAAAATAAAACCGACATTTTGAACAAATTGAGACCTCTATGCGTCTATAAGATTCGGACGCTTTAATTGCTAATATCTATCTACCGACGCCGACGTGAGATAGATTGAAACTAAATGCATATAGGCAATTTTGTAAGGCTTTTTGCAATAAAAAAACGTTGGCAATTTTTAACAGTAATCCAGCTGAGGCTGCGAAACCGCTATATGAATGCACGGTTGGCGTATAGGGGGAAGATGGATGATTTCTATTTTTAATTTTAATTAAAACCTTTCTATTGAATTCACTCTGCTTATATAATGTATTTTTCCTCAAATTCGCGATTGGCTTTTCACCCTCTTGCACTCCAGAGATCTGAATTGCCACACATATTCATCTCAGGTGACAATACGATTTATTAAATCTGAGATTCATGTCACCGCCCCATCCCTTGAGAGCGAGGCGTCCACCCCTTTACTATACAATTTGAATGCCACTGACGTTTGCCATATCAGTCCGTAATACCGTTACAAAAATATCTCGAACTAGCTTGTTTGGCCTTTTGTCTGTAGGTGCAGTAGAAGGGGGTAGTAGGGATCATAGTCCGGAGCTGTCATGTTTCTTATTAAATTCAAATGGAAATTTGGCATAGGGTTTTTAAAGGGCCAACTTTCTGAAATTTCGAAAAACTGTAAAATGCGTTAGTTTTTGCTTCTTAAGAAATAATCGTTTTAAGTTTGTTTTAAAGGAAGATACTGATAGTGATTTTAATTTAGGGGGGGGGGGGTGTTTGTTATAACGTTTAGCAGAACAATAAGCAAAACAGCTTCGAAAAGCAGCAGTTAGAGTGTCTCTGGATGTGATATAAGTGCCCAAAGCGAATAGTTCTGTCATTTACTGCAGACCTAGCAATGACCCCACAGAAGAGATAAGTTGGTGCATAACGTGATGAATGAAGATCAAATAGTGTAGTTTCCTCCGAAATTCCATATTCAACCAGTTTCCACCAGAAAAAGGGTGTGATATGTGACCATATCTTCTTAAGTTGAATATGAAACGATAACAGGAGTTTTGCACTCTTTATATTTTTTTTCTATGGTATCGACGAAATTACTATATACTACATACAATAGTTAAACTAGATAGGATCTGTGATTGACATAATATTTTTCTCAAATTGCGACTAATGCTGTAACAATAACTTTAAAGATTCACATGCCTTAGACAGTAGGGTATTTACATGCCTAAAGAACTTGAGATGCTTGAGATATCTAAATTCAATCCCGGATATTTTACTGCACTTTCAGGAGATAAGATCTCACATCAATATTTTAAGATTTTCAAAACAGAAACTAAATCGTGTTTAGGCCTGAATAATATTAGTTTGCATTTGTTAGGATTCAATTTTATGTTGTGCTCTTAAGATATTTGTTTAATTTTACTTAAGTCGCTATTTATGTTATTTTGAGCTACAGATGAATCCCTAGTAGAAAGTTATTGTATGCTTGGGTGCCATCGGCATATGTAATATGTTAGAAGTATAGATACTAAACAATAACGGACCTAATACCGAGCCTTGGTACACACCAGATAGAACTTCCACATGAGGTGAGATAGTGTTACCTCCTTTCCCTTGTTATTTATTTTTGAGAAAGAATTGAGGCAACATATGCGGACGACTAGCTGGTTTAAGTCGGAGCAGAGAGCCGTGGGTCCAGAGTATTCGTAAGAGTGGAGAAACTTACCATTTCTGATATGTACAGCATAAGCGACAGATTTCTGTTTATTTCGAGAAAAGGAGACAAAGAAAAACTAGTATCCTAGATTGATAATTGTTGAGGTGACTGGTTCTGGGACAGCAATCCAGGCCCACAATTGTCTTTTGTTGCGAGAATGGATTCTAATGTTTCCTTGGCAATTTACGTCTCTCAATGAAATGGGGTGAAAGTTGTAGGAAAATTAACCAACTAGGTGGTTTATGAAAAGATAACGAAATTGTATCTATATGTAAGATAAGCGGTGCAAAAGCTATGCAGGAATGAATAAGCTATGCAGAAATGTATCAGTATATATGTGCATAAACATATAAGTACATATAAATATATATAAGCATCTAAGCTAAGCATGTAGATATGTAAGCATGTAAGTATATACAAAAGTAAGCATGTAAGAATTTAAGCAAGTTAGCTGTACAAAAGCTGATTTCATAAAAACTATAAATTGCTAAAAAAATGAAAAGGAAAGAGAAAAATATTTTTAAAACCATGTGGTACATATAGTATTTTAACTACTTATTAAATTAAAAAGAATTGACCTTCAATTTAAATTTATTTTAAAAAAATAATGGAAATTACATCAGACAAAATTTGAAGATTAATTAAATTTTCAGTGAGTAATAAATGAAATTACTTATGTGTTAAATACTTGTTAACTGGGATATAAAAATTGTAATATCAGTTACTGAAGTCCACAGTTAAAAATTATATACGTTTGAATCAGTACAAAGGCTGCAAGCAAATGACTTCCTGGTGAGTTTTACTGATAAGGTAAACTTTTTGTCCTAGTTACTGGAAAATAACGCTACCAAAAAAATGTGAGAAATCTAATTCCCTATTTAAATTGAAAGCTATAAAATATAAAAATAGTACAAGTATGGCCATCTGTCAATGGTTGAGTTAAGCGCAACAACCTGCCTTGTAGATTCCCGTACTCACAACTAAATTAGTGGCATATAATCGATAAAAGGAATCTATAATAAAAGTTTTTATTAGGTACTTCCATACCACAGCCTTTGCTTCACAATTCGTAAATACAATACATAACCACAAATATGAACAGATGTAAGTAAATAGTAAAACGTATTGACTATTGTGTGAACTCAGTAAATATATTACATCTTATAGGATATACTATATATAGTAACGAGAAAAGGTAAGTAAAATAACCATGTGTATTTACATAGTAAACAAAAATATAAAAATTGAAAAATAGATATCTGATGTAAATAAATGTTTTGTAGACAATTGTTAATTAATTGTTTTCTGGGATGCTGTCTAGAACGGAAATACATAATAATGTAGAACATGACTGCGTTCCTAAGACATAAAATTAAGTACATAAAACAGTGTGAAATAGTTTAGCAGTTATACAAGTAAAATTAATAGTGCTTATTGCGATGTCATCGACAATTCTAATGAGGACCGTTGACGTACTGTTTCCTTTTCTAAATCTTGACACAAGTGACAGTAAAATCTGCTAGTATTCAAGGCTGTTGTCACGACGCCCGTCAAAGTGCGTGGCGTCATTTCGTTGAATAATTTTGATTTTTTCCTATGACATTAACTCAGTAAATAATCTTTTTTCAATCCATTATAACCATTATACGACGAGTTCTGTCTGTATGTCCGTCTGTATGTTTATCGATTGTATTTCAACGATAACTCAAAAAATTCTCGGATAAAAATAAGTCAGGGGTTTATGTTTTAAGATTCTTAATAATGTAGTAGGTGCCATATTGAGCAGAAGTAGTAATGTACTTAGAAAAATTTTATCCTTTTTATTTTGAAAATGAAATGATTCACAAGATATTTGCTGGGATTAAACTAGGAGTATTGTTTTGAATCTTAAATGTCATACGTTTAGTTAAATTTTGTTTCAAATCATCAATTTGCAATCTTAAATAATTATTTGCAATACTTTTGAGTAAAAACGTTACAAAATTATAACACAAAAGTTGATAAAACTAAAAGTTGATCTTATTATTCTTTCGACACATATTAATGGTGCTCCTAAGAGTTGTATTCTATATTTGAACAAACTTGAAAGGTATGAAATTTATTTAGTTCAGAATCGCAGAGCATTTCATCGACTTTTCAGTTCAGTGAATGAAATGAGTTGAGGTGCACAAGGGAAACATTTCACTATTCTTCCTTACCGATTCGGAGAATTTCCAGAGTCTCCGTAGAATTTCCTTTTGAACGTCAGAAATCAAATGGAACAGTTTCCGAGGTGCATCAAAGGCAGACCTGAACAGTGTGCGAGTTTAAACTTCGATATATCATCCAGACGTGTGGTTATGGCGGGCTGCCAGAGTCACTGGGCGACCCAGTAAAACGTGGGCCCCTATTTAATTACAATTCTCACGATATCGCTCTGACACACTCGCTACCAGACAGAAGGATTGGAACATTGCACGTCACGAGATCTCTGCAAAGGGCATTATTGGAATATATTGCAGAAATGAGTGAATTTTGTATTCATTCTATCTCCAGTTTTCTAAAATGTCTATCGGGGTGTACTCGTACTGTGTGACAGTATTTGTTTTTCCTTAAACAATTTAGTTTTGCAATCACGACTTCTTCGGGCTGTTTCAATGCTTGTGTGTGGGTAATCCATTAACTGCCAACACCCACGGTATTGTAAAAAGTCGAGCAGTAGAAGATAAATCTGATATCAACTATAGAATACGAAAATTTTAATAACTATGGAATTGGGAGTTAAAATTTAGATAAAAAGTGCACATCAATTTATTTTGGTAGCTTTTTCTTATCGGTAGATCTGCTGTATGTATTACGATACGACTACAAGATACTATCTTTAGGAATTATCTCGGGAAGTATACAAAGTAATTGATATCAGAATTGTGGCTTAGAAGATGACACAGTTTTTCTGTTGTAAAAGCAAAAGCTATAAAATTGCAATGTGTAAAGTAGTACAACAAGCTGTTTTACTAACAAATACATTCAACCTATTACAAACCAAAAAGGAAATACAATAAACACCAAAACGCTAAGATTAATGTGGATTATCCCAACATAGTAAAATAGTATAACGCTCACGTTGGACGAGCGGATTTAAAATAGACATGATTTCTCTTTATAGAATTTCACTAAGAATTCGTTCTTGGCATTTATCAATTTTTGAATGATAGAGTCGTACCTGAATACTGCTTGGTTGTTACGTCGTAAGGAAAGAAAATTACAGGCTAAAGAAACTATCTATCATGAACCGCTCATCTATGTCGTTCCTTGTTGATACTTACGTTTTATATTATATAAAACGCCCTGTATTACACCACAAAGTAATTTTAATTTTGGTAATCTTGAGATAATTCTAACGTTTCAAACAGTGAGCCATGAAATAAAAGAGAAAACAGACAATACATACATATGCGATAAAGTTAAAATATAAGAGAATAAACTCGAGAACAAGCATTCTATTTTTCCTCCCTTATTTTCCTTTTAATTCTCTCCCATTTTGTTATTGTCGCGGTTCACACCCCCCGCACAGTACCTGCATGGTCGTGGTATTTTATATTGTCAACTTGATTCTAAAAGAGATTCTTTAAAACAAGGAAAAAAGAATGCAGATTTGAAATATTTAAGCAACAAATATTAAATAATAATGCTCCTTTAATTTGTTGCTACTTTAGAAAATATTTGAAAGAAATGATTTCAAATTAACAATAATTTTAAAACTAGCATGCCCCACCTGCGATCCAAGAAGTAAACCATATTTTTGATTTCGCCTTTTTTGTCGAATGATGCATATTCAGTCAGAGACGGTGAATGTCATTAATATTAATTTAAATTGAAATTTTGCCGCATACAACATGATGCAGGTGTTTGTTCATATATATTAATCACAATTTGTTAGTTTTTTTTTTCATAGTGTCTTGACCCGACAGTTTTATTTAGATGGATAGAAAGCAGAATCATGTAAGTCAAAATGTCAGTCCAATTGTGGAGTGTAATTATCTCAGCGTTATACTAATTGATACTTTTACTTCACTTAAGGTGATGAGTGGATTTCTAACAACTTTGACAATTCAATTTTTTTCATTATTATCCGGCTGCAGTCTTCTGTTCTCTCTACCGCCTCTTAAGAAGAATGTATGTAACTCTTTATAGATGTTTTAGTTTTCTCCATAATTATTAATTGTTAAACTGTTGGACAGTTTGTAGTAAATGTATAGAAAATTATTGAGAACAGTTACATATTATATGAACAATTTGAAATTATTAAAGACCCAGAAAAAAATGTTTCATAACATTCAATTCGATTTAGAATGGACTAGTTTTATAAGGCGGTCTAAAACATTTATTGCCAAGTAAGCTGTATTTATATGCGCCTTTAAAAAATATTTTTGAATTCCTAAGACGAAAATGAGTTAAGCAGTGATATAAAATAGCAAGAACCAGTTTTATCCTCACTTATCTAGTTCTATTACATATCATTTTAAATAGTTAATATGGTTTACCGAGTTAATATGGTTTAATATGAAAATGTACCCCGTGGTAGATAATGAAGTGCTTGTGCGGTTTTGAAGTGCGCGTCTCGCGAATAAATTCGTTAAAACTTCTGAAGTATCTGCAAAAGCCGTGTGTAAATTACTGCCGCTAATACAGACACATCTTCAGTTTTAGTGGACTTGATAGAGGTAAATTTGGATCGACACATTTTCTAGATTTTGCCAAAAGGTATGGTGAATATAATGTTGGAAACTCAAGATCCCGTCAAAATGACTTAAGTTTATTTAAAAGATCATCTTATTATGTTTATGTGTCCTAAGGAACTTTGTAAGCCTCTTGATAAGCGAAACGATGGACGGAGAATATGAAGTTCCTCAAGGATCAGTACTTGGGTCCCTACTATTATATATGTATTTAATTTCATTGTAGGATTTCAAAGCTCTTCATCTACGATTGTTGTTCGCATTTTATGATACTCCACTAGTATTCCATTGGCTTTTTCGAATGCCAAATGTCTAGTACCTCAGTATATTATAGGTTTTCTCAGAGTTGTATTATTTAATGTTAGTTCAACTACGATACATATATAGATTATAATGATGTAATTATTATAGGCTAAAACCCACATTTCTTTCTTCCGGCACAATAGCTCAGTCGGCTAAAGCGCGTTGAATGGCGAACGTACGTGGTCTGACACTGGGTTCGATCCCTGGTACTGAAACGTCGATGGGCAATGGACGTTGTCGGCGTTTGGGTGTTGTCTACTATATGTAATATACCTCTCCAAAATTTAAGTTTGGTTACGCTACTGTTTTTTATACTGCATCAATTTTATTGAATGCGATATTGTTTTATTATTATTTATCAATGTATCATTTATTCATCGCAGAAAATACAATATTAATAAATTGTTACACGTTATATTTTTAAAAGAAGGTATGTGGTATCATTTAAGAGATAGTGGATATTTAACAAGACAAGACTGATTTACTTGTCGATATTGGATTTTCACAACTGATTTTGAATTGTTTTGTTGCTACAATAACGAAACCCATGTACCCTGTTAATGCCTGGGCCCATAACCTATAGTTTTACAGGACAATAATAATAATATTAACAATTTTTTATATTATTTGACGCGACCAGCTAGTCAGATATTGGTATCTTTCCCTAATGGGTTGCGTTCGATATATCTCATTGTAGTATGAGCAGGTCTCGTGTCACAACCTATTTTTATTTTTCCACCAATGTTGTCAGTTTTTAGATTTTATTAGCTGCATTCAATGTTTGACGAATTTTATCTTTTATTTTTTTTGTAGCATTTAGACTATGTCAATACAATTGTCAGTTTTTTCGCAGTGAATTTTGACAGCTTGTAGCAGTTTTATCAAAGTTTATCGAGTTCTTGTAATAAAATAATATAATTCGTTCGTTTTCAAGTTATGGACTAGTTCCCGTTCTAAAATCTAAATAGAAATCGTCAGTCGAACTAAATTGCCTTAATTGGCAATTTGATTCTTAAAATACTTATTGCCCGATGAAGCCGAATAATACTCTTAATTATTATCGAAATGGCCTAGAACGGCCATAATATGTGATTCAGCGTGCGAATGACGATGGTAATGCTGTTCATAAAGAAAAAAACACTTATTCATTATCGTAGTCGTCTCCCTCCATTGTAAAAATGAAATGTCGCTCTCCATACAATTCATGCATTTAATTATACTTAATTTAACTCTCTCCAATTGGACCACAAAATATTCGAGGCAATTAAAAACAATTAAGACTTGTTCACGTGCATAATAAAAGGGAGACAATTGATCGTTTAAGCAACCATTTATGACATTCGAAAACAATAAATATTTTTTATGTCGTAATTGATACTAATGATAAAACTTGTTCGATTGCTTTTTATTGATATCAACGTTATTGGTTTGTAATTTTCAAGAGTTAATTTTATTTGACTATTTTCGAAGGACGATAACCAAAGATGTGGCGAAATTAAGTTAGCTTTCAATTGGTTTAACCATTATGATATACATAGTAGCAGCAAGAAATATTGTGTGAAGGACGAAGTGACGAGAAGTGGGTTGGTTACAGTCGGATTTGTTTTTGCCATATTATATAACCTATCTCCATTAATATCGTTTACGGTCAATTAGAGTGGAGGAGATGCGGTTATGTTTTGGTTGGCGCAAGGTGGTTTATGTACCCGTCTTAACCGGTCTCCATCCAATCCGTCGACTATATCTCTTGCACCTGCTGTAAATGCAATTAATAAACATAACCAAGGGCTTACGATTGAGCTTTGTCTGAAGAAAATATTCATAATTTGCAGTGCTCTTTCCAAAATTTACATATTTAAGTAATACAAATTATAGAATATCTCGATCACCTTTATTTAAATAATTGAAAATGTTAAAAAACAATTATAAACTTAAATTCGGCGTAAACGTGTGAACCACTGGGGTTTCTGTTTGTTTCACCCCTATGACGCGACGTTACCCGCATTATCTTCTAATTTTCTGACATTGTCAATCAGTTTGATTGATATAAGTAGAAATAAATAAAACATAGCTCCGGCGCGGCGTCTGTGGCGTAAATTTAGCGTAAACATTATGGCTATTTGGGAAACATAATTTGTTCGATATGAGAACCCCCGAAATCGATCCCCAAAGAACGCCTCAAGTTAAGGCCGCCAAGCTGCTTATAAACTTTATACACGTGCTACTGATTAGCTACTGAAGGCCGATCCTGAAGCTTAGTCCTGATAGAGTTGTTAGTTTTATGAGCTACTTCACATATCATCTGTATCATCAGTCAACTGATTGGTCAATTCGGGTATCGGGTATTCGAATAGCTCGGGCGTACAGCCTACCGTCCCAAAAGCTGCTGCTAGAAAAAAAACATTACTTTATTTCAGAATCAGCATATTAAATTATTCAATATCACTATTTACTTTTCCGGTACCAAGACATTTTTTTTTTGTGGGGCTGTGCAGTTTAAGTAGTATTGCAATAAATAAATGTACTATTGATTCAGCAGCCTATCAAACGATTTTATATGGAAATGATTGGAAAATGTATATCCATCTTCCTTTAAATTAGAATAAAGTGAAACAAAAGTTTATTAAACCACAAAAAGTACATCGTGTGTTAAATTTCTCAATTTCTCTGACATAAGATGACTGATTGATAAATAAACCAACAAAATAGAAGACTTATTATACTGGAGCTTATATACATTTAAAATATATACTTAAGTAAAAACCGCTGCCAAAGGAATCACTACTTCCATATCCAGATTTTGTATCCTAGTCTTATACACACTAAATCCCAATGTAATATTTTATTCCCTTTCATAATAGAGTGGGGGTGGTAGAGGGGATGGCTAATGTAAAAAAAAAATTAGAAGCCCTTGGTTCTCGTATGCACACTAAATCTCAATTTAATTTTTTGTACTCCCTTTCATAATAGTGTGGGGGTGATAGTGGTGGGGGGATGGCTGATGCCAAAAACAATTTTGAGTCCTTGATTTTTCGTACATGCCCTAAACTGCAATTTTATGGACTCTTACCTGCTTAAATGTTTTCTTAACCGCCTCTCAAGTTACCGAAGTAACCCCCTGGAAGATCTCAAGGATCTTGTGCTAGGAAAAGAGAGACGAGGCCCTACAGTTTAATGTGGACTCCGAACCACTCTTGGGGCAATTTTTTTAATGAAAAATTGTTTCGCCTTGCGGGAATCGAACCCACTTCGCTAGGCAACTCAGTTTCGCTTTAACCCACTGAGCTACCATGCTTGGCCTATTTACCCTTATTTGCACCATTTACCCCCGAACCCTTCAACGGAATTAGATCAAAATATAATCTAGTTCCAGATCTCGTTACAATACATAAAGTGTACCAAATTTCAATTCAATATCATAAACCGTTCTAGAGTAAACGTGCGCACAAAAAAGTTAAGGCAGACCGACAGACAGGAATTTTTTTTTTCGCTCAAATTTAAAATATCGACGTTTCATGACATTTTAAGCCTATTTGAACAACAAAAAAAATAATTTTTTCTGCGTTACAGTACTTCAACTGGACATGGAAGTAAAAAGTGACTGCGTTTTTCTTGTGTTTTTTCTAAGATTTATAGAATTTCGATATATTCATGGGCCGCCACTGTCTGTCTGAGTTGTATCAAATTTTGCCAGTTGTGTACACAACACATGTTAAATTAATAATACATTGTCAAATATGTGAGCTTATGATCTAATTTGTGATAATATCCATTTGTAAATTAGGTGTTATTACATAGACCATTTAGCTGGTATGTTGGTTGTAGTACACGATGCTAAAGTTCTGAGAACGCATTGTTGTGTGTTGTGGTACAAAGTACACAATACATATACTTGTAAACCTTATCTGACCTTCCCTGCTAGGTTTTATGATATCAATGTTTATATAGACAGACTAGGGTGACACACATTTCCGCAGACCATATGCAAAATGTTTACAAAACGATAGCTGAAATATGATACAGATTAAAGCAGAGACAGAGATTAAATGAGAAATACATTAGATCACTGAAAGGCGATGAAAGTAGCTAATAATCTCAAATTAAATTCATATGGCAATAGTAAATTTTTGCTGGATATTGCCATTTGCATTTGTGAAATGTAAATTAAGATGCAATAAATTTTTCAGTGTCGTTTGATATCTTGTAGTTGGTGTTTTAGTCTAGGAGCTGGGCTTATTAAAAGTACGTTATTAATCGCGATGTTAGTCCAAGTTTGTCTATAGAAAGTTATATTATAACCTCTATATTTACCATTAAGCAGTTTCGACGCTTTAGTTGGTATCTTTAGCCGGAAAAATTAAAATTGAATGCATTAATCGTGGACAAACAAGAAAAAAGTAAAAATATAGACTTCTTAAGCCTACATTCCCCCTTCTTCTCATGTCTTTCGTTTCGGTCAACATAAGTTACCTAAAACTAAATAAAATAGCGAAATTCTGATTATTATTTATTTGTTATTTGGGGCTCTCTGGGAGAGGCCTAAAAGACTTCTTTGTAGATATTTATCAGGGCACACAAAAAGGGTTGCCTTTCACGCAACCACGTCACTAGTCCACTATTACCAACTGGGTAACGCATTAAAAACACCACTAGACATCCATATCTTATCCAGTATTTGAATCTGGAACTCTGGTCTCAAGCCTAATAAGTAAGCATTGAACGGCGTCGACCCGGAGTTCTGTCCACAATAGTTCCAAGTCTTAGTAAAATAAATGTGAATGGTCCTTACTTCCTCTGTTTACATGCATATTTTGTTGGTACTTTCCAGTTTAATATTTATTTTATGTGTTTCAAACATGTTTTCTCATATTCTTAGAATTTTTTACTCATCTGGGTAACTTAACTTTTAAATAAGTTTTGTGCAAATAAATTAATAACACCACATAAATTAGACAACCCCCAATTCCAGCTTGTGCGGAAAGGGGTTACACATTGAAAATTACGGACATACAACCATATCCTTCGACACAGAGCCGGAGCTCGAACCCGGTAGTGCGATACCCATTCGATTAACCGCGAATACCACCTCGCTCCTAAACCAACGCGGCTATCGGCTAGCTTATGTGTTCTACCATTTTATACATTGTTAATATAGGTTGATTTTTTGTAGAAAATCAATTTTTTATTCATATGGTCTATTTTTGTACTAAATACGTATTCCGATTCTAATTTTTACATACATTTACTTTTAAACCGTTCAAGGTATCCAATAAAATTCGATATAAAAAGTTATGATGAAGAAAAGTTTTCCCAGCAACAAACAAGTGGAATTCTATTTTTAATTTTCCGACATAGCATAGTAAAATTTTTATAGTTGTTATGTCTAACTTTTCGGAATCTCCGGTTCGATTAAACATTGGTAATTAAGTAATTTAAATTCAGCCTTACTGTAAAGTGACAAGAGTTCATTTCAGTAGATTCTCTCGTGGCGTAAGATTCTTAGAATTTATTTTTGGAGTATATCCCAAGGAAATGGATTGCTGAGATTTAGGATCAGGATTACACATACTGAATATTTTGAACACCATAAATCTACGATTGTTTCTTTTACTTTTTTCCTCAAAATAATTCCGTATCAGGATACTTATAGCGTATGTTCATGCACATGCATCATGCAATTTCAAAAATGCACTTTGCTTGTTCATGAGGTCATCTGTTATATAGTGAACTAAATTTGTTGACATGACAAAAACGTGCATCCACTCGAACAGAAAATTTTACAATATGTTATTAGTTCACTGCATAGTCAAATCGTAGCAAACATATTCCTACATTGGTTATGTATTTCTATAATTCCGAGTCGAACAATATGGTCTCATCGCTCCATGTCTATTGTGTAGAAATTGAACTAGAAAATGTTTGCGACCATATTTTAAAACGAACAGGTATATTGTAAATGAATTATAATTATTGCCAATATTTATTTTTAAATATCTACATTGCGTTCTCGCCTCACCTTAGGCGAGGGTTGTATAGGAGATATACCATCCTTCGGAGGGGATGTAAAGCCGTCGGTCCCTTGTCTATTAAATGTTAGGCAAGTAAAAGATCCCTACTCTTCTTGAGGGAAGAGGTTCGGCAAAATTCCTGGTTGGGGGTAGCTCGTCTACAGGCGTCGGTGTTAGGCCTCAGTAGCGGAAATAGGCCGACGTTAAATAAATGTATAAAAAAAAATCTACATTATAGCAAAGGAGATTAATGAAATAGGTGATATAATATCAAATATACAGAGCAGCTAGGCTCAAATTAATATTCTTAATCTGATCAGGGAGAGTGGGTTATTATTATCATATGGTGTGGCGGAGGGAAATAGACAGACTAATTAAGCTTTAATTCGAAAGGCTGCGAAAGTGGTACGTTATATGAAAAAACTTATAGAAATGAAGTTATAAACAATGAAATTCTGGTAAAAAGTCAGTAAGGGCATATGTCTATATTTTATAGTATGCCTGCCGGATTTTCGCAGCAATTTTAAAGTATTTTTTTTTATTTATTTTTTTAATTGGCTTGTTTAGATTAACATCAACTTTAAAAATGTTAAGTATATACTAAATATTATCTCCTATTTCATAGTATCATGCTATGGAACTATGCTTTATCACTGTTGAATTTAAGTTTGTTCACGATTTGAATTATTTCTGAAATTAAAATAAATTGTGTTGGAAATTGTATCATAAAAAGGATGCACTAAAAAACGAAGCATACAATATCATTAATAAACAAAATAGACAACAGCGGTACCAATATGGATCCTTTCGAGACGTCATGTTTAACGTCTTACTAAAAGCTGAATTCATATATCTTAACCCTTGTTACCGTTGTTTCATTTTAATAGCAATAGAGACAAACCATATAATCGTGTCAAATTAGCATGATTTAGTGTAGAAGTACCTACTTTTTTTGAAGTAGAACCAAATGGCCAAGTATAGATTTTGGGTCCATTTCGTGAGATATTCTCCGAGATTTTTTATTTGTTAATTAATGGTACATTAATTGTTCTTTAACATTAGCCATTTGTTAAATAAATAATGGATAAAAACATTTGCATACCCTCAGACCATATATCACTTGATCAATTAGTGTTTCTGAATACTTTCCAAAAAAAATAGGCCATTTGGTTCTACTTCAAAAAAGTAGGTACTCTTGCTAATTTGACATGATTAATAATATGTTAACTTTAATAACAAGAAGCTTGAAGAACATTGTCGAAGACTTGGAGAGATCACTCAGTATCAGGTCAATATATCTGTCCTTCTCCAAACTTCTAACCCAATCTACCACCATTGTCTACACTGTTCAGGTTATAGAAAGCTTGTAGCCCGAATAAAAAAAAATCTAAGATTGTAAAATTTTGTTCAATAATCCTAGAATTTTACCAGAATTTCTTGTAATTTACAGTTATAATAGAAATGGTTTTTAATTTGTCTTGACTCTTATGTCTTCCTTTTTAAATAAAAAAAAATAACATTTGTGTAAATAAGCCTGAAAAACCTCTTCAATGGAGCATCTATTAATACTGTTTGCTGCCCAGCTCCCCTACCATTTGTTGAGGAACTTTCTGAAAAAAAAAAATTGGAACAAATAATGGCGCTTGAGAGAGATTACAGCATTTATCGCAATTGTAAATTGCACTTGAAAGGACGTTAATTTTCAGATAGATTTACAGCAAGACGGAAGTCGCAATTAAGATTATTTTTATTATCGGTTTATTATTAAACCATTCACCATTCGGGACCATAAAAGTCAAATTAAAATAATAATTCCGTGCTAATTTAAGTGTAATACGTTTAGTATTCATGGCACCTTAAATCTCTCACTCTTGGGTATCAGATTTAGTATTTGTATACGAGTAGAAAGCTAGTATCAAAATCTTTACTATAATAATTAATCATAATGCCAAATCGCTATTCGATTCTATCAGTTTGATCAACTGAAAATATTAATATTGATTATTGCAATGGAAATGATTGATTTATAAATCAGATAAAAGTAATGACAATGGAAGTTTGAGGAGTTTGATGCTATTCTGGTCTAAAAAATGTCAGTTAATTAACTTCTAATTTACCCAATATATATGATAAATGTAACCATATTTTTTTATGACTATTCATTGGGAATTACAACTTTCTAAGCTTGTTCGCCGGTTCGGTGTTAGTTAACCAACTCATTTAATTTTTTATTTATATTATTTTTACATTAATGCTAATGAGCTGATTTTTTTGTAGTTAATTTCGAGATTAAGAAGCTATTAAAGTTTTTAATTTATTAAACAGATGGTGTAACAGTTGATGAGTAAGTTAAAGGACATTAAATCTTGTTAATTACTGATATTTTTAGAATGGCTTGTTTATTAAATGTAACTTGCATATTAAAGTATGGTATCCTAGTTATATTTGCCAAGATTTTAAATCGTTCCGAGTTAAGGAGAATATTATAATACTTATAGTGTTTTTTTAATTATTAGGTTAAGCCATCACGGTAATATCTGTTTGACATTTTGAAAATATATAACATACAGTATAAATTTATTTGCATTATGTAGCATAATTTTCGTGAAAAGTTTATTCGAATAAATCTGATAAAATCAAAAAATATAAGTTACCCACTCATTTATTGGTACAAATCCAAATTAGCCAGCATCAATTTATACTTTTAAATATTGTTAACAATAATGTTCGGTTCGATTACCATATCCAATAAAAAAAATAAGGGTTAATTTTGTTGATCACTCTGGTCAATCTATTGCCTCTCCTCCTTCTGTAAAGTTTGGTTTACAAGTACTGTTCACTGAGGTATCCCACTACATTGAAAGTTGGGATTTTTTCTTAATGGATAACATTCTACGTTATGTGTGTCCATTATCTATATATTATTTTAAAATGTCCAAAGCTGCAGGACAATTTTAGTTTCAGCATAAGGGGTGCAGAGACAAATGATTATTGGTCCCCCCTTTCGCCCTGGGAACGAATCTAACCAAAATGTTTTAATTCGGGCCTCCCGAAAGTTACTCCTCCGACCCCTTCGCCATTTCCTAAAAAAAATGTTTTCTTAACCGCCTCTCAAGTTACCGAAGTAACCCCCTGGAAGATCTCAATGATCTTGTGCTAGGTAAAGAGAGATGAGGCCCTACAGTTTAATGTGGACTCCGAACCACTCTTGGGGCAATTTTTTTAATGAAAAATTGTTTCGCCTTGCGGGAATCGAACCCACTTCGCTAGGCAAGTCAGTTTGCTAGCCAATTTTTTACAATTTAAAATTCTTTATTCAATTATATTTTTACATTTCATTTGTTTGTATGTTATTTATTTTATTTATATTATTTTACAGTATTACAATAATTTTTACCCGACGCGTTACAGTGAGTCAAAGACTCAGAAACGGGGCAGGCGGTCGATCTTAGACCAAATAAATCGGCAAACAAATTTAAAATTAATCATTAACAAAAAGAATTCTCCAAAAGATTGAACTTATTACTACGTTATATATACAAAAGTTTAAGAAAAATTAAGAGTTTACATTTTATCTGACGACTGAAGTTAAAAATAAATTTACAGGAAACTCACTCCGAGAAAAAACCTGTTAAAAAAAAATCAAATATACAGTTAAAAATACACCGATGGTGTCTGAGATATAATCGGTTACTAGATAAATAAAACAAATATTCAAGAAAATTAAGATATTATTTTTTATTTAAAACAAGTGTGCATCCAATGTTCCAGACATCTCAAGCCATCACAGTCCCACTAGAATCTGTAAGAAATTATACGTTATATAAAATTATTATCTTTCCGAATAAATCGGGAGATTTTCATGTATGAGCTTATGTGTGTGCTCAAAATTATGATGTTCCCGTATGTCTACCATATTAGTGGTAAGCGGGGAATTATGTATCTTTGTTTTAAAGAATTTTTGTGAAGTTTCTATAATATAATCCCTGATTAGAGGGATGTTATACTCTATGAAATACTTCGATAGGAGTATACCTATTAGTGCTTGTAAGTAATCTAAGGATTTTATTCTGTGTCCTTTGTAATCTATTACATTGCGCATCTGAAATTGTGTTCCAAGACGCGCATGCATATGTAAGGATAGGTTTTAACATGACTTTATAAAGAGTTAACTTGTTATCCTTAGTTAATGTGCTCCTTTTGTTGACTAACGGATATAGTCGACTTAAGGCAGCATACGTACTATTAATTACTCTGGTTATATGAGGTCCGAAGCGTAGTCTCGTATCCAGGGTTACCCCTAGATACTTGACCGTGCTCCTTTCCTCTATAACCGTTTCATCGATCTTAATTTTATTAAAGGTTTTAATATTTGTAAATTTCCTGTGCATCGTTATAATTTCAGTTTTATTAGAATTAATTCTAATTTTCCACTTTTGGTGGTATTTAGTGAGCGTGTTTAAGTGATATCTCACCTTTTGTAAAGCCGTGACGGCGTAAAATGACCTAGCGTAAATTGCTGTGTCGTCCGCGTACAATAATATATCAGTTGACTGATTAGTCGGTTTGCTAGCCAGTCGCTTTAACACACTGAGCTACCATTCTGATTATATACACTTATAATCTTTGTAATACAATAATAAAACAGTAAATGTAGACTTAATAAGAAACATATTTAAATTTTAAATAATGAAATTTTAGGTAAATAAACAGGACAAGAACTCCCAAAAGACCCTTGAGAGTGCATAGTTTTAAATTCTATATAACAATATTGTAAACCGACGTGTTTAAGTTATTTTGACATGATATTCATAACGCTTTGAATGTACTCTGGTTGGCCTCCCTTTGTTGTATGGTATGTTCTACAGCTTTGCACCACCTGTCACGATTACCTGTAAACGTCCGACCACACTAAAGTATCTTTTTCATCGGCCTCTAGTAGCATTAACCCGAAGTTTTGGTGAGCGCCCTTTTTGTCATTTACCATCTGATTTTCCCCGAAACTATTAATCATTGATCGTTCTACATTGTCCTCTCTCTTACCGATGTGGCCAAAGATAATAATGATAAAATTTAGTGCGTTAGCGTATAAATAAATAACAAATTCATAACAAACACACACCTCAAAATCATCAATGGTCGGCCTGCATTACGACTTGCTGTTTGAAAATGTTTTTAACCGCCTTCCATGTCTCCTGAGCGACCCTTTTAGATTTAGATTTGCCTCTTAAAGGTAACAATTCAATTCAATTCAAAAAGTATTTATTAATAATAATGATACAATAGTTGCCTCACCAAGACCTGCTCCGGAACCGATCATGCAACCACCGCATTAACGCGACAAAAATATACAAACAGAAACCAAGAGGGGGACAGGAAAGATTTAAGGATAATTAAAAGGTATGAAATACTAGCGAAAGGTGGATAGGATTAGAGAAAGGTATAGTTGTTGAAATTTGGCTATAGTGGTTGCCGGAAAATTGCTAACGTCTGGTACGGTAAGGAGTGTTTGATCCGAAATGGGGCATTGTGCTGTCTAATTTGCGTTATGCCTCTTAAAGGTAACGGTGCTCTACAGTTTATAGAGAAATCTGAAACACTTCTCAGGGATAATTTACAATTAACAGAGTAAACTGTAAGTAAATGATCACTAATAACTAGATTTGAATTAGGTATTATGTACTTTACACTATTTCTCAAGTTTGTACTGTTACATTTCCCACAGATTTATCTGTTAGGATCCTGTGACAAACGAAAATATTTAAAAAAACATAAGAAGCAAAGTTGAAATGTGCCTTGCTATTGCAGCATCGTATCTAGATACGGAACGTGCTCTGTTTTTTAATCGAATAATGGAGAATCAACCAGCCGTCGGAAGGCATTAGCACAAATGATTTTGGAGCTTGTAAATCTCGAAGAGAAGAAAATGTTATTATCCAGCCTTAGTTGAAATCTGGACGATGTTATTTTATATAAATTACTTTCTATTACAACTAGAATAAGATATAAATCTTATTGAAAACTGGTGCGAGTGTTCAGGGTCTTCAATCTTCAAATTTTTGTATACACAGTGATTGTACAATACAATATAAAGAATCTAAAACGTATTTTTCAAAAATAAACAAAATATATTTAACAAATTTTTTAATATAATTGAAAAGTTTCTTTTTCCGATTTTTTGTTGTCTGTTTAACGTCCACTATAAAGGTTTGTTGTCTGCGTCGGTGACGAGTACGTATGTCTTGTAAACAAGAAAAACTCCAACGCTGCATTATCTTGTTGTCTTTAGTAATAGCGGTTGTTGATGGCTGCACGCAAAGTTCCGTTCCTTCAATTTTACCTTAGGTCACCTTGTGTACAAACCTACCCTACATTATTGTTCTCCCTTTGTCCTCATTTATTATTTGAAGGGATTACAGAGGCGATTATGATGAGTCATTTATAATTCCAGTCCAGCGTTATTCTAATAGTAAACAAAAATTAATATAACTCAAGTATATAATAAAACATTAGATATATAGATAGATAGCTTTATTTCAACTCATACATTAGAAAGAGTACGTACATTTGAAGAAATACGTCAATAATTATTTTTTCTTAAAATCCAAAACCAAAGTGAATGTAAAATGAGCAACAAAGCCAAAACTACTATACAGAAAAAAATAATTTATTCAATGTATAACAAGATTTCTCTAACAGAATTTTTTAAAGTTTCCTTTTGAAGATATACTGGTTTAGTGATTCTCTGATTTGTTGTGACTAAATATTTACAGACAAATGATAGTGGCCAACCTGCTAGTTTTATACAAATTATAGTAAATTTTGTAGTGGTGAGAGGCAGAGCAGGTTGGCTACTATCATTTGTCTATTCCCTGACCTATGGCATACTGATGAGAACAATAAGTTCAAAAACCGGTCTGTCTCGTCAGGGAATTGACAAAAATGATATTGGTTACCATTCTTTCATGATTTGTAAGGTGTAATTCAATGCAGGTCGGGGTATTTGCCCGCTGAGTAGTTGTTTCCTGCAAATCATATATTATAACGGTAGGTTAAGTCCACCTAGGACTGAAAGGTCGCCGTTCTCAGGTACTTGCAGAATCGCAAGTCGCTATACGCCCATGGGGACATCTATGGTGTATAGTAGCAATTGACCATTTGAGAGGTTTCACTTACCTCTTACCACTACTGTTATCAAGATGTTCGTGTCATCAGCATATTGTATCATTGTTGGGGATATCTTACGTAAATAGAAGTATAGGTCGTTTGCAAAAATTACAAAAAGTATGTGGCCCAAGATTGAACCCTGAGGTACACCAGCTAATATGTCGCATGCTGAGCTAATTTTACCATTTGGCGATTGAACTTTTTTCTGCGCCCACGAAGATATGATTTCAGTAACTGATTATTGTACAGGATGTTAGAAGTATGACGGTTATAATTTGAACAAGCATTGATTGGGCAAAAAATTGTGCTGTAGGTAGAAAAATTATTTGCTCGAAAAACAGTGGAAAATGTGTTCCAAAATTTTAAGGCATTGCAATTCGAAGAGGCAATTAGAAAAGTACTGTACAATTTTTTGCGCAAGGTTTCGACAAATAAAATTGCGTATATTCTACATTTCTTCATTAATCCTTAAAAATAGACATGACAACGGCGCATCAATTAGACAGCTTGGGTAATAAATCCTCATTTGTAATGTAATCTATTTAGATGATTTGACCAAGTTTTTACGGTGCGGCAAATCCAAGGCATACTGTTTATTTATAATGACCCACCGAAATGCTGCGAAAGTGTATTTAAAATACCTGTTTTGAAGTATTTTGTTAATTTCCAAATTTCACGATACAATCTCGCGAGAAACTAGCTGACAAATTATACAATTATATCTTGGTGAAAACTAGGTGCCCGTGAATAATTTCCAAACGCGCCATGCACTAGTTAGAAGTGTTGACATCTTTTGATGAGCTTTTTATTCAAGAATATTCTTACTTTTTATCACCAGTTCTTTATCAGGGTAAACTCATGAAGAATATGATTTATGAAAATATATTTGTGCATTTTCTGCAGGTACACGCCATAGAAATTGTACTATAATAATAGTTATGGTTGAACAAAATCCAAGGAAGTATTGCACAAGAAGTCAAAGTTTAGAACTTTACAGTCAGTTCATAGAGCTTTATAACTAATGTTAATTATGTTATTTAATAGTAGTTTGTGCAACAAGAGTGGATATGGATAATCCACTCGAGTTGTACAGTATACTTTTTCTACGACCGGATTAAGAAAAAACTACAAATAATAGTTTTAATCAAATTTTAATATACAAACTTACCTTCTGCTAAATCTTATGCTCTAGGTGCAAACATTTTATAAAAGCTTCAGTAGCCTAGCGGTTATAGAGATCATAGGTTCAATCCCCACATATAGCTCCTTTTTTTTTGTCATAATATATCTCTAAAATTTTGTCTGTATATAATAATTTCAACAAAATTTTAGGAGGTAACCGTTTATCGATTCTTCACTGGAATCACTCATTTTAAATTATTTTCAGGCTCAAACTGCGCGAATACACACTGACAATTACTTTGACAGCTTACGCACTAACTTGAATTTTTTAAAACGAATAGTTGCCTATGTACTTAATACACGAACTGTGATTGGTCGATTTCATATCCGTCCTAGAACATATATGAAATATATCCGTTCAGTTAACTGGAATGGCCCACTTATCCATTCTACAGACTGTACGGAAAACAGCAATTTACATAAGGGAGTAGAAAAAAATTATTCTCTATACGATCACGTAATAGTTTAGTATACAGGGTAACCTACCACAGCTATCATTACGAGGTCAAATTCAAGACTATTCTCGTAGACTATGGGCTATGGGTGTCGTAGTGTTGCCAGATGCCCTATGTATTTGAATTTCATTGCTCTGTAACGGAAATTACAAAATATATAAAAAAAATTGCTCCCCTGGATCCATTATATCGTTTGTCATACTTCCAACACCCTGTAAATTTATACATATTATTCTGTTGCCTCTATCAACTTTATTCATCATTTGATTACAGGTTGTAGCGCGGGCAGTCGTTAAAACCGCCCTCGTGGTATTCATTTCAATTATTATTTACGATCCATTTTGTGACTACAATGTGGTTTCTACGTCGTTATGCTGTATTTTATATTATATGATAATTATTGATAAGCGTCTGACCGGTTTTGTGTTTAACTTATTCTACAGACAACATAAATGTTATTTGACATAGGAAATACCGGGCGAATTTATGATTCCCAAGGGATGGAATTAAATGAATGAGCAAACAGGAATTGTTACTTTGTTTTATTTTTATGTTGAGAATTACTTTTTAGTTTCTAAATTATAAAATTTCTCCATAAAATAAACATTTAAATGTTTTTAAAATGCATTCTAATTGATTTCGCAGATGGACATATTCAAAACTAAAAAAACAGAGGGACAACTCATACAAATCTATGTGTGACATTGTCCTATCCCTGAGTTAGCTTGTCATATTCTTTTATTTATCATGGAAACAATTTTTTAAGACCCCAGCTCTTATCCACGTTTTGGAAAAACAAAAAAATAAATTACCCTTCATTATTTAGTACAAGTTTTAAAAATAAATGTTACTTTGTTTTAATCGATTTTACACCAGTCATTATTAAAAAGGTACGAAAAATTCCCTTTTCCGCCCTCCGACATTGTTAAATGAATAAAAAACGTAAATTTGTAATAACTTTTTGAAAAAAGTTTATGCGAACCTTGGGGAACATTTTAATAATTATTCTATTCTACATTTGTGGCTTTCACAATTTTATGTATGCTTGAATAACTGCGTACTTATGACATTGGAATTGGAAACTGAAAATTGCGCTCAATTTTCATTTGATCGAAGAAAGGTGTATAAGAAGCAACTCATTCCACTTATTCTTACTTGCGCAATTTTGAGAAATATATATCCAATACATTGGGTATTTTGCAATGACACCGTAATATTTTGGGATTTTTTCTTGTTTTAAGTTGTAAATCACTTTTGTAAAAATATTTTAACGTTTGTTTTTATTTTCAGGTACGTCTATAATCTGTTAAAACAATTATCGTGGATCGGTAAGTTTCAAACTTAACTCGTTAAAAATATTTGCCAAATAAGAAAAATCGTTGCGTGTGAGAAAGTAGTTTGATTTCTACAGCTGGGTAAATATATTCTATATACAGATAGTCACGTGAGACATAGATTGTACATTTTATTAACATCACAGAAATAAAATACCTATAAATAATATGCTCATGCACTTTTGCCTTTCTGCTTTACAATCGAAACATTTTGACCACAAAGGTTACAGAGACTAACAACGAAAGAAATAAATCATAATTTCTAACCACATGTATTCCTGACCGCTCATGAACTACCAACATCAAATTTATTTTTCTTCCAAATATAATTCTTAACGCACCACACTGTTCTTAAAAATTTTAACTACGTATTGTTGTTAACTTTGTTCTTTCTTTTTTCTTTAAATCGGTTTACCTTGAGGAGAAATAACTAGCGTTTCGTAACTCCCAGCAGATTTTGTAATTTACTATAAATAGCCGACGAAAAAGATATATTGTATAATTTTAAATACTGATAAAAACTAGAGAAACCTTCGATTTGAATTTTTTAACATTATTGGTTTTATAAATTTATTTCTTAATTGTTGTTAGAAACGTAACACTTTTATTTTTGCTTGTCATCCTCATAAAATGCTGTTACCCTCTAAAACTTCAATCTTGATAAGAAGTATTGATAAAAAGGTATTTGTTTAAAAACATCTAATTTTGCAGTACTTAATTTTTTATAAATAATAATAATAATCGGAGCGAATTCTGGTTTATATATATTTGTTGTAGCAAGCATTTTTCATATTTTCCATTTGTCTCGTAGAACTTATACATCTTGAAATATTTTTAAAAAATCCCATACAAAGCACGCTCTAAAAAATGCAATTGTTTATATAAACAATACGCCGACATCGCTGAAACTGCAAAACTGGACTGTGAACTCAGGTTGGACCCCTGAAAAATACGTTAAAATAAAAACAACACTCACTGCTTTGAAGGTCAATTAGAACATTTGGAGAATCAACATTTTAGGATATGTAACCAGTAAAACTTATTTTTCACTCTAGTCGTCATAAAAGCTAACATAATTTTGGTCCTTCGAGCCGAATCAACTAGATTAAATGTTCTTTTTGTTTATCGCGATTATTAGAATTGTTCATCGACAATTAAATAATGTGATAATGCAGTGATACTATAGGAAAAAAAATAAGAATTTTTATATGAGGAATTTATGAAGAGTTTTGTTATAGTTTCGACTTTAGTTACAAATCGGCCAAATTTATTTGATAAAAAAATAAAATATACAGGATACCTGCTATATGAAAAAATTGGAGTTATAACAAATTGAATTTCCATGGAATGGAAAAATGGGAAAAACATTTCCAAATTCGAGCAAATGAACAAAATAGGCCAATTTTACATTTAATTTGTTTAGAAATACCCTTTTATTCAAATTCAAAGTGTACTTCGAAATTTTTTTATTTGTTCCTCAATTCCATAGCCAACTAGAAATAACAAATACCATTTCCAAGGTCATTTTTCATCCGATTTTAAATCTGAGGAAGCGTTGGAGAGAGAAATTATAGCTTTATGAGAAAATTGACTTAAATATACAGGGTGCTATTTAAAATAAGGAAGTTGTGGCAATATCCGGCAGGCCGGAAGTGATTTTTTAACCACCAAATGGTTAAAATGTGGCCATTGACCTATATTTGATTTCTCAATTTTCAGAGAATTTTATTTTTAAAACTGTAGAAAAAGTAGGGGGATAGGTAAAGTGTATACGAACTTAATTGAAATCGTATAAAAACTGAAAGCCCGCAAAAACAGTCGGCGTCTCATTATTGTACATGGGCGGAGGTAAACAGAAATGCTTGTCATAAGAAAATGATAAGATTTTCGGACGTTATTATATTATCCTCTGTTTCAAATAGTCTCCAGAAAACCATGGGAAATTAGTAAATAAGTAAAATATTTTACCTTTTATATAGTAGTAAATATTTATAAATATGAACAATAACTAACTAAACTCCTACGCTTGATATTATAATAGGTATTTATGCACTGCACTGGCACATTGACAACACATCTCACAAGTCCACATTACTTCTGAGAAACGATTTACGAATTTTTTTATGCTAGTAGGCCTGTCTGTTTTATTATCTTTAAACCAGTGCAGTCGTAGATGGTTCATTCAGGCTGATTACATTGCCAGTCTCGGACTCCCCTACACAGTTTCAACTGCCATTCGAATCTCGATACCATTGCTAAATATATAGGACAAAATATCAAGTTCAGTGCGCACAGTCCTTGCTTTAACACTGACCAGTTTCAGAAAATATAAATGCGGGGCACAATTGGTGCGCTTACCTGGCTATGACCTTTATTCTGTAAAAGTTTCAAAGAATCTAATAGGTAAGTATGTTTTGTTATGAACATCCAACCTGCCGTGGGCAGCGCACGAGTGCAATTTATTATAACTCGTTTGAAACTAGAACAAATTCCTTTGATGAGCGCTTTAAGTATATTAATAAATCGTTTATTTAAAGCGCATCACGATCAATCGAATATATATCGGTAATGTAACGTAATAATGTTTAAACCAATTTCAAATTGATTGAAAATTAATTGGGCTAACGTGCCTCGAACCTCATAAACCTATCGAAATAGCTGTAAAATCGGACCGTAACTATGGCTTGTATGAGTGTTTATAATTAAATAGAAAATTATTTGGTGCTACATTTAAATAAATTCCAGAAAAAATGAGTTTGATAAGAAAGTTGCCACAAAATCCACTTTCAGATTATGAAAAACTTATAATTTAACCACAAATTTTCTGCTTAGACTAACATCGTATTTATTTCTCGTTATTTTTCAATTATAATAAAATGCTTGTGTTTATTACAGAAAGTTTAGAATAAAAAAGTGATCATAGCGTGAAATGTAAATGAGATATTTTGTGTTTTATAGTTCCTTTCTCTAATAGTACGCCTCTGCAATGTTTCGTTGTGAAACGATTAACTAAAAACTTCATTATTTAATCAAATTACGTCGAAACACATATATTTTTGTTTATATGTAGAGTAAAAATAAACACATTATCACCATTTTTATTGCAATAAATACCTATATTAGAAAGTGGTACAAATATACACATAAATATTGTAAATATTTGGTTGTCGCACCATTCCTATTGTGATTCTTTATAAAGCTGTATCTATTTGTTTCTCAAGAGTTTTCTGTATATGGTGTCAGAATTTATTATCTATGTGCATTATTAATACCTTGTACAACATAAATTCATAATAAACCAATTTATCACACTTGAACCGTGCTATATGTGTTAGGTATTCGCATTTTTGTTGCATAACGGTGATATTTTCATTGTATGTGTTGTTACATAAGCCTGCTAGTTTCTAATTAAATATAGACACGCGTTATTTATGTACTCTTTGAACTGTATATAACTGTAATTGCGCATTCCCTTTTGGAAGATGTGTACATTATCCTTTATTTGGTATTATTTATTTAATGCCACTGTAGTGTACATTTCAAAAATGTTATTTATTTTAAAAAATTGCGTGTGTAGTACACTTTTATGGAGTTTTTGATGTATGGTTAGTAGGCTGCCTTTAATCATAGACTTCGTTATTATACTGAGTGGCCCAGCGATAGTGGTCAAATAAAACTGGATAAGCTCAACATTTACATGTTGGTCTTGAACACAGAGTCTCAGGTTGGAATTTTGACTTGGATTATGACAATTTAAAGTTCACCAAAAATATATGAGGTCCCAGATCTTTTTTAGTGAGACAGAAACAGTAAAAGAAAGACGGTTCTAAAAATACAGTTTATTACAGATAATAATGATAATGAAGATAATAATGCTAATGAAGATAATAATGATTAGGGGCAAAGTTAACCTTATAAATATGGTTCTCTAACACTATATTTGCACACAAAATAAGATATTAAAATATATACTATGCAAAAAATCGTCTAGGTTTTTGAGCTGGGCAAAACATTATTGATTTAAAACAATTATGCACTAAGAACAAATATTCCGAACAAAATAATAACTACCAAAAACACTTAACTTTTACACTAACAGGAAATACCGGTAGCTCCAGAGTCTAGACTGCATTCAGCGCTTTAGCGTTCTCTTAATGATCAGGGGTTTTACTGAACATTTTTCATTATAAATCTTCACAAAATTTCTTAATTAGGATAGAAATCTCTCAGATATAATTAGAAATATATGGAATCGTCAGGGCAATATCGTAAAACCAAGAGTTTTGTACCAAAATAGTTGCAAATATCCAAAGGTCAAAAATAACCAAGAAGAAAATATGAAAACCGTTAATGTTCTTCTTACTACCTGTTGTCCAAATCGTCTACAATAACATTACAAAAAACCGCTACCCAAGGAATCACTACTCCCACGTCCAGATTTTGTATCCAAGTCTTATACACACCAAATCCCAATGTAATATTTTACTCCCTTTAATGCTAGGGTGGGGGTGGTAGAGGGAGTGGTTATGCCAAAATAAATTTTGAAGGCCCGTGGTTCCCGTACACACACTAAATCCCAATTTAATTTTTTACTCCCTTTAATGATACGGTGGGGGTAGCAGAGGGGGGTGCCTAATGCCAAAATAAATTTTAAAGTCTCTTGGTTCTCGTACACACTCTAAATCCCAATTTAATTTTTTACTCCCTTTAATAATAGGGTGGTAGAGAGGGTAGCTAACCCCAAAAAAGACGTTTCGTTCTTGTATACACACTAAAACACATTTTTTTTACTCTATTTCATAATAGTGTGGGAGTGATAGTGAGGGGTGGCTGATGCCAAAAAAAATTTTGAGACCTTTACTTTTCGTACATGCCCTAAATTGCAATTTTATGGACTCTTACCTGCTTGCTTTGCCTATTTACCCCATTTACCCTCGAACCCTTCAACAGAATTAGATCAAAATATAATCTAGTTCCAGATCTCGTTATAATATATAAGTGTACCAAATTTCACGTCAATATCATAAAGGGTTCCAGAGAAAACGTGTGCACAAAAAAATTACAGACAGACAGAAAGTTTTTTTCGCCCAAATTTAAAATCGCGACGTTTCATGACATTTTAAACCTATTTCAACAGAAAAATAAATAAATATTTTTTTTGCGTTACTATACTTCCACTGGACGTGGAACTAACTAATTAATGTCAAAATTAATCTCTAACTCAAGTTTAAAAATTTAGAAAATGTAAAGTGTTACCCAATTTTCTCTTTTCAAATTTTGATAACGAATTTTCTTTGAAGGAACAGTTTGCCAACTCCGAATGGAATATCAAAAACTTCTATGCGAACTCATTCAGAAACAAAAAACAAAATATCCACGTAATTGGCAGAAATAGATTACATGAACTGCCTAGGCTTTTCCTAAAAAAGCCGTGTTTCACTATGTGACTACGACATATATAAAAATTGTCAAGCAACTGATGTAAAATAGTACTTTACCGCCCTAGAGTGCAAAATGACTGTATTGTCCTATGGCTTCACAAAACTGAATGAAACGCTGTGCTTTTTTTAAAAATGAAATAAAAAATGTCTCATAACAAGACATTTTGTACTGCATTTTATTATAGCAATTTCCATTTACTGCCATTCCTGAACTCAAAAATTACTTAATTCGAGACAACTCAATCAATTAAACTAACTTTAGTTAATTTTTATTTAAAGTAAATTTGAAATTGTTTGATCGTTTTGTTGTGTCACGATCGAAAACAGCTTTTCCGACCTCGCTGTACATGTTCGGGTGCGGCGCTTCACACTTTGTGCTATCAATCACACCTGGTCTGTAAAGCCTCTTTACGCCCTTGACGCATAAATAACTATTATATCCCATTTTTTTAAAATGTCGTTTTGATCCGACTATACCAACTATGCAATTAGATACACTTTCTTTTAGGTAAAATGCACGTGCAGATTTTCTTTACTAACTATAACAATAACAGTTGGCACAGATGTATTTGGAATGTTAAAATAAATATTAGTTTTTTTTTGAGCTAAGCCATTTTTTTCTTTACTTTATTACAAGTATTGAGCACCTTACTCCGTCAAATATAACCGTTGATTAGGTAAAATCGACCGTTTCTAGCCATTACTATAGTAAATAGCTCCCGTACAGTTTGAAGTAAATCTTTTTTTGATTATTTGTTTGCTTTCTATTTCAATTGAGCAAAAATTAGTCCCAAAAATAATCCCTAACCTCGAAACTGATTTTAGTTTCCTATGTTAATGCTCGTTTTTCTTTTAGTCGTTAATATGAAATCCCACAATTAGGAATCAAATAAAGACTATCCTCTAAAAATCTAAAATTTATAAATTCCTTATACGCGCTTATATACTTTGCGTGGAGTTATTTCGGCGTTACAAAGTTGTACGCTAATAAGATCCTAACTACATGCGCATAACGGTAAATTGTGAACTAATCAAATTATCTATGATTATAATACATGTACTGAAAGAGGCATGTTCACAATGAATGTCTTGACCGAACGCCATGAATTTTTCAGTATAACTGTACTTGGCGTTTGCTATTATATTCCGCGATGAAAGTTCAGGGAAAACACATGTATGTATTCAAAACAACTGTTCCCACGAAAGTTCAAGTTTAAAAAAACATTTGTAATTAGATATTCTTCTGTTTTTATATTTGTGACTAATGTACTCACACAGAGTCGTCGACTTGGGTAAACTGAATTATCTGTGTTACAGAAAATAATACATTAAACATTTATAATTTAACTTGTTGCACGACGTGTTTTGACCCCCATTAGCGGGATTAAATTAAGTCCCTTTCGGCCAAGGGTGATAAAATTATTTTTTTCACCAATCTTCAACAGCAACGTGTGGAAGCAGCAAACGGGCGTGACCGACTGCAAAGAATTGTTCTTTGTTATATATTACAGTAATTAGATGTGTTACGAAATACATAGGAGGCATAGTAGCTGACATTGGGGCCTTCGCCAGATTATATATTTTCAATTTCTGCTCTCATAATTACTGAAAAATGTTAATTTAGGTATTTGGAGGAAACACATGCACATAATATCTAATAATAATAATCTTTATATCTACATATACAGGTTGGCCCAATAGTGCGTCCGGCGTTGATAGCTCGAATTTTACAATAGGTAGATATTAAAAAAATACATGTAAACTACATATATAAAAAAATCAATAACTGGAAATTATTTTAGAATATACAGGGTGAGCCAAGAAGATTGTACAGGATCAAGTGCCATTTTTTAAAATGAAATGTTATAAATATCAGTACATTTTTAGAAGCCTCTTTCTAGACTCCTTTCACTCCTACTATGTTATTATTGAATATCTACCAACCACTTGGATATAGTGATTTTTTTTTTGTTGTTGAAATAATGCCATCTGCAGATGCATTTTGAAAAAATCACTAGTCAATAACCAAAACTGACTATTATAAAAATAAATTCTTGGAAAATAAAAATAATTCTAAATAAGTATGGGACACAATTTAAACAAGTCAGTATGGAATAATGTAACAAATCAGAAATAAAAGAAATCAAACTGACAAATGGCTCTTTAATAAATGATCCTAAACTTAGCGAATCAAATCAAAAGTAATGATAATAATAATATAGTACCTATAAATAATAGGCAACTAATAAATTCAATATATTTTGCTAATACTAACGAACAAGAAATAAAAGATGTAACACTTCAATTACGGGTTATGATGGCATTATGGCTGAAGCTATAAAGGCAGCTGCTTCCGCATTGATTCCACCATTAGTTTACATACTTAATTTAATATTAAATACAGGAAAATTCCCAGCAGTCCTAAAACAAACAATTGTAAAGCCTTTATACAAGGTTTGAGATAAAACCGAATACCGAACCGAATAATAAACAGACTTATTATCTTTTATAAAAAAACATGATATACTCTCTGACTTTTAGTTTGGATTTAGAGAAACTAGACCCACTCAGGATGCAATTAACCTGCTTGCAAAAAATATATACAAATCTATAGACAATGTCCTAGCATCTGCATTTTTGTGGATCTAGCCAAAGCGTTAGACACAGTAGAGCAAAAAAAAACTTTAAATATTATGGAAAGAATTGGTGTCAGGGGGATTGAAGCTAATTTAATGAAAATCTATCTATCAAACAGACAACAGTGTGTAAATATAAATGAAACTTGCAGTGAATTTAATGTAATTGAATATGGCGTTCCACAAGGCACTGTATTTTCAATTCTTTTCAATATTTGTATCAATGATATGTTTTCTCTACCCTTACAAGGACAATTTATTAGCTATGCAGACGATACAGCAATTTTTCATACAAGATCTACATGGGAAGGTGTTATTGAGACTGCACAACAAGATTGTAAAACGATAAAGCAGTGGTTCGATTCTAAAATGTTAAATGGGACGTTCATATTAATAAATTAACACGAAAATTGGTCTCCTGGGAAAATGTAAATATCTCAATAACATTTTAGATGTTAATCTACTCACTAGAGTTTATTATGCTTTAGTTGAATCACAACTTCGTTATGGTACAATTGCTTGGGGAGGTGTATACATTTATTACCTAGCAAAATCAGACATACTGCAAAAATGGATCTTAAAAATCATTCATCAAAAAGAAATTACCTTCCCAACCAATTTACTATTTCAACAAGCAAATATACTTGATATTAGACAATTATATTGTCATTCAATAATATGCTTTCAAAAGTAAACCTAACCAACACCCAAAAAATCGATCATGTATACAGTACAGCAGGAACGTGTTAGAAATACCTCATGCTAGGAAATCTACTGGACAACGCTGTTTTCTATCCGTAGGACCAAAAGTGTTCAATAAACTTACTCTTGAAGTAAAAAAAATAACTCCGTGAAACTTTTTAAAAACAAAATAAAGAAGTGGATACTCTCCCTGGATAGATTGCATCTACATCAGTTAATGGACATAATTTTCTTATTTACACAGAACATCCGATATATGCATATATAATAATTACATATATAAGTCCATATATACATTTTATGTTGAGTACATGTTATTGTAAAATTTCTTTTTCCTTTCTTTCATACCCTGCGTACAAATTCATTTTGCAGGGTTTATTGCAGAGTAAAATATTAAAACTATAAATATTATATCAATGCATTAAATAAATGTATTTAAATTTTCAAGTTCAATAAATTATTATTATTATTATTATGGATTATAAGAAAAAAATTCGTTAATACGAGTTACGACTGTTATTACGAGACATCTGTGTGATGTTTTTGAATCATATTTACTTCCTAAAAATATACAGGGTGGCCAAAAATGATTTTCAATTTAGAACATTGTGAATTGAATTTTCTCAATTTTTTCAAATGGAACACGTTGCATATTTTTCGACCATATGATGTAAGAATGAAAGCCATACATCCTCTATGGCTATTTGTAACCATTTACAATTTATTGAGCAATAAGTACAATATTCAACTTGATTAGAGATTTTTTCAAATAATTGAACAGAGAAAATTAAAATAAGTGCTCCACCTGATACCGATTTTGATTGACACACGTCTCTATGCGTCTTTGAAATGAAGTTACAAATTTTCTCGTTTTCATCTGAACTCTTCAGAATGACACATAAACCGTTTGAAATTTGAAATAAAATTACCATTATAAAATCAGCTGAAAATAAATTTACATTTTTTTATCTTTAAAGAGTTCGATGTCAGTTCGGCTTGATCGCCCGTGTATAAAGTATGAGTTCTAGTTCATTCAGAAAAGAAGAGATTTTATTTTGTTTCCGATCCGATGAAAGTGCCTATATAATATATACACGGTATAATATGATGTTTATATCCAAAATTACAAATATACAGGAAATCCAGCTAAGTAAAGTAAATAAGTGAAATACTTCTTAAGAATATTTCCTCGAAATCCATAGGTTTGTATGCTAAATAATTTTTTCTACATATACTACATATATATGCGAGATAGATGTAGGTGGTGTACAGTTTGTTTTTAATTTCAATGCAATAGTGAAAATTATTTAGGTAAGTAATTATTCCTTATATTTTTAAGCAAACTGATAATCGATTAACTTGCTTATCAACAACCATTTTTTTGTATTATTCACCGCAAGCTTTACACAAAAAAACTCCACGAGTTTCCGTTCTCAAAAAATATCCAAAAAATAATTTGAAATGATTAAAGCCATATATTCATCAATTTACTTCCCACCACTTGTCTGTCTGTCTGTCTGAAAAATATTTTATTCATTTTCCTTATTCAATTTAACTAAGGTTTGACAAATTTATATAAAGTGATGATGTGAAAAGCCACTAAATGCTTCTGTATGACCGACTTCACTTAAAATTACTCCATTGGAATAGAATTAAAGTCTTTTTCTAAAAGTTCTGAAATGGTTAAGAGACAATTAGATTAAAAAATGTAGTTCCGTTTCAGATTAAATTCGGACTATTATTGTGGTTCAATTATACCAATTTTAAATCTTTTGGGAAAATATTATTTCCCAGCTCTCTTGATACGTATAATATATATGTGAGATTGATTTTAGCAACTTTGGTTGCGTACTGTTAGATCCAGACACTTTTTATTTTTTATTTTCGTTGCATTTGTGTGGTTTAAAAAGATACATTTTCTACGTTTTAAGCTTTTCGATATGTCATAATTGGGTTGGTATGTTTTTGTCCAATGTCATTATACAGGGTGATACGTGGGAAGAGGGTCGTACTTTACCAAAAGATAGACAACATTGAGGTGATCTTAAATCCCAATACAGTAGTGGCTGAAGTGGCCCCGTTTTCGAAATACAGGGTGTAATATATTTTGTGGAAGAATTTTCCTTTCGCCATATATCTGTAATGCATAAACGGAATCCAATGAAATGTTGTATTTTGATTACAGTAGTAATTCACCGTCTAATGCATGGGATATTAATAAAATATCAGGGCCGGATCCAGAATAAAAATATTTGTAAGTTATTCCTAGAAAATATTACTCTGTATACTGTTCATAACATATTTGACATGAAAATATTAATTTACGCCTAGAAAGATACAACATACCATAAGAAATATATCGACACCATTTCATTGTTTAAATAAGAGAATTAAATTGTTGAGGGTTCAAATTTTTTTTTCCTTTACACACTATTTTTTGTCCTCTATCTGCACTACCAAAAGGTAGTGCAAAATTTATTAAATAATATAAGCAAAAGAGGAATGTGATTTCAACATGATGGGGCTACGCCGCATTTTTCGGTACAAGTCAGAAACTATCTGAATGAACAATATCGAAATATGTGGATTGGTCGGGGTGGTCCTGTTGCATGGCCCCTGAGATCACCAGATCTCACACCCCTTGACTTTTTGTCGGGTTATTTAAAAACTGAAGTATATAAAGAAGGAATAAATTCCAGAGAACAGCTGATTGCAAAAATACTTTTGCAAAGAAATTAAAAACAATTTAGAGATTGTTAGAAAAAGTATAAATCAAATGACAAATCGATCAAGAAAATGTATTGGATTTGGCGGTGGTCACTTTGAAAATAAATTGTGATTCAAACTAATTTAATTGGATTTAGTAAGTTTGACTGATTTCTTATGTTGTAGTTAAATTGTTAATTAGTTATTTTGTTAAGTTTGTTAATTACACATTCATTACAAAATATTTGTTTTTATTTTACCAGGTATATGTGATGAATTTTTATTCTCCCTATTTGCACTACCTTTTGGCAGTGCAGATAGAGGACAAAAAAATAATGTGTGAAAGAAAAAAATTTAACTCAACAATTTAATTTTTTTATTTAAACAATGAAATGGTGCCAACATATTTTTTTATGGGATGTTGTATGTATATGTGTAAATGAATATTTTCATGTCAAATATTTTATAAACAGTATACATAGTGTTATTTTCTAGGAATAACTTAAACATATTTTAATTCTAGGTACGGCTCTGATATTTAATTAATATCCCAGGCATTAGATGGTGAATGACTCCTGTAATCAAACTACAAACAAACAAAATTTCATTGGATTCCGTTTACGCATTACAAATATATGGCGAAAAGAAAATTCTTCCACAAAATATAATACACCCTACCCTGTATTTCGAAAATGGGGTCGCTTCAGCCATTACTGTATAGGGATTTAAGAGCGCTCCGGATATAAGCCGTCAAGACGCTTCGATATACTCTCATATAAATCATTATTTTAAAAAAACGGCTTTCACTAAAAGAAATTAAAAACATATTACAATATGGGATGATGAGAGAAAAAAAGAATATATAAAAAAATATAAATTTTTTCTTCTATTTTCGATTTGCAAAAATAATTTTTATCATCCCACATTGGTATTATTAAAATAAACATTTTCCCTTTTGTAGAACTAAAATAAAATTAGCCCTATATGTCCTCAGGAACAAATAGATATTTAAAGATTAGGATAAATTTATACAATGTCATATTCTAGTTCATCTATCTCTCTCTTTCCAAGCACACCGTACATTCGGCTGCGTCATTTTATTGACCTGAAGTAATTTACAATTAATATTGGAAGCATCGATGACGAATACACTCCGGAGAGCTCTTAAGATCTCCTCAACGTTCTCTATCTTTTGGTAAAGTACGACCCTCTTCTCACGAATCCCCTGTATAACAGTGCCAACTCTCATATTCGAAGCAAATATATTATTGTCAGTATGTATTGTGTTTTGAGATTGGCCTTTATTGCCAGTGGAATGGTTTCGTGACTGATTTTATTTTTGTCGTTTTTTTATATATGATAGATAAAAAAATAATCAATCACTTTCGCAAAGTTAAATATTTACTTAAATATACTAAAGAGTAAATCCGGCTGATACTTACGGGAAATGGGATTGTTTACGGATAGAACTTCCTGTTAGTGGAGAGGGCGCTTTATTCAATTTTATTTTGGAACCTTCTATAGTTTATATTTCCAGAGAAGAATTATTTGAATTTACATACAATTACAAACATCTATTAATTTTTAACATAATCGAATCTGTTGTTAATGCAGACGTACAAAAAATTATTTTTTTGAAATTTTCACATAGTTAAAGTGCTTATTAGAACCATTGTTCTAAAATTTGTATGATCGGAACACGACACCGACTATTGCACAAGCAAGTAAGAAAATAATGAGCCTTAACCTCAGGAATCTAAATTTGTATGATAAATTCAAACGCTGGGAGATATAATTATATTTTTGTAAAAAAAGTATTCGGATTCTTCGTGTATAAGAATGTGTTTTAAGGAACCTCCACCGTCACGGGCCGTTTTGCACAATCGTCCTCATGCCTCGCTTCCTCTAGTTCTTTGACCGTTCAACAAGAAGAAGTAACCGTAGTGCCATGCTATTACACCATACGCAAGGTGTACGTACTCTCGAGGAGGGCGTCGACCGCTCGGTTTGCACCTCTTCTTCTCTTCACCAGGGTACTGTGGACGACTTGGAGAGGGCACAACGGCTTCGACTCCTCGACTCTCTCGCCATGGCGTTACCTCGCCTGCTTTCAGTTATGCGCAAGCCGTCGACGGTCGCGTAGCGCCATAAGTCCCATGTTCGATGACGAGCTGTATTTTTTTTGTCGTCTGTAAAACGTCGCGAATGACGGATCATCCACCTGCACACGGTGGTTGTCGTTCTGGTGTGCCCCACAGGAACAAGTGTCTTAACAAACATGTGTTATAATTTAGATTTTGCTTAATTGGCAGGAATATATTCAAAGAGAACAGGTCTGTTTCCAGCAGGATAAACAAATCTCCGCTGCAGGATAAACAAATCGGGTTTTGGAGAGAGTGAGGCGCTTTGGCTTTGTTTGTTTTTGTTATAATGACGCACCTGATATTAGCAGGCCAGCAAACGGTTTGAATGGTTTTTAAATACGGATTATCTGGAGCGTTGTTCAAAACCAGTTTCTGGTTTCCGATTATGATAAAGGAGATCTCAAAGTAGTTACGGTGATAGACCTAATCAATTTTTAGTGTAAAAACGTTCGATTTAACGGTACATTTATTGCTGGTAATAACAATCGGTAATAAAATATATAATAAAAATAATTTACACCAAACAATAACTTTATATTTTATAGCATAACCTTAAAATTCTTATCAGCTATAGGCGTATTGGGTATTTATTTTTGTAGCTGCTCGTTATTTTTATAAATGTTTTATTGTGCTTTTATAGATATGCAAAAAAGATAAAGGTATGACAGATCTGAATGTAAAAAACATTGTTTAAACGGTAGTAGGACCATGTTTCCGTATTTAATTTAGCCAGAGTAGCTTTTTTCCTGCAAAATATATGTGTATTCATCTTGTGGTTAACAATCGCCAGTTTCTCGTGGAAAAATATCGTAAGTTTTATAGTTTCATTCCCCGCAGTTACATTTAAAGCCAATCCAAATTTGGAATATCTAAACAATAGTTAATTTCAATAAAATGAATAATAATACGGCTCCCGTTGAAATACTACTGATAGAATTGTACCCTGTTCGATAAGTAGGTAATCACCAAGTAAATGTGGCAGAAGATGAACAAACAACCAGGATATAAAAGTGAAAAACGTTGTTCTTGTCAATGTTTGTCAGTTTAGCAGGGACAAAGCATGACTGCCGGATTTTCGAAACATTTGGAATCGACTTGGGAGTAACAAGTACTGATTAAAGCAATGTTTTCTACAGCTAAGAAACTGACGTCCCATTTGTGGGTTACTATTACCTTGATATGTCAGTGTGTCGTATTTTCCAACCCTTAATTTTGCATGCCATTATCAAATTGCCTTATATCCTGTCTGTGATATTTTCTGGAAATCTTGAACTCAACCTTAACTGTTTTACACTAAATTATTGTTTCCAGGAAAAGTTTAATTTGACAGGTTCTTGTCCCGCACTCTTACAAAACAACAAAAAGCAAGTGAATTTATATCTGTATTTCTATTTCATGTAATTAAAGCCACTCATTAATTTGTACACATCAGTAAATGTTCCGTCAAAGAACTGAAGGCGTGAAATTTTGAAATCATCTTCATTATGTCCTTTCTGTGAAAATCTATTGTGTTGAAATGAGCTGTACGTTGTAGCCCTTTAGATTCAGGTGGCACAAAGAAAACTCATTATGAACCATCTACGTTCAGCCCAATTAAATCTTCATTAAAGAGTGAGTTGCGAATCTAGCACTAAACTGGTTAGCTTAATCCACAGAACTGTTAATATGTATGAATTAAATAGCCACGCAATTTAATTACGTAGCATTCCCAACGAAATGAATATAGATCCCCGAGGCGAATATGAACGGCATAGAAGGTTGTTATTTGAAAGTTTTCAAATTTTCTCCGAGCTAAATTTGTGTTTATTCATTGGAGCGTTTAAAAATAAGCCCGTCAGTTAGTTCCCAAAGTAATATTCGGTCATGCAAAGCAGAATTGTGTATCTGTAAAGTGCAATAAATAAAACTTTTAACAATGTCCCTACAAAATCATATCCCAGACGAATGACTAGATCGATTCGTTCCATTTTTGATTATAAACTTCATTGAAGGACAATCTAATAACTTTACTGTTATTGTTTGTCCAATCGTACGCTGTTGGCCTGTTAATATTGATGAATTCGTGCGAAGCGCTTCAGTCTTTCGTCAAAACTGACTGTATAGAATGACAAGCAATTATTAATTTTCATGAAATGGACGGACGCACGTAGCCATGACTAATCAATAGAACTGCTTTAAATGTTCCACAGTTCCACACCATTTAATTATTTGTTTTTGTTTTGTCAAAACTTTTTTACTGGTCGCGTTTTGGGATAGTTAGTTACCTATCGATCCGTAATGATTTATGGTCGACGGAGTCGTTCTGATTGCGTATGACTTTCTTGGCCAAATTTCGCTACAAGTTTGAGGTTTGGTAATGTGGTTATAGAAAATTATAATATACTTTATCCATTAAGTAGCGAATTTCAAAATTGCTAATGCTGTAGAAAAATTGTACTTCGTAATGTGTCTGCAAATGATTCCTAATGAAGCTACGACCATTCGAATCAGAGGCAAAAATATTTTTGACAATTTAAGACATGAATTAAATCTTATAGATTATACACGAACATGTACTGAAGCGATCTAGACTTACGTCTAACTTTTACATGTTATAAATTAGGCTATTGATTATGTCATATAGAAAGGAACTGATCCAATTTGCACCCTCCAATTTAATAACACTCCACGATTTTATCATCTTAAATGACTAATTCAACGATTTATGCAATAAAAACCCTTGCACGTCTTAGTTCCTTATTTCCCTGTTTTTTGAGACAAAAAGAATCAATAGCCTAAATTATAAAAGACAAATATTATGCACATCAAGTATAGTAAGGCCGTCACCAACAATGTTTTTAATGCAATCTATCATGTCCAACAAAACCAATCAAACAAAAGCACTCACACAATCACATCCGACTTCTACGTCTCTTCAGTCTGACTTCCTTGCAATAATAATAATAATAACTTATTAATCCTTTTGATCAATACATGGTATCGGACAAGCCAAAGAAATACATTTATATATATAATAAAATATTAGGTACAGTAAAAGTTTTACTTTATCGCAGTAGTTAAATCACAGATTTTTGTCGCGCTCATCATTCAGGTAATCACTCACTGAATAATAAGATTTACTAATCAAAATTAATTTCTTGAACTGGTGCAATATAGCATAGTAACTACTATTAATTTTTTTACACGCATGTTCGATGTGGCCATTATAACTTAAGTCAGCATGAAAATAAGTTCCTAAATATTTATTTGAAAACGAAGTGTCTATTGTCACATTATTAACTTTTATATCGAAATGATAGGTACTTATTTTCCTGTTATAAAAATTCAACTGTTTTTTTCTGCATTGACAATTAAATCGTTTTTCCAGCTGTAGTTGTTAAACTGATTGGAGATAAAGTTAAATTTATTTTGAAGCTCGGCTGGATTGTTTGCATCAAATCTTAGTGCGATATCATCTGCATACATTATAATACAATTTGCAAAGACACGTATTGGTAAGTCATTATTAAATAATAAAAATATGAGAAGACCCAGCACAGGTCCCGGTGGAACACCAAGTTGAATTTCAAATTTGTCAGAAAATATATTTCCAATTTTAACTGACATTTTTCGATACTTTAAATAGGAGACTATCCATGATAGGAATTTGCCTCGAAAACCTTTGGCATATGGTTTTTGTTCAATAAATGCGAAATCAGGACAGTCAAAAGCTCTTGACATGTCAAAAAAGAGCGCACCAACTGATGTCCTATTTTCAATGCATTTATGAACATATTCAGGCGGACCAAAGAGACATAGATATTGAAGTATGTATCTGAGACACGTGTTCATTGTGGTTGATATATTGGTATCGTGCTTTTGGTATAATTCAATATTCATAGTGACATCTAGCGGATGAAGTAGTTGTTCAAGTATAAAGACATAATTTTGTATTTATCTGTTTGTATAAATGATAAAATAATCTACTTGTATTGGTAAAATATTTCATTTTATTCTATATTTATAGAGTTTTACAGCTTTCTGAGGTGCATTTAGTAATGTAGGCGACGCACTATTGGTTGACTTACAATTTCAGGTTGGTGTCTGAAGATTCATTTTAAATAATCACAAGAATTGATCTAATGACTTTAAATCAGGTGACCGAACAGGCCACGATGAAGGCCCACCTCTACCTAGAGTTTAGTTTAGGTTTCATGGACTAAAATGTAGATAAGGTCGAGTTTCACGTGAAGAAACTTTTGCAGGCACATTCTGTACTAAAGTGGCAGAAGAAAATAATGGAAAATATAACAGATATATGCGTTACTATTTCGATAGTAATCTCGGAATATTTGAAGGTTGAAAGTAAATTTGCAAATGACTATACCTAATATACATTTTGGGTCACACTTAACCACCAAGATTTCTTTTCTTGGCTCTCAAAATGTTTATCACACACTAGAAAATTATAATAATAATTTGCCATTACATAATTTAAGAATTCATGTAAACCGGACGCGTTTCATAGAAAAGAACAGCAATATTTACGTTGGAAATTTTCACGAGGTTGCATTAGTTGATAATCGAGGTAGGCAATGGAGCCGGCTTCCGGCCTGGTGAGGTTTCTCTAAGGAAATAACGTGTTTATTTTTGATAAAGGGACCGGCGAATTTATGGTGTTGGCTTTACTTCCCATACCTCCAACCTTATCACTTATACATTTTATTCGAAACCTAATTATTTTATAGCTTGCAGCGAGCCGAGTGAGCGATCCTTTATATTTATTAATGTGGCCCTTAGGGCGTGCCATTAAATTTAAATAGTCCTCTCAGATTTTCCCAAAGAATTTCTATTAAAGCCTGGAAACATCATTACTCACATAACTCTTGGTGTTTCATGCACTTGGGACGCCATCGGACAATTTATATTCATTGCTTGGGTTGGGCAAAAATGTAGAATTATTGCCAGTCTCTCGTTTTGTACTGTGCATATACACTTAGGAGTTCCTTCCGGCATCAGCTTATACTGGGCTTAAGTCAGCTAATTGTTTATGTTCGAAGGGGAGAATAATTTACAAGCTAGCTAGCTGGCTTTGATAAGGGTAGCGATTAGGTAAAATGTTGAAATAGATGTTTTTTAAAGCTAGCCTATGTTTAGATTAAGTATCAGAGTAACTAGTTCTTGCGGTCGACTGTGAATTGGCACAATGTTTTATTGTTTAAAAATAGATCGATGAAAATTGGAGATACATAAGGAAAAAATTGGGTATCGATGAAATTTTACAAAGATATTCATTTTTATTTAATCTTTCAGTATTGGTCTGCCTCAGGATCGGTGGCATTTTTTTAGGTAGGGAAAGGAAGATAAATGTAAGTCTATGACATTTCAGTTTGAGATTTGTAATACCCATTTTCGATGTAAATACAGAGATATGGTGTTTTGAAATTACGTATTTTTTGCCTCTTTGAAACGATAAAACTTATTCGCCCTATTTTCGCTACTCACTCAAAAACAACACTCTCTATACAAAAATACAACTTTAGAGCAATAACCATTTTAGTGTAAGCCGAACTTGCCAAAAATGGTGAAATCTCTTAAAACACTGATATTTTCAAAAGTGCACCAAAATTTTATAATTTTTAATTGCTTAACTTTAGTAACCAAAAAAATTAGATAAGAAGATAAGAACAAACTGAACTTTACAATCTTGAAGAGCAAGATCAATGTTTACGTTCGAAGTCGAAGAGTTCGGGGCAGCGAGGGTTGTAATATATTTCCATAAGAAAGCTTCTCATACTATCATGGCGCCAGGGCCTCTCTATAATGAGCAATTATAAATATTTTCAGTGAATAGGTTTTGTGTAAAATAAAAATTTTTTTTACTCAAGATTAATTATATTATGTTTGGTTCACCAGTTGATAAATTCTTACGTTTTAAATGTTTTCTAATTATATACTAACATATTTTGTCACTTTTCATTTTTTGTTTTGACATATAGCCACACAGCTGCATTTGTACTCCTAATTTAAGCATATGTAATTTTGTATAAGTTTAATTTTGTTCTTCATATTACAGTGTTTGTGTTTACAATAGGTTTAAATACAGTAGCCTGGGCTAGACTTCGCCCTCTTAATATACATATATCATACGTATATCATGCACTGTACTAAAGTCTATTACTATTATTATTATCATTAGGCCTTCAGAAACAATGATTTGAGGTCGATCTTCGAGAAATTTTTCTCCATCAGACTTTATTGGATGTAATGATAAATTTAGGTGTAAATAACAAGAAAATTATAGTGTGTACGCACAGTTTTGGCTGGGAGACATATTTAAATGCACTTGTTTGCACAAAAGTGCATTTTCTGCTATTTTTAGGATTTTCCGATAGTTTTTCAAATATAATCATTTAAAAATAATTAATATTGACTATGAACTTTTTATTTTATTATCACATCTTTATTGTACATATAGAGTCATTTTTGACCCTCCAGATACAATTTTTAGCCCTTGATTGCACCCAAAATGCATGCATAAAAAACAATAAGTTTACTAATGCTTTAATATTAAATATATTTCGGAAAAAAATTATACTCCGGCGTTTTCATGGCCGCTGATTACGAATCTGACATGAAAATTGGAAGATTCAAAATGACTGACCGGAAATGACGCGAAATTTAAATTTAAAAAACCATAAAAATTCTCTGAGAATCTGAGAGTTTTCTATTATAAATTTTTATTTTTTTTACCCCCCCCCCCCCCTCACCCCTCTTTTCGCTCTCCCTCGTCTCCCCTTTACCGTGTCTCTCTTAGTCCTGAAGAAACAAATAAATGCATTATATTTATGCTTACCTTCTCTCGCAGTTGAGTAATTTTATGAAAAAATAAAGTAAAAATAATTTTTCATAAAATCACTTCAACTGCAAGAGAAAGTAAGCATAAATATAATGCATTTATTTGTTCCTTCGGGACTAAGAGAGACATGTTAAAAGGGAGAGCGAAAGAGGGGTGAGGGGGAGGGTCAAAAAAATTAAAATTTATAATAGGAAATTCTCAGATGCAATTTTTATGGTCTTTTTACGTGTTAAGTGAAAAGAAACGCGAAAAAAGCACTTTCTTATTTAAATTTCGCGCCATTTCTGGTCAGCAATTTTGAATTTTCCAATTTTTATGTCAGATTCATAATCAGCGACCATGAAAACGCCCGAATATAAATTTCTCCGAGGTATATTTAATATTAAAGCATTAGTAAAATTATTGTTATTTATGTATGCATAAAATGCACTTTTGGGTGCAATCAAGGGCTAAAAATTGCATCTGGAGGGTCAAAAATGACTCTATATGTACAATAAAGTTTGTGTGATAATAAAATAAAAAGTTTCCAGTCAATATTAATTATTTTTAGACGCTTTTATTTGAAAACCTATCGAAAAATCAGAAAAAATAGCAAAAAATGCACTTTTCGCATAAAAGTGCATTTAAATATGTCTTCCAGCCAAAACTGTACATACGCACCATGATTTTCTTGTTATTTACACCTAAATCTATCATTCTATCCAATAAAATCTGATGGAGAAAAATCTTGACAATCGACCTCAAATCATTATTACTGACGGTCTACATTATTAAGAAGCTTGAAGAACTACTTTTTTTCATTTTTTTAAAACTGCATATGCCACGAAATTCCTGATCGAAAAAGTAATAAAAAAGTTTCCGTCATTTTTTTTTCATTGAATATTAACCGAGATATAACAAATTATTTAACATTCAATTTTCATGAACGTGAGTTTTTTGGGAACTTTGATCATGTGGCTAATTTCTATCATAAAGACGTTAGATGTATTTAAAAGATTTTAACTTCACATATAACATTTTTCGCGTAAGGCGCTTTGTTTTTGAGTGAATTGAAAAAGAAATGTAGAATTTGATTCTTTAGAAAGAGTTGAAAAAGACGCTGTCAAAACGCTGTATCTTGGGCAATTTTTATCGAAACGAGGTTCATTTTCGAAAACGAACCTGCCAAGTCCTATATTAACGAAAATTTTATAAACTGTAAACGAGATCTCATTATTTTTCAGTAAAACGCTTATTTTTCAACAAATTAGCCAAAACGGATTGCTTCGCTTTCCACTTTTTTTTTTACTGTACTAATTAGGTACGTTTCGAAATTCACCATTGAACGAAGACTTATAGACGCAAATATCCGTCTTTTCTAATAATAATGCAAGGCATTACTTTACACTTTGAGGTTATGTCATGAAATTTCGTAGACCGTGAAGCTTGCTTCGAATAACTGAAACAAGTGCCGTTCCAACTATCAAAAATTAATCTAGAAAGCGACTAATATGACGTTGGTGCTATTTGAGAATTAAAAAGATTCGAATACATGAAATAAAAATCTCAAACACCGTAGAACCGAGTAAACTGAGTATGTATGATACATTCTTTCAATTGATTGAGCTAGATTATTCGCTCAGAAATAAATATCGACTTTACTCGCATATTAAGAACCTTCTTATTTCTTAGTAACTTGTGGGAAAACAACTACCGAACTGAAAATAGTAAACTTACGTATCATTGTAAAAAAATGAACGTAAGCTATCTTGACAAAGAAATCTTGTCCAGCACGATAAAAAATCGTAATTTGGCCACGAAAATAAAGTGACTCGTTACAACCACAAATGCTATTTAAAACCTCAAGTTCAGCCATGTGGAAACGCTTTGCCGTAACTAGATATAATTTCAATTCTAAGAAAAGTATCAAATTTGTAATAAATTAATTTAAAAATGCCTAATGGAATAAAACTTTCCGTTCTTTATAATACAATTTCATATAGGTATTCCATTTATTCCAAAGGGGTTAGAGACACGGAAGGATGTGTTCAAATTTCCTATTATTGCTGATAAATCACCTAAACCGTGATTTATCCGTTTGAAAAGTTTATAAACCTAGTTTACACCTGAGATTTCTGGCTACGTGCCTTTCGCCCGTTATAACGCATCAGTTTTCATGAACGAATTTATTTGTTTTTTAGTGTGCTTGCCACCGTTATATCTCCGAGTCTGTGATAGCAAGTTTTTGGATAAAGAGACTAGATTTATTTATATAGTTATTTTTGTTAGTGCTCCCTTGTGCCTTTTTTCAAACTATAGAACCAAAGATATTTTTAGTGTGATCAGATAAAAGAAGTATATACAAAATAGACTTGTGATAATTGAATAGTACAATTCTAAGGACCAAAATAGCCTTATTTATTCGATCTTCCGCGGTAATTTCTACACATATCCTCTCAGCACCAAAGTACCGACTGAAAGAACTTTATTTTTACCGATTTGTTTTTATTGTGATATGGACTAATTTGTGCAAAACGTCGCAAATCAACATGGTCGTCCTACAGGAGAGCGGGTCGCCGATACAGGCGCCGGCCGCCATTTTGGATCATTTCGATTACAGGCAGACGGCCACCTGCCTGAAGATGATCCCCAAAAGGTACATCAACGTTCATCAGTGGCTCGGACCGGTCTGCACCAAGGATCTGAAGGCACAAATAGTAAGTTATAGTTCTGCATTCATTATTGCACTTATTATAATTTATTTTGTTCAATTATTTGAAAAAACCTTTAATTTTTTATTTTTGAATACTTATTGTTCAATAAATCGAAAATGGTTACAAATAGCCATAGAGATGGATATTCAAGAAATGTTGGTTTTTCATTCTTACGTCATATGGTTGCAAAATATACAGGGTGTTCCATTTAATAAAATTGGAGAAATTCAATTATTAAAAAAGTTCTAAATTGTAAAATCATTTTTAGCCGCCCTGTATATTTTTAGGAAATCAAAATGGTTGAGAAACATCACACAGATGTCTCGTAACCGATATTTATAAAAAAAATTCTCAAAATCCATAATCGTAACTAGTGATTTTTTCAAAATGCTTCTACAGATGGCATTATTTCAACAACAACAAAAAAAAATCAAAGTCGGGGGCACTATTATTGACCCACCCTTTATTTATTTATTTATTTGAATACTACCACCCAACAGGTAACCATTTACAGGATGGGAACATTCAATGAAAACTATGTAAACATTACAATAAACAGGTATTACAATATAAAAACACAAACTACAATAATAAAAAAATGAAATAAAGTAACATAAAAAACACATTAAAACAGAACTACAGCAGACTAGTATAGAGAGCGAAACTTATAAATTATAAATCAAGTTGTTTAATTGAACGAATGCTACAGTTGAATATATCAAGCTGATCTTGCAGTAGATTATAATTTCTACACATAAAATATAGAGGGGAAAATTTTAATAAATTAGTTCGAGGTGTAGGAAGGTAAAATGTTTCACAATTCCGACTTGCTGTACGAGGTATATGAAAATTCAGTTGCTCCAAAATGAGAGGGCAATCAAACATGTTATGCATAATTTTGTAAAGAAAAATTATTGAATGTACTATTCTTCTATTTTCCAAATTAGACATGTGAAATCTTTCCAACATAACATTTTGCGGATATCCAATTGTTGGATAAATATTATCTTCAATAAAGCACAAATATTTAACAAAACGGCGCTGAATATTCTCAACACTATTTATGTAAATAGCATATCCTGGGGACCATATCAACGAGCAGTATTCCAATTTTGAGCGTACAAATGAATAGTATAGCAGTTTCATAATATCAGTATTACTGAACCCTTTGCAATTTCTAATTATAAAACCTAGACTCTTTAGAGCCGATGCGATGGTGAAATTAATATGTTCCTTAAAACTTAGGCACATCAAATATAACTCCAAGATCCTTTACTGTATCCGGTCTCTGCAAAATTTGATCGTGTATATGATAATCGTAATTGATAGGGTTACGCATTTTAGAGAAGGTAAATGAGTTACATTTAGATATGTTAAGAGGCAGATTATTAGATTGGCACCAGTCATTTACCAAGTTTAGGTTATTCTGAAGATTTTCACAATCTTGTTCGTTTTCTATTACACAATATATTTTCAAATCATCGGCATATAAGAGACTCTCTATATTAAGATTATCTACAATATCATTTATAAAAAACAACAAACATAAGCGGGCCCAGTACAGAACCCTGGGGTACACCGGAGGTGGCTAGGATGTCAAACGACTTGTAACCGCGGTATTCAACATACTGACGCCTATTCTCTAGATATGAAGAGAAGAATTCTAACTGCATCCCTGACCTGACAATCCAAACTTACCCAATTTTTCTAATAGAATACAGTGATCTAGGCGATCAAAGGCCTTGGAGAAATCGTAGATAATATCGACTTGTTGCCTGTTTGCATCCAATTCCTTAGAAATGAATTGAGTGATACATGCAAGGTTAGTTTCAGTAGATCTACCGGGGACAAATCCATGTTGGTTACAACTAATTTGGCCATGTACGTGACTGGATAATGACATATGCAAAGTGATCTCAAAGACTTTAGCGAAATTGCAGATAATTGTAATGGGTCTATAATTTTCGGCCATGCAGTTGTTGTCTTTTTTAAAAACGGGACATAAGCGCGAATATTTCCACACATCTGGAAATGTACGCGTTTTTAGTGATAAATTGAATATCGTTGTGAGAGGACTGGCGAAGATGGTTGCGCAGTCTTTGACGATAAATGCGGGAATGTTATTAGGTCCTTTAGTAAGCTTAGGCTTGATTTTCTGCTATGACTTAAATACTTCTGTTTCAGAAAAATAAGCTAGAGACAAATTGATGCTATTACTACTGGTGTTTTCGTAGGAGTGATATTTATCTTCATTGTTGTTAGGTTTTAAATATGAAGTTTGAAAAAAGGTAGCGAAGGCATTAACAATATCTTGGGGATTCGTACATTGAGTATCATTATATGTAATATTATCGGGAATGGAACTGCTACCTCTTTTACCGTTAATGTAAGACCAGAATTTTTGCGGATCGTTTTTTTATGTTTTCTTGTATTTTCAGTAGATAGTTTTCATGCGCTTGTCTTAACTCATCCTTTATCTTTTTTCTTATGTCACTAAACTCCCTGAAGATATTGGTGTTCTTTGTTTGTTTATATTTCTTCCAGAGAATACGTTTTTCTTTATGTCTCGTACTATGTTATTTGTATACCATGGTGGATATTTAGATTGTCTGGGAACATATTTGGGAACAGTTTTATCAAAAATTTCAGTCAATTTTGCGTAAAATTTAGAACATGATATGTTAACATCTTTTAGTTCATTTAAGAAGGACCAGTCTGTTTTGAATAAAATCTCGTACAGTTGAGGAAAATCTGCTTTTTTAAAATTGTAGCTTTCTATTGAGTTACATGGGAAATTTTCAGACTGAGAAGTATTTATTGTTATTGATATATCCAAAGGTGGATGGTGTAAATCTTCAGTCAGTAAACACTCTAGAGATCTCGTAACACGGCAGTCTTTGTTTGACAATACTAGATCTAGTGTAACATTATTGACATTTGTAACAGTGTTAAATTGCGTAATGTCAAGATATTGGGAAAACTGCCGCAGAGAGTTTGCACGTATGCTTGAAACAATGTTAGCGTTATTGTATTCTGGGATATTAAAGTCTGTTCCTATACGAATTTCTTATTTTTGGTCTAGGAATTCACTATAAGCCTTCTAATCAAGAAATAAATAATTTTTTAATTGTGTTTGAAGAAAGTCTGAGTATTATATTTCCAATTGTAGATGAAATTATATGCTGTGGTGATTTTAATATCAGTTTATTTGATTATGGTAGCAATAATGTGAACAATTTTTTTCTGTACTGGATTCATTTGGGCTTTATCAAGTTATTGATACTCCGACAAGAATTACTGATAGTATCTCCACTTTTTTAGATTTAGTCATTTGTCGCAAGGAAGTTGTACTAGAGAAAGGTGTTATTGACACAAATCATATATATGTGATCACCAATTAGTAAACTGTAAATTAAATTTAAATGAAAATGTGAGTGAGCCTAAAATGCATACATATGGTAATCTTAAGAATTTTAATGAGGACCATTTTCAAAGAGACTTATTTAACACTCCATTTTTCCAAATTTTTGATCAAGAAACTGTAGACGAAAAAGTTCATATTTTAGTAAACTGTTTAATTAATTTATTTGATAGGCATGCACACATGACTACATCTAGAATAACGCCAGAAGCTCATTGGCTCACAAACATTATTATAGAGATGATGTCCTTGCGGGATAAGGCCCTCTGAAGGTACAAAAAAAAATCAGTGGCGCATTTTCAGTTTTATAAAGAAATGAGAAATTATGTAAACAAGGTTATTCAACGAGAAAAACGGACATTTCTCACTTACCAATTTAATAATTGCCAGGCTTGTAACTTGTAATTCAGCGCTCGGCGGGGCACATGGTCCGGAGAGTAGCTGTTGGTTGCAGTGTGGTTACGTTCCTTATAGTAAAATAAGGATTTTATAGCGGAGTTTGCGACTAGAAATATTATGTTTTAAGTAAATGATTTGTTTGTATATGAAACCATATGCAGTATAAAAAGTAATGCAACGGGCTGTGATGAACTCAATATAAAATTTATTAAATTACGTTGCCCATTTATTATACCGTAAATTACGCATATAGTGAATTTCTGTTTTCAAGAAAATGTTTATCCTACACCATGAAAAATGCAGTAGTTGGAGTCTTGTCTAAAAAACCCTTCTGAATATAAGAATCTTAGAGCTATAAGTGTGTTGCTAACACTTTCAAAGATACTTGAACGAGCAATGGAAGTTCAATTGAGAAATCATTTAATGAAATTTGATTTGTTGCCATCAGTACAATCCAGTTTCAGAAAGAGTTATAGCTGCACAACAGCATTATTACAGGTGGTAGATGATATTATTGGGGCTACAGATCAAGGTGATTGTACAATTTTAGTTTTATTGGATTTCAGTCGCGCTTTTGACACAATCAATTATATACTACTCGCTATTCCTCAATGGATCTTTCTTAAAATTCGATTAACCTAGTAGAAAACTACCTTAATAGGCAACAAAAAGTCTGCATTGACGGGGTTAGCTCTTGTTATCTAACTCTTAATTCAGGTGTACCACAAGGATCAATTTTGGGCTCTTTTCAATATACACACTTGTTACTTAATACTTGTGTGTCAATCAATAGTGATCGTGAGTCATTTATTAGGTTAAGTGGAAGAGCAACTATTTTAGCGTTTTTTTTCACTAAATTAGTTGAACTTCGCCCTTTGCTTCCAATTATGTATACACTTAATTGTATTTTCTTTTTTCACTTAATTGGAAATAATAAAGACATTATTATTATTATTATTATTATTATAAATGCACTTATTATTTTTTTTTTTATACATTTATTTAACGTCGGCCTATTTCCGCTACTGAGGCCTAACACCGACGCCTGTAGACGAGCTACCCCCAACCAGGAATTTTGCCGAACCTCTTCCTTTAAGAAGAGTAGGGATCTTTTACTTGCCTAAGATTTAATAGACAAGGGACCGACGGCTTTACATCCTTTACATAAATGCACTTATTATTATTATTTTTATTATAAATGCACTATTTGCTTTCAAAATTTTATCATCGATTTTATAGATTTTTATCATTATATTTATTAGGACAATATTTTACAAATAATAATTTTTAATGAGTTATGGAAAATTATAAATTTGGTCAGGAAGAACGCTGAAGAATCAGTTAATTTTAAACAATAAATGTGGTGGCAACTTGTAGAATTAATGTTTGCAGCAATGACTTGTCGATTTTGTCTTGGAAGCATCTTTTTATTATCAAGAATAAATAGTCTAAGTAATTCGGAAGAGTCAGTGTATCTTTACTCTCAACGGTGTCGAATCAGTATTGCTAGCGATATATTTCTTGTACGGTGTTCAAAGAATCCAAATTGACGTTGAGGAATTCTATTATTTGGTAAAAAGTTTTTTCTTATAATTTGATCCAGTTTTGTCCAATACTGAGAGGAATGTATCAGGCAATAGTTAATTGTCTGTTTATGATAGGTGTTTGTTTTAGTTTAATAACAATTAAAATAATGTTTGGCACAATTTTTTTTAAGTACTAGAATGTTCATTTTTGGAATTAGCAGGAAAAGCATTGGACTTTTGGACAGCTGTATACTGTTCCAGAACAGTCAGTCCCAATTTCAAGCTGAAACATCCATTTCAAATTCACTAAGTAACGTAACTCAGCTCTAAATTGGCGTAGATCATCATTCTTAATGTAGGTTTTTTACGTACTTTTAAAATACATTTACAATTTGAAACTTAGTGAAAATTCGAGAGATACATGCATTTGTTTATAACTTCAAAATGTAAAATTTTAAACAAGTACAAAAAGTATTTTAAGGAAAACTATTTTTTGTTAACATTTTAAAATACATTGAAAGCCCACATTTTTAGCTCTGCCTTCTGCACTCCTACAACTCAATAAACAATTGAGATTTCAATGCTTTTATTGTTTTTAGCGGTCCAAATTAATATTTTGAATTATAACTTGGCAGAGCTGTTTAATTTAACAAGAGGCATCTTTGTGCCAAGTCCCATAAACATTTATGCAATATTAGTTGAGATATTTTAAATTATTAAAAAGTCGTTTTCTTTGTCTTCATTTTCAGTTATCAAGTGATCCGAAACTATTTTTTAAAGGCATTTAATTGGGAACTATGTTGTAAAGAATAATTGCAAGTAAAGCAAGGCGTACAATCATACAAAGTGCGCACGCCTTGCTGTTCTTGCAGTTATTTTTTACTTTTTAGTACGACTTCAGGAAAAGCAAGTTTAAAAAAAAATTTCCATCCTCCACTGACTAGCCTATCAGAACTAGTAATTTTTAAATGAAGACGCATTTAATATAAAGGATTTTTTAAATTTAATGTGAGAGACGCTAACAACATGACATTATTATTCTCAGTTGGCGCTATTTCTTCGCATGTTTTATAATCTTACAGTGCTAATAGAATACTAAAGAAACATAAGTGGAAAAGTTAGGACTTTTCCACTTACTATAATTGAGATTACAAAGAATTTACATACACAGCGGCAAGAAATTGGTACGTAAATTTCGTTTTTTCACTTTCTTTGTCGCAGCATGTGAGGTAAGCAATAAAAAACAAACAGATTGCGAGAACATGTGCCTTGATACTTCAGAAATGCCCAGCAGCTTCACAGGCCTGCAAAATTATGTGTAATTTTGTGAAATCGATGTTTTGAAACAGCAATAGGATATCCTTAGTGTGTGATTGTATAATGAACCTTGCCATTTTCGTCTGAGGAAAGTAAAAGCCAATAAAATTGATTTGTATATATATATTTATATACACATACATATTCATCGTGTAGGTTCGATTTGTGCTATCTTTCACATATTTTTGCAGGTATGGATATATTAAATATAGGAAAGGTCAAGGATGTATTTCATGAAAACCAGTAGATGAATAAACAATACCAGTCGAGCATGTAGCAAAAGTAGTAGATTATCTCATTTTTCAGCCTGGGAGATATGTATATTTTTTGAATTTACAAAGATATGCTTAACCTTTTTGCCACGCCAAAGGTCACTGTTGCCTCATTCGATCGACATTTCAGCCTTCGCGTCGGTCGCATGGTGGATGGTATTTCAGCCCTTATATATGTGAATGCCTTTTCTGCAGAGTAATTGGCCCGCTCATTGTTTTATTATCGCCGAGGGTGTCCCGAGGGAATTCATTATATGCGGCGTCGTCTTGGATCAGGAGAAATGTTAGAATATTATTTGACCTAATTTTGCGAACATTTTTGTTTGCGCGCGGATGGATTGTTATGTCCAATATCAACCGGTATGAATGAAGCCATAAGAATATTTTATTCCCTTTCGTGGAAGGAGTTACGTTTCTAGTGGGTAGATAAAACCATAAAGTACTGTCTTGAAATTTGTGTGATCATTCCATAGTTATTGTTTATAAATGTAATTGGTTGCGGTAAAAACGAGAGCAAATTTGTAAACATACGACTTTGAATATCTAAATTTTCAAGATAATTTATACCAATTTTTTTAAATTTTACATGGAAAATATTAGATACTACACATTTAGATATTGAGGAACATTTTCTAGAAAACTTATGGATATCCCTGAAAGTCTCAGGTAAGAAAAATTGTTTAAGTACTCTATATAAAACACTGGACGCTAATTATTGTAAAAATTGTTTAGATTAGAAAATATTTTTCATTAACCTTATCCCTGAGTTTGATCTGGTCGTTTCGCAACCTACACGTACAACACAGAGATCTAATAAAATTATAAATATTATAGTTATATCTAGTAATGAGCTTACTGGTGATACTAACGTTATTGGTTGGCATGGATAATATTTCAGACCATGCTCTTGTTACTTGCCCTCTTAAAATTGCTAAAGAGAACCAAAAACAATTTTTTCACACCTATAAGAGGGTTTTCTAACTTTAATTACGACTCTTTTTTTGGTAGATTTAAGATCGATTAACAGGAATTATATATATTTTCTTCATAATGTTAATGAAATTATTGAGTTTTGGAACTGTAATAAAATTTTTTATATGATTTGCATGCTCCGTATAGAACAATTAGGATGACAAAACCTCCAGCTCCTTGAACTTAATGATAAAACTGAAAGAAAAGCTCTTGTCAATTATAAAAAACTAAAAACAGTAAATTCTTTTTAAAATTTTGTAAACTATTCAATAAAAATGGAGAAGAGAACCTTATTTACAGCACAAATTTCCAACAAATCCTAAAGATTTCTGGAAATCTGTAAAATATTTAAATCTTAATAATTTTTTTGCCTTATTTCGACTGACATATTTATACCAACAGGTTTTAATGATTTCTTTATAAATTAAATACAATGAAATGATGTGGACGATATGGCTAAGTTCTCGTTTATGAGCAAGTTTAACCTGAAGAAGTTGAAAGGGCTTTTCGTTCTATAAAATCTGATGCCAAGGGATCTGATGATATTGATCGTAGAATGTTCGCGAAGTTTTAACTTTTATAATTAATAAAAGTCTCGTTACCTCTGTTTTTTCTAATGTGTGGAAATTACAAACAGTCTGCCAATTCCCAAAATCAGTAATCCAATGGCTTTAAACTTATTTCAGAGCTATTAACATTCTGCCTGCAGTATCCACATTTAAAAAAAAATAGCAGCGGAGCAGATTCATAAGTTTTTAGCAACAAAAAAATTGAGAGATCTTTAAGGCTTCTGATTCTAGCCTAAATAAAGAAATCTCCTCCAATTCCAGAAGCCAGAGGCTTGTGCGGAAGCGGGTTACACATTGAAAAAACGCGGACATACAACCATTTCCACCAACGACTACTACTAAAAATCTTGTACTCGTCTTAGATATCAACTTGAGATTTTCTAAACATGTCTGCTATATCATACAGATGTCCTATATACACTTAAGTTACTCTCTACATGAACAGAGGCTTTCTGAGTGTGGACGTGAAACTAAAACTATGCGAGTTCTTAATTTCATCATATATTAATTATTGTGACGTGGTTTACTGGTCTGCCTTAACTACGGAAGATAAGATTAGCTTACAGGGAATACAACGCCTGTGTAAGGTTCTTCTATAATCTCCGTAAGTTTGATCACATATCTAACAAATTTCAAAAATCTAAATGGTTAAGTTTAAATAGAAGATATGAAGTACATACGGCATGTCTTAATATATAATAAACTGTTGTACCAGAGATTTTGAAAATAACCAAAAAAGGTCAAACAATTCACGTAGACAAAGAAAAATAAAAAAGCCATATAATTTTTGCATAATACCAAAATCAAACAAAGCAAAATATATTCCACAAGATCCACCATATCTAAAATGCAAACAAACGAACCATAAATTAAACTCAATAAAAACAAAAAATTCACCAAACATTCACCAAAAAAACTAGCAAAATTACTAATCTACTAAAAACCCAAATAGACCAAAAGCGACTGACTTTTTGAAGAGTTGTTAGGCCCTAGACCTGTTTAATGAGACAACCCTACACTGGGTTCGGATCTCAAAGGAGGAGACGTTTTCTTGTGAGATGTGTGTATTTTGCCTTAGAAAACATTATTAGTGTATGAGAATCACTTACAAAACATTAAAAATCTTTTTTGGGTTATCAAATTCACTCGTACGTCACTATCTAGTCTAAAATAAAAAATAGGTTGTTTTTGTCACTCCTTTTCAGAAATAGCAATTGAATTGAATGTAGTTCCTGTCGCAATAGATACTTCATTATTTAAATATTTAAAAAGTGCTTAGCGCTTGTGAATTTAAGGCACTTACTAGAGAGCTAAGTAATCGCGAGCGCGCCCTTTAAGATTGACAGTGCCTAGTGTTCGATAAATAAAAGCACTTAAGTTATCCCTGACGTCACTTGTTAGTACATTTAAATTGTAAATTATTTTCTTACCCATAATTGTAGCAAAGAAAATGCTGTGAAATATATGTTTCAGTCGTCTATCCTCCTGTGATTGTCTTTATAGCCAGGTTTTTAGACATTGTATAAGTGGTTCTGCCTACACCGTCAACTTAGGATTATTCCATGTACGATTCACATCTATAACGAATCGTTGCCCATGTCCTAGATGTACTCTGCGCCAATAAGTTCAGATATAAGTCAAGTGGACCCATAGCTTTAATATTTGATAACTAATTGAAGACGCACGCGATAACGAGATCGATTGGCGTCAATAAAGAGCACAAACATACATCAATTGGTGCGACAATGGTTGTCAATTAACTGTCGGGTGTTTTATGCGTCCCTCATGTATCTAAATCGAGCCAATGGCAAACATAATTTAAGTTTTATTGAATAGTTAACTACACAAAATGAACGAGGTAACGACCAAAGCCACAACTAATTAATACCAAAGCCCTAAACCTATAAAACGTGTCTTTTAAGGGAATTGAATTGGAGTAAAGCTGCTCTCTGGTTTATAACTGTAATTATAGATACGAATGTATCTATAATTACAGAACTAGGACCGAGAGAACTATCTACGAAGGTCCCCAAACGAGGAATTAATTAGAAAAAAGCTGTATACGTCTTTTTTCTAAGGTGGTAGCTTTAGAGGTATATATATGATATATAATCTGAGTTTTCGGAAGTAGAAACTATCCCTCTTGTAATTTTTCACGTTATAGGCCATACTGTGAACGATCCGTGCTTTAGTGTGTGAAGGACATTTTGTTACTTTTCCTAAATTGGCTAGTAGGACGTTCACCTGAAGGGTTCGATGTGACTTATTCAGACGTAAAAATTTATACTTACTTTCGATATTTGCTTAACTGCTTTCACCAAATGGTATTAATTAGACGTCGCTGCACTGCCTTAAAGCTAACACTTAATTTTTTTTAGCACTTCCTAATTAACCCGAAAGGGAACTTTTGTTAAGGTTAACAAAAGTATAAGTTTAATAAGAGTGTCGGTCCGTACCACACATGGTAAGGATTAGGACGACTCGGACAATGCAGTCTCCAACTATCCATCCAATGATTTACTTTAAGCAATCGACTGACTCCAAAAAGATTCATCTAATCTAATGTTTACGACTTTGTAGGGCTTTTTTAGCTTGCCTGTCTTTATTCGTATTTGGTAAATATCATATAAAATTTTAGGTACTCGTTATAGAGTTCAAAGATGCTCGAGTCGCAGCGGATTAGAATATTATATTCATACGTTCAGGCAAGGTGGTCCCATGCACTATGTACATAGTACATAGATTCGGAGTCACTGAATAATCACATGTAAGCAAATACGACGGAAAACATATAAGTTTGCCGCCAAAGACGACTGCTAACTTTGGAAAATGACGATCGAAAAATTTGCCGCCCGCGAAAAACACGTAACTTTGAACTCGTCGTCATATTCTATACCATGCATGAGAAACAGTACTACACAATGTCATTTCGTAGTAAATAGTTATTTATGTAACAAGTGTGTGAAGTGGCACTTTTTTCACGATTCCCCCAAAGTGAGTACTTTATGCACGGTAGTGGGAAATTTTTTTTTTTTTCTGCGATTTCAAAAAACTTTCATAGTACCTCCACAAAATATCTTCCGACGGCATTTTTACGTGTCGCACGCGGTCCATACAAAAATATTTCGAATTTCGTTACAGTTTCTAAAAATTTCTTTCGAAGGAGATTCTTGTTGACTTCAAGCATGATGACTTGGATGTTCTTTGACAGTACCACCACCATTCATATTATTATTATTAGCATTATTAGGCTGGGTACACAATAGGCGTTGTGCAGCGCGTTAAAATTCACACCGCATTAGCTAGTGAACGAATTTTGCTGAATCAAAAATTCATACAGTTTGATTCAGTATGGAAGACGCTCAAGTTGTTGTTTGTCTATGTATGAGTTAAATTGCTAAGAAGAGAAAGAGTTAAAAATCGTAAATGAGCTGCGAACACTGTTATTTTTTGTTCCGACTTTAATTTAGAGTTGAAATATTTGATTAAAATCATCCAGATCTACATCCAAGTTTCATTTGTCTTGTTCCTGTACACTTCAATTGAAACATTCCAATGAACTGGGTATTTTTGCACATCACCAATTAAAATATCCACGTGTATGATCACATCAGTTGTTTGATTTACTAAACAGGTCTACGCATGTCGTAATCCCCGCTCGTGTGTATTGACTGACATTTGCTAATGTAATTCAACAACGTACAATAAAGACAGTTGTCAACGTGCGTTAACTTTGCAACTAGACACTCGTGTATACGTCACGTGATTCAACAACGGACGTCGCAGCGCATAATTTGCCGCGCGTTTGATTCAACGTCCGTGTGTACCTTGCCTTAGTCTAGACGGTCAAGAGGTTGGCCTCAAAAAGTCCGAAGGATTTTATAATCGTTTTCAATGAATTTCCTTCGATAGAATCGATTGATGTCCTAAATCTCAAATGTGGTCGATCCAATTTCAAGTTATGGACGAGAAACTGCCACAGTAATTTTATCGTATATTGGTCCATCGATTGAATCCAGGTCCCAGAACATCTGTATACGTCCGGTACAACTTGGACAAACTCTTCCATTTAAGAATAAATATATTTTGATGTTGACTCTGTCCCTCACAGCCACTCCCTAAGTTTTTTAAGAGGGATGAGTATTTAAATCTTTAAACAACGGCCCTTACAACATCCCTTCCTGAATTTTCTAGAAGTTGCTAAGCATGCCATCTTATACCTGTACTAAGGAAGTATCCATGAGATCAAAATCATTGGAACCGTTTTAGAAGAAAAGTTTTTAAACCTTTTTTAATCTTACCCCCACAGCCTCCATTCCTGCATATTTTGGGGGATGTCATCTCACTACATACATAGTACTAAGAAGTATCAATGTGCTCTATTTGATCAAAAACTTTGGAATCGTTTTTGAGGATTATTGAATTTTTAAATCGCATTCGCTGTAATATCTCTTCCTAAGTTTTCTAGATGCAACTAGTCTAGTCATCTTATGCTGATTCTAACATAGTGTCCATGTGTCAACTCTAATCAAAATCGTAAAAACCGTTTCAGAGAAAAAATATTTTAATTCTGTTAACCTTACAACAACAGATTATAGTATAAGAGAGAGATACGTCGCCGTCGCAGCGTTTTAGCAGAAACATGCCTGGACTTATGCTTGTTATAGCGATAAAAAATTTCAATGCCTCTTAATCATCTCTAAGACCACATGCGTCGTGAATACCATATGCGATGAGCTTATTGCTTATTTTTATTTTTTTTATGTATGTCCGCAAATAAACTATGGCGCAGGAAGACCGGGTTTGGCTTTCGGCTGACTTTCCAATATATTTATCGTACCAGGAAAACAATGAATGCCACTTCCTGGCTGATTAAGCTATTTGCTAATGCATATTTTAAAATTATCGCGGTTTCAGCATTTAATATAATAAGCAAATAAAAATATCTAAATAAAATAATGGTGTGGCTCAGTTGAAACTACTATTACAATAATTTTTGATTAAAAACTATTTGATACGCAAGGAGTTTTCGTGAGGCGACCGATTCCTAGATGGGGTAGGACAGTCTCGTCCTTATAAATGAAAAATGGACAGTTATTATTCAGATTTTCTGTAATTATTACGTTTTTAGAGTTCCGTATCCGAATGGATCGCAAATCGAAATCTGTCGAATCGATTTTTTGCTGAAATAAAAAGGAGTGAGTTGAGTTTAAACTTTTAAACTCCCTCGAACATCTTATCTATTAGACAGCATGGAATTACTAAATTGTAAGATGATTTAAATTGTAATACTAAGATCTAAATAATTCGTCAGTTTTTTCGTGATATTCCTTGAATATCTTCTAAACCGTCTCAAGTCTATACATTAGACTTGAGGAAGATGTTTCAACTGGTTTAGAAGATACGTAAGGGATATCACTTTAGTTACATTTTAACCTCGATATCTCAGTAATGGTGGCATAGTGATTAAGAGTTTAAGTTGCCATAATTTTACGGGTAGGATCTGCAAATTTTTGTTGCGTTTGCAGTTTTGATTGAAGCAAAGAACATGTTGACAAACCTAGTGGAATAATTTGCTATTTATATGTATGGTGGTTTTTGTATTGGGGAGAAATCGTGCTAAAAACTCAATGTAAGCGTACTAATATTTGCGCAGAAATATGATTGTTCTAGTTATTGCAAACCTCAAAACATTACAAATTAACAAAAGTGTCGGTCCATACCACACATGGTGAGGGTTAGGACGACGCAGACAATGCGGTCTCCACAATTCAGTGTTTGCTTTAAGCAATTGATGGACACCAAAAAGATTCAACTAAAAAAGTTAATGTTTACGACATTGTGGGCTTTTAGCTTGCTTGTCTTTATATCTATTTGTTAAATATCGTAAATAATTTCGGGCAGTCGTTATAGAGTTTGAAAATGTGTAATCGCTTCTGATGACAATATTTTATACGTTCAAACAAGGCGGTCCCATGCACTATGTACATGAGCGACATGGATTTCGAAAAATCTCCCTTCAGAAACTTTATAGAGAAACTCTTATTAACTCGTCCTCGTACTCCATACCATGCATGAGAAGCAATACTACACAACACAACGTCGGTTCGCAATAAAGAATTTTATTTGGAAGTACAACGTTTTCTAGGTAGTTGCGAAATTTACGCCCCGTGCGACGTACTTTGTTATAGTTCCACAAATTGCTCTCCGTGGGACGTTTTTATTGCAGTTGAAACAATTACGCCCGTGGAACGGATTTTTATGATAGTTTTGAAAAATGAAATTTTTGTTATAGTCCCGAATAATAACTTTCTATGTTGCAATTTCGAAAAACTTCCGCACTACTTCCAAAAATATAATCTTCCGACGGCATTTTTACATGTCGCACGCGGTTCATGCAAAATATCACTAATTTCGTTACAGTTTCCAACAATTCCTTTCGAAGGAGATTTTTGCTGACTTCATGTGCGATGACTTTGGATACGATTTGGTAGATTCTTTGACAAAAACATGTATCACATAGACACCAAAAAATCCGTTTAAAAATTCGATATCAGATTTCAATTCGAATTTAACAAGAAATATGATCGCTCCCGCCCCGGGCCATGGCCCCTAATTCTCCACCCTTCCTACACATATGGACAAATAGCCGGCAAAAAACTAGTGCGAGAAATGTTTGCAACGGTACCACGGACTATAATGTGGTACCTACCCATACTTATTATCGTAGGTTGATGACAGAACGGATTCAAATAAGATTTAAAAAATATTTGGCAATAAAACAGATTGTATTTAAGTGAAAAAGGGAGAGTTTTAACTACTTAACTAATAGATTTACTATTACTAAGAAAAATTTGGGCGTTATTAATATTTCTGGATAAGCTATTGCCTAATATGATTGATTGTGCAGATTTACTTTGTGATATTAATTTTACTGCAAGTAGAATTATTAATACGAGGCATATATATAATAGAATTTTTAGATACGCTATAGAAGTTAACTTCGACAGGTTTTGTGTCAAAATTTAAATAATTTGTGGGACTGTATAATTTTATATTCAAATGTTTTCTTTTTTTGTGTTGTTACGGATATGTTATCGCCTTTTAAATGGACCTTGACCATTATTTATTTATTTAATACTATTCTAACCAGTAAACAAAATAGTATGTAGTTAAAAAAACAAATCTTTTTAATTATTGGTATACAGTATTAGAAATATGTTTAATTCTAATGTACCAAATAATTAAATTTTGAGACAGATCAATATGGCTGGGAAAATTTCATCACTAGGTATGTTAAAGTTAACCAGGTTTGTATCTAAGTTGTTTAGGGGGTTAAGTTGTCACAGTTTTAGGTGTAAGATCTGTAAATTTTGGTATTCACATTTTTTACGGACACGTGTTGATTGGAGCTATTGATAAGTTTTTTCTATTGCACGTTGACAAACCTAGTTTAATAATTGACTATTATTATGTATAATGGTTTTTGTATCGCGGAGAAATCGCGCTAAAAACTCAATGTAAACGTGTTAATATTGCCGCAGAAATATGGTCGTCCTAGTTATTGCAAACCTCAAAACATTATTTTTGTTGAAATACCTAAAGTAAACAGGATATTGTCAACCAACTCAAATATTATTCTAAGGCGAAACGCTTCTGGGAACTCGTTGGAAAATCTCCATATTATCCGCTCTGACAATCTTGTATTGTCTGCTATAAATTAAGTTCCAATAAAAATTGCGGTTGTTAACTGGAAAGCCCGATATGAATAAACATTTGGCAGCCCTTTATCTGAGATTTAAAAGTGCGATATGAGGCCCAGCGCTCCCCCATAACGCATACAAATGAGGACAGAAAACCACATATTGTAACTGTTGTGGATAAAATACTGATTTTAAATACAGTAGATTTTAGGTTTTAAAATATTTATAATACAGTGCAACCATAGTAGTACCTTAGCAATAAAGGAAATAATACTGAAATAAAAAACTTCTTTTTATTTTATTTAATAAAAACAAAAAAATTACCTGACAAGTAGTGATCGAAATTATTGCCATTTTCGTTTGTACATAAGGAGAATCTATTCAATAGCTCAACTCCACGAACTTTAAGTAGTGTATTCCTGTTGATGGCTCCAACACTTGCATACATTTTATTGTAAATGTCAGCCATATCTATGATTGGTTCTTTATAAACCTCACTTTTCAGATAATCCCACACATAGAAATATAATGGGGTAATATTAAAAGATCTAGCTGGCCACCTGAGTACCTCATTTGTACCAATCCATCTTCCTGGATATGTTTGGTTTAAATAATTTATCACAATATTGCTATTATGTGGGCCAGAGCCATCTTGGTGAAACCACATAGTATCTAATTGAACTGGTAAATTATTCAATAGCACAGGTAAATCATTTTGTAAGAAATATAAATAACGTTCACCATTTCAATTCTCATGATAAAGATATGGACCAACAATGTAACCATGTCACACCCAAGCATTTACTCCAAATCTTGTCTGGAATCCGGCCTGTCTCATCCATTTAGGATTTTCTTTAGTCCAGCATCGACAGTTGTGTCTGGTTATTACTCCGTTGTTGTGGTCTAGATTCGTCATTCCACATAATTTGATTTAGCAAATTATGATTTTCCTCTAAGATAATGGAAAAGTCTGTCGAAAAATCCAGTTTGCGCTGATTATCTCCCGGTATCAAGTGGTGCACCAAATGAATTTTACACGAAGTTGCAGAAATATTAGTTTGCTCATTTAACTTACGTAATGACGTGTGGGGGATTATTTTCTGTTGTTACCAACACTGACGCTGTAATTTCATCTGTTGTAGCTATCTTTCTTCTACGCGTTTTTGTTTTTTTAAAACTTCATCTTCATCTAAATTAGCACATAACTTACAAAAGTTTTTCGATCAGGTCTTGGTCTCTCAGGAAAACGTCTTCCATATAAAACCACAGCTGCAGAATAATTTTTACGGCATTCTCCATAAATTAAAACCATATTTAATTTATCCCGGTTGGTATGAATTCTCATGTTTTATAACACTTTAACAAAATACAAGAATTAAATACACATCATTTGAGAATCAATAATAAAAGAATACAATCGATAAAATTATTGTAAATCTCTGTGTAAGTTAGACAACAACACAACAGGAGGTCCTGGGAGGTACCTCAGGTTAGCATGATTTGAAAAATTTAATGCAAACCGTATTGTAACTAAATCAATGCTTGACAAACGAATCACTGGAAACATTTTCATTTATTCATCATTTCAATTCTAAGTCAGCTTGGATACTTAACAAGAGCTCGAGGTGGAATTCATTTACATCAAGCGAATTTTCATTCAAAGCGAATGCGGCATTGCGAGGGTTCGTGCCCTCTTCGGCTGATCACTATCGCCTCTTTGTAATGAGCTAGTAAACGCCGGTTTACAACAAATGAATTAATATTAATCTAGATCGTTGCCTTCGATTTTACGGTCATAATGTGTCGCATAATAAAACATATTTCGCAAAAGGTGTTTGGTTCTTGTATCGTTCGATCTACGCCGTGTATATAGATGTAGTTTAATAACAAAAGATAATGTTTGAACACTTGCCCGGTAAACCGTAAAAGTTATTAATTTTTTGTGGGTACACTAGTTGTCATGTTTATATACAAAAACTGTATCAGAATGTTGTAAATCTGAAAGTAAATATATTTTCATTTTATTTTGCTGAATGATGTAATATATAAAGTTTAGCCTTTGTTTGATATTTATGTAGGTATTTACTGAAAGGTTGTGATTTATGATTTCATGAGAATGGAAAACTTTGTTAGGGCCGCTAAGAAAGTGTATTACATCAACAATAAGTCGAAATTTATACTCAAACGGAAACGAGTTTTTTTCCAATGTTACACAAAATGTTGTTAGTTATTTCCGTACAAGTCGATTGTTCGCAAATGTTCTGGTTTACGATTGAAATACGGTAAAGTGCAGCTTTCTCCACTGTCTCCCAAACTTGCACCTACGTGCACAGCTTTTCCTTGTTAACAGTATGATAATGGCTCAGAGTAGCTTCAGTGAAGGCGGTAATTTACCAACAGTCGAAATGTTTTAGCTGCCATTCTCCTGGGAATGGACAGATACAACGCTTGTATATTTTTATGAAAACTGAAATTTAATCTGGAAAATATATTACCACAGAGAATTAAAAATTGAACATATTTCAGCGAATATATGTAATAAGTCTAGAATGCGGTACGGAAAATGAATCCCAGGTTAAAAACAATTACTACGGGGCTATATTGGTAGGCGAGGTTGTTCGACTAATAAGTAAATTGAAATTACTTTCTGTCGAAAGTTGATTTGTTTTCAAGGAAATTAAATAACGAACAATTTATTTTTACAGCAGCATTGTACATCTAGGCTTTAAATAATAAAAATTTACTGAACGGCTCTAATAGGTCTGCCCACAAAACAATTAATATGCATTACAAGTAGTGAAAAATAAAGTTTTTTTACCTAATAATAACAATATTAGAATTGTGGTTGAAAAAACGCAAACAACATCCATAACTCACCGAAATTGTCCCTGTTAGTACTGGAAATCGAACCTAGTAGAATCTGACTAAGTGTGTTCGCACTCTAGCCGACTGAGCCACCGTCCGAGTTTGCCATGATGAAGTGTCGTGTTTGTGGAGTGCATTTAAGTGGTTAAAAAATATGACCTACATCAATGTCATTTGATCATGTGTTATTAAGAAAATTTAATTAGGAATGGTGACCTAAACTAACGAAATAGGTACTATAATATCCCAAAGAGGCACAGCTTCATAGCAGCTTACGTTGTAAATGGAAAAGCAGCTAGAACTGAACGTTATGACAGTGGTCAATTGATACATGAAGTCTTCTATTGTTTTGACCATATCATTTATTTTGTGGTTATAGCTAGCTAAATTGGATAAATTTATCACTGTGCGTGCTTCATAACTCTTATCTTGACTTGAGTTGTCTTCGAGTCTGTGTGTAATAAGACTAAATAAGTCTATGGCTAATACAAACAGTGGTCACAATGTTTCAGTAGCATCGTGTCTGTTTGAATTCCTCCAGTACATATTTATTACACGTATTATATAAAATTTGGCTATTAATATTCCTTTTGTTCTCATCATTTACATCATTTTTCACGTTTCCTAAGTCATGTTACTTTCCGTTACATGTCCACTTCTGAATCCATTTGTTTCAAGGATTCATTTTTGTTCATTCACTGGAGACTAATGGTTTCTACTTTCTATTTTTTTGTCGCGCGCGTCCGAAAGAAAAATTATATAACATTTGTCTCTCATTCTCCATGCGATCGGAATTGGTACTCCACGAGTAGATGAATGGATTGTTAGAATGTGCCTCAGTTTGAGTTCTCAGGTTATGAAATAATTTAGAATAAAATATGTTTGAAATCCTATAATTTTGCCTTAAATTACCATTTTATAACCGTGTATACATTCGGTAAAATTTAATAATATATTACACAGCAAAAAACTCATATATTCAACTGTTCTTCACCACTCAGCCGGGGATATAGTATTAAAATGTCTAAATTCTTGAGGTGTTTCACGAGAGTATTTTTCATAAAAGCAACATTCACACCGACTTACGACCAACACATACATTAAATTAAACAGGAATTAAATACGCACTTAAGATGGGTTTTGCTGTCACCTTAAATTTGAGTTACCGTCTTTAATGTGGCGTATATAATTTGCGTACAAACTTTCGAGCCGTATGGTCTACGTTAATGTGTAGGTAGTTGCGGTGTTAGACTGAAAATGGAACAGTACTGTATTTTATTTTGTTTAAAAATTTGTCAACGGTATCATAATTTTTGTATACCCGACGAACGGACGATAGCACATCACTTTTAGAAATAAATGTTATTATAATTTTAAATCTTGCTATCCGTTGATAGTTCTCATTAGATGTGACAGATCTTTAGAAACCTGTAACCTGTATATGACTAGATTTCGAGTTTTTGTGATATAATGCACGTTAAAAACCCTGCATCACGATTGCGAAGTCTAAAGATCATTTTTCTACTTGGTAGCCGAATTAGCCATTAAATGATTTATAGAAAGAAAATATTTAACAAATGATACACAAACTACTTATATTTGACAAGCTCAATAAACGTAGTTTATGTGTAATACAATTTGGTTATGTAATTTATTTTGAATACAGCAAGTCATTATTATACTACAATAAAGTGGATAGTAGATTATTTATCCGCTCTAGCAAAAGGAATGAAAATATTAAATAATCTATTATACTATAATGTATACGTGTAAACGCTATGAATTTAACTTTAATTATGAATATTGCAAAATTAGATAAAATATACTCGTAATTTTTCATGTTTGACGTTTATTAAAATGTTTTCTTATCAGGATTCGCTGTATTTTTTATTTAAATATGTGACAGATATAGGAAAATATCGACATAACAATGCAATAATGTCAGGACCCTGGTGGGGATAATGGTATTCTCGCAGAAACGAGGTTATTTTAGGGAGATACAGACTAACATATAAACTATAGTGTGCACTAGAACAACTGCTCTAAATATCTGTTTTTTCTCATTTCTATAAACAAAAAATCGCAAATCACGCCATCGAAATATTGTAATGTGTGCATGTTTATTATTATAGCATATTTCATCTACAAGATATAAGTAATTTATAAAGGTCTTTTAATCGCCTTCTAGGATACCCGAATAACCCTCTTAAGTCAAGGAGATCTAAATTTGTTTGAGTAAAGGAGACGGGACCGTACAGTTTAAAGAGGGATCCGAGCCACTTCTTGAGAATAATTAGATTAATTACTTCGCAGTAGGTGAAGCTCGAACCCACTTCACTAGGTATGCTCAGAGAGAAATCTAGCCGCCGTAACCCCCTAAAGTATTGCGTATTTAACACATCGCATTAAAATTATTAAAAGGAAATATTTAGGATTGCATTTCCATGATTTGGATTATTTCGCTGCTGAGATGTCCATATATAAGTCTTCAGTAGTAAATTATATATCGTGAGTCACAACATTGATTTATGAGAAAAAAGTCTATGTCTAATTTACGTCTTATAATCGGTGCATCTCTAATACCTTGAATTGTCAGGGGTAAGTTAATGTAGTATATAAAGACCTCATGAAGGCTTTTGCTGACATTATTTATTTATTTGTAATAAATCGATTGCAGTTTATAGCTTACAATGGACACAAGTGATTTATATTTCGTCTATTTGGGGTACACAAGGGTCAATTTTCGGGCCGATACTTTTTTTAGCTTGTTATCAAAGTCAGATTGTTATCAGGCACTATAACTTGAGCTTACCATAGCAATGGATTGGCATAGTGCTGATAATTGTTATAAAACCGAGTATTAGACATTTCCAAATGCAAGGTAATTTATTTACGTAAAGGAAGCCCATATCAGTACGCCCATGGGGTAAATATCGGTGAACTTGCAAAAATGTGATTCAATTCATTAAATTCAGGGACTTGGAAACTATTTTCAACACTGGCCTATTCTTTATTAAACATATTGCGACATTAGCGATAAATTCAGTTAAAACTTTAGGCTTCATAATTCGGAATTATATCATTTTCCAGTGGATTTGGATTAGAAGACAATATCATTCGTTGTTCGATCAAAGTTAGAGTACTGTTCACCAATATTTTGCCATGTATATAATTCTTACGCAATTCCATTGGGATCTGTACAAAGAAAATTTTGAATTATTTAAAAAAAAATTGATTTACTATTACTGTATTATTATTGATGTTTAATTTACCTTTACTACCTTGCATCCAGAACTGAATTATGGGTGTTTGTTACGTTCTTTTAATTCTTCCTCGAGTTTTGTTTGGCAACACCCACCGGAATGTTTGACCTAATTTACTCTATTTTCGTTTGTAATACTAATAAAACACATATCGTCAAATCAGTCATCTTAATAGAAGTTCTTAGCTATTACTTCTAATTATAATTAGTTAAATTAGAGATAATTAGAAGGTATTAATCATTCTTTAAAACGATAACTGTAATACGAATGATTCTTGCAGAGTTTCGAATGAGGTTGAAAAATTAAATAAATATCTCAAACGTGTTGAAATGTGCATCTTACGAAATGCATAATTTTCGCTTTTATCACCGCAACTATATCTCATATATTTATTTTGTGTATGCAGGTAAATTGCGAGGAGGAGCCAGAAAATGATTTAAAAGGCAGTTCGTGACAGCACTGCTACTTTACGCTGATTAATGTATTGCGACACTCAGATTTGGCGACAGGTCGAGTCGTTCATATTCTTTGCAATTTGATTATGGCCCTGGCTAACGGAAATTGATGGGCCAAAACTCGGTTTATGCGTGATTCTTTGATCGTTTAATGTTGTTGATTACACCAGCCGGGCATAAATTTTAAGGATTTTTGTTAATTAGCGAAAAAACATCAAAAGAGAATTAGCAGAATGGTAAACATGCGCATGGGAACGTTGCTATTTTCGTTAACTATTAAATTAAATGAAAATAAACTATGAAAAATAATAGTGGGTGGAGTAGATACTTGCGTTAAAGGTAATTTCTAGTATAAAACGAATGATATATAATTTTTGCTAATTTTTCTAACGTGACTGAATTAGATTAATAAAATAAATAGAACGAGATTATATTAGTCAGGCACTCTATAATATTTAGGAGATTGCCTTTTCGGGAAGACATGTCTATATGTATAATAGCAGACAAACATTGCATCTTTCGTAAGTTTCTATATTAACATTTATTTTATATAACAACTCCTCAAGTTATGTTTTCTGATTACATACGTTGAAATTTGTTATAGTTTAAATACTTGCGTAGATTGTAAAGTAGGATACAATATTGACCAAGAAGCTACTATTGTAAAGCAGTTATAATGCGAAATGGGTTAATGAAAACGTGAATAATATACAAATACCGTTAGAACTTTCGTTGATACCAGGATTATAGCATTTGTTTAAAGGGCGGGTAAGACCGCGCTGGTGCACGAGTTTCTGAATTAATGGATTTAGATGAAGCAGAATTTTGAAAAATATTAGATTAGCTAATACCTATTTAATTATATACTTATTTTTTCTCCTTCAAACGTCAAAACAACAAGACTAATGACTAGTTTTGCGAAGGTAAACTGTGATTTCTCCGATACCCAAGCTAAGCGGAAGAAGAAGTTTACTTCCGCTCACATAATTTTGAGCGGCAGTAAAAGTATTTTTTCTTCGAACATCCGAAAATTATGACATTTCTTACACATTTAATGACATTTCAGATGGCTGTGCGTTGCCATTAGCAACGAAATAAAAGCACTTTTTCTTCCCCTCGAAAGGACTTTTACTTTGCTAAATTTTGATTTTTTTATAACTAATCGACGCGACGTTTAAGAAAAAATAACTTGTCTTATTCGGAGTAAAAGTTTCTGTAATTGTCAGTCTCACTTCGTTCGTCCGACAAACCTACAGACTCATCACAAAAGTATCACTTGCAGTCCTAGTAAGACAATATACTATTACTGTCGCTACGGCACTAGAAGTATTTTAAAAAATAGTATATTGTTTTATTAGGAGTAAAAGTGGCTTTTGCTTCAAATAAAACATGTAATTTTTTCTTCAAACATCGATTAGCTATTAAAAAAAATGAGCATAAAAAATTTAGCTGTTCGTTGCCATTAGCAACGGAAGTAAAAGTCCGCTCGAGAGGAAGAAAAAGTACTTTTACTTAAAGAGTAAAAGTGATACTTTTGCGACGAGTCCCAAAAATGGCTTTTACTTCGAATAAGACATGTTATTTTTTCTTCAAACGTCGATTAGCTATAAAAAATAAAGATAAAGAATTTAGCTGTGCGTGGCCATTAGCAACAGAAGTAAAAGTCCGCATGAGCGGAAGAAAAACTACTTTTACGCAGCCGTCTGAAATGTCAAACTTTAATGTCATGTAATTAGTAAGAAATGTCATGATTTTCTGACCTTTGAAGAAAATATACTATTAATTCATTGAAGGAGCAATTATACACTAGTCCAGTCATGCCTATTTTCGTTTCTTTTACCTATAGGTACTTGCCTAGCCATCGTAATATACTTATCTATAACGTGGTAAAACGAGTTATTAAAACTTTAATATATTCCGATTTAAATCGTTAAATGATCTGTTTATAAGCTGTTATCATCGAATTTCCAGACAAGCATATTAAGCGACAACTTAATAAAAGGTGAACGAACGTTTATATAAATTACCTTGTATATAGAGACATTTAACAACGAGAACTACCAGCAAATCAACTTCTGGTTATTGCGCAAGACACTTGGAGAAGTCTAACTGCCTTGATAGCTGCAGTTTGAATCCAACTGATGCTTTAATTACTCGATAACAGCTCGTAAGATGTGTGTTTTTTATGGTCGATACCATTCCCTGTGGGAATTAGTACAGAAGTTTTTGCTAAACTAGTGACGTAAATATCGGCCAGGTCTTGAAAACAGATGGTAGCAAAATGCTTATGTCGAAATGTCAGTCGCTTCAGCGTCGTAAAATTCTTCTTGGAATAACTTTAAAAATAGCTCTCTTAGCATTTGGAAAGCATACATTTCACCTTTGCTTAATATTTTTCAAACGTGTAAGTTTCATTCAAGAATACACTGATGCACGATTTGATACAATAGTTTATTTATGTTAGCAAAATTTGATGTTACGTGTTTGGAATATTAGATAAAGTAGGTATGATGTTACATGACATAAAATAATTACCCTGGTTTCGGGGTCACAAAAAAATTATCCATATATTAATTAAAAGTTTTTAATCATTTTGATTGTGTTACTGATGATAATGGGGTACTTCAATCTTCAGCTATAAATACTCATCGTGCGCCTAAATTCCCTAGCCACTTTTCTCTAATGGACTAAAATGAAAAGGGTGTGATCGGGGCATTAAAAATGCATTAACATAGCGAATATATTAGGCCTTAATTAACTGCTTACCTCTACTAGTCATTATTTCCCGATTTTAATCAGTAATATCATAAGAACTTTTCTGTAATACCACTGCATTGTGTATGTTGTTCTATACTAATCCTTATAGACTTGTACCCAAAGCAAGAAATCAGGATTCCAATCCTGATTCCTAAGTGTCAACGCTCCACAATAACTACCCATTTTCTAATTATGAAATTGCAGTTTTGCCCCTTTTCGGCATTATATAGTCTACTTTTGCTTCTTTTATTTGTTTTTTACGAGTACACACACAGATTAAACTCAGTTCAGAATCGTCTTACAAATAGCAATTATATTCAGTAGCAGGATACGTACTACCTGTTCTGCAAGCAGCAAATTTTAGGAAAGCGACATTGAAATCGTTCAATATTTTCAGTATGAACATGTGTAGTTAACACATGATCGAGACATGTTCCAACTTTGAACATAAACAAAGCAAAGCAGCTTCATCGTGTCGCCTTTATTAAATATTGCTGAATTTTCTCTGTGAAAGTATACGTTTAAATCACTGTTTTAGACTGGGAAAGAGTGACTGTGTTACAAATGCTGTTTAGTTGGTACTGATAACACAATACGCGTTTAGAGACAAATTACTGTCTACGCGCCAAGTGCCAAAATAATGAAAATTCCGCTACAAAATTTTAGAATTCATTTAATTAGAGATCCTCAATAACAATTTTAAGGCAGTTGACAGTAAGGTCTGTTGGCATAACGCTTATGAATGTATTGAATGGTAGAGGCCCTAAATTTGATCCTTGAGGAATCGTAGATGCATTTTTGCTCTTTAGAAACCGAGTTGTGATGAAAAGTAGTAAATAATTTACCAGTAATGTTTAGCTGGATATACATTCAGCGAATGAAGGATAATGAATTTGTTTGCTAAAGTATAAACAGACTTAAACATCTCGCGTATGTTCGGTGTCGCTAACAAAGGCTCGCGGAGCCGTACATCAGAAAATATTAAATTCCCAATCACATTAAAAAACTGTGGTTGGTAAAGTACACGAGTGTGGGATGAGTATATGATCCTTTCCCTTGCCGCAATATTTTGAAAACGTTGAAACAATCATTTACTATTAACACAAGCGCGTAACAACCAGTAGATATTTTGAGAGCAAAAACACTACACTGTCGAGGCTGTTACTTTTTCTTTACCTGTTGCATTTTTTACGCTTGTCAATGGCGCCAGAAGAATGCGGAACATGTTCACCATCAAACGTAGACGTAGAAAAACTACCATATAGACAGTACCAGGGCGTATTTTCTTAGTTACTTTTGAGCATTTTGATAAATTTTTATATAGGAAGATGTGTGTTTATAGATCTAGATATATGGTATGGTACTTCTTTATTCCAATCGTTAATTTACAAACGAAAAACGGAAAAGAGGTATCGTTGATAAATAATAACGTGCCTCACATCATTCCTGACGAGTCGGATTAAATTATTAGTTTACCTCAAATGCCACTTGATAAAAGAAAATGTTGCTATATTATTTCTCCTTGTTTAAATACCTGAGGGCTGGTCTCTTACACATAATATGTTATGTATACTTCGATAGATAAAGGTAGTTTTATTGCCGTACAAATTACATTTTATATACATTATGGTGTCTTAAGATTTTATCATATTTAGTTTAGTTCGAGTGGTTATTATACACACGAAAGGCGATTATAGACTAATATAATTTATTAAGAAGTTGCGGCATTTTTGTATATACTTTTAAAGCTTTCTCTTGCCATTTTTATTTACCCCTTAAAAACTGCGTTCGAGGGTTATGGCTTTTACCAAACTAAATTAAAAACCACAGCTTCAAAACACATTAAATGTATTATTAAACAACTCAATTTGTTTGAGTGGTGCGCAAAGACAGCCAGAGAGAGCCCTTTGTACACTTAGTCGGTTTTCATACCAACATGATGGATACGTCCATGGCCTGGGGACGATAATGTCAATCTCCGGTCCTATTATCGACGCGAAATGGCGAGCTAATCCTGATTAGGGTCTAAACTCTATTGCAATGCCGGATGTAACCAAAGTGTTTGAAATTTTATGTCACGATTTATCAGCTCATTTTATAAATGTTATCTTTCAGTGTTCACTGATCAGATTTTGTGAATGTCAAAAAGTCAACGCCTGAAACAGAGCGTGAAATAGATTTCCGTTCTTAATTACCTTAAAATATTTATGTTGTACCAAAAAAATAAATCTTTTCTAAAGTACCCCATGATAGATGCAATAAAAGGTACTGGGAACACAAAAAATGGCATTGGGATGGCATTTAGAGACTGTCTTGTCTAATATCTACTAGGGATCATTAAATATTTGGTGATGGAATACGGGGGTGTATGCATAAAGAGATAGAAAAAAATGTGTGATGAAAAGGATGGTGAACTGTAGCTTTTGATTTTGTCAGAAGAAGATGACCATTCATCCATCCGTCCTCCTACATTTTGAAATTGGTATTCTCTAACGCAGGAAACAGATGATGCCAGACACATTTTAAAATAAAGACCATTAATTTCTAATGTTTAATGAAGAATAAGTCTAACATGCCTTGGGGGCAGAATTTGATATTTTATTGTTTGGTATTTTGGAAAGGAGTTAAAGTGGACCACAGGACAGAAAGAAACCCTTAAAATGGAGCTTCCAGATACGAAGATGCCAACGGAGCCCCGGATCTGAATCCTGGATACAAAGATAGGGTATACTAACTAGGGTTGTAGGATACATGTTTTACCTGGAATAGCTTGACGGTTTTGACAGCAAGTTTTTATAATACGACGAACCCCATTTTTGACAGTACAAGCGGTCCTTTTTCACAACTGGGTCGCTGTAGCTCTATGAGACCTCATTTATAGATATATTTATGTTTTCGGCAACACCTTACCTACGTTCACAATGTAAAATCTTAAAATCTCACAATCTCAATGTTTCGTGACGGACGTTTTTCTTGTTACTAATTATTACATTTACGCCAAGAATGTGATTCCCTGTTAACAACCCTTAAAGTAGCTTGCATTAAGGCTTTTCAGGAACTTCCATCCATGTTACTATGCTTAGGAATCCATTACAATGCTACTAGCGCGGACTTAAAGCATTCTCGTACACGACCGTGCTGTTCCTTAAGGAAAGCCCCCATGGCTCGAACACGGGCCCTGCGTATCTGTCATAAACGGGACATAACAGTTGAAGTTCTCAGACACTCTTTCAACATATCAGTAGCTCTTGGTCTAGAAGTATTTAATTACATGACAGATATTACAGTCTACAATATCTTAAAGGAAAACAAAATTTAAGTATCGGCCATTTGAAATTGGAAAGTGCTGTGGTTTGGTTGAAATTATTGAACCACAGCACTTAGACCTCGTTGGGCTCCTTGTACTTTCTCCCTGTAGGCAGACTCTCGCCTAGTCCTCCAACCAACCTAATCATGCAAAATAGATAACCTATTTCGATGCTATCTAGAGGCATCATCTCCCTTATATCGGCCAATGTAAGCCAACGTTCTCCCAAAATGGATTCTCTGATTGATGAGACGGCAGAACAGTGACAGAGTGCATGTTGAACCGTCTCATCTCCTTGTTCACAACCTCTACAGAGAGGTGTTTCGCTTAATTTCATTGTGTAGATGTTTCCCTAACGGACAGTGTCCAGTCTCTGGATTCCTGTTATAAAACGTAGGTTTCTTCTGGATATTGCCAGGTAGTCCATTGCTGTACACTTGTTAGGATATTTTAGTAGTTCCCTAGCAAGCTGACAGTTGTTTGTTTCATCCCACATCTTCTAGAATTCATTGGGGTGTTCTCTTTAATTACTTTTGTTATCGCCGTGATCGGTAACAGGCTAGCCGGGCCTGCTCCAAAGATATAGTTCAAGTAATCAGTTTCCGATACATAAAAAACGCAACAAAAACTTTACGACATACTTATTATCGCCGCAGGCCATGACTGGTGCTTCAAACGACCCGTCGCAAAAAACCTATAAAGGAAAGCGAGTCAATTGCGGTCGAAACAGCACAAAGAGTAACGGTATTTTAATGAGGTCGTAAAGTTTTGTTGCGTTTTTTATGTCTCGGGAAGTCCTTACTTGGACTATACTTAGGCCTGCTGCTTTCTTGGCCAGTCTGTCGACTACTTTGTTGCCACTACACTGTGCATGTCCTTTCACCCATCATACCAGTATGTTATTTATGCTGGAGGCACCCACAAGTGCTTGTGTGCTGACACATCCCCATACTGCTATTCTGGTAATTTTGTAATTTCTTAGGGCTAGTAATGATTGTCTACAATCTGTGTAGATCCTGATTCTTTTGCCCGTAATTTGTATATGGAAAATATCTTTTGCAGCTATATGCCCGCCAGCTTCGTCTGTACTACGCTAGCTCGTCCAAATTTATATTGGATTTGCAGACTTCTGGAGTACATTCTACATCCTGCCCTATCCTTCTTTTTTTATCCGTCTGTGAAGATGTTGATCACACCTTCACTAGCAGCCTCGTTCTCACTATTCGTCTATATTATTTAGAGCCTGTAAAAAGACAAACCGAGGAGAAATGCCATCTGTGCACACCTGTAGAAGAGGTGTCTTCCTGACAGCCTCATTTCACATGCGACTTATGGCTTGTATCCATGTGTACATTTGCTTGTATGCTTGATTTGAGGCGTACCATTGTTGTCAGAGCCACTTGTCCTAGATATATATCTAGTGGTAGCAGACACAGCATTACTTCCATAGTTTTCGTTGCCGTTGTCCTCATAGCTCCGGTTATGCTTATGCAGGCAACTCTACACTTTGGCTGAGCTTGATCTTAGCTGTAGTCTGTTTGGTCTTAGGCCACCAAACCACAGCTCCATAGGTTATCATTGGTCTTATGACGGTAGTGTATATCTTCTACATGACCACTTTGGGTTTCATTCCCAATGTATCAGCCATTATATTATCATATTAGATTTGTTTTCGACTAATTTCATCAACTAAGTTTTATTTCAAAACTTTCATTTTCTTTTATTTTTTTTATATTACCCAGTAAGAAAATGTATGTTACCTTTTATAATAATTAAATTGATTGAGGTTACTGTACTATTTCTTACACTTGGAAATTCGCTTTTTTAGTCTTCAATCAAACAACTAACATGTTTTTTGTACAATTTAGTAGAACTTTAAAAATGTTACAGTGGGACATCAACTTTACGTAATTTATTCTATTAATTGCTTTATTATTGGTGACAGTCCTTGACTCTTGGCTAGGATTAGTTCCTCGAAGGATTCCACACCCATCAGAAACTTGTTGGACTACCTACACTTTGCATACTGATTAACCTACTGTCTTCTTGAGGCACATTTTTAATAATCTCGTCGATACTATCGCTGTATAAAAAACATCTGGTGTGTCTTTGTCTACGGCTCAATTATTGGAATGTGCCAAATGCCTTTTCATGTATAACGTTGAGATAAGTCAAAGACGACTAAATCTAGAATATGTAAAAATCTTGACGGGCGTTCGCTGGATTAAGTAAATATGAGGACGTATGTCAAATAAATATGTAGGGGAATAGAAAATAAAGCAGTCAGCATCCGTTTTGGGGGATAAACAGAACCGATCTTGTTATTCTGTAATTTATTTTTGTAAATGGAGAATTCTATTATACATCCCATCATAGTTAAAAGCGATATGATGAAGCATAACCTGCAACATTAATTTTTATTGTGTTTGTTATTTCATCGTAAAATTAAACGAAAAGTATTTAAATATGCCTATATATTGGCGTTAACGAATTTATTATGATGTTTTCATGCATGCGGAGCTTCAACCTATAAATAATTTGAAAAATGATAAATTGAATCGAACGAACGGATTACAGGGTCGTTCAGCTCGGCGTTTATTTAATTTGTCAGTATTTTTAATTATGGCAATATGTTGTGATTGTGTTTTATCGCCATATTGTGCGACCAGAATTAATTTATTTATCACCTAGAGTAAACAACGCAACTCTCTCGAATATTTAATACATTTCGTTGTTTTGCTACGAAACCAAGTGAGTGACGTAAAGTCAATACAAATTTGTTGGTTCAACGCTATCTCCAGACTGGTTTTACTGTATAGGGACACTTTGTTGCGAAAACTTAAGTATTTACGTTCATAAATATCAATAAAAGTGACTCGGTACGCCGTTTCAGTATTATGCATTTGTTGTAAACTTTGCCGGCGACATGTGGTGAAATATTTATCAGTTTAATGTGCACATGTTCAAATGCATTTTATGATTTTATCAATATATTTTGATATCTACGTAAAAACGGGACAGTATCACAACTAACGAAAGTTGGTGAAGCGTATGAGTCGAAATCGGGTTTGATCTACTACTGATTATATTTCGGTTCCTGAGAATCATAAGGGCGAGAGTCCAGGTTTTAGCTCTGCTACGACAAAAATTAACTTCCGCCCTGATAATAATAATAAATTATTGTAACCATCATAATAACGAAAATATCTTGCTAAAATTAAAGGAATTAAACATCATGGTTTTCGTCGTGGAAAACCCACTATAACGGCCGTAACAACATTCTATAATCGTATAATTCATTCTATAATCGTATAATGCGTCAATCATGCGAAACTGTTAAGTTCACTGAATGATCTGGATCAAATCATTCTTAATCAATCGTCAACAGTATATAAGTATTCAATATGCAAGTAAAAGTAAGACATGCATGTCAATTATGGATGTTCGTCTCTAAGTAAGGGAGTTCCACAGGGCTCAGAAGTGGGCCCTGTGTTATTCATATTGTATATTAATGAGCTTGATTTCATTCTATGTAACTATTTATTTTCAATGCATGCCGACTGTTTCAAATTCCATGCATAATGCGTTGAAAACTAAATGTAAGAATGTTATTGAAAAAGTATCTATATTTTTCGATCAACATCAACTGTATTTCAATACTGAGAAATCTCAGTTAACTCAGTTCCATAATAGGCAGAAAAACTTGCTACTAGTTTTTTCTCCCTGTGAGGCGGTAGGGGTTGCAAGATAATACAAAACACTTGGGCTGCTGCGAGTAGCAGATCGTGGACACTACCTAGCCCGGATAAGTGAAGTAACGTGCCCACGACAAAATTTTCACTAGCTCATAAATCTCAGGGCATTAACCCAAGTTTAACATAAACTATTAGAAGTTTTTAGTTTATTTAACATAAAGCCGCTGAGGGTTCTATTCTTAGTGGTCGCAGGCGAAATAATGACACTTTCTCTAAACGTGAAATGGGACTATATTAACAATATTTACAACAATATGCCCCCGTGTAGCTACACTTGGTTTACAAACGTAAGAATTGACTATAATAAATATGGCCGCAATAGGTTACATTAGAGAACGTACTTAATAAATAAGTAAAATCTTCGTTTAAATATATACACTACGCAGAACTAGTGAAGACGAAACAATAACACTTACTAGATGGTACGATACCCAGACGTCAGCAAGTGATGAAGCTGCAGCACGACTGGGTGACCGGGGGGGGGGGGGTTATAACCTCCATAAACCATGGAATGTTTCAGCCTAGTCCGTGGAAAGTTCTAACCTAGTAACCCAGTCCGTGAACCCTAAAGATACACCCATTTAATTTGCACGTCGGAAATGCCCGTAAGACGTGCCTAATGAGAGCAATTGAAATCAGATATGATTCGCAAAAGAAATAATTTACCTCTCCTCGAGGGTTCTTCAATCCACATAAAATTCTGGTAAAATGCTGCAGCTCAATTGACAGGGTCGAATCCGTCTCTCTAGCAAACGAGATACTTCCAAAGGAAAGTGGTCAACCAGTCTATAAATTTTTGAAATACGTGTGTAAGGTCGGAAAAGATGGCGATAATAAGGTTACTCACCTGTACACCTAAATCCCGCTCAAATGCGGATAAACTCCCTCCGTAAAATACTCTGACAGACAAAAACTACCAAAACGAAGAAAATTTTATGGTCGCCGATAATTCCAAAATCCGCCAAGATAACTTTAGTAATTAAGTTTTAGTAATTTACGGCAGCGTACATACACAGGAACCCTTTTACCTTTCGCCAAGACGGAAGTCACGTCACCGTTCTTAGCAGCTCCTAGCGGGCAGAAGCCAAAATTCTGCCACCCACGGCTCGCGGCTTGGCTATATGTGGCCCGCGAAACACGTGTGTTGCGGGTCGCATATGCATTAAGCCTGTAACAAACTGCGAATTTATTTCTCTTTAAAGTCAACAACTCTATTGTAACAGGTACTCATAGTAGTATATATAAAATTTTTGAATTTACATATTGATGAGTGTTTAAACTGAAAGCTTGCATCAATTTAATTTCTATTTAACAATATTAAATCAGTACTTACTAGGAACTAACTAGTTAATTTATATTATGCCCAAGTTGATTCTAGAATGAGGTATAGTCTTTGTTTCTGGGGAATCTCCACTCTATCACAGAACGTTTTTATCGCTCAAAAACGTATATTGCACCGTATAGCGAATGTCTCTTAAGACCTTACCATCTTTATACATTTTTGAAATGTGTGTTTATGTTTACCAAAACAAAAATATAAATTTATTGTGAATATAACTTGTAATCCCCCAAATTACATGGGTCCAACATTATTGAATCATTTACCAACAGTGTAAAATTGATAAAAATTGATTAGATTTTCAAATTAAGTTAAAACTGTTTTTATTCTGTATGCAATTTTTTTACCTAGTTTTTGAGGTATGTATTTTATTTCTATTTTATTATTTTTGTGTAACTTGACTATTCCTATAAAACTGTATTGTTGTCATTATGGAAAATAGAATTATTATTATTAAAGTGATGATTAGAAAATTCAGAGTTCAATTTCTACAATTAAAATTATAGATCTGCTTCTCGAGTTCAGACGCAAGCTTTGCTAGGGTCATGAATGTTCCTATCAATGTCAAGTTTCTTCCATAAACACGCCTGTATGAAGAACTTTTTCGAATTACTTACCAATTCATTCACTATACTTCAGTAATCTGACACAGCCTTCTGTTAAACTAAATTAGTCGCTGTACGCGTCGAAACTCAAATTTTATTTCGAGAGTACGTCGTTCATTAAAATTTTTGGTGTAGGTATCCCACCATGTGTTGATTTCTTGTAGAGTATAAAAAGCAATGTAAATTGACATAATTAGGCGTTTTAACACAACGTAGATAATTATTGAAGTATGTAACATGCGTATTATTTATTATGTACATTGTGTAATATCTGTAAACACCAGATGCCTGAGGTAAATCCAAACCAACTGGAGGACGCAGTTTTCATATTGTGAGTCAAGTCTCGCGTATAATAGAGTCGCCATTGTGTGATATAATGTGGGATTTTGCGGAGAAGGGTGAATAATGTAAATATTGTCACTGTGCTTTAACGACCATAGTCTGTCTGTCTATTCGTTTATATTATAATGCGTCCAATCGTGGGGGAGCGTCGCCGGTTTGCTATAGGCCGTCAATATTTACCTCTCGATTGTCTTCATATAGAGGCTTGAGTGATGATAATATCGATCCGATACAAAACACTTTCAGACTACAATGTGAGTTGGCGACGATACCACCTTTAAAATAGCAACGTCGAAGTAATTATATAACTGTGGAATCTGTTCGCTATACGTTGTCATTCCATCCTTATCTTTATTTGCATAAAATGCTCTTGCATTCATTAAAAGTGCTGCAGCGTCTGGATTATTTTTATATGTGAACGTTCAATTCAGGAATTTTTTTTTAAATTATTCTTCTAGGTTAGGTACGTCAACAACTTGAGTTATACAAGGTGTTTTCTTCACTGATATACAGCTGAATGTAGGCGGTTGGAGAAATGAATTCGTAACTTATATAACCATACCGCCTGTCTATTTTATGAGGGCCACACCAACGGATTTTGATACTACAAAATGAGGAAAGTTCAACATTTAAATGAGGGAGATAAGCCGAGGAGAGTAAGATTTTGTAGATGGTTGTTAATTAAAAAAAGGAATGACCTCCTCACATTATCTTGGCAATACAATACTTTGCAAATGAAAATGATAGTTTCTCTCCCAAAACTTCATTTTTGAAACTTAAGTTTTTTTTAACACTTATTTAACGTCGGTCTATTTCTGCTACTGAGGCCTATCACCGACGCCTGTAGACGAGCTACCCGCAACCAGGAATTTTGCCGAACCTCTTCCTTTAAGAAGAGTAGGGATCTTTTACTTGTCTAACATTTAACAGACAAGGGACCGACGGCTTTACATCCCCTCCGAAGGGTGGTATATCACCTACACAACCCTCGCCTAAGGTTGCATAGCTTCCGCGCATACACTGATATACAGGCCGCTGGAAGATATTTGAGGCAAGGACACGGTCTTCTTTGAAACGGTCGCCCATCCAAGTACTAACCGCACCTAACGTTGCTTTACATCGCATATCGAAGTATCTACATAGTAAAGACATTAACAACAAAATTATGGTAGTGAGAAAGTCATCACTTTGTTGGCTTTTTAGTGACAAGTGGGGGGGATTTTCTAGGACAGGCTGTTGCGACTTCGCGGTATGGAGATAAATTACTATCAGAGTAATAAATCCAGAAAAATAAAACTGAAGAACAAGCAGCAGAAGTAGTAGAGGAAGAGGCAATAGAAGAAGCCGAAGAAGAGGAGGGAGAAGTAATGGAAGAAGAGGACGAAGAAGATGGTGCGTATGACGAAGAAATGGTGACCGACGATGAATATGATGGATTGGAACAGAACCTCGAACAAAAACACTAACGAAGGTTCAGAAAAAGCAATAAGCATTAAAAATGAATGTTACTATGCCGTTTATTATGATGAAGATTGATATATTGGAAGAGTGTTGGATATTAATAACTATACGTCTAATATCAAATTTATCCGAATTGAATTTATTTGACTGGCCCCCGAAGGAAGATGTTCAGGTGGTGGCAAATAAATTTATATTTTATGGGCCAATAAATATTGTGAGAAGTGGTCCATTCACGATTAAAAGGCATGAGCATATTATAATTAATAAAATGTACAAAGCCGCGAAAAGAACCTTTAAAAATTAGCCTGTAGTCTGTTTTCTTAAAAATAAACCATACTTACCCATAGTAATTGTTTTACTTGTCATTCTGCAATGTAAGTAAGTATGTATTTTATTTTGCGTCAAAGATATTTTCTCATGTCAACAACATATTCCCGGAGATATTATACAAGTAGTTCAAATTACGCAATATTTTTTCTATGATTTCATAAAAATGGTTGTTTATTGACTTGCCCCCTCTGGTTATATTTATAATACTGAATAGACAGCGTCAGAATAAATAATTAAAACTTTTAAAGGGAACAAAATGTATCAAATTATGTTATGCTGCATTACTCTGCATTATCACGCATTACACTGCATTCCGCTGCATTACGTTATTACATCGCATTACCTTATATTACGTTGCATTCTCCAACATTACATCCAAATTACGTGCAATTTTGCGGCAGTACTCGATTACAACACCTTACTACAATACCTACAATAATTCCCGGTTTTTGCATTACATGCATGCACTCCTCAGGTAGTGGATACTGTTGTACAATAGTTTTTCGTTGTTTTTTTTTGCCGTCAACTTTCATCCCTTTAACTTTTTTCGTTTCTCCTCAAATAAGGAAGCTACTATTATGCAAAGAATAACTTCCTCAAAAAATTAATACTAAAATATTTTGCAGACTCAGGTATAGTTAGGTCCATCCGTAGACACATTGTATAAAGGTATTTTATCATTTTTATTTACCGTTTTTGTATCGTTTGGGAAGTCCTCTCTGGCATTCCGATCTTCGAGTTATTTTACATTCAACTTTCGAGAACGAGCACTTTTTGGAAACTCTTGGCCATCTTGGTTAATATAATTTTTATCGTGAATTGGGTATGAGGACGATATATTTCAAACGTAGTGAAGTGGTGACCCCCTCGAAACGCTTTGTTATATTTTTCATAAAAGCAAAATGGACCTGACATATTTCCGTCAAAAGGGATTTGTAGAGTGGTCTTTACAAATTGTGAAAGTTAATTTCCTATGGTAATCTAGCGCTTGCTTGTTAATTACGTGCTGTCGGTTCCATTACATTTCTTTTATATTTAGCTGCCTATTTGTTAATTCTTGAGAACCTATTAATTTTGCGGGTGGCATTTGATATTAAGAAATGCGAAAAGTTAATCTCAAAAACGTTACAAAATATCAACGAACAGAAACATTTTGAAACATAATTGAATGATCATTTAATTATATACTCACTCAGTTAAATCCCTTTGTTTTAAAAGTTGTATTTACTGGAGCGCAAAAAATAATAATAGTTCTATAGTTTCTCAATTAATTTGCTCTCACGACCAAAAGCGGTCTGCGCAATTTGTTCCGATATCCATTGTGGTCTCTAATTTTAATCACTGTAATGGGATGAAATTTTGAATGTAGGTGAATCAAGAAAACTCCTTTTAACTGTCGTGGAAATTGATCCATGTAATCAAGAGGGTTGCCCGAGGCGGCCTTAGATCTCAGTTTTGCAAACTCTGCACGAAGAGTTATATGCGTATTATATAGTTCCTAATTTGAGTCCACGCTTCATCTTAATTTGAAAGACCATTATTAGCGAGCAACTTGGAGAAAGTTAGGATTTCAAATGTAGCAAGCATTTAAGTTCGTTCAAACAGTATGTTGTTAATCTACTGTGTAAATATCTCCTAATTGTTTATTTTTATCAATTAAAATATTCAAGCTTGTGTTTATTAAAAGAGGTGACTAACGAAGAAAGAATCGAGCTGTTCTGTTTATATTAGTACTCATTTGAACCCCCTTAAATGGAGAGGTGTTCGCGGAAAAAATGTGTGTTTGTAGTAACTGGTACGAAGCGTATATAATAGCCTAGCTTTATAAGATCAACTTTTTCAGCAGAACGTTACACATAATTTAAATTTGGTTATGGAATGTTAACCTTGGTTGTATAACTTTTTAGCTGAGTGACATAACAGCTATACAGAATACAGACTTGACATTGAAACGCGAGGTCGTTACTTCGTTTCATTCAAGCCTATCGAAAATTTATTTGTTTTTAGAGAGCTGCCGTGAAATTATTATTCTAGTAGACGTTTATTGCTTGACCGTCCTTTTGATAAAATCGTAAGATTCATAAATTAAAATAATTCGCAGAACTAGACTACAAGTGTATTATGCTTATATGGCTTATGCGTAACAATTCTTTTTGCCAGGAAGTTGTCTTTATAAAAAACTATTCACCTTAGAAGAATTTGATGAGGGTGAAATTGCGGCTGCCCTAAAAGACTCAAACTTAAAATGACTACTGGTCCTGACGGAATACCTGCTTTTCTACTGAAGCTATATCTAAAAAAGATAAGTTTGATATTAGTAATTTTAGACCTAAGTATATCCATTATCTGCAATTGTTGTAAAGTTTTGGAAATCTTGCTACATGATTTTCTATACTACCATGTGCCCAACAAAATCTCAGTATATCAACACGGCTTTATGAAGGGCAGATCTACTGCTACGAATCTAATTTGGGTTGCTCAATTTGTAGCAGAATCTATAGATATGCAGACACAAACTGATGTTATCTATACATATTTTTCGAAAGCATTTCATAGATTCGATTTCAGCATGCTACTTCACAAACTGCATTTATTTGGCTTATCTGATTCTCTATTAAACTTTTTTAGGTAATACTTACATGACAGGACTCAATATGTTGTATCCAATGGTTCTAAGTCTACTGAATATACTGTAACTTCTGGCGCTCCACAGGAGTCCATCCTTGGCCCCCTGTTGTTCATTATTTTTATAAATGCTATTGTAGATGTGTTGGATGTGAATTGTCTTATTTATGCGGATGATTTAAAGATTTATGCTAACGTTAATAGCCACAATGATTATCTCCGTCTTCAAAGGAACTTAGAGAGTGAAAACGCTTGGTGTCAAGGAAACAAGTTGTCATTAAATTCCAGCAAATGCAATGTCATGTTTTTTTCTACAAAGTCCACCCATATAATTTTCGATTATAACCTAGATAATGTCAATCTGAACCGCCCCTCTACCTTTCGCGACTTTGGCGTAATTTTTAATACCAAGCCGCTCACGTTGACACCATTAGCTTAGAACTCAGTAAGACGTATGGGTTTTTGGTACCAAATTGTCGTGATTTTACTCGGTGAGACGCAACTAAACCTGTCTATTTTACTTTTATTACATCTAAACTCGAGTACACTTCTCTTGTATGGTCCCCATATTACATCACTTATGTCAGTAATTTGGAATCAGTCCAACGTCGATTTTTAAAATTCCTGAGTTTTAAATCGGACGGTGTTTACCCACCCTTAGGTCTTGAGGCCAGGCGTAGATATCAGGCATTCCTTTTTAAAATGATTCATAATATTATTGATTGCCAAGAATTATTGGCTAAATTAAATTTTATGGTACCTAGGGCATATTCAAGGAATATTCTCACTTTTTATCTTTCAACATCTTAAATTCTCCCCGCTTTACACAGTGTACAATATCTGTAATGCAAGTGGTAGCCATCTTGATATATTTAGTTGCAGTTTTACTGATATTAAAATCTTATTATTACTTATTACTTAAGATGAGCTTTGTTCTTTTTATCTGTTGTTTTCTTAGTATTTTGTATAGTTATGTTTATTTTAACCGTCTTTATGTTATATTTAATCGTATTAATCTGTATTCTTATTCTCTTAATGTCTAGTTCGTAATTGACATGTGTAATACTTTATCTTTTATCTTCCTTATTATTAATATTTTACTTTTTCTTATCTTTCTGTTCTGTAATTGGGTTTTTACCTGTAGAACAGTGTACTGTTATAAATAAATATGAAGGTTATGTCCGAAATTCCAGAGGCGCGTTGTGTTCACGTCAATTTTCGAAAAAAGTTAGCATAACCATCCTTCTGAAAACGCCTGCACTTATCGAACACCTATAATGAAGCAGGTTTATATACAAAATAAAATATGACTGTGTCATGTATCTGATATTGTGGTAGACAAAGAAAAAGCGATTGATTAATCCCTATGTGAAATAAAATCGCCTAGCGCGGTGTGAATACAGCTTTTGTTTTGCTTTGTGTATGCCATAAAACTTTTTCAAGTAATTTTAAAATCGATAAGTGTGGTAGGTCATTATAGAAACTCAATTAATCAGTACTTTGAAGCTCTTACTGATGCACAGCTAGTGAACCTTTGACGGTTAGTGGTATTAAAATTCTATTTGAGACGATAACATGATCTGCTTACTATTTTTATAAATGCAACGGCGCAAATACGTGATCACCTATCTGGAATTGGTATTTCTTTCTGTTATCGCGATATTGTAAATATTTGCTATTGAATTAAACGAACATACATACACAATATACACATGGCTGGTTGCCGTGCACCGCTAGTCGATATTCGTTGGGAATTCAATTACTTCAACACAAAATGTGATATATACGGACAAAGTAGTACACTTTCTCACTCCATCGAACAGCGAAAAAACGGATGGGATTTTATATGACTAGCAACTGAATTAACGTTAATTCTGTTGGCCGCGATGAAAATTTCTTGTAGCATTCACTGGGCCATTAATGCAAAGTTTATTATACTATGTGATGTATAATATGCAGCGTGTAGAAAGAATTTATTTTAGCGATTTTTGCAATTTTTACCGGAAATAGTTTCATTTGAACCATTTTGTTTGCCGCTTTGATATAATGATAGTGTCCACCTGCATTGTTTGGGATTAACATATTATTACTGTGTTTGATAATGTACAACTGCTCTCACAAAAAGTTAAATATAGTGATATTTAACAAAGTAATTTTGTGTTCCTTATTCGCATTAATATTTTTCCGTAACGTGCAGAATATGACAGCAGTATATCTGGCCTTTTTCCTGCTGAAAACAGATTTCGAAGTTACTGTGAATGTACCGTTGGGTATTCATTCATATTCTTTCCGATTAGGGGAAAACTAACTCGACCGGAACCCGCTTCTGCTTGCATAAGTTTCACTCCATTTTACTCATTGTAATATTTACATAACGATAACTGTAACATTTTCTTAAGATTGGACCAGAGCATGTCTAATAAGTAAAATAATTGTTATAAAAAATCGGTGTACCAGGAAATATCTGTGGTTAGAAAATTGAATTAAATCGAGTTTCCAGTTTTGTTTTATTAAACCACAATTGTCCCGTTCGCACAAAAAGTATATTGCGTCTCAGAGTACATTGCAGTATTAGAAAATACGTAATTATTTGTCTGTCCAAGTAGGTATTATTGTCGCACGACCACCGGCAACTCGGTAAGCACTACTCACTTACAATTAAGGAAACATATTTTGTTTAGACTTTCAAAAAAGTTGATCGTGTAGAGCAATGAGAGGATCTAATTTTTGAAACACAAAAACACAATAGTTTTTTTTTTTTTTTTTTGAATGATAGTAACCAAATTGGAGTACTGGCCATATGACAAAACTGAATGTCCACAAGAAACCTGCGATTGTTATACATTGTAATATTATCTGTAAGAGTCTAACAAGCCTTTTTTAAATGACTGTCAGCAGCTCCAAATTTAACACTCCCCCGTTCATAACCTTTATCATAAATAAAAGGATTAAAGTCATCTTGAGAATGTCCAATAAATTAATGACTGAATGAAACAAGCTTGGTAAGAAATCACAAAAGACTAGGAATTGTCGTTTTGAACATTGGAAAGAGTTAGATCTGATGTTTTGTTCCCAATGTAAAAAGTATTTCCAATATTCATTAAAAAATTAAATCAGTAATGTAAAAAAATACATAAATCGCGACTGCGCAAAGATACTAAACAACAACGTTATGGTCAACGGCTGCAGTCGGAGACCTACTGACTCATAAGAAATCATTTATTTAGAAAATTGCGTATACAAAGCTAGTCCAGTTGCCAGGGGTTTTAACGCCCCGTTCAGATAGTTGCGGAATGCGAATTTCCGCTTGCGGATTTTTTTTAATTCGACGTATGCGTTCCAAGAGAAGTTAATTTGCTAATTTAACTTCTAGTTAAAAGTGAACGAATTGTCTTACGTACATTTCGCTACACCTGCAAGAAAACTAAACACAAATTTTATAAAAATCCGCAAGCGGAAATTCGCATTTCGCAACTATCTGAACGGGGCTCTAGTTCGGAATTAATTGTTACCTCGCTATTTTTTTCTTGGAAGGCTAGTTTTTTGCTAATAGAAAGTGGCTCAAAAAAGTTTACCAAGATCTACCCCCGCGAATCTTCCTGCTCATCAACTTATCTGAAACGAGCCGAGAACGACCGAAAGTCATGAATTTTCAACATATTTTACAGAAAAATGAATACCGCTTGCAGTAATTTTTTTAAGAGAAAAATATTCCTCTCCTTCTATTAGCCCTCAGATTTTGAAGGAAATTGTAAGAAAATTACCATTGTAATTAAATAAAACGTAAATGAATATGGAACTTATAAGTCATTAGCACGTTAAAATGGGAATTTTAGATGCAAATATTTACAAATTTAGTACCGCAACAGCTACTCAAATTTTTCCCACGTATACAGAACGTTAGTAAAAATATATGTATGCATTTTCAAGACAATCGTAAGAAAATCTTTTTGTTGGGAACGTCCTTAAAACATGTGGAGAGTTTCGAACTTCATTGGCAGCATTAAAAATTCTCTCTCTTAAAACGACGTTAGGGACAGGTGTCGAGTAAACAACATTTTTCAAGCGGCCCCAAAAGTAAAAGTCCAATGGATTCATATCTGGGAACCGTGTGGGCCATTTAATTGTGGCTTCTCGCTCCATTCCAATCCATCGTTTTCTAAATGTTGAGTGTAGCCATTCTCGAGTCTCTAAAGAATAATGAGGTAGCGCACCATCCTGCATAAACCACAGTGTTTGACGTAATGCAAGAGGTAAATCATCTATAAGTTGATACAGGTCATTTTGTAAAAAGTTTAAGCTGGACGATTTAATCTGTTTGGTAACTCAAAAGGCCCTATTAATTTATTGCCTATAATTCCGGCCCAAATATTTATTGTCGCTCCATAAATGCTGGTTACTCCATGTCGAGTAAAGCAGCATTCATCTGTGAGTAGTACTTGTAAACTCTAACACCTTCCGAAGTATAATTCTACAAAAATCAAGTTTTACTGGAAAGTCACGAGGGAACAGCTCTTGTATTCGTTGTAAATGATACGGGTAAAGTCCTTGCCTTTTCAAAATCCTCCATACTGATTTTTTTGTTGTGTGGAATTGAAGAGCAGCCTGTCTAATACTACATTCATGATGTTCACCAAAATAATGTATATCTAATATTGCATCTCCTATTTGCCTCCGAAGACCACAATCATGATTTCTTTTTTAAAACATCCCTCTTTCTCTTAACCTCAAGTGAATATTAGAAAAAGTACGAACATTTGGCACAGTACGAGTAGGGAACTTTCGACGATATCGTTCTTTTGCCGCTGAAGCATTTCTTTTACATTCACCATAAATTAGATGTATGTTATATTCCTCATTACTAAAATTATGCATTTTAAAATCGGATTAGAAAACTACTAGTAATAAGTATTGAGTAATAAGGAATGATTATCTTATTATTTCAAAGGCAAGAAGCAACGTAATATTGTCAAATTATAATTTGACACCGGCGTACTTTTAGTATTTTACTCTAATATAATTGTGCCCACCACTTTCGAATGATCACTTAGGCAGATGTAAATTAATTTTTTTTTTCAAAATTGCTCGACTAGGAAATTTTTTCAAGAAAAAAAAGGTTTTTAAATGAATCATAATGTTTACTTGTTTTTTTAATCGAAAAAAAAATAGCAGGCAGAAAGACATTTACAAAATTTCAAGAAGGGTAGTTAATTTCACCCCTGTGTGTACAGGTTAAGTGGATGAAATAATTTCGTTAGATGCCTTTTGATGAGTAACCGAGATGTGCCAAATTTCGTATTTCTCCGATTACGTTACTTTGAAATAGAAATTAAAAACCGTTTTTGGCACACCCCTTTAAGGGGGTGTAGTTGGACAGGAAAGTATTGTTTTGAAAAATTTTATACGAAGAAGGAAGAATAATTTTATACGACAGAGAAATCTACAGTTAAATTTTTGCACGTTATTACGGGATACCCCGTATGGTCATAACACGATGCTTCGCATCTAGCTGATGGTCTAGTTTGATGAAAGGGACACCTCTATGCCATGTAATTGTTATTAATTGCCACTAACTAATAGGCACTTTAGCTAGATGAACAGTTGCTCGCCTAGAGTGATAAAGTTTTTATTTGCTAATATCTAGGCCAACCAGTTCACTAGAGGTATTAAATTCGACTTAGGTATAGGTATACCGTCCGCTAGAATTATTTTTTAAGTAGCAGATTTACAGTTAAATACAATGCTTTGTTAATACCTGCCACACGCGATATCTGTGGAAATAGTTTCTTTATTCAGAATTCTACAGAAAGACATAGATAATTGAAATTTAGACAGGCGTTTATTTTAATCGGTTTCTTACTTCGTAAGTTATTTTAAAATCAGTACTTAGATTGCTATATCGGTTTCTGTAACTAGTTCTGTTCTCGAAGCGAGGTAAGATTTCTTATGGCAATATTTTTTTGCCTCCATTAGGAGTTATTTCATCTCATAAACTTGTGATGACATTCGATTTATTTAATGCTACTGAACTATAAGTGGGTAGCTTTTAGTATTACGGACATACGTTTTCTTAATACCTTGCATTATATTTTTGCATTAAAGCTGATTGATAGTGACGGTTGTTTGTGAAAGCTATTTCATATCAAAATGTACATACGTATCCTTATATTAATATTATATATGATTTTAATAAAATGTGACTGACCCGTATAGCTGGAGTTATTTGATTTACATTAATGCATTCGAAACTTTTATGTTTATTAAAAACTATGATTTATATTTTATTTGCTATTAAAGGCAGAGTTCAAAATTTCTTTCCGAGAACGGACTTTCAGTTTTTCCCATCTTATACAGATAGGACTTGAAAAAACCATGCCCAGTCAGGAACTGAGTTAGGTAGTAGTTCACCTCTCCATGTCCGCGGTTTGCCCATACAGCTATTCGTCCTATCAATCTGGCTGTCCCATCTTCCTCTGGTTTCTGAATTCCAGCCTTGTTGCCACTCATCCATAGTGCGGGATCTTTCTTCTCTCTTTATCCTCTTCCTATCCATCTCTAACCTCCTTGAAAAAATCCTCTTACGTTCCTGTGCCAGCAGATCAATCGGAGGTGTTCCTGCTATTACCAAGACGGCTAGTTCTGATATCGGTACTTCTCCACTTGCAGTGTGTCCGCCCAGATCTCCGCTCCGTAGAGCAGTATAGATTGCGTCGTGGACATTAGCAACCTTCGCTTGCTCGCTTTGGGGCCAGGTACATTCGCCATCAATCTGCTAAGAGCAGCTGTTGTTTTAGCTGCTTTATCTGCCATGCGCTGGATTTGTCCCCAGTAAGTGAGTTTCGTGTCTAATGTGACTCCTAGATACTTAACGGTGCTTTTGGTCTGAAGCAACTCCAATCGTCATATCCAGTTCGGTGCGGCGATACATCGTTGGATAGCACTCATCTAGGCCTACAACTTTTGTCGAAAACATTTTTTACTAAAACACATAGAAACATTTCTTTTAAAAAAGCGTGATTTATTTATATTTTGAAGACTACCTACCTACGTACTAATAGTTCATAAATCGATGACAATAAATTAAAGTGGGGCAGTTCTAAATAAAGACATCCTTAATCATTTATTATTAAAATAATAGAGACCTAAGGCAGTGCAAAACAATATACAACGAAATCTACCTTTCTGGTTGGCCCCTGCCATCGGGTTTTTTTAAGTACAAAGATAGAATCTACTCCATTATTATACTATTCAAATTAAAGATTAATAATGCAAGACTTTTCGTATGTGTAGATATTTATTACCTTATACCATTGCAATTGGAATGATAGAATTTCTATATGGCGAAAGATGCCAGACTAGACGGAGGCATATTTATCGATGAGACTGAAAATTGGAAGTAGACATCCGTAACTAAACTATTTTAGTATTTTATAATCAAACATTAAATGCTTATTTATGTAAATAGGGAACAATACAATTCAATTAGGTCGCCATCTATTACAGTACTGGTCATGGTCATCATAAAATTTAAATGAAATTAAAAGTTGGTGTCACTTCAAAACGTTTTTGTTGTAGTATAAATTTCAAAGCTCAGACATAACTTTGTCTAAAAGCTAGAACTTGAAAGTATTTTTTCATGTAACACAAAATTATTATTCCAAAAAACTAAGAGTTGTTTAGGTTAGGTTAATATGTGAATAGACAATGTAAATCTACTTAAATACATCGCTTTGTATGTGGAACAGATTTATAGTATAAGTAGAGCGTTATATCACACACAGTCCTGCCCACCCCTCCATCTACAGTTTGCTCTTCATCTCTCACTACTATATATCTGTTTCACATTTACACACAAATTGATTTATTCGAGAAGTACAAGAAGTACATTTAACTTCTAGTTATAATTGACCCAATATATCCAGCTTTTTGATAAAGATCTGAGTAAAAGACTAGTCAACTTCTCTACGAAAAATGGTCCTTTGTGAAATAATGAGAACCGGGTTCTTTCTGCAACGGAACAGGTATCTTCCTGTAATACACGACGGCATTGAGCATTTTCCACCAAGTTCAAGTCCGTCCTTGTAGATGATTTAGTCTGCAGTATGGAGTATATAGAGGTGTAACCTATTTAGCCTTAAGAAGTTTTGTCTTTGATTTCAATTAGTATATGATGAACTCCTTGAAATTCTGGTAGTTTCTGCCAGTATTGGAGAGTTTTTCTGTCAGCCCGGGTCAAGATTATAAGTTTTGGAAATACTCGAGGATATACTGGTTTGATCCTATGAATCTTGGATGTCGTACCTTTTCTGAAGGGTATTACTATTATGTTGCCATCCAAGCTAAAGGGGCCAGGTAATGCTATTTCTGCCCGGTCTTATTTAAGTTTTCCTGCAATTTCTAACTGTCTTGGGGCTACAACGGTAAGACCAGAAGCTGCTCGGCTATCTGAAAATATTTTTATTGACCTGCATTAGAAGCTGTTTGAAATTTGAAAAATACTTTTTCATCAGTAGTTCACATCTTGTAGAACAATATTTATTTAAAGCATTCTTTTTTAAATGACTTCTGAGAATTCATGAGGAGAGCGCCCTGTTTATTTTTTTATTGAATATGGTTCTTTCTTGAGCTTTTCAGATATTGGACGAAAAGTGTTCAATATATTCAACGCGTTCACAGAGAAACAAAAAAACACGCTTTTGAACTTTCAAATTTTCGTAAATCGTCCAATATATACATGACATCACAAAACAATTTTCTGGCACTTGGCATACTTATAATATTTTCGTTGAAAATTCCTTTACTTATTACTAAGATGTACATTCCTAATGAGGTTTCTAAATTTTAATGTGTATTATTTAGTGAGGTACTAACTCCACTAAAAAAAGAAACCTTTAGTATGAATTTTGAAACGAAAATATTGCAATATTTCATAAACAATTACTGACCTTTCTTGCTGCTTTCAATATTCTCAAGTAAAGACTAATTTGAAATCCAAACTGCACTCTTCAGAGTTGACAAATTGTATTACATCAAATATGGATTGTGAAACTGCATTGCCTAATGTGGTAATTAATAATTGATTTGAAAGTAAACAGTATAAATATGGACAATTGGGAAATTATTCATGTACATGGAAATGGTTTCCTCGTCGGAGCAAAGAGCTAAAAAATTCATGTTGCTGAACAATAACAAAGACATGCCAGCGCAAAGGATACCGGGACGTGACTGTACCAAGTCTCTGAATAATTTATAGTTAAGAATTTACCGTTTGCAAAACGAAGATAATAGTTTACCGTTATATTAGGAATGAAACACTTCGGATGTGATTATTTACGGCGAGATTTTATCGAGAAAATTGTGCACATTCTATTTGAGCTTTAACGGGTTTACTGTTTAACGAGCGGACATATTCCGATTTAAAAATATGGCCTGGGAACATCCATTCAATTGATTTTACCAGGGCCGGTCCTAACGAGCGTTCACTATCGCCAATATGTGACATACCATTACGTATTTTTCATACACATCGATTTTGCAAAGTCTTAAAAAAGAACAAAGTGGGCGATTTTCAGTAAAAAATAAAAAGAAAAGAAAGATCTACAGTAACGTATTTTCGCAAAACATAAAAGGTAAAAAAAAAGTCCAGTCATAGAGGAATGTACTTTTCGATTGCAGTAGATTAATAACTGCGAGCGGTTGACAATAGACCATAGAAGAGCCAGTTTTAGGAGCTCTGTGAAGTTAGCACTACCACTTTAAAATTTTGAAATCGTTTTGGCCCCATTAAATGTACCTATTTTATTGCGAATTTGTTGCGGTGAGAAAAAATTTGTAATTCTTTATTTTAAAAAAATAATCCATGGTAATGTTAACTTCACAGTGAAGATAGCATCACCACTCACAGTGCTTTAAAATTTTGAAATCGTTTTGGCCCCATTCATTGTAGCTTTTTTGTTGCGAATTTGTTGCGATGAGAAAAACTTCGTAGCTATTTATTTAAAAAAAAAAATCACAGATTCCCTGAACCGCGACAGGTTCAGGAAATCAAAAATCAGATTTTGATGAAGACTGTTTATGAAAATTAAGAAGAGTTGTTTGGTACCAAGATAAGCAAAACAATAATCTAGGTTTCTCTGTATTTACCTTTTGAATTTTGGTGTTTGTAACTGATATATAAAATTTTAAAAAAATTAAGAAGGAAAAAATACAATAACAAAAAATCATAATAAATTAAGCGTAGTTATATATTTCTAACGATCTGTACACCGAATTTATGTGATTAGTTCTATTAGGTGCGGTCCTGAACATAATTTATATTGTACTGGTATAAAACGACTTCAGGAGAGAATAATATTGCTATCTTTAGAAGTATGTGCTCAAATAAGGGGAATTTAAAATTGATTCGAGACTGGTATCATGGAGCGCCTTGAGGAACGGTTAACATTTAGAATGTTTAGATAAAATGAAATTCCTCTATCAAAAATCTAATAATAATAGTGATCACAAGCAAGCATATACTTAATGGGTATAATTAATAAATTTATTTATTTAATATGGCAATTAAATGTAAATATTGTTATTGTGGCACTTTAACAAATTCAACAAGGACGCGTTGATATAATGGATAATATAATACTATATCTTCATATCGTGGTGTAGATTTCTACAGTATATTCTGCGTACATTTTGTGGTAATTTGAAATAGGCGGCGAATTATAAATTCGAGCTTTTTAATAAACTATTAACTTTTTTCCACATTCCAAAAAAAGATAGAAAGCGACTTATAGATGTATAAGAACTTATTATTTTGGCAAACCAGGAAAAGAAAATACATCAGACGGTTCGTAACTACCGGCCGGTATAAACCACAAATTAATTACCTCTAATGAACCGTAATTATAAATTAAATTCATTATTTTTTTGCGGCAAGGTTTGGTTAGTACTAAAAAAATATTTTAGCTTAAAAGTCAATTAAAAGCGGATTGTATAATTTTTACAAGCCAAATACATTGCAAAGTTGTGTAATTTTAAATTAATACTATACTTTTCAAAGGCGCTATTTTGAGAGACGTAAACAAATAAAATTTTAACAGTTTATGTGTTAATTACTGGCATTCATTTATTAGTGTTCACTAAAGGCATATTCAGCCGAAAGATGATCAACTGTGAAGTAATCGCCATTTTACTGTTGATTGACTGATAAATAGTTAGAAAAATATTTTGCAATAAATTTGACCACCTTTAAGATATTATGAACTCAGTCGTCCGGTTAATTGAACCTTGTCGCCTAATATGAGTATTGAAGTTTTTTTTAAATTATTTTTTGGTTTAATTAAGGTGATTCGTTTTTTTTGCAGAAAAGTTGTCCTTTTTTGAGAGTGGTTCAGTTTTTTTAAATAAAAAATCATTGTGTCTAGTGCACTCGTTTTCATCTTATACATAGTTAAAGAAAAAAAAACTGCAATGGCACTAGTACAATCAATGAACCGATTCACCTCCGAAATCTGATCAACTCAACCGATTTGTTTGAAATTTTGACAGTACTTAGCTCAAAAATGGTGCAAATAACAAACCTGACTTAGTGCCGATATGTGCTTCCACCCCGGGGGTGAATGCCACCCTTTCTCGGGGGGTGGAAATTTAAAAATTCAAAATGACACCGGGAATCGATAGAGGATCAAATTTTAAGAAGAAAATGTAGTATACAGTTTTTTCTATAACCTAATAATTTCTGAGTTATTCGCGATTGAAAATTCCAATAAAAAACACGTTTTTCAACAGTTTTTCGTGAATAACTCGAAAATTAAACGTTTTCTGGAAAAAACTATTCTTTATCAAAATTGAAGCTTATAAAAAAAACGAAGCGATTCGTCTGTTTTTCTTTAATGTTTTAAGTCATATTAAGCGACCTATGAGTCATTGAAGACGAATTTTTGTTTGTCGAAAATTTATCTAAAGATTTAAACTCAAATAACGGAAAAATGAGTAATTTTTCAGAGAAAATGTTCATAACCTTTTTTAAAGTGCTTTATTATACCTTTAAAATAAGCTTTTATAAAAGCCTCTAGCATGAAAATTCAGGAAGTTATGACGAAAATAAGTTGTCTCTGGAATTTTTGAAAAAAAAATTGACAATAAAATTGGCACCATGAGCGGCAAAATTAAAATTAATTGTAGCCCATGAAAAATTAACTTTATTTATGTCCCAATAACACGTTCCAAAAGTTTGAATGGTTTAGAGAATGTACATTTTGAAAAAAGTTGTTTTAAGTAAAAAAATTTTTTTTCAATTTTTCAAAAAATACGTTGTTTTTTCAAAATAACTCAAAAAATAATGGTTTTACGAAAAAAGTGTTCTTATCAAAAATTTAGCTTTCTTTTTACTGAAAATTTTGCTTTTTTAAAAATTCATGTAGCTTAAAAATTAAGTGAGATATGGGCATTTAAAGCTTTGATTTCTATGCGAAGGAAACTTTTTTTTAGCCCTTCAACCTTAAAATTCTCTGAACGAAAGGGTGTAGAAATATTGCAATCATCATGACTTTATAGCTTATGAAATTCTCTACAAAATGATGTGTGGGTGAATGCAAAAAGCTTAAAAGGAAGCCGAGTTATCGTTAAAAAAACTAAATACATTTTTCTAGAGATAACGTAGGAAAATTACGGAGCGCCTAAATTTTGAACGTTTTGGAGTTTTCCCCATTTTTCCGTAATTTTTATTGTAAGGGGTGGTTTTTAGGGGTTGAATCATATTGAAAAATGATGTATCAGGCCGTTTACACTTAAAGAATATATTTTTTCTATTCAAGATCCAAAATAAAAAGATTTTATGCTTTTTAAACCGTTTTTTAATAATTGTGTGAGGGGTAGTTTTTAAGGGTAGTTACATAGTAATATATCGAAATATTAGTTACATTATAAAAAACAACAAATATTTAACATATTTGAACATAATGATAACCTATCACTGCTTCCATTTATTAATTTTCAATTTTTCCTAAGTTTTATTGTTAGGGGTGGCTTTTGGGGGTTGCATCATTAAAAAAATGAAGTATCAGATTTCTTATACTTAAAGGGAAAAATTATCCTATTACGATCCAAAATAAAATGGTTTCATGCTTTTTAAACGCATTTTTTTAATTAATTTTCGTGTGAGAGGTTGTTTTTAAGGGTAGTTAAATATTAAAATATTAGATCCATGATTAAAAACAATTGATATTTAACATATTTGAACATAATTATAGCCCATCACTGCGTTAATTTATTAGTTTTCAATTTATTGGAGTAAGGGGTAGTTTTCACCCCTTAAAAACAAAAAGCACACAAAAATTTCTTAAGTATTAATTTTTGTAATTAATTACTAATAATTAATAATTACATAGTAAATCACTGATTATATAAAAATTAAAAATCACTACAAGTGAGTATTGTATTAATTCTGCAATACTAACACTTCTGCTGAGCATCTATCACCTTTCTCTATGCAGTGGGCAATGTTTTATTTTATAATTCACGTAGGTTGAAAGATAATACTATTATGTTGTGAAACGCCTCCGCTTTGTAATGTTTATAATACCTACTATTTGATTGTGTTGTAAAATTAATGATTGAAAAGCATTTAATAAATGTGTCAGTATCAAGGCCAGCGATTAGAAAAAGAAAAAAAACGATAATCACGGTGTTGTTCTTTTGTTATTATTATACGTAACCTCAACGTTGAACGATATTTTTTCATATCTTTAACAAGCCAGTAATGAGCTTTACAATAATAACATACCCCTCATCTTGGATTAAAAGTTTTCTAAGTGGCCTGTTTTGAAAGCCTTAGCATAAAACTCGTTCTTAAGTAAACATTTTATAAGATAAGAACACGATGAAGGTTACAGTTAAAAAATAATACAAAGCCCCATCTAGAGCGTATTGTAGAAGTGGAGTATACCAATTTTATATCATAGATGTTTATCCAAAACTGCATTTTTTTACGTTTTATGAATTATGGACTGAGATGAAAATGCACACAAAATATTTAAAAAAATAAAAATGGAAGCATTAGATGAAGCAAATAATTTTCTACAATCTTAAATAAAGGCTGTGCGCGTTATTTTAATATAAATTGGAAACTATTTTTTCGGCTTTTTTCAGACATTGCACTGGCTTCTTAAATTGCCCCACCTTAGGCGCCGATTTATGAAACGAATTTTTTTTGAAGTTTTATTGGTAGTTTGAAAAACTCGTTACCTTCATCGTGGGGGTGTTTGCATTATTTTTGTCTTAACTGCACATAATAACTTTCTAATAATACCAGGACCATAAGTATTTCATTCTCATTCTGTTATTTGTAATTGGATGCTTATGTGTGGCAAGAGATCTGAAAATGTAGCTGTTCAAACACATTTTACCTATATGTAATTATAGATAGTTTACAGTAATATAACACAATTTGGCTTATTTTATTCCATTTAAACCTGTTAATTGGCTTACGCTGTTCTATTCTTCCATACTCGTGCACACCTTGAAGTATTATAATTTGGGAGCGTGCAATAAAGAACAAAGAATATACATGTACATTTTTTATCAGAGAGGGACCATTAAGAGTAATGTATACAAGGAAAACTAAATTCTGATAAATATCACAAAGGGAATATAAAATTTCAAATACGAATTTTACAAAGATGTAAAACGAAATAATAAATAGATAGGCATTTTTATACAACCATTTTCATTCTTGGAAGGCATCGGTTTTCACGTCTTTCAAAAGAAGTACAATTATTTTATAGAATATATCGCCCTTTGAAAACCAGAAACTTTATGCTGAAAATATACTCTTTGCGTCTTATTTCTTGTTTAATAACTTTGTGTTTCTTTTTTACAGGTAAGTTTTCCCAGCGAATTTCTTGATGGTGAAGAATCCCGTTGGTAACGTATTTATCTTAATATATTATTAATTATACAGAGTATCCCAAAAGTCCCGGAACGGTCAAATATATCGCAAACTGCTAATCCTTTCGGAATACAAAAAAACACGCGTTCAATATTTTAAAAACCTATCCAGTGACACCAAAGTTGACTCCCCCACCCCCCCTCTGCAGGGGGAGGGGGCAACTTTGAAAAATTAAATGGGAACCCCCATTTTTTATTGAAGAAACGGATTGTACGGCTAAAATTACGTAAGGTTCGTCTGTAACATTTTTTTGATTCGCTACAGATTTCGCTGTAATCGCAAAAAATTAACATAAAGGCGTAAGATTTCAACAGCAATTCAGAGAAAAAATATAATGTTTATTTGTAAAAAAGTATGTTTGGTACTTTGAAAAATTAAATGGGAACCCTACTTTTTGTAAAAATGTGGTGCTTATTTCTGGTGCCTCACATAACGTGAGTCACGTTGCCTCAAATCAGCTTTAATTTTTTTTCGTGCTCAAATTGATAACCACCCTTTTTTTGGCCTAACCGAAAGTAAATTTCATCGGTAACGTTCTGCAATACCTCTGGAGTTATTTCATTTGACACATCGCGTATTCTATTATTTAGTTCTCGATATCGTTGGGTTTAGATTCATAAACTTGGTTTTTAAGTATCCCCAGTAGAAGAAGTCGAGAGGAGTTAGATCAGGCGACCCTGCTGGCGATTCTATGGAGCCTCTTCTACCAATCCAGCTCTGAGGAAAAACGTTATTTAACAAATTACGTACAATTAAAGCAAAGTGCGCAACATCCTCTTGAAAACAAACATTTTCGAAGGCACGCCCACTAAATTTTGTATTTCAGGTACAATATAATCGGTCAACAAATCTACGTAATTTTGGGCAGTCAAATTACCGTCAATGAAGAATGGTCCAATGATATGTTTACACAATATTCCCGCCCAAACGTTAACTTTTTGCGGGTATTGCGTGTGATGCTCTTTCATCCAATGGGGATTCGCAGTGGCCCAATACATCATGTTTTGCCGGTTCACAGAGCCCATCATGTCAAAGGTAGCTTCGTCGGAGAAACAAGTCCAGAACAGAAATTGATCATTTCTGTTGCATTTTCGCATCATTTCCTCGCAATATTCCAGTCTGCGGTCAAAGTCATCTCCAATAAGTTCTTGCACTAATTTTATTTTGTACGGAAAATAATTATGCAACTTTAAAACTCTCTGAACAGTAGATTTATTTGACCGAGTTTGTTGCGCCACTTTTCGGATTGAGATGTGGGAATCATCTTCAAAACTTAACAGAATTTCCAAAGACGATCTTCCAGATCGTCGTGGTTCATCTTCGATTGATCCAGTTTGTAGAAAACGACAAACTGTACGATAAGCAGTCGATTTAGAAATTTCACGAATGGGAAACGTGATGTTGAATAAATTGGCAACCTCTTGGTATGACCTTTCCCTATCATACCCACATATCATGAGAACAATTATCCTTTCCCTCTCTGACAAGGACATCATTGATTAGAAAAAGAGCACTCAGAATTTAGAAACTTGAACAAATTGAGCTCTTACCTCCAAGAAAGTTGGAAGAGAAATAACCATTGAAAAACAAAAATAATGAAACTACATGCAATACTTCGCAGAAATGTTTTTAACAATAATTCAGGGAAAAAAAACCAAACAAACTTTTTACGAATAAACATGTTTTTTCTCTGAATTGTTCTTCCAACTTTCTTGGAAGCAAGAGCTCAATTTGTTGAAGTAAAAATTTTCTAAATTGTGAGTGCTTTTTTTCTAATCAACGATGTTCTTGTTTATTTATAAAAAGAGTATTATTTGTAAAAGTATTTATTTGTAAAAAGGAATTCGTTTTTCAAATTTGCGAAGAACGCAAATTCGAAATAAAAAATGTTGGTTCCCGTTTAACTTTTCATACCCCCCTATAGAGGAGGGTGGGGGAGTCAACTTTGGTGCCATTGGATAGGTTTTTTTTTAATATTGAACACGTGTTTTTTTTGTTTTCCGAAAAGATTAGCAGCTTGCGATTTATTTGACTGTTCCGGGACTTTTGGGACACCCCGTATATTATTGAAATAGTTCATACAAATACCAAAACACTGTACATTACACTCATGTTTCAACAACTAATTTGGCATCATCTGGTGATGGACATCCTTCAGTGTTTTGGTGCCTGTGAAAACTATTTGAAAGTTATCAATATGTCCACCGGATTCAGTAACAACCTCTGTAACAAATAGTAATGCCGGAGTGAATGGTTGTGTCTGTGTTTAATCTTGTTGATTAAACCATGGAAAATGTTTATCAGTTTTTTAATGAATATAGCAGGTTGATTTTACAAAAATAGCGAACAAATATGATTTTACTATAAGTTTCTTCGTAGAGAGGCATTCTTGTATTTTACAATTTTATCAAAAAATTTAGAGTAAGTAATATTGTGCAGGTTATACAGATCTAAGCTAATTTGGAATTACATTTTGATATGCAAAAGCAAATAAGAATTAGAAGGTAATGGGTTTTCAATATTTTGTCTCACTTTGTTTTTAAAAAGGTGTATAATTTCTGTAACGCAGAACCCGAGGCACAAAGCAAATTGTTGCGATAATATCTCGTATTTAGAAAACCGTTAACGCTACCACCAATTTGATGCAAGTACTATTCTTATGAATTATTATACTGGAAAGCAGTGACATTTGAGTTAAAGAACAGTTCCAAGTTTTATACAAACGCAGTTAATACAGTGGTTTGTACCGTAGCCCATTAAAATAATGACAGCGAGGCTTACACAGTTTTTATTTCTGGAATAAAAAAAGATAATTGCGCCCCCTAAGCACGCCAGTACGTAGTGTTCGTCAACGGAATTCGTTATGTATTTAATTAGCATTTACACATACTGTCTCCGCTCAATAATTATCATTATTTTGAGTGGGAGATGGTACAACGAGAGAAGCAGAGAGTCAACAATTACATGTTATATGATCTTTTTCATAATAACCTTAATTATTGTACAAGTGCACAAAGACTGCGGGAGAGCTGTGTAGAAAATATATGGTCTCGGTCTTTAATTAACTCTGTTGTCTTCCTTCATTACATCTAAATTTCCGCTGAGTCGCAATATCTTTCCCAGAACATGGGTTTTTAAGACGATTAAATGAGAACTAGGTATGGGAAGAGATAGAAAAACTTTCCCTGCTTTAACCCCTTTGTGTTTAGCATTTTCGGAAATTTACATGAAACGTTTTTAAAACAACCCTGTTGAAATGTTTTTATTTCGTTTTTTTATTGGTGGTTTCGAAATGAAATTCCCATGAAATACTATCGCTAACTAAAAAATGTTAAAGAAAGTTGACTTGCCTACGTCGTGGCACGTTATAATGTACATGTAATAATAATAATAATAAATCGACTTTATTGTGCAAAACAATTTACAAAAATAAAAAACAAATTACTTTTTTATAACAAAAAAAGGAAAGGGAGAATTAATAGAGAAAAGTAATTATACCACAAAATGGCGAAGTTTAGCTGAAAGCTACTCATACTCAACCATTATGAGGCACATTAGCAATTCCTTAAATTAAAGATGAAAAAAATTTGCAGAGAACCTGGCGAACATTAAATAAAAAAAGATATATAAACAAATAAATAAGCAAACAACGCGCTTGAATAATAATAGATAAACATATTTACTCGGACAAGTAGAAACCAAAAAATATATCGCTGTTGTTTGCTTAATAGGTAACTTTTATATTTATATTTGGATTTATTAATATTAAAAACTTTGAAATCTTCAGGAATTATATTATAAGTTGATATCGCATTAAAAATAAAGCTTCTTCTATGCAACATTAATTTAGATTCGACGGAGTTCAACTTTGAATCATGCTCGACTGATAAGCTCATAACTTTATCAAGCTCATGATTTATGATATCACACACTTCTACCATATTTTCATTGGGAAAATGTGAGTAAAGCACAGTGTCATCTATATAGGCTTCTATCCGACAATTTGAAACAGAGCAAAGAATATCAGACGTGTAAATAATGAACAACAGAAGACCCAAAATTGACCCTTGAGTTACACCTGATAATATATCTATACTTGGAGAAGAAGCATTATTAATTAAAATTTTTGTGAGCGTCCATTTAAATAAGATGAAATAAGTTCAATAGCGGGTTGATCAAAACCATAATATTTCATTTTAGCGCTAACGCAGTGTTAGTACTACTAAATCCTTTTCTAAAGGCGCATTGTGAATCATGCAAAAATTTATTGAGTATGAAATAATCTGGTAAAATAAAATTTTCTCAAAAATTTTGGACATGACCGGTTAAACACTAATTACTCTTAAATCGGAAAATATGGAGGGGTCATTATTTTTGGGTAATGGCTTTCCTACCTCAACTTTCCATAATTGTGGAAAATATTTCACCTCAATGCAATTTGTTTTAATATTAAAATTTTATTAACCTCAGCAACAATTAAGTGAAAAACTAAAAGATTTATATAGGTTCTTTGAGTTATTACTGTAATAATCAATTTTATTGTCACAATTATTACTAACATTTTGAATAAACGATGCAAAGTAATCATTAATTTCAGAACGATTGGATAAATTATCAAGAATATTTATTTCTTTATTCGAGCGAACATTAAGAGTTTTGAGAGCTGACCGTGTATTTTTTGAGTTATTTTTCGAGCAAATAGACTGTAAATAGCCCTTCTTTTCTCTTCTTACCATTTGCCAAAGTATAATTACGAATCTCTTTATATCTAGACCAATCATTGTTAGTGCGAGTACGTTTATATTTTTGATATTAAAACCTTATTGTCAAATGGCATGATAATTCTATCCAAGTCTTTTCTTCTTATTCCACTAGGATTTGATGAGAATTTGTATATTCAAATTCAAAATATAAATTCAAATATAAACGTAAACAAATCAAGACTACCAAATACCAGAATTTTTCTAGGCCTCCTATTCAATAATTGATGTTCATTTTATGAATATTTCCAATCAACATGGCAATCTTCCTTGCAGAAAGCAAAATCTGGCAACAGTTATTTTACAAAATATTAGTAATTATTGATTATGTAGATGTGATTATCTTGGGCGCGCCTAGAGACATTGTACATTATCTTATGACTGCGCAATCTTGTGACAGCTGATTCATTAACTAAAGGCATGTTCGCAAAAATAGAATCTCGTAAGTATCGTAATCAAATTCGTGTTGGAAATAAGATGTAAAAAAAATCTCTCGATAGTTTAGTATTTTACATAATGACAAATAATTGCCCAAGCAATTACCAAAAGTTACTTCAATGAAAAGCGTGATTCAACATAACCAGACACTCATAACTAGGAACGCAACAAATCTTTTCATAATCACTTCAAATTTTGTAGAAACGAATAAATTATAATTATCAGTTTTTAGAATCCTTCCAAATTGGTAAATTAAAAGATAACTGAACTACATTGTTCACCCATTTTAAATGCATTCTAAATTAGCAGGTATATTAAAAATTATTATTACAATTTTTTTTTCTTCAAATTATGACTGTTTCAGTTGTATATTGAATAAGCAGTCTTGAACTCCAAATAAATCAAAAGTGAATAAACCGTGTTATGAAAAACAAGAATACAGATTTGTGTTCGTGTATACTTGTAAATTTGTTTTCATCCACAAATGGTCGAACCAATTTAATTATTTACAAGTTGTCAATTTGGGCAAGTTCGCTTGGCCCACGTTGGATTCATGCTACATCACTTATATTAGAATCCCAAATCAGAACAACTCATATTTCTGCAGCGAAATCCCGTTATTCGTGTGTCCCCATTTACCGTGATAAAAAACTTAAATTATTAATGACTTCTGGTGCCTTGCTGACCCATCGAACACCACACAGGCTAACAATAACAGTAACTTGTATCACAAGACACGTTCCATCCGAACCGGTATACGAGGAACGGAAAGAAGTGCTGCGGATGGCCTAACGGAACCCACTTTGGGGCTAGTTTAGTAGCCTCGAGCATTCTCTTTCTTTCGACACAATTTACTGTTAGTTCACTAGAGTCTGTACTGCCCAGGTTATAATAATCGTGATGGTTTTTGTTTCTTTTGTTGATCTGATGCAGCGTATCGAGAACTATCTGAATCGTCCCAGTGAGAACGCTTAATTACATATCTACATGCATACTATCTACCGCTTAACCCAAATTAGATTACATCAATTATCATTTTCTAGCACACGTCAAACACGGCATAAAATAGATTTTAGATTTAGAAAGGCTTCAATAACTGTACATTTGGTACCGTAGAAAAAGTTTTTGTTGGCCTGTGCGTTGCTCACCGAGCATAAAATGTAGATGTGTTAATTGTTTCCATAAATATTTACTTGTTTTTTATTGAATGTGTATCATAAATATAAATTCCGTATTTGGGGTGACCCTATTTCATTTTTACGGCGTGTTATTTGGAATTTTGATTTATTTATTCTGTTTAAACGGATGATGGTTCCTCCTCGCGCCGCTAAGGAGCCATTAGCATTACAAATTTAGGAATTTATTTACCCAAGTTCGTAGTATGCAAATACGGTGACGCGTCGATATATAGCGTCGCATAGATCTACCTGCGTATAAAAAGCAAAAGTCACCGTCTGCCATTGTGTATCTACTTGGTATTTTTACTTGACACGCACAGAGGTCAAAGAAATGTACGAACCGGTTCTTTTTTAATTATTTTATTATTTTTGCGGTAGACATAAACATTTTTTAAAATCTGAACGCAAATATGTTAAAAATATTCGTACATGCCAAGTAGACCAATCGAACAGCGCTGTGAAGTTAGCACTACCACTTTAAAATTATGAAATCGTTTTGGCCCCATTAATTGTAGCTTTTTTGTTGCGGTGAGAAAAAATTTGTAGCCCTTTATTTTAAAAAAAATAACCCATGGTAATGCTAACTTCACAGTGAAGATAGCATTACCGCTCACAGAAATCAGAAATCGCGTTAAAAAGTGCACAAACATTTTCTTATCATAAAAATAATTTGTTGCGAATTTGTTGCACACGATTAATAGCAAAAAATTATTGAAAACAATGTTTTTTCTAATAACTTCTGGTAATATGAACTTGATAACCAAGATAGCATTAAAACTTATGAAAAATCGCTTTTAATAATAATTTATAAATAAGAACGATTAAAAAAGTTGTTTAAATATTTTTTAAAAAAGGACCGGAAGAAACAGATAGCTTTAATTATTACTCGGCACAACAAATTCGAACATCACACACTACAAATCTTTGAAGACAAACACATAAAAAAATGGATTTACAACCATTTTTGTAGGCGGTAATACCAAGTTGTGCTGAAAATTCAACGTTTTATCGATTTTTGCGAAAACTTGTATCGCAACAAATTATGACTCGCTGTAACAAATTTATACACGACACACAATAATCACTCGAAAAAAATGCATTTACAGCTGTTGTTGGCAGTGGTAGTCCCAGGTTGAGTCGAAGTTTTAACAAGAATCGATAAAACGTTGAATTTTCAGAACAACCCGGCATTACCACCTACAAAAATGGTTGTAAATGCATTTTTTCATATATTTTCAGTTCGACGATTTGTAGCGTATGGTGTACGAATTTGTTGCAGTGAGACATAATTTGTTGCGAAACGAGTTTTCGCAAAAATCGATAAAACGTTGAGTTTTCAGCGCAACCTGGCACTACCAGCACCATAAACCGTTGCAAATGCATTTTTCCATGTGTTTTTCACTTCGACAATTTGTAGCGTGTGGCGTACAAATTTGTTGCGCCGAGTCATAATTTGAATTTTCTGTAGAACCTGGCATTACCACCTACAAAAATGGTTGTAAAGTTCGAGACTTTGTTGCGTGTCGCGTGCGAATTTGTCGCATCGAGAAACAATTTGTTGCAAATAAAGTTCGAGAAATCTTTCTCTTTTTATGACAACCTTAGAATTCTTGCGATTTATGCTTTTTCGTTCCTTAGAAAACATGTTTGAGTAAAATGTTTATGCAATAAAATGGAACGCCTGTTTTTATGAGTAAACTGCTATTATTATTATTATTTTTTTTTTATACATTTATTTAACGTCGGCCTATTTCCGCTACTGAGGCCTAACACCGACGCCTGTAGACGAGCTACCCCCCAACCAGGAATTTTGCCGAACCTCTTCCGTTAAGAAGAGTAGGGATCTTTTACTCGCCTAACATTTAATAGACAAGGGACCGACGGCTTTACATCCCCTCCGAAGGATGGTATATCTCCTATAGAACCCTCGCCTAAGGTTGTATAGCTTCCGCGCATACACTGATATACAAGCCGCTGGAAGATGGGTGAGGCGAGGACGTGGTCTTCGTTGGAACGGTCACCAATCCAACTACTAACCACGCCTAACGTTGCTTTACATCGCATATCGAAGTATGTACATAGTAAAGACGCACCCACGCTCGCCCCAAACTGCTATTACTTTTCAATATAAATTACAGTAGTCCACGGTTTGTTCCCAAAATCTTTTGAAACCTGTTTTCTGCAAATTTACTTGTGTTGTTGTGTTTCATTTTCTATACGATGCACCGGATTGCTCGCTTTTTTAAAGCAAACTGTTTTTTCCGCTCCTTTTTTAAAAAAATATCTAAACAATTTTTTTTTAATCGTTCTTATTTATAAATTATTATTAAAAGCGATTTTTCATAAGTTTTAATGCTATCTTCATTAGCAAGTTCGTATTACCAGAAGTTATTAGAAAAAACATTGTTTTCATTAATGTTTTGCTATTAATCGTGTGCAACAAATTATTTTTATAAGACAATGTGTGTGTTTAAAGCGATTTCTGTGAGCGATAATCGTAGGTTATTTTTTTAAATTAAGAGTTACAAATGCTTTCTCACCGAAAAAAATTTGCAGCAAATTAGCTATAATTAATGGGGCCAAAACGATTTCAAAATTTTAAAGCCATGTGAGTGGTAATGCTATTTTCACTGTGCAGTTAGCAATACCATGGGTTATTTTTTAAAAATAAAGAGCTACAAGTTTTTTGTCACCGCAACAAATTCGCAACAAAAAAACTACAATTAATGGGACCAAAACGATTTCAAAATTTTAAAGCACTGTGAGTGGTAATGCTATCTTCACTGTAAAGTTTGTATTACCATGGGTTATTTTTTTTTAAAGTAACGAGCTACAATTAATGGGGCCTAAATGATTTCAAAATTATAAAGTGGTAGTGCTAACTTCACAGAGCTCAATCGAAAGACGGTTGATTTTTGGATGAAATAAATGGTGGCAAGCTGCAATAGATTTTATTATCTTTATTTTGGTGTCTTTAATGATATAATAAATTTGCACCATCTGTCGATCCCTGATATGGGGGCCATTTTGAAAAACTACCATTTTTACATTTTTTTGCAAATGACTCGGTTTGGGTTCACTTTAGAGAAAATTTTGAAGTAAGTGAAAATAAACCACATAAAATTCTCTACAAATAAGGTTATACTTGTTTTTCTTATACCCGTTTGCACACCACCTAATGGTAAGGCACGCGGCACGGTTTTTTTTTAGGTGGTTTCTTCAATACAGTTATATCAACAGTGTCCGGTAATTACTTTTATTTTCTGACATTTTTCGATGTGGAAGGTTGGTGAGTTCAACTCTTTCTTTGGTGGTTCCTCAGGTTCCAACTCGAACACACACTAGTGAACACTGCAACCCTGCCTGCTTTTATACAGCTGCATGGCGCATTGAAATTATTTTGGCCTAAGGGTAGTCAGGGAACGTTTAATTGAATACCCCGTTCCTGATTTTTTGGAATTTGGTGGATTTCAGACATTTTAGTAGTCGTGTTTAGAAAATGTGTCGAAGAAACTGGATTACGGCCTAGCGGATTTAAGTTTAGCAATTGCCAAAAAAAAACAGATAGAATTTTTTACTGTTATACATAGAGTTACCATACATCCGGTATTTGTTGAATTGTCTCCGTATTTTACTCGTGTTTCTTCTCGTCCCGTTTTTGCTTCATGTTTTCGTAATTCTAACGAATCCAAATGTCAAACACACATCTACTCGTCTGCTCCAAAATATGAAGTGTGTTGATTTATATTAGAAATTTATCCAAACTCACACAAATTGTTTTTAATGGATGGGGTAATCATGTTTCTTATTAAATTCAAACTGAAATTTGACATAGCATTTTTAAAGGGCTTTTTTGCTGTCAATGTGATACATATTTTCAGGTGTCCTATCATGTCAACCTGACTTAGCAATAACAAATCAGTTGAGACTATACTGGTGTCCACAATACAACTTGCAGCAAGTTATATAATAGCAAATATGTGGTGATATTGCAATTTGACTTATCCACGGCATTTGACACCTTGGATGTGGTTTATATATCCAAATTTAACTTCGGTTTACGGGTCAATATCTTGGAATAGATTCTCTCTTGTGTAAGACATTGTAAATTGATTTTAAAAAGATAAATTTAATATATTTCGAGGAGTGCTCCAGGGGTCAGTACTAGGGCCCTTGTTTTTTCGTTATATGTTAATGATCTGCCGAACTACATAAAGATGACGATGCTGTTGACGATAACACCATAACTAACTGTGGTAGACCCGAATATGTTCTGAAAAAAAAGTCATAAACGTGTTAAATTAACTTTCAGCTTGATAGGGTCGTAATCAATCTATATTAAACTTATACCAGAACAACTCGCATGAATTTTTATAATATAAAATTCAGTATTTTAGAAGACTTAACATTTTGTAATGAAATAAAGTGTTAGGACATATCTTAATGCAGACCTATCCTGGACATCCCAAATTGGCCGTATATGCAATTAAATCAGGCCTATTTTGTAGTCTTACAAATAAAAAGTATATTTGACATTAAAACCTTACTAAACATCATACACACATATACGCTTTAGTAAAATATATTGGGGTATAGGCAACTTACCAAAATAATTTATTCTTTAATTTGCAATTTAAAGTCAGGAGAAACTTGTAGAAATAATTTTAAAACAAATAAAATGCTTACGACCGACATTTTTATTTATAAATGCCTATGCCTATGTGAAGAAAAATAGTCACCTTTTTGACATGTTTACATCATAGATATAGAATATCACGAGAGCAGCGATCTATTAATACCATCGTATAATTTCATCTCATTATTGGATTAAATTTTATAATTTAGCACTATCGGGTCCCGTTAGGAATTGTTTTAACTGTAGTGATATTGAGGGAGTACATATACCCCTCTGCGAAATCGAATAAATTGCGCAAACAGTTGATTTTAAAAAATATTGAAATGTTTATTTTATGGAAAATTTTTTATAGCTTGGAAACTTACAAAGTTAATATGAACCCAAAAATGATTCTTAAAAATAAAACAAAATAGGTAACAGTTTTTAATTGCTTATTAATTTAGTATTCCATGTGTTGGGAATTGAAAACTCGCCTAGTTTTCCGATGATAGAACACCGTTTGCGTTGTCTGTATATAATTTCTTAGATATGGTGTTAGTAATTTTGAAACAGATAGTTTTAGGCCCTAGTGACACGCACCTTGTTTATTACATAATATTTTTCAATTCTTTAATTTAATTTCAAATGCTTTGCATTTGTTCCGTTAACGTGACACTTTTCGTAGTTAACTATTGAGAAATTATATTGTTTTGTTCTAATTGTATATAGTAACAAATATATTACAAATAAACCCAGACGCGATAAAAACATTTGTAATCAGCACAAAATTCCGTACACAGAACACGTTTTACCATTGTTACCTATTGTTATTATATTCTAGTTTAATTCGAATGGTGATATGAAAGCATCAAGTAACATGAAACAATAATAATGATGAAGGTAGAGGTTACCAGTTAAATGTCGAGGTTCGTGTAATGCAGCCTTCCTGATTTAATAATTCACAATCCGAGCTCTTTGGATTACTGCGAAGCCCGGAGATTTTCTGGAGGTAGGGTGCTCTAAAATACTTCGTTCAGATTGCTTCTTTTATTTGCCTTCTTGTACTTTAAGAAATTAAATCTACTTCTATTTAAATTAGATGCTCTAAAATTCACTAAAACAATAACCTTTTGTTAAACTTCGTGTGTTTTTGCCATGGACTTAATTAAATTCCCTTTTAACGACGGATCGATAGTATGGTTTTCATTTTTTATCGTAATTAATTTTTGTTTTGTTTATGTAACTTAACTTTTTCCCACTGATATTTAAGCAATTTAGTTAGCGTCGGGTTTGTGAAATAGGTAATTACCGACTTTTACGTAGATGGACTTATCAGCTAATTGGATGAGGTGGTCGCGTTTCAAGCAGTGAAGGTAAACTATTAAAATAGATTTTTTTATGGTTATTGACAGGATTATGATATGGATATGTATTTAATAGTTTAAAAAATATTTACTATACAGCCGAAATTTTGTATGTGGAGTGTGAAAACTACATCATCTAAATAAATGTGTCTCATCTAGATGCTACACTCCTGGCCACTGCACAACGACTCTGGCAAATTCTCAGTTTACCTTAGTAGCTGAGTAGCTAGCCTCTTCATGTTGTCCTCTAACTTAAAAACGAAAATCCATTCGAAGTTATCATGTATATGACAGATAATGATCAATTAAATTCATTTTAATTGATCATTATCTGGATGATGTCGAATCAGATCACATCGTATTGGATAAAATGAGTTTTCAATCTAAAGCAGTTGTTTCGTTTTTTCTGTTTGAATCAGGCTTCCTGATTATCGTCTTGGGTACTGGTAGAAATTAAGGTGGACATATCCAAGAGAGAGAGAGAGAGAGAGATCCGATAAGGAAATATTTATTATTTTTGGCCATAACTTTTTTTAAAACACATATTGGTAAAAAGGTATAAGACTACCTAAGTAGAACTATGACTGGTGTAGTGATTTGATTCATAACACTACATCTTGCATTGACAAATCTCAGAGGTATTTTCATTGATTTCTTTGAATTTACTCAGACATTGATTTTCCACGTTATGGTTGCTTATGTAGATTTAATACAAATGGTTTTCACTTACGTCCTGTAGTTTACATTTTCATTCCTTTTTAGAATTTAAATGGTATAGTTTGCAGTAAGATTCTTAGCCGCATTAGATATAATATTCCTAATTTAGACCCGTTTTGCATCTCAAACGTACAGTTATGTCTTATGAGGGACCCGCTAAATTTAAACTACTTTCCACATTAGTGAAACCATGCATTTTAATTCGTTTATATCGTGAATAAGACTAAAGCCTTCGCGTAGAATTTATCGGACCACAGATTAAAAACAAATAAACTTGTTGGTTTGTGTTTAACAAAAACTGATAAATCAGTATCCGTCCATACTCGCGTTATTATTATTCCATTTGATTCGAAAATATTTAATCCATATTTAATGGTGAGGGGTGGCATATCGGGAAACTTGGGCGTGTATAGAACAAGCCGTCGTTAAATTTCAATTAATTCCTCGATTCTGCTCTATTTACATTTTACAGAAAAGCTGTACAGATTTGTCTGCACTTTCCGATTATAAATTCAACTGTTTTAATTATTCCTACAAGGCTCTTTTGCGCGGAATTTAAAGTGTCTGCTGACGTAAGGACCGTTAATCCGAGTAATACATAATAATAAATAAGTTTGTCATTTTAATTGGCAACGGTTTCCTCAAAATTAGTTGCAAAGTTTTTAAGCAGCCAAATTATAGCGCCATACATCAAACTGAAGCCTTTCATTTCCGAATGCGTTTAAATTTAACCAATAAAATTTATGTTTTGTTTTTCCCCTGGCGTAAGTGTGATTCATCCAGCACGCATTTCCTCTCGTGACAAATTTCTATGCGAGAAATTCTTAAAGGGTTCTTTAGTCTCCTGCGATATGGAGGGTGAAGTGTGTAATTGCCGTATTTAAGCGTATAAGACTGCGAAAGTGTTGGTTATTTCTAGAGCGTTCCAATATAAGGATTGGAAAAAGTAAAATGATTGAGGTTTGACAAGCAGTTTTTATTTTTTTTGAAGCTATAACAACAGGAAGACCAACGGAATTAAAATACCTAAATTTTTTGCCCTGGGTGCAGAATTTTTTCTTTCATGTTTACGTAAATACCAGATTATACTTTGAAATACTATTTATGTGAACTTAGCAGAACAACTTTGCAGAATTAAAAAAACAACAGACGTATTATTTGCCGCTAATTAATCGTGAAAGTAACAATTTTACCGTTGTTAATTTTTTTAAAAATTTCGGATGTTCTGCTAACTTCACATGGAAGTTAGCAGAACATCTACCAAAAACTTTTTTTAATTAAAAGCAGGTGGCTTAGAATTTGCCGTTTTTTAACCGTAAACGAATGGTGAAAATGAAATTTAAAAATTAAGGCGGTAAAACAAAAAAATCATTTTTTAGAATCAGCAAAAACTGCGCAGAATTAAAAAACTATAGGCCTATTATTTGCCGCTAATTAATCGTAAAAGTAACAATTTTACCGTTCTTAATTTTTTAAAATTTTTCGAGTGCTGCTATTTTCTATTCCCGCTTTTATAATTAATCATAACATTTTCGAATTTGTCTTACGAATTTGGCAATTTTTTATTAAGAATTTTTAATTTTTTTCCCCGAAACTCAGCAGAACAGCCCTTAAGCTCGTTTGGCTTTTGGGACTTTGGGTTCCCCTTTCTATAATTAATCGTGTCGTTTTCGAATTTGCCGTGATGTCTTCACAATTTCTTTTGACATTTTTTTGATTTATTCTCTCTGGAACTCAGCAGAACAGCCATTAAGCTCGTTTGATAATGGCTGCGTGCTTTTAATTAAAAAAAGTTTTTGGTAGATGTTCTGCTAACTTCCAAGTGAAATTAGCAGAACATCCGAATTTTTTAAAAAAATTAACAACGGTAAAATTGTTGCTTTCACGATTAATTAGCGGTAAATTTACGGCAAATAATAGGCCTGTGGGTTTTTCATTCTGAAAGTTTTTGTCGATTTTAAAAAAATGATTTTTTTGGTTTTACCGCCTTAATTTTTATTTTTTTAAAATTTCATTTTCACCATTCGTTTACGGTTAAAAAACGGCAAATTCTGAGCCACCTGCTTTTAATTAAAAAAAGTTTTTGGTAGATGTATTGCTAACTTCCATGTGAAGTTGGCAGAACATCCGAAATTTTTTAAAAAATTAACAACGGTAAAATTGTTACTTTCACGATTAATTAGCGGCAAATTTACGGCAAATAATAGGCCTATGGGTTTTTTAATTCTGCCAAGATTTTCTAATTCTAAAAAATGATTTTTTTGGTTTTTCCGCCTTAATTTTTTTTTTATTTCATTTTCACCATTCGTTTACGGTTAAAAAACGGCAAATTCTGAGCTACCTACTTTTAATGAAAATGAATTTTTGATAGATGTTCTGCTAACTTCCATGTGAAGTTAGCAGAACACCCGAAAATGTTTTCAAAATTAACAACGGTAAAATTGTTACTTTCACGATTAGTTAGCGGCTAATTAGCGGTAAATAATAGACCTATAGTTTTTTTAATTCTGCAAAGTTGTTCTGCTAAGTTCACACAAATTGAAATACTCTATAAATATTATTAGTGTCATATACTACATTTGGAACACATGAAGTTTGAATTTGAAGTCTAGTTCTGGTACAGTAGTTCAAATTATTATTACCGAGGTTATTTTCTTATCCTGCACTATTGTGCCATCTCTATTAATTTGAACAAAGTGACATTCATTCATTTTTCTCAACCGCTTATGGGCCAGTCGTCAGGTAAATTGACATCGTTTTAAATCGGACAAGAGATTTTACCGTTTCCAGTTCATTAGGCCTCTTTTAGACACTAATTTTTTGGAGCAATATCGCTTAAAAATAATTTTTTTTGCAAATATCTCTATTGTGAATGGCCCTACGAAAAAAAGATGGTTACCAAAATTAGTAAGAGAGGTCTACAATGAACTGGTTCCAACAGTAAAATCTCTTGTCCGATTTAAAACGGTTTTTCAACTCCCTGACGACTGGCCTATTAAAATATTAGATTATATATTCACTTCCGTCATTGAGGATGGTACTTTTACATCTTCAATCAAGTCGAACAACAGACTTAATAGTTATGTAGAAAATGTATCAGAGAAATAGTGGACTCCCTTCCTCGTTTTCGAGGATGTTAAAAACGATGGTGGTGGGCAAAATTCTTTTTAAGTATGCACAACCCCCCAAACGGCCAAAAAACACCCCCAATTGTCGTGAAACGCAAAGGAGCGGACTTCCGTCCGACAAACACCGGTTTATCCCCATTTTCGAGGATGCTGAGACCTGAAAATCATCCCCGATGCAAACCCACCCCCCCAAACAGCAATCTTTTTGTGCACTCGGATGCTGCTTAAGAGAGAGAGTCGCTCTGCCTGGACCTCGGAAACATGTATATGTTGAAGGCCTTTGTCTTTTTTACCAGGTTTCGTACATATGAAACAAGTATGACTATTGTCATCTTCTTCCATTGCTCTCAATACCAACGAAATTCTAGAAAGAATTTTAAAAATTCCAATACGACATATACGATAATGCAATAAGGGTCTCTTGATAATATCCGAGTATACATGCAGCAAATAAAAAAAAAACATTGTATTATATTTTATATTGAACAGAAAAATAGAGTAATGCTCGCAAATATACTGCACTTTGTACTTACTTTTTAATTTGTTTACCAGAAGTTCACATGATATTATTATACATAACATGCATATACATATACATACATATACATATTATAATACACAATACCCAATATCAAATTTATTGGCGTAAAGAAACAGTTTTTTTTATTATAACAGACAGCGAAACAAAGAATTTTTCGACTTGCACGTGTACAAGCTACAGAGCGAGTGGAGGCGCTGCTGCAGTTCTCGGCCATGACAGATGCGTGGAAGCTGTATCGGCCTCAGCATCTTCGAAAACGGAGGTAATCCAATATTTGTCGGACGGAAGTTCGCTCCTTTGCGTTTCATCCCCTTTTCCGGGGTGTTTTTGACTGTTTGGGGGGGGGGGTTGCATCAGGGATGATTTTCAAGGCCGGCGTCGATCTCAGCATCCTCGAAAACGGGGATAAACCAATGTCTGTCGGACGGAAGTCCGCTCCTTCGCGTTTCACCCACTTTTCCGGGGTGTTTTTGACTCTTTGGGGGATGAGTTTGCATCGGGGATGATTTTCAAGGCTGGCGTCGGTCTCAGCATCCTCGAAAACGGGGGTAAACAAATGTTTGCCGGAAGGAAGCGCGCTCCTTCTCGTTTCACCCTCTTTTCCTGCGTGTTTTTGGCTCTTTGGGAGGTGGGTTTGCATCGGGGATGATTTTCAAGGCTGGCGTCGGTCTCGGCATCCTCGAAAATGGGAATACACCAATGTTTGTCGGACAGAAGTGCGCTCCTTCGCATTTCACCCCCTTTTCCGAGGCGTATTTGGCTTTTTAGGGGGCGGGTTTGCATCAGGGATGATTTTCAAGGCTGGCGTCGGACGGAAATCCGCTCCTTCGCGTTTCACCCCTTTTTCCGGGGTATTCTTGTCTGTTTGGGGGGGTGGGTTTGCATCGGGGATGATTTTCAAGGCTGGCGTCGGTCTCAGCATCCTCGAAAACGGGGATAAACCGGTGTTTGTCCGACGGAAGCTCGCTCCTTCGCGTTTCACCCCAATTTGGGGGTATTTTTTGGCCGTTTGGGGGGTTGTGCATGCTTAAGAAGAATTTTACTCACCACCATCGTTTTCAGCATCCTCGAAAATGGGGGGGAAGTGGTCTGGTCGCGTCAGATTTTTCGGTTTTTTTTCCGACTCACAAAATCCACTAAAAAGGTGCATTAAAAGTTGTAATGTACAATGTGTGTTTTTTTTTAAATTTAAGTGTTTTATGGTTATTTCAAAACAAATTTCAGACATCATATTAAAAGTGCATTTCCTGCATCTAATTAAGTTTTATAACGAAAATAAAGTTTGTAGAAATTCTCGATATACGGCGTCATAAAATTTCATGTCTATTCAATTGAAATATGGCATATTTCCTGATGCTTGCTGCGTGATGTATCTGATAATAAACTTTGTGTACAGTGCACAACATTGTTAAACCTGCTTTCGATATTACGCTAGACGTAACAACTAGTATTGTGTCTCCTCCAAATATTTCGTAATGTTCCTGAATGCCTGCAGGAACTGTCCGTTCTGCACTTGCAATAGCTATTAACAATCCATTAGCCCGACGTCCTACCTAGTTAAACAATCGTTAAATTATAAATAGTCTTTGTTCAGTTGGTAAGTCGATCGGTTATTTGTATAACAGTTTCGAAATCTATCAAATCAAGCGGATCAAAGATGGCTTAGATTATTATTCTTTTTGCCTTTGTATTCGCAAGCTGTGGTTGGTAGGGGCGGAGATGATATAAGAAGTGAAAAGAGAATAAAATTTTATTCTCAAAATGCAATAAAAAGTCGCCTATATTAAAATACTTACATGGAATCACTCCTACAGTGAAGTTGCAGATTCTTTAAATAATTTAAAGCTATGCTGGTGAATTGTTGATACTTTCTATATTCTTGCCGTGGTCGTCGAACTTGACTTGATCCTGTCAGCTTCTTCAGAAGGATCCTAAAGACTCTGTAGTTAAAAAAACTAAATAAGAGGTTTATGTTTAACATACCTATTCCACCCCGTAAGTGCCACAGGTATGATTTAATTAATGTATCACACTAGAATGTGTCAAGCTCTGAGCTATTTATTGATTTCTGGATATGTAGGGCTAGAAATAGAATTATACTAACGGTTCAGGGAGCGTTCGAATGATTTGTATAGTGTGGTTGATTGGATTAGTTCGATTGGGTCGTTTGCTAATGATTTTGATGACGTCCTTTTCCATTTAGGATAATATCTAGAATTACTGGAGATACATTTTCTGTACGTATTTCTCAGTACTCGTTGCAGGTTGTATGCCACTCAGCACTATAATTGATGCATCACTAAGGAGCCTTATTGGAGCAATATTGCATTGCATATTCCCGTCTAAAGATGGGGAGCTTTCCAAATCAAATCCGACTTTAAGTGTCTGGTAACCAATTTACGTATTTTCAAGGGAAAGCTCTCTCTGTCGATTCTGTGTGCCGGGGAATACAAGATAAATTCGCCCTATTTCTTCGAACGTAGTTTTGAATAGAAATTTCAGACATTGTGTGAATGGGCTAAATATTATAAAAAAGCTATATGGATTTTTATTTCAATTGTAAACGTGATAATTTAAAAGAAAAAGAAATGCCCACATTTCTCGAAAGTTTCAAGGTTGAATATTAATTTTACTATGAATAAGAACAAACTTGAAATTTATCCACTATAAAAATTTGATCCCTTGGGAATTTGGAATGTTGTTTTGAAACAGTCCCGTAATTTTGATATTAATTAAAACACTACACTAGCAATCTTAAGAGCTGTAATCAGAAACGCAAGAGGGAACGATCCATACGTTTTAATGCAATTGGAAATGGTATTTCCGATCGGATACACCTTTTAGTATCCGTGAATGGTCGAAATTTAAGTTAAAAAGAAAGTTTTACTCGACTGGCCCTCATGGTATTTTAAGAACTTTGACATAGCCGTTTCAAAAAGATAAATCTCAAAAATAACATACGCAGTACCTAAAGTAGGTTAGGCATTTATCACTGTAATAAAAAAAAATACACCTCGTAAAAGCAGTATTACACGGGTCCCCATTAACGATCCCTAACTTCACATGCAGTTGTTTTATATTCATGAAAATGAAAAATAATTTTCTTTTATGTTGGTATGCACGTTTATGTTGCAGTGGCGACGTCATTTTCTTTGTTTTTTTTTAAATTTGAATTGGTTACTTTTTGATGCATCATAGTGACTCTTTCCAGTAAAAATACGTATGTGATACCCTTAGTCGTCTTGAAAATAATCACACTTTTATATTTCGACGAAACTTTTAATAGCGATAACAAAAACATTTCTGCGTCAAGCAATAGCAATTCTTTATTTTTATGGCGTTTGAGTAATTAGAATGGAAATGTATTCATTTTCAGTTTGAATGTTATATTTTCGCATTCCCTCCGCACAAATATTCCGAGACATTCTGTATTTCCTAAATTAATCATCCTAAACCTTCCCCCAAAGAATGCCAGATATAATGTGAAAGCACATTAATTTGATAGTATAGAGCCTTTAAAGGGTTGGCCACGTAGATACGTGTTTTTAGCTGGGTGGGGCGGTTGATGGGTGCGGCGGCCATACCATGATGATAACGAGTGCCGCACCCGACGTCGTAAGCGTCGCCGTCAGGACGTAATGGACTGGTAAACACGAAACTGTTTTAATGGTGTGTATATATACGGTGTCGCATTACCGTACACAAACCTCTCGCGTCCCTAAATCGAACAGGACAATGAGACGGAATGTAAACAGAGAAAACACATAATGTCAAAGTTTTGAATAAGACAAGTTGCTGAAATGTTTGGTGTGGAAAGCAGGGGTGAATACGTTTCAGTTACAGATAATTGCCGAATGGTGTAAACACATTAGACGAACCTATTTAAAAAAAATTAAATTCTATGACGTAATTTTTTCTACTCTTCCAGATTTCGCCGTCAGATTTCACAAAGTCAAAAATACAGTTTATTGATGGCATACCCCGTATATTTTTAATAAGATGTACAGTTAGTACTGACGCAAAGTTGCCTAATTATGATTTAAAATATTGCAATTATGCCATAAAAAGTTTACAAAACCAGAGAATGAATGCACTATTGAATGTTATAGTTATATAAGAACTAATGTAAACCTATGAAGAATATCTGTAGTTAATTCTCATATTGACATTAGCTTGGGTTCTCTGCCAATTTGTTCAAATTCTGTACAAGCATAAGCTTCGGTACAGCATGAGACTTTTTTTTGCAACTGAATCTTTTGCCGGCGCATCCCTTTTTACATCCACATTTTATTAAAAACAAAAGGCTTTCAGGAGCAGGTTGCTTTGTAATTGGAACTGCCGCATATAAAATTCCTTCCATTTTTTTCCATCCACATAGGTCTGGATTGGCAAGTTTCTGAATATTGGTATGACTTAATTTCAATACTCTCGCTATAAAATTGCCCTATATAAGAAACTCAACATTACAGCAGTATTCGATTAAATTGATATATTTACCTAAGATTATGCTGTTCAAGAGCATTAAGCGTAGGTGGTAGATTCTCTCATTGCTGTCCTTTTATAGAATATAATTTCCATCGTAATTCCTTGATAGAAGTAATCGCCCTAGATTTGTAAAGCATACAAACAAATCTTTCAAAATCCCTATTCATTTCATCATTTGGTGTTTCCTCTGAACTCTGTAAAGAAAACGACTTTAAAATACTGTGATCTTCATTTAAGCCTAAAAATATCCTAAAATACATTTATTTGCTTTTCGTGAAACATTTTTCAGTTATATCGGTTCCAGTAAATGCGTGGAATCCCAAGGATAGCTTCTGTAATAACCGGTCCTAAAGTAGCGGTGATAATATGTTTCAGCCAAATCGTTCTTCTTGTTTTTCCACGTCCTGTGAATTTTCTTTATAAACATGGAACACGTTATAAATATTGTTTTAAGCAGAATAATCATTTTCTACTTTTTTTAAAAACGCTACTGGTTTATTTTTTTGAGTGGACTGTATGCAATTAAACAAAATTAATTTCTTATACAAATATAACACAAACGTTCTGATACTTGTGATGTCCTCTATTAAGGAAGTATCCAGTCATTATTTAGAAGGAAGGCAACTGCTATTTCCATTTAATTTGAATTATATGCGGCCCAAACAGCTACAAAATCTTATCTCATGTATAATAGGTATAGTATCAAATTTGTAACAAATACGTATGATGGTATTAATTATATTCCGCTTAATATTTTCAATATTTACTATACTGAACTTTTTTTAATTGAATTATAAATATTTAATTTAAAACATTGTAAAAACAATTGTTATTTATGTTTTTCTTTAAATATGTAGCTGATAATACTACATTATACATAACGACTGTAATAGATAATAATTCATCTGTTAGAAGTAATTTGTTTTGAAAAGTTTAGAACTGTTGCTATTAAATATATCCATAATCGCTACTGCTCCGTCAGATTATTTCATTTTGGAAAAGGCGCAAGATTTTTGTTAAAACAATTATTATTTAAAGTAAAGGCAAAAGTGAGGACATATTTAAAATTAGCATTAAATTCTTTACAACTTGTATTTGAAGAGTTTTTCATGTACTATAATGGATACTAAAAGTAAATAACTTAATAAATTAATTCTGATATTTTCATTTATCTAAGAAATTTACAAAATATCATGGCTTCATATAACAGTACTATTTTTTTAATAAAAGGTGTACTTAAAATGAATACTTGCTTTTTTTTGTTTTCTAAAATCCGTTAAGAAATAACGGAGATAGAATTTGTTTAAAAAAGTCGTGCACCACCACATTTGATCCGCCATATTTTTTTACAACTATTTTTCAGAATGCCAACCTCGAAAAATTTGTTATATTAGGGCAGTACTTTGGCGTTCTAGATGTTTTTTAAAATTGGCAGAGCATCCAAGCGACACGAGATTTTTGGCTATATGAGGATGGACTACTAGCTTTTGTCATAGTTTCGAAATGACTGTGTTCTTCCGGCTTGTAGGTGTGAAACTACTAGCTACCGCCGAAAACATTTTGCTAAACGATAAACGATTCATTGAATTTACGGTATATAAATTAAAATTGCATGCTGGTTGTCTTGTTGAATTCAAAATAAAATTCGACAGTTTGATTCATCTGCTAATAAAGCAATTCGATATTCTGTAATGTTATTTCGTTGCTTGTCTTAAAATAACATAAACACCCATGTCATGTCATATCTTGTGCCAGTAGAAAAGTTATGAACTTTACGCCTAATCGTTTTTACAAATGACTGACGTGACGTTAAGATTCCGTCATAAACAAGTCGCTAACTTTTCCTCTATATATGACTAAAGTAAAGCCAGTATCATATTTCAACATTATAAAAGGTTTTTCTTGTGACAGAATATGTAAAACTAGAAAAGAGAACTAACCCTTTAAATACCTATCTACTTTCTTCAGAAATGTTTTGTATTTAGTAGAACAACTGTTTCTTGTGAATAAGAACATGTTGCAGAAATTCATAAAATTGAAGGTATAAAATATCTTGTTTTAATTTTTTGATGCTATAATTTTTCTGTTCTGCTTTTTCAATTTAAAAAAATGTCTGATTTCAAACGTCGCGTTGTCAAAACGATTTTTTTACCGCGACACTGACGTATATTGCTTTTAATCTGCCATTAGAGACATCAGTTTGTATATATGTAGGTTTCAACTTGTTACTAATTTGTATGAGGTAATTGGATGAATTTTCCAGAGCTACCATAAGATGGGTTCTGATAAACGATCAATATGAAACCAAATAAAACCTTTGCGAGCAAAAAATAAAGTTTAATATTGTACTAGGGAATGCAATTTGTGAAGAAATAAAAGCTCTACGTCGTAAACTTGTGTGGCCTCTTATTATCTCGACTTCTTCAGATTATATTAATATTCTTTGAGGAGATTTGATTTAACGACCGTAAAGAAATGTCGTTAAATTATGTGAAAATCTCCTCAGCTTTATGTTCCTTTTGTATACAGCACCGTTATTTTGTACATTTTGGGAGTTAGGGGTTCTTGTTTAGTTAGCAACTTAAATAATACGGCAAAGGTGGACATTTTGTAAGCGTTACATATCTTTTTCTGAAATATTACGTAAATATTATAATTTTCAAACTGTAACAGTTGACAGATTAGAGCAGCTTACATAAACCGCGTCTCTTAACTGTTCGTAAATAACAGTGTAATAATTTAATTTCATACTAAATATTTTGATTTAAGAATCAGTGTGTCATGTGTTAAAATTATTCACCTGAATAAAGCCCATTTAATTTAACGTTTCCTGCGGGCACTTCATTGGATACAAAACGTAAGCCATGCATACATTCTTAACAGAAAAATAATTTTTGATGTTTTGCAATTTGCAACAATTGTAAAGTCAAGTTTCTTTTGTAGAGATTGAAGTGACCAACTCTAATTTCTTTTGTAATATTGCCCTGTCAAATCAAGGTGTTCCGCAGAGGTCTTCCTTGAGACTCTTAAGGTGTATAAACAACAGGTTTCCCTTGTACCTTGAAGGGGCACTCTTATTTTTACAATCCAGTCACTAATAATAGCCAAATGATATCTGGTGTTCCGCGAGGCTCCTTCCTTGAAGTTCTTGGTGTTTAACACTTTTGTTATAAATGTTATTAAATACAAAATGCAATGTTTATTCGTGAGTGATAATATATATTTCGACATTTTTGGCAAGATATTGTTTTGTAACAAATAATGCCTTGCCAAGTATAATGTAATTAACTATTGTACTTTGCGCTAGGATTAATACGTCAATGATTTTGACGTTATTTATATTAATAAAGTGACCAGACAGTACAACAAACATTCTTCTAGGCAAAGTTACCAATTCATTGAGTTGTTCCGAAATACCTTATATTATCAATGTTATTGTTTATTTATATCTCTGTCGAATAAACTACAATAATAGAATAATCAATAATATATCAGATATTCTTGTGTCGTGAAATTGCAGACGTTAGTTCCGAACTTTTATTTGTTTTTTGGATGTGTAAATTGACAACTGAAAGGAGCAACTCTATCCAACTTTAGCTCTTCAATTATTAAAATCACCTTTACTGCTTTTTTCAATTTTGGTATAAACGTTCGATATTGCGTTTCTTAATTTCCTTCTTATTTTGTAAGCTCATATTGTGGATATAGTGATCTGAACAGGAAGTATATTCAATCTTATGTAATATTCTGTGTATTAGAAACCCACGCCTGTGTGTAATAATAGTATGTACATGTGTATATATTAAGATACGTATAAGCTTATTCTTCCTCTTTGTGCATGCATATGTTGATGTGTTAATAAGTAAATAAATCACGTCAGCATTCAAACGCTTGAGAGGAGTTATTCTACTGTTCCATGTTCATTCCTTTTTTAACACGGTGAAAGTGTCCAGCAATATTTATTTTAGGTCAAAACAATCTTATACTAATTAAGAGCTAAACTTTATCATGGAACACTGCTTACATGAAAACAAATTTTAGTTACTCAAGTCAAACTATTTTGTGCATCATCTTGAAGTAAATTATCAAAACAGATATCCGGTGACTTAAGTTCTTATTTGATATTTGATAAGATATCATTAGACGTATTGTTTTACCATATGCAGACAAAATAGAAGACAAAACACGCATTATTAGGAGTACATTTTCTGATATAATAGTATATTTCATTAGGAGTCTGGAAATAAGGATTTTTCCATGCGCGTGTGACAAATTCTCGTGTGAGGCTTCACGCGGGAAGTCATGCAAGCACGGAAAAATCTATTTCTGGACGTGTAATGAACGATATTTTTCATTATACCTCTTTAAAAACGATAAAGTAAAAAATATAACAAAAAAAAACATACTAAAGAAACTTGAAACATTTTTATTTTCATAAGTTAAGGAATAAAGAACATGTAACCACTAGAGTAAGAATATTGAAAATTAACTAACTATTCATAATAGCAGCTCCAACTAATAATGTTTTTGGTTTAAATTGTTATTATTGATGGTTATGTTTATTGTGCAATTGGTATTATTGCACAGGTTAAGTCCTTTTGGAGTTTCATTTAGTGAAACTGCAATTATTGAGGCAGACTGATCGCAAAAGTTTTGATTTTCTTGAATGAATGATACACTTGTATTTTGGAAGTGAGAAGGGTTTTCGTGATACCTCAATTTTTCTTTGTATGGATTCTTCTATATATCCTTCTGCTACGTTGGAAGAACGCCATCTTCCGTGTCTTTTCAGAGTGAGTAAATCGCTGCCGCTTTCCACAAGCATTCTTGCCGAAGAACTCCTTAGTCCGTGCCCGGTATATACTTTGGAACTTTCTAGTTTTAGGTATTCTGCAACAATTTTTGGAACACCACTGATGGTATGGCATCCAACATGTTGAACGTAACACCTGCCGTTTCGATATGCTATTCATATTTTTAGGTCGTAGAGCGGCTTATTTACGGTAAAGTGTGCACGGTTCAAATATACTTCCTTCATTGGTAATGGTGAAACTTCTTGATGTATGAATTTTTCCATCTCGTAAAAACGCGACAAGAAAGCACTCTACCAATCTACTATTATCTACCACATCGTCTAAATTTAAACGTATTACCTAAATCATCACTTCCAACACGCACCAAAGAACCCAAACACTAAAAATTGTTTTTTGTTAGTAGATATTGTTATCTGGAGCTTCACATAAAAATTTGGTTACTTGTTAAAACTCTGAACTTTTTCGGTATATATCCTACAGCTTGACGCTTCAAGAAAGCAATAGTTTTTGGATATTTGTTGATGTCACCATTTTCTTTTATGGCCAAACAACTTTTTAGCATTGAGAATCAGCTCCATAACGTGGAAGATTTAAACTAAAAGAATATCATCACTTACAGTTTTGATTTTGTTCACATTTCGCCATTCAGTAAAAAGTTGATATTCGGGTTCATATATTGACCTGGATTCTATTGGTGATAAATTCGCGCTCGCTTGCTCTAGGATGTTATCGGGAATTTCGGGATTTTCTTCTGATTACATTTTATCGGCGTAAATTTAATTGACAGAAAGTACAACGACATTGTAGTGTTTGGTATATATATATATATGATGCGTTTCCATGGTTACTCTCAAATTATTTCAAAGGTGATTTGTTTTAAATTAGTCTATGTCAGATAAAGTTGACAATATGTCAAAAAATATTACAGAAGTTCATCCAAATATTCAAACATTTACAAATTAAAATACAAAATAGGTACATCTTAAACATCAGATAGCATATAGACTTTTTTAAATTTAGTTTACTTTGCTGTATATTTCTATTTTCAAGCCATATATTCGGTATTTTTATTCAGCTTACGAAAAAAATCGGAGGTTGAGAAAAAAATTTCCGTGTGCAAGTCTGAAAAAGCCCATCTTACATTATTACTAATACAGAAGAAAAAAAATGTTGAAGTCTAATAAAAGGTACCTATTTTTCATCACTTTTCCTTCCTAAAATTTATAATTCTGATATAAAATTACATCCTAGTGTTAATATTGAACATTGTGTAAGTGTTATTTCATAAATACTACCATTTTGAAGATATTTCACATGAAGAAACCAATCTCAGGTATTGGATTTTTAATTACATTGCTATTTATTAAAAGAACTGGTTACAAAACTACATAAGTGCGTATCCTTCCACATTCCTGCGAGGGTTACTTTTTTTTAAAGCTAGTTTATAATATAATTAATAAATTGCTTGCATATCTAACATAACAGGCGAGAAATTCTCTTCCCTTCCCGAAATGCATAGGTGAAATCGCTAACAGCTAGTCAATATTCTATCCACTATGAAATACCTAGTTTTTCCATATAAGTGTGGGCAGTGAACAAGACGATTGCACGTGATTGCATTCCGCTTACAAAGTATGTTACTGTGTTCAAGCGAAGTGGGTTAGCTGTGGCAAACCGACCATTAAAGTAAATCAAATTCCAGCCATGATGGCAGTCGTGAACATCAATGGTTTTCTAGTCATTGTAGCGATACAGAAATAATCTCTCACGCACTATAAACTGGCCACAAAAAGCCCTATGTCGTGCAACAATGTGTGCGTTATAATAATGTATTATTAGTTTCTATTTGAAGAAATTAGTATTTCCTTTAGCGTTTAAATGTATGAATTTTCTGTTAAGTCAGCAATTAGAAGACATGTTACGATGAAGAAATCCTGTATGAGATACACAGTACCTATAACAACCACATAGAAGTTTTGTGTATATGGTTAATCGATTATATTCCATATATTGTTTATGCTCTTAGACTCATAAATAAATTTGTGGCATATTTAATGTATCTTATTGTTTAGTAATAAACGACTATTATGTATAAACATTGTTTTAACTACTTGGAATACAATAATTGATAGATCGGTATATATTGTTGATGTTGATATGTATGTTCTACGTATATTATCGTTAATATTTTATCAGGAGCTGACGTTAATAACACAGGTAGACAGATAAACAAAAGTGTTTATAAATCAATCTAGATCGTATAACTTCACAAAATTGTTGAAAATAGTCTAATTTGGACCATTTTTGAGAAATGTGTCCTGGTCTACACGTCCTCGATTGAATGGGTAAAGATATTTGAATAGAATAGGAAATAAAGATGGAGGTACTACCGATTTTCAGATATTTAAAGATTCCAGGGCATCCCTGTGGTCCCCAGGAATTCCGGGACTACCCACGTTTCCACCTACTATATTACCAGCACCTAAGTGCAATTTTTATTTCAATTTTTTTTTTTAAGAAATATTCAGTACTTAATCACCAAGAAAGATGATTTTTGTAGTTTTCATTACACAGAATTATGTATAAGCGAATATGGTTAAATATAAGTGAATTTCACAATATTATTTTTCCCTTCCCTAAACTTTAAAACCATTAAATTCCGTAATTATGCACCAATATGATAACGTTGCCGTATGAAATATAAATAGTATCAATTTCACTTATAGTGTTAAACGTGGCTAATAAAGAATAATTATTGGAACTAATCTGAAATTTTAAAAGATCTGTACACATATCCGGCTCGAAGGACCAAAAAATGTTAATGCAATTAACTGTATTTGTTTAACTAAAATAAATAAAGTGAATAAGAAATACAAGTAGTAGTAGTAGTAAAAGTGCTTTATTGGTTACGTTACAACAACAACCAAATGGCCATCGACCGAGGTCCTTCAGCCAGTGTGAATTACACATTTCTATAGTTTATTATAATATTTACAATGTGTCTTGTTCCTATAATACATTACATATGTAAAAAAAAAAAAAAAAAAAATTGACATGACATATGCGGTAATTGAACATTTCTAATGTATTTTATTCAGTGAAATAGTTCCTTATCTTCTTTGCATCAGTGCTTTTAGGATTTCTTGAATAGTTCTTACAGGATGTTTGCATCTTGGCCTAACTTCTGACCTAGGTATTAATAGTGGTTCCAGTTTTTCCATGTTGTGTGTTTGCTTGGCAAATTTGGTGGTTAGAATTAGCAGTCTTTGGGTGATCGGATGAGTTTTGGTTTTATTGTAGAGTAATCTGTTGGATGGGTGATGCAGTGGATTTGCTGGATGTCGAATTTTTGTGATAGCTCTAAGAGCTGATGTCTCTGCTACTTGTATATTCTTTAAAGCCGGGTTTCTGCAGTTCAGGTAAATCGTGTGTCCATATTCTAGGATTGGTCTGCAAATTGATTTATATATTTTAGAAGCAGCAGCTATATTAATCCCTTTATTTTTGTATGTCAAAGCCCTAAAATGTTTTGCTCTGGAAACTACTTTTCTTTTCATAATTTTTGTATGTAGGTTCATGTTTAGTTTGTTGTCTAAGTTAATTCCGAGGTATTTAGCATTTGCTACTGGATGAATTGTGATGTTGGAAATATTTACTGTTGGAGAGGTGATCGATGGTGTGTGGTTAAATATCATCAGCTGTGATTTAGATGGATTTATCTGGAGCCGCCATTCATTAAACCATATCAAAGTTTCATCACAAAGCCTTTGTAGTTTCTCTATCGCTTTGCTCGATGTTTTATCATGTGCCACCAAAGCCGTATCATCTGCATATTGCAACATGTATCCTGTCTTGTTAAAGTGTTCTGTGTAGGTGAATATGTCATAACAGTAAATATTAAATAATAGAGGGGAAGAAATACAAATTTATATTGAATGCGATAATGGGAGAAAACTTCATTCGCATTTTGCATCCTAATTTAAGCTTTTCTGATGTATTTTTCGTGAAGCGTTAAAAATATCATGGATTAAACGCGGTGTGCGATTTCTTCGATTATTTATGTCGCCGGTAACTTCTTTTTGGTGTGATTAACCTTTTCTGCCAACTGCAGCTACATTTGTACGAAATTTAATAAAGGCACAGTAAAATAAAATATTTGTAACATCATGGGTCTAATAATATGACAATAGGATAGAAAAGTAAATATATATTTGACAAACTCAAATAGAGCTAGGAGGGAAGCGTGAAATCTTTTATGTTGAGTATGAAGGTTGTTACGAATTTATTTTATTTCGGAATTAATTGAACACCCCTGAAGTTACAAGATAATTTTGCTACGAACTGTTTTTAATATTTCTTATTAACTGCCATAATAATTTGGGGGCTAAGGAATACTTGTAACTCCACTGGTATGAGCATACAATGTCCAATTTTTGAAGGGCAAATACATCATATAGCGCAAAAAAACTAAATGTCTGATTTCTAATGTCCCACAATTTTAACATAAAGTTGAGAAACCCCTTTTTTCTGCAGGAGCGGTCTTTATATGCTTCAAACACGCACCTCGGTTTCACCCCAATGTTAACTCTATCTAAACATGCATGCATATTCTAGCAACAACTGATGTATACTCCTCAGAATATGCAAAAACGACAATCCCTATAACTGGCGGTAAACACATAACTCACAAGAGGTAAAAATATTTTTCTTTATAAGCAGTTTCTATTGTTTGACAAAATAAGCGAATGTTTCGATAATATGTTTGTTGTATTTGATGTAAGAATGTTTATAACTATAACAAATAACAATGGACTATTGAGCAAAACGTTCATTACGCAAATTGTTTTCATTAATGAAACAAATATTGCAGTTACCGCGTACAATATGTCCCAACAAAAATATCCGCACTAAATCTATCTATGAAAAGACCATTGAAATAAGAAATTGTAGAAAGATGAAAGCTTTAAACTTACTGCATCCACGAGCTGCGAATTTAACAAATGATGCTGTTCTATGTAACGTATAAATGTGAAGAAATTCAATTTGAAATTCAGTAGATTTAGATAAATTTGAAAATTAAAGTAAAAATATTAAATAACTTACTATAATTTGTTAATCTAAAATTAAGCCACTAAAATAATTATACAAAAATTATACAGGTTTGTAAATGGCGGGTATAGGCACTTCTCCACGTTATCCAACCCTTGCCGATCTTCTCCAATACTATCAACTTGGTAGAATGGTGGGGTAACATTGTATCTATCAGACCAAAATGAATTTTTTTTTGAAACGTGTATAAGTAAATTTGTAGCAGTTGTCTATGGTTTAAGCCAATATAATTTTATAACAATTCATAAGAAAAGAGTTATAGGATGGTATAAAAAAACATCTTTTAAAATGACGAGAACACGTAATGCCAGCTATTAAATAATTAGCCACATGCAAATGAAATGTAAGTACTGTAAATTTGAATAGTTGTGAGGAAATGAGGTCTGTAATCTGATCACGTGGCTCGTATCCTTTCTCAAAAAGAAGGATTTAACCTATTCTTAGCTTATAAGCAAAAGCACACCTACATCTTTAGGATTACATTGAGATAATATTTTTACCGATTCTTGTAAAGCTCTACGATCGTACTTTTCGAGATATTAAGATGTAATTAATTATCTCAACATTACATAAAAGATTGGACATGCTCCAATTACTGCAACTTTCTGCAGTCCTCAATGCAAGTTATAGCTGAAAATATCTTTAAATCATCTGAACAAAAATGTTTACCCAGTCAACAGCATCATTTACATCATTAATAAAAAAAGGACAGAATTGGGCCAGGATTAAATCAGATTTTTAGGATGTAATTATAGGAGAGTGTGTATAATTTAATTCGTCCTTCAATTGAATTTAGTTAATAAATATTTTGAGGTTTAAGGGATTAATAGGGTTGTTAGTAATGCTTGTTTTCAAAAGGTACTATCAGAATTTAATGTTTTCTCCATTAAGCATACAGATGTTTGTAACATGTGTAAAGTACTAAAAGTGAAATATTGCGGAATAAATTGGTTAATAGAATATATATATCATTCAGTTAGTGCTAGCCGTTCTGTTTTTCTTGAAAATTTTGAAATTATATGTGAGGATCTATTATGTGGTGATACTCGTAGTATTTGTAATGGGCGATTTTAATTTGAACTTTCTATGTAATAAATTTTATTCTTTAAATAAGAAGACTACTCGATGTGTATGGTATAAAACAAAAGGTAAAAAGTATGGTGAACCCAAAATAACTCACCATTCAATTATTTCAGCAAATTTTTCAAATACTAATAACAATAATGGTGATAATATAAAAAAACAATTTCGAAACCTCGGTGAAAATTTGGTTAAAATAACTTTGAATTTAATCGATTGTAATTATGAACTTATAATTCTACTAATGTAAATCTAATTTATAATAATGTGCTGAATAATTGTACTTGTTCTTAACCAGTTTGCACCTATCAAAACTACAAATTGTTCCACAAACGACTTACCATCGTGTGACAATTAAATCATCAATAAAGAGAAAGAGATAAAGCGTATAAAATTATAAAAAAATAATGAAGTAGTTAATCTTATGAAAACTAAGGAGAAACAATTTTATTGCAATGAAATAGATAAATATAAATAAAATGCACTCTTAATATGGAAAACTTAAAAATTAATAAATCAAAAAAACTTTAATACTAGTTTTAATGCGGGTATACAATTTGAAATTAATGGCGAAACAGCATATTGCAAAAACGAATTACACATTGATGAAAACTTTAATAACTATTTTATTCGTAGTATTAGGGAAATTGTTGATAGCATTGGTAGTCAGGAATATAAAGCCAGTGCTGACAAATATACTGACACTTATTTAGATAATTTAAAGCTACTTAACTTACAAGAATTACGCAAAATGATTAAAAAATTAGGTAATAAAGGGTCTTCATATGCCATACTAAGTAATATATTAATTAAAACAGCATCACAAGTTATTATTATACATATTTGGCTGCATTTCATAAATACCTCTCTTAGTTCTGGTAAATTTCCGGATGAGTTAAAAACTGCACAGTTATACCCACTGAGAGAATTAACAATACGTATGGGAATTTCGACCAATTAATACGCTACCAAGTCCTGAAAAACTTTGAAATTGTACTACATAATCAATTATTAGATTATTTTATTAATAATAATTTACTCCTTATAAATCAGTCTGGATTCCTTGCTAAGGATTCCTGTGAATCAGTCTTACAGTTAACAAAAACGGAATGGAAATAGAACTTAGACAAAGATGATAATTACACTGTAGCTGTTTTTGTAGATTTAAATCGAGCTTTTTAATCCATTGATCGTACGATATAAATTAGATCTTATTATGTTTCGTATTCAAGGTAAAGTCTTATACTAGTTAAAGGGACTACTCATCTGATAGGGAACAAGTAACGAAAATTGGTAACAGTGTATCATCATCGGTAGTTAATAAGTATGGAATACTTCAGGGAAATGTTTTGGGTCTCTTATTATTTATATCAACGTCAATGAGTTTCATGATTGTGATTTTATAAATTTATTTGTTGATGGTACTTTGCTGTCGGTGAGCAATGACAATTTAGACAGCAATAAATAAAATGCTAGAGTTTTATGTAAAACTGTATGAGACCTTTTTTCTTACAATTTTATTTTCTATCAATTCCAATGGTTATTTGTTTGTTTGATGCACTAACCCTAAAAATGAGGTGGAATTCAGCCCCAAACCGCCAAATAGGGAAGTAAGGTTTCTAAGACCCATTTACCTACTACCACCAATTTAGGAGGAAATAGCGGAATCCTAGTACCTTTTTTTCCTATGTTAAATCTCAGAAATACTGCATTGTAACCCCATATCTAATTCGTGATTGTATTCAGGGCAGTATTATTTCTTCATTTTGAATTGACTATGAACTTTTTAATATTGTAGGTTTCTAAATATTTACTTTCAGATTGTTGTTTGTGAGTCAGGTTTGGAGTGCGTTTAGGATATTTTTCTAGGTTATTTTTAAAATCATAACTGAAAATCATATATGTATCATCTGCAAATTGAGCTATATTATGATTGACGACTTGTGGTAAGTAATGTATATACAGCATATATACCAAGAGTCCAAGAATTGAGCCTTGAGGTACACGTCTTTTAATGAATTCTTTGTCCGATTTAACCTTGATTCCACTGTCATCACCTTCTACTAGTTGGCGGCATTTGTTTGATAAATATTGTATTAGTTGTAGTGCTCTACCTCTTATACCATAATTACATAATTTAATTAGAAGAATATCATTCTCAACGCTTAAAAACTTTAGACAAGTCAAGGCACTTATTTCTGTATTAGTTTAGCGAATCTAGTATTAGAGTTTCCTTTAAATATGAACAACTTGCTATACATTGGAATTAAATATCAAATATGCTTATTTAGGCGTTTACTGACATTATCACATATAGACCAAACGATGCGGCGATCGTCGGGTATCATACATGATCAGATATCAGTACGAAACAAGCTTAAATCAATAATTGTGCAACTTTATAGGTTTTTATTGTGCGTCGAGTCGTTTGATGCGGGCATGCCGCCGTGGCCCGCAGCGATAATAATTATGTCGTAAAGTTTTGATGCGTTTTTTATGTCTCGGGAAGTCCTTACTTGAACTATAAGTAAGGCTTCATTTCATTTAACTGAGTACCGCCCAAAGTGCAAACTAGATAGTTTTCGATGAGACGCGTTGTTTAGCAAATGTTTGGAATAAGTTATTGTAATTAGCGAGTATCCAAGGCGAATGGGTCTACCTACATCTTGGCATTGTGGATCCGAATTGGTGTCAACAAAATACTACTCGATAGTATAGTGAACTCTTTACATAATGCTTGTATTTATTATTTTTGAAAATATGTGACTGCATTTTTTTAAATGTAAGTTCGTTCAACTTTATGTATACTGTAATTAATTTTTATCTCCGAGCAAATATTTTGACACATGCATGAGATAGTAGCTGCATTGCGTAAAATGATACAACTGTAGAATACATAAATGACGTAAAATATTCAGTAGCAGTCTAGACTAAAGTAAATGTAACACAATGTATATCCATTAAATGTTTTTGTATCCAGCATCTGTGTCCTGTTTATTCGAATTCTTTCGCATCTACGAGTTTGTGTGAGAAAACAATACTGGACTTAACAAGAGATTTCAAAACATCCCGCTTATTATGTATTCAAATATCCATATAAAACTCAAATGTGGGAAAAATAAATATTTATGAATTTTTCTATTTGTTCCTTTCGGAAATTACGTGTTCTGTGCATTGACAATAAAAATTCGGTTAACCATCACTCATATGACATATGCACCCATTTGCGAAAGGAGTTTAATAATTCAGGAACAATGAACATCAAATGCATTTGAATAGTCACATCAAAATTTGTTATCTTCCGTATATGACATATCCTCGATATGGCACTCACGTAGGTATTAATAATGCGACCATTGATAAATATTAAATGCCAACAACAATGAATTTTGCAAGAAACGTGCTCGATGTTATTGCACACACACACATACAAATATAGGTGTAATAAGTGTGGGATAAACCAGTCAGTTGGTAGTTATACTGTTTGTTATTATTTATTACGAAATGATATCGTAATCTGCCGCGCATTGAAATGACTCGGATTCCTAAAGCCGTTATCCTTGACACTATAGCAGAAAGGAAGATATCTAGTTTGATTTTTTTTTTGTCGCCCGGTTAATTAGCGCTTTATAGTTAATTTAAGATCACCGGAAACGCGCTTGTTGAGTAAATTGTTCGATAATCGAATTCCGTAAAAACGGGTTTAACGAACCGTGTGGAATTTTTGCAATAGAAGTTTTAAGACCATAATAAGGAGCCAGGAATCGTAAACGATTTAAATAAACTCCAACGAAGTTTTGAGTGTTTCAGGAACTTTTGATTGCATTAGACTTTCAATTAGCCTTAAAACTTTTCTCTTCTAATTTAATTCATTGATATTACGAAAAATAAATTATGTTTTGTCGTTTGGAAATTATACGCGCAACTACTTTTCAGCAATAAAATAGACCGAGTGCGTTAAGTTCACCCACCGAATAATATTTTTAATATTATTACAAAGGTATGTGTAGCTAAATAAAGTTGCTCAAATAAACAACAAAGGTTGCTAATGATTGCAAAATACTAATGCTTGCAGTATTCAAATAACTGCAATATGCTTGCAAAAATGCAAATGCTTGCTATATTCTAGCTACAAATGGTGATGCTTGCAAAGGTTTGCAATATACTTGCTACTGTAATATAAGCTGATTCGAATTAAATTGACAAAAGAAAATAAAAAAAAATTTTATTACCATGTGGTCACATGTAGAATTTTAGTTAAAGAATATTAAAGAAATTGAATTGAATTTATTTAAAAAGTGAAAGCACATTAATAAAACAATTGAAAATGAATGAAATTGAAATAATTAATAAATAAGATTTACCTGTATAGTGTTCAAAACACAAAGAAATGTGGACTATGAATGTAATAGTAATTACTAGAGGATCTCACAATTGAAAAGTTCGTATAGATGACAATAAGTTTAGATTTGGCAGGCAAATGGCCACTTCGGATGTTTAATGAAGTAAATTCTTTTATAGTACTTTAAATTGCCGTACCAATATATAAACTTAATAGTACCTATATATATTTGCTAAAAATAATGAATGCTGTATAATTCTCTAGTGTCGCCATCTGTTGATTGAATTTTCTTGTCTTTAGTCAAATTATTTTTTGTTCCACTTTTGTAGAGGAGAACTAGCGCTCACTTACACCCTTTAAATTAAAGCTAGCGCACCTAATGAGTTATTAGTTGTTATCAAAATTAGGGACAGCTAAAACTAATCAATATTTGGAGGATGGTCTATTTAGGACAGCAAAATACGTCGTTAGTAGTGTGAAAATAACTTGTATTTGTGTTTTTTCTACTGCATAGCAACAGAAATTAAATTCTAGAGGCTAAAACAAATATTATTTAGGGTTATATTTTGTGGCCTTTAATATATGTTTAAGTATTAGTTTTCTGATGACGAATATGTCGATTCTTATATTCATTATTTCCGAATATTTCCAATCAACGTAGAAGAGAACTAATTCATAAAAGTCAGTTTATTTTGCATTTTATTGATTCAAACTTCATTTTTCCGACAGGTTAAAATATTAATTTATAATTTTTGGCTTATATCATTATATTTAAAAATAGCCCGAGTTTAATTATGTGACGCCCATTCGGCACTGGATTTACGTGGAAAAGTAGACAGTATTAAAAATAAAGTTTGCTTGTGTTTACTTTCATACTTACAATTTTGATGAACGTATGTTTACCTTTCGAGCTGTTAGATGTTTGAGCACCATGTTGTTTAGAGTGATTGGGTTGTTTTAAAATTAGGCGAGAACGTGCTTTTTCTTGTCCTGGTCCTGGCCGTTTCTCCTTGAGTATTTTTATTAACGGCAAAATTTGTTTATTATTGTCCAGAAATAGTCTCCTAGGTAAATTGTGTCAGAATTATGAAAACTTGTTATATACATTGCGAACAAAAATAAGGTAAAAACGTGAACCGATACACCGTAAAGTTATTTTATTGCTTAAACTGAACTATATTGATTTGTCGGTGGTTTAATTATTAGAGACCGAGCGAATTGTTTTTGATTATAGGCCTGAATACTTTCATTTAATCAAATACATTTTCTGTTGTGAAGCAGATTGCATTTATTTGGTAATTACATATTTCAGCGTTTGCAGTTGAACAATTTCGGTTCGTTTATTTTATTGAAATTGTTTGTTCATTCATTTAAACGCGTGTTTGTCGATTATAAAAAAATCTCCGACCACGACGCGCGTTGATTGTACTTTCACGGTACGCATTGTTTATATTTAATAGTGTGGTTGTCAGCTACGTAACTTACAATGGGCTCAATCAGGTCAAATGTGTGACAAAGCCTAAAAAAAAATGTAAACTTACTTTTCTTTGGCGTACTAAAAAGTAAAAAATAAGTGCAAAGAAAGCAAGGCGTGCGCATTTTGTATGATTGTACGCACGATGCGCACGCCTTGTTTTTCTTGCAATTATTTTTTATTTTTTAGTACGACTGAGAAAAACAAGTTTTTTTTTATTTCTTGCTTTTTAGTCATATTTTAATTATATATAAATTCATATTCATTGGAGCTGGGTTCCATTTATACAGGAAAAAAACGGACGTAGTCTCTGATCAGGCGTAAAATCTTTTGCATTCGACGTTTTGCCGGAGGCGCCGGTTGGATAGTGTGTCCCTCTTTTCATAAATCCATCCTAATATCTCAGTTATTAATAATGCGATTTTCTTCAAATTTGGGTGGTAATTGTATGTTGGAAAAATGAATTATTTGGCATAATAAACATTTTCATTTTTCATTGGAGTGCGATTTTAGGGGGTAAAATAGGGTAGGTTTTTTGGCAAAAGGATATTAGGGCTTATTTTAGACAAATTTTTTTATGATATTTGGATTCAGCATGTCCAAAAACCCCTTAATCCATATTCTCAATGATCTCAAAAACGAATTGTGGCAGAAACGAAAAATTCATTAATTTCTTTAAAAAAACGCTTTTTAAATTTTTTATAACTTTATTTAATTGCTATAACAAACTAAAAACAACTTTTTTTCAAATTCTGGTCTCTTCAGCATAACCACCTTTTAACAAAATATACCTCTCAACAACCCTTCTTAACCGTTCAATCACTGTTGTTTGGAGAGTAATTTCTTGACACGCTTGTTGTCTGTTACGCGGCCGAGTAGCATACACTTTATTTTTCAAGTACCCCCATAGAAGAAAGTCACTAGGTGTAATATCAGGCGATCTAGAGGGCCACGGTTCTAAAGGGTTATTTCTACCTATCCCCTTCATAGGATAATTTGCATTTAAAAAATTTCTAACTAGCAAAGAATTGTGTGCGGGGGCACCATCTAACTGAAAGTATACATTTTCTCTCTGTGCTAAAGGCATTTGCATAAAAAAATCATGTAAATCATTTTGTAAAAATTTAGAAAATTTTCTGCGTTGAGGTTATCCATGAAAAGGGGCCAACAATTTGTTCCTTGCAACCATAGACAAAAATCAAACCGCCATTCAAAATCACCTTCTAAGAGAGTATGCAAAATTTCTGGTTTAAATGCCCTGATCCTACTGCGTTTCAAACATCTCCATATTTTATTTTTGGTTAAATTTAGTGTTCTCTTGTACCTTCTTGGTCTTGTCTTGAAAATGCACTCCGGTTCTTGAAAATAGTTTGTTGATATCACCAACGGTTTTGTGCCAAATTGGTGCTCGATTACGTTGACGTTGATTAAATAAATATTCGAGCAACCTGACGCGTAGATCTTTCATTATCAACTTCTTCAATTGTAAGAACTGCTCTCCGATTTTCTGCCATTATCAGTAAGATTGATAAATTAAATAACAATAACTAACTAAATTAAATAACTTTTGACAATTCTTATGAATCGCTAAATGTCAAATAAAAACTTATTTCTCAAAGCACCTTTGATTAATGCCTATGGTAGCAAGGTAACTATCTTAACGACAGATTCTTTTAAGAACATAACGTTTAGTGACGATGCAACATTTACGACAAACTGTATAGTATCATTGGAAGGTGGTTATGTTGAAGAGACCAGAATTGAAAAGAAAGTTGCTTTTAGTTTGTTATAGCAATTAAATAAAGTTATAAAAAATTAAAAAAGCGTTTTTTAAGAAATTAATAAATTTTTAGTTTCTGTCACAATTCGTCTTTGGGATCATTGAAAATATCAATTAAGGGGTTTTTGAACATGCTGAATCCAAATGTCATAGAAAAATTTGTCTAAAATAAGCTCTAATATCCTTTTGCCAAAAACCTACCCTACTTTATCCCCGAAACCCCCAATGAGAAAAGAAAATGTTTACTATGCCAAATAATTCATTACTCCAACATACAGTTACCACCCAAATTTGAAGAAAATTGCATTATTAATAACTGAGATATTAGGGTGGATTTATGAAAAGCGGGACATACTGTATTTAACCAATTTTCACCCCGCAGCCCCTACGTATCGCGTATTTGAAAAAGTAGCGGTGGAATACTGTATTGTAATCTGATCTTAGTAACTGTGCAATATTTCATCAATTGATTATGTCAGGAAGTGTGTTAAATAAAGGATGCAAGATTTGAAGACAAACATTGTACATGACTATATTGTGAGTTGTTAAAGAAAAGCAAGTAAAAATTAATTATATTACGCTGGTTTCTAGGTAGGTAGTTTATGATTTTATTACTGACGTTTATTATCTCTTGCCATTCTCCTTATTTTGTGTCGTTGGTGAAACAAACTTAATCTTAAGATTTTTTTGAGAGGCGCTATGCGTTCAAGTGCAAATTTTGTTGAAGGATTTGTTCTGTCCTAATTACAACCTGGTGCCTCACTGGCCAGGTGTTTAAAGAATTTATTTAATTATAATCTAAAACCACGCTAGTGTACAAATATAATATTATTGGATTACAGTATCTCTCGGGTTATATACCGTCTGTCTATTTTACTAGAGCCACACCAAATAACTCCCTTAATATCCATTATAGAAGAATAAAGTTTTAGAAATAGTTATCCCATTTTTTGTGAGCTATATTTCAGTAAAAAGAAATTTGAAATCCATAGCCTACTTTATGAGATATTTTACAAAATTTGAAAAATAGGAAAACCATAAACGGTTGTAGCTTCCTTATTTGAGGAAATACGAAAAAAGTTAAAGGGATGAAGGTTGACGGCAAAGACAATAAGAATACTAATGTGTATAAAAAAATTGCAGTTGGCTTTGACATACGCTCTTGTGCAAACATGAAAAGAACAAATCTCAAAGTATAGGCCATGACACCATTAATTCCGTTTATTTTTTCTCTTTCCAACGATATAAAACATTGTTCAAATGTGCTTTTAGAGGGCGGAATATTAAAACATAATATTTTTAGTCGCAAATTTCTCTATAAAATCCTTAATTTACTATAAGGAACGTAACCAGACTGCAACCAACAACTACTCTCCGGGCTATGTGCCCCGCCGAGCACTGAATTACAAGTTACAAGCCTGGCGCGTTAAGTATAATAATTGCATATTACCATCAAAACGCTAATGCTTCGATTTCAACAAACCCCAGCCGAAAGACTGATCCTACTTAAAGGAGCTCTCGTGCCAGTCGTCACACACCACAGATGTGACAGATTGTCACTGTTGTATGTTGCGTTGTCGACAAGTAATCAGTAATTATGATGTACACCAATAATTACAAATTCACTATGATTAGCATTTATTGTCAGTGCAATTTTGACGCTGAGAGAGAGAGAGAGAGAGATTTCCAGATGCAAATCGAACTATGTTTAGGAAGCTAGTTCAAAATCTAAAAACGTATGGTTCATTTTCAAAAAAAGTAGTAAGGCGAGGGCATGTTGCGGATAATGTAAGAAAAGTGAATAGAGTATTGAATTATTTTAATCAAAATGAAGAAACCTCTTTGAGACAGATTCATAGAAACTGTCACATAAAAAAAGACTAATTTCGATGTAGAAAATGAGGAAAGTTCAACTAAATGAGGGAGATAAGCCGAGGAAAGTAAGATTTTGTAGATGGCCAGCACGATCACCAGGTATTAATCCCTTGGATGTTTTCGTCTGGCGTTATATTAAAGACAAGGTATGTCAAACTGCCCCTGAAAATATTGAGGACCTCAAAATCAGAATTAGAAACGCATGTGAGGCAATTACTCCTGAAATGCTCCAAAATGTAATGCGTGAGGTGTCTCGTAGAGCACGTTTGTGTATTAGAATGCATGGTGCACAATTTGAGCATTTGTAGCTAGAAAAATAAATACACACATTTTCTTTCCAGTATAATATAATAGTTTTTCGTTTTTTTTGGATGTTCATTTTGTACTTGTATTTTTATTTATGAGATAATTGTAATAAATAATAACTGAATTATAATTGTTATAAAGTGAATTGTGATGTAAGACACCCTATTAAAACAATATTGAAATACGTTGTACAATTGAAATAAATAACGTAATACAAATAATGGAATCGGATCGTTTTATCAACTGCAGCAATATATTCCTGCCACTTACGTATCTTAACAGGATCTGAAAGCGCCTGCATTATAATGTCAGTACTCGACTACCGTAAACATCCATCAAAAGTGCATTCGATGTGTCGATATGTTTCTGCACGAGGGGACTAGATCGAACCTATAAATTTGAACAAAAGAACATCGTTGAGGTCAGAACCAACGCGGTGAATAGCTGCCGTGACAAAGTGGAATCCTTCTTGAAGAACAAATAACGAATGGACGATTAAATGAACTCTCTTGACCCTCTGAAGAATGAAGAACGACCAAACGCAGTAGTAACAGCGAGATATCCATTTGGTCAACTCATCGCGATCTATTTTATATTGGGGAATCTCCACAGTCAATTTAATTTACTGGTAAAAGAAGGATAATGTATTTTGATGAAAAATGAATTGGAGAATGGCCCGAGTATGACGAATAAAACGTTTGGAAGGGAACAATGGTCGATGTGGGGCGATCAAGCGAGATCCTCCTATATTATTCTGAACTTGGGGTCTCGTCGAAGTGACATTGAACTTAAAACGCTTTGTAATTGTGTTTAATGGTGATGCGCTGCGAAACTGAATATAGCTTAGTTTGTTGGTTTCATCTTGCAATGACTGTATTATATAGACTCTTGACTACAAAGGGAAATCTACAATTTAAATTCCTGTATTAAAACTATATAAAATTCAGAATTGATTCTTATGAAGTTTCTTAACAAGTTACTGACCGAACAGCGGACATTATTTATTCATGTATTTAATAGTATTGTCCACAGAACATTTCAATAACTTACAAAGTATACCAAAGAAATATAGGAAATATGTATTGGCCGTAAAAATAACAATATTACACTTCTAATCCAACCTAAATTTAACCTATTTTTAATTCGTTTAATAATAAATGTAAATAAACACCAGAGAAATTAGGCAACCCCCAATTCCAGAAGTCAGAGATTTGTGCGGAAGAGGGTTACACATTGAAAACACGCGGACATACAATCATTTCCTCCGACAGTGCCAGTATCGGAGCCGGGATTCGAACCCGGTGGAACGATACCCGTATGATTAATCGCGATTGCCACCTCGCGTCTTAACCAACGCGACTATCTGCCAGACAATATCTAGGAATAAATACGTTAATTTTTTTGTTTTTTTTTTTTGTTTGTTTGTTTGTTTAAAAATGTGTTTGGGGTTAGGTGAGGTTAGTGATTTAATAATATTCAATAGTGGATTTTTCGATTGTTTCCGGTACATCTCAAGTATAAACTCGAATTATATCGTTGTACGCTTCAAACTTATCGAGAACAACCGAATGAATCATAAATGGAATGGTAGTTGAATTGCGAACCTAACAATATTGCGTTAATAACCTAACTCGATCCCTAATGTATTTTTTAAATGAACCAAACAAATAAACAACGTATTTGTCATCCGACTGTTTTTGGTATAGATACCTTTTATCAAATTAATACTGTAGAGGTTAGATTAGTAGTTTAATACTACTATTTTTTCAATGTCCTGCATTTATGGTCAAAATTTGCTATGACAATTACATGGGATGTTGAAACCCTTGAAACGTGCCATCTTGACACCAACGCCATCTGGCGGCGCACAGTGGGGACAATACGTAATTTTTACCCAAATACATTTTCTGTCCGCAGTTTTCAAGGAATCTCAATAATTTCTTTTTGAAGTCTTCGTTTTTTGATTTCTCTATCGATCTGTCTGGCCGGGTTTTTGTTATTAACCATGACTTTTACTAATTTATTAATATATTTTGCTTTTTTTTTCAAAGAAACGCCTTTTTAGGGAATAAAATGAGTCTCAGTCACACGATTTTCAAGGAATCTCAATAATTTTTTTTAGATCTTCGTTTTTTCTTTCTTTATCGATCTGTCTGGGTGGATTTTTGATTATTGACCATGATTTAAACTGTGATTTTTTAATAAACAAAGAGGAACAAAGAGCAGATGAACATTTCCTAAACTTAAGGGCTTAAAAGCCACAGTCCATAGTTTAACACAACTGTGGATATTATCTAAGATAAACGAAGCTATAAAATTATAGAAATTCGTTTCTTAGTAGAAAATAAAGCCTATATAAAATCAGAGTGGGGATAAAATTCATGTATTCTGCAGTAAGCGTGTGGCCGATTCGCCATTTGTCTCAAAAATTCCTATAAATCTTTGAAATCAATTCATTTTTCCTATCCTCTCTCTTGAATATACCAGCCTTGAAACATTTTTCTTCCGCATTGGATATTAGCGAGTTATTGGCAGTGGCCCTTGAAGTGTATATATGGCATGTTTTCCTATAAATAAGCAAGATAATCAATCTCTATATAGCTGCAATTTATTTTGTCATGTGTCATGCAGGGAGAATTAATATATGCCCCAGTCGTGATACGGTAATTTCGAAAAATTCTCCATGGATGTCTTCTTTAACAACGGCGCGTATATTCCAGTTCACCGACCCCAATGCATTGGCATGGAACCGTGACCTGGCGACCTCTTCTTCGTGTCTTCAGCCATTCCTTAATCCTTACTTTTCCCAGCTGCGTTCTCTCCAGGGAATGTCGTCAGCATGAAATATTTCTCGATAAAATGCAACAGAAAAACGAACGAAAGCGAGTTATAAATAACAATATCGGACCCAACAATAAACTCTTAAAATATAAGGTTTGTAGACGATGTGATATTTTATTTTTTTGGTATTTGTTGGAGATTCACAATATGCCGAGATGAGTGCCGAGATTTCTTACAATAGACTAGAAATGTTCCCGTTAAAGTACTGAAACTACAATAGAATAGTTTAAATATAAACAAACTTGATCTATAACAAAAGCTTTAATTTGTTATTAAGTATTGACGTAAATAAGCCCGGACAGATACGAAATGACTTTAGAATGGCAATTGAAATTAAAGCAATTTACAAAAAACATTACAAGTTGGTAGGCCATTAGATCTAATAGTACAAAATGGAGTGTGAAATGATTTACTTGTATCGGTTTGAAATTACTGTGACTCACAATGACGGTCAAAATTTGTTTTTGCGAGTCCGGATTTCGAGGCGTGTTGGCGTTTCCGTATCATATCTGCAGTTTCAGAAATCTAAATTGTGCAGTACGATGTTTTCTACATATATTTTAAAACCAGCGTCCCGTTTCGGTATCAACATAGAATTAAAAACCTTTCCCTAATGACATCATTTGAAAGACAAGTTTAGAAAAACGACCCTAAGTGACCGATAGAACGCGCATAATTAATTATTCTGTCTACAAGCTGAGAAAACTAAAGGGAATGCCAACACAGATTTTACTTTTTATTTTTCTCATTTACAGTTAACAATCCCAAAAATTAGGGAGCTTAAAGCGTTACACATTTTATTTATTTTTCTTCATATAGTTTTCTCAAAATACATGATTTTGTAAACATTCTCGTAACAAAACGAAAAAACATAAATCATTACTTCCGGTTCATAAGGCTCATACAAAATCAGTTTCAATTAGTCTTGCGATAAAATAAATACTAAACATTTTGTTGATGTCATTCTCTTGCAGGCAAGCAGACGTATATGAACAATTTTTTATTCGACTATATCGAAAAATTATGTTTTTTCGTTAGAATATTTGAACGAAAAGAGTAACATTTTATAGTAGCTATTATTCTTTGTGATGATTGCTGGGCGACTACTTTTCCAGGTCGAAAAGTATTTTTATTGCAGAAAATAATCAATATCATAAACAAATAAACAAATTGTCATATTCTTATTAGATTATATAAAATTGACGTGACCTCGACTACGATCCGATTTTTAAATTAAATAAAGACCCTTTTCAAAATACATTGTATCATTCTCACTATTGAATAAAAATATTGTATGATATACGGACGAACATATTTTTCGTATTTATACACGGTTGCCGACCTCGGCCTCGCCTCGTCCAGCAATTCTCTGTAATCATACGAAAAACTGCATTTTCGTCCTTGTATCGTAAATAACTATTTTGGTAACACACGTTTCAGACAAAACATCACACAGACATTAATTACAACGTTGATTGTGATGATTCAATACCTTTTTATTTAACTTTGAAATAAACGACTTGGCAACGGCTTTGTTTGAGTCTTGCTGCATTATATGTGAGTGGTGGTAACATTGGTAGGATTTTTGTTTCGTGACAGCAATTTTGTCTTAATTTGCTTTTGGCATCACGGGAAATATAATGACAAATTTTTGTTTAAAACTGGCCATAGTTCTACATCAAAATTTAATAATTTAAGTTGCAGAATTAAAATTTTGCGTTACTTTCCAGATGTTCTCCAATTACAGTAATCATATAGGGGAAAAAATACAGTGTTTCGCAAGGACATTCCGAATAAAACTAAACATTTATATACTTTATGGAACTTGGCACAAATTAAATATGCTTGTCAAACTAAGCTCTGCCAACTTGCGATTCAAAATATTAATTTGAAAAATTAATATTAAATTTTACATTCAAAATTAATTTTTATATTGAGAATGTTGCACTGCCAAGTTATTGCAAAAAACATGAAAATCCGCGAGAAACCAGTACATCGTAAATGTCATAGAAACACTTTATTAATAATAGTTAAAGGAAAATATTTCGTAAGTGAAAAGATAACTGAAACGTCTGAGGGCAGAAAAAAATTTTATTTTTATGCACAAGGTAGGTAGGAGCATCAAATTGTATTTAGACATCTAAAACTTAATTTTTTTTAATAAAATACACAGTATATTATTTCCATTATTTGTGATGCTGTGTTTCTTGAATTCTCATATTTTTGCAATAACTTAGAAACGCTGCAGTATTTTCAAAATAAAAATTAATGCTGAATGTAAAATGTTATGCTGAAATTAATGGTGTAAAAATATGCTGGGTGTGTCATTTAAAAAATTCGAACTTTAAGCTATCCCGCTTTAAAAGATCACCCTGTGTATTTCACGGTATTTTAGAAATTTATTTATATTTATTTAAAACATATTTTTATATTTTCTTATAATGGATTGCCCCACACTAATGGGAGGTCACTCTTTATAAAATAAAGCGTCGATACAATAAAATGTGCCTACTGCACTAATTGAATTTTGCAACTCTGCGGATGTCAGCAAATGCAGCATTTCCTTTATTTTTAATCGTATGGTGATTTTTTTTTAATGTCATGCGGTTTTATTTGGATTTAGGTTATGTTAATTTCGACTATGAAGTGTCTATTTAAACAATGTAATGAAAAGATGTAGTATATCGCGGCAGCTTTTAAAATTAGCTGAACAAATCGATAAAATTTTAAAAATTGAAGTGCATGGGAAAAAAATTAGTTAATAAATCCCAAAAATTTTAATCCAATTTTAATCTGAATCAGTAATGAAATTTGTTGGCGTGCCAAGCACAAATTAACACAATAAAATTTCTGTAACGGAAAAATTCCACTAACAAGAAGATATATGCGTAGGAAAATACTCGACATCGATAAAAAGGAGATTATAAACGTTTCCTCATCTTCAGAAAACAGTCGAGTCTCTGAAGTACTTCCTTTGTCCATAAAAGTAGAGGCAAACTCAATTTCAAAACTTTCATCGCATTCTTTGCCGAGCGAGTTCCATCGAACCGGGTGGGGTGAGAAATTGTCACATTGCCTCTCTTACAACGCCTTTAACAAAGATTTTTGAAGTACAAATACTTCGTCAATCCATGAACGACTCGTTGTTGAACTTGAGTTTATAGAAATGTGTTATAATGCCATACGAGTTCAGCGACCGCGTTTGTATCAATCAAAGTCGCTATTCCGTACGTATAAGGTATTGAACACTATAAAATTACCGTTTTGTCCGTTTGACATGTATCATAAAGCAACTAACAACATATCTGTATACAATGATTGTGTATGAATCGTAAGGCACCTTTTATATACTTTATATACCAGCGTTTGGTATTGTGTAAAATATGCAAATTATAACATAACATTTTCAATATATACGGAATGTACTTACAATGTTACACGTTGAAAGAATTAAATATGCATAAAATAAATAATTCAATTCATGTTGGTGCACAGAGGAATAAAGTATTTCTGATTGCTCATGAAGTCATCAATTTTAACTCTCCTATTTCTCTCGTCCATGACTATGCCATTGACATTGTAGTTTTATTGCAAATATACTGAAATGCCGGTCTTCAGCTAATTCGTATACAGTGGTGGATTAAGACACTTGTGGGCCCCACGCCTCTGCCCTAGGCACTACTGATAAGACGGGACTTGCTGATTTTGTTGTTGAAAACTGTATTTTTAGCAATATTTTAGGGAAGCAGAATTTGTTTTGCTTAATTTCAAAATATATCCAAAACTATTAGCCTTATAGAAAAATATCAAATACAGTTTATAAATGAAATTTATTTTATTTTGTTTTTCTTTAATTTTTATAGATAGATAGATCTTTATTGGTGCATTATACGTATTTATTTACACAGGTCATAAAAACATATAATGGCAAGGTGAATATACAATAAAAAATGTAAAAAAAGCAGATAATAAATAGTAAAACAAATAAAACAAATACTACACTACTACAATAACAAAGGTAACGAAATATTTCATATGGTAATACATATCAAATCAGAAGACAAGTAATAATCATTGATATCATAAAAGGCATTATGTAGTCAATATTTTTTTATCACAGTTTTAAAACGATTATATTCAAGTGTTTGTATGTTATCTAGCAGTACATTAAAAAAATTTATAGCATAATAACTTGTGCCACTTCTGGTCTTGGTTAGATGTAAAGAAATATGGTTTAATTTTTTATTGTTTCTGGTTGCATAGTTGTGGAGAAGGTCTCGGTCTCGTGTATGTATCCTGGTTTTCTTTGATATAAAGGAGACAGTGTAATATGTATGTGCAGGGCAATGTTAAAATTGATAATTCCTTAAAGACGTCCTTACAGTCGTCTCTATATCCTAGGCCTGCAGTAACTCTGATCGCTTTTCTTTGCATTGAGAAAACGTTCTTGGTATGCGCAGTGTCCCCAGACCAGAATTGCATATGAAAATGCTGAGTGAATGAGCCCATGATAGGTTGTTAGTAAAGTTGACTTTGAAACGATACTCGCCAGGCTGTATAGCAAAAAATCTGCTGGACATTTTTTTAACAGATGTGGATGGTATGTTTTTCCAGGACAACTTGTAGTCTAAGTAAACCCCTAAAAACTTTGCGCTGTCGGGAGAAACAATGTCCACTGTGTGATACCTTAAACCGAAAGTCATTGATTGTATTTTTTTTGTTGTTCAAAACTAATTGGTTACTTAGAAGCCAGTCTTGAATAGCCGATTTGTTGTCATTGGCGTTAGATAAGAGACGGTTTTTATCATGATTATTGTAGATTAATCTTGTATCGTCTGCGAAGAGAGTATAATGAGGTAGGTACAGATGTACAGTTGGGTAATCATTTATGTAGATAAGGAACAGTATTGGGCCCACTACTAAACCTTGTGGTTCCCCAATATTTGTATCGATTAAGTTAGATTTCACGTTTTGGTACTGTACATATTGGGATCTATCTTTAAGATAAGAATTTAGAAGACTTTGACTATTTAATTTATAAAATGTTAGTTTATTAGAGTATTATGGGACACACAGTCAAAGGCCTTACTCAAATCTAGGAACTGAACGTGGAGAAATTCACTGCTCCCAAAGTCTACTAAAGAATTTATGGCCAACGTTGTGCTTTTTCCCGCTCTAAAACCAAACTCGCATCAGTTGAAAAGATTAAAATTTTCAAAATAGAATGTAATTTGTAGTTTTAATACCATTTCTAGAATTTTTGCAAAAACAGGAATAATTGCGATAGGCCTGTGATTGGCAGGACCGTCAATAGAGCCACTCTTGTGTAAAGGCACAACTTTTGACAGTTTTAATATCTTAAAAAATACATTATTTTGGATACACAGATTAATTTTGTTGGTGGTACGAGAATAATGTATTTGATAGAGTTTAGGATTCTAATATTCATTCACATGGGTCATTACTATTAATTTTTTTCAAATTGTTAATTATATCTAGAATGTTTAAAAATGATAAGTACTTGTGAAAAGTCAGATTCTCCGTCTAGGTTACGCACAACAGAATTATCATCACTGCTGATTTGTGCAGGCGGTAAAGTATCTGTTAAATAGAGTGGGATGGATTATTGAAATCCTCAGCGGATACCATTTCAGACTGCGGAGAAACGGATTTGTTTTTATTGATTAAATTCTAAATCGCCTTTGGAGAATTGTTATTTGTGGATATATAATTATCATTGGCAGTTTTTCTGGCTTTATTTAATTTCAATCTATAAATTCGTGTTTTATTTGCTATTAAAGATTTCAGATCATTTATACTATACTTCTTCCAAATGCAAATAAAATATAATTCCCAAATTTATACCAGTCACCACACCAAATTGAACTTGAGGAAATTTTCTTGTAAAAGCAATATTTTTCATACTTTTTCAGCAATTACAGCTCGAGAAATTTATAAAGTTCGAGCACACCGCCCAGCAGAGCGCGAAAACCAATGAATTCGAGTCCCTGCTCTTTAATTGTCGTAACTTGGCCGATTATGTACAGCGATGAAAAAAAAAATTATACAAAAATCGGTAGTAGTTTAAACGAAGCAGAAACTAAAGTTTTGTTATTAATTTAAACAATTCTGGACAAAACTGAATTTAAAATAGATTAAAGGAAATTTCGTAACGTTTTGAACATAGTAGCTAAAACGAAATACTATTATATAAGCGATTTTGAACTAATTAAATTTAAAATATTAGAAAGAAACATTTGTATTTTATAAACTCTACAGTCTACATATTTATATAAATTCATTAAAAGGAATATCGACAATATATATTAATATACTAAATGTATACCGAAATACAGCAAACCCGGTTTTTAGTTAAAGTTAATAACTAGTTGTAGAATTGACTTCAACAATTTTAATTTTTAAGAAAATATACAAGTTTTTGAACGCCAAAAGCGTTCCCACGTGCATCTTTCAAATTTACTGTGAATTTTGTTAACTCAGAATGCAGTATTCTTCAGTTTTCACGTTTGTCAAATCTTGCATCCTTTATTTAACACACTTCCTGAAGTAATCAATTAATGAAATTTTGCACAGTTACTAAGATTGGATGACAATACAGTATGCCACCGTTACTTTGGCAAATATCCGTACGTAAGGGGCACGGGGGTGAACATTGATTAAACATACTAACCAAGCGGCACCTCCGGCAAAACGTAGAATACAAAAGGGTTTTCGCCTGATCAGACTTCTACGTCCGTTTTTTCCCGTACAAATGGTACAATATTAGTTCCGGTGACATAATGGAATGCCGCTATGTTTATATCTCGGAGCCCAGCTTCAATGAATGAATTTATGTAAATTGGTTCTATACGTTATAAATAATTAAAGTATGACTAAAAAGTAGAAAATATATATTTTTTTAAACCTGCTTTTCTTAAAGTCGTACCAAAAAGTAAAAAAAATAATTACGTGCGCACCATGCATACAATCATACAAAGTGCGCACACCTTGATTTTCTTGCAATTATTTTTTACTTTTTAGTATGACTAAGAAAAGCAAGTTTAAAATTTTTTTTTTCATTTTAAGTCGTCCGCCGTTATGAATTTTGAAATTCAGATATCAGATTCATGTTCTGCGATCTCAGAAACCTGGGTATAAATTTTCTCAACAAAATTACTTGATACATCGCATTCAAAGTATTTTTTAAAGAAAATCGGTTTTTTTTTTAGTTTCCGTAAAAGAACGATGTTTCTAATGGGTGAATTATTTTACATTTAAAATATACCTCAAACGGTTTCAGGCAAATATATTGATTTATTCCTAAAAAATGCATTTCTGCGGAGTAATCACTGAGGAAAGTCGAAAAGTCTGACGGGCACTAAAATTTTGTAATTATTTCTTTTCTAGTTGTTGCCTAGCCTAGAATATTTTTATTTGTGTTAATGTTAGCCAGATTTTTTTGGAAGTTATGTTTGCATGCAAAAAACAAAAAGAAAGTATTTAAAATAATAAAAATTGGTTCAGTTATTCTTGACACCCTGTATCATAACGATACCATTTTGGACATAGGTAGTATTTACAATTAAATTGTCATAGTTTCGTTTCCAAAATCAACCTTCCAGAAATTGACGGATAATATTGACATGTTCATTATTTAAAATCTCGAAAAAAGTCGAACAAGGAGCTTGTCCCGCTTGATGGCGATTGTTTTATAACATAATATTGACATTTACACGCCTAATTGCATAGAAGGAAGGTATTTTGGTTTGCGACCAGCAGCCATAACTGCATGATGCCGTACATTTAGTTTTTGCAATAATATTCATCTAAGTGAAAGTATTACGAATAAAATCATAAACATCAGCGAACCATTGGATGCTCACCTAACGAGTGTTACGTAAAAAAAAAGAAAAACGTAAAAATAATGAGGATCTAGTTAAAACAGCGCCAGCGAATATAAACAGTTAGAAAGGCGGGTATGAATTTTTGCGATCACTTGAGGAATTAGAAACTTCAGCTAATGCAGCAATGGGAGGCGTTTAACAGAGCTACCGTAATTACTGTGTTGTAATAAAATTACATTTTAATCGCCCGAGATCTACGATCTAAAGAATTAAAATATCGCGTATCGGTCATCGCTTCTGCGGCCACAGTCCAAATTAAGTTGTTTGTTATCCCGATAAAACCAGCTATGGTTTGAGTATTTCCTTATAAAGTAAGTTTTTTTCACTGCTACTTGCCACATTCAATAGTTTCTACAGTTCACGCAGTTTCATGAAAAAAGCGATGTTTATTATGCAATTATTTTTAATTTAGTACTCAATAGCATTCGTCTTGCAAGAATGAATTACAAGTTAATTTCCTGGAGTTGTATATTATCACAGATATCGCTGAAATGATTACCTTGAAACCATCGGTAAGGCCAGATTTTTTAGCAATAATATAGCAGTGCCATAGAGTAAGGTGATATTGTAGGTCCCAGGAGAAAAAATGTTGCTAAATTGTACAAATTGGAAGATGTTTTTAATTCTGCTTTAATCATTAACTGGTAGCTGTGGTTTAGTAATTAATAAATTTAAATTAAAAGGAACAGACTCTTTATACATTACATAATTCTGAAATAAGGTCAGGTTGACGCTATTTTGAAATACTAATATAGGTTTGGAACAGACAGCGAGCACTGAACTTCACGAATACAATAAACGCGACCCACACAGACCGTGTGTTGACAGCTTAAAATAAAAGCTTTATTGAATATTCTGCATATTATTTTCAACCGATGTAGCTGGCACACTGTCTAGCACTTGTAGAGAGGGTTAAAAATTGAAACATGAGTGGCAAAGTTCCTTTCTAAGTTACTAGCAAAGTGTCCGTACTCCACTTTTTCTCTGGTTTGGAAATACCACAAAATCATGAGCGCTCATTTTTAGGCCGCCATTTCCGATTTTATAATTTCCTTAAATTTCGAGACGCTCAAATGATTCATATGGATACAGGCACGCTAGCTCAATCAGCTAGAGCATATTGTGTGGCGAACACGCTTGATCAGACAGTCTATCGTGTTCTGGGTTCGATCCCCAACCCGACACTAGCAATGTCGGTGGGAAATGGATCTTTCCTGGATTTTTTCAAATGTGTAACTTCCTTCCGAACGCCTTGAGTTTGAATTTTGGTTGTTGTTTACTATATCTGGTGTGTGTTTATGTTTATTACAAGATGGAGCCTGTTTCATTTCTGTTTATAATCCTTATATTAGGACTTTTTTCATTTGTTCCTAATATTCCACCACGTTTCAGAGTTTAAGATACTTTTTCCTATTTTGAAACGAATAAGTAATACATGTAAATTAATTATCATATATTTTTTTATATTTACATTACAATAAAGAAGAATGATGACAGGATAATAATATACTAAAATAAAGTGTGTACAAATTGCATGATGCTAGTAAAGAAGTGAATACCTTATTTGTTACCAACGATCCTCTGGTATATTTAAGAGAAGGGCGTGGTGGAGGGCAGCAGCCAGGCCGAATAAACTTTAGATCGAAACGATGTGAAAGTAAAAAAATTTTGTCATATCTCATGATATGTCTACAGAAAGTGCTAGCATCAGAATCATCGAATTGAAATGCATATATTGCCAAAACAATAAAAGATGTACATATAAGCAGCCACTACCAAGTTTGTTGTGTGAAATTTAATTCTCTACAGGTTTGTTTCTTTTTACCTATATATTGTGTTTTTGTTTTAATGAAGGTTTCGCCTCTCTACATTGTCAGACATGAAAGACGAACACTTCCAAACTTTGGTTAAGTTTGAAGTTAGATAGAAATTTTAAAATATGGTTTAGTATCAAGCTAAGCATTTTTTTTTAAATTGGTTCAATAGCTTTCTTTTTGGACGAGATACACAATGTTAAGTAGAACATAAAATGGTATTGAAATCGTAATTTGCGTCTGTGCGTTGACTACTCATAATCAGATCGCCTTTGAAATTTTATAAAGTTTATTTTTTGTCTAGTTTTTTTTATTTACCCATACATTATAAATTGTAATGTGGAAAAGTGATCACTAATCAACGTCACGAGCCGCTACTGATTAAGACAGTGTCAAGGAAATAAAAAATCGAGGCACAAAAACTCCCTTTCTCCTTTGAGACATTGTATGTTTTTTTAAATTATTTTTTAAATAAGTTTGAATCAGAATTAGTTGTATCCGGATTACAAAATAGCATTGTTATTACGACACATTGGATTTTTGTAATATATAAAAGATTGTCTTCGTGTTAATGTAAATATTTGCAAAGATATTTACATACTTGTAGTTCGTTCTTATGTTTTTACCTATTTTATCTATCTAATTAATCTGACTGACCATTTCTTGAATTATGAAAATGTTGTCCAATGGTACGATTATTATGCTAAACCCTGGCGAGTTTCCATATATGCAATATCCCAATGCTAAATTTCTCTTTACTAGTAGATATATGAGACTGCGTCGTATATCATCTCGAAGCCTTCGCAAACGAAATCCATCACGATATCGTACCTGGTGCCATATTTTATATTTTAATTGCAAAAAATATATTGTAATATTCAATGTTACTCCTATAAATTCAATATAAATTGTGACGAGATATACCAAATTCAAATAAATGATGGTAAAAAATTGTACCTTCTACTTTAACAAGTTTTTTTAACTTTGCGATAGGTATTTTTGTATATAATTTTCATCACTCATCAGCCAAACGGTTTACTGAAACATAAGCACAACCATTATGAAGATAATAAACAAAAAGTCTGATGAACGGATCGTTGTTACTAAAGTTAGGGGTGGTGCAAATAACTAACATTTAATTCACATTTAAAACGGATGTAAATAAGAAAGGAAAGGACGTTTCTCTTTGGTAAAAACAATTTAAGCATAAATTTCGAGCTTGTCAGCATGTCCTAACTCTATTTGCGTTTAATCCAACAGGATGTTTTTTTAATGTGAACCTTCTCTTTACAGTTGCTTTACCTTATACCTCAGTTTCCTTTTACAATGAATAAGGTCGCGTTTAAAAGCATTACTGCTGATGACAACACGTAGACTGACTGAGCGCAGCAAAAAATGCAACAGTAAACATTAGTTCAACTTTAACTTCTAGAATACATATTAGTTTTCGTAACGGTAGTATGGCCGCAAAGAAATGCTTCCTCATCAAGTCAACGACTTTTAGCTCTAAATTATCTGCATGGCTTTAATGAACCAAGATTCTAGTTTTACTGTCATTGTTAATTAAAAATCCGCGTGCATTATGGTAAAATAATTAATTAGTAGTTATTTAATAATTGAAAACGGGACATAACCCCCAATTTCCCATTAGTAGAGCCAAAAGTTTTTATGAAAGATAAAACTACTAATGTATTTGTTAGTTTTTTGTTACTAGAGATTTAAAACTAAAATAACAGTTGATCTTCATTTAGGACTGTATGTATAGACGCTAGACTTGATAATACCTACTGAAATTTCAATTTTTTTAATTTTTGCTTTAAAGTATATTCATATTACATTCTCCAGTTTCATTTCCAGATCAGAAACGTGTTAAATTCTTCCAAATGTATTAATGATAAATTAATAGTGTGCAAAAATTACTGCAACTATTTTTATATTTTTAACAATAAATAAGATACTTACGTGATTCTTGGTACTCTGACCTATACCGCTAGCCAGTTTCTAAATTTTTAACAGTTTAATAATTCTATTCAAATTATAAAATAACTGGGTTTATAAAATACTATCTTTAGTAGTCAATAGTGAGACAAAATCGATGTATTGTTGTTGGATATTTTTCAAATCCAGCTGCTACACTTTTTGTGTGAATAAATAAATACACACACGATTGAAACCGGTTCGGCGGAACTGTATCCACCTAATATGGTCAACGGCCTTTTACTCAAGTTCAATAGGGTAACAGTTATGTAAGATGTAAGCCACTTCCGCCTTGGAGAACTCGGAGACACACAAATTAACACATGGTGAGGCAACCAAGATTTTACGCAACCGTTTTATTGTTTTAAACAGTTGAAAGAGAACTTGCGTTTGTAAGTATAACGAACGTTTGTTTTGGTGTTTTACAATAGAAAGAAAAAACAATCCTTACAGGAATTAACCTTTTACATTTGTTAATACAATACGACAACAAAATATTTTCATTTATTTGGGTCAACTTTGATTTGCATGGGTTACGAATATTTTTAACACTGCGACCAAATTTGAATTGATAATTTTGGTTCCACAATACAGATATATTTGAATACATATACATAACAATTTATGTATAGTTAGAACAAAAATAATAGAATAAATACATTGTACTTTTACTAAAGAAATCATGGAAGTTTTAATTTTTACATGCAGAGAGAAATTATTTCAAAAGCAACGCAAAGACCCACCTAAAACAGGGCCTTAACCACATTATAAAAAATGTTCTCAAAAATGCGCCTATTTTATTAATTGATATGAAAAAAATTCGTTTTGACAACGGTGTTAAAGCAAAGCATGAAAAGACTTTCTCTATTCATAATTGAAATTATAGGAATTTTAATAACTGTTACTCCTTTCCAAATATTTATGCCGGGTGTTAGATAAGTATGGAAACGGTGGAAAATCTCGAGCAGTTTCCATCAAATCGAAAAATAAAAAAATACGTGTCAAAAATTTTTCAAAAAACTATCTACTGATACCAAAATGACCTCAGCACCCACCACCCTGTGGATGGGGCGAGGGGCAACTTTAAAATTTCAAATGGAAACCCCTATTTTTATTGCGGAATCGGATTCTACGGCAAAAAATACGTAAATTTTATTCCGGACATTTTTTTCTATTCTTGCATGGTGTCGCTGTAATCGCAAAAAATGAAAAGAAAACATTACTGTTTCAAGAGTAGCGTCTTGTGCCCATAAAAAACGTCCAATTCAAAAACTGAAAATCACGTATTTGTTATTTTTACGAAATCTATCCAATGACATTGAATTCGACTCTCCCACCCCTAACCCAGTGGGTGGGGCGGGGGGCAGCTTTGAAATTTGTAATGAAAATCCCTATTTTTTAAAGCGGATTCGGATTCTACGGCCAAAAATACGTGACTTTTATATAGAGCATTTTTTTCGATTCTCGCAAAATGTCGCTGCAATCGCAAAGAATTGAGTGGAAACATGAAAGTTTTGAACGCATACTTAAAAAAATACAAAAAGTAAAACTACTGATCTCAGAGTGAATGATTTCCCGAGCTGTTTTGAGAACAGTGATTTTACACGGTCGTGCGGAAATTGCAACAACTATTAACATTCTGTAAATTTATTAGCAGCTAGTAATTTTCAATTTACATTTTTTACAGGGCAATAAAAAACTCGATAAAAAAAACGAACAGTGGTTTTGCCTCTTAATTCAGCCACTTCAGACAAGTTCTTGATCCCAGCCAGTGAAGGCAAGGAGGTAACTCAGCCATTTAAGGCAAGGTGAGGATTTCGGCCAGTTGAGGCAATTAGTTTACAGCTTAACTGCTGCACTAGCAGGTTTTAATTTCGAGATTATAGCAGGTGTTCAAAATGGTGCCCATTGACTTCTTGGCATTGTCCGAGACGAACGTAAAAATTTTCAATAGCACTTCCTATCATTTGAAGTGGTATTTCTGCAAAAATGTTTATTATGCGTTGCCTCAGCTGTTTCAAATCACGAGGTTTAGTAAAATAAATCTTACCCTTCACGTAGCCCCAAACAAAATAATCAAGTGGCGCGAGGTCGGGAGATCTTGCTGGCCATTCAATAGTTCCTCTTCGACCTATCCATCGATTTTCGAAAGTACCATTCAAATAGTCCCTAACAATATCCCGATAGTGTGGATGAGCCCCATCTTGCTGGAACCAAACATTATCGAACTCATCACCAGCAATCTCTTGTATTACGGGAACTTCGGGAACTATTTGATTCGTCAACATTTCCAGATATTTTTCTCCATTCAAATTTCCATCTATGAAAAACGGTCCTATGATTCGATCCCTGAAAACTCCTGCCCAAACATTTAATTTATGTGGATACTGCGTGTGTGTTTCAAGGATCCAGTGAGGGTTTTCGTCACTCCAATATCTGAAATTATGGCGATTAACTTTTCCACTGAGTTCGAAAGTTGCTTCATCTGAGAAGACAAGTAGAGATGACAAAAACAATGGGTTTTGGTTACTCCTTTCCATCATTAATTCACTAAATTCAAGTCGCCGATCAAAATCATCTTCATTTAACTCTTGGTGAAGGTGAATTTTGTAAGGATGAAATTTCAAAAGTTTCAAATTCTTATGAACTGAAAATGCACTCATATCAAGCTGTTGACTGGCTTTTCTGATTGATAACCTTCGATTTTTAACAAATGCCTGGGCCACTTCCATTTGTCGAGCTTCCGATGTTTCAGATTTTGGGCGGTTTTTATTTGTCCTTGTGTCTAGGAATCGTTTGATGATACGGGACACAGTAGATTTCGAAATTCCCACTTGATCTACACGGAAAGTTTCGTTGAATGAAATCACAACTTCATCATAGGACTTTTCTTTACCGCCCCACCCTCGCATCATTAAAAGAGAAACTCTCTCTCTTCCTCGGTTAAAGTAGCCACTATGCAGAAAAAAACGCGAGAACTATTGAAAAATGAAATAACTTTTTCCATACAAAAGTGCGCTCCTGCCTCTACAAAAGTTGGAAGGAACTGAACATTCTCGTAGAAATTTCACAAAACAAATACTGTTAATAAGAACACTTTCATAACATTCATAAAACCCAAGATATCACAGATATTGTTTTTTAAATTGAATGTTTTTTGTCAACACGAGTAGCTAGAGTTTGTAAATATTTACAAACTTATGAACGCTTAAGGTTTATTTCAATTTTGTGCGATTGCAGCGACACCTTGCGAGAATCGAAAAAAATGCCCGATATAAAATTCACGTATTTTTGGCCGTAGAATCCGAATCCGCTATAAAAAATAGGGATTTTCATTACAAACTTCAAAGTTGCCCCCCGCGCCACCCACTGGCTTAGGGGTGGGAGAATCGAATCCAATGTCATTGGATAGATTTCGTAAAAATAACAAAAACGTGTTTTTCAGTTTTTGAATTGGACGTTTTTTTATGGGCACAAGACGCTACTCTTGAAACAATAATGTTTTCTTTTCTTTTTTTGCGATTACAGCGACATCATGCAAGAATAGAAAAAAATGTCCGGAATAAAATTTACGTATTGTTTGCCGTAGAATCCGATTCCGCAATAATAAATAGGGGTTTCCATTTGAAATTTTAAAATTGCCCTTCGCCCCACCCACAGGGTGTGGTGGGTGGATAGGTTATTTGGTATCAGTAGATGGTTTTTAGAAAAATGTTTAACACGTATTTTTTTATTTTTCGATTCGATGCAAACTGTTCGAGATTTTCCACCGTTCCTATACTTTACTAACACCCGGTATAATCTTTTAGTATTCCTTATCAAAAGTGATAATCGGAAATATTATTTTCATCATATTCCATTGGTATAGAATATTTTTAGTAAGTACTTCCATTACATAATGTTACTACTTATTTTTTTAATATTTAAATATTCAATATTATATTTTTCAAGACCAACCCTGTAAACCTAGAACATTTATGTTCCAATGTAGTAGTAATAAACATTCGGAATCACAACCGTGTCAATGTTAAATGAATTTCCCTTTTGTACATGCAGTTTACCCCAATCTTTTTACATATTTAAGTTTTTGCTGACTGACTGGGATTTAGTTTAAAAATATTTGCGCTTATAGCAATCTATCATTATTGACTGTATTTTTCTTTACAGCAACTGTTTCGATCTCAGCAATCGCAGGCGGCCACTCCAAGCGCGGCACAATTGCAACTGCTACAACAACAACAGCAGCAATATTTGGCCCAGCAACAGCAGGCCGCTTTTCCTCAACCACCATACCTGGTTAACCCCCAACAGGAGCCCTACCTCATAACAGCTGGCGTACCTCAGTACTATGGAGTCGGCCCGTGGGTGTACCCAGCGCCTCCGGCAAATCTTATACAGCAAGGCGCGAGCAACGGAGCCAGGAGACCATTGACGCCAAATGGTACGGCGGAAGCGCAGCAACAAGTACAGGTTGGTTGAGTTTGAGTAGTTCAACGCAGTTTGGAATATAGTAGAAAAATGAGCATTACTAGAGTTAGAATCAAGAGATCTTTTCACTTAATATAAATAAGTAGAAAAGAAAAAAATTGTTCAAATATGGAGGCAATACGCATAACCTATCGCCATATAGGCTGGTGCCAATACGTTTTTGAAAAAAAAAATTATTAACGGGCATGGACCAGCCGGAAAATTAGCTAAGTTTTAACTAGGGGTTGAAAGTGTTATTTGCGATTTTCGGCGAAACGTGACCTCCTAGCGGAAAATGTCCTTTACAAAAATTGTAAATAATAAAAAATCTAAAACTTTCAAATCAGAGAGAAAACGGCGGAAAACCGATTTTTCTGTTTTTTATTTTTTTCTCGTAAAAATAATTCAATTTACATGAAATTATGTGAAAATACTATACCTTTTTTGCATTGAATAAGCAAGCAAGATTTGTTTGGAATCTGAGAAACAAGTAGTTTCCGAGATATTTACATTTTTCGAAAAATAAACCAACATTTTCCACGGAATACTTTGTTGGTGTTTTTTTTATTTGAATATTGTATATGGGCTCATTTTAACCGTTCAAATGTCTACTTTAAAATGGTCTATATATGTTGATGATTTATTTTTCATGAAACCGCGTAAAATTGAGAAAACCAACAAAATTACTTTCCGAATCACGAACTTTTCAATAATTTTTGTTATTTTCAATTTTTTTAAATTATTTATGTAAATAATGGATTAAATTTCATTTACTTCTTTTACTACAGTACAGTTGAATGAATTTAAATGAAGAAGGTGGGGGAAATTATTCTGAAACTCAAGTTTTTTTTCATGGCAACTGTACCGTATTAAAAGTCATAAGTTGGAGTTAAGACTCACTTCACTGGCCCAGTGTGCATTTTTATTAATATATAGTTTACTGTTTTTTCACTAAATAAATGGTATAATGATGAGTAATCTGTTTTAGGTACATTTGAATAACTAATTATTAAGTAAAACAATGATTTTTTTTACAAATTTTGACTAGCATCTTCTTCAGAAAAATATTGTTTTGTCATTTTTTTATAAAACTAAAAAATATGAAAATTATAAAATTCCTATAAAAACTTTAGATCCTTTGCAAACTTTCAAACTCCGAAGGATCTTCGAGATTATCGATGTCTTCGAGCTATTCAATTTCAATCTCGAGACTTTGCTGATTCTTCATGGATAATCTCTTCCGAATCACTTATGTCTTCAAATATTTCTTTATCTCAATTTGAGCAGTTTTCATGACAATTACTGCACTGCATAAATTGGTACATTTTAAGCCGTGTTTTCGGCAGCCAGATCTTTGTTTATTACAAACACTTTCACAGCTGGAGCTAATACTTTTTAATAATTTTTCGGAAATTAAATTTGAATTCTGAACTGTCCGAGATAAATTTGGACACGAGTCTACCTAGATGTTCATTCTAGCCCCATTGCTTAGCTTTTTTGTTAACGGGCTTGTTGCCCAAATAAATAACTAAGCCAAGTTTGCAATTGGTAATAAACTCTATAGGAGTGTTGTACAGCTGCTCATTCAGTTGGGGGAAGTTTTTCAAATTTAAAAGTAGACTTGTTAGTTGCCAGTTGGTAACGCTTAAATCTTAATTGATTTTTACTTTTGTAAATACCAGGTATAAGTTGAGATCCATTTTTCAATGGTAATTTGGTTTGCATCCTTAAAAAAAAATACTAGCTAGGCTTGATAAATTTTTGTTGCTCAATAATGTTTTTTTTTTCCGGAAATTATATCGCTACCCGAAAAAGAGTGAAGAAATGCTAGTATATTTGTGTACGATTCGTCTGCTCTCTTGGTCCGGCCCCTCTTATCCCCCCCCCTCCCCGCTCTCCCCCGTCCATTTTAGGTGGATTTGAACCTTTTATAAACCTATTTCAAGTACCCTTCTAATATGAATTTCCGAATTCACAATTTTATAAATTTTTCTGCCATGTTTATATGCATAACTTAAAAGATGTTTTATTAATTTGTTATTTATTTAGAAATTTCAGGATGATTTCCACCACTTTCTTCTAAAATTCATTCAACTTTAGTAATATTACATTACAGTAAATTTTGTCATTTAAATTTAATCCATTATTTATATAAATAATTTTAAAAAATTGAAAATAATTTAAAAAATATTGAAAAATTCATGATACGGAAAGTCACTTTTTTCTCAATTTTAAGCGGTTTCATGAAAAATAAACTATCAACATATATATAGACTATTTTAAAGCAGAGATGTTTCAACGGTTAATTAAAATAAGCCCGGATAGATAAATAAAAAAAACACCAATAAAGTTGGAAGATTTTGGTTTCTTTTTCGAAAAATGTAAATATCCCGAAAACTACTTATTGTTTCTCAGATTCCAAAAAAATCATGTTTATTCAATGCAAAAAAGGTATACCTTCACATAATTTCATGTAAATTGAATTATTTTTACGAGAAAAAAAAATAAAAACTCGAAAAATCGGTTTTCCGCCATTTTCTCGAAAAATGTGAGGTTGTGTTGAAAAATGCAACTTCTGTGAAGGACATTTTCCGCTAAAGGGTCGCGTTTGGCCGAAAATCGCAGAAAACCAAACCACTTTCAACCCGTAAACAGCACTCCTATTTTTCAATTTCAGTTTATCTCATGTTTAATTCTTGTTTTTTCTCTTAATTATAACCTTAACTATAGGCTAGTCATTACGGACTTCGATAATGGAAAGTTCGACAATAATTGCAAAAGTTTTTGAATTTTGAGACAACATTGGAGAAAGTAAAAAAATAATGAATAGAGTTTTGCACCCTTTTCCGCCCCCCGGAACATTGTTACTTAAATTAACAAAAAACGCAAATTTGTAACAATTTTTTGAAAAAAAATCCGAAGTTTATGCAAACTTTGGAGAACATTTTAATAATTATTAGACATCTTCTGTCAAGTTTGCACCCTGCTACGATGACCGGAACATTACAAATAGTTGTTATATACTTTGATATATTTTGTCGAAAAAAAATTGGGAAAGTTATGCAAATGATTGTTTATACGGTAGAATATGGTCACATACTCACTTGTAGTTTTGCATAATTTTTTATCCCGGAAGATTTTTTTTACAATATTTTTATCTGGCACGGCCGTGACCGTGGTAAATAACAACTATTTGCAATGTTCCGGTCACCGTAGCAGGGTGCAAACTTGATAGAAGATGTCTAATAATTATTAAAATGTTCTCCAAGGTTTGCATAAAATTCGAAATTTTTTTCAAAAGTTATTACAAATTCACGTTTTTTGCTAATTTAACAATGTTCCGGGGGCAGAAAAGGGTGCAAAACCGGATTTGTTATTTTTTTTTACCTTCTCCAATGTTGTCTCAAAATTTGAAAACTTTTGCAATTTTTCATACCTTTTTTTACTCTAATAATTGGGGTATAAATGTTCCTTCCGGCTGATCCTTGCTTGTTAATATATATAAAAAAAAATTTTGTTAGCCTTCAAAACCCGCTTTGGCACCAGCCTAATTGTTTTTATTTGAAATCACTAATACTACTAAATAAACAAAGAAAATCTACCAAATGGGCACTTGAAATACCAAAACAAAATCAAACATGATTCTGCATGATCTCCCAACTTATTAAAAAAAAATACTCCAAAAAGTTCAGTAAACCTGTAAACTATACTTAATTAGTTATATTTTCATTAAGTGTTTTAGAGAAAATTTTTTCCACATTCCAGCATTTTTTGTTTCGTTTCTCACAAGTAATGCTCATTTGTATAAACTTGTTTAACATATATCTATAATATTTTGCTGTATAAAAAAAGTGTGTATACATATTCATAGTTTTAAATTCTATTGTAAATTTTAGTGTCTGCTGTACATACATGTCTTAATTATCTTATTTTTGTGTATTATAAACAGTAGATGAACATATTAATTATTTTTTATGTAACTGTTGAGTTCCACTCACTATGTAAAATATTTCGATTTAAATAGGTGATCCAACAAATACAATTCATGAAAATTAAGTAAGTCTATATCATACCACGATTTAATATGTATGTTGGTATAGCTTTTTAATGCCGTTACTAATGCTTTTTGTATTAAATAGTTGGAAATACAAGGTAGCCTGCTTATATATTTGTAAAAACGTTTTATCTTTTGTCCATATATGTACTAGAAATTGCCAAAGGTGAAGTTATTCACCTTAATATCAAGAGAAATTGTCATTTTAAAATAGACATTTGTTGTCAGTGAACCATGAGAAAATAGATATTAACGTTGCTCTTTCGTAAGTGTTTGCTTCTGGAGCTCAACTCTTCCCTCTGCCAGTCATTTTATATAATGATTTGACAGCACAGCTAACAAACTGAAATTAAATTCTTATATTGGTGAGAAGCTGGTTAGTGATTACTTAACAGGACGGTACCCCGAGAAGCAAACACTGATGAAACCGCACAAGTTTCGTTTTTAGAAAATAACCATAACAGTATTTGGCCTTGTAAAAATTAATGAGGCCCTTGTATAGTTGTAGTTATATCTGTAAATATGTGTCTTGCAGCCACAAGTCCCTGGAGGTTACATTGTTCCCTATTATGATCAGAACACACCGATTCTTATGGCCCAAGGTGCTGCTATGCGTAACGGCACCCCCATGCGTCTTGTCAGTCCAGCCCCTGTTCTCGTACAACCTCAGGCCAGTAGGCAGACCCAGGCCGCCGCAGCTGCCTCCTTGTATTCCAGCACTCCTCAGAGCTTGTACGGTGCTAATGTCAACACTTCGGTGAATGGGACCACCTTAGGAGGTAGGGAAAATGTTTAAAGTTATTGTTGTATATAGTGTGAACTTTGTATATAAAATATTTTGCACTCATTTTAATTTTGTACAAGTTTGTTTCTTGTAAACGAAAGAAAGAAGAAGATCTCGTGAATTTAAGAGGTGTAACCTCATCTGTACAAATTTAAGTAGTTAAGTTGAATATGAAACACCTTGGACCTAAACCTCTACTCATGGTTTTTGCAAAATTTAGTGGAAGCAAAATTCTGCCCCCACTGTTTAGACCATGCCCATGGCTATACTAGGTGTTTGAAAACTACTTTGTTATTAGAATGTTGAAACCACATTTTAATTCACAATTAATTATCTTTTGACTAAACATATACTTGACCGTCTGCTTATTTCAATAGTTATTTAAAAAAATTCTTCGACATATGCCTTGTTTATATCAAATCATTGCAGTCTTATAAATATTCGCCTGTTTCTTAAAGTTTTTTAAAAGTTATGTTTCCAGTAGATCATGCGCGGAAAAGAATTTTCGAGGAGGTACAGTTATCAATACTGATGGGAAAAGGAGGTCTTCAGAAAAATAAATTGTAGAAAAATGTTACCAAATTGAGATATCAGCCTTTGATTTTGTTTTTCTGAACTTCTCAGCCCTCCAAGCATAACAGTTGAGCTTTTTGTTATTTTCAAAGTTCTCAATTCATGAGTTGAGAAGAAATTTTTGAACTGACAGATCAAGAATGACAAACATTAAGGAGGACAGAATATCAAAAATTTTACAAGAATTTTACATAATAAATAACTAAACAGTATGAAATGAAAATAACACGTTTTTATCTCAAAAATGCACAAAGTTCAATATAATTATTTTAACAAATCTTAAAATTTGCAAATATAATACTCTAGGCGTTTTAGTTGTAAACTTGACCTCTGTCCTAAATTCGTGCCCTACGAATTTTTTTAATTGTTTTTTTTTTGAAGTCTCTAATGACACTTGGTACTTACGCCACGACACACCTGGAGGATTTCGTGAAAACCGCGTAGGAAGGTCGCGGAAACCGCGGATTCGCGATTAATGCAGTTTTTATGGACCAAACGGGAACAACACCTATTATAAAAGGTGTACATCTGTAAAATTCTCTACCTTAAAGGTTCTATACATGTTTTTCGTACGCGTAAACGTTTTGGAGATACGACGCGGACTAAGTGAAAAATGCATTTACTTCCGTTTTTCTATATTTTTTATTATATATTGGACAGCGCAGATTTGTTAAGGTATGCTATTTATTGATTCTCTCGAGTAACCTTGAATAGCTTACAGCTGTCACAAGTCGCATTGCTATGGACCTCCTCCAGTTTATACCTGCTGTAACGGCTTTGGCTTGTTGGTTTACTTGTCAACGAGTTTAAAATCATTTCTCATCGAGGAAGACGTTCATTTCCTCATTGTTGAGACAGCAATTGAACAGTCAACTCAAAACACCCCGCTATCGTTGGAGAAGATATTAACTTGTTAGTCATTTTACTTGGGCACATAACTTTTAGTAGTAATATCATTTTCAAAAAACCAGGGGAAAGGAAAAATGGAAACAAAACATTGTTCTACTGCCAGCATGGACAAATATCTAAATTGCTTAAGGCATATTTTGTTTTTGCATGCCCTGACGGGATGCGATACCACCTCCACCTTGTTTCACAAAGGAAAACACAAGTGTTCAAAATGTTTGAGAAACGGCCACCATGCAGTGCATGTGTTCATGCAAGAAAATTGCCCTTTGGATGAACTGATTTGTAGTGGAATGAAGATTCTTTCAATATATGGTACTCCCAAAATGGAAACTTCCATAGACATGAATACTTCCTGGTGTAACATTTGCCAAATCTACAAAACTTCCAACAGCTGTAAAATTATCATCACTTCCTCCAACATCATCAGCAGCATTTGTGTAGAGTGTATTATCAAGTTCAAACATGGTTGGGAAAAGACATTGGTCTTGAAAAATTAAAGTAGGACTGAATTGTTTAACAACTGGTGGACATTGCCACGGTCACTCCTGCTTGAATACCGCACCTATAATTGCTATGAATGAGGAAATGGACGATGTAGAATCTTATCAGAATGAAAGTAATGACAACGATTTGTTATTGGACAATAACATTTCAGATACTGAAGGAGTTTTAAATATTGACTAATTTATGATCCGTCATGGATTGGGGAAACCATGTAAAAAAAAGAGCGCCTGCCGGCATTCTACCTCTAAGGTGGTGCGGAAATGAATGTATTTTTTGATATTCACTGTAAATAAATGCAAATAAAATGTATAATACTTTCTGGCAGAGAATAAAGATCACCGAACTCTATAACAGCAATATTTAATTTTCATTCTCATACGTAGAAAGCAAGATAATTGCGAAATATGTGGTGCGAAAGAGGTTTGGCGGAACCAAATGCATTTTTTACTTAGTCTGCATTGTATGTCCGAACCGTTTAGACGTACGAAAAAAATGTGTAGGAAGGATCTTTAAGGTAGAGAATTTACAGATGTACAACTTTTATAATAAGTGTTGTTCCCGTTTGGGCCATAAAAACTGAGTTAATCGCGAATCTGCGGTTTCTGCGACCTTCCGACGCAGTTTTCACGAATTCCTCCAGGTGTATCGTAGCATAACTACCAAGTGTTATTCAAGATGAACACAATAAAAAAAACTTTTTTCGTAGGGCACGAATTTGGCATCAATAATCTAAACCGCCTGGATTATATTTCTTATACATTGTTGGCGAAAAAGTAATAACGATATCTGATAAATACTGAAAACATAACATTTAAAAAATCTTTAATAACTTGTCTTGTTTGTCTAAGCTTTTTACTACTGTACATTTTGTAACAAAATAAGAGTTCACCCATCATTTTCACATAATTTAAATATTAACCTGGTGTGAATACTAACTTTAATTGGTGTGGGTTAGGTGTGGCCCAAGGTGTGGGTTCTGGCCTGTTTCCAACATTACATGCAGCACCACCATCTGCTCCTTTTGGCAGCTCATCTTTAGGAAATATCGGGTCATCCGCCACTACCACATCTTTACATACAGGTAGGAGCTAGTTGTACTAATCCCACATATCGTTACATTTTTCACATGTAATCATCACATTAACTCTTATCTTTAGGTACATTGATTGCCTGTATACTTGTGCATACATTGTTTGTCTAAATGTTAAAAGTGTACCATAATTTGTAAGATAGAACCAACACAGTGACAGCGTCTTGCAAAAATACCTCTCTGAAGACCAAAAGTCGATAAAATGTATAGTGAAAAGAACAATTATTTTAATATAATATATATTTATGATGCATTCTTCTGTGGCAAATACTTCATGTGGTTAAATATATTGTAGTGGAAATAATAAATACTGCCTGTCTGCCATATTGCTGCAAATTTAAAGCTTAAGTTGCTACCATTGGGTATTTCATTAATTAAAATTATATAAATTTCCATTTAAATGCACCATCATTACTGCTGAATAACTCACATTAGTTTATATTATTTTTTTATTTATAATGCAACAAATTGACATATTCTTATTCTTACATTGAATGTAGATAATTTGTATAACGACGAATGGACAACTGTTAGAGACAAAATGACAGAAAATCAATGGTCACCACTTTCTTACAAAGTCACATAGTTTTAACCAGCAATTTATCTTTGGAGTTTGAATGTTGGTTCATTAAATTTTCAGAGTTATTGCATTTTCCATTGACATTTGTGTACTAACAGTCCATGAAAATGTTGTTTTAATGCAGATAAATGTAATTCTACCATATTTTAATGTAGACATAGAAAAACACCAAATATGTTAAAGTGCAGCTAACGATAATCAATTTCTTTGTATATGTAATCATTGTTTGTGATGTGACATATTTATTGCCTATCCCATACAAGTATTTACCATGGACAACCAAATACGAACTAAACGACGATAAATTTTATTTAAAGCAAACTTTGAAGGTCAAAAATTATAAGCAAAAGTTTCTGTCACAGAACTACAAATGTACATATTTACATAGATTAAATATAATGAATACTTGCTTGTGTATCTATTGCTTTTCTACAGTATATTTGTATATCTATAGAAAACTGTGAGACTGAATTGTATTATTAGAAAACGAACCGTTCAAACTGTGCATGGACTTATGCAACTTTTTATTCAGATAATTTTACAGGCTTGGGTCTAAACACAACTACAACAGCCCGTCGAGACTCCTTCGATCGCAACACGTCGGCGTTCTCGCCCTCTCTGGATTATAGACAGAAATGGCCTTCATATAACATAGGCAGCAGCCCAAGTCCTCTGACTGGAAGCTTAACGCCTCCGCCCACGGCTCCTCTACAGCTTGGAGGTTTAGTTAATTCAAGGGTGCTCTCGGCCGCTCCAGGTGCAGAAGCAAAGTACAGGAATTCGGTGACTGCGGGACTGAGCGCAACCGCTATATTCGAATCCACCAATTCCCTCTTTACTAAGATCAACTCGTCTCTTACTACCGTGCCCAGTACGCTAGACAAAGGTCCACAGGGACGCTCTAGGCTGTTGGAGGACTTCAGGAATAACAGATATCCCAATTTACAACTAAGGTACGTCTAGCACTTTGACTTATTACTAACTAAATATTGTTACGTCCTCACAATTTTCAGTAAACACTTTGTGGATTCCAAATAACTTGCAACAAGAATTTTCACAAACCACTGATTTATTTAATCACTAAAATTACACTAGCAAATACTTAAAAATCACACAACTAATAATAACTTAATCTAATATAATTTCACTACTTTTAAAACACTAAGCACTTTACTTTCCTTCTTAAACTTGTCAACTCTTGTCTAACCTAAAAACTCTCTTGTCTGTTTACTTCACTAAACTGCATACTTCACTCAACTGAACTGTTCCCCCATCTGCTGGAGTCACCTCTTTATATACACACTTGGAATCCTTCTAGAACTTTTTTCTAGAATTCTCCATAATTTTCTACCATGTAATAGATGATTGTTCGTCAATTGGCTCATAGACGGCGCCACCCTACTAGTCAGGGAAGTAACTAAGCTTCTGAGGAAAACTTTGAACATGAACTTAATCACATCTTTCCTTGTTAGAGGGCAGCACATAACACTGCCCCCTCCTTAAGCCTGAACGTCCCGGTCAGGCAATTCAGATTCCCCAACATACTTCATACTTCGCCAACCTATCCAAGTGCACGATCTTCATCTTGGACTTCTTACTACGTTGAATTCGGTAAACAACGTCATTGATCCGAGTGATGACTGAATACGGTCCTTCCCAGGGTGGGTGAAGCTTCGGAGATTTGCCCTTCTTTCGTTGTGGGTTATATAGCCAAACCAGATCGCCCTCCTTGAATCCTGCTGACGTTCCCTTCCGGTCATAGCGAGCCTTCATTCTGTCACTAGCTATGCTAACTTGGTTTCGAACCAATTCGTGGACATTCCTCAGCTGTTGACTAACTTCGTCTGCGTAGTCATCCACGGACAGTGGCTTCTTATCTGGTGTACCAAACATCAAATCACATGGCAGTCTGATCTCGTGCCCAAATATTACACGAGCCGGTGTCTGTTTAGTCGTCTCATGAATGGCAGCCCTGTATGCCATTAAGAAAAATGGTATATGTCGATCCCAATCTCGCTGGTTCTTGTGAACTACCTTAGAAAGATGTTCCTTCATGGTTTTATTATGTCGTTCCACCATTCCATCTGACTGGGGATGAAGAGGGGTTGTCCGAGTCTTGTGAATGCCCAGCAACTCACAAATTTTCTGAAATACCCCCGACTCAAAGTTTCTCCCTTGATCGGAATGTAGCTCCAGGGGTACACCAAATCGGCATACAAGGTTATCCACCAAAACTCGAGCAACAGTAACTGCTTCCTGATTCGGAATGGCATAGGCTTCCGGCCATTTACTAAAATAGTCCATAGCGACCAGGATGTATTTATTCCCATCATCTGTCACTGGGAATGGGCCCGCTACATCTATAGCAATCCTCTCAAAAGGAGCTCCGACGTTATATTGCTTCATTTGGCCCCTGTTCTTCGTCTGTGGCCCTTTGGTAGCTGCACAAGCCTTGCATTTGCGGCACCAAGCTTCCACATCTTGACGGCTATTTATCCAATAAAATCGATCCCGTACTTTAGCCAATGTCTTATTCATACCAAAATGTCCCCCGGACACTCCATCATGTATTTCCTGAAGTACTTTTGGGATCCGACAGCTGGGTATCACCAGACGCATGGTAACTTCCTTCCCATCTGGACTTTCCCATGCTCTCTTTAATAGCCCATCTATAACCTTAAGGGAGTCCCATTGTGCCCACAATGCCTTCAGCTCCACACTTTTGTCCGAAACATCCTTCCATTCCGGTCGCGTTCCTTTTTCTTTTGCCCTTAATATAGGACCAATTACGCTGTCATCCATTTGTTCTCGTCTTAGAACTTCCTTTGTCCAATCATCTGGAACATCTATTTGAACTGTGTTTACTATTACCGTGCCCTGTGCTTTTTCAACCCGATAGCAGTGCTTGCAGTCATCTTTGCACGGTCTTCTTGACAGAGCATCTGCATTTTTATGAGACTTTCCAGGTCGGTGTTCGATTGTGAGGTCATATTGCTGCAGTCTTTCTATCCAGCGAGCCAGTTGACCTTCTGGAGTTTTCAGCTGCAGTAGCCATTTTAATGCAGCATGGTCGGTCCTGATTTTGAAATGTTGACCATAGAGGTACTTGTGAAAATGGTCCACGGACTTAACAATGGCCAATAGTTCCTTCCTTGTTACACAATAATTCCTCTCTGGTTTGGACAGTACCTTACTGAAATACTCGATTACTTTTTCCTCTCCATTTTGGACTTGAGATAGTACACATCCAATTGCGGAGTTGCTAGCATCCGTGTCAAGAATATAGAGGCCCTTTTGTTGGGGATATGCTAGCACAGGACTACTGCATAACGCTGCTTTCAGCTTCTTCCATGATGTTTCACACTCCGGTGTCCACTGATATTTAACTTTCTCCTCCGTTAGCTGGTGTAGTGGCTTTGCTATATCCGCAAATCCTTCCACAAAACGTCTATAATAAGTGCAGAGGCCAAGAAAGCTTCGTAATTCGTGTACATTTGAAGGTCTTGGCCAATCACGCACGGCAGAGATCTTGTCCGGGTCTGTCTGTATTCCCTCCGAAGATACGACATGTCCAAGGAATTTCACTTCTTTTTGGAATAGTAGACACTTCTTTGGATTCAACTTTAGGCGTGCATTTCTGATTCTCCCAAATACTTCTTGAAGATTTTCCAAATGTTCCCTGAAGTTTCGTCCCATAACCATTACGTCATCAAGATAAACTAAGCACGTCTTCCAAGTTAGTCCTCGGAGTACAAATTCCATCAATCTTTCAAAAGTAGCTGGCGCATTGCAAAGTCCAAAAGGCATCACGGTGAATTGATATAAACCACTACCTGTTGAGAAGGCAGTCTTTTCCTTGTCGTCAGGGTGAAGTCCCACCTGCCAATACCCACTTCGAAGGTCTAGAGTTGAAAACCATCGTGACCCTGCCAGCGTACTTAATGTATCGTCAATTCGTGGTAGTGGATAGCTGTCTTTCTTTGTAACATCATTCAGCTTCCGGTAGTCGACACAAAATCTCAAAGTTCCGTCCTTCTTGGCAACTAAAACTACCGGTGATGACCAGGGACTGGTTGATTCCTCAATTACTCCATCTTGTAGCATCTTTTGAACCATCGCAGCAGCTTCTTCCTGTTTAGCTAGTGGCAACCTCCTAGGTTGTTGGCGGATTGCGGCTGAATCACCAGTGTCTATCCGATGCTGTACTATATCAGTTTTCGTGAGGATGTCTGTGTTTTTGGCAAATACCGTACTTTCTTTTTCCAAAAACTTGATTGCCTCTCTACGTTCATCCTCAGATAGGTGTTCAAACTGGGTACTCAACAAAGTTACAACTTCCCTGTCTACGCTGGTTGGCGAACATTTCTCCCCTTGTTCCTCGCACCTTGCTATCCACTGGACTGGTTCGTAGGATCCTATTGCCTCACCTTCCTTAAAAGTTACCGAGTGGGAATTTAAATTAGCCACTCTAATTGGAATTTTGTCTTTTGTCCGGGTTAGAGTTCTTGCTAAGACTACATTTTCTGTCTTAATTGAATCATCGTTTTCAACAAGGCCAACACGGTATCCACCAGAGTTTCCTTCCAGAATGGCCTCGATTATTTGTTCTGAACGGGCAGGAATCTTGATTGTCTGAGCCGTCAGTAGCCTCACTTTTTGAAATCGGTCATTTGCTGTTGACAAAATAAATTCTTCATTTCCAATCTTTAGAACTCGTTCTACCACGTCAAGTACAAATTGATCTTGTACTCCCATAACATCCAGCCCCAAAATGAAATCATCCGTGATGTCAGCCACAATAACCCTATGACTAAAGCACAGGCGTCCAAACTGCAGATCTAGGTCAACTTCTCCATGAACCCTTACCCTGTCTCCTGTGGCTGTTCGAACGACCAATCCATTTTGGCTTTTATCAACTTTTATTCCTGATAAAAATCCGGGCCGCACTATTGACGACGTGGCACCTGTGTCGATAGTGAAGATACATCTCCTTTTGTTTACATAGCCATCCAAAAGCAGACTACTCGGGACTCTTCTAATCTGGGAAACCCGTATCTCTCTGGGGGCACCGTGTTCACCAGCCAGCACAGCCCCCAAAGCGCTGGCTATTTTTAGTTTTCCTGCGGCTCTTCAGTCATTGCGGCATTTACTCGCTCAGGGCTCCGCTGCCGACAGTTTTGCTTAATATGCCCTGGTTTGCCGCACTTATAACAACGAATCACCTTCCTTGGCTGTTCATCGTTCTGCTCTCTTTCCTGCTTCCTTGGAGCATCTGGTTTTGTCATCAACTGGCTTATCATTTTGTGTATGTCAGCCATCAAAGATTCCATATTTGATTTTTCTAAATGGTCCTCTTCTACCTTCATGGCTCGTACTCTCGGACGTGGAGTCTCTTTATAAGCGGCTTCAACTTCGAGGGCATGGATCAAGGCTTCGCTACCAGTCTTATCTCGAGATAATCTAAGGACTCGCCTGATCTCCTCATCTCTTATGCCATCGATGAAAGTACCAACTGTTAATTGTTCCTGGAATTCTTTGGGTGCATCCGGGTAAGCCAGGTATGTCAGTCGCTCAACAGCTGCTTCAAAATCTTGTAAAGTTTCCCCAGCCTTTTGTGTGCGTGATTTGAGCTGAGTCCTGTATACCTGGGCGAGGTGTTGGTCGCCATATCTTAGATCTAGTGCAGCTTCCAAAACTTTAAAATCCCGTTGCTGCGTCACTGGGATACTCTGGAGCAACTCTGAGGCTTGGCCCCTTAATGCTAGCACCAATGCCATAGCTTTGTCTTCATTACTCCAATTGTTTGCGTATGCCGCTGCCTCAAATTGTCTTTTATAGGTTGACCAAGAAGTTTGACCATCAAAGGAAGGCGGTTGTAATCGAGGACCTGATGATGATAATACCAGCTGGCCTCCTTGTTCTCTTAACAGTCGCTTAAGTCGCTCTACCTCTCCTTCAACTGCACGAAATTTTCCTTCTATATCGGTAACTTTCCCTTCGACGCCAGTAACTTTTCCTTTGACTTCAGTTACTTCCTCTTCAACCTTATTTACTTTTCCTTTGACATCACTCACTTCTTCTTCGACAGCAGTCACTTTTCCTTCGACGCCAGTCACTTTTCGTTCAACTTTATCTACTTTTTCCTTGACCTCATTAGTGGCTGACAGGATAGCATCTTGTTGCCCTTGTATAATTTTCCTTAATTCTTCTTTCTCTTCTAGACGTCGTTTTTCTTGTTCTTCTTTTTCTTCCCGACGTTGTCTTTCTTGTTCTTCTTTTTCTTCCAGACGTCGTCTTTTTTGTTCTTCTTTTTCCTCCTGACGGCGTCTTTCTTGTTCTTCTTTTTCTTCTAGTTTTTCTTTCTCACGTCGTCTTTCTTGTTCTTCTTGACGCCTTTCTTGTTCTTCTTTCTCCTCTTGGCGTCGTTTCTCTTGCTCTTCCTTTTCTTCTTGACGTCGTTTCTCTTGTTCCTCTTTTTCCTCTAGCATCATTTTTCTAAATGCGGCGAACATGTCTTGCATTTGTTTTTCAGCAGCCATGCTTGTTGTTTCCATTCAAAAACTAACAAACAACACTAACAAGCCTTATTTAAAATCAATGCCAGGTACAAGTCAAATATTTTCTCACACTAACACAAATTAGTCTTGTGTAATTACTTCCCAGTTCAACTCACTTCACTATCTCCAGTGGTTTCCAAATAGAACACTATGGAACTTCGTCAAATTCTTCAGAAATTCTGTTGCAATTCCGCTTCTGACACCAATTGTTACGTCCTCACAATTTTCAGTAAACACTTTGTGGATTCCAAATAACTTGCAACAAGAATTTTCACAAACCACTGATTTATTTAATCACTAAAATTACACTAGCAAATACTTAAAAATCACACAACTAATAATAACTTAATCTAATATAATTTCACTACTTTTAAAACACTAAGCACTTTACTTTCCTTCTTAAACTTGTCAACTCTTGTCTAACCTAAAAACTCTCTTGTCTGTTTACTTCACTAAACTGCATACTTCACTCAACTGAACTGTTCCCCCATCTGCTGGAGTCACCTCTTTATATACACACTTGGAATCCTTCTAGAACTTTTTTCTAGAATTCTCCATAATTTTCTACCATGTAATAGATGATTGTTCGTCAATTGGCTCATAGACGGCGCCACCCTACTAGTCAGGGAAGTAACTAAGCTTCTGAGGAAAACTTTGAACATGAACTTAATCACATCTTTCCTTGTTAGAGGGCAGCACATAACAATATGAAGGATAAGATAATGCTCCATTCAGATAAAACATGTTTTATATAATGGTTGAAAATTTAACAAAAATAATGATTACGTTAATTTAAAATAATTTTTTTCATGTTAGAGACATTCGTTTGTTGTAAAATGTTCTATTTTACAATGAGATTTAATTTCCCTACCTTGAAATCTCAATGAAATTAAAAAGTTACAACGTTGATTAAACAAAGTAGTTAGGTATAGTTTTATCAAAATTACCATGCATTAATAGCCATATCTTGTGCCTAATCAAGAGGTAAATGCTTATTATAGTCGGGTCGAGAAACCGAAACCCGTGCGTTTCTTTGAGGAGATTTTTATTTATGATTGCAGTCCACTGTTGACATGCCAAGGTTGAAATTTAGTGTGGAGCCATTTCTGTAATTTTGGCGTTTGGCCGTCATTTTGAAAAGAACAGCACCTCTAAATTTCATCCTTAACATGTCAAAAATTAAATGCAATCATAAAAAAGGTCCCCTCAAGAAACGCACGGGTTTCTCGACCGGACTGTGATAAGCAGGACCCCGGCTAAGCAAAACGTGTCACTTTTTGACAGTAAAATCTGCAACTGGTTTTATTTAATAGCTCGTAATTGATTGTGTTTATGTGTGAATTTGGAAAAAATGGTCCTGGGGAAGAGGACATTATTCAATATTTTTGATAGCAGACGTTCGAAGTTATGCTTTTTCTTTTATTAAATATTTTTTTCCAGAGCAATGTCTATAGACCTACGGAATTTTTGTGCCAAAATATTTACTTCACATGTAACAATCATTCAGCATCAATATCTTGAAAATTATAAGTAATGCTTTTTATCCCAGGACAATTCTTGTCTAACTTCACGCATAAACATAATTAATTGAGAGCTATTAAATAGAGCTGGTCGCAGCCTTAAATTTCAAAACTCTCGCAGATTTGAATATTCAGATGAGTATTGCAGTGCGAGCTCTCTACTATATCAGGAATTTGTGTTTTAACGTGAAAATATGTGAACATTTGCAAGAACAAAGAATTTGATAAAAAACGAAAACGAAATCCTTTTGTTTATACCCCATAACCTATTGATTGACACAAACAGTATTATCCATCAACAAATCTGATTCCTCTATAATAATTTTAATTTTAAACTTTTCTGTGCATATAAAAATATTATTTTAGGTCCATTTTTTTTTGACATAACTGACGTGTTCTTAATTACAGTTTTCATTTTAGGGATCTGGCCAATCACATCGTGGAATTCTCTCAGGATCAGCATGGCTCGAGGTTCATACAACAGAAACTAGAAAGAGCCACAGCAACTGAAAAGCAAATGGTCTTCAATGAAATCCTTTCTGCTGCCTACAGCCTCATGACGGACGTCTTTGGCAACTACGTCATCCAGAAGTTCTTCGAGTTTGGCACACCAGAGCAAAAGACCACGCTGGCCCAGAAAGTTCGCGGACATGTTCTACCTCTGGCTCTTCAGATGTATGGATGCAGGGTAATCCAGAAGGCATTGGAGTCGATACCGCCAGAACAACAACAGGAAATCGTCAGGGAACTGGATGGGCACGTTCTGAAATGCGTCAAGGATCAGAATGGTAACCACGTCGTGCAGAAGTGTATTGAATGTGTTGATCCCAATGCTTTACAGGTAAGGGTGAGTTTGATCCTTCTATAAAGCCCTGACAGTTACTTTTGTGTAAAGATTTTAAGCCAGTAAAAAAAGATTTTATGTGAAACTAATTGTCGAGGTATTTGTTATTTAAACATTTGTTTGAAGTTTCCTCTTAACCGTGTTTGTTTCCATTTACAGTTCATCATCCAGTCGTTCTCAGGGCAAGTTTATACACTTTCAACACACCCGTATGGATGCCGGGTCATTCAGCGTATTCTGGAGCACTGCACTCCGGAACAGACAGCACCAATTCTGGCCGAACTACATCAACACACTGACCAACTGATACAGGATCAGTTTGGAAATTACGTCATCCAGCACGTGCTTGGTAAGACAAACAACTTCTATATGGCGTTTACCGGGTTAACTCACATGTTAATTTACTTTCAGAACATGGAAAACCAGAAGACAAATCTCAGTTGATTAACAGTGTTCGAGGAAAAGTTTTAGCCTTAAGTCAACACAAGTTTGCCAGCAACGTTGTTGAGAAGTGCGTCACCCATGCTACCAGGGCTGAACGAGCACTCCTTATTGAAGAAGTCTGTGGGTTCAATGATAAGTAAGTACTAGACTAATTAATTCTGTTTATTTATTGCACCAACTTACAGAAATGTAAAGAAAACTTGTTTTACAAGAATCCATTTTTTTTTACTCTGTTAGCGTATGACGATTTATGAATTTCTGACTTTCCGTCTCTGATATATGTGATTTCTTCCTTGCACTTTGTGACATTTACAGCACAGGTGAACATTCAGTTACCGATATCTCAAAAGTTATTAAACCATACAGGTTACTAGAGACAAAAAATATATGGACATATTAATAGAATGTAAATTTAAGGTTCAATACCTTACAATACATTAAAAGTATCAAAGTAATCTGAGTCTGGAATCTGGAAGTCACTTTCTGGAAGTTAAATTGTGATGATTTTATCAAATGTTATTCACCAGAATGCTTAAGTAACCGTAATAGATTTTTTTCTCTAAATTCATTTGTTTCATAATATGCAAATGCAATAATTTATGATTGATGTAACATTTTCACTTGCCATTTTTTCGAAAACTGTTAAATGTAGATATAGGTTGTGTGTATTACATATTTTGTACTGAGAATTTTCTGAGCAATCTAAATTTTGAATAATATCCAGGATAGTCCACTAAAAATAGGAAACATTCTCTTTTATTTTATCCGGCAGAGTGCACCAGCTGTACTCGATTGTTTGTCCGTCAATGTCAATACGAAAAATATGTCTTTGAATAAACAAAGTTAATTAGGATGTAAAATGAAAACTTGTTGCTGTGTACCAAAGTGCTCTACTTCAAGTGTACTAACTAGAATATTGTCATGATTGATTAATCTAGAATGAAAGAGGATTTATAAACAAAAAATTCAAATTCAAGTTCATAAATGTAATTATATAACCAAATCAGTGGGGCGAGCGTAGATGCGTTTTTATTATATACATACTTTGATATGCAAAGTAAAGCAACGTTAGGCGCAGTCAGTACTTGGATGGACGACCGTTTCAAAGAAGACCGTGTCCTCGCCTCACATATCTTCCAGCAGGTTGTATATCAGTGTATGCGTGGAAGCTATGCAACCTTAGGCGAAGGTTGTGTAAGTGATATACCACCCTTCGGAGGGGATATAAAGCCATTGGTGCCTTGTCTATTAAATGTTAGGCAAGTAAAAGATCCCTACTCTTCTTAAGGGACGAGGTTCGTCAAAATTTCTGGTTGGGGGTAGCTCGTCTACAGGCGTCGGTGATAGGCCTCAGTAGCGGAAATAGACCGATGTTAAATAAATGTTAAACAAAAACCAAATCAGCTTTGTTTCGATGAACTCTAACATTTCTTTTTGGCTTATTTCTGCGAATAAGTGATTGGGAAACTCAGAAATCAAAGGTTATATATGATGCAAGATGAGAATGAAATTAAACCGAGTACGCATGGCGTCATCTATTGGATATATTAGGAACTGGCTTGGATTGTTCCCCATTAAACCGGAAATAAAAATCGAGCAGTCGAATGTGCATCTTATTCAATCAAAACAGGTGAAGGTGCTGATATCAAGCCATTTAAAACTTTATTGTCAAACTAAACCTATTTATTAATCAAACTATAGGGCGCCATTGCAGTTTTTTTCTTTATTTAACTAGGTAGAAGATAAACAGAAGTCACTGTAGAGAGAAAAATGTTTGCAAAAAATCGACCGCCTTCCAAAAGTCACCAAAGACTATAAAATAAATTTCATGCAGTCGTCCAATTAATTGAATCATTTGATGATTTTGTTGTCAACAGACATATTTAATTAACAACTGCTGAGAATCAGCACTTGACCTGATTACTTTTTTATTGTAAATTCACTAAACGATATAAAGGTTACAGTAATTGAGGTTATGTTATGTACTTACTGTTTATGGTGTGACTACTATCACGAGCATCGTGACATTAATGGCATTGTAATTCTAACGATCACCGTGAAAATAACTTTTGTGATATTCTTGATTCAACGTAAAGAAATATGCTTATTACGTATTTTAGTTGTTAACAACATGTCAAGTGCAAGGGAAATTATCTATCATGCAACTATACTACATCAAATAATATTAACGTATTTAACCAAACGAACTAATCTAAAGAAATATTCGTATTATGTACCTATTTTAGTTGTTAACAAAATGTCAAGGGCAAGGGAAATTATCTATCATGAAAAACTTCGTATTAAGTATTTTAGTTGTTAATAAAATGTAGTAAAAAAAGGTGTAAGATGTAGAGATTCGAGCCCTCAACCTCACAGGTGGAAATCGGGCAACCTAACCACTATACCACGGACTGCTGATGATAAACCTATATACTTCTTACTATATCAATACGTTATAATGTCAATCATGCATGTGAGGCATGGACAGTGATCGTGAGAATTACAAACGCCGTTAATGTCACGATGATTGTGATAGTAGTCACTCTGTATTGTTTAATGATTAGAGCTTGAAATTTTCATCCTGATGCCGTCAAAACCAGGATTGGTTTTAGGTTATGACATATTTTTTCCAAGGAATTTGATGCTGCTAAGAAATAAACAATTGAGAATTACAGAAGAGTGTTATGATTGAAAAATCTATTTTATCAAAAAATCCAAAATGGCGCATTTTTAAATTTTCTTAATTGACTATTAAAGGGAAATAAAAAATGCATGCGATTTTAAATGCCACTTCCAATTTACACGTAAGTGGTATTGCCTTAATGTTATTAAAATATACTTGTATTTTTTTACTTCTCTTTAATAGTTACTCATGAAAAAGTAAAAATACCCCAATTTTGAAATTTTTTGGCCGTAACTTTTTGATGCTTAATTGTTTGTTTTTTAGTGGTATCAAACCTTCAGAGAAACCAGACTTGCTTTTCAACCAAATATTTATCTCAAACATTACCGAAAAAAATCAAGGATATTGGGACGCACCCTTTAAAATCATTATGAAACATGAAAATATTCAATTTGGACACCTCATACTTTTAAAAATCTGAAGGAAGCTATATAAATATATGAGAACCTGAATTTTTTATATAAACAAATATTGAAAAATATGATAGTCAAAAAAGGTGATTAAAATACCCAACAGTTAAACATATTTTCAGGATTGTTACTGTTACTCGAAAATATTCCAATATTTACATTAATTATGTCTTAGCATGCCTGTTTGATAAGAGTCCAGGAATAATATCAGTATAATACAGTATTAGAGATTACTGTATTATGTCACTCAAAATATGCAATATTTCTGAAAGTGAGGTGCTAAGCGGATTTAGTTTTTATAAATTGGTAATAAATGGGTTTTAGAAATTGTATTACAACAAGTGGGGGGGGGGTTAGTTTTTTTCTAGAGGTGAATGCTTTCCCTTTTTTAAGGGATGGCGCACAAAAAAAATATTGAGATCAATAATAAAATGGCAGATTCTAATACAAGGCAAATTGTCTCGTATAATTTTTCAAAATATTCGATGATTAGTTACGAAAAATTGCAATTTTATGTACAAAAAACGAATACCTCAAAACACATTTCATAAGTAATAAATTTCGTATTTAGGAGAAAAATAGTAATGAAAAAATGCAAAATCATCGTCATTTAATAAGAATAATAAGTCCTTACTTTAACTAGCATTTCTTCCCAAAATCAATATTTATGTTGATTTGCTAAAATAGCAAATTTACGATTTCAAAAAAAATCTCTATAAAACTTAGCAGCTAAATTTTTCGAAGCAACTGCTTTAAATGGTCCCAAAAAATTTAGCGACTAGATGATGATATGTCATTGTGTTAAGGGTGTTCCCAAAAGGCAGTCGTTCTCAACTTATAAAAGGATTTTCCCTATGTAAACTTATCAAGTTTACAATAAAAACTAGTTGATAAGCACTACACCTTCTCGTTCCTGCGCATAAGCAAATAAACCTACTGCGTCGCTTGATTCAATCTGGCAACGTCTCGTTTTTATACTCATCGGTTATTGCTTTGATTTAGAGTGCATTATCGTGAGGTTAAGAATATAGTTGTGGTTTTGAAGTTTAAAAAATGTTTTCGAGAACAAAAATTGATAGATTTACCTAAATATAAATTTTTATTCTTACATATTTTCTTAACATTTGAAAAGCACACGCATTCATTGACATAAACTGTGCATTTACTGCATTTTAAACATTCTCGTGTAATTGTAATGCCGCGAACTTCCTTAACAAAAAATAGTATTTGAGATTTTTTTGTTTATAATTACCAAATTACAATAACAGAATGGCGCCATTTACAAAAAAATATATATATGGACTTGAATGGGTACTCATTTTAGACATCAAAGATATTGATTTGTGAAATAGCCATCAGATGAAAACTTTCCCCATGCCAGGTCCTGGTCTCTGCATAGGGTTATCTCCGCAAACAGGAAGCGCACCATAAAAATGAAGGTGGTTCTCATTGAAAAATTCAATAGCTCCTGGTCTACCATGGAAATTAAAAAAAAGCAAATTCATTGTTTTGTAAGCATTCTTTTTGTGCTAAATCTGGTATTTTCCTAATTATTCACGGTTACATGTGTGAAGGTACCAGATATGCATATTTTGTAGGCAAAATTGCAATTTTCTAGACACTATACTTTAGTAACTATTGACTTCAATGAACAATTATGACTTAGAATTTGTTTTTCTATTGACACCGATGATTTTTTTGAGTGCTGCCCCTACGAAGAAAGATACTGATACTCTAGAAAAAAGTAAACATAAGTAGTCCAGTTTCTAAGACCCATTTACTACAGATTTATAAACGAAATCTTTTCAGCAGCTTTTTTTCCATTATATATTCTATATATATCCTATTATATGAGACATTTATCCAATTAAGTCAAGAAGCATTGTTAAATTGGCTATTGACTATTCCTCAAAAGTAACCTTTTGGCCCTTTACTAAATCCCCATAATTTTTAATTTATTCCTCACGAATGGGGGACTCATCATCTCTTTAATAATTTTATTTTATGGCACTACATACATGAACTTTATGTTACAATAATTACAAAATATTAGTGAAAGTATAAGCGTAAAATGTCTAATTTCACAATAACCATTTCTAGCATTGTAAAATCCTGGTCTTTCATGTTAGGCCTAGTGTGCGCATTAAATATTAAAATCGCCTTTTTCTTCCAGCTCACTCCACATAATGATGAAGGACCAATATGCGAACTACGTGGTTCAGAAGATGATAGACGTGAGCGAGCCGACTCAGCGCAAGGTGCTGATGCACAAGATCAGACCACACCTGAACTCTTTGAGAAAATACACATACGGCAAACACATAATCGCGAAGCTGGAGAAGTACTTCATGAAGGCTCCAGGCTCATTGGGCTCCATCGGAGGGGAGCTAGGCCCGATCGGCCCCCCGACCAACGGAGTGCTTTAATTTTAATTAATCACGCTTCATTTAAATCATGCTTATTAATTTAATAGATTTTTTTACGTTTCGACCAATTGTGTGTTAGCTGATCATGTCGAGCACACACACGGTTCCAGTATTTTCATTTTATTTTCCCTTCATTTTTAATGGTTTATTATTTTTCGTAATTTTTTTATCATGATTTTTATTTTTTAAGGTTTAGCATAGTTAAGATTATCGTGTATACATATAATGTCTGTATTATAGTTGTAATTTATGTAATTTGTCTTTACGCATCTTATATTCATCGTTGTGTTGATTGGCTTTTGTTTTATAACACTTCTCGAGGTTTGTTTTACTTTATACATATTACACATTATACTTTTTATTTTCTAGTTTTCGATTAGGAGCCATGGTTTAATTTATTTCGATATTATGGGTTGTCGAAGTTTTGGTTTAAGATTTGGATAAAACAAAAGGCAAGCAATTTCCAATAACGTGCATGTTCATTTGTGTCTCCTAACAATACTTAAATGGTTGTATAGAGCATTTTTACGAAACGAATCTCAAATTTTATTTTAGTTTTTGAATGGATGGAGAAAAATTTAAAATTACAAAATGTACATATAACAATTTTAAACGATTAATGAAACCAACAAAGAAACCTTGGAAATTTTAAGTGTCCCCAATTTCTTCTGACAGTACGTTAATAATTGTGATAAGGTCCTCAGGAAATAGACTTGAACATCATCAACATTTATGAAGTTCATCCAAATCAAATTTTTTCTAGAGCCACACACCGCCGCACATCATTAACACGCTGTTCCCTTCTTTCTCTCTGTCTCTTCTCCCAGCGCTTTCAGTCCCTCCTCCCCTTCTTTCAACTCTTCGAAATTTGATATTGGCATTCTACTACACACATACACACATGACGTTGCATTTATTGTAGGTATTAGACGTTTTTATCATATTAGAGATTATTAGAAATCGTGTTGACACCGGGTTCTATTAATTTTGACAAATACTTCACAATGATTATGTCGGGTTCACCTTTCGAGGCCTCCCCCCCAAATACGTTTGCCATCATGCACCCGAGTAACTAACAGACGCGAAATAACTGTTACTCTCTTTAGTTGTCCGCAAAGCAGAAATCTCATAAAAAAAAAACGGGCTCGAGGTACATTGGTTGGGGGGGCATGGCAGCGAACCTGACTTGTACGATACGTTACTGTATGAAATTTACGCGAGATATATATTCATTTATCAAGATTTGATTGACTAATTGTAAACACTTTTTATGGATTGTAAAATACAAAGCAGATTGTGTAAATATAATTTTTAAAGGCTAAGTTGTAAAAATGTATAATTTTCTTGTAAATAGTGAAGTATTTATTTGGAATTAAGAGAATTCAGAAGTGAATATATGGTCTGTTTGAAATTCTATAAAATTTCCTTGTAATTTAGATGAATTAATGAGCTGTTACTAATATATTAATATAGGAATTATATAAAGTAGAATTTGATGGCACGTTTCCTTTAATTGATAAAAATATGTAAAGTGTATTTGTAATAATTGTAAAGTTTTTTCGTAAATTCCATGATTACTATTATTATTAATTATTATTATTATTATATGATATAATTTAATTGCATTTATGACTGTTTTTATGTGTTTTTGAGCTAATCTCTAGAAATTATCACATATTTGTATCATCAAGTCGTATTTCACCATAATTTTTAATAGTATTAGAACAAAAACACTCTTATGGGTACTTTTTACACCGTCGAACGTTCCGTTACGAATAATCCGAGTGAACCGGATAAACTTTTCGATATTACACAGTTCGTTGTAGAATAAGTGCAGAGTTGGTAATTTCACGCAAAAATATTTGGTTAAATGTAGATATACGAGGATCACGCAGATAGCAGCGCATCCGCAGTCGCCTCTCAGGACATATGTCAAAGTTACATAGAAATTTGCCGTCCATACTGCCAGAACATCGTAATTTCAATATTGGTAAGTTGAGTCTTGAAATTTCTACCGATTAAGGCTGAGTTGTAGTGCCTTATGCATGGTCGTTCTCCGTATTGCTGACATTAATGAATGTGGCATACGAAGAACAACGTGTACTTTTATAAAACTGTTTATAGTGACATCATTAACAAATTCAGCACCACGAGGACTTCCGCAAAGGTTAACCAACATGCGTTTTTGGTTTGGCATCAAAACAATTAAACACCGGCCAGGGGCTGTCATGTTTATTTCTTTATTTAATACTGTATCGATGGTACTTTTATATTTTTAAATGGGAAATGCAACATCCACCAAAGTTTTAACAAAGTTAGGAGTACAGGATCTCCGAGTTAATGTGTTACACTCGATTAGTGTTTGGGGTAAATTTTTGGTTCGCCAGTTTGATGTAATTGTTTTTGAGGGATTCGATACCACTGAGAAACAATCAATTGAACGAAAAAAGACTTATTGCCGAAAAACCTGTTCTGTTAAAAAATTCAAAGTGGCGGATTTTTGTATTCTGTTAATCGGCTATTAAAGGCAAGCAAAAAATTGCATGTAAATCTTACACAGAATTATAATTTAAAAGCTAAAATCATAGTTTTTTTTTATGAATTTACAAGTGAGGCGGAGGGTCAAATTCTCTTGTATTTGAAGAGAAATTGTATGCTCTGTTTTTCTAACATATTTACGAAGTTATGATTCGATATTCTTGAGGGCCATTTCCATGACACCGAAAGTGGTGTTTGAAATTTACATAGATACATTTTTTACTTCTCTTCAATAGTCGATTAAGAGAATGCAAGGATCCACCATTTTGGATTTTTTAATAAAATTGGTCTTTTATAGTTAGGAAGGAACATATACGAGACTGTTTACATTTCCATAATTAGCACAAAAAGTTAAACTGAAGCGTGCCGCTCAAAGTGCCGCGTTTTGGTTTTAGGGGTCCGGTGGGCTTGTGGATATAGCAAAAAACGCGGCACTTTGTGCGGCACCTTCAGTTTAACTTTTTGTGCTAATTATGTAAATGTAAACAGTCTCCTATATGTTCCTTCCCAACTATACCTATACCTTCTTTGATGTTCGATTTGTTCTTTAGTGGCATTGAATTTAACAGAAAATAATACCTCAAACTGGCTTTAGAGTCGAAAATTTATCTCAAATACTGCTAAGAAAATCGAGCAAAACGCATCAACTAGGACACCCTGTACACATTATATAAATACTTGGTTATTTTCTAAGATAATCCATAAGAGTTAGGATTTATGATTAAAATTACTGAATGGGATTAGACAATGTCCCCCCCCCCCCGTTTTCGATGGTGTTGAATTGATTCCTGGCGTCAAGCCAATTTTTGCACCTCGGCAATCCCCTCAAATTGGCCAAAACCCATCAAATAGAACGGAAGGTCCCTCAAGGGATTTGACCTCGGCCACCCCTACCTTAGGTTTCCACCCCCGTAGGGAGTTGGAACATTGAAATTTTTTTTTGAAATAAAAACCACCCCCGGGAGTTCTCATCCTACAAAGGGATGGAATTTTTTTTGCTGGTGAAAAAATTAATATTTTGTAGGAGGCGTTTCCTTGAGGAAGATGGTAGGTGACTGGAATTGTGGAACCAATCCCGAGGGTTGTTTTCACCCTTCAAGGGGTGTAAATTTTTCTCCGTCTATAACTGAAAAGTAGTTATAAAAAATATGTTTATTAAAGGGTTTTTATAAATTTTGTACGTACAGGCATAGGTGTATGAATACATATGCGTATAGCCTTCTACAAAATATTAATTTTTTCCCTTTGAAGGTGAAAACAACCCCCGGGGGTGTCACACAACCCTGATCACCTACCATCTTATTCAAAGAAACACCTGTAAAATATCAATTTTTTTCTCACAAAAAAATATCGATTTTCCAACCCCCTACAGGGGTGGAAGCATGGGGTAGGTGTAGCTGAGGTCAAATCCCTCGAGGGAACAACAATTAGTCGAAAAACTGGAGAAAATAAATGGGTTTTGGCCAATTTGAGATGGTTGCCGAGGTGGAAGAATTGGGTTGGCTTCGGGAATAGATTCAGCACCCTCGAAAACGGGGGAGGGCGCATTGTCTAATCCCATTCGCAAACATTTGGTAGTTCATCCAACTCATTCAATGGACCAAGATGGCAGCACGAGTAAATGTCTTACTGGCAAGAATTCTAGTTGATGTTCAAAGCTGACAATTTCAACAAGAGACTTGCTTGATAAACAAATGAAAAAGTTATCGACAGATTACTTGTCGATTGATGGCTACACCCTGTCGATCGATGGCTACACCCTGTCGATTGTTTCTCATTTGCTTGTAAAGCAAGTCTCATTGAAAAGGCCAGTTATGAACATTGACCAGAATTGTTGTCGATAAAACATTAGCTTATGCCGCCATCTTGAAATTGGACCAATTGTCGATTTGTAGGTTATGTCTCATGAAGGCACTGTTTTGTAATGCACTATAAACCAACATTCAATCTTCTTGTGCAGGTATGGAATTGTCATTAATGTTTTCCATCCTATATTGATGTTGATGAGTTTATATGGAGTTGCTTGGTTGTCACATTTTAATGTTCAATAATGACATACTTTGCTTTTTTTAAAATTCTGTATATAAATACTTCTGCTTGGATTGTCACCTTTCAATTGTTTTTTTTTTTTTTGTTCACCAAGCAACTCTACTGAAACAAAATTAGATATGAACCTTGAGGAGGCAATTTTGAACATAAGTTAGTGTCCTTGTCGCCATCTTAAAAATGGCCGATCCACGATTTGTCGTTTATATCAGCAAATATCCTCTTGGACTAATTCATTTCAATAAGTGACATCTGCAATTTGTGTGGTAGAAAAATTGAAAGGCTTTTGGAATCGATTGATACATATTACAAGTACTTCGGCAAACATCCAAGCACGGGAACAGGGCAGTATTTCCCACCTAAGTTAATAGTCGCGCGTGTTACATGAACGTGACATTCTGTAGGTTTGGAAATGAACCTAATCGCCAGATTTAACGCGATCTGGGTTCGGCGGTCGTATACAAAAACGGAACGTCCGCCCGTGTAAGGATTAGCCATGGCAAGGCATAATTTTCAGTCATCTTTGGTATGTGTACATAGAGTACCCAATTTTGTATTATATGTAATATAGTTTCGTTCATAACATTTCCAAACAGCCACTTCAAACGCCATGTTGGTAGCTTGTACACTTATTAAGGATAACTGCGACACCACCTCTCCCCCACTCCGCTAGTGATATGTATATATGTTAATCATTTTTAAATTGTATCACATGTATTTATATAGAAAAAGTGTTTAATAGTGTAATATTGTAAAATAATCCATTTTGTACTTAGAAATTATTTGTATTGTATTTTTTATCATGTGAAATAATTGCACGCGTGTCCGCCATTCGCCCGGCCCATTTCTGATCTCTGAATTTGTTGAAAGTAGCTCGCGTCCGCGTCCCAGCCTTCTCCACCCCGTCCACCATTCCCGGGCCTCCTACCACTCCGTCTGTCCGTGCAACGGTGTAATTATCCCTCGTGAGAGAAACCGTCGGACGAAAGGCGGAGGCGTCCTAAAATAGTGTGGTGGGGAGTATCGGTAAGATGGCCAATTCCTTTGAAGATGGCAGACTGATGTAAAGATACTAAACAAGATGTAAAGTGTAAATTCCATTTGGTTATCACGTTGTAAAACTGTATAATACATGTGTAAAAATATGAGCCTTTTGGGTATCATGTAATTAAATTGTAAACTATGTATTCTAAATTGGAATAATCTGTTTGTTTTATTGTACTTTGCGACAGCGCTTTATGCGCTGCCTGCTTGTAGGGTAGCTGGACGGGGATCACTTATGTTCACAACAATATGGCTCTCTGCGGATCTACGGCTGTATATTATATTTATTATGCGATCTGTTTTATGAATGTGTAAATTTAGTTATCGGATGCATGCTAGTTTTATTAGGATATCAATATGTATGATAATGTATTTCGATTTTATTATTTTTTACCACGGTAGTATAATAAATAATAAACAAATAATTACATTTTTTGCTTTTTTTTACGTTCTCTTTCAGTTTCTGTACACACGTAAGGTTGTAGTTGCTTGTTTCATTCTATTAGCAAATGTTGGGGTTGTCATTATATATCCCTAGGAATAGACTGTTCGATATTAATTAATTCACAAATAAATGTAAGATGAAAATAACTGTGTTGTGCATTCTTTCTAGATACCTAAGTGTAACACGCCATGCCAGATTCGAGTTGTGTATCTGGAGAGAATTGAAAATGCTGTCTCGCCCCAAGATTACGCGTTTTTATTTACAGTCGTTCCAAAGGTGGTTTTTTGAAACAGCAAAAGCTTGTGTTATTTGTAATTTTCCACACATTGCAGTAACGAAGTACTTTCGGGTTACATATGCCAGAAAAAGGCAGTGAGAATGCAATGTCGACATCACTGGAATGATAACTATTGACCCTCTTCAGGACGGAAATATTTTGTGAAAGGACCTTGGAAGAGATCAATAGCTGGCGATTTTTTGACGGATCATGAGGAATGTTAAACAAGTTTAAGTTTATGGAGTGCTGTGACCTCGTCAAAGAACCTACCAAATTATATTCAAGTCGTCCGCAAAAATCTCATTCGAAGGGATTTTGCGAAACTGTAACGAAATCCGTGCGACACATAAAAATGCCATCGGAAGACATTTTGTGGAAGTACGATGAAAGTTTTTCGAATTTGCGACAAATAATTTATTTTTTTGAAATTACAACAAAAATTTCATTTTTGAAAACTATCATAAAAATTCGTTCCACGGGCGTAATTATTACAACTGCAATAAATGTCGTTCCACGAAGCGCTATTTATGGAGCTATTGTTAAAGAACGCTATAACCCCGATATACTTTTCGACGTTGTAACAAAATCCGACTTAGGAAATACTTCGTACGAAAAGCGTGCTTCACGTAAAAACGCCGTGGAAGAGGTTTTTAATTCTTGTAAACATATTTTCGCTCTTCGGAGCGTTTTTTATGCCAAATTTTCGCTAACTCTTCAAGGAGCGTTAATTTCGAAAGTGTAGCGAATGTCGCTGCACAGGGACGTAATGTCGCCCCGACCACCTAATTTTAGAAAGTGTACTAAAATTAGACTTTAACTTCAAAATTTTCAAGATTAAAAACCCTTTTACGAATCCACGTTGTCAAGCACTGCAACTCTTACGAGGTATTGAATATGAGGACAAGTTAGTCCAACGACTATTCAAAGTATATTGGAAGTTATAGCAAAAATAGCCCTTAGCGACATGGGACCCCCATCATTTCCTAGCAGTCGGATTTGACGGGGAAATGATGTGTTTTGACGGGGTTTGCCCTAAACCGGTTCCTCAGTGATTCGGAGTCAAAAAAGTATCTATACCATGTACTCATACGTGCATGGGATCCGCCTTGCCTGAACGTAAAAAGTTGTTATTGTAGAATACAATCGAAGTAGAGACGCTTCAAGCAATTTTAAGCTCCGAGGAGCGACCGAAATTAATGTGCATTTAATAATACGTTTATAAGACAGGCAAGCAAAAGCCCACCAAAATTTCAGTTACATTAAACTTTTCTTGAATCTTTTTGTGCATCGTTAGCTTATAAAACCGCATATTGGATGGTAGTTGGTACCGTATGAATCGTCCCGTTCCTCACCATGTGTTGTACACAGGTCAGACCATTGTTTGTAAACATTTTCTCTTGAAAAAAGTTGTTGTAAAAACATAAATTTTTAAAGATTTAATATATATATTTTGAACTTTATATTGTCTTTTCGTTGTGTTTTCTAACAAAATTCCTTTTCAGGTCTAATTTTAAGAGAGTGTGGTACAGACAGTGTTAGATTTATAGTGTTACGACGTCGTCCAATTGATACCATCAGAGCAGCAGTTAAGCATAAACGACAGTAAGTATGATTTTTGACATTATTCTCCCTCTGACACAGTCGTGTTGAACCCTAAAAATTTTGTGAACGTAATATTTATTATTTAGAGTTAAGAAAAGGTTGAGGAAAAAGAAAATTAATTTTTTCTTTTTCCTATTTTTTTAAATTTTTCTAAGTTTCCCAAAGCAGAAAATACGTCCTTCAGACTAATAAAATATGGATCGTTCACACTATATCAAATTACGTCGCAAGGGGCGTAAATTTAGCACCTACCTCGAAAACCGACTTTCCAAATAAAATTATTTTTACGAACCGACTGTAGTATTGCTTCTCATGCATGGTATGGCCTATGAGGACGAGTTAAAAGTTTCGTATTAAAATTCTGAATGAAGATTTTTCGCGGGCGAAACTTTTTTTATATACATATTCCAAGTTAACGATTGTTTTTGGCGGTAAACTTATTTTCCGTCGTATTTGCCTACATGGGGTATCTCAGTGATTCAGAATCCATGTCGCTCTATTACCATGTTCATAGTGAATGGGACTGCCTTGCCTGCAGTATGAATGTAAAATAATATTCTCATTGGAAGCAATTCAAGCATTTTCAAATTATAACGAGCGCCCGAAATTATTTATGATATTTCACAAATATGTTTAAAGACAGGCAATGAAAAGCTAAAAGCCCACAAATTCGTAAACATTAAATTCTTTAGATGAACCTTTTTGGTGTCAGTTGATTGCTTAAAGTAAATTATTGGATGGTAGTTGGAAACTGCATTGTAAAAATCGCCCTAATCCTCACCATGTGTGGTATGGACCGACACTTGTTGAACTTATGTTTTGTTAACCGTATATATTCGAAATTTGTAACTACCCAAAATTTTCTAAAATATCAATGTGTACCTTTACCTTAAAAATCCTATCCTTTTCGTTGTGTCTTACTGAGTTAATTAGGAAAGTGTTAGAGATTAGGAGTGTTAGCTGTAAGACCAGTGGCGTCTGATTAATACCATTTGATGCAAGCCGTTAAGCAAAAATCGAAAATAAGTATAAATTTTGTATTTTAGGTCTGAATAAGTCACATCAAACCCTTCAGGTGAACATCCTATGAGCCATTTAGGAAGACTAACAAAGCGTCCCTCAGATACCTAAGCATGAATTGTTCACAACCTCAATGTGTGATGTAGTTACCAGATTTTATAGTAAATGCCCACACACCGGTAGCTCAGTCAAGGTTGTGGGTTAGTTTAAGTTCCATTTAGAATAGCCTTTCCACACATATATATATTTTTATACATAGGCGCTATTCAGTGTCGGACTGGATTCATTTGGCCCCGTCGGCGCCAAATGTAATTTGGCCCCTACGCCTTAACCACTCTCCCAAAACACATCAATAAGTTTCGAGATAAAAAAACATAGACTTAAATAAACTAAAAATAAAAATTAATATTTTGTTCCCATATGGTTTATCTGTGGATATGGTAGCTTAGCGGTCAGCTGTTTAACATATACAGGAATCAATCCTCAGTTACTACATTAGCCTATCAAAAGGCGTCGGTCAAAAGCCTCAGTCGCTGAAAGAGGCCGATGTTAAATAAGTATTTAAAAAAACCCTCCGAGACAGTATTACTTTTATTTATATTTATTACTTAAATATAAATTCAAACATAAATGCACCTTATTTTTTTTGCTATCTCCCAAGAAACAATAAAGAACACAAAGGTTTTGAAATTTTGTAGAGAAAAACGTTGCATCGAGTTTTTTTTATCTCTAGAAATATTATCCTTGAAAGTTCAAATTTAATTTAGGTGAAAGAATGCTTACACTATGAGTATTCTTCTAATAGACATAATAGGCTATCTTATATCGAACAACACAATGCTCCGTGCTTGATTGCAGAGGTATGTAATATGGGATGTCTGAAAATTATGGCAAAACTTTATCTTTCATCGTCGAAATTCAAATATTACAGAGAAAACTGCTTCATTTTAAATTTAATATTAGTGAAGTTAATTGCATTTTGCATAATATGAACCTAATTTTAAAAAAGTGCTATGCAACGATTTAAACAAGAGAATGAGAGAGGCTTTCATTTTAAAGGCATTTTTTCAATAATTTTATAAAACTAACTTTTTAATTAAGTTAAAAAAATATTTTTAAAAAGGCTTTTATTTAAATGCTCTAAAAAGTATAGATTTTTCTGTGTAAAGGAGATTGCTCGCGACAAGCTTTTATATCGTAAAAAAATTATATAATGTAAAATGTTGGGTTTGACTTACTTCAAAGTATATTTTCTACTTTTTAGAGCATTTAAATAAAAGCTTTTGTAAAAAACGTTTTTTTATATAATTTTATTTTTTACTTTTTAGTCTTTTAATATGCTGTAATCCCCAGTTATCGATTTTGAGACTAATCGGATCATAAACGGTAAAGTCGTCCGCCATCTTGAACTAAATTGTTGACTATAAATTCGTAATCCGCGACCCCGAAAACCCCCAGATATCCATTCATAAATTCATAATTCGGGACCTAGAAAACCCCAGATATCGATTTTGAGTTAAATCGGATCTTAAACGGTAAAGTCGTCAACCATCTTGGAGTCGCCATTCTGAACTAAATTTTTGACTAGAAATTCGTAATCGGCGAACCCGAAAACCTCCCAGATATCGATTTTGATCGATATGGATCATAAATCACAAAAGTCATCCGCCATATTGGCCCCTCCATTTTGAATCTAAATTTTGACTAAGAATTCATAATTGACGATGTCGAAAACCCCCAGATATCGATTTTGACTCGAATCGGATCATAAACGGTAAAGTCGTCCGCCATCTTGAAGCCGCCATATTGTTTTTTCTTATATGAAAATGATAAAGTGTATTTTCACTTAACTTATACACGTGCAAAATTTCAAAGTTTTAGCTTAATTAGAACTAATCGAAATTTTGATTGCAAGATTTGACCTAACTAGCAAACATTAAAGTTTAATAAAAGCTTTTAAAAATTATGAATATTGAGTTATAGAATAGGGTATTATTGTCCAAAATTTCTTATGCATTGTTCTATAAACATGTTAAAATTTTACTGCTTTAGATATATTTTCTTCCCCTTTATGTTAACAGAAAATTGACTGTAATTCGGATTTTTCTTAATGAATCTTAAGGCCGAAAAAGGACTGTAAAAGAATAATTTCATATTGGAATCGTGAAAAAACTTATACTAAAAATGGCTCAAAGCTTACGTGTTAGGCTTTCAACCAAGGAGTCCCGGGTTCGAATCCTGGCTAGAGTATGGATGTTTAGTGGTGTTTTTCATGTGTTGCCGAGTTGGTAGCAGTGGACTAGACAAAGGTGTGTGAGAGACAACACGGCTAGTTGCTGTACCAGTCCTAAGTTCGAGTCTCAGCTGCAGCAAATGGCAATGTCGTAGGGAATTGTCTATGTATATGTGTCCTGGTTGAGTGATGGGATAGCTAATGCTAAACATCGCCAGGACGTTATCTAAATAAGGCGTTAAAATAATAATAATAAATAAAGTTGCTTATAATAGATTAACCGGAAGTAGAAAAAAAAACTGTTTAGTATGACAAAAGTAGCGGATTTATTTCTTTATAAACATCCAATTCTAAAAATTATATTTTAAAGATTAAAAAATTTACTAGACCTGTTACATTCCTGTGTTATATGCCCCTTAATACCCTAAAGATATAGTGTTATGAGCCCAAATATGCATTTTCATATATACGTATACGTGGTTATGGTATCTTCCTTGAGAAGAAATAATTATATGCACAATCTAATAATTCATTTTTTACTTATGGAACACTAATTCCACTGTTCTATAAAAAAACGTAAATAAGCATTATTTACATTGTTTTCTTTTGTGGTTTGGCCCCCGAAAGTGATTTGGCCCCCAAAATTATTTGTCCCCGTCGGCAATTGCCGACCGGGCCAGTCCGACCCTGCTCAAATATTGAAGAGGTTTAATCCCATCTCCATTAATTACAAATGAAATCCTGGTAATTATGTCACCAGTATATTAATTACTATTTATTTATCTGAAGGATAAACAAATAAATCTGGCCAGTTGCGTGATCGTCTATTTTTGTTAGTGTAGGACCCAAAGTTAGTTGTGTGTGTGTAGTAACCCTTTTTAATTTACCCAATTTCTTTTATATAAAGTTTAATATTACGTTTCTGTCTGATACTATATACCTTAGAAAATTAATCACTCTGTTAATTGAAATACCTGGTAAACTTGAACACACTGTCTATTAATTCAGAGACCTAGTTAATTATATATGTTATTTATGTAGTATTTTATTACTCAAGATTGCACTGTACATTTATAGTTTATAGTTTTCTATTTTGCTTTGAAAGAAAACTATTTATTTAGTTAATTATTTATCTAGCTAGAAAGTTAAATAGGAAAGAAAAAAAACAACAATTGAATGGGAAAAATAGTAAAAAAAACATTTTATTTTATATAAATTGATGTAGCAAATAGCTATACATGAAATCAAATAATCTAAATATTTGAGACAATTGTCTAAATATTATAATAGGAAAATATGCGTCGCTATGGCAATGACCATACTATAGATATACTGAGTATTTTGATGCAATAACAAGAACTGAGATACGAAAGTATGCTGTGTTATTTTAATAGTAATTAGAGTTGTGGCAATGGACTGATATTGATAATTTATAATTAGAGTTGAGAAATGAGCATTAAATACTCATGTAAAAGATCATAGAATGTTGAGGAAAAAATCTTTTAATTACAAGGTTTATTGATTGAAATTAGAGTAGGAACAATCGTTCAGATAATCATATTAATCTTGCTGAGGTGAGAATTTACACTCACATAAAATCTTTTAGAATGTTGGGGAAATCTCCCTATAGTAATTAAATAGAAAAGCAACCAGAAGATTGCCTATGATTGTCAAACATACGAAGCCGCGAATCCACGAAGGTAAGAAAGTGCGGTTGCATCACCCTTTAATCGAAATAATTGACCAGACAACGGCCTGAAATATTGACATTCCTCGTTGTAACTGAACCCAATAGGGTTTTCCCACTAATTTTATTTCAACAATTTGTGTCGTGAAAATGATATAATAAAACATTTTACTAATTTACAACAATTTACTTTTCTAATAAGAATTATTTCTAAGAAAATATCGTTAAAATAACAACTTGCTGATAATTTCACTGCTTTTTAAAACGGGCATTTTTTGCGCCAGAATTACGTATCTACCCGAAAAACCAATGAGATTATGGATATAATTAGTTTGTAATAGATTCTAACTGTGTGTTAAAGAAAGCTTTCCTCTAAAGCTTCTCAGAATTTCAATTTGTAATGCTTGTACTGTGATTGGTCTAAAGCAGTGGACGTGTAAATATTGGCCAATCAGAATCCAGATAAATGCCGCACAAGTTATTCGTGAAAGCGTCGGATGTTAATATTTTGTACTGTAGTTTAGGTTTAACCTTCACCGACATTACACATCAGATGACTAACCTAAAACGTTAAATTTATATTTTTATGTTTGTATTGTTTGGAATGAAAATATCATTATATCAGTTTCTGGTTTATGTTTTATTAATTCTACAATCAAAATGGAATCAAGTGGAAGGGGGATATGTTAAAGGTGCCGCTGATAATTTACCTAAAGTAGAAAAGTGCTGAGTGCTGTCAATAAATAGAGGTTATGTTATGTCAACAGAGACCAAGATTAATAAACAATCTTGAACAGAGACAACCTCTGGGATTGGATTTCAGGGTGTTGACGTCACAACGCGCCAATTTATGGCTGTTTAAAATGAACCAATTTTTTTTTTGTTGCTATTAGTAAAATTAATAAGATAATAAATATGCCATAAATCATTTTTTTACGTGAGTTAAGTATTTCAGCAATTTTTTTCTGGGAAAACCCTATTGAGAACAGAACCAGCCAATTGGCCGTAGTCAATGTTTCAAACCTTTGTTAACGCCAAGTACGACGAATTCATGTTGTGGTTACAGTAGGAAAATATTCCTAGTGTACTTTAAATATAAAGCATTCTTGAACAACCTTACATGAGATGTGGTGGACATGAAAGTCAATTATTTGTTTTATAAAAACTGCAGAATAATTATTGACATGAAGTTTGACGAGTCTATGATAAAGTATCTTGTTATTGCATAGCTCTAAATATATAGTTCTTGAATATAAACTTGTTGTTTTGCAAACGCAAATTTCCCTAATAAAATATTCAGAAAGTGAAATTTTATGAATCAAATTTGTGAATGAAATCATAACTGAATAACTGGTAATATAATATTTTCTTATAGTTAAAAATCAAAACTAGTATTTCATAAAAAAATAACATTCTTTTAGTACCCCAAATGCGCCATTTAAACCTTTTTTAAACACCCCGTAACCAGAATATGAATGCAATTGCAAATAATAAAGTAAGAGTCTCGAAATTAGAAAGTAATCACCTTTAGAAATTTATGCCAGCTGAATTTCTGTGCGCTCTGTATAGCATTATATCGCCCGTGAATGCGCTCCCCCAGGTTCTACATGTTTAACGTCCTCGTCAAGCATATCGGTGGTTGAGAAGAATTCGTTAAAATAAGATGTAAGTTATAATATTGTTTGGCTAGTAGATTAGACAGCTCATTTAGTGAAAATATCTACAAAATAATTTATTAAGCTCGGCAAAACTCGCGACGTAGCTTAGAATGGATTTCAAAGGCAAATATAAAAGTTCGGCGAAAATATGGCGACGTAACTTCGAGGTGTTTCCAATTTAATTTCCAAAGCTCGGCGAAAATATCGCGACGTAGCTTAAAAGGTGTTGTCTTCAGATGCCGTCTAGCTTCTCCGCTTTAAATATCACGTCGTCTTCCTTTTATATGGTAAAAATGACGTCACAATTACATGAAAGCTTTGGATTTGTGGTCTCACGATTGGAAAATGTTTACATTATAAATTTCAATGTTTACATGCGTCGTAGTTTGCAGAGTCCGTCCTTTGCATGACTTAAGATAGAAAACGACAGGCGATTTCACCCTGTGAGAAGTAACAGAAGTACATGACGCTTATCGTGTCCATTGTAAACAAATGCTGTGACTAGACTCGATTTTTAAGTAAATTCTTTCGTACAAATGTAAAGTTTAACGTCGCTTTAAAAGAACGTAATTTTAAAATGCATTCTGGTAACTTTATTGTGTTTAATATTAAATGACTAAATAAATGTAAAAATGAAATGAATTAACTGCAATAATTACTTGAATTTGGAAATAAATAAGAAAAAACTAAATTTATATATGGGGTATACACAGGGTGCTTCAATATGTATGTTATTTAGACTGGTACCTATTAATTACCAACTTAATGTGATGAACTCATTTGCACTTATACAGAGGGTTTGCTCAAAAAGTGAATAACCGTTACAAATGTTGTTCTCCATCTTGAAAAAAGGACCATTTGATAATTTATTTTGATATTTCACAGTTGCAGATGATGATTGTGGTAATGATGAAAAAAGAAGTGAATCCAATTTATTTATCAGCAACAGCGGAATGTCTATTAATTACTACATACGGAGATGAAACATAAGACTTCTTTGACATATATGTATAAAACAATTAACCACCTCCAAAAAATAAACACCGAAATTACTTTTAGAAACCAAATGACACAAGACGAAATATTAACATTAATGTAATAAGTGCAAGGACTAATATAGCATTAAGAAATTCATTAAGATGGCAATTAGAACTTATAATGAGGTACCAAAATATATAAGAGATATAGCAAAATAATTATAGTAACTTTAAGAATACACAAAATGTATCAAATTAATGCTTTAAAGAATTGTTTTCTGATTAGTTTTAGATTTAGGCTAAGTGGTAACACAAAGCAGTTAAGGCATATTAGACTAAATTATTATGTAAATAGATAGGATAGGAAATACGAAAATTACTTTGTATTATGTTTAAGATTTAGTTCTGTTAGTTGGTAGGGCGTACTTATGTTTCACTCATACGTCTATGGTCCCGAGACCAGCATATCAATGCTGATTTGGGATGACTATATGTTATATTGTCAATAGTTAGTGAAAAAGAAATCAAGAACTTTAAAAAATATATATACACTGGGTTCATTACAAGCTGTTCAATAAAGCTTTATCGTTATACCATCAACATTCAACATGTGTAGCTGTTGATGGTTACATTGAATAAAGCTATTAATATATGATATTTATCGGGCAAAAAACGTCGATGTTTTGAATTATCGACATTCGATAAGTTGAAGTGGAGGATGAGAGATTTCGTTTTACATAGTCTAGTTTTTTACCATAGCCGATAGTTTTTGTCAAGTGATTAATGCTTTTTTTTTGGCAAATTCAGCGTCATCTGATTGCATATATTTAAACTTTAAGCTGAATATTTAATACAGCTATTTATGTAACAAGTTTATATACCCCAATAAAATGGAACGAAATTTGTTGATTTGGATGAAATAATTCAGAACGGGTTGAAATTTTGGGAACAGGCTTATTTTGTAGTACTTTTTAACATATCAAAAGTCCCCTGGATAGAGGGGGGAAACATAGGTAAAAAATATCTGTTTTCGCAAAAAACTCGGAAAGTATCAATTTTACTGTAAAATACGTACACATGAAAATTATAGGTAATAAAAATCCGCACAATTTCGTTTTTTTTTAAACTACATATAACTTATTGGAGCCGAGACAGATTTTTGAAATTTTGACATTTTTGCGACGCAACGGAAACCGCTTCGCTAAAATCTCAAAAATGGTCATTCGGATCGCGAAATGTTTCAAATGAAAGTTGTAGAGAATTCGATTGCGAACAATTTCCTTTAATTTTTCATTTCCATTCGATCAATATTGGCAGTGATATGAATTCTTAAACATCTTTATAGCACGCTATCAAAGAACACTTCTTTCATAATAAAATCGATAAAAACTCGAAAACCAAAGATCGTACGCATAGCTATTTTTTGATTAAAAAATATCTATTTGTCTAAATGCACTTGAAAATGACAATTTTTCATGTTTTTCCCTTTTATCTCCATTCACTCGTTACCAAAACGATTTTGTACATACACAATCATATTCATATATATAAATATATATAATTATAATATATTATAAATAATGCACCAAACCTCATCATTGTGGCACAAAAGGTTAGGACATCCTCTTCAAAGGGTTCTAGCTCCTTTAGGAAGCACTTCCCGGCCACTGGCGGTCCGTGAAATTTTGGTAAGCTATAACTTAGTAATAGAGAATAGGACCCACATCAAATTTTAATGGATAACTACCAAGACCAAATGGACACGTTTTGTGGAAAAAAATGAAATTTGTTTTGAAAAGTGTGCTGCCCACCCTGGGATCTAGGAAAGTATAGTTCAAGTAATAAGTTCCCCATACATAGAAAACGCAACAAAAACTTTACGACATAATTATATCGCCACGGGCCATGACGCCAGACATCAAATAACGACCCGAGACGCGACGCATATTAAAAACCTATAAAGGTAAGCGAGTCCATTGCGGCCGAGACAACACAAAAAGTAATGGTATTTTAATGAGGTCGGAAAGTTCATGTTCCGTTTTTTATGTTTCAGGAAGTCCTTACTTGGACTATACTTGTAAAATATTTGCAACTTACTTTTTTCCAGAACAAGGAAGAAAATATAGGAACACGTTTTTAATTTTATTAATAAATATTGATTTTTTATAAAATTACACCATTCTGAAATTTCATTTTATGCTGATTCTTAATTTATAATGAAGCTGCGTCTGGGTGCTCTGAAAATTTGCAAAAAGCGTTCTTTTAAAAATTTCCACTATAAACAACTTTTGTTTTAAAAATTGTGTACGAAAATTTGCTGTTGGATTCTTCTTGGAACCGCCTCTGGTATTCTGACGAAATATTTGAAAAAAGCTTTTCGATACAATTTATTATCCTCGACAATTTGTATTATTTGAAATATTTTCTGATCCGACAATAAATTGATTTAGGTCATTCCTGGAACTGTCTTTGACATTCTGACGACAAATTTGAAAAGTACTTCAATACAATTTCCCAATCTAAATAATTTTATTTTAAAATCTCTTTGATTCCACAAAAACTTATTTTGGGCGTGCCCTGGAGCCATCCGTGGTGCTCTGACGAGAGAGTTGCAGAAAGTTTTTTCGATACAGTTTTTCAATCTAAACAATTTTAATTTTAAAAAAAAGTTTGATTATAGAAAAGTCGGTTTTAAGGTGGTGGCATTCTGATGAGAAATATGAAAGAGGACTTTTCAAAACAATTTTCCATTCTAAACAATTTTTATTTGATTTTTTGTTTTTGTTGAAATAGGCTTAAAATGTCGTGAAACGTCGAGATTTTAAATTTGAGTGAAAAAAATTTCCTGTCTGTCTGTAACTTTTTTTTTTGTGCGCTGAAGGGTACGGGGGTAAATAATAATAATAATAATAATAATAATAATAATAATAATAATAATATAATAAATAATAAAGCAGGAGGGGCTGACTTCCATCTATCAAGCCTTTGGTGAGTAGCGCCACCACTTACTCCAGCTGGGGTGCAAAACCGAACCGGCAGCCCTAGTGCACCCGGGAGGGGAAAGCGTCTTCCCCTCTGGTGTCGGTCGTGGGTCTGCTGGGCTAACCACCCACAGACCCTAAACTTTGGTTCCGGCAGGCCGAAGACAGGGCCCCCACGATCGACCCCGTGCGGATAGGGGTCAAGGGCAAGGTGGTGGGGCCCAACCGGACGGACCGCCCGTTGACGAAATTGGCAATGTCCAAGGACGCTTTGAGTGGACAGATGAACTGAGAGATGAACTTCTGCATTGCTATGAAAGCAGTGAGCCCGCGCGGAGGGGATACATGGCGCGGATGCATGCTCTGTGGTGTGAGAGGCTACCAGAGCATAGCGCCTTCACGCCACAAAATCTGCGTGACTATGTATCCCACCTTCGTAGTAGGGGCTACGTGAGGGCTGCTCCTGGACCGGTGAATGAGGTGGCCGAAGAGCCGCCACAATCACCGGTTGAGGACGTAGCACTCCTCGTTCCGCCAATACCAGAGGGCCTCAGTACCAGAAGGGGGTTACACCATCTGAAAACCCCCGGGCCACAAGACCTGGCCAGAGTGGACGCTGAACTTCGTACAGCGCTACCAGAAGAGGCTGACATCTGGCACATAAATTGTGCCGTGTATGCCGCTGCTCAACGCTCTTCTCAGGTGGAGAGGCGAAATACCTCTTCCCCACAGGAGAGAGCGCAGCGGCGCATACAAAAGATGGAAGCCAAGATCCGGTCGGCGAGGCAACACGCATCCCGTATCCAATGTGTGATGGACTATATGGCGGCCAACAGGCCGTTCACGCCTAAAGTGCGTCGATTAGCCGCCAACCTAAGACGCGTCCATCACACACTCAATGAGGCAGTGCTGCGAACCACCAAACAGCACTGTCTCGACAGGATACGGATGCTAGTGACTTGTAAAAAATCACTAGTGAGGCGGGCGAGAGGGCTTGCGGAAAATAAACTGTTCCGCGTGTTGTAGACAATCCGCCGACTGCAGATCAGGTGGAGAACTTCTGGAAAACGCTATACGAGGAGAGGCTTCCACTCAACCGAGATTCTCCTGCCCTTGCACACTTTGAAGCCTTTTGTCAAAGGCTTCAGCAACCACAGGAAGTGTGCGAACCAATAACCCCAGAAGAGGTTCGTAGGGCTCTTGAGGGCTCTAAGAACTTTGCTGCTCCAGGTCCCGATGGGATAAATAACTTTTGGTGGAAAAAGTTATCGAGCACCCACCACCATTTGGCCAGAATTTTTAATTCCTGGTTAAATGGGGAGCAGCAAATCCCTTCTTGGGTTGTTGAGGGGCGGACAGTGCTGATCCCCAAGAACGGAGATTTGTCCAACCCAAAGAACTACAGACCGATAACCTGTCTAAACGCATGCTACAAGGTGTTTACACGCATTTTGTACATGCGGGTGCTCCACGCAGTTGAACCGGTTTACGAACGGATATATGAGCAACGAGGGTCGAAGAGAGGTGTCGCTGGCTGCAAGGAAAACCTGCTGATCGACAGATGTGTCACGCAGGACTCCATGCAGTATAAGCGGAACCTCTCTATGGCCTGGATCGACTACCGCAAGGCATTTGACATGACATCGCATGAGCTCATTGTTCACTTGCTCCGATGTCTTGTGGTACCAGGCCCCGTAGTGAGATGTATTGAAGAACTGATGCCGCTCTGGAGGACTCGTTTTACCATAACATCGGGTAACGATAGAGTCCAAACAGAGTCGGTAACATTCAGAAGAGGAGTATTTCAGGGAGATTCCCTCAGCCCCCTTCTCTTTTGCATCTCACTACTGCCATTATCCGTCTCGCTCCGGAAAACCCGTGGCTACAACTGCGGTACCCCCGGCGACAGGAGGCATAAGGTCACCCATCTATTTTATATGGATGACCTTAAACTTTATGCCTCTGGAGAGAGGGATCTCCAGCAGTCCCTTAGGGTGGTACAGGAGTACACGCAGGCTGTCGGTATGCAGTTCGGGTTGGACAAATGCGCACTGATCCATCTCAAGAGAGGACGATGCGGTGACTACGGAGAGGACGCGCAGCTCGTGGACGGAAGCATCTTACACCATCTAGATGCCGGAGAGTCGTACACTTACTTGGGTGTCGAGCAACGCTCCACCCAAGAAGTGAGTGTAGTGAAAAACGCTCTCCGCGGCAAGTATCAGCACCTACTCCGACAGATCTGGTCTTCAGAACTGTCGGGGAAGAACAAGGTGTCTGCTACAAATATGCTTGCCGTTCCGATCCTTCTCTACTCTTTCGGAGTAGTGAAGTGGACTAGAGAAGAGCTGCGTCAACTCGATGTAGTAACCCGCAAGAAGATGCATCTCAATAGGAGCTTGCATCCTAAATCGTCCGTTCCACGGTTATATCTCCCACGACATCGGGGAGGCCGTGGACTCTTGAGCTTGGAGAGTCTCCATAGCAGGATGGTTCTGGATGGAGCATGTAAGGTCATCAGGAGTTCGGATCCCCTCCTCTGCATGGTCCGAGACCATGAAAATGCAGAGGTAGGAGCTTTTCTCTTTAAGGCAGCACGCAGAGCAGCCGATGAACTTGGTCTCATCTTCGACGTCGAGCGGGTAAACCCCGACTCTGTCACCGAGTTGGAACCCGTTCGACTAAAAGCCCACATTAGAGCTGCAGAACACAACATCCTTCTGCAGCTCCATAAGGATAAGCCATTGCACGGGATCTTCTATAAAAATATAGAAGACCTCGGCTTATCCGAAAGGCTGACCTTCGCCTTCTTAAGGTCAGCTGGGCTGAAGTCTGAGACCGAGGGATTCATAATGGCTTGCCAGGATGGTGTATTTAACACTCTCGTCTATCGACGTCGTGTCATGGGTATGGAGGTCCCTGATGTCAGCTGCAGGGCCTGCCGCAGGGCGCCGGAGACTGTAATGCACTTACTGTCGGCTTGCCCGACTTACGCAGTCTCGGCCTATATTCATAGACACAACGCAGCATTACGAGTGCTTTACTATCATCTAAGGCACTCGTATGGGATAGACGAAACACCAGTGCTGCCTTACGTTCCGGGGGATATTGAGTCCGTTGTGGGGAATGAGAAGTGCCTAATTTATTGGAACTACTCGTTTCCCACCGTCAGGCAAATACAAGCCAACAAGCCTGACATAGTACTCCTCGACCACCAACTCAAGACAATGTATGTCGTGGAATTCTCAGGCTGAGAGCAACATTGTCTTGAAAGAGGAGGAAAAACGGACAAAATATCGAGATTTGCTCTTCGAACTCCGCAGGCTTTATCCAGGCCATTCTGTTAAAATAGTGGTACTGATTATAGGAGCCCTCGGTGGAATGAGACAGACGCTGCTTTCAGAACTAAAGATCATACCGGCATGCCGAGATTCGGCAGAGATCTTAGCCGGCAGAATGCAGAAGGCTGTCATCCTCGGTTCATTACGTCTACTCAGGGCACACGATTCGCGGACCCGGTAGTCACTCACCCCACGGGCGTGGGGAGTGGCTATTGGTATTACCAGCTCCCCTCTGTGAGGGTCGGAGCCACAGAGTAGGGTGACTGGTTTTTTGTAAAAAAAAAAAAAAAAAAAAAAAAAAAAAAAAAAAAAAAAAAATAATAATAATAAATCGGCTTTATTGTACAAGACATATATACACATTTAACAAAACAAGAGATTATAAATCCAGTTAACGTTGTTAAAGAATCACTTATTCCAACCATGGCGAAGTCTAGCTGAAAGCTACTCATACTCAACCATGAGATGGAAAGTAAATTCTTTAGAATTTGGCAATTACAATATAAATGTCACTAGATGAGATCTATGTTTTTCTCTTTTTTAAGTATTACAAATACAATTAGTATCAAGTTAGGACATAATTTAAAAAATATTTGGTAGGTAGACAATATTTGATAGGTAGACAAAAGGACAATAATATATTCATTGATCGTAGGAAATTTAATTTAATTTTTGTAAGTGTTATCGTGGTATCCGTTACTTTGTAAAAGTCAATCATGATGATATAAACAAACACTCAACCCCCGCCTCCATCGCATACGATTCATAGCAATCCGAACGTCACCGCAGCCCCGGCACACCGACGCACCACCATCAAATGACCGACTCAAAATGAATTTATTTTGAGCCAATCATTCGACAACGGCCCGCCAATGCACCGACACTGCAGCAACGCCCAAATCACAACAAACCAGTGACAGAAACTAAGCAAAGTGCCCAAAAAATATCATCAAGTCTAATTTTTATATAAACACACATGTATTTTAAAAATATCTGATAATCTAGCAAAATAATCACTGGTTATTAAAGAGGTAAATTTTATATTTAAATTTAAACTTATTGATATTAAACAATTTGAATTGTTCTGGAAGAGAATTATAAAGAGATACTGCATTATATAAAAAACTTCGTTTAAACATGGCTGTCCGATGGTGTGGTATTGTAAATTTATTCTTATTTCTTACATTTATTGAATGAACAGTTGATCTGGTAATGAACTTATATTTAATGAGAGAGTTGTTGGAGGAGGAGAGCAAGCTATGAAAAAAATTACCCAAATGATGTTTTCGGCGATTTTCCATATTGAGCCATTTGCACTCGTTTATTTTATGAGAAATGTGATCATATTTTCTAATTCCATAAAGCACCCTACAGCAAGCATTTTGAACTTTCTGAATACTATATTTATCATTTTGGTTGAGACACGGGCCATAAATAAAGTCGCAATAATTAAAATAAGATAAAACAAGCGTTTCACATAACATTTTGTTTAGATTAAAATTTAATACTCCCCTATTTGAATAAATTAATTTAAGAGATGCGTAAGATTTTTGTAGTAATTTCTTAACATGTTCTGTAAACCGTAAATCAGAATCAATAATCACCCCTAAATTTTTTGCTTGATAAACTATAGGCAAGGAAGCATTATCAATTTTAACATTTAAATGTTCATTTAAAAATGCCCGTTTATCTTTATTGGCAAAAACCATTAAGTTGCATTTTTTTGAGTTTAAAATTAAGTCATGCTCATATGAAAGTCGCTTAATATTTTCAAGTTCTGTATTAATACAATTAGATGCCTGGGCAAATTCTTGAATATCAAAATGCATATATAACTGAGTGTCATCGGCGTATGCTTGTACCTTACAAATATCTACCGCAGACAAAATATCAGCAGTGTATAGTATGAATAATAAAGGGCCTAAGATAGATCCCTGCGGGACACCAGATTTTATATTTATACTACTGGAAAAATTACCATCGACACATATTCTTTGTAACCTATCATTTAAGTACGAGGTAATAAGTGAAACAGAAAATATATCAAAACCGTAGTATTTAAGTTTGGCACATAATAGCTCATGATTAATTGTATCAAATGCCTTAGAAAAGTCTAGCAGCACCAGTACACTAACTTGCCCACTGTCATATGCTTGTATCAAATCACTTGTAACATTTGCTAAAGCTGTGGCTGTACTGTAGCTTTTTCTAAAGCCGCATTGAGAATGTGGTAGTAAATTATTAAATGTGAGATATGTAGATATTTGGCTGTACAGTATTTTTTCAAAAATTTTAGACATAACAGGTAAAATGCTGATAATTCTTAAATCGGAAAAAGTTGTGGGGTTATTATTCTTAGGTAATGGTCTACCAATTGCAATCTTCCACATATGTGGAAAGTATGTTTGCTCAATGCAGCAGTTGATTATGTGAGTAATAAATTTATCAATAAACGGGCTACTGTATTTCAACATAGAAGAAGAGATGTTATCAATACCAAAAGCATCAGTTTGTATATTATTTAAAATATTGTGTACTTCTTCAACTGAAGTAAGCCTAAAATTGAAGTTAATATTCTCATGATAAATATTATTATTATAAAAATTTATTTTTTCATTACAATTATCTGAAACGTTTTGTAAAAATGATGCAAAATATTTGTTAATTTCATTCGGATCCGAAAGTTCCTTAGGCAGAGAAAAATCTTTTTTTGAGCGAATATTAAGATCATTAAGGGCAGACCAGATTTTTTTGGGATTTTTTTGAGCCGCCACGTAATTTAAGTATCCCTTCTTTTCACTTCTGACCATGGATAAAGTATGGTTACGTAAGTTTTTGTAGAAAGTCCAGTCAGCATCAGAATTTGAGCGTTTAAATTTCTGTAAAGCTTTATCTCTCTCTTTCATTAAAAATTTCAAATTTGGCGTAAGCCATGGAGCTTTAGGTTTAGTGACCCTGACATGTCTCACTGGAGCATGTTTATCATAAAGTGAAATTAAAAAATTATTAAAGAGCGTAATCTTATTATCAATATTATTTACTAAAATGATATCATGCCAAGGCTGATCATATAAGTCACTAAGAAAAAGGTTTAGATCAAAATTTTTAAAATTGCGAAAAGTTACAAATTTAGGTTTCATTTTTACCTTACTAATTCGTAAATCGCAAAAAACCAATCTATGATCCGAAATACCGTCTGTTGATAATGTACCAGATGCGATGATTAATTCAGGATTGGTTATAAAAATTGGGTCAATTAGTGTACTAGAATGGCCAGAAATTCTCGTGGGCTCATTTAAAAGCTGTGTAAAGTTATAACTTTGAAAACAATATTCAACTGGATTGATAATATTTAAAAAATTAACATTGAAATCGCCCAGAATAATAACCTCGTCAAAAGCAAGGCAAATGGTAGACAAAATATTATCAAAGTCAGTAATATAAGAGTTAATATTAGTGTTCGGTGGCCTATAAAAAACCCCTATTGCAAATTTAGATGAATGCGCTTTAATTTCAATAAGTAGATACTCAAGTCCAACACTCACCAAGACATCTAGGGAAAGCTCTTGACTACAGTAAGATTTTTTAACATACGCACCAACTACTCCACCTCTCCCTCTCCTATCTTTCCTAAAGAACTTATACCCTGGTAAAGCAATTCTTTCAGAGTCCACATCTTCACAAATAAGGGTAAATAAGCAAAGCAAGCAGGTAGGGGTCCATAAAATTGTAATTTAGGGCATATACGAAAAGTCAAGGTCTCAAAATATTTTTTTGGCATCAGCCCCCATCCACTATCACCCCCAATACACCACCACACTATTATGAAAGAGAGTAAACAAAATTAAAATATGATTTATACAAGAATGAAACGTCTCAAAAAAAATTTTTGGCGTTAGCTACCCCCTCTACCACCCCCACCCTATTATTAAAGGGAGTAAAAAATTAAATTGGGATTTAGTGTGTATACGAGAATCAATGGACTCTAAAATTTTTTTGGCATTAACCACCTCCTCTACCACTCCCACCCTACTATTAAAAGGAGTAAAAAATTAAATTGAGATTTAGTGTGTGTGTACGAGAACCAAGGGCCTCTAAAATTTGTTTTGGCATTAGTTACCCCTCTACCACCCCATTGCCACCCTCACCCTATTGCTTAAGGGAATAAAATATTACATTGGGATTAAGTGTGCATAAGACTTGAATACAAAATCTGGATGTGGAGGTAGTGATTCCTTTGGCAGCGTTTTTCTATTATAATAAATAACGGGTATAGTGTGGGTCGTAGATCCCTTATATGTATATGTTTCCCTTCTGTGAAATTAAAATAAACGAAGTCTTTACGACGGGCGACGACAATAAAAAATGCTGTGGTTTTTCGATTATTGGCTAGTAGTTACTCTTTTGGTATAGTCGAGTTCATCTATTAACATCAGACAAAAAACGCAACAAAAACTTTACGACCTCATTAAAAAAAACGTTCCCTCTGTACTATTTGTTCGCAAATTGACTCGCTTTATAGGTTTTTAATGTGCGTAGGCTTGTTTGATGAGAGCATCGCTCGACCTAACGGCGATAATAATTGTCGTGAAGTTTTTGTTGCATTTTTTGCGTTATTATGTCAGGAAGTGTGTTAAATAAAGGATTAGAGCTGGTTGTTTAGTCTTTACCACCGCGACCTTTTCAGGTCTATTGTGATGCTCCCAGGATATCTTCCTTATAGTACCTCATCCAGCTTTGTCCTTTGTAATAGACTCCATAGCTTTGATAAAGGCCCTTTTATATAGCTGTCCGGCCTTGGTTTTTCTTCTCCGAGTACTTGGAATCTCAGCCTCACCAGGCCTTCACAGTGGCACAATACGTGAACTGAGGTTTCCTCTTCCTCTTGGCAGAATTTGCATGTCGCGTCCTCTGCCAGGCCCATTAGACTCATGTGTCTATTGAGCCGGCAGTGGCCAGTTAGAAGGCCTACTATTGCTCTGATGGCCTTCCTATTCTGGCTTAGTAGGTCTTCCGTAAATTTGGCCGAACGTTCTTTAATGAACTCTTTCGCCTGTCTCTGTCTTGGGAGATTCCTCCACCATTCCAGAGATTTATTTTGCACCCATTCTTTAATGGCTGCTCGTATGCATGGCTTTGCCACGCCACAAAAGGGCTCGGGTCCTATTGGGGCTTCAAGTGCGCCTTCCTTGGTCAGTTGGTCAGCCTTTCTAATCTAATTTAATCTAAATAAAGGATGCAAGATTTGAACAGAAACATGAAAATAACTACATTGTGAGTTAAAGAAAAGCAAGTAAAAAAGGCGGTGTTGCTTTTGATTTTATTCCTTACGTCAGACGCTGTTCGGCCGGGCCATTAATGTGTTCGCGCCGCCCCACCACTGGTATTGTGAGAATTTCGCACACAAATACCTCAAAAATTCAATGTATGGTCATAGGGTGGTATAATAGCTACCCTAGATCATATTGTTGGACCCTTTTTTATTGGTGAAAACCTGAATGGTGAATCTTATTTACTTAGAGATGCAGTTGATCCAATTACTGAAATAATAGAAAACGACGAGACTTTTCTGAAAGTTTCCTTACATTTCAACAAGACGAAGAAACACCTCCACATGAAGCTGCGACTGTTCGTTAATTTCTTAATGATACATTAATCGTTCGATAGGTAGAAGAGGTCCGATGATTAAGTGGCCACTTCGGTTACCAGATTTGGCTCCTTTAGATTTTTTTCTGGGGTGTTTGAAGACGACAGTCAAGAATGTGGACACTTAACTCCACAAGTTTTTAGTAATGGTTGAAAATCAGTTCGGGCTCCTAATAAAAAAATTTTGGGCACTTCTTAAACTAAAATTATGTGTATCTCTCAAACTATTCACTTTAGACCCACACATTTATTAATTTTTGTAACAAGCTCTTCAAGGGAAACAAATGATTAAAAAAATATGGGGCGTTCCAGTTCAAAAAATTGTACCAGAAACAGGAAGAAAAATATAGGTGGCCATTAAAAAAATATATTCGATGACGTCATATTTCAAAAAACGCTAACGCAAAAAATAGGGGGCATCTAAATATGCGCACCAGTAAACATTGCTATACCCCTTAAATAAGCTTTTTTTCAGGAAACGTCTACTGACAAAATTATGATTATTCTATACTTTTGCCCAAATCTGTATACCTGTATATAGAATGCAATGTGCTCATTGTAAGTCGAATTAGCATTTTGACGAAAAAAAAAGTTTCTGCGGTATAAGCCGAATCCAGGATGTTCAGGATGATGGTAGGATGTAGGGTTTTTTAGGCTTCAATTTTTTTGCGTGGTAAAATTTTGTATTGAACAATTATTAAGGTATGAGAAAATGGGTTTTTCGAGTTTTAGAAAAACTATTGATTTCAGAAAAAAAGTGTTTCTTAATAGTTGTGCGCCTTGAAAAAACCTCCAAATGAGACATATTTCATCAAAATCGGTTAATTTGTTTATGAGTCATTGCAAAAGAGCATGCTAAAATGACTGTTTTTCAATTGTTAATAATCAATGAAAAACATGTTTCATATACTTCTTACCACAGGAAAAGAAGGCCCTTGTAGCCATAGAAAAGGCACGCGAACTCGGGAGCCATATGGTCGAATAGTTTTCGCACAATCAATTTGTTAATAACTTTTTGACTTTTTTTTTAACGCTTATTTCTCAGCAATATGGCATGGCGGTTCTACAGCAATCTGCGGATGCGCAAATTAAAGTTCACGATTTATACTATCAATATCAAAAAAGAACCAAATGAAGTATTGGTGTTAAATTATTGAAAACAGTTATCAAAATTAGCATTAATTTTTTTGTTATAAACAACTAGAATTAGTCGTCGAAAGTCGTTAAAATCCACGCCGCCTTGTTGGACTTTTGTTGGCTCTTGTACAACTTCTAAAAAATTAAAAAAGATAGCGGAATGGTAATTCAAGAACACACGTGTTTTAAACGTTTAACTTTTTTGGCTAAAAAATTAACTATTTGCGATATCGGTCTCATTTTTTATGCTCATATACTAAAGTGATCAGCGCTTGTATCTATACTAATATAATTTGAATATAACATAGTTTTTTTAAAATAAATCCTAAAGTCGGCGGAACAAAGTTTGTGTATTGAAAATTTCGACGTGTGGGTAACTATATTAAATGTTTAAAATTTTTATACACTATATGTGAATGAAATATGGTCCAAAGATAGAAAAAGTTTTTGAAAAAAAAGTAGCTCTATATCTCATATAGTTTGCGAGTTACAGATTTTTAAATAGACCGTACTTTGCGTTCGCGGAACTTCTGTTATAAGCATTCGGCCGTTTTCTGGCGCGGTAACATCTGGTTTATTGCAATGCATCAAGATAACAGATCAAAATATCTTTTGAGATTATGTTATTATCATTGGCACTTTCAAGTCTCTTGAGCAGAATCACTCGACCAATATAAAAATTTCTGTCGGTCTGTAACTTTTTTTGTGCCACGTTTACTCTGGAACCATTTATGGTATTAACTTGAAATTTGGTACACTTATGTATTATAACGAGATCTGGAATTAGATTATATTTTGATCTAATTCTGTTGAAGGGTTCGGAATAGTTATCTGTGAGCAACACACTACACTGTTTTCTCCTTTTTCGGAGAAAAATTGAATGTTAGTACCAAAATAATTTGTTAAATATTGAATTATATTATACGTTGAATACTTTTCTGTAACATCTTCGGTAACAACAATAGCTAAAATACTTCTGAATCGATTAAGAATTCCAGAAACAAAATATAGGTACACATTCAGATGAACTCAACTGATTAAATGCAATATTGTAGATATTGGCATTATGTACCTATTCTTTAGCACGTTTACACATTAAAAAATTTAAGCATGAAGTATGGTACCTGAAGTCAGCGGCTATCATATCTATGGGACAATCTCCAATACCCTGAATTTTCTTCTGTGGAAATGAAACATTCATTACGGTTTCCTTTTCTTATCTCTAACTTTAAGACATAGAAAACACACTTCTTTAAAATCCACTGATTGACGATTACTGCGCGATTGGATTTTCATTCGCCTATAGGTTCATCTTTGTCACAGGTTTGCACATTAAATATTGCAAGAGCTTTTTATGGGTGTATTCGGACCAACATTTCCGATAATACAGTGGTTTTTTAGCAATAAAATTGTCATCAGTAATATTTTTCAACAGTCTGTAAACTTTGTCTTTTCGAATAAAAATTGCATTTTTTTAAATTTCAAACCCTCGCTTACTTAATCTACTCAACACTTCGGAAGACGCATATTGAGATGATGCACTTTTTTAAATCTAAAGTTTCGGTCATTTCGAAATGTATTTATTACATTCAATTTTCACAATTTCTTTAGTATTTTGCACTGTATTAATACGTTTAGATATAACTACATTATAATAAATATCATAAGTTTAGAACTACATATTTATAACACATAAATTATTACCTATATAATTACATTCAAGCGAGCCGTGATAAATATCAATATAATAAACATTTAAAACACCAACAGCAAAGCGTTAAACTTGCCTGTTCTTCCCCAAGGTTTCTTCCCTATTAGTACGGGGGCCATGAATCTTCCCGTGGCCCTTTGAGGTCGCGACGAGTAAATAGGTGTTTTCGACGTATTTCTTCATGCTGAATCCAAATATGCAACTCAATTTTACGGAATCATGCAAGAAAAATTGTTATTAACATTTTAATTGTTTATAAGGCTATAACTTCAAAGTTAACAATGGAAAGGAGAGTTTTCAAATTTTTTATGATTTCTGATACAAAAACAAAGAAAACTCTTTTTGAAAAATTAAAATCGGCTGATTAGAACCGGAGATATTGCACATTTATTATTAACAAATTGCATAATTACGATTTTCCGCACTATTTCACTCATAACTCGACTCCTATTCAACGTACAAAGTTCTACCAGGTCTCATTTAAAGCTAAAGCTTCAAGCTTCAAAATCTTTTGTAGTGAAATATCCCACCATGCTCTTGAAAAATTTTACAAGTGATGAAAGCCTGAAATTTTTGCGGAAAAAAGATAAGTAATTTGTTTATACGCATTTTGAGGAAAGTTAATCTATAAATATCAGCAATTGAGTTATACATTATTATTGTACATCTCAAAACGAACATTTTTTGACTTGCTGAATGTATTTTGATTGATTTTTCGCCGAGTAATATTAATTTGTAGTTGAAGCGCTTTCGCTCTCGTTTTTGATTCATACTCTACTTCTTCTATAAAATCGTCTGAACATTTAAGAGGAAAAAAAAACGGAAAGTCTGTCAATGTACAAAATTATAAATGGAGAAAGTCCAGTTCCAAAGCAAAACTGATAAATTTTGGAATTCTGATACGAATAAAATTTTGCTTCAAGAATTTTTAGATAATTTTGCCTTCGATAAATCTGATATTTTCAATAACATTCAATTGGTGTGCAGTACTATCAACGAATTACCTTGCATTAGCAACAAAGATACTGACTTGGAATATTTACAACGACCAGATGTTGAGGAAGCAGATCTCAAATTAATGATCCACATAATGCACGCTGTAAAGAATGGATATAAAAATGTGTATCTCATCTCATCGGATACTGATGTATTTGTATTGTCGTTATACTTTTCAAGCAATTTGACAACAGTGGATTACAGGTAGGAAAATAAGTGCTTTGTTCAAGAAGTATTATTCTGCGAAGATTTTTAACAATATATTTTTATGGCTTTTTCAGACGCTTTGGATTCAAACAGGAGTAAAAAATTCAAAACGAGATATTCCTATGCACACTATTCATAACTATTATGGTGAAACATTTTGCTCCGTCCTACCAGCTTTGCACCATTTGACGGGGGCAGATTATTCTAGTAAAGTGGGTACAAAACCAGCAGCTTTACAAGCAGATCCTACAAAATATTTAATTAATTTCGGGCGAGGTAATTGTTTATTATTATTATTAATTTTTGAAATATAATACATCACTTGCATCAATACTTGCTAGTAAAGATTGCGTGAATTTTTCAATATCGCCCTATCAATTTTCTGCATTTTTGAATACATCAAAACATTTTTTAGATGTAATAATAACTACTCTTCACTATTTAGTTCTTTCAGATGAAACAATTCACATTGATTTGAGAAGAGGAGAGGAATATTTAGTGGAAGTTATGAAAAAAAATGCAGGCTGTAAAACATTTGATGAATTAAGATTTAAAATATATTCCCATTCCAGTAAACACCTCATCGAGCAGTTACCACCCACATCTGCTACCATTAAATTACATATTTTAAGATGTTTATATATAACTTTTGTACAGACTAACATTTTATCGGTTAATATTAGCCTTGTAAATCCAGAAAAATTTGGATGGATCAAGGAACAAGATTTACTTTTGCCCCAAAAAATGCATGATTTGTTGCCCCCTTGTACCAAATTGTACATGTAAGATGTGCACAACTAAATGGTGTCGCTGTGAAAAAGCTAATTTATCCTGCTGCATGTTTTGCACATGCAAAAAAGACAATACATGCAAAAACAGTCAATAAACAGTTAGTATTAGTAGAAAATGAATTAACTTTTTTTTCATTATTACACTTTGGAAAAAATTATGTATTTGTTTATTATTATTTACAAATTATTTATTAATGTAATTATTTCAAAAATTATTTATTAAGTAAAGCCAGGAATCAAACGGTAGTCGCTACATGTAACGCGTACTCAGTGCGCGCATTGCGCGCGAAAGCGCTTCAACTACAAATTAATATTACTCGACGAAAAATCAATCAAAATACATTCAGCAAGTCAAGAAATGTTCGTTTTGAGATGTACAATAATAATGTATAACTCAATTGCTGATATTTATAGATTAACTTTCCTCAAAATGCGTATAAACAAATTACTTATCATTTTTCCGCAAAAAATTCAGACTTTCACCACTTGTAAAATTTTTCAAGAGCATGGTGGGATATTTCACTACAAAAGATTTTGAAGCTTGAAGCTTTAGCTTTAAATGAGACCTGGTAGAACTTTCTACTTTGAATAGGAGCCAAGTTATGAGTGAAATAGTGCGGAAAAATCGTAATTATGCAATTTGTTAATAATAAATGTGCAATATCTTCGGTTCTAATCAGTCGATTTTAATTTTTCAAAAAGAGTTTTCTTTGTTTTTGTATCAGAAATCATAAAAAATTTGAAAATTCTCCTTTCCATTGTTAACTTTGAAGTTATAGCCTTATAAACAATTAAAATGTTAATAACAATTTTTCTTGCATGATTCCGTAAAATTGAGTTGCATATTTGGATTCAGCGTGAAAAAATACGTCGAAAACATCTATTTACTCGTCGCGACCTCAAAGGGCCACGGGAAGGTTCATGGCCCCCGTACTATATACCTAAAATGTATCGTATCGAGACAAGTAATGGCGCTTCACTTTAAAAATCTGTAATTCGAAGACAGTATAAGATATCAACTTGATTTTTTTTTAAACTTTTTCTATCTTTGGACGATATTTCATTCACATATAGCATATACAAATTTTAAACATTTAATATAGTTGCTTGCAGGTCGAAATTTTCTATACATAAACTTTGTTTATTTAAAAAAAAAATCATATGTTATTTCCAAATTATCTTAGTATAGATAGAGCCGCCCATCGTTCTAGTATATAAGTCTAAAAAATGAGACCGATGTCGCAAATAGTTAATTTTTTAAAGAAAGGTAAACGTTTGAAGATTCTTGAATTACCATCTTTCTTTCTTTATTAGAAGTTGTGCAAGAGCCAACAAAGGTTCAACAAGGCATTTCTGATGCACCTAAGGACTCTCTTTCCAAATTTGTTCCCAAAATTTATTTACCTTGTTGGAATGGGTCATCTAGTTTTGGAAAGCTTTGGACCCCGCACTAAAAATGTCTACGGTAATGCATGGTAACGAAATGCTGACAAAAGCTTCTGATAGCTGACATTTTTCACGAGCTGAGATAAGTTTTTAAAAAAAAATCGCTGTGGCGTTGTTTATTAATGTTAAGGAATGATTTTAGCTGAAATCTACAAGGAAATTTTCAAAGAATCCTATGCAAAAGTTTTCGACCCGATTATTTAAAAATTGTTGATGTGGCAATTGTTTAAATTTGCCGTTGCTCCGATATTCATTCATTCATCCATTGCTTAATTATTTATTATTTATGAAATATACGAAAATTATCGTTAAATTACTAGTGCAAAAATATTTTTTTGAAGAAAATATACATTCAATTATTCATATTTCGTCTAGATACCCCAATTAAAAAAAAATTAATGTTCTGGTTCAATATTAACCGAGAAAATGCAAATTCCGGCGAAACTAATTTGAAGCGCCCCAGACTCGTTTTCGCTTGCGGTTCAGTGGTTGCGCGTGGCTGCCTTCCCCATTCCCACATTGTCCTCAGTGTCCCACACTGACTCGAAGCAACGGAAACTTTAAACAATTGCCACCAACAATTTTCAATTTCAATTTTCATCAAACTTTTGCATAGGATTCTTTCAATATTATTCTGTAGATTCCAGCTAAAATCATTCCCTAATATTAATAAACAACGCCAAAGCGATTAAAAAAAAATCTAAAAAGCTGTTTTGCGCTAGGGGGCAAATTACGTTTGAAGAATATGAAAAGTTTTCGTGACAGAAAATAACTGCTTACGTACATTCCTAAAAGTTATACTAACGATGCATCATATTATTTTTTAAAAAGTTGTATTAAAAAGTATTTGCAGATTTAAATTTAACCTACTTAAAATTCGTGCGAAAAGCATCTACATAACATGGCCGTCTTGTGACGTCACGAATAAGTAAACAATTATGTACGTACGTATGTATTAGCATCTTTACTGGAAACATAGGAAATTATAATTTTGTGAGATTTTTTACAAAAACATTATAATAAAAACTCCAGAAAAGTCGCTTATACAACAAAGTAAATTAATATTAAAATTTACAAGTTGTAACTATTTCTAATTGAAAATAAATTATAATTTATGGATGCTCTAACACGATGGCGGTGATTAAATCTCTCTCCAAGGCCACTCCAGCTCCCAAACGGCCAAAAACCGCCCCGAAAGGGGTGAAACGCGGATAGATAGTCTTCTCTCGGCTAAACCCGTGATACCCCCGTTTTCGAGGGTGCTGAACATGAAAAAAATACGCGAACTCTCTTTGCTCAGCAAACGGACAAAAATATCATTACACTCTTACTTCTTACTAAACGGGCAAAATTATCATTATATTTTTTTACGGAAGATTTTAATTCAAAAGTACGCGGGCTCGCGGCGATATTTTTTTCAGCTGAACAGTCAATCAAGATACCTGTAATTATCATCCGGTACTATTCAATGGTCTGTGAACTTACTCATTTACTTCATAAAACCGCATATCAAAGGGGTAGTTTTTGTCCGTTTGAGGGGTCGGTTCGCCTTGAGGAGAAGATCCAATATCACCATCGTGTTCAGCATCGTCGAAAACGGGGGATATGTAGCGTTCTCTTACTACATGTTGAGTCCCTCACTGCATGCTGACTCCGGATTTAGCCAGCCATCTTAAAGATATGGTTTATATTTTGGTAACCATGATACGAGAAAAAAACAAAAATTTATTATGATACATTATGTATTCAAAAAATTTCAGAACGAAAAACTAATCAAATCCAATCAAACAATTTCGTTTAATACTTGCTTTATTTTATACCCCAAGTCGGTATAGGTAACTGGTAGGCCTGGTAGGAGACGGCGGATACGCGGTTTACCCCTTTCGGGGGTGGTTTTTGGACGTTTGGTGGGTTGGCGGGGGTCGAGGATGAGTCTCGACAGCATCCTCAAAACCAGGGGGAGGGGACATAGTCTCGTTAGGCTAAGAAAAATTCATATTCCTGTCCGACAGAATGCACTGCATTTGGCCCCGTCGGAATCAAATGTAATTTGGCTTCTACGCCTTCCCAGAAAAGATCAATAAGTTTCAAGATAAAAAAAATCATGTAGTTAAATAAACAAAAAATAAAAATTAATATTTTTGTTTCCATATATTGTTTATCTGCGGTTATGGTAGCACAGCGGTCAGCTGATTGACATATACAGGAATCGATTCCCTTCTACACTAGCAGCATTAGTGCGGATAGTGGGTAATGTATATGTCTACGCTTTTCATAGATATAACCCCCTTCCACAGTGTATACGCAGAAGCTATGCAATTTTAGGCGAGGTTTGCGTGGTTGTATCCTATCTTTCAGAGGGTTTGGTTTATCACCAGGCGTCGGTGATAAGCCTCAGTCGCGGAAATAGGCCGACGTTAAATAAGTGTTAGTACACTCGAGACAGTCTTACGTTTAGATTTGAGGGTTGTCTATTATATGTAGTGTATTTATGTTTATCACACTTAAAGAGAAAATCGATAATAAATTCACCTTGTTTTTTTTGTGCTTTCCAAGAAACAATAAAGAACGCAAGGATTTTGAAATTTTGTAGAGAAAAATGTTGCATCGAGCTACTTTTCATATTTCTATAAATATTATCCAAGCCATACGAACAACACACAAAATTGTAGTAGAAAGTTGAAATTTAATTTTGGTGAAAGAATTCTTAAAATACGAGTATTCTGGTAATAGATATTACCTATTTTATATCGAAGAACAATGCTCCGTGCTCGATTGCAGAGGCATGTAGTGCGGAATGTATGAAAGTTATGGTAAAACACTATGGACGGACACATCGTTGAACGTCGGAAATCATTCGAATAATACACGCAAATAAAACTTAAATGTGCACAAATATTAAGTTCGATTTATAAACTATTCCGCTGCAGTTGGAGTTGCCGCAGCAGTATCAGTTGCAGTTCACGAAAATTCGTCATTTATAAACTCTTGCTGCTGTTGACGTCGAACGGGTTGAAAACTACAATTTCATTGGCTATCCGCTGGTAATTCCGCAGCGGTTGCCGTTCAAGATAAAAGTTGGTTATCTACCTGCGGAATATGAACTGCAACCGCAGCGGCAGCGGACTTTATAAATGGAAACATTCGTTTCGTATTCTTCATAAACACTACAAGGTGCGGCAACTGCAACTGTAACCGCTGCGGCTAGTTTATAAATTCACCTTTATATAGAAGACTGCTCCATTTCATATTTAATATTAGGGTAGTTTCATTTTGCATAATAAGAATCTAATATTAAAAAAGTGATATTCAATAATTTAAATAATGGGAATAATATAGGCTTTCATTTTAAGAAGACCTTTCAATGATTTTATAGCAGTCATTTTTTCTTTAAGTTAAAAATTGATGGCATATTAAGTTTTTTTTTTAATACATTTATTTAACGTCGGCCTATTTCCGCTACTGAGGCCTAACACCGACGCCTGTAGACGAGCTACTCCCAACTAGGAATTTTGCCGAACCTCTTCCCTTAAGAAGAGTAGGGATCTTTTACCTGCCTAACATTTATTAGACAAGGGACCGACGGCTTTACATCCCCTCCGAAGGATGGTATATCTCCTATACAACCCTCGCCTAAGGTTGTATAGCTTCCGCGCATACACTGATATACAAGCCGCTGGAAGATGTGTGAGGCGAGAACGCGGTTTCCGTTGGAATGGTCACCCATCCAAGTACTAACTGCGCCTGTCATTGCTTTACATCGCATACCGAAGTATGTACATAGTAAAGACGCACCTACGCTCGCCCCTCTCATATTAAATTAGAATACGGGTTATTACTACCAAAATATTTTTTATGCATTGTTCTACAAATATATGGTCAGCCTGTTAAAATTTTACTACTTAGTTATTTTTTCCTCTCTGTTGCAAGAAAATTGGTAGTAATTCGGATTTTTTAAACGAATCTGAAGGCCGAAAAGTGTCTGTAAAAAAATGATTATTCTATTGGAGTCGTGAAAAATGTTACCTTTCCCTTTCAAAAAATAAAGTTGCTTGTTGTGGATTAACCGAAAGTAGAAAAAACCGTTTAGTATGGCAAAAGTAGCGGATCTATACCCTAATAAACATATCGAAATCAAAAAATTATAACGTAGGTAGATTAATCTCGTGTGAAAGAAAAAAAGAATCAAATCTCACAAAATTCTTTTATTGTGTGACCGGTTTCGTGAACAAAATTTGCTTCACGTCATCAGACGCAAGCACAAGGGAAAAATTATAAAAAAGAATTAGTCACTTCATGTGGTTTCTATTAATTTATTTTTAACTATATTGACCACATGCAGTCACTTATCCTTCTTTTAATCTGTCTGGTGATGTGAAGAAAATTCTGTTCACGAAACCGGCCACATAATAAAAGAATTTGTTAGATTTAATTCTTTTTTTCTTCAAATTCAAAAATTATATTTAAAAAAATAAAAATAAAGTTACTAGGCGTTATATGCTCCTGAATCACCTGGTAACCCCTAATATCTCAAAGATATAATGTTATGAGTCCAAATATGCATTTTCAGATATATTTACGCATGTTTATGATATCTTCCTTGAGAAGAAATATTTATGCAAAATCTAATAGTTCATTTTTTACTTTTAGAAGATTAATTCCAGTTTTCTAAAAAAATGTAAACAAGCATTATTAACATTGTTTCGGTTTGCGGTTTAGCCCCCAAAAGTGTTTGGGCCCGTCAGCAACAGCCAACCTGCTGACCGGGCCAGTCCGACCCTGACTCTAGCAGCTACCAAAATTCTTTCAAATTGGATTTTTCACTATTTAATGTCCATATTATATTGACAATCTATTTGAAAGAATTTTGATGTTACACAACTACTCTATTCACCAGTCTGAAAAAATAAATAAATAAAGGTAACTAATTTCGGCCCCTAAGAAAATCCTTCAAACATAATTTCTTGGTCTTATTAAGATAATGAAATCAACTTTAAGCGATTCAATGACATATTTTTTTTGAGATTGGTTTAATGTACGCCCACTGCGCCCGTCCTCTAGGATTTCCTTCAAATGATTGATTACCATGGGCTAGTCAATCATTCTTTAAAAATTTCCAGTAGTTCTCAAACACTAAAAAAACTGAATTGTGTAAAATGGGCGTCATACGAAAACGCCCCCACCGCTAACATTAGGACCTAGCGTAGGGTTGTCTCCTTAAACAGGACTATGGGCCACAGAAGTTCAGGGAAAAACTCAGTAGCTCATAGTCTACTATCCGTAATAAAAGCAGTAAAGGTAGATATACACAATATGCGTCAAATAACGCAACAAAGGCTTTACGAGTTAATTATTAACGCCGGTGAACCATTCGGTATGGTCTCATCAAACAAGCCGACGTATATTAAAAACATATACAGATAAGCGATTCAATTTGTAGGCGAGATAGTACAGAGAGTAACGGTATTTTAATGAGGTCGTAAAGTTTTTGTTGCGTTTTTTGACTACCTAGTAAAACTGTACCCATATACTAGTTGATTCGCCTGCTGAGTCGTGTGGCCATATTGTCCATGTTCTACGAAAGGCAAATAACCCCGCAGCCCAAAATTTATACACAAGATTTCCCCTTTTGCAACAATATCACTAAGATTTCCACTTGATTTCTTGTGAATTCCTTTTATTGATTTCTTCAAAATTTAGTCTCACTAAAATCAGTGTGTACGTACATCTAAAATATCTATGTTTATACAGTGTCCCAATAGCGCGTCAAAGTCCAATATCGGCCTCATTAGAAGACTTTGGAAAATTATTTTATGGAAGTGGTATTATGGTGTCAAAACGCGAACATTTTAAAAATATTTAGAAATATACAGGGTGACTCGCTACAGCGGAGCATCTTTGAGGTCACTTTTTTAATGGAACACGCTATATATTCTTACATTTATGAATTCAGTGTAAAATTACCTATCCAACGACTTCAGGTTTTTTGTTTTTGACGTGGCGTTGCCGAGTTATTCGAAAAAATATGAAAATTTTGGTCAGAACAAGGTTGAACAAATTAAGTCGGTTCGGTGTGTGTGTGTATTACTATTAATAAAGAAGACTTATTTTGCAGTTATGTAGGACAAGGATGTACTATAACGACACAACCACTAAATATAGATTATATTTATACAGTGTGTATTTTATACTAGCACTAAATTCAGGACATTTCGAAGTGAATTTTCTCAATTTTTTCAAATGGAACATTCTATATTGTATTTTTGAATTGGCACGTTAATTTTCTACGATTTTTGTGAATAATATCCTATACCTAAAGTCGATATTTCCAGATATTTTTACTTTTTCATTAAAAACCGTCAAATTATAATACTTTTCATTTCGAACTGCGATCTAGTAGCCATGATTTTGGCATGATTTTGACATAAAGTATAAATAGTCGTTTAATTTTACAAAAAAATTAACATAAATAGTAGGAACCGAAAATGCGGTATTAGGTAATAGGTGACGCGCACGTGACGTCACGTTCATAACTTGGAGGATAAACAAATACTAACCTTAATATTTTTTGGGCCTGTTTACATCTAAAAAGACTTCCATTTTTTGGGCCTGTTTACATCTAAAAAGACTTCCTTATGTCTTATATTTGTTGTACATTTGTGATAACCGTGATATTTTGATAATATATGAAGGTAAGAGTGTAATCAAAAATTAAAATATATTCTAATAATTGCAGAAACATAGACAGTAGTTATTTACAACTTGATAAAATTCATCAAGATTTATTTCAAAAATATCTCTGTTGGGTATAAACCTAAACACACTTCATTTAGAGGATTGTCTTGCGGATATAGAAGACTTTCCCAAAATATTATATCCTAACATAGTAATGTATTTTGTATATTTTGAAAGTGCTTTTACGATGGACGAAATGAAAGCATACAAAAGTCTTGAGACATATCATCGAGCAGTATGTGGTTGGGTGAAAAAAAATTGCGTAAAGCAGTTCGATTCAAACGTTTTGGCTTTGGGAAAAGTAAGTATTGTAGTCTTAGACCATTCAATGTGCCGCTAAGCGTAAGCGGCACATTGAATGGTCTAAGATTGTTCCTAACTTTTTTATTTATAATGCATTTAACAATTATTCTGTTTATTTAATAAAATATTTTTTATAAAATTTTATTTCATTTAAACATTTACCTACTTCTATTTATTACAAGTTAAATCCGAGTGTGGAGAAAAATTATTATTTTAATTAGAATCATATTTTTGTGAATATTCATAAGTTATTAGTAACGATGTTTTTGGTTGAGTAATAATCGGCTGAATAACGCATTCATTATATTTTCTTTCTCAACGCCTAGATTCAAATTTTACGGAACCAAAATTATATATAATCGATCAATAAACCACTTTTTAAATGTATTGCTTTTCTAACCAAAACAGAGTCAATGTAACACAATAAGGTGAAAGTTCGGTCTATTAAAGAAATATGACATATTAGGAAAGATATCTTTAGAAATTCTATAACATATGTATCTTATATTTACGATGATTGAAATCACTGGAACTTCTCATGCTCCTGCTTGTGCTATATCTGGGGATGGATCGCATTCACACTCAGAAATAATTTAACATATGAATACTTAAAAAAAAAAAAACGTTTATTATCGAAAAAATTTGACTCCTACATCTCGTGCTGCAATGGTACCACAGTTAAAAACAGCACAAAAAGAAGGCATATTATTACTTATTAATTATATTTCGCCAATAATATAAACTTACTTCTAAAAATAAACGTTAAGAATAACTTGAACGTTAATAATAAACCTTAAAAACCGTTTATTTACATAAAAATACTGTCAGTAATAGGTTATTTTACCTCCAGGGTAGGCCAGCTGTCAAATCGTGCGCGTCACCTAGACAAAAATTGGCACTATTTTAAAAATTCAGTTATTTTGAACCTACTCTAATGAAATAAATAATACCTAGTGTTTATAGGAACTGTTCAAAGTGGCCTCCCAGTACGTCTATGCGTTTCTGTTGACGATTTTTGAATGATCTATCGACATTTCTTAAAATATCTATAGCAATTTCCTAAAAAACTTCCCTTATTTTTTTCTTCCATATTTTCTTTTGTAGCTATAGGAGCTTTGTACACTAGCTCCTTAACATAGCCCCACAAAAAAGTTTATTTTGGCCAAATCAGGGCTTCTGGCAGGCCAATGGGGTCCTCCTCTTCATATTCAACCATTTGAAAAAGCGTTGTTTAAATGTTCGTGAATAGCTGTAGTGTGGTGCACAGGTGCTCCATCATGGAGGTACCACATTCTCTCTCTAATATCCCTGGGGACATCCTCCAGTAATTTTTCCAAGCTGTCTTGCAAAAATTCCAAATAAATTTGACCATTCACACGTCCATCAAAAAAATGTGGTCCTATCACAAAATCCCCAACAATTCCTCCCCAAACCTTCAACGGCCATCTTGTTTCGCTATTTGTTCTTGAGATGTATGGATTGGTTGTGTCGTAATAATGAAAATTATGACGATTAACTTGTCCATCTTTATGAAACTTTGTTTCATCAGCAAACAATACAAAGTCAAAGAAATTTCTTTGTTGTCCTATTTTTTGCTTTGCCCATTGACAAAATTGTATTCTGTTTTCATAATCCCTATCAATCAGTTCCTATACATTAGTTGAACGTGGTAGGGATGAAATTTGTTTTTTATAGGATTCGATGGACTGAAGATCAGCTTATATCGTTTTCTCTTGCCAATTCCCTTATACTGCGATGAGGATCTTCAATTACGCTCAAAAGTATGACTGTTTCGTTTTCTTCATTCAATACATTTTTATTCGTTCCTTTTTCTCATATTCCACTTTCCCCCCGTATTGTCAAATCGTTCCATCAACCTCTCAAATGATGATATTGCCCCCCTCCCCATGATCGCAAAAAATTTAAAAATCTACATTAAAATAACCAAATTTCCGGCGCCCGATGTCGCGCATATAGTTTTAAACGACTAATTGGGTATCTTAAAAAATTGTATATTTACGTCGCGATACACAAAACTCTCGTAGTAAGTAGAAATTATATTTGATTTTATTTTATGAAGCAATTAATGGAGTATGGCAAACTGAAAATAGCTGAGAATAATACAATTTTTCGTAGAAATTCCAAACTTTGGGTAGTTGTCTTTTAAAACAATTTTCAAGTTTAAATATTTTTTGGACCCTTTAAATTGTAAAGTAAGCAACGAAAATGTGGTCCTTTTATTGCCAATGTTCAAGGAACATCCACTAAATTTTCATAATGTTAGGTACACCCCCCCCTCCTGCTATCCCTATATATATACTCTTTTAATGATAGAACGTACAGTGTCCTGCGATTATGGGACCTGCCAGCAGGACGAATTTTTACATTTTCTAGAAGCCAATGAAATGCTCTGAAAGCGCATCTTTGTCCGAGGACGCTATGTTTATTCAGTGTGCATCGAGAAGTGAAAGCGTACGGACGTACATCGAGCCATCAGAGTGCACAGTGAAGTGGAAGCCCCACAGACAGTGACGTCGATAGTGTTGAAGAGGAAGTTCACACGTCTTTTTCAAGACACCATTTTCTGTTATTAATCATAACTTTTTCCCATAATAATATAGGTATTCCCTTACAGGAAACCGACAACGACGTTACCGTGGAGGACGGTAACATGGAGTACAGTGAAGACGAAACATCCCAGAGCGGTAGCTTCCGAGGGGGCCCCCCAACCCCAAGGGATGGCAAGGAGACGATAAAACGTCTCACAGAGGAAAACAATGCTCTCAAGAAGAAAATAGACGAGCTCACCGAAAGGTTGGAGCAGATGCAGAGGGAACAGAAGTCCCAGCATGAAGAGCTTCTGCGTGCGATTCGGGGAGAATCGCAAACACGGAAAAGAAAAAATCCGCCCGCTGCCAACACGGACTCAGACGAAGAGGCCCCTAAGGCGGCAAAGAAGGTGGCTGAAGAGCCCCTCAAGTGCCCCCCCGAGTCCGAGTCACCTAGACAGAGCAGATCGGGATCCAGAGCCCCCCAGCAGGAGGCTAGCGTCCCCCAACAAGAAACCCGGAAAGAGGAGACCGAGGCCCCTCAAACAAGGACAAGAAGCCAGCGTGTACCCCCGGTAGTGCTGCGAAACAAAGAGACGTGGACAACGGTAAGCCGTCGTTTAACCGAAACCGGTATAAACTTCAACAAGGCCAAAGTTACCGGGGAGGGAATCTCCATCGAGCCCGCGACGTCCGAGGACTATCGGAGGATGACAAGGATGTTCGCAAATGAAAAGAGGGAGTACCACTCGTATGCCCTGCCAGAGGAACGGCAGCTACGTGTGGTCATTCGAGGGATCCCGAGCGGCGTTACCTGCAAAGAGGTGGCAGAAGACCTCCAGGACCAAGGATTCGCACCTACCGCGGTCCAGCGAATGATGTCAAGACGGACAAAACAGGAGGTGCCCCTCATGCTTGTCCTAGTCCCACAGGACCAGGACAAGATACTCCAAGTAACGAGGTGCTGTTCTCTAGTTGTAAGGACTGAGAGACAGCGAGCCAAGGTAGCGGCATCCCAATGCCACCGCTGCCAGCGTTTCGGCCACGGCCAATCCAGGTGCACCGCGCAGCCGAAATGCGTGAAGTGCGGCGAGGCACACCGGACGACGGAGTGCAAAAAGAAGGCAGACGAACCGGCCAAGTGCGCGAACTGCCAGGGGGCCCACCCGGCCAGCTATAGGGGATGTCCAAAGTACCCCAAACAATCAGCCAGCGCCACCCAAAGGCCGGTACAGAGGCCAACGATGACCTCAACACAGAAGGGCGGCGTAGCGCCAGGCACAAGCTACGCCAGAGTAGCCCAGGGCAAGGCAGGACAGAACACCGTCCCTGCCGCAAAACAACAAGCATCGCCAGAGGCCAAAAACCTCACAGCGGTGCTCGCACAGATGCAACAAATGTGCTCAGCGATGAGCGCATTTTTTGCACAAATGCCAAATTTAACTAATCTGTAATGCCTTTACAGGTTAAACCGGAAGTCCTGCAGATGGCGGCCTGGAATGTCAATGGCCTGCGAGAAAGGAGACTTGAAGTCGAAGAGCTCCTGACCAGGTATGACATAGACGTCATGGCACTGCAGGAAACCAAGATGACCCCGGCCAAGGAGATCAACTTCCCAGGATACCACACCTACAGGATGGACTGGGTAAACAACCCTCAGCGACCCGCGAGAGGAGTGGCCCTATTGGTGAAGAAAACCATAGTCCACCATCCGACAGTACTGCCTGAGCTAGAAAACATGAACGCCACCGCTGTAGTAGTGTCCACAGCACGAAATGGCGACATGCAAGTGGTCTCATGCTACCAGCCACCCCGCAGCACGCTTATCGAGGGGGATCTGGACGCAATCTTGCCCGCCAGGACACAGGTCGTCGCAATTGGCGATTTCAACGCCAAATCCCAGGAATGGAACAGCGGCATAACCAACACTCGAGGACGAGAGCTGCTGAGGTTCCTGGGACAGCACGCCGGCGAACTGATGGTGGTAGGACCGGACCAGCCCACCTTCGACAACGGCAGACACAGGCCAGACGTACTGGACATCGCGATCCTAAAGGAGATGACCTTCGAGGCAGAGATCACCACCAGAACGGAGGGATCTACCGAGCACAACCCGATCTTCCTAACCCTAGGAGGACAGGCGAGTGAGGACAACGCCACCTTCACGAAGAGACGAACGGACTGGGAATCGTACCGGCAGCACCTGCAGCAGTACATCGCACAAATTCCCAGGCTAGAAACCGTGGAGGACGTTGAAAGGGCCATCATTACCCTAGAGGAGCAGATCCTGGAAGCGATAAGGGCCAGCACGACGGAAATAGAAGTAAGAAGGCACCCAGCACCGATGGCAAACCTCCCAGAGGTCACCAGACAGCTGATAAGGGACAGAAGGAGCGCCAAGAGACGGGCTCAGAGGACCAGGCTCCCCGCCGACAGAAGGGAGTACAATGTCCTCAGCCGAAGAGTGAAAGCCGCCCTCCAGGAACACCGTCAGGAGGGGTGGCAACGCCACCTTGAGTCACTGGATCCACAGGACAGAAGCATGTGGAACACACAACGTGCCCTGCGAAACCGAAGGAAGCCTATGCGCCCGATTCACGGAGAGCGAGGGATCGTCTACACTAACCAGGAAAAAGCCGAGGCGTTCGCCGACAGCTTAGAACTGCAGTGCAGAGACAACGAGCTCGATGACGAGGACGAGGACTGGGTGGACGACGTCGAACGCAGAGTACGAAGGATCCGTCGCCTACCAGATGACAACCACATCCGTCCGACTACCCCCGAGGAAGTCAAGGAAATCCTGAGGAGCCTAAAGCCGAGAAAAGCTCCGGGATGTGACAAGATAGGAAACATCGCTCTCAAAAAGCTGCCCAGGAAAGGAGTAGCGGCGCTAGTCAACATCGTAAACGCGATGTTAAGGTTACGGCACTTTCCAGCCAGGTGGAAAAAGGCCGACGTCATTATGATCCCTAAACCAGGGAAAGACCTAATTTTCCCGTCTTCTTACAGGCCCATCAGCCTCCTCCCAGCCATGAGCAAGGTTGCAGAACGGGTCATCTTGAAGAGGCTAACAGAGAAGACAGAAGAGCTGAACATCATCCCGGATGAACAGTTCGCATACCGAACAGGACATTCCACGGAACTCCAAGTGCTTCGCCTCACTGAGGAGATCACCAAGGGGTTCAACCAGCGTCAAGTCACCGCGGCGCTGTTCCTAGACGTCGCCAAAGCATTCGACACGGTCTGGCACGACGGTCTCTTAGCTAAAATGATGAGTATGGGTTACCCCATCGAACTCGTCAAACTAGTGAGATCCTACCTACACTGCAGACAGCTAAGGGTGAAAATCTCGGACCAACTCTCCACCTACAGGACCGTGGAGGCGGGAGTTCCACAGGGATCGGTGCTGTCACCGCACCTGTTCGCCATCTATACCTCGGACCTCCCCCGGACCGACCATACAGCCCTAGCCCTGTATGCAGACGATACCGCCCTGATTGCCAGATCCTGGAAGGCCAGAGACGCAACCAGAAAACTCCAGGAAGCGGCCACACTCCTGGAAGAATGGTGCACGATGTGGAAAGTCGCAGTCAACGCCGACAAGAGCCAAGCCATCCTCTTCAGACGAGTGCGGAAAGAAATTCCCACAGGACACGTCTCCATGAACGGCGAGGACATCCAATGGCACGACACCGTCAAATACCTTGGCGTGGTCATGGACAGAAGCCTAACATGGAGACAAAACACGGACGCCATCACAGCTAAGGCCCGACGTACGAGAGCCCTAATCTACCCAATGACGGGAAATGGGAGCCGACTTAACTTGAGGAACAAGCTCACGCTTATCAAGACCCTCATCAGGCCGCAGCTGACGTACGCCTCGGTAGCGTGGGGCTACCAGGCAAAGTCCTACATGAAGAGAATCCAGGCAGTGGAAAACATCGCCCTCAGGACGGTAGTTGACGCCCCATGGTACGTGAGAACCGCAGACATCGTCAGAGACCTGGAGTACACCACGGTCACTGAAGTCATCCGGGAACGAGCGAAGAAGCTGTACGCCCAAGCCGAGGAGCATGGGAACCCGCTGATCAGACAGGCCACTGATTACGACCCCGCCGACGCCCCGAGGCACAAGCGACCGAGGGTTCAGCTACTGGACAACGGGTAAGTATAACCTTTATTTCCCGCTAACAGATCTGTTTCAGATACGCCAGGACGGACCACCACTACCAGAGACATGACGTTTTCAACCCTAACCCAACCTCCTTGCGGGCGTCGGACAACATACCGTCCAACGCCCGTTGTCCTACCTGCTCCGTGGAGACCGAAAGTGCTAAAAGAAGCACTTAGGTCTCCACACTCCCGAGCTACACAGCTCATCCTTACCTTTCCGACGATCCGGGGTAGGATATCAATTGATGTCCTACGTACCGGCAGTCAGTCCCAGCCAAAACTTCCTAAACCCAACTCGACCGATGACTACCCCCGGGGGTGACAAGCTGGCGAAGAAAGAAAACATCAAGACAAGAAGAGCGCCAGAAGAGACCTCAGCCAGCGAGGTTCAACAGCCAGGACCAGGGGAGGTCCGCAGAAAATACCACGACACATCTCACATTTGTGAGCTGGGTCTGGTAGAAGTACGCGGGCCCACCTATCACGAAGGCCGGTCCAGGTCTACAGAGATAATCTAGGTGCAAAGAGTAATAGTCCTACTCGGCCCTAGTTATCGAGACCGACATCCAGCCAATGGATATTGGCGCGCTATGTTTATTAGTTCCAAAGTTATGCCGGCTTGAACTTATCAGTCATTTATACTCAAATGATGAAGCTAGGAGCGCTTGGTATTTTCACGCCGGCAACGGTTTCTGATTCGAAAAATAATCATTGTGGACAGGGCCGGATCAAGGTAAATTTTACTTGGAGGCAAAAATATTTTTCCCCCTATTTACGGCAAAATTTACAAAATATGTTGCTTTTTCAATTTTGTCGCCCTTTCATTTTTTCGCTACCTCAATCATTTAACTCTTTTAATTTCTTCGCTCTTCCAAATTTTTTCGCTCTTTATTTTTCCCCTTAAAAATTTATTCGCTCTTCATTTTTTCATCCTTTCAATTTTGGCGCCTCTCCAAGTTTGGCGCCCTAGGCGACCGCCTGCTTCGCATGCGCCTTAATCCGGCCCTGTTCGTGGAGTATATCTCAATTTGGTGAAGAATGGAATACCGCCAGGCGTTTCGGAGTGATAAAAAAAAATTCCAAATAAAAAAATCTGGCAAGTGTTGAGTGGGACATCGACGGAAGCACCACGAAGATTAGTTGTAGTTTTCTTCAAATTGAAGGTAAGTAAATGCGTTTTTTGTATACTTGGACCTAAAAAACCAATTTACAAATACTAATGATAATAATAGCAGTACTTGTGGCGCACGTGCTGTTATGTGTTCTCCAACAACAGGAAGAAATTGTTTTACCTACCATATTCAACATGATATCCCAGCATAGACGACTAAAAATATATTTTTTATTGAACATTTCTTTTCATTTTCCCTTCCCGTTTTTGACTTAAAAATAAATTAAAAATAATTTATAATTTATTTAATAAAGATATTAATATTTTTGAATTATACTTTTATTTAAATCATTTACAATATGCTCCAAATTTTATTTATTTTGCAACTAAAAATATCTTTCAATTTAAAGCGCTGCACTTCTGGCAGCACAATTTGCAATTAAAGTGACTCCTGCCAGCAAGTCTTCAATTTACGAAAGTTAATGACAATAAATAGTTCATTCACGTTTTGCTGCATATACTGCTGGTAGTACCTTACGTCCTGTATGCAGGATAACTTTATGAGCGGAATATTGTGCTGCTAGCAGGACCAGGGTCTCTGTACAAAAATCATTCCGGAAGCGCTTCCAGCAGGACAAAGCTCTGTACGTTCTATCATTAACCAAAAATTGATTTTGGGATGACTTGGACAAATCTTGCCCGAATCAGCTGAAATTTTGGGTGAAGATGGCTCATAATACCCACAAATATACCACATTTCAAATCAAAAGCTCCATTAGTTTGGCTACAATGCCATTTTCTCGAAATTTTTAAAATGCTGTAACTGTATGGCCGTTTATCGCACGACAATTTTCTTATTTACTATTGGGTGATATGACTCAAAAAATCTTGAATCCATAAATTCGATCCATTTTCGGCCATTTACAGTATACAGTACTTGCGCGCAGTGATTTTCCATTGCACAAGGTACATATAACAATATAGATGCTTGTATATGTAAATATGACTCGTGTGCTCTACAAAATATTCGAAAAAATGCACAAAAGGATATCTGATTTGACGGAGGAATGGTAGAAATGGTTTTTGTATGTACTTTTGGTTGATATGACTAAAAAAACCTTTGATATAAAAATTCGATAAATTTTCGGGCATTTACGGTATACATGTATTTGCGCGCAGTGATTTTCTGTTGCACAAGATACATATAACTATTTGTATAGGTAAATATAACTCGTGTGCCCTATAAAACATTAAAATATATTTGTCAAGTATCCAGTGATGATCCAGGACGTCCTTCATAATTTCTATAATGAGAACGCATAAGAAAACATTAGGTTTACTAAGGTATGAATGTTTCGGAGAACTGAGCAAAAAAAAAATGTTGCAATTGATGTCAAACTGTCCTCTCTACCACCAACCGAGGGTACGGCTGATTATCACAGCTTAAGAACATTTTATCAAATTTGTCGATGATATTGTGAAAGAACTAAGGATGCAATTGATTTCGGCTGGGTAAAATGGGAAATGAACTGATGTCAAAAACTACCGACAAACCACTCGTTTCAGAAGATTTGTTAAAAATCATCGCCTGCGATTGTAAAGCTGGGTGCAAAACGAAATCTTGTTCATGCAAGACATTGATTTTAAAATGTTGCAGTTTATGCCATTTTGGCCTGAATACAACCTGCGAAAATTCTGAAGAGGTCAGCGGGTCACCAGTCGATGAACTTACTGATGACATGCCAGATGGGAACACAAGATTTGTCGGTGATGATGATGATGATGATGATTATAATTTCGATAACGAAAACGAGGACGACGAAGTGAACGATATGATGGGGGAAGCTGAGAGCATCATATTACTTTAGCTACAGTGAAACCGACGAAATTTTCAATGCTGTGATGGATTCAGAAGCGGGTGGCTATCACAGTAGTATTTCGAGTGGTGCATCCAGCCCAAGGAGTACAGGAAAGCGGGCAATACAAGTAGCATCAAAGTCCGAAAAAAAAGAAATCAGCTTAACATATTATTATATTTAGATAAATAAATCTAATCTAATATTTTCAATGTAAATAAAAAATAAAATGTGATATGTGTCTTTGACCATTTCTACCATTCTTCCGTTAAATCAGATATCCTTTTGTGCATTTTTTCGAACATTTTGTAGAGCACACGAGTTATATTTACATATATTATTCAAACGTATATAGTTATATGTACCTCGTGCAATAGAAAATCACTGCACGCAAGTACATGTATACCGTAAATGGCCGAAAATGGATCGAAATTTTGTATTAAAGATTTTTTGAGTCATATCACTCAAAAGTATATAAAAAAACATACATTTTGACGGGAAGAAAATTGTCGAACGATGAACGACCATAAAGTCTTAGAAATTTCAAATAATTTTCGAAAAATGGCATTGCAGCCAAACTAATGGAGCTTTTGACATGTGCCTGCCACATTTATTTGCCCAAGTTATCAGAAAATCAATTTTTGGTAAAAAACCTGCATACATATGAATTACAGGAGGGGGGCGGGACGTAACATCACGAAAATTTAAGTGAGAGTTCCATGAACATTGACAATAAAAAGACCACATTTTCGTTGCTTAATTTTCAGTTTAAGGGGTCCAAAAAAAATTTAAAATCGAAAATTGTCCCAGAAGAGGGATAATTTACCCCTTTTTCGAGTATAAAACAATGTTCCGATACTTGTAGAAGGTAGATTTTCTAAGAATATCTTATTTTTAAGACAACTAACAACTACCCAAAGTTTGGGATCTCTACTAAAAATTGTTTTAATAAGATTTTTGTCCTATTTTTAGCATATTTTATTTGTATGCCAACCAACTCCACCACCCCCACCCCCCCCACCTTGCGTCTGGATCCGCGCCTAGCAGTTGCAACCCCTAAGTTTTTTAATAGGAAGTAGGGTGATGCCTAATTTGAAAGGACTTTTCATTCTCTATTCAAAAATGCTATGGTTTTAAAATTTATTGCAAAATTAACTGTTTGACGAAATTTGCCATAACAAACGAAAAACATAAAACTTACAGTGTTTTGTTCCTGCAGGCTAACAAAAACAATTTCAGTGTTCCTTTTCATTATCAAATAAAAGGAAGACATGAAAATATCAAAATTCTTAACAGCTGGTATTGCCAGTTTTATTAAAAACGCAGTAGCGATTGACAGAAATAAATAGCTGTCACAGTTTTCAATAAATAATTGTTAGTGTTTTGCGTATTGTTCGAGAAACTCACACAATACTAGCAGCTTTAGCATTGAATGTTTCCCATTCCTCAATTATTCGCACATTAAAAGAAAATAAAATGCATCTCTATAAACTGACCCCAACTCAGGAGCCTAGCGAAGACGATTTTGATAGAAGAACGTGTTTTTGTGTACAAATGATGCAATGCTTAGACAACCAGTGGCGGCTCCTGGCTTTTAGCTCTGGGTGGGCAGGGTGGAGGCTAGAACGGAATAATAATGACATTTCACGGAAATTTGGTGGGTCTAAAAATCACGCAAAAAACATTCAATGATGCCTCTGCCCATTTCAATCGCCTTGTATTATGTTTTTAAATTATCTATCCCTGTTGAATTCCACGGATTTTTACTGAATAACATGCAAGGCTAGCAATAATAAAGTTTATTTTTTATTTCACTTCCAGAAACATTTCTGATAGCCTGTGACACAACATTTTCTATTGGACGAATTTGAATTTTCATTAATGAGATTTCCCATAGTAGGGCGAGCATCACGACACCGTAAAAGAAAAGGGAAAGGATGAGGATGGCAGTGTCCACATCCCACCGAGCGCGAAGTCCGATATTTGAATATTATACATTTATTTCATTTGCATATTATATTAATTTCACATCTAAAACTGCTAAAATAAAATTAATCATTATTTTAGTACTTTTTGGATAATATAGAGGCATATATATATCCTAATACATTATACCTTAAAACGCAAAGAAAAATAAAATTATAGTTAGGTAATTTAACTATGTGGCACTGCTGACATGTATTTTAACTTCTTTTTGTTCCTACTTATCAAATTAGAAATTGCTATCATATTTGATATTCATAAGGAATTGATTAATCAATTTTAACATTAGTTATTTTTACTATTTGATATATTTCCAATTGTGAACATATTCTATTCAATATTCATATTCCTTATTACAAGTTTTGCTCAGGGATGGCATGCCCACTCTAGGTTGTAAATAGTCTAAGCATGCAAGACCTACGTCTCGTTTTGATATGCATTACAAGCGTAAGATCGATGTGAATAACCAACATGCGCGTAGATGAATTTACGATTTCTGAGCGATGCTTGCCCGCCCTGGCTTGGCGCATGACACTTTCGACAGTATTACGCCCGATTTCTATACGGATTCATAAGTGTACCTATATGAGGCAGATTAATGTGTAGTAAAAATAATATTATAAATAAAGTTAACTTTTTAATTTTAATATTACAATTAATTAACCACAAAATTTTACTTGATAATTTAACTACAAAAATATGTAATATATAAATATACCTTTATAACTACCGCTTATGTAATTGGGTGGGCACTACCTACCCTGCCATCCGTGACGGGCCGCCACTATAGACAACAATGTTATCCAACTGGAAAATGTTTTGTTTTCGGATGAGTCCCCTTTTACTCTTCATGGCCATGATAATCGTCAAAACTGTCGCTACTGGGCTAATGAAAATCCTCATTGGATGAGAGAATTACATACGAAAAATAGCCTAAAATGTTTGGGCGGGGATAATTGGAAACCATGTTATTTGGTCCCTTTTTCATTGAAGGCAATTTGATGGACATAATTACTTAGCTTTGCTTCAAAATTTTATTGTGCAAACTTTAACAAACTTATATCCTGCTCAAACAAACCCACAAGTTCCAGCGGATGTAATATGGCTCCAGCAGGATGAAGCACCACCACATTACCGAATAGATGTCCGGCAATACCTCGACTTAACATTTCCAAATCGATGGATAGAGAGGCGAGAATCGCTAGAATGGTCAGCACGTTCTCCTGATGTTACACGCTTAGATTTTTTTCTATGGTGATATGTGAAAAGTATGGTACACAAAAGTAAGCCACCCGATATAGCTGACTTGAAGAAGAATAACGAATTTGGTTAGGTAGGTCACGCCTCAGATGTTGGAAGATATTTTAATTTACGATTAGGATGCTGCCAAGGCGTTCATTTTGAACATTTACTACATTGGAATTAAATTTTCTTAGTTTGCTGTTGTGAAGTAATTCACAACAGCAAAATAAGAAAATTTAACGACGTAAGTCCAAACACGTGAATTAATTTTTTACCGTTAATTTTTGCAATAAATATTAAAATCATAGCATTTTTCAATAGAGAATGAAAAGACCTTTCAGATGAGGTATCGCAGGCACCTATTTCCGATTTAGAAATTTAGAGATTGCAACTGCCGCTCGAAGGGGGTTAAATTTAGGGATGAAATTTGTATGTTGCAGGATGTCATTTCAGAATCCAAAATCGACGTGTCTCGGGATTTTTTATAAATATACTGAATCTATTCCATTTGTCTGTTCCAAGCTGTATGTATATAAATGTTTTCCTACATGGTCATACCGTATTGCTAGAAAATCTTTAAAGAAAAATACTTATATAGAATAGATCTTTGCAAGAAATTCTTCTTCTTCTTCTCAGTTATTTGGATAGGTTGGTGATCTACGTTAATAACGGGAGAAGTGCGAATAATTCTAATAATGAATATTAAATAAATAAATAAATAAATAAATAAATAAATAAATAAATAAATAAATAAATAAATAAATAAATAAATAAATAAATAAATAAATAAATAAATAAATAAATAAATAAATAAATAAATAAATAAATAAATAAATAAATAAATAAATAAATAAATAAGCAAATAAGTAAAAAAGCAAATAAGCAGATAAACACATAAGCAAAAAAATTTTTTTATAAATGGCTTTTAAACGCGCTTTCCAGGATATTCTAGGATATCTAGATTTATCTGAGAAAGGAGACGGGGCCCTATAGTTTATACTGGAATCCGAACCACTTCTTGGGGATAATTTATATTTGAAAATTACTTCGCAGTAGGTGGGGTTCGATTCTGCTGCGCTTGGTATGCTCAGAGGCAAAGCTAGACGCGCTAACCCACTGAGCTGAGAAATTAAAAAAAATACCTATATTTGGTATCGTAGTTCTCTAAATGTTGCTACTAAGAAGTTACCCGTTCAAAGCACATAGGCAAGGGAAGTTTGGCAACAAATTCAATTTGTTTTATCACCCCCTCTTACTATACCTAATTACCTATTAAGTCGTCGCTTCGCGCAGACTTCCAAAGTCAAAGCGCGCATGTGCAATGTTAAATTTTAAGGAGGATTTTTTGTGATTTCCTCTTGATTTCCCTTGACATTCCGTTTATTTCCTGATGGTTTTCTGTAACGTTTACAACTCCTGCGGTTTACCACTCGATTTTTTTTGTCGTAAAATCGATGAAAAATAAGTAACAGGATCTCCTAATTTTTCGTAAGCAGTATATCATTTGCAAATTTGTATATGTATGTAATTTTATCTATACTTATACATACAGGAACAAAGTAGAAACTTTTTGAGATGATGATTACAAACATGTACCTATTCATGTTAGCGGCCGTAATTTTTTTGCTGCACCATTTTTTTCAAGTTCTATTCTAACTATATGCAAAATTTTATGTTTTTACTTGCTTTTCTTTAACTCATAATGTAGGTTTTTTTTCAGAATGTTTGTCTTCAAGTCTTGCATCCTTTATTTAACACACTTCCTGATATAATCAATTGATGAAATTTTGCACAGTTATTAAGATCGGATGACAATACAGTATTCCACCGTTACTTTTGCAAACATCCACACGTAGGGGGCGCGAGGGCGAAAATTGAAAAATCTGCAAAATGAAAGAGCGTGAAAGCGAAACAAATCGTTAAGAGACGAATTTTTATTGAGCACTCTCGGGGGGGGGGGGGGCTAAACTCCTCGAATACTCCGAACGAGGAGCTTTTCCCCCTGCGACCCCCCGCGTCTTCACCCTCAATCTAACCTAAATATATAATGTTATCTTTGAAAATTCAAATTAATTTACTAATTAAACTTAGGCAATGTATGATAATAATTTAATTAAAGTGTGACTAAAAAGTAAAACATAAAAAAATAGAAATTATTTTTTAATAACTTGCTTCTCTGCAAAATGTCGTACTAAAAAGTAAAAAATAATAATGTACGACCGCAAGAAAAGGAAGGCGAGCGCCTGTATGAAAGGGATGGAATCGTTGTACACATATTGCCTTCAATCATGCGTAGGTATAGTGCGAGAAACCTATAATTGAGAAGGGGGTGCGAGGTGAGACGCTAAGAAGGCTGACCACACGCCGCACACGGCTGACCTCTCTCATTTTAATGCACGCGACATAAAAGATGTAAGACTGATGCATCGGCACTGTCCACCACTATGCCCACTACGTCTGTGATTGTTTTCATTTATCTTTTTCCTCTACAATACATAAAGATGATACCTATACTTATGTACAAAGTGCGCACGCCTTGCTCTTGTTGCAGTCATACATTATTATTTTACTTCTACGTCCAGTGGAAGTATAGTAACGCATTTTTTTTTGTTGAAATAGGCTTATATGAAACGTCGGGATTTTAAATTTGAGCGGAAAAAAATTCCTGTCTGTCGGTCGGTCTGTAACTTTTTTTGTGCGCACATTTACTCTGGAACCGTTTATGATATTGACTTGAAATTTGGTACACTTGTGTGTTATAACGAGATCTGGAACTAGATTATATTATGATATAATTCCGTTGGGGGGTTCGGGGGGTAAATGGGGAAATAGACAAAGCAAGCGAGTAAGAGTCCATAAAATTGCAATTTAGGGCATCAGCCACCCCCCCCCCCCCTATCAACCCCAATACCACCCCCACACATACGTGAAAGAGAGTAAAAAAAAATAAAATGTGATTTAGTGTGTGTACAAGAACGGAACGTCTCAAAAAAATATTTTTGGCGTTAGCCACCCCCTCTACCATCCCCACCCAATTATTAAAGGAAGTAAAAATTTAAATTGAGATTTAGTGTGTGTACGGGAACCAAGGGCTTCTAAAATTTATTTTGGCATTAGCTACCACCCCCATTGCCACCCCCCACACTATTATTTAAGGGAATAAAAAATTAAATCGGGATTTAGTGCGTATACGAGAACTGAGGATCACTAAATAAATTTTTATATTAGCCAACCCCTCTACCATCCCCATTGATACCCCTATTATTAAAGGGAGTAAAATATCACATGGAATTTAGTGTGTAAAAAACTTGGATACAAAATTGGGATGTGGAAACAGTGATTCCTTGGGCAGCGGTTTTTTACTTTTTAGTACGATTTTTACAGAAAAGCAAATTCTATATGTAGTAAAATCGATCAAAAATAAATAACAGAGTCTCCTAATTTTTCGTAAGCAGTGTATCATTTGCAAATTTTTATTTGTATGTAATTTTATCTATACATATACCTACAGACAGGGCCGGATGAACAGGGATGGGGGACTATAGGCAAAATTAGGGTGGAGGCTTGCTTAAGACCGGTGATTTTCGAAAAATCAACCACCATAGCTTTCCGCACACTGGGGTGTAAATCATAAGGACCTTTTTATTTACATATCGTGTAAAGATGTTTAACTTTTTACATTAAACTTATCAGCGAATGTTCAATAATAGCGAAAAAGTCCGCTATTGATACTAATATTGGTTAAACGATTGAGCCTATCTTGGCTCATAGACGATCTTAATCTATTCTTCGTCAATTTTAGTTTTGAAAATGATCACTGATCAGTAGGTACAATTTGTGGTCATTATTACATGATAAATTTTTAATAGCGTCTCCACATTTCTATCTACCAACAGCTGATACAAGCGAAATTCGTAGCTAATTTTTTTTTACTCATCATCATCCTCAGAGCAAAATTCAACCAATAACAACAATTCAACTAACAAATTAACAATTAAACTCACCAATGACTGGTGGTTGAGAGGTGAGAGCACTTGCCTCTCACCCAAAAGTTCCCGGTTCGATCCCCGGTCATGGCAGTGGAAAATACTGTGAGAGGGATTTTTCCACTATACACGGATATTGGATGTGTGTCCCTTGTCTCTAAATGTGTAGCTCCCTCCCACACAAGGCTCTTCTAGAGCCTTCTGGGATAAAGGGGGTCGTAATTACCTGTGGTGTTATTTATTTTATATTTAATAACCAACAAGGACACGCTTATTTGTTCACCCGGTTTTCGAACAGGAAATTTCTTTCTCTAACACTATTTCAGAAAGTACACATTCCACATCTAAAAATTATGCTGAAATATATGTAATTTTAACACACTGTGATAGAATGCCATTCTAACACACTGTGTTAGAATGTCATTCCAACACACTGTGTTGGAATAAAAGTATTGTATACATAAGGAACTTTTTGTACAATTTCTAAAATCCTGTTAGAGAAAGTATAGTCTAAAACACGTTTGGAATGGAATATTCCACACTCGCCAACCGTATTCCTCGCCTACCGCTCAGACTGCAAACTTTTCGCTCGTGTGGAATATGAGTCATTCCACAACTTGTTGTAGAGCATCTATTTATTCACTCTTACACCAGCAAGATGTCAATAATAATCCTCAACAATAGTTTTTTAAAAATTTTCATACGGCTTCCGCATAAATTGAAGAAAAACACAGGATGGGAACAGATACTTCGATACTTTTATGCTAGAATTTGTAGCAGATAAAATGGCCGAATGAGATATTCTCTACAGGACAGGTATAGTAACCTGCGGATTTACCGTGCAAATAAAAGAGACGGTGGTGTCATCAAACAAGCCGATATAAATTAAAAACCTATAAAGGTAATAAAAGTGATTAAATTTGTCAGCGGAATAGTACAGAGAATAGCGGTATTTTAATGTCGTAAAGCTTTTGTTGCGTTTTTTGTCTGTACGATTAAATTGCAAACGATTATACCTACACGTCTACTCCATGTAAATAAAACGGTGGCATGGTCGATATAGGGATCGCGTGCTTAACTGAGGGGCGGGAGTTTGATTTGTCATTCCAAATTTCGAAAGAAATCAGACATCATTCATTTCTTTAAATTTTTAATAAAATAAATTTTCAAGGCAGTTTGTTGGCGGCCCCATTTTGGTGAGGGCCCCGAGGCAATGCCTCATTGCCTTGGAGTTAATCCGGCACTGCATACAGAATGTTCACGGGAACAAAGTAGAAACTTTTTGAGATGATGATTACAAACATGTTTTTATGTTGGAGGGCGTCATTTTCAACAGTTAATTTTTTTTAATGGGCCAATTTTTTTCAAGTTCCACAAAAGGACTTCAGAAAATACTTTTGGGGCATCCACTCCTGAGCTACCTTACGAATAACTAACTATAATTACATGTGAAATTCCATGTTTATAGTATAATAGTTTCGGAGATAAGCTGTACAAACAGACAGATGGATAAACGAGTCATCCTATAAAGGTTTTCGATTTCATTTTTGGGTAAGGAACCTTAAAAACGTATATGTAGTGTTAAGTTTTTAACACTACATACCTATTTAAACAAAGAAGGAGAGGGATACGCATGTTTACAATTGCCCTAATTAGGCGTCACTGGAGCACCGAAGTGTTATAAATTAATAATGCTAAAGGCCAATAGTTTGTATTAAATGACCTATGACCTGACTCCTCATATATTTCTGAAAACATTTTTACCTGTTTCATAGTTAAAAAAAAAACTCCCTTTTCCGGTTTTCCTATACACTTATATATAATACCTACCTATAATAAAATTGTTCTGTTAAATTTTTCGAGACTGTAGGGATAGGTACCTATACCTACTTTTAATAGATACCTAACTAGTTCTGCGTTATACATTTTAGTGGCTTTAATTCACTGACAATGTAACGGCCCGTGGTAATTAACATAATAAGCATTTCGACCCCCTCAAAGACGGTGACATAAGAAGGGCACCCGATTTACGCTCCGCTTCCCCCGCCTACCAACTGCTAACTGCTCCACTCTGCCATATTTGTTTACATTCGTTAGCTGTCATTTAGGTTAGCAGATTTAAATATTTCTTAATTCGCATAACCTTGATTATTTGTCCAGGTTAATGATTTACCACCATTCTTTATACTTCGATTTAATTTATTAAAGGTCCTTGCGGCAGCTGTTCTCCAGGTAAAAAGAGATTTTTCTTTGGAATCATCTGTGAGATACGTGATCTGCGCAGCCGCATCAATTCGCGCCAATGCCCGGTACAGATGGCAGATGTTTTGTAACCAGCAGTAAAGTGTACACGCCAAGGCAAAATCGGGTTCTATTTTAATAATTTTTTGTCACTAAACGGAAGTTCATACAACAACAAAAATTACACCACGTGAAAGCCCGTACTTTACAGAATATGAAAAGCAATAATTAAAAGTTATTACCTCAGCCTCGATGTTGTTTGAGCTTGTGTTTTCCTATCCTCTTCAGCGGTTAACAAAGTTCCTAGTTAGGAAACCATTTTGTTTAATATTCTGGAACATGTAGAATTTTAGTAAACGTTTCAATAAAATAACATAACTTACAACTAAATTTTGTGCAGTGCATCTAATTAGGCTGGCGTCAAACAAAAGGTAAGCCTCGATGGGTTTTTGTTTCCAAGTTATGCGGGGAGAAATTGCATGATGGCGGTTGCTAGGGCAGGGTGGACTGTTATTTTTGTACTCGGATTATTAATTAAAACACATCCCAAAATTAGATTTAATGTTTGCCAGTCAATGAACGTATTTCATGGTAAATTATAAACAGTAATTTATCACTATAGGGATTTTGGTTAACCTTTAAATACCTCTGTAAAAGCTAGGACTAAAATGTGACCCTCCCCTTGCATACCAACGGTTTTTTAAATTATTATCTCCGATTCTTGCCAGCGATGCATTTCAAGTTGAAAGGTTTTCTGCCATTAAAAATCTACATATGAGACGTAGGTACTAGGTAGGTTTATTTTATCCAACGTGCTTCCTCGCGAATGAAATACGATTGTTAATGTTCATACTTAAATCACAATAATCAAAAGGTTTATCTTAAATTTTACTTGATTTTAACAAATTTGGTACTGTCGTGGGCGCAGGAAATAAGTACCTACCAAGATATAAAAATAAAATTTTCATTTTCATGATTTTAAACTTTATATCTACATAAGTTAGGTAAAGGTTAATTTTACCTGTATTTTGGGTAAAAAGTATAGGTACCTACCTATCTACTTTGAGATTTTTAGTGGTAAAAACCACTCATTATTTGGTAGGTCCTAGGTAATTCAACAAATTTTTTTCTACAGATTACTGAAAACAATATTCAATTAAATACTTATTTAATAATGGAACACATATAAATGAATTAATAACAAGGAAATTTTGTCAATCACAATGCCTCGTGCAATTCGCCGCAATGAAAGTCCTAGGGGGTACAAGACTATTTCAACTAGTTCTACTCCTGATATGGGCATTGTGAAGTCCGAATTTACACCTAGTCCTCACTTGTTGGACCATGGATATGGGGCCACACCTATTAATCAGGTTATGTCTTCATCGATACCTGCACAGGCTCCTGCGGTGAAAAGGAAATTGAATTTGGAGTCACAGCATTATGTACCTTCAGTTGTACCAATCACTCATGAATTTAAGGCTCCACAACCTAAGAGACCAAAAAGACAAACGCCAGTAAAAAAGAACACTCGGTATGACACATCCTTAAGTTTACTTACTAAAAAGTTCTCAGATTTGCTTGAAAAGTCACCGAACGGTGTGGTGGATTTAAACAAAGCTTCACAAGAGTTGAAAGTGCAAAAGAGAAGAATATATGACATAACCAACGTTTTGGAAGGTATTGGAATTTTGGAAAAGAAGTCTAAAAACAATATTCAGTGGAAAGGAGGCCATGGTGATAGCAGTAACTACCTGGCCCTTAAGAGACAAATGCAGATGCTAGAAGATCAAGAAAATGCTTTAGACAATATGATTATTTCAGCTGAAAGTGAGTTGAGGAAACTGAATAATGATCGGTTCGGCTACGTTACATACCAAGACTTACGCTCAATAAATAAGTTTCGACATAAGACTGTAATGGCTATCAAAGCACCGCCCAATACCCAGTTGTCTGTACCAACTGATGAATACATTATTCAAATGAAAAGTGAATCGGGAGAAATTGAAGTTTTCTTATGTCCAGAAAGTGTGTCACCTGTTAAACCTAAGTCAATACCACCCATGGACCCACTGCTTAGGGACATTAAGCTCAGTCCCGGACTTTTTGACATTACTACTCCACCAGTGCCTCAGTTAGATAGTCCCACGTTACAACATAAACCCATTTCATCGCAGGTATGTAGTTTTACATTTACTATTTTACTATTTAGATATAAAATAATAATACCTTTCTTTGCATGCATTAATATCTACGAAATATGGATATTTTGGTTGTAGCTGATAAGCAATAATGTAATAATTATAATTATCTAACAAATAATATATACCTACCTAAGTTTTATTGAAGTAAAGATATGTGCTGGGAGATAATTTATTTAAGTATATCTGTTATATATTGTGACAATTTTTTTACAATAATTCATTAGGTACTTAGATTATAATAAAATGTGTATCTAGAGCTGTGAACATTCAGAACCTTGAGGTAAATTCATCAGTTCCGAGCGGTCAGAATGCATCGTGCAGTTGTGTGTTCCTAACACTTTTGCTTGTTATTTGCGTAATTGTTATAAACAGATTACTTTTATAGGCTACTTGTATTATGGATAATTGAATATATTTTTATATTTGCATCCTTACTTTCCCATAAATGGAGTATATTGGAAAAGTATTGGGATCATGAAAATTGATTTTGAGTTTTTGGTGGATTTGCACATTTCTAATACCCGAACAAAAAAATAAATGGTTTTTAAAACTATCTGTCTGTTGTGTGTAGTCTGTGATCATACCTTGTTTACATGCATGTTTGGGACATCCATATCTCGAAGTGGAATCGCAAAATGTGTGGTAACTCAAATGTGAATGAAGTTAATCCCCTAAACCGTTAATAAATAGCTCTAACAATGTTCATCAAATTTGGTACATACACATACATACAGTGTGTCTCACTTAAGAGTGTAACAGCACAATAATTTTTTTTTTGTCCAATTTAAATCAAGCTGTTCTCAAAAGATAGAGGTCACCAAGGTCTAGTTAAGACCACAAAATAACTTTCCATCTCTAAATGCAAGGCATCTACAATGCTAAATTATATGGAAAAAATAAAAAAATCATATTAGGCATTTTTTAATCAAAAAATTTGATTAACAAAACTTATTCGAAATTATTCAAAAACCCTGAATCCGAAGTTTAGTTATGTTCTAAAAAAAAATGAGGCCTTGATGAAAAAAATTTGAGTCCCAAATTTCTCATTTTGATAAGCATGCTCTGGCTCCTTTGTTTCTACTGAGACAATTTGTAAATGTCAGATTAGTTGTCAAGTAAATCTGTTGGAATTATGTCTGATTTTTGTATTCTAGCATATTTTATTTCAATTAAAATGCTGATAACCAGGGTTGGCACGTTTAAAACAAAATGTTTAAAACATCGCATTGTTATTTAGACAAATGTTTAATAGTATATTATTCAACGAGCATATAATGATAGCTATTATTCACGAGGGTGACACGAGCCGCAGGCGAGTGTCGTCCGACTCTGAGAGATCTGGTCTTCAGAACTGTCGGGGAAGAACAAGGTGTCTGCTACAAATATGCTTGCCGTTCCAATCCTTCTCTACTCTTTCGGAGTAGCGAAATGGACTAGAGAAGAGCTGCGTCAACTCCGAGGTCAACTCGATGTAGTAACCCGCAAGAAGATGCATCTCAATAGGAGCTTGCATCCTAAATCATCTGTTTCACGGTTACATCTCCCACGACATCGGGGAGGCCGTGGACTCTTGAGCTTGGAGAGTCTCCATGGCAGGATGGTTCTGGATGGAGCATGTAAGGTCATCAGGAGTTCGGATCCCCTCCTCTGCATGGTCTGAGACCATGAAAATGCAGAGGTAGGAGCTTTTCTCTTTAAGGCAGCACAGAGAGCAGCCGATGAACTTGGTCTCATCTTCGACGTCGAACGGGTAAACCCCGACTCTGTCACCGAGTTGGAACCCGTTCGACTAAAAGCCCACATTAGAGCTGCAGAACACAACATCCTTCTGTAGTTCCATAAGGATAAGCCATTGCACTGAGTCTATCGACGTCGTGTCATGGGTATGGAGGTCCCTGATGTTAGCTGCAGGGCCTGCTGCAGGGCGCCGGACACTGTAATGCACTTACTGTCGGCTTGCCCGACATACCCAGTCTCGGCCTATATTCACAGACAAGACGCAGCATTACGAGTGCTTTACCATCACCTAAGGCACTCGTATGGGATAGACGAAATACCAGTGCTGCCTTACGCTCCGGGGGATATGGAGCCCATTGTGGGGAATGAGAAGCCGGAGCCACAGAGAGGGTGACTGGTTTTTTGGAAAAAAAAAATTATTGGTGTATAAAACAGAAATTGTTTTACACAAGTCAAACATACAAATATTAAACATATTATATAAAAAGTGTAAATATATGTGGGACTAATCATTGGATTAACAACAAATTCGAAGAAATTCTTATAGTTTATGTTCATTTATTGGCTGTATATTCTTTCAAGTACGAAAATTCCCCAATCACCCCTATCTCCCCGCTTCCAAATTTCAGTTTCTATAGTAATATTTTTAAGGTGAATACAGAGGTGGACTTAAAAAATTAACTCACTCTTGGGTGCTTGACTGCATGGATATAATTTTATAACAATATCGAATATTCCAATAAAACATAAATAAACAACAAATTAATACATCCAATATGATTGCATGATCACAATATGAGATTAAGCGAAACACCTCACTGTAGAGGAACAAGATGGGACGGTCCAACATGTACTCTGTGACTGTTCTGCTGTCTCATCAATCAAAGAATCCATTTTGGGAGAAAGTTGGCCTACTCTGGCCGATATAAGGGAGATGCCCCTAGGCAGCATCACCACCTATTTCGCAAGATTGGGTGGGTTGGAGGCCTAGGCGAGGGTCTGCCTACAGGGAGGAAGTATAGTATAAGGGACCCAATGAGGCCGAAGTGCTGTGGTAATAAAATAATAATATTTTTATTTAACAAGTTGCTATACAATTATCTATACAAAAAATGTTACATTAATAATTAGATTACTACTGTAACATATGTAAAAAAATTAATACATACATACATATATGCATATATGCAAACATAGCCAATGTTATACTTAATAACACTAACAATACTTAGAAGGTAGTGACATGTAGGAAGTTTTAATTGATAATTATAAGGGAGGTATTTGTTTACATTGGCAATGATTTTATATATTTAGCACATTTGTTTGTAAAATGTTTAGGAGATCCATTAACGTTTTTTATTTCGTTTGGCAAGCTATTATATTCTTTATGGCCTTTACTGAAAACTGATTTGCTAGCTAACAATGAATGATGTCTTTCTATGTATAGATCATTTGTCCTGCGAGTATTGTAGCTGTGTATATCTCGAATATATGTTATTTTGTCCTATAAGTAAGTGGGTAATATACCGTTTTTTATTTTATAAGTAAACTGCAGGCTTTTTAATAAAACTCTTTGCCTTACTGTCATAAAATGCAATGTTTTTAGCATATTACTTATGGGTGTATATCTATTGCACTACAATATAACTCGCATTACTTTGTTTTGCATCTTTTGTAGAGTTTGTAATTTATTATTATTTAAATATAGTAGCAGGCTTGAACAGTATTGAAAGTGTGGTGCAATTATTGTTTTATAGATTGTTAATCGGGCAAACATTGATATAATTGTGGATGATCTTAATTTTTTTAGCTACCTTTTTTACAATATAATCAACGTTTTGTTTTAAACTTAAGTTTTCATCTAAGACCACTCCTAGATATTTTGTTTGAGTTACTTTTTCGATTGTCTGATTATTTATTGTTATAGAGTTCGTATACATAATTTTGTTTAATTTATGTTTCTTCCCCAAAATCATCAATTTACATTTGTTTATGTTTACCTTAAGGTTGTTATCACAAAGCCACAAATATAGAGATTATTTAATTCATAGTTCATTGTTCTTATAATGCCATCAACATTTTCACTTGCTATATATAAATAACATAGTATCATGTGGAAACAGATATACTTTACAATTTGTTATTGATCACATAATATCTTTTATAAAAATGATAAATATTATTGGTCCTAGAATGGATCCCTGCGGTACTCCATGTTCTGTCTCTTCTTCACTAGGTACACTTACACCAAATTTTGTTCTTTGCCTTCGTTCATTTAAATAGGATGAAAACCATCGATGCACTGTTCCACAAATCTTAATTTCCTTTAATTTTAATAGGATTAGACCTCGATCTATTGTCTCAAAGGCCCTTTTAAAATCTAAAAATGCAGCCACTATAATATTATCAGCATCAATTGCATTTACCCAATCTTCTAATATGCGTTGTAGTGCATTCTCACATGAATGTCCTTCTCTGAATCCTGACTGTACTGGTATTATTATATTATTTTTTTGACAATAGCTCATTAATTGTGCCTTCACGATCAATTCCAATATTTTTTCACATACTGGTAATGAGTTGATGGGCCTGTGTTGTTCGCTTATTACCTTATTAATCACTTTAGGAATTGGCATTACAAGAGAACTCTTCCATTTATTAGGAAAATCCCTTTTGCAAAGAGTTGTTCATTATATCTAAAAATCTTACCGATAACTTCAAATGATGTTTTAATATTTTTTGCTGATATTCCATAACTGCCTATTTTATTAGGTAGTGAAGAAATATTTTTTCTTAGATCACTCATTTCTATTTGTTTAAATTCTTCAAATCTATCCCGTCTTTTGTTTGACGTTTGCATGATTTTCTAAGCACGTCACAAACCTTGTCGACCCTAACTATACCACTTGTCAGTTTTCTTTGTATATGTTTTATTTCTCTTATATCTCCGGTCTACTATAAAATGTTCGCATAAAATCGATAACGGCAAAATTAATGACAAGATGCAACCGAACATAACCTTCCTTTCATACAATCATCGAACAAAGTAGCATTTAATAATACCATATCTCAATAATTTTCTATGATCGTCATGTAGAATTTATACTTTCTTTGGTGTATTAGGCTGTGTATCTTCTTAAATTTTAAAAGTCAAGTTCTTAATTGTTCTGTATACAGGATGGGGCAATAGTGTGATGGGGCGGTAGCTCGAATCCTACGATTGTTAGAAATAAAAAAAAATACAGGTAACTTACAGAATATAATATTAACAAAATAACAACAAATACAAGTAATAAATTATAAAAGTTGTTCGATATGGCCACCATTACGTTGGATGCAGATGAACTCTGCATCCAAAATCTTTTTTTTTTTCCTCGCTTGTTGGCTTTGGATGACCCATCAGCCATTACCCCTTGTTTTATAATAAAAAATAACGATTGCAAACAAAACTAGTATAGTGTTGTCTAAACCCATCCTATTTATACTGTTATTATCAACCTAACCTAAACGAAGCTATTTACATGTATACGTACACACATATCCTCTCTAACGCCAGGATGAACACAGGGACACTCACTTCACGTCAAGGGGTCTATCTTGACGACTTTAATAATATGTAGACATAGGTAATGGACCACGGTAAAATATGGGTTTTGTATCGACACAGGCATGGGTATAATAGGATACAAACAAATCTACAAATATGTATACATACACATATATACATACATATATGCGCACATTATTTATTCCTTATGCTATAAACTTAAATTTATTGATTTAAAGACATTAAATAATGCTGCAAAGGCATCCAGATTTTCAGATGCGAGAATATTATTAATACTAAATGGAGGGTGGAAATTAATTTCTATAAGTTTATCCGTTAAAAAATTCGTTTGATCGTGGTTAAGCAGACACCCAAAGACTATATGGTTTAAATCGGCAACTTGTCCACATGTGCAAAGATTGTCAGTACGAATTTTTATTTTAAATAGATGTGACGCAAATCGGCCATGATTGAATTTGAGTCTTGCAATCGTTGTGTAAAAATGTCTAGATATATGCAAATTATTGTACCAGTGTTTATTGAAAAATCATCTTAAATTCCGAAAAATACTCAAGATGATATGATTATTGACAACGTTTAGACTATTTATTTAATTTTTAATCCTTCTTTTATAGCAGGAATACTGTGATTATTATTTTTATTAACTGGTCCTTTAAAAATTCTGTAAAAGAATATTTTCAACTTCTGAGAGAATTTCTTCTAGATAGGTAGCATGACTTAAAATAAAATTATAGAATATTGGTCCCACTAGTTTATTGCGGAAAATGCCACATCAAAGGCTGACAGATTTTTACCAGATTTTTTTATTTGTTGAGCCCATCTGTTGTGTTGTTTTTTCTTTCCCGGGAGCGTCGATTTTTTTCTATTAAAAACAACCGCTGTGGAAAATGATAATTCATCTGTCCATAATATTTTATTGAAATAATTAGGATATTAATTTTCAAATCATCTGGCGGCAAAAATCCCTCCGTTTCCTTTTCTGAACTTCCGTTAAATGCTGAACTGGTAATATTTTGTACGGTCTGTAGTTCTTTTTTAGCGTTCGTTGAACTGTTCTCCAACAGAATAGCGGCATTGTTCAGACAGCTTTCTGAATTTTCTCAAAATAATAATATTTCAACAATAGTATGTTAATGTTATTAAATTCGTTTACCTTCAAAATGTAACAAGATATTCAACTGTTCTTCTTCACTTGCTCTAACAGAACCAAGTTTTCTGCTGAAACTGGAGGTATTGTTTAGCGTAAGGTAAATAATACCTTACCCTTGGTTGAAACGTGCTTATTGATGGCGTTAGATGATTTGAATACAAAACTCTGTATTCTGTTTGTGCTGCATATTTATTTTTATTATTTTTTACATGAATATTTGCACTTTTTCTGCGCCACTGTATCCCACTTTGATTTGGATAGTAAATGTCATATGATAACAGAATACTTGTCGCCTTCATAGACTACTTTAATAAATATAACTTCCGGTCGTATAATAAATAGCTTAAATACGATTTTCAATATTCAATAACTCAAAAACTGTTAAAGATAGGACTGCTTATGTCATATTTTTGAAATAAGAAAAAAAGAGATTAAAAAATTCAACAATATACAAGGGGTTTCTTTTAAAAAATATTATTGCTTCTTGTACCCCTCAATTTCTGCACGCCACTGTGCTTCCATTAACGGGGTTCAGTTACAGCCCTGCAACTTTTATTCGGAACTTTTTTTTCTATCCAATAATGACGATACTAAAGGGTGGCCTAAAATACCTTCAAATCACTTTTGGCCACCCTGTATATTTTTAGGAAGTGAAAATGTTTCAAAAACATCACACAGATATCTCGTAACTGGTATTTGCAAGTTTTTTTTTGTAAAATCCATGATGGTGACTAGTGATTTTTTAAAAATGCATCTGCAGATGGGATTATTTAAAAAAAAAAATCACTACATCCAATTGGTCGGAAGGGAGTCAATAATAATATAGGCGTTAAAGGCCCTTAGAAAGAGACTTCTAAAAATTACTGATATTTATGGCATATTCCATTTTTAAAAAGGCACTTGGTCATGTACATTAATTTTTGATTCACCCTGTATATTCCAAAATAATTTCCAATTATACACTTTTTTTTATATAGTTTACCTGTATATATATTTTTTAATTTACACACTATTGGTCCACCCTGCTGTATAATTACAAATAAATATTGAAGTAGGTACAGTGTTTACAAAAGAATTCTATCGTTTTTTAAACGATTTTGCTCTAATAGTAGAAGCAACAGTTAAATCAAATCAGATAGAACTAACAATAAGTACTTTTTGTCAGCAAAGGAAAAATAACTTTTCAAACAATAGTTAACATAGGCTGTTGACATATATCAGAGATCAGTTGAAGTGCTACCTTAATTTACCAGATGCCAGTTGGTGATGTATTTAATGTTTTGGGCAGTAGCAATCCACCTATTCATATTTATATATGGTAAAACCTTTAAATAATAAATAATGTAGTGTTGTTCATTCCATGTTAATTAATTTTGAATAAATGATGCCCACTAGTCTTATATGATATGGTCAATTAAAATTTAATTAAGAACCATAGCAAATTGCTCCGGTCTGTCTTTTGCAAAATGAAATATATATTTAAAGGTTAGAAAATTATTCTATAAAAATATAAAATATATCCGTCAAATGGACTACACGTTTCAATGTCAGTGTGTGCAGATCATTTTATAATAATAGTAATTTAATTTCGAATAATTTATGTCCCATTCTAACAATTTCAAATGCGAATTCAACAAGTAGTTGTTGGTCATAGATTCTTCGATAGTAAAAACATTTTTATCAATTATGGTATGCAGTGAGCAAGATTATATAATTTTTGTCTTTTGGTTTTTAACAATTCTTAATTTTGAAACATAAGAAATAATTATATTAGTAAAGTTACTTAGCGTGATTAGAATGTATGTAAAGAATAAGTTTTTCATGTTAAATATTAAATTTTGAATGTATGTAGTTTATCTTCTAAATATCCAAATAACATTGTTCAACAGAAAAGTTATATCTGATACCAATTAATTAATTTTTGCGTATGTTGCTGATAAATCCATCAATACAACTACTCTGTAATAAATACTAAGAAGAATTGATTTACACAACTGAATTCAAAGCATTTTAAAAGAAAACGAAAATGCTCGCGAAAATGAGAATGTAGTTAAACGTCAGGTTTATCGATTTATCTTAGAAATCGTGTTAAAATTATTAAAGTTAGATCGCTATCTTAAAGAATAATGGTCATGGTAAAGTATATACGATTGGAATTGAAACTGGTCAGTTTTAAAGCACAGGACCGTGCGTACTGAACTTGATATTTTGTCCTATATATTTGACAATGGTATTGAGATTCGAACGGTAGTTGAAACTGTGCAGGCGAGTCCGAGACTGGCAATGTAATCAGCCTGAATGAACCATCTACGACTGCACTGGTTTAAAGGTAATAAAACGGACAGGCCTCCTAGCACAAAAAAACTCGTAAATCGTTTCTTTATCATGGAACGTGGAAGTCTAATATTCTGCTGTCTATGTGCCAGTGCAGCGCATAAATACCTATTATAATATCAAGCGTAGGAGTTTAGTTAGTTACTGTTCATATTTATAAATATTTACTATTGTATAAAAGGTAAAATATTTTAATTATTTACTAATTTACCATGGCTTTCTTGAGACCATTTGAAACAGAGGATAATATAATAACGCCCGAAAATCTTATCATTTTGTTATGACAAGCATTTCTATTTACCTCCGCCCATGTACAATAAAGAGATGCCCACTGTTTTTGCCGGCTTTTAGTTTTTATACGGTTCCAATCGTATATACTTTACCATAAAATACCTACTATTAGCTTGATTTCTTGTTCTTCTTATGGGGTTCGACATATACAGGGTGTCCCAATAGGGCGTCAAAGTCCAATATCTGCCTTATTAGTAGAGTTTGGAGAATTATTTTTTTATGGAAGTGGTATACTTGGTGTCAAAAGGCGCACATTTTAAAAATATTTTGAAATATACAGGGTGACTCATTTTTTTTTAAATGGAACACCCTATACCGGGTGTAACGTGTACCCACCTTTTCTCCTTAGTTTTGAAGACGATTGGAATTTAGGATATACTAACATACATAAGAAGCGGCACTTTTTGACATACAATTGATTTTTTTCCACTTCCGGTCTCGCCGGAAGTGACACTAACTTTCGATTTTTAAATGGAACACCCTGTATATTATTGCATTTTTGAATTTGCATAATTTTTCAATTTTTTTTTTATAATATAATTTTTGGTTTTCCATTTAAGTGTGCCATCACGGTTCCGATTTATTCTAAATGACCCGTGTAATGCTACAAAAATCGAAATCCCGTTAAAAACACTAAATTACGTGATTTATGAACAAACAAAATTCACCAAAATTGTTTTTGGAGCAAAATTCAATTTTTTCAAATGGAACCATATGGGTACCTACCGTGGTACCATTTATTAGTACTATTAATAAAGAATTGTATTATCTATTATACTTTTTAAATATTTAAAATTTTATCATGTTAATAATGTAATATTTATGCCAAAGTAATTTTTTTTTCTTAAAAAAAAAAGAAGTAACCTGCTCTATTTAGTTTCTCTCTCTGTCTGTTTTCTCTACTTTCTCTACCCTTGTACAATACTGACATTATTCAATACTTGTAAAAGTCAAATGAAAATAAAGTATTATTATTATTATAATTTATTCATATGTCGTATTAAAATGTGCGATAAATATATACAAACAAAATTACAGTTAAAGGAAAATAAGAAAATACAATTTTGTTCTCATTAAATGTTAAGAAGCAAAACTAAGGTGGCTTTGAAAACAATGAAATATTTAGCTTGTCAAATATTTGTTGGTTTAACGGTGTTTTTATTGTGTCTTTAAAAATTGTTTAAAGTTCTTGTTAATTGTGTTCAAAATGCCGCAAATTTATACAAGAGATGAAAAATGGGACATATCTATGGGGAATGTAAAAGAAATGCAGTTGTGACTACCGCCAAACGATATCCTGATGTCCAGCGAATAATTATTTTAAATGTGTGAGAGCCCAACAATGATCCCAAAGAAAACTTCATTATTGACTAAGGAACGGAAATTAATGTTTGGCTCAAATAGAACTTGATAAGACTGTTTCTTTAAGGCAAGTTGGGTTTGAATTGTGGACATCAGTCACCAAACAGGAAGCCGAATTTTGCACAAATACCACTATAAACCTTTTAAATACCAATTGCACCAGCATTTGTACGAAAATGATTACAAACGTAGGATGGAATATTGCAATTTTGCATAATTTTGTATAATAACGTGCAGCCAAACAATAATTTTTTGGGACTGATATTATTTTCGGACGAGTCTGGGTTTACTAACTTGGAATTATTTAACCGACAAAATAGTGGTCACAAGAAAATCAAAATTTATTACGGGAGGGTAACTTTCAAGTGCGGTTCGGTTTCAATGTTTGGCTTGGAATAATCGGTAGTAGAATCATTGGTCCAATAATATTTGAAAGACCTCTGACTGATGCCAGATACTTGAGATCCCTGGAAAATGAGGTTGAGGACATTTTAGATGAGTTACCTTTAGATCTAGGACAGGGAATGTATTTCTAACAAGATGGCGTTCCTCCTCCTCCTCCCCATAATTCAAGGATAGTAATTGATTACCTTCAACGGAGATTTGGAGAAAACGTAATTTCGACGAATGTCCTGTGAGGTGGCCTCCAAGGCCACCTGATTTAACGCCCCTTGATTTCTTTGTTTGGGGGTCATTTAAAAAATATTGTCTATGCAACCGCCGTTACAACCCGTGAAGACCTGGAGTTACGAGTAAGATGAGCAATTAATAGCATAACGGCCCCGCAATTGGCGAACGTTCTTCGAGAAAGGGCTATGCTAGTTCAGAAGTGCATTGACGTTAATGGACAGCATTTTGAACAACTGTTGTAATGTTTTGTGTTAATTTTTTGTATTCCAAAACCACCTTATGTGTAACAAGGTAATTAGAATAAAATTGTATTTTTTTATTTTTTTTAGCTGTAATTTTATTTGTATTTATTTATTTACAAGTTTTTATTTTAAATGTTCACATGATCGAAATGTTTCCAGATATTTTTCATTCCAAACGGATATCTATAATATTGGACAAGTAATCCAGTAAAAAAAAATTTAAAAATGTCAAATAGATTTTTCGAAAATTAACTTTTAGGACATTAAGATCTACTTTTTTGAGAAAAACAAAAAAATTGAAATATCTCAAAAACTATTGAGTTTTGCATAATGTATGTTAGGGCTAGATTTACTCCTTAGCTCATGCCCCATCACATCTCCAAAGGAATGTATCGAATTACCAGTATATTGCCCAGATATCATTGGAATTAATTAACATTTTGCCCAAATTTTTAGAATATAGTTTTACTAAATAAAATTCGTCGTTTTGTTGTTATCTTATTGCCATTAGTAATTCTAGAATTTTAAATTCGTCAATGGTACATTTTGTTAAAAACTCAAGAGACATAAATATCCCAAAATGGGCCAGGAAAATTGTAAAATAAGGAAGTTATTAGGATGTCACCAAACACATTCTAAGTAAGGTCATTAAGATTAGTAAATTTAAGAGTGACATTTTGTTATTTTTAAATCCTTAATGGTTCTGCTCAGAACATAAATAAGCATAAAATGTCTGCTATATTTGGAACCAGAATGGGTGATTACCTCGCTTGCTGTATATAATTACAAGAAAATTAATACTGAGAAATTTGTATATTTCAAATAAAAGAAATAGTGAATAACTTTTAATCTCTACAAGAAAACTAGTCAAATTTTAATGAAGCCAAGTGTTTGGTGTAAATTTTTCTTGTTATATTTTAAAAAGTGTATGTATTTGTCATATGTAAATTATTAGTTTATAATCGTGATTTATTATACATGGTTTTTCCTAAGATTTAATGAAATTGGATACATACAAATGATTGTGAAATGGTTGTCATCTTTTAATATGGAATCATGAGAAATGAATTGCATGAAATTAGATGCAAATATTTTAAAACTACAGAAAACTCATTATATGATATTAAAGTAGAAATAATCCTTGAATGGTCATGGTCTAGTGCTCAAGATTATCTGAAAAAAGGTAACAACGAAATGCTGATATTTGTAAAGTTTAAAGGAAGCAGGAATTTTTATTTATGAAGCTTAAAACAGGTTCTAAATATAGACACAAAACAGATTTTTAAATGAAATGGGGCTGACTATTTTTATTGCATTATATTTAAATTCCTATTAAAATTCTAATAGAAGAGTAATAAGTTCCACATAGCCTGCATGTGTTTTGGGGTTATTACTTATTTTTTTAATTAAACACTAGTAAACTGTTTGAAACATTTAATATAGTATGATAATGGTAGATAGTAAATAGAAAATAATTTGACAGGTTTTAGTAAATTTGTTGCCTGGCAATAATATCCATAAGAACTAGTGAGGCTTGAATAGGAACAAATTTCAAAAACCTGTTGAATTATTTTCAATTTATTCTCACATTATTACCGAAAGTTTATTTTAATATTACTAATTACATGGCTAGTTGTACATCTTTTATAGTTTATTTTTGTTAAAAAGTATATAAAGTCTAATGCCAAATTAACATTTTTTTGTCTGGTAAGACATAACCATATTTTGTATTAACAATTTTTGTACTCAGAGTTACAGGAATATACTCACCTACTCTAGTAGTCAATAATTGTGTTGTAGACTTTAGTCAATCTGACATTCACATTTAATATATATTTTTTTTAATTTGTAGTATACCGGGTGTAACAGGCTCATGGTATACCCCCCTTTTCTCCTTTAGTTTTGAAGACGATTGATTGAAATTTAGGATATACCACATACTTAATAAGCGGCACTTTTTGACATACAATTGATATTTTTTTCACTTCAGGTTTCGTTGGAAGTTACACTAACTTTCGATTTTTAAATGGAACACCCTGTATATTATTGCATTTTTGAATTCTGCATAATTTTCTGAATCCAGCGATGCCAAATAAGTGACATTTCAAACATCAATTTTTTTATAATATAATTTTTAGTTTTCAATTTAAGTGTGCCATGACGGTTCCGATTTATTCTAAATAACCCATGTAATGCTACAAAAATCGAAATACCGTTAAAAACACTTCATTACGTGATTTATGAGCAAATAAAAGTCACCAAAATTGTTTTTGGACCAAAACTCAATTTTTGCAAATGGAACCATATCGGTACCACGGTACCAATTATTAGTACTATTAATAAGGAATTTATTCATATGCCGTATTAAAATGTGCGATAAGTACAAACAAAATACAGCTAAAAGAAAATAAGAAAATACAATTTTATTCTAATTACCTTGTTACACATAAGGTGGTTTTGGAATACAAAAAATTGATACAAAATATTACAACAGTTAACGTCAATGCACTTCTGTACTCAACATAGCTGTTTCTCGAAGAACGTTCGCCAATTGCTGGTCCGTTATGCTATTAATTGCTCGTCTTGCTCATAGCTCCAGGGCTTCACGGGTTGTAACGGCGGTTGCATAGACAATATTTTTTAAATGACGTCAAACAAAGAAATCAGCGTTAAATCAGGTGACCTTGGAGGCCACCTCACAGGACCATTCGTCGAAATTACGTTTTCCCCGAATCTCCGATGAAGGTAATCAATTACTATCCTTGAATTATGGGAAGGAGCGCCATCTTGTTGGAAATACATTCCCTGTCCTAAATCTAAAGGTAACTCATCTAAAATGTCCTCAATCTCATTTTCCAGGAATCTCAAGTATCTGGTACCAGCCAGAGGTCTTCAAATATTATTGGACCAATGATTCTACTACCAATTATTCTAAGCCAAACATTGAAACTGAACCACACTTGAAAGTTACCCTCTCGTAATAAATTTTGATTTTCTTGTGACCAGTACTTTGTATTTTGTCGGTTAAATAATCCCAAATTTGTAAACCTAGACTCGTCCGAAAATAAAATCAGTCTCAAAATATCATTGTTTGGCTGCACGTTATTATACAAAATCCAATTGCAATATTCCATCCTACGTTCGTAATCACTTTCGTACAAATTCTGATGCAATTGGTATTTAAAAGATGTGTAGTGGTATTTGTGCAAAATTCGGCTTACTGTTTGGTGACTGATGTGCAATTCAAACCAAACTTTCCTTAAAGAAACAGTCTTATCAACTTCTATTCAAGTCAAAACATTAATATCCGTTCCTGCGTCAATAATTCCTTCGTCAATAATGAAGTTTTCTTCGGGATCATTATTGGGATCCCTTTGGAATTCGTTTTCAACACGTTTAAAATAATTTTTCGTTGGACATTATCTATCAGGATATCGTTGGGTATAAAGGTCAGTAGCCGCAACTGCATTTCTTTTACATTCCCCATAAATAATTAACATGTCCATTATTCCATCTTTTGTATAAATTTGTGGCATTTTGAACAAAATTAACAAGAATTTTAAACAGTTTTTAAAGAAACAATAAAAACGCCGTTAAACCAACAAATGTTTGACAAGCTAAATATTTCATTGTTTTTAAAGCCAGACCTTAGTTACTTCTTAACATTTAATTAGAACAAAATTGTATTTTCTTATTTTTTTTAGCTGTAATTTTGTTTGTATTTATCGCATATTTTAATACGACATGAAATACATTATTAATCGTACTAATAAATGTTATCACGGCACCGATATGGTTCCAATTGAAAAAATTGAGTTTTGCCCCAAAAACAATTTTGGTGAATTTTATTTGCTCATAAATCACGTAATTTAGTGTTTTTAACGGGCTTTCGACTTTTGTAGCATTACACGGGTCATTTAGAATAAATCGGAACCATCATGGCACACTTAAATGAAAAACTAAAAATTATATTATAAAAAAATTGATGTTTGACGTGTCACTTATTCTTATTATGCAGAATTCAAAAATGCAATAATATACAGGGTGTTCCACTTAAACATCGAAAGTTAGTGTAACTTCCAGCGAAACCTGAGGTGAAAAAAAAAAAATCAATTGTATGTCAAAAAATGCCTCTTATTATGTATGTAGTATATCCTAAATTTCAATCAATCATCTTCAAAACTAAAGGAGAAAAGGGGGTTATACCATGATCCTGTTATATCCGGTATAACTGTAAGGGAGTCGGCTTGGTGGTGTGATGGACTGGCCTGGGTTAAAAACCGGGTCACAGCAAGTTGTTGAGATATAGTGGATGAGCGGATTTGCTCGCGTCACCATCTTTTGAAAGAGATGTAAAATGGTGGGTTCCGTGTATCTACAATGTGAGCACGTTAAAGATCCCTACCCCATGACAAACTGAGGGGGTTCGGAAAAATTTCCAGGTTAGGGGTCCCAGTGCCTACACAGACACTGATGAGCTTATCCCCTGGCGTCGGCTATTGGCCTTGGTAGCGGAAATAGTCCGACGTTAAATAAATGAATAATAATAAAAAAAAATTATAAGGGAAAGGCTAATGAATTTCTCCTCTCTTTTTAGTCGAGCTCAAAACAAAGCCACATAAAAGTGTAGGTTTCATTTCGCTTGTTGCATAAGAGCAAGCATTGTTTTGACTGGTTTATTGTTATTTTTCAATAATGCGTAATCTATAAATTCTTTTTCTAAGTTACGGTGGTCTCTTGGTATTCAGCTAATCCGATAAATATAATATATCTATCTGTTATCCACTACATTGCATGCAGTCCATCATGTGTAGACATCACATTTACCAACAGCCGTTACTTTTTCCTCTTCATTTCCTTTATATCTAATCTTCTATTATACTAATATTTCTTTTCCGATTTTTTCTTCTATTTCTTCCATTAGTTTCCTCCGTGCCTTCTTCCTCAGTCTCAGCCTTCTTTTTCTCTATACTTCTTCCCTCTTCTGCTTCTTTCCTCCTGCCTCTATTCCTTCTACCTCCCTCTATTTTATTTTCCTCCTTTTTCTTCTTCAATTACTTTGTGCCCATCAAAGGTTACAATTATCAATGCTATTTATATTATTTTGTCTATGGCTCTTTGGAAAAGTGTTGTACTAGACCTGAACCACTGTAAAGATTTTCTCTTTTACTTATCTTTCCTTCACTCTCCTCCTTTGTTTTCTTCAGTATTTGCCTTCTTTTGTCCATAAGTACTTTTTCCTTTTTTTCCTCTGCCTCTTTCTGTCCCATCCAATATTCCTCCTTTCACTATTTTTTTTCAATTTTCCTCTTTCCCCTTCCATACACTTTTCCCTCCTTTGTGTAGTACCTTGTCCTTGTTAAACTTTACGATTATCAACGCTATTTATATTTTGTCTATGGCTCTTAGGGAAGTGTTGTACTAGATTTGAAGCTCTGTCAATAATTAATTCTTGAATTGAGGCATTCTACTACTTTAGATTTTACTAAGTGAACACTCGCAGTTTTGATTAATTTTTTAAACTACCATGATTTTCAAAAGTTAATGTATTATAAATCGTTTCTGAGCAATGTCTGTTAGTAGGGATGGGACGGATCGCGTTTCGACTGGAATGTCTGATCCCAGAATTCCATTATGCAGCAAGATAGGCCCCATTGTTCGGCCTTCTGAGAGTCTCATTTTTAAATCGAGAATAACTGTGTTGGGACAGTCAAGTAAGCAGCCATCAAGTTTTTGCTCCTGTTAAGTCGTATGAGTTGAACTCTGTTTATTATTAAGGTAAGAGGATGTGCTTATTTTTATAGACAATTTTTTAATTTATATATTGTGTTTAGGGGATGGAATCTTAGAAGACTACTGCTCCTGAATATGGATGAAGGATGATAATATATGTTAATTATGATGATATAATAGAAATACTAACATTTGGTTTACTTGAAACCACTAATTTCTTATAACTTGTACATTAGCTGCAGTTTCAGCACTCAATGTACATTTATAGGAGTGTGTAAGACCATTCAGTGTTAGAATCATTTGAAAATAGGATGTTGTATTCCGAAAGCACTGTAACCTGTAACAAGAATACTGTTAGTGTTTTTGTTATATAATGATAAATATTTACAAATATATATACAAAATTAGAATGTGTATTTTCATTTTTAGTATTATGAAATAAAATATATTTTTTAATATTTTTGTTTTATTTTTACTGAAAATTCTTGAATTCATGATATTTCAGCAAGAATGTAAATAATACAGTGGTACTAGCACCCAAATTCTGTTCCATCCCTCTGTTATAGTAGCACAGTAGTTAACGGCAAAACAAATTAGAAACCCTAGCTGAAAATATTTTGAACGAATACCAAGCTGGCTTCAGACCAGGTAGATCTACGATAGATCAAATCTTCACAGTGAGACAAATCAATGAAAAATTCTGGGAGTACGATGTCAATCTCTACCAACTCTACATCGATTTCAAACAAGCTTATGATAGTATAAGAAGAGAGAAGCTATACTCACTATTACTAGACTTTAATATACCACCGAAACTCGTAAGGCTAATAAGATTGACTATGAGTAACACCCATTGACAGGTAAAGGTGGATGGTGAAACAGGTGAAGCCTTTAGGATATCACAGGGACTGAAACAGGGAGATGGGCTGGCCCCAACACTCTTCAATCTGGCACTGGAAAGCATCATAAGAAAAACTAGCATAAATGTAACCTCAACAATAATAAACAGATCCAATCAACATATCGGATATGCAGATGATCTGAATATAATGGCAAGGACAATACTGTCTGTAAAGGAACCCTTCACAGAAATAGAAAATCCAGCAAAGGAAATAGGTCTAGTCATAAATGAACAAAGAACCAAATTACTACTGCAATGCAGACAATAGGGCAATCGACTAGGCCAAAACATCACTTTTGGCAATTACAATTTTTAAATAGTGAAAGACTTCAGCTATCTCGGCACAAACATGTCACATAACAATGACGAAACTAAAGAAATTAGAAAAAGGATTAACGCAGCAAATAGAACCTACCACTCAATAACTACCCATCCTAAAATCGAGGGACGTACACAGGAAGACCAAAATTAGGGTCCACAAAACAATAATCCGTACAGTTTTGACATACGGAGCTGAAACGTGGACGCTCTTATCTAAAAATTTGAAGTTCCATTTTGAACGGAAAATTTTAAGAAGGATTCTGGGCCCAGTGTATGATGGGGATCACTGGAGGGCACGTATGAATCACGAAATATACCAGCTATACGAAGAACCCAGAGTCTCAATGCATATAAAACTGATGCGACTGAGATAGGCAGGACATGCCCAGAGAATGCCGGACGACAGGATTCCAAAAAAAGTGCTCACGGTAAAACCTGAAGGAAAGAGACCGGTAGGAAAACCGAAGCTGCGCTGGGAAGATGGGGTACAGAAGGACGCTGAAGAAATATTGGGTATAAGAAATTGGAGACATGCAGTGGTGGATCGGGACGGTTGGAGAAAGAGGATTGAGGAGGCCAAGGCTCGATATGCTCTGTAGCGCCATCGTAGTAGTAGCAGTAGTTAACGGCAAAACAATGTCACTTTATCGTTTTTTTTATCCGACTGCAGGGTATTGTTTTCAAATTTGTATGTATGTTTGTAGCGGTACACAAAAGATTCAACTAGCATCCATAATCAAGGTATCATTATATTTATCCTCATGCCGTGAGTAACACTAGGTACAATTGTGGACAGTAAATATGAGGCAGCTCTTGAATCCGATTTTTGTGATATTTTAGTGTTGTAATAGGGTCTGCGCTTTCGCAGCATGTAGCGTTGACGCCAGGTTGACGTAAATAAAAGCCCACTTTAAATTGTACAAATTTTGGTGCTTCATATTCACTGACCACAACGGTACATAGAGTTTCGAAAAATTCCAAATGATTGAGGGCACTGTCGTCAACTTTCAATAAATCAAAATCTTTCAAACCTTATCGTGTGAGGAATCGAATTAAAGGTGTTAAAATTTCAAAAATATATGTATGATGCTAGCTTTTAAATTGATTTTTCTCACAAAATAGTTTTCTTTAAATTTTATACTTGAGAACTTATAAACTTTAAATAACGTACATGGTGCCAAGTGTTTAGAAGAACTAAGCAGTCTGCTAGATCTACCCTCATTCTCTTAGAAAACGTAAAAACTTGCATAAAAGGGAATTAATTGAACCAAGCAAGACTACCTTGATATACAAAAATATGTAAAAATTAATACTGATTATCAGCAGTCAAAAGTCTCTAATTCTAATATTCTCGAAATCTAGACCTCCAGTTTCTGGCAATTAGCGTTTATTTCAATTGTACATTAATGTAGTCTTGTTTAGATCATTTTAGTTCACTTTTCATACAATTAGGTCTTGATTTTTAAAAGTTAATTTTTTTCAGTAATGTCGCGTTATATGGATTGGGTATGTCCTATTTTCTTCTAAACTATATATCAGCTAAACTTTTCCTACTTTTAAAATACAAGTTGTCAGTGTAAAAATTTTAAAATCCAAAATATAGGCCATGGAACTTATCTACGTTTATACAATAGTAATATTCTATTTTTTATTCACTTGTACTTATAGATACAAAAATTTTCAAATTAGTACAAAACTGATTAGCTTTTAAATAAACTTAAATACAGGTGAAATAACTACAACAAATGCTAATTATTTTTGACTTATTTAGGGACAGTAACATAAGTATTACACCTGCTGTCTCAAAGATGCAATATGATTTGCCAAAATCTATGATGACATATCATCCTCTACCTCATTTGGACCGCATTAATCTGAACTCTATAAACTAGCCAGACCCAGTGCTACTAATCCTAGCATCGAGAGCCTGACACTACATCGTACATCTCACTACACACCTGCGGACACCTCTTGCCTCTACATCAAGGATGTGAATATAGAATTCATTTGTGTCTGACACTGTTGGTTTATTCTTTCTAGATCCACGCTGTTAAGTATCACTTTAATCTTTTAATGAAGGACTCGAGTCTTTTGAGATTACTGATAAAGAAATTGGTATAAAGTTATTGCTACAATTTTTTGCACTTTTTCTGTGAATAGGTACTATCTTTGCTACTTTTAGGCTTTCTGAAATTGTTTCAGACTCAAGTGGCCAATTAATAAGATAGATTATTGGTTTTAATAGGTATTTGCTAAATTCCTTTATGATACTGCTTCACATATTATCGGATCTTGAGATGATTTATTTTTTAACTTGTTAAAAATTTTCTGTTCTGAAAAGGGAAGTACTGCTATACAATACGGATTATTATCCAAGGAATCATAATTATTGTTAATTCGTGTAATATTTTGAATAATAGACTAGTGGATCAATGAAAAAATGATTGAAAATATTGGCTATAGTCCATGGTGACTGTTACCTCATTATTATAATTATTTCTGAATGAATTATGACAATTTTTGTTTTGTAGTTAGTTGATTGACCAAGAAAGTTTATTTTTATTAGATGGATATTGAATGTTATTAAAGTGGCGTTTTTTACTATTTCCTACCAAATTTTTGCGCACAGATTTTTTTTTATGTAGAGGTTGGAAATTCGGATAATGTTTCTGAATTAGCATAAGTCCCTTATTAGTTGGGTATTTGATCATTTTCCTCTAGGTGAAATCCCAGTTTTTTCTTTGGACCTTCAGGAAAATTTTGTCATAGGAAATGAAATGGTATAAGCGCCAACAAGGTACTCATTAATTAACTCTTCAAATTTATCATTGATGTTATCAGTTTCATATTCTTTTTCCCATATTTCTTTTTCAAGATGGTTTCTTGTTACAAAAATATGCTGTCCGAATTTTGTCCAGTCTGAGTTACAGAGAAACTTGTCATGATGCCTTCAAACAGTTACAAATTCTAACAGTTGCTAGCCTTATATTATGTTTATATGTCCATAAAAATAAATCTATAGTTGTAAGAAATCAAGCCAGACATTTACATGAAACAAGATCCAGAGATCTTTTACTCCCCGATTCTCATAGAACAAGTATGTTCCAGAAAAGCTTTCTGTACCAGGGCTGTAAATTATACAACTCTCTCGATGAAGACATTAAAGCCTCTGGCAGTATACACATTTTCAAACACAAACTGAAAAGATTATTACTCGAGAAAAACTGTTATACTATTGATGAGTTTTTTAGTTAATTTGCAAAAAACAAGATAGGATAAGGAATATCTGTTTATATGTTTTATCCATTTATGTTATTTTTTTTAACCTGAGTTGTGTACAAAATAGTTTGCATGTGCAAATACATTTGCAATATTTGATCAATTTTTTCTCTTTTTGACACTTTCTTCGTTGATCTTTTGTACATTTTTTTTGTATATCTTTTCAATGGAGAAATAAATATTATTATTATTTTAAAAAGTATTTTTAAGTTTTTTTGCAAAATATTCTACAAAAGACTTGTAATGTTCTTTAGTTGAATCAAGTTGAAGGCTGACAGAGGATTATCGATTACACATGGTCTAGCATTTATATTTACAGATATTATCAATTTTGGCATTACTGTGAGTTGTAATTAATGGATTATCATGTATCCACATAGGCCATACTCAATAATGATCCCGCCTCTTTGAGAGGAGGAAATGTTAAAATCTATACTAAAGTCTCCAGAAACCCATATACTTTGTTAAGCAACTATTGAAAATACTGTAAAAATACCTGGAAATTACCAGCTGGTGGTAATTTCCAAGTTTACCAAGTTAAGAGAAATATTGTTAATTTTCCACTTTAATTCAAAATTCTTTTCTATATCTAGTTTACTGAAGTTAATTAGGCCTTCCTATGACTATATTGACATACCATCTACTTCACCTTAACAAAACCATAACTGTAATAGAAATGTATAAAAGATTGCTTAGTTCAATAATGTCAACTTCTAAGTTTAACACCGATCTTAACTTTGCTTTTGCGTTCAAAAAGGGAAGCGAAGAACCCTATTGAATTTTATCTGAATCGAATAATTAGAAATAGAAGTTTTCTTTACAAGATTAGTGGACATTCACCATTTTTTAAAAAGTTTTGTCATGGGATCTGTGAAAACCACGCGAGTGTCTATTTTACGAGGGTCACACCAAATATCTCGGTTAATATCTATTGAAGAATAAAGTTTTAGAAACAGCTATCCCATTTTTTGTGAGCTATATTTCAATTATTTTCTTAATTTGAGGAGATACAAAAAAAGTTAAAGGCACGAAAGTTGACGGCAACGACAATAAGAATAATAAGGTGTATCGAAAAAATTCGAAAAATGCAGTTGGCTTTGACATCCACTCTTGTGCAAAAATGACAAGAACAAATCTCAAAGTAGGCCATGACAGCATTAATTTCGTATATTTTTCTCTTTTCAGCGGTATAAAACATGTCAGATAAATTTTAACTGAGTGTCAATATTTTAATATTTTACGAAAACCACAATTCATATCATTGAATCGTAAAAATCAGCTTTGCCATGATTAGTGAAAAACAGTGTATATAGTTATTAACACATTTGACAGATTGTCAAGTGTTGTATATTGCATTGTCGAGTTCTAAGACAAGTTTCATATCAGTAATTATGGTGTACACCAATAATAACAAATTCGATAAGATTAGCATTTATTGTCAATGCAATTTTGATGCTGAGATGGCAGTCACGGTTTACGGAGATAGATTTCCAGATGCTCCGCAGCCAAATCGAACTGTGTGTAGGGAGTTAGTTCAAAATCTAAAAACACACAGTTTCATTTTCAAAAAAAGTAGTAAGGTGAGGGCATGTTGTGAATAATGTAAGAAAAGTGAATAGAGTATTGAATTATGTTAACCAAAATGAAGAAACCTCTTTTGAGGCAAATTCAGAGAAACTGTCGCATAAAAAAAGACAGTGCAAGAAAATGGATTTTGATGCTACAAAATGAAGATAAGCCAAGGAGAGTAAGATTGTGTAGATGGTTGTTAAATAAAAAAAAGGAACGACTCGCTGATATGTACCAAAATTCTCTGGTCGGACGAATTAAATTTTTCTAATAATGGATTTTTCAATAGAAATATGCATTATAAGTGGACACGAGAAAATACAGATTAGTGCAGAGAGACTGCTTTCCAAGAAAGGTTTTCTACGAATGTCTTTTAGGAACTAAAGTAATTGGACCTTATTTTTATGATGGCAAATTAACCGCTCTTAGATAACTAAATTTCCTGCAAAACGAATTTTAAGATTTTCTTTACGAATTAACAGTGGCAGAAAGATTAAATTATTCATATTTTCAACAAGATGGGGTCTGCCTCACACTGCTGTAATACTTACAAATTATTTAACCAGTTAAGCGCCATGAGGTATAGTGCGCATGCCACACATGCTTTTGTTCTTGGGTTGTCGCGAAATAAGTGCTGTACCTCACTATGGACTGTTTTATTTTGTGATGTAGTACCGTAGACAAGTCTCGTTGCTGTAGTTTTTATATGGGAACTAATAGAGTGTGACCTCATGAACCACGCTATGATCTTGGTCCGGGGAATTTGTTTTTTTTTTTTTACATTTACTATTACAGTCCACGAGACATATAACGTATGTCTCATTAAAAAAATGCTCTAAAAAATAAATGCGAAACGAAAATGCAAAAATTTCAAGGGCATATATATAGTACAATACTTGAATATCTCAAAAACGTCGAGAAAAAATTTGGGCACGTCAGACCAGATTTTCTGATTGTATGGTGGCGCTTAACTGGTTAAATCAAGTTATGCCAGATAGCTGGAAAGGCACCTATGGACCCATTCTTTGGCCAGCTCGATCACCAGATATTACTCCTTTGGATTTTTGCATCTGGGGTTACATTAAAGGCAAGGTATTTCAAACTGCCCCTGAAAATATTAAGAACATTAAAGCCAAAATTAGACACGCATGTGAGGCAATTACTCCTGAAATGCTTCAAAATTTTATGTGTGAGGTGTCTCGTAGAGCACGTTTGTGTATTGGAAAGCATAGTGCACAATTTGAGCATTTGTAGTTAGAAAAATAAATACACATATTTTCTTTTCAGTATAGTAGTAGGTAGTACTGTTATACATAGTTTTTCGTTTTTTTGGATGTTCATTGTGTATTTGTATTTTTATTTATGAAATATTTGTTTGTATTAAATTGTAATAAATAATTACTGAATTATAATTATTATAAAGTGAATTTTTACTATTATGGCATAGCTGATTTTTACGATTCAATGATATGAGTTGTGGGTTTTCGTAAAATATTAAATATTGCCACTATTAGTTAAAATTTTTGTGACATGTTTTATATTGTTGGAAAGAGAAAAAATAAACGGAATTAATGTGTCATGGCCTATTTTGAGATTTGATCTTTTCATTTTTGCACAAGAGTCTATGTGAAAGCCAACTGCATTTTTCGAATTTGTTGATACATATAATTATTCTTATTGTCTTTACCGTCAACTTTCGTCCCTTTAACTTTTTTCGTATCTCCTTATATAAGAAAGCTATTAGCTATAACCGTTCGTGGTTTTCCTATTTTTCAGGTTTTTTAAATATATCTCGCAAAGTAAGTTATGGATTTCAAATTTTTTTCTACTGAAATATAGGTCACAAAAATGGGATAACTATTTCTAAAACCTTATTCTTCTACAATGGATATTAAGTGAGATATTTGGTGTTGCCCTCATAAAATAGACAGACGGTGTATATCACTGATACGAAGGTGTGTCCTATTCTCACCGATGAGAATGTTTTTCAGTGCATAGGATCTTTGTGAAATCTTAACAAAACAATAAATAAAAGTAAATGTAAATATTATACTCTTCTCCAGTTTATTGAAGCCTTTATATGATTACTGAACATTTTATATATAGATTTTTTCTGAGAATAAGCTCATTTTTTAGGCATATTGTTGCTATATTTGTTGTTTTAATCATCTCCCAATAGTGTCACCTCTATTAGCAAAATGCTTGTCAGTGTACTGTACATTTGCTTTTATAGAATATTTTCAAACAGTGGCAACACTCAATTACATACCTACATTTCTTAAAATGTTTTATTTACTGATAAATTTTTTAAAACTAAAGTTTCAATGTAACATACAAGACTGTCAATATTTTAATAAAAGTTGATTGAATACATCTTGCACAAATCTGTGGCAGCTGGATCCCAGTCGAATTGGTTGAAATTTGGTTGCAGATTGTGATCTCCTAAACAAAACTCTCAATGGACACGATCATCAGCAATATACAATTATGAGATAGCATGTCAAAATTTGACCATTCCCCAAGATGTTTAGAGTAAGGGCTTGCCTAACACAGTACATTTTTCAACCACAAACATCAGCCTGCGAGCAACAGGTGTGTATCACACCAGAAAGCAGGGTCGGATCCAAAATATTTGTAAGAAACGTTAAAAAGTAAATAATATTCATTTGACTTGGGATTTAAAAATGTTTTTCTTTTGCAAAGAAGACCAGTTTACTATGAAGTGTAATACTTACACGAGAAGCAAGAATTTTTCGGTATTGTATATTGCTAATACCATGGAATACCTCGGGCCAGTACGGACTATTCTTAGTGAGTAAGATAACTTGCTTTATAACAATTTGTGTGAAAAAACAAGGATTGTTTTTTCATTGCTGCGCTGACTTCTCACCTAGTAACTGAATATGACACAACCTCCTAGTCTAGAAAACTTCATAATTATTATTTTAGACAAACAAGAATTTTTACTTTTAAACTATAATTTAAAAAGTCCAATAATAATGTAGGAATTTTTTCAGTTTTTCCATTTTTAGATTTAGGTAAAACATATATTCGGTTATTCTTTCCTTTTATTTTGGTTTTCTACCACATGTATTGTCCTCTTCAAAAACAAATCACCGAATTTACAAAATAATAGAATTATTGGAAAAAAGCCTCTGCGCCTGTGACATTTACATCAAAGGAACAGTCAAAGGTTATTTTTTACAAATAATATAAATCGGAATAAACACAGAAATGTATTTTGCTGACGTTTCGGAAAGTAGTCTCTTTCCGTTTTCAAAGTTTTTTTTCGAAGAACACTTATTTTCTGTATATGTCAAATATACAGCTTAAGATTCTGTTTATGTTATTTCCATAGATACTTACTGCTTACACAGAACTTATGTTATTTTCTTTAAGATAATGTTGAGTGTGTTAAGTTCTTTTATTAACATTGGTAGCCAGGTTGTACAAATATCTACAGAACTACAGAACAATTTGATACGCATTTATCTTCATTTAATAATATTATTGTTGATTCTTTAATTTTTCTTTTTTTGTTATCTGCCTCTTTTGTTAAAATTTTTGCCGAGTCGGAGTTTATTTTATGTCCGTATTCCCAAGCATGTTCACAAATCTTTGATTTCTGAATTTCATTCTTTCTAATGTAATTCTTGTGCTCTTCCAACCTCACACTGAAAGGTCTGGATGACTCACCCACATAACATTTATCACATTCGCATGGGATATCATAAATACAGTTTTTTGAATTCTGCTCCCGGTTTATCTGTTTTGTTTTGTGAAAATAGATCTCAAAGTGTTCTCCATTTGAAATACGGTCCTAACATCAAATTTGTCGGCGTATACGGCGATAGTCCGTATACATAAGGAATTCTTGCTGTATAATTATGTTCAAGTTTTCGTCGTACCTGATTGTCCCTATTTTCAACATTTATGAAAACTCTATCAACAAAGGCTTCAGGGTATTGATTTTGTACTAGAACTCTTTGATAATTTTTTTCTCATTATTAAATATTTCATTATTAGATGAAATTATTTTGGCCCTATCGTATAAACATTTTACAACATCCCTTTTAATATTTATTGACTGATTTGAATTAAAATTTAGATATCTATTAGTATGTGTTGGTTTTCTATAAACGCTTGTTTCAATTGTACTATTCACCCTTTTAATTAAAACATCTAAAAACGGTAATTCATTCCTACTTTCTACTTCTAATGTAAATTTAATACTATTTATGTTATTTATTACTAGAACTAAATTAAGTGTAAATAGCATAATGGAACTTTTAACAATGTGTATAAAAACAACCTATTTTCAATTGAAAAATGAGTTCTATCAACAGGATTTTGGTATGGCCATGGGGTCACCACTATCACCAATTTTAAGCAACATACTTATGGAGAACTTTGAGAACACACATGTTCAAAATTGTATAAACAAACCTGTTGTCTGGTGGAGATATGTTGATGACATCTTTGCAGTTTGGCCTCATGGTGTTGATTTACTAGATAGTTTTTTAGAAAATATAAATAGTAAGGAACTGTCTATTAAATTCACATTAGAAGTAGAAAGTAGGAATAAACTACCGTTTTTAGATGTTTCACTTAAAAGGGTAAATAGAACAATTAAAACAAGCGTTTATAGAAAACCAACACATACTACTGGATATCTAAATTTTAATTCAAATCAGTCAATAAATGTTAAGAAGGATGTTGTAAAATATTTACGCGATAGGACCAAAATAATTTCATCTAATGAAATATTTTATCACGAGAAAAATGTATCAAAGAGGTTCTAGTACAAAATCAATACTCTGAAGCCTTTATTGATAGAGTTTTTATAAATGTTGAAAATAGGGACAATCAGGTACGACAAAAATCTGAACGTCATTATACAGCAACAATTTGATGTTAGGACCATATTTCAAATGGGGAACACCTTGAGATCTATTTTAAGAAAAATAAAACCGATAAATCGGGAGCAGAATTCAAAAAACTGTATTTACAATATCTCGTGCGAATGTGATAAATGTTATGTAGGTGAGTCATCCAGACCTTTCAGTGTGAGGTTGGAGGAGCACAAGAATTACATTAGAAAGAATGAAATTCAGAAATCAAAGATTTGTGAACATGCTTGGGAAAACGGACATCGAATAAACTGGGACTCGGCAAAAATTTTAACAAAAAAAGAAAAATTAAAGAATCAGCAATAATATTATTAAATGAAGATAAATGCGTATCAAATTGTTCTGTAGATATTGTACAACCTGGCTACCAATGTTAAAAGAAGAACTTAACTCAACATTATCTAAAAGAAAATAAGATCAGTTCTGTGTAAGTAGTAAGTATCTATGGAAATAATATAAACAGAATCTTAAAGCTGTGTATTTAACATACACAGCAAATAAGTGTTCTTCGAAAAAAAGCTTTCAAAACAGAAAGAGACTACTTTCCGAAACGTCAGCAAAATACATTATTTCTGTGTTTATTCCGATTTATATTATTCATAAAAAATAACCTCTGACTGTTCCTTTGACGTAAACGCCACAGGCGTAGAGGCTTTTGTCTAATAATTCTATTATTTCGTAGATTCGGTGATTTGTTCTTGAAGAGGACAACACATGTGGTAGAACACCCAAATAAAAGGAAAAAAATATTCGTAGAATGCCACGGAAAAAATCTCTGTCATTTTATTGAAAAATTAATTATAAAATGATATGCGTTCAAAACATTTGAACTACTGTTCTCTAATAGTAATAGTAATATTACCTATACTGTAATTTTTCTAATTGAAGTTGACAAAGAGCTATTTTAGTTAGGTGAAAAGAATAAAAAAAAGAAAATATGAATTTCTATAATTCTTATGATTAAATTTACTCCAATTGCCACAGATGCGACACTTCATGTGGATCCTTTGATGGTATTTCTCATCACTCATCTAAATCAGCTGGTTGTTAAATTGTTTTGCGTTTACAACAATAAACCGCATGTGAAACTGGTACAACTCATATGCTTATAATAACCAAACACTGTATTATTAAATGCAAAGTTTTGCAACACCGAGTGCTTGGACATTTAAACTGACATCTTGAGCATTTCTTTTTTAAAATAAACCTCATTCTTCCATTGTTACACCTGTGACAATTTGTGTTTATTTTGCAAACTAGGTTTGTGATCTGTAATTTTATATACTTTTAGATCGTGTTATAAACGATTGCATATGTCATTATAAGTATGTAATTTACATTGAAGTAGTAACGATTAAGAACTTATACCCTTTTGTGCATTCATTTCTTCTACTAATAAAGCATATCAGTCAAATAAAAATCTATTTATAAATATGCATGAAAATCATACACTTTAAAATCTTCCTTTGGCACCACTTTAAGTTTTACCATACTTTATTATTTGGAATGACTAGCATTGCTTTGTCTCCCCAAAAAACACGTTTTACTGAAATATCAAACATGAAACTAGGTATTGTAGTGTTTAGCCCACCACTTAATACATTCACTCTTTTTTGCAGATCTGTAGAAGCCTGTCATTCACGAAAGACTCCTTCGATTTGGGTGCAAGTACCAGTACAAGCCAAACGCAAAGTTCGCACCAATTTAATTCTCAAGGTTCTCAGTTGGGGATAAGCAAAGAGTTAGACTTCCTACACTTGTCTCCAGTGAATATGGGATTCTCCACCAGTAGTAGCAGTATGAACGGGAGTGCTAGTACCAAAATGGAGATGCCTCTTATTCACGACGGTGAAGGATTGGGACCTATGGTGGGGCGATATCCTTTTAATTCACAGACTGAGCATAATCACACAGGTATGTTCTCGACAAATTTAATCATGTCAGGATATACTGTTTGTATTATTAGTGTGTACATTCTTTTGTGAGCGAAGAGGGTATTGTAAATGCTACTACTAAAAAAGGTAAACAGTTCAATATATTTTTGTGTTGATGACTTTATAAACATTCTTATATGTCCAATTTTTATGATAAAGCATGAAACTCAGGTCAATTATTATGTGTGTAAGGTTGTTTTTAATTCACATTGGACATCAACATTAATGAAACACTAAAATGTTTCTTTTAAAAGTGTTCTTCAGATAAGACATTTAAAATTGCTCCAGCTCCTATTTTTCTTATTTGTGTTTCCCACATAATCTTTCTTAGTACTTTTTGAGTAATTTCATACCTTTACTGTATCTATTAAGGGAAATATTAGAAAACTTAACAGCACTCAATTTTAAAATTATTTTTCTCGATTAATATTTAAAATATTTGAAAAATCAAAAGTAGATATGTATTGGCTTAATTCAATTATTAAGCATACAAAGAATTTTTTTTGCTAATAACCCCTTTAGGAACACCCGCCTGCCAAAAAAATCCTTTTTAACAAATATGGAAGGGACGAGTTCGTGATAGGTATGTTGTTGTCATGTTATAAAAATAACTATTTATTTACCAAATAATTTTACAAGAAACAAAGCAGTGAGGAACCTACTTGAAGGGAATGAAGATTTTAGTTTCTGCCAGATGAAATGTGTTCTGGAGCGTTCAACTTGTATGTACCAGAAAGTGTTTTTTCACGGGCTGTACGGAAAAATAATGAAGTTGCAGTTCTGAAAAATTTTTAGGCCAAGATAGCACACCCTGTCTGTTAATGGAAAGTTACTCAATGCCATTTTTAACAATTCATGATATATACATACATAACACTTCTATCGAAAGCTTAAAACACACTGACAGAAATGACTGTAATGCATATAAAAAATGTTAAGAAACACATTATCCTTCTATATGTCACACAGTTGGTGTTAGGCATATAGGGAAATCTTATACACTTATGTACATGTGTAATATGGGTGAGAATATCATCTAACGGAGTGTGATTGGGGTGAAGCGATTCAATGCGCTTATAAGCTGGCTCTGCTGTGAGTGTCGATGTTATGGATTTATTCACTATTTACTAGAATCTGTTGGGCTTAGGTAACTCTACGAAACTATCCCAACCAACACCAAATGGTTTAATAAACGTTGTTATTTCGTTTATACGACTGGTATATACATTTTTTGTCGCAACCTATATTCGACGTTCGAATATCCGCGCCAAAAACGTATATATTTTTCTTATCATGTATTAAATATAGATGTTTTAAAAAAACGTAAAAATATGGTACATCATATTCTAAATATATACGTCATAAGGAAACGTTATATTGTCATATCATATACGAGATATATACGTTTATCTGGAACCTCAAATAACCGTATTCTATACACATCGATGATACGTATGATGTAAAGGTTTTTCTCATGGTTATGAAAAACTTCTTTTCCAGTTGCTGGTATTTGTGTAATAAACTTTTATTATCCACTATAATTCATATCTACACAGGGTGTCCCTATATATCTAATACTTCGTGTAAGGTGACAATATTTGAAATTAAAAATATAGAAGTTTCAAAGCCTCATAAAGCTGATGAACTATAGTTAAAAGGAAGTTAGATTTTTTTATTTAAATTTTTTTTTTTTTTGAAAATGAACTTTTTTGAAGAATTTGGTAATTCTCAAAAAATTTAGAATAAAAAGACCGAAAATATCGAGAGATTTTTTAAAGGGAATTCACCCTTGTATCTTTGTTAATGAATATACGCTATAAGTTCTTTAGACCTTTTTTTTATAGGGTCTTATAAACTAAGAGATTATTTAATAAATGATTAAATAGTTTCCATCACTTCATTTTTACCAAAATTACGTAACTTTCGGAATTTAAATGGGAAATCATGTTATACAGTATTATAGACTAATCGATTTCAAATAACTTTACAAGTCAAATCATGTGTTAAATCAGAAATTATTTCCTACTTTGATAAAAAAGTGTTAATTTATATTGCTGCATAATAATGGGATGGCATTGAAACAAATTAATTACGAAGTGCCTTATTTTGTAAAATATATTAATTTTTTTTTTGACTTGCGATACATGTCCCTTTGCAAAATTGTTTAGAATTGATCGGTCTGCAACACTATAAAAAAGATTGAAGGTACCTGTTTTTAAATTCCAAAGTTAATATTAAAATGATCTCTGATATTTTTAAAAGTACATGTTATATATAAACCTCCTACCTATATGTAACTGACATCAGGGAAAAATAATTCAATTGTATATATGTATGCAGATGGTAATTTTAAAAAAATATTTATTGTCTAGTACTAGCTTTTTTGTATTATATTAAGTATTGCTTTATTCTGCGGGATTGCCTAAATACGTAAAACCATTTTATCATTTACTATTTCACCCTTGGTGACCTAGGATGTTTGACAACGATAACAAAACACAACATTGTTCATTACTCTTTACTAAAATTAAAAAATATAGTCTATTTATTATTATTATTATTGTAATTATAGCGACTCTTGGCAAGCTTCAGCCAATCTTGAATCGGCCCTCTAATTTTATTGTCGTTGGTCTTACCCATGCCTTCAATGCTAGCCATGCAGAAGATTAACACCTTCTGTGAATAAAAAAATGCAGTTACTGTGAAAACTCTCAGATAAACAATAATCCTTACCAATCACAAGTTGAAACATAATATTTTTAGTCGCAAACTCCTCTATAAAATCCTTATTTTTCTATAAGGAACGTAACCAGACTGCAACCAATACCTACTCTATGGGGGGCTATGTGCCCCACCGAGCGCTGAATTACTAGTTACAAGCCTGGCGCGTTAACTTGTAATTGTAATTCAGCGCTCGGCGGGGCATATAGCCCGGAGGGTAGCTGTTGGTTGCAGTCTGGTTACGTTTTTCATAGTAAAATAAGGATTTTATAGAGGAGTTTGTGACTAAGAATATTATGTTTTAATATCCCGTCCTCTAAAAGCACATTTGAACGATCACAAGTTGGTTCATTCTTGTAACTTTAACGCACTACAATGTGATAACTCAAGGATAAGGGCGGCTCATCAACACAACACTTGTTGAATTTCAATCAAATAATATATACACAAAAACAAACAAGTAAATATTTTTTGTTTCAATCACAAGGGCACATGACACGGCACACTACTAAAGTTGACTACCACCACACGAAACAGCAAATTAACACGACAATCCGCAGTTGCTTGCTAGCTGAACCGTTGAGACCATGAGAGAGATGCATATATTTATGAGATATGCTTATGTATTCTGCAAGAAAGACAACAATACTAACCCGGTTGCTGGCGACTGCGCAATTCAGATTGATATACTTTTAAAAACCGTATGTTATATACTGCAATATTACTGAACGAATATTTTCATATATCTATTATAGATTTTGAATAATGTAAATGTTTTACTTATATTTTCAGATATTGTTATAATCTTCGAACTTTTAGATGCAATTGTTTATGATATGCCTATAAAAGACGTTGCGGAAATACATATTCATTGTATACATTTAAAAATCGTATATTAAAAACTATAATATGGCTGAAAAAATGCAAGCGTCAATTTCACCAATTTACAATTTAAATATTTGACAGAAATATAGTCTCCATTAATTATTTTTTAAATATTCTGCGTTACTCCGAAAATTTTTGGAGAAATACATTTATAATATACGTATAAAAATGGTTTATGAAATAAACGCTTTTCAAAAACGTTGATTAAATATACGATAACGAAATTTAAACCATAATTTCATATAATAAACGTTTATTAAACCATCACGTGTTGCTTAGGATGGTGGGCATTTACTGCGTGTTACAATAAATTTATTTATTGTAGCGTATGAAAATCAACCCACTCCCGCTTATTTTGAGAAAGATACTTTTGTTTATTTTGGTTGCTGACAATCACAATCAATTTCAGCAAATTAATATTTTGTGATGACACGTCGTAATTGGTAAATACCTTATTTGACGACTGGTCACCTACACCTTCAGCTCCAAATACATTTACGTTACTAACCGCAAGCACAGAGGATCGACCAGCTGTCATGCCTATGCTCCACCATCCATTTCATATCAGCTCGTGATTCTAACCCATATTACACATGTACATAAGTGTATATGATTTCCCTATATGCCTAATAGTGGTCCCCATACTGTATAACATTTTCATTTACATATGTTATTTAAAAACCAGAAAAACTAATATAGAGCCCTTCTTTTCACTATTTTTTGAGAAATACTACATGCACATGCTCCAGGATTAGCTGTGATTTAACGTAACGTCAATGCTACTGCCCTACTGAATGACTATTTTTATTTCAAGTGCTTCCCGTTTTTTTACATTATAATGGGTTTATCCCTGAAATGGCATAGATAAAAGAAATGTTTTAAATTAAATATTGTAGTAAATAAATTCCCAACATAAAACAAATCATTTTACATCAAGAAAATAATAGCTTTGTAATAAATAATTTATTTATGACAATGAATTTTTTATTTCTGACTACAAAAGTACAATTCAACTCACGATTATTGTCGTTCACGTCATCATTCTTTAATTACCGAATCAAATCAATTCACACAGAATGGCGCGCATGGGCGTACCAACATTTGCAAAGGCAAATGAAAATATAAAGACAATAATAACATGCAATACAATGAATTTTAACATCCACTGTCGCATTTAATTTTACAATTCACTCCATGGACATCTTGCAAAGGTAAAAGAAGATCTCTGTTACATTTTTGCTGATCGAAGTACTCATCTAATTTCATCAGCATCTCTCTGGTTACTGCATTCAGTCTTTTGCCTTTTGAGGTTAGTTTCTTTACACACAGTAAAACTTACTTACACATTAGCGACTTTGCAGCACACTTTAGTAGCGGACCGGTCCTTTAGTTGCCCGGCCTTCCCATCCGTCTCTGGTTACACACGGTACAATTGTTCAAATAAATACACCATGGGATTTGCTAAAAAACTGACCAATTTTATGTTTTATTTAGAATTTTAAATACCCAACCAATGTTTATCGCCCACTATGGGAACAAATTATAGCAGTCAGTTATGATACCACTAACTGTAAAATTGACTGACAGTGGGTTTAAACAAGTTTTCTGACTCTATTTCTATACCTGTAAGATCCTATGAAAATAATGATTATTATTATCGTTATTAATAAACCTCCAATGGATATTGCAATAAAGAACGTTACAAATAGCTGAATGTCAATTAGCCAAATGCATCTTTGAAAAATTTGCTGCTGACGCAGTAGTTATCCACTTTCAACTTGAAGGAACTTTTATAGTTCTTTTAATTTTTATTCATATATTGTTATCTCAAATATAGCATAAAATTTAATTGTTGTAAAAGTTTATGGTGGATAACTTTTATAAAGGCTTATTAAAGCAATCTTCGAATTGAAGGTCAAATTTAAAAGTGTACTTCATAATTGATTTTATTTCAATAATTTTCAACGGGTGCAGGGTCATTGCCTTTTATTATTTTGGGTAGAGGAAGTAAAAGCTTGATTAAATCGACAAATCAGCAGGGTTTAAGACTGGTTTTTAGAAAAAAAGGACTGGAAAGGTGTAAATAATAATGAAAATTTTAATTTTAATTTACAATTTTAAATACTCAAGCAATGTTTATCACTCACTATGGGAACAAATTATAGCAGTCAGTTATGATACCACTAACTGTAAAAAATTTTCAAGTTTTCTGACTGTATTTCTATACCTGTAAGATCCTATGAAAATAAAGATTATTATTATCATTACTAATAAACCTCGAATGGATATTGCAATAAAGAACATCACAAATAGCTTAATGTCAATTAGCCAAATGCATCTTTGAAAAATTTGCTGCTGACGCAGTAGTTATCCACTTTCAACTTGAAGGAACTTTTATAGTTCTTTTAATTTTTATTCATATATTGTTATCTCAAATGTAGCATAAAATTTAATTGTTGTAAAAGTTTATGGTGGATAACTTTTATAAATGCTTATTAAAGCAATCTTCGAATTGAAGGTCAAATTTTAAAGTGTACTTCATAATTGATTTTATTTCAATAATTTTCAACGGGTGCAGGGTCATTACCTTTTATTATTTTGGGTAGAAGAAGTAAAAGCTTGATTAAATCGACAAATCAGCAGGGTTTAAGACTGGTTTTTAGAAAAAAAGGACTGGACAGGTGTAAATAATAATGAAAACATGAAAATTAAAATTAAAGTAAAGTTATTATTCTGGAATTAACAACTTTTGCAGTTTTATTTAAAAATTTTTTTTTAAATATTTTCATAAAATATCTATTTGCATATTAGGGAAAAAAACATTTTTTTTACATGTCACAGTAAGACAGAGGAGTCTCCGATCACAACTTAAATTTATCAATTATTTAAATTCATCTGGCACTTATTTTTCGCTTAGAGAACATTTCGGTGTTTTTTAAAATAAATTCAATAGGAAGATAATCGTAATATCAGGAACAAACTGAACTATCCAAGCAGAGTTTTGTTTATACTTAGTTTTCTTAGTTAACTTGTGACAGATCGGTGTTGCAAGTTCAAACCACAATGTTTTAGTGCTAAATTATGCAATAAGTTTCCAGTTGTACTTTGACAAGTAATGTCTTTGTGGCGATCAATTATAAAGTAAACAAACAATTAGATTTCTTTTGAATTGTAATTTATTTGCATTTTAAGAATATACAAAACTTAGATTTATGAATTTTTGAGGGCACCCACAGTGCAATATTTTTTTGCCAAACAATTATTTCATCTGTGTTTACCACCTGCAAAAGGTGGGCTGCCATTTTAACACAGAATTTCACGTAGGATTCTCACAATTACAGAAATTTTCTCCACCCCTTCCTAAAGTCAGTCACAAAAGTGTTTGAATTTTTCAGTATTTTTCCTATCAATTCCCATAAACAGCAGTGGATTTCAGCCCACATGAATGAGTCTGCAGATCCTCATAAACTTATTGGACAAGGGAGAAGATTTGGCACCCAAGAGAGGCCGGGCATGGCAACTAGGTTCTCAAAGAGGGTGAAAAAAAAATGATTAAGCCATTTCCAGACATGCGATTTTCATACATGCTTTGATATTACGTAAAAACGGCTGTGGGTGGAGGATTGCTCGTTACCTCCTCTGAAAGAGAAAAGGTGTGATTTTAGGCGCATCATGGGTTGCACTCATAAATTCGAAAATTACGGGCGGTTCTGACGTTTTACGAAATCATGCTGTCAGTAAAAACTTACAAACGACCTCTTTCTTACATGGTGCAACAATTTAGTGTATGAGGTTTAGACTTCCAAGTAGTACAAATTGCTTTTTAATTTTTTTCAAATAAATAGGATGGGCCTTCAAAATTTCTTGAATTTTATATTTATAAAATTTCTTTTTAAAAAAACATGTTTCTGTTTTAATTTTATAAAGTTATCTTGAAATAATGCAGAAGCATATGTTTAATATTTTATAAATGATTAACAATAATAATAATAATAATAATAGTCTTTATTGGTAATAAATAGCTACAAAGATTACAATATTATTTATTACCAAATGGCGGAGTGTGCTATCTTATATATAAATATAAGAAGCACTCTTCCACTCAACCGGTAAAAGGCCGGCATTAATATTAGCCGGCCATAGATACACAAATACACACACTTATTTATGGATACATTTAAATTTAATCGAGAATTACAACACGTAAATAGTAATAATAACAGAAACGAAAAGCAGAAATAGGTAAATATAAATTAATCAGCTATGGTCATTGAGGTTATAAAATACTGAAACCGCCTGAGAAAATAATTTTTTTCATACGATGTTTAAACTGATTTGGGTTTAATTCTTTTATAAAATCAGGAATTTTATTGTATACAGGGTGATTTACCTAAACATGCAGAAAATTATCCAGTGGGTTAACCCCACCAAAAGGAGTTTAAAAAATTAAGAAATAAAAAAATTTGAAAAAAATTTTTTCTGTAGAAGTGCGCCGCCTATGACTAACCAATCTGACGTAATACGGTGCAACAAAATCACTTCCTTTCTTATGTGGTATCAGTAAAAAGATTCTCGCGTATAGGGTGCTTATTGAAGGGTCTTGTTCTAGTAATTCTAGAACTTCTTCATCCACTTCAACAGGACGATTTATTACACGTTCTCTGTCACCTAGTAAACAAAACCCGGTGTCACGAACTCATTTCACTGCACTTAAATTTTTTCTTTCATTAGGTTTGCACCTATGGGGAAATTTTCTCCCGTATTTTCGTACAGCCCCTGAAAAACTTTCATTCATAGGTTAATATCATGTCTCAGTACTCTTGCGACGTGAACTCTGGCATAATCGACATTTGCGAATACATTTCAAAATTTAACAGAAATGGGAAATGCTCTAAACGGAAGTTGAAGAGTCACAGAACTGAACAGTGAATGCGTGGCACACTGACCTAAGACAACTATGACAGCTGATATTACCTGCTAAACAAACAAGCAACACATGTGTGAACGCATAACTCACCCGTTCAGAAGCGTATCTTTGCAGATTTTAATGCAAAAAAATATAATAAATTACCTTTATTATTTATTATTTTACAGAGGCTTTCCCACATAACAGACTTGTATACCATTTTATTTTCTGCATGTTTACATAAATCACCCCATATATTGTAAATATTGTAGGTAAAGGATCATTGATACATTGCTGTGGAATGCCTTGGTGGGGACATTAATTGATATTTATAGTGTTTCTTGTGTGAATATCGTTTCTAAATGTAATTATCTTATATACTTAGGTGACTTACTTAATATAACATTATGATATAGAGAGCAGCAGTGCAATAGTCGTCTTTCGGACATAGACAACCAGTTAATTTCTTTTAATTTATAACTAATATCATATTTACGCAAGCCACAAATCAATCGCAGACAATTATTTTGTGTTCTTTGTATACGTGTTTCATCAGCTTTGGTAATGCTGGAATTATATACAACGTCAGGGTAGTTATAATGACTTAACACTAGTGAGTTCGTCAACATTATTTTAGTGTTTTTATTTAGCATACCGTGACATCCATACAAAAGTATTAAATTGCCATAAGCCCTTTTGTTTAATTGACTAATATGGTATGCCGTATGAATATCCTAACGAGTGATTTAAATATAATCCAAGATTTTTGACAACATGTTTCAGTTGTATAAATGCTTTGTAAAGTACTCCGCTCACTATACATAGAAAGCCATATTAAGTTAAGATATTAATTAGGGTTTATATCGATGGCATTTCACTTAAATAACTATATTGCTGTAAAATATTGCTTTAAAACCCTTTAAAAGTCAATACTGTATAGCCACATTAGAGAAATGGCTAAACTGTAAAACAGTTGTATACAGGGTGTCTCAGCTCTAGTTAGACAAGCATTATCTCGGAAACGGTTAGACTTAGAAAAAAATGTTTAATAGGAAAATTATTCTGTTCAAAAATATGCATTTATCCATTATATTTTCAAATGTACAAGCCGCCTCAAAAAGACGGCAGGTTCATTACTTTTTCGAATGGAACACCCTGCATATTTTTGCATTTTTGGATTCTCCTTTTCTTTTCGAACAAATTTTATTAACCATGTCCTATACCTATCATTAAGGGTTTACGATATATCAACGGTTTAATCTTCATTTAGTCATGTTCTATATTGTTAAACTAATAAAGACAGGCCCTGATTACATACAAAAACAAAAATTATTCATTTATAATATGTCATTCTATGGCAGTTTCACTGACAGTTGTTCATTTTAAGAGTCTCTTTCATATTCAAATCAGTAATATGCCGATACTGTTTACATCTAACGAATATTTTGTTTGTTTTGAATATGTTACTTATTTATGGCGCGTGTGGAAAAGAGGCCCGAGCTGCAGGACAAAAGTGTAAAGAAAGATTTCCTAATAGACTAAATAACTGGATTGGTAATCAGGGACCTGTTAAATAGCCTGAACGGTCACCTGATATGAGCCTCCTAGATTGTTTCTTATGGGGCAATTTAAAACAAGTTGTATACACTGAGAAACCAAATAATCTTAACAATTTAAAAAATAGAATAACTCATGCTTGCCGCCAAATAACCACAGATGTCATAATAGTTCTTTTACACGAGAACATTTAAAGAGGTATGAGTTGTATCAAATAGAATATGAGTGACAATTTGAGCATCTTTTATAATAATTATAATATTTACCGGTCGTTGTATTGTAGAATTCCTTATAATTACGTTAATAAAAAAATGGTTAATAAAATTTGTTCGGAAATAAAAGGAGCATCCAAAAATATACAGGGTGTTCCATTTGAAAATGTAAAGTTGTATAACCTGCCGTCTTTTTAAGGCGCCTTGGACATTTGAAAATGACAAGGTTAAGTGGATCCTTTTAAACAGAATAACTTTTCTATTAAACTTTTATTTCTGTGTCTAACCGTTTCCGAGATAATGCTTGTCTAAATAGAGCTGGGACACCCTACCCTGTATACTGTGTATATGTTATATAAATGTTTATACATTTGTTGTATGTGGTTTGTATCTGGTAAGCACTTAATTCCCCTTTTATGAAGTAAAAGAAAACTGTATAAGATAAAGTGGCTTTAGATTGATGCTCTGAGAACATTTCACCAGCATCTTATTCCACCAAACTGCTTTATAAACAATTTAGTGCTGGATAAAGCATCAATATAACCAGTTAAGTCCATAAGCTGTCATAATATATTATTTATAAGGCTCTAAGCATAGTAAGAGGACTAGATGTGTTACTTAGGCTATCAGTGTTTTTTTTTTATATAAAATGACGGATCATATTTTCATTTCCTTTTAAAGTTTGGGGTTGCTATACCGGGCCTTTCTGGATAGCAGACCTTCTACAGCCTGCCTACTTGTGCCTATTTATTTTTATGCATGCTGAAATACCCGAAGTAAATCTGTTGGTAGTTCTCTTGAGTTCATTTCTGACCCACTGTGCTTGTGTACCAGAAATTATAGAAAACAGTGACTTCATTTTTATGATGCTTTGATACGTAATATTTGTTTGATACTCGCAGAAATGGACAGGATTTTTAAGTGACTGCATTATGCAAAGAAGGGTAATGTGTTTCATAGTCTATGTATCTACCATATACCTATCTTCTACTGTCAACTTCCTCTAAAACATTATTTGTCTTCTCAGTCCTCTTTAAGGGTTTAGGTAATTATTAGATCAACGTAATTTTCTCTAAGATTATGTCATTTTTACTATTCAAATTGTCGGGGATAAAAATGATCCAACAATGTGATCATTTATCAATTTTAAAGTGCTTTTCAAAGCATCTCAAATAAATGTTTCATTATTTTAAAATTGAACTTGCAAGGAGTGTTTTTTTTGTCAAAAACTCTGACTAATTTGAGACTGATAAAATAAGTAGTTTAATTTTAAGTTAGGCGCACCAAACGGTTTCAGTTGTGTGAAATCATGAAGGATACAATTATTTGTTATTTTATATATTCTTTTAATTCAGGAACAAATTGATAAATGTAATAAAAAATGAATATTTATGTAAACAAGTGAAAGATCTTTCAAAAAATCTGTCACTCTACCCCTTTGCTATTAGAATTTTTTGAGGGAGTGGTTGTGTAGTGTAATAGAGAGACGACCATAGGTAAATACATATGTTAAAATATGACCCCTCCTAAAACAGTCGACGATTTTGCAGAGAATTGTTACCTCCAAAGTTAATCAGGGTGGCTACTTTTAGTTGGTAGCTACTACAGCTTATACAGTTGAACCAATTTTTATTAGCTAAACTTCAAAATCTTACTTGACTAGTCTATAAATATTTATTTGGTTACCTCATCCTCATATAACTATTGCATGAAATTAAAATTTGCCAATTAATGCCAAATACCAGTAAAATATTAACAAAACATTTACATAAAATTGAATATTACAAAACAAACATTTAACCTCTATAAAACAAGCATGTAATCAATGACTTAACTTGCATAATCATACAATAGTAAACAAAAGTGCAAATCAGTAGGACTGCCATGGTAGTATAGTAAATAACCCTAACACTAACAACTTCTTACTAACATAGACAGTTTCTTAATAGCTTCATGAGTAGTTGCATTCTGGGGCTCTCTCTGTGACTTGTGTGTTTTTTAGGTCACATCACAGGCAGAGTTCTAGGTATGCGGTTACCGCTTGCTTCCTGAAGGGATCTAAGATGACATACATTTTTAGTTGATAAGCTTTGAATATTTTACTAAAATTTTTCGGTGCTATCGCTTGCTTTTAAGGAAATGAGGTTAGGATCTTCTTCATATTAATAATATTCATATTGTTCTTATGTAAGATTTATAATCAAGTGTATTGTAAGGAAGATTCGTATTGTGTTACTCCAGTAAAGTGAAATTTTCCCATGAGAAAGTGATTTGAGGGAGCTTCATCAAATTGATATGGTAAAGGAATTAATGATATGTGACAAATACAGGCATATATTATGTGTATCTGTCAGCTACTGCAAGTAAGTTCCTATCCTGTAAAAGAGTAACACACAGTTCCTTCGGTCTTGCAGGTGCAGGTGAAAATTCTGCTTTCCAACATCTTTAGTATCATTTTTCCAATTACTTCAGAATAGGATCGACAAATCATGTCCTATACATTAACACATGAGTTGTTGTCTCATACATTCTATTATTAAAAAAGGATGGAGATAGTTTTGTTTATGTTTTGGAACTCGTTGCCAGTGGCGTATATGTTAAAGAGGGTGATTATTCCATATAATTAATATATTAATTTCTCTTCAAGTTTGACTTCAAAGTAATATGAATAACATTGCTTTTTTATTAAATAATTTATTTAAATATTAAATTTACAGTTATAAATTAGTATAGATATATGTCACATAAACAAAATGATTAATACAGTTTTCCTTTTACTGCATTACTAACCCAAAAAATAAAAACATGTTATAATTATTCCCGTCATGTACTGCTTTTTTTAAATGATAACTTACCCAACTTGTATATTTTCCTTAGATGAACTTGCTAAGTCAGGTACTGCAAATTCTTTAAGAACAACTCGGCCACTGGGACTTGTTGTGAAATCATCTGATGAGAAGTGATCTGAGCACACAACACTATCTTTAGGAATATGTTCATTTCCCAAATGTTTCAAAATGCGACAGACCCATATTTTTCGGCGTTTAATATTCCTTGGAATTCTACAAATAATATAATATTGCACTTTTAAATAATATCTTTTCATTTTGCCCTTCAACTTTATTTTCATTTAACTATATTACTCAATTTTAAAACATAAAATCATTTTCTATACTTCCAATATTATTGCACTGAACATTTACAATTTTGCTTATTTGTCGTTCCAATCCGAGGTTACGCTTATGAGATAATTTCACCTACCTGTGAAAAGATCGATTAACTCCAATTTTAAAGAGACATCTACATACAACACACACAATATTTTCCCATTGTTTATTCACAATAACAAATTCTGTCTTCAAAAACACTACAAAACCACTGTAATTACAACGTTTAACTTCGGCTTATCACAAACACTTTAATGGCGACCAACGCTGCAACTGGATTGTAAACAAAACGTGTTGAGAGGGACTGCGTGCGCATATACCCATGTGCCTTTAGCCCATAGACTGCTGAGTACCAGTATTTATTTTTAAAGCAATGTAAAAAAATAAATGATACACAACAAACCAAGAGGATGCTTTGTCTATCCTATTCTGAAGTCATTGCATTTTTCTGTAGTAGAAGTTTTCAGTGTTAGGTGAATAGCTCTGTCTTCTCTTATATATCGCATTTTATAAGCTCACAATTATATATATTTTTAATAGGTGTAAAAGGAGTTAATTAGAAGAATCTTCAGTATGTCCATATTGCAAATGAAACCTAGTTTGTGATACAATATGTCTGCGGCAAAGCATAATGCCCCAATTTTAGAATTGCTACTGGTAGTCAATATTCAAAAAGAGTTAATGACGGAAAATTAAATCAGCATAAATCTACTGAAGATATTTTTCCATAATTATTTGTATACTTTGCCATTGGGTTGAAAGAATATGTTTGTACTTTCTACAAGATGGCTGTACATCCATCCCACAGCACACAAATTGCAAGGAATTGGCTGAATAATATTTTTCCAGAAGAGTGGATCAGTATCCACCGTATCTACCCAGATCACCTGATTTGTTTACTTGCGATTTCTATTTATGGGTTCGTCTAAAGCAAATTGTTTGCCTCCATAATCTAACAATGAATGTAAATGCATTGAAAGTGAGAATTACAAATGCTGTAAATTCAGTTAAACTTTTAGCTATTCAAAATAGCTACAAAGAATTTAAGAAAACAGTTGAGATATGTGCTGAAAATGGAGGAACATGGGTAAAATAAATATAAATTAGCATTACATTTATATTAAAAACATTAAAATTTTATAAACAAAAAAATAGTTATCAAATTTGGTACATTATATTTTTGGGGCAATTCACCTCACGCGATTTTTATTTTTAAAGTATTGCCAGTGTCCTCTATAAATTTTTCAAATTCTAATGTATTAAAAATAGGTTTTGGATGAAGTAAGAATACAGAAAATTATATTTGAAATCAAAATAATTTTATCATTTATGCCTATGCAGTGGATGGATAAATTTTGACTACGGATTTGACATCTAAACCGTAGTTCTGTACGTTAATGCTGTTAAATCTTTTACTCTCCAAACTATTTTTTGTTCAGTTCCTATATGTTGTGTAGTTATTTTTATGTAGTTATGCTAGACTAGTAATATACGCTTATGCAAATTGTCACATGTCTTAAGTAATCATATAACATGTTGTAGAACGAAGGGTAATCCAAATAACTTTAAACACTTTTTACTATTTTCTACTTTATTGTGGCCAGTCGCCATACATTATCATCAGAACTGTCACTCTCATTGTTGCCAACCTACTGGCACATTATTATATATAAATCTAAATCTAATCTCTGACACAAATCACTTTTATGATAGATTCAGTAATGCAAGATAATTCAATATAAAATAATCTGACTAAGGACCAAAAATGATGTAAGTAAAAACATTATTTGAAGCTGAATGATATTTGTACATATCATATATATTTCTATTTTGGAGCATTTCCTGTTAATTGCATACACGGCTCTTGTTTGAGTAATCGAAGCCATATTCCATAATTTTTCAATCTGCGGGACATTGTTTATTTCAACCTTTATGTAGTATGTAAACAGGTTTGTGTCAGCTTATCATACACAATATATTATTGCCTCAAATTTCCTTTACAGCTTATAAATTGAGTGAAAACTGGTAATCACTTATTGAATGAAATGTTTTTATAAGTTTTAGAAAGGTGAGCCATGTTGAAGAGAGATCTATAGAAACATATTTTGCAATATACTTGTTTATTTTTTTTTTAATTTTAATTTTATATTAATGATAGAGTTTAGCAACAGCTATTCCCTTCCATACCAGGATAGGCACACACATGCACGAGGCAATTACAAAAGAACCATTCTCTGTGATATTGCCATCAGCCGCATCTGGGTCTTGAATTGAAGAGATATAATAGCATCTCTCACATAACTCCAATCTAGCTCTCTGCTACCATCTCAGTAATTACATAAAATATACCACTAAATATCCATACCCTAGCCATGATTGGAACCCACAACCTCTTGTCCCAAGCCTCATATAAGCACTGAGCCACTGAATTGATAAATGTTATTGGTATATATGTATATATTAGGAAAATTTTTTACCCAAAAATAGTGGAGTGGCTTTAAAAAATTATAGTGATTAAAGTGCAGGGTATATATTTTTTCCATTATAAAAAATAAGAAAGCAATATTATATGTAAAAGTTCTTTATTTCAGTGTAGTTTAATTTATAGGCTTAAAAATTTTTCCCTTTGATAAACATTTTTACATTAATCGTTCGATCTATATGTGAAATTGGTAGATTTGACTTTTGATTTTTTGCATAAGGGGCAATATACACTTACAGACTTCTTTATTATCTCGTACTCCCAGTTCAAAAACACTAATTCAGGGAGAATATGTGGGGGTACAAGTATATCCCACATCAGTATTTATTTTTGTTTAAAGGTTTAAAATTGATAATTAAATGTCATTTACCTATAACAGCTTGAGCAACAATGAATAAAAATATGGAAATATCAGACACTAAAATTTGAATAACAATCCACAAGTTAATTTCCACTTAACATGGAAGCCTGGTCCTTTCGCTGATACTGTCATGCAATACCAGTTTTGCTGGCATGTGTCTGCAGCAAGAATAACCTCAGTGAGTACTTGTTGAATCCAAGAAAACTAAAAGGGACCAGGTATTTTGTCCATACCAGTTTTTAATGTACTGATGAGTTGGGCAAGTACTATCGTAATAAATATATTCATTAAGTTTATTGAATAACTTCAAACAACACATGGTTGAATTCTTGATCTTGTAAATAGTAACCAAGTTTTCTGAATCTATGTCGCCTGGTGCCCTGCTTTGGATTGCTTGCCTTTATGGTGTGCTGAATCCTATGAGGGCTGCTTAATGGGCGTAGCACCATGGGATTCAGCTCATTGTTTGGGATAATTACTGCTAACCGCTTCCATTATGCTTCAGAACGTTCCCAAGTCCTGGATTTTACTAACACTAATATGTTCCATGTTTTCATGTTTAGGCTACGATATGTTGAATGAGGTAATCCAATGTTTGATTTATATTTTTATTCTTTAAACTAACAGGAAACCGGACGAAGAATGCACCTGGAGTACTCTTGATAATGAGTCTGTTAGTGATAAGCAGAAGAACTTTTCATTTCTGGAAACATTCTGGGACATTTTCTGAAAGTAAATTACTCAACATTCAAGAATAAAACACATGATGTCAAGAATACCGTCGGTAATATCAATTATTAGCACGAAATTATAAAATGTTTGAAAGTTACAGGGGAATGTTTCTGGATTTCAAGAAACCTTATATTTCGTTCCGAAATGTTTTGAGAATCGGAAGGTTTTTAGAAATGAAAAGTTGCTCTGCTCATGACTAATGCATGTTACATTTCCCATTTTGTATGTAATGTGCTTGTTATAGAGGGTAAGAAAAAGAAGTAAATATGCTGCTTTATTCCCTAATGGAGATATTTTGATGCAATATCCCCCATTCCTCTTTATGAGGTTCAAGCAAGGTAATATTTAAAATGTGTTTCCTGATGGATGGATTCATAAAAAGTGACTGATAGAATGATTTCATTGGCACGATCCCAGGTGAATGAAATGCAGTTTGGTCATATATTGTCAGTCAAGTGTCTCTATGTATTGTGTAGAATAATTAATGATTTTGTTAATATTGCCTCTAAAGTTATATTAGGAAATTAATTTTAAACTGATTTGTCTTGACAACTCTAATGCAATGTTACAAAATCTCTGAGTTTTTCCTCACCCTGTATATAATTTACTGTTTTTATTGCGGGGTGTCTAGGTTCACGTCAGTTTCATTGTAAACTGAAATGATATTCCAATGTACCAATCCCCAAAGTATTTTATGGCATTTTTGACTTCTATGCACTTTGCATACTGACTGCCTTCGAATCAACTGGATATAGGAACTGCAAGTAAATGAAGAGTAGAACAGTGACATAACCCTCCTCTGTTAACTCCCCTACCAAGTCGGGTTTCAGACCATTGTACGTTGGCATGCCGGAAATAAGAGCCCCAAAGTTGCATGTATTTGGTGAATATCGAACATTCTCCAAGTGTCGTCGTTTATAGCATCTCATCATACTCTCAATGCTTTAATACTATTTCCAGTTCATGCTAAGGCAACCGGTATATTCTTTATTTTATTATAAAAAGGGATGAAAGAAAAAGGAAAATATGTGTTAAGGGCAGTTAATAAAGAACTGTGTAAGTTAGCTAATCCCAAGACATTTTATAAGCTTTTTTTATTAGCAATACCTGTGTAGATAACTTCTTAAAAGTTATGGTCTGGCACCCAAGCCATTTTAAGTTTAATGGACTTTAGTGATGAAATATTCATTCACGACATAATATATCAGAATCGAGAAGTTTTATATTAAAAATGTTATAGTAAAAATTGACGGTCTTGAAATTCCATATGAAATGGTTCTGACTCTATAGTTTTAAAAGTAAAGTTAGGAGCAACATAATCAGTGTTTTGTAAAAAAAGTTTAGGGTTTTCCTATTGCCATTGGTCGTAGGATGAAAATTAAAAACTCCCTTATTGGTTTTTGTTATATACATTATTACTAACATGCAAATTTTTGTTGGGATTTTTAAAATACTTTCTGTCTGTGGTAAGGAAACTTTAGTTTAATTCATTTATCGAATAACCAGCATTCAAATATACCTGATTTATTTATTAAATGTAGTATATTTTCCGTATATGTGAAAGTCGCCTAAAATAAACCTCATTAGTGCTACCTTTATGTGGGCCAATCCGGTAGAGATGCCAAAACTTTTGATTCTGGAATTTGAATATTAATTATTAAAACGGAATTTTTCTTGGAATAATACTGGGGATGCTGCCTTTATGTGGGCCAATCCAGTAGAGTCACATCGTGATTAATTATTTTTTTTAGTACAAAATTCTTCTGTAACATAAATCATTCCTAACAGTATATTTTCCATATATTTACAGTAGCCTAAAATAAACCTCATTCATTAGTGCTATCTTTATGTGGGCCATTGCAGTAGAGCTGCATCTTGGTTAATTAATTTTGGATACAAAAATTCTACTATACCACAAATCATTCCTAACCCTGCTAATTTATCTACTAAAAGGCGAATTTAATTTTCGTCTGTAAATGATTTAGCTTATTCGTCAGTTCATCTGTCTGTAAAACTATATTGTTTCAAACTGGGACTGTTTTTCACACCTTATACAATAATACACACTTGATTTGAAAAAATCCCAGCATTTTTACTATTATTTGAAAATGAATTGTTAATTACACAGAAGCTACTGATGTAGCAATATTATTTTATAAGCATCAGTAATTAATACTGAATAAAAGTGGACACATACCATGCTGTGTTTGTTGTACTCTTTTATCACGCTAAAATATGGTCTATATCTCTTAAATGCAAGAACAGAGCGCCAGACCTTTGGCCTTCTAAATAACGGTTATTACACAGATATTCATAGCAGAATTTCTTATGAAATGATTTGGGGCTAACTGTCGCCAGCTTTTAGATTATAATGTTTGTATAATGTGTCAAAAATGACATTTTATATTTTTTGTAATGTAAAAATATTTGTCGTAGGGGTTATTTTGGGAGTTCATTTATTATTCATTGATAAAACATACTTTAGAATGACTTGACTAAAACAATGATTTTTTATTTCAGGAATTATGGATCCTGTGTTCTGCAGCGAACCTTTTGTACCTTTAGAACCTCTCATGCAATCCGAGTATAACTTCAGTTTAGATGCGACTGAAGGACTAGCAGATCTCTTCGATTACGATTTCCTTTCCTGTTAAAATTTTGCTCATCTATGTACAAACTACAATTTACTTAGACATCATCGTTCATTACTTATACTCACAGGGTCCATGCCATTACTGCACTAAAACGATTGGTTTTCCAATTTCCTCCTTGACATACATATCACAACACCTAAAATAGTTTGTAAGCTGTAAATCAGAGATTTGGATGTCTTTTTTTCGTGTAAAAGTTTTACCAGCTTGTTTTTTAATGTTTTATTTCCTTGCTTTTTATGCAGGAAGGATTGATGAATTTGTGGGAGAAGTGTTTTTATAGACGAGTTATTGTTAAGATGATATTTATTTAATTATTTATATATATTATATATATTTTCATTATTTATATTGTTTTTTAAATAAATTTTTATTAGAATTTTCGTTTAAATGTTGTGCTGGTTGTCTGTATTTAAATCCTAATGGCAATATATTTTATAGTTTTTAAGTCGTTAGGACGAAGTAATTACTATTCAATTGAGAAAGTGTTTTTTGAAAACTATTTTATAAACTTAACGTGCATCAAAATTTAAATAAAGCAGATTTTTGTACTGGTGATTAGTTGGTTGCTAAAATCACCAATCACCATTTTGGGTCAATGACATTTTTTGCTAATATTTTTGAATTTTTGGAGCTTTTGGTAGTTAAATTATTGGAACAAACGTAATACGAGAATGGTTGTTTGATGGTTATTATAACTAATATAAAAGCTGAGCATTCTTAACATAGTACTTCGCGATATAATCTATGTCTCTCTCGGTAGTCCAATAGTGTAGGCTTGGCCCCAGAATTTAATTGGTGACTTCATCGCATTTGCTACTTTTATTGTTTGTTTTGAACCCTTGTCAGCTTATTATTTCTTAGGAAAAATGTAAGTCAAATTGAATTCAAAATACTTTGAACTATCAAAATTATTTGTTGATGTCAATCTTCCCCGCGTCCAGGAGCTGCCTAGTGGTAACTTCAAAAATTGTTTGTGTAGCAAGTTAATCAATGACAGAGTTAATAGGTCTATTGTTGACTTAAAATTTTGTCAAGTTTTCCATTTCTACAATGCAAAATTTTATATGCGAGAATTGTGTTCAACAATTTTCTTTTATCCTTTTACTATAAAACCCCAGTATGATTTTCATCAGTTTCCTTACTGAAAATGGTCACAAGTTTAATTATAGAAATATTTTCCATGATCATACGTGAAAAGAAAACAGGTTTTTTGAATACCCCATTATTTGAGCTCACCTGAGAATTGGCTCTGCTACTTTCTTTCTAAATTGTTATGAACATCTCAGTATATTTAGAGTTGTATATTACACGGCTGTTTGATAAATATCAAAATGATGCAAGTAGCTGATTAACATTATTACCACACGTTACATCATTTTAATTTAATGATTTTATCCACATTAAACGTATTTTATATTGCACCAGTTTTGGATTAATATCTTGTCAGTAAAACTCTAATTGCAAAAATGTTTATTCAAGCTATACACTTGTTTTGAGCTGTTTTTGTTGTTTGCTTAGTTTTTTACTATTTTGCTCCGAATGGTTATTTTTTATGGAGAGCGAGTTATAACCCTGTTTTTTGTATACTTCGTGTCATGTATCGATTAGTTGCCATATAAATAAAAAGCTGTGTTTTCTTCCGATAACTACATATGAGTAATTTGAAAAGGCATAGCTATAGTTAATTTTTGTAAAATGGTGTATAAGTTTATTTTTTAATTTAGATTAATGAATTGTTTTAAATTCAGATCTAAATTGGGAAGATGCTTCTCGTCCTTTTGTATCTAATTATAACGTATTTTTCTAGTACTTAAGTAACGTTATTCCTAAACATCTAGCCCAGCTTAAATAGATTAAAATACCAATGATATTCTTTCGGATTCGGAAAACTTTCGGGTTTTCTATCTATAATCCGAATTTATGTTTTCACATTTGAAATCTGCTCACACTCAATTAGTACACGTGGCTTAGCTATTTTCTGGTACGACAAGGTACATTTTCATAAAAAAAAATGTATCAACAGGAAATAAAAATAATATTTCGAAATTTAAGACACTTTCAAAGCCTTACAAAATACATATTTTCTACTATTGAACATGTCCCATTGAAAGAATTTGTCAGTTTGTAATTTTTTTGAAAAATAAAAGATAGTACCATGAACGTGTGAAAAGAAGCACTTCACAGAATTTTTTGTTGTAAAAAGTAAATCGTTCAGATAAAATGAAAAAATGTAATGCTTGTTCACTTAGAATGGTTAATGATATTTTATGAGGAAGTTGCATGATTTGGTTTTATAACACAAATAGATACAAGACGGGAAATCATGCTTCCTTGTATGCTAAAGTTGGAGGTGACAAAATTATTTATTTTTGCTGAGAATTTAAAACCGTTGAAATGCCCTGTCCCTGCCGAGTGATATCAGTTGTGGCTGCTGACTTCACATCATTGGAAATGTTAGATGATGTAGCTATAAATTGATACCCCAAGCATGTAAAGATATCACTGTCCATCATATTAGTGAATAATTAATAACGAGATTACGAATAATAACATAAATTAGTGAATTCGAGACAAATTAGTGATGTCACGTCAATGTCATAACGTTTTCAGTCACAAGGTTTTATTTATATAAAAGCTTGAATCTTAAAGTTGAATATTTACAAAGTGAGATTATTTTGAGCTTCTTTTATTATACTCTCAACTTTTATAGCAAATATTATGGACAAATAATTAACTTTAAACATTTTTTATTCGTGCATCTTCCTCATTGCCTTGATTAACGTTTTTAAAATTAATTATCCTCTAAATAAAATTTCTTGGCTCAAAGTAAAGAAAGGAATTCAATACCTGTCATTAGATATGGGACATATTGATACAAAGTATTTTTAAAAGTGTTTTCACTGTCTAAATTTTTTCTGTTCCAAATTTTTTCGTGAAATGTGTTTTTCAGTGTTGAACTGTAATTTCAATTTGACAACGAATTTTAAAAACTATGCATAAAGGAAGAATCCAACAAAAAAATATGTATAAATAATTCTATGTGCTTGTCCTAAATGAAAAAAATTGTTATTTTTGGGGTTTCGAAATTTCACATTTTTAGAAATATGTTTAAAATTGAAAATTAATTAGTGTACTCATTGCGAGGGCACTATGTATTAATGTGATTAAAATTGGACAGATGCATTTCTTATGCAGATATTTCTTTAACAATATTTATTGGATTGTACATCCAAGTTTTGTTGTTTCTTTGCAGTTTTCAATTTTTAAGCGCCCTGTATATGCCATGATTTGCTTATTTATAGCAATATTACTTTTTAGAAAGTAGAAGTGTTCTCCTTTGAATTTTTTTTGAACCTAGGAGAGTACATAAATAATAATAAAAGGACCAACGCAATATATTAGAAAGAACTTAAAATATGAAGCTAAAATTGTCCCTTTTTTTTGTTGAGTTGTTTCTGTTTTATTTTTCCAGACATTCCAGGGATCTCTTCGCATATTTTTCTAATCCATTTTTATGAGACATAACTACTGGAGCGTTAGTAAATGTTCAGATTTCTATCTTTGTTACGAGAGGTCTAAATTCGTTACGTTTTTCATTACAAATTTGGTGCGGTAACTAGTGGACCCTGTGTTTCATTTTCATTTCATATGTATATTTATTTCTTGTAAGTTGGGAAAAAGAAAAAAGATACTAGTTTTTTTACGAGTTAGTATAAGCATTGTAGACCAAAGTGCCTATTTATTTGGTCTTAATATTTTACATGAAAATTGTAATTTTTTTATAATTTATTTGTTTAATTGATTAATATAACGCATATTACATTTAATATATATTGTCACCTTATTATCGAAAACAAAAAACTTAAATGAAATGGAATCATATGGTGCCATTGAAAATTTTTTCCTGTAAATATATTTATACATGTGCTTATGGGGCATTTTTTTGTCTGTTTTAATTCTGTATCTACAAGTTTTAAGATGATATAAATGTTTTACCTATTGTTGTATATTTTTGTTAGTATTAATTGTTGACACCCACGAATCCTCACCACAGACAAAGAAGTAACTAATTTTAATTGCTCGGCAATAATTCCGTACTAGTCGTTTCTTTTGACAGATGCAATTTTTATTTTAACAAATGTAATTTATTTATCGTAATTTTAGTGTAGGAACTAGACTGCAAAGGAAGTGCACTTTGTCCACACTCCACCCTCAGAATTTATGTTGGTATGTTGAAAGGAAGGTAGGCTCAATGACGTTTTCTTTCTACTTGAAAAAAAAAAAAATGGTCGTACCAGGATGTATAGACTGTAGTTTAGTTAAATTATACTGAAATGTTTTTTAAGTGGTAAAATACTGAACATTACATTCTATACTAATTAAGATGACGTGATATCCCAAAGATGACAACTTTGTTGCTGAAACGCACTTCGAATGTGATGTTTGAAAACTACTTCTATGTTGGTATCAATCCGCACATAAGGGCATCGACCAAACGACTTAATGGAGGAACAGCTACTCTAAATGAGTAATACTAGATCTGAGCAGCAATCTGTGTAAATGTCATTTTAATGATGAGGTAGCCTGTGTATATTTCCATTGGAAATGATACTGATACAGTCGCTGAGAAAATTTACTACTAAATCCTACTAGGCACAAACCTAGAGACTGGCTGCTGGCACAAAATAAATAATCAAAGTTTAGTAGTGAACTAATTTATTTCACGAATAAATTGGTTGAGAATAGCATTTGAAGATATTGCCTAGGGGTGACAGGTTTTAAAACTGCCTGTGATATGAAATCAAAACATTAATAGGAGTGTATTGGAGTATAATTGTCCTATACTTTCACCGATAACGTATTTTGATTTATGTATGAATCAAATCCCATGAAGTATAATTCGTGGAATGATCTGTGCGAGCCTAGTTTAGATGCCTGCTTTTTACATATTTTACTCAAGGTCCAGAGGCTATACAAAAAAATAAAAATAAAAATGTGCAAAAAGCCCTCATTTAAATAAAAGATTAAATCTGCAGCTGAAGCAAACCAAAAAGTGAAACTTTACATAAGGAATACTATTAAGTGAAATATCTGGTCATTTGATCTCTGCTTTTTAATTTAATAAAAATGATAGTTATCTTGAGTATTTCCATTTTAACCATGATGGGCCACAAAATACCTTGAACGCATCAGTCTTAAAATATGATTTTCAATTATTTTCTTGCTTTGCAAGAATTGTAGAAACATAAATTCATATGAAAAACATGTTCAGGGTAACTGAAATAACATGAACTGATTTAAGTTATAGCGTTAGCAATAGATCAAATGGCCACAGGAAGGATAGCCCACCCATGTATTAACCTAATTTAGTCTACTTATGAAAATGCCTTTAGAAGTAGACAGACAGAAAGATAGGTTGAATCCCAGTCTAATACTTTGATCAATTCAATCTCCATCTTAAAGTGTGGTACATTTTGAAAACAGGCAACCGATACTGCTTTCGCTTGGCGTAGGACCTTTTCCAATAAACAAGGTTTCCATCGACATTAAACAGGGGAGCAGTAACACGTGATGTTTTTAATTCTCGCAAATGCTCTTGAGCAATTTACCTTTTCAACATTAGCAACATAATTTCCGAGTACAAATTGCGTGTAAGCCTGCACGAGTTCCTGCACTATTTTAAATATATGCTAATAAAGGAATGGTTCAAGTAAGTGCCTACTGTGGTTCACCTTTTGTTAACAATTTTGAGTATTGTTCGGTATCAGCTTTCATATATTTCTTGATGTGTTTTTCCCATGGTATTTGTCCAGTTATAACTAATACACCAGGAAAGATGAAAATCTGTGGGTACCTACTTGATACTGTTGATGCGACTGAACTTTTGAATTTGCAATTTTGTTATTGTGCATAAAAGTGGGTGTTTGTTTATTTAGTACAATTATTTTTAAACTGTTAAATTGATTTTCTGTAAATAAATGATTATTTTAATGTTTATCTTATATTATACATAATAATAAATGTCCAAGCCAATAGAGGCCTTATTATATCAGTTCTATCGTAGATAACATCACAGTACATTTCTACAATGTAAATATTCTGTCAAATAAACTTTAGATGCACAAAATAGTTGTGGTTTGCTTAGAAATAATTCCTTTGGTTTCGAGAGAACGCGCTTCCTAAATTTTTTTAACAAATGTGTAAGAAATGTACTATATTATTTGGTTGACATTAAAATCTAAGGCTATACAGGGTATCCCAAAAGTCAACGTCATCCCTTGGAGGGTTTGATAGGCTAGCCCATGACTGACCAGAATATCAAAATGTGACCAGTAAGAGGTTGTTAGTTTTTGAGATATTGGCGCATTTATGGATTTGGTGAGAATCGACGCTTTAGATTAGTTTTTCGAATGCCACAGCTATTAACATTCCATTTTTAAGATCCTAATTTTGTTACACAACCACTGAATAGCCCTGCTATTGATCTCAGCCCAAATTAAAATTAATAGTTCCATACTTTTGGAAATAAAGAAAAGTTTTGCACAATTCATGAGTTAATTTATTAACTAACTGAGAATCTTCATACTGTAAAAGAAATTACCACACAAACCTGAAAAGTTATTTTAAAAAAGTGCTCATTTAGTGTAGTTTTTAAAATGGTATAATATTTTCCATGTTTTACTTTAGAAAAAAAGATATTGCTATATTACTGCAAAAGGCACTTATTCTGAAATTATTTCAATAATTAGGCTGAGATGGGTAGTGACGCTGTTGAACATGGGCTGCATACCTCTGGCTGTTATTGTGTTTGGCAATATGTTACGCTACTTCATTTGCTGTGCATCGTTTCGCACTCATACTAATGGTTTTTGCTTTGTTTTTTGGACATGTGATTTGGACTTATTGTATTGGAGATAATAACGAACTGACCTGGCCTTAGATTAGATTAGATTAACAAAGGAACCGGTTATTTAGCCTTTACCATCGCAACCTTTTCAGGTCTATTGTGATGCTTCTTAAAGCACCTCATCCAGCTTTGTCCTTTGTACTAGACTCCACAGCTTTGATAAAGGCCCTTTTGTATAGCTGTCTGCCCTTGGCCTTTCTTTTCCGAGTACTTGGAATCTCAGTCTCGCCATTCCTTCACAGTGGCACAATACGTGAACTGAGGTTTCCTCTTCCTCTTGGCAGAATCTGCATGTTGCGTCCTCTGCCAGGCCCATTAGACTCATGTGTCTATTGAGCCGGCAGTGGTCAGTTAGAAGGCCTACTATTACTCTGATGGCCTTCCTATTCTGGCTTAGATCTTCCGTAAATTTGGCCGAACGTTCTTTAGTGAACTCTTCGGCCTGTCTCTGTCTTGGGAGATTCCTCCACCATTCCAGAGATTTATTTTGCACCCATTCTTTAATGGCTGCTCTTATGCATGCCTTTGCTACACCACAAAAAGGCTCAGGTCCTATTGGGGCTTCAAGTGCGCCTTCCTTAGCCAGTTGGTCAGCCTTTTCATTACCTCTGTGTCCCTCGTGTCCTGGTACCCATGCTAGGGTCGGACCTGGCCTTTCTCTAGAATCTGTATTTGTGTTACGTATTTGAGGTTCAATAATACTCATTATACCGCACTAGTATACTTCTTAGGAATACGCTAACATGCATGAATTCTGAGGAAATGGTGGTGCTGCAGCTATTCTAGGTTACGATGAAGAAGTTTTGCAAGATATTGAAAATGATCCGACTACTACGGCACGAGCAATTGAAAGACTTAACAGAAATACCGAAATCCACTGTAAACAGAATTACATAACATCAGTACGACCCATATCATGTGCAACTTGTGCAAGCTTTGCATCCTCATGACTGCAAAACGTGTCCAAAGAATGCTGCAAGAAACATAGGGAAGATCCAAGTTCCTAGATAAAATTTTATGGACAGATGAAAACACATTCAAAAAAGATCACTTCATGAACATGCACAATCTTCATTGTTATGCTCTTGAAAACCAACTTTCAATGCGAGAATAAAAGTCAAGTATCGCTTCAAAGTATATCTGTAGACCGGCACCTTGAACGGTCAAACAATCGGCTCATTTGATTACCTGAAAATCTAAACGGGGAAATTTATCACGATTTTGTAGAAGACGACCTGCCAAATCTTTTGGAAGATTCGCCTTTTGCCACATGCAGGGCAGACTGGCTTCAAAGTGATGGCTGTCCAGCTCATTACGCACGAAAAGTGACTATTTGGACCGAACTTATCCACATCCCCGGTTGCCAGATTTAGATCCACTAGATTTTTTCTACTGAGGTGCATAAAGGAAAAGGTCTATGTAGCATCAATTAATAATGTAAATCAATAGAGACACCATATTAATGAAGCCGCACAACAAATAAATGTCGCAGGAAGTGCAAAACGGATAAAAGATCTTTTTAAAAATACGCCATGCCTCACATTCGACTTGGTGGCATGCACCTTGATTTTTATTTGAGTTTTGATTAGTTTTTAATAAATACCTATTATTTTAATTTAACAAGTGTTTTCATTCGAATTCCTGATTATTGAAATAATTTCACAATGAGGTCCTTTTTGCAGTAAAATAGTAATATTTTTTTTCTAAAGTAAAACATAGATAATACACCATTTTAAAAACTACACTGAATGAGTAATTTTTTAAAATAATATTTCAGCTTAACGTGATAGTTTTTTTACAGGATCAAGAGTCTAAGTTAGCTAATAAAAAAAATTAACTCGTGAATCGGGCAAAAATGTTTTTTTCTAAAGGTATGGCACTATTAATTTTATTCTGGACTGTGATCAATAGCCGAACTATTCAGGATTGCGTAATAAAAATTAGAATCTTAAATTATTGAATTTTGTAGTGTGGCACTCGAAACACACAACACATCCAACGTGTAAATTTTCACGATATTCATAAAGAGCTAATATCTCAAAAATTAACAACTTATTACTAAGCTCATATTTTGATATTCTAGTCAGTCATGAGCTTGCCTATCAGCCCTCAAGGGATGACGTTGACTTTTGGAACACCCTGTATATTGAGGTCAGTTAAGTTTCATTATGAGGTAGATGTAAAGTTAAAAGGTGTTTTTTTACATAAAAGTTTATTTTTTATTTCAAGTTATATGCATTAAAAGTTGAAACCTTAAAATTCAAAATATATGCATTTGTTATGAATCATAAAAATATTTGGGGTGGCTGTCGAAATATTTCTGTGATTCTACAGTAAATTTTATTTCTTCAATTATGCATGTATTTTTAATTTTATGTTCTCAGCTCTTAATATTTCAATATATTCGTCAGTAGGTTTTCTAAAGTATTTTTTATTTGGTTTAAGAAATGCGCGCATTTTCGGATGAATGACTAAATTGTTAATATGGGAAATCTGCACCATATTATATTGATCATTAAAATGTTTGTGGTTTCCAATATTGCGAAAGTTGATAGAAGACAGAAGGAACAATAATCTGCTTACATTGCTCATCGTGAGTAAGGTGGTTCAACTTAGCTAAACATGCTAGTGTCGCAATCAATCACATCTCAGATATTGAGCAGCTTTTATTCCTCTTCAAGGATTTAAAAAGAAGTTCATCACAATAGATCATTAACTGTGACTGGACAGCGTGGGTAAACAAACCTGAATGCGTGACAATTACGTGAACAGTTGCTTTGTGGTTTACTATTGGCTCGAATTAAGACTGCATTGACTGTCTGCCAAGATACATCCCTGCGCAGTTTATTTATCCCAGCCGATCATGCACTTATCATCTGCTCTTGTTTACCTGCACTTTCTAGTCTCGATAAATGAACTTTAGCAGCTTCCCTTAAGAATCAGATTTTATCTTAATATAATAGTCGAGCTGCAATGAGGCAAGGACTTACTGAATGCAATATTTTATTACCAGATGAGAGATGTAGGTCACTGTCTAAGAGTACAACTGCTTGCAATTTGTGTATACAACAAGCAAAAAGATATACAGGTCATTTGACTTTCAATGCGTCTTAGAATTGTTATAGTCCAATTTTTTAAAGTGTTCAGTGGTGCCTATCGAGTATAAAAAGGCAGGTTTTTTTTTACCTACAAGCCTTTTTTGACCGTTTTAGACAAGTTTTCAGTTCCTAACCCTAAAAATTGGAAAAGATACCAATGATTTAAAAGTAAATTTTTTTTTACCCTAGATACTTCAAATCAAATCACTTTATTTATGCTATATACAAAAGTAGTATTTGCACAAGTCAATATTGACAGTAAGAGAAAAAAAAAATAACAATATAAAAATATATACACTACAATAAAACAGAAATATAGAACAAACTTTAAATTTAGACAAATATTTTTAATCATTTTAAATCATCATTAAACTTATATGATAGAAATTCATCATACGAGTAAAGAGCTTTTTCGAGCAAGATGGACCTTATTTTTTTCTTGAAACTCGGATCTGGTAACCATTTTATATCGGCTGGTAGTTTATATTGAGAAATTTGGGTGCTAAAATTTGAATTCCCTTTTGACTTTTTGTTAGTCTTACGTAAGGTATTGTTAACATATCTTTGTGTCTTGTATTGTAATGATAATCACGTTCTTTGTTTAAACCCTGAGCATATAAATTCTTTCTAGTATACAAGAGCAACTCATATGTATACTGATGGAAATGTAAGTATATTTAACTCACGAAACTGTTCTCTACAATCAGCCCTATAATTTAAGTTGGCTACTATATTGTTCGTCTTTGTAAAGCAAAAATTCCGTTCCAATTTGACGCTTGTCCCCATGCTAGAACAGCGTAGGAAAGCAAAGAGTGGCATAATGCAAAGTATGCATTTTTTAGAGCCTCTTTACCTACTTCATTTGCTAGATTTCTCAAAATAAATGTATTTTTTGACAATTTTTTTGATAAATTTTCTATATGTATATGCCAGGTCAATTTATTATCAACATAAACTCTCAAGAACTTTGTTGATTCCTGAGGATCAGGAACACTGTGTCATATTTTATCACACAGTGAGAAGATCAGGTGCACTGTTTTATCTCGATTTAATGTGAGTTTATTTGCTTTGAACCAAAGTTCTGCCCTTGACTCCACCTCACATGTCACTGCTGAAAGTTGTTCAATGCTATTATTTTGAACCGAAATAGATGTGTCATCTGCAAAAGGTATGTCACTTGAGTGTTCATTTGAATTTGGGAAATCATTTACTTTTAGAGCATAAAAATTAATCTTAGATTGAAGTTTAAGGTATAAACAAGCTATATCTACAAGGATTTTTTTAAATTAGTATTTTATTTAATTCTTTTAATATAGAGTGGAAAAAAATGATAAAGCTTAACTTTCACGTTCAATTTATAAGAAATAAAAATTAAAAGTAACAGTGGAAAGCGGAGTTCTTTCTCTTTAAAATGCTATCTTTGTTTTTTTTTTTTTCGTTTTTAATGGGTACAAATTGTTTTTATTATGTAGCGGCGGCCGAGAAATGTTTCATTTCCCTGTGCGACGCGCTTGAAATATTGAGCCGAACTAGCGAACTGTAATAATTTCTCATGCTAAGGGAAACATTTATTTTTATACTATTTTTATGTAAAATTTCCCGCTCTTTCACGTGGTGCTATCCGTTTTTTTATTATTATTTTTCGAGATATTAGCAAAAAACTGATTTTTTTCGTTTCAAAGGGTTGTTTATAAGGGTTCGCGGGGGTAGATTTTGGTAAGCTTTTTTGAGCCACTTTTTACTAGCAAAAACTAGCCTTTCATATAAAAATTAGCGAGGTAACGATTAATTTCGACTTAAAACCCCTAGCGACTGGGCTATTGACGCTACAACAAAAATAGTAAGGTACTTTCTGTTCAGCACTAAATTCTCTTCATAAACTCATGTTTGTAGATCTAACCATTTACAAGTTACGAGTAAAAATTTGCAAAATGCTTTTGAGAATTATTACGTAAATGGATCAGATTAATGTAACGTTTAAGCCCCTAAAAGTAGGCAATCTTATATTTCATACAATCACAGCACATTCGATGAAAAGTCGTCATGTATTATTTTGAATTTTATGTGCATTACACATAAGGGCCAAAATTAAATCGCATAAACCATCGTTCTATATTTCATATATATTCACATTTAGATGGAATATTTAAAAGTTTTTACTCATGTATGATGAATTCTACATCTGTTTACAACATAATTCGTAGAAATAGTTAAATATTTCATGTAAGTTTGCATTTCAATAAAATGTATTTATAATTTTACAGTAGTAAAGCTGACCTAAACTACACGCGTCATAAGGTTCAATTTGTTTTTACTTTCCACCGCAGTATACAATCACGATTCGCTGTGGTGTGTGATTGCATACATTCGAGCGCTTTTAACTAGTCTGACGTCACCACTAAACAGGTGCCTACATTGTTGATTTAGATTAGCAATTGAATTCGGGCCACAAAATGATCCTGCAACAACTCTTTTAAACCAGCTTCTGTAACAAACTGTTGGTCCGTAGATATTTCACAAATAGGACTTTTTTGTTACACTTTAATTAAATTTCAAGGCTGGAATATAATATGGTTCCCTGATCAAAATTGCACAGAAAACCGTATACCTACTGGTATCAAAATTGAAACATAAAATGGAATACAGCTCAGTCCTCTGTCCTGTTTGTGAAATACCATGGAACCAATAGTTTTTTACAAAACTGATTTAAAATAGTTGTTGCAGGCTCATTCTTTGCCCAATTTCAATTACTAATCTAAGTAGGACTGTTAAATGTACTATATCCGTCAGCATATAGTTGCATATTTGAGTAGGAGTATACAAAATACATACCAAATGATTTAATGCAAACATTTTTACTGTACGAGATAGGTGACAAGTTTTCTAGAAGATGGAAAAAATTATTAGTTTTGGATTTAATAACAAATGGTGACGTCAACACCAGCATCACCTAGGTGGGGTATGTTGTACTACCTAATATTTTACAATTTTTTTACATATAGGTACTTCAACATACCTATCTTTGAAAACCAAAAGGGCGCAAATAGGTTTTTCTTGTAGGGGGGTAATATGAAAAATTTTTAAAATAGATTTTTAACCTCCACAATAAAATTGTGAGAGGTTACTAAAATTGGTTCAAAAACGAAAATTGAGATAACATCAAATCTTTACGTTTTGAGGTCCTAGGAACCCAAAAAAGTGGTTTTTGAAAAATGTCTGTGTGTGTATATATGTGTGTGTGTATGTGTTTTAGCACGATAGCGCCGAAACTACTGAACGGATTTGAATGAAACTTTGCATGTGTGTTTCTTTAGTGCCCCAGAAGATCTGGTTGAGATCGGATTACGTTTAGTGCCATTTTGACGTAACAAGTTTTTTATAATTACTTTCAATTTGCAATGGTACCATTGAAAAGCAGTTAAAATTCTGATTTCAACGATATATCACACTTCCACCCTTTCGATTTGGTTTCCGTAAAAAAAATTAAAAACAAAGCAAATATGAAGCATAGATCGCATTTCGCATGATATGATCGATATGATATGATCGATGCGCGTAGCCGTTACATCGTAAAACTCATCACATCACGTGTCAATTCACATGTGAGAGTTTTTTCACTGCTCTAGAAGTAGAGCGGATTACGTTTAGTGCCGTTTTGAAATATATATACAGACAAATCGAAGAATTAAACTACAAATATTCCTCTAAAATCTAGTAAAATTACTGAAATGCTAATGTTTCATTTAACAAAGACAGCCGCGAGCGATCGGATTGCAATGAGCAAATTTTGACGATTGTCATTGTCATCGTTTGTCATCCGATAACGTTGGTGTCATGTCATGTTAATAAGATTTCGGCATTTTTGAAACTTTTAGTGGATTGTCACAAACTTTAAAGGTAGATGTAACAATATCAATATCATATGCTTTCTGTACCTTCGTTGGTGAATTTATTATTAATTTTCATTTTACCAATTTTCAGTTTGTTGCTTTACAAATCTGTAGTATTTAGGATAACTAGACTTTCTTAGCCGTTCAAGTGATGTTGTTAATATACTAATAGTATATTATTGTAAGTTCAGGGTTTTTTTAGTACCCCAGTAGATCAGAAAAGGTTTTGGATGAGATCCGATTACGTTTAGGCCGTTTTGTCACACAATTTAATGCTCTTTTTGGCTTCAAAGATCCACCGAGTGGAGAGGTTCCAGCCGCTTCCAGTAGCTGCCGATTTTTTACCTATTTTAATGTCACAGAAATACTGTATATCATATTCATATTGAATAAAATGACAATTAATTAGGGATTATTTAAATCCGATGGCATAGAACCAATTGTAGGCTGTGTAGAGGCCAGAAGTTGCCTGTGGAATGATGCTGTCAGAAAGACGCCTCTTCTGCAGGCGTGCACCGATGGCATTTGGCCCCGGTTTGTCTTTGACAGAGCCTACATAATACGGACGAATAGTGAGAACGAGGCTGCTGGCGAAGATGTGATCAACATCTTACAGCCAGCGTAGTACAAACGGAACTGGCGGGCATAACCATAGCTGCAAAAGAGATTGTCCGTAGACAAATTACGGGCAAAACAATCAGGATCTACACAGATTGTAGACAATCATTACTAGCCTTGAGACATTAGAAAATGGCCACAGGAGCAGTATGGGAATGTCACCAAGCACTTGTGGGTGCCTCCAGCATGAATAACATACTGGTATGATGGGTGAAAGGACACGCACAGTGTAGTGGCAACAAAGTAGCCGACAGACTGGCTAAGAAGGCAGCTTTGGACCAGGCCCGGCCAGTCTGTTACCGATCACGGCGATAATACAAATAATTAAAGAGAACACCCGCAATGAATTCAAGAAACTGTGGATGAAACAAACAGCTGTCAGCTTGCTAGGGAGCTACTAAAGCATCCCAACAAGAGTACAGAAATGCACTACCTGGCAATGTCCAGAAGGAACCTACGTTTTATAACGGGAATCCAGACTGGACACTGCCCGTTAAGAAAACATCCCCATAATATGAGATTAAACGAAACACCTCTCTGTAGAGGTTGTAAACAAGAAGATGAGACGGTTCAACACGTACTCTGTGACTGTTCTGCTGTCTCATCAATCAGAGAATCCATTTTGGGAGAACGTTGGCCTATGTTGGTCGATGTAAGGGAGATGCCCCTAAGCAGCATCACCACCTATTTAGCAAGACCTATGGTTGGAGGCCTAGGCGAGGGTCTGCCTACAGGGAGGATGTACAAGGGGCCCAATGGGGCCTAAGTACTGTGGTTTATTAATTTTTATTGACCATCCTCCAAACCAATTCCAAATTCCAGACTAGTGTCTGGATGGCCTATGACTAAGTTTAAAATATGAATTTGATATTTTAAGAAAGTCGGAAGATATTGCGGAAAAACTGAAATTAATTATCCCCCTTTTAAGGGGAATATCTCCCTTATTATTAATTTTCGAAAGTAAGTTTATTTAAAAGACTACCATTATTTTCGGATACCAGTTGGGCCTTAGAGTGGCTGCCTGACCTCCTGGCGACTCTGATTATGAAGAAAATAATTGCCAAAACTTAAGAAAAGGTATTAGGGTCACATTGATCACAAAATTGATTTTAGCTTCAAGTTTAAATCATTCACGTGACTTATAATGCAAACCTGAAGTCGTTGAGTAAACGTTGATAATTTCGTTTCTGTGTGAATCGAAGCTTCTGCCTCGAGAAATTCGCCAAAAACTCGGTTATTCTTGGGCATGGTTAAAATAATACTGGTAGATGGATAATTTGTGACATAGCAATCTTTAGGCGTTTCTGATGTGCGTATGTATGTATGCTGAAAGCGAACTTGCAAACAGAATTTGTTTATCGCCCACATACTTTTGATACGACGCAAAATTGATATACTGCAATAGATGCAACATTTTCATATCGCATATATTCGCACAGTGTATCTGTAGTTACTAAGATAATGTGTTAATATGTGTTTAATCTTCTAATAAACAGGATTTATCTGTTCATCAGATCTAAAAAGTGTACTTTTAAAAAGATGAACCGCCTTCAAAACTTCAAAAGAAAATGTACTAAAACTTGTGAAATGAATAAAATTTCACCCAGTCAATCCATTGATTGGACTTTATTATTACCTATTATGGATGACGAAGTTATTCTTTCAATTTTTTAGTAACAAAACATTGAGAATTGTTGACATGAGAATGCTAAAAACTTTCTTTTAAACAATAAGATTCATTTAGCGCAAGATTAGCTGAAATAGTTAAAATTTCTATGTATTCTAAGAAATGGCGGAGGTGCCGGTAACTTTTCAGTTACAATTTAGACATTCATTTAAATCTTTTATCTCTCATGTCTACTCCACAACTTTATTGTCATAACATACAGGGTGGCTACTTTTTATATTGAACAGTATTGCTAGAGTCTAGTATACTTTAACTTGGCGTGTGTATGTATGAGTTAATATTTCCGTACGATTTCATTTTCTCCCATATTGTACATAAAGTTAAAGCAATAGTCCAGAAACATTGTCTACGTGGACAATATTTCTGGATCTTTATGTACAAGGGAAAATGAAATCGTACTGAAATATTAACTGATACACACACACCAAGTTAAAGTATACTAGACTATATCTCGCAAACTATAACGGTTACGGAGCCGGGAAAAAAAATCATATTTTGAAGGCCAATAGAAAAGATACATTCCTAAATGACCCGTTTTCTTTTTTCCCCTAGTGCTGTTATTATAAAAAATATTTAAAAACTTTATAGGAGTATTTTGTCTTAAATTGACTTAGCTATAACTTACTGTATTCAAATTTTTATTATATCGTTTCGTCTCCTCAGGGCCACCATTAGCTTTATTTGTGTTCAGTATCAGTTCAGTAAAGGTTGCAGTAGTTTTAGGTGGCCGACTATAAATACATGTTTGATATAACATTCTGCCCTAATCCGACGTAAATTAGTGGCAAAAAATCATTTTTGAAATTATATATATTTTTAGTGAATGTTGTTAAATGCGGCTATGTAAGTATATTAATGGTTTCCCAAATAAAAAACATCAAATTATCTATAAGGGTGTATCAAGGGTGCTCAAAAGCAAAATTAGTTGAATACCTAATAAATATTTTTCATTACGAATAGTAACACCTAGTTAGAGAAATGCATAAATGTAACGAAGGTATATAAGAAAGGTTCCACTAGTTGTCAATAGTTACCAAGATTTATTAAGATTACTGTGAGTTCCAGGTATAAAATGAAGTGATATAAATATTTTCATCACCGTTTTATAAAACCTGCAGTAACCGTTACCACAATATACAGGGTGTTGCAATAGTGCGTCGGACCTCGATATCTCGAGTTCTACGATAGCTAAAAATTTAAAAAAAATTGCAAGTAAACTAGATAAAGTGGTCTATAACTGGAAATTATTTTCGAACATACAGGGCGAGCCAAGACGAAATTACAGGACCAAGTGCCTTTTTTTTAATGGAATGCTATGTATATCAGTACATTTTTTGAAGACTCTTTCTAGGCTCTATTCATTCTTAAATTAGCATTGAATATCTCCCAATCTCTTGGATGTAATGAATTTTTTTGTTGAAATAATGTAATCTGCTGATGGATATTAAAAAAATCACCACAGTCACAATTATGAGTTTTAAGAAAAACTTATGTGAATACCAGTTACGAGACATCTAATTAATGTTTTGAATCATTTTCATTTCCTAAAAATGTACAGGGTGGCCAAAAATTATATTTCAATTAAGAACATTTTAAATTGAATTTTCTCAATTTTTTCAAATGGAACACCCAATATATTTTTCGACGATGTGATGTAGAAATGAAAAACGAACATTTCTTGTAAGTACTTCCCTATGGCTGATTGCAACCGTTTTCGTTTTATAAGTAAATAAGTGCCAAATTCAAGAATAAACTTAAAAGTAGAGGTTCCCTCTAATTTATTAGAAAAATTTATAATACGTGTTCGATGTGTTGCTCATTTTGATTGACACACGCCTTTATGCAATTTTGAAATGAGGCCATTTAATGGGACCATTTCTTCCAACCATTGAAATGAGTAAATAGTATTTAACCGATCTTTTACCGTAATGTTTTTTTAAATTTTTTTGCTGTTTTCGTTATTCGACAAGCAATAAAACCTCAGTTTGGCATACATTGTCGTGTACAATATGAATTTTAATAAAGCGGAACTTGTAGATATGACATTTGTAATGGGCGAGTCAGACAGAAATTGTTTACTTGCCAATGGAATTTATCACCAACGTTATACTGAAAGAAGGATTCCTGATGTTAGCAGCTTCCAAAGCTTTCTCGATAGATTTCTGGGAACTGAAAATGTCGAATATAAAAAAAGTGAAAGAACAAAACATGTTAATGAAGAAAATGAGTTTTCTGTGGTGCTAGCAACGGTTGAGAATCCCCATGTTAGTCAAAGAGAAGTGAGCTCATTAGTAGGAATAAGTTGACGGTCTGTGGGTCGCATCTTAAAAACAAATAAGTTGCATGCATATCATATTCAAATGCACGAGGAATTGTCTGATGACGCTTTTCAAAAGCGCCTACAATTTTGTAATTGGGCCAGAGGTGAAATGCAACATGATGTCAACTTCTTTAATACTAGTTTATTCAGTGATGAGGCAACTTTTCATAAAATTGGATTTGTTAATAGGCACAATTTCCATTATTATGCTTCCGAAAATCCTCACTTTTTTATGCAAGTTGGTAATCAACACAGATGGTCTATAAACGTTTGGGGAGGAATTATTGGAGAACATGTAATAGGGCCACATTTCTTTGATGGTACTTCGACTGGAGCTATTTATCTTAATTTTTTGGAAAACTATCTGCCACAATTATTGATAAATCTCCCTGAAAGAATTCGGAACTGTGGGAACCTCATATATATATATATATATATATATATATATCAAATATACAGGGTGTTCCATTTGAAAAAATTGAGAAAATTCAATTTTTTTTTTTTATACATTTATTTAACGTCGGCCTATTTCCGCTACTGAGGCCTAACACCGACGCCTGTAGACGAGCTACCCCCAACCAGGAATTTTGCCGAACCTCTTCCCTTAAGAAGAGTAGGGATCTTTTACTTGCCTAACATTTAATAGACAAGGGACCGACGGCTTTACATCCCCTCCGAAGGATGGTATATCTCCTATACAACCCTCGCCTAAGGTTATATAGCTTCCGCGCATACACTGATATACAAGCCGCTGGAAGATGTGTGAGGCGAGAACGCGGTTTCCGTTGGAATGGTCACCATCCAAGTACTAACTGCGTCTGTCGTTGCTTTACATCGCATACCGAAGTATGTACATAGTAAAGACGCACCTACGCTCGCCCCTAAAATTCAATTTAAAATGTTCTTAATTGAAAAATAATTTTTGGCCACCCTGTACATTTTTAGAATATGAAAATAATTCATAATTATTAATTAGATGTCTCGTAACTGGTATTCGCATAAGTTATTCTTAAAACCCATAATTGTGACTGTGTTGATTTTTTTAATATCCATCTGCAGATTGCATTGTTTCAACAAAAAATTCATTACATCCAAGTGGTTGGGAGATATTCAATGCTAATATAGGAATGAATAGAACCTAGAAAGAGGCTTCAAGAAATGTACTGATATACATAGCATTCCAATTAAAAAAATAGGCACTTGGTCCTGTAGTTTCGTCTTGACTCGCCCTGTATGTTCGAAAATAATTTCCAGTTATAGGCTTTTTTATCTAGTTTACTTGCAACTTTTTAAAAAAGTTCTAGCATTTATGCCCGTGTCTTTTGTTTACACAATTTTAAAAAAAGATCTATAGACATATTTTGTACATAATATTTATTATAATTATTTGCTATGTACACAGATACAATTAAACCAATGTTTGGTTTTGTTTTATGCTTTTGAAGAGTTTGAGGCTATAAATTTAAGAAATAACTGCCAATTCCAATTTCTATGCAGCACAGGTTGCCTAATTAAAGGCATATAACATCACTTCAAGTAACACATGTATTATAAAATTTTTAAAATACATTTGGATGACTTTAAGTTTTATAGATACACTCTTAGGGGCATTGGGTCACTTAAGAGTATATAGGGAACCTTCAGTTGTATAATAATACTTTCTAAAGATATATAGTATTACTTGAGTTTATGTAAGGTCACCATGGGTGACATAGTTTCCTGTATTTATAAGATAACTACGTTTGTTTTCTGTAATGATGTTTTGCTAAAATATTTGGCTGGTTTTTACTAGTTTGAAGCCAACATATACTTACTTGATGTAATATTATAATAAAAGTAACGCTTTTACCGAGTTTCCATATTAATTTATAAAAAAAACATATTTATGTAATTTTTAGATCTGTAAATTAAAATTGATTACTAAACAGTATTTTAAAAACTCCTGCAATTTTTGAAAGAATCTTGTTCATCCTTTGCAGTAAATAATCTCTCCCAATAGGATTTTGGCCCCAGCTTAAGCGAAAACTTCACAAATAAAGTATAGCTAATCATATGGATATCATCTTATAATAATACGAACCTGGCCGATAACCGCGTTGGTTAAGGCGTGAGGTGGCAATCGCGATTAATCACACGGGTATCGCGCCACCGGGTTCGAATCCCAGCTCCAGTACTGGCGCTGTCGGTGATAATGGTTGTATGTCCGCGTTTTTCCCCCTTTCGCACAAGCCTCTGGCTTCTGGAATTGGGGGTTGTCTAATTTCTGCGGTGTTTATTTATTTATTTATATACATCCATTTTCATTTAGTTGCATCGATGATGCAAAATATCAACTTGAAATATTTTGAATGTGAGGATAAGTATAAATAATAAATGCATCTAAGAGAGAGAACATATATTTGCAACAGAAGAGAGTGAGAAAAAAGTAACGGTAATCTGGTGACAGAAATATTACCAACACCATTATATGCAAAGTTCATAGGGGTTACTAAAATGCTTATCACCAAAGGTAATTATTATATACTATTATTCTAAATTATATAAGAAGTTACTATAATATATAAGATGTTACTATTAGTTATAAACTCTGAAGTTATATACCGTTACTAAACAAAGATACCCTTATAAACTGTTCCATTTAAGTACTTTAAGAGGTTTACAAAGGTAACAGAAATATTTCTGTTACTAAACTTATAAAACTTGAAGTTATTTAAGCATAGTCATGGCAAGTTTATGGTTACTATTGTATAACCAAAAATGTTTATTGGGATATTTGCCGTTTCTTTTTTTAAGAACTCCAAAATTTATAAAAGTGTCTCCAAAATGCTATAAAAAATAATTGTAGGTATACATATAAATTTATAATAGGTTTAGATCATAGTCTGGATCCAGTCAAATAATTTTGAAACTGTTTTAAGCAATAGTAATATTATTACAAATAAAGTTGTTCTAAACACTGTGGTACCCTCAAATCGAAATTTTCATTAAAACTGGAGCAAGTTTGGTGTTCCTTGCTTGCCTTAAATAAAATAATAAACGGTAATTAAAGTAGTTCTTGATTTTGAAAACTCATATTGCTATTCTATATGCTGCGTACAATTATTTAACAACGGTGGTCGACAGGAACCTTGCTAGAGACCACATGATAAATTTGTTTCTAGACACCTCATTGAAATAATTATTTGTTTCTATCTTGATGCAAAGATATGGTTATGAAACTTGGCAAAATATGAAGAAGAAGAAGTTACAATTATAACGTAATATGTATTTTTTGGAGCAATTTGATGCATTTGGTATAGGCTTGCCTGTAATATGGTTTAAGACTGAGCTGCTCTTAATTGCGTCCAAGTTTTTATTGGGAACCTCTGTGCTTCTAGTAAGCAATTAGTACGGAAAATAAATAAATACATTGTACTTTACCAGGATAATATTAGTTTTTAGATTGTTTATTGTTTACGACAGACGCAATAGCTTTAATTAAATAACATTTTACTGTATAACTGGAACATCTGCTCTTACTGTTACGACATCGACCTCTTCTTATCAGTCTTATAGAAAATATGGTCTACTAGAACACATACGAGGGAGATTAAAAGTAGAAAAAGTGACTTCAGGTCTTCGGGAACTCGACTTTTTGATGCCATTAGACGTTTTGGCATCACTGTGCTGGGTCGGCGATGTATACATGTACATGGTACAGGATTGTAGTTGTTTCTGAAATGCTTTCATAGAAAACCTTATAATAACTGTCGTTACTAACGATAAGGTTTTCTATGAATGCTTTACCGTATTGTGTCGTGATATGGAGTGTTTATGCCCCTTTTTTTCTTTTTGTCTTTTGGTTCTAGAATTGTTCTTGTTGTGGGTCTGTTTCCTCCATTTCTGGTTCCGTCAGCGAATAAATCATTGCGATTTCTTTATGATATTTCTATTTTTTACTGTTCATTCTCAGTGTACTGGATCCTTAGTTTATTGATGATACTCTCAATTATTATTGTCCGCATGTAGCACGGTATTATTTTTAGTTTAGTATTAGCACGTCTTTAGTAGATGTGTTCTTTGAATCAGTACTCTCTATCCTTTTCATAATTATTGCTTTCCACCTATTAATGTTTCTGTCGTTCCTAGTCTTTGTTCTTGTGAGTAATTAGATGTTGCCCCTTTCAACCTTCGGCAACATGATGCGTCTGGTCAAACTACATGCTGTTTCATTTTTTCGATGAAAGGTAAAATTGTATGCCAATATTTTAATTATTTAATTTATATTTTCTCCCATTTTCAGTTGGTTTGTCAGGTATATTCCCAGATATTTCAGTTTCCTCGTCATCTTTTCCTCCTCTTCTGCACCATTCTTTGTTGGGTAGGCTCTCTTCTGTCCGTTGGTCTTGTCTTGCACTATTATTACTTTGTTTTAGGGAATAGAGAATATCCTGCGGTAGGAGATGTTTTTGCATCTGGGTCAATATTTGGCTGTTCTTTGTATTAACCTGATGCAGGATCGTAAGGAATAGTCAGGTAGGGGACATCTTTGATTGAACCCTGAATTCTTCCTTGTGACCACCGTCATCTATCCGAACTATTCTAGTGGATATCGTTCGCCTTTGGCGGAAGCTATCTAGTACAGTGTGATGGTCTTCCGTTGTGTTTCTTTAGTTTCTCGAGCAGGAATTGTGGGTAGTATTTACATCCTATGTTATAAACTCTCATTCTTCTGTGATGATCTATATTCTACGATAAGTTGATTTAGGGTCCTAACATTTCTAAAACTTCTCAAATCTAAACCATAGTTTACCTTGTATCTAATTATACATTGTAGAGTGAAAAATTTATGCTATATTATAGGACGTTTTAAAAACAATTCAAGCTTGGTGACAGTTTTAGTATACATAGGAATATTTAAGTTTATAATATACAAGATAAAGATTAATGATGGCCTGAGAATGTGTATTGTCAGGATTTGGTACTATTGGCACTAATATTTCACTAAATATTAAATAAATAAAAAACTTATCGCATGCATTATTATTTTTTTATTAGCCTTTATTCGAGTCCGAGTATAAAAAATGTTACAGTCGATAGATTGTGTGTAATAAAAAACAAGTAAAAGGTGTAGTCTATTGTAATTCCCATTCATCTACGGTGCACACGACTATGGCTATAGAGGCCAATTCGGGAGAGCACATGTCGACCGCAGTCAGGACAAACATAGACCTGGTTAGGTCTTGGATTCGGCCTTCTTGCAGCAACATTTCCTTGATAGCTGGCCACAACCCCTGGCCATTCGGTTCTGTCCGCTGCAAGTTGTTCCCATTGCTCGTCTGGAATACCGCAAGACTTTAGATTTTCATGGAGAACGTCTTTGAACCTCTTTCATTGACCGCCACGCTTTCTTCTACCGCTTAGCAATTCACCATAAAGTGTACATTTAGGAAGGCGGTTATCATGCATACGATGAACGTGACCTGCCCATCTTAGGCGTGCTCTTGAAATAAGCACCTCAATTGGAAGGCTGTTTGCTCTCCTGAGTACTTCCACGTTTGATATGTGATGGAACCAACGGAATTTCATCATACTTCTGAGGTCTCTTTGCTGAAAACGTTCTAATTCTTTCACATGACGACGGTAAGTGATCCAACTTTCACATCCATATAGCAGTGTTGGAATGACAACTGCTCTGTAGACAGCCATTTTCGTTGACAAAGCAAGGTCGTGGTTGTCAAATACTCTCTCTCTCTAAGTCCCCAGAGTGCTCTAGATGCAGCGTTAATTCTATTGCGAATCTCGCTGTCCATGTTTGCTTTGTCATTAACAACGTTGCCTAAGTAATTGAACTGATCCACCACTTCAAGAGAATTTCCGTTAAGTGTAATGTCTATTTGGTTTACTTGATGAGGAGTTGACATAATCTTAGTCTTTCCAATGTTGATTTTAAGTCCCAAGGAATCATAGCTCTGGGCATACACATCTAAAAGTTCTTGAAGTTCTTCCGGCGTAGAGGCTAAAAGTGCACAGTCATCCGCATACTGGAGATCACAAATGAATCGTGTGCGTATCTTCATGAAAGCTCTAAAGCGCCCTATGTTAAAGAGACCGCCATCAGAACGGTATCTGAGACCTATTCCTCTGACAGTCAGTTTGTTGTCAACAATAATTGTTAGAGCAGTGGTAAACAAATTAAAAAGTAGGGGTGCCAGGACACATCCCTGCCTAACTCCAGTGAGGGTTTGGAAAGGTTCGGTTGCCTCATTATTATACATAACCTGGGCGTTGTTGTTTGTATGTAGACTGCGACATACTTCCACAAATTTTCTAAGGATACCTAAGCGGAGCATAATTTTCCAGAGCACTTCCCTGTCCACCGAGTCAAACGCCTTGGTTAAATCAATGAAGGCCATGTGAATTTCTCGTTGATGTTCGAGTGCTTTTTCTTGAAGCTGTTTAAGTGTGAAGATTAGGTCCCATGTGCCTCGGTTTGGCCTAAAACCACTCTGTGTTTCAGTGAGTATCTTCCCTCCAACAGCCAGGAGAGCTATACCCCTGTAATTTCCACAGTCCGCAGCGCTTCCTTTGTTTTTGAAGAGGTTGATTAAAAGTGTATCACGAAACTCCTGCGGAGCTTGACCACTTTCCCACACGACATCAAACAGTTTTTTGAGGTAGGGTATGAGCTCTGACGACACAGCTTTAAAAATCTCAGCTGGGAGTGAGTCGGCGCCGGGAGATTTGTTATTTTTTAGCTGCCCAATGGCGGTTAAGATCTCTTCCGTTGTTAGTGGTTTATCTAAGTCTTCGAAGGTGTCATATTGAGGGATAAGATTTATAATATCGTGATCGGCTTGACTTTGCTGGTTAAGAACGTTAGAGTAGTGTTCTTTCCATCGGGCTCTTATTTCCTGGTCTTCTTTGAGGAAATTTCCATTTAAATCTTTAATAGGGCACATATTTTTCCGACTGGGGCCGTACACTGCTTTTACTCCTTGAAAGAAATTCCTGTAGCCGTGTGAATCGGCGTACCTTTGAATTTCTCTGGCATTGCTTGCCCACCACTCGTTCTTTATTCTTCTGGTTTCGCGTTGCGTTTCATACTTAGATTGGGTAAAAGCTTCTGCTTTTGATGAGTCGTTGGGGTGGTTGATAGCGTTTTGGAAGGCAATATATTTGCGGTCAAGAAGTTCTTGTATAAAAGCTTCATTATCATTGAACCAGTCCTCCTGTTTTTTATTTGCTGCAGTGCCAAGAATTTCCTCACTCACACTTTTTAAATTGTCTTTAATTTGTGTCCAGGTAGTAGCGACATCTACAGAATTGGTTTCTTCTAGTGCACTCAAATTCTCTTGAACTTTTTGCTTTAGTTGTTCGACGGTTTATTGATGACGCAATTTACTAATACAGAGATGGGGTCTACGTTTTACTTGAGCTCTTCGGTGTTTGGGTCTCATAACAATTTTCATTTTAGAGACAACAGGACGATGATCGGTCCAACATTCGCTATCAATGCGCGCCTTTGTAATTTGGACGTCCTTGAGATGCTTCCTACGTACGATAACATAGTCCAGTAGATGCCAGTGACCTGATCTGGGGTGACGCCAGGTGCCTTTAAATTTATCCTTTTGTCGGAAAATGGTGTTTGTTATAACTAAATCATATTCGGCGCATTTAGTTAGGAGTAGTTGACCGTTAGCGTTCATGTTACCCAAACCGTTCTTGCCTATGATGCCTGGCCAGGTGTCTGCATCTCTCCCTACTCTAGCGTTAAAATCGCCAAGAATAACGAGTCGTTCCGTTTTAGGTATTCTACAGAGGGTTTCTTCCAGCTGTTGATAGAAGCTTTCCTTGGTTTCGTGACTTGCATCCAGAATGGGACCGTAGGCGCTTATTAGATTTACCGCGTTGCCATCTGATAGCTTATAGCGTAGCAGCATTAGACTCTCGGATAGGCCTTGTGGTACTTGTGTTAAGTTGGATACAAGTTGATTCCGAACGGCAAATCCTACTCCATGTTGTCTTCTTGAATTGGTGGGAAGACCTTTCCAATAGAAGGTGTAGTACTTTTCTGTGAGAGAGCCTTCCTCCAAAAATCGAGTTTCGCTGAGAGCTGCAACGTCAACGTTGAGTCGGTGAAGTTCTCTATCTATTAGAGCAGTTCTTCTTTCAGGCCGATCGGTGCGAGTGCTGTCGTTCAAAGTACAAACATTCCAAGCGCCGTAGATGAAAGAATTAGTTTCCTTGGATTTAACTTGTCGGTGTTTTTTCGACATTCGATGAGGTGTCCCTGTGGGCACCCTCCCCCGGAAATCCGATCGGGAGGGTATTTTACTTCCGGATGATTTTGACCCACTTGAACGCTCCATCATTTTTTTAAAGCCTTAATCGACTGAAAACGAAGCTGCATTTGAAGTTTTAGCTGGAGCAGGTATGCAACTGACCAGCTCGGTTGCGGAAGGCGAGTGGTGTGGTCCCATGGCACAGAAGGGGACTGCGACGATGGGGTAACCAAACGATTCCAAAAGCATTATTAAAAATATAAATAAAACTTATATTTTGTACCAAGTGAATTGAAAGAGCCTAATGAACTGTACAATTGTTTCTTAAATGTTAATGTGCCTGATATAGATATAAGTAAATAATTATAATATAATATAATTATAAAATATTATAAAGAATATTTACATAAAAACATTGTCGCTGGAATAAAATTTAAAACTGCCTCGAATGTAGATATTGAAAAAATTGTTAATTTTATACGCTCAAATGTTATAGGAGAGGACGGCATTTCCTTGAAAACGTTAAAGTTTTGCGTTCCTTACTTAATACCCTATTTAAGACACAGTGTTAATTTCGTTACAACAAGCTATTGTTTCTCACATTTGTGGAAAAAAACAGTAGTACAGTCTATCGGTATCCGTTGTCTTTTGGTGATGTAAGGGCTGTAAGGCCAATTAGTATATTATCCTTGTTTTATAAAATAAATGAAAAGTAATGGGTCATCAAATCAGAGAATATATTAACCAAAAAGGATTATTGCCAGAGACTCGGTTTGGTTACAGATTACCACCACTGCACTATTAAAGCTTAAAAATGATAATTTCAATATGGGTTAAATCTGATTTGACAATACTCGTGATGATAGATTTCAGTAAAGCGTTTGACACTTTACTTAATTTGATAAAAAACTATTTAAATGGAAGAATGCAGAAAGTATGTGTCGATGGAAATTCATCTCAATTTCCACCCTTCCGCAAGGGAATAGCTCAAGGTTCGGTCTTAGGTCCTTTACTTTTCATTTTATATTGTGTGGTTTACCAAAACCTTAAACAAATGCCAGTATCACGGTTACGCAGATGATATTCATACATGCATGTCAAATTCGGTAAATAACTTAAGAGAAAATTTAAATATTATTAACATGAATTCCAGCAGTAGCCTTGTCTGAAAGTCACCATCTGCTAATAAACCCTAAAAAATCTCGTGTCATGATATTTGGTCCCAAAAGTGTCTTTTACTAGAGGAGGTGCAGAATGATGTACATATTAAAATAAATGATATTGAGCTGCCAGTTGTAAGTAGTCAAAAAAAATTGGGTTTAGTTTTAGATGAAGACTTACGGTTTAAAGAACACATAGCGAATCTAATAAGGCGAACCTACTGCAATTTACAGTGTTTATATGCGAACAAATCAACATTAAACAATACGTTAAAAATAATGTTATGTGAAAGTTTGGTTCTATCGATATTTAATCAATGTGATGTGGTATATAGCCCGTGTTTAGATCTGATGACCTCTAACAGTATGCAAAAAGTGCAAAACAGTTGCATCCTATTTATTTTTAATTTAAGGAAACGGGAACATGTGTCACATAGGTTCCGAGATATACATTGGCCCAAAATGAAGCAACGAGTAATGGTACATTATGCAAATTTTGTACATTCTATGGTGACACATAACTTACCGAATTTCTTAGGTGACATTTTGATTCAGAATTCAGTACTACATGATGTCAATACACGGAATAATTTTAAATATATAGAATACCTCCACATAAGGCATTATTTCAAAATTCATTCGCCTATGTAGGTGCCTCTGTATATAATAACATTTCTGATGAATGTAAAAAATTAACAGTCATCTTTTAAAACTAAAATCAAAGTGTTTCTAAGAGAAAATAATGAGTCTCTTTAAAAAATTAATTTCTCATCCATCCAGTCAAATATCTATAAATAAGAATTATTAATTATTTGTTTCTCTTCAGATTAGTTAAAGAACAGTTGTTACCTGAACTATGCTGAAGTAAAAATACAGACCATTTATTGTTTATAGGTCATATTGATGACCTCTCGTTCATTTTTTTGTGATTTTATTTTTATTTGTTTTTCCACCTTGGGTTACTCAACACCTCAACCACTTCACGGAGCTTGAAGATGCGTATGCATAGCTGGGCATACTAAAAATTATAACAATAAAAAAGGTACATATATTTTTTATTTCTATTTTTGAAGTAGTTATCGCAGCTGGTAACGCCCGAATGCAATATTCACTTATTTTCGTTGCTTCTGAATTTCTAAGTTTCCTTGATAAGAAATAACAAGTTATCAGAATGTAAAAAATAAATTTAAGGAAATAAAATATAAGCAGTGACAATATTGATTTTTGATGATGTGAAGAGTTTTCCTCCCCATCCATCCCTCCAATCCCTAATTACAAAGTGCGATTAAATATTAAAGCAATCGTAGAGGTAAAAGCCTAATGAGCTGTTTTGAAATTCTTTTGAAGTAACGTCCTTTCAGTGAAATTCGCAAGGACCCGTGTTATCCTCTCTAAAAAAATAATTCGTCCACGCACAAAGCGACCTGTGGCGCGAGATCTAAATGAATTATATAATAAACGACACAAATACAATTGTATTCAGTTGTATATTATTCCTGCCACGCAGTACATTTGTAATTTTCTCATTTTCTCTCGTCTATAATCCCCGCCTTGGAATTGGTCACATACCCCGTTCTCCAGCTTTCTTGTTCTCTTGATATATTGAATATTTATGAGTTGACTCATTTGGAAGTTGAAGGGTATTTTGGTCAACAGCCACCGAGACGAACGAAACAAGGATGACAAAATGTTTCTAGTGAACCGAAGCATACATTGGGGAATTGTACAGAAACTTGCTTCTTAGTTTGCAGTTGTATTTATGCAGGAGGGACCGAGGTTGCTGTGAAAATTATGTGCTAATTCGTTAACTTAGTTATGAAGAGTGCATAATTTGAACTTGCGACTCGGTGTTTATTTAGGTAGGAAGAATTGTTTATTATTTTTTACGTTGTTCATTCAGCTTGGACATAAGACTAGTTAAATGTGAGCAAAAAACCTTTTTAATTTTGCCTTTAAAATTTTACATCCTTATATCTAATCTACCCAATAAACATGTTTCAATAGTAATAGTAATACCTAGCTACATAAAGAATATATAAATATGACGTGGATTTTTTTATGGAAGCGGTAGTGTCAAAAGGCGCACATTTTAAAAATGTTTTGAAATATACAAGATGACTCACTATTATTATTAATTACTTCCTCATCCAGTAACGTACAAATAGACATAGTTTTGGGTGTGGTAAATGAGGTAGGTTTTAAGATCAAATCAGATTTTAAACTGAGTATAGTAAACAATGCAAAATACATGGTAGAATGAAGGAAAACGCTAACTTTTTGAAAAACTTCGTTGAATTTTTTATGTATCTGAACATTTTTAAATTCAGGAACAAAGAACTATGAATATATTAAATGTAGATAGAACAGAATAGAGCAAAACACTTTATTTTATAGCAATAGTAGCAATTGTTGTTTTTATTAACATATTGTACATGTAAACTTAGGAAACATACATCTGTATGTAAGTTATATAAACCCATTAACTTCTTAAATATCAAACACTGCATAATTTACAAATGTATAGATTACATAGAAACGATTAAAATCTTTGTAAAATGCCAAAGCACACTGCATACTCTATGCAGCTGGCCTTGTTTTTTAATTAATACTATAGCCATATCAATGTTCTTGTTACTGAGTTCTATTCAATAACCCAATACATCCATCACAGACGTATTTTCGTACAACAATCCATGGCTTAAACGGTACTTCTGGTAGTCCCTTGAGGATATCTAACCTAAAACAAAAATTTCATTCATCCTTAATCCGTATTAATAATGTACTAATGTTGAAAAGCAGTAATTTGTGATTAGACATTACAGATATAAGTATAGTATACTTTGATAATAAACTTTAAATTTCATATATAATAAATACACCACAGGTAATGACGACCGGAAGGCTCTAGAAGAGCTTTGTGTGGGAGAGAGTTACACATTTAGAGATAAGGGACACACACCAAATATCCGTGTATAGTGAAAAAATCCCTCTCACAATATTTTCCACTGCCACGACCGGGGATCGAACCCGGAATTTTTGGGTGAGAGTCAATTTTTTTTTTATTACCAATAAAAATATTTTTATTCAGTGTTATAAGTACATTATATTTCATTTGCTTTATCTTTCCCTAGCTAGTGCGCTCACACCTCGACCATCAGTCATATAGAATCTACACCTACTTTACCAACAATGAGATATTGCTCGCTAATTTCTTTCGCACACAGAGATTCTATCCATTTACAGGTAAGCTAGATAAAGGTATCTAAACTTCGTCTTCATTAGTCGTAGGGCAGGGCTCGTTCGAAATAACATATAATCTATCACCACACTTTTAGAAATCTTTGGGATATCATTTAGCGATGCAGCTAAATCTTCTAATTTTAGACTATATGGATCAACACCATTAATGTACTCTAACTTAGAAATATAATTTGGTGACTTCTAAAATCAAATAGAACAAATTTCAACAAATTTAACATTCCTAATTGTTAAAATTAACTCACCATTACGAAAATAAACACCTTTTGACAGTACGGTAAAAACACGTCGGTTAAAAAACGCAAATAAAACACAAAATTAAAGCCAGTTCAACAAATCACCAAACGTATTAGTAAAAGGGAACACTAATAATTAATTTTACATAAAAAAGCTTTTTAAAATTTCTTAAAACTTGGGATAGTTAAATGACCGTAAATTTCACAAAAATTTTTGAGTCCACTGAACTGAAGTTGCAGCCTGATTTTGACGTCAGCTACTACTACTCCATTGGCAAGAGAAAACGATATAAGCCATTGAATCCTACTAAAAACAAATTTCATCCCTACCACGTTCAACTAATGCTGGAACTGATTGTTGGGAATTATAAAAACCGAATACGATTTTGTCAATGGGTAAAACAAAAAATAGGACAACAAAGACATTTTTTTGACTTTGTTTTGTTTGCTGATGAAGCAACGTTTTATAAAAATGGACATGTTAATCGTCATAATTTTCATTATTACGACACAATCAATTCTTACATCTCACGAACAAATAGCCAAACAAGATTGTCGTTGAATATTTGGGGAGGAATTGTTGTGGATTATGTGATAGAACCACATTTTTTTGATGGGCGTGTGAATGGTCAAATTTATTTGGGATTTTTGCAACACAGCTTGGAAGAATCACTGGAGTATGTCCCCAGGGATATTAGGGAGAGAATGTGGTACCTCCATGATGGAGCACCTGTGCATCACAATACAGCAATTCACGAACATTTAAACGACGCTTTTCCAAATGGTCAGACAAGAAGAGGAGGACCCCATAGTTGGCGTGCCAGAAGTCCTGATTTGACCAAAATAGACTTCTTTTTGTGGGGCTATGTTAAGGAGCAAGTGTACCAAGCTCCTACAACTACAAAACAAAATATGAAAGGAAGAATAAGGGAAGTTTTTCAGGAAATTGCTATAGATATTTTAAGAAATGTTGGTAGATCATTTGAAAATGCATAGGCGTACTGGAAAGCCACTTTGAGCAGTTCCTATAAACACTAGGTATTATTTATTTCATTAAATTAGGTTCAAAATAACTTTGAATTTTTAAAATAGTGCCAATTTTTGTATTACCTAATACCGTATTTTCTATTCTTATTATTTATGTCAACTTTTTTGTAATATTAAATGATTATTTATAAATTTTTAAAATAGACTCAAATGTGATTTAATTAAATCGTGAAAAAATACTACTGAGGTAACCAAGATGCACAAAGAAAAAAATTTAATACTACTTTCAATTATTCTCTCTTTATATCAAAATCATGGATACTAGATCAGTTAGTTCAAATTGAAAAGTATTATAACTTAACGGTTTTTAATGAAAAAGTAAAAATATGTCTGGAAATATGGGTTTTAGGTGTAGGATATTATTCACAAAAACGTAGAAAATTAACGTGCCAATTCAAAAATACAATAATATACAGAGTGTTCCATTTGAAAAAAAAATTAAAAAAATCACTTTGAAATGTCCTGAATTTGCGCTAGTATAAAATACACTCTGTATAATTACAATCAATATTTGTGGTTGTGTCATTGTAGTACATCCCTTGTCTACATAATTGCAAAATAAATCTACTTAATTAATAGTAATATACACACAGTGAGTTAATTTATTAAACCTTGTTCCGACCAACATTTTCATATTTTTTCGAATAACTCGGCAACGTCACATCAAAAACAAAAAATCTGAAGGTCGTTGGAAAGGTAATTTTACGCTAAATTCATAAATGTAGAAATAAATTGGGTGTTCCGTTTTAAACAAATGACCTCGAGGATGCTCCGCTCTAGCGAGTCACTCTGTATATTTCAAAATATTTTTAAAATGTGCGCCTTTTGACACTATACCACTTCCGAGACCATTTCCATAAAAAATAATTTTCCAAAGTTTTCTAATAAAGCCGTTATTGAACTTTTATGCACTATTAGAACAGCCTGTGTAAGGTTTTTTTTTTTTTTTTTTATACATTTATTTAACGTCGGCCTATTTCCGCTACTGAGGCCTAACACCGACGCCTGTAGACGAGCTACCCCCAACCAGGAATTTTGCCGAACCTCTTCCCTTAAGAAGAGTAGGGATCTTTTACTTGCCTAACATTTAATAGACAAGGGACCGACGGCTTTACATCCCCTCCGAAGGATGGTATATCTCCTATACAACCCTCGCCTAAGGTTGTATAGCTTCCGCGCATACACTGATATACAAGCCGCTGGAAGATATGTGAGGCGAGGACGTGGTCTTCGTTTGGAACGGTCACCAATCCAACTACTAACCACGCCTAACGTTGCTTTACATCGCATATCGAAGTATGTACATAGTAAAGACGCACCTACGCTCGCCCCCCCCCCCCCTGTGTAAGGTATTTTATGAATTTTGGCCACTGTATTTTTAGAATGGGTGGACGTTATTGTGATAAAACCTAGTATAAATATAGTCCAATCCAAAGCATAATTTAATTTTGAAAAATTCTAGGACGGGGCTCGATTTCTATTATATTATATTTAAAGCCAATCACATCATCCTGTATATCAGTTTCTTGTAAATACCGAGAAAATATTTAATGTCTATGGATTGTTGTACAGCAGTCTGTCATAATATTTAATGGCACGTCTATAGTTACTTCCTAGTAAGTTCTTGGCGATCACGAAAATGAAGTGTGGTACATTCATCGGTTTAAGCGTTGAGACCTTGATCAGCGTAGTTAAGCAGCGTTGGTCAAGTCCGTCACTTGGATGGGTGAACAGCATCTCTGTTGTAGGGCATTTCCCCTACAAGTCAAAAAACGAAAACTAAAAATTTTAGAATTAATCAAAAAATCACATCAATTCATGCACCATGGCAAACCATATAAAAAAATCAACCAGACACAGTTTACACCGAAAAACTACATTCAAGGTCACAAAAATCTGAAAAAATTCACAAGCACTCGATAATTCCAAAAATAACGTAAATTCACCGATATCAAACTTAAAACATTCATTCTAGTCATTTCATAAAAGATTCATTACAAAAAACACCCCTCAAAAATACAGCCCCCGTATATTAATCAACAAGACCAAATCCTACCCTTACCTAAATTTCAACGTTTTACTTCATTTCGTTAACTTTCTATAAACCATTTCACATTCAAAAATTTTGATACTTTTTGACAACCCCTCGTATACTTCAAACTACGTTCCATACTTCCAATCTTAATATTCTGAATCATTTCATCAACTTCTTCACATTTCAAATTCTATTACTTTTTGACAACCTTTTGTATACTTCAAACCACGTTCCGTACCTTAAAACTAAACATTCTAATTCATTCCATAAAAATAACGCATTTCAAATTTTACTACTTTTTGACCACCCCCGTATACATTAAACCACGTTCCATACCTCGAGTCTTAACCTTCTCTTTAGTCTCATCAATTTCTTGCAATCCGATTGCTATTTTAAATTTCACCACTTTTGATCACCCCTTGTATACTGCATACAATATCTCGATTCCCCTTGCAACCGATATCTCCGCTCAAACTCGACCCGTGCCTATTAGGAACATTCTCATATCTTATTTCCAACCGCCTCGCATATATCGGGAACATTCTCATATCATTTCAACTAAGTAAACATCGGACCTCCGTGATTCTCTACGGGGTCGTTTCAGATTATTTCAATCAAACTTCATTAACTCCCAAACCCGATTAGATATCAACTTCGTTTTCATATCAAAAACTTCCCCTTTTCATTGCCGATTTTTCGATAAAACTTTCATTTTTGAAATTTCAATTTTTCAATTATTGCGCAGTATTTCGCAATCGATGACTCATCCTCGCCCGCACGGAGCAATATCCAGCTTTTCCAGACATCTTAAAACGGGACGCGAGAAAATGGGGCACGAAAAACGCAACCTTTCTAAACGTATAAATACCCGAGCATAGCAAGCTCAAGGCAAGTTCAGTTTTGACGGTGACTCCTGTGTTAAGTACTCGCGAAGTGGTCTAGCGAAAAAAGTTATTTAAAAGTGATTTTAAGTGTAATAAGCTGATTTGCTAGTGCTTCGGGTCCGGTTACTATTTAACTAAAGTTGTAGATACCTACCGTTTCGTTGGGCTTTCTTATTCCCTGACCCTGCATACTTTTCGTGACCAGCTGTTCAATCTAGCTTCCCAGGCCGAAACCTAGTTAAAAAGAGTTAGTTTTAAGTCTTCGCCTTAAGTGACCCCTTTTAAGAGAACCATTTCGCCTTCGCGGCCCACACAATTTTAAACAAAAAGTGATTTCTTTCAGAAGAATAATAGACAGACATTTTAATAAATAATCAATCAAGAATTCTACAGACTGAATTTATGCCGTCGAATAGTTACCCATTAAAATAAAAATTTGTTAAATAATATACCGTTCATTTTAAACTCTGTTCAGTTATAAATTTTAAATAAATAATTTGTTAGTTCCGTTTTAAATCAAGTATTGTAATGTCAAGAAAACTATATACAGGGTGTAGTCGTTGACCCTGTCAGAACTCAAAAAGACTATACAATGCTAAATAAAAATAAAATTTTAAAACAAAGTGTTACAACAGCTCCAGACCATATTATACAGGGTGTAGCAATTGACTCTAACATGCCTACCTTGCACTGACGAGAGCCAACAGCTCGAAACTGCAGTCTGCAAGTGGTGTGTGACGGCTGGCAAGAGAGCTCCTTTATGTAGGATCAGTCTTTCGGCTGGTGTTTGTTGCAATCGAAGCATTAGCGTTTTGATGGTAATATGCAATTATTACACTTAACGCGCCAGACTTGTAACTTGTAATTCAGCGTTCGGCGGGGCACATAGTCCGGAGAGTAGCTGTTGGTTGCAGTCTGGTTACGTTCCTTATAGTAAATTTTATAGAGGAGTTTGCGACTAAAAATATTATGTTTAGTTAAACAAGTTAGAAGTAAATAACTGTTCTACAAAATAACAGCGTAAATAAACTTTCTTGTTAAAATAACATAATTAAAAACAAAATTTGCCATTAAGAGTAATTTTCCAAAATGAATAATTCACCTTATTACAAACACTATATAACATTAACACATACAAGTCACCAGTCACTTACTCACGGTCACTATCACTATCGCTTCTGGCTCCTACATTTATAATTATAGGCTCAATTACTGCGGCAGTCTGAATCTCCATATCGCACATTTCATTTTTAACTAATTTAACGCGCTCATTGCATTTTCACCAATACTTCAGATGTAACTTTATTTAATGCATTGTATAGAAGGACTTCTAAATTTGCTAATTTAAAGTTTTTTTTTCCCGTGCAATGTTGGTCTTTACTTTAGCCCAGATGAGCTCAATGGGGTTCAGTTCACAGCGTTTTAATATCTCAATAATTCTTGCTTCAGCCGTGCCATCCACAATATGCTCTCTATATATCGCCGAATGTTGTTTCGCTAGTGTTAGTGGTTGAGCTTTAACTGGAGCACAATCGAATGGGATACCTACCTTTGACAACTAACCACTCCGCCTTTTGCTATGCAGTGGTTGGCCATTTTTCTTTTAAGCCGCTGTGGTTTCTCCATAATATCGACAGATCCGGGTTCTATCATTATAAGAACCGTTGCAAAACGATTTCTCGAAAACATCCGCATTTAATGTTCTCATGCCACTGTTTTTCGACACGAATGATAAAAGTCTATCCTCTGCACATTGTGAATCATTGCTTATGTGGGTTATTACTAAGCCCTCTCCTTTTACTGTTGGCCTTTTATTCTGGTTAACCAACCTTCCAGATGGGCCTAATGAACACTATTTACATTTTTATCTTGCCAAAATTGCGTTACACTATGCTCTTCATTCAACCACGTCTCACCTAAATAATAACATTTTGTTCTGCATTCACGAGCAGCTCCAATTGTCCGAATAAAATTATTTGCTTTTGCAAATATAATGTTACTATCATGTAAACATTATTTAAGCGGCAATTTGCCCATTCTGGGTATCTTCATCTTCATTCAAGGACTGTAAAATTTTCTATACAGTAGGAATTTCATCACGCTGGTATATTTTAATGTCACAAATTAAACCAGTTTGTCGAGATGTCGGTACCATCGGGTAATTTTTCATCAATGCATGATATACATTTGAAATAATTTGTAGCTCAATGGTGCATTTTTAGGGATATGATCTTTTACTACTTCGGTCTAGTGACATGTATTGCTGAGCTGGTAGCAGTGGACTAGATGGAGTTGTGTGAGGGGCAAAACGGTTAGCTGCTGTACTACTCCTGAATTCAAGTCTCAACTCCGATAGGTGGCAATGTCGCAGGGAATGGTCGTTGTGTAATTATCTACATGTATATGTCCTGGTTGAATGGTGGAATAGCTAATGTTAAACTCCGCCAGGATAATAATTCAAATAAGGCGATTAAAAAACCAATTTGTCTATGGCTGTATATTTTTTTAAGGCGTAATCGAATCTTGATGCTGTTTTTTTATTTGAAAAAGTGTTTTGCCAAGAAAGTCTTTAGTAAGGTTTCATATCGATAGACCTTCAGGGAGCTGTACACTCCCACCCCTCTGCCATTAATTGCATGTAACACCAGATCCTCCGCCATTTTCTAGAAACCAGAATATAAATGCAAGTTGTGAGCATGTAGCTCAGATGGTTAGAGCGCGTTGTGTGGCAAATTCGGTGGGTAAATGATGTTACCTGCCTTTTCTCAAATGTGTAGTCCCCTTCCGGACAGTCATGGCTTTGGATTTGGGAGTTGTCTACTATATGTGGCGTGTTTAATTTACGTTCTATTATTATTAATTTGCAACATTAGTGATAAATGCTACTTTGCTATTAGAGTTATGTGGATCTGGAGTTACATTATATATTCTTTCAATTTAAGTGCTGGCAGTATTAATTGTTGTATTATCACGCGATCTAAATGCCAGGCATCAGACATGGGCGAATTGCAGGAACAACAGGAATGGTAGTACTGTCTTTGATTATACTCAGGAATTTGGTATTGCTGTCCTTGCTTTCTACTCCCCAACACATTTTCTCTCTAATAACTCAACCCCTTCAATCATCGACATTATCCTAAATAATAATTGCCCCTGTTTCCTTGAACTTACATCCCTGCCTTTGCTAAGAAGCGATGACAATCCTGTCCATTGCATTATACAGGGGACAGGGAAAATAACATGACTTTGACTAGATATGACAAATTTTCAATTATTTAAACAAATATTAAATGAACGTACGAAAATAAATAATAATAATAAATATTAATTTCAGAAAACTACATCAATGGAGTTTAAGAAATTTTGTCCAAATAAATAAAAATATACATACAATAAAATTGTGTTATCTAAAAACTAGTTTTAAAAGTGATACATTTAATTTAAAATTTTTAGAAAGCCTTAAGTACTAAATATATATACATATAAAATCATAGTATATAAATAATAAAATTTACAATATTTTTATTAGGTATGACTTGCAATAGTATAAAGATCCACATATTTATGTTTTAAGTAGTCGATAAAAATTCATCAATGGTGTAGCAATTTTTGTTTAACAATAACGATTTTACTGCAGTTTTGAACTCATAGATTGTTGGTAGACATTTAACATTTTCTGGTAGAGCATTAAAAAATTTACATCCATTAAAAAAAAGACTTTTTTGATACAACGCTGTTTCGTGTTTATGTGGAATAAGGAGATCTTTCTTTCTGGTATTATACAGATGTGCAGCTCTATTTTCAAATAAATTTGCTTTATTTTTATACACAAAACAAGTAAGCTCATAAATATATACAGATATCATAGTCAAAATATTTAATGATTTGAAAGCATCCCTACAAGACTCATTGTATTTTAAATTAGCCATGATACGCACTGCTCGTTTTTGTAGGAGAAAAACGCTATGCGCATCAGGTGATTGGCCCCAATGAACAATGGCATATTTAATGCCAGAATGAAATGATGCAAAATATAATTGCCTTATAAATGATACGATGCATTGTTTAGATGTTAAACCTAAAGCATAGCATACTTTAGACAATTTAATACAGACATCCTGTATATGACTAGACCATTTAAGATGACAATCAATCCTTAACCCTAGCATTTTTGAGTTATCAGAATACTTAATATTTGTGTTGACATCTAAAACTAGGCTACTATTTACATTTAGACTAGACTGTGAAGTTTTAAAAACTACGACCACTGTCTTTTCACGGTTTATACATAATTTGTTTTTTTCAACCCAATAGTTGATCTTTTTATAGATTGAAATGGCACAATTCTCCGCATCAGACAAGTTCCTACACCTAATCAAAATATTAGTGTCATCTGCATATGATACTATTGAGCACAGTGGTTGTTCTAAATAATTTATCAAATCGCTAATAAAAACAACAAAAAGCGTTGGACCCAATATGGATCCTTGCGGAACTCCGGTATTAATAGTTGCTAAGCTGGAAAGAGTATCTTTAATTTTTACCTGTTGAAGGCGATTTGACAAATAGGAGTTGAACCATTCATGAGCAATACCCCTAACCCCATATTTTTCCAGTTTAGTTAATAGAAGAGAGTGATCGACACAGTCAAACGCTTTAGAGAAGTCTACAAAAAGTCCCATAGCCATTTCTGATTTGTCCAGTGTATTTACTATCCCATTTACAAACTCGCTTAGTGCTGAGTCTATACTTTTCTGTTTTGTAAAACCATGTTGATATTGGGAGAGCATATTATTAATTGTAAGAAAATCTACAAGCTGCATATTAATTGCAGATTCAAAGATTTTTGATACACTGGGTGACAGGCTGATTCCTCTATAGTTGATAACTAAGTTTGAATCACCTTTTTTAAAAAGAGGTATTACATTAGATATTTTCAATTTCTCGGGATATATGCCTTGTTCTATTGATAGATTAATTATATATGTGAGAGGACGAACTATATACACACCAATAGTTTTTAATAATGTATTAGAAATCTCATCGATGTCAGAAGAATTTGAGTTTTTCAACTTGTTTATTAAAACTAGAACATCGCCCTCTGTCATGGCTCTAAGAAACAATGAATTATTACAGGGCTTTATACATGATGCTAGAAATTGATGATCTATACCATTAGATAAGTTTACTAATACATTTTTAGGGGCAGACATAAAAAAATTATTAAATTCCTCAGCACATTCAGTAGGATTCAAAATTTTCCCATTATCCTCTATTTCAATCTGCAAGTTATTCTTTTTAGATTTGCCTAAACTGTTATTTATTATATTCCACATGGCTTTACATTTGTTCCTCGCATTTGCCACTAACTGATCATTTTTATTTATGTGTGTTGACGATAATAATTGTCGATATTCATTGTTAACAATTTTAAATTGTTCTTTAAACTGAGAGTATTTCCTACTAAGATCAGCAAAAAGTTGTACTCTATTTCTGGCGGCAATTATTTCAGGGCTGTTTTTACTTGCTTGTTTTTTATTATTATTATTTTTGTTTATTTTAGTGATAGGAAAACAAATCTCGAAATAGTATGAAATAGTGTCCATAAACGAATTAAAAGCGGTATTACATTCTTGAGTGGCCCAAACCTCGTCCCAACTTGTGTTCTGTAGATATGTACAAAAATTTGCAATATTGTTGTCATTAAAAAACGTCTGTAGTGACTGGTATTCTCAACTATTCTATTTATAGAAACCCGGATGTACTGGGCAAAGTGATTTGACAAATTATTTTTAGCTATATTGGCTTCAGAGATTACTTCATTGTTATTAACTATAATGTTATCAATACATTTACTAGATGTGGGAGTAACTCGAGTTGGTTCATGAATGGTTAAATGTTGTTACAGTTTAGAACATTTAACAGTTCACGTAGGGTAGTATTATTTACATTAAAATCAATATTGAAATCCCTATACCTATTACTAAAAACTTATTACTATATAAGAATATATCTAATAATATGATAACAAGATGCGTCATTGACGAACAAATATAAAAATTTACTGTGGACATACAATCCGCACGCGACAAGATGATAAAGAAATTCAATTGAAACAATGACAATTGGTGATTCTAGATGAGCTCATCAAGTTGATAAAATTTAAAAATGAGATTAATGCGCGGTGCAAAGGCACCCTCGCCAAATAGACAGAGTTCGATTTAACGACCTCGAACAGACTATACGTGACAAACTGGCATCCCACAGGGGAGCTAGCTGAAACAATCAGATTTCACAGCTCACGTGGAGGATAATCAAGCTTCTACGTAATAATCGCGAATATATATCGACATTAATCGACGATGATGTAAGAAAAGGCGGATAGGATTGATAGCTTTCTGCAGCATGCAACATCACCTCTCCTAATTCTTTCCCCTTCCATGACCACATTACACATCACCCCTTCTATCCTACTCCACCCAGTAAACTGTCCAAACTCCTTGTTTCTAGACCCAATCTTCGAAAAATAATTAAAACTACCCCTAATTTAAAGTCCCAGGGCCAAACAATATTCCCAACCCCTTCCTAAAAAATCTCCCCCGTAAAACCCTATTCAGTTTTCCTACATTATAAATGCCATCCTCAGGGCGCAATATTACCCTGATTCGTGGAAGGTGGGTATTGTGGTACCTATCCTGAAATGAAACCTGCCGAACAGCTATAACACTGCTCAACACCCTTTCCGTTGCCCACGTGGTCAGGAAGGTACTATCGAAGACAGTGCACCGTCCTGTTGTTGCTGGATATCCAGCGAACGTTCGACTGTGTCTGGCATAACGGCCTTGCATATAAATTGCAAAAAATATGCAAATTTCCTGACTATATGGTCTCGGTCTTAATAATGTAATAACGTAAATAAGTAGGAGCCGTTTACACACACCATAATTTGCCGTTGAGATAAGTAAGTTTTAATAACTTACTTTTCTCAACGGCAAATTATGGTGTGTGTGAATGGCTCCTACTCGGATAAAAAATATATATCGGCCGGGGTCCCTCAAGGATCCATGCTCTCCCCCCTTTTATATAACCTATATACTTCCCACATTCCCACTAACTCTACTATTAACCTTCTACTTTACGCCAACTCATTCCATCCATAGACTGCGACGCACAAAATTAATTATCACCTGACAAAAAAAAAGTAACATATTACGCTGACTGGAAAATAACGATAAACGAGACCAAATCACGGACAATAACCTTCCACTGCAAATTTACCAACACAAAGACAATTACGAAACTTAAAATTAACAATAAAGCCATCGAGGCAAAAACCACGGTTAAATATCTCGGTGTCTCTCTTGATACTCGACTTTCATTTGGACCAAATATAACGTAGACAATTAACAAAACGTATGCAAAGCTCAACAAACTCTATCCGTTGTGTAATTGGAGGAGCTTGCTAACAACACACAACAAACTGACCATGTACAAAGTTATATTCAGAACAATTTTGACTTACGCCTGTGTTGTCTGGAATATGATTTCAGATCGCTATATCACGATTAAGGAACTATACAGATAGTCCGGACGAAATCAGTCATCGACCGGGAAAATTAATTCGGAAGGAATATTTTTGTACCATCTTGTTCAAAACAAGTTTAAAAAAATGACTTTTTCGTGTCGGAAAAAATATTTTTGTATTTTTCACATTAAAACCCTGAAATTCGCTTTTTTGAGATTTCAAGAATTTTTTCTCGAAATCTATCAACTACAAAGAAAAATGTCCAAAAACATTTTTTGTTTGTTTTGGTGTGAAAAATACGAAAATATTTTTTCCGAAACGAGAAAGTCAATTTTTCTAATTTGTCTAAAAAAAATTTGTTTAAACAATTCCTGACTACATTTCCATCTAGCAAACTGTACTTTCTTATAAAGGAGCACATTTTGAACAAGATGGCACAAAAATCTTCCATCCGAATTAATTTTCTCGGTCGATGACTGACGAAGAATTACGGAACTTTTGACCATCAGAGATTACATAACAGAAGCATTGCAGAAAATTTTCACTTCCAAGATTCATAGCTCCGAGCTGACGCGTGATATAGCAGACATAAGACGACATCATAAACATAAACACAGATTAATTCACGAGAAACTATCACTCTACGACGAACCAATACCTGATCACAGTAGAGAATAGACCAGTGCTCCCACTCGGCCGGAACAGTGGGATAAGGTTTTCAGTGCTCAAGCATGCTCCTGGGCTTAAATTATTTGATGCGCAGTGACCAGCAGTGATGTAATTTGGTTGGTGTTTATTGTTTACTCAAGCAGTGTAAATGCAAATGCGCGTGGGATGGAAATAGTGGATGCGCAGTGGAATAAAAAAATAAAATCGAGTATAATAAACATCAAAGGGACCGCCGAGGAGCGAAACTACTGTGACCTGACTGACGACGCCATCAAATCTCCCTTCCTCTTTACCTTTCATCTACTCTACTTTTCACCCCGCCTTCCACAGTTCCATTATCCCCCAGCTGATTTCTTACGTTATTATCCTTCAGGTCCAAAGAATATAATCTGTTTTAACATTTTAAATTTCTTTCTGCTATATATTTCACTTTTAATTATCACTAGTTGAAGCAGGTTTTTTCTATATTTTTCCTGCACAATATAAGGAGGACTTTTGTTTACTAGAATGTTTGTTCCTCCAATTACTTTTGGCTTATTGCTGGCAAAATCATTAATTTTAATATATCGAATGCTGGTGTGAGCGGTTATTAGTTGACAGATATTATCAAACGTGCTAGTTTCTCTCAGGCCCTACCATCCGGCCTCTGTGAACGTGTCTTGACCGTGCGTCTTGTGTAACGCCGCACTTTTATTATATGACTATTGTTAAATAAAAGAGATAGCATGGCAATAACACTTATATTGTATGTATAATTTAAATGTTAATAAATGTTTTTAAATGGCAAAAAATTACTATTTAAATGACATTGATCTTTTAAAATACGGGGTGCTACTTTGCTCGTGCAGCCTTCAAGAGTTGAGATCCCCTTGAAAGATTTCTTGATGAAGTAACAGACCATTATGACTAGAAATTATATCAACGGTAACCCCTCGGTGCAGTAAAACAGTAAATCAGTACATATGATACCGAAATGGCGGAACAAAGGTTCAAATATAAAAAACGCCTAGTGAAAGAAAAACACGAATTAATTCGCGGAATATTTCAGATTGGTATTAAGTACATTTACACAGAAAACAAAATAAATTACCAATTTGACTATTTCGAGTATATAAAAAGTAAGAATAATGTTATGTGCCTTCCTCTTACGAAAAGAGGTTTAAAAGACGCATGCCTAATTACCTATCAGTAAAACGATAGTTCGGCAGTTGTCCCAGAGATGGCGCTAACATCCAGAAATTTCGAGATACGAGTTTGTCGACCAGAGAGTCGACCAGAATAAAAGAGAAAGCTCTAGAATAAGGGTCACGGTGTATATAAGAACCGGAACCAACGCACGACAGTTCAGTGATATATTAGATGAGCCAAGTGATCAGATAAGATAAAGAACAGTGAACAAATTAGTACAGTGACAATTAGTAGTGAACTTATAATCAGTGTGTAATTATAAGGGCTAATTATCGTAAATAATTTAGTGATTAATAAATCAGTGATTACTGAGGATATTTATTGCAATTATTAGACCTAATTTTTATACAAACCTTTAACACAGAAACCCTATTGCCGAGACGTTTTTAAATTCAATGTATTCCTAAGGAAAGAAAATACGTACTGAACGCTTTATGACGTAAATTTACTTGTAAATAACAACAAACAACCCTACTGATTTACATCTCTTGGGTGACTTAAACTTTTATCCGTTTTCAACGGGAAAATAATAATAATTGGTTTAAAGTCGCAGGACACAGTAGTCAAATGGTCAAACGCTAATTCTCCGGTATCAATTTTAACGAATCGAGGACGAGTTTTTTCTGCAAAAAAACTGTGACACTAATATCCACTGAACGGTAATTAAAATTTGGAACTATGCCTACCCGTTTATTTATTATTAATTTAAATACGGATATTTAATATTTTTATCCATATATTTGTATCATAAAACATAATTTTTCATTTCAATATTAATTTTATATTGCTTCATATACAGTGTGACCCGCTTTTCATAAATCCACCCTAATATCTCAGTTATTAATAATGCAATTTTCTACAAAATTAGGTGGTAATTATATGTTGGAAAAATGAATTATTTGGCATAGTAAAAATTTCCAAATCGTGGCCCCCTAGATCGCCTAATTACCCCTTGTGACTTTTTTCTATGGGGGTACTTGAAAAATAAGGTGCATGCTACTCGACCGCGTAACAGACAAGAGCTTTGCCTTAGGATTAGGCAAACGTGTCAAGAAATTACTCCCCAAATTTTAAGAAAAGTGATTGAACGGTTAAGAAGGGTTGTTGAAAAGTGTATTTTGTTGGAAGGTGGTTATGTTGAAGACACCAGAATTTTAAAAAAAGTTGTTTTTAGTTTGTTATCGCAATTAAATAAAGTTATAAAAAATTTAAAAAGCATTTTTTAAGAAATTAATTAATTTTTTGTATCTGCCACAATTCGTTTTTGAGATCATTAAGGGGTTTTTGGACATGCTGAATCCAAATATGATAGAAAAATTTGTCTAAAATAAGCTCTAATATCCTTCTGCCAAAAACCTACCCTATTTTACTCCCTAAAACCTCACTCCAATGAAAAATGGAAATGCATACTATGCCAAAAAATTCATTTTCCCAACTTACAATTACCACCCAGATTTGAAGAAAATCGCATTATTAATAACCGAGATATTAGAGTGGATTTATGAAAAGCGGGACACACTGTATATAGAATTCGAGAAATTAATTTAAAATTCAAAAGATTTTATAATAAAAGCAAATTCATGGAGGTACGACTTTAGTGGAAATTCAATAAAACATTCGAATGATAAGACCTAAAGTTATCCATTTATATTGAAATAGGGTTGGCACATTTACATTTTTTAAAGCGGATCCGCGGAACTCGCACCTAAAACTTTTAATAATAGGCAATGGAGGCAATAAAAAAGATTGCAAATTTTCCTAAACAAGCGCTTGGAAAGTCAGGAAATAATTTTCGGTATGTAAATATGACCGAGATTGGTGCCGTTCGTAATGCGACCAAAGCAAAGGGCGAATTTAAGAAAAGGGATATTTGCTTTTTGACACTTCTGGAAGTATGTTTCATTCTTTGTAAGTTAATTAGCGTAGGTAACTGTAGGGCATACTCATAGGCGCTTGGGAATTAAAACAGAAGGTGAATTCAATCTGAGTGTCTCTAGATGATTTAAAATATATAGTTTTAAAAATAATGTGGCTCTTCGTCGAGTGAATTATTTAATATATAATACAAAAATAATAAATGTGTAGTAAAATAAAAATATACCTACTACGAGTCCAGTATTCCACTGTTTCCTATGAAAGTAAATCGATTCATTGCCACCAATCGAGGTGCATAATGTGCGTTTTCAAATCAATTGAAAGATAATGTCCCATAACTTGCGACGTACTACATCTCCAATCGAAACACGCAAAATAAATCTGTTTGCAATAAGCCCCCAGCAGGCAGATTAATCCTAAAAGAAGCCCTATGTGTACTGTTCTATTTCCACTTGGCAAACGTAAAATAAAAGATGAAAGGCTTATGAGGTTAAATAATTAAAGAAAGTAATAAGTTATTGCCTTATACCTCAAGGCTCCTCGTACCGACTGCTCTCATTTGAGGCCCTAAATGTGGCACATGAAATATGACAGTACAAGTGGAGTACTGTGTACTGTACTTTCCTACCTTTATTAGTTTGCTCAACCATAAGATATGTTCACTAAACTACGCTACGCTGATGAGGAGCAACAACTCCGAAACACTTGTCTATAGCTACATTGTTGTTTCTCTTTGAGCTATAAGGCAATAACTTATTACTTTCTTTGTTATTTTAAATGAAAACCCCCATTTTTCTTACATTTTTGAATTCTATATCAAAATTAAAGGTAAGTTTGGTAATACAATTTTACCTCGATTCTCAACTGTTTCTGAGTTGTCATAATTAAATTTAAAAAATGTGTTTGCAGAGCCTCTTTTTATTGCGGTTATCTTCAAAAAAGTAATTGGTACTAATGAATGATTCTTAACGCTATAATAAATTACCAAAATGTAAAAACATTAAAATTGAAATTAAAACCGTATCTTGAAAATGTAAATGTAAAAAACTATTTTTTTTAAACAGCACCCCATATTTTTTTATACCGTTACATTAATTGCTCAAAAAAAGGTATAAAGCACTATGCGCCTAAAATTGATGTCTTGTACGGAAATTGTAAATTTAATGTAATTTTTTTTACGATTTTTCAAATGTTTCTATTTAATTAAGTTAACAGAGTAATAGAAAAAAGTAAATAATAAGAAAATTTTACAATGTCACTAAATTCTCCCTTGCCGTCATCAACTTTTTCTTTAACCTTATCTACTTTTTCTTTTACAACGCCTATGCCCTCCCCAATTTCCTTCTTTATTTCTTCAGTGGCTAAGAGGATAGCGCCCTATTGCAAATCTATAATTTTTCTTTACTCTTTTTGTCGTGTCATTTCTTCCTGTTTCTCCTCGTGAAGTTTCCTCTCCAGTCTTCCATCATTTTCTTCAATTCATCTTTTCTTCTTGACGTTGTCTTTCTTGTTCTTCTTTCTCTTCGTGATGTCTCTTTTTCTGATCTAGTTGTCTCTTTTCCTGGTCTAGCATCATTCTTCTTAATTCTGCGAACATGTCTTGCATTTGTTTTTCTGCAGCCATATTTCTTATTTCCATTAAAAAATTCTCAAAACAGCAATACCAGGTCTTATTTAGAATATACAGGGTGTTGCATCATGAGAGGGACATAGCTTAATAGGAGGTAGAGAACATCGGTGGTAACCGGAACCTCCCATAGAAATGTCTCATTGGGCCTTCACTACGAAGTTACAGGGCGTTTTATAATTTTTGGCCAAACCTGTTTTTTGTCATAACTTTGACAGGGAATGAAATAACGGATTCATATTTGGTACGGCTAATGTACTAACGAGCCCCAAGAGGTACATGTATAAAAAAAAATATATCCAGGTCCGGACTCACTATAATTTATGTTTCTTCTTTGCATCAATAAAACATCACCATATATATATTTTTTTGAAATTTCGATACGATATTCGAAAAGAGCAAGAAAAAACAAACAAAATGGCCTATTTCATTTTTTTGTTACACCTTCGTGGTGATTTAAATACGTTGTTAAATGTGCAAGAAAATGGATTACAGAACCCTATTAAATGAGAGGCACGTGAAATAAATAGTCTTATAACTAAAATTTGCAAAAATTCTATTGAGCCTAGGTGGTCTGGGTGAATCCTAATTCCGGCACATTTTAAAGGTCCATTTTGGTAAAAAACTGTGGTCCTAATAAGTAATCGGGTATGAAATAACAAAATTTTTAATCAATCACAGTAGGCTTGTTCAAAGTGACAGATAATAAAAAGAAATCTCCTAAACAGTTGAATAATTGTTTGTTAGTAATTTAATGTGTCAATAATCCGCATTTAGTTAGTGAAAACTTGTGAAAATATTTTAACTATGCCAGTAAAATTTACAAACGTGGAATATGCTGACATAATATTCATCTATGGTTTCTGTAATGGAAATGGTAGGTCGGCGGAAAGAGAATATCGGCTGCGTTTTCCTGGTCGTCGATGCCCTAATCATAAAACCTTTAGTACGGTGTTCCAGTATGCAAGACAACACGGAAAGTTTCCTAATTCTGCAGTTGTGGAGCGTGATTTACAACAAGGTGTGCAGGAACAAAACAATATTATAAACGTAGTTCAAGAAAACCCAAATATGAGCACTAGACGAATCAGTTTGGCAACTGGTATTCCTCATTGGCGAGTATGGAGAACCCTAAAAAGAGAACGTTACCATCCATATCATATCCAGCGGGTACAGCGTCTTCAACAAGGCGACGATATACCCCGCCTGGCATTTTGTCATTGGTTGTCTAACCATCGCCCATCATCATTTACAGAACCTTATTTACGGATGAGGCACAATTTACAAGGGATGGAGTAAACAATTCACGAAATAATCATAAATGGGCACAGGAAAACCCACATGCGGTACGCCAACGCCGTTCGCAACACAGGTTTTCTGTAAATGTTTGAGTCGGACTTGTGAATAGACATTTGATAGGGCCACATTTTTTTGAAGAAAGATTGAATGGTGAAATTTACTTTGATTTTCTTCAAAACATTTTACCGAATATGTTAGAAAATATCGGTATAAGAGGCTTGTTGTTTCAGCATGATGGGGCCCCACCACATTTTAACCTTCAAGTAAGAGAACACTTAAGCAATGTGTATCCTAATAGATGGATTGGACGCGGGGGTCCACATGAATGACCACCAAGATCTCCTGATTGTAACCTTTGTGATTACTTTTTATGGGGCCACTTAAAAAACGAGGTTTATAGCATTGAAATTGAAAGTAGACAACATTTAATCCAGCGCATCGTTACAACCTGCGACGAAATACGGAATAATCCAGAAATGATACGTCGAGCAATTGGTGACCTTTCTAAACGCGCAAGAAAATGCACAGAATGTGGGGGAGGACATTTTGAAAATTTACTTTAGTGTCAATTACGTTTTATTTTTAAACACATTTAGGGCCGGTCTTTTCATCTTCCATTAAATTTATTTGGGAAATAATTTCCTCGGCTACAATTGTATTAATAATCGTTTCCACAGGATTTATCTGCTGAATAAATTTAATGGGAGATGAAAAGACTGGCCCTTAGTTATTGTTTTGTTATTTATTGTTAATTGAATGGAAAATATTTTATTTATTTAGATTTTAGTTTGTTCTCTTTTCCAATTTTTATTAAGTATAAAATGTTGATGATTTTCTTGATCAAAGTAACTGGTTGCTTAGGCCTAAATGGTTTAAATTATCTGTCACTTTTATTCTTTGAACAAGCCTACTGTGATTGATTAAAAATTTTGTTATTTCATACCCGATTACTTATTAGGACCACAGTTTTTTACCAAAATGGACCTTTAAAACGTGCCGGAATTAGGATTCACCCAGACCACCTAGGCTCAATAGAATTTTTGCAAATTTTAGTTATAAAACTATTTATTTCACGTGCCTCTCATTTAATAGGGTTCTGTAATCTATTTTCTTGCATATTTAACAACGTATTTAAATAACCACGAAGGTGTAACAAAAAAATGAAATAGGCCATTTTGTTTGTTTTTTCTTGCTCTTTTCGAATATCGTATCGAAATTTCAAAAAAATATATACAGGGTGATGTTTTATTGATGCAAAGAAGAAACATAAATTATAGTGAGTCCGGACCTGGATATATTTTTTTTTATACATGTACCTCTTGGGGCTCGTTAGTACATTAGCCGTACCAAATATGAATCCGTTATTTCATTCCCTGTCAAAGTTATGACAAAAAACAGGTTTGGCCAAAAATTATAAAACGCCCTGTAACTTCGTAGTGAAGGCCCAATGAGACATTTCTATGGGAGGTTCCGGTTACCACTGATGTTCTCTACCTCCTATTAAGCTATGTCCCTCTCATGATGCAACACCCTGTATATCAGGCTCAAGTCAAATATTACTACAAAGTCCGGAATAGAGTGTTCTAGAAATTTTTTCAAAATATCACACACAGGTCTTATTTAATGTCTACACCACTTTCCGGAAGAAATAACCTAATTAACTACACTAATTCCCCAGCGGGGTATTCCTAATTTCCATCGGCATAGGGAAGCCAATACCGAAGTGCTTATGCTTTAAGTTCATGAGACTGATGCAGGAAGTTAAGAGGTGTATGGAAGTTTCCTCTACTTCTCCACAGAACCTGCAGTCGGGGTTGTTAACCACTCCGATGGTGCGAAGGTGTTTCCTGAAAGGGCCGTGTCCAGCCAAGAGACTGACCATGACTCTAACTTGTTTTCTGCTTAAACACAGTAATTGTCTTCCCTCTTTGGCGAGGGTCCCGAAATGGCGAGCTTTGCTTGCCGAAGTCCTACGTGGGCGATCCAGAGGTCAACGAACTGAGAGTAAGCTGGCTCCGGGCTCCTCAAGGAGTGCTGATAGTTCTCCCTGGCAAGAGCATCTGCCTGCTCGTTACCCTCAATGTTACTGTGCCCAGGCACCTAGAGACGTTTGACTCAGTTGGACGAGCTAAGTTCGTAGAGTGCCTGTTTACAGTCCTTGACCAAAGAAGATTTGGTTTTAACTGATGTTAGGGCCTTAACGGCCGCTTGGCTGTCACTATATATATATATATATATATATATATATATATATATATATATATATATATGAAAAATACTAGGTTCTCGGGTTGAACCGCGTCTGAGATTGTTAATGTCTCTAATAGGAGTTCGTGGAACTGGTTCGATTCCGGGGTCTCAATCTGCCTACTCCTTAGAGCGAACTCGCTGGCAGTATCGGACGAAGTGTTATTTATACGAAAGCTGTCTGTAGGTGGGAGAGTGGTGGGGGGTTGAGGGTCTGTTGATGGAGGCATCAGAGCAGAACGGCTGCTATCAGGATTTTGAGGTGTGGATGAAGATTGTGGGGCGAGCCAGGAGATCAATGATTTCCAAGCGACTGGAAGACGATGACCGTCATCCTTTTTGTTTAGACAATTGGGACGTTTTTCAATCTCAATTGCTTCGCGGATGATTCGCGGTTTCTGGAAAGATGATGGTGCTATGGTTTTGGTCTTATCGAAGTCTATATTATGGCCTGTTAGGAGGCGGTGTTGGGCAAGTGATGATGTGGGATCGGATTTTCTAACTGCAAGACGATGTTCAGATATTCTATTGTTAATCCGTCTATTGGTTTGTCCAATGTAGGTTTGGGGACAGTTTGAGCAAGGTATTTCGTATACACCGTGGGAATCATTAGGTATTTGGTCTTTTGGGGTTCTGATTAAATTGGAGATTGTTTGGTGTGTTGTGAATATGGTTTTTATGTTATTGGATTTCAGGACTTTTGAAATTTTGTCTGTGACACCTTTGACGTAGGGTAGGAAAGCTTTTTGCTGAGGAAGAGTTTCTGTCTGTTGAATTTGGGAAGGATTTTGTGCTTTGTGTATGGATCGCGTTATATGTCCTTTGTCGTAACCGTTTTGTAGAAGTGCTTCTTCTAATGTTTGTAGTTTGGATTGTCTGTTAGTCTGAGGGATCTGGTTACAAGAGTGTTGACAACGGAATTTATTTGTGATGGATGATGGTGTGATTTTGAGTTAAGGTAGCGGTTGGTGTGGGTTGGTTTTCTCCTACTCTGTGTTTAGGGGAGGTCCCTGTAGAGGAACTCTCCCTGGAAGGTGGGGGTCCTCAGAGGGTTTTTGGGTTTTTTTAAAAGAAATTACTCATTTTGTTCCCACGAGTGAATAGGAAAGAAAGGTCCGCCCCCGCAGAGCCTGTTGCGAGGGTAAGGCTAAATATTATGGGAGGTCGCCCGGTATCCCATAGTCATCGTTAGCTTCAACATTACCCTGGTATCATTTAGCCCTAGCACGATGGCTTACACCCTAGCTTGGAGAATATTTATCACAGTGTCACCTCGTGCAGGATGTGGTTCTTCACGACATGCCCTCTATCATATCTGGTGGTGCAATGGTATGGGGCTGGCGGACGGTCTTTGACGGTGATAGGCTAGGGTCGTAGTGCTGTGTCCGCATCAACCGTCCCTGGTTTGAGTCAATCCACACCGGTGATCCCAATGAAGGGGTCAAATGGCTCACTCAAACCTTGACACAACGTAGGTTCAATAATTGTAATCGAATTTTCACTAACAACTGATTTATTAATCACTAAATTTCAATAATTAGTTCTTATAATAATATACTAGTTAAAACTTTTATCTACTATTTATAGACTCACTACTATAATTCACAACATATCTTAACATCTAACTCCTTTCAGAACTCACTCCAACGAATTGGCTCTGCAACTTATATATCCGTGGCGCTTTTCTCCATTCATTCCATTTCACTTCAGGCTATTTTAGACGGCCATTCGGGATCTTATCCGTGATAAATGCGCCATCTCTGGCCAACTGCCGAACTACCGTTTTACTGGTAGTTAATTAGGCAGACCTCCTTTCACTCTGCCACCAGAGACTAAACCTTTCTCCTTAAGATGGCGGATAACAATAAGTATTTGGGTAAATCAAATCGATAAACTTATTGCTCATTGTACCCTCTTCTTTATTTATAAACAAATATTTAATCTTTTTCGTTTGCGTTTTTTTGACTGATTATTAACTTTTCCATATCAAGTCTAAAAATAGATATTGTTAAGTGATATACACATAACAAACAACGTTAAATAAAATACAAAAAAGTGCTATCACCCCTAGTGATAATATAAGAGAGTGTAAATAAAGATAGGATTGTTGTGCCTTTGAAAATTTCCTGGCGGATTACAGTTAACAGCATGGTTATTAGAAATAAAAGAAAAAAAACACCGCCATTTAGTACGGGTGAGGGGTGGGAAATAGAATTTCCATTATATCTAATAAAAATTAGTAATAATAATAGTGGATCTGTGTTAGCTGAAAAACTAGTTAAAATTAAGTCCCAAAGTATATAGAAAGATTACATTTACTTTTAACCAGTTTATATTAAATCTATACATATACTGGATGATTGTTTTAACCTGAAACTTTTAAATATTGCGAATAATAGACACTACAGGTGGAGCTGTTCGCAAGTTGCAGACAGCTCGTGTCTGTAATTTGATGACTATAAAAGGCCAGTGAACTATTATGGTGCATTTGCCTATGTCATACTGATGAGAGCTAACAAGCTCGAAACTAGTCTACGGCTGGCGATGCACAGCGGCACTGCACTGGAGATCTGCCTGCTGGGGGCTTATTGTAGACATAATATGTCGCAAGTTATAGGACATTATTTTCAATTGATTGGGAAACGCATATTGTGCACCTTGATTGGTGGCAATGAATCGATTTCCTTTCATAGGAAATAGTGGAATACTGGACTGTCGTAGTAATTATATTTTTACTTTACTACACTTTTATTATTTTTGTAATAGTTTATCCACTTTGTGTTGGCTTATATACAGGGTGTCTCACCGGGAATTGAATCGATCGATATAGAGAAAAGTACGCATCAGAAATTTTTTAAAATTTAGATAATTACTAATGTCGGTGTGGTCAATCCAACTAAAATAATTACAAGCAGCTGGCACTTCCGCTTATACCGGAAATCGATACCAACTTGCTTATTTCAAATGGAACACCCTATACATTTTAGGGTTTTCGAAAAGAGCATAAAATTCTGAGTCGAAAATATGTGGCATATCCTATACCTAAACCTAGCCGTTTCTGAGATATTTGACATTTTATAGTAAAAGATCCTCATTTCCTTCTTGTCACGTGAAAAGAACACGAGGAGAACTACGTTCTACAACTGATATAAATTCAATAATGTTAGCGTTACGCTTTGTCAACTTCAAGCCGCGAAAACTTGTTTAGGTCAAATGGAACACCCTCTATTTTTTTACGTCAAGTTGTGTAAAATTGAATTCTCTTTTTTCTGATATTAGCATTGTGGGGTTTAAAGTTACAACTTTTTGAAATATTTGCGATTTTATTAGAAATTCATGAATTGTTGTAATCATTTCATCAAAATAGCCATGATTAGAAACAATCAGTCATTATCTTATGTCAAAAAATGCCAGCACGTTTAAATTATACCAACGAAAACTTTTTAAATTTGTTTATTATTTATGGAGAATGTAATAAATTAATATCAAGAACTTGCAGCACATATGCTACTCGATATCCACAAAAACGCAAAATAACACCAACACTGTAACATGCGCATTAATCGAATTGAAGATATGGCATGAACTACAATAGCAGAGATAAGATCAACTTAAAATATGAGTTCATTTTAATTTAATAATTGCTCAAAATTCTGCCCTCGAACCTTGACACATTTTTCGCACTTTCGGATTAGTCCCTCACGGGTAGCTCTTTTAATTGAATCCTGTGATATGTTTTGAAATGCATTTGTTACTCTTTGCATACAATCTTCAATGATTGTTAATGGGCTCTCATAAACTTTATTTTTAATAGTTCATCAAATGAAATAATCAATAACTGATAAATCGGGCGAGCGAGGAGGCCATAAGAAAGGTCCATTATTAGCAATCCATTGATCATAAAAAGTTTCTTGTAAATAATTATTAATTAAATATACGTTATGTGGGGGAGCACCGTCGTGCTAATAAAAAATGTTTCTATGTTCGGCGAGAGGTAAGTTTTGTAAATAGTTATTATTCAAATTTTGTAAGATATTCAGGTATCTTTCACCTAAACAAAAAAGAAAAACAAAAATTTAGCTATACATATCAGCAGAAGAGAAAATTTAATTTACCGTTTAAATTTTCCTGATAAAATTGTAATGCCACCACTCTATCGTTTCTTATGGCACAGTAAACATTGAAATGCCAACTTTCCTGAAAGTTTCGCTCTCTGAACATATGAGGATTTGAGTCACTCCAATAATGCGAATTGTGTCTATTAAAAAGTCCATTTTTAGTAAATTTTGCTTCATCTGTCAATATAATATTTCCCAAATAAGAATCGTGACCCTCAGACCTTATTAGAATAAACTCACAAAAATTCTTCTTCTTAGGAAATCTGTTTCTTTTAATCCTTGAACCATATGGAATGAAAACGGGTGAAACTTATGTTTTAATAAGATTCTGTGAATTGAATCCTTGCAGTCTCGATTCCAGAGCAGCTTGTCTTGATGACATCCTTGGAAATGCATGAAAATATCCCAGGATGACTATTTCGTCATGTTTTCGTCATCAATAATAGGCTTTCTTCTTTGCATATTTGCCTTGACAGAGTCATAATTTTTTAAATTTTCCAGTATGCGTTTTACAGTGATTGGTGACGGTTTCCGTTTTTCTGGATATCGAGTAGCAAATGTGCTGCAAGTTCTTGATATTACTATATCACATTCTCCATAAATAATAAACAAATTTAAAAAGTCTTCGTGGGTGTAATTTAAACGTGCTAGCATTTTTTGACATAAGGTAACGACTGATTATTTCTAATCATGGCTATTTTGATGGAATGATTACAACAGTTCATGAATTTCTAATAAAATCGCAAATATTTCAAAAAGTTGTAACTTTAACCCCCACAATGCTGATATCAGAAAAAATAGAATTTAATTTTACACAACTTGACGTAAAAAATACAGGGTGTCCCATTTGACCTAAACAAGTTTTCGCGGTTTGAAGTTGACAAAATGTACCGCGAAAAACGGAACACTTGGTATGATATTATTGAATTTATTTCAGTTGTAGAACGTAGTTCTCCTTGTGTTCTTTTTACGTGACTGACAAGAAGCAAATGAGGATCTTTTACACGAAGAAAGTTATAACGGTTCTTGCAAACCGTTGCACCTGTCAAATTTTCTATCAAATGTCAAATATCTCTGAAATGGCTAGGTTTAGGTATAGGATATGCTACATATTTTCGACTCAGAATTTTATGCTCTTTTCGAAAACCCTAAAATATATAGGGTGTTCCATTTGAAATAAGCAAGTTGGTATCGACTTCCGGTATAAGCGAAAGTGCCAGCTGCTTGAAATTATTTTAGTTCTAAATTTTCAAAATTTTCTGATGCGTACTTTTCTCTATATCGATCGATTCAGTTCCCGGTGAGACACACTGTATTTTGTCTTATTTTATTGTGATATTTTACAATAAAATAGTAAATGAACAGTAAATAATGGATTTTTTGGATGACCTTACAAAGACGAGTATATCGTTGTACTCTTGAAAGAGGTCTAAATAAGCCGAAATACGTGTAGAGTTTAAGTTTTAATAAAACTGTTTGGAACATTAAAAAGGGTATCTCCAGTTTTTATATATTCTACGTAACTTTTCAAACATAGTCGAGGTGAGATTCGCAATACGCGTCCACGTTTTGACGCCAGCTTTGGCAGTAGGCAACCGGGATGCTCTGCGCTACCCCTAACATCTTGGTGATGACTTTCCCCCGGTTTTATCTCGAGTCCGGGCATACAGATAGAGCTGGAAGCTGGAGTATGCGCGTCGCAACGCCGGGCGCCGCAGTGGATACACGGCTGCTGCCAGGGTTGCGTTTAGCCGGCTGATCTGCAAGATAGAAATTCTGTGCAGTGTTTCGGTCTGTATTTTTGGACGAAAAACTAACACATCTAAAGCGCGGAACAATTTTTACCCATATCGGCTGAAGTGCGGTTTGTGATGTATCTCTAGAGATAGCGACAACGCGGACCAGTGTGCTTAATTGTATTTTGTGAATTTATGTCTGCAATGGTTTTGGTAGGTTTAATTTGATCAAACTAATGAAACTTTGGTCTCTGCCGACCCCACTGTTTGAATTATGTTAAGCCGCATATTAACGCTGAATTTTAACCTTTGAAACCGAGCAATTCGGCTATATAACCTAAAATATCATGCACAAATCCTTTAACAACAACTTCATAATGAGATAAACGCAAACCAATTCAACGGAAAATTTAAAGCCGAGATAGAAGATTAATATAAAACGAAACATTCGTTCTAAATGGGTTTTGTTTGTACTTTGGTTTTTCAGCGTTCTCAAAGTTGCGGTAATTTTTATATTCCCTATGGAAATTTCCAGAGCAGACTTTGCTCTTTGTATCTATATTATTTATATGATAATAATTTATGCTCTGACCTTTTTTGTTCGAATTAATCTCTATATTTCGAGAGGAAATTGTATTAACACGAAATGTTTTGTATTTGAAATGTGTATTAGTTTGTAGTGTTAATGAATTTTGTGAAATTAAATGAGAATTGTATAATTGTAACCAAGCAGTAATTATCGCATCTCAATGGATGAACAGTCGCTCACATTGACAATTCTATTTATAGAAAATATTAAATAATAATTCAGTGCAAGTAACTTCATTTCCAAGTGAAAATTATAATGTAAGTCCCGACCAATATATTAGTCATTTATGATTTGAATATTAACTGCATTTCTGTGAGACAGGTTGACAATTCTGATTAATTTCATGAAAAATTTACTGATGAAAATATCGACCAAATATTTTTCCGTCACATATGTTCGTGAAAATGTAAAATATATAGGGTAGATGGGGTTAACGTGTTAAATCAACACTTTTTGGTAAAAATTTTACTTCACCATGTCAGATTTGGCACAGTAGTAGTTCTCACATAAACTAAGAAAACTACAAAATTGTATTAAAATACTACAACTTGTTTCAAAAATAAGTTTTTCGGTTGGTGTTAAAGAATTTAACACACCTAGCTCCTGCTTAAGAAAATGATGGTGATGTTCCAGCTTTTTTCATTTTTCTGCATCACATAAGCTACCCATCAGTTCTTATCATATGCACATCTGCTAATAGGAATGTGTCTAGTGATCTTGTAACAATTACTCGTGATGAATGTGTAGCGACACAACATATTTTCACGATAATTTGATAAGCTTGAGTCAACAGGTATGGAAGGTAACGGTCTGATTGAAACGATCTTTTAAAAATGTTTCCGAATCCACACAATCCTCCTGTGTTGTAAAAGTGAAGTTAATATGAAAAATATTTTCTGTTGCTCATTATTGAAGATGGTGCGGAGTCAGGATTTAGTTTCGTAGGGTCGCTGAAGTCTAATTCTAACTGCCAATCTCTAAACCGTGTCTGCGGCTCCATCTCAATACTCTTTTCGGTGTGCTGTGGCTGAAAAATGCCATTCGGCGTCAATTTTGAAGTCTTGCTAATGACTCTTAAAATTTTTTATATTAGTGGCATACCCATCAGAAAAGAAGAAAATCCCGATGGCAGGGGTAAGTCAGAAAGATAGATTTCGTCCTACATTGTTTGCACTGCTTATTGAATGAACAAGTCTAAAAATAGAACTGCCCAAATTCAATTTATTGTCATCGATTTATGAACTATTAGCACATAGGTAGTCTTCAAAATATAAATAAATCACACATTTTTGCAAAAAATGTATTAGATAAAAGTTATAGGTCTAGATGAGTATTATCTAACGATGTATCGCACATACATATTTTATTCGAAATAAAATTTTGAGAATTTTTTAAAAAATTTTGAACCGCCATCATTTGGCCCATCTTCGAACTTAACCGAGATATGGAACCAAAGTATATGCCTGCCAAATTTCGTTTTGATCCGTTGGGAAATGCGTCCTCTAGAGTGTTTACAAATTTCGTTATATATATATATATATATATATATATATATATATATATATATATATATATATAGCGTATATACAGTGTCTCACTTTTCGCCACCACACCCCAATAACTCGGCGATTTGTTGATCGATTTAGATCAAATTTGGTATACTTCTTGTTTTTCAGAATGTGATTAAAAATTTACTTATTATTTTTTCGAAATTACATACGCCTATTATGATAAAAAAATATTGGCAAAAATTAGGAATTTATATTAGTGATTGACATAGGGTAGTCGTGTAATAATGACGCTAGTTAAGCATTAGGGCACATTTTTGATCCAAAACACTATTATGAAATGAATATTTGAAAATTGGTAGCTATTTTTTAAAATATTTAGAACTCGGCATACCAATATCTTTGTTAGTATGGAGTGCTTTGGAATGAATGGATTTGAAAATTGTATCGAATGCCAAATTAAACTTAAACAAGGCTGCACGACAATTAAGTATTGAAGATAAAACTAAAATAATAAGAATTGTTGGTGACGATGTGCACTCTTATCGAGATGCAGCCAGTATCTTCAATTTGAGACCACAGATTTACTACACCACGGTCGGTTCAATTAATAGAATATTAGACAAGAGACAAAAAATACAACGTAGCTGATCGTCCATTGGATCAAGTAATATTAGATGCTGTTAATGCTGAACCACGTGTTAGTGTCAGATTTATCTCTAAACTTGAATGCTGATAGAAATAAAGCTTGAAGGTGCCTTAAACGTCATAATTTAAAACCATATAAGCCCAAGTATTTACACACTATAGAAGAAGGAGACGTAGAGAGGAGATTGGAATATTGCCTTTGGGCACAGGGTTTGTTTTTAAATGACACAGATTTTTTGAAAAAAAAAATTTTCAGTGATGAGGCTACTTTTACAACAAATGACGTGGTCTCATAGCAAAACTCAAGGCATTGGTCAACAGTAAACCCACACTGGGTTATAAATTGTGAACGGCAATACTCCGAAAAAGTACATGTCTGGTATGGAATTTTAAATGAGACTGGATCATTTTTCTTTGATGACGCTCTAAATAGTGTGAGATTCCTACATTTTTTACACATGGATTTCGAGATGTCGTTCAAAATTTACCTTCAACCGTACAACAAAACCTCTATGTCCAACTGGATGGGGCGTCCATTCATAATGTAGTAATATTTAAAAATTGGCCCTCTGCGTTGGATTGGAAGAAATAGTCCTTTAATTGCGTGACCACCTAGATCACCAGACGTCACCCCTATGGATTTTTATTTTTGGGGTAGAGCGGACCTATGTGACATAATTAGAGAAGCATGTGATGAAGTAACAGTTCTGTACCTCCGAGGTAAACTGTATCAAATCACAGTTTTTCAGAAAGTGAGTTATTAGGTGTATACCGCTTCTAATAACATGCCTGACCTCTGAAAAAAAAATTTAAAGTCCTAGGTTTTAAAATAACCCAAATACCCAGTGTGAACCTGTATCAAATCACTTACCAGTTCAGGGGTAAAATGTTCTAAAATGACTTATTATAATATTCCCCGCAAATTTATTCGCAGAATGTCGTACTTGATACAAAATCCCTCCCGAAATTATTATCAGTGGGCCTACATTTCTGCATGCTCTAGTGGAATAAACAAATAATTTCAGTACCTGTTCATTCTTGTGTTGACTATTAATTATCATTGTTGGTGTGGAAAATATAAACAGATTGGCCAATATGAGTGGAATAAATTATAGAACTTTGAAAATGCTTGCCATGGTACAAAACAAAGGAAAACAAAATAAGTTCAGCGGTATGTACCTTGAATATATTCAAGAATAATTAAGTAGTTAGGGTAGAAAATTTGCGAAATGATTAGGAATCTTGTAGATGAAATACGCTTTCATGCTTTTTTCCTGCATGTTTTTAAAACTCGCATACTGTTACTTAAATTTTATTTATAGTTTTTAAAAACAAATAAAGTAATGTGTTTTCTAATTTATTGTACATCACACTTCAAATTTGAAGCCCATAAGTCTAATAATAATTTTTGATTAAAAAACAAGGAAAAAGTATAATAATTCCCCTAATATAAATAACAATATAGATAATAATATATTTAAAGAATAATTAAAATGTTTTATCACTTTTAGATGCTAGCTTGAACTCTATTCGGCAGGAAAATGAATTAACTTTACCTAAAAATCTATCTTTTGAAGATACAAATAATAAAATAAGTTATCTTGAATCACCAGAAAAAATAATACAAAACTTGCACCTTATACGCCAATGCCACTAGATAAGTCTGACCCGTCACTTGTGGGAGACCTTGTGAATTCGGTTTATCAAGATTGCTCAGCAAAAGAATTAACTCCAATTAAAAATGTAGCTTTTGAAAATACCAATGAAACAAACTGTCCACAATTATCAAGAACAGATAATACAAATAACTGTTTCGCTCAGCGTGCTACAACGTCATAGTATAAACATTCTGAACCGTCTTTTCACCAGGAAATTAGTGCAATGAATAATGAATTTGATTTTAATTTAGACGACAGCGTACAAGATCCAGATTTTAAGGATACAGGGAGGTCAGATGAATCTGAACCAGAGAGTAGTACAGATGAAATAGAGGAAGAATATATCACTGAAGAAAAGGGAGAAAATAATGTAGATGTGCAAGAGGATGAAACAAATGCAAATAAACAAGATAATGAAAATAATGAAATAAAAAGAAAATCGAGAAAGCGTACTAGAGATACGACACAATGGAAATGTAATATTAGAAAAACGAAGCGGTATCCTGAAGAGAAGCATATCTCTAAGAAAAATGCCAAAATTAAAGGACGACAAATAGGACCACCATGCAAAGACACATGCACACGCAAATGTTCTCAGAAAATTTTACCTGATACTCGTAACACTTTTTTAAGATATTTTGGTTTTCCAGCAGAGATATGAACCAAAAACGCCAATTTATAGCATCTTCGATTGAAACTTCAAATGTAGAAAAGAGAAGAAGTAGAACAGGAGAAAAAGCAGGCAAAAGAAATACGACGAATCAATACTTTTTTCAATTGATAACGAAAAGATACGAGTATGCAAAATATTTTTTCTCCATACATTGAACATTTCTCAAAGTTTTGTAAATGTGGCATTATCCAAAAGCCTCTGTGGCGGTATGGTATCACAAGACAAACTAGGGAGAAAGATCCCACCAAATAAAATTGACAATAGAGTAAGAGATGGCGTGAGGACCCACATCTGCAAATTTTCTGAAGTTGAGACTCATTACAGTCGTGAAAGAAACAGTAAAAAATGCATGGGGAATGATCTTAACATTACTCGCATGTTTGAGATGTACAAGCAGGAGTGCATTGAAGATAAGACTTCTGAAGAATTTATTGTTAACAAGTGGTTGTACGAGCATATTTTCAATTATTAGGGGTTTAAGCTACCTGATAACGATACCTGTGATGTATGTGACGAATTCTTAATAAAGTTGCAAGAGTCAAACATTACGCAAAGACCAACCATACAGTAAGAATATGATCAACATCTCAAAGAACGGTATTACCTCAAAAAGGCAGACGAAATTAATACAAGAGACAATGTTTTCTTCTTAAAAAAAATGTTTTCTTAACCGCCTCTCAAGTTTACCGAAGTAACCCCCTGGAAGATCTCAAGGATCTTGTGCTAGGTAAAGAGAGACGAGGCCCTACAGTTTAATGTGGACTCCGAACCACTCTTGGGGCAATTTTTTTAATGAAAAATTGTTTCGCCTTGTGGGTATCGAACCCACTTCGCTAGGCAACTCAGTTTGCTAGCCAGACGCTTTAACCAACTGAGCTACCATTCCCCTAATCCCTAATCGAAATACAAAAGTTATCATGGTAGACCTACAAAAATGTTTGCCAACCCCAGTGCTGACAAATACTCAGAGCTTTTATTCGCTCAAATTGTGTACGTTTAATTATGCTTTTCGCGACTCCATAACAAACAAAACATACACATTGAAGCCAATAAGTACCAAGAAATTGCAACAACTGCAGAAGGTACTGCAATGGGTTCCCCGTGTTTTTCATTTTATGAAAATATACCTCACCAAGATATTCAATATTCATTCATTCATCTCTTAGAAATTTTGAAATAGTTCTGTTTTGTATTTCACTATCAATAAACATTATGAATGTTCTTTAAATCCTGTTTCTATTCCCGAATTATACAAAACTAATTATCCATTTCCCATTCCCCCGTTTCGAATAATTTTTGCCATTTTTAAAGCACATATGACATACAAATTATCTTACTCTGCCAGAGGTAAACAATGATGTCACTAATAATGTTTTAAATCATTATGCCATCTCAACTTTACTACTGGTACAGTATATTAAGTCACTAAAACTAATTAATACATTTTTTTTTCTAAATCTAATAATTACCACTGTTACGTCACTTATAATCCCAGAGGCGAAATTCCATGTCCCTAAATGATAGCGGATTTGAGAATACTTTACGTAATTTATAATTGTCTTTACGCTCCCCTCAACAATTACGACTCAGTGACTTGACACAGTTTACCTCGGAGGTACACAGTTGAAGAATTAAGAAAAGTTGTTAAAAATAATAAGAAGAGAATTGAAAAATGTATCAGAATTGATGGAGGACTAGTGGAGGAGGATATATTTAATACCTACTTTTTAAAATTATATTTTTGTTTAAGTAATAATTTTAAGTGCTGTTTAAGTTACAATGACTTTACGAAAATAAAAGTTTAGTATTGATTTAAAGGGAAAATGTGTCCTAATGCTTAATTAGCGTCATTATTTCACGACTACCAAGTTATGTAAATATCAGACAATAAATAACTCGAATAGTAGAATGATTATTATTGAAATTTTATATATGATTTTTTTGTAAAAGAATTAACAACATTTTTAACGAAATTTGGTACACAGGGGTATTAGGTCATGCCGAACAAGATTTTATAAAAACAAAAATGCTATCTCAATCGCTAATATAAATTCCTAATTATCGCCGATTTCTTTTGATCATAGTAGGCGTATTTAATTTCCAAAAAAATATTTTTTTAATCACAATCTGAAACACAAGAAGTATACCAAATTTGATCTAAATCGATCAACAAATGCCCGAGATATTGGGGTGTAGTGCTAAAAAGTGAGACACACTATATATATATATGAAGTGTTATTGTACTTCCGGGTGCTCTCCCGCGTCGATGGTCGACTCCTCCAAGAGTCACGGTTGTCTAAACGACATTTCGGCAGAATCCCATCTGCCATCTTCAGGTTCTCACTGAAAGCTGCCTACTGCTGCTCCTCGTTGCTCGAACTGAACGGACGTTCTCCGCGTTGTGCGGCTCCTTATATAGGCTGTGGTCTAGGGCGCGCCAGCGCGACTGGCTACGTGTCATTGGTCATTGGTACTACTTGTGAGAGGCGTAGCGGGCGCCTGAGCCAACCTGACAAGTGGCCTCGCTGAAACGTCACGCTCCACGTGATTTCTCGCTTGGTGGTTGGGTATCCTCGTATCCAATCGTTGCCGTAGAATGCCGAGGTTCTCTCTGGTTGGTCAGCGCTCGGCTCTGACTCCTCGTGATAGGTCCATTTCGGGCAGGTTGCTGTGTTACTTCGCTATTTGTCAATGCGTACCTCCTCGTGATTGGTTCGTCCACGGTGGATCGCCGTGTGTTTTCTGTTACGTATCTTCCTACAAGAGCGGGCTTCCAAGAACTCGGTAATCTCTGCGTATGATCTCGTTTATTAAGGTTTTGTGGTCTTTTTTCGATCTCTATGGCTTCTCTGGTAATCTTTGACCTATAATGCTCGATATTAGCTACTGTTCTGGTGTTGTCGAAGTCTATTTTGTGTCCTGTGGATTTTATATGCTGGGCTAGGGACGATGTTTTCTCCTCTTTTCGTACTGCATTCATATGTTCTTCCTTTCTTACACTAATACATCTATTGGTCTGTCCTATGTATGATTTATTGCAATCTTGGCACGGGATTTCGTATACTCCTTGGTTTTCTAGGCTAGTTTTTGATTTTGGATTACGGAGAACTGTACTGATTTTTTGGTATGTTTTGAATATTGTTTAGACAACCTCCTGGAGGAGTCGACCATCGACGCGGGAGAGCACCCGAAAGTACAATAACACTTCATTTAACACCCGTGAAAACCTAAAAAAACAACATATATATACAAACGTTTGAACGGAGGGCATTTTTGGGGTCTAGGAACCATAATCGAAGCAACTATAGTGAAATTTTAAGTCGTGATATGCTGCATTCTGCAATAGGTAAATTAGAAATCTACCTAAAAGATCCTTCAAATTATATAGCCAGGGTCGATCAGTATTTTTGAAAGGTGTAAACAGTGTGTGTTGTATTGTAGGCAATCAGAATTTATAACGTAGTTCAAGTAATTAACTTTTTCTCCATTATAATACATCGCAAAAGGTGAATTATAACATGTTCATTATTCCAGTGGTAATTCTGGGCTCCATCTTGTCCAATCATATTATAGTATTCCGAGAAGTCCAGAGTCACGGCAAAATCAGATTCTTTCAAATTTTCCTCTGTTTCCTTTATGATGATGTTTGCTATTTTGGAATAAAGTCGTATCGAAGTAAAAGTGACAGGTTTACAAAACAGTATTAAAATACATATTTCTACTAAAAAAACTACATAATAGAAATGTTAAACTTTTTTTTTTTTTACATTTATTTAACGTCGGTCTATTTCCGCTACTGAGGCCTAACACCGACGCCTGTAGACGAGCTACCCCCAACCAGGAATTTTTGCCGAACCTCTCCCCTTAAGAAGAGTAGGGATCTTTTACTTGCCTAACATTTAATAGACAAGGGACCGACGGCTTTACATCCCCTCCGAAGGATGGTATATCCCCTATACAACCCTCGCCTAAGGTTGTATAGCTTCCGCGCATACACTGATATATAAGCCGCTGGAAGATGTGTGAGGCGAGGACGCGGTCTTCGTTGGAACGGTCACCCATTCCAAGTACTAACCGCGCCTTACGTTGCTTTACATCGCATATCGAAGTATGTACACAGTAAAGACGCACCCACGCTCGCCCCAAATGTTAAACTTACGCCCTGGATTATCACAGCCATTATTAATTCTATAAAGTACAGATATCAGCTAGAAAAAAGTGATTATTAAAATCTTACAGTATTGAACTTTGTATATAATACCTATCATTTCAGAAACATGTTATAAATATTATTAGGTGCGCAAAAATGATTATTATAAAAATAAAATTATGAATGCAAATAACAACAATTATTAAAAAATTGGACAATTATTAATGATGTGACAAATAACAAACCGATGAAAATTGAATGCATAATTTCGGATGAAAATGATATGAAATTAATTAATGATAACGGCAAATCAAATTTGTTTAATAATTTTTTTATCAATATTGCAGATGAAATATCCATAAATATACAAATAATAATTTTGCCGTAGTAACTAGAACCTATAATGAACATCCTATTTCTGGCACGATAAATAAAATTAAAATTACCCAGTAGATAAATAATTTAAACAATAATGCGACTTGTGGTTCAGATGATATATCTACAGTGTTCATAGAAAAAGTCATACATTTTTAATAAATCCCTTACTACACATATTCTATTTAATTTTCACAAAAGGTAAAATAACAGAGCAATTTAAGGAGGAGTAGGAGGAAGATTTAAATATAGTCGTCATACATATACAGGATTGGGAAAAATGTGGAAACATCTGATTTTTCGCTAAACTATAATTTCGAAAAAAAAAAATACCCTTAACAAAAAGTTTTTGTAGTATTATTATTCCAACAGCTACCCTATTTTTCGAGATATGACGTCATCGGTAGTTTTTCTAAATGGATGACCCTTTATATTTTCATATTTTCAGATAGAAACTTTTTATCAGGGGGGCGAGCGTAGGTGCGTCTTTACTATGTACATACTTCGGTATGCGATGTAAAGCAACGACAGGCGCAGTTAATAGTTGGATGGGTGACCATTCCAACGGAAACCGCGTCCTCGCCTCACACATCTTCCAGCGGCTTGTATATCAGTGTATGCTCAGAAGCTATACAACCTTAGGCGAGGGTTGTATAGGAGATATACCATCCTTCGGAGGGGATGTAAAGCTGTCGGTCCCTTGTCTATTAAATGTTAGGCAAGTAAAAGATCCCTACTCTTCTTAAGGGAAGAGGTTCGGCAAAATTCCTGGTTGGGGGTAGCTCGTCTACAGGCGTCGGTGTTAGGCCTCAGTAGCGGAAATAGGCCGACGTTAAATAAATGTATAAAAAAAAACTTTTGATCAATTATAATGATATAGGGTTTGGTGGGTGTGCAGCTTGTGGTTTACTAAATATTAAATAAAATGATAAAATAAAGAGATAGCTGTTTACATCTTAATTATCAAGGCTATCTGATAAAAAATATTCTTTTTCTTTGTTACCATGGTTTTTGCAAACTTTCTTTAACACTAAAGTTATTCGTATTACTGTCAGATGCAGTCAATACTATCAGGTAGTTTCCGTATGAAATATTAACATTTTTTTTCAATTACTGGTGAACTAACTGAACGTGAAAGAATTATGTTGTTAATGATGTTTAGTTTTGAAGACAGGCAGAGATCCTGGATAGAAATACTGACATTTCTAAATCAACAGTTTCAAAGGTTGTGCAAAAGTTTCACAAAATGGAAAGTGTTAAAAATCGGTCAAAATCCGGCCGAAGTGACTCGGCTAGATATTTCACTTGATGTTCTTCTTAATCTGCAAGAAGAACCAAAAACTTCAGTACCAAAACTAGCCTTATATCACAATATTAGCGAGAGATCGGTAAGAAGGATATTGTCGAAAAATAAGTTTCATCCGTATAAAGTACATTCAGTGCAAGAATTAAATGAAGGAAATAATGGATAACATTGAGATAAATGATAACTTTTTCAGTAATATAGCATTTTCCGATGAAGTAACATTTTGCCTGAATGGTTTTGTAAATCGACATAACTGTCGTTATTGAGCTGATCAGAATCCTCACAGGATGGAAGAAATGCACACCTAATACCCTCAAAAATTAAATGCATGGGCGGGGATAATCAGAGGACACATCATCAGATCATTCTTTCTTAGAGAAAATTTAAACTCTAATCGTTATTTACAATTGTTCCAGCACTAAGTCGTTTATTTCCAAACCAAGCAAATCCTGAACGACTCTCAGATGAAATTTGATATCAGCAGGATGAAGCACCGCCTCATTATGGTGTTGGTATGCGTCAATACCTAAATGAAATATTTCCACAGAGATGGGCAGGTCGAAGAGGACATATTGAATGGCCACCACGATCGCCAGGATTAAGTCTATTTAGACTATTGTCTTTGGGGTTAATTAAAAGCCGTTGTCTTTAAGACCAAACCTCAGTCGTTAGAAGAGTTGGAAGATCGAATTGGCTGTTCAAGAAATATCACAGCATGATATTCAAAACTCATTAAAAGCCTTCGTTGATCGATTAGGATACTGTTAGGCTGCTGAAGGTTTCCAGTTTGAACATTTATTATGAATATTTTCTTTTTTTTTTCTTTATATTACAGTGCCGAATATTTTGTAATAACAAATTTAATTTTTATTAAGTAACAAATTTTTATTACTCTTTATTTTATTATTTTATTTCTAGTTTAGTCTAGCCGATAGTCACGTTGATTAAGGCGCGAGGTGACAATCGCGATTAATCGAAAAGCTATCGCGCTACCGGGTTCAAGCCCCGGTTCCGGTAATGGTACTGTCGCAGGATATGGTTGTATGTCCGCGTTTTTCAATGTGTAACCCCCTTCCGCACAAGCCTCTGGCTTTTGGAATTGGGAGTTGCCTAATTTCTGTGGTGTTATTTATTTATTTAATATTTAGAAGACCACAAGTCGTACATCCACCAAACCCCTATATCACTATAATTGATGAAAAAGTGTCTATCTGAAAATGTAAAAATACACAAGCTCACCTATTAACAAACTACGGATGACGTCATATCTCTAAAAATAGGGTAGCTGTTGGAAACCAAAGTACGACACTGAATAGATAAAAAATACTACATATTTTACTACTACGTATTTTTTATTTAAAATTATAGTTTATTGAGAAATCGGGTGTTTCCATACATTTGCCCAACCCTGTAGAACTTTTTTATTTAAATCTTCACTATCGTCAACGCATTTGAGCAATTCACAGGTAATGTATATTGTGGGTAAATACCCAAAGATACTATTAATAAAAAATGGAAGGTTTCTATAGCATTGAAAAAAGTTTTGAAAAGTTGAAATGTTTTTTACAATGTTATCTTTTTTTCTGAAATGACCTATAAAACCATTTATGAGAACCTATTCAATCGAGTTCAAAGAATACATGTTGTAGATTATAAAAAAGGGTACCTACCAGTCTCAGAAGTCTATGATGCCGAAAAAAAAAATCTAAAAGTTGTAATTTTATGTCAATAATATTTTTATCGGATTTCAATCCGGAGCGGGAGTTGTATCTATCATATATATTTTTTTGAAACAATTCATAAGCCATAAAGGAGGAAACAAAATAAATGTGTAATTTAACCAGTATTATATGATAGCTTCCCAAACATCTATTAACCAGGTGTTCATTCAATGGACTAGAGTGAGTATGGTACCCTGACGACACTCTGCATGATTGCCATATGTTAGGTTTGAATTCAACTTCTAACCATGATAATAGACTAATTTCTATTATCTCTGAGTACGACCTTTACTGTTTATAACTTAAAAATGGAAAATAGTCAAATGGGTGATGTACTGTACCGCACTAACACGTCTACTCAAGTTCAGTTCTAGAACTACAATGATATCCGGTACTACACCGCCCTCCCGCAACCTAAGACAACAAAACAATCGAACCATTATATATACTGTATAATTTCTAATCTAATCTAATGAATTTTACTCTCTCCCTTTCCCTAATAGATTATAGTATTATCATTTATAAGTCCTTTAATTGGAATCTTCTGTTGGGCAGTAAAATCTATTATTATTATTATTATTACTATTTCTACGTTCCCTTGATGAATAAATCAAAGTTATTATGTCGTAAAATTTCGTAATGAATTTACGTCTAACGGTGTTTTTATTCAAACTGCTTTTGTATTTCATTATTAAATGATCCCCACAAAAATCTGCATGCTTAACATTATGTCCTGTACTAATTTAGGACGGATGTAAAGTAATTATTTTTTTAGATCGTTATTAAAATTAAAATATGCGATAAAGATTATGATTATGGAATATTGATTGGAATTTGGCGACCCTTTACATCCGGCCGCCTTTATTCGTTTGTTCGTTACAAAATGGATGCCCGTTAAGAACGGCCCTAAAAATAATGTAAACTTTTCCCTTTGTAAGTTGAGTAATATTGAAAATAAATGAATATTTTCTATCCAGCGATACTAAGGAGATAAAGATTATCTTTACATGAATAAATCGTGTTTTGCATATATTAAATACTACCATTATAAGAGATACTATGAAATAATCCGTGTTCAAATATATTTTTCAAACACTGATTTGAGTAATATTTACTGCGACTTGCTAATTGAATTAAAATGCAAAATAGGCATAAGTTTTTAATCGTTACTACTTCAATGTAAACACTTGAAACCCTTTGCATCATATTAAGTTTCGGCAACATATGACCATATGAACATATGATGAATGTTAACGTTCACAAAATAAGGGTTCGCAACGACTGTTTCAGACGGAGAATAATATAAAATTTATACTTACTGTTCGTTTTTGCTTAAATGCTGCTCTGATGGTATCTTTTGGACGTCGTAACACTATAAACCTAACACTGGAGGTACTAACCCTTTCTTAAAATTATACCTGAATGGGAATTTTGCAAATACAAATAAAAGACAATATAAAGTTCAAAAATATATATTAAATCTTCAAAAAACAACAACTTCAAGAAATATGTTTTGACAAACAATAGTCTGGCCCGTATACAACACATGGTGAGGAACGAAACGATTTATAATGTACCAACTACCATCCAATATGCAGTTTTTGAGCTAACGATTACACAAAAAGATTCAAGAAAAGTTCAATGTTTATAAAATTTTGGTGGGCTTTTGCTTGCCTGTCTATTCACGTATTTTTATTTCAATATCAATTTGGTCGCTCCTCGGAGCTTTAAAATGCTTGAATCGCAACGACGTTGAATTATATTTGGGCAATTACAATTTCATACATTCAGGCAAGGCGGTGCCATGCACATATGAGTACATGGTAAAGATACTTTTCTGACGCCGAAGCACTGAGGAACTGGTTTAGGGCAAATCCCGTTAAAACTCATCATTTTCCCGTCAAAATCGACTGCTAGGAAATGATGGGGGTCCCATGTCGCTAAAGGCTATTTTTGCTAAAACTCACGACATACTTAGAATAGAAGCTGGATTAACTTGTCCTCATATTTAATACCGCGCATGAGTTGCAGTGCTTAACAACGTGGATTCGTAAAAGGGTTTTTAATTTTGAAGTTTCCGAAATTAAATTCAAATTTTGTTACTGTTTCTAAATTTTGGTGGTCGGGGCGACATTACGTCCCTGTGCAGCGACATTTACTACAGTTTCTAAAATGACGCTCCTTGATGAGTTATTGAAATTTTTGCATAAAAAATATATATAAAATATGATTAAGAATATAAAAACCTCTTCCACGATATTTTTACATGAAGCACGCTTTTCATGCGAAATATTTCCTAAATAGGATTTTGTTACAGTTTCGAAAAGTACATCGAGGGTTTTATCGTGTTCTTTAACAATTTCACTGAAAATTATGTAGAGTAAAAGTGTTTAGAATGCTATCTTGCATAAGAATACACCATTTTAGTAACCACATCATCCAACCCTTTCGATTCTCCCGCGTGGAAAAACTACGCCTGAATCTTTTTTGCAAAAATTGCGAAATTTTTTTTTCAGTTTTTTTGTAATAGTTTGTTAATATGGGACTAATAAAATTGAAATAACCCTAAACATTAACCAATTATTTCAACCCTTTACTGGAGGTGAGCAAAGAAAAAAAAATACGATTTTTCCTAAATTTTTAGTACAAACTGATGGAGGAAAATATGGAAATATTACTAATAGGGTCTATTTTTAACAAATCATTAGTAATAATGAATATACATCCTTAAAAATAGTTTAAATCGTGTTTAAAAGGCGGAACAGTGCACAATTTCGTTTTGAAAAAATGTTTTTGGCTGCCAAAGGGGTGAAAATCGTTTTTTAGGTCCGTAGAGTAATTTCTGTATTGTGGTTGAACTTGTCAAGGAATTTTCAACATGTTATTACTTTTTTGATCAATCTTATGGAAGGGTTAAATGTGTCCTCATAAACATTTGCTTAGAACAAAATATATTTACCCTGTTTCTATTACTTTTTAAGAAAAATATGATGATTTAAAAAATGTTTAGAATATGTTCTTGCATAGGAATATATAATTTGAAAATATTAGTCCTTAACCCTTTAGTTCTGTCCTCGTAGGTAATCATGGTTGTCAAAAAAATCACATTTTCAAAACGTGAATACCTCCGTTACTATTGATTTTTATCCCATTCACAAGAGGAAAGACAAAATGATTGTGATGCCATGTTGTATCAGAATACAAATTTTGGAACTACAACCAATTAACCTTTCCCTTTTATCGCCTTGAATGACTTTTTTTTCGTTTTTAAGGATTCATATAAAAGCGCGATTTGCACATTTTCTCCCATCAGTTTGTAGTAAAAATTTAGAAAAAATCGTATTATTTGGGAGGTAACTCTATGTTCAATCCCCAGCAAAGGGATGAAACGATTAGGGTTAATTTTCTTTTGTTATTTCAACTTTATTAGTCTAATATTATCAAAAAAAATTTTGGCGTAGGAGATTTTCCATGGGGAAGAAGCGAAAGGGTTAAATAATGTGGTTAACGAAAGTTTATTCTTAAGCAAAATGGCATTCGAAACACTTTTTTATTCTACATATTTTTCAGTAAAATCAATAGAAACAGCGTAAATGAGGAATTAATTCTTAAAGTCCGTCATTTTGAATTTTGCAATTTTCACTTCGGATTCGTTATCAGCGACCCCAAAAACCCCCATGATATGAGTTTTAGCCAATTTCGTTGAAAATTTTGCAAGTTATTGAATTGATAGTGTAAAATGAGGGCTGCAAGCGCTCCGGAGTGAGTGCACAATTTTCAAAAGTATACATTTCAATGTTGCTGAAACTTAACATTATACAAAATGTTTCAAGTCTTTACATTGAAGTGGTAACGAGTAAGACCGAAACGCATTCATTTCCTCTACTAAGACACAATATTTTAATTTCAGAAATTAAAAAGAAATGTTTTAAATAATTAAATTTGTGCCAATAATAATATCAGAGAATAAACAAATACGTATTTATGGATATAAAATTTGTTTTTCATAATAATATTTAGTTAAAATGGAAACGTTATTACGTTTAAATTAGGTAATAAGCAATTATCGGTTTATAAACATAAAAGTAGTTTTTCATAATAACATTTAGTTAATATGCAAACTTTATTGCATTTAGAGGCTCAGTAATTCATGTGACCAGCGAAATATACAGGGTAGGGCAATAGTGCGTCGGACCTCGATATCTCCAGTTCTACGATAGCTAAAAATTAAAAAAAAATTGCTAGATAAAAAAGTCTATAACTGGAAATTATTTTCGAACATACAGGGCGAGCCAATACGATACTACAGGACCAAGTGCCTTTTTTTAAAATGGGATGCTATGTATATCAGTACATTATTTGAAGCCTCTTTCTAAGCTCTATTTATTCTTACATTAGCATTGAATATCTCCCAACCACTTGGATGTAATGATTTTTTTTGTTGAAATAATGCAATATGCAGATGGATATTAAAAAAATCACCACTGTCACAATTATGGGCTTTAAGAAAAACTTATGTGAATACCGTTACGAGACATATAATTAATGTTTTTGAAAATTTTCATTTCCTAAAAATGTACAAGGCGGCCAAAAATTATTTTTCAATTAAGAACATTTTAAATTGAATTTTCTCAATTTTTTCAAATGGAATACATTGTATATTTGTCGACGATGTGATGTAGAAATGAAAAACGAACCTTTTTTGTAAGTACTTCCCTATGGCTAATTGCAGCCATTTTCGTTTTATAAATAAATAAGTGTTAAATTCAAGAATAAACTTAAGAAAAGAGGTTCCCTCAAATAATTCATTAGAAAAATTTATAATAAAGTGTTCGACGTGTTACTTATTTTGATTGACACACGTCTTTATGCAATCTTGAAATGAGGCTATTTAGTGGGACCATTTCTCCCAATCCATTGAAATGAGTAAATAGTATTTAACCGTTCCTTTACTGTAATGTTTTTTGTGCATTTTTTTGCTGTTTTCGTTATTCGACAAGCAATAAAACCTCAGTTTGGTATAAACTGTCGTGTACAAAGGAGCATATATCACACTTATCGGTCGTTACAATTTGTATCGAATTTAAAATATTTGGAATTTTAGAATATGAATTTTAATAAAGCGGAACTTGTGGACATGACTTTTGTTTTGGACGAGTCAGACAGAAATTTTTTACTTGCCAATAGAATTTATCACCAACGTTATCCTAAAAGAAGGATTCCTGATGTTCGCAGCTTCCAAAATCTTCCCGATAGATTTCTGGAAACTGGAAATGTCGAATATAAAAAAAGTGAAAGAATAAAAATATGAAGAAATATACACTTTCTCGTGACAAATCAAACATTGTTGTGGGAGGACCTGTCAAGATGGCTGCGCAATCTTTAATGATAAATGCAGGACTATTATCTTGTCCTGTAGTAAACTTAGATTTGATCCTCTTTAATGACTTAAGTACATCTATTTCACAAAATGGCGTTGATGACAAACTGGTGCTATTATCCTTGTAAGAATGATATGATGATTTTTATTATCAGGCTTTAAATAAACAGTTTAAAAGACGGGAGCAAATGTGTTAACAATATGCTGGGATTTCTATGCTCAATATTATTATATGTAATATTATCGGGAATGGAACCACTTGATCTTTTACTGTTAACTTAAGACCAGAATATTTTCGGTAATCATTTTTATGTTTTCATGCATTTTCAGTAAATAACTTGCATACACTTCATGGACTGTTAGGACGTTCACCTGAGGGGTTCGACCCAACCTATTAAGACGTAAATTACACAATCTATATTTACTTCGATTTTGCTTAACTACATTCACTAAATAGTATCAATTGGACTACGCTGCCACTGTCTTAAATCTAACACTTTAATTTCTAACACTATCTAAAAGGAAGCTTTGTTAGTATTAACTCAGTAAGACACAATATAGAGGATAGGATTCACATTGGTCTTTTGGAAATATTTGTTAATAAACAATTTATGTATATACAGAGGTATAAGGTTAACAAGAGTGTCGGTACATACCACAAATAGTGACGATTAGAACAACTCGGAAAATGCAGTCTCCAACTACCATCCAATGGTTTACTTTAAAGCAATCGACTGACGTCAAAAAGATTCAACTAAAAATCCAATATTTACAAATATGTGGGCTTTTGCTAGCCTGTCTTTATACGTATTTAAAATATCACGATAATAATTTCGGTCACTCAGTTATAGAGTTTAAAAATGCTTGAATCACAACAGATGAGAATATTATTTTATATTTATACGTTCGGGCAAGACGGTCTCATGCACTATGTACATGGTAATAGAGAGATATGTTCCGAACCTCTGAGGGATCACATGTAGGTAAATACAACGGAAAACATGTAAGTTTACCGCCAAAAAACGGCTGATACCTTTGAAAAATGACGATCGCTTTCGAGATAGTTGCTAAAATTACATCTCGTGGCAGGTGTTTTGTTATAGTTTCGCAAATCAGACCCCTTGGGACATCGTTCTTTGCAATTGCAAGAATTATGTTTCATGGAATGTTTTTTTGTGATAGTTTTTCAAAAATAAATTTTTTGTTGTAATTCCGAAAAATAAAATTTCTGTTGCCGTTTCCAAAATCTCATTTTGCACTTATGCCTCGAAAACTTTCATAGTACTTCCAAAAATATCATCCGAAGACATTTTTATGTGTCGCACGCGGTTCCTGCGAAATATTTTCGTCGGATTTCGTTACAGTGCCGAAAAATTCCATTTGAAGGAGATTTCTACTGACTTCAGGCAAGATGACTTTTGATAGGATTAGGTAAGTTATTTGACATTAGCATCATTTAGTGCCTTTAGAAAGGATCAGGCTGTTTTAATCAATATGTCGTGTAGTTGAGGAAAATCTGCTTTTTTAAAATTGTAGATTTCCATTGAATTGCACGGAAAATTATTGCTATTGATATATTCAAAGGTGGATGGTATAAATCTTCACTCAGTAGACATTCTAGAAATCTTGTAACATGACAAATCTTACTAGGTAATACTAGATCTAATGTAACGTGATCGACATTTGAATCAGTGTTAAATTGCGTTATGTCAAGATACTCAGAAATCTGTCGCAGAGAGTTTGCACGGGTACTTGAAACAATATATTAACATTACTGTATTCCGAAATACTAAAATCTATAAAATAAATATTATTACTTGAATAATTTGGTAATTAAACCATCTCAAACAGTAAACAGAACTGCGTAAGAGCTACTGGATAAATTTTGTGAGATATAAATAATGAAAATAAAAACAGCCTGGAAATGAACTGTTATTTTAATATCTACGATATCAATTGCAATCTCGGAAACGCGCAGCTTAGGCGTAAAATTGCAAGCGGTGGTTAATATACAGTCGTCCAGCTAAGTAGCGTTTAATAATACCATAAGTCAATAATTTTTTATAGCCATTAATTATTTACTTATTTATTTATTTGTTAATGGTCTCATTTGTCATCCTGACGGAATTTAGCATTACCTATTCCACCACATGATCAAGACACATGTACACACACAAATAACTATACTACAACCATTCTGTGCGACATTGCCGCCTGACACAGTTAAAGCTCGAACTCAGGGGAGATATCAGCGATTGGCCATATTGTTTCTCGCACAACCGCGTTTAACCGTCTGTCACCATCTCGGCATCCCTTAAAAATTGCAATAAACATGAATACCCTAGCCAAGATTGGAATCCGGGACAATTTTAGAGCTGTAGATTAAATATAAAGGAAATATACTAATTGGTAGATACCCTCACGCACAAAACAGAACTATTTTTCGGATCGATTTAGGACTGAATAGTTTAGAACATATGAATTCTGCTTCAGCTTCGTTTGTTTTCCCTGCTCCCAGTCAACCCCAGCAAAGCCCTTATAATATCATTGACATCAATTTTTGCGGCAATTTCAGTCTCTACGTATAGCTAAAAGGGAGCGAAATCCTATACGACATAGCCGCCTTTTGCTAATATATGCGCACATTGTTTAGAAGGGCTTATCCCTTATTTGCTACTGGTATATTCTGGAAAATTTGAGCATTTACATCTCATTTGCAAATTTTATTCTAACACTTAAAAAACACGGAAAGTGATGTAACCTTCGTGTATATCAATTAGAGGGATTTCATTGAAATGAACCCTGTTTGTTATGTAGGTATTCACAAAAAATATGGTAATCTTATACAGAGAGGTCAGAATCAAACTTATCCATTGGAAAGAAAATACATGTGTGTGTTGATATTGTGGGAAAATTAAATGGCATTGTCAAAGTGATAGTGTATCTTCCAGACAATGTAAAAGTTCTGAAAATATATAAATAAACTCAATATTTTTACCGAGATACTTGTAGATTATTTTAAATTTTGCAAATACTTACAAAATAGTTATTTAGTAATATCAATAAACATAAAATTTCACGTAGTCGTTCAGTTAATTGGAATTTATACGAACTAAAAAATAAAATAACAACTGGCCAGGATCAAATCCCTAATTTTTTAATTAGGCGTTTGTCTCAAATTTTTGTTACTCCACTTTTAATAACACTCATTCTTGTTTTGACTACCTCTACGTTTCCTGAGTGTTGGAAACTAACTAAAATTTCCCATGTGCTATAATATGGTAATATATATTTCTCTGACAATTACAGGCCTATATCTTCTTCTTCTTATGCTACCATGCAATTATGCGTAGGTGACTATCTCAGGGTACTTAGCCGCGTGACAGTTCGTCGGTGTTGCTTATTCCAGTCCATTGTTTAATGTTCCGTAACCAGGACATTTGTTTACGCCCTACTCCTCTCTTGCCTTCAATTTTTCCTTGTAGGATTAGTTGTGGTATTCTGTATTTCAGTCCTCTTAAGATGTGTCCCAGGTAGTTTATCTTGCGTTATTTAATCAAGTTAAAGAGCTGCCTCTCCACATTCGCCCTTTGCAGTACGTCGTCGTGACGAATTCTATCTACCCAGGATATGCGGAGCATTCTTCTCAGTAACCACATTTCAAAAGCTTCCAATCTATTAATTGATGACTTTAAGTGTCCAGGTTTCCATTCCATAGAGTAAGATTGACCACACATAGCATTTGACCATTCTGTACCGGATCAAAAAGGACAGACTTTGGTTGCATAGGAAGGACCTCAATTTAGTGAATGCCTGCCTCGCTTGCTGTATGCGGCATTTTATTTCATGTTGTGGGTCCCATTCGTCATTTGATAAGGTACCCAGATATTTAAATGTATGTACTCGTTCTATGGGCGCATTATCGATATTTATGGCGACATTTTGCAGGGGATTTCTGCTGACAATCATGAGTTTTGTTTTCTGAGCATTAATTTTCAGGCCATTATCCCTACCCACTATGTTTATTTTATTTACCAGCCGCTGAAGATCTTCATGGTTATCAGTAATAATTACTGTATCGTCGGCATATCTTATATCTGATATCACTGTACTGTTTACTTTTATCTCGCTTGTTTCGCCTTCCAGAGCGCTAGAACATATGTTTTCAACGTAAAGGTTAAATAGCATCGGCGACAAAATGCAACCTTGATGGACACCCTTTCTCACTTCAAATTCGTCTGTGTTGATTGAATGATCCAATTTGACACGCGCCTTTTGATCCCAGTATAAATTCTGTATGATCCTGATGTCTTTTGGTCGATGTTAGCGTTATGCAACAATCTCAGGAAGAAAACATTGTCGAAGGCCATCTCGTAATCAATGAATGCCATAAACACATCTTTTCGTTGATCTAGACAATTTTGGATTAAGGTGTTCACACAGAATACCGCCTCTCGTGTTCCCATTCCACCTTTGAAGCCAAATTGCGTCTCTCCGCTTGGTTCTTCTAGTTTTTGAACATTCTTGTATGTAGAATACGTAAAAATATTTTTAGTAGGTGACTCATTAGGCTGATTAGGCGATGATCTTTACATTTTGAAGCATTTGTCTTTTTCGGGAGCATTATGAAGGTGGACTGCAACCAATCAGATGGAATATGACCGGTATCATAAATATTGTTGAATAGTTTGACAAGTACTTCAGCGTCCTCTTCCTCTAATAGTTTTATTGCCTCTATATTGATTTTGTCTGGACCAGGTGCTTTATGAGTTTTTGCTATTTTTATTGCATATAGTATTTCACTCCGCAATATTGGTGGTCCGGATAAACTGTCGTCTGGGAGTGTACAAGATGGTTGAGGGATACGTTGATCATTGAAGAGATTTGTTGCATACTCCCTCCAGGTTTTCATAAGTTCTTCTGCGGATGTTATTGGTTCATTCTGTTCGTTTCTTAACGGAAGTTTATGCTGTTTCCTATGAACTTTTGAAATTTCTTTGACTTTCTTATGTAAACCGAATGTGTCTCCTTTTTCCTGAAGTTCTTCAATTTCTATTCATCTTTCTACCATCCAACATTCTTTCACCTCTATGATCTTTTTCCGAATTTCTTTGTGCGTCCTCGAGCTGTCCATTTACAAGTTGTTGGTTGGTTGGGGGTTTCGTATACCACAAATGGAGCTAAATCTTAATCAAAAGTATTATTTGGAAATTTTGAATACTTACTTTTGGTCACAATTTGAAGAAGGAAATTTTGAATAAAGGCGCAAGGTCTATTTTCAACAATACGGATGTTACGCGCAATTGTCACTGTTGGTCAAAGTTATCTTCAGAGACATTTTCCACAACAATGGGTATTTGAAGTCATTCACTGGCCACCTTGTTTTCCTGATCTGACGGAATGCGATTACTTTCTTTGGGCATTTTTAAAACAAAAAATAAATAAGTACCATTTAGCCCATGATATGTTTGTAAAAGAAACAATTGAGGTTATCGTTCTGTACGATGATTTTAAAAGTCGATTATAAAAGTGCGTGGAAGTTAGTGGATTTCATGTTGAATATAAACTTAGTTAATTGAAACATTAAGTTATTAATTAAAATATTTTTTACTTGAACATTCTTTGCTTTTCAAATATTTTGGACAATGACTAAGGAAGTAATTATAAGCAAATTTTTCAAATATTATTCTTCTTAAAACAGAAAAATAAATGTAGTTTACCCTTATACAAAACTATGCATACACTTTTAACATACGCTTCCCGATTTACAAAAATTGAGCCATCATCACGACGATGAATCTGCATTCCCAAATAATTGGTTACAGTCCCCACCTTTACCCTAAAGTTGTCCTGTTTCCTCTCTTGCAACTACCAATTCAGCATCAGCGATAACTTCACATCTTTACCTTTTAACATACTTTGCAAATAATACACTAGTATCTGATTATTCAAAAGTTTTCATTTCAAGGCTACGGGTTATTTTCATAGAATCTGTCGCATCATTTGCAATAGCATCCAGGATCTGAAATTCACCAGTGATAATTCTCTTAGCTTTATGCAGTGTCATGTATAGATCCACATTAAACTTCCAAGAGATTCAATTTGTCTGCCCTTTAAGTTTATCAATAACCTGAAATTTCTCCGTTCGACCGATGTCAAACCCAAATTTTATCTGACAAAGCTAGAAACACGAATTGTTCACTTATCCTTCAGTTTACTGTCGGTAATAAGCTTCCTGGCGCTTGATCCAATAAGATTTAAATTAGAAATATATATGGATAGAAATTTACTAATTTAGGAGCTGTTTAGATTTTCGTGTATATTTAGTCAAACTCCGATTTTGATCACAAAGTTTCATTCTGGCTTAACTATTAGTAATGGGGACATGATTTTTTTTAATTAACGTAATCTGATATATTTTAGTATACTTTAACTTGGCGTGTGTATGTATGAGTTAATATTTCCGTACGATTTCATTTTCTCTTGTACACAAAGATCCAGAAATATTGTCCACGTAGACAATGTTTCTGGACTATTGCTTTAACTTTGTGTACAATATGGGAGAAAATGAAATCGTACGGAAATATTAACTCATACATACACACGTCAAGTTAAAGTGTGGACTATAGTGGACCTATCGTCTTAAGGAATAATTTCGTTGTTTGGAATAGAAATTATTTAGACAAAAAATAATCATCGTTAATCAATCATTAAAATTTTAAGACAAAAATGACTCATTCACTATATAGACCTGGAGCTGGCTGCTAAACTAATATATAATAGCAGCCTCTATGAAAAAAAAAATATATTAAGAGGCAGGGACCGGCCGAAAGTTTTAGTTAAGGTTATAAACCAAGAGATAAAACAAAAATTAAACACGAGATAAAGTGAAGTGAAATTGTGAAATGGGGGTTCTGTTTATTGGTTGAAATTGTTTTAAAAATAAAAATAAAAAATAAAAAAATCTAAAACTTTCAAATCTGACATTTTTCAACACAACCTCAAATTTTCTGAGAAAACGGCGGAAAACGGATTTAACTTTAACAGGCGATCATGAGTCAAATTAGCATATTTTATGACTGACAATCGAGCTTTTGTGTATTACTACAGTAAATCAAAGAGTTTAAAGACCAATTTTGTGGGCTGCTATTATGTCTAAATTTCGATTGCCACTTCCAGTCCAACTTTGTTACCTCCTTTCCCTTATTATTTATTTTTGAGAAAGAATTGAGGCAACATATGTGGACAACTAGCTGGTTTAAGTCGGAGCAAAGAGCCGTGGATCCAAAGTATTCGTAAGAGTGGAGAAACTTACCCTTTTTGATATGTACAGCATAAGCGACAGATTTCTGTTTAGTTCGAGAAAAGGAGACAAAGAAAAACTGATGTTAAATTGGGCACCATGTATAGTAAAATAAGTAGAATTGTCTCTTTTTCTTGAATAAGACTAATTTAAATTTAATATATATATATATTATAATATATGATTTGCAGGAAACAACTACTCAGCGGGCAAATACCCCGACCTGCATTGAATTACACCTTACAAATCATTAAAGAATGGTAACCAATATCACTTGTCAACTCCCTGACCAGACATAGACCGGTTTCGAACTTATTAGTTCTCATCAGTATGCCATAGGCCATGGAGCAGACAAATGATAGTGGCCAACCTGCTAGTTTTATACAAACTATAGTAAATTGATTAGTGGTGAGAGGTAAGTGAAACCTATATATATATATATATATATATATATATATATATGTTAGATAGTGGATTGTTTGAATAACTTTTTAAAAAGGAACTTTATTTGTTACACTGGAGTCTACTTTGACTCTTTAGAAAAATACAATAATAATTTAGATGAGGTTTATTCGAAAGTGAGTATAAGACTGATTACAAAAAGGTTGTTAGTAATATTTATAATGTTTCGAGAACAAAGGAAACAGTGTTGCTGATTCAGCACAATCAGAATTACTGAGAATTGAAATACAATGCTCATGCAGCGTGAGCGGTTATTGAGAAGAGCTGTTACGCAGTATGTAATACGATATGTTTGAGAAGGTTAAGCCTGTCTCGATAATATTATATATCATAGTATATTTCTAATATAACAGCTTCCCCCTTATAAAAAAAGTTGGTGTTTTATGCAGCAACTTTTGAAATGAATATAAAATGTATATAAAAGGTAATGGTACAATTTGGAAAAATATAAAAGATACAAAAATGTTAAATCGTAAGGTTTAAAATACAGAATATATCCTTAGCGTCTAAAATATGAAATGCAAGCACAATAAGCTTGATTCATACAATAAAATAACATAAAAATGTTAGAGTTAAAATATAGCTTTAGCAAGAAAGCGTAAAATACAAACATACTAGGTTTGAATTGTAAAATAGGATAGAATATTCCTAAGGTTAAAATATAGCTTTACTGTGAAAGCATAAAATATAAGCATGATGGGTTTGAATGAAAATGACGTAAAAATGTTAATAAAATTGAAATTAACAAATGATAGAAAAACAATGAAATATAATGACTAAACAAATGAAATAAAATTCACTGAAGAGTCCAGCACTGAAAGTCAGTAAAAAGGCACAAAACAGTTTGTCTTTATGTAAGTTCTATGTCTTCGGCTTCGTTATCTTCTCTTCTTAAGGTAGGTCGTCTTCGTGAAGGAAATAGGTTAGCAAATGTCCTGTAGGGTTTGCTAGGCCTCGGTGGAGATGGGGGTGATGCAGAAACATCGATGGCTAGTCTTCGTCTTTTTGTTCTGCACTTACAAAATACGTACAGAAATAACAGTCCAAATATTAGCACAATGATAAAATAGGTGAACCAGGATATGTGTTTTGTTATAAAGGGTTCGTTGATCAAATCATCTAAATCTCTGGAGTATTGGTCCAACTTGTGTTTGGCAACTTCGAGGTCTTCCGTATTGAGATTGTTTAATTTTAGTGGTTTAAGATTTGGAGCTCGGATTTTGTCTGGAATATGTTTACAACATTCAAATGGAATTTGGATTGGATGAGTGTCGTCTTTTACATCGGTTACTTCATTGGTACTGGCTTGAATGTTTGTGATGCCTATGAAGGCGTAACAATTTGGTTGTAATTTTACTATTGAATTTTTGTAGATGACTTCAGTTTTTGAATTTCTTTCTGGATAGTTGATGGTTGTTTGTAGAGGTTCTGCGTTAATAACTAACCATGTGTTTTCGTCTATTTTTTGGACGTTGTAGCCTTGGCTGATGATAAATGACGTCTGGCAGTTTTCTGGCAGAGTTTTGAGGTTCTTGAAGAGACGGGCTTCGCATATGGCATTGTTGTCAATAGGATATGCAAATAAATTTGGACATAATTTGGTGTTGAAATAAAGTGGTTTGCATTCTTCAAGGTTCGAGATAGGTATGTACATTAATGAATCATCATCTCTCGCGATATGTTTTTGAGAAGTTGATAATACATGATATAAACCAGTTCTATTATCCAAAATAGGAATAGGGTATAATTGAAATACTGAATATGTTTGAGGGTCTATTAAAGGTATGTCTAACACAATTATTAGATCCGAATTTGTTTGAAAAGCTTTTAGTTCTACAATGTCTAAGTACTGTGCAACCTTTGATAGTTTATTGGAAGCGGTAAATTGTTCCTTTGTAGGTTTTGCGAAATTTCCTGTAGAGAATTTACTAAGTTCTTTGGATTTATAATTGACGTGTGAATTATTTTAAGCCTCGCGAAAGTGATGAAATTTAGGATGTCATTTAGGTTATCCTCGATAAATAAATAACTTGCCATAAGTTGTTCGCAGATTTCGATAAATTTCAGTTTTGCATGGATGTTTTCTATGTAGTCATGTCTAAGATTGAAGTTTCGATTTCTTTAATATCTTTGTTGAAAGTATCCTTGTCAACTTGCAATTTTTGAATAGTTGCGTTGAAATTTTTTATTACTGAGGTTGTAACAGATATTTGGTTTTAAATTAGGTTTTTGAATTGATTGAAATAATTAATTTTGAAAAGAACATTACTTTTTGAAAGTACCGTTGTCATTAAATTGTTTTGCAATTTATTTTGTCATCTGAGATTATTTTTAGAAATAGATGTTATTATCAGTTTGGTATTTGGTCAATTTTTGAAACGTGGTTATCAAAACGATTTTTAACATTTCTTTTGTTTTGGTCTCGTAAGCTAATTGATACACGTTATTTGGTAAAATAGTGTACCAATCATGTATTTAGTTTCCTGTATGATCGTCATGTAGTCGGGTATATAACTTATTGGGATAATAATCATATTTATAATGTATTATCGCAATATTTTAATATTTCGTTTCGAATTGTCACAATAGTTGCTATTCATATGTGGAATAGTTTTAACAGGATTGTACACTTGGAAAATAACCATGAGGGGTTGCTGTTGCGAACACAGTGTAGAATGGTATTACTAGAGTAATGTGTGGGTTGAGAAAAATGAATTATTATCGATTTTATTACTGTCATTTATTGTTAATGTCATATTTAATTAAGTATTCATTTCTTTTGATTACATAGGGCTTTAAGATTGAGTTTCACAGGGTGGACTGAACTATCTGAATGTTAGAAAACTTCGGGATATTTTTCTTGCATGACAAATTTTTCTGAGTGGGAAAATTAAACTTACAGAATTTTAATTTCTGGAGTAGCGTTGAAGATGGGTAGTTACAGTGTGTTCATTTGATATGGAGTTGTCAATATAAGAATAAGAGGATTCACTTATTAGTTTATAATGCGAACATAAATGATTGTCATAAGTCTATGCACATTATATTTCCGGGATAGTGAAGAAATTGACAGACGGAATTAGTCAGAAAATTACATAAGTAAGATTTTTGATGGAAGAACTGTTTGGAATTAAATTCGTGAAATAGTTAGTATTTGTCAGAATTAGGGTGATGTATGTTTCGGATAATAATTCTATGTAAATGTTATGAGAAAATAAATTCCTTTAATTTTAAGAAGTTGGTCAGGGGATGAAAGAATATAAATGTTTCTGTTACATGATTATCGTATCACGAATATAGTGTTGGAATTGTAACATAAGGATGTTTACGATTGATTTTGCAATCTTGTGTAGGACAGTGTAAGCTGTGTGAATTTGTCAATTTTTTTGTACGTGTCAGTGTATGTTTTGTGTGAGAATTGAAATGGGTCGATATTGATTTGTCTAACGGTGCTTTTTGGGGTTTTGGTGATTACCAAAGGATTGTTAGGATCCTTGCGATTTGGTTTTCGACAAATTTTGCATTTTTTTTTTTATAAAACTTGGCGTGGTTTGTTAGTTCTTGCCAATTATATTTGTTTTTGATGTAACCTATTTTTATAGACGGAACCTTATTTATCAGGGGTTCTTGTTAGGTTCTGATTAGTAGTTGCAGTATGATAAATTTTGTATATTGGTCTAACATAAGTTTTGGAAATTTTGAGGTATTGTTTTCAACATGTTTTTCTTTTGAAATCCCTAAATTGTTTTGATTTTTAAAATAATATTGAGAATAAATGTCTTAACATTGATCCTAAAGAGAAATAATTCTGTCCGTCTGTGTTTTTTTTTTGAGTTAATGTTGGTTTTGTTGTTACTAAACTACAGAATAATTTCGTAGTTTTCTTTTTATCGGGAGATGTTTTAGTGAAATTATTGTGTGGAAGTAAGTTCACAATTTTTCGATATAGTAGTTGTGTGAAATTTGTAGTTTTACGTTTTGTTTTCGTAATCTACTAGAAGTTTTGTCTCGTGTAAGTATAAAAGTTGTCAAAGGGTGTAAGGTGTAGGGTTTGTTTGTAATTTGTATTTTAGAGTAATCTATTAAAGATATCGTTTTGTAAAGTCAAGAAAATGTGTAAAATTCTTGGGCAATTTGTTCGTTTGTACTTAGGGTCATACAAATTTAATTCTGAACATTTTTGAAGAAAGATTGATTTTTCAGTTCCTGAAATTTCTTTTGTATATTTGTGAATTTTCAGGATTTTCGAGTGATTCATTTTTTTAATTTGAAAAGGTATGTACTGAATTTAGGTTCTAATTTAAAGTCTGAAAATTTCTAAATGTATATTATTTAAATTTCTGCCCTTGCTATTAATTAACAGCTGTTATTACTTGTGCTTGTAAAGCGTTTATGTTGGTGTAATGAAACATCATAATGAGTACAATGCAATATTGAGGTGTTGGATATCAGACATTTCTTGTTAAAATGTTTAAGTTCATAAACATATAAGACGTGCTTCTGTGCAAAAGTTCAAGGCACTGTTATCAAAGTAGTACTATTATTATGAATTTCTTCGAATTAAATGTAAATATTTTATGTGCATTTATTTAAATGAACAAAAGTATTTCCTTATGATTAAGGTTTTGTAGAATTTATTACAGGAGAAGAAACGTCGAAATATCCTAGTAATAGAGGAAAGGAATAAAATTATTTACATAAAAAGTGTTTTTGATCAATAATTGATCTATGCAGTTAGTTGATATATCGTACAATTATTTTTTAAAGATTTTCTAGTAATATTAATTTAGAAAAATTTGAGAAAAGTGGAGAATATCTTTAATATAAACTGTTAATTTTAGGTAATAATATTGTAAAAGATTTCGATTAGGTGACTAAAAATTTGTGAGATAATTTTGAAAATTATTTTGGGTTGCAAGTTTTTGTGTAAGTGTTTTATTTCGCAGAGTCGGCATATGGTTGAGACGAGAATTGGTATTATTGTTATCAATTAAGTTTAAATATAGATTTGAATTTTTGGACTGGTTCAAATTTTAAGTTAGAAAATTCTACTATTTTTGGAATTGTTTTTTCAGGAGACACAAATGGATTTTGTCGGTACATTTTCCTGATTGTGTGAGGTGTATAGATTTTTCTATTGTTTTGATTACGCAGGATCGTATGCGTGTTTCTTGAATTATTCTTTACCTTGTTTGTTTTTCGAATTTTCGATTTCCTGAGTATTTTATTACTAATTTTAAATAATGTTTGCGAAATAGACATTTTACTGTTCAATGCTTTTGGTTTTACTTGTTTCGAATTATTTCTTGAAATGTTTAAATTTAATTTTACCAATTTAGATTTATCTATACGGCATGATTTTGTTTTCGAAAGGCTTATTTTTTGTGGGTTAACGTTAGGGGTTACATTTGAAGTTTTTTCTGTTTCTTGTATTTTTTTGATACGTGGTTCGGTAAAAGTAGAATTTTGATTTTTGTTTTCACAGGACATGTCTAAAAGTTTAGAACTTTTGTCTATTTGATAGGTGTCTGGTTTTTGATAATTTACATTAGATGTTGTCTCAAAAAATTCACTTTGTACGTTTGTCTTTGCAGAGGTGTTAGGTAGGCGTATTTTTTCTTGTTCCTGAGCTAGCGGTATAGCGTCAGTGTCACAATAAAATTCAAATATTTCTTCAGTGTCTGGTTCGAAAAACATAGGATTTTTATTAATGGTGTTACCTGAAATGTGATTGTTAATATTTTTGTTTGAATTTGTAACTGGTTGTACGGGTAAATAATCGTTAACTTCAAATAGAGGTATAGTTTCAAAGTTGGTAATTAATTGATTATTTCCGAAATCTATCCTACATTTATAATGTTGTAGAAAGTCGTTACCTACAAAGCCATCAAAGTCTGTATCTAAATCGTATACATAAACTTTGTGTGGATCGTTAAAATTGAATGGTATGAGAACGGATTCGGTGGTATTAATTTTTTGACCTGTTACTTGTATATTTAAATTTTCGGGGTGTCTTAGATTATAATTTTCTGTTGTTTTGGGTTTGAAAATGGAAATATCTGCACCTGTGTTGATTAAAATATTAAATTTGTTTGTTGGATCTTTCATGAAATACAGGTTTGCTGAACTTACTTTAAATGGAGGGTTATATGGTAATTTTACATGAAACATTGTTCTGGGAAATTCAGGTTTGGGTCGAAACTGTCCTGGAGGTTTATCGCTTGGACTTGGCGAGAAATTTGGTCTAGTTCGTCCGTTTGTTGGGTTGGAGTATTCGTGGAATACTCCGGGCCTATGCAAAAATCCGGAGGATTAGCAGTATAATCCTCGTGCTGTTGAGGTTGAGAATTAGCAGTATAATTCTCGTACTGTTGGGGTTGAGAATTAGCAGTATAATTCTCACATTGTTGGGTTTCAAAATCGTAATCATAATTGTTTTCATTAATTTCGAAATTATTTTGGTATTGGTAATTGGGAGAATAACTTGCGGAATAGTCTTCATATTGATTTGAGCTATCGTAAAATTCTTGGTTCAAATGATGCGTTTTTTGTTGATTGAACCTGTTGAAATTTGGGTTTGGCTGAATGGCAGAAGGTCTCTGCTGGTTGAAGTTTGGATTTGGCCTGATAGCTGAGGGCCTGTTCTGTTGAGAATAATTTTGTTGCTGGTTAGAGAAGTTTTGTGGTCTATGATTATATGTACTTTGGAAATGTGGCCTTGGAGGCTGTGCTTGATTAGAATAAGCATTTGTTGTGAAATTGGGAGATGGGGACTGATAATTTTGCCTTGTGCGGCATTCGTTAACATGGTGCCCATTTCTTCTGCAGAATGTGCAGAATTGATGAGAATTTGGGCGTCTTTGAACATTTTGGACAGGGTTTTTGATTGGGGCCTTAATGGAAAATTTTTGTGATTCGAAATATGACAACTGTAGTTCTCGTTTGATCCTGTTTATGGCATCTAGCATGTTGCTAGGATTACCAGCCCTAATGATTTGGCCTAATTTGGGTTCTAACCCGGTCAATAGAGTGGTCAATGTCATGTTTTCAATCAAATTTGATTGAGCCGTTTTTTCTTCAAGGGTTAGAGTTTGTTTTTGTATAGCGGCGTGCATTTTCGCGTTGTGTGTCTGCAACCTAGATACAAATATTAGTGCGGTTTCGTTGGGTAACTGACGAATCCTCTGCAGATCCTGAATCAAAGCTGTCAGGTCGCGAGAGTCGCCAAAATGAGCTTCAAGTAAGCTTTTGATTTCTGCCCATGTAGCAGGGTTTCGGGAATTTATTAATTCTGCGGCTTTTCCGCGTAATTTATTTTTTATGTGAAGCGTTAATAAGACGCGCTGATCATCAACAGCGATCCCCTGAGCGGTTATGCAAGCTGAAATAAATGTTTGCAAGAATATGGGGTTGCCGTCAAATTCGGGCACTATGGAAAATATTTCGCTTAACCTATAAGGTTCAATATTTATTGTTTCGTTCGCCGTGATTGAATTGTTTGCATTGGAATTGCTTACGTTTGTAGCCATTTTATTTATATTATTTAGATAATTAAATAACTTAAAACACCTTTTCAATTTGAGCTAGTACGCTACTGATAATTGGCAATTTTTTATTATATGTAAAACAATGTGCTGTTTATTTTATAATATTTCAAAATTTAATTACAAGGATAATTGGATTAATTTAAAAAGTGTTTTTAGTTGGGAATAATGTCACTGAAATTTTATATACTAATGTGTATTTAAACAGTATAGAACATGTGGGTTTTATTTTATTTCACAGTCAAGTAAGGCGTAAACTTAACCTTTATATGATATATGATATTATGATAAAAATAATGTTAAGATAAAAATGGTATGTGATTGTAGTTAATTAGATAAATTCGCACTTGAGGAGTATATGATATTACCATAAAAATAATGTTACGATAGGAACAGTGTATGATTACGGTTATTTATATAGGTCACACAAATTATAATCAAGATATTTTGTTTCAAGTTTAAATAAAATTACTATTTTAGATATTAGAACTGTATGTAGCAATGCAATGTATTTTAATAAAATATAATGTAAAATTATGTCGTTGAAAATCAATAATTGCGAGACGATTCAAAAATGACTTACCCTAAATTTTTCATTCCTCGTGGTCCAGTTGAATGCGACTTCGTGAGCTTAGCTTCACCAAAGGTCTCTCTCTGCCAGGGGTGTCACTGGGTGTTCCTTCCACAGGGTTGCCTTTGATGCCGAAGACACCAACGATGGGACGGGATGAAATTCTTACTTGCTAATTGTTGAATCGTGTTAATTTGAAATGTTGCTTTGCTTGTATTATTGTTGTGTTATTTCTTGATAATTATTATTGTTTCGCTTCTGTGCGTTTGAGAATAATGTAGGTTCTTCTGAACAAAGGATTGGGATCCACCACTACAGCTAAGAAGTTCTCCTTGTTCCAGAAGCTCTTTTCGTCCGGTTAGGCACCTTTTTCAGATGGACTCCTTGTTCCCTCGGATATGTTTGCTACTGGTTAGGCTCCCGAACTGTGTGTTTTTCAGATCCGCCACGACTGCGCCAATGTTAGATAGTGGATTGTTTGAATAACTTTTTAAAAAGGAACTTTATTTGTTACACTGGAGTCTACTTTGACTCTTTAGAAAAATACAATAATAATTTAGATGAGGTTTATTCGAAAGTGAGTATAAGACTGATTACAAAAAGGTTGTTAGTAATATTTATAATGTTTCGAGAACAAAGGAAACAGTGTTGCTGATTCAGCACAATCAGAATTACTGAGAATTGAAATACAATGCTCATGCAGCGTGAGCGGTTATTGAGAAGAGCTGTTACGCAGTATGTAATACGATATGTTTGAGAAGGTTAAGCCTGTCTCGATAATATTATATATCATAGTATATTTCTAATATAACATATATATATATATATATATATATATATATATATATATATATAAAGAAGAAGGGTAGTCTTGACTGACTAGTTAAGAAAACCAAAATTAAACACACGTAGTGTATCTTGAGGTTGCAGTCAGAGGTGAAAAGTTTACGGCCACAAAACAGAAAAAGAAAAACTCTTTTGTTACTTTGTCAAGCTTTCGGAAATTATTTATTCCCTTTATCAAGACATCTATAAATAAAATTATTATTTAATAAGAGTCATATAATATAGTTCGCTAAAATACTTACTAACTTGAGGTTAAAAGTTAAGGTCACATGTATTATAAAATAGTCGCATTTTTTTAACTTAATGTAGACAAATTCATACACAAATTCCTTTACAGGTACACAATTTAAGGTAAACAATTACTGATTATTTAAAATTAAGGATTAAAACCATGATTAAAATAGATATAACAAAATGAACATGAATAACTATCACATGTGAGTGTAAAACTAAATTTCTTTATCAAACTGTATACAAAAAATTTTTAAAATGACAGAAAGGTATTACAATTGGCTGGCTTGTACTAGGAATTAAGTTAGGAACATTAATTCCAACGTGACTGTTACCAACTGTGATCCAGCGGGAGGTTTGAATTTTGAAAAATGCGAAAATTCTCTTTTTCTAATTTGAGGATGTATGTATAAATCTTACTTAAATTATCGATATCAGATTTTTTATTTAAGCTATTTGTCTCATTATTAATATGGATCATTTCAAGGAATGATCTTTTTTTAAAGTTACTCTCTACAGCCAAAACCTTAGCACTTTCATAATTCATTTTATGACTGGTGTTGATGACATGTTCTGCTAATGCACACGATTTCACGTTTCTGTTACAATCACTTTTATGTGAAGTTATACGACCATTGAGTGTCCGAGAGGTTTGACCAATATAAGATTTATTACAGTTGTTACATTCTATTCTGTATACCACATTTGATTTTTCTTTATTTTTTAATGGGGTTTTCACCCGACTGAAAAGTTTACCAACAGTTAATATGTTTTTTAATGCAATTTTTATGTCCATGTGTTTCACTAAGTTTATCAGCTTAGGAGTAAGATCTTCAATGAATGGTAATGACATATATTTAAGTGGACTCGTATTGGTTATGTTATGGTTTCGCTCAGTTATATTATTATTTACCAAATTAGGTATGGTATTATCGATATTATTAACATAAATAATAATATCGATAATACCATACCTAATTTGGTAAATAATAATATAACTGAGCGAAACCATAACATAACCAATACGAGTCCACTTAAATATATGTCATTACCATTCATTGAAGATCTTACTCCTAAGCTGATAAACTTAGTGAAACACATGGACATAAAAATTGCATTAAAAAACATATTAACTGTTGGTAAACTTTTCAGTCGGGTGAAAACCCCATTAAAAAATAAAGAAAAATCAAATGTGGTATACAGAATAGAATGTAACAACTGTAATAAATCTTATATTGGTCAAACCTCTCGGACACTCAATGGTCGTATAACTTCACATAAAAGTGATTGTAACAGAAACGTGAAATCGTGTGCATTAGCAGAACATGTCATCAACACCAGTCATAAAATGAATTATGAAAGTGCTAAGGTTTTGGCTGTAGAGAGTAACTTTAAAAAAAGATCATTCCTTGAAATGATCCATATTAATAATGAGACAAATAGCTTAAATAAAAAATCTGATATCGATAATTTAAGTAAGATTTATACATACATCCTCAAATTAGAAAAAGAGAATTTTCGCATTTTTCAAAATTCAAACCTCCCGCTGGATCACAGTTGGTAACAGTCACGTTGGAATTAATGTTCCTAACTTAATTCCTAGTACAAGCCAGCCAATTGTAATACCTTTCTGTCATTTTAAAAATTTTTTGTATACAGTTTGATAAAGAAATTTAGTTTTACACTCACATGTGATAGTTATTCATGTTCATTTTGTTATATCTATTTTAATCATGGTTTTAATCCTTAATTTTAAATAATCAGTAATTGTTTACCTTAAATTGTGTACCTGTAAAGGAATTTGTGTATGAATTTGTCTACATTAAGTTAAAAAAATGCGACTATTTTATAATACATGTGACCTTAACTTTTAACCTCAAGTTAGTAAGTATTTTAGCGAACTATATTATATGACTCTTATTAAATAATAATTTTATTTATAGATGTCTTGATAAAGGGAATAAATAATTTCCGAAAGCTTGACAAAGTAACAAAAGAGTTTTTCTTTTCCTGTTTTGTGGCCGTAAACTTTTCACCTCTGACTGCAACCTCAAGATACACTACGTGTGTTTAATTTTGGTTTTTTATATATATATATATATATAACAAATTTATACCAGGATCCTAGATTGACTATTGTTGAGGTGACTGGTTCTGGGACAGCAATCCAGGCCCACAATTGTCTCTTGTTGCAAGAATGGAGTCTAAAGGTTTCCTTGGCAATTTACGTCTCTTAATGAAATGGAGTGAAAATTGTAGGAAAATTAACCACCTATGTGGTTTTCGAAAAGTTAATGAAATTTTATCTATATGCAGAAAGATAAGCTATGCAGAAATGTAGAAGCTATGCAGAAACGTATACAGAAATGTATAAGTATATAAATGTAGAAATATATAAATATATAAGTGTATAAATTTATAAGTACATAAGCTGATTTCGTAAACTATAAATTGCCAAAAAATGAAAAAGAAAAAAAAATTAAAACCATGTGGTACATATAGTATTTTAACTACTTATTAAATTAAAAAGAATTGACCTTGAATTTAAATTTACTTTAAAAATCATTGAAATTACATCAAAGACAAAAATTGAAAATTACTTAAATTTTAAATTAGTAATAAATGAAATTTACCTGGATGTTAAACACTTGTTAACGCGGATATATAAATGTAATATCAATTACTGAAGTCCACAGTTAACTTTATATATGTTCGAATCAGTACAAAGGCTGCAAGCAAATGATTTCCTGGTGAGTTTTACTAATAAGCTAAACTATTTTTGTCCTACTTACTGCAAAATAATGCCACCAAATAAACTTGAGAAATCTATTTCCCCTAATTAAATTGAAAGCTATAAAATGTAGAAATAGTACAGGTATGGCCATCCGTCAATTGTTGAGTTAAGCGCAACAATCTGCCTGATGTAGATTCCCGTACTCAAACAAATTACAGAATCGATAAAAGAAATCTATAATACCACAGCTGACTTAAATTGCAACAATGTGTAATTTCTATTTTATACATAACCAAAAATATGAACTGCCGTAATAAATAGTAAAACGTATTGTGAGAACTCAGTAAATATATTACATCTTATAGGATATAATATATATAGTAATGACAGAGGTAAGGAAAATAACCATATGTACTTACATAGTAAACAAAAATATAATAATTGAAATATAGGTATCTGATGTAAATAAATGTTTTGTAGACAATCGTTTCCTGGGATGCTATAATAGAACGGAAATACATAATAGTGTAAAAAAACATGACTGAGTTCCTAAGATATAAAATGTGAAATGTGTGAAGTGGTTTAGCAGTTATACGAGTAAAATTCTGCTAGTTGAAAACAGTTTCACTTACAAAAACTAAATAAAAATGTTACACAGATCGTGCTAAATATAAACAAAATACTAGTTTTTTTTTATATAAAACTGTTAAATGGACATAGGCCATGTAACAACTTGTCACATTGTTGGTAATCTACGACAAATTTATTTTAGCTAGGCCTCATGATATTACATCAAAAATGTTATGATCATCGTGTAAAAGGTCAAAATATGACTTTTTAATTTTAAACTGAAACAGCACAATATTCACTTTACCGATTTACTGTACTTTATAACCCAATAATGAAAACATAAACAGATTATTTTGCGTGGAAAACCTTATAGCCCTAGCACACCAGTAGGGGTACTGTGACATGTAGCTATATAATTGAAATAATATAATATTTCAAGAGGGTTAAAAGCAAATAGTAAATGAATATCGTGGTAAGTAAACCAATTAGTGAAAGGTTAATTATATTTAATTAAAACGATTACCACACATATGCCTCTCGATGTGAATTGTTTACGCTAAAAAGGCTAGTAAATTACCAGCAATTAAGATCTTACTTGGAATTTATTTGAATATTTTTTGTGTCAGCGGAAATCTAACCTGCATTCAGTAAAGCAACAAATTCTGGCACCAGTATTGAACTAACACCTGTTATGTATATTTTATTTCTTTTCCCGAATTACTAAGAGAATTATTTCATCTGAAATTTTTTTAAATAAGACAACAAATGTCACCAATTTCAGTAATGAGTGTATTGTTTATGTTCTCAAGGAAAAAGAGTGCATTTTTCACAAAGAAATATTTTCTTTGAAAAATATATAAGGATATTTAACCAAACGTTGGTAAATATATTGTTATATTTGGCATATCGTGTACATGACTGACTAACATTTGTACACTTTGGAAAATAATTTAATGAGTACATGCCCTTATTCCTACAAAGCAAACTCATATTTTCATTATATTGCAGGTCTACCTCTCCATCCAAAACCAATTCAATCAGGATATCAGTCCTATGAAAACAATACCTTCTATATTATATACAGCTTGCCTAAACTTATATGAAAGGATGACCACATACCACGTAGTTGAAAGAAATTTTAATATAGGCATTAAAAAAATATTTTGCTATTACTGTGGGTTCCAAATTAAATAAAACTAATAAGGTTAACTGACATATTTTGTTTAAAATTCTCAACATGTTCGTTATAAAATTTAGTTTGTTGCAAATACCAAAAGGTCAATGGTTTAAACAGTAAGATGCATCCTTTTTATTCCAATGTTTTAGCATGTGATTCTAATGTTATCTTACTTACCGAAACTGGTCTAAAATCTGGCGCTAACTCCACTGAATTTTTTGGTAATAAGTATAATGTGCACATATGTGATAGGGAAAACTACAAAAATAAAGGTGGTGGTGTTTTGATAGCCGCAGATTTCAGGTCTGAAGAAGTTTCTGTAAAATCACCTCTCTCTGAAGTAGATGTAGTGGCTGTAAGGATGTATGATAATAATACAGCATTGACCTTCATAAACTTATATATACCACCATCTCAACTACTCATAACTTTTTTTTTATACATTTATTTAACGTCGGCCTATTTCCGCTACTGAGATCTAACACCGACGCCTGTAGACGAGCTAGCCCCAACCAGGAATTTTGCCGAACCTCTTACCTTAAGCAGAGTAGGAACCTTTTACTGGCCTAACATTTAATAGACAAGAGACCGACGGCTTTACATCTCCTCCGAAGGATGGTATATCCCTTATACAACCCTCGCCTAAGGTTGTATAGCTTCCGCGCATACATTGATATACAAGCCGCTGGAAGATGTGTGAAGCGAGGACGCGGTCGTCTACTCATAACATACGAAGTCATTTTTGACCTGCTTGAACATACTAGCGTCTACGGGCAGAGTATCACTTTCTATTTATGGCTCCTAAGTATTGCGCAGACGGTTGGTTTATCATCGCGTCGTTTGAAATTAATAATACTAACATATTTAACTTAACGAACTAACCTAAAGAAATATTCGTATTATATATTTTAGTTGTTAACAAAATTTCAAGGGCAAGGAAAATTATCTATCATAAGCAACTATACTACATCAAATAATGACATATTTAACTTAACGAACTGATATAAGAAATATTCGTATAACGTATTTTAGTTGTTAACAAAATGTGTTAAAAAAAGTGTAATTTTAGTTGTTAAAAAAGACGTTAAGAAAGATGGTAACATGTGTAAAAATGTATAAGCTGCCTTCCCGGCACCCATCCCGGGACCGGTTCGGCGTTAGCAACAATTGTATAAGAATTAGAACGAACTAAAACACACCTAAACTCCTTTTAACAATAACAAGTAAAAATAGGTAATATGAAAAACAATGCTTAAAAAAATAAAGCTTAACATTAAAAATAGAACGATGAACACTTTGGCTTTTGCCGTTTACGCGCACTTTCACTGTTTTTAATTTGGATTCTGACGCTGGCGCCACAACTTGAACAAGGCGCCATCCGCGAACTACTCCAACGACGGGCTGCGCTGGGCTGGCCTAAACTGTGATTCTAAAAATTTTGATTGTTCTAAGATAAAATTTAGATTCTGTTACAAGATTAGTGACGGAAGAATGAATTTACAGACAAAAATGTACAAACAGAAACGAAGAAACAACAAACGCGACACACAAAAATACACAAAAACAAAAGAAGAGGGGGACAGGACAGAATTAAAGTCGATGAAAGGTATGAAATATCAGTGAAAGGTGGATAGTATTAGAGAAGGTATAATAGGTGAAAGTTTGGCTAGAGTGGCTGCCGGAAGATTGGTAACGTCTGGTAAGGTAAAGGGTGTTTAATCCGAAATGGGGCATTATGCTGTCTAATTTGCGTAATGTGTCTCGTTAGCGGACTATCGCCCAGCTTGAACGTAGTCGGCTATCGGGGTTATGTCGTTGCAGCGTTCGTAGAGATCTCTGAGGGAGGTGTACTTCCAGAATTTGAAATGAGGCGCATGTACTTATGTTCAAGTACTTTCAGTTTATTCATTGTCGTGGCTGGTATGCCGCACCACACCGGCGCCGCGTATGTGATAGACGGCCTGACCACCGTCGTGTACAATAATTTCTTATTGTGTCTGTTTAGTCTGCTACCCCTGACCATGAGCGGATACAGACTCCTGGACAGGGGGTAGACCGTCCGTATGGTTTCGTTTATGTGCGTATTAAACGTCAGTCTTTTGTTCAGTTTCACCCCCAGATACTTCACGCATCCCTTGATTGGAATTTGGTTGCCCCTGATCGAAATTGGTGTGAGAATACGATTCTCAGTGAATCGACGCGTGAAGCATATCGCCTCCGATTTCTCAGCGTTGACCCGAATCTTCCACTGGTCGTAATAAGCCGTGGCACTAGCTATGTACGCCTTCAGCAGCATGTTTGCCGCCTGCGCATTGTGTGAATGCGCTTACATGGCTGTGTCATCGGCGTACTTGGCCAGCTTGGTATTCGGAAACTCTGGGAAGTCGGAGACGTACAAGTTGTACAACTTTGGTGACAGGCACGATCCTTGCGGGACGCCCGCACGAATGTCCCGCCGAGTTGAAACTTTGTTATTCACCCGAACCTGCAGGGTTCTACCCGTCAGGAATGAGTGAATGAGGAGTTTGGTGATGTGCGTCGGAAAGTTATAGTTATGCATTTTGTAGAGTAGGCCCGGGATCCAGAAGGTATCGAGGGCCTTCTTAATATCGAGGAGCACCATGGCGGTGCTCTTCCCGAGGTTGTATTGTACCTTCACATCGTTAACCACCCTAACGTCCTGCTGGACCGTGCTCCTGTCCTTCCTGAAGCAGAATTGGGACTCGTCGTCGATGCGGAGCTCATTCTGAACAGCATCGAGTCTGATTGGTTATGACTTTAAGGAATTGTTGTCTCGTCAGTTGGATGTCATGACCGAGCAGTTCTTGTATGTCTTGTTCGATGCGGTCGTGTTCTTGATTATTCGGGATGTTATTATTGTGTATCGTCTGAAAATAGTCAGCTAAGTCGTTCGCCTTTCGTGCGTCCGTTAGCGATGTCTGCCCGTTCGTACCCGTCAAGGCTGGTATGGCCTCCCGCGTACTTTTCAGGGCTCTCGTCAGCTTCCATAGCGAGTTGTCTTGAGGATTGAGCGCCGCCAGTTTGTCCCCCCATTTCTGGTTTTTTGCAGTGTTGATGGAGGTCCGGATCTGCCTCTGCAGCCTGATCATCTCGGCCCTAGCATCGACATCGCGATTTCGCTGCCAAAGCCGCCTCAGTCGGTTCTTCTCCCTTATGTCTTGTATGACCGCCTGGTCGAGTCAGTCTCTGTTGTGATTGATGGTCACAGTGGTGGCAACAGTCTGCTTGGCATCCTGCAGCACCCTTGTGAACTCCTCCACCGCATTTTCCAGCTCGGCGGGTGTGCTGATAGTGTTCGTTAGTGTTATGTGTGTGTTTATGTGTGTCTTATAGAGACGCCAGCCGGCGCCCCTATAAGACGTGACTGTTCGTGTTATGTCTTCCCTTGACACACCGTCAAGTTCGACCACGATGGGATTGTGGTTGGACGTGAGTTCCTGCCCTGCCACGGGGGCCGTGCAGTTCCTCACGCGTGTGAAAACCGGGTATGCTATCCATTACACCACGGACTGCTGATGAGAAACTTGCATACTTCTTACTATATCAATACGTAAATCGCGGATGAACAGTCCGCGCAAGACTTAGGAGCTGAAATAGAAAGTGATACTCTGTCCGTAGACGCTAGTGAACAACATTGCCAACTGGGGTGTCCAGTAATTTTCAGTGGAGACTTTAATATTCCTGAACTCCAATCATACTATGAAACTAATAATGCTCATATGGTACAACATAACCATGTAAAAAATGGTAATAACAGGCTCCTAAATCTAATTGTTACCTCAAAAGACCTTGGTTGCTCTGTAATAAGAGATGAATGTATTTTAGTTGATGAAGATCCTCACCATCCGGAGTTGCACGTCACTTTGAAGTTCTCATCTTACAATAATGACTTGTTTGAAAATAATACAAGCTGTTCTCGGTACAACTTTCAAAAGGTTAATTTTCATGAATTATATCATGCGTTATCGGAAGTCGATTAGAGCGACCTGTATCTAGTTGATGATGTTGACACTGTATGTAAATATTTTATGATAAACTTTACACGACATTTTACATGCACGTACCAAAAACTACACCTAGAAGTTCACACTTCCCGCATTGGTATGCCAGAGATTTAGTACAAAAAATTTAATTTAAAGATAATTATTTTAAGATTTATAAAAAGTAAAATATTCTCGAATATATAGATAAGGTAAAAATCCTAAAGCGTGATAAGTACAGTATTCGTCGTGAATATTATAATTTAATTAGGTCTACTGAAAGTAACATTAAAAATGACCCGAACCAGCTCTGGAATTTTGTGAATGCTAAGAAGAATTCGCCGAGAATACCTGGTACTATGGTTTATGATGATCGTCCTCTAACAACTCCTCAAGATATTGTTGATGGTTTTGCAAGACATTTCAGAGTGTGTTTATAAACGACAACTCAGTGAGTAGTGATTCCTTCTGTGGTGATACGTCTCTTGGTGCCAATGTTCTGCACAGTTTTACCGTTAATATTAGTGATATCAGAAGAGCAGTGGTGAAGATTAAAGCCAATTTCACAATGGGTGTGTGGATCTTATTCCCGCATTTTTGATCAGAGACTGCATTAGCTGCTTTGAAGAACCGTTATGTAAAATTTTAAACTTATTTATTGGTAAATGTGTATTTCCAAAGTGCTGGAAAATTTCGAGAATTTGTCAAATTTTTAAAGCAGGTACTAAATCTAGCATTATTAATTACCGGCCTATTGGCATAATTCCAAATATCGCAAAGCCTTTGGAGTGTATGTATGAAAGAAACAATAAGGTAATTAACGATGGCATAAACAAAACAAAATACTAAAGTCTATAGGAAAAATGTAAACGTAATTGGGAGACGATAAAAATAATGGAAATAGGGCGGTAAACATCCAACCCACTCGGTCGCACCAAACTTTCTAGGAGTAGGAGTTTTAGTAAAGAATGTCTTGAAGCCTACGTGCTCCTCAGTGAATGGCAAAACTTTATTGTGCATAATTTTCCCAAAATGTTATATAAATTAACACATTACAATTAAAACTACAATAAATTGTAACTTTCATATTCTTGTTCTTCTTCTTTATTCTTCTTGTTTGTAATTGTTTTTATGTTAGGTGCACAGCCAATAGAGTCCTTATATAGAGGTGAAATTAAGGCATTTTTCTCGAAGTTGGCTAATAATAGCGTACACTGAATTTAGTTTTTGACGCCCTGCGAATAGAAATTTAATTATATGGCGGAGTCGCCGGTAAGGAGGAGTTATTTCATTCTCTGTTTTATTTAATTTTATTTGTAAATTCTGATTTTAGAATTAATAGTGGGATTATAGGTCGAGTGGGAAAATCAACAACACACGTTTCGAAAAATTTATGTTTTCATCCTCAAAGCTAACTGCAATTTATAAAACAATTATTTTCTTGTATATTAAACAAAGTTGTACTTAAATTACTTACATTCAGAATGTTGTTTGTGACCAAAATACAGAAGTTTGTTACGAAACACGATTTCATAATTATTTCAAACAAATTTAATTTAATTAAAATACTTTTTTAACAAAAGACTAAAATTTATTGATAATAGTAGGATAATACACTAATAAGTTCCTTTGGTGAAATCAACCTGCGATATGATAGCTAGTGGTGGGGTGTAAAATGCCTCGCTCACAAAGAAATAGGTAGGTACACGAAAACAATGGGCACATTATATTTACGTATTTAAATTATTATTTTGCTCTAAAACACTAAGATAAGAATTTAGACTTTCTATATCTGTGCGTTTATTTACGCTGTTTTTGTATTTTTTAATTTCAATTATAACCGACAGTTACAAAAATGTGGTGCTTTACACCCATGAACCATGTGGGTGGCTCGGTAGCTCGGTGGAGATGGCGTGGTCCAGATTTGCTGTAGGTGTGACGAGATCTTTGATAGTTTGGGCACCACTTTATTTTTGGATTATTTGTGGGAGAAATAAAGAAACTCCTTTAACTTGGCACTACCATTTATTGTAGAAGTGATAGCCTGGAATGGCGACTGGCCGAACAAACATACACATTAACAAACTCAATGGGCTTTCAACAATTTCCCAATTACACTTAACATACAACTAAGTTCCGCTTATTTAGCGTAATACCCTGTACAGACGTCTGGTTTACTTTTTTTTATTATTTACAACAAATAAAACTGGCTCCCTCTACAGAGGACGATATGTTCGGTACTTTTCCACGTCTGTTCTCTCCCGACTATCCTTTTCGCCGCACCGGTCAGTGCCGTGCGCCGTACCAACGTTACACAATCATTTCTAAAAGTAACATTTTTTTAAAGTTACTTTCTGCACCTAAAATTCTACAATTATCAAAATCGAAAATGTAGTCAGGTTTCTGTAGAATATGTTCCACTAATGCTGTATGAGTAGTTTTATTAATATTTTTCGATGTTTTTACGTCATATTAATGTTCTTTAATTCTGCCTTTAAGATACCTCTTTGTCTGGCCAATATAGGCACTATTAAAATCGGTGTGGTTGCAACTGATTTCATACACCGTATTTGAGTTTTATAATTTAGATGTGTGAGATTTTGGTCTTGCATAGTACTGTGAAATTGTATTTTCATTTTTATAAGTTATAGTAATATCATCATTAGTAAGGGCACGCGATAATTTTTCCCAAAAGTGAGTTGATGTATGGAATTTTAAAAAATGTTTTTTTAACTTGTATGACTGGTGGTCGAGAGGTGAGCGCACTTGTCTCTCATCCAAAATTTCCGTTTTCGATCCCCGGTCGTGGCAGTGGAAAATCCGGGATAAAGGGGATAATAATTACATGTGGTATAATTTATTTATGTTATTATGTTGTTATTGGATTCGCCTGTATTATGTGTTACTTCAGTTATAATTTGTGTTAGAAATTTTCCGGGATAGTTGTTATTTTTCAGGAATTTCTTGATTAGATCAATATTTTTTAATGGACAATTGCATTAGATAGATTAATTGCCCTATATGTCAATTTTTTACGATATTAATTTTTTGTTTAAAACTGTGGTTTGAATAAAAATTTAAGTATCTCCCTGAATTTGTAGGTTTTAAATACCGTCTGTTATAATAACATTGTTTTCGTTTCGTATCATAAGCGTATCTAGAAACGAAATTTTTTGTTCATATTCATTTTCTACATAAATTTAATTTTCTGATGAAATTCATTAAAAGTATTTTTAAAAGTATTTAAAATTTCGTCATCTTTTTCTAGTGGAATTACCGTTATGATAACATCGACATATCTTTTATAAAATGAGATGGAAGATGATAATTTTGCGAGACACGTTTCTTGCGACGTCTAAATTGGCACAGACTGCAGAGAGGGGATTACCCATTGCCAAGCCAAATATTTGTTCGTAGTATTGTTCTTCAAAAATGAAATAACTGCTAGTCAGACAAAAAGTTATTAAATTCAGAAGAACATCTTCTGAGATGGTTGTGTAAGTTTGTAACATATGCATTTCGCTTTTTATTATATCAGTTGTTAGATCTATTGGAACATTAGTAAATAGTGATACCACATCTAAAGATATGAACTTGTAGTTACCTGGTAGCTTGAAACTATTTATGAAATGGTCAAACTCAAAGGAATTTTTAATATAGTACTGGTCTTTAAAAAAATATTATTTAACAATTTAGTTAAATATTTTGACAGATAATATAAAGGGGAACCTACAGAACTGACCATCGTTCTGAGTGGAACACCTTCTTTGTAAATTTTTGGTAAAAAATATATTTTTGATGCAACCCCGTTATGACACTTCAATTTATTACCTTCTTTTTATTTCCACGTCCAGTGGAAGTATAGTAACGCAAAAAGAATTAAAACTTTTTTGATGAAATACGCTTAAAATGTCTTGAAACGTCGAGATTTTAAATTTGAGCGAAAAAAAATTTCCTGTCTGTCGGTCGGTCTGTCTGTAACTTTTTTTTGTGCGCACGTTTACTCTGAAACCGTTTACGATATTGACTTGAAATTTGGTACACTTATTTATTATAACGAGATCTGAAACTAGATTATATTTTGATCTAATTCCTTTGAAGGGTTCGGGGGTGAATAGGGCAAATAAGGGTAAATAGGCAAAAGTAAGCAGATAAGGGTCCATAGAATTCCAATTTAGGGCATGTACGAAAAGTCAAGGTCTCAAAATTTTTCTTGACATCAGCCACGCCCCCACCCCCCACTATCACCCCCAATACCACCTCCACACTATTATGAAAGAGAGTAAAAAATTAAATTGGAATTTAGTGGGTATACGAGAACCAAGGGACTCTAAAAAATTTTTTTGGAATTAGCCACCTCCTCTACCACCTCCATTGCTACACCCAGTTCAATTATTAAAGGGAGTAAAAAATTAAAATGGGATTTAGTGTGTGTACGAGAACCAAGGGCCTCTAAAATTTATTTTGGCATTAGTTACCCCCCCCCCCCTCTACTACCCCTACTCTATTATTAAAGGGAATAAAATAAGACTTGAATACAAAATCTGGATGTGTAGGGATTTCTTGGGCAGCAGTTTTCATTAATGAAATCTTTTTTATGAGTACTTCTATTACTCTGTTTCCTTTTGTTTGGATCTTTTTGTGGAGTCATATGTGATGCTTGTTTTGCTCGGGTAGCTGGTTTGGAGATTATTCCAGGGTTCAATGTTAATATTAATTAAAATCCAGATCGAAAATAAGACATTTATTCTCCTAATAATTATATGTACAGTGTGGCCGTATCTTTTATGCCTTAGGTTGCGACAATCTTGTTATTACAGAAGTACATCATAGTAATCGGAGAGAGAGAGAGAGAGAGAGAGAGTGTAACATATTACCTCTATGTACGTCGTCGTAACCCCAATTCTCTAATCGAAGTTCCAGGACATAACAGACGCGACAAAGAAAACTGTTTCAGGAGAGATCCAGTTCAATACACTCGAATCAATCTGAGAGGAGGTCCAGTTCAACGCACTCGAATCCTCCCTAACAGATACTTGGCCAGCGGCTGCCACGGCGCCGGAGAAGCTTGATCTTCCGGTTATCCCAGTTCAATACACTCGAGAAAGATGAAAGCCAAGCTCTGAATTTACTGGTTTCTGGCTAGCTATTTTATACCCAAAAATCACTGTCACGTGGTTTGCACACGGCACGCAATGCACACGGCACGCAAGTTGCGGCCTGGTGAAGTCAGAAATAAAAGTTAAAAAAAAGAACTAATCAGGTATTGAACTAATCTAAAACTGAACTACTTGATCCATGCATAATTAAAATAAGTTAAACTGGAATGAAAGTATACAGTATTCCTGTAGTATTGTATACTTCATTACACACAGTTAAGTTTTCCATAAACAGTTTCATGACTCAAAAGAGTCAAAGCTTTTTGTTTATATTGCGCAAATTCCATAACTACTGTGGTATTACTCTTATCTGTTCTACAGATAATTAGTTCTTTATGGTGTTTTAGAAATGATTTTGTTTCTTTCATATTTTTTAACAGTGATTTGTTTTCATTATTTAAATGGCACTATGCGAATGGTCACGCTATACACTAGCCATATTTTCGAGTATATATAGATAGATTAATTATTTAAATTGATATTGTGGTGTGATTTATTTAGATAATTAGTGATAATATTACAAATATTACTCCTACGTTGATTTTTTTCATCTTTATCATTATCTTGACTTATAATATATTCTGCGTTTGGCTTAGATGACCCGGCCGATTAATATTCCTCCTAGCTATTGAGCATATTATTCAGCCCGCTGCCGTCGTGTACTCCTTTGCAGATGCAAGGTGTAATCCCTACCCATTTGTCACTAATAGTCTTGGATAGAATAACTCAATTTAGCTAACCTATCAGCAAGGCGATATAGCACAAAATTTTCTCTTGCCCCCATCAGCTTAATTCGAAGTATTTATCGCCAACTGACTCATATTTGTCCGTTTAGACCGTCAAATGCACCTACGTAAACACTGAGTATATTAAAATTATTAACATGTCCAACCACAGTATCTTAGTCTTCTTTTTAAATTCGCATTGTCGTCATTGCGTATCGTCTGCAGGTTGTGTTAACGTATGTAATCTATGTATCAACCAAGATGTTCTTGAGCCACTGGCGAAGATGAGTGAAGCTGATGGGTGAACTCCATTCGATCATCTCTGATACCATGCATTTGCAAGGGTCTGTTATCCTCATGCAAGATGAGTTTAATATCACTACAATGCATCACTGAAACATTGCAATGCATTAGTATTGAATATTCCTATATTTAGAGGTCTGCACACTTCAGTAACCCGTTTGTTTGAGATGATCTAAAATGTCTTAATAATAAAAATAATAATCCTTTGTTGGGCCAAGATATCATACAAATAATATGGGATAAGTCATATACAAAAATATTATCAGATATAAGTAAGAAAGAGAGAAAATATGCATCAATACATGCATGAATAAATCTGTATATGCATTCATGCATGTATGCACATAGATAGAAAATACATATAACTACAAACATAGAAATTAATAAATTGAAAAAGAAAAAATAGGTTAATAATTATTACAAGATACATTAATTAAGACACAAGAAATTCATTCACAGAATAGTAAGCTTTTCTTAGTAGCATTTGTTTAATAACAAGTGTGAACTTCTTGATACTGGGTATGTTTTTCATACTGTTTTCTAGTTTATTGTACAAAGTGATACTCATGCAATAGAGGTTGCCGTTGTATAATTCCAATCGATGTATATTATATTGCAAAACAAGACCGTAGGGTAATTATGGAAAGTATTTTGAAAATTGAAATGAGTAGGATTCTTTTTAACAAAAGTTAATATTTCTAGAATATACAGAGATGGTAAGGTTAATATATTATTCTCAATAATTATTGACCTATACGACTCTCGGTATTTCATACATACAGCGTATGGTCCGTTTTTACAACATAAATACACGTTTTGACATTGGGGAGTTCCTCCAAAAAATGATACCGTATCTCAAGCGAGACTCGAAATTACAATAATAAAAAAAATTTACCACGTAAGAACTGGACATTTGGCATAACCTTTTCAACACAAAACAGGTACTGCTAGACTTATTACAAAAAAAAAATTATATGAGATTTCCAATCGAAGGTTAGATCAATGAAAATTCTTAATAATTTAAATTATGTAACTTGTTGAATACTTTTTCCATTTAGCTTAAGATGGGCATATCCAAGAGGGAGAGATCCGTTAAGGAAATATTTATTATGGTTGGCCATAATTTTTTTTAATACATATATTGGTAAAAAAAACTATAAGACTACATAAGTAGAACTATGACAGATGTAGTGATATGAATTTTAATTCAATAATTTCAGTTGTTTGTAAAATTAATTAATTTAAATTAGAAAATGGTGCCAAGCCTCATGTCTTGTAGTTAAAAAAAAAAATCAGGACCAACTGACTTGGAACTGTATATTACATTGAGAGTTTCATATTTTGACACCGGATTTAAAATAAAATTAAAATTTGGGTCATTGAAGGCAGGAAAGTAGGGAAAATCTAGTGGATAATTATTTGTATTACTGGGGATATTGTTTGTTTGCAACATGACTTAGGTAGGTTTACGAAAAATGTATCAAATGCATTTGTAGTTTCAAGCTTGTTTGAAGATATTTTACCATTTATTAGCATATTTTTACTTATTTTTTTTTTGTTTTTGTTGTCACAGAATTATTTATAATTTTCAAAATATTAGTGGATTTGTTTTCAGAATTTAATATGATTTTGTCAAAGTACATTTGTTTAGCCTTTTTTAATACTTTCTCATAAATTAATTTATATTTGTTATAGTAGTCTTTTGGTATTATTCCGTTTAACTGCAAATGGTATAAATCATTTAAATTAGTGTTAGATATTTTTATGGCTTGCAGTTATCCAACCCTGGTTTGAGTTTGAAATTTGTAAAGTTTTTGTAACAATTTTGAAACTTTGATCATGATAATGTTTTAAGAGTCCGATAAGAATTTTATCATCGACCAATTTTGCGTTGAGAACATCATGCCAGGTTTCAGTTACTAAAATATTATTAAAGACATCGTAAGTTTTTATAGAAAAGGACCTGAAAGTATGTGTATTTTTACGTATAATATTTCCAGAAAAAATAATTTTTTGGCCTAAATGGTCGGATAGGCCATTTCCAAGTATTGTTTTTCACTTTATATTGCAGCTAAAATTACCTTATCCGATATATTAGGACTTAAAATCATTATAATCGCTTAATGTGTTTAATAAATTTCTATATGAAATATAGAAAAAAAGGAGATATGTTTTGGAAATTATATATTTTCTACGATTTCTATATTTCTTCCCTATTTAATGAGTCTTCACTTTGCTTTTGTAAACCTTACACCGTTTGATACAGTAGTTTTTCAAATATTATTTGTACTTCAGTAACGAGATATGCAATAAAAAGTAAAAAAAATAATATGTTGTAATAATAATTATAGTAATAAATATTGTAACTTGTAATTCAGCGCTCGGCGGGGCACATAGTCCGGAGAGTAGCTGTTGGTTGCAGTCTGGTTACGTTCCTTATAGTAAAATAAGGATTCTATAGAGGAGTTTGCCACTAAAAATATTATGTTTAATATTCCTCCCTCTAAAAGCACATTTGAACTATGCTAAGCCCAGTCAGGCTATTTATTTTTCGATTGAAACAGATACTGGATCGCTAGATGGCGCCTGCTGACTACTTTACATGTCACTATTGTAAAAATACCGGGATGTACCAAGTAGTCAAAGGATCCGCGTGCCGGTAAAATAAAGATTTTATAGAGGAGTTTGCGAGTAAAAATATTATGTTTAGTAATAAATATTGTTATTACTTAATTGCAATTATAATTTAAATTCAAGTTGGACGAGATCTAGCTTAAGCTAAATGTTCTCTTGAGTTGTGCAGGTCTTTTCAAAAATTTTTAAAATAGCAAATTTTAATTTTAACTATCTCAAATGCTTATACAAAAAAAAATCATATAAAACAGTTGCAAATGTTAACATTTAGATGCGTCACAAATTATTAATCTATAACTGTACTTTTGCTTAACTTGTGCGCTGATAAGTTTATTCGCGTGTAAGCCGAGACCATCTGAACAGGCCTCAGGGAAGTTTTATGCAATAGCTTAAGCATCATTCAAACTGGATTCAAGAATTATAAATTTTATTAAAACTACTGAATAGCGCGTTTGAAATAAAATCGATTATTACCGGCGACTCCGCCATATAATTAAATTTTTTCCAACTAACCGAATGTGTATTAACATGAAGAGAAAGGGCATCAGTTCCACCCATAGTAGGTTTGTGTGAATTTCTCTGTTCAAGATCAATAAACAGTTTTTAAATTGGATCAAAATAGGACATATAAACAAGAAAACTAGGGGATCAGTGAACATTTAGAATTTCACTTAACCTGCCCGCCAGTCAGGAGCTTTAAAGCTGAATGCGGTTTGCAATGTTGCTGATAAAGGCCTCTTAGCCGAAACGTATGCAGAGTTTTCTCAATACTTTTTTTGGAAACATCTAAAAGCAGTGCTTATTTGAAATAAAAATAATTATTTTTAAAATGTTTCATAAGGAATCAACCATAAATTAGTGCAGTTGTGTTTTTTATGAACGTGTAAAATAAAACAAGAAATAAAGGCGTCAATCATCGAAACGTTTAGTAACTTTATTTAACTATCAGTATTGTTAACATTTAGTTATATGTTAAAATATAAATGTTTACTATTGTCTAGTTACCTTTACATTTCTTATATCATTTCTACTCACGTTAACAACTGCCCAAGAAAAATTGTATGTCCGTCCCTGGCTAGAGTGCAGTTAGTATCGATGTATAGTGTAATATATTGGCCTAATCTGCACGTGCTTGCCATATATCCACTCATATACCATTAATACATTTTTGGGTAACAACCCTAAGCGCTAAGATTAATTGGCGCACCGAAGATTATATTAATAAACACTTCTAACCCTTTGTTATTATAAGGGCGCAGATAATTCAATTACTACAAGTAACCTATATAATACGTTGTGGACGGCATAGCTATGGCAGTTGTCAGTATTAGCTGATGCAGGGCGTTCTAATTGAAACAATCTACCCCAATTAATTTTTTATAGATCAATTTCAGGACGAGATACATCAATAATTCTAACAGTTCGTCAGCACGTTTCGATTATTATTTAACGAGCCAGGTTGTGTTGACTTTGTTCATTTATCAAAATGAAATTAAACGTGGTGCATTTATAATACACATAGTAATATTTTTGAATTTGTTACACCTAAGTCGGTGCAATATGCAGATGTTATCGCTTTTATTGCCTTGTGACATCGACATCTAAAGTTATTAGCCGCGTTATCAATTTTTTTTTATATTCTTAAGTTTTACTAAGAGTCCACTCGTGTTACAAAAAATGAGATTGCCTCTCTATTCATTTTCATTAGCTCTTTCTCTCAAGGATCATCCATTATTCACATGCCTCCAAATAGAATTAACACGTCTCTAATATATGCCAACGATTTTAGTTTATAGGAATGTATTGTGATCGTGCAAAAAAAATCGATTTTTGAGTCTTTGGTGAATTTACACGTTTTCAGGTGACCTGAAGCCAAAAAAACCCGATGGCATGGGCCAGCCGGAAAGGTCGATTTCGACCTATACCGCATGTACATGTTTGATTTGAAATAAAATTTTGAGGATTTTTTGAAAACTTTGAACCGTCGCGTCGCCATTTTTAAAATTTTTCCTATGCGTTTTAGCAAAAAATGTTTTAAACAAAAGTTGTAGGTCTAGATGATATTTGATTCGAAATAAAATTTTAAGAATTTGTTGTTTTGTTTGTAATAAGGACGTCTAGGAAAGGGAGGGAACTCCTAAAATATACGGTCTTCTTAAAATTCACAAAACCAACATTCCTCTACCATCAATAGTTAGTGCTTTTCGTTCTCCAACTCACAAATTAGCGAGACATCTAGCCCACAATTCAATCCTCCTACCTTGTGTACAGAAAACCAACCTACACCAACCGTTACCTTAATTCAAAATCACACCACCATCCATCACAAATAAATTCCGTTGTCAAGATCCCTCAGACTAACAGACAATCACAACAGACAATCCGAACTATAAACATTAGAAGAAGCACTTCTACAAAATGGTTACGACAAAGGACATATAATGCGATCCATATATAAAGCACAAAATCCTTCCCAAATTCAACAGACAGAAACTTCTCCTCAGCAAAAAGCCTTCCTATCCTACATCAAAGGTGTCACAGACAAAATTTCAAAAGTCTTGAAATCCAATAACATAAAAACGATATTCACAACACACCAACCAATTTCCAATTTAATCAGAACCCAAAAAGACAAAATACCTAATGATTCCCACGGTGTATACGAAATACCTTGCTCAAACTGTCCCCAAACCGACATTGGGCAAACCAATAGACGCATTAATAATAGAACATATGAACATCGTCTTGCAGTTAGAAAATCCGATCCCACATCATCACTTGCCCAACACCACCTCTTTACAGGCGATAATATAGACTTTGGTAACACCAAAACCATAGCGCGCTCATTTTTCCAGAAACCGCGAATCATCCGCGAAGCAATTGAAATTGAAAAACGTCCCAATTGTCTAAACAAAAGGGATGACGGTCTTCGTCTTCCACTCGCTTGGAAATCATTGATCTTCAGACTAGCCCCACAATCTTCATCCACACCTCATAATTCTGATAGCAGTCGTTCTGTTCTGATGCCTCCATCAACAGACCCTCAACACCCCCCTCCTTCCCCTCCCACAGACAGCTTTCGTATAAATAACACTTCGTCAGATACTGCCAGCGAGTTCGCTCTAAGGAGTAGAAAGATTGAGGCCTTAGAGACGGATCGTGGTGATATCTGGGGAGGGGAGTAGGCAGCAGATTGAGACCCCGGAATCGAACTAGTTCTATGAACTCCTAGCTTATTTTCTTTAACAATTTTTCCTTGATCCCCTTTTTTCTATTGAAAATGGCTCCAAATCGGAAGCCGAAACGTCGAGACATTAACAATCTCAGACGCAGTTGAACCCGAGAACCTAGTATTTTTCATATACTTATATATATATATCTCCCGCATCGATGGTCGACTCCTCCAGGAGACACGGTTGTATAAACGACGTTTCGGCGGTGTTTGTTGTAATCGAAGCATTAGCGTTATGTTGGTAATATGCGATTTTTACACTTAACGCTGCAGGCTTGTAACTTGTACTTCAGCGCTCGGCGGGGCACATAGCCCGGGGAGAGTAGCTGTTGGTGCAGACTGGTTACGTCCCTTATAGTAAAATAAGGATTTTATAGAGGAGCTTGCGACAGAAAAATTGTTTTAATTTTCTGCTCTCTAGAAGCACATTTGAACTGAACTATATATATATATATCGAATCGAAGAAACTATACTGAAATTTTTTCGAAGTCGTGACATGCTGCGCTCTGTAATAGGTAGATGAGAAATCTACCTAAATTTGATTTACATAGAGCTAACTAGATCAATTTTATTCAAAATTTGTATACATATTCAGGACGGCCATACACCGAGGCGAAATCAATAAGAAATCTGGTATGAGATGACATAACCCCTAAGAAAATACTGGGACGGATGCAGTGGGGGGTTAAGGTTAAAATAATTAAATATTTTTTTCCCCTAGAACAGTTTTAACAACTGATTAAAGGACCCCGCACAGAAATACGTGATTTGGGAGATATGTTATAGTTCAGACCTTCCTGATGACAAGTTCCAATGAGATCAAGGCTCGAAAAGCTTTTATTTTGGAGTTACAGCAAGGGCAAAAGTCGAAAATTTGTAAATTCTGGGATTTGGGATCCCAGTGAAAATGGTCAAAATTGAGATATGTTGTAGATCAGACCTTCCTGATGGAAAGTTCAAATGGGACCAAGGGTCGAGGACCTTTTTATTTTGGAGTTACAGCAACGCCAAAGATCGAAAATTCGTAAATACTGGCATTTGATGAAAATTTCACCAAGGTTCGAACATCTTTTATGTTGGAGTTCCAGCAAGGTCGTCTGCCAGATATGCAGCGCATGCTCATGATTATACGAAAACGGAATTTCCGGTGCAAATATACTATGACCGTAGAGTTCAGGAGCTAGTCATATTCAATGTTTGACGTTAGAAATGAGAGAGAAGAGGCTAAATAATTAAAAATAAAATGTCTTCATGCCAAGATAAAAATCAATGAACTCGGAGGAGCGTAAAAAATTGTTATTTGCAAGAAACTCCCTACAATGTAGGGATTTTTGAATTGTCATACCATACTAACATATTCCAATTTTTAAGTGACATAATTTTCGCACAAAATAGTTAACGTAACGTAAAACATAAAATAAATACCAATTATATATTCGGTTGATAAAACTGAGAGTAGGAATAGACATTCGAATATCGAATATTTTGTGGAAAAAAATAGGACTTTAACAGATAAATAGAATAAAATCGACCGTTCATATAGCGTTCTTTGTGTAGATCAGTTATTTTATAGCATTCATTTGTAAAACGCACAGATTTGGAAGAGTAAAACCTGAACTGGACAATGTAAAATCAAAACGCTCTTATAAGAGTTTCAAACGTAGCTTTTATACTTAATTGATTGTAAAATTCGAATATCGTATATGTATATGCGTATACATATATGCTACACATAAATATACAAATATGTATAGTATAATTTGAACATTTTTCACAAATTTACGAATTTTCAACTTTTGCCCTCGCTGTAATTCTAAAATAAAAGGTTTTCAAGCCTTGGTTCCATTCGAAATTTTCATTAGGAAGATCTGAACTACAACATATCTCAATTTCGACCATTTTCACCGGGATCCCAAATCACGTGTTTCTGTGCGGGGTCCTTTGACAACACATACATACTTCCTTAGTACTAGTATAAGATGGCGAAACTAGCTGCTTCTAGAACATTTTGGGAGGTACTTCAGGGGATGTGATTAAAAGAATTTAATAAGTTTTTCCTCAAAATCGGCTCTAAAGATTTTGATCACTTTTAATACAGTCACTTAGTAATAGTATGACACACACGAAAAAAATGCGGGAACGGAGGCTGTGGGGTAAGGCTGAAAGAGTTAATTAATTTTTTTTTCTAAAACAGTTCTAACGATTTTTATTAAATTTGACACGTGGATACTTTCTAAGTATAAGATGGAAAGGCTAGTTGCTTCTAAAAAATTCAGGGAGGAATGCTGCAGGGGGTGTGCCACGGCGCATTACGGCCAGTGGAAAATTCGGGTAAACGCTGAGAAGTCGTCGGAGGCGATAGTCTTCATGCACCGTTTCACTGAAAATTAAATCCTAACATCAATCTCGATCCGCGGAAACAAAATTTCAATCAAGAGGTGGTGAAGTACTTGCGTATCGGACCGGACCAGCGACTGACGTTTAACACCCATACAAATGAGACTGTACGGACGGTCTACTCTTTGTCGAGTAGTCTGTATTCGCCCATGGTCAGAGGTAGTAGACCTAACCGACAAAATAAAAAATTGTTGTACACAAAGGTGGTCAGGTCGTCCATCACATACGCGGCGCCGGTGTGGTGCAGCACATCTGCCACGACATTGAAAAAATTTGCACAAAGCACAAATTTGTATGCTTGATATCAAATTTTGGAAGGTACCTCAGAGACCTATACGCACTTTGCCTCGACATAACCTCAATAACGAACTGCGTCCAGGAGATCGCGTAGAAATTCTTCTGGGCGATAATCCACTAACAAAGAAATATAACACACATTACACAGTATAATGCCCTTTCGGATTAAACATACCCTACCGTATCAGACGTTACCGATCCTCCGGCAACCTCTGTAGCCAAACTTCAATAACTATAGCTTTCGCTTACCTTATCCACCTTACTGAATCTTCATACCTTTACATATTTTAATCTTTCCTATCCTCCTATTCCTTTATGTTTGCTTTTTTTGTTTCGTTTGTGTCCTTTTTGTGCATTTTTGATTCTAAATTCATTTTCCATCAAAATTTTATGACAAAATCGAAATTTTCAGAAAACCAAAATTTATTAAAACCAAAGTTTAGATCAGCCTATGCGCAGCCCGACATTTACACGTCTCGCAGATGTCTCGTCGTTCAGACTGAAGTACCATCGTCAACAGCCAAATTAAAAACAGTGAAGTGCGCGAGTTACTAATAAAATGTTTAGTTTTAAATTTTATTGAACCTGTTTTTGAGATATTTGTAAATTTTAGCATATTTGTAAACCTGCATCCTGCAGAAGGGGCCTAGATATAAGTTTTAATGGTTTTAAAACCGAAGCAGACCTAGTCCGCCCGCCCTGCAGTCCACCAAATAATTTCCTGAGCAATTTAAATTTTAGTAGGGGGCGAGCGTGGGTGCGTCTTTACTATGTACATACTTCGATATGCGATGTAAAGCAACGTAAGGCGCGGTTAGTACTTGGAATGGGTGACCGTTCCAACGAAGACCGCGTCCTCGCCTCACACATCTTCCAGCGGCTTGTATATCAGTGTATGCGCGGAAGCTATACAACCTTAGGCGAGGGTTGTATAGGGGATATACCATCCTTCGGAGGGGATGTAAAGCCGTCGGTCCCTTGTCTATTAAATGTTAGGCAAGTAAAAGATCCCTACTCTTCTTAAGGGAAGAGGTTCGGCAAAATTCCTGGTTGGGGGTAGCTCGTCTACAGGCGTCGGTGTTAGGCCTCAGTAGCGGAAATAGGCCGACGTTAAATAAATGTAAAAAAAAAAATTTTAGTTAGTGTATTGGGTTGTCCATTAAGAATAATAAAGTTTATACTGTTTCTGATTAAACCAGAAATGAAAATGTTAGAAGATATTAGGAACCAAAATGTGCAATTTATTCAATTATACAAGTCAGAATATGAAATTATATTTTTTTTACAAGAAAGTTATAGGCTATAGACTAATAATATCATAGGTACCTTGTGCGATGTTAAATAAAGTAATGCAAAGTTTCTCGATGTATAAAATATTGTTGGGAAGAGCGTTTTGAGGATGGTTCATCACATTTAAAACTAGCAATATCAAAAAAATGTGTGAAATTTATCTTCCTTCCGTTCTATTTTCCAAAGTAAATACATACAATAGCATACAATAAAATTTTATGAAAGAATTTTTTTGAGCTTGTTGATGAGTATTTTAAAACTTTCCACAAAGTTGAACCTTTAATATTACATAAGAAGATAATGTCTACTTACAACGTCTAATAACGCCAAAAGATATGAGGAAGTATAAACATTTTTCTTCAAAAATAAAGTACGCGCATAATTTGTCAAAGCTGGCGTGAAATAATATTTCAGTTGTAATTTAACATTAATTAAAATGCAAGTAGCATAATTTTGAGCTAGTGCTAAAATTGTAGAATGTAATAATGTAGTCGAAATAGGAATGAAAGAGATAAACGAATTACCTGCAGGTAATTAACTTTGTGCACTTTGTCATCACATCTAGTGAGTTTCCAGTTATTTGGGTTTGACATACCTATCTCCTCTTGTAAAATATGATGTGCATGAAATCTGCGTTTTATGTAACTATCTGATCATTTGTCTGCATAATTTCTAAAGTTTATGGTTATGTCAAATTTAATTAATTAATTAAAAATGCTAGTAAATCCCTGCACGAGTGGTTGAAATTTTTGATGTGAAGTAATGATGATGAACTATGTTGAAGAAATTTACTCGATGCTTATTACATCAACCATGATGGAATTATCTGGAGACGATGAAAATAATTTCACAGAGAGTATCTGTATACAGTGTGATCCATATGTATAGAATAAATTCATCTAAGCATGATTATGAACTTGAAGCAGGTCGATTTTTAAAATGAAATTGCCATTTCCAGCATAGAAATAAGACCTCCTTGCTTGCATTCTCTATGAATTATGACCATTCCCCCGAAAATTTTAAATTAGGAACGGGGTTGTGAGGCACCTCGTTCAAAAAAAATGTTGATTCTCTATTCAGCAATATAAATTTAAATTGGGAGCATTAATTACTAAGAAAATTAATGTTGAATATGTAAAATTTGGTTAATGTCTTGTAAACTCAGTTTAGGTACTTTTTGCTGGGTAGAACAATCGAAAATGGCATAACCAAATTTTTGCTCTTTTGATTTGCCTTCTTGTATTTTATAGTGTTAAACAATTAGCATTTATTTTATTTCTTTATGTTCGATTGTATTATTGCCATTATTAACTTGCGCATAATTAATCACACTATTATTTTTGATGAATTTGTGGCTAATGATGGTTGCATGGAAGAGCATTCATCTAAACGAACCAATTACACCCTGTATAATACTTGTCATTTAGTACTGAATGAAAACATAAAAACACATTTATTACCATTATTTGTTGTATTGTACTGCACTGTACCGTACCGTACTGTATTGTATTGTCCTGTGCTGTGCTGTATTCTATTACATTCCATTCTATTCCATTTCATTTCATTCCTTTACATTCAATTACATTCCATTCCATTCCTTTACATTCCATTACGTTACTTTACATTATATTACATTATATACCATTCCATTACATTACTTTACGTTACGTTACGTTACGTTACGTTACATTACGTTACATTACGTTACATTACACTACATTACATTATATTAAATAAATTTAGAAATAATTTTTATTAAATGCCTAAAATAATTTTTTCATCAAAACCTAATTTTTTTAGAATTTAACTAAACTTCGGATTTGTGGTTTTTGAATGATTTAGAACAAGTTTTGTTAATGGAATTTTTTGATTAAAAAATGCCTACTATGATTTTTGATTTCTTTTCATATAATTTAGCATAGTAGATGGGCTTGCATTTAAAGATGGAAAGTGATTTTGTGGTCGTAAATAGACCTTGGTAACCTGTATCTTTTGAGATCAGTTTGATTTAAATCGGGCAAAAAAAAAAATTATTACGTAAATTATTTGATGCGCTAATAGTCTGATTGCTTGTAGAGTAGGTTAAATGTGGAATAGCCATTGGCTAAACTTGCGCTGCTTTATAAGTATATGAATGATTAAACATATTCAGAGTGAAGGCTAGTGAATACTCAACATCCCCCTGGTGGGAATTTCTGACTCACATATATTTTTTTTGGTGTTCCCATGTAGTTTAAGGTTTTAGTTGTTTGCTCCTTGTTAATTACAGCATATCTCAGAAAAACATGGAAAACGACGAAAATACAGAGAAAATGACTTTTTACAAGAAAATCTGTATTCTTTGCTCTATGCTGCATGCTTTGCTTACTTTCAGGTTCTCACTATTATTCCAGAAACCTTTGGTGAGCTCACTGAGATCATCTTAAGCCGCTTTCCAAAATGCAAAAGGATAGATTTCGTGACGGATACTTATTAGATGTAGCTATTAAAAACATTGATAGATTAAGAAGGGGTTGTGGTGATACATTTTTAATAAAATGACCTAAAACCAAGATTTCTTGGGATTGGAAAACAATTCCTCAGTAATGGCAAAAATAATGAACAACTTGCCAACCTTCTACATTTTTTTTATACATTTATTTAACGTCGGCCTATTTCCGCTACTGAGGCCTAACACCGATCTCTGTAGGCGAGCTACCCCCAACCAGGAATTTTGCCGAACCTCTTCCCTTAAGAAGAGTAGGGATCTTTTACTTGCCTAACATTTAATAGATAAGGGACCGACAGCTTTACATCCCCTCCGAAGGATGGTATATCTCCTATACAACCCTCGCCTAAGGTTGTATAGCTTCCGCGCATACACTGATATACAAGCCGCTGGAAGATGTGTGAGGCGAGAACGCGGTTTCCGTTGGAGTGGTCACCATCCAAGTACTAACTGCGCCTGTCGTTGCGTTACATCGCATACCGAAGTATGTACATAGTAAAAACGCACCTACGCTCGCCCCTCACCATGTTTCGTTACATAGTTATGAGAGTTTGCTCTTGTTCTATATTAATTTTAGTAAATGTAAGACATTTTAAAATATATATAGACGGAACAGTGAGAATTGATTTTTTTATAAATATATCTCTGCAAGTTTCAGTAACTTTCAAATCAGAGGTCAATGGGATATATTTTTTTTGTGCTATAAAGACCCATGCCCCATGCCATAATATTAAACGATATGTGACTGTATGCCATAAAATAACAAATATTAACTGAACCATTTTCACCAAGAGTTGATTTCAACTGTAACATTGCAAAGTACGTTTTATTTAATTTGTTACATACATGGCCAACATGGTTAGTCCAGGATAACTTGTGATCAATTAATATGCCAAGTAATTTTACTGATTCAGATCTAGTAACATTCTCATAAAGAATAATATCATTTGGAACAGGTCTCTGCAGATGAAAATTTAGAAGCACTGTTTTGTTCTCATGTAGGATGAGCTTGTTTCTTTGGCACCACGTTCTTAGAGACTCAATAATATCACCAACAAGGAATTGCAAACAAATGGTCATTAATGTCACCATCCTTTCTAGGGATTTAGGTGTAGCCATGCTATGTTGAATATGAATGCATTATCCGGATGTGTCACTACCAGTATTTTTTTTGTAGTGGAAAGTTGTCAGTGAGTTCTAAATTAGTAAAGTACTCAAAATTTGTGCCTATATTCTTAGATCATTAGGATCATCACATAAAATTACAGACATGTGACTGACATACCTAGAAGAATTTGTCTGTTGCTTTTATTCACACAAAAAACAGATCCTACAATGATATTTGCACTGCCACATATAGAAGGTATCGAATTGGGTCTACTACCTCTTTGAAAAGCTTCACTTGAAAGCCCACATCAGCCGTGTAAACTACCAGTGATATGGTGCACATGTTGCTAAACCTATAACCCCAACTCCAGTGGGAAACGGCTTGAAGTTGGAGAATGGACAACTTAAGTTTGATTGGATTAAAGGGATCCGTTGCCAGATGATTTTGAAGATGAAGATGAGAACTAGATAACTTAGGCGATTAACTAAATGGGGATGAAGAAGAAGAAGACTGCTGATTACAGATTCTGTTATAAAATGAAATGTTATTTGATTCTGCGATTAATGGTGTGAATTTTCATTATTATAACTTGAATTTTCATTTATATTTATATAATAAGCATTACGTGTTAAGGTTCATATTTACAACAAAAAAATGGAAGATTAACTAATAATTTTATTTTCCAGTGAATTTAAAAAATATTTTTCTTAATAATTAACAAAAGACAAACAACTAGAACCTTCAACTGGTTGGCAATGTCAACAAAGATATATGTGAGTCATAAATTCTCACGGGGGGGGGATTCATATTGGTAGCTCATGATCTAATTGTTATGTATTTGGTGTAATGGGGTAGTGAAGCGCAAGTTATAGCCTCTCCTACTCAATTGTTAACCTCACCTTCGCGATGAGTTCAATTTGAACTTGGTGCACCCTGTTTTCACTAACGAGGCTCTAACGACCGAGTAAGAGCGGAATAACCGTTACCTTTTGCCGTGAGCACATCCACCTTCTCACGAAGAGTGCGGTAAAAATAACCCACCGCACACAAAGGTTGCTTTTGGAATCGTTTGGTTACCCCATCGTCGCGGTCTTCTTCTGTGCCATGGGACCACACCACTCGCCTTCCGCAACCGAGCTGGTCAGTTGCATACCTGCTCCAGCTAAAACTTCAAATGCAGCTTCGTTTTCAGTCGATTAAGGCTTAAAAAAAAATGATGGAGCGTTCAAGTGGGACAAAATCAGCCGGAAGTAAAATACCCTCCCGACCGGATCTCCGGGGGAGGGTGCCCACAGGGACACCTCATCGAATGTCGAAAAAACACCGACGAAGTTAAATCCAAGAAAACTAATTCTTTCATCTACGGCTCTTGGAATGTTCGTACTTTGAACGGCAGCACTCGCACCGATCGGCCTGAAAGAAGAACTGCTCTAATAGATAGAGAACTTCACCGACTCAATGTTGACGTTGCAGCTCTCAGCGAAACTCGATTTTTGGAGGAAGGCTCTCTCACAGAAAAGTACTACACCTTCTATTGGAAAGGTCTTCCCACCAATTGAAGAATACAACATGGAGTAGGATTTGCCGTTCGGAATCAACTTGTATCCAACTTAATACAAGTACCACAAGGCCTATCCGAGCGTCTAATGCTGCTACGCTATAAGCTATCAGATGGCAACGCGGTAAATCTAATAAGCGACTACGCTCCCACTCTGGATGCAAGTCACGAAACCAAGGAAAGCTTCTATCAACAGCTGGAAGAAACCCTCTGTAGAATACCTAAAACGGAACGACTCGTTATTCTTGGCAATTTTAACGCTAGAGTAGGGAGAGATGCAGACACCTGGCCAGGCATCATAGGCAAGAACGGTTTGGGCAACATGAACGCTAACGGTCATCTACTCCTAACTAAATGCGCCGAACATGATCTAGTTATAACAAACACCATTTTCCGACAAAAGGATAAATTTAAAGGCACCTGGCGTCACCCCAGATCAGGTCACTGGCATCTACTGGACTATGTTATCGTACGTAGGAAGCATTTCAAGGACGTCCAAATTACAAAAGCGCGCATTGATAGCGAATGTTGGACCGATCATCGTCCTGTTGTCTCTAAAATGAAAATTGTTATGAGACGCAAACACCGAAGAACTCAAGTAAAACGTAGACCCAGTCTCTGTATTAGTAAATTACGTGACCAACAAACCGTCGAACAGCTAAAGCAAAAAGTTCAAGAGAATTTGAGTGCATTAGAAGAAACCAATTCTGTAGATGTCGCTACTACCTGGATACAAATTAAAGACAGTTTAAAAAGTGCGAGTGAGGAAATTCTTGGCACTGCAGCAAATAGAAAACAGGAGGACTGGTTCAATGATAATGAAGCTTTTATACAAGAACTTCTTGACCGCAAATATATTGCCTTCCAAAACGCTATCAACCACACCAACGACTCATCAAAAGCAGAAGCTTTTACCCAATCTAAGTATGAAACGCAACGCGAAATCAGAAGAGTGGTGGGCAAGCAATGCCAGAGAAATTCAAAGGTACGCCGATTCACACGACTAGAGGAATGTCTTTCAAGGAGTAAAAGCAGTGTACGGCCCCAGTCGGAAAAATATGTGCCCTATTAAAGATTTAAATGGAAATCTCCTCAAAGAAGACCAGGAAATAAGAGCCCGATGGAAAGAACACTACTCTAACATTCTTAACCAGCAAAGTCAAGCCGATCACGATATTATAAATCTTATCCCCCAATATGAGACCTTCGAAGACTTAGATAAACCACTAACAACGGAAGTGATCTTAACCGCCATTGGGCAGCTAAAAGATAACAAATCTCCCGGCGCCGACTCACTCCCAGCGGAGATCTGAGATCTTTAAAGCTGTGTCGTCAGAGCTCAACCCTACCTCAAAAAACTGTTTGATGTCGTGTGGGAAAGTGGTCAAGCTTCGCAGGAGTTTCGTGATACACTTTTAATCAACCTCTTCAAAAACAAAGGGAGCGCTGCGGACTGTGGAAATTACAGGGGTATAGCTCTCCTGGCTGTTGGAGGGAAGATACTCACTAAAGCGATGGCAAATAGGCTAACACCTGTTATGGAAAAGTTACTTCCTGGAACACAGAGTGGCTTTAGACCAAATCGAGGCACATCGGATATACTCTTCACACTTAAACAGCTTCAAGAAAAAGCACTCGAACATCAAGGAGAAATTCACATGGCCTTCATTGATTTAACCAAGGCGTTTGACTCGGTGGACAGGGAAGTGCTCTGGAAAATTATGCTCCGCTTAGGTATCCCTAGAAAATTTGTGGAAGTATGTCGCAGTCTACATACAAACAACAACTCCCAGGTTATGTATAATAATGAGGCAACCGAACCTTTCCAAACCCTCACTGGAGTTAGGCAGGGATGTGTCCTGGCACCTCTACTTTTTAATTTGTTTACCACTGCTCTAACAATTATTGTTGACAACAAACTGACAGTCAGAGGAATAGGTCTCATATACCGTTCTGATGGCTGTCTCTTTAACATAGAGCGCTTTAGAGCTTTCACGAAGACACGCACACGATTCATTTGTGATCTCCAGTATGCGGATGACTGTGCACTTTTAGCCTCTACGCCGGAAGAGCTTCAAGAACTTTTAGATGTGTATGCCCAGAGCTATGATTCCTTGGGACTTAAAATCAACATTGGAGAGACTAAGATTATGTCAACTCCTCATCAAGCGAACCAAATAGACATTACACTTAACGAAAATTCTGTTGAAGTGGTGGATCAGTTCAATTACTTAGGCAACGTTGTTAATGACAAAGCAAACATGGACAGCGAGATTCGCAATAGAATTAACGCTGCATCTAGAGCACTCTGGGGACTTAGAGAGAGAGCATTTGACAACCACGACCTTGCTTTGTCAACGAAAATGGCTGTCTACAGAGCAGTTGCCATTCCAACACTGCTATATGGATGTGAAAGCTGGGTCACTTACCGTCGTCATGTGAAAGAATTAGAACGTTTTCAGCAAAGACACCTCAGAAGTATGATGAAAATCCGTTGGTTCCATCACATATCAAACGTTTAAGTACTCAGGAGAGCAAACAGCCTTCCAATTGAGGTGCTTATTTCAAGAGCACGCCTAAGATGGGTAGGTCACGTTCATCGTATGCATGATAACTGCCTTTCTAAATGTACACTTTATGGTGAATTGCTAAGCGTTAGAAGAAGGCGTGGCGGTCAAAGAAAGAGGTTCAAAGACGCTCTCCATGAAAATCTAAAATCCTGCGGTATTGCAGACGAGCAATGGGAACAACTTGCAGCGGACAGAACTGAATGGCGAGGGGTTGTGGCCAGCTATCAAGGAAATGTTGCTGCAAGAAGGCCGAATCCAAGACCTAACCAGGTCTATGTTTGTCCTGACTGCGGTCGACATGTGCTCTCCCGAATTGGCCTCTATACCCATAGTCGTGTGCACCGTAGATGAATGGGAATTACAATAGACTACACCTTTTACTTGTTTTTTATTACACACAATCTATCGACTGTAACATTTTTTTATATACTCGGACTCGAGTAAAGGCTAATAATAATAATGTATTTATTTGAATAAAGTACTTTATCATTATTTAATGAACCTGGTATATAACATGACAGTCAAAGGTGCAGTAATAATTTTATTATAGGATAAGAACATTGAATAAATCGAAATTATCTGCGACGTGCGTCGTTTGGCATTTGTTAGTATTAAAAGTTCGGGTTCAATAACCTTACGATTAATGGGTTAATCCTTTCTCGTTAGCTCGCAATTTAGTAATTAGTGGTGGATTATTAATAGTAATAATATTTTTCAATTCTGTCCTCTCCAGAAAACGTTCCATTGAATACTTATTCTATAAGAAATTCGTTTATTTCTTTCCGCCACGTTTTTAAGGCCACATAATTTATTACAAAAACGTTCCACGTGTCACTCTGGCAAAGAAAGAAGTGATAATATCGTTGTAATCATTTAGACTCAGAGATTTTATTTTGACAAAGCGAATTAATGAATCTTCGACGAGTATTTGTAAAATTGTAATGAACCAAGTGTTTGTTATTTCTGAATTAATGGAAGCCTATGTTGCAATTTCATTTTGATAATGTAATAACAATTTTTCTTGACATTTATTTCAGTTAGTTATTAACTCTAGTCGGCCGTTGTCGGTACGTTTAGACAAATAAAATATTTAGTCATTATTTCACAATAAAAAAAGTTAATTAGCACTAAATTTTGGGCCAAAAGAACTAGACTCAGGTTTGTTTTGTTTTTGAATCTTTTTGATTACTACAAAACTTGAGACAAAATTTTTAATAATCTAGACACCTATGCAAAAAATTTACCAAAAAAATATAAAAAATAAACTGCAATGATCGATTTTTTACTATGTTATAGCAACATTTATGGAAAATAATTTTAAAATTATATTACAAAAAAATGGTTTAAAATGTTCATTTAGCAGTCGCGTACCTACTGAAAGCGAGGGAAATAAATTTCTTACGAAAAGTTGATGGCAGAGATGCTAAAAAAACACATTCCTTTTACGGGCAATCTCATGTTACTGAGTTTAGTACCATATGGAGGTTCAGACTTTTAAAACAGTTTACAATTTTAGATGTTGGTATATATACCTATGTGTGTATTGTAGGTATGCCGTCGACATATAAAGATTTTGTTTTTAACTTTAAAACAGTCTTTGCCCCATATTTTTATACTTGTCCCTTATCTAGACGACCGCTGGGTTGAAGCAGAAGGGTCCTGTTCAGTAGCATCCTACATTATATGTTCTTCCGTTCGTTTAAACAGTCAAAAGAGATTTTGTGCTGCCGTTTGTAATTTTAGATGTTTCTATGTATACCTATATGTATATGTGCAGTAGTGATGCCGCCGAGACGAGACATTTCTCGGTCTCGTCAAATTTTTTTCTCGTCTCGAAAAATCGAGACGAGACGAGATTTTTAAAGTCGAGATCTCGCCGAGACGAGACGAGATCTAGAACTTCTCGACTTTTTTCTGTTATAACATTGTTCTACATTTGACCTTCGAATGAATAATAAACTTGAATTAAATTAAGAATATAAATATTTACATAAAACGCATATAGAAAAATTTCATTTTTATTTCTTAAAAAAGCAACCATTAATAGAATAAAAGTCGCAAATAAAATTAACATAGGTATCTATATTTGTATCTTAGGAGCAAGAGGCACAACGTACATACTAAATTTAAATATCCTAGTGATCTCAGTTCTGCAAAAGAAAAGCCCTTTTAACTTTTAACACTGCACTTGAAGGTCTAATCTCTTATACAGGGTGTCTCACCGGGAACTGAATCGATCCATATAGAGAAAAGTACGCATCAGAAAATTTTAATAATTTAAATAATTACTAATGTCGGAGTGGCCAATCCAACTAAAGTAATTACAAGCAGCTGGCACTTCCGCTTATACCGGAAGTCGATACCAACTTGCTTATTTCAAATGGAACACCCTATATATTTTAGGGTTTTCGAAAAGACCATAAAATTCTGAGTCGAAAATATGTAGCATATATAGCAGAGATATTTGACGTTTTATAGAAAATTTTACAGGTGCAACGGTTTGCAAGAACCGTTATAACTTTCTTCGTGTAAAAGTTCCTCATTTGTTTCTTGTCACGTAAAAGGAACACAAGCAGAATTACGTTCTACAACTGAAATAATATCATACCAAGTGTTCCGTTTTTCGCGTTACATTTTGTCAACTTCAAACCGCGAAGACTTGTTTAGGTCAAATGGAACACCCTGTATTTTTTTACGTCAAGTCGTGTGAAATTGAATTCCCTTTTTTCTGATATTAGCATTGTGGGGGTTAAAGTTACAACTTTTTGAAATATTTGCGATTTTATTAGAAATTCATGAATTGTTGTAATTATTTCATCAAAATAGCTATGATTAGAAACAATCAGTCGTTATCTTATGTCAAAAAATGCCAGCACGTTTAAATTACACCCACGAAGACTTTTTAAATTCGTTTATTATTTATGGAGAATGTGATAAAGTAATACCAAGAACTTGCAGCACATTTGCTACTCGATATCCAGAAAAACGGAAACCGTCACCAAACACTGTAAAACGCATACTGGAAAATTTTAAAAATTATGGCTCTGTCAAGGCAAAAATGCAAAGAAGAAAGCCTATTGTTGATGACGAAAACATCGAAATAGTCATTCTGGGATATTTTCATGCATTTCCAAGGATGTCATTAAGACAAACTGTTCGGGAATCGGGACTATGCAAGGATTCAATTCACAGAATCTTATTAAAACATAAGTTTTACCCGTTTTCATTCCATATGGTTCAAGGATTAAAAAAAACAGATGTCCTAAGAACACAGAATTTTTGTGAGTTTATTCTAATAAGGTCTGAGGGTCACGATTCTTATTTGGGAAATATTATATGGACAGATGAAGCAAAATTTACTAAAAATGTACTTTTTAATAGACACAATTCGCATTATTGGAGTGATTCAAATCCACATATGTTCAGAGAGCGAAACTTTCAGGAACGTTGGCAGTTCAATATTTACTGTGCCATAAGAAACGATAGAGTGATGGCATTACAATTGTATCAGGAAAATTTAGACGGTAAATTAAATTTTCTCTTCTGCTAATATGTATAGGTAATTTTATTTTTTTTTTTGGTGAAAGATATCTGAATATCTTACAAAATTTGAATAATGACTATCTAGAAAATTTACCTCTCGCCGAACATAGAAACATTTTTTATCAGCACGACGGTGCTCCCCCACATAACGCATATTTAATTAATAATTATTTACAAGAAACTTTTTATGATCAATGGATTGCCAATAATGGACCTTTCTTATGGCCTCCTCGCTCGCCCGATTTATCAGTTCTGTATTATTTCATTTGGGAAACAATTAAAAATAAAGTTTATGAGGGCCCATTAACACCCATTGAAGATTGTATGCAAAGAGTAAGAAATGCATTTCAAAACATATCGCACGATTCAATTAGAAGAGCTACCCATGAGGAACTAATCCGAAGGTGCGAAAAATGTGACGAGGTTCGAGGGCGGAATTTAGAGCAATTATTAAATTAAAATGAAATCGTATTTTAAATTGATCTATCTCTGCTATTTTAGTTCATGCCATATCTTCAATTCGATTAATACGCATGGTACAGTGTTAGTGTTATTTTGCGTTTTTGTGGATATCGAGTAGCAAATGTGCTGCAAGTTCTTGATATTACTTTATCACATTCTCCATAAATAATAAACAAATTTAAAAAGTTTTCGTTGGCATAATTTAAACGTGCTGGCATTTTTTGACATAAGATAATGACTGATTGTTTCTAATCATGGTTATTTTCATGAAATGATTACAACAATTCATGAATTTCTAATAAAATCGCAAATATTTCAAAAAGTTGTAACTTTAACCCTCACAATGCTAATATCAGAAAAAAGGGAATTCAATTTTACACAACTTGACCTAAAAAATACTAATAATAAAATAATAAAAAATGTAACGCGAAAAACGGAACACTTGGTATGATATTATTGAATTAATTTCACTTGTATAACGTAGTTCTCCTTGTGTTCTTTTTACGTGACAAGAAGCAAATGAGGATCTTTTACACGAAGAAAGTGATAACGGTTCTTGCAAACCGTTGCACCTGTCAAATTTTCTATAAAATGTCAAATATCTCTGCTATATATGCTACATATTTTCGATTCAGAATTTTATGATCTTTTCGAAAACCCTAAAATATATAGGGTGTTCCATTTGAAATAAGCAAGTTGGTATCGACTTCCGGTATAAGCGGAAGTGCCAGCTGCTTGTAATTATTTTAGTTGGATTGGCCACACTGACATTAGTATCTAAATTTTCAAAATTTTCTGATGCGTACTTTTCTCTATATCGACCAGTTCAGTTCCCGGTGAGACACTCTGTATAGAGAGGGCAAATTAGGACATTGTCGCTTGCTTAAAGCTTTGCAGCAGATAAGATCGAGAATACCTCCAATAATATTTGCCACTGTTATTCTATCCTATAAATTTTCTTAGTGTAAAGTCGTTGTAAATAGTACTTCCGTAAGGTGGATTCATCTGGTACTTTTCTTGTAATGTATTTTTCTTTTTTCTAAAAAGTATTTTAGAACGGTGTTATTTAACTTTATTAACAGATATTAGCAGATATGAATTAATCTTAAAAGTTTACTATAGAAACTGGAGACAACGTATATATTTTCAATATAATACGAACTTGATTAATTTAAATTATTAAATCTTATAACTTCTTATAGTATAGTATACAGAGGCAACAAAATCTTAAAATATGGAGAAAATTAAAACTCACAGTATTTCAAATAGATTTATTTTAGTTAGATACGTTTAAAAATTAAACAAAAGTCAAATATTCATATAAATTGAAGTGTAACTTTATAAATTAAATAAATACAGATGTCACTTGTGAAAAAAGGGAAAAAATGTGAAATTTCACATTTGTCGAGACGAGATGAGATCTCGACCCCGAGACGAGATTTGGGGTAGACGAGAATATGCCGAGACGAGATGACTGAAAATATCGTCCCGACAATGTCGAGACGAGACGAGAAAAACCAATTTCTCGACGAGACGAATCCCGTGGCAGCACTAGTGTGCAGACATGCCTTCGAAGTAAAAGGGTTGGGGGCGAGCGTAGGTGCGTCTTTACTATGTACATACTTCGGTATGCGATGTAAAGCAACGACAGGCGCGGTTAGTACTTGGATTGGTGACCATTCCAACGGAAACCGCGTTCTCGCCTCACACATCTTCCAGCGGCTTGTATATCAGTGTATGCGCGGAAGCTATACAACCTTAGGCGAGGGTTGTATAGGAGATATACCATCCTTCGGAGGGGATGTAAAGCCGTCGGTCCCTTGTCTATTAAATGTTAGGCAAGTAAAAGATCCCTACTCTTCTTAAGGGAAGAGGTTCGGCAAAATTCCTGGTTGGGGGTAGCTCGTCTACAGGCGTCGGTGTTAGGCCTCAGTAGCGGAAATAGGCCGACGTTAAATAAATGTATAAAAAAAAAAAAAAAAAGTAAAAGGGTTTTAAAATAGAGTCTTTAGCCTTATATTTTTATATAACTTACCCCTTAAGTAGACAACCGATGAATTGAGACAGACAGGTTCTGTTCATAACGTTCTACACCCTTACAGTAATTTTTCAATACCGAGTATATATCCATGTGTATCATTAAAAATAGTGTGTTGCCCTTATTGTATTTTCTCGTATTCTTTCTTATGAAAATCCTCGTGATTTTCATTGATGATAACTATTTTTCCTTTGTCACTCAGTCTAATTCTAATATATCTACAAAAAAATATATATAAGAAACTCTGGTCATATGGATGGAATGAGAAACAGTTCTTATAAATTCTACACAAATTGTTTGACGTCATTGTAAATAAAACTATTAAAATACAGTTAAAGATGATACAGCAATTTGATATAGGGATTACTGCAATAAATTAATTTGCGAATCAATGATTAATTTTGCTGGCATAGAGATTGTGTAGGATTTCAGATTCAACAATTAAAACATTAATTTACTAAATAATACATATTTTACAGAAATGTTATACTTTTATACTGTTAGGTAGATTTATTTATAATGGTTATTCTCATATTTATATTTATTTATCTGCTAGTTGAATGAAATTAACTAGCGGATGAAAAAGGATATTGGAAAAGTTTAATTATATATGTGTTATTTTTTAGGTTTTCGCGGGTGTTAAATGAAGAGTTATTGTACTTCCGGGTGATCTCCCGCGACGATGGTCGACTCCTTCAGGAGTCACGGTTGTCTAAACGACGTTTCGGCAGAATCCCATCTGCCGCCTTCAGGTTCTCACTGAAAGCTGCCTACTGCTGCTCCTCGTTGCTCGAACTGAACTGACGTTCTCCGCGTTGTGCGGCTCCTTATATAAGCTGTGGTCTAAGGCGCGCCTGTGCGACTGGCTACGTGTCACTGGTCCCCTACTACTTGTGGGAGGCGTAGCGGGCGGCTGAGCCAACCCGACAAGTGGCCTCGCTGAAACGTCATGCTCCACGTGACTTCTCGTTGGTGGTTGGGCATCCTCGTGTCCAATCGTTGCCGTAGAATGCCGAGGTTCTCCCTGATTGGTCAGTGCTCAGCTCTGACTCCTCGTGATAGGTCCATTTCGGGCAGGTTGCTGTGTTTCTTCACTATTTGTCAATGCTTGAACGTACCTCCTTGTGATTGGTTTGTCCACGGTGGATCGTCGTGTGTTTTCTGTTACGTATCTTCCTACAAGAGCGGGCTTCCAAGAACTGGGTAATCTCTGCGTATCATCTCGTTTATTAAGATTTTGTAGTCTTTTTTCGATCTCTATGGCCTCTCTGGTAATCCTTGACCTATAATGCTCGATATTAGCTGTTCTGGTGTTGTCGAAGTCTATTTTGTGTCCTGTGGAATTTATATGCTGTGCTTGGGACGATGTTTTCTCCTCTTTTCGTACTGCATTCATGTTCTTCCTTTCTTACACTAATACGTTTATTGGTCTGTCCTATGTATGATTTATTGCAATCTTGGCACGGGATCTCATATACTCCTTGGTTTTCTAGGATAGTTTTTATTTTGGTTTAGGGAGGACTGCACCGATTTTTCGGTCTGTTTTAAATGTTGTTTCTATGTTATGTTTATGTAGAAGTTTATCAATTTTATCTGTCATTCCTTTCACGTAAGGTAGATATGCTTTTGCCACTGGTTTCTCGGATTCCTCCTGGGTTTTTGTCTGTATGGCCCCTACGACTTCTGTATTGTGTACCTCGAAAATCCATTTTTCATTAGTGCTTTCTGAAGTGACGACATCTCTTCATTGATATGGTCGACGTCTGCCAACCTCTGAGAACGTGTCACTAGAATCTTTACTGCTGAATTTAATTGTGCTGGATGGTGATGTGATGCCGCATTTAGATATCTGTCCGTGTGAGTGGGTTTTCTGTATACTGTGTGACCTAGTGTCCTGTCTTGTTTCTTTTTCACTAATACGTCTAAAAATGGAAGCTTGCTGTTTCTACCTCCATGGTGAATTTGATCTTATCGTGAATGCTATTCAGGTGGTCTAAGAAACTATTTAGTTGTTCTCTTCCATGAGTCCAGATTACTAATGTGTCGTCCACATATCTCAACCAAAGTTTTGGTTTGAGCGGTGCCGTTTGTAAAAACTTCTTATATCTTACAACTTGATATAAACAATTATATTCTCTTATACAGACAGGGTGTTGCATCATGAGAGGGACATAGCTTAATAGGAGGTAGAGAACATCAGTGGTAACCGGAACCTCCCATAGAAATGTCTCATTGGGCCTTCATTACGAAGTTACAGGGTGTTAAATAATTTTTGGCCAAATCTGTTTTTTGTCATAACTTTGACACGGAATGAAATAACGGATTCATATTTGGTACGGCTAATGTACTAACGAGCCCCAAGAGGTACATGTATAAAAAAAATATATCCAGGTCCGGACTCACTATAATTTATGTTTCTTCTTTGCATCAATAAAACATCACCCTGTATATATTTTTTTGAAATTTCGATACGATATTCGAAAAGAGCAAGAAAAAACAAACAAAATGGCCTATTTCATTTTTTTGTTACACCTTCGTGGTTATTTAAACACGTTGTTAAATGTGCAAGAAAATGGATTACAGAACCCTATTAAATGAGAGGCACGTGAAATAAATAGTTTTATAACTAAAATTTGCAAAAATTCTATTGAGCCTAGGTGGTCTGGGTGAATCCTAATTCCGGCACGTTTTAAAGGTCCATTTTGGTAAAAAACTGTGGTCCTAATAAGTAATCGGGTATGAAATAACAAAATTTTTAATCAATCACAGTAGGCTTGTTCAAAGAATAAAAGTGCCAGATAATTTAAACCATTTAGGCCTAAGCAACCAGTTACTTTGATCAAGAAAATCATCAACATTTTATACTTAATAAAAATTGGAAAAGAGAACAAACTAAAATCTAAATAAATAAAATATTTTCCATTCAATTAACAATAAATAACAAAACAATAACTAAATGTGTTTAAAAATAAAACGTAATTGACACTAAAGTAAATTTTCAAAATGTCCTCCCCCACATTCTGTGCATTTTCTTGCGCGTTTAGAAAGGTCACCAATTGCTCGACGTATCATTTCTGGATTATTCCGTATTTCGTCGCAGGTTGTAACGATGCGCTGGATTAAATGTTGTCTACTTTCAATTTCAATGCTATAAACCTCGTTTTTTAAGTGGCCCCATAAAAAGTAATCACAAGGGTTACAATCAGGAGATCTTGGTGGCCATTCATGTGGACCCCCGCGTCCAATCCATCTATTAGGATACACATTGTTTAAGTGTTCTCTTACTTGAAGGTTAAAATGTGGTGGGGCCCCATCATGCTGAAACAACATGCCTCTTATACCAATATTTTCTAACATATTCGGTAAAATGTTTTGAAGAAAATCAAAGTAAATTTCACCATTCAATCTTTCTTCAAAAAAATGTGGCCCTATTAAATGTCTATTCACAAGTCCGACCCAAACATTTACAGAAAACCTGTGTTGCGAACGGCGTTGGCGTACAGCATGTGGGTTTTCCTGTGCCCATTTATGATTATTTCGTGAATTGTTTACTCTATCTCTTGTAAATTGTGCCTCATCCGTAAATAAGGTTCTGTAAATGACTGGGCGATGGTTAGACAACCAATGACAAAATGCCAGGCGGGGGATATCGTCGCCTTGTTGAAGACGCTGTACCTGCTGGATATGATATGGATGGTAACATTCTCTTTTTAGGGTTCTCCATACTCGCCAATGAGGAACACCAGTTGCCAAACTGATTCGTCTAGTGCTCATATTTGGGTTTTCTTGAACTACGTTTATAATATTGTTTTGTTCCTGCACACCTTGTTGTAAAACACGCTCCACAGCTGCAGAAGTAGGAAACTTTCCGTGTTGTCTTGCATACTGGAACACCGTACTAAAGGTTTTATGATTAGGGCATCGACGACCAGGAAAACGCAGCCGATATTCTCTTTCCGCCAACCTACCATTTCCATTACAGAAACCATAGATGAATATTATGTCAGCATATTCCACGTTTGTAAATTTTACTGGCATAGTTAAAATATTTTCACAAGTTTTCACTAACTAAATGCGGATTATTGACACATTAAATTACTAACAAACAATTATTCAACTGTTTAGGAGATTTCTTTTTATTATCTGTCACTTTGAACAAGCCTACTGTGATTGATTAAACATTTTGTTATTTCATACCCGATTACTTATTAGGACCACAGTTTTTTACCAAAATGGACCTTTAAAACGTGCCGGAATTAGGATTCACCCAGACCACCTAGGCTCAATAGAATTTTTGCAAATTTTAGTTATAAAACTATTTATTTCACGTGCCTCTCATTTAATAGGGTTCTGTAATCCATTTTCTTGCACATTTAACAACGTATTTAAATAACCACGAAGGTGTAACAAAAAAATGAAATAGGCCATTTTGTTTGTTTTTTCTTGCTCTTTTCGAATATAGTATCGAAATTTCAAAAAAATATATACAGGGTGATGTTTTATTGATTCAAAGAAGAAACATAAATTATAGTGAGTCCGGACCTGGATATATTTTTTTTATACATGTACCTCTTGGGGCTCGTTAGTACATTAGCCGTACCAAATATGAATCCGTTATTTCATTCCCTGTCAAAGTTATGACAAAAAACAGGTTTGGCCAAAAATTATTTAACACCCTGTAACTTCGTAATGAAGGCCCAATGAGACATTTCTATGGGAGGTTCCGGTTACCACTGATGTTCTCTACCTCCTATTAAGCTATGTCCCTCTCATGATGCAACACCCTGTATAATATATCCTAGCAAAGCTACACAAAATTAAATATAAATGTACTATATTCCAACACGCCTCCTTACATTTATATTATAAACTAAAATTATTATTCCAAGTACATCAATGCTTATTCTAGCTTATCCTATGTTTAGAATTTCTCTAAATTTCACAAACTTATTTTACTCGATGACTTAGTAAATATATATGCTACATTTTCATCTGAATCTACTTTCACTATATTTATAATTCCTTTCATATAACACTCTTAAAAAATGATGCTTCAATATACTTTTTAGCAAAATTACCATATTTAGCAACATTCCATGCTCCTGAGTTATCCTCATATATCCTGACAGGTTTTTAAACTTTTATATCAAAAGTTTCAAGTATATCTCTTACAATTTTGATCTCACTTACAGCTTCTGATAATGCTACATATTCAGCAAACGCGGACGATTTTGCAACACTTACTTGTTTTCTCGACTTCCAAAATATTACATTTCCAAATAATCTTATTACATAACCTGACGTTGATTTTCTATCTACATTATTACCTGCCTAATCAGCATTCACAAAACAATTAAGATTCTTCCTATAAGTCAATTTCATATATTTTGTCAAATACAAATATTTTAAAATACTTAATGAATACTTAAAATGAGTTTCATTGTAACAATTTTGAAATCTACTCAAGTAATTAACGCTATAGCTTATATCTGGTCTTGTTCCAGAGCTAATGTACAACAATGCACCTATCAAATTTCTAAACCTAATATCATGTTTCTTGTGCGGGTTCTAATTTCAAATTTACTCCATTGGTGTCCCATATAATTTTGAACTTTTAATCATATATTTCTCATCTAAAGATTTAATATGGTTTTTATGGATTAGAGTCATTATATTCTTTTTATAATCATATTCAATAAAAATTCCAAGATAATTTCTAACTTTACACATATCTTTCATTCTAAATCTATTTGACAATAAACCTTTAATATACTGAATTCCCCTCTCATTTTTGCAACAAATTAATAAATTATTAGATAAATCATATCACCTTCATCTCTCATAACATGCAAATAATAATCATATTTACTTCTTTCGACGTCTAAGTTCCTCAAAAAACATCAAAACAATCATACCATGCTCGAGGACTTTCTCTTAAACCATAAAACGCTTTATGTATTTCACAAACTTTATTTGAACTGCCTTCATAACTTTTAGCTTGTTTTACATAGACCTCTGAGGCAACTTTCCTATTTAAAAAAGCTGTTTCTACATCAATTTGTTCTATATCAACAATATGACAATAAAATATTTAAAGTTTGCAGTTTAGCAACCGGTGAATCAGTATCATCTACAAATTCTTTCTATTGAAAGCCACTCACGACTAATCTCGCTTTATTCTTATTTTCTGACTTTTTTGTATAAACCCGCTTTACATCTAAAATATCTTTATTTCTTAGTTTTTCAACTAATCTCCAAATTTTTCTTCAAACATTCTATTTCCCTACTCATAGTTTGTTTCCAACATTCACTCATTATTATTCGTCGCCTTCTCAAAACTACTCGGGCTATCAACGTTGTAATAATTTACATACATATAATTATTATAGACATGCGAAATCAGAAATAGTAAATTACATTACAAAGGAGATAAGTAGGTTTTACCAGTTGAGGACGATTTTGGGCCCGAGCGTAGCGAGGGCTAGCAACAGAGTATGAGACTGGTCAAAACTTACATCCTGCGTGGTGTATAACGTTTGATCTGCTCTCCTACTGTCCATATATAACCATTGATGAAGATCACCATAAAAAAGAATAAATTTTAAAATGAAGGTTGCTATCCTTGATTGTGCAAAAATATTATACATAATTGGCTGAAAAATACTACTACAGGACGCCAGTTTTGCGGATATTGCATTTTAGATCAATTTCCCAGGTCCGTATTTTTGAGAACATGGCTTTTCACTGGTTCGTGTATTGCAGGTATGTAATTTTTAGGCTAAACAGTGATACACTGAAATAAAGGGACCGATGCTAAGATAATTAAGATTATATTGGATTGTTGTTGTTCGTACATAAACATGAAATAAATATAAACATAAATACACCACACACAGTAGATATTTATTTATTTATTTATTGCATACACTGCTCAACAGGTAAAATACCCAATTATAGAACAGGAATAGAAAGTTATAAAAACAAATCATAAAAGTAGAGTACAATATGAAACATTAAAGATCGATATAAGACAAAAAAAACAAACAAAAAAAAGCATAGAAAATAATACAAACTAACAAAAACATCAATAAATACAAAGTGTAAATTACAGATAATTAAAAATAAGTTTAATGAGGTACATGTGCAGTATTAACTAAAAAAGACAGAAGGAAATAAATATTAAAATTCAGTGTAAGAAAAACAAAAGTAATTTGAAAGTATTTAAATTAATTAAAAACTTCAGCTTTTATATCACTAAGGCTGCAATTAAAAATATCGAGGTTGCTACACAGTTTATTAAAATTGTTACAGATAGTCAACAAAGGCCAATTTTTTAATAAGTTTATATGTGGAGTGGGTAAATAAGAATACTTGAGAGACGTATATTCGCCTGTCTTCCAGAGTAGACAACGAGAACCTTTCAAGCAATTGACTCTGCGGAAAGCCAATAGTTGGATAGATACCATCCGACTTAAACCAAAGTAATTTAACAAACCGGCGTTGAACTGTTTCCAGGTTGCTCTTATGAACATCATAACTGGGACACCAAATAAGTCATGCATATTCAAGTTTCGACTTCACAAATGATTGATAAAAGATGTTCAATGTATCCGTATTAGTAATTTCACGACTGGTGCGAGCTATGAATCCAAGAGCCCTAAAGGCTTCAGAGGATATAGTATCAATGTGGTTGGTAAATGATAATTTGCTATCGAAGATTACGCCTAGGTCGCGAAAAATTGTAGGCCTCTGAAGAGTATCACTAACCAAATGATAGTCAAAAATAATCAGAGATATTTTCAATGAGAATGACATTACGTTGCATTAACTAGCATTCAAGGGTAGTTTATTTACTAAGCACCAGTTGTTTACTTTACTAAGACAAGCTTGAAGTTGAAAACAATCATCAATATGGTTTATAACTGAGAAAATTTTAAGGTCATCAGCATATAACAGGCAAGGCAAATAAATTTCGTCCGCTATGTCATTGATAAGTATATTAAAAAATAAGGGCCCCAAGATGGATCCCTGGGGAACACCAGAGGTAGCAGCAAATTCAATTGACTTGAATCCGTTAAGAGTAACATACTGAAACCTATTTGTTAAATATGACTTGAATAAGAGAATTAATGAATATGAAAGGCCAATTTTCTCTAATTTGATTAACAGTAACTGATGATCTAACCTGTCAAATGCTTTGGAGAAATCCGTATATATGACATCAGTCTAGCGATGTTCATCTAAGGATTCAGAAATATACTGAGTTATACAGAATAAGTTAGTCGTTGTTGAACGCCCCTTCATGAATCCATGTTGGTGAATAGATATCTTAGACTTAATTGAACAATAAATACCGTCGTGAAGTAGGATTTCTAAAACTTTGCAAAAATTACAGATTACAGAAATAGGCCTGAAGTTTTGAATATCTAATTTATTCCCCTTTTTATAGATAGGACAGACTTTGGAAAGTTTCCATAAGTCCGGAAATTGACAATTTTTTAAAATAAGGTTAAAAATTAGGGTTAGAGGATATGCAAAAATAGTAGCACAGTCTTTCAATAAAAATGCAGGTATGGAGTCGGGACCTGCAGTCATTTTAGGTTCAATGCGTTTTAAGGCCTGGAGAACTTCTGCCTCATGAAAAAAATGTATATTAACAGTAGGGTTGTTATTTGGACAATCGTTATCAATTGAAATGTTCACGGCGTCTAATGAGGAATCAGAATATGACTGGTTAAAAAATCTGGCAAATGCATCTAAAATATCATGCGGACTATTAAGTGAAGCACCGTCAAAGAACATTTCATCTGAAACACCGGTTGACCCTTTCTTGTCATTAATGAACGCCCAGAATTTGTTAGGATTGCTTTTTATATTATTTTCGGTGTTTTGTACAAAGTTTATGTAGGCAGTATTAATATCCCCCTTTACTTCCCGTCTGACCTTTTTAAACTCCTCACAAAGATCATCGGTTTCCGAACACATTTTTTTGAGACGTTCTTTAAGCATAATTTTTTTTATAATACTACCATTAAACCAAGGGGGTACTTTATTCCGCGACGCCGATTTCTTTGGTACACACAATTCAAACTCCAAATCAAGTCTATCATAGAACTGAGTGCATATACTGTTGACGTCATTGAGAGAGGAAAGAAAAGACCAGTCAACATTAAGGAGGTTAACATATAATTTAGAGAAATCACATTTGCGAAAATTATAATTAATATTATGATTAGGTGGAAAATTATTAGTAAGGTTTTTAGCGGCGTTCATCTCAATTGATATGACCAAGGCAGGGTGATGTATATCCTCATTAATTAACGGATCAAAAGATTATGTTACGTCACAATTTCTGTTATGTAAAACTAAGTCAAGGATGCTATGATTGGAATTATGTACAAAATTGTACTGAGATAAGTTGTTAATGACCAGAAAATTATTTGAGGCTCTGATTTGGCCGTTGGGTTGTAGATCTTTCAAGTAAGTCGCGTATTTGGAAATATTAAAGTCACCGAGGATGGCAAAATCACTGCTGTTATTCTGTAGACACCTTAAAGTACTTAGTGCCTCGAAAAAATTTTCGTAGTCGGCAAGAGATGCACTCGCTGGTATATAAATGACGAATATATAGAGGGAACCATAGTTAAGTGAAATTCTTACATCCAAGATGTCAATGGCTGACACGTTGTTAAAATCTGCAGAGTTAAGGTTTACCATATAATTTTATCACCTTTCTTTAGTTTTCTGGAAAGAATAAAAAATTATGATTATATAATATTATTATATATGGTTATATAACTTTGTAGCAAAGTTATAAAATTTTTGTTTATTTTCCATAGAAATTTTGTCATGGAAAACGGCATCTCAACTAGTTATAAAAAGGGTGTTTATCTAATTAATGCGAAAGTTTCCTCGGCACTCGGCATGTTGAAAGCAATTAAATTTCGTAACAAATTATGGCTATGCAGAGGATGATTATTAAACTTTAAATAAACTACAAGGATTTTAATTATTTTTTAATCGCAAGCACTAGCGAAGTTAATTATAAAAAGTATTTAAAACTTTCTAGAGGCGGACTGAAAATATTTACCAGTGCGATGGAAAATGATTTTACACTTTTATCTACTACAAAACAATTTTAATATGACGGGGAATTTGAACAGAAGTTCTTCCGTATGTTCTATCGCAAATTAAATCTATTTCAAAGCAATTATTTAGCAACGACCTGCAGCATCTAATTGAAATTTACTCCAGCGGCCGACCGCTGGTGAACAAAATGCAATTAAACCCTACGTTAAATCTACTTTCTTGCTCTGAGTGCAACACAGCGACTAAATTAGAGGCTACAAATGCGCTTCAGGATATAATTCAAATATTTATCTGGCCTGCATAGACCAATCAAGAAAAGTTGAGTGTTTGTATTGTTAAGGTCCTAGCGCTAATAAAAATTAATTAATTAATCTGAGTTACTTTCTCAGATGTCTGAAAATTGTAAAAAATCCAAATTTCCTCACTTCTTACTTTTACTTCTTTGACATTCAATCTTAGTTTCGTGAAAACATTATAAAACACGTTAATTTTTACTTCTAAAATTACATTTTTTGAGCATAATTTTATACCTCCTCCTTCCAACCTCCTTGGAGTGATAGCTACCCCTTTAAAGTTTTTCAATGGAACGAGGATGCCTGTGATAGCTCATTTAAAAGGGTTTTTAATTCTCTATTCAGAAATATAAGATTTTTTGAATTTCTCCGATTTTCTTTATTGAAAAATATTACATTTTTAATGTTACTAAGTAAATAAAAAACATGAAACAGTTTAAATCGAATGTTCAAACTGGGCGTGCGTAGCTTCTGGACAATAATGGAGGCGTTGCTAAAATTCTTCTAAAACATTTTGTATCATTTCCGGGGTGATCTGATTAATTTCTTGCCTTATTCTGTCTCTTAAGTCATCGACGTTATTTGGTCTGTTGAAGTAGACTTGCGATTTTAAGTAACCCCATAAAAGTTAGTCAAGGGGGTTAAATCGGAAGAACGGGCAGGACACTCAATTTCACCGCATCTTCACCTGTTGGGAAAAATTGATTGAGATAGGCTCTTACTTCCAATGCAAAATGTGGTGTAGCTCGGTCCTGCTGATACCAAATATTTCTGTCAATTTCATTAGAGTTTTCATCACCTGAAAAAACTATTCTTAACTCTCTGGAATTAATAAATTTTGCAAGAAATGCAAATAGCGCACGCCAGTTAATGTGCTATCAAAGAAATATGGTCCGATAATTTGAGAATTTATAATTCCAGCGCAAACGTTCGCCTTCTCAGTGTTACCTCCCTTCCCTTATTATTTATTTTTGGGAAAGAATTGAGGCAACATATGCGGACGGCTAGCTGGTTTAAGTCGGAGCAAAGAGCCGTGGATCCAGAGTATTCGTAAGAGTGGAGAAACTTACCCTTTTTGAAATGCACGGCATAAATGACACATTTCTGTTTATTTCGAGAAAAGGAGACAAAGAAAAATTGATGTTAAATTGGGCACCATTTATAGTGAAAATAAGTAGAATTGTCTGTTTTTCTCGAATAACCAGTCTACTATAGATCAGACTGAAATTGTTGGTAAGAGAAATATATATTTAACAAATTTATACTAGGATCATAGATTCCGGGATTGAAGTATTGTTGAGGTGACTGATTCTGAAACAGCAATCCAGGCCCACAATTGTCTCTTGCAAGAATGGAGTCTAAAGGTTTCCTTGACAATTTAGTTTACGTCTCTTAATGAAATGGAGTTTGAAAATTGTAGGAAAACTAACAAACTATGTAATATTTTTGAAGTTAATGAATAATCATAAAATAAAAAGGAAGTCAAAATTTTCAATATGAAGAAAATTTTATCTATATGCAGAAAGATAAGCTATGCATAAGCTGTGCAAGAGTTATGCAAAAATGTAGAAGCTTTGCAGAAATGTATAAATATATAAGTATATAAGTAGAAATATATAAGTATATAAGTGTATAAGCCGATTTCGTAAACTATAAATTGCCAAAAAATGAAAAAGAAAGAAAAAACATTTTAAAACCATGTGGTACATACAGTATTTTAACTATTTATTAAATTAGAGAGAATTGACCTTGAATTTAAATTTATTTTAAAAATCATTGAAATTACATCAGAGAAAAATTGAAAATTACTGAAATTTTAAATTACTAATAAATGAAATTTACCTGGATATTAAACACTTGTTAACGCGGATATAAAAATGTAATATCAATTACTGAAGTCCACAGTTAAGTTTATATACGTACCAATCAGTACAAAAGCTGCAAGCAAATGATTTCCTGGTGAGTTTTACTAACAAGGTAAACTTTATGTCCCACTTACTGCAAAATAATGCCATCAAATAAACTTGAAAAATCTATTTCCCTAATTATATAGAAAGCTATAAAACGTAGAAATGGTACAGGTATGGCCATCTGTCAGTTATTGAATTAAGCGCAACAACCTGCCTTATGTAGATTCCCGTAATCAAACAAATTACAGAATCGATAAAAGAAATCTACAATACCACATACCACAGCTGACTTAGATTGCAACAATTTGTAATTTCTATTTTATACATAACCAAAAATATGAACTGTAGTAATAAATAGTAAAATGTATTGTGAGAACTCAGTAAATATATTACATCTTATAGGATATACTATATATAGTAATGAGAAAGGTAAAGAAAATAACCATATGTACTTACATAGTAAACAAAAAAATATAGAAATTGAAATATAAGTATCTGATGTAAATAAATGTTTTTAGAGAATTATTTCCTTAGATGCTGTAATAGAACTAGAACAGAGATACATAATAGTGTAAAAAAACATGACTGAGTTCCTAAGGTATAAAAATATGTACATAAAACAATGTGAAATGACTTAGTAGTTATAAAAGTAAATTCTGTTAGTTGAAAACAGTTTCATTTACAAAAACCGAATCAAAATGTTACACAGATCGTGCTAAATATAAACAAAAATACTAGTTTTTATATAAAACTGTTAAATGAACATAGGCCATGTAGCTTCAGGATATTGAGTGTTGGCCTTCATCATTCAATGTTGATTTTCTGTACTCCAGTATCTATAATTCTGTTCGTTGACTGTTCCATTTAAAACGAATGTTGCTGCATCAGAAAAAATAATGTTTTTTATAAATAACGGATCATCTTGACATCTTGCAGATAGGTTGGAATATTATAATTCCTATATTTTATATTTTTATAAAATGTTCTTCTGTTATAAAATTGATTATTCAGTGATCTATTTGCCATGATTACGTAAAATTCTAATCGGCGATTAGAGTCATTGTCGTTATATGGGTGGTATTTTTCCTTTTTTAGAAGACGCAATATGGACGTCTTACTAATATCATTATCAGCGGCAACTTGTCTGGTAGGTTTATGTGGATTATCTTGAATATTTAAAAACATATCCAATTTCTTTTCGTAGTCTAAAATGTGTTTCCTACCAGATTTAAGAATATCTGTTGACATTTCCAAAAATGTTCATGAAATTTGTTTTCTACTCTACTGACCGTAGACTAAGAAATGCGACGGTTAGGATACTTAGTAGATTTTGCATACCTGTTTCTGCGTTCTTGTTTTATCACCACATCCTAATAATATCAACATTTCAATTCAATAACCAAAAGACTCATTGTTAAAATAATTACCAACTTGACAATCAACGATAAATAACTAGAAACATAAGTGTGCACAGATGTAGCAAATCAAGAAATTATAATTTTTTTCTGATATGTAAAAAGAAACTCTTTTTACTTATTTCTTGTTTGGGCATACTCCATTGACAATGTCCTCCCCTCGTTTTCAAGGGGTGCTGAATCGATTTAAGGAGTCAAATCAATTCCCTTTCCGTGAACCCGTTTATTTTACTCAGTTTTTCGACTAATGGTCCAGTGTATATAACCCATTTTTGATGGGAACCCAGACATATAGAATTACTAGCTAAAACTTTGAACATATGTTCTAGTAGGGCTTCTAAATGATATATTAAAAGTCACAAGCTAGTGGAAATGGGGAACACCTCAAATCCTGGAAAAAACTTTTTCATCTGGAATTTTCCTGGAACTCAGATAAAAATTGAACGAATGATCGTAAAATGTTCCAGAATCTTTCAAATTAAATTTTTCATATTATAGAGCAATGTGAAAGGTCGCTTGAGTCGGCATACCAGATGGTTTATGTACTTTTATATTTATCCCAATAATTATATGGAAAACAGAATATAAACTACTCTAACAAAAAAGGGCAATAGGAAACCGTAGTAAAAACAATAAGAATAAAGTGTGTCGGTACTTATATCGTTAAAGAGTTGTATATTGTGATGTCAAAATACAGTTCAGTCCGAGTTGAGCAGTCGCGTCGCACAGGCGAGGGCCTTACACCAGTAATGACACATCACGCCGACATACATAAAGTGACGGTGGTTAAGGAGGATGTGAACTATCCATCTTTACACGTCTGAAGGACTTTTATTATATTTTCCAAAGTGGATATTAAAAGTTCACAAAGAAGGGTTCAAATCGACTGTTTCAGACAGAGAATAATACAGAATCTGTACCTACTCTTTCGTTTTTGTTTAACTGCTTCACTGGTGGTGCCAATTGGACGTCGTAACACTATAAATCTAATACAGTAAATAGTAACACTTTCTTAAATTTAAACCTAAAAAGGAATTTTTAAACACAAGAAAAAGACAATATAATGTTCAAAAATATATATTTTCTTTTTAAAAAATTATGTTTTTACAAAACGTTCAAGAAAAATGTATTGACGAACTATAGTCTGGACTGTGTAGAACACATAGTGAGGAACGAAACGACTCATAATGTACCAACTGCCATCCAATGTTTAGTTTTTAGCTAACGATTACACAAAAAGTTCAATGTTTATAATTTTTTTTGCTTGCCTATCTATTGACGTATCTTTAGTTCAATATCAATTTTGGTCGCTCCTCGGAGTTTAAAAATGCTTGAATCGCAACGACTTTGAATTATATTCTGCAATTAGATTCATACGTTCAGGCAAGGTGGGTCCCAAGCACATCTGTGTACATGGTAAAGATACTTTTGTGACACCGAATCACTGAGGAACTGGTTTAGGGCAAATCCCGTTAAAATCCATCATTTTCCCGTCAAAATCGACTGCTAGAAAATGAATGGTCGCCCTTGTCGCTAAAGGCTATTTTTGCTAAAACTCCCGAAATACTGGATTAACTTGTCCTCATATTTAACACAACGCATAAGTTGCAGTGCTTCACAACGTGGATTTTTGTTACACTTTCTAAATTTTGGTGGTCGGGGCGACATTACGTCCCTATGCAGCGAGATTTACCACACTTTCTAAAATTATACTCCTTGATGAGTTTTCAAGGTTTTGGTATAAAAACGCTCCGTAGAGCGAAAATATGATTTAAAGTATAAAAACCTCTTCCAGCGGCATTTTTACGTGAAGCACGCTTTTCATGCGAAATGTTTCCTTCGGATTTTGTTACAGTTTCAAAAAGTTTATCGAAGGTTTTGGCTTGTTCTTTAACAAAGACACCGATTTTTTAGTTGTTTTAATCGCTTTGGCGGATTTCGATGTCGATGTAATGTATATGCCTGGAGGAAAAATAAACCTGCTAGGCTGTACAGTAGCAAGTTTTTGCAAAGAGATTTGGGAGGCTTGCAAAAACACATACTTTTCCTACATGCCATAACTGGGTGTGATACTACCTCTGCAATTCATAAAGTGGGTAAGATAAGACCATTCTGCAAACTTAAAGATGACAAATCTCTATAGGAAACGGTTGGGGTTTTTTAATGATTTCGATGCATCGCCAGAAGAAATTGCAACAGCTGGGGAAAAGTTTATTCATTTTTTATACCCATGATAGCTCATCATTAGCCTCAACGAAAAAAGGTCACAGATTTATTTCCAAACCATTGCTAAGCAGCCAATAACTTCAACTTTCCAGCTTGCAACGCTCCCGCCTACTTCAGCAACTGTACGGCAACAATCCTTTCTGGCTTATCTTCAAGTGCAAGAATGGCGGGGACTTAATTTACCCCCTACTGATTGGGGCTAGAAGGTTGATAATGGACAGTTTACTCCTGTAACAAGTGAGAAGAAAGTAGCCCCAGACGAACTGCTGAAGCTTGTGTCCTGCAACTGCTCCAAAGGCTGCGACACTGGAGGTTGCATCTGTCGAAGGAATAGGCTATATTGCACTAACATGTGTGGGAAATATGTTGGTATTGGATGTAGCAACGAGGACGAGGGAGACGATGAGTAACACCCTGTAAACTTTTCAGAAAGTGAGTAACACATTCTGTAATATAATAAATCGGATAACATATTGCGAGCACATTTTTACTGTATTTTTCAGCGGAATTTGTGTGACCTACATTTTGCAAGAATGAAGATTGATTGATCGTTCGATCATTAAATTTTGATTAAAAAAAAATGTCTACCGTTGATAATATTCTTTTGTTCTATTTTCGAATTTATTTAATTGTTATTATACCAATACCGTATCATGAAACGGTCTACAGTGACTTTCTATCTTCCACTTGACCATAAAATATAAAATTCAAAAAACCGAAATTTTTTACGACCACTGATTACCTTTCTGTCCGCGTTCCACTTAATTTCCAGGTAAAAACTGTTTTCCAGGATTCTAGGTGTTCCCCACTCCCGCCAGCTTGGGACTTTTAATATATCTTTCAGAACCCCTTTTTAATTATATCCTCAAAAAATTAGCCAGTAACTTCATATATCCTGATCAAAATTTAACTGAACTGGACTATAATTGTTGTTCCTTCGTGGGATTTGACCTCAGCCATCCCTACCTAATTGATATTTGTTTTTATGAGAAAAAAATTAATATTTTGTAGGAGGCGTTTCTTTAAAGGATAGCCACCCCTGGGGGCTGTTGTCACTTTTCAGGAGGGTGGAAATTTTTTTCATCTATAAGTTAAAAATAGTATAAAAACTCTTTTGAAGGGTGAAATCAACCCCCGCGGCCGGTTATACAACCCTGGTCACCTACCACCTGCCTCAAGGAAACGTCTCCTACAAAATATTAATTTTTTCCCCAGAAAAAAAGTCAATTTTCTAGCCCTTTGGAGGGCGAAAACAACCCCCAGAGGTGGATACATAATCCTGGTCACCTTCCTCAAAGGAACACCTCCTATAAATTACCAATTTTTTCTCACAAAAAAAATATCAATTTTCCAACCCCCTACAAGGGTTCAAGCCTGGAGTAGGGGTGGTTAAGCTCAAATCCCTCTAGGGACCTTCAGTTCTACTCGAGGGAACAACAATTAGTCGAAAAACTGAGGAATGCGTTTACGATATGGGACGTAATTACAAATTTTGTAATTTTGTTAGAATTGTGCATACTCCTTTCTATATATTCTTTCCTATTATTTGGGTTTTCTACCACATGTACTATTATCCTCTTCAAAACAAATCACCGAATCTACAAAATAATAGAATTATTGGAAAAAAAAGAGCCTCTGCGCCCGTGACGTTTACGCCAAAGGAAAAGTCAGAGGTTATGTTTTGCAAATAATATAAATCGGAATAAACACAAAAATAATGTATTTTGCTGACGTTTCGGAAAGTAATCTCTTTCCGTTTTCAAAGCTATTTTTTGAAGAACTCTTATTTTGCTGTGTATGTCAAATACACAGCTTTAAGATTCTGTTTATGTTATTTCCATAGATACTTACTACTTACACAGAACATAGAACTGATGATATTTTTTAGATAATGTTGAGTTTGTTAAGTTCTTCTTTTAACATTGGTAGCCAGGTTGTACAAATATCTACAGAACAATTCGATACGCACTTATCTTCATTTAATATATATATTAAATATATATATAAATATTTCTATATATTATGTAACTTGCCCTTTAGTACACTTATTAAATTTAAATAAGAAGTCATTTAATTCATTCCCTATACTATCACTTTTATGGCAATATGGTAGAAATGTAAACAATATACTGGTATTAGTACACCTTTTCAATTGATTAAAACTAAACCGAAGAGTGTGATAAACATTCGGCAGAACTCGGAACGTGCTGGTTTCCTTATGTAAAAAGAACTTGATGTGATGTCTTTAATCTAAATAAAATACAACAAAACACTTTCCTTATTGGTTTTTCCCGTCTGTTCGGAGCTACGGATTTGATTAATGAAACGATGACATTTACGATGTTGGAAGTAGGTAGTGTCATATTTTTTCCTATTTGCAGGAAAAACTCTGGAATATAGCTTTACTGCTACATTATTATTCACGAAATCCCCGGAGAGAATTGCAAGGCAGTGATAAATGAGAGGACATTTAATGTGCGATATAGAGAAATGGAGAGATACTTGAAGAAAAAAATGAAAATATATAATTGTCTTTTAAATGTCAATAAACCAACTGTTATATACATTTTGCGTCGTCAGCTAAGTCTAATACAGTACGGCTAGAAAAAATTTACTTAACGAAACTCGAAAAGAAATTCTTTTAATAATAAAAATAATAATTGATTTTATTGATGGATAACCAAATACAAAGTAATTATAAAATAATTACAAAATTAAAAAATTAATAGCGAATCTATCAAAGGGCAAAGTTTGCTGTTACTCAGAGTATGAGGAACGGCGCTCTTCCACTCAACCCCACATGAGCACCAAGAATAAATGGGACAGGAAGATATCTTAAGATTTAAATTGAGAATCACATGAACTTAGTTGGCTACCATTTTCCAAGGTGTGCCAATTTCTTTAAACAATATATAAATATATATCTGCGCACATATACACATACAAACATCCATAAATATACACACGTACATATATTATATCGATAAAAAATTAAAATGGACTAGATGGACTAAGCTGTAGACAAATTAAAAATTTTACAAAGTTGAATAAATTTAAAATTCAACAATTAAAATCAAAATTAAAAATTATCCAGTAACAGCATTTTCTTCAGATTTTTCTTGAATGAAAATAAGGGTAGCCTTTTCATGTCAACCGAAATCTTGTTATATAACTTAGCAATATTGTAAAAATAAGATGATTGAAAGAGAGCTGTGTGGTGCCGAGGAATTGTGACATAACCTTTACGACGAATATTTATATTGTAGACATCTGTACGGAACTTGATTTTGTTGTATAGATAAAATGGTTGTTGCAAGGTTATAATTTTATGAAAGAGAACACGACTGTGCAATATTCTTCTCTGTTCTATATTAAGCCATCCAACCTCATTTAGATATTTAGTGACCAGCTCCCGTCTCCCTAAACCACAAATTAAACGAGTACACGAGTTTTGAATAAATTGAAGACGTCGCACTTCAATTTTATTAAGCAAAGTTGAGGTAAGATAGTACTAGTGAGTCACGTAATATGAGAATTTTACATTTGTTATTGAGTATACCCTTATTATTGTAGATTATTTTTAAGTTACAGAAGACTCTTTTTGCAATCATTGTGACATGCCGTGAAAACCTTAGACGATTTTATTATTCACTTGCATACTAAGCAAGTTCAAATATCTTTTACGCGCGGCATCTCTTCCAAATAAAGTAATCTTAGATTTGGAAGGATTTATTTGAAGACAAAATTTGGTGGAGGTTGACACTACTGAATCAATGTCATAGTTTAAATTCGTGTAAGCGGTTAGCAAATCCCTTTCGAGAAAGGACATATATATTTGTGTATCGTCAGCATACAAGTGAGGGTACGAATAGCGTAGATGTTCATAAAATTGAAATGTATACAAAGTAAATAGTAGAGGACCCAGTATGGTACCTTGCGGGACTTCATTTTCTACTAAGGCAAAATCAGACTCCAATGCCCCCAAAATAACAGATTGAAATCGTTGTGCCAAATACTTTTTTAACAATAACTTAGCTTGATCAGTCAAACTTTTATAGTGGAAGATGGCTAAAAGTAGTTGATGTATTCTATCAAATGGAATAGTCGAGTAATTTATTTATTTATTTACTGATTCACTACCCAATGGAAAAACCAATTACAGGGTAGGTATATACAATTAATTGTAATAAATATATACGTACGTAAATACACATATATACGAATACATAAGTAATAATACTTATAATAATATACATAATATCTAATTCAATACAATAGTTAAAAGAAGAAAAAAGAATACTACTTGGTAATAGTAACAAAATAAATTTCAGTTATTTAAAATTGCTTGCTTAAGATCCTTAATTTTACAATTGGATATGTCAATATTACAGGGTAGAGAGTTAAAATTAGAACACATTAGAGTGTTTGAGTAAATTTGTTCGAAGTGTACTCAAGTAAAATAAATTATATGATCTAGTCTGGAAAGTTGGTATATGAGGCGAATCAAATTTGAAATTAAGTTTGTGTAAAACTACCGAGGAACTAAATATTCTATGGTTACTTAAGTCACGTATATGAAATTTAAAGAGCAATTCCTCAAGAGGAAAACCCCTTCTTCTCGAAAATATAAATATTTTATAAAGCGCCTTTGAGTACTTTCAATGTCAATGTTGTTTGTACAATGTTGTTTTGTACTTTCACTGTAATATGACCAAACATAAATTATTTTGATCATATTAGCAGTGAAAATGTCATCCGATACTTTAAGCAATGCAGCAGTGCAACTATATCCAGATAGAAAACCTGACTTATGCGATGGTAAAATATCAAATTCATCAAGGCGTGTTTGTATCTGATTATCTATGATTTTTTCGAAAACTTTTGAAAGGCAACAGAGAATAATAATAGGACGTAAGCCTTTTAGATTTTCTGGATTACTAGCCATAGGTAAAGAAGTTACACGAGATTTTTTCCATATATCAAGGTAAACTCCTTTCTCTATGACAAAGTTAAAGATATGACATATATAGGAGAGAATGTGAGAATAAGCATATAACATACTTATACTGATTTTACGGATTTGGGCTTAAAAGATAGAATAGTTTTATTACATGAACAATCTCTTTGTTTATCCCAATATAACTCCTTGCTAGATGTGCTTTATGCTTGCTTGCTTTATTGACCAGTATTCTTCCATTGATATTGATATTTCCTCTTTCGAATAAAACCAGATATTTTCAACTATGACAGAACTAGTCAAAGTAACTATATTTTTGAACAGACCCACGTCGATAAATCATGACTACGCCCCCTACTCCCTTTTAAAAGGGCTACTTGCATCTAACGGGTCCGGCAGAATGAACTATCTATTTTCCGAATTAATTCATGTTATAATATAAATAAGATATAAATCCAAATCAAGTCGGCATGCTTTCGTGATAAATGGAAATTTAAGACAATTGTCAAAGCATTTGCGAGAAATGTCAATTTAGCTGTGAAAATTGAATATTCAGTTCTTTTGCGGTTGAAGCTTATTCAAAAAATAACTATTCTGTTGTAATCATCCAGCGATACACATCATATTTTTAGAAATAGGAAAATTACCTAGATGCTATATTGTTTTCTAAGTTATTTTGAGCACATAATAAGAACCTAATTTTAGCATGTCCAAAATATGAAATTAAATTCGATTCTTCTGCTCCAATACTGCTCACATAACCTTGATAATTTTTCTAGAAATATCAAAATTACATCGATGCTACATTTTTCTCTACAATGTTCTATTACCTCCGATTTCTTTATTTTTTCTTGAAAGACGACTTTTAAAATAATTTCAGAAAGAAATGAAACCTTGAAGGCGTTTATGTATTCGTTGCATCCACTCGTCGGCCTCACAGCGCCAGAATCCAGCCGTAGCCAAGAAGGATCTTAGCAAATACTTCTCCACTGTCCCTCGTATAGTATATATGGTCTTAATTGAGACAGCATAAAACTAGAACTCGACCTGCAGTCGGCATTCCTTTATAGGACATGGACGACTATAGAAATGTAAAAATGTTTTAAATACTTATTTTAATAATTACTTTTTTTATTGTTAAAGAATTCAATAGAATTAGTTTCTTTAAAAAAATGCCTGTGATAAAGCCTATTGTCCGATGATGTCACGCCTGTTTCGGTAATTTCCCACTTCCATAATTTTTCTTGACACCTTCTGTTCATGGAAGAATTCATCGTCCTCATGATAGTCAATAGAGATTTGCTTGATATTTTTGGCAGACATCAACGCATTAGGAATAAAACCATGGATGAAAATCCAATAGCCAGCTCAAGTCGTTTACCAATTACCAATTAAGAATTTTTTTATTGCCTATTTGGTTATAATAACTACCTTATGCTAAAGTATTTCATTTATTTCATTTGTATTATTTTACATATATATATTTTCCCGACCCGAGATTACATGATAGTATCGCATAATATTGTGATCAGGTGGCCGACGGTATGCCTAACGCATTATAGGTTCAATTATTCCAATTTGTTATCAATAAACACAACATCGATAGGTTAATGCCAAAAATTTTTTTGAGACGTTTCGTTCTTGTACACACACTAAATCACATTTTATTTTTTTTTACTCCCTTTCAGAATAGTGTGGGGGTGATAGAGGGGGGGAGGGTGGCTGATGTCAAAAAAATGTTGAGACCTTGACTTTTCGTACATGCCCTAAATTGGAATTTTATGGACTCTTACTTGCTTGCTTTGCCTATTTACCCTTATTTACCCCGTTTACCCCCGAACCCCCAACGGAATTAGATCAAAATATAATCTAGTTCCAGATCTCGTTATAATACACAAGTGTACCAAATTTGAAGTCAATATCTTAAACGGTTCCAGAGTAAACGTGCGCGCAAGAAAAGTTACAGACAGACTGACCGACAGACCGACAGGAATTTTTTTTCGCTCAAATTTAAAATCTCTACGTTTCATGACATTTTAAGCCTAATTTTTTTTTGTGTTACTATACTTCCACTTGCTGTGGAGGTAATTAACGCTTGGTGTGGTATTATCATCGATCAGTTATTGCGACCATTTGTTCTCCCTCCAAATTTAAATGGTGAGTCCTGTCTGTTTTTTCTACAAAATACTATCGCTGATATATTAGATGATTATTCATTAGACATAAGGGGCAGAAGAGCTCCCCTCATTTCAACATTTCAGTCCAACATCATCTTGATGACACATTCCCTCACAGATGGATCGATCAACGAAGTTAATTTAACTGGCCTTCAGGCAGTCCCGATGTAAATCCTTTCAATTTTTATGTGTGGGGACATATGAAGGCCTTAGTGTATGTAAATTCTAACCATTAATAAAATAATAAATAAATAACAGCACAGGTAATTACGATCCCCTTTATCCCGGAAGGCTCTAGAAGAGCCTTGTGTGGGAGGGGGCTACACATTTAGAGACAAGGGATACACACCCAATATCCGTGTATAGTGGAAAAATCCATCTCACAGTATTTTCCACTGCCACGACCGGGGATCGAACCCGGAACTTTTGGGTGGGAGGCAAGTGCGCTCACCTCTCGACCACTAGTCATGTATATATTCAAGACAAAAATTGTGGGAACAAATAAATACAAAACGTATCCAATTTTATTAGAGGACAGCGAAATGTATTTTTTAGTATAAGAAGACTTATTATCAAAAGAATTAGAAAATGCACAGAAGCAGATGGAGGCCACATCGAAAATTTACTCAGTTTACTCAGTTGCAGCAAATTGGTTCATAAGAAAGTCAATGAGTTTGTGTCTCTCTATAGTATTTACTTACGTTCTTTATTTTTTCAATAAATACAATTTGTCCTTTTCAAATTGAGTATGTTTTCAAAGAATTATTGATATTTTTTGTGGGAGTTTCCTCAAAAACGGGTGGAATTATCAAGTTATATCAAGTATTCCTTTTTTACGTAGAAATGACTCCTGCATGAGGCTTTCAGGTCAAAAGTGCTACAACGTTTCTTAAAAAAAAAAGAAAAAAATATCTATCATCAGGCATAGCTCATGAGGTGCCCTCCACGGACTTAGCGTGATGCGTTACATAAATTATTGTTCTTTAGATTAAAAAATATTTCCTTACCAATTTTGGAGAAGGGGCGAGCGTGGGTGCGTCTTTACTATGTACATACTTCGATATGCGATGTAAAGCAACGTTAGGCGTGGTTAGTAGTTGGATTGGTGACCGTTCCAACGAAGACCACGTCCTCGCCTCACCCATCTTCCAGCGGCTTGTATATCAGTGTATGCGCGGAAGCTATACAACCTTAGGCGAGGGTTGTATAGGAGATATACCATCCTTCGGAGGGGATGTAAAGCCGTCGGTCCCTTGTCTATTAAATGTTAGGCAAGTAAAAGATCCCTACTCTTCTTAAGGGAAGAGGTTCGGCAAAATTCCTGGTTGGGGGTAGCTCGTCTACAGGCGTCGGTGTTAGGCCTCAGTAGCGGAAATAGGCCGACGTTAAATAAATGTATAAAAAAAAAAAAAATTTTGGAGAAGATATGTCCGAGGCAGTTGATCTATTGCAAAAAAAGGAAAAAAATAATAGCTTTGACATCCTGTATGTTTTTCCACAGAAATAATTTACTAAAGCGTGCTTGATTATATCCTCGTATTTTGGCCCAAAGAATCTACCCTTGACCTATGGCCTATTATTAATGGTCCACTCTGTATAATGTATTCGCTAAATACAATAAATCTCTAGAAAATAGCACACAACTTGGTTATTTAAATTTTTTCGACATCTTCGATAGTAAGAAATATACAGGAGTGAAAAATATACAGCAATTACTCTGTATATGCTAAAAGCCTTGAACGGTTATGCATATTTATCGACCGGTTACCTATTATACACAAAAAGATGTGTGTGTGGATGTGTGGTGTGGTTTATGTATTATGTAACACAGATAGTTAGTGCAGCAGCATACCTTGTGAATAACAAGTGGTCCAGAGTATTGTTTGTACCCTTTGACCATTAAGGCAGGACTTAACAACTATTCCTAGCAAGCTGGTCAACGTATTTTACAGCTTATTGTCAAGCGTTCCTTGTCATGACCAAGTAATACGGTCTCTAACTTTGCATTCAGTAGTTCTGCTATGCAATGCACTGGGTAGATGCAAAATAATTGAACAGTTCGCAGATTACTTTGTGGAAAATTAGTTACGGAAAATAGCGATTATGATTAGTCTCTACGTTTGATTTTGATTCGCATAATTAATCGTTTGATTAGTTGTGCTAACCACAATAATCTTGATGTAACGCAGTTTATTAATGTATTAACGTAAAATTGTCGCCATGCACCGAGCAAAGATATTAAATAAAATTACGAAAACGTTTAAGGCAAGGGCATCAAATTTACAGAAGTTTCTTTTACGTTTACGGGTATAATTAGTCTCCTGTTTTTAAAAAAACTGGAAATAGGTAACAAACAGACAAACAAGAAATCTCATACAACATAAAGTCTAAACGAGAGAATAATACGAAATATCACTAGTTTTTTGATTGGTTAACATAACAATTGTTTCGCCGTATAGTGGTACTATGTATGTAGCGTATTCCCTTACATATGCTACTTCAACCATCTTTGTTTCATATTATTATTGTATAATATATAAGCGTCCAAGATTTTAATTTTTCTAAAAAATGTTGATACCATTTTGATGTCCTGAATAAATATTCGAAAAGAAACATTTTGTATTTTAATTTTATGGATATTATACCATAAATTAGTGACCCCGAGAACGCAGAACTTTCAGGTGAGTTTCCAGTGTATCCACTGCGACGTTGAATTTTTCATCTCTTGTCCAGCATTTCCTACCTATATTCCTGTGCGGACTTTTACCCTTGGTACGAAGGGCTTTTTCGAGCGGTTACTCGAACAAATAACTTTTTATTGTCCTTAAACACGAGAAAGACCTCACTGTCAGTATAGACTGAGTCAAACCTGCCTATTTATTAAATTATGTTATAAACGTACCTGTCAAATTAGATTTTAAAAAAGTTCGTTTCGATATTGATGCTTTGGTCGTTTGATTTTACTTTTGCAGGGGGAGTATATGTAGCGAATAAGCTTACATAGGCTACTTCAGCCATCTTTGTTTTATGTTATTGTATAATATACAAGGTGTCTCACCGGGAACTGAATCGATCGATATAGAGAAAAGTACGCATCAGAAAATTTTGAAAATTCAGATAATTACTAATGTCGGTGTGGCCAATCCAACTAAAGTAATTACAAGCAGCTGGCACTTCCGCTTATACCGGAAGTCGATACCAACTTGCTTATTTCAAATAGAACACCCTCTATATTTTAGGGTTTTCGAAAAGAGCATAAAATTCTGAGTCAAAAATATGTAGCATATCCTATACCTAAACCTAGCCGTTTCAGGGATATTTGACATTTTATAGAAAATTTTACAGGTGCAATGGTTTGCAAGACCCGTTATAACTTTCTTCGTGTAAAAGATCCGCATTTGTTTCTTGTCACGTAAAAAGAACACAAGGAGAACTACGTTTTACAACTAAAATAAATTCAATAATATCATACTAAGTATTCCGTTTTTCGCGTTACATTTTGTCAACTTCAAACCGCGAAAACTTGTTTAGGTCAAATGGAACACCCTGTATTTTTTTATGTCAAGTTGTGTAAAATTGAATTCTCTTTTTTCTGATATTAGCATTGTGTGAGTTAAAGTTAGAACTTTTTGAAATATTTGCGATTTTATTAGAAATTCATGAATTGTTGTAATCATTTCATCAAAATAGACATTATTAGAAACAATCAGTCATTATCTTGTGTCAAAAAATGCCAGCAGGTTTAAATTACACCCACGAAGACTGTTTAAATTTGTTTATTATTTATGGAAAATGTGATAAAGTAATATCAAGAACTTGCAGCACATTTGCTACTCGATATCCAGAAAAACGGAAACCGTCGCCAAACACTGTAAAACGCATACTGGAAAATTTTAAAAATTATGGCTCTGTCAAGGCAAAAATGCAAAGAAGAAAGCCTATTGTTGATGACGAAAACATTGAAATAGTCATTCTGGGATATTTTCATGCATTTCCAAGGATGTCATTAAGACAAGCTGCTCTGGAATCGGGACTATGCAAGAATTCAATTCGCAGAATCTTATTAAAATATAAGTTTCACCCGTTTTCATTCCATATGGTTCAAGGATTAAAAGAAACAGATTTCCTAAGAAGACAGAATTTTTGTGAGTTTATTCTAATAAGGTCTGAGGGTCACGATTCTTATTTGAGAAATATTATATGGACAGATGAAGCAAAATTGACTAAAAATGGACTTTTTAATAGACACAATTCGCATTATTGGAGTGACTCAAATCCTCATATGTTCAGATAGCGAAACTTACAGGAAAGTTGGCAGTTCAATGTTTACTGTGCCATAAGAAACGATAGAGTGGTGGCATTACAATTTTATCAGGAAAATTTAAACGGTAAATTAAATTTTCTCTTCTGCTAATATGTACAGGTAATTTTTTTTTTGGTTAAAGATATCTGAATATCTTACAAAATTTGAATAATAACTATTTAGAAAATTTACCTCTCGCCGAACATAGAAACATTTTTTATCAGCACAACGGTGCTCCCCCACATAACGCATATTTAATTAATAATTATTTACAAGAAACTCTTTATGATAAATGGATTGCCAATAATGGACCTTTCTTATGGCCTCCTCGCTCGCTCGATTTATCAGTTCTAGATTATTTCATTTGGGGAACCATTCAATTAGAAGAGCTACCCATGAGGAACTAATCCGAAGTCGCGAAAAATGTGTCGAGGTTCGAGGGCGGAATTTTGAGCAATTATTAAATTAAAATGAAATCATAGTTTAAATTGATCTTATCTCTGCTATTTTAGTTCATGCCATATCTTCAATTCGATTAATACGCATGTTACAGCGTTAGTGTTCTTTTGCGTTTGTGTGGATATCGAGTAGCAAATGTGCTGCCAGTTCTTGATATTACTTTATCACTTTCTCCATAAATAATAAACAAATTTAAAAAGTTTTCGTTGGTATAATTTAAACTGCTGGCATTTTTTGACATAAGATAATGACTGATTGTTTCTAATCATGGCTATTTTGATGAAATGATTACAACAATTCATGAATTTCTAATAAAACCGCAAATATTTCAAAAATTTGTAACTTTAACCCCCACAATGCTAATATCAGAAAAAAGGGAATTCAATTTTACACAACTTGACGTAAAAAAATTCAGCTACTTTTTAATTTTTTGCACAAATTTTCAATATGGCATGTCCATTGCATGTGTTTGTCAAAAGCAACACCCAAAAGTTTATTAACGTCACAGGTTGTTATTTCAGAGTCAGTCCCCTCAAAGAGTTTGAAGGTCTCGGTATTGTTACTTAGTGAAAATTGAGTTGAAACCGTTTTTGTTTTAGTTATTTTTTTGCCCAACCTATTATTTTATCGTATACTCTTTCAGTGGTCATCTTTGCCTCAGTTAGGTTATTTCCTGTAATTCAAACATTAGTATCACAATAAAATTTAAGAGTATTATGGTACTCTGTTTACAAAGGCATTTTAGAATGTGTAAATTATGGTTTATATAGTAAATATTCTGTTTATTTTTTTCTAAAAAAGTGAGTTTGAACCCTTTTCTTTCCGCATGTAGTATTTTGAAGTCTTCATTGAACGCGTGATTCTTCTCTATTAGATGGTTGGCATATGTAGAGCCTATTTTTATTGGTGTAACTTCCCTTCTATTCTATATTCTTCTTTCGTAATTTCTACCCGTTTGTGCAACATATACTCAACTCATGGAAACCTGCCTTATTTTTCGTTGAAATTATATATTTTGCATTTTCATATGTTTTCCTTCAAATTTTAAATCATGAAGAAGGAATTGTTTCTGTTGAGGGGGCGATATGTTAATGAAGTCGATACTTTTGTCTTTTTCTTTTTTATATACTTTCGATAGTCTTATTAAATACTTTTTATCATATCTCTTACTTCTGATTTGTAACCATTATTGGACGAAATAAGTTTTATTATTTACAGTTCTTTGGTATGGTTTCATAGGTTAAGGGAATAATTAAAAGTCTATGAATCATGCTATTATAGGCTACCATTTTATGTTGGTGAGGGTGAGTTGAGGTGTTGTAAATTGTTATATCTCTATAAAACGGTTTATGAAAAAATGAAAAATCATGTTTATTTTCAACTCTAATAATATTGTATGAGACAAGCATCAAATTTTAGTGAAAAAGGAATTGTTTACAGTGTCAAATATTCTTTTAACATGTTAGTTATATCAAATACTAATGAACATTTTCTACTTCTAACAACCGCCGCTACGCAAGTTATCGTCCATTTTGTGAAAAATCGACTATTTTGGTCATTCTTTCTAAATATAGATGAGTATATCTCAATATGTGTAGGCCCAAAAAAAGCGAAAAAAATTGAGGCTGTGATATAGGCTATCAACGGTTACAATATGAAATTTTTATCTGCACACATAACCTCAAAAAAAAAAAAAAACTGAAAAACTGCTAAAGTTTGTTTTCGTGGTTATAACTTCGGATGTTTCAAGTGAAATTTGATAAAATTTTCAGAAATTATACTTTATAATGTGAATAATAACTAGCTAAAATTTCAAGTCAAAATAACTAATATAAGTCTCAAAAATTGATTTCAAATTTTAAAATTGATTGGCCAATAACTTTGCACTTTCTAATGGCGAACAAGAAAAAAATTTTAAACTTGGAAAAAAGTGAAAAAAATTCATTCTAAATTTTCATTCATATAAACATTCAATTATTCATTAGATTGACAGTGACAAATATTGATGACATGACGTCTTGCTTTGGATATTTCATTTTAAGTATTTTTAGGTGTTTATTCTAAAATCGTTATTAACAGTAAAATCATTCATTGATTTAAATTTGTTATTTGATTAAACCAAATACAACTCAATTATTCATTAATTAGTATTATCTGATTTGTGTTTGTAAATATTTATATTATAATACAGACTTCAGAAATTATAAGCTTGACAGTGACAGATATATTGATGACATGGCGTCTTAATTTGGATACTTGAATTTATGTTTGTTTGTACTAAAATCGTTTATTAATAGTAACATTAATCATATTCATTAATACACGGTCGACGGAAAAGTACTATTTTTGAATAAAAATTCTGTAGCTTGAGTGAAGGTGTGATATTGTTAACTACTGCCTTGCATAGGATTATATTATTCAATTTAGCTGATATATAAAAATTATATTAACCTGCTGCATTTTTCAATACACATAGTGATATATAAGGTAAACATTTTATAATCTATTATATGTATTTAAAATTTACATTTATAGAATTTAAACAAATGTTTTTCTCAATTTTCAGAAATTACAATTTCATGTTGAGTTCAAATCCAATTTATGTATTTCAAATCGATTATTGTCATCATAATTTTTTCATTTTCGGTAAGAAAATTTTGTGCAAATTTTTGCGCAATTTAGTGCTATATAATTAAAAATTATTTTTTTAAATTTTTAGTAATCAACAAGTAATATTTTAAAATGTCAGGTAACTCCGATATGAACCTTGCAACGTCATCTGCATTAAATTGTTTATTATGTGAAAATCCACTTGGTACAGATATAAGTTTACATATTAATGTTAAAGAAAGTGGTGTCATCAATGCGTAACGTTTGTTACAAATTAGGGCTTAAAAGCATAAGAAAAACACTTTACGATGTAAATAAATCTAGCGATAACAAATATGATGCTACTTTTCATAGGAAGTGTTACAAGAACTGTTGTTGCTGCTGTAGATAAATCTCTTCCATCAACGTCCACTAGAGTACTAACATTATTCGATGAAAATGAGAAAATGTTAAATGCTCTTTCGAAAAATTAGACAGAATATGTCAAAAATTAATTAATAATACGAAAAACATATTAAATTGTATCGAAAAAGTGAAATTTTTCGAAAAAATTGAAGCAAAAATACAAAAAATCGATTTTTTTTCACTTTTTCCAAGTTTAAAATTTTTTTCTTGTTCACCATCACAAAGTACTTAAAAAACCTATATTTAAAAAAAAAGAACCTCATACGATGCGATGCGAGTTATTATCCAATCAATTTTAAAATTTGCAGTCAATTATTGAGACTTGTTTTATTAGATATTTTTAATTGAAACTTTAACTAGTTATTGCTCACATTATAAAGTATAATTTTTGAAAATTTCATCAAATTTCACTTAAAACATCCGAAGTTATAACCAAAAAACCATAATTTAGCAGTTTTTTTCAGTTTTCACTTTATTTTGAGGTTATGTGTGCAGATAAAATTTACAACAGTTGATAGCCTATATCATAAGGAACAGCCTCAATTTTTCTCGCTTTTCTTGGACCTACATATACCGCGATATAATCATCTGTATTTATAAAGAACCAAAAAAATTGGTCGATTTTTCACCGATAACTTGCGTAGCGGCAGTTGCTAGAGATAGAAAATGTCCATTTCGTATAGTATTCGATGTAACTAACATGCTAAAAAAAGAGAAATTTGACACTGGAAACAATTCCTTATGTTTTGCTTGTCTGACTCTACTATAACTGTTACGTCTCAAAAGTTCATACTATTTAAAATAAAATAGTATTAACTTTTTAGCAATAATTTCAGACATAACAAATTATAAAACTCAGAAAATTGTTTCTGTCAGTTGGTTAAGTTACAAAAAAAAACTGAAAAAAAAACAAATCACGCGCGAAGGGAAAATCGTTCGCTCGAGCACTTACATAACTATTATTTTCTCCTTTATTAATTAACGTAGAAGAACATTTCTTTCCTCTCAAATAATGAATTTTGTCTGCTATTTTAGCTTCCTATATCAAATTTTACTTCGAACCAGTCACAGCATATATACTAACGACAATTTTGGTTTTGTTATAAGTTTCCATTTCTTTTTTGACTTGTTAGAACTAGGCTTTCTTTCTCGCGGATAAGTTTTAGATATAAATTTATAAAAATGGTGTATTGCGTATTTATAATAATATCTGCAAAAACGTTATTACTTAAAAATTTTCGACGAAATTAGTATAAGCCCATTTTGAGGGGTGGTGAACCCAGTGGCGTGCACAGACTTTTCTAAAAAAATCGCTAATAATGGTTATTAAAATTATACTCCTAAAATCTGACTTAGTAGGCATTGGATTTTGAGGAATCTGGCGCGTTTTGTTCCAAAAAGGCTATTTAAAAACATCGTAAAAGTCGCAAACTAAATAAAGATTTTACAGGGTGACCCTTTCATTTAAAAAGTTAACATTGTCATTTGTGACGTCTATGTATAACATTGAGCGCAATTTAATATAAAGAGTTGTTCTTAACAATCATTGTCAGAAATTAAAACAAATTCTAAATACAATAATTACCCCATTTTTAAAAAAAGGAAACCAGTTAAACCGACAACTTAAAATTATTAAACAAATTATTTAAATGATTTCTAAAATTTAAACTTACACAGTCTTTTACATTTACAATATACAGGGATTGTCGCCCGATAAGTTTTCCAGTTGATAATGTACTCGGTACTGAGTAGATACGAATGTACCGGCTCAGAGACTTAACACTTACGTGTTAGGGTTGCATCCAATCCTGCGACTACAGCATTGGCCCAACCAATGGAAGTGCGCCGTGGTCGTCCCCATTCTCAAGAAGAACAAGAACGCGAAAATCGCCGGCAGCTATCGCCCCATATCGCTACTGTCGGCGATCTGCAAGTTGGTGGAGAAGCTCATCCTGGTCAGTCTAGACGCTGCCCAGGTGGAGCTCCATATCGACGATGAGTGCCAGTTCGGCTTCAGAAAGGGCATGAGTACGGTGCAACAGGCATTGACAAGGACGGAGGACGACCTCGGGAAGAGCAGCGCCTTGGTGATTCTTGATATTGAGAAGGCGTTTGACACCATTTGGACATCGGGGTTAATATACAAGATGCACGACTATAACTTTCCGATGTACATCAAACTCGTTCACTCGTCTTGACGGGCAGATCCCTGCAGTTTCGAGTGAATAAAAAACTGTCATCACAGCGGGATATTCGTATGGGGGTCCCGCAAGGGTCGTGCAAAACTGCACAACTTGTATGTCTCCAATTTCCCTCAGTTCCCGAATACCAAGCTGACCAAGTACGCCGACGACACAGCCATGTACGTACATTCTCACAACGCTCAAGCAGCCAACGTGCTGCTGAAGGTGCACATGATCCGTGCCAAGGCGTATTACAACCGGTGGAAGATTGTGGTAAACGCCGAGAAGTCGGAAGCGAGTCTTCACGCACCGGTTTACCGAAAACAGACTTTTGACACCTATTTTGGCCAGGGGGCTTCAAATTCCAATAATACGGCGAGTGAAGTATCTAAGGGTTAGGCTAGACCAGAGACTTACATTCAATACACACGAAATTGTACGGACGGTGTACTCTCTGTCCAGAAGTCTGTATCCGCTAATGGTCAGAAGTAGCAGACTTAACAGACAAAACAAAAAACTGTTGTACACAATGGTGGTCAGGCCGTCCATCACTTACGCGGCGCCGGTGTAGTGCAGCATAAAAGCCACGACAATGAAAAAACTAAAAATGCTTGAGCACAAATTTATGTGCCTCAATTCAAATTCTGGAAGGTACACCTCTGTCAGATCTTCACACACTTTACAACTACATAACCCTAATAGCGGACTACGTCCAGGAAATCTCCTAAAAATTTGACTGTTTCAAACTGGGCGATAGTCCGCTTACCGCATACATTACACAAATTAGACAGCATAATGCACCATTTCTGATCAAACACACTCCACCATACCAGACGTTCTCAATCTTCCGGCAACCGCTATAGCCGCTTCACCTACTATAACTTCTGCTTACTCTATCAACCTTTACTGACATTTCATACCTTTCACATCTTTAAATCTTTCCTGTCCCCTCTTTCTTTCTATTTGTACATTTTGTCTCGTTCTTGATCTCTTTTGTGCATTTTTTCACTCAAAATTAGCTTCACTTTAGAATGTCTAAGAAACTCTAAAAAATTTCGATAAACCACCTCATTTCGAGGAAGGTTTCCCGTTTTGGATTTGAGTACCTGTGTTAACAGTAAAGTTAGTTCAGTGCAGTGCGACAGTTTCGAGTTTGTTTAGTTTTTAAGCTTTGTTAAATTTCATTTTTAAAATAATTTTAATTATATTGTCCTTTTTAACTCGTTTTTAACAAAAGGAGTCGGGACTTCTCTCTTTTTTTCTTTTCTTTTAGCCGAACCGGAGCCGCCTCGCCTGGTCATGCAACCCGCCACCGTGAACAGCGTGGTCGTTGCACGGTCAGTCGCAAGGTAGCCTCCGGGGAGGCAATATTATATATTAATGTTAATAAAATTTGTTCGATTGATTGATTCATTGAGGCTTGCATCCAAGCGGTCCTGGGTTCGAATCCTGGCTAGAGTATGGATGTTAGTGGTGTTTTCATGTGTTACCGAGTTGGTGGCAATGGACTAGACGAGGTGACAACACGGCTAGTTACTGTACCACTCCTGAGTTCAAGTCTCAGCTGCGGCAGATGGAAATGTCGCAGGGTATGGTCGTTGGACAATTGTCTATGTGTATGTGTCCAGGTTAAGTGGTGGAATAGCTGATGTTAAACTTCGCCAGGATGTTAATCTAAATAAGGCGATAAAATAAAAATAAGGAATAAATAAAAACAGATAAATATGAGCAAACTATTAATTAAAAAAAAATCTATTAGACCCTCACAGAATTTCTAATTAGAAATAGCTTTATTCATCATTATTTTTATGAAAATTATTTTTGCTAATAGGATTAATGCGTAAATAAAATATAACTTATAAAAAAAAAATCGTGTGATATTATTAGAACACGGAAGCTTGAAGTCGTTCATCTTGTGTTGATCATGACAAGATTGGAAGGTTAAAAGGTCATGGTTGAGATGTATCAAAGGTCAAAAGTCGGGGCCCTAAGAGTAATAACTTTAATGCAGAGAAAAATTTGTTGAGATTGTACACATAAAAAAATAAAATATAAAAAATACAAGCTAAAATATCAGAAATATAGTTGCTATAAAACAAATCATTTTAAACATTCATAAAAGTATATTTCGACCTACATAAAAACGTATTTTTCATAACATTTTTATTTTTATATCGCAAAGCAATTCCAAAGAGCCCCAGAGCCTATTCCTTTATGTGGCTGAACTTGATGTATAATCTAATGAGCTTGTTCTCCGCACACATTCCTTAATCAAAACGAGTTTAAAGGGTCTAAATAAAAAGCGTGTGCTTATAAAAATAAGTCTGCTGTGATCTTATAAGGTGTAATATAATAAAGAATATTGAGTATTATTAGGAAGTAGAGGGATTATACATGTTATGTGTTGTTAGTTCATTAATGATAATTACGAGAAGCCAAATATAAACGTTAATAATTAGATAAGTCTAGTTGACATGGTTTATTTTTAGGTATCAAACAACAGGTTTATAGAATAATTCTCAATACGTGAGGAAATTGTAACGCTATTACTAACACCATATTAGTGCTAGCGTTACAAGCGTGTCTTGTCATGAAAGCCAAGTAATTTGCACGAGAGCTTAAACTGTAATATTTTAAGGGTGCTTTATGACAACTAAGAGAATTTTTTTCAATATTTGATTGTTCTTTTGGCAATTCCAAGAAAATAAGATAAAATTAAATTTTAACGTAAAACAAACCTTCAATATGAAGTATTTTTACAGGATTCACAAGAATCATAAAAAAATTAACAATTTTTTTCTACAATTTATATTTGCCGAGATGTTAAACTTTTGAGTTTTAGAATTTTGTTAATAAATAAATAAACACCACAGAAATTAGACAACCCCCAATTCCAGAAGCCAGGGCTTGTGCGGGCGGGGGTTACACATTGAAAAAACGCGGACATACAAACTTAAAATTACACATGCTTTAAACAACTTGTTCACTGCAACACTTTAAAAAAAAAAAAATTAACTGACGCAGATACCTCAATTTAAACGAGATACCTTCTGCGAAACGCATGAACGCCGGGCTGCGCAAGGCTGGCCTAAACTTTTAGCTTTAAGAATTTTGATTTCATAATGTTTTAATTTTCTAGAGATTCGTGACAAGAAGTGAATTTAGAGACAAAAATGCACAACAAGAAACAAGAATAATAAACGCGACAAAAAGGGTACTAACAGAAAGGAAGAGGGGGACAGAAAAGATTTAAAGATAGGCAAAGGTATGATGAAATATTAGTAAAGGTGGATAGGGTAAGCGAAAGTTATAGTTGTTGAAGCTTGGCTACAGAGGTTGCCGGAAAATCGGTAACGTCTGGTATGGTAAGGGGTGTTTAATCCGAAATGGGGCATTATGCTACCTAATTTGTGTTATATGTCTTGTTAGCGGACTATCGCCCAACTTGAACGAATAGAAGTTTTGAGGGATATGTTGGACTTAGTCCGCTATCGGGGTTATGTCGTTACAACGTGCGTATAAGTGTCTGAGGGAAGTGTTCCTTCCAGAATTCGATATGAGGCGCATAAATTTGTGCTCAAACACTTGAAGTTTTTTCATTGTCGTGACCGGTATGCTGCACCACACCGGTGCCGCGTATGTGATGGATGGCCTGACCACCATTGTGTACAACAATTTTTTATTTTGTCGGTTAAGTCTGCTACCCCTAACCATAAGCGGATACAGGCTCCTGGACAGGGAGTAGACCGTCCGTATTGTCTCGTTTATATGGGTATTGAACGTCAGTCTTTGCTCAAGTCTTACCCCCAAGTACTTCACGCATCTCTTGGTTGGGATTTTGTTTCCCCTGATCGAAATGGGTGTTATGATTTTGTTCTCAGTGAACCGACGCGTGAAGACTATCGCTTCGGACTTCTCAGCGTTCACCCGAATCTTCCACTGATCGTAATAAGCCGTGGCACGAGCCATGTGCGCCTTCAGTAGCATATTCGCTGCTTGCGCGTACATGGCTGTGTCATCGGCGTACTTGGCCAGCTTCGTATTCGAGAACTCTGGGAAGTCCGAGACGTACAAGTTGTAAAACTTCGGTGACAGGCATGATTCTTGCGGGACTCCCGCGCGAATGTCCCGCCATGTTGACAGTTTATTATTCACCCGAACCTGCAGGGATCTGCCCGTCAGGAACGAATGAATGAGCTTAGTGAAGTAAGTCGGAAAGTTGTAGTGGTGTAGTTTGTAAAGTAACCCCGGGATCCAGACGGTGTCGAATGCCTTCTCAATATCGAGGAGCACCATGGTGGTGTTCTTCCCGAGGTTGTATTGCACTTTGACGTCATTAACTATCTTAACGATTTGTTGCACCGTGCTCCTGCCCTTCCTGAAACCGAATTGGGACTGATATGGACTGTATATGATGTAACTGTACGTGTAGAGTTTTCCCTTGACATACCGTGCAACTCAAGATAAATAGGGTTATGATCGGACGTGAGTTCCACCAGGGCCACGGGAGCCGTGGAGTTCCTCACGGCCTTGTTGACCACTATGTCAAGGGTTGTAGGTGTTGTGCCGTTGTCCGGAAAATACGTGGGATCGTCCGGGTGCCGCAGAATGACATTTCGACTATTCACATAGTCGAACAGAGTGTTGCCGTTTGCGTTGTTGCGATGACAGTTGCAGTTGCGATGCCTTGCGTTAAAGTCGCCTATGAGCAGACAGCGCGGGCCCATGCTCATCAGATTCTCCAGACAACCCGCCGTGAAGCCGTTCGCTGGTCTATTGTACACGGCGACAATACTCATGCCACCCTCCAGCGTCACACACATATTCTCCACAGATGTGTTCTGTACAGAATGATGCGTGTGCACATTGTTTGATTTTATGAGTACGGCTACCCCGCCGCCCCTGTTATTGTCGTCCCTATCTTTTCGGTGTACCGCGTACCCTCGGACTTGCAACTTATCTCGTCTGGTGAGTTTCGTTTCATTTAGTAGCATACTGTCAATTCTATGCCTCAACAAGTAATTGATAAGAAATGGAATTTTGTTACCTATACCATTGGAATTCCAAGAAGAGATTCTGAATGCGATATAGAATGCATTTCCTGGTATCGCTTCCAGGATTATCAACCAGACACATGGATAAATTAACCGTTTGTATTGAAATTCGGTTGCAGTACCGGTCCGGGGACGGATTTTGGGAAGGAATTTTAATTTAATTTTAAAAATATGCAGAGGTTGGTCAGGCATTATCCCCCAGCCAAGTCCTCGATTTATTGTTCAAGCGATGTAGAACTGCTATTGTACCAAGTTTGGGTGTGCCTCAAATACCTATTCAAAAATGGTCAACAGCTCTTGGATTAATAGTTTTAATACCTGCAGTTAGCTTACCAATAAGTTAGATCCTACGTGTTATAAGTAATTAAAATCAGCTTATCAAGGAGAATAGAAAAATACCAAAATATACTGGCGTGCCATTAAAAAAAAAACTATCTTTCTTGTACTGCGCTTACATGAACGTTTTTCAAATTTCATTTAAAATACGTACATTTTGTATTAAAAATTGACTTGTTCGAGTGTTTCCCACAAATCTCTAAAATACCGCCAAAAATAATTTTATTTCGTAAGTGGTTTCCACTATATATATTATGTTGATGATGAAAATGTTTTAATCGAAACAATAATATTAAGGTGTACGAGTTTAATAGGGATACATCTAATGTTATTCTTATCCTTTTCATCAACAAATTGCTATCTTAGCAAAATAGCAAATTACATTTTCAAAGTACCATATTCATTCAGATCTGCCCACCACTCTGCAGTTTTTATGTAATCATCATTTATATACCCTTAGTCAGAAAAGCACATAGTTTTCAACCTTAAATAATAAATTTCTACCCAGCTTCTCTCATTATATACCTTTTAGAAGTAGCCCTGCGCTATTATTTTGTTTGCAGAGTATAGTTTATGTGGTCAAATCTGCAGCATAGCCGAAAGCCATTTGTTGACCCAGTGGCGGATATGAAATCCCTATCTGTAAGGGACGAATCGTCCGTTACCCAATGCGACTATTACCATTATTACACTGTTTTTGTTTGGAAAAAATCTTGGCTAAAAATGATCTGCTATTTCAAAACTATTGGGTGAATAACATCGTACAAATGAATAGGGCCGCAGAGAGTTGGGGAGCGAGCCATTGCCAGGCCCCCTCAACACTATATGAAGTAAATGAATTATTGTTACTGCTTTCACTATAATCCAGTCATTTTAACTAAAAACGGGATCCCTACTGAAAAAATTCCTTTACTTTGTGATTGTAAAGTGTCAAAAGTCCTGATGGTTATCGAGCTTCAAAAGTTACACTACATTAGATTAGAAAATCCTCTACACAAAGATTCTATACATTTCTTTTGAATGAATGAGTAGCTGTTTGGTAAATAAACTAACGCGAAATCTCGGAGCAATGCATATCTTCGTTCGACCTGCAATACCACAAATGTGATTAATTAAGATTTTATGAAATTCGCGTTATTACACGCCGAGAGACGATACAGTATAGGCAGGTAATAGTAATTTACGTTATAAATCCCGTAGGTCGTTTATTACAGTACAAGTTGTTTTACAGAAGAGCCGAGTCTAGAATATAGACAAGTACTGTAATAAGACCTAACAGACATGTACCGTATAATATTTTATTTTATACTATCTTTCTAATCCTTTTTATGATGAATAAAAAGTTATAATTATTAAAATTTAAAAAATATTCTACCATAACGGTAAATTTTAGCAGATAATTGAACTTTGTTATTAAATTGGTATAAAGGTTTTACTCATTACTTATTTTTTATTTTTTACCATTCCTTATTTACTAAAAATGGTAGAAAACTATATTTTACAAGTTTAGGTGCCTATAAAAACAGTATTAACATATCTATTAATATAGCCTTCCCTCAGGGAGGAGTACTATCTCCACTGCTGTGGACAACCCTGGTTGATGAACTTATCCAGAAACTGTTCACAGAAGGCTTCTATTGCTTAGGGTATGCCAACGATCTACCAATAGTTGTCAAGCGGTGATTCGCGAATACAATAACGGACCGTTCGCAAAGAGCCCTAAATATTGTCGACAAATGGTGTTGTAAGGAAGGATTCTAGCTTCTAAGGCTCAACCGAGTGGAAATTCCATTTGCCTGTGAGGCAAAATATTTAGAAGTCATCTTTGACCAAAAATTAATATGGAATCCTAAATCCAAGAAGTCGCACATAAAGCAAATATTGCCCTGGGAAGGTGTAGGCAAATGTGTGGAAAAAACTGGGGGCTAAATCCCAAAATTAACTTGTGGTTATACACCAGGGTAGTGAGGCCCATGATAACCTATGGCAATGGTGTGGTGGACTAAGACGGTGCAGTTGGGAGCAATAGGGCTGTTAGATGGCGTACAAAGGCTTGCTTGCCTGTGCGTCACGGGGGCCATAGAAACTGCTCATATGGCGGCACTTAAGATTCTCTCGGCCCTGCCACCATCACGCATATTCATACTAAGCGAAGTTCTGTCAGTGGTGCACAGATTAATGCAAGGCCAAAGGCCAATTAGTCAGCAACACGGGAGGAGTACCAGAATTATACTCGGAGATGAGGACAGATCCCATTCTAGGCATGCCCACGGACGTAATGGTCCCAAGGTACAACTTCAATAAGAACTTTCAGGCTGTAATACCAGACAGGGAAGACTGAAAAAACGATCCTCTCATAACAGCACAAATAGCCTGGTACACTGACGGCTCCAAGACATAACAAGGGGTGGGATCCAGGATTTACGGGACAAGGTCAAAAGCCAGTATCACGATAAGTCTAGGGAAATACACAACGGTGTTTCAGGCTGAAGTGATCGCTATACAATGTTGCGCAAATGATAGTAGGACAAGGCACTGTCAACCAGTCTTTGCCACTTTCTCTGACAGCCATGCGGCAATAAAAGCAATCAATTTCATACAAATCAATTCAAGATTGATGTGGAACTGCTTGACGGCTCTTATAAAGCTGGGCAGTCAGAACAGAGTGAGTTCCAGGTCACACAGAAGAAACGAAAATGCCGATAAAGTCAAGGAAGGCGTATTCAAATCCTCAATAGGACCTGAGCCATTTTATGGCGTGGTAAAGCTATATATACGAGCAGCCATTAAAGAATGGGTGTAAAATAAATCTCTGGAATGGTGGAGGAATCTCCCAAGAGAGAGACAGGTCACGGAGTTCATCAAAGAACGTTCGGCCAAATTCACAGAAGATTTACTAAGCCAGAATCGGAAGGCCGTCGGAATAGTAGGTCTTTTAACTGAGCACTGCCGGCTCAATAGACACATGAGTCTAATGGGCCTGGCAGAGGACGCAACATGCAGGTTCTGTCAAGAGAAAGAGGAAACCCCAGTTCACGTGAAGGCCCGGCGAGACTAAGGTTCGAAGTACTCGGAGAAGAAAAACCAACAGTGGACAGCTATCCAAAAGGGCCCTTATCAAAGCTGCGGAGTCTAGTACAAAGGACAAAGCTGAATACTATATGGAATGTATTCTAAGAGCACCACAAGAGACCAGAAAATGATAATTAGAAAATGCACATATCGGAGTATGTAGGGGCGTACTTCAAAAAATCATATCTTTTATTATATACGACCAAAAGTTTCAAATCGGGCATCTACAGACTCGGAAAACATTACTCTTTCAGAAAAAAAAAAAAAATATTACATGAATGTTTGATAGCGATCTTCGTCTTAATCCGCGATGAAATTCTGATTTTGTTGAAAATTGCAAATCAACCCCCAACTTTGGCGCGCCGTAGAACGGACAATATCGGTCGCAGACGAAAAATGCAAATACCAAAATTGTGCACAATTTTGTTCTATACATGTTTCATTTGAAATTTTTTCGATAGCACTTACCGCAACGGCGCTATTTCTGAAAAAGCGTCGCGACGCAGAGTTTTCATCCCCCACCCCTCGAACGGCAACCCCCCGAGGTTGCAAACTGGGGTGTACTATCAGGGGACCTATGTCTACCATCCCACCAAATCTCAATTCTTTCCGACCTTTTGTGAATAGATATACAGATAGAAACCCCCCATTGCTTGGACTAAAAAGTAAGAAGTAAGTTTTACTCTAGTGTGTCCAATTAGGTTAAAATTATACTTACAAATTAATAAATGTTTTATTTTAAATCATGAATTATATTCATTTTTATAGTTTCTATAACATTATTTGTTTATCGTAAAAGTTAAAACTATCACTGTAAGTATATTTTGGGTCACGATATTATATTCACTATCATCAATTCAAAAACAAACCCTTAAATTTACTTTTTAATTTTTCCTCTGAGACTTTAAGGATGATGTAACATTAAATATTAACTACGGTTTTAATTAATAATACCTTAAATTTACATTGCTTCATGGTAGATAAGGAATTTTCTAGTCGCTAGGGAAAAATTACCCTCGCAGCCCCTTATAATCCGCCCTTATGTTGGAGTTGGAGAAAGCAAAGATCGATGTTACCCTATATACGTAACGCATACACCGAGAGTAAAATCGCTTGGTGGCCACTTTTTACTCTGGTATTCTCTTTTTAATAGTCGCTCAAATTTAAACATAATATTTATTTTGCGTTAATGTCTTTATAAAAAAAAATAAGACAGGACGAAAATCATGTTCTGATAGAAACATAACTAGAACTAAATGGAGTAGAAGAAATAATGAAACATTGTGAAAGACATTCCAAATTCAAACAAAATGAATAAAAAGCTTAAAATGTAACGTATAGTTATAATAGTTAGTTTGTCTGTTCTACAAATATGTTGAAAGATGGCGTGAGGGTCCTGCCCCTACGCCTTCGTTAACTGTGCCACTGAGGGTAACGATATTTCAATAAACACTGTTAGTATAAATTATTATATTATTTCTTATGTTCTTATATTAACATGTTATTCATGTTTGTATGTGATGTCAAATGCCCGCAGCATATGCATGGACTCTTGATACAAACAAAATTTTATTTTCTTATGTAAAAGTTACATATCATTTTTATACGTAAATAATATTTTTTAAAAATGTATGCAAAAATTTTCAACAAATCTTCAATTCAAATAATCATCTCATCATTTTTCTATGATGGTTAGCGACACGCGAATTAAGTAGTATATTCGACTGTAATGTTATCTCATGATTGTTCTGATAATTTACTTATTGAGTCAACATATTTCTGATTTGTTAGATGCTAAAAGTAGTAGCATTGCGCCAGGAAATTATTTAATGAGATTACAAAGAACAAACAATTATAGTGGATTTTGTAAGTCTGACGCGTCCAGATCAGCCCCCTCCCCCCTCGTTTTCGAGGATGCTGAAAACGATGGTGGTGGACAAAATTCTTATTAAGCATGCACAACTCCCCAAACAGCCCCAAATTGGGGTAAAACGCAAAGGAGCGCGCTTCCGTCGGACAAACACCGGTTTATCTACGTTTTCGAGAAACTCGAAGGAGCGGACCGTCCGACAAACATTGGTGATTATTGACTAATTTTATTTTGTCATTGCTTTCCGACAGAATTCTGGTTTCGATCTGAAAAGTATCATCATCGGGTGGTTGTTATGAAAAATCAAAATCAACATATGTCGTAAAAATCTGAAATAATTCATGGATATGTAACTTGAGGAGAAAATTAGAATGGTGCAAAGAGCAACTCTCTAGCTTGTTCCTATTTCCAGATATCGATCTCGGATAGTCCGAAAAATCCACCATTTTTTCGTTCGTAAACTTTGAAGGGCCATATCTCGAAGCAGGAGTTCCGGTTTACGCTATTCGCTTTCCCGTTCAATTTCGCTACAGACGCAGTGTACGCCAATTTTTTTCTATTTGACATTCAATCCAGAGACATATTATTTGCATGCAGTACGAAAGAACCGATGATTTCCTTGCATTTCCTATACTGCGCGTATACAGACATCCGTCAAAGCAACGGTTTTTTTGCCCTTTGATAGATGGACTCATCTCAGGTGAGATTTTCAAGGTTGGCGTCGGTCTCAGCATCCTCGAAAACGGGGATAACCCGGTGTTTGTTCGACGGAAGCGCGCTTCTTTGCGTTTCACCCCAATTTCGGGGTGTTTTTGGCTGTTTGGGGGGTGGGTTTGCATCGAGAATGATTTTCAAGGCTGGCCTCGGTCTCATCATCCTCGAAAACGGAAATAAACCAATGTTTGTCGGACGGAAGTCCGCTCCTTCGCGATTCACCCCCTTTTCCGTGGTATTTTTGGCTGTTTGGGGGGTGGATTTGCATCGGGGATGATTTCCAAGGCTGGCGTCGGTCTCAACATTCTCGACAACGGGGCTAAACCGGTGTTTGTCCGACGGAAGCGCGCTCCTTTCCGTTTCACCCCAATTTGGAGGTGTTTTTTGGCCATTTCGGGGATTGTACATGCTTAAAAAGAATTTTGCCCACCACCATCGTTTTCAGCGTCCTCGAAAACTGGGAGGGGAGGTGGTCTGGTAGCATAAGAAAATACTTACATGTTCGTCCGACTCACAAAATCCACTAATATGCGTTATTTAAAATATGTAAGGAGTTTTCATCTATTATAAAAATTGCAGAGATCTCTTTTACTTTTCACACGGTTCTGTAATATCTTATAAGTTTCTTAGTTTTTTAAATTTATATAGCCAAAGCTGAATTTTCCCTGGTGGTTGAATTATTCACGGAAATTTTTGTATCGTAATGCCGATTTCGGATTGTTTCTATATGATGTCGATATGTAAAGATTACAAGTAAAGATATACCTTAAAACCAGTATATAATTTTTTGCAAATTTTATATAGAAGTTCTGTATATGGTATATCCAAGGGGTAAACCGCTAGCTCAATTTGTACTCCTGATTTCTTTTACTATTCCCTGATTTCCTCTGATTTCTTCTCATTTTCTTTGATTTTTTTCTACACTAATACTGAACCTTGAAGTTACATTCTATGACAATCATTCAAATTTGTACATGGGACTTCCACTATTTAGTGCTGCACTTCTGTTTAACACAGGTAAAAATGGATTTTGATATACTCTTAAATTCTTCCTTAAGATTAATTGAGGAAAACTAATTTTCAGGGAAGTTACACGGATCGACAGAAGTGGGCATTGTTAGCGAACCAGCCCTTGGCTCAGTCGTCACATTTAAATTAGTAATCGTGAGTTCTAGTATGTCTTTCTTCTTTATATAATGTTAGTGTCCAACATTTTTTTAAAGCCGACTACGAGTTTATAAGCTCCAACATTACAATGGAACATACCATAATAAATTTTAATTCTCAATTGTCTATGATTTTGGGTAAAATTGCCCTGGCCCATTTCAGTCATGTCGTTATCGGAGAAATTAACTATAATGCCTATTGTATTGATTTCGTTAGCAATAAGCATATTTTTGAGTTCGCTTAGGATTGCAATATTGAGATCTTTTTCAATTTGGCTTAAACAAGCAATTTCAGCCTTAATTGTATCATTCTGAGTGTCGTTCGTATTATCCCCCATATTTTTATATTTGACCTAAAATTAAAATAGTTAACAGGCGCGAGTAATTATTAATATAAAAAAACGGTTTGAATCGAAGTTTGAATTTATGTTTATTTCAATTCATCTCGCATATTATGTATACAGGGTATCCCGAAAATGGTGGGCAATCTCTCGGATTTGGGTAGAACTAGTGAAAATAAGGTCACAAGTTCGTATATTTTTCTTTCCCCCGAGGTACCCCTACGAAGATATTCGCTCTTGAAGTTGAAGGTTAAAAATCCATTATTCGCGATAACTTTTTTATTGTTCAATCTATTTTAATCATTTTTGGATCAGTATCATATAATTTCAATCCAGTTAGGTTAATGTATTAGAACCTTGGATAACATTCTTGAGGGCTCGGGTGCAGAGCACCCATTGCCTTAATAAGTTTGAAAAAAAATTTCCAGACCATTTTCTTTTATTAATAAGGTTATTTTCAAATTTTTGAGCCATTTTTACGTAAGAAACGTATACTTCCTTGACGTCGGTAATATGAACCGTTTTCGAGATAAATGCACTTAACGATAAAATTGCGATCCTCAATCGCACAAATAATAGTGATTTTAAAAAATTAAATAAACACGAGGATTATGTACAAAACAACATTTATTTCTCTATGAGGTAGTAAGTACTTACCTAAACTTATGAAAACAAAAAATCTCGAACACACAAAACACAAAATTATTGGAAAATAATTACTGGAAAATTTAAAGTAGAGTCATAATTGGCTTTATTCTAGCGCCATTTGGATAGTACAGTTGATGCTACTGCCAAGGAAGAAATCGAATGTACATGACGCACTTTCAACGAAAACATTGCTGGAAAAAAAGGGTTTAATAACCGATTTTAACGGTTTTTTTAAGGTTCTGTATCATCCAAATGGCAAAAACGGAACTCTTATAATTTCTCCATGTCCGTCCTTCCATATGTTACAGCCTTATAACTTCGGCATCTTTTCATCGACTCGATGAAATTTTACAGGCAGGTGTCTTATGTGAACCACCAAACAATTGTGTAATGAAATTACAAGAAAAATAATTTAGGATTAGCTTTCCATGCATAGAACTAAGGGATGACATTTTAGCGCACCCCATTGTGTGGGGTATCTTTAAAAATTCAATGAAAATTCTTAAGTGATTTTTTTTCTTAGGTGAATATTTCGCGAGATTTAAGCTCCTAAAGGCCCACCTTTAACTTTCCAACTATATGTAATATGCAATTATTACACTTAACGCGCCAGACTTGTAACTTGTAATTCAGCGCTCGGCGGGGCACATAGCCCGGAGAGTAGCTGTTGGTTGCAGTCTGGTTACGTTCCTTATAGTAAAATAAGGATTTTGTAGAGGAGTTTGCGACTAAAAATATTATGTTTAATATTCCGCCCTCTAAAAGCACATTTGAACTATTTTAAAACATGTCACTTGGATATTATTAAAATGACTGTCGAAACTCTATCATCCCAATTCTATTTCATTTTCCATCTATAAATCTGTGAAAAAGTACCGTTGAATCTGCAGATTATTTATCCAAATTCCATTAAAATATGAATGTGAATCGTCAGTTGAGGAATATACGTGAATTCGGCAGCGTGGTTACAAGTGACCAAAGTTTATGACATCATACTATTTCCGTATGAAAAGAGATAGTTTGGATTTTCTATCTCTTCTAGCATAAGAATAATTTTCGTTAATGTAATGCCAGTCCATTAGAGCGTAGCGACACATCGAATGATCTAAATAAACATTTTATAACACATTAGAAAAACAAAACATTTTTATATGGAATCATTGGGTGGGGCGGTGTTATTCCATGAAAAAGTTGCAAAAAAGGGTTAAAACACAAAAAGTTCTGTGAGACGGATGAAATTTGGGAATCCCCCGTTTTCGAGGGCGCTGAACACAACGGTTCCCACCCCTCTAGCAACTACCCCTAAACTCGAAAAGCTACCCCTATTTTTTGGGCAACATTCACGTAGGCCGTATGAAATTCAATCATACAGCATCTCATCCACCCCCAAAAAAATCGAAATGCATGAAAATTTGTTAATCCCCGATTTCGAGGGTGCTCAATACGATGATAATATTCATTTCTCCCCACCCGCCACCAACCACCTCTAAAACCAATCCCTTCTCATATTTATTGGTACTGGGTGTGTGGAGACTCGTTGGATCGGTTTTTAAGTGGATTTCGACATTGCAAAGGGAGTTGAGTGACGAGACATGTCATCAACCCCGAAGTTGAAACTACTACTACCCTTAACATTGAAATCCACCGAAAAATACAAAATAGTGATTTTCGAGGGCGTTAAACACGATATCAATACTATTTCATCCCCAACTTTCCATCAACCAATCCTAAATTGTTGGTTGGTGGAGGGTGGGGGAGAAATGAATATTACTATCGTGTTGAGCAACCTTAAAAACGGGGATAAACAAATTTTCATGATTTTAATGATATTTTATTATTCGTGGAGGGGGTAGTTTCAACCCCGGTGATGGATAAGATGTTGTATGGTTAAATTTCATATGGAGTACCCGAATCGATCGTCAATTCTTTATGTATATTTACGTGTTGTTTTTTTTCTGGGATACGTAGTATTAAAAATTTTAACTGCAGCCCTTGCACAAGTATTGATTCTGTGATGTAATCCTACAATTTCAATTCTTTCTTGCAGAGTGTACATCATTTTGAAAATAATTATAGTAGTAATGGTAATTAGTTAAGAAACTAGGCAGTATTTACACTATATTCATGAAATGAATTCACTCAATATATTCAAATACGCCTTAATAATAAAAGGGGTAGTTTTTCTTGGCAAAAAAGTCTTTTTGAAAACTGTAAATTGAGAATTTTTAAATTATGAATAAACCATCCATCTATAATATCTTTCTTTTCCGGGGCGTAGGGGTAGCAAGCTACTCACAAGTGGCCCCCCTGACAACCGAGGCAACATCTTGCGACCGCTTTCGCATTTCTTCGGGGTGGTGCCCGTATACACTCGGCTGGGCTCCGCCTTTTGTGATCGCCATTTCCCTACTTTCCCCATCCTTTATCAGATTACGGGTAATTTCCTTGTACGTTCTTGCTCTCGACCTACTCATACGTCGCTTTCAACGTCACGATGATGTACGTGGACACCTTCGACCAAACTTCTTCGCTTTCCAACACGTACGTGATGAGGTTTTCCTCGCATATACGCACTCCGAGGATCTTCTCGAGCTCCTCTCTTTCCACTTCCATTTTAACGTATACAAAGATGGTGTATCGGGCGTTATCCGGGGAAAAATGAAGGAATGTAGCATCTTCTCTCTTTCTGAACCTGGCCAGGTATTCGTTGAGTAAACTATGGCCAATTAGCGCCTAGGATAGGTGATACTCCATCTGGCCAAATTTCCGGTGCTTCACCATTTCTTCAGATCTAGAATAAGTCCATGCCCTTGTGTTGGCATTCCATCTTTCCTACCATTTAACTACAAGTCTGCCGTCCGCTTTCTTGGCTCCGACCTTTTTCTGTTGATCGACGGTATACTTGCCAATACTTCCGCAACCGAGCTGGTCAGTTGCATACCTGCTCCAGCTAAAACTTCAAATGCAGCTTCGTTTTCAGTCGATTAAGGCTTTAAAAAAAAATGATGGAGCGTTCAAGTGGGACAAAATCATCCGGAGGTAAAATACCCTCCCGATCGGATCTCCGGGGGAGGGTACCCACAGGGACACCTCATCGAATGTCGAAAAAACACCGACAAGTTAAATCCAAGAAAACTAATTCTTTCATCTACGGCGCTTGGAATGTTCGTACTTTGAACGACAGCACTCGCACCGATCGGCCTGAAAGAAGAACTGCTCTAATAGATAGAGAACTTCACCGACTCAATGTTGACGTTGCAGCTCTCAGCGAAACTCGATTTTTGGAGGAAGACTCTCTCACAGAAAAGTACTACACCTTCTATTGGAAAGGTCTTCCCACCAATTCAAGAAGACAACATGGAGTAGGATTTGCCGTTCGGAATCAACTTGTATCCAACTTAACACAAGTACCACAAGGCCTATCCGAGCGTCTAATGCTGCTACGCTATGAGCTATCAGATGGCAACGCGGTAAATCTAATAAGCGCCTACGCTCCCACTCTGGATGCAAGTCACGAAACCAAGGAAAGCTTCTATCAACAGCTGGAAGAAACCCTCTGTAGAATACCTAAAACGGAACGACTCGTTATTCTTGGCGATTTTAACGCTAGAGTAGGGAGAGATGCAGACACCTGGCCAGGCATCATAGGCAAGAACGGTTTGGGCAACATGAACGCTAACGGTCAACTACTCCTAACTAAATGCGCCGAACATGATCTAGTTATAACAAACACCATTTTCCGACAAAAGGATAAATTTAAAGGCACCTGGCGTCACCCCAGATCAGGTCACTGGCATCTACTTGACTATGTTATCGTACGTAGGAAGCATCTCAAGGACGTTCAAATTACAAAGGCGCGCATTGATAGCGAGTGTTGGACCGATCATCGTCCTGTTATCTCTAAAATGAAAATTGTTATGAGACCCAAACACCGAAGAACTCCAGTAAAACGTAGACCCCGTCTCTGTATTAGTAAATTGCGTGACCAACAAACCGTCGATCAGCTAAAGCAAAAAGTTCAAGAGAATTTGAGTGCACTAGAAGAAACCAATTCTGTAGATGTCGCTACTACCTGGACACAAATTAAAGACAGTTTAAAAAGTGCGAGTGAGGAAATTCTTGGCACTGCAGCAAGTAAAAAACAGGAGGACTGGTTCAATGATAATGAAGCTTTTATACAAGAACTTCTTGACCGCAAACATATTGCCTTCCAAAACGCTATCAACCACCCCAACGACTCATCAAAAGCAGAAGCTTTTACCCAATCTAAGTATGAAACGCAACGCGAAATCAGAAGAATAAAGAACGAGTGGTGGGCAAGCAAGGCCAGAGAAATTCAAAGGTACGCCGACTCACACGACTACAGGAATTTCTTTCAAGGAGTAAAAGCAGTGTACGGCCCCAGTCGGAAAAATATGTGCCCTATTAAAGATTTAAATGGAAATCTCCTCAAAGAAGACCAGGAAATAAGAGCCCGATGGAAAGAACACTACTCTAACATTCTTAACCAGCAAAGTCAAGCCGATCACGATATTATAAATCTTATCCCTCAATATGACACCTTCGAAGACTTAGATAAACCACTAACAACGGAAGAGATCTTAACCGCCATTGGGCAGCTAAAAAATAACAAATCTCCCGGCGCCGACTCACTCCCAGCTGAGATCTTTAAAGTTGTGTCGTCAGAGCTCATACCCTACCTCAAAAAACTGTCTGATGTCGCGTGGGAAAGTGGACAAGCTCCGCAGGAGTTTCGTGATACACTTTTAATCAACCTCTTCAAAAACAAAGGAAGCGCTGCGGACTGTGGAAATTACAGGGGTATAGCTCTCCTGGCTGTTGGAGGGAAGATACTCACTAAAGCGATGGCGAATAGGCTAACACCTGTTATGGAAAAGTTACTTCCTGAAACACAGAGTGGCTTTAGACCAAACCGAGGCACATCGGATTTAATCTTCACACTTAAACAGCTTCAAGAAAAAGCACTCGAACATCAAGGAGAAATTCACATGGCCTTCATTGATTTAACCAAGGCGTTTGACTCGGTGGACAGGGAAGTGCTCTGGAAAATTATGTTCCGCTTAGGTATCCCTAGAAAATTTGTGGAAGTATGTCGCAGTCTACATACAAACAACAACGCCCAGGTTATGTATAATAATGAGGCAACCGAACCTTTCCAAACCCTCACTGGAGTTAGGCAGGGATGTGTCCTGGCACCCCTACTCTTTAATTTGTTTACCACTGCTCTAACAATTATTGTTGACAACAAACTGACAGTCAGAGGAATAGGTCTCAGATACCGTTTTGATGGCGGTCTCTTTAACATAGGGCGCTTTAGAGCTTTCACGAAGACACGCACACGATTCATTTATGATCTCCAGTATGCGGATGACTGTGCACTTTTAGCCTCTACGCCAGAAGAGCTTCAAGAACTTTTAGATGTGTATGCCCAGAGCTATGATTCCTTGGGACTTAAAATCAACATTGGAAAGACTAAGATTATGTCAACTCCTCATCAAGTGAACCAAATAGACATTACACTTAATGGAAATTCTCTTGAAGTGGTGGATCAGTTCAATTACTTAGGCAACGTTGTTAATGACAAAGCAAACATGGACAGCGAGATTCGCAATAGAATTAACGCTGCATCTAGAGCACTCTGGGGACTTAGAGAGAGAGTATTTGACAACCACGACCTTGCTTTGTCAACGAAAATGACTGTCTACAGAGCAGTTGTCATTCCAACACTGCTATATGGATGTGAAAGCTGGGTCACTTACCGTCGTCATGTGAAAGAATTAGAACGTTTTCAGCAAAGACACCTCAGAAGTATGATGAAAATCCGTTGGTTCCATCACATATCAAACGTGGAAGTACTCAGGAGAGCAAACAGCCTTCCAATTGAGGTGCTTATTTCAAGAGCACGCCTAAGATGGGCAGGTCACGTTCATCGTATGATAACCGCCTTCCTAAATGTGCACTTTATGGTGAATTGCTAAGCGGTAGAAGAAGGCGTGGCGATCAACGAAAGAGGTTCAAAGACGCTCTCCATGAAAATCTAAAATCTTGCGGTATTGCAGACGAGCAATGGGAACAACTTGCAGCGGACAGAACCGAATGGCGAGGGGTTGTGGCCAGCTATCAAGGAAATGTTGCTGCAAGAAGGCCGAATCCAAGACCTAACCAGGTCTATGTTTGTCCTGACTGCGGTCGACATGTGCTCTCCCGAATTGGCCTCTATAGCCATAGTCGTGTGCACCGTAGATGAATGGGAATTACAATAGACTACACCTTTTACTTGTTTTTTATTGTACACAATCTATCGACTGTAACATTTTTATACTCGGACTCGAGTAACGGCTAATAATAATAATAATAATAACTTGCCAATACCAACGCTGCACTCTCCGGCACCGTCCTATATGCCGAAATAACCCTAAGCACACTACGCCGGTGGTCAGCGTCCCTTTTATCGTTGCCCTTTCAACAGCGTCATTCCAGATGTCCGCTCTATATAGAATCTTGACGTGGACGACGATGTTCAGTAGCCGCCTTTTCATCTCGCTGGGCCCACCAATGTTAGGTTTCAGGCGCACTAGCTTTGCTGCTGATGTTGCTGCTTTCTCGGCTGCTACGTATGCTCATATCTCAAGCCTGTATCCAACAGCACTTCCTGATATTTTACAGATCTCTTCCACCGTACCATTTGGCCCTCTAGAGATAGGGCAGGAGTCGAGAAGAGTCTCTTATCTGTTATAAGTATCGTCTCTGTCTTGTGAAACACAAGTTCAATCCCATCACGAAGCCACTCGCTGGCACTGCGCACGCATTCGTTCATCTTAATCTGCAAAATTTGTGTTGTCCTCGACGTCGCGTTGTGACCATCGCGACATCATCGGCGAACCTAACCACAGGCGCCTTCTTGGGTGTCTGTCGTTTTGTAGCTTCTCGTAGCTCCTCGACCGTAAAGAGCTCTGAGATGTTCACTTCTTCTTCCTGTGATAGTTGTGGCACCGTTCCGCGTACCGGAAAGAGAGCTGTTACTAATTCGCCAACCTTTAGCGGGCACGTCAGTCCCGGTGTCTGTTCCCCATCCTTCACCCTCTTGGTAACCAACCTATACGGTAATCTAAAAGGGTCTTCGCGCATTGATCGGCAGAACTCTGTCCAGTATTTCCACTGTCTCTATCTATGTATCTATATTCATCTATCAGATGAAAATATAGACGAAAATATAGATTTATTTAAATCCGCGAAACAAAATAGTAGAATACTTTTCTCGAGACAAATTTTCAATTTTTTTTGACAACTAGCCAAAACACTTTACATTTTATTGATATCTCTGCCACACTTTTTCAATAAATTCTGCAAAATCATAGGAATATCGATATACTACTGCGAAATGATTTATATCGAATAAAGCGAAATTTAAGAGAATATCACAAGTTAACGTTTAATAAAAGCACCCCACCGTCATCTTGCGTCAGTGGTCGCCCTTGAGAAGTATCTGTTTCAAAGGCCATGACTAGGCAATTTATGGTGTCCGTTTGAATGCCTCATGCTGACAAAAAACTTTTATAATTGTATCCTGAATAATTAAAACATGTTTATTTTCTTTGTGTGGTGAAAAAGGAGGAGAAACATTATTTTCCGTAAAGTAAATTTAGAAATATATCATGGAGGTTGGTCACGTAAGGTTGATCACGCAGGATGCCACATTATCATAAAACAAAAAGTATTATGGCGTTATTATCATCTCCCTATCCCAATTTAGCTTTTAATGCGTGTTTGGTCGTACATTTTCATAAAATTGTTCAGAAACATGGAAAGGACCTTTAAAGCGGGAGGCGATCTAAACAAATAGAGCGCAAGCACAAGGACGGAATTACAGTTTTACTTTTTAATTTTATGTAAAGACCTAACGTTGTATTTACACTTAATTAAATTAGAATTTAACTAAGTTTTTTGAAACAAAGGAAATTGGATTGAACAGTTTACTTGGGAAATTTTCATTTAAATTACAATTAATTGGGAACTCTTTTATACTATTGGTAAAGGGTTTATTTATTCCATCTCTGCCTATTGAAATAAAAAAAGGAAATAACACGGTAAGGGACAAATATATACATTTTGTAATGACGTGAATGCTTGAATTGAGAGTTTCAACAACTTATAGTAAGCGAATTGGGAATGTAATGCAGCTAGGAAGTGCAGTTTAAGTGCACCTCCACTTAATTCTTTAGAAACCCATATTTATTTGGAAATTAGATTTTATCATAGCCTTCAAATCAATTGGTTCAGTTGATTCCATCTTTATAAAACCACTTGTTAGGGGTTTCGGTTTCAAATTTTGGCTAGGGTATGGCTGTTTAGTGTTATTTTTAATATGTTACCGAGCTGGTAGCAGTGGATTAGACGGGGTTGTGTGGGAGATAATACGGTTAGTCGCTTGTGCTATTTCTGAGTTCGAGTCTCAGCTGCAGCAAATGGCAACGTCTTAGTAAATGGTTGTTTTGTAATTATATGTGTGTATGTGTCCTAGTTGAGTGGTGGAATAGCCAATACAAAACTCAGCCAAGACATTAATCTAAGTAAGTCAAGTAATCAAAATTAAGCCAAAATTCTTCTTAATAAAAATAAACTACAGAAAATTGTTGACAATTTTGTTTGTAAATATGCAGAGTGTCCCAATTAAAACAGTCTTTATAGTTGGTCTACTTGTTCTAGGGCGATATCTTTTACAGTAAAATTTTTTCACATAACTTCATTCTTTTAAACCCCTTAACACATTTAAAAAAAATTAAAATGTAAAGGAATCCATTGAAAATTTTCCACACATAATTTTCTAATTTTCATCATGTCTGAGAAGTATCGTTCTTAAAGTTCGAGTTTATAAAAACAATAATCGAAGGGACTTCTTAAGCAATTTTTTTCACATCGTAAACATTTAAATAATTTTAAAACCAAAAGTTTAGGCAATTTATTTGATTTCGCAGAGCGACATGCGCACTCTCCTGATCTCATTACAATACTAAAACAACAAAGCAACTCCAGAAAGGACTCGATACAAGACTTACGGTGACCTTGTCCCAGCGCTGAAGCAACGTGCAAGATTAATTTATTTGCCATGGAAATAATTTTTATTTTGTAAAACTCAGCTCTAATTCACGTATTAGAAAAGTAAAAACCAAATGAACTAAAATAGTTAACTCATTGTTTAGTATTAAGTTGTGAACAAGTTGTGTGCGTCTTTACTATGTACATGACTGGGTGACCGTTTTTCTAGCGGCTTGTATATCAGTATATACGCGGAAGCTATATAATCTTAGGCGAGGATCCTCCTTCGGAGGGGATGTAAAGCCATCGGTCCCTTATCTATTAAATGTTAGGCAAGTAAAAGGTCCCTACTCTTCGAAAGAGAAGAGGTTCGGTAAAATTTCTGATTGGGGTTAGCTCGTCTAGGCCTCAGTAGCGGAAATAGGCCGACGTTGAATAAATGTTAAAAAAACGAACGATCCAATTCTGCAAAATTTAGGGATATTACAATTCTGCTTATGTCTAACTAAAATAAATCTACCAACACTGGATATTTATGACGCTATGATTAGGTAAGTGCAAGTTGCTCTCAGTTTTTCTATGATCGAAAGGCAATTGCATTTAGTGTCAGTTACACATAATTATATTTTATACAAATTAAGAAAATTAATGATGAGCAATCAAATAACTGTCAGTACTAGATTTTCACCCAGGAACAATAATTAGAAAATACAAATCACTAAGAATATATCGTATCCAGCGAGGAGTCAATCATGGCCAAACGTTGTACATCGAACTTTCTTTTCGTAGAAGATTTCCCTGACTTCTCCGAGACTTCCTCGGATATCTTGCAGATTTCCTCGTACTTCGTCAAATATCCTTGAAGTTACCCTAAGTTTATTGAGCTGGATATTTTCAGAGTTTATGCAATGGCAAGCAACTTTAACTTCATATACTTCAGCTAATGTACTACAAGTGGCTTACCGTGTGCCTATTGACACGTAAAATTTCACAAGAATGTTGTGCGATTCAAATTATTTGTGAGGTTTCTCACCGGCGATATACCTAGTTTTCTATGATTGTTTAATAACATTCCGTCACTATAGTTATTCTACAAACTACAAAACAGCAAGGCCAGCGGTCAGTGCTGGGGCCCATTGGCCCGATATACATTGCTTATATTCTAAGGGGTTACTTTTCGCCGAAGCTCTGAACCAAGAAGCCTTGTCTGTTTAAATTACATCGACATCGACCGACCACTGTTTACGTGTTAGACAGTCATGTACAATTTGGTAGTTGCCGTTTGTGTAATCAATTAAAGGACATTTCCTCAACATTCTATGATATTTTACATGAGAATTTAATTCTCATTTACCACTTAAATTCGATAATGAACGAACATTGGTATGATTATTGTTCTCTGTTTTGCAATAAGTTTTATTTTATCGCAGTGATTGCTACCACACTAATTTCAAACAATCATACTACCGACCATTACCGCATCTCTAATCACAACCAAAATAACACGGAAATACTATTGCATAACATAGTTCTTGTTATTTGCATAACCAACTTTGAAACATATACACTATGGTTGATCATTACTGTAGCAACGTAACTTTCCTATATAATATTTAGACAATTGTCTTAGACATTTGGATTGTTTAACCTCATGTTTGAATATTGTTATAAAATAAAATGGTTTTTGTGACTATTGTCCCAAGGATTACTGTATTTTCTTTCAACTTTACCTTTCTGGTAATACAAGTAGATAGTGATAAACTAAATAAATGATAATGACTTAATTTCAATGAAATAAAATCTAAACACATTTTAAACATAAAATCACAGTGCAATTCTTAGTAATACAATAGAAAAGAAATAAAGTAAATGATTATCTAGGTTTCTCAATTAATAAACAGTGTGTTAAAATTCACCAGGTACAATTAAATGAGTGATTAATTTTCTAAAAACATAGGTAAATATTATCTGATCTGGTATAGCCCAATAAAATGGGAAAATTTGGATGAAATAATTCAGAACGGGCTGAAATTTTGGGAACAGACTTTTTAACATATTAAAAGTCATTTTTAAACATCTTTACAGCGCGCTGTCAGAACACTTGTTTTATGATAAAATCGATAAAAACTCGAAACGATAGATCGTACGCATATAGTGGACCTAATGAAAGTTAAAGAGAATCAAATTTTGAATGTGTTGGTAATTAGTGCAATTAGTGTAATTATTATTTAAATTCCTAGCTGCAGGGTGTAGATAGTGCTTTTAAAACTAATCAGAAATAAAATCACACAATTGAGTGTCTTAAAGAATTGCTTCTCGAAATATTATCGGCTATTATCAAATGTAAATTAACCTGTACTCTTTTCTTCAGTTGATAACTTAGAAACTTACCGTTATTGTAATAAAATGACACTTTCCAATGATGTCTACATTCAAATTTGAAATGCGTAGATTATCATTTAAAATCTTACAAACAAAACTACTCAAACAAACCATTCATCATATAAATATACAAAACATGTGCAACAAAATGAACGAAATGGAAATTTTTATAGGGGATCATAAGCCGTCAGTACTCTGCCTCACCGAAACTTGGATAACATCTGATGGAATAGATGCTATGGCGTTAACCGACTACAACATTCAATCCCATTTTTGCCGTAAGTCCCATATCCATGGTGGAATTGCGATATATAGTCATAATACAATATCAGGGAAGCCTGTACCTGCAGTTTCTAAATTTAGCGTTGAAATGCATATAGAGTGTTGTGCTACCTTAATTACTAAAGATAAGTTAAAAATGACTGTTGTTGTAATGTACAGACTACCATCGGGAGACATGGAAATATTTTTGAACCAGACAACCATGTTATTAAACTACTTAAACAATAGTCATCAAAATATAGTTATCTGTGGCGACCTTAACATTGACAGCCTAAAACCAAACAGTATGAACTATAAGCTATTATCAGACCTATTATCCTCATTTAACTTAAAGAACCACTGTAAACAACCAACTAGAATCTGTACAACCAAAACTGGAACATCCTCAACCTCGATCGACTATATGATTACAAATATGGAGGATTGTAAAATATGTTGTGAAATAATAAATCCAAATCTATCTGACCATTTCTTAGAAAAATTATTCATTCAGCCAAGCTTCGCTACCATCGAAAAAATAAACAAAATAAAAATGGGGAATACTTGCCAAGCCAATATTAACAATTTGAAACTAAAACTCGGCAAAGAAACTTGGCCAGGAATTGAATCAGATGATATAAACACAGCCTTCGACAGCTTCTTGGAAAGTTTTCTCTGGCACTTTAATATAACATGTCCCGTAAAGGAAAAATATCCATGTAAAAGGAAACAAAACCAATGGTACAACGAGGAAATAAAACATCTAAAGACCGAAATAAACGAACTGCATGCCTTAACAAAACATCAGATAAACAACGAAGATATAATGCTGCTCTATAGACAAAAGAAAAAACTGTACAAAAATAAAATAAAAGAAGCCAAAATAAAATGCAACCAAAACAAAATAAACAACTCCGATAACAAACAAAAAGAAATCTGGACAATAATCAACAAAGAATTAGGGAAAACAAAAAAAAATTCAAATATCAAACTAAAATTGAATAATCAATTAATTGAAGACCCCAAAGAAGTATGTAACGAATTCGGCAAATACTTCTCGCAGGTTGCAGAACAAAAAATTAATGAACATTTCGGAAAAGATCTATCAACAACGTGCTCAACCTCTCCACTATCAAACTTTAGTGTTTTTATTGACCCAGTGCATCGAAGCGAGATTATTTCTGTTATAAAAAACCTAAAAAAAAATCCTCTAGTGGCCCTGATGGTGTATCGATAAAAATAATAAAACAGGTATGTGAAGAAATTGCCGATCCACTCGCTCTCTTAATCAATAAATCGATAGCAAATGGAAAATTTCCCTCGATATTAAAAACTGCCATAGTTATACCACTGTTAAAAAAAGGCGACTCATCGGACATTGAAAACTACCGGCCAATTTCTCTGTTAAGTACTTTTTCAAAAATTCTGGAACGTGTTTTGTATAATAGACTTGTTAAATTTTTAGAAAATTATAAGCTACTATCTAATCAACAACATGGCTTTAGAAGTAATAGGTCAACGGAAAGTGCCTCGTTCTATTTCACCCAGTTCATTTACGAGCAATTAGATCAAAATCGCGTAGTTGCAGGCCTTTTCTTTGACCTATCAAAAGCGTTTGATACTCTCGACTTGAACTTTGTAGAAAGTAAACTATATAATATAGGGATCAGAGGTAATGTTTTGTCTTGGTTAATGTCATTCCTTACCGAACGTAAACTCTTAGTTCAAATGCGCAATTACAAATCGGAAATATTTGATATAGAGGTAGGTGCAGCGCAAGGGTCTGTACTAGCACCTCTAATATTTTTATTGTACATCAACGATCTAGCACTTTCTGGTTTTACAATTAATTTTGCTGACGATACCTCTGTCGCTGTGGCTGCAGGCTCGCAAGAATTGGCACAGGTTCGCATAAAAAAAGTATTAGAGGAAATGAATCAGTGGTGCTACGCGAACAAATTAATACTGAACGAGACTAAGACAGTCTTTGTCAATTTCCACAAAACCATTCCCACAATTCATACCCTTAATTTTTCAGAAAAAACTAAATTTCTAGGTTCTTATCTAGACTCGCGACTATCCTGGTCTCATCAAATCGACCACATCTGTGGAAAACTTAACAAGGCATACTACGCGCTACTTAAACTTAGATATAACGTAGATCTTACCACACTTATTACCTCGTACTATGCCCTTGTTTACCCCCATTTATGCTACAACATAATACTCTGGGGCAAAGCAGTCGAGGTAAACAGGATATTTCTAATCCAGAAAAGAATTATAAGACTTATTTTTAGTATGGGAAAATTAGATTCATGTAAACCAATTTTTAAAAACAATATACTTACCCTAACTTCCATCTACATACTAAAATGCGCAACTTTTGCCTACAAAAATCTAGATTCCTTTAAAAAAAACTCAGATAATCATAGTTACCGAACTAGAGGTGCAACACAACTAAATATCCCTAAGCATAACACCTCACTATATGAAAGATCTCCAAAATATTCATGTTTAAAAATCTATAACAGGCTCCCCATAGAAATTAAAAACAGAAGACCGTTCGGAGTATTTAACCGACATTTAAAACAATACCTCCACCAAAACTCATTTTACACAATCAATGAATTTTTTTAATAATTAATTGTCAAACCATTTAAAACCTAAGACACTAAGAATAATTATTGTGTATTACATTCCATGTATAATTTTTTATATTACTGTGCTGCGTGTAATCAATGTCGACTTCTCGTGACTTGTCTTAACATATGATGGTATTTATTTATTTATTTACAACATTTTTTATATATTCTGTGTTTACTATTTTCAATACTTTGATATGATATTGTACTAACCATACAGTACTGTATTACTGCTAATTCTACACCCCTCAATGACTTACCAAATGTACAGTTCCTGTATTAATTTAATGGTGAATAAAGATTATTATTATTATTATTAAACCGATAGACCTAAAAAGTAATGATAACGATTCTGTTGTAACTCGCCCTCACAAACATTGACATTCTTATTTCAGATATTTTTGGTTTACTGAGGCAGCTACAGAATTTGTTAGTTTTTGCTTTACTTTTTAACCTGAATTACTAAATTACTTTTGATATATAAAATGAAAGAACGTATAGGCAATTTATGAAATTTATCGTCAGATCGAAATGATTTACGGGAAATTCCACGTACATCTACCAATACGTTCAAAATTATTGCAAATAAAGCTATTTATGACCATTCACGAATCAGATAAATATAAAATATAGGCGTTTCAGTACATTCCTACTTTTAGTATCTACTAAATGGATTTTTGCCCTTATTAGATTTCGAATCTCAAAAAGTTATTGCAGAAACTGCATTAGATTTATTGACTCTTTCGAAAAGGTATATTTTTAAATAAGATATACCTTCCATTAGGTGCAATAACTAACGGGATATATAGTAGAGGTTTTTTTAACCAGAATTTATGCAAAAATGAGGATTATTCCAAAATCTATTAATTAATTTGTGTAGCTCAAATACGCTCTAATGGATTATTTACAAATAATTAAAATTATTGGGCACTGGAATAATCATTCGTAACTGGTTTAGCTTTAATGATGAAATGGGTGATAAAATTGTATTACTAGAGCTACCCCACAGTCATAATTAATACATTATTACAATAAAAGTTATATATTTGACTTATTAAATTTAAGAAAATATTTTAATTTATGATTGAAAAACCAAAAGCTACTAAACTAGACAAGAATATTGTCCTTAAATAATTGATTATAATTTCATTGAAGACATATTTCGACGTAGATCAGAAAAAAATCCTGTAGTAAAACAACTGCAAAAGGAAGTATATCCAATTTAATCACAGTGTTCTTTTGGTACTAAAAATGTTAAAAGGTTTTGTCAAAATTAAATTAGACACAAAAAGATTATATAAATTTAATAAAATATAATTCGAAAAATAGAGACTTGATAATATTAAATAGAAATTTAGGGCAAGGAAGATAAATAATAAAATATATTATATAAATAAATAAATTTTACAACATGAATGTAAAAGTAATTTTTATAAAAAATGGAATTTGAAAGTTAATCTTAAAACATAGTACAAATTTATTAAATTATATATGAAGTTTTGAATGAAATGAATTATACAAAGAAAATGGAATTTAATATAAAAAAAATAATAAATTATAATACCAATTCCAGATTGAATGTGGTTGACGCTGGGAAGCCCTGATACTTCATTTCAGATTCTAATTGTCTCGGCTGCAAATCTAGGTGTTTTTGGCAATTTATGTAACTGTCAGGTATTAATTAATAAAGAAGAATAAAAGCTTGCTTGTTTGGTTAAAAAATTCAAACTGGCAATATATTTGCTAAATGCAAATGCTCTCAATAATGCTTTCAATAAATGAAATAATCTTTCAATATATGAAATATAGAATATATTCGATATATATTTCCGGTAGGTTAAATTAAATTACTTCAATATTATAAATGAATCAATATGTAAATGATTAAAAAATGTAAATGCTTCAATTATTAGATAATTCCATTTGTAGAAGGTTCAATTTGTAGATGCTTCAATATTTAAATGATTCAATTTTTAAATGCTGGTTCTAACTAAATTGCCAAAAAAAATAGATTTTTTTTTTATTACCAAGTAGTCACATGTAGTATTTCAATTACATAAAATTAAAGAAATTGAATTTAATTGAATTGAATTAAATTAAATTTATATAATAAAACAAATTTTGAAAATGAAGCAAATTGACATAATTAATAAATAACATTTCCCTGTTTGATTTTCAAATACAAAGAATTGTGGACTATAAATGTAATATTAATTTAATTACAGTACCAATGTATTTATAACTTTATAAATATATTTTAAGTAAATAAAATGAAAATGAATATTTTACTAGAATCGCCATCTGTTGATGAGCGACTTAAACGCACAATCGGAGTTCGTTTCTAGTTAGGTAGGTAGTAACTAAATTGCATACATAACTTAATAGGTAATAAGTACGAACACTTCAAATAAATAAATTGTTAGATATACTTTCGAACTGCATTGTGATGGTCCAGTAAATACATTACATTATATGAGATACACTATATAACAGGTGAACGAAATGAGGTAAGAAAAATAACTACATGTACAAAGTAAACAAAATAAAAATATGAAATTTTAAATGAATGTAAATGTTTTGCAGGCATGGTATCGACAATTGGATATCTGTAGTGCTGTAACAGAGATTTATATTACAAAAATTAGTGTTAAAAATACATGACTGAGTTCCTAAGATATAAAAATAAGTATATAAAACAACGTGAAGATATTTAGCAGTAATACACATAATTCTGCTAGGTTGAAGTAGTCTCACTTACAAAGACTAAATCAAGGTGCTACCAGATCGTGCTAAACATAAAGAAAATACCAGTTATTTTAACAAAGTTTTTAAATAGAGATAAGCCATGTAACAGCCGGTGACTGATATCTTGTGCACAAACTATGCCAAAAGCACATTGTACAGTTTTTGTTAAACATATTATGCAACCCACATATCTAATCTTCTTTGAGAGAGAGAGTCAAATTCCAAATTTAAGAACGAACCACGTGCAGGCCGTCTGAACCTGTTCAACTTTATTTTGTATGCCCTTATGCAATCAGTATCGTAAACGGTAACCTCATAATTATATTTACTTGAAATGAATGAATCACAAAGCAGTACCGACTCTACTGGAGTGGTTTCAGGATTACAAAGAAGTAACCAATGAGACTATTTATATAAATGTTGAATTTTAGTTTGGATCAAGTGTTGATTCAAGATTTTCACATGGTGTTTTAATATCTAATGGAACATTGTTGATAATAATTGGTATATTTAAATTTTCTGCCCTTACTATGTTATTTCTACTACTGAAGTGTCTGACACAGGACTTACTTCTGATGAGCAAACATCGAAAGATTTATATAACTATGAATCTTCTGCATAGCAATGTATTTAGTTGTTAATATGTCTTTAAGGTAGTGTAAATGTTACAGAGCTGTGGTTCCTGTATTGACCCTCTCGGGGCGCCTCTTCTACAGAGGGCAATGCTGATAAGCCTCAGTACAGTATTGTAATGATCTCTATTGATCATTATGTTGATGTCCTTTCTAAGCTATATTATTTGACAAGTAATTATCCATGCAAGTAAATATTTTTATTGCAATATTTATTTTAGTATTCATTGTCAATACTGTACATCTCATGCCAATTCATGATAATGAATATCGTTATTTGGAATATTCATATTCACCTCATACTGGCCAACTCTGTATAAAATTGTATTGTTTAATCATCGATCTTATACACAGTACAAGTTATTTTAGACTTCAATTTTTCGGATTGTAACAATTTCTTTAGGAAGTTATTTATTCTAGCATACTCGGGTGTGTGTCTGTTGGCTGTCGAATGTAACTCTCTGCAGCATAAGGTTTTTGTATGTCGTATTACTTGTGTAGTTTACTTTTAGATATATGTAGTTATAATGGAAAATGTGTGCAACTTTTCATTACACACCTCATTGTATCCACTTCATACCATTGATTATAATTCGTATAAAAATTATTCAAATTGCAAATCCGACTGTTTTTAAAAGCTTTTATTTAACTTGCAATGTTTGTTTGTTAGTTTGTTTAGAACAAATCTTGCAATCAAAATTTCGATTAGTTCTAATTAAGCTAGAACTTAAGATATGTATAAGTCCAGTGACAATACACTTTAACATTTTCATATAAGAAAGAATATAAGACGGCGGCTTCAACGTGGCGGACGACTTTGCCGTTTATGATCTGATTAGACTCAAAATCGATATCTGGGGGTTTTCGAGATTGCGAATTATAAATTCTTGGTCGAAATTCAGAAATTCAAAATGGCGGCGCCAATATGGCTGACGACTTTTGTCATTTAGATCCAAATCGATGAAATACAGTATATATATTTTTTAAATCTATGAATATTAGTAACAGTTAGTTAATGGTTTAATACTTAAACTAGAAAAGTGTCATAAACTTCTGTGAATTCTGTGATATGAACGACCTGCAGATGTGGTTACATTTTTTAATATTTTTTATCGATCTAATTTTCATCGAAAGAAAATAAAAAATTTTAGGAACCATGTAATTTAGAAATCTTAAGTTAATATTAGAGTAACTATTGGGAATTTTCAGGTGTTTATTTGTTTTGTTTCTGGATTCATACAAATGGTTTACATATTTCTTTAATTTTATATTTTTTTTGTACAAATGAACATACTTTTAAAAGACATAAGGAACGAGCATCAAAAATAGTGTCAGAATATAGTGCGCTGTTGGGGCATATCTTATTTTTGCGATAGAAAATTTTTAAAATATAGTTCTGCACAACTTTTAATTTTTGCAGTGATTTTTTTAGAGACCACCCCATATAACTATTCCGTACCTTATTAAGGATTCGACTAATGCTTTATAAACACAAATTAGAAGTTTTTTCCCTAATATCTCCCTTATGATATAAAATTTACTGATTAACTTTCGAATATTATTGCTCAGTTTTATAATGTGTTGACCTCATTTGAGATTTCCATCGATAATAACACCCATGTACATCTTTTATATCTTTGTCCATAGGTGTAATATGGATACTATTAAAATCAAGACGGTTAGCAGCAGTCAACGAGAATGCTATATAATTAGTTTTATCAACATTTAGTGTTACTTAAATGAGTCTAACCAAGTTTTTATTTTTGCAATTCCTACACTGACTCCTTCCATGTTTCTTCCTTTAAAAATAACAGTCGTGTCGTGAGCATATGAGATTATCATACCATTATCGATAACAATATTTGTTAAAGAATTTATGTATGCAATAAATAAAAGCGGTCCTAATACAGTACCCTGCGGTACTCCTATTTTGACTTTCAAGGAATCGCTGTATGTATCTCCAATTTTAACCTTCTGTTGTTTGTCACTAGATAACTTCTGAAAACATCCAGTACGATGCCACGTACCCCATAAATATTTAACATTTAAGAGAGCATCATGTGGTACCGTGTCAAATGCCTCTGCAAGGTCAAGGAAAACAGCTATCTATTTGTTGTTGCTGTTAAGGTTATTTGTAATGATTTTTGTGAGTTCATAAAGGGCGTCAGTTGTACACAAACCATTGGAAAAGCCAAACTGATTTTTTGACAGTATATTATTATTAGCAAAAAAATTAGCTAGTCTTTCCTTTAAGCATTTCTCAAGTATCTTCGCAGAATTTTTTATTACACTAATAGAACGAAAATTGGTTATCTTGGTGTTGTCTTCAGCTTTGTAAATTGGACTAACAATTGAAGTTTTAAAGTAGGAAGGAACAACACCTGTTTTAAAAATCAGATTAATAATATTTTTTAACGGTTCTGCAAAGTATGAATGAAATGTGTTAATTAATTTTATATCAACGGCGTCAGGACCAGGTGCGCAATTGTCTTTCAGGGAATTGATTTGCATTATAATTTCTTTATCATTTACAGGTTTAAGGAACATTGAAGATAGTGAGTTATATTGTATTTGAAAAGCATTATTAGGAACTTTAATATTGTTTAGCTTAGTTATACCTATGTTGGTGAAAAATTCGTTGGAATAGTCGCACATATTTTTAACACTAGAAAATGGTTTATTGTCATCATCAGTAATCTGAAAATTATTACCATATTTAGTTGTAATCTCATCAGCTGCCTCAGAAACAATCTTGTATACTTTTTTAAAGTTATTTTTATTTTCATTAATTTGATGTTTGTAATAGTCATATTTACATTTATTAATTAATTTGTTCAATTCATTTCTGTAATCCTTAAATATGTTTTCATCGTTTATATTAAAGTTAGTAATAAGTTTTTTTTTTCATTTTATCCCGTTTCTTTATTGAGTTGATGATACCATTAGTTCTCCAAGGTTTGATTTTTCTATTTGTTTTGTATATAATAGTTTACACTTCTTGGGATTGTTCTTTATAGTTTGACACAATTTTTGAAAAGTTTGCAGTTGCTATTTCAACATCATTTATGCTTAAAACAGATTCCCACGTTTCATTACTAATTAATTCCTGAAAGGATTGGTAATTTATTTTTTTAATTGTTTTTGAAATAAACTTAACGACATCTTCAGGTACATTATCACAGAATATGTTTATCATAATTGGAAGATGATCAGTTATATATGATCGAGGCATGATTTAGAGTTTGGAGTTATACGAGTGGGACCATTTATAGTAGAATCGAAGCCATAGAAATTCAGAATCGACATGTATAAATTTACATTATTATCATCTTTATTATGAGTACTAAAACTCCTATATACAGTTCCACTTGACTACTCAAATTTTTAGGAAAATATGTTTCTAGATCCTTTTGGAAATATTGAATACGTTGAGGGTGGCCTATAACCACACGTGATACGATACTTCACATTATGCAGCTCAAAGTGTATTTTACTAAGAGTAATACCTGACCTTATAAGTTTCACATGATTAATATTAGCATTAATTTTTGAATTTATAAAAATTGCAACACCGTCATTTTTATTAATTTGGCTCCGTTGTAATACATGTTATATCCGTTAATATTATATTGTTTGTGATTGTTTAACTGCCAACATTCGCTCGAAATGATTATATCGCAATAGTTAAAATATGAGTTTGTAGAAAAATTAGAAGCTCATTGAAATTTTTTTGTATGCTACGAATATTAAAGTGAACGATATTTAAAATTTTGACCATTCCAACGGAAACCGCGTTCTCGCCCTACATATCTTCCAGCGGCTTGTATATCAGTGTATGCGCGGAAGCTATACAACCTTAGGCGAGGGTTGTATAGGAGATATACCATCCTTCGGAGGGGATGTAAAGCCGTCGGTCCCTTGTCTATTAAATGTTAGGCAAGTAAAAGATCCTTACTCTTCTTAAGGGAAGAGGTTCGGCAAAATTCCTGGTTGTGGGTAGCTCGTCTACAGGCGTCGGTGTTAGGCCTCAGTAGCGGAAATAGGCCAACGTTAAATAAATGTATGAAAAAAAAAAATTAAATTTTCTTTTTTAAACATAGTTTATAATTTATTTGGTCACACTCGACAGATTCTGTTTTACTTTCTAATAGTTCTTTAAGTATTTCAATTTCTTGTGAATTATTGACCATTAAACCACCATAGTATATTTTACTTCGCAAAAGTTCTAGAAGATACAGGTAAGAAGGGATCACTAACTTCATGATTTATGTTGTGATTGAGATTGTATTTTGTATTCGCTTTTGAGCAGTTGTTACACTTTTTGTTAAATTTTGGACATTCTCTAGCATTGTGTTCTTCAGCACAAATTTCACACATGGTTTTATTTATACATTTGGTTCACTGTGATAGTGTTCCTGGCATTTAAAACAGCGTTGATTTGCAATGTCTTCATATACAGAGTATCGTTCAAAATGAATAAAAACTTTTTTATATTTAGAAGCTTATGGAATAGTAATGGTGAACATTCTCCATATATCGTATGCGTATTACTTTTTTGATTATGTTTTATATATGTTACTTTCAAATTGCCACTTTCTTCGATGACTTGGTTTTGTTCATGAACACATCTTTCAATATTTCTTGCATCTAACCCTCCTTGATAGCCAGTTATTTTGAATCTGGGTTGCCTCATCTTTGCTATTTGTATTTCATAGTCCTTAAATTTATTCTCAGCTTCTTTTCTTAGGGTTTCCATATCACTTTTGTTCTGACATTTTATAATTATGCCACCATTTTTTGTAGTTCGAGTATTTTTGATACTCTGCAGGTTTGATGTATTGTTGCAAGTCATTTTTGGTTACGTCAGCATTTTGATTGTTTTTGGCGTTATTATTAGGCTTGGGATATTATTTATATGTAGGCTTTCAGATTTAATTGTTTTTTATTATTCTGTACCATTTGACTATATAAAGGCACTTTCAAATTAGAATTATTCACTTGTTCTAAGTCCTCTGCCTTTTGTCTCAATAGTGCTATTATTTTTTATTTACTAGTAATAATAGCCATTTTATCCTCAATTGTTTTGTGTAAAAGATCGAATGTTTCAAATTGTTGACATTTTTGGCAGTGAAATTTCAATGATTTCCCGCTTTTTAATTCCAATACTTTAACTTTTGCTATATTTTGTACGTATATTCTTAGAACACCCATCACAAGAAAATGTTTTTAGGTTACCAGTGTCTTTCTTTTTACAGATATCACACTCCATATTTTACTGAAGATGTGTAGTGGTTTAAAATCAATGAATATGACTTAAATAGATTAGGTACTTAAGTAACTTGTGAAAAGGTCGTAACACATGTTTCCCAGCAATCTGTAGGGTCTTCAACCTTATATCTGACTTTGGTTTCGGCTTTGAAAGACAAACACAGCTACTAACTTCGACTGAACTACTAACAGTCTATTAATATTAAATAATCAGGTTAAACCTAATACTATTTAGTTATTTTGTTGAGACGTACCATTTTACGCAGTATTTCTTTAACTAGACTTTACATGAGTTTCATCAATTTTGATGGTGATTTATCCCGATTCTTTTACGAGCGTTATATCGGTGGACAACCGCTCTCGACCAACCGAGCGACGGAAAATAAAATCAAAAGACTAAACAGTAAAAAATAAAATTATATAAAGCAGTATTTTTTAAAAAAGCTTTTATTTAAATGCTCTAAAAAGTAGAAAACAAACTTTGAAGTAAATCAAACCCTTTATTTTGTTACATTATATAATTTTTTTATGATATAAAAACTTGTCGCGAGCAATCATTATACAGGAAAACCTCGCGACAACCTTTTATATCATAAAAAAAAATTATATAACAAAATGATGGGTTTGATTCACTTCAAAGTTTATTTCCTACTTTTTAGAGCATTTGAATAAAAGCTTTTTTAAAAAATATTTTTGTATATAATGTTTAATCCAGTCTGTATTTGTTATCCACTGTACATTGTACAAGTTTGGTTATAGCAGTTACTGAATGTTCTGATTTTTTTAAGAGTAATTTTTCACCAAACATATAATTTGTATTTGGTTAATAAAGTTTGCTTTATTTAGAAATGAAAACTGTGTTTTAAATAGGAAAACTATCCATTTACCGCAGCCTCTATCTAGGTTAATAACAAATTGTATTTACTCAATCACAACGCCTGCTAGGCTTAAATGAGCTGCATTCAAATGTAGCGTAATTAACAAAAAAATTGCACAGCTTTTATGCGCATAATAGAAAGCTTTGTATTTAATCCGTATAAACGCCGACAAATTAGAGACCCTGGTGTTAAAACTAAGGCTGAAACTGCGAAATGCGAATATCATTAGCGACCATTTATTTTACAAAGAAGATAAAAAGCGTGTATACGAGCATGAAATGGATACGTTTTTAATGCAATTTTAAACATATATTGGCCGTAGTTTTTAGTGGCACTCAGTAATTATTCATCAGCTGTCATACCGCCCAATACGTTTTACGTCGACTATAAAAGATGAGCGAGCGTACAGTAAATTGGGAAGCGCTGCAAATTTAGTATTTATGACTTGTCCAAATTTGAATTGAATTTTCTTACGTTTTTGCTAAATTGAAGTCTCTATAAGTGTGTACCATTAATAATAGACCATAGTTCAGGGGTAGATTCTTTGAGCCGAAATATGAGGATATAACCAAATATGCTTTAGTAAAATGTTGCTGTGGAAAAAGATACAGGCTGTCAAAATTCAAATTATTTTATCGTTTTTTTGCAATAACTTAACAGCCTCTTGACAGACCAAATTTGGTAGAGGAACTTTTTTTTTCTAAGAAACAATAATTTATGTATTACATCACGTTAGATCATAGAGGGCGCCGTAGGAACTGTATCTGATGACTTTTTTTTTGACGAAACGTTGTGTTACTTCTGAGCAGAAAATCTGATGAGTTCGCCATTTCCACGTATAAAAGGTATACTTGGTAGAACTTGATAACTCCAGCCGTTTTCGAGGAAAGTTGCAACCACTTATGTACGCTTGTATTAAAATGGTCCCTATTGCATACGACAGCTGTTTTTTGGGGGAGAGCATAGGGTTGCAAGTCAGGAGTGTGGATATGAGAGGGCGCCACTTGGTTGTTAAAAGTCACTCCCAATTCTGCCCAACCAAGAAGCAAAATGGTTTCGACTATATTTTACTACTGAATTGAAATTTATAGATTGATTAAACGATTAATGATTATATATCTAAGAGAAAACTATACTGGTACTAAAACTATTATCAACTCATAAGATAAGTTCACCAGAGGCGATGCAAGTATTGAAAGTAAACGTTAGACAAAAAGACATTTATTATTTGCACAAGATATATACAGGTTGGATAGGTTCGGTAAGATGTTATATTTGAAATCGAATTACGAAGTTATGTATTTAAAGTTATGAAGCTAAGTTTTTAAGAAAATTAAAGAAAAAGTGAACGGTACATATAGACTTGGAAGTGATGTGCATCCAACAGTATTGTCTGTCTAATATATAAAATGATAACTAGCGTTGCATGATCATGCGCTGCCTTACAGGCTTATATAAAAAATATGTGAAAAATTTATGAAAGTTGTATTAAACATGCATGATTAAATTTAGACGTTACACAGATTGAAAATGTTTAAAAAATGAATTAGATAAAGTAAACCTGCTCCAACAAAACAGCTCCACCTGACTGGGCAGCTCAATCACTGCATCCTAGAATATCTGACTTGGACGTCTCAATAAGGCTGCCATGACGATGGTCCCTAGACTTGTGGCTGGTACTCCACTGACACGACTTGACTTCATATCTGATAGCTGGTACGGGTATCTCAGCATAAGCAAATGCAGGTGTAGGTACATCGGCAGGCAGGGGTGCATTATCAGGTCACAAAAGTAATATAGCCAAAAAAAATATAACCAATCCAAAATAATGGTCAGTCCCAAACACTCTGGAAGTTTCACAAGCATGAGAAAAATCTGACATAAAATAAAAGTAAAACTTACCCCTGTAAGTAGGGAGTAACACGTGAAATTCATAAAAAATAACCAACAAAACAGGAGGCTTCTCCTTGACGAAAACAAAAGTAATTTTTCGTGCAACAGCTGAGAAAGCTTCTACACAACGGCAATGCAAAATTTCTCAATCAAAATCTCTAAACTAAATAGGCTAAAGCCCATCAAAACGAGAAAATTGCTTCCTTCCACGTGCACAGGTAAGGAGAGAAGGACATCGTCATTTTTACCTTCGAAATTTTGACGACTCACTCAGTGCTGCCAACTTTAACTAAAAAACTTCCCGTTGCCAACCATGGAATCATAGGGAAATATATTTACATAAAATAGAAAACAACCTCTATTGTCCAAAAATTCAATGAAAGTTACAAAATAAATAATCCGAAAATGAAATAGTTCTTTGAAAATTCTCTATGGATTAATTCTATGACTCCATGGGAAATGCAATATTAAGTACACTTGTGTGTGTGTGCCTGGTTGCATACCCTTGGCACTGTAGTATTTAAAAATGCTACAAAGTGGCGTTAAACATTTCAATAAATTTTTGAAAGACAAATTCAAATTTAATGAAACAAAGTGTATTTATTGAAAAGTGTGCTTTGGTTACGTTTTAGTTTTGTCATTTATGTCATTTAATCATTTTATTTTGTTCTCGTGTTCCTCGAGCAAATTTCTTTAACTTCTTTATTTACAATGTCTAGACATAATAATTTTTCAAATAGGGAAATGAAATATCCAAATAGAATACAGCCAGGCTTTAAGATTGTCAAAGGTCTGTTTCTTCGTTTGGAAGAAATGGGTTCATTTCGCCATAAAAACGATGTAGGACGACCGGAACTGATTACTCCAGATTAAGAACAAGAAATTTTAGTTCGTGTGACTGAAGATCCTCAAGTCAGCTCAAGTCGTTTAGCAGCGGCAACAGGGGTGAGTAAACAATCTGTCCTAAGAGTCTTACGTAAATAACGTTTCTACCCATATCATCTCACTCCTGTACAAAACTTACTTCGAAAGGATCTTCCACAAAGGCTACAATTTTGTCAATTTGTTCTAAATAAACACAACATGGATCGAAATTTTATTAAGAACACTTTATTTACTGACGAAGCAACTTTTACTCACCGAGGCGTTTTTAACTGGAGAAATACCCATTACTGGGAAGTAGAAAATCCTCATGCCGTTAAAGAAATGCATTTTCAGCAAGAATTTAAGATTAACGTTTGGTGTGGTATCACCGTTGTCTTCCCTCAAATTTAAATGGACAGTTTTATCTGTTTTTTCTTCAAAATATATTACAGGCTTTCATGATAGAAATACGGAATAGAATGTGGTTTATGCAAGATGGAGCTCCCCCTCATTTCTTTATTTTGAAGTCAGGAATTATCTTGATGAGACTTTCCCACGCAGATGGTCGAGGAAGTGAGTTTGCTTGGCCACCAAGGAGTCCTGATTATAACCCTTTGGATTATTATGTGTGGGGACATATGAAGTCCTTAGTCTATGCAAATACTATCAACTCAAGAGAAGAACTGTGGGACAAAATACAAAGTGCAGCGAATTTTATTAGAGGACAGGAAAATGTATTTTTCTATGTAAGAAAACCTTTTATGAATAGAATTAGAACAGGCATAGAAGCAGGTGGAGACCATATCGAACATTTACTCTAAGTTTCAGCAATGTGGTTGTCGCATGGAGGGAAAGATTATATTGTCATTAAGTCAACTTTTACGTTATTTTTTGGTCTTCTAATAAGATTAGATCATTATTTTAGACAATCTTTTGATTTATGTATTTATCTCAATACCATGAAAATAATCCATTAGTTAGTGAGAAAGAGTTTACGCTGTTATTACGATTTTGTTTTCCCTTACGTTGTTTCATTAAATTTTACTTTAGTTGTACTTTTTTATATAATATGTAATTTTTAAAATTGCTATGTTTTAGTATCCTTGTCTGTTGGATTTTATCTTGATAAATAAATAAATAAATAAATGTCTCAAATTATAGGACATTATTTTCAATTGATTTGGAAACGAACATTGTGCACCCTGAGTGGTGGCGATGAATCGATTTCCTTTCATAGGAAACTGGACTTTCGTAGTAGGTATTTGTACCTTGCTACACATTTATTATTTTTGTAATAATTTATCCACTTTGCGTCGGCTTATACATTTTGTTAATAAATAAATAAAAACTTAACTCAATTTCCTTTGTATATAAAAACCAAGTAAAATAGGTAATAACATTCTACAATAGCCAAGAGAGCTCAAAATAATTAAAACTTAAAAACTCTTAGATGATAAACACACCACAGAAATTAGACAACTCCCAATTCCAGAAGCCAGGGCTTGTGCGGAAGAGGGTTACACATTGAAAAAACGCGGACATACAACCATTTCCTCCGACAGTGCTAGTGCCAGGATTCGAACCCAGTGGCGCGATGCCCGTGTGATTAATCGCGATTGCAACCTCGCGCCTTATTCCACGCGGCTATCCATGCACAGAATTTAAATTTTGATTGTTGATATAGGAAAAGTCTCAACGAAAAAACCTGTTCGAAGCACTAGATGTTGGGCTGTTTTTTTTTATTTGGAATATGAATATCTAACTTCGTGCCGTTTATGAGATGATCTGAAATATTTGGATACACTGTTTGTAGGGGTTCCAATTTATACATATTAGTAATAATAAGATCTGTCATTGTTGATGAGATATTTGTGGTCTTAGTGTCTCGGTTCATTATTTGCTTATACCCAGAATCTTGTATTAAAATGTTTAACTTTTTTGTTGAGCGATTTCTCTTGTCATTAAAATTTATATTAAAAATCTCCCTCTTAAAACATTATTTTTACATATGTCTTCACTTTCAAGTATTTGCTCAAAAAATCTAAGAATTCCTCGTAGTTTCCATTTGGTGAACGATACACTGATCTTATTATAATTGTTTGATTATTTAGCTGGATTTTTATAAATAATGATCAATAATTTAAAGAAAATTCATTGTAAACCATACTACTATTTACTTGACTTGAAAATTATTCTGGTTGAAAAACAATGTGAAATTACATTTCCTTTCCATTTATTGTTTAAGACCAGAATTATTTAGAATTTTGTGTATCTTAATATACATACAAATACATATAATGTAAACATTACTATTTCTATGCGAACGTGCCTCGTAGACTGAGAAATAAAAATATTAAATTGAAGTTTAGAGCTTAATTGAGTTTCTGGAGGCCTTCCTGCACCTTTTTTTTATTTGAAGAGGTTCGGGAGGGTTGTGCCTAAAATTTCGGACAGGGTCGATTGTTACACCCTGTATAAGTCCCTCTGGATCTTGGTTTACACTTTGGGTTGTCTGCGTCGAGAAGCACTGGTTTTAATGTTAATAATTCTCGCAGGGTCTACACCCAGTATATGAAGCTTTTTGAGCTCTACAGCAGAGTGCAAACACAGCCATTTGTGGTCACCACCGATGGCCGCCACACGCTGCGAACTGCATTTTGTGCACATTTGTTATGGACTCAACGCACAAACAGCGTTCATAGTGGCCGGTCCGAGCCACAGGGTAGGGCACACAAAATGCAGTATGAAGCGTGTGGCGACCACAAGTGTTTGCGCTCGGCCTAATTCCACTTGATTTTAAATTTTTAATTTAAACATTTTGATTTAATTAATGTATGTAACAGGATTGAACACCCTGTATATATGTGTCTTGAATTAAAACACTTTTGTTTTAAACGAAATTAAGAATATTCATTTAGAGAAATTAACATGTACGAAATTCTTTTTTTTTTAAACTTACCTTAATATTTAATTTTTTACACGAGTCGTGAAAATGATAACGTTGCGATACGGAAATCCCGGTTTGGAAATTTTTTTATTTTATTTAGTTTTGGTTTAAGAGTCTGAAAAAATTCACTTTTTATTTAATGCGCGAGGGTAGTTGGTTTTGTTTAATGCGCAAGGGCAAATTGGTATTGTTTAATGTGCGAGCGCAAATTGATTTGTTAGCTTTTTTACTTGGGCAGCCAAGGAAGCAGCGCGGCCCACTTGATTCGGTTAATTTAAGCGTCGGGGAAGCTATATTAAATACTTGGGGTTTTTTGAGACTTCGCTCGCGACAGCACAAAAACTAACTTGAGATACACCGGAAACTGACTTTTTGTATGGTTCGACGGGGAGTTGACGTTCGGAGGTCTGGAAAGGTCTGAATATGTCCCCGCCCATTCCGTGAGGGCTCGATTGCGCAATATTGCATCAGAAAAGGCAAAGATGCAGAATTCGGACATAACAATTATATGACCGTATCGGCGTTAAAATGGGGAATTTTTTGATATACGAACAAAGTTCGAATCGATTTGAATTCAGAAGTTATTAACTGAAATTAGTTGGAAATATTTATTAAAATTGAAACGACCCCGTAAAGTCGTCCCGAAGGTCTTCGCCCTTAAAGTTGAATATGATATGAAATTGTGCCGATACGTTCACGGTGAGTGAATGACGTGTATTTAATTTAATTTGATACACAGCTTATGTTTTCGGAAGTAAGTTTTAATAATGATGGGGACGAAAGTAACGGTATTCTATTGGGACAATAAGAAAGGAGATTGATTGTATGTTGATGTTTAGGATGCGGAATTGAATGAACGGTGGAATTGAAAGGAAGAAAAATTTATAAAAGGTTTGTGTGATTGAAATAAAACAATTTAGTTTTAGTTTAGTAGTTTTAATACTAATGAGCCAGTAAGCGGAAATAAGTTGATGTCAATCAGAATATCCGAAATGGAAAGAAGTTTTGATGAATGCTCAGCTGCACATCGGGATAGTTAATGAAGTGTATTTTGATGTATGAATTGAAACTTGAATGGGAAGTGGAAATTGAGAGAAAAATGATTAATAAAAATTTGTAGAAGTGAAACATAACATTGTGGCTAGGGTATGGAAAGAGGTTGTGATGCGAATCGAGATAGTGAGGGAGCTGTATTTTTTAGAGACGTAGTTTGTAGCTTTTGAGCTGTAATTCGGTTAATATGAATGTTTGAGTGGTGTTGTTGATGGATTCGGACTATTTATGAATTATCGATGAGTTGTAAATTTTTTCAATTTGTTTGTAAAGAATTGTAGTTTTTTCGTAAATTTAAGTCTGAAGGACTCTTTTTATTGTGGTTTGATTTTCTGAAGTGAAATATTGAATTATTTTGTGATTTTTGAAGCTTTTAAAATTTTTCCTTTCGCCTATTTGTGAAAGGGACTATAACAATATCTTGCATTGCCTAAAAGGGAAATAAATTATCATTAAGTTTTATTTGCAGGGAACCTGGCAATAAGCGGCAGATCAAGCGAAGTCGACTGGAAACATCCATTGCAAGATATCCGAATAACTTTAATATCCCTTGGTCAATATAACGCGATTGTGACAAAAAGTGTGCGAAAATGCCTGCCGAGTGTGTAACATATTTCGGACGTAGTGGTAGACTTAGGCAGTTCCTACGAAGCCGGGTGGGCGAAAGGTGCACCCGGAGATCATCTTCGTGGAGAAACCTTTTGACTCGCTAGAGAATGGCGTGATGTCCACTGCCAAACGGCTCGTTTTGAGCTGGCGCGGCAGAAAGCAGTCTCATGACAGCTCAGCCGGTCGCCTAGTAGGGAACCGAGTGGGACATTGTGGGGACTGCCACGAGCTTGACGAGATCGCTGTCGTGTCTAGCAATGCAGATCCTTGTCATGTGAAGTATGGCAGCGGGACGACGCTCTCCACTATCAACGGACCGAGGCTCGTACCAGGTAAGTGATGATCTAATTTCAATTTCGTTTTAAATTCCATATAAGTACATGCCAAAGGTGCCTCGATGACTGATGAGCGATGAACTGTAAGTGATTAGCGATATGCTAGGTTGATGAAAGATGATTGGGGTACATGCCAGAGATATCTATCTCGATGGCTACTGGAAGATGTATAGTTGATCTCGCCATATGTAGAGGCAGCATTGTTGCGAGACTGAGCTGGCGAGAAGACGACAAAATTATTGTTTAAAGATTTAATAATGATTTGAAGTGAAAGTGACACTAATTCCGATTCAGTAACAATTAAATACTGATTGACAGCAAGCAGCTCAAACCGCCAAGCCAGTAGTCGCAATTTTTTCCACTTTCTGCTCAATGTAGAATGATGCTACTTATATCTTTTGTCCCATATTTTATTAGCCGTTACTCGAGTCCGAGTATAAAAAATGTTACAGTCGATAAATTGTGTACAATAAAAAACAAGTAAAAGGTGTAGTCTATTGTAATTCCCATTCATCTACGGTGCACACGACTATGGCTATAGAGGCCAATTCGGGAGAGTACATGTCGACCGCAGTCAGGACAAACATAGACCTGGTTAGGTCTTGGATTCGGCCTTCTTGCAGCAACATTTCCTTGATAGCTGGCCACAACCCCTCGCCATTCGGTTCTGTCCGCTGCAAGTTGTTCCCATTGCTCGTCTGCAATACCGCAGGATTTTAGATTTTCATGGAGAGCGTCTTTGAACCTCCTTCGTTGACCGCCACGCCTTCTTCTACCGCTTAGCAATTCACCATAAAGTGTACATTTAGGAAGGCGGTTATCATGCATACGATGAACGTGACCTGCCCATCTTAGGCGTGCTCTTGAAATAAGCACCTCAATTGGAAGGCTGTTTGCTCTCCTGAGTACTTCCACGTTTGATATGTGATGGAACCAGCGGATTTTCATCATACTTCTGAGGTGTCTTTGCTGAAAACGTTCTAATTCTTTCACATGACGACGGTAAGTGACCCAGCTTTCACATCCATATAGCAGTGTTGGAATGACAACTGCTCTGTAGACAGCCATTTTCGTTGACAAAGCAAGGTCGTGGTTGTCAAATACTCTCTCTCTAAGTCCCCAGAGTGCTCTAGATGCAGCGTTAATTCTATTGCGAATCTCGCTGTCCATGTTTGCTTTGTCATTAACAACGTTGCCTAAGTAATTGAACTGATCCACCACTTCAAGAGAATTTCCGTTAAGTGTAATGTCTATTTGGTTCACTTGATGAGGAGTTGACATAATCTTAGTCTTTCCAATGTTGATTTTAAGTCCCAAGGAATCATAGCTCTGTGCATACACATCTAAAAGTTCTTGAAGCTCTTCTGGCGTAGAGGCTAAAAGTGCACAGTCATCCGCATACTGGAGATCACAAATGAATCGTGTGCGTGTCTTCGTGAAAGCTCTAAAGCGCCCTATGTTAAAGAGACCGCCATCAAAACGGTATCTGAGACCTATTCCTCTGACTGTCAGTTTGTTGTCAACAATAATTGTTAGAGCAGTGGTAAACAAATTAAAGAGTAGGGGTGCCAGGACACATCCCTGCCTAACTCCAGTGAGGGTTTGGAAAGGTTCGGTTGCCTCATTATTATACATAACCTGGGCGTTGTTGTTTGTATGTAGACTGCGACATACTTCCACAAATTTTCTAGGGATACCCAAGCGGAACATAATTTTCCAGAGCACTTCCCTGTCGACCGAGTCAAACGCCTTGGTTAAATCAATGAAGGCCATGTGAATTTCTCCTTGATGTTCGAGTGCTTTTTCTTGAAGCTGTTTAAGTGTGAAGATTAAATCCGATGTACCTCGGTTTGGTCTAAAGCCACTCTGTGTTTCAGGAAGTAACTTTTCCATAACAGGTGTTAGCCTATTTGCCATCGCTTTAGTGAGTATCTTCCCTCCAACAGCCAGGAGAGCTATACCCCTGTAATTTTCACAGTCCGCAGCGCTCCCTTTGTTTTTAAAGAGGTTGATTAAAAGTGTATCACGAAACTCCTGCGGAGCTTGACCACTTTCCCACACGACATCAAATAGTTTTTTGAGGTAGGGTATGAGCTCTGACGACACAGCTTTAAAGATCTCAGCAGGGAGTGAGTCGGCGCCGGGAGATTTGTTATTTTTTAGCTGCCCAATGGCGGTTAAGATCTCTTCCGTTGTTAGTGGTTTATCTAAGTCTTCGAAGGTGTCATATTGAGGGATAAGATTTATAATATCGTGATCGGCTTGACTTTGCTGGTTAAGAATGTTAGAGTAGTGTTCTTTCCATCGGGCTCTTATTTCCTGGTCTTCTTTGAGGAGATTTCCATTTAAATCTTTAATAGGGCACATATTTTTCCGACTGGGGCCGTACACTGCTTTTACTCCTTGAAAGAAATTCCTGTAGTCGTGTGAATCGGCGTACCTTTGAATTTCTCTGGCCTTGCTTGCCCACCACTCGTTCTTTATTCTTCTGATTTCGCGTTGCGTTTCATACTTAGATTGGGTAAAAGCTTCTGCTTTTGATGAGTCATTGGGGTGGTTGATAGCGTTTTGGAAGGCAGTATGTTTGCGGTCAAGAAGTTCTTGTATAAAAGCTTCATTATCATTGAACCAGTCCTCCTGTTTTTTACTTGCTGCAGTGCCAAGAATTTCCTCACTCGCACTTTTTAAACTATCTTTAATTTGTGTCCAGGTAGCAGCGACATCTACAGAATTGGTTTCTTCTAGTGCACTCAAATTCTCTTGAACTTTTTGCTTTAGCTGTTCGACGGTTTGTTGGTCACGCAATTTACTAATACAGAGACGGGGTCTACGTTTTACCTGAGTTCTTCGGTGTTTGGGTCTCATAACAATTTTCATTTTAGAGACAACAGGACGATGATCGGTCCAACATTCGCTATCAATGCGCGCCTTTGTAATTTGGACGTCCTTGAGGTGCTTCCTACGTACGATAACATAGTCCAGTAGATGCCAGTGACCTGATCTGGGGTGACGCCAGGTGCTTTTAAATTTATCCTTTTGTCGGAAAATGGTGTTTGTTATAACTAGATCATGTTCGGCGCATTTAGTTAGGAGTAGTTGACCGTTAGCGTTCATGTTGCCCAAACCGTTCTTGCCTATGATGCCTGGCCAGGTGTCTGCATCACTCCCTACTCTAGCGTTAAAATCGCCAAGAATAACGAGTCGTTCCGTTTTAGGTATTCTACAGAGGGTTTCTTCCAGCTGTTGATAGAAGCTTTCCTTGGTTTCGTGACTTGCATCCAGAGTGGGAGCGTAGGCGCTTATTAGATTTACCGCGTTGCCATCTGATAGCTCATAGCGTAGCAGCATTAGACGCTCGGATAAGCCTTGTGGTACTTGTGTTAAGTTGGATACAAGTTGATTCCGAACGGCAAATCCTACTCCATGTTGTCTTCTTGAATTGGTGGGAAGACCTTTCCAATAGAAGGTGTAGTACTTTTCTGTGAGAGAGCCTTCCTCCAAAAATCGAGTTTCACTGAGAGCTGCAACGTCAACATTGAGTCGGTGAAGTTCTCTATCTATTAGAGCAGTTCTTCTTTCAGGCCGATCGGTGCGAGTGCTGTCGTTCAAAGTACGAACATTCCAAGCGCCGTAGATGAAAGAATTAGTTTTGTTGGATTTAACTTGCCGGTGTTTTTTCGACATTCGATGAGGTGTCCCTGTGGGCACCCTCCCCCGGAGATCCGATCGGGAGGGTATTTTACCTCCGGATGATTTTGTCCCACTTGAACGCTCCATCATTTTTTTAAAGCCTTAATCGGCTGAAAACGAAGCTGCATTTGAAGTTTTAGCTGGAGCAGGTATGCAACTGACCAGCTCGGTTGCGGAAGGCGAGTGGTGTGGTCCCATGGCACAGAAGGAGACTGCGACGATGGGGTAACCAAACGATTCCAAAAGCAACCTTTGTGTGCGGTGGGTTAATTTTGCCGCACTCTTCGTGAGAAGGTGGATGTGCTCACGGCAAAAGGTAAGGGTTATTCCGCCCTTACTCGGTCGTTAGAGCCTCGTTAGTGAAAACAGGGTGCACCAAGTTCAAATTGAACTCATCGCGAAGGTGAGGTTAACAATTGAGTAGGAGAGGCTATAACTTGCGCTTCACTACCCCATTACACCCATCCCATATTACTGGACTACTGAACACCAAGTTTATTAACTCTTCTTTCTTCACTTTTTTACGTGAAAAAGTGGCAATGAATTTAGACTAAAATAATCTATAACACTGTTGAATTCCGTCCAAAACTGTGTAGTGTACAGCTATGTGCTAAGAACCTTATCACCGAAAATAAGTTAAAGTGGAGAACCAATATTTCGAGATTCTACGATGCTTTGCATTCATCATTGATGAACAGACAAATACTTTATCATTGTGGATATCGTTGTCAATCATCGAGGGTGCAAGATTGTGCACATCTTTGGCTACGTACACATTCACTAAATTCTTATGTTTGTATTACATAGATTGTAATCTTGCTAATCATCTCACATCACTCATCATTTTGGGCATGTACTTACTCTTAAGAGCATCATTAGTAACACTATAATTTCATTCATTCATTACAAACACTTAAATTTGTATATCTGCGTCCATGGATTCATGCTTAGTTTAGAGTAACCAGATTGGTCTTGCTGGTTTCTATTCCGCTACAAACTCCTGAACTTGTTTGCAATCCGCTCACAGAGGATAATTTTCCTGAAAAGCTGGCCAAATGCCAAAAGTATGCAAACTTTTAATCTTTCTCATTGGTCAGTCGCAAGCGGTTTGAAGTCGTTAGGCTAACAACCTTTACTCTCATTATATTGAAAGTTAGAGCCATATGCCAAGTTTTATTGCACTTTAAGAAAATGCTACAAACTAAAATAAATGGTTTTTTATTCTTTAATACGATTAACAATTTCAACGAATTCAATTAAAACCTACTCACTTATTTTGCTACATAATTCCACCCTCCTTCTAAATTCTCTGTAACTTCTTCTAATTTCAAGAGGCATGGCTCTGATCACACCAGTAATTTTGTTTTTAATCTTTCCAAATTATTGTCTCAGTTATCAGTATAAACTTGCTGTTTTACTTTGCCCAAATGTACCAATCCATATTTCGCCAAATGTATTATTCAAATAATTCCTTATCAAAAGAGTTGAGTGTGAACTGCAACCGTCTTGCTGATAATAAATTTCTTGTAAATTGTCTCTTAGCCAAATTTATTTCATCAAAGTAATTTTGCAATATCTCCAAATCGCATATTGATTTGAATTTCCGTCCAAAAAATAACGTCCCATCGTATGAGACGTCATGCCACACTAAACGTCAACTTTTTTGAATACTGCCTTCTGCAAATTTGGATTTTCTTCTGACCAATACCTACAATTTTGTGATAAAATAACTCCGATAGTGATAATTGACCCTTGGTTCGAAAAAATAATGTTGTTTTCAAATTTTTTTTCCGTGAGACACTTCTCTCCAGTCCATAAACAAAAGTCTAATCGCTCTCCTTTGTCGTTTGGTTCCAAATTGTGACAAATTTTAGGTTTTTGCCATTTGCTCTGATGCCGCCCAAAGCGAAAACTGTTGCCGCATCGTCTTCGTTCAATCTCTTCAACGCCGTTTATTGAAATCCCTGGAAACTATTGATCAAAATGTCTGACCACCCGCACCCATTTGTAGTTGCTTCAACCCATAACATTGTACAACAAATATATTTTGCTCGAGGGTAAGCATTTAGATTACTTTACCGATTTACACTAACTAATAATGTCAATCAAATCTTTGACACTTCATAGCCAGTTTACAGTTTATTTACTTTAATTTGTAACATTAGTTTTTTTGTCCAAATACAATGAAAGTTGGCATATGGCTCTGCAAAATATTTTATTCAAAAGGATTTTTCCGTAAACTTAACAGAAAGATCAGTTTACCTACAATAATTTATTTTCTTCCTAGGTTAACTCCGTGAGTCCATTTGAACTGTAATTTGATAAAAATCAATTTTAGGTCAAGTAGACCGAGACTGCAGAAAATGAAAGTCGTATTAATTTTTGGTTTTTGGTATATTACGCCTATCGCAAACCCAATCCGGGGACCCACTGCATAATTTATTTGTAAATGTAATTTGAGTATATAATCATTTCTAGATATTTATTGGATTTTTTAGAGTTCATCGATAAGTATGTGTTGTGAATGGGAATGTTTGTATAGCTAGGTAAGGTATTTTTATATGACGCGTAATACATGTATATAGTTTTTTAAATGTTAATGTTGGCAGATAATAGTCTACGCCCCAGTCACATTAGACAAACATAGGGCGATCAGTGGAAAAAATTCCTAGAGAGTTGGAATTTATTTTAAACACTTCCTTTACACTTGGGCAGACAATCAAAAGTCCTCGAGGGTGGGGGTGAGCTCGAGGAGGGAGGGAGGGCTTAAAGGTACCATTTTTCAGTTTTTCGCTTATATCTCGGAACCGATGACTCCTATCGGTTTTTACTTTCTTACCAAAATTAAAACCGACAAAATTTACTACAAAAATTGTTCTACGAATTTTTGTCGCAAAACTGTATAGCACCCTTTTTGTAGTAAATTTTATCAGCTTTAATTTTGGTAAAACCGATAGGAGTAATCGTTTCCGAGATATAAGCGATAAACTGAAAAATGGTACCTTTAAACCTGTCCCCGTCCTCGAGTTCACTCTCACCCTCGGGGACTTTTGATATATGTCTACCCAAGTGTAAAGAAAGCGTTTAAAAAAATACCAACTCTCTAGGAATTTTTTCCACCGATTTGTCTAATTCGACTGGGCTACTAGCCAACTTTTAATTTTTTTCATATTCATGCTTGTTATTGTTTTTAAGTTGGGCCAAGTAGCAACACAAAATAATATTACGGTATCATCTCCAAACGCAGTAATTTTCCCTCTATCGGTAACGTAAACAGGTTATTTTCAAATATGTTGCAACAGTGGTGCTAAAACTGTCTCTTGCAGTAAGCCAATTAAAACCTTTTTGAGATCACTTAATTTGTTTCCTATTTTTATCATTTGTGTTCTATCCTCAAGGTAGCTTTTTAATAGATTATAACATTCTCCGCCGAGGCCGACATTCCAAAGTTTACTTAGCATTTACTTGTGACTCAAGTATCAAATGCTTTTGTTAGGTCTGTGAATATTGCTAAAGTTGGTAACTTATGTCCTATTGATTTATATATTATTATGTGGTTTGTTAAATTAGTAAGCGCGTCTTCTGGGGAAGGTTCTTTCGCGGAAATCAAATTAATTTTTGGAGAGCAAGTCTTATTTTTTAAAGAAAGTTTCCATCCAACGATTTATAGCTTTTTAGAAAATTTGACGTTGTTTGATATTAGTGCTATGGTCTGAAGTTTATTATTATATGTAATATTACGTATTTATAATCTCCAGTAAATAAGTACGTCCGTTCAATGAATTGCAGCAAGAAACTTCACAAACCCGTGATTTATTAATCACTTAATATAATTAATCCTTAAAAATAACACAGCTAATAATAACTTTAATCTGACATACATTTGCTACTTTAAATCGCAACTTGTTACTGTTCTTTATTTCATCTGATCACTTTTTTTTTTATACATTTATTTAACGTTGGCCTATTTCCGCTACTGAGGCCTAACACCGACGCCTGTAGACGAGATACCCCCAACCAGGAATTTTGCCGAACCTCTTCCCTTAAGAAGAGTAGGGATCTTTTACTTGCCTAACATTTAATAGACAAGGGACCGACGGCTTTACAGCCCCTCCGAAGGATGGTATATCTCCTATACAACCCTCGCCTAAGGTTGTATAGCTTCCGCGCATACACTGATATACAAGCCGCTGGAAGATGTGTGAGGCGAGAACGCGGTTTCCGTTGGAATGGTCACCCATCCAAGTACTAACTGCGCCTGTCGTTGCTTTACATCGCATACCGAAGTATGTACATAGTAAAGACGCACCTACGCTCGCCCCTATCTGATCACTTATCATCTAATATATATCTCTGAACTCTCTGCTCGAATTCACTCCTTATATATACGCATCCAACGTACTCGAATTTTCCATCTCCTTCCGGAAACCGCCTTGAATAGCCTCGAAATTTCTACAGTTTTCTGGTGGTAATGGCGGTTCGTCAATTGGCCCAGAGATGGTGCTTCTTTACCGGTAACCAACTAATATGCAAGTTTCCCTTCATTCCCTGTCAGGCAATTCAGAGTCCTCAACATACTTCGCCAGACTGTCCAGTTGCACGATATTCATCTTAGACTTCTTACTACATTGAATTCGGTAAATAACCTCATTAATCCGAGTGATGGCAGAATGCGACCCTTCTTAAGGTGGGTGAAACTTCGGAGATCTTCCCTTCTCTTGGTTCGCTATGGGTTTTATAGCCAAACCAGATCTTCCTTCTTGAATCCTTCTGACGTCCACTTCCTAACCTTGCTAACTTGGTTTCAAATAAATTCATAGACATTCCTCAGCCGTTGACTAACTTCGTCTGCATAGTCATTCACGGACAGTGGCTCTTTATCTGGTATGCTATACATCAAATCATATTGCAGTCTGATCTCGTGCCCAAATATTACACGAGCCGGTGTCTGTTCAGTTGTCTCCTGAATGCAACCCTGTATGAACATTAAGAAAAATGGTTATGTGTCGATCCCGATCTCGCTGGTTCTTGTGAACCACTTCAGAAAGATGTTTCTTCATGGTTTTATTATGTCGTTCTACTATTCCATCTGACTGGGGGTGAAGAGCGGTTGTCCGAGTCTTGTGAATGCCCAACATTTCACAAATTTCCTCCCTTGATCGGAATGTAGCTCCAGGGGTACACCAAATCGCCACACAAGTTATCCACCAGAACTCGAGCAACTGATTTGGTATGGCATATGCTTCCGGCCATTTATTAAAATAATCCATAGCGACTAGGATGTATTTGACTTAGATAGTATCTGATTGAACATTTTACGTATGTTGCTAAATCTAGATCCCGTATTCAATAAATTCAAAATATAAATATAAGTGTGAGTAATTGTTTGCCATTTCCCCACAGTAAGTAAGTACAACACAAACTACGTGTAATGAAATACAATAACATAAATTATCTATCCCTCACATTTTTTGTATTTCGTTTTGTCAACACTCAAAGCCTACTCTTTAGAAGAGAGCACTCTTCGAGATATACTCTTCAATTTTCATTAATAACACCGAAAATTGCAAATATGTAAAGAACCATACATTTTGGGTATAGGAACACGATATATGGTTAGATGTGCATTCTTTCTCTCTATCGAATGGTGCATTTAGTTAGGTATGGTACCATTAAAAAAAAAAGAGTTTTACTGTTTTTTTGTGGTCGACATATGTCAATAATTTTAGAAACTTTTTAGTGGATATTTCGATAATTTTCTTACATGCTCAGTAACTCCAATACTTTGTCTTACCCTCATAGAAAAATCAACATGTTATCAATTATTGTTACTAAGATATTAATTTTTATGTTATACAACTTCTCTGTCAAAATTTTAGGAAAAAAATTAATATCTCCGGTAATATTAATTTTAGCTATAGGAAACGTTCAACGAAATGTCCTTTAAATTAACTGCAGAATCTAAAAAAAAATGAAAATGGGGGCATTCCATTTAAAATACGAAAGTTGGGGTCAACTTCCGGTATAACCGGAAATGCCACAATTTTGAATTTTTTTTCGTTAAATAGATCCTACCCCATTAGGCCTATAGCCAACTTTTGAGATCGATATAATTTTTCTTTCTCGATATACTTCTAATAGACCCCCAAAAAAATTACTCTGTATAGTTGTCCGACAAAATAACTTAATGTCTGTTTAATAGTCGGACAAAAAAAGTAAATTTTCAAAAACGAGTACCCTTACGTTATTGCAATTTTAAACACGTAAGTATTATTATTATTATTACATGTGCAATTTTGTTTGAAATAATTAAAAATAATGTGACATTATTATTATATTTATTAATATTATAACAATTATTATTATGATCATTATTAATAATTGTACTGAAATTTTTAAGTTTTTCAAACGCTTTTATTTAACTCACTCGTGATATGTTCGAGTACGTAATTTTTTCGTTGACATTTTGTATCGCTTTTTTCTCATACTTCCCGACGAGCTAGGAGTTTGACATATTGGGAAAAAGTTGCCCGTGTATGACAATATAACATAGTAAAAACTTGAGATTTTTTTATCGCAGAATGAAAGCACTAAAAATAATAAAATTTAATTTTGGCAAAAATGCTAAAATCGCTTCTAATTCAGCTGGAGAGCTGAAATTTGATATACAAGTATATTTAACATGCCGAACAAAATTTTGCAAAAATAATTTGTGTATTTTAATTGTTTAAACAAAATTTGTATTAAATTCTTTTGGACTCAAAAAGTCATAAAAATTTTAAAATCACACTAATTTCTATACAATAACACATGCAGATAATAATAATAATAATAATAATAATAATAATAGCGTCTTTATTTTCCACTTAAAAAGATTTACTTACAATTTCCTCTTATATACACATTTGAATGGAATAATAGGCGAAGTTCAGCAATGGATTTACAATATTGACAATTAAAACAAAAAGATATTCTTAAAGACTAGCTGCTCTTCCACTTAACCTAATCCGCGCACTACATTCAGTGAGAATACACAGAAAATAATTATACTTAATTGTAAATGTAAACAATAAGAAAAAAATTTTTTTTTTTACTATAGTTAATAACAAAAAGAAAACATTAACTTTATTAAACTAAAATTTTAAATTAAACTAGGGGGCTACTAGTATTAATTATGCCGATTATAAATTCATATTTTTAAATTTTTTTTGAAACAATTTAATTTCATTTCTTTCAAGTTTTCAGGTAGAGGGTTATAAACTTTGCAGATCTGATACCTAAAACAACGCTTAAATTGTTCTGTTCGGTGGATAGGTGGAGTTAAAAGACCTTTGAAACGTAAATTGAGGTTATGTACATCGGTCCTAAATTTTATTTTATTGTATAAATATTCGGGAGATTTTTTAGCTAATATTTTATGATATAAACATGCCGAATGAAACAATCTGCGACTCTCCATATTCAACCAACCCGCGTCCTTTAGCTTATATGATATTCTCTCACGTCTGCGAATACCGTAAATTAGCTAAGACATGAATTCTGAATTTTTTGAATCTTATTCTTGTATAGAGTAGTTAAATTGGGGCCATATAAACAGTCGGCAAAATCTAATAAAGACAACACCAGGCTTTCACATAACATCACTTTCACTTTTTGAGGTAAATAATGCCTATTTCCATAAATTAATTTAATAGAATTATATGCTTTTTGTGCAAGTTTATTTATGTGTTTTTCAAACCGAAGCTCGCTGTCAATAATAACACCCAGGATTTTTGAATGTTCAACTAATTCAAGGTTTTCTTGATCTACACTTATATGAATGTGATTTTTAATAATTTGACGAGAGTTTTTTGGACCAAAAAGTAGAGCGTTCGACTTGCTGACATTAATGATAAGGCAGTGTTCTTTTGTTACTTTTAAAAAAGATTTTAAATCCTCATTGATGTGTAAACATGCACCAACAACCTCAGAAGCATTAAATGAGTAATAAAGCTGTGTATCGTCAGCATATAAATGAATTTGGCAGTGTTTTAAACATGAAATAAACTGACTGGTATACAGTGTGAAAAGTACTGACCCCAGAATAGAACCTTGAGGTACACCTGATCTTAATAATAAGTGTTCTGAGGAATCATGCTCAATACAGACTTTTTGTTGCCTATTTTTTAAATAATTTTTAAATAAATTAACTGCTTCCTTCGTAAGACTTATATGTAACAAAATTGATAAGAGTATTTCATGATTAAGCGTATCAAACGCCCGACTAAAATCTAATAAGATTAAAATTGTACATAAACCCTCATCTGATGCTCCTATTATGTCATCAACCACTTGCAAAAGTGCCGTAGTACAACTGTGTCCAGCTCTAAAACCCGATTGTGTTTTAGGTAGTATTTTCTTATCCGATACATATTGCCTAAGTTGACTTTCCATGATTTTTTCAAGTATTTTAGAAAATGTAGGCAAAACACTGATAGCACGTAAGTCTTTAAAATCTTCAGGGTGACTCTTCTTCGGTAACACAGTGATCACGGCACTTTTCCATATGGATGGGAAAACATTTTCTTGTAAACAACAATTTATTATATGCGTCAGATAAGGAATAATATGGGGACAACATAACTTAATCATTTTTATATTTACCTTATCACACCCCGTAGCATTCGTGTGTATCTGTAGAATTGTTTTTAAAACTGTCGTTTCATCAACAAGTGCAAAATTAAAAATTGAATCAAATAATAAATTATTTTTATAATGGTTAAGAATATCATCAGAGGCATCTGCAAACAGTAAAGAATTTACAAAAAAATTATTTATATCATTTACGTTTTTTAAATTTTCAGGAATGTTTTTATTTTTGTTTTGAAAAATTGAGTTATTTTTAAGAATCTTCCAACATTCATGAGCACTAGAGTTATTTAACTGATGAGTTAAAAATGCCTTTTTTTCTCTTTTAACAGCCTGGGATGTAAAGTTACGTATCTGTTTGTAATATATAAAATCGTTGTGATTGTTTGATTTTTTAAATTTGGTAAGTGCCCTATCTCTAATTTTTATCATGGTCTTTATTACGTCAGTTAGCCAGGGTGCAGGAGGTTTAGTAAATCTTTTTGTTACATAAGGTGCATGAAGATCAAATAAGCTAATTAAGTTGTCAACGAGAAATGATACCTTATCATCAATATTGTTAAGATCAAAAATATTATAAAATGGTATAGCATATAAATCCTGCTCAAAAGAAGTGTAATTAAAATTTTTGTATTCTCGATATGTTACCATTCTGGATTCACTATTGCTGCCACACGCCCTTATTACACAATATACCAGTTGATGATCTGAGAGGTCATAGTCAACAACACCTTTATCTAAAACAGATTCCTCATTTAAGACCATTATAAGATCTATTAATGTAGAAGTGACATTGGTGATCCTGGTGGGAGTCAATAATTTGTGTTAAACCGAACTGATCTAAAGCAGTGAAAAGAAATCGAAAAATGCTCGACGGGGAGCCCGCTCGATGTATACAAACCATGGAGTTTGGGCAGTTTCCTATGCATATTATAAAATTCTAAATTACTCTTAATACATTTATTCTATACATTGAAATTATCACTGCATTTGAATTATTATTCATTTATTTTTACACATTTAAATTATTAGTCTTGCAACGTTGTATGTAATTCGATTTTAAATTTTTTTGTTTTTTCAATATTTTCCGAATATTCCCAAAATTTTTGTCGGAGAGATGGTTCAATGTATTTCATACATCATTACAAAAAGTATAATACAAAAGTTAGATGTGAGGTAGTAACTGTAGGAGTTGCAAAAAACCCTTAACTTTAAGGTGTCGGACAATGAAATTGCCCAAAAATTTTTGCCGGACAATATTGCCGTTTGACTTAAAATATTTTTAAAAAAGCTATCCGGAAAATATTAGCTGTGAGATAAGAATTTTTTTTTATATAACTTCCCCGTGTTGGGGGTGTCGGACGCTTCAAACGACCCAGTACATTTTTCAGACACAATGGCGTTCTTTTTTTAAATTTTAAAATGGGATGGGCATTTTCCAGCAACAGAAGTTGTATTTAATAAAGTGGGTTAATAGTGGCGTAAGTACATCCATACAATATTTTATTAACTCTGATTTAATTTGATCTACGAGATTACTCTTGTGTTACTGATTCTTTATTCATTTTGGTCTGTAAAGTTTTACTTTCGGTGTAAATTATTACTCTATTTATAAGTTGCTTGCCCCTTACAAAAACTCCTCTTTGGCAGTTTGACAGGCATTCTGCCCACGTATTCAGAGCGTCAAAGGACCATTATTAAGATTATAATCTTGGAGTTTCCTTCGTTAGGGTGGGGTGAGCATAAATCAAATGAAGTGACACCGCATTATGTAATTAACACTGGCATAGTAATTAACAAAAATAGTGGAAGAGACTCTTACCAATAATCAATGTAATTAAAGGGAGGCACTATTCGCCGGCTAAATCCGACCGCGGTTATAGCTGATAATACTCGACCCCAAATGTGCTTTGGTTAATGTTTAATCGGATCGGGCGGCCAATAACTTGTAAATAAAGATTGCAGATATAAAATTAAATTGACCGAGGGTGGCTATATCTTGGCGTCTTCCCTTTAAGTGGCACTTAAAATGTTGCGAGCAACTTTTATAGAAGAGTACCGTTAAGCATTTTTATAAATGTTGATAAGGTTGCGATTTTAACGTTAACCAAGTGGATTTTTCGGTAGATTGGATTTTATCCTCGTTATTTGATTAAGTTAAGAGGAACATTATCGTTTGATTTAGATAACATGGATTATTTTTGCATTGTATTAGAATAATATCTATGGTCATTGTTGGAAAATCATTGCACTCCATTTCAGATACGGCCAAATCAATATAAACGAGAAGTTGCATAATATAATAATTAGAAACTGATTGAAAAAATGTCTAAGAGAGGTAAGGAATACGTGTATTCATAAGTGATCGGCTAACCTTTTCACATGCATCGCACTGTGATCCGGAAGCCATATGGCCAAAAGTAATCTTTTAAAATCGATTTAAATGATTTTATTATCGCATTGTACAACAATGAAACTAGTAAAACAATTTTTTTAAACAGTAAATTTATTTATCGTCAAACATCAAATAAATACCCTTTACAGTTGACAGTTCATCCGAGAGGCAATAAAAGTATTTGAAGAAAATATAACAGTATATTGTTACATGTTTACACCTTCCTGTAAACACCCTCAAACGTAGGTTCAATAATTGCAACAAACATTCTCACTAGCCACTGATTTACTTATCATTTAAATTACAATAATTAGTCCTTATAATAACACACTAACTATAACTTGCATCTGCTATAGACTCACTACTATAATTTAAAACTTGTTATTGTTCTTTATCTTATCTGCTCACTTGGCTCATCCCAGAACTGTACTTTGATTTCAGCTCGTTGGCTCTGCTACTTATATATCCGTAGCGCTTATTCTCGAATCACCTATTTCCCTCTAGGCTATTCCAGATTACTTCTACCACCTTCCAGTATATTTCTATGAGGCAGTGCCACATCTGGGCCGACTGGTGAATTATTAGTCTAGCTGATAGTCGCGTTGGTAGAGGGGCGAGATGGCAATCGCGATTAATTGAATGGGTATCGCGCTGCCTGTTTCGAGTCTCGGCTCCGGCACTGACACAGTCGGAAGATTTGGTTGTATGTCGTATGTTGGCATTTTTTAATAGCCCCCTTTCGCACAAGCTTCTGGAATTGGGGGTTGTATAATTTCTGTGGTGTTCTGTGGTGGTGTTTATTATCCTATGGTAGCTAATTAGGCAGGCTTCCTTTTATTCTGCTACTAGGGATCCTCTTATCATAAAAGGGCGGCACCTAACAATATGTTTAATTCACATTCGACCTTTGAGGAAAAATAGCATGTTATATATGTAATAAAGTGGGTTTTTTGTCCGGCTGTCAAGTACACCTTTCAAATTGGCTTTGTAGTAGATGCTCCCTAATTTATATGCGTAACAACTCATAGATGATGTTACGGGGGCTCTCCCACGCATAACCTAATGTCACGAGACAGTCGAACCACTACATACAAGGTGGGGCAATATGCGTCCGACTTCGATAACTCGAGTTCTACGATGGCTAGAAATAAACAATATTACAGATAAACTATGTAAAAAGGTCTATAACTGAAAATTATTTTCGAATATACAGGATGAACCAAAACACAGTAACAAATGCCATTTCTTTAAATGGAGTGCTATAAATATCATACATTTTTAGAAGCTTCTTTCTAGACTCTTTTCACTCCTATATTATTATTGACTATCTCCCAACAATTTGAATGTAGTGATTTTTGTGTTGAAACGATGCCATCTGCAGTAGCATTTTGAAAAAAATCACTACAGGCACCGTTATGGATTTTTTTAATTGAATTTTGAAAATAAACTATAACTAGAAGAAAAAACAAACATTTTAGATAAATCGAATATAGTCTACTTAGCAGTTGTTGTAATAAAAAATATATAGGCACTACTAAAAATAAACTTAAGAATTCGTCAACACAAAAATGATTGTAACCCTACTAATTATGACAAAAAAGATAGAACTGCCTTATGTAATCATCACTTTATTTGTGGACATAAATTTAATTTTAATTATGTTAATATTTTAGATATTGAAACGAATTATAAAAAAAGAAAAATTTCTGAAATGTTTTTTTAGAAACAAACTGAATAGTTGACTCAATAGTTGATTTCAGAACTGATATAAGAAATTTGAATGTTATATATTATAACAAATTGATTAGCTAATAGTTATAATGCCAATAATTTAAATACTGCAGTTCTGTTTATTGTTAGATATTTCTATTATTTCATAATTCTTTGTATAACTTAATCGACTCCTGTTTTTATTAAAGATGTTTGTTCTCAATAATAGATATCATAGACATTTGGGTACTTTAATGTGTTTGTAGGAACTTGATTATTAATGTTTATATTTATTACGGATATTATTTTAACTAAAGGACTTGTTACCTACCCATGTTTGAGACTTATTTAACAGTATAGTGTAGTGACTAATGAAGTTGCCATCTTCCTTGCTTTTATTCTGAGGTAAAGATATTTTAATATGATTATCATTAAGTTGTAAATTTAAATGTAAAGGGATGAACAAAGAAAAAGAAGGAATATAAAATTAAAATAAATAATAAAAAACATTTTTAACTTTTTTAACCTTTTTTGAACTTTTACATAATATTTTAGATAATCCTAATTAGTATATAATTTGTAGCCCTGAAGAAATTTACGCATAGTAAATGAAACGTTGGCGATAGAATAAAGCTGTTTTATTGTTCTCTTACCGACAAATTTCCCCCCGTAATTATACATCAAGGACACAATTTCCATATTGAAAATATTTTATTATTATTAAGTCCATAATCAGTAAATTCCCACAAGTAATGCAATACCGTTACTGATAAATCTATAAATTTACATCATATTCTCTTTCGTTATCATTATAATACGATATTTTCACTGTTTAAAGACACGTACGAATTTTGGGTTACTGAGAGAACTGCAATTGAAATTTAGTCTAATCAACATTATTGTTGATTCGGCATTTGAAATCTTATAAATGGGAGTTAACAGCATACGACATTCAGTCTGCATATTATTTTTTGAACTCAATGTTTCTCGTATAAGAGATTCGCAAGTATTTTTATTATTCAAACTGAAGTTATTCTACAGTTGTGACCTCATAAGCTATATGCTCATATTCGACTAAAGTATTTAAGTGATTATTGTGAACATTACGACAAATATAATATTTGTTACTTTAATCAATAAACTTGATTTTAAAAACTAAACTAGTAATTATCAAATCTAACATATATATCTAATGTATAATTTCTATGAATGTGAAGAAATATAGCAGTACGCCTTTGGTCGGTCCGAATCTGACTGATTTATTACTCTCCGCCATTCCGAAACAGACCATAGTATAGTAATCTCGTGGCATGAGGCATATGTTTTTGTCCAATATTTTATATTACATTTTGATTTTTATAAAGTCCATTTATCTACGATCAACGTGAACACTTTTTATGAAAAACTTTTTAACGCAGAAAACAAATTTTAATATTGGTGTATGGTAGTTTTCTATTATTAATATTGAAGTGCTTTGAAATGCTCAAGCTGTATTTTTAATGCCTTATTTGAGATTAATTATATGAGTGTTAATAATTGTTTTTAATAATTAATTATAACAGGCCGACGAAATTTAACCGACTTTCTAAACCAGAAACGAGACTATCCTTCTTCGACCTCAGAATTGTTCCATGACGTTAGGTTTTAGAAAGATTTAAACTCAGTTTTTCGCTATATTTAACGTCATGTTACATCACAAGGTAATTTTTCTCCACAAAACGACTCATTAAGACATCTGAAAGTATACTACTCTTTTCCTCCAAAAACATTCAAATATATAATTTTTATACAAAACATGAGATTCTGTGTGAAGAACAACATGCTTTTCGAAAGGGCAGGTCGACTCAGACTGGCATACTTAACTTCCTCAGTGAACTTTACACAAACTTAGATAAAAATAAGAAATGCTTTGGTATTTTTATGGATTTAGCAAGGCATTTGATCTTGTAAATCATGCTTTGCCGTTAGAAAACTTAAGAAAGTATGGTCTTCGTGGTAAGTTGGGTGGCTGGTTACAGTCGTATTTGTCTAATCGTCAACAAATCGTTGAAATAGATCACAGTAAGTCATCTAAGTTGTCCATATCATGTGGTGTCCCCCAAGGATCAGTTCTGGGGCCACTGCTTTTTGTACTATTTATTAATGACTTACCTAACATTGTTAGCGAATGCTATTTAATTATGTTTGCTGATGACAATTCCCCATTGATTACAAAAGATAACTACTTAGGTTTAGTACAAAATAGGCAAGAAAAAATTAACACCTTCGTCTCCAAATTTAACAGTGACAAATTATTGCCAAATGAAAGTAAAACGGTATTCATTAATTTTACCCCTGGGAGTCTGAATTATAAGGACAGTTTTTTACTTAGAATAAATCTACAACAGGTCAAATCAGCTAAATTCTTAGGTGTGCATATTGATAATGCGCTTAATTGGGAATGTCATATTAACGACGAAAAATTTGTCTCCTGCATGCTTTGCGCTGTACAGACTACGAACTGTCACAAATAGAAATATATTGCTATCGTATTATTATGCAAAACTCTATTCAAGGATTGTTTACGGAATAATATTTTGGGGCAGTTCACATTATTCTAATAGAGTTTTTAGGATGCAGAAAAAGCAGTACGGAATATAGTAAGAGTAAACAGGCGAACATCATGCAGAAGATATTTTAAAGAACTAAAAATATTATCACTCGCCTGTTTATAAGTAATAAATTGTTATGCTTGTTAAATCTAATCCCAATAAATTTCTGAGAAATAATTATAACACTGACACTAAATGTCAGAATACTTTACTAACACCTGCTCACTCGTTATCACTCTATGAAAAGAGTCCCTATTATATGGGAATAAAACTGTACAATAAGCTTCCTGACCGCTATTGGAACATGTTTTTTATAATGTGGAAAATTTTTTTGAATTTGTGTTTTAGTGTATCTGAAATCTTAGTTTGACAGGCGCAGTTAGTACTTGGATGGTGACCATTCCAACGGAAACCGCGTTCTCGCATCACACATCTTCCAGCGGCTTGTATATCAGTGTATGCGCGGAAGCTATACAACCTTAGGCGAGGGTTGTATAGGAGACATACCATCCTTCGGAGGGGATGTAAAGCCGTCGGTCCCTTGTCAATTAAATGTTAGGCAAGCAAAAGATCCCTACTCTTCTTAAGGGAAGAGGTTCGGCAAAATTCCTGGTTGGGGGTAGCTCGTCTACAGGCGTTGGTGTTAGGCCTCAGTAGCGGAAATAGCCCGACGTTAAATAAATGTATAAAAAAAAACAACACAAATTTCTAACGTTATAAACAATATTTATGAATAAATGTTTGTGCTTTTGTGAGTTCAATGATTAAATCAAATATTGCAATGTATTTTTTTTCCATGATCTAATTTGTGTTGTACGAATGTAAGCATTTAATTTAGGTTTTTACCAAAATAAAGATGTTATTATTATTATATTTTTTTTTTGGGAGCCGTCTGACTATGTCACCGGAAACACTGCAACCTCTTGGGCTTATTGTGCTAATCTCTCAATTTCTTTATGACACATAATCCAATATTGTAGACCCTTGTACCAATTTGTACATATCCAGAAATGGTTGAGTGTCATATTCTTCAGGACATAATCTTGGTTGTCCATATAGAGGCTGACTCCTGTGATCTATAGCCTCACATTCCGTTAAGATGTGATAAGCTATCCCTGTTGACACATTACATTGTCCGCATTTTAGGTCCAGGTAGGTTTAGGTACATGCATATTCTATACAGATGTTCTGTCAGGAGACCTGTGATTATGCGTAACTGATTCCTGCTCAGTAACAGCAGTTCTTCAGTCCTCTTCTGAGATGGTTCTCCCATGTTGGGGCCCGATTATATGTTCCCAGCGTTATTTGTATTGGTATTTGACCCATTCCCTTATTTGACCCCGTATAGTGATTTTAGGCACTTTCAGGACCGATTCTGTGCCAATGAATGGAGCCGATGATCCCTTTCTTGCTAGCTCGACAAATTTTTCGTTGCCTTCGATACCGGACTGTCTGTAAACCAGGTAAGTTCCTCAGATTTTTTGCTAGTTTTGCTGTTGCTGTCCTCTTTCCATTCACTTCGATCCACAATTTTTATCTCGAAGTTTCTGTTGAAAGTGTGCTTAGGAATCAAGTGGGCCATTCTCATATCAGATATGCTAAATCCCACTCGGTTCCTGATTTGGTTATGCCCCGATCCAACAGGACCTCCATTGCTGCTGTTGGTGTTGTTTTCATAGCTCCCGTTATACCTAAACAAGCAAGTCTTTGTACCTTACTTAGTTCAGCAACAGCGATGTATTAATGTAAATAAGGTGGTTCGATGAAGAGCCATGTCACGTTAACATCCATATATCATTCATTTATTTGAAAGATTAGTACTTTCCGCATCTATAAGAAAATTGAGAAAGAAACAACAGGAGAGAGTGAAACGTCTTTGCTTAAATACGAAAATATGGTGAAATCTTCACCAGATGCTACTCAATTTCTGAATACCTACTAATTTACCAAACTCATAAATTTTAACTAACGATTTCTCGACGAGGAAAAAAGATATTGGAAATATTCAAAATGGATTTTTGAAGGGTAAGAGTAGTACTTTCAGAAGCCGTAACGAGTGTTGTGAAGAAAAATTACCTCGTGATGTAACATTACGTCAAATATAGCAAAAGAACGAGTTTTTCCACTTTTAGGTTAGAATCGCTCGAAAACCTGACGTGATGGAGCAAGTCGAATTCGAGAAACTATCATTTCGTTTCTGGTTTAAAATTTTGTAGGCCTATGTTATTATAGTATACTAATAATATCGTATAATTTCTTCTAATACCGTGAAGATAATAAAATAAACGTATCGAAACTTATCGCGTCAGTCTTTAGGAAGTGGCCTTCTTTTAAAAAATATCCATATGCCATAAAATTTAGTGAATAATTAATACATTTAAGGATAAATCACCCGAAAAGCCTTGTTTGAGAAACGTATACCTATGTGGAATTGTTAATGATGGGAAACTAGCTATGTGATTAAAGGTGACGTGAACATCATGTCTACAGCTTAGTTTAATTTCATCTCGTTTGCTCATAATATATTTCCTTTCAGCCCAAAACGTACTCTGCATATACTCTGAAAAGCGTTTAGCTGGGCGTTTAGCATTTAATTTTATAGAAATGGCAAATATTTCTCTATTTTTTAAATAGATTGTCAATTTTACCCTTGCAATTTTTATGGCAACTCAGAGATTTTAAAAGCTTATTTGTTGCATTTATAATGAGCATTCTAACAAAATGAATCTGATAAAATGCATATTATTATTTCCTCTGGTATTTCGGATATATTATTTGTAGACAGAGCACAATTAATGTTAAAAAAGCATAACTACTTTTGATAACCGTACCTTAATGTAAAGTTAGGGAATTAATAAAATAATGTACAAAGAGCGCCATACGTTTTCTTTATATATTAGATGAAAGAATAACAACTCTAGATTAAAAATTATTTTATCTTTTTAGTTCGTTGTAATAAAAGCGTGTTTATTTAGCTTTTTTTTAATTATCTTGTGAGGGCCAACATAATTAACGAACCTCGCGTCGAGTATAGTATTTGTGTATAATGCTTGTTGTTGAATAGGTAAATTTTCTTTTTATTTCATTCAATTCGTGTCACGAATTATTTTTCAGCTGCCTACAAGGTACCAAGAAATTTTTTGTTATAATATTCATGAAATAAGCCACTTAAAATTTTCATAGCTGAAGTGAATGCAAAATGTATTTCAGAACCATTTTATTTCTAAGAAAATTTTCCTAAATAATACCATTTTCTAAAAATTACATTAAAAAAGCTTCTTTAAGTATGCATTAATTATTTCACATCCTTTAACTAAACATGGAACTAAAAAATTCAGTATTCTTCCCAAGAATTATTTGTACAAGTTAAAATTACAAAGTTTACAAGTGAGGAAGCATTTGATTAAGATGTTTGCAGCATAACATGTTTGATGTCTTGCTCCCTGCGTTATCGGAACTCAAGGGTATATGTAAAAGGATATCCTTGAGAAGATCAATTCTGACGCATGTTCGAAATCCTTCAGGACTAAATCGAACAAAACCATTGTCAGTTTTGAACGCATCTATTTACGAATGATTTTTAGCATAATATACGTAACGGTTGGAATAAATTCTTTAAAATCGTTACAAAGCAACTTTGCTGAGACACATCGATTTTTAAATGTACTTTTCAATTTTTTAATGTAAATTTTTTTCTACTCTATTTTTTAAAAAGTGATGACGTTATTGACAATTTTTTTAAATAGCAACCCCCAATTTTATAAGAATATTTAAAAAATATAGATAAAATAGTCTATATACAGTGTGGGACAATAATGCGTCAGACCTCGATATCTCGAGTTCTACGATAGCTAGAAATTTTTAAATTGCAAGTAAACTAGATAAAAAAGTCTATAACTGGAAATTATTTTCGAACATACTTTTCTATCGGAAAACGATTTAATTCCATTGGAACAACACGGGCTCACCTCTGGAAGATCAGTCGAATCCAATTTACTTTGCTGTGTAGCTGATTGGTCAAAAACGTTGGACAATTGTGAGTGTGTGGATATTGTATATTTAGATTTTAGCAAAGCGTTTGACAAAGTGCCTAGAAACAGACTACTACATAAGTTGGAACACTTCGGGATTCGAGGTCGCCTGCTTGCGTGGATTGAATCTTTTCTCTCGAATCGAGTGTACAAAGTTAAAGTGGATTCAGCGTTTAGTGAGAGCATGAATGTTCTCAGTGGTGTTCCCCAAGGGTCTGTGTTAGGGCCACTATTATTCCTTTTATATACAAGTGATGTACGCCGCCACATAACATCTTTTTGCTCGTTTTATGCGGATGACACTAAAATTTATTCAAACCCACTAACTTGTCACCACGTGATACAACGCGACTTACATCTACATCTACATCTAAATGTAGCAAAATGTGTGGTACTTCATTTAGGTAAATGCAACCCAAGATTATCTTACAGCATGAATAACTCAACTTTGTCTACGGTAAATTCACATGATGATCTTGGCGTTTTGATTACGGAAAACATGACATGGTCTGACCATATTGCACGTCAGGTCAAGAAAGCCAACAGTAGGGTGTATTTGATACTGAAAGTTTTTGAGAATGCTGATTATAACACCTTATCTAAACTATTTAAACTATACGTCCGCCCTATACTTGAATTTGCTAACAGTGTATGGTTCCCATCTTTAGTTCGTGATGCAAATCTTCTGGAAAATGTACAGCGTAGATATACACGGTTGGCATTTGGTCAGAATCGCCCGCCATATGAAGAACGCCTACTTCTATTTAATTTGCCTCTACTCAGCACTCGACGAATCAGAGGGGATTTAATTATTACATACAAGACACTTCATAGCAACAGATCATCAATTCGACATCTTTATAAATTGAACAATGATGAGCGTCTTCGTGGTCATCCTTTGAAGCTTTCGCGAGATCCATTTCGATCAGTGGTCCGTCAAAATTTCTTAACGTTGAGAGTGTTTTATAAGTGGAACTCTTTGCCATATGAAATAGTTTGTGCACCGTCTTTGAACAGTTTTAAAGCTAGACTTGATAATATGGTACTGTGAACTAAATTTTGTTAGATGTGAGCATAATAGGATTTTCCTCTGCTCTTATTTATGTTTAATAATAATAATAATAATAATAATACAGGGCGAGCCGAGACGAAATTACAGGACCAAGAGCCTTGTTTTTAAATGGAATGCTATATACATCAGTACATTTTTTGAAGACTCTTTCTGGGCTCTATTCATTCCTATATTAGAATTGAATATATTCCAACCACTTGGATGTAATGAATTTTTTTGTTGAAATATCTGAAATCTGCAGATGGATATTTAAAAAATCACCACAGTAACAATTATGGGATTTAAGAAAAACTTATGTGAATATGAGTTACGAAATATCTAGTTAATGTTTTTGAATCATTTTCATTCCCTAAAAATGTACAGGGCGGCCAAAAATTATTTTTCAATTAAGAACATTTTAAATTGAATTTTCTCAACTTTTTCAAAAGGAACACCCTGTATATTTTTCGACGATGTGATGTATAAATGAAAAACGAACATTTTTGTAAGTACTTCCCTAGGACTAATTGCAACCAATTTCGTTTTATTGAGCAATAATTATTACAAAATTCAAAAATAAACTTTAGAAAAGAGGTTTCCTCAAATAACTCAGTAGAAAAAATTATAATAAATGTTCCACATGTAGCCCATTTTGATTGACTCACATCTCTATGCGCTTTTGAAATGAGGTTCCCACTGTTCCTAAAACTGCCAGTGCGATAGTTGTAAAGGCAGTTATTATTCTTTTCTTCATATTTTGTACTGTATCCCCATAAAAAGAAATCTATTTTTGTAAGATCTGGGGATCTAACAGCCCATTTAGTGGGTCCAGTACTTCCAATCCATTGATTAGGGTAGGTATTATTTAAGTGGTCTCTAACAACATTTAAATCATATGGTGGAGCACCATCTTGCTGAAACAACATCCTATTTCGAATTCTTTCAGGGAGATTTACCAATAATTATGGCAGATAGTTTTCCAAAAAATGAAGATAAATAGCTCCAGTCAATGTACCATCAAATGTAAAGTTGAAAGACCTACACAGCTTGAAAAATACATATCCCGAACTTGATTCTCTATAAATTTCGCAAACACACTATGCTGGTTAATAAAACTAAAAAAGAGTTTTTATCAGAATAACATACTTAGTGCAGAAAATCCTGCGAGAGCTGCGTGGAGAGTTATCTCTGAAATGTCAAATAGAGTTAAAACAATTAAAAACACCAATATAACAATAATTAATGGCGTATCATACAATGACCCACTGCTGGTAGCTTCCTCCTTCAATGATTATTTCATAAATACACCTTACCAACTAATGAGCCATTTACCTCCAAATAGTAGCAAAAATAATACATTTGATCAACGCATTCCTATCCAAGAGCATTCTCTGTTCATAGAGCTATTAACCTTATCGACTAATAAGTTAAAAAATAAAAAGTCGGCTGGCCCTGACGAAATCCCGGTTTTTATAATAAAAAAAGTAATCGCCTCCATAATACACCCACTCACATATTTAGTAAACCTATCTTTTTTAACAGATAGTTTTCCACAGAGTTTAAAGGTAGGGAAAGTGGTACCTATCTTTAAAAAACTAGATCCACAGGACATGGAAAACTACAGACCAATTACTGTTCCATCTGGTTTTTCAAAAATATTTGAATATAGTTATCAAGATCGACTGCTACAATTTTTAAACCCTGTTGGAGTCTTCTGTGAACTCAGCAGAGCATTCGACTCTGTCAATCACGATATTTTATTGCGTAAACTATACTTATATGGTGTAAAGGGAATCGCATTAGATTGGATTTCCTCATTTTTAAGACATCGAACCCAATATGTCAGTATAAGTCACTTATCAAATGGTGCTGTAAATGGAGTTCAATCAGAATATAAGGAAGTTAATATGGGAGTTCCATAGGGCTCAATGTTGGGTCCTTTATTATTTTTGTTATATGCTAATGAACTTGATACCCTTACTTCAGACGCATTTTTTTGTCATGTATGCAGACGACAAGTCCTTACTTCTGTCTGACAAATCAGATATATGAGAGGCTAAATCTAATGATGTTATGTGTAACATTGGTAGCTGGTATTGTTTTAATTCATTGTTTCTCAATCCGCAGAAAACGCATTATATTAGATTTCACAATTGGCAAAAGAATTGGTTAAAATTAAATATTAAGGTAAAACATGTTTCTCTCTGAAAGAAAGAAATAATCAAATTTTTAGGCTTAACAATTGATGAATGTTTGAGTTCTAAGGAACATTGTAATAATCTTGTAGTCAAATTAAATTCTTTGATTTATTTGTTTAGGAATTTAAAAATAGTTCTCTTAACTGATCAGCTCATAGGTCTGTATCATGCGCAGGTAAGTTAAAGACTTAGATATGGGGTTTGCTTTTGGGGCAACTCCACACTAACTCCAGACGTGTTTGTTGCGCAAAAACACGCATATTGAGATATATTGGTGGAATTCTAAGTAACCATATATGCAGGAATTTATTCAAAGAATATGGTATTTTGACGCTTGTGGGAGTATTTATTTACGAATTATGTATATTCGTTTTTATTAACAAACAAAAGTTCATTACAAATAAAGACTACCACGATTTCAACACAAGGCAAGCAAAGAAAAATTTTTCACATACCTTTTGTAAGTATAAGATAACAACAAATTCGCCTACTTATATAGGTCTCAATGTATATAATCATTTGCCTGACGACTTAAAGCAATTGAAAGATCTAAAGATATAAAGCGGACTTTTGAAACCATCGAGACAGAAAGATCAATTAAAAAGTTGAAGGAATATGGTATGCATCTAAATTGGTTAGTGGATTACTTACAAAATAGTAAACACATAACAAAAATAAACGGTGAAATACTTGACGAAATACTAAATAAAAACGGGGTACCACAGGGCAGTACACTAGGGCCGTTGCTATTTTTATTATATATTAATGATATTGTAAAATCTGTTGAAATGATCAAATACATCTATTTGTTGATGATACGCTGTTATATTTCTCTTCCAAAGATTTAACGACCCTTGTAGATACTATAAATAACGAGTTACAAAATATAGTTAGATGGTGCAATGGTAGCTTGTTAAAATTAACTGCGTCAAAAAATAAATTTATGTTAATTAGCAATAATCAGAAATACGAAGAGTTTAAAAGGTCATTCGAGATAAAAGTGAAATATGCTAAGATTGAGAATATTGAGAAAATTAAATATTTAGGTATATTAATTGATAAAACCTAACATTTAAAGTAGATGCATCTTATATTATCAACAAAATATCAAGAAACACAAGTTTCTTGTCGAGGGTTGCTCCTTTCTTAACACAGTGGTGTCGAAAATTACCATATATAACACCTTAATCCTTCCTCATTTGATATTCACGGCATCTATTTTGTATTCATTCAATAAAAATGAAATAGAGAGGATGCAGAAATTACAGAACAGGGCCATGAGAATTATTTCACGCGTGCCACGAGACACATACATTAAAACGATTGGCTGTCAGTGCAATATTACCTAGAATACCAAACACTCGTTTTAATACATAGAATGAAGTTATCTTTAACCCCAACATATTTGACATCAAAACTAGTATTTAACGACAATATACACAACCATAACACGCGCATACGAACAGATATACGAGTCACGAATAAGAATGAAAAAAGGACCGCGAGAGGGTGCCCACAAGGTGGGGTCCCCATTTCTGTGGTCACTACTAGTGGATGACCTGCTGGCTATTTTATCTCTGTGGGAAGCCGAGATTCTGGCATATGCAGACGACCTAGTCATCACGGTTAAAGATAAATCTGAAGAGGTACTCTCTCATACCCTTCAAGAGGTACTAGATACAGTGCACATCTGGTGTAAGAGGGAACAGATGTCTGTCAATCCCCGCAAAAATGTAATAGTACCCTTCACCAGGAAAAGGAAGCTGGATAACTTAGAACCGCCTTCCTTACTATGTGAAACCATTCCATTTTCGGATGAGGTGAAATATCTAGGCATTACGCTGGATAGATCACTCAACTGGAATTCCCACCTGGAAAAGGTAATCCACAAAGCAAGGCTGTCCCTGTGGACATGCCGTAGAATTTGTGGGAAATCCTGGGGTATGGGTCCCCAACAAATATACTGGATATACGTTACGGTCATTAGACGAAAGGGCTACAACAGTCGGCCAAAGCCAAACTCTCTAGTTTACAGAGACTAGCGTGCCTGGCAATAACTGGTGCTATAAGCACCACACCGAAATCCTCCTAGACTTACGACCTCTCCATATTTACTTGGAGAGAGAAGCTATGTGGGCAACATATAGACTCCAACAATCGGCAATCTATATGCCGCAGGCTATCATCATGGAACGCAATGGATTGATTGATGACCTAAACAGTCACATCATCCTAGGTATGCCTTCTGATGTGATGCCTACCAGAACCAACCATGAGCTGCCTTTCAACATCCTATTTCCTGAAAGAGATGGGTGGGATCGGAATAAAACCGACCTACAGAAGGCAGACAGCTGTTGGTATACAGATGGTTCCAAAACTCCTGAAGGAACAGGAGCTGGAGTTTACAGTCGCTGCTCAAAGGTAAGAATAACTTCGAGCCTGGGAGATACCGCGACAATTTTTCAAGCTGAAATATATGCCATTGAACTGTGTGTATGGAGGCTGGAATCAACCCACCCTAGACACAGATCAATAAAAATCTTCTTAGACAGCCAAGCAGCCCTTAAAGCTCTTGGATCCTATCGCTGTAATTCTAAAACAGTGTGGAACTGCCAAAAAGCTCTAACCCAATTGGATAAGAACAACAAACCGACTCTGGTCTGGGTGCCTGGCCACTCTGGGCTGGAGGGCAATGAAATTGCCGATTGCCTAGCTAGAGAGGGTGTGGCATCAAAATTTATAGGACCAGAACCAGTTCTTGGCATATCTTCAAGCACTGCCAAAACAAATATCCTAGACTGGTCCGAGAGCAAGACTCTCTACCACTGGCAGGAACTACCAGGATTAGCTCATTCGAAGGAGTTCATTACAAATCCTTTGAAATCAAGAGCTAAAAAACTGCTAGAGTTGAATAGGTTACACCTAAGCATTCTAATCGGCCCATATACTGGGCACTGCAGATTAAATCATCACTTACACAGACTTGGATTGGTGGAAAACACCGAATGCCGTCTGTGTCTAGAGGAAGATGAAATGACAAGGCATGTCCTGTGCACTTTTCCCGCTGCAGAAAGAACCTGGTTCTCATTATTTGGCAAAAGTCAGCTTTTGCCTGAGGACTTGGACAATCTCTCACCCAACAAAGTTATCAGCTTTATTAAAAGGCTGAACCTATTGGGTGAAATATAAATTAGGAGTGAGCCACAATAGACCGATTAGTCGCGGTGGAGGGTCTGGTATAGACCCACTCACATTTCAACCTAAACCTAACCTAAACCTAAGAATGAAAAACTAACAGAAAAATCTCTTTTTCATAAAGGAATTATCAGATACAATAACCTTGGAAATTCCTTGCGTCGCTATTAATACATTTAAAACTAAATTAAGAGCTTCCTTGCTCTCTGAATGTCTTAAATAATTAGCAATATTTTATTGTTGTTTTATATTTTATTATAATAATATTTTCTATGTAACTATATTTTAGTAGATAAGTAAACTTCAATGTGTTAGATGATACTGTATCTTATGCAAAACTTTAATTGTTGTTTTATTGTCGTTTATCGTGACATTCCCCACGACTGCGTTCTCAAAAAAAATCGACAGCTGCAGATCTTATGCAAGATTCTATGTTAAAAAATCCGTTGCAGGACTATAAGAGGAGCAACAAATCGTAATCTTTCAACATAAATGCTGGAATGTTGTTAGGACTTCTTGTCCTTTTAGACTTTATTTATTTAATATACTTAGTACTTCAGCTTCAGTTTCAATAAAAGAGTCAAAATAACGAGTTTTACTATGTGTATAATTAAAATCACTAAAATGTCCATTACAGGATGATCGAAAATAAAATTTACTAAAAAAAAATTTACGTCCATTTAGTAGATCGGATTATCGATGCTATCATGCTAAAACATAAAATTTAATTTTTGATATTTCAAACTGAACTTGCCATTTTTAATGTCAGTTGTAAAAACAGTTATTTATTTTATGTGATCCGCGTTAATAAAATATAGGTCAAATAAGTCTTGGTCACAGGTGGTCACGTTCGTGTACAATTACAGCAACTATTTTATGATTTCATTCTATTTTCGTAGGAATACAAAACTTTTGACAATGCAGTAGTATCAATTTAAAATAAGTTTAAAGTTTTCCGTGTCACGTACATGGAAACACCGCAATATTATGTTTCCGATCTACCAATACGATCCCGATTAAAATATTTATTTTCGTCACGTATATTTTTATGGAATTATAAATTCTCTGAAACGTAGAGATAATAAATACCAAATTTTAATAGAAAGAAGTCAGCGGCCACGCATATTATTTTTTAATAAGTAACATCGTTTTATAATTTAAGCTAATATATTGTATGTCCATCACGTTTTGTTAATAGGGTTTTCCCACTAATTTTATTTTAACAATTTGTGTCGTGAAAATGATATCATAAAACATTTTATTAATTTACAACAATTTACTTTTCCAATAAGAATTATTTCTAAGAAGATATCGTTAAAACAACTTGCTGATAATTTCACTGCTTTTTAAAAAGGGCATTTTTACGCGCCAGAATTACGTATCTACCCGGAAAACCAATGAGATTATGGATATAATTAGTTTGTAATACATTCTAACTGTGTGTTAAAGAAAGCTTTCCTGTAAAACTTCTCAGAATTTCAATTTGTAATGCTTGTACTGTGATTGGTCTAAAGTAGTGGACGTGTAAATATTGGCCAATCAGAATCCAGATCCAGTTATTCGTGAAAGCGTCGGACGTTAATATTTTGTATTGTAGTTTTGGTTTAACCTTCACCGACATTATACATCAGATGACTAACCTAAAATGTTAAATTTATCTTTTTATGTTTGTATTGTTTGGAGTGAAAATATTCTTTTATCAGTTTCTGGTTTATGTTTTATTAATTCTGCAATCAAAATGGAATCAAGTGGAAGAGGGATATGTTAAAGGTGCCGTTGATAATTTACCTAAAGTAGAAAAGTGCCGAGTGCTCTCAATAAATAGAGGTTATGTTATGTTAACAGAGACCAAGATTAATAAACAATCTTGAACAGAGACAACCTCTGTGATGTTAATTCTGTGATGGGATTTCAGGGTGTAGACGTCACAACGCGCCAATTTATGGCTGTTTAAAATGAACCCAATATTTTTCAAACTTCAAGTTTTTTTTTGTTACTATTAGTAAAATTAATAAGATAATAAATATGCCATAAATAATTTTTTTACGTAAGTTAAGTATTTCAGCAATAATTTTTTTTTCTGGGAAAATCCTATTGCACGTTAGTACGATTAGAACTATGCCGATTTCACCTTTATAACTTTATATCAACCATTTTTTGTACTAGAAATATTTGAAAGGTTTTTTCCGTCGACCATGTCTTAACGAATTTGATTAATGGATACAAAATCGTTTACTAACGACTTCTGTTAATGAAGGATTTTACTATTAATAAACGATTTTAGTATAAACATTTATAAAATCAAATATCCAAATCAAAATCGGTCTGGCCGTTAGCAGCGCTGGTTAAGGCGTGAGGTGACAATCGCGATTAATAACACGGGTAGCGCGCCACTGGATTCGAGGTACTGTCGGAAGAAATGGTTGTATGTCCGCATTTTTTTCAATGTGTAACCCCCTTCCGGAATTGGGGGTTGTCTAATTTTTGTGGTATTTATTATTATTAAGACGCCATGCCATCAATATATCTATCACGGTCATGCTTATAATTTCCAAAATCTGTGTTATAAAAGTAGTATAAATGTAGCATAAGATGAACAAATACAGTTGCCGGGAGAGGTAAAATATATTAAATTCTAGACTTGCCTAGAACCAACAGCTCTAAAGAACCAAAAAGAGAGCGAAAACAACGCTTATGTTGACTAAACGTACTCGCGAAAAACGTAGGGGTTGAAGCCAAGCATAATGTACTGGTGGCTAGACCCATCACCACATATGCATCTTTGGTATAGTGGACAAAGATGATACAGCGCACCGCTGTTGCTGAACTAAGTAAGGTATAAAGACTTGCTTACTTGTTTAGGGATAACAGGAGCTACGAAAACAACACCGACAGCAGCAATGGAGGACCTGCTGGACCTCCCTCCTCTTTTATTTGTGATAATGGGGGAGGCAAGAATACGAAACTTCAGACTGCAGAACGGGCCAAGTAGCATTTATGCAGGATTGGGGAATAACCAAATCAGGAACCGAGTGGGGGTTAGATATCTGATATGAGAATGGACCAAAAGATTCCTAAGCATACTTTCAACAGAAACTTCGACGTAAAAATTGTGGATTGAAGTGAATGGAAAGAGGACGATTATTGCAAAAGGCCTGGGGAACTTACCTGGTTTACAGACGGGTCAAGGACTGAACAAGGCACTGGAACTGGCATATGCAGTGATATGAGAAACTCACTGTTTGGCATATCATTGAACAATATACTTCTGTTTTTCATGCAGAAATATATTCGATATTGCATTGCGCAAGAGAAAATAATCTGAGAGTCTGTAGAAACAGGCGGATCAGCATATTAACAGACAGTCAAGCGTCCCTAAGGGCATTGTCAAACCCGAAAGTGACATCTAAATTAGTATGGGAATGCCGAGAAGAATTAAGAGTCCTGGCAGTCTACAACAAGACAACTCTATTGTGGGTTCCAGGACACTCTGGTATCGAAGGCAACGAAAAAGCTGATGAGCCAGCAAGAAAAGGATCATCAGAACTATATATTGGCCCAGAACTGGCCCTGGGAGTGCGTAAAATCGCTGTACGTGCTCTAATAAGAGAATGGGTCAAAAATCAACACAGAGAATACTGGGAAAAAATAACCGGATACCAACACGGGAAAACTTTGGAAATAGACTGAAGAACTGCTGTTACTGAGCAGGAATCAGCTACGCATAATCACAGATCTCGTGACAGATATGCAAACAATGCAATGGGTCAACAGAGATAGCTTATCGCATCCTGACTAAATGTGAGGCTATGGATCACAGGAAGTAATCTCTATATGCATAATAAAGATTATGTCCAGAAGAATATGACACTCAACCAATTCTGGGCGTGTACAAATTGGTACAAGGGATATTGGAACGGGAGTCATAAAGAAATTGGGAGATTATTACAATGAGCCCTAAAGGCTGCAGTGTTTCTGGAAACATAGACGGTTCCCACAAAAAACTACATTCACCCCTATATTAACTCCGTGTTTTAATTATAAAATTTCCAAATTCATAACCTTACTTATAATTACATGGTTTGAATCTTCAGGTGAGATCATGTTGATCGATAAGACGCATGTCAAGTATAGTGTTTATTATTTTGGAGTGTTGATATTTAGTTGAAAAATTTCCTCAGTTTATAACTATGAACTATATGACTGGTCTTTTTAATGTGTTCTTAAAAGCACGTCAGACTATACAAAATTTTCTATATTAAATTTTAAAAACTCCTAATAAGGATTTACTTCAACACGTAATTTACTGTACGTACTTTATGAGCAAATCCGCCACCGGTAAAGTGTATGAAGTTCTTTCATATTTACATTTCTAAAAACAAGCCAGATGTTGTTTTTCTCTGTTCCACCTGCGGCCACTTGCGTTCTCTAGAGATGAGATGGAAGGCCTTATTATTTTTGTAGCCTTTGGCATATCACTGACGTCAGCGACTAACTTTATATCTACCAAACGCACACAACTCGAAACAGAATGTTTGTAAAGTTTTTGTGTGCATTAGTAGGTTGGCTTATTTAAAAAATATATAAAACTTCTGATCTTGCAGCGTACTGTTTGTACAGAAAGGTCGGATTAACTTCATAACTATCTAAAAACCTAGTAAAATAAATCCTATAAAAAGCTAAGAAGATAATGGGGTTTTTTAATTAAAAAATATGTTTATAAAAGTGGCAATTGAACATTTCACAACAGTTATTAAAACATATTATTATAACTTTATAGACATACGTATAACAATACGGAGTATACGAAAAGTATGGATAACATTTTAAATGTCAGATTTTCTAACGGTTCATTTTTCCCGTACCTTATGAACTGGGGTGTAATGGGGTAGTGAAGCGCAAGTTATAGCCTCTCCTACTCAATTGTTAACCTCACCTTAGCGATGAGTTCAATTTGAACTTGGTGCACCCTGTTTTCACTAACGAGGCTCTAACGACCGAGTAAGGGCGGAATAATCCTTACCTTTTGCCGTGAGCACATCCACCTTCTCACGAAGAGTGTGGTAAAAATAACCCACCGCACACAAAGGTTGCTTCTGGAATCGTTTGGTTACCCCATCGTCGCAGACCCCATCGTCGCAGTCTCCTTCTGTGCCATGGGACCACACCACTCGCCTTCCGCAACCGAGCTGGTCAGTTGCATACCTGCTCCAGCTAAAACTTCAAATGCAGCTTCGTTTTCAGTCGATTAAGGCTTTAAAAAAATGATGGAGCGTTCAAGTGGGACAAAATCATCCGGAGGTAAAATACCCTCCCGATCGGATCTCCGGGGGAGGGTGCCCACAGGGACACCTCATCGAATGTCGAAAAAACACCGACAAGTTAAATCCAACAAAACTAATTCTTTCATCTACGGCGCTTGGAATGTTCGTACTTTGAACGACAGCACTCGCACCGATCAGCCTGAAAGAAGAACTGCTCTAATAGATAGAGAACTTCACCGACTCGCGCGAAACTCGATTTTTGGAGGAAGGCTCTCTCACAGAAAAGTACTACACCTTCTATTGGAAAGGTCTTCCCACCAATTCAAGAAGACAACATGGAATAGGATTTGCCGTTCGGAATCAACTTGTATTCAACTTAACACAAGTACCACAAGGCCTATCCGAGCGTCTAATGCTGCTACGCTATGAGCTATCAGATGACAACGCGGTAAATCTAATAAGCGCCTACGCTCCCACTCTGGATGCAAGTCACGAAACCAAGGAAAGCATCTATCAACAGCTGGAAGAAACCCTCTGCAGAATACCTAAAACGGAACGACTCGTTATTCTTGGCGATTTTAACGCTAGAGTAGGGAGAGATGCAGACACCTGGCCAGGCATCATAGGCAAGAACGGCTTGGGCAACATGAACGCTAACGGTCAGCTACTCCTAACTAAATGCGCCGAACATGATCTAGTTATAACAAACACCATTTTCCGACAAAAGGATAAATTTAAAGGCACCTGGCGTCACCCCAGATCAGGTCACTGGCATCTACTGGACTATGTTATCGTACGTAGGAAGCATCTAAAGGACGTCCAAATTACAAAGGCGCGCATTGATAGCGAATGTTGGACCGATCATCGTCCTGTTGTCTCTAAAATGAAAATTGCTATGAGGCCCAAACACCGAAGAACTCAAGTAAAACGTAGACTCCGTCTCTGTATTAGTAAATTGCGCGACCAACAAACCGTCGAACAGCTAAAGCAAAAAGTTCAAGAGAATTTGAGTGCACTAGAAGAAACCAATTCTGTAGATGTCGCTGCTACCTGGACATAAATTAAAGACAGTTTAAAAAGTGCGAGTGAGGAAATTCTTGGCACTGCAGCAAGTAAAAAACAGGAGGACTGGTTCAATGATAATGAAGCTTTTATACAAGAACTTCTTGACCGCAAACATACTGCCTTCCAAAACGCTATCAACCACCCCAACGACTCATCAAAAGCAGAAGCTTTTACCCAATCTAAGTATGAAACGCATCGCGAAATCAGAAGAATAACAAACGAGTGGTGGGCAAGCAAGGCCAGAGAAATTCAAAGGTACGCCGATTCACACGACTACAGGAATTTCTTTCAAGGAGTAAAAGCAGTGTACGGCCCCAGTCGGAAAAATATGTGCCCTGTTAAAGATTTAAATGGAAATCTCCTCAAAGAAGACCAGGAAATAAGAGCCCGATGGAAAGAACACTACTCTAACATTCTTAACCAGCAAAGTCAAGCCGATCACGATATTATAAATCTTATCCCTCAATATGACACCTTCGAAGACTTAGATAAACCACTAACAACGGAAGAGATCTTAACCGCCATTGGGCAGCTAAAAAATAACAAATCTCCCGGCGCCGACTCACTCCCAGCTGAGATCTTTAAAGCTGTGCCGTCAGAGCTCATACCCTACCTAAAAAAACTGTTTGATGTCGTGTGGGAAAGTGGTCAAGCTCCGCAGGAGTTTCGTGATACACTTTTAATCAACCTCTTCAAAAACAAAGGGAGCGCTGCGGACTGTGGAAATTACAGGGGTATAGCTCTCCTGGCTGTTGGAGGGAAGATACTCACTAAAGCGATGGCAAATAGGCTAACACCTGTTATGGAAAAGTTACTTCCTGAAACACAGAGTGGCTTTAGACCAAACCGAGGCACATCGGATTTAATCTTCACACTTAAACAGCTTCAAGAAAAAGCACTCGAACATCAAGGAGAAATTCACATGGCCTTCATTGATTTAACCAAGGCGTTTGACTCGGTGGACAGGGAAGTGCTCTGGAAAATTATGTTCCGCTTAGGTATCCCTAGAAAATTTGTGGAAGTATGTCGCAGTCTACATACAAACAACAACGCCCAGGTTATGTATAATAATGAGGCAACCGAACCTTTCCAAACCCTCACTAGAGTTAGGCAGGGATGTGTCCTGGCACCCCTACTCTTTAATTTGTTTACCACTGCTCTAACAATTATTGTTGACAACAAACTGACAGTCAGAGAAATAGGTCTCAGATACCGTTTTGATGGCGGTCTCCTTAACATAGGGCGCTTTAGAGCTTTCACGAAGACACGCACACGATTCATTTGTGATCTCCAGTATGCGGATGACTGTGCACTTTTAGCCTCTACGCCGGAAGAGCTTCAAGAACTTTTAGATGTGTATGCCCAGAGCTATGATTCCTTGGGACTTAAAATCAACATTGGAAAGACTAAGATTTTGTCAACTCCTCATCAAGTGAACCAAATAGACATTACACTTAACGGAAATTCTCTTGAAGTGATGGATCAGTTCAATTACTTAGGCAACGTTGTTAATGACAAAGCAAACATGGACAGCGAGATTCGCAATAGAATTAACGCTGCATCTAGAGCACTCTGGGGACTTAGAGAGAGAGTATTTGACAACCACGACCTTGCTTTGTCAACGAAAATGGCTGTCTACAGAGCAGTTGTCATTCCAACACTGCTATATGGATGTGAAAGCTGGGTCACTTACCGTCGTCATGTGAAAGAATTAGAACGTTTTCAGCAAAGACACCTCAGAAGTATGATGAAAATCCGTTGGTTCCATCACATATCAAACGTGGAAGTACTCAGGAGAGCAAACAGCCTTCCAATTGAGGTGCTTATTTCAAAAGCACGCCTAAGATGGGCAGGTCACGTTCATCGTATGCATGATAACCGCCTTCCTAAATATACACTTTATGGTGAATTGCTAAGCGGTAGAAGAAGGCGTGGCGGTCAACGAAAGAGGTTCAAAGACGCTCTCCATGAAAATCTAAAATCCTGCGGTATTGCAGACGAGCAATGGGAACAACTTGCAGCGGACAGAACCGAATGGCGAGGGGTTGTGGCCAGCTATCAAGGAAATGTTGCTGCAAGAAGGCCGAATCCAAGACCTAACCAGGTCTATGTTTGTCCTGACTGCGGTCGACATGTGCTCTCCCGAATTGGCCTCTATAGCTATAGTCGTGTGCACCGTAGATGAATGGGAATTACAATAGACTACACCTTTTACTTGTTTTTTATTGTACACAATTTATCGACTGTAACATTTTTATACTCGGACTCGAGTAACGGCTAATAATAATAAAAAGATAACAAATTGAATATGGCGCGACCTTTTCAAATTTATCGATGTCAGATGAGGCGCATACCCGTTGCTTACTCGTTGAGGGAAAAATGCACGAAATTAAGCCAGTTGGGTAACGTGCTTATTGTCATAAAGACGTGCCCCGTGTATTTCGAATAAAGAAGTAGATTTTATATTGCTGAGATTGAGTTTAGTAAACGTGATGCTTAAAATTTAGTTAGCTGTACGTTATAATCAGTTATCTTTGTTTCCTGTGAGGATTCACCAAAAATTAGTCAGTTATTTTTCAAATGGTTCCCTATTTTATTGTCAAAATTTAATTATTTTTTTAAATATTAATTATTAATAGTCAATGGGAATTAATATAGCATAATAACCGATACATTTCAAACTATTTTCAACTTTAAAGTCAGTCTTTTCTTTCCATAAATTTAACAATTTTATTTTGTACGGTATAGTGAAATCCTAGACTTGCAGTAAAACATATATTTTAACGCAAAAAGCTCAACTAAACCCTTCGATATCGAGATGTTGACATAAATAAATGTGACAAACGCACTCCAGCTTCGTTCTTATTAGGGAGTTTTTGCCCCCTACTACACCTCCGTTACCGCTAACATAGAAGGAAGAAGATAATTGCGCATGTGAACAAACAGCGTTCACCGTATTGCGTGTCACCTTCTTTTGCTGCGGATAAGGGACGTTAGGTTACCCACCTTAAATAGACTGTAACGATTTTGATTGATCAGAAATCCTAGCGTATTTGGTTTTAGATTTGTGGTAGTTATGCGGTGGTCACACTGGTCACGTAGTTTTATTCTTGTTAGCGGTTGTTTGATCAAAGTCAAAGCCAAACCTGTCATACTTAGTAGATCTCAAGAAATGTGGGTTGTCTAGGAGGCTTTGATATTAATAAAGCCTGTATCAGCGCATATTTCACTTCCACCTCATTCTCCAAATGCACAACTAAATTTAACACATCTTCCATAGTTGCCGAAAATTTGCTTTAAATTATGGTTGTTTGTATTATTGAAAAATATGTCACGTACATACCCAATTTTACAGGTTATAGAAATCGAACTGTTAATCATTTTACACATCAAGTCTATCTAATAGCGTCCACCATTCAGAGCTCGTGTAAAAGCTCTTATACAACAACTCCCCTCTTTTGTTGACCTATTTGGTCATGTGAGATTTAAGGATAATGCGAGTGGTATTAAAGGAATTGGCAAAAACTCCCTATTAGGTTGAATTGTATATTATAATAAATTTTTTCAAACAGGATACGTTCCCGACAAGTGGAAAATTACCCAAGTAATTCCTATTTTCAAGTCTGGCGATAAGAATAATGAAAAGAATTATAGGCCTATTTCGTTATTGGATCATCTTGGTAAAATTTTTGAGTCAATTATTGCTAATGAGTTATTCTTCCTCGTAAAAAATCATATCAACATCAATCAACACGGGTTCTATAGCAAGAGATCTATGCTAACTAACTTGGCGCCTTATGTGCAGGAGATACTTGAAACGATGGAGGATGGTGGCTTTGATAAAGTCGACCATCCTACACTAATTGTAAAACTTAGAAATTTTGGTGTGCATGGTCAGCTGCTGATGCTACTTTTCTCCTATATTAAAACAAGTCGCAATATGTTGCTATCAATGGTTCAAAGTCCGACTGCATTAACGTAGCATCCGGACTTCCCCAGGGTTCGCGCCTAGGTCCTCTCATTTTTAATATATTTATCAACGATATTCACAAGTGCTTCACAGCTTCTAAACATGCTGTTTATGCCAATGACTTAAAGATTTATAAGAAAATTATTTCAATGGCGGATTATAACGACCTTCAATATGACTTAAATAATTTTTACGAATTTTGTAAATAACATAGATATTTTATAAATTTAGATAAATGTTTCTGTATCCTATTTTCAAAGTGTTTGAATCCTCCATTGCCCTCTTTGTGCTTAAATAATTTTCAAATTAAGTCCATTAATGTAGTCAAGGACTTGGGATTATTGGTAGATTCGAAATTATCATTTGAAAATCATATTGATTACATAGTAAAAAAAGTTACTTATTTTATAATTACTTTCAATTTGCAATGGAACCATTGAAAAGCAGTTAAAATTCTGATTTCACCGATATATCACACTTACACCCTTTCGATTTGGTTTCCGTGAATAAAAATTAAAAACAAAGCAAAATATGAAGCATAGATCGTATTTCGTATGACATGATCGATGCGCGTAGCCGTTACGTCGTGAAACTCGTCACATCACGTGTCAATTCACGTGTGAGGGTTTCTTCACTGCTCTAGAAGTAGAGCGGATTACGTTTAGTGCCGTTTTTAAGTATATATACAGACAAATCGAAGAATTAAACTACAAATATTCCTCTAAAATCTAGTAAAATTACTGAAATGCTAATATAACTGCTATAACACACTGCTATATGGATGTGAAAGCTGGGTCACTTACCGTCGTCATGTGAAAGAATTAGAACGTTTTCAGCAAAGACACCTCAGAAGTATGATGAAAATCCGTTGGTTCCATCACATATCAAACGTGGAAGTACTCAGGAGAGCAAACAGCCTTCCAATTGAGGTGCTTATTTCAAAAGCACGCCTAAGATGGGCAGGTCACGTTCATCGTATGCATGATAACCGCCTTCCTAAATATACACTTTATGGTGAATTGCTAAGCGGTAGAAGAAGGCGTGGCGGTCAACGAAAGAGGTTCAAAGACGCTCTCCATGAAAATCTAAAATCCTGCGGTATTGCAGACGAGCAATGGGAACAACTTGCAGCGGACAGAACCGAATGGCGAGGGGTTGTGGCCAGCTATCAAGGAAATGTTGCTGCAAGAAGGCCGAATCCAAGACCTAACCAGGTCTATGTTTGTCCTGACTGCGGTCGACATGTGCTCTCCCGAATTGGCCTCTATAGCTATAGTCGTGTGCACCGTAGATGAATGGGAATTACAATAGACTACACCTTTTACTTGTTTTTTATTGTACACAATTTATCGACTGTAACATTTTTATACTCGGACTCGAGTAACGGCTAATAATAATAAAAAGATAACAAATTGAATATGGCGCGACCTTTTCAAATTTATCGATGTCAGATGAGGCGCATACCCGTTGCTTACTCGTTGAGGGAAAAATGCACGAAATTAAGCCAGTTGGGTAACGTGCTTATTGTCATAAAGACGTGCCCCGTGTATTTCGAATAAAGAAGTAGATTTTATATTGCTGAGATTGAGTTTAGTAAACGTGATGCTTAAAATTTAGTTAGCTGTACGTTATAATCAGTTATCTTTGTTACCTGTGAGGATTCACCAAAAATTAGTCAGTTATTTTTCAAATGGTTCCCTATTTTATTGTCAAAATTTAATTATTTTTTTAAATATTAATTATTAATAGTCAATGGGAATTAATATAGCATAATAACCGATACATTTCAAACTATTTTCAACTTTAAAGTCAGTCTTTTCTTTCCATAAATTTAACAATTTTATTTTGTACGGTATAGTGAAATCCTAGACTTGCCGTAAAACATATATTTTAACGCAAAAAGCTCAACTAAACCCTTCGATATCGAGATGTTGACATAAATAAATGTGACAAACGCACTCCAGCTTCGTTCTTATTAGGGAGTTTTTGCCCCCTACTACACCTCCGTTACCGCTAACATAGAAGGAAGAAGATAATTGCGCATGTGAACAAACAGCGTTCACCGTATTGCGTGTCACCTTCTTTTGCTGCGGATAAGGGACGTTAGGTTACCCACCTTAAATAGACTGTAACGATTTTGATTGATCAGAAATCCTAGCGTATTTGGTTTTAGATTTGTGGTAGTTATGCGGTGGTCACACTGGTCACGTAGTTTTATTCTTGTTAGCGGTTGTTTGATCAAAGTCAAAGCCAAACCTGTCATACTTAGTAGATCTCAAGAAATGTGGGTTGTCTAGGAGGCTTTGATATTAATAAAGCCTGTATCAGCGCATATTTCACTTCCACCTCATTCTCCAAATGCACAACTAAATTTAACACATCTTCCATAGTTGCCGAAAATTTGCTTTAAATTATGGTTGTTTGTATTATTGAAAAATATGTCACGTACATACCCAATTTTACAGGTTATAGAAATCGAAGTGTTAATCATTTTACACATCAAGTCTATCTAATAGCATCCACCATTCAGAGCTCGTGTAAAAGCTCTTATACAACAACTCCCCTCTTTTGTTGACCTATTTGGTCATGTGAGATTTAAGGATAATGCGAGTGGTATTAAAGGAATTGGCAAAAACTCCCTATTAGTTTGAATTGTATATTATAATAAATTTTTTCAAACAGGATACGTTCCCGACAAGTGGAAAATTACCCAAGTAATTCCTATTTTGAAGTCTGGCGATAAGAATAATGAAAAGAATTATAGGCCTATTTCGTTATTGGATCATCTTGGTAAAATTTTTGAGTCAATTATTGCTAATGAGTTATTCTTCCTCGTAAAAAATCATATCAACATCAATCAACACGGGTTCTATAGCAAGAGATCTATGCTAACTTGGCGCCTTATGTGCAGGAGATACTTGAAACGATGGAGGATGGTGGCTTTGATAAAGTCGACCATCCTACACTAATTGTAAAACTTAGAAATTTTGGTGTGCATGGTCAGCTGCTGATGCTACTTTTCTCCTATATTAAAACAAGTCGCAATATGTTGCTATCAATGGTTCAAAGTCCGACTGCATTAACGTAGCATCCGGACTTCCCCAGGGTTCGCGCCTAGGTCCTCTCATTTTTAATATATTTATCAACGATATTCACAAGTGCTTCACAGCTTCTAAACATGCTGTTTATGCCAATGACTTAAAGATTTATAAGAAAATTATTTCAATGGCGGATTATAACGACCTTCAATATGACTTAAATAATTTTTACGAATTTTGTAAATAACATAGATATTTTATAAATTTAGATAAATGTTTCTGTATCCTATTTTCAAAGTGTTTGAATCCTCCATTGCCCTCTTTGTGCTGAAATAATTTTCAAATTAAGTCCATTAATGTAGTCAAGGACTTGGGATTATTGGTAGATTCGAAATTATCATTTGAAAATCATATTGATTACATAGTAAAAAAAGTTACTTATTTTATAATTACTTTCAATTTGCAATGGAACCATTGAAAAGTAGTTAAAATTCTGATTTCACCGATATATCACACTTACACCCTTTCGATTTGGTTTCCGTGAATAAAAATTAAAAACAAAGCAAAATATGAAGCATAGATCGTATTTCGTATGACATGATCGATGCGCGTAGCCGTTACGTCGTGAAACTCGTCACATCACGTGTCAATTCACGTGTGAGGGTTTCTTCACTGCTCTAGAAGTAGAGCGGATTACGTTTAGTGCCGTTTTTAAGTATATATACAGACAAATCGAAGAATTAAACTACAAATATTCCTCTAAAATCTAGTAAAATTACTGAAATGCTAATGTTTCATTTAACAAAGACAGCGGCGAGCGATCGGATTGCAATGAGTAAATTTTGACGATTGTCATTATCATCGTTTGTCATCCGATAACGTTGGTGTCATGTCATGTTAATAAGATATCGGCATATTTGTAACTTTTAGTGGATTGTCACAAACTTTAAAGGTAGATGTAACAATCAATATCATATGCTTTCTGTATCTTCGTTGGTGAATTTATTATAGATTATCACTTTACCAATTTTCAGTTTGTTGCTTTACAAATCTGTAGTATTTAGGATAACTAGATTTTCTTAGTCGTTCAAGTGATGTTAAAGTTGTTAATATTCTAATAGTATATTATTCAACGAGCGATAATGCAGGTAATAACTCGCATAGATGATTGTAAATTCATTAAGTTGAGGTTTTTTTTAGTGCCCCGGAAGATCTGAAAAGGTTTTGGATGAGATCGGATTACGTTTAGTGTCGTTTTGTCACACAATTTAATGCTCTTTTCGGCTTCAAAAATCCACCGAGTGGGGAGGTTCCAGCCGCTTCCAGTAGCTGCCGATTTTTTTCTTATGAAAACAATTTAACCTTTTATAAATTACAATCCTTATCAGATAGAAGAGTTTTCTTCAATACTTGTTTTGTTTACAAAACCTTCAATCATATGATTGACTCCCCCTTCTGTGTAAGCTTTTTTAACTTAAATTGCAATCCATATTTATGTAGGAATAGGAACACCTTAATAACTAAACACTATAATACAAATTACCTATCAAATTTACCACTTATAAGATGCTCCCGTGTGTACAATAATATATCAACTTTTAATAATTTCGGTCTTTTAAATCAGAACTTAAAAAATACTCAAATCGATAATATTACTGTTATTTGGAATTCATATTGGCATTTGTTCCCAATGTGAAGTTTATTTGATGTTTCTCTTTCTTAGATTTTAGTCTTTTTCTTTTTTTTTTTTTAGAGTTAGTATCTACTGTTTAGGTTTAGGTTTAGAAGTTTCTGGTGTTATCTTATTTGTACTATGTCATACTTTTAGGTTAGCTTGTTTGTAATTTTTTAGAAGTTTGTTCTTTTCTTTTTACATAAAACGTGCATTCTACAATTTGTAATATTTACTCTTGTGTATTTTTTGTCACCCTGTCATTTGACAGCTCGACTGTCTGTTGGGTGGCCTGCTTCTTAATAAATAAATAAATATACACGCCCAGACTATGGGAATGTTTGCATGTGTTGGTCCTCCCACAGTGTTAGACACTAGTAGCGTGTTTGCTCTTCGATCCCGACTTGGCGCGTTTTTTCTACACGTTCGACTAGCTGGAGGTGACACTTAGCGGACATAACCTGGAAAACTGATAGAGTACCTGGAGACGTGGGGTAGAGAAATGATTGGTCATCTCGAGGTTTATCAACATTGTAATTGTAAATATATTTTAATTTGCTGGGAGCCGCTACCAGCATTTTATTTGTTTCTAAATTAAAAAATCTTATTTACTTTTACTGGTGGGTTTTTCAAATTTCACAAAATCGATGGAAACGGAAGGGCCGAGCGTACGTGCGTCTTTACTAGGTACATCTTTCGATATGCGACGTAAAGCAACGTTGGGCCGACGTTAAATAAATATTTTTTTAAATGGCATGGGAAACGAAATGAATTTTATGTAATATTTTACGACTACGTCTACGACGCGGTCGTAAATTATACAAAACATTCTTCTGTGGTACCAAGATAACCAAAGATAAATTAGACGTTGATAAAACATTATATCTGAATTGAGTCAGAAGTTAGGATAAATATTATAGCACTAAAAGATAATCCCAACCATCATTTTTAATCAGAACAACGAAGTTAGTTAAAATTTCACTATTTCACATTTTTATTTTAATATTTTATTAATAAAATTTACGTTTGCTTATTTGCAATTTACTATCATATCTATTGCGTATAGTTCAAAGTTATGCAGAAATAAGCAATTTTAGTCGCATCCTAGCTTAAATAAATGTCAATATTCTTCAGTTAAATAATTATCAATGCCTTCCGGGTGCCGGCTACGTAAGATGTTGAAAGAATGCTTTGCTTTTCTAAAATATCCTATGAGAATTCTCACATGGCAACACACAAGATTATTGATTGCCACATACATTCAATTATATTCAGAAATTCAATCAGCTAATCATCAATCGGTTTACAAGACCGATCAGCACGCACCTTGTTCGGATTCGTAGGGGGCTGTATGTTCATTGGTCCTATTGTATGATGATTCAATGATTAGCGATCCGCGTTTTCAGATTTCAGGCAATCATACACACATTTGTGATTGCCTTATTGTTGTTTAAACTTTAGAGGGAATTCCCCACTTTTCTGCCATATTTTATGTGAGTATTTAAACTCTCACCTAGAATTTAAAGCTTATATTTTCCTAGCAATGACTGAAGTAATATATTTTTGACAGAATTCAAATTTATATTATGCAATATGCAACATTTCCATTGGCGAAGTATATCAGTGGTGACGAATATAATGTGTTAGAGCAAGCTTCCAAAGAAAAGTTTACTAAAATTATGAAAAAAAATTGACCTAATCGCTTTGTTAATTAGATCTTATTATTTAATACCAAGTTAAGTTAGAAATACGTTTAGTTACGTTACATTTTTATTTGTAACCGCCCAATTACCCGGTGACTGGGTGAAATTTCATTTGATAATTTAAAGAAAAGTTTAATCTTTCTAGTCCCAAGAGGTTGAGAACTCCTAACATGGGTTGGCCTATTCTTCCCCTTAAACACTATTATTCCTTTAGTGAAAGTTTTATCAAAAATTTGTCATTAATTGAAATCGAATAATGTACTCGTGAAAACTTTGTTCCTTTAAAAATTTGGTGATTTTTAAAACCCTCTTAAAATTTTCAATCCTCTTTCATACGTACTCTTCTACTGTGTGATCGCGTTGATAGACCACCGATAGGTCTTGTGTAGATAGATAGATGTGTGGTCGAATCATAAAATTCATAAATGTAATTGAATTAAATAATATTAAAACCACTACTATGCAAAAAACACATCAATCACAGCATCAAACCACGCCAGGGGCCTTCCACGAGGTTCAATACTCCAGCCGTCCTGCCGTCTAGACTCCCGTCCGGTTCGGCTCGTCCCATCGGTCCCAACACCAAATCAAGCCAGAGGTGGTCCACAACGTTCAATACTCCAGCCGCCCTGACATCCAGAGCCCCGTCCAACCCGATGTCTAATTATATGCAGCAAGGTTTCTGCAGCGGCAGTTCTTCCTCAGTTCTCGTCGCTACAACATCAACTACAACCATCAGTCCAATGAAAGCAGATCAACAAGAAGCAACCAGTCCAACCTACCAGTGTCCACTCGACGAACTAACCCTCAATACGACGCTTTGTCTGCCGCCAGCGCAGGATCCAAGGCTCTGTTGATGTGGAGAAGAGTACGAACAGCGTAGAAGCCACTAGAAGTCTGACGTCATAAGCAACACCAGTCTACAATTGGAGTCTCATGCCATATCTATAAAAATTGACCCTGAGAGTCATAGTTCGTCCTCACCAGCTTGTTGGAATCTTTAACTAGACTACTGGCGCCCTCTATCAATCAAAAAACGTAGTCTCAACCCTAATTCCCGACAATAATAGTTGTAAATATAGGAGCTGGCTGCTTGACCCTAAGCTCTGCGATGTTTTAGATCCATTGTGACGCCCGTAGGTGTTACAATACGTCATCGAACTTTGTCCTTTATATTAGACTACACAGCTTTGATGGAAGCCCCTTAGTGTAGTCTGCTCTTAGTTTTTCCTCTCCAAGCAATTCAAATTTCAGGAGACCCTACTAGACAATGGCATATTATATGAGCTGAGGTTTCTTCCTCCTTTCTATTCTGGCTTAGTAAATTTTCGATAAATTAGGCATATCATTCCTTACTAGACTCTTTGATTTTTTGATTTCCCTCTGTCTGGGGAAATTATTTCGACATTGCATTCCAGGTATTTATTTTGCACTGATTCGGTAGCCGTTCGTATGCACGATTTTGCCTCGCTGTAGAAGAGTTCGTACTTATGTAGGTAGTTTTGAGAAAATTTAAAGATATAGGTAATATATCAATTTTTTATTATGTCAAGCGAGTATGGTTTTCCCTACCATAACTAGTACAGCTTCTTGAACAGAGCGTAAACTGTCTGTGCTGATATGATCACGTGCCTGTTAAACGTCAATCTTTTGTAAGGGTGTACTCCTGCGTACTCCATATAATCTCTTGTTGGCTATATCTAAATGGGCATCATTAAACACACTCAGTGTGTACTGGATTACTGCAAACAATTTTTGTTGATGTCATTTTTGAAAAAAAAAACACTACTTAAGAAGTTATATACAATATTCAACAATTTTTACATACCTTGTATAATTACAACTGTTAAGGTAGATATTAAGCCAGTGAAAATAATTTATACTATTTTATTTAATATGCAAAAAGTTGTTTCGACTAGCGAACAAAAATATAATGCAAAAAATAATTCAAGGTAGGCTTGTAATAATAGACGAATGCATGTTTTGTCTGTTTCAAATTACACTTCCTGATAACTCCAGTTGATTAATATGTTTTCAATTTTAGTGAAAAATTTTAAATTAAAAACGTTTTATATCGGTCTGACAGTTTTTAATTCCTGATTATTAATTTATACAATTAGCTTGCCGCATATTAAACAATTTGGTATCTGTATTGATAGTTTTATTATGGATTCATCGTTTCAAACTGAATATTAACAGTCGTTGAATAAATAATGAGAAATGTCAATTCAAATAAAACTCAGCGGTTTTTAAAAACCCCCGAACGGTAGTACATGAATAAAATTCTGTATGTCATACGTGTGATAATGCATTTTATATAGAATAATTAGTTACTGCATTTTGGAATAAACTGAAATGAACATACTTAATTAAAGGATCAGTAATCAGCAGTAACCTGAAAACGGTAGATGTGATTCTGTAGAAACGTTGTTAATCAACCACAGTTCCTTAAGAGCCTATATATTAATCACGCAGGATTTCATTCAGGAATCTGATCATACATCATATAAACATATTTATTCAATTACAATTCCAGTTCAAGTTGAGTTCCAGTTGCAGTTACATTTACAGTTACAGATACAATTACAATTTATTTTGATTACAAACATCAAAAGAGAAATCATACATTACAATTATAAAGATTAACGCTATCTATATACATTTATAGAAGGAACAATAATATCTGTACAAACAAAAATGCAGCTTAAACAGAAAATACAAATTGTGACGTGGTTTTTCTCAACTTGTGAGACGGTAGATTGAGAAAGGTCACTGTAACACTCGAGCTTTGATAACGGTTACTCGGTACGGTCCGGTATGCTCGGGCATCAGCTCTAGTTATAAGTGTTAGAGCTGCACACCCACAAGCCGGAACACGAGGTTGAGTAACTCACGTAGAAAAGTCGGATTCAAAAAAATTTTGATAGGCTTGATAGTACTGGACTATTTAAAACTAAAAAAAATAAATTTTTGTTTTTCAGACAAGTAAAAATAGTGGAATTATTTATATCTATTACATAACTAAATATTAATTCTAAGATATTTTTTTAAATAAATACTAATAACTTATTTGTATTTACTCTTCTATTATGCTGAATGAAATTTGAGAATTCATTAAAATTTTATATTGTTATTGCTGCTATTATTACATATAATTATATCACTGTTATCGTTACCGGAAAAGCCAGACAGTCGAGGCAAATAAATTCGATTTTAATTCCAGTCTGATACAGAAACAGGAGCCTGTAGGAGATCGCGTCTGCCTCAAGCATTTCATAGAAATGAAAAATTGTTCAAGTGTAAATCCCGATATAGAGCGGCGAACGAAACAAAAAACTTCTACACAATGTCAGCCAAGGAGAGAGAAAAGTGTAACAAGTAAAATAAAGGACACGCGGCATGCAGCAAGAAGGGCAAACACGATGACGACGAATGGAGAACAGCATCCTGAGCTGAAACCGTACACCGGATATTACCGGTTTATCTCCCTCCGCGGTATGTGCTCTGCTCAACAGGTATATAAAATACCTGGTCGAGACGGCCACCTTGTGTACCATTTCATCGGTTTCTTGCTTGATTTGGCGCTGGAAAGCATTAGCCACAGAAGTTGCTGCGAATCGTTACAAGCCGTATCCGCTAGGAAAAAGTGTAGCCATCTACACGTTTTATTATGCGGTTGACTTCGCAAAGAATTGTGCATTTTATTACAGGGTTACATATAAACTTTTGCGAATTATTCAGCGATAATGCTAAGGGAGATACTCCGTGGGTAATTAATAAATACAATTTATAATTACGGAAAAAGGTATAACAGATATTCATGGTTTATTATTTAGAAAATTATGAGATGTTTTTTAAATTATAGTTGTTGCTTTGAGTTGTGTTATTTTTATTGCTTGATTTTTTGAACCTTCATGATTTAAATTTATACGATTAGTCAAAAACCTGATAAGCTTCATATTTTAACTAATTTATGTACGACAAGAGTAGGAAAGAGGACGCGACAGGCCACCTCCACCACTACCATTAACGCCTGGTCAGAGGGGGTCGAAATCTATTTACATGTCTGTAAATTTATAGGTACAACTTTTATGAATTTGTAGATTTATTGATACAGCTTCTTACGGATCTGTAAATTTACTGACACAGCTTTTTACAGATCTGTACTTATTGCAGTATGGAGTAGTACTTAATAATGGTCGCTATCGTGAAGGGTTTGATCAGTATGTAAGCTATGATATATCACCTCCGCCATTATTACTACTCTATACTGCAATGGGGTAGTGAAGCGCAAGTTATAGCCTCTCCTACTCAGTTGTTAATCTCACCTTCGCGATGAGTTCAATTTGAACTTGGTGCACCCTGTTTTCACTAACGAGGCTCTAACGACCGAGTAAGGGCGGAATAACCCTTACCTTTTGCCGTGAGCACATACACCTTCTCACGAAGAGTGCGGTAAAAATAACCCACCGCACACAAAGGTTGCTTTTGGAATCGTTTTGTTACCCCATCGTCGCAGTCTCCTTCTGTGCCATGGGACCACACCACTCGCCTTCCGCAACCGAGCTGGTCAGTTGCATACCTGCTCCAGCTAAAACTTCAAGCTTCGTTTTCAGTCGATTAAGGCTTTAAAAAAAATGATGGAGCGTTCAAGTGGGACAAAATCATCCGGAAGTAAAATACCCTCCCGATCGGATCTCCGGGGGAAGGTGCCCACAGGGACACCTCATCGAATGTCGAAAAAACACCGACAAGTTAAATCCAAGAAAACTAATTCTTTCATCTACGGCGCTTGGAACGTTCGTACTTTGAACGACAGCACTCGCACCGATCGGCCTGAAAGAAGAACTGCTCTAATAGATAGAGAACTTTACCGACTCAATGTTGACGTTGCAGCTCTCAGCGAAACTCGATTTTTGGAGGAAGGCTCTCTCACAGAAAAGTACTACACCTTCTATTGGAAAGGTCTTCCCACCAATTCAAGAAGACAACATGGAGTAGGATTTGCCGTTCGGAATCAACTTGTATCCAACTTAACACAAGTACCACAAGGCCTATCCGAGCGTCTAATGCTGCTGCGCTATAAGCTATCAGATGGCAACGCGGTAAATCTAATAAGCGCCTACGCTCCCACTCTGGATGCAAGTCACGAAACCAAGGAAAGCTTCTATCAACAGCTGGAAGAAACCCTCTGTAGAATACCTAAAACGGAACGACTCGTTATTCTTGGCGATTTTAACGCTAGAGTAGGGAGAGATGCAGACACCTGGCCAGGCATCATAGGGAAGAACGGTTTGGGCAACATGAACACTAACGGTCAACTACTCCTAACTAAATGCGCCGAACATGATCTAGTTATAATAAACACTATTTTCCGGCAAAAGGATAAATTTAAAGGCACCTGGCGTCACCCCAGATCAGGTCACTGGCATCTACTGGACTATGTTATCGTACGTAGGCAGCATCTCAAGGACGTCCAAATTACAAAGGCGCGCATTGATAGCGAATGTTGGACCGATCATCGTCCTGTTGTCTCTAAAATGAAAATTGTTATGAGACCCAAACACCGAAGAACTCAAGTAAAACGTAGACTCCGTCTCTGTATTAGTAAATTGCGTGACCAACAAACCGTCGAACAGCTAAAGCAAAAAGTTCAAGAGAATTTGAGTGCACTAGAAGAAACCAATTCTGTAGATGTCGCTGCTACCTGGACATAAATTAAAGACAGTTTAAAAAGTGCGAGTGAGGAAATTCTTGGCACTGCAGCAAGTAAAAAACAGGAGGACTGGTTCAATGATAATGAAGCTTTTATACAAGAACTTCTTGACCGCAAACATATTGCCTTCTAAAAAGCTATCAACCACCCCAACGACTCATCAAAAGCAGAAGCTTTTACCCAATCTAAGTATGAAACGCAACGCGAAATCAGAAGAATAAAGAACGACTGGTGGGCAAGCAAGGCCAGAGAAATTCAAAGGTACGCCGATTCACACGACTACAGGAATTTCTTTCAAGGAGTAAAAGCAGTGTACGGCCCCAGTCGGAAAAATATGTGCCCTATTAAAGATTTAAATGGAAATCTCCTCAAAGAAGACCAGGAAATAAGAGCCCGATGGAAAGAACACTACTCTAACATTCTTAACCAGCAAAGTCAAGCTGATCACGATATTATAAATCTTATCCCTCAATATGACATCTTCGAAGACTTAGATAAACCACTAACAACGGAAGAGATCTTAACCGCCATTGGGCAGCTAAAAAATAACAAATCTCCCGGCGCCGACTCACTCCCAGCTGAGAACTTTAAAGCTGTGTCGTCAGAGCTCATACCCTACCTCAAAAAACTGTTTGATGTCGTGTGGGAAAGTGGTCAAGCTCCGCAGGAGTTTCGTGATACACTTTTAATCAACCTCTTCAAAAACAAAGGGAGCGCTGCGGACTGTGGAAATTACAGGGGTATAGCTCTCCTGGCTGTTGGAGGGAAGATACTCATTAAAGCGATGGCAAATAGGCTAACACCTGTTATGGAAAAGTTACTTCCTGAAACACAGAGTGGCTTTAGACCAAACCGAGGCACATCGGATTTAATATTCACACTTAAACAGCTTCAAGAAAAAGCACTCGAACATCAAGGAGAAATTCACATGGCCTTCATTGATTTAACCAAGGCGTTTGACTCGGTGGACAGGGAAGTGCTCTGGAAAATTATGCTCCGCTTAGGTATCCCTAGAAAATTTGTGGAAGTATGTCGCAGTCTACATACAAACAACAACGCCCAGGTTATGTATAATAATGAGGCAACCGAACCTTTCCAAACCCTCACTGGAGTTAGGCAGGGATGTCTCCTGGCACCCCTACTTTTTAATTTGTTTACCACTGCTCTAACAATTATTGTTGACAACAAACTGACAGCCAGAGGAATAGGTCTCAGATACCGTTTTGATGGCGGTCCCTTTAACATAGGGCACTTTAGAGCTTTCACAAAGACACGCACACGATTAATTTGTGATCTCCAGTATGCGGATGAATGTGCACTTTTAGCCTCTACGCCGGAAGAGCTTCAAGAACTTTTAGATGTGTATGCCCAGAGCTATGATTCTTTGGGACTTAAAATCAACATTGGAAAGACTAAGATTATGTCAACTCCTCATCAAGTGAACCAAATAGACATTACACTTAACGGAAATTCTCTTGAAATGGTGGATCAGTTCAATTACTTAGGCAACGTTGTTAATGACAAAGCAAACATGGACAGCGAGATTCGCAATAGAATTAATGCTGCATCTAGAGCACTCTGGGGATTTAGGGAGAGAGTATTTGACAACCACGACCTTGCTTTGTCAACGAAAATGGCTGTCTACAGAGCAGTTGTCATTCCAACACTGCTATATGGATGTGAAAGCTGGGTCACTTACCGTCGTCATGTGAAAGAATTAGAATGTTTTCAGCAAAGACATCTCACAAGTATGATGAAAATCCGTTGGTTCCATCACATATCAAACGTGGAAGTACTCAGGAGAGCAAACAGCCTTCAAATTAAGGTGCTTATTTCAAGAGCACGCCTAAGATGGGCAGGTCACGTTCATCGTATGCATGATAACCGCCTTCCTAAATGTACACTTTATGGTGAATTGCTAAGCGGTAGAAGAAGGCGTGGCGGTCAACGAAAGAGGTTCAAAAACGCTCTCCATGAAAATCTAAAATCCTGCGGTATTGCAGACGAGCAATGGGAACAACTTGCAGCGGACAGAACCGAATGGCGAGGGGTTGTGGCCAGCTATCAAGGAAATGTTGCTGCAAGAAGGCCGAATCCAAGACCTAACCAGGTCTATGTTTGTCCTGACTGCGGTCGACATGTGCTCTCCCGAATTGGCCTCTATAGCCATAGTCGTGTGCACCGTAGATGAATGGGAATTACAATAGACTACACCTTTTACTTGTTTTTTATTGTACACAATCTATCGACTGTAACATTTTTATACTCGGACTCGAGTAACGGCTAATAATAATAATAATACTGCAATAAGTACAGACCTGTAAAAAGCTGTATCAGTAAATCTGCAGATCCGTAAGAAGCTATGTCAGTAAATCAATAGACCCGTAAATAGGCTCCGGCCGTCGCGGACCGGGCGTTAATGGTAGTGGTGGGGGTGGTCTGTCGTGCCTCCTTTCCTACTGACAAGGCAGCCAAATAAAACTAGCTTAACGTTTTGCGATTTTAAACGAAAAATAGGAAAATGATTGGACCTGGTGATACATTATTTAAGTACTTTTATCCGTACCACATCGCATTTTTTTTTTAAATAAGATACCGTTTATGTATGTGATACTTTAAACATTGAGAATGAGAAAAAAATAAAATAAATTGATATGAATCGGATTCGGTTAAACGTCCTACTTTTAATAGCGGATGCTGAGAGCCTCGTTGTGGTTAGTTTTTAGTTTCTGAATTACAGTAGACTGTAAAAATTTTCTTGCCTGTGAAAACACAAGCAAGGAAATGTGCGTTTTGGGCATAGTAGAGAAAATCGATGCGATGGCATGAACTCGTTCACCTTTAAACTTGAACTGTGTTTCTTCGTAAAACTTCAGCATTCTTCGTGAATAGCCGGGAGGTATGTTTTGTGAAACCGAGTAATATTTTTTTATTGTATCGCTTTCTTCAGATTAACGTCCTGGCGGAGGCATTAGCTACTCCACCACTCAATCAGGACACATACACATGGACAATTCTACAACGACCATCCCCTACGACATTACCATCTGCCACAGCTGAAACTCGAACTTAGGAATTATATAGCAACTAGCCGTGTTGTCTCTCACACAACCTCGTCTAGTCCACTGCCTCCAACTCGGTAACACATGGAAATACTGCTAAACATCCATGCCCTAGCCAGGATTCCAACCCGGGACTCCTTGGTTGTAAGCCTAACCATTACCATTAAAAAGATCTTTATTTAGAAGTAATTTCACATTTCATAGCTATTTTATTTCATAGTTATTTATCTCATTTATATTTACGGGTTACATATTATTTCCCAGCGAGTTACAAACACAAATGGCGTAGAAACGACGATGGTTGGCAGATGTTACGCCCACAGACTTGCCTATTAAGTTTTATAATCAATCTTATACAATCTCTACTTTTGCCCATGGATATGTTTATTTTACGTAATTAATCTACTACTAGTTAAGGTCGATGACATTTTACATTTTTTTTCGAGAATTTTTTTATTAGTATTTATGTAGGAAACGATGAAAACCTACTTTAATTTATCATTATTTATATTTTTTAAAATACACCGAAGTTTTCGGTACTTTACTATTTTTTGTTATTATATAAGTGATTTAAGAGGGAGAGTGGGAAGGAAAACGGACGGGAGGGGAACTCTCTAGTCTGTGTAGTAAAATTTTGCGTCTATGTCTATTGTCATGGTCTTTCGTTATATAATGGTAATGTTTGGTGTATGAGTTTGTACTGCGTGTACTGTTGCCATGTAAGTTGGTCATGTCTCTAGTCAATGCCGATTGCTGTATTTTTGTTTTAAAAAATGTCTGAGTAGTTTCAGTTATATAGTCTTTTATTGTTAATATTTTACTTTCTCTGTGTAATTATTTATAAATATTTTAAAATATTATATTGATATTGCATTTCCATTAAAAAAAGTAAACACAAGATCACAATGTCATAATAAAAACCATGGCTAAGTAAAGGAATCCAAATTTTGTCAAAAAACTTTAAAAAAATATATTTGAAGCAACTAATCACAAATGTTAATAATGACATTTTGATCTATAAAAACTATAAAACAATACATAAAAAGGTTATACGTGCAGCTAAAAAATTAATCATGATAAATTATATTTCAACACCGACAATAAAACAAGAGTTGTTTGGAAAATTACAAACAATAATGTGAATAACTCTACCAAACAACAAATCAAAGAACTGCATACAGATAATAAAATAATAAAGAATAAAGAAGAGATAGTAAATGTTTTTAATGATTTTTTCATAAATGTTCCGAGGGTTTTAAATGATAAACTAGCTAACAAAAATTTAGGTCCTATTAATTTCAATGTTGACAAGGTGTATCCTACGATGTTTCTTGGCTATGTCAGCAAACAAACAGTACTTAGTGTGGTAAAGGGACTGAAAAAGTCAAATTTGTCTGGAATAGATGGAATTAGTGCAAACCTTTTAAAGTCTTGTATTGATTACATCTTATCTCCCTTAACATATCTAATAAATCTATCACTTAGACATGGCATTTTTCCAGATATTTTAAAAATTGCTAAAGTAGTTCCATTGCATAAAAAAGGAGAGACTGTTAATGTAGAAAATTACAGGCCGGTGTCGTTGTTATCCACAATTTCTAAAATATTAGAAAGAATAATTTTTAACAATATTACTACTTTCATAACAGAAAATACTTTATTAAACAAAGCTCAGCATGGGTTTAGAAAAGACAAATCTACAAGTTCAGGGATTAATGATTTTCTAAGCACGTTGTATGAAAGTTTGAATAGCAATAAAAAATGTGTAGGTTTATTCTTGGATTTGAGTAAGGCTTTTGACTTGGTCGATGATGATTTGCTCTTAACAAAGTTTGAGGCTTATGGTTTAAGGGGAATAGTAAACAACTTAATAAAGACACAATTGGTAGAAATTGATGGAGTTAAATCAAAAGAAATTAAAATTTCTTATGGTGTGCCACAAGGGTCCGTTTTTGGTCCGTCATTGTTTCTCTTATTTATCAACGATCTTCCAAATATCGACAATAACAACCAGTTAGTTATGTTCGCTGATGACAATAGTATCTATCCACAAAAACATCACTTTCGGATACAATATCAGACACGCAGTTTATGTTGGACAGATTTATCACGTGGTTTAATCAAAATGAGTTATTTTTAAATGCAAGCAAAGCAGTATTTATAAACTTTACACCAAGATTGAAAACGATATCCGAAAGTCACCTTATTAAATATAGTGGCAAAACTATGAGCACGAAATTTTTAGGTATACATTTAGATAACAGCTTAAGTTGGGAAACGCACATAGATGTTTTTTGTAAAATATTGTCGTCTACTTGCTTCGCTTTGTACAGATTACGTCAAATCACTTCAGAGAAAGTAATGTTATCATACTATTATGCACTAATTTATTCTAGAGCGAGGTATGGGATTTTATTTTGGGGAGGCGCGCATCATTTTATAAGAGCTTTTCGTTTGCAAAGAAAATCCGTTAGAACTATTGTAGGTGTTTCCAGGATAACATCATGTAGAGAAATTTTTAAGAGGTTGAGATTGCTAACGTTACCATCTATTTATATTTTTGAAACATTAATATTTGTTAAGCAAAATATAGATATGTTTATCAAAAATCATGATTTTCACAGTTATAATACGAGGAAGGGTAATGATCTATGCTTACCAATACATACATTAGCTATTTATGAGAAAAATCCTGCTTATATGGGTATGTTATTTTACAATAAATTACCCTTATATATTAAAACTATAAGCAATCTAAATCAGTTTAAAAATATTTTGAGAAATTATGTAATAGGGAAATATTGCTATACTATAGAAGAATATTTAAATAGTGATTGATAATAATTTATAGATATACCTCTGCCATGTGCTCTTATTGCGATATTATTGTGATATTTGTTTTACTGCACCTATCTAGATATTGTATTCCCTAAAAATTATTTTACTTTTATTGTATTTATATGTATACGGTTTGTTTTTATTGTATTTATTTATTAGCTGTTCTTTGACTTGTCCTATGCCATGTAATTGTCTTACGGATAAATAAATTATTATTATTATTTTTTTTCGCTGAGCGATGCTGGACAGTTCTGCCGTGTCTCCGACATTCTCACGACAGAAGCGCCAGCGAATTATCTACAGCCACTCCTCACAACCCGCAAGGTTAGTGACCGTAGATTCCCAAATTATTATTATTATTACAGCAATCAGCGTGTATCGGTTGGCGTCTATGAGAGGTCGTAATATTTTATTTTATGTAGCCAGGAGTCTTTTGCATTGCGCGTCCGAGATTGTGTTCCAGGACGCGCAAGCATATGCCATTATAGGTCTGAGAATAACATTTTAGATAGACTGTTTATTGTCATTTGTCAGTTTGGTCCGTCTGTTAATAAGGGGGTAAAGTCTGCTTAATTTGCTGTTACCCCTAGATACTTAACTGCGCTTTTTTCAGCTATGGTTTTGTCGTCGATTTTAAGTTTTGTAAATGTCTTAGTGTTAGTAAATTTTCTATGTAAAGTTATTGCCTCCGTTTTGTCCCACTTTAATGTGTATCGTCCACTTGTAATAGTTTCGTGAGATGGTACCGGATTTTCGGGGCCGCCGTTTGTGCTTAAAACGACCGCCCATAAATAATGGTATTATCTGCGTAAAGTAATATGTCCGTCGTTGGGTGTGTCGGGATGTCAGGTGCAAGTTTAACATGTAAGCGTTGACCCATAGAGCCGGTTAACGCGGTAAAACTTAAAATTTATTTGAAACCTATTTTATGACAATGTGAAAAATAGAGGAATAAAAACGGTTATAATTAAATAATAGAAAAAAAATAGGTTAGTTAAACCTTCATATGAATTACTTATTACTTCTGCATGTACATAATATTTAGAAAAATTTTTACCAAATTTTTCAGTATTAAAAAACCGCTGCCCAAGAAATCACTACTTCCACATCCAGATTTTATATGCACACTAAATCCCAATGTAATATTTTATTCTCTTTAATAATAGAGTGGGGGTGGTAGAGGGGGTGGCTATTGTAAAAAAAATAGAAGTCCTTGATTCTCGTATACACACTAAATCCCAATTTAATTTTTTATTCCCTTAAACAATAGGGTGGGGGTGGAAATGGGGGTGGTAGAGGGGATAGCTAACGCAAAAAAAATATTTAGACGTTTCGTTCTTGTTTACACACTAAATCAAATTTTATTTTTTTACCCCCTTTAATAATAGGCTGGGGGTGGCAATGGGGTGGTAGAGAGGGTAGCTAACGACAAAAATTTTTTTTAGACGTTTCGTTCTTGTATACACACTAAAACACATTTTATTTTTTTACCCCCTTCAATAATAGGGTGGGGATGGCAATGGGGGTGTAGAGGGGGTAGCTAACGACAAAAATTTTTTTTAGACGTTTCTTCTTGTATACACACTAAAACACATTTTATTTTTTTTACCCCCTTCAATAATAGGGTGGGGATGGCAATGGGGGTGTAGAGGGGGTAGCTAACGCCAAAAATTTTTTTTAGACGTTTGGTTTTTGTGTGCACACTAAATCACATTTTAATTTTTTTTACCCCCTTGAATAATAGGGTGGGGATGGCAACGGGGGTGTAGAGGAGGTAGCTAACAAAATTTTTTTTAGACGTTTGGTTTTTGTGTACACACTAAATCACATTTTAATTTTTTTTACCCCCTTTAATAATAGGGTGAGGGTGGCAATGGGGATGGTAGAGGGGGTAGCTAACGCTAAAAAATTTTTTAGACGTTTCGTTTTTGTATATACACTAAATCAAATTTAATTTTTTTTACTCCCTTTCATAATAGTGTGGAGGTGGTATCGAAGGTGATAATAGACCTTAACTTTACGTACATGCGTGCATGCCCTAAATTGCAATTTTATGGATTCTTACTTGCTTCTTTTGCCTATTTACCCTTATTTACCCCCGAACCCTTCAGCGGAATTAGATCAAAATATAATCTAGTTCCAGATCTCGGTACAGTACATAAGTGTACCAAATTTCTAGTCAATATCATAAACGGTTCCAGAGTAAACGTGCGCACAAAAAAAAAAGTTACAGACAGAAAATTTTAAGCCTATTTAAAAAAAATTATTTTTTTTTTGCGTTACTATACTTCCACTGGACGTGGAAGTAATTGTATAGAAAAAAAGAAAATGTAATTTGCAAAAATTTTGCCAGTCAACTACGGGCGGCTTCGGGCTTAGATTTTGTCTGATTAAAACATTTTTAAAATATAAATGGTTTAAGATGGAAAATTTATTTATTTTTTATTTAAAAAAATATTTTGCTGTTATTCTATGCATGATTTCGCAAACTTCACAGATTTTTATTACAATGCACTTCACTTTACCCTCCCAAGGTCCAAAATTCGTTTGGTACGTACCATTCTACCATTCCGGGTGGGTTTGATATTTGACAACTTTCTTCGATGGTATGATGTATGAATTATTTTCATTATGAATTTTCAGAAAGCATTATTTATAGAGCAGAAAATCGTTTTATACACTGGAACTGGATTCAATTTATTTTTAAATATGAAGTGTTTGTTCAAAAACGTGTTTTGTTTGAGGAAGTCGGCAGTTAATGTAATTATATAAAAGAGTCAAAAGAAATAAATGGAATTGGAAAGGGAAAAAGTGAGCAGCTGTATCACTTAATTGTCGAAGTTAGGTCGCGATATTCTTCATCGATTTCAGCAAACACTTCCGTGACAGATAAAATGCTGCTAGCAGAGCGAATATTTACAGGATTTACTGAACACGGAATTACCAAAGCAAACTTTAAATCGATAAGTACAAATTTAGTTAAAAGTGGAAATGAAATTTTCATTTAGTGCTCTTTCTTGTTTATTGCCCTTAAAAATAAAAATACGCTGCTTTTTGAGTAAACCAGAGATTCAGTCAGAAGGAGATAATATTTATTTTATTCTTATACGCACAGTTCGATATAATATTTTATTCGCCACTGATTTACAAAAACGTATATGTGGTAATTAAAAATTTCGTGTAATGTGGCTCAGTAGCTCAACCCTTACGTGTTAGACTTGCAACCAAGAGTACCGGGTTCGAATCCTGGCTAGAGTATGGATATTTAGTGATGTTTTACCGAGTTGGTGGCAATGTGGAGAACGTTTTTTTAGTTGATCAATTTTAATTCTGTTTTTAGCTTTATTTGGCATAAAATCGGCCGCCTGCCTCGTTTCTAAGCATATGCTTATTGTGAAGCGACGGGAGAACATAAATATTGTACACCATATGAAATAAATGAAATAAACAAAACAGAATGATATGTATATATAACTGAATAAAGCTTTTTAAATTGTAAATTGTAATTTATTGGTGGCAATGGACTAGACGAGATTGTGGGCAACACGGCTAGTTGCTGTACTACTCCTGAGTTCGAGTCTCAGCTGCGACAGATGGCAATGTCGTAGGGAATGGTCATTGTATAATTGTCAACTAGGTTGAGTGAGTGATGGAATAGCTAATGCTAAAGTCCGTCAGGACGTTAATCTAAATAAGACGTTAAAATAAAAAAAAATGATAAAACAAACAATTAGTTAATTCCTACATACAGTGAGCACGATTCTTTAAAATCGTTACAAAGCAAGTGAAAAAAAATTGCTCAGACACGTCGATTTTTAAATGCATTTCTCAAATTTTTTTACAAACATTTTCTAATAAGTTACGACGTCATCGGCACTTTCTTTAAATGGCAACCCCCATTCTTAAAACATATACAATACAATACAATACGTTTATTGAAAAAAAGCAGTACAGGTACATACATTTTTCCAAAAGGAAGTGTACCAACAATGTTGCTTTACAACACTTCCTGAGTACAGAAATATTTATACATGTAAAAAAATATTTAATTTAGAACAATTGTACATTAAAGTTTTCTAATCTTGATAGGATAATGTCTTCCTTTAACTTACATTTTACAGTTGCCACTGATATGCTGTGATATTAAGCTGGCAGGTTATTAATAATATATGCTACTATGAATGAAAAGGAAGACCGAAAAGATGCATTTTTGTGAGCGGGAATACAAATTTTATTTTCAACATGTCTTAGATCCCTATGGTGGATTTCAGAACGCCTATGTATTTTATTAAATAGATAATTTGGTTTTTCTGTTTTGAAAATGTTTAATACGAATCCTACAATGTGTATAAATCTCCTTTCACACATATTTAATAAGTTGAAAGCACGTAAATGTGGAGTTATATGACCAAATTGAGACACAGTTGTAAATATCGTACACAGCAATTTTGAATTTTTTGCAAACGGAATTTGTCTTCCTGTGAGAGACAGGGACCGTACACAGTATCTGCGTAATTTAAGTGCGATAGAACCATAGTTTCAGAAAGCAATATTTTAGTATTTGTGTTTATATATTTTTTGAATGAGTATAACTGTTTTAAACAATAAAAAGCTTTTTTACAAATAGTATTTACGTGATTAGAGAAATTTAATAAAGGATCAAAATTAACACCCAGATTTTTAACGTTGTTGGTTGATGCAATGATCTCATTATTTACTTGAATATTCAGTTCTCTAAGATTCAATAGCTGCTGAGATGTTCCAAAAACAATATTTTGGTTTTTGTTAGCATTTAGCATAAGAGTATTTTGATTGTCCATTCGTATATAAGACGTAAATCATTATTTATGTAAAATTCAGCCATTTGAGCTTCTGTAGAGGAGAAACTATGCATTAGCTGAATATCATCCGCGTACATGTATAATTTTGAATTAAGTGGGAGCCTTGCTACATCCGCAATAAAAATATTAAAAAGAAGTGGTCCAAGGATAGATCCCTGTGGAACACCAGATTTAATTGATCTATAATGTGATGTTAGTATCGAGTTTCCTGTATTAACACTCGTAAACTGTTGTCTGCCGTGGAGATAATTTTGAAACCAGGAGAAAGTACTTCCAGATACGCCATAATAGCTTAGTTTTGCAATCAAGCAATTAATATCTAGAGAGTCAAAAGCCTTTGTCATATCAAGTAATGTCAGAGAGGTGACTTGCGTGGTATCAATGGCTCGCAAGATATCGTCAGTTATATTACTTAGTAAAGTAGAAGTACTAAAACCTTTTCGGAATCCAGACTGGTTAGAAGGAATTATTGAGTGTTGATAAACATATTCAGATAGTTGTTCATATATAGCCGATTCCGTAATTTTTAGAGGAACCGAGAGCAGACTAATAGGGCGCAGATCTTTAAGTTGTTCTGGATTTTTTTTTTTTTTTGGTATGGGCTTAATACAAGATAGTTTCCATTGAGGAGGTAGAATACCTAATTCGAACGATATATTAATAATATGTGTTAGTGGGGCTGATATCCATGTTAAAGCAAGTTGTAGCATTTTAGCTGATAATCCATCGGGACCTATGGTGTGAGGTTTTTGCTTATTTGTGATCTCTACAATTTTTTGAACATTAACTGGTTTAAAAATAAATTGAATATCACCCATAAATTTTGTTCCCAGAAATATCTCATTATGTTGTTCGTTAGATTCTAGATTAGGTATGGAATCCATAAAGTAATTGTTAATGTTGTTAGCATTACAAAGATCCTCAGGAAGGTTTGGTGGAATGTTATCCTTTACCACTCCCCACGTCTTTAAATTAGTCCACAATTGTTTGGGATTATTCTTAGTATTGTTAATGTGAAAAGAGTAAAAGACGGTTCTTTCTTGAATTACGGCATTGTTATAGTAGTTGCGAATTTCGCAAAAATATTGTCTATGAGCAGCACTTCTGGTCTTTTTATATCTTAGCCAGGCCTTCTTTTTAATTTTTTTTAGGGCATATAGAGTTTCTGTAAACCATGGTTCTCGACGCTTATTTGATTTAAAAGTAACTCTTTTTAGAGGGGCATGCTGATTAAAAAAATTTAATAGATTTGCATTAAAGAAGTCAACTTTTTCCTCTAGAGAATTAACATTGTAAATTATATTCCAATTAATAGCAGAAGCATCCAGATTAAATGAATCTATATTAAAATTTCTGAAGCTACGAAACTCTTTTACTACAGGTTTGCAGTCCTGGCCTTCCAATTCAATATCACAAGATGTAACACTGTGGTCTGAGAAACACTTATCTAAAACTTCTACATTTTTAACATCTAATTCAGAATTAGTTATAATTAAATCTAATAGGGATTCACTTTGACCAGTTATTCTGGTGGGGTCTTTAATCAATTGCTTACAATCAAAAGCCTGAAGCAAATTATTTAGATATACAGTTGCAGCATTGTTGATTAAAATATTAATATTGAAATCACCCATCAGAATAAAACTAAATATATTATTTTCTAGTAGATAACTAATGATATCAATCAGTATACGAACATTGATATAATGAGAAGTTGGAGGCTTATATAGAACTCCTATCGCTTATAATTTATTTTCTACTGTGACTTTATCAATTATATATTCAATATCATAGACCTCCTCCAGTGGTATAAACACTGAGCAAGTGAGAGAAGATTGCAGATAAAGAGCTACACCCCCACCTCGTGATGGGCGATCACTTCTTAAAAGCTTATAGTCGGGTATTTCAAACATATCATCCGGCATGTCAAGAAAGAGCCAAGTTTCACTAATTCCGACTGCTAAAAATGAGTTTTCTTTCACAAAGGATTTAATGTCATTAAATTTATTTATGACAGATCTAGCATTAAAATGACACAGTTTATTTAATTTTGAAGTTGACGTATTCTGCTTTTCGTTCTGGAGTAGTTGAATAAAGTTTAGGTTATTAGTTAGATCATTAGCATTACTATTTCCAGCAGCTGATTTCAGCGTATTAAACTTAAAAAAGAGGACTGATTAATTTTTTTCTTTTGATTCTCAACTTTTTTTAAGTAAACCGGGCAGCTTAAATCATAAATAGAGTGATTAATATCGATGTCAATTTTCAATTTCTCTTTTATCTCAATGCAGTTGTAGCACTTATATATACTGCTTTCACAATGTTCCGTTATATGATTTACCGAGGCACATTTTAAACATTTACTTTGACTCTTACAGTTATCTAGGTGGTGATCAAAGCCACCACATTTAAAGCATCTATAGACACTTACATACACAAAAACTCTGCATTTGGACCAGTAAATAAATAGATAATTTTGATCCATGATCTTCTTGAAGGTGTCTGGGTCGCATTCGATGATGGCCATATACTTCGTTTTCATTTTTTCATAATTTGAAAGAGCACATTTATATATGCAACGTTACCGTTGAAAGTATTGCGACAGAATTTTCTAGAACTGGGACCGTTGAAAATTGAAAGAAAGAGAAGAAAAAATTAGACGAAGACGATGCGGTAACAGTTTTGGCTTTGGACGATGTCAGAGCAAATGGCACAATTTCATTAAGACGGCAGACTTGGCGTGAGTAAATCACATTTGCAAAGAATATTTATGATAAATAAGATAATTCTGTATAAACCTAAATTTTGTCACACTTTAGAGCCAAACGACGAAGGAAAACTATTGGATTTTTGTTTGTTTATGGGTTGGAGAGAAGTGTCTCACGGAAGGAAGTTTTGAAAACAACATTATTTTTTTGGACGAAGCGTAATTTACCCCTAACCGAGTGGTTTAACAGAAATGTAGGGTAGTTAAATGAAAAGAAAAAATGGCTTTTTGTTTAAAACGGTAAAAAGTAATATGCAATTTGCATTGAAAGGAAAAACATGATTACTGCTAATGACTAAATATTTTGTAAAGAGGGAGCCTGCAGCATAAGACACTCTTTAATTTTAAAATTACTGGCATGGAATACCTAAAAAACTATTACAGTACATTCAAAATGCTTCAAGCAACAAAAATTACTTTAAGCACTTATAATACTTTTGCTAATACTAATACTTAAAAATATACTTGGAGTATTTTAAGGTACTATATTTTAAGTACTTATATTATTTCACGGAGTAATTACTTTGTACTGGTTATTTAAATTTTAAGTATTAAGTAAATTACTTAATAGTTTAAGTACTTTTTCAAATATTTGTACTTAATACTGGGAATAAAAATTTGGACTACTTGTACTGGGTACTGGGTGTACTTTTTAAAGTACTTATCTCAATATTATAATTAGACCTTATTTTTTTTATGGAAATTTAAATCTATATGCGTATTTGGAAATATTGCAAAATTACTTAAAAAATTACATTGATGAAATAAGTTTGGCTAAGAGATACCAAATTTATTATCAGCAAAATAGTTGTAGCCCACTTCAACTATTTTGATAAGGATTTATTTGAACAATACATTTGGGGAGAAATGGATTGGTTGATTTGGGCCACAGCCATACCCACCAAGATTTAACAACTAAAGATTTTTACTTTTGGGGCAGACTAAAATAACAATTTTAAACCGATAACTGTGATAATGATGTGGAAAGATTAAAAAACAAAATTACTGGCGTAATTAGAGCCATACCCCTTGAAGAAATTAGAAGAAACTACAAAGAATTTGTAAAGTGTGGAGTTATGTAGTAATTTAGGTGGGGCACTATTTGAATAGGTTTTGGATTCGTTAAGTGTGTCAAAAAATAAGAAGCTATTTACCTAATTTGTAGTATTACTTTATTTTGTTCAAGTACAATGAAAGTTGGCATATAGCTCTAACTTTCAATGCACAATATTTTATTCAAATAGATTTTTTTCGTTAACTTAACAGAACGACCAGTTTATCTACAATGATTTATTTTCTTCTTAGGTTATCTCCTCTAGTTAGATGAGTTTGAGTAGTTTGCCGACACAATATGCTTCTCTTAAGAATCCCCTATAATCATTCTAAAATATATTCCAGATCGAGATTTTAATCCGTAAAAGAACACCATGAAAAATAATAAAAATCTAATTGTAACTATGTTTTCCTTTTACTCCCCAAAAAAATATCCATATTCACTTAACATAATATATCATACGCGTGTACGTTATTTTCTTAACTCACGTATGTTAGAAAAATATCAACAATAAACGGTGTATACATCTCGGCCCGTGCGTTATTTACCTGGAAATTTACATACTCGTGTAATTTTTAACATTTTCCCTCGCGTATCAATTTTCATTTTCTGTGCTCGTTGTGTAATATACTATAATATAATAAATAAATAAATAAACACCACAGAAATTAGACAACCTCCACTTCCAGAAGCCAGGGCTTGTGCGGAATGGGGGTTACACATTGAAATTGAAAAAACGAGGACATATAACCATTTCCTCCGACAGTGCCAGTGCCGGAGCCAGGATTCGAACCCGGTGGTGCGATGTCCGTGTGATTAATCGCGATTTGCCACCTCGCGCCTTAACTCACTCGGCTATCGACCAGACAGATATTTATATACTATACAAACAGCGGTAAATTTTGCGTCTGATATGTCGTGATTTAATTTGGAATTTAAGTACATTTGAGTGTGTATGTGTGTGTGTGTGTGTGTGTGTGTGTGTGTGTGTGTGTGTGTGTGTGTGTGTGTGAAGAGAGAGTTTGGCATTGGACAAGTCCTTTAGTCACAGAAAATATTTTAGTATGATGCCCTGATGAACTCTACTAGCATATCATAGATATTTTTGCAATTCAGGCTTAACAGATGAGTGATATTTGCCGGTAACTAAACATTGTTAGATAATATTTTTGTCACAAGAGTGGTTCTAGCGTGTCTAAAATATTCACAATGAAAAAATATGTGATTTAGGTTCTCAATGGAAATACCATCACAAGTACAAAAGGGAGAATTTTTTACGCCGATTTTATATAAATGGGAGGGAAAACAGCCGTGATTTAACTTTAGTCTTGTCATCGTCGTTGAGTAGGACTTTGAGACTAAATAATTGAATATGTGGGGGATTGTCTTAGGTAGTTTGCTGTGAATGAGGGCATAATGATTCCGGAAACTTTTTGCAAAATCTGACCAACTTGTTTCCCACTTTGCACGGATGCCTGACCTCTTTTATAAAGAGTTACTACTTGCTTTTGATATCAAAAATTATATGATTGTTTCATGTCTTATAATTAGCCTTTACTAATCGCTTGTAGGACCGATTGCGAATCAGGTACAATAACACAATTAGATTTATTCGAAATATTCTCCGTTACCCAATACAAATTACGTTGAATTGCATAAGCTTCTGCTGTGTAAATGGAGCTTATATCCGGCAGTGCAAACGTAAAAGATTGATTGCTATTAGATACGAAGAAGGCACACCATGTACCTTCACTGCATTTGGATCTGTCAGTATAAATAATTATGTCGTTGTGGTGAATGCCCAATAAGGAACTCAGCAGGTTGTTATTAATTCTGGGAATATTTGTAAAACTAGGGAATATAACTGTTGGCTTGAATATTGGGACACCATAGTCGACATAAAGGTTGGGTATTTTTCATTAGATGTTATAAACTTTTCGTGTTTGTTTGTTTCGGTGAATGCATCTAAGTGGGGGACTATTTTTTATTCTTCAAAATTTATTGAAATTTTCTCTTGATAGACTATATATATTATTCAACATTATACTGTTGTTAAATGATCTTAGTTTAATGATAAATTTGCAAGATAAGAACTGCCGTCTTAGGTTCAAGGGAGGTTCATGGGCCTCAGCCAGAAAAGCAGGACATGGAGAGGTTTTCATAGCCCCAATATACAGGGTTACTGGTAATTCGATACATTCCTTTGGAGATGTGATGGGGCATGAGCTAAGGAGTAAATCTAGCCCTAACATACATTATGCAAAACTCAATAGTTTTTGAGATATTTCAATTTTTTTGTTTTTCTCAAAAAAGTAGATCTTAATGTCTTAAAAGTTAATTTCCGAAAAATCTACTTGACATTTTTAAATTTTTTTTTACTGGATTACTTGTCCAATATTATAGATATCCGTTTGAAATGAAAAATATCCGGAAACATTTCGATCATGTGAACATTTAAAATAAAAACTTGTAATTTTTTTTTTTAAATCACATGAGGAGGAGAGTGGAATTCTGCCGCTTTATGTTAAATTTAGATGCAGAAAGTGCAAATTTTTTAACAAGTAATTTATGGACGGACGAGTCGAAATTTAATCGCGAGGGTATAACAAATTTCCACAACCTACATTATTGGGCAGAGGAAAATCCCAAGTTAACACGTGAAACTAGTTTCCAAATGAAGTTTTCTATTAATGTGTGGATGGGAGTCATTGGCCACTATTTAATAGGGCCACACTTTCTTCCTCAAAATTTAAACGTGGAAATCTATGAAATTTTTTTAAGAAATGATCTGGCGGTGATTTTAGAAGATGTTCCTCTCGCTGTCAGACAGCGAATGATGTTTCAGAACGACGGTTGTCCAGCACATTATCGGCTGACAGTACGACAGTTACTTGATCAACGTTTCCCTAACCGTTGGATTGGAAGAGCGGGCCCAATACCTTGGCCAGCGCGAAGCCCTGACTTAACAGCCCTTGATTCTTACGTATGGGGTCATATGAAGGAGATGGTCTATGCCACACCAGTCAATACTATAGAAAACCTTAGACAAAGGATAGTCGATGCTGCCCAACACATAAGGCATAATCTGACAACCAGAGTAACAAGGACGGAAATAAGAAGACGCTGCCGTGTCTGTATACGGAATAGGGGCTCCCATTTTGAGCAAGACATATAAAAAATAAAGTACAACTTTGAAATTAATGAAGAATTAAACTCTACTTTTAAAATGTTTTTTACTGTTTATCTAAAAATAAAATTCGTACTACTTGTGTTATTTTTACTAATATTTTCTTAGAACTATTAAGGGTACATTGAAAATTTGTACCTTGTTAGATAGCTATTGAAATAAGGCAGTTTTTATAATAATTTATACGCGTGTTACGTTAATATTTTTTTGAAAAAACCTAATAGGTAAATTTCATAGCTGATTTAAAAAATTTTTTTTTAAAGTTTTTATTTCAGATGTTCACATGATCGAAATGTTTCCAGATATTTTTCATTCCAAACGGATATCTATAATATTGGACAAGTAATCCAGTAAAAAAAAAAATTAAAAATGTCAAATAGATTTTTCGAAAATTAACTTTTAGGACATTAAGATCTACTTTTTGAGAAAAACAAAAAAAATTAAATATCTTAAAAACTATTGAGTTTTGCATAATATATGTTAGGGCTAAATTTACTTCTTAGATCATGCCCCATCACATCTCCAAAGGAATGTATCGAATTACCTACCAGTAACGCTGTATATGCGAATAGCTTTATATTGAATGCGATCCAATATTAATAAATTTGTATTAGATGACGACCCATATAGCATACAACCATAGTCTAATATGGACAGAATATATAGGACCTGTAGAAAGTGAGACCAATTTTTGGGTCTGCACCCCTTTACTTTTAGAGCACTTTAGCATATTTATGCCCTTCTCATATTTGTTCTTAATATGTTCAATGTGTTTGGACCATTTTAATTTGTTGTCTAAAACTAGACCTAAGTATTTTTAATGATTTGCTATTGGAATATCAATATAATAGAATTCGGTGTCCTGAGTCTATGCCTAGTAAAGAACATAATAGCAGATTTTTTAGAAGATATGGTAAAACCATTATCAAATAGCCACTGTTTAAGGCAATGCATTATGTACTTTTAGGTCCTTTACACAATCATTATATGACTTTTGGCTGGTGTATATACATATGTCATCTGCATATTGAATAGTTTTTATTGGGGGGATTAAACATGTCATGCAAATCTTGCGTGTATACATTAAAGAGGAGATGACTCAAGACAAAACCCTGAGGAAGTCCTTTAGCAACAATTCTAGGCCCGTGCAAATTATTATTATTATAGTGTTTAATAAAGATAGTTCTATTGTTATATAATTCCGTAATTCTTGCAGCTGCATCCATTCCTATTCCCAAATTGCATAGCTTATTATTTAGTATATTCAAGTCAACTGCATCATATCCACCATTCTAATCAACAGCAGCAGAATACATATTCTGTGAGGAAGTTAATTGAATGTTCGATACTAATTGAAGTACACTTGAGTATCCTTTAAAATACTGTAAATTAATTCGACTATCCTTTGACAGTGTTTCCGTTAGATAGTATATAGCTTGTGAGTAGTGATATGAATTGATATCCAATAATTCATGATTATTTTCTTCCGCATTCATCCATTGTGTTACTTCAATAGCTAGGGTGTTTTTTCCATTTAGCTTTGATTTCATGTATTCGATACTAATTTAGATTCATATAATGTATATGTTAAATAGTGATGTACTATTTAACCTTTTACCAAAATGACTTTTTAAAATTGCTACAGTTCTACATAAAAACTAATTTTAGGGAACGATTTATTATCAACAGTATAACAATTTGCATACGAAATGATTTTCACCTTTTATCAAAAATTTTGGGAAACTATTTGGATTCTGCATAATGCTCTGTAATATTTCAGCATCTTGCTTAGTAGGAATGCAACCTGTCGACTACATAATCAACCTGTAGTAAACGGCTTGCAAAGTGGTGGTTGTTTCTTGTCTAGGATAATTTTCTTTGGTATTCACTATTGGTACTATTTCATGTCAGATGTAAGTCCCATCACATCTTAGAATATGCTTATTGCTTAGCTTTACTATCGTGCAGAGACTTCCATTTTAGTGATATGGTCTGTAGGTTAACAGATCTCATTACAACGCATTAAACCCAAAACGACTAGATAAACATCTTTTTCGGACGACCTTATCACAGCATCTGAATATTCACTAATAAGTTGTTTATATTCCAATTGAAGGAAAGAAGCCAGCATTATGTTTGAATTGCCACTTCTTAATTTAAAAAGCAATACACATAATAATTAACTATGGAAAGTTCTTTGAATAAAGTGGTGAGGGTAACGCACATCATACCCTGACAGATATCATTAATAAATAGCAGAAAAAGTAGCGATCCAACAACTGAACCCTACGGTACTCCTGAAGTTGCCGAGATTTGAAAAGATGTGAAACCATGATAATGCACATTTAATAGCGTATTAGACAGATATGAACAAAAGAAATTAATAAGTTGCGAGGTTAGTCCAAACGTTACTAATTTTTTCAAAAAAATATCATGATTAAACCTATCAGAAGCCTTGAAAAGGTTAGTAATATATCAACCTAACCACCTTGGTCCAATGATCTGGCGAGAAAATTGGTAATACTTATAAGATTAGTGAGCTTGCCAATGTTACAAAGGATAAGTATAGGCCTTTGTTCAATCAATTTTAATCATTTTTGGATCAGTGTCATATTATTTCAATCCAGTTAGGTCAGTGTATTAGAACTTTGGATAACATTCTTGGGTGCTCGGGGGCCTTAATAAGTTCAAAAGAAAATTTCAGCCTATTTTCTTTTGTTTCTAAGGTTATTTTCAAATTTTTGAGCAATTTTTACGTAAAAGCGTATACTTGTTTGATGTCGGTAATATGAACCGTTTTCGAGATAAATGCACCTAACGATGAAATTGCGATTTTCAATCGCACAAATAATAGTAACTTTTAAAAATAAATAAACAAAGACTATTTACTTAGTATTGCTTTGCCATATTATGTATGACCTTTGCATCGATTATTTGAAAAAAAACTTACAAAAAATGGTGCCGCACATGCTCAAGTCCAAGCTCTGGGGTCAGCATTGAACGTGTTAATATTAATTTTTTTAAATATTTAAAAAAACAGCTACATCGTCTTATCTATGTAGATAAGACGATGCAGCTGTTTGTGTACAAAACCAAATGAGTAATAATGACAGTTTATGGTTGCCATGGATCAAAATATCAGATAATTGGAGTGACATAATTTTTCAGTATTAACTTAATCTGACGTTAATTAAGTAATTAATTGGTTGAAATATGGCTTACACTAACAATGAATACGCAGATATGCATTTAATGTATGGAATGGCTTCTTGTAATGCCTCGAAAGCACGAAGACTATACGCTAGACGGTATCACCATCGAAGAGTTCCTGATCGCAAAACTTTTGAACGTGTTGATCAACGGCTGCGAGAAACTGGTAAAAAATATGATAATTTTTTTGAAAAGTAAAAATCTAAGAATTATATCTCTACTTAGGTCAATTTGCGCCAAATGACGTAAACAGGGGTGCTCCGCGGACAACACGTACTGTTGAAGTAGAAGAGAACGTATTGGATGCAGTCGCTGCGAATTCATCTGCCAGTATCAGATCATTATCATTACAAATGAATGTCCCAAAATCGATCGTTGAAAGAATTTTGAAAGAGCAACTGCTTCATCCGTACCATAAACAGAAAGTACATGCCACTAGCCTAGATGATCTTTCCTGCTGGGGTGCAATTTTCGCAGTGGTTTATACAGAAATATGAACAAAACCATGCCTTCATTCGATCGGTTTTGTATACGGATGAAGTGAGCTTTGGAAGTAATGGAGTCATTAGCTCCCACAATTTACACGTTTGGAGCGAGGAAAACCCACATGCCACAATTCAAACGCGCCATCAAAGGCAATTTAATATTGATGTTTGGGCCGGAATTATTGGCCGGTACTTGTTGGGCCCATTCGTGCGTGTTACCAAATCGATTGAATGGGCAACTTTATCTTGAATTTCTCCAACAGCAATTACCACAAATTTTAGAAGACGTTGACATTGCATCTCGAGAGAACATGTGATTTATGCGTGATGGGGCGCCGCCGCATTTTAGTCTAATGGTGAGGGGTCATTTGAATAGAGTATATCCAAACCGGTGGATAGGTCGTGGTGGGCCTGTTCCTTGGCGTCCCCGATCACCCGATTTAAATCCTCTTGATTTCTTCCTGTGGGGGCATTTAAAGACTCTGGTATATGCCACACCAGTTAGAGAAAACGAAGGAATGTTGTGGCGAGACCAGCGATCGTCAGTTTATCGTGGACAAGCATGCATTAGAGAAGGAGGTGCTCATATTGACCATTTGTTATGAAATTTGATAAATCTTCATTTTTCCATGTCCCTAATTAGTTTTCTACAGTAAGGTTTCAAATTTTGTGTTGTGTGTGTTCAAGATTTTTTGTTTTTATAAGTTTAGGTAAGTACTTACTACCTCATAGAGAAAAAATAGTATATTATGTAACAAGTTTTATAAACGTCATTTTAGTCACGAGTTTTATTAATCGCGAGCGACGCATAGCGGAGCGAGTGTTTAATAAAATGAGTGACTAACAAGTTTATAAAACGTGTTGCATACTATACTTTTTCTACGACAGCAAATATTTAAATAAAAAATTTGGAAGTTATTTTAATATTTCATTTATTAACGTATCAATAACATGGTAACAGTAAAAAATTACTAAACTATTGTTCTACTTATTGTGGATATTAATGGTTACATTGGAAACATTTTGGCAATTGCTAAAAGAACTAAGTGATTTTCCTAAATGCGTTCCATCGAACTGTGTTAAATTTGCTTCATGATTTGAATTGAAGCTAATACTTGGTCCACTTTCATTTTTGTCAATGCTTGAACTTTGAGCAATTGCAATATCAATATTCTCTTTATTTTTTTGCAGTGCATTATTTTGAACAGTGTTCATGATTTTAGTAGCGGACTCAATTTTATTGTTTAACGAGTGGTCAATATAACTCTCTGCAACAGCTGTGGATCGCCGCCCTCCATGACGCTTTAATGCTGTGATGTCCGCACCCGAGTCCACCAAAATCGTCGCTGAAGACCTTCTTAGGCAATGACCAGTTTAAGCAGCAGGGTCAGATAATTTTAAGAATTTTGCTACTACGCTAGAGAGGCTGCCAAATTTATTAATTCCAATTGGCTGTTTTCTACATTTTCCTCGCTGGTTAAGAAAAATCGGGTAGTACTTGTCAGGTTTGGAGGTCGAAGTTCCATGTATTTCTTGCATGTATGATAGAAATTACCTCCAATAACAAACTGACGTTCCGTTTTTGTTTTCGTGTCAGGAATGTGAACTAAAAGGGCCGTGTTAAGGTCTTCAACATCACTTGTTTGAATTTTCGTCAATTCTTCCTGCCGACAAGCTCCCATTATTCCAAAAAGTAACCCTACCTAAAATATTTATAATTTTGTTTATTTTTATTTAATTTGGTTTTATACTATTACCTTTGTAAATAGGTATTCTTCGTCTGGAGCAGATGATAAGAATTCTCTAATTTGCTGGGGTGTCAATATTTTCGACTTTTTAGGTCTGTAACCGTCTGATTTACACTTCAGAAATGCGCACAATTTGGGGTACTTGCTAATATCAACATTGTTTTTTAGATTAATTGTCGTCCGCAGCATTGAATAGATTGCCCACAAAGAGGACGGTTTCATCTTTTTCGACAAATTTTGGAAATAAGCAAGTAATACATTCTCAGAAAATGAATTTGTTTGGTTTTCTTGACGCCAATCTTGGAAAAGTTTATATGCACGTTCGTATTGACTTTTAGATTTTTCTGGCAGCAAACTAGCAGTTGCCGATGCCGCTGCTTGAGTAATTTCGGGCGGAGTACCAATAAAAACATCTTCACTTTCACTGTCGTTTAGACTCATTTTTTTCCAAAAAATACAAAATTACTTGTCTCTTGTCACAACGCGTCGATTTATTTTGACAGATTGAAGACAAGAATTACGGGAAAACTAACTTGATTTTTGCCATTAAAATATCTAGAATTAACCTCAGCCGTGACTAATATCTCGTTGCTAAGTTCAGCCCGTGGCTAAAATGCACGAAGTCACGGTTTGACGAAAGCGTGTTTAAAGGATTATTTAGCGTCATGGAAACGTATACGATAAACGCCATTTTAAAGATGGAAGTACAAAAATATTGTTTTTCTACTTCCATCTTTAAAATGGCGTTTATCGTATACGTTTCCATGACGCTAAATAATCCTTTAAACACGCTTTCGACAAACCGTGACTTCGTGCATTTTAGTCACGGGCTGAACTTAGCAACGAGATATTAGTCACGGCTGAGGTTAATTCTAGTTATTTTAATGGCAAAAATCAAGTTAGTTTTCCGTAATTCTTGTCATCAATCTGTCAAAATAAATCGACGCGTTGTGACAAGAGACAAGTAATTTTGTATTTTATTTAGATATTTGCTGTCGTAGAAAAAGTATAGTATGCAACACGTTTTATAAACTTGTTAGTCACTCACTTTATTAAACACTCGCTCCGCTACGCGTCGCGCGCGATTAATAAAACTCGTGACTAAAATGACGTTTATAAAACTTGTTACATAATATACTATTTGTACATAATCCTCCTGTTTATTTAGTTTTTAAAAATTACTATTATTTGTGCGATTGAAAACCGCAATTTCATCGTTAGGTGCATTTATCTCGAAAACGGTTCATGTTACCGACATCAAACAAGTATACGTTTTTTACGTGAAAATGGCTCAGAAATTTGAAAATAACCTTAGAAATAAAAGAAAATAGGCTGAAAACTTTTTTCAACTTATTAAGGCAATTGGTGCTCTGCCCCCGAGCCCCCAAGAATGTTATCCAAGGTTCTAATACACTGACCTAACTGGATTGAAATAATATGATATTTGTTAAATTATTAATTATTTGCATTTTTCGAACAGATTTGACGAGTTCACAGTGTTCGTCCAACTTGCACTATTTTAACCGTGCCTGTTCCGTCTCCAGTAGGACTAATGTGATGATCGTTAGATAACAAATTTTCCAGGAAAGTGTTTTAACATTTACAAAAAACCACATAAAGATCGGTCACAGCATTTTTGAATACCGAAGCCGCCAATTTACAGACAAATACACTTGTTAAACGCATGACGCCGAAGAAGTATAATTGCAAACACACTACTATACTCTTACAATATAAAGACCGTTATTTTATATACAGAAGAAATATGTACCATTTTAAGTGAACTTTTAAAAGTAAATCTCAAGTGGAGCACATTAAAAATGATATTTTGCTTAGTTTTAAAGTTAATGCAGTAATCGTGTTCCAGAGATATTGTGGAAGAACAAAAAATTTTATAACACTAAAATAAATCATCCAAAACAGACAGTCCATTTAAAATGGAGTACACTCTATTTTGAAACTAACGTGCTAGATATTATCTCGGCTTTTAATTAAAAATTGCACAGATAAATCAAAAACATAATCCTTTCTCACAAGTCTCGCCCACTATACGGATGACGGCTAGCTCTAAATCACAGACAATTCATTTTTAGCTATAATGAAACGTTTTATCACAACATTTATTTATTGGCTTGTAAATAAAGATTCCAAGTAGGCGAATCGTTTATGGCCGCGAAGCGTCGCTGAAAGTGATAAAAAGCCTAGGGTTGCCAGTTTGTATGAAGAAGTACTTCTATATTAAATATGAACCAGTTAGATGGCTCAGATAATACTATTTATGCTCTGTAATGTGACAATATGAAAATAACAAATGGCAAATTAAAATAGTTTGGCTTCGTGTAGGCGTAAAGTAGTTACGTTTCTAAAAATTTGTAATTTTATATAGACTAAGACCCAGTAAGAAAGTATGTGAAGTTTGTATGTTATCTATTTCAAAGAAATTCTTTATGACTAAGAACTGGAAATATTGGATAACAACAGCCGCCTATTACTTATAGGCAGGGATCCAGTACTGTCAATTCCGCTTATTTTTTATTTATGTCCGAGTTCTTTAATTATCCGTTAACGATAACTAATTAAAATACTTCTTTAACATCACCACCGTAATTGTGATGTTATTTAATCCTACTCGAAAATTTGATCCTTGTATAGCCGAGTTCATCTATTATCAGCACTCAAAAAACGCAACAAAAACTTTAACGACTTAATTATTATTGCCGTGGGCCAAGTGGCTTGCTCTCATTAAACAAGCCGACGCACATTAAAACCCTATAAAGGCAAGCGAGTCAATTTGCGAATAAATAGTACAGAGAGTGCCGGTATTTTAATGAGGCCGTAAAGTTCTTGTTGCGTTTTTTGAGTGCCAACAACAGATGAACTTGACTTTGCCTATTTAATTTTCAGATTATTTAAAAATTGGGTGTAAAACATAAAAACTGTATAATAAATTATAAAAGGAAAATATATAAATAATTACGGTTAAACAAATTCTTTTGTTGTCATTAACTTGTTAAAATCACGGGACATATTAGGTATACAACTTTTGTAATAGGTAATGACTCTTGTACAGTACAACAAAAATGTGTAACTATACGCTGGTATAACTCGTTCAAGTGAATTGAAGAGCAATAATGTATTATGTACCTTTAATATTCCCAAGGTCTCAGCGTTCCTTTTGTTTTTGATTATAGATTAGGTGTTTTTTAGATAGTCTATAATGTTAAAATAAGAACGATTTAGATTTTCTATATCTCTTCGTTTGTTTATACTGTTGGGATTCTTTTAATACAAATTATTTCATTGAACATTCTCTTCTTGTAATTATTATTCTTTTAGCTATTATTTTAACATCAGTAAATGCAAAAGTGTGGCCCTTTTCTATAAAGTGTTCAACCAGTTGTGTTGGATTTTTTTTGGTACGAAAATTTTTGCACTCAGTTACATGTTCACATATTTGTTTTCTAAAATATCTGCCTCTCGTGCCTATGTATACACCATTACATTCTGAATAAGGAATTTCGTATACGACATTAGACTATTCTTCCCTATTATTTGGGTTTTCTACCACATGTATTATTATCCTCTTCAAAACAAATCACCGAATCTACAAAATAAGAATTATTGGAAAAAAGTCTCTGCGCCCGTGACGTTTACGCCAAAGGAAAAGTCAGAGGTTATGTTTTGCAAATAATATAAATCGGAATAAACACAGAAATAATGTATTTAACTGACGTTTCGGATAGTAATCTCTTTCCGTTTTCAAACCTTTTTTTATCTTTTAATCTAATAAAAAAATTTTTTTTACCAATAGTGTTCCCACTTGCATATGCAATGGTTGAACCACTTTTTATAAGAGGTCGATTAAGTATCTCTGAAAGGTTTCGAACATAAAGAATTTTATAATATTGTTCGTTATTTTCTTGATTATTATTAGATTTGTTTTGTTTGTTATTATTTATAATTTTGTTGATTAAACTTAGTGGATAATTATTTTTGTGTAGGAATGTTTTTATTAATTCTTTATTATTAAGATGGAATCTATCGTCTAATAGTTTTTCAACTATATATTTTAAGTTGTTTATAATGTTAATTTTATGTTTGAAAACATAAAATGTAACAGATATAGCTTTACTGTTACCACAACAAAATACAGATTAGAAATTTATGAAATCGTGTAGAGCTTATTTTAAACCTGATTTATTGTGAAATACATTTTGTTAATACATAGTGATAGCCAAAAGCAAAATATTGCAGGTTGTAAATTGTTGAAATCATGTACAGTTAAAGTTCCAACATTCTTTTCATAACAATACAACCAAAAATCTGAAGCTAGATTTCATAGTTGGAATCTAACACGGGACTTGTTGGAGAAAAATCTTATTTTCCAAACCTTGGTCAATAATTGATTACTAGAATTTCTATTTTGCCTTTACTTCTAGTAGTACTCTCGTAGTGGGGTAACTTTTTCGCTGCCTGTGATACTCATTGAATTATGCAAGAAAAGCAGCAGCACAAAACACATTCCATATGTAATAATAAACTTTATTTATATACTTTTAATTGACCTACATTTATGAGTATGGTTTATATGCGTATATTTATATTTTTTGTAATACGTTACGTGCAATGATAAGGGTTGACTGTAGACCTGATGCATGGGCTGAAGGTGTCGGATTTCAGGCCGATGACGATATGACTCCGAGCAGGTTCAGCATTCTTAGCAACGAACAGATATGTTTTTTTTCACAGGCTCAAAAAGTTCAAATTTTTAGGCCCTTGAAACGGGCATAAATCTAGCGGCCTTGCTGAAAAAACCCAGTTGGCATTTGCAACTGAAACACTGTCGAGTCGAGACACTGCCGACAAAAAAATGCTGTAGTTCCAAAAAAAAATAAGAGTAATTTATTGTTGATTTCGGAACTGAAACACTGTATTTCGCTAGTATAGTGTTCCACTTCGAATCTTCAGTGTCGATAGCAGATACTTACGCACTCTATATTCGAAAGTCCTGCATTAATTTATTTTTTTTCGTGCAGTTCGATATTTTCTTCCCTCTTCTTGCATTAAGGTTCATACAATGACAGAAAATGACGGAAGATATCAAAAGTATCAGGCATTATTGCGCTAGACTGTACATGTATTACACTATATATGTATTCCCGTATGTAAAGGAAAGTTTTTGGAACTACGTACGTGGAAAAAAAGAGTAGCGCTAATTTTTTCCATTACATTTGTGTTTTGTGCTGCTGCTTTTCTTACATAATTCAATTGGTATCCCAGCCAGCAAAAAAGGTACCCTACTACGGTAGTACTACTAGAAGTAAAGACAAAATAGAAATTCGAGTAAAGTAATCAATTATTTACCTGCGTTTGGAAAATAAACTTTTTCTCCAAGCCCCGTGTTAGATTCCAACTGTGAAATCCAGCTTCAGATTTTTGGTTGTATTGTTATGAAAACAATGTTGAAACATTAACTGTACATGATTTCAACAATTTATAACCTACAATATTTTGCTTTTGGCTATCATTATGTATTAATAAAATGTATTTCACAATAAATCAGGTTTAAAATAAGTTCTTCACGATTTTAGAAATTTCTGATAGGTAATATTTTATTCCTTACCATCTATCAGTATACATTAATAGGGAAAATAGAAGAAAACTCGGTCTTAAAATGAATAAGGGTAAAAATCGGCTCTACAGGATTTCATAAATTTCTAATCTGTATTTTGTTGTGGTAACAGTAAAGCGACATTTGTTATAATATATTCTCAACCGTCAATGCACATTAATAGGAGAAATTTTAGTCTGTTAAAATAAAAGGAATAATGATAAAAATGAGCTTTCACGATTTTATGGATTTGTAATCCGTATCAGAAAATAAAGGTGGTCAGAAGGTGCAGGGGACTACGATAACGCTAAAGCGCTTTTTGTTATTGTCTTCGAGTTTGGTTTAAGCAGCATTTTGAATAAGTCATTTTTTTATTTTGATTTTATGTTTTCGCAAATAAAGATTTCAGATATGTTCATTTTCAACATATTTATGCAGGTCATTATAGTTTTAACAGATATAGTTCATTTTAGTTTACATAAAAAATGTTTATAATTTTTTTGGCAAAAGTAGTATTAGGCTCTTTTGACACTAATATTGTTCACCATTTATTATGAATTGTCCTATATTTTATGGGCGCAGTCCGACTAACAGAACGCGAGATATTTTCGTGAAAAAATAAAAATTATCCTATTTTGCAAGAAAGAAATGTTCAAATATAAGCTGTGGTCAGATTCTTACAAAAATTTACTTGTATGTTTACTTTGACATTTAGAATCGAATAAAGATTTAAAATCGCTACTATCCAATACTTCCCGAAAAAGCTATAATTTTATTCTACTATTATTGTTTATTACGATTTTGCGATAAAGCGATAATTATAATATTGTGGCTTACAGATTTAATACATCAACAACAATTGAATAATGACATTTACATAGTAAATGGCATATTTTGATGATAATCTGCTTACATACATATTATCGTTGCAGTATTGATCAGGTTCTTGTATAATGCGGTTTATAGTGATGATTAAATTTAAAATACTGTCACATTCACGCCTTGCGGTTTATTATTTATAATGTGGCATTTTGTGTTGTATGTAGAGAGAGGATTATATAAAATTACTCCAGTTTTGTGTTATAACTAACAAGCTGAAATATGCAAATGCCTATTTCAACATGGCATGATTAATATGCTGGGTTTTATTTATTAGCCCCGTCAAAGGAACAGACTCTAGCCCACAGTGAAAGCAGTTTGCATGAAGTTATTTTTGGCATTGAAAGAGTCTACTATTTAAGAGTGCCTAGAAAACTCCAATAACTTAGTCATTTTTGAGGATCAAGACGAAATTTTTGCACATGGTAGGCTTAAGATAATATCGGTTATGGCAATTATTACTAAATTTTCATCAACTTATACTGTTTTTATGCAATAATTAATAAACTCTGTCATGTGTAGTAGGAGACCTGTATCAACTTTTACTAAAGACCATCGCATGTTATGTCAGCTGTTAGGCAATGCGGAACACATATACATAAAATAAAAGGCAAATCAAGCAAGTCAAATATTGTTATAACTATAACAGAAAATTATAAAAAAATTCCAGATAGTATAGTGGCCAATAATTTTAATGAATATTTTACATCCGCAATGTGCCTTCTTTTGAACTATTACTTTTTTAAATCAGTTTTATCATCCGATATATTATCTTTAATAAATGTGCTGAAATCGTCTAACTCTTGTGGATACGATGTTTCTATTGAAAATATTAATTAAACATCCTAAATTGGGTATCTGCTAGCCATTAGGTCTTTTGATAAACCTATCTTTTAACATCAGAAATTTTCCAGATATTTTCAAGCTAGTTATTGTCCAACCTTTATCTAAAAAGGTGATCCTAACGATTATGGAAATTACAGACCTATTAGAACTTGCTATCAAAGATCAGCTGTCTTCATTTTTGTATCAGAATGATTTACTATCTGTTTGTCAACATGGTTTCTCTAAAAACAAGAGTACTAAATTAGCACTCTGTGAGTTCCAAGACTTAATTATTAATGCCCTATAACAAGCAATATGCCTTAGGGTTATATATCGATTTCTCCCGTACTTTTGATGTTGTTGACCATGAAATTCTATTTAATGAATTAGAGAGGTATGGAGTCAGAGGAGTTGCTTTGAACCTCTATTCCTCTTACCTAAACAATAGAACACAGATCGTTAAATTAAACTATGATATAACCAGTGCTGTATGCAATATAACGCATGGAGTTCCTCAGGAATCTGTTTTGGGGCCTCTACTTTTTAATATTGTTGCTAATGATTTAATAACATATTTATATAAAATGGCAAATATTCGTTGTGCCTGTTATGCGGATGATACAAATATTTTAATCATCGACAATGACTTAAATGTTGTCAAATACTCCGCCGTGTACTTACCGATAGTTCATTGGTTTGAGGAAAACAAGCTTAATTTAAATAAAAATGAAACTAATATATTGTTGTCTAGTTTACAGAGATATGTATATTTTTAATGGAAGTGATATTACTTTCTGTGAATCGGTCAAAATGCTAGGCAGAACATTTGATGGATTCTTGGATTGAGAAAAACATATGGATATTTTGTGTAATAAATTGCGAAGTAACTGTTATGACTTCGTGATTATGTCATTACACTGTAATCGTGATGTACTCATGAGCCTCTATGATGCAAATTTCCACTCCCATTTGAGATATGGTGTAACGAATTTGGGTAACAGTGTACATATAAATTGAGTATTCATTCTGCAGATGTATGCTATACGAATTATTGCTGGCTTAGCTTTTCGTGAGGGCTGTCATCCTACGTTTAAAAACTTGAAAATATTAGCTGTAACAGGTGCCTACATTCTGGACGTCTGTACATTTGTTTACAAGAATAATCATAGGTTGTTTGTCAATCAAGTCAACCATAACAACAATACAAGATTTAAAGGATTATTACAACCACAATCTCACCGAACCGCTTTGTACCAAAGAAGCTTTTACTACAATGGTTGCAAATTTTTTAATGCACTAAACGAGGAGATAAAACTTTCTCCGAATTTACATGTTTTTAAATTAAAATTGAAAAAAATATTACTGGACAAAAATTGTTATGAGATTGATGATTTTTTTCTTTAAATAAGTACCGGTTCGATTTGGTAACTTTAATTTTATGTGTTTTTTATTAAGATTCGCTGCACCCGCACTTTTAGACTTTTGCTCTATATTTTACCTAACTGTTTTAGTATATATATTTTTTATGCATGTATTTCCAGTTTTATTGACTGAGTATATTATAGTTCAATAGTTTTTTATAAAATATTTCTTTTGTTTTTTATATATATTTACACTTTTTATGTAATATGCTTGATATTTGTATGTTCGACTTGTGTAATACAATATTCTGTGCTATACACCAATAAATATTATTATTATTCTACGGCCCATTTTTAAGTGGCTACATATGGTAAAAGTTATGTCCAAAGTGAAGTGTATACAATTTCTCAGTTTATCTGGTATTTCTATGGTAGAGTTCCCCGGATATTTCCTTGTGCACTTCGTGATGTACTTTTGGTACTCGGCACCTGGGCATCATTATACGCATAGTAACATCCTTTCCATCCGGGCTCTCTCACGTTCTCCTTAATAGTCCATCTATACCATTGTGTGGGTTCCATTTTGCCCATAAAGCCTTTAATCCGACACATTTGTTTGAAACGTCCTCCCATTCTGGTCTGGTTCTCTATTCTTTAGCCTCGCCTTCAATATAGGTCCAATTTCATCTTCGTTCAGTTGCTTAGAACGTTTTTCGTCCAATCCTTCGGAACCTTTATCTTGACCGTCATCTCATTCTGCTGTTTCTTTACATCTGTCGATAGTGCTTCTTAATATGCGGATAACTTTGATCAGCTTTTCAATGCCGCTTCGGTTTGGGTTGCGGTTCTTGTTTCAGTTCCAGTCGCGAATTTAATTTGGTTAGTACTTGCGCGACCATTTTATGAATGTCCGTTAGTATAGCAATCGATCTCGTCTTATCTGGGTGGACTTCTTCTTTTCTTGTTTTATCCCCGTTCATCCACTCAGGCCCACGCTGTCGGCAATCTCGCATAGTATTTCCTCGTTTACTGTACCTGTAGCATCAGATACCTCCGCTTGGCTTACATCTTCTTGTCGATTTTCCTGTTCTCTTGGAAAATCTGTATTTGTCATTAATTGAAGGAACATTTTTTTTGTATGTCTGTCAATTTGGTGTCTAGATTCGTTTCCTCTGACTGGGTCTTTTCTACAATGACAGCTCGTCCTATTTCTCATGGGAAACCCATATAGGTGACCTCAACTTCAAGTGCATGGATCAAAGCTTCGCTACTAGTCTTATGCCGAATTTCTTCAATGGTTGAAAGGATAGTGTCTTGTTGCACTTGCATGATTTTTCTTAATTCTTTCTGGCGTACCCCTTCTTCCTATTTTTCTCATGAAGTATTATTTATCTTTCTCAATTCCACGATTACCTTTGAAAATATCCGCACGTAGGGGGTGTGGGGGTGAAAATTGACTAAATACACTATCCAATCGGCACCTCCAACAAAACATAGAATACAAAAGGTTTTCGCCCGATCAGAGACTTCTACGTCCGATTTTGCCCATACAAATGGTACAATATTAGTTCCGGCGACGTAGTGGAATGCGGCACTTTATATGATTGTACGGGCGAGCGTAGGTGCGTCTTTACTATGTACATACTTCGGTATGCGATGTAAAGCAACGACAGGCGCAGTTAGTACTTGGATGGGTGACCTTTCCAACGGAAACCGCGTCCTCGCCTCACACATCTTCCAGCGGCATGTATATCAGTGTATGCGCGGAAGCTATACAACCTTAGGCGAGGGTTGTACAGGAGATATACCATCCTTCGGAGGGGATGTAAAGCCGTCGGTCCCTTGTCTATTAAATGTTATGCAAGTAAAAGATCCCTACTCTTCTTAAGGGAAGAGGTTCGGCAAAATTCCTGGTTGGGGGTAGCTCGTCTACAGGCGTCGGTGTTAGGCCTGAGTAGCGGAAATAGGCCGACGTTAAATAAATGTATTAAAAAAAAAATATGATTGTACGTATGATGCGTACCTTACTTTTATTGCAATTATTTTTTACTTTTCAGCACAAGTTTTCCTAAAGTCGTGCAGTTTAAAAATTTTTTTTAATTTTTTTTATAAATTTTTCTTTTAAAAACAAAGTATAGTCCTGAAAAAGTCTAGTACTACGAAATTCTTACAAATTAAATAATTTAAAGCCTCTTTATAAAAATGGTTACTAAGGTTTAGTTTAATTGTTAAGAAAAAATGCATTCATCCTTTCCTGAACAACTGAAACCATTACAAGGATAGAGACGTATGCAATCAAGTACGGATGACATGTTCAAAGAAGGTACCCAATATATCTGAAAGTAGTAATACTGCACACCAACATATAAATATAGGGAGGCCTTACTATAAACATGAACGATGGTCCTGGTTTTGAAAATAATATACTTTTACGGATTGAGACTCTTTCCAGATCTTTATGTGTCTAAACTGAATTAAGCTTTGAAGTTGGCTTGGTTTTCAGACAACACTGAGTATGTTATTTCAGGTTTATTTCAGGAATTATATAATAATATATGTAATTAAATGTTTATTCAGCACTATTTCACAAAGTTTTAAGAGTAGAAATTTAGTTAAAAAACTGCACGAAAGCAGCTATTCACATAAAAGTTGTTTAACATTAAATTTGAACAGTTAAAAGCTGAAGAAATTAAAATTTACTACTTTTATTTAAGAAAATTTACAGAAATTATCTTTTAGGGGAGACAATATTTTTTGGCTTCTTCGAAGAGAGAAGTTATGCGTAGAGATTGTAGAATCGACTGATTATGAATGTTTTTTTTAAATCAATTCCGCTCCAGTATTTATAGCTATTGTTTGGCTACATGATATCACTATTTCGTCAATTTCGCCTTTGTCATTCCAGTCGGGACGATTTTCAGGAATGGTTTTCTTTGTGTTAAGCTTGCCACATGCGTTAGGCGTAGTCTAATAAGGGAATTGTTAAAAACATGAATTTTGTTTATAAATCATAAAATTTTGTAAATGAAATATATCTAGAATGAAGGGAAATTAAAAGTTGTATATTTTAAACATGACTTTGAACAGTGAAGACTTTCACGACCAGGATCGCATGATCTATTTATCGTTTTCGGACTGTTTGGACGTAGTCCAAGGATTATTGACGATTCTGACGTTTCGTCCACTACTGCGGTCGATATTTTCACAACTTGTGTTGAGAAGAGGTGCGGCAAAATTCGTGGTTGGGTGTAGCTAGTCTTCAGGCATCGGTGATAGGCCTCAGTTGCGGAAATAGACTGACGTAACTAAACATATAAATAAAATAATAATCATACATTCGTAGCTAACTAAAAATATTAAGTAGGAATAATATTAAGTAGTATTGATTTATTGTATCGTTCTTCACTGCATGTCGTTTATACATCACATATGAGGCACCTTTGTTACAGTTTATACTAAATGGCTAACATTATGTAGTTCCATTTGCCATAGTATCGCCTCTTCATCGCCTCATGTTGAAATTTCTCGCCAAGTTCATTATCTAATGCGCCAGAGTAGTTTGGGAGGAAATCAAAACAGACATGAAGGAGATGTTATACGTTGCAATCTAATTAGTGGGGTAACGAGAGAAAGTTTATAGTTCTCAGCCTTGTTATTTCATAGGAAAGTCATAAATGCAAAAGCATTTCAAACCGTTTTTCATTACCTGGCACTATATGATTAAACTGTTCATCCTTAAGAAGATCCGGTATTTGTACACTAATGAACAGGTTCGCCTTAATTTTGGCTTCACTTAATTCTGGAGATTCCTCTCTGAGGTTGATAATTAAAAGTTTGTCTTTTATTCGATCGCTCACAATATTTAGCCAATTCGGCACGTCACGTATGATTCGGAGCGCGAGCTATTTCGCACATTTCTCTCACTTATTATAATATAAATAATACGATAGTTATTGTGCGTATTATCGTTCATTATAGCTCCATATTTGTGTTTCGATAAATATTTATCGATTTTGCCTATCGCAATTTGTGATAACATTTAAAAATTTTTGTTTTGATATTTTAAAGGCATCAACATACTTGGTAATTGCCAACTGCAATTTTATTAAAAGCTACTGTACCAAATCAAATCAAATTTATTTGCCGTTAAAAATACTTGTAAAAAATAAAGTCTTATCTCACTAAATTCTTTAATTTCGTACTGGCGACCGGTTTTGTGAACTATAACTTCCTTCATATCACCAGGACAAGAATTTTTATAAAAATTTAAACGTCTTGTGGCCTGAGGATGTGAAAAAATTTATAGTTCACGAAACCGGTCGCCATTACGAAATTGAAGAATATAATGAGATAAGACTTTATTTTTTTACTCAGTATGAACACTTCTTGTGGTCTACTCTTACTTACTTACTTGCTGGATCTGCTATATTTATAAGAGTCGTAACAAAAATGCTTTTATCTTTTTATCAGGTAATTGAACTGCATAGATATAAAAAGAAATAGGCACCTACTTACAGTCGACGACGGGTAGTTGTTTACTAGTTCGTTTATAAATTTCTTTATGTCGATATATGTTAACGGCCTCTCGATTTTCTTCTATTTTATAAATTTTTGTTAACTTGTGTTCAAACTTTGAACAAGAGCTGCCGAAATTTCTTGGGACCAATATTGTTTATCTTATATATGAAAAACCTATTTACTTTAACTACATCTGGACAAATTCTAAGTTTTGCTGATGACATTGTAATATTCTATAGTGGGGACACGTGGGAAAATTGTGATAAAGTGACTTCAATGGAATAAAACAGTGGTTTGACAACAACACACTTACTATGGACATAGATAAAACCAAATATTTTACTTTTACATCATATAAAAATAAATTGCCTAATGTAGGGCCCTTCCAAATAAATTACCGTACTTGCATAACAGAGGCCGAATCAATAACGCATCTGGGCATAATTATAGATAGACGCCTAAAATGGGACCTACAAATAAGTAATAGTATTAATAAAATAAGATATCTCCTAACAAATTTTAAACACTTCAGGAACTATTTAGATATAGAGGAATTAATAATCCTGTATTTCGCATTTGCGCAATCACAATTATCCTATGGAATAATAGTTTGGAGGGGTGTCGTAGACGCATATCTTAAAAAACTTGAGGTTATACAGAAATTGATACTAAAAATTATTTTCAGCAAAAAATACACTTATCACTCAGATGCTCTTTTTGAAAGTCGAAGTCGTCACGGTCCGAAAATTATACTGTGTTGCACTATTAGTCGACCTAAAAAAAAAAACGATCACAGCACTAAATTTAATACGCTTATCATACTGGACACAAACTGAAAATCACAAAAAAGCCTACAACTAAAAGAAAAATAGGACAGAAAAATCATACATACCTGGGATCTAAAATTATTTGATTTTATTTTATATCCGAAAGCCTAAAAAACATAAACAATACAAAAATATTTAAAAACAAAGTGGAAAATGGTTGCTCTCAATAAAAGACACTGTTATAGAAAACATAATAACAACTGATTTTTGCAGCAACTATACCCCTAGAAAGTCTCCATTAACCTTCAAGGAGAAGAAAATTATTTTGAATGTATATCATGCATTGGAGAAAGATCATCCCATGGTACAGAAATCAGGATCAACAGGTTTAACAGTTCAAGATATACCGACGTGACTGAGCGGACCATTTACAGAATTTTAAGAGAAAAAAAAAATGAAGGGAATGTTCAGAAACCTAAAGCGAAGTCTGGAAGAAAAAAATAATAGACAAATTTCAGAAAAATGGAATTCGACGTAAAGTTCATAAATTCCTCTATGATAATGAAATCCCTACTGTTAAGAGAATTTTATAGTCCCTGAATGATGATGAACATATACCCAAAATGGGCAAATCGACGTTAAAAAAGTGTTTGCATGACATGAACTTTGTATTTGCAAAAGGAAAGAGAAATAGCCTCCTACTTGAGAGAAATTATATTATATGTTGGCGAAGGAATTATATTCGGGCAGTTAGAGCTGCCCGTGAAAGAGGAAGAAAATGCTATTATTTAGATGAGACGTGGTTAAATGAAGGACATTTAGTCGCAAATTCCTCTATAAAATCCTTATTTTACTATAAGTAACGTAACCAGACTGCAACCAACAGCTACTTTCCTGGTTATGTGCCCCGTCGAGCGCTGAGTTATAAGTTACAAGCCTGGCACGTTAAGTGTAATAATTGCATATTACCATCAAAACGCTAATGCTTCGATTGCAATAAACCCCAGCCGAAAGACTGATCCTACTTGAAGGAGCTCTCGTGCCAGTCATCACACACCACTTGCAGACTGCAGTTTCGAGCTGTTGGCTCTCGTCAGTGCAAGGTAGGCATGTGACGACCGACACGAGGATCACTTGACCATTTAGTACATTTAGGTATCTTTGAGATATGACATGTAAAATAGTCAGCATACGCCATCTAGCGGTCCAGTGTCTGTTGCAATCGAAAAATAAATAGCCTGACTGGGCTTAGCACATTTGAACTATGCTAACTCCAGTCAGGCTATTTATTTTTCGATTGCAACAGACACTGGACAGCTAGATACAAATTTTGACGTCTCTTTTATAGTCTTTTGTCGTTACCGTGGCAACCAAATTTTCCAATTCTTGTCAATTCTACCAATTTCTAAGTTTCTTTATTCCTGCTTTCTGCATGTAGCTTCCCTTCTTTTCTTTGTTCTTGGCCTCCGCTGGTTGTTTTGTTATCACTTTCATCTTCCTACATGTCCTATTAGTTTATAGCTGTCCACTGTACCTCGCATACCACTTTCACGCCCTACACATTATTTAAGCGTTTTCACTATCTGTTTTTACTTTCTGATTTATTATGAAGGTCTAAACTTGCTTTGTCTACCTTTTGTTTTGTCACCTACTTAAATTTACTAAATAAATTTCAATGATTTTTATGAAATGTCAAATCTGTTCATTTGTGGCCCCTTCTTTTGATCATTTTCGGCCCCCGTATTGCTTTTAGTTCATGTCTTATTAATATAATTCATCCATATAAGCTGTCCTTTAAATCCCCTCAGTTCTCTATCTATTTTCTGTTCTTTATTAAACTGTTTTGTATGAATTTTGAAAACTGTCTCTCGGTTGACCTTAGTTTTGTAGTTTTTCTGTAATGAGCTGTTGTAAATTATACATATGAAGTAACAATTTGTGTTTTTATTTAGTTTATTGTATTTTTGTGACTTTTGTAGGTTTTGAGTAACCTTTTGCCTTTACATTTATTTATTTCCAGTACAACACTTGAATTCTTTTCTCTGTTTTTGTTATCCCCTTCAAGTATTTTATACTATTGTTAATGGTGTAAATCTATGACCTATTATTTTATGTTAATATATAGAAAAAGAAACATTTCAAAGGTATAATTGAGCATTTGGAAACCTTATTTAAAGTACTGCTCAATCCTTTAATCATTTTGCTAGAACTGGCTTTTAATTGATAATACTTTTGTAACAAATCCTTGTACTTTTTTTGTAAGTTTAAGCTGATTTACTAGACTCGGTCAATATGAGAGGATGACGGCATTGTAGTTACGTCTTCAGGATATTGTGATGATATCCCGGCTGATTCATCGGAGGACTGTTTTAATGGCAATTGTTCAGATTTTTAAAATATGCAGTTGCTAGCAACAAACCAATCAAAATATTTCTTTGTTCCTCTTCTTTGTCATTCTTTTTTCTTGGGACGTCTCTTCAGTTTCTCTTTGACCTTGGTCTCCTAAACTGACTGTGGGTGCTGCAGTTTTTTAGTATTCGACGTGAAGGTACACCTGTAAAAAGAAACAGAAATTTTAATGAAAAATAAGTTTTAATTTTTTTTTATTCCTGCAGAATTAATATAAGACATTACTAATTCTTTACCTAGAAATTCATTTTGCAAATTTCTTTCATAGTTATTTTCAGTAAAATGAAAAAAATAAACTGTAGAGTTGTCCGGATTAAATTTATTAGCCCTTTTTCAACATTTCACCCATTCATTTCGCATGGTTGAAGACATCAAATTCTTGCCGTTCGGAAAATAATGAAATACTACATTCAAGCACTTCTTCTTGAGCGTAAGTTGATTGCTTTTACAACAACCAATAGCGCAAATACGTCCAGGAATTGTGGTCTAAAAAATTAATGAAAAATCTTAAAATGATAATTATTATAGCTTTCGTGAGAACCACTTATATGAATTCCTATGAGAAACAAGCTAAAATGCAAAAAAAGTCTATAGCATAATGGTGAAAAAAACACCAAAACACAAATGTTGGGTTGGGAAACACAGTATATTAAAATTTAAAGTATAAACAACACTAGGTTTTTAATAACAAAAATACTGAGTTCTCTAGTTCACAAAATCCTACTTCACAAAGTACTGTGTTTAAGAACCATACAAAGTATTTAAAACATAACAAATAAGCAGCTCAGAAAGTCAAGGAAATACACAGTCTCTTATGGTGAACGCGGAATCGAGTACCAATGGTGACGTCACTGATTGACGGCTTGCGGCTAACGTTGTAGTATAGGGAATAAGCTATCCTTTTTATTTGTTTATAATCCTTGGTTGATAAGTCCATAAATTGATGACGTGAATGACAACATTCGTGATTTCAAATATACATATATTTATTCAGAAAAAATCAATTCGATTATTTTACTTTTGAAGTAACATTGAATCTCAAGAAATATTATCTTCGACATATGCACGTTTAAAAAAAAATTGTTTTGGAATTCGAAAAAAATCATTTATCAGAAACTGTTATCATGAATTATGCGGCATTGAATTATGGTTTAGAGGTACTAAACCAGTTCCGAGAGATTAATATTTACGTAAATACTTGGAAATGTATAACATCTGTATACCTCGTGAAACAAAAATGGCCGCCACTTATAAACAAGAAAAAAAATAGAACAATGCTTGTTTTGCACTACACTATATTATATTAGTTTTTATTAATGATCAAGACAATTTGAAATAGAAATGAAAAAGTCACACTAACACTAATAGCCATGGATTGTGAAAGAGCATTTATAGAATTACGCACATTATTTACGTTGTTATTAATAATTATAAGTACTATTACCGTGGTTATTAATTGCTCACACAGAAATTAGATAATTCACATTTTCACATTCACAGGATTTTCAGCGAAACGTTTAAAATACTTTACTGGCACTCTAATAGACCAAATGCCCCGGTAACAAAATAATCTCGGCAGGTCTATAAACGCTAGACCTACTAGATCTTATTAAATCCTCACTTTCCGACCGGAAGTACAGAAAAAGTTGGTGGACAGGAACACTAAGTTGGTATAACTAGATACCATTGACGAGGAGCTTTAGGAGGTACGGGTCAGAGAACGATAGAGCACATTATCCAGCGGTCGCCACGAAGGCGGTTGGCTCGTGTTACATTAAATACGAATGAGACTTGAAAATAAACCTAGAGAAAGAAAATAGTAAAATACGCTGAGATTAGAATACGATATATAGCTCAATGGAAATGCAAGATAAAACATAATAACTTTGGCTTACTATACGATGGGTGTAAAAATTCTGGATATATTTCAATAAAATGGCAGCTAAATTTATTTGATATAACAGATACACGTAAAGCGACTTAAAAAAAATATTTCAATTTAATTTGAAAATCTGCCGCATTTAAAAAAGTTATTGTGTGATCAATATATTTTTTATGTAGCAACACATACGATTTTGTAATGTAATATTGTTTCTGGTTACGTTAATTCTATATTGAAGAGTTCTAGAGGAAATGGATCTAGAGTTATAATAAAATTCAATTCATTGGTGATATAACATTGTAGTGGAGTCAAATTAGCTCAGAAATGCCGCTATGTTTCGGAATAATTACAGGAAGCTTGAATTTTCGTGAAACTTGTTGATATAATACATTTGAAAAAGCTTAAATTAAAAAGTTAGACTACATATTATACGGGGTGTCCCAAAAGTCCCGGAACGGTCAAATATATCGCAAACTGCTAATCTTTTCGGAAAACAAAAAAATGCGTGTTCAATATTTAAAAAAACCTATCTAATGACACCAAAGTAAACTCCCCCACCCTCTTCAGGCGGGAGGGGGCAACTTTGAAAAATTAAGTGGGAACCCCCATTACGTAAAGTTCGTCTGGAACATTTTTTGATTCGCTACAGATGGCTCTGTAATCGCAAAAAATTAACATACTTTCATCGTGGATTAGAAAAAAAACACTCACAATTTAGACAATTTTCACTTGAACAAATTGAGCTCTTGCTTCCAAGAAAGTTGGAAGAACAAGAATTCAGAGAAAAAACATGTTTATTTGTAAAAAAGCTTGTTTGGTTCTTTTTTACTGAATTGTTGTTAAAAACATTTCTACGAGCATGTAGTTTCATTATTATTATTATATTATATTATATTATATTATATTATATTATTATTTTTCAATATTTATTCTTCTTCCAACTTTCTTAGAGGCAAGAGCTTGATGTGTTCAAGTGAACATTTTCTAAATTGTGAGTGCTTTTTTGATTATCGGTTCATTTATGCAATCACGGCGTCTTCTGCCGCCCGCTATCAGTGCTGCTAATCAAAATATCGAAAGTGATCATCCGCTATCGAAGTCCGACGGCAGGTGAACAAATTCCAAGTAATTATTCATGTACAGGATATTTTTATCGGGCGGCAAATATCGCATGCATAAATAGACCTATTGAAATGGACTGCAATTTGCCGTTCTGAAAACGCGCGACACAAATCGCTTGCATACAAGCTGTCTAAAGCGCGAGGTGGCAATCGCGACTAATTAAACAGGTATCGCGCTACCGGGTTGAGCCCTGGCTCCGGCACTGCCGGAGGATATGGTTATATGTCTGCCTTTTTCAATGTGTAATCTCCTTCCACACACAAGCCTCTGGCTTCTGGAATTGGGGGTTGTCTAATTTCTGTGGTGCTTATTTATCTATATTTATTATTATAATATGTTTAAACATCATCATTTTCTTGGTCAATTTCATAAAAAAATTGTTGAGTATTCAAACAATCAGAGCCGGAACAAATGGAGCAGGCTAGAGTGCAGAATAATCTAGATTTCCTAAAGCCACGCTGGTTACCACAATCTATTTTGCATCCACAAAAAATCATTTGAAGTAGTTTGTTTGGGGCACGATTTTGGGTCATAGCAATTGGCGACATACCCGAATCCTCTCTTTTCCAACCCCAGTCTTCTGCTTGCATTTTATTGTTTAGCCAAGTCTGCACTTGAAAATAAGCTCTTTTAAAATGCAGATCAGCTGCATCTTCTGTTGGTGGAAATGCCGTTAAATTTAGTTTGCTTCGCTTTATGACTTTTTTAACAAATTATTTGAAACGAAACTTGTTCAAAGTTTTTATTGGCGTCGTAGCACTGCATAATGCAAATAAGCACATCACTCCAGCATTAAATATGGCAGCAAAGTCTTGGTTTGTCGCAAAAAAACATCAATAGTATTTCGTAAATAATTTTTTGCCTCGCACATTTTTGCAACTTTGCTTTGCTTTTCCCGAAGAAACCTGATATACTACCATATTCTGTAAGGGCATAACTGAACAATATTCTCTCTTTACAAGCTGGAATGTCCCAAAACTTTTTGACGAGTAGTTAGTACTTACTTAGACATGTATCTATCAGTCA